>JAVGWX010000003.1:10393523-13161023 GCA_036924085.1 Ariolimax columbianus | reverse complement strand
AGAAAGAGAGAGAGAGGCTGTGGAAAATAATGATAATGTGATGTGTTGTGATAAAAGTGCAGTGAGGGAGTGTGAGAGAGAGAGGAAGAGAGAGAGGAAGAGAGAGAAAGGAAGAGAGAGGAAGAGAGAGAGGAAGAGAGAGGAAGAGAGAGAAAGGAAGAGAGAGAGAGAAGAAGAAAGATAGAGAGGAAGAGAGAGAGAGGAAGAGAGAGAGAGAGAGGAAGAGAGAGAGAGAGGCTGTGGAAAATAATGATAATGTGATATGTTGTGATAAAAGTGCAGTGACAGGGAGTGTGTGTGTGTGTGTGTGAGAGAGAGAGAGAGAGAGAGAGAGAGGAATAGAGAGAGAGAGAGGTAGAAGTTGTGGAATATGACGATAATGTTGTTTGTTATGATTAAAGTGAACTAACAGAACGAGAGCGAGAGAGAATGAAAGAGAGAGAGAGAAACCGGCAGATCATAAGAAGATGATCTTCTTCTTCTTCGTTCATCCTCAGATCAAGGTCTCGGTTTCTCTTACAAAGGACACCGTTGTTTGTAAGGCTGTTTTATCTCCATACAGCTTTTGTCTCATTTATGTCTTGTGAGGCCAGCATTGTTCCATTTTCATGCGTCAGCGTGCAGATTTGTAAGATGTGTTCCACAGTCATGTTAAGCTCCCCACATGGGCACCTGTCATCTGTCCCAATCCTCATTTTGTTGTAAAGATGACCCTTGAGTCTGTTATGCCCAGTTCTCAGTCTGAAGATGGTGACTTGCTCTTCTCTAGTTAAGTTATAGTAGCTGTCTTCTTTTCGGAAGTCGGGAGTGTTGATCGGCCTATGTTCCTTGAAGTTGGCTAATAATGGTATTGGCCTCATTATATGTGATACTGAGAGCTGTGTCTGGGAAAACGCACATTGTTCGAGATTTTCATCTTTGCTTTGTTTTAGCGCTGTTAATACTCACGCAGCATCAGTCAGGAATACTCTGTTTTTTTTGTTGATATCTTTATCTTGTATTACAAGCTCAGCTACGGCCTTCAGAGTCTCTGCATCTGCACAGATGCTGTTGAAGTATGTATGTTCCTGTTGTTAATACTCGAGTTTTGTTCTTTTCCATTCATTAGTCTGTTATAGACTGCTACACCTCTATTGGATATGGCTTTGTTAAATCAGCCATCTGAATACGTGTATCCATGTTTCTGGTGGGTTTGCTCTCCGAAGATATTCGTCTGTAATAAATTTACCTTTCTAAATCTGGGTTCCCTTTTTCCCTATTCACTCTATGGTTTCTACCATCTCAGGAGACGGCTTTTTACCATGGCGGGATTTGGGATATTTTGTTTTAGATCTCTAACTACTGCCTGGCTTATGATTTTGTCTGCTCTTGCAAGTTCTTTTGTTTTTTAAATGAAGTGGTTTCTCTTTGTCTCCCTCTTCCCGTGCGAACTATTTTGCCATAATTTTGGGTGATCGGGCATTCGTTTGAACTTCTCCCCCTGCCGTAGTGTTTTTTAAATCTCTACGCGTCTCCATAGTTTTGAATCGTGTGATGTTCTCCATTGCATTTATTGGTGTTGTTCTCATAGCTCCAGTGATGATACGTATACCTTGAAATATGCGTTGTATTTGGGTTTTTTTAAGTTATTGTTGCTGTGGACCATGCTGCTATCCCATATTCTAGCACTGGTCTCACATAACCTGCGTACACTTTCTTTAGGGTGCCCGTATCCGCTCCCCATGTTGAGCCTGATATCTTTCTCATTATGGCCATTATGTTTTTAGCTTTGTTGGTGACTTTTTTTTTTATCTGGTTTTTCCATGTCAAGCTTGGGTCCATTGTTGTTCCCAGATAAGTTGGACTTATGTCAAGGGAGGGAGTCTGGACATTTACTTTTGGGATCACTTCTTGGGGTTTGGGAGATAGGGAGAAGATTGTGTACATGGTTTTGGTTTCGTTTATAGCGATTTACCATTTTTGTGTCCATGTCTTTATTTTATTTAGGACCTCTTGCATTTCGTTTCTAGCTACAGGTGTAAACTCTTCGGATGTCTATAGTGCCACACCATATGTATATAGCGCACTGTGTGCTCTTTTAGATATTTTTGTGCTTTTATCATTGATGTACATGAGGAACAGCATGGGTGAACATATTCCACCTTATGGAACTCCTTGTTCCATTTGTATCTTTTTGCTGACATGTCCTTGGATTTGCACTCTTGCTGTAATGATATCTAGGTAATCGTTGATCCACTTGTACATGTTGTTGGTTGCACCCATTTGCAGTAGTTTGAGTTTTAACCCGCTCTTCCATATTTTATCAAAGGCTTTTTCTAGGTCTATCCAGACTGGCAGTGTTTTGTTTTTTCTTGAAACGCATCTTCTATCTCCTGCGAGATATACGTCACCTGATCTTCGGTCGATCTGTTTCTACGAAAACCTGCTTGCTGGGGGGTTAGTAAATTTTGTGATTCTATATGCAATGGTATCCTAGTGTAAACTATTCGTTCCATTAGTTTCAGAAAGCCAATGTGGGTTCAGAGCCGGAAGAGGAACAGTAGACATGATTTTTGCTGCTCGCCAAGTACAAGAGAAGAGTCGGGAACAAGATCAGGCCTTGTACACCACATTTATTGATTTGACAAATGCATTTGATACAGTAAACAGAGGAGGGCTGTGGATGATAATGTCCAAGTTTGGCTGCCCCAACAAGCTCATAACCACGGTGAAACAGCTACACGAAGGCATGTGTGCTCGTGTACTAGACAGCGATGCAATCTCTAAAACGTTTCTAGTATCAAACGGAGTAAAACAAGGATGTGTACTCGCCCCGATCTTGTTCAGCATGATGTTCGCGGTCACAATGACAGATGCCTTCAGATCACTGGAGCTTGGAATACCCATAAAGTACCGCACAGATGACAAGTTACTCAATCCCAGAAGAATGAAGGCCAAAACCAAAGTGAGTAGACTAATAGGTCTGTAACTGCCTGGCATCATGTTATCAATCACATGCTAACAGGATGGGGACAGTACTGACCTCTTTCCACACTGTGGGGACAGTTCCTTATTTCCAGCTTGTGTTACAGATGTGTAGCAGTTCGTTCTTTGCTACTTCTCCCATGTTATAGAGCATTTCATTAGTGATGCCATCCTTTCCTGGGGCTTTTCTCTTCTTGAGTTTACTAATGGCTGACTCCAATTCTATCTTGGTGATATTAACTATTAGATGTTCCTCAGGTACTCGCATTGAGTGCTCCATGTGGTTTAAGTCTTTCATAATATACCTTTTCGTGTCTTCTAGGATTTTATGTCTACTACTTCCTGAATAATTTTGGATTAGAACACCAGCAGCTTTTTTCCCAGTTAGTACCTTTCCTTTCTTTTCAATTGCAATTGTTGGCTTGTAGCTGTTTCGTTACTCAAGGCCTTTGCTAGCCTCCAGAGCTTCTTGCTCTATCAAAGTTGAGGGTTTCTGTATGCTCTTGCCAGCTTTTCCTGCATGCTTGGTTGACTGTTTTCCTACATCTTGCAGTAGCTGCCTTGAGTGCGATGTTGCTTTCTTGATTTTGGCCAGTTTCGGCTCTTTCTCTTGCTTCTTTTAGTCGAAGTTCCATCGGTTGCACTTTAGGTGACCAATACGGTTTGTAATTTCTTCTGGCGTCTCTTTTGGATGTTCTCCATTGCTGCCTTAAGAAGACACTGGTTGAATTTGTCCACAATCTTGCCTATTTTCTTGTGGTGAGTTTTGATCAACTGGCAGTAAAGATTTGTACTTGTGGCAAACTTCTGCGAGTCTCCTCTCTTAAAGTTCCCCCTGGGCAATGGATTGTGGTCTGATGGAATGTTACCCAGATTTATTGTAAGTTTGTTGGGTCTATGGTCGCTTTCTGCAAGAGATGCGAGTACTGTTCTTGTGTATTTTTGGCTTAGGTCGCCGGTAGTAAATGCAAGGTCAGGGGAGGATGTTGATGTCCATCGCCTTGAATAGAAAATGGGAGGTTCGTCTGGGTGGTTTGTCAGATAGAGGTAGTTGTCAATCTCCCATTCCTCTAGTTCGTGTCCCCTTGCGTTGGTCTGTGCATAGCCCTACCTCTCAGACTGGCTGTTAAAGTCTCCTACCACTTTGGTTGCCTAGTTCATAATATTTATGACTTTTATGGCCGGATTTTTTGTTGGCGAGCAGTATGTATTATAAATTGTAACTGTCTGATTAGGCAAGGTTGTGTCTACCTCTATTGTTTCGGCTTCTCCGTTTGGTTCGACCGAGATCAACTCTGATGGGATTGATATTTTGTTGAGGATAAATAAGCACATCATATATGCCCATCCCTATCCAGTCTATGGGTTTCATATCCTCTTACGCAAAATCTGTGGTTTGGATTAAGGCGAGGTGTGTTTCATGGATGCAGAGACTGTCTTTTCCTTTCTCAAATAGTCTTCTGGACAACTATTCGTTTTTGTTGTATATACCTTCAGCGTTAAAGTGCAACACATTTAGGGTGAGAAGATATCTAAAATTTAACGGACGTTCTTTAGTCATGATGTGTAAATCGTTCTCATGACAAAGCATAGGGGCAAGGTGCTGACGAGAGGCCTGAACCAAATTACTTACTGCGGTATGGTCCCAGTGATTTCTAAACCATTTTTTAAATAATCAGAGAGCTAACATCAATCACCACCCTCTTTAGTTGGCTTCTATGACATGCTTGAAAATATCTCTGGTGTTTGCGCACTGATTTTTCTTCTTCATCGTTCTTCTTGGAAAGGTCTTCGTGTCGTTTTTACAGCGAGACTGAGTTATCTGCGTCTTTCGGCCCCGCCCATCTGATTTCAGTTTTTTTTTTTTTAGTTCCGGGTTTGCATTCCCAATGTGATTCCTACCGCTTGACCCAATTACACGCAATGTGATCCCTGCTGCTTGACCCGACTACACGCAATGTGATCCCTACCCCTTGACCCGACTACACGCAATGTGATCCCTACCCCTTGACCCGACTACACGCAATGTGATCCCTACCGCTTGACCCGACTACACGCAATGTGATCCCTACCGCTTGACCCGACTACACGCAATGTGATCCCTAACCCTTGACCCGACTACACGCAATGTGATCCCTATCCCTTGACCCACCTACAAAAGTGACTCATGTAGCCTGTTTTCAGGGATAACACATTGAAACGGAATAGAGTCTTGATCAGGTATGACTCTCTGACCCTGATGCAAGCAGTTAGGTGTGCGTCACTGGCTGCTGTTAGCTCATACACTGCTGCAACTTGGCCTTGTTCTCAGATTTCTAAACTCCTGAAAAAAACCAAAGTATCCAACAGTCTAAAAGAGATATATGTGAAGGGAGCTGATCATTAGGACATGTCATGTGATGATGGGGAGATAGAATATGACGCCTTTGTTAGAACTATTAATCACAGCTGATGGTCTTCCCATCATTCCGTAGATCATCATCTGATAAAACAGTTATTGGTTACTGCAATGTTCCACTTTGTTTACATAACAGCAACCCCTACCTGATTATGAAAGCTCTTTCTTTTAATCTCACAATCTCTACTACTCAATTAAGACATTTCTCTCAATCTCTACTACCCAGTTAAGACATTTCTCTCAATCTCTACTACCCAGTTAAGACATTTCTTTCAATCTCTACTACCCAGTTAAGACATTTCTTTCAATCTCTACTACCCAGTTAAGACATTTCTCTCAATCTTTACTACCCAGTTAAGACATTTATCTCAATCTCTACTACCCAGTTAAGACATTTCTTTCAATCTCTACTACCCAGTTAAGACATTTCTTTCAATCTCTACTTCCCAGTTAAGACATTTCTTTCAATATCTACTACCCAGTTAAGACATTTCTTTCAATCTCTACTACCCAGTTAAGACATTTCTTTCAATCTCTACTTCCCAGTTAAGACATTTCTTTCAATCTCTACTACCCAGTTAAGACATTTCTTTCAATCTCTACTACCCAGTTAAGACATTTATTTCAGTCTCTACTACCCAGTTAAGACATTTCTTTCAATCTCTACTACCCAGTTAAGACATTTCTTTCAGTCTCTACTACCTGGTTACGATACTTCTCTCAATCTCTACTACCCAGTTAAGACATTTCTTTCAATCTCTGCTACCCAGTTAAGACATTTCTTTCAATCACTACTACCTGGTTACGATACTTCTCTCAATCTCTACTACTCAGTTAAGACATTTCTTTCAATCTCTGCTACCCAGTTAAGACATTTCTTTCAATCTCTACTACCAAGTTAAGACATTTCTTTCAATCTCTACTACCCAGCTAAGGCATTTCTTTCAATCACTACTACCTGGTTACGATACTTCCCTCAAACTCTACCCATGGTTAAGACACTACTATCAATCTTTCTCTCCTGGTTAAGACGATTAACCATGTTAAATATCTCCGAGAACATTCACATTAACAGAGACTTTATTCCTCTGCTCGACAAACCACTCCCCCCCCCCCCATACCAACACTACTCCACCTCCCCTTTCCCCACTACCCCCAAACAAATACACACATACATACAACACACCACCACCGCCCCCCACCCCCCAAACTAAATTCACACACACTACCACCACCTCCACCACCACACCACAAATACCACCTACCACCACCAGCGAAGAGCAATGAAGGCCTGGACCTCATATATATTTTATTGATTAGTGGCACATGTTTTTGGGCTTGTATATAGGAGGCCCTTATCTAACTATCTCGGCCTTTTAGTGGAAAATGATGTTTGCTTTGATTTGAGTCAATAATATAATAACCGCTGCTACAGGTAAATGTGGTCATTTGAAATAGTTTAACACGCCTTGCAGGAAGATATCTATCAGAAATACAAATTCAATAGATAGGACCGAACAATTCACATTTTAATAATAGGTGAACTAGTTAGTTCTCTGTGGTTTGACAAAATGGGAGTTCGCAATAATAAACATTAATACGCAAGACCATCACCAGTGCATCTGTTCCGCAATGGAAATATAAAATAAGTATAGTCTTAGTCTTAGTCGGCATATACTTCTTCAGTTGCAGATATCCTTGTGCAGGTCCCAGTTCTGGCGAGAGCTGAATGTAGCCGAGAGGAGGATGTACTGTTTAGCGGGCTAGGCTCGAGCTGCTTATTACTCTACCGCGTTGGAACAAGTGCCGCAGAGGGGGGTTAACTGATATGCAAAGACATCTTAACACTAAAGCAAAGTAGACCCGCAGTCTTTTAGACGCCATCTATACTGCTCTTAACAAACCACCTAAGCGCAACTGATGTTATGTGATGGCCCACAGTTAGTCGCCTCTTACGACATGCTCTCTGTGGAGCAGTGGTGCTATTCTTAACTTAACTTAACGTCTTTATACTTACTGGTTTAGAAGTCTCTGTAGAGTCTGCATACAACTAGTTTCTTGAAGAGTGGTTTAACCGATGTGCGAGTCCATCTAAATAGACTCAAACACTTAGAGCTAAGGAGACTCGTAGCCAGTTATACAAACCACCTGGGGAAAGGTACAAATAATTTTTTGGGTAGATTTTTAGCTAGAATTTTGATTTTTGCCGGACAGCGGCCCTAAGCTTGCTCTTTTCGATTTCTAACTGCCAAGGGATTTTTAACGTGCTCAACACCGAACACGAGCGTCCGATCTAGCTACCCAAGATCAGGAGCATTTTCACTCAGAAGATTCACGTAGAAAAATCTCAGTTTCCACGTTATTCGAACACACTACCTCTGGCACTCGAGGCGGACACCTTACCTGTCACATGCAGGTCTCCGATCCACGCGCAGTGGGTCAACTTCGACGCGGGTGGGTCGAAGGTGTCGTGGACACACTCTAGAAGTTATAGCTACTGACAGCTCAAGCCTCTCACCTGTAGCTGACAAGAAATCTACACAGGCAGACCAAGGATTACATGGAGGCGAGATCTGGAGGCGAAAGTACAGGACACAGCTAGACGGAAGTGTATCAAATTGAATCTACACAGGCATACCAAGGAATACATGAAGGACAGATCTGGAGGCGGAAGTACAGAACACAGCTAGACGGAAGTGGATCAAATTATACAGGACAGAGTTGCTTGGCGAGGGTTGGTTTATGACCTATGCACCCCTGGGTGATAGAAGGCGAAAGAGAGTTCAACCGAATTGGACGATCGATGTGTTTTGCAGTTCCAATGATGTGGTGAGAACCGACAAACTACCTTACTAATTGATAATTTTCAATGACTCTTCCAATTGGAGAATGAAGAAAAGGCAGCTTTTGATCTATCCAAATATGTCTTCGCTATCCGCCATGTTCCTCGGAGGAGAACTTCCTTATACTTTGGATTAAAACAAAATGAATGCGTCTACATCCGTTATTTGTGAATTTATCAAGAGATACTGATTTAGCGACTATAGAAGTACTCACAGTCACGTGATAGTTACCGAGAGTGAATTGGATGATTTAGTGAGAGATCTGGAATTGCCAAAAAAATAAAGCAGAGTCCTTGTGGTCTATACATCAGCAATGAAAGATTCTAGAAGAGATGTACATATTTTGTGCTCACCAAAAATTGCTTTGATTTTTTTAGAATGACACTGTCTGCGTTGATATAGTGCGTCTGATGACATCACTTTAAACCGATTGCAAAGACTAAGATTGGAGATTCCTCATTGATTCGTCCAAGTTGAGCATAAAAGCTCAACTGCTCCATAATGTCAACATTTCACCATCTGTTCCACTCGTGGATTCAGTACACACTCAGAAACCGTATAAGAACACGAAACAACTGTTACACGCTATACACTATTTCAAATATAAGTGGCAGATCTGTGGTGACTTGAAGTGCATTGCCATCTTGATGTGGGTGTGCCATGGAAACACAACGAGTTGCTATTCTCTCTGTTTCTGAGACAATTATGCCAAGACATTATTTTACAAGAAAAAGACAATCACTTGAACCTGGGAAAATGAATATAATTAACGAATCACTTGTAGAATCCGACAATATTCTGCAAGCTTCTCTCTACATCATACTTGAACTAATTAAACATTTTGTAAAGGAGCAGGATCGAAATGGAGCATGTCTTTGGTACCTTCCTATATCGTTTCCAAGACTTGAAGAGGCCAAAATGAAGGACAGTGTCCTTTGGTTCCACAGATACGTCAGCTCTTCCGAGGTAAGAGATTTGGTGAAAAGGTAACTTGTAATGCTTTCCATCAAGTCACTACACAATTTATAGGAAACAATATGCCTGATAATTACCAGGAACTTCTAGAAACACTCTTGCAGCGCTACGAGAGACAGTAGCATGTCATTGACACCCCACTTTCTAAACCACCTACTGTACTGCACAGCTGCCAAAAAACTTATAACAGCCAAATAGGACGGCGACTGTAAGAAGCGACGTTCTGCAAAGGACATGCATCTTACTTTTTGTGTAACTGTGACTGTGGGTGATGAGTACCGGAACCGGTTACATCGGGATATTGCTACTCTAGGAAAATTACAAAATGAAAAAGAATAAAGCAAGGCTAGCTTACTATTGTTGAACCTTCGTGAGAGATGCTCTAGAAACGTATTACAAACGACAGCGTGACTCTGGAGGATTTTTTAAATAAAAAATTACAAAACGTGCCTATGTATCAATGTGTAAAACTTGTTTTATAATAAAAATTTAAAAAAAAACTAGAGCACATTTGGGGTTTTCATTGTGATATTCAGCAGTTCAAACATCACGGGAGGAACTTGGTTCAATCCACACACTGAGCGCAAATGTGGTGTCCAGTGAAATTCCCGAGCGACGATAGTTAATGCTATGTAGAAAGATCGCGCTGTAATTATTATCTATTTTTTTTCCTTTAGGTCAGGGATCTCCGCGTGTTACATGCGACCCACGAAACCGTATTATGCGGCCCGCAATGTGACTGTCGTTTTAATCTGAAGGGATAATAGTGGTTAGCTGCGTCATATCATTTTTGACAACAACTCTGACTGCCACCACGAAGAGCTATCTTCACAGATTGACAACAACTCTGACTGCCTCCACGAAGAGCTATCTTCACAGATTGACAACAACTCTGACTGCCACCACGAAGAGCTATCTTCACAGATACGCTATCTGAATTGCGAGTTCTCAAGTGTGGAAAATGTGAGGAATTAACTAAGCAAAGTGGGCTTGTCAGTAGTCGGAACCATGCTTTAGTGGCCTTAACCCCATTGTGGTATGTAGGGGAACAAGATGGCATATAGATTTGAGAAATGTGGTAGACTTTGTGAACAAGAAGACATTGAAATAATATTCTTAGAGGAAACGACAACCATCCAGGATGTTAGAAGAGAACAGAGCCGACGAAACGACGACTTCCCTAGACGAGCAGGGAAAGATCACCTTTCCCCAGGACAGGGTCCAACAGGATAGGGTACATCAGGACAGGGTACAACAAGGCAGGCTACAACAGGGCAGGCTACAACAGGACAGGGTACAACAGGACAGTGTACAACAGGACAGGGTGCAACAGAAGAGAGTACAACAGAACAGGCTACAACAGGACAGTGTACAACAGACTGAACAGACACAGGTACAAGTTTAAATTGTGCACATGTGAATTGAGCGAACACACTGCTTGACACGTGTTACAACAGAGTAAGCCTGTGTGATAAGTTAATGAAGATAGACGTGTCATGTGTTTATATCAGGGCCAGCCCGTGTGACCAGTTAAGGAAGATAGACGTGTTATGTGTTTATATCAGGGCCAGCCCGTGTGATCAGTTAAGGAAGATAGACGTGTCATGTGTTTATATCAGGGCCAGCCCGTGTGATCAGTTAAGGAAGATAGACGTGTCATGTATTTATATCAGGGCCAGCCCGTGGGATCAGTTAAGGAAGATAGACGTGTCATGTGTTTATATCAGGCCAGCCCGTGTGATCAGTTAAGGAAGATAGACGTGTCATGTGTTTATATCAGGGCCAGCCCGTGTGATCAGTTAAGGAAGATAGACGTGTCATGTGTTTATATCAGGGCCAGCCCGTGTGATCAGTTAAGGAAGATAGACGTGTCATGTGTTTATATATAGGGTCAGCCCGTATGATCAGTTAAGGAAGATAGACGTGTCATGTGTTTATATCAGGACCAGCCCGTCTGATCAGTTAATGAAGATAGACGTGTCATGTGTTTATATCAGGGCCAGTCCGTGTGATCAGTTAAGGAAGATAGACGTGTCATGTGTTTATATCAGGGCCAGCCCGTGTGATCAGTTAAGGAAGACAGACGTGTCATGTGTTTATATCAGGGCCAGCCCGTGTGATCAGTTTAGGAAGATAGACGTGTCATGTGTTTATGTCAGGACCAGCCCGTGTGATCAGTTAAGGAAGACAGACTGGCCCAACGATTCAACACTAAACTCAGAATGTACGAGCCAGATAGGAGTTCTTAGAGCGTATCATGTGAACTCGTCTGACGTGAAAACATCAAGGATGCGATCATTAGACTAGGAAGGTAATAATACCGAGCAGTATTTATGATAAAACAGAAGTATTGTTTAGATAAATAGATTACAAATGAGTTTACATTCCAAGACAGACATAGTCGAGTAAGTGACAGCCGCTAGAACAGACGGTGTGTGATTAGTTGAATCTATGAGAAGCGAGACTGTGTAGCAGCACAATCCGAAACAGACTCCCCCACAAAAACAATTATTAACAATAGAATACAGCACAGTAGATATCCCTTCTTGTTACCCACAAACACCAAGGTAACTTAACAGTCAAGCCCGTATCAGCAGCGGTTCCCCTTACTCTGCCTTCTTGTTGCCCACTAACACCAAGGTAACTTAACAGTCAGGCCCGTATCAGCAGCGCTTCCCCTCCTCGTCCCCCCCCCTTCCCTTCTTGGCTTGACAGGTTTTCTTTCACAATATCGGCATATCTTTGTCATATTCTGTCTACCTAACATTGGACAACTTTAATAGGTGAGTCTAACAAAGCAAAGTTTTCTTTCCTTGGAGGGATCATAAAACAGTTTTTTAATCTCTGATTTACCTTGCCCGTTTGCTGGTGACTTAATATATAATAATATTCAATTCTTTTAAACCAATATTGGTATACTTCCTAAATCGATGGATGTCAGCCCTTGTAACATGTCTTTATTCCTCGCTACTAGTGAGAGATGGGTTCAAACATTTGGAAGAAAATTCTGAATTCCTACATAAATATGACTCGTTCCTACTCCTGAGATAAATCTCACTCCTACAATTAGATGAAGAAATATTGATCACTAATTTTTTACTTAGCTACTCGAAGAAATTGATGGTTTAAAAAAATAATAAGGTCGTAGATATAGAAAAGCAATTTTCTTTATTAAATTATAAGAATTTGTTTATTTTAAAAAGTTGCCTATTTGTAGTTCAATACTTTAACAATCAGACTATGATGATAGTCAACACTACGATAAGGTGTAAGGTGAGATGTGATGGAATTTCTAAATAATAGAGACACCAGTTCTGAAGCTGACATAAGTTTTGTGAAGAAACGAAAGTTCTTATCCACGAAGAGAACAAAAAGGCTGATGTGGTGCCAGAATGGCATTATACGTAAGAAAGAGAAAGAAGAATCCATGCTTTATTGTTGTACTGTCTGTGTGTCATTATACTAGTGCCATCGGACTAGTTTGAGACCATTGCTTTACATTAAATCTTGGGGATTGTTGTTTAGATACCATTTTCTGCGACTGTTTCGAAGTGCTGCTTTGCCTGTCGCATACATGTTTACATATTAGTGTGTGTGTGTATGTGTGTGAGTATGTGTGTATATATATATGTGTGTGTGTGTATGTGTGTGAGTATGTGTGTGTATATATATATATGTGTGTGTGTGTGTGTGTGTGTGTGTATATTATAACAATAATAATAATTTTGATAATAATAATAATAATCAGTTTGGCTTAGGAGTATGAGGTCCGTTCCGTCGATCGGACACATCTGTGACCCACTCATGCGTCACTACTCAAGGCCTCGTTCAGAGCGGAGGGGGAGGCTGATATCTGCTCAACTTTGTAAGTACCGGATTTGCCTTCCCACTGTGATCCCTTGGCAAGACTACACTAGTAACTAGGTGCCTCCTGTTTTCAGGGCCGCAACGTGGAGGCGGTGTGCGTTGCACTGTGGTTTTTATTTTTGCGCTTGTCGGCCCAGTGCATCCGACTTCAGCATGCATTTTATTTACGGATCTGCTTCCTCCTGCATTTTCTAAGGGTTTGCTTCCCCGGAGTAATGGCCGGTGCTGTGATGGGGATCGAACCCAGCACCTCCGGATTGTGAGCCGTGCCACTTAACCACTAGGCCACCCCGTCCCCTGAGGCAGAATATGATCTTGGTCAGTCGCTGACCCTGATGCAAACAGTCAGCTAAACATCGCTGACTGCTGTCGGCTCATGCACCGACGTGTCTTGGCTCCGTTTGACCTAGTTTGAAGCAAAACTTCACACAAACACGTTACTCTTCAAGATGCCTTACTGTTCAATTTTCGAAAAATCGCCATTTGGTGTACATTTACTCCACAAAATCGCCATATGGCGTACATTTACTCTACAAAATCGCCATATGGCGTACATTTACTCCACAAAATCGCCATATGGCGTACATTTACTCCACAAAATGCACATCGAAGGCTAACGATAGGGGCGAGATGCGGCAATTATTAAACTGAAGTTTACAAACAGTAACTAGTTTGCTGTCTCACTTAGATGCTGTGCAGTTCTAATAGTCCGGTTTTCTTTCAACTGCAGACATGTACATACGATTGGTTTACCCAGCGTCACAGTGCGGTTTTCGTGGAAATAGGTCTACCACAGATATAATATTCTCAGTACAACAGTTGCAAGAGAAATGCGGAGAACAAAAGCAACCATTGTATATTGCCTTCAATGATCTCACGAAGGCATTCGACTTGGTCAGCCGTATGGGTCGGTTGAAATTGATCAGGAGGTTGGTTGCCCACCGATTCTTCTTAGCATTATCGAGTCGTTCCACACTGACATGAAAGGCACCATGAACTTTGACGGTGCGTCCTCAGGTTCAGAGAAGTTTGCAATCAAGTTTGAAGTAAAACAAGGTGGTGTACTTGCTCCAACCCTAGAAATATATGTCTCACTTCCCTGGAAGCAAGCTTTCCGTGATCAGGACGGTGGTATATTCATTCATTCTTGCACAGATGGTGGCCTATACAATGCCCAATGGTTCAAAAATAAACAGGATGCTGATCAGAAAATTGCTCTTTGCGGATGATGCCTCAATTACAACTCATTCATAGAAGGAACTGCAAAGCTTACTGTCTGCATTTTTAAAATTCCTGCAGTGAGTTGGAATTAACAATCAGCAAAAAGAAAACAGAAGTTTTGATCCAAGGTGCTAACACGGCTTCAGTAATCTCTTTTGATGATGAAGATCTCCATCACTGTACATATCTGGGATCCTCATTCAATAAGAGTTTCCCTGGACCAATAGATCGATAGAAGGACAGGCATGGAAGCAGTAGCAATGAGCAGATTAACAAAAAGGGTCTAGGAGAAGAAGAAGCTCACTGTTAAACAAAAACACGTGTTTACCAGGTCTGTATCCTCAGCACTCTTCTTTATATCAGCCAAACATGGTCTACCTACATACACCAAGGAGAGACGGCTAAACGGATATAACATGAGGTGCCTGCGCAGAATCCTGAGGGCTGGGTGGCAAGACAAGATCATCACCACAGAGGTGTTAGATAGAACAGACACTGTCACGAACATTTTTATACTTAGTCTTCGAGGCTTTGATGGCTGGGACACACTCGGAGGATGGATGATGGCAGAATACCAAAAGATCGCCTCTATGGGAAACTACAGCTGGGGAAAAGGCCTCGGGGTCGGCCACTACTTCGGTACAAGTATGAATGCAAGCGGGATATGAATGATGCATGCCTCGATTTGGAATCATGAGAACAGGACGCCATGGATCATGTTACATGAAGGAACCGGATTAAGCATGGAATGCAGACAAAGGAGATACTGATTGAACACACCGAAGAGAAACCCTATGTCTGCCTAACTGGACACGGCCTGATTTGAAGACGAGATATACATACACACGCACACAAACACAGTTACAACACAGTTACGCATCCAAAATGTCATTTTCGGCAACGTCCAACCGTAAAATCGTTAATTGGTGTCCGTGATTCAGTAAGATTAAAATAGAGCTCAGCAGTTTCAATCCGAGCACAAGATATACGGGACCTAACCGGACATAGTGGACTTAACCGGACGTAGCAAATGGAACAGCTTCATGTACGCAACACGTGTATCTTATATCTCTTTATACAGCACAAAGTAGTCTAGTACAAAGTAACCCAGTTCAAATGTTTTGATAGCCATAATAAACACTTATGTTACTGGCCTGTGCAACGCGCCTATGTATTCACTGTACTGTACTTTCTATTATTAATTTGTTTGGCCCTACTTAAAAGTGGTCAAACCTTCGTCCCTGTGAGGCACGACTGGCGGTGGCGGACAGAGAGAGGTGTCGTGTGATTGTGGGAGTGTCTTCAAGTGTGCCCCAACGACCTGATGGGTTACATGATAAACTGAACTACTTAAAACACATAGCGCCGTATACCACTACCTCATGTGAGAAGTATTTCGGTTACTTAGTCCCTACTGGCCCATTACAGTATCCCATATAACTTCTTTGCTAAGTATATAGCATGGTGTTGTACAAATGTTCAGGACATAACGTTCTATTATACAGAATGCATGCATGCATGTATGCGCGCGCGCACACACACACACACACACACAAACACACACACATGCATGAACGCACGCGCACACACAGACATACACACATACATACGCACATGCACACATACATACATACACTCCCATGCACACACACATACACACACATTATATATAAATAATAATAATAATAATAACTAATCCGAGTGCAGTGTGTTCCTGTAGGTACTTTAGCCAAGATGAAGACATATTTCAAGTTTTCCACCCAACTGTTCCAGATGACAGTAGCTGAATGGCCGTCCTGTCGCCGAATGTATTCTCCCAGTTTAGCAGCATCAAGTATTGTGGAAAGTGAATAACCTTTAAGGAGGTAGAGTTGTCATACACTTAGATCTTCTAGCTGGGCTGTTTGTAATCGCTGTCTTTTCTGAGCCTTTACAAACTCTTCACAGCTGTCTCTGAGAAAATCTTTAGAAAATTAGATTAGGAAGATTGAAGCACCTTTAATGAGCCATTCTAGCCTTCCGGGGACACTCTGACTATGAAAAATAACCGTTCTTCATACATTATCATTGGTCGAGAAATTGCAAACGCCCACAGAACAAATCGTTAGATTTCACGCAGGCTATCAGCTTCAATCGTATCATACCCATACTTCAGCATTTGAAAAACAACAAGGCCAGAGCATACGCCTTTATTCCAGCCATTGTCTTTGCCTGAGTTATAGAACATAAGAAACGCTAGAAATGAGTTTAAACAAACTTTGGTTACCTGGCATCAGAAGCGTGACATGTCTGATTGAACCCAAGGATTACATAGATTATAGAAATCTAATATTGCTGAACATATTGACAGGCTGGCACGGCGAGAAAAGAATAATGGGAACTTAAAATAAAGAAATAAAAAAAAGATAAGGAGGAAACAGTACAAGGCGAAAACAAAAGAGGAAAGACAGTAAAAGAGGATTAGCAAGAACACAATAATTATAATTCACAGCAAATAACGAAAGACTAGGACACTCCCTTGTGAAACACTGTGCTCTTCAAAGTGCCAATTACCACAACCAAATATGAAATGTAAACATAATTTTAGTGATCTGTCGTCTCTTATCAGTACCAGCCAACCTCAATGTTTTGTTTACTTCAACTCCCCAAAGCTGGTACAAAGTTGGTGTGACCCAATACGTAAAAGCTTTCGTCAACAATGCCTAGCTTGTCACGACACGTGAAATGATCTAGTCAGGTGTCATAAATCTTCAACAATATTATTGTTGGCAGATAACGTGTCACTGGTGAACATTTGTGCAAGAGAACAAATAGCATAGAGGGATTTCTTCAAGTGTATAATACTGAAAGTTGAACGTCCAGTAGCTAACATTACTGAAAACTGTTTACGTTCAGAGGAGACGAAATTCATGTATGCCGACCACATCAAAGTCACTATCCAAAGGAATGGTTTGAAAGAGACTGAACACAAACTGGCTCGAGCTCTTGATGACCTTGCCGTATATTACAACAACAATCTCCTCAAACAGTAACTCAGCTAAATCCAAGTTTGTGCTTTCTTCCTCAGAAATACAAAGGCAGAAAAAAACAAGAAATCAGACGGTAATGACAACAGCTGGAACACAATAAGGTTCGCAATACTTGGGTGTAAAGTTGAATCGCACACTGTCCTATGCAATACACAGCCAAGAAACAAAACGGCAGATACATATGAGCAATAATGTAATCCAAACATTTACTTGCAAAACATTGGGAACATAGACAGATACCCTCCGAACATTATCGCTCTCTCGAACTGTGTTTAAACATAACTGAGAACGCCGCGGCAGTTTGGACAAAAGTCTGCTCATGTTAAACGTATTGGTACAGGAATAAATGAGACTGGATGGGCAGTTACAGGGTGCCTAAAACCTACTCTTACTGAAAATATACACCCCCATAAATGGGTGTAGCTCCACCTGAGACACGAAGAAGTGTTTCATCAGAAATGTAACGAGAAAACCAGCAAACGACACAAGTCACCCTATGTCTGGACACCAGGTAGGTCGCTCGCCCATACGATGGCGAGAGGGTCTGTTGAGAGACCTAGGTCCGAAATGGTACGACACGGCGAAATATCAGACCGCATACAGGACATTGGTGCCTATCTTGCTACCGGCACACCTGTCGGACTGAAGTCGAGGATAATGTATTGTATTGTTTTTAATATATACATATGTCTTTAGTCCAGTTGTGACGTCGTGAGGAGGTGTAAACCTCCTTTGTTTCATATTTTTGGGGGCAGGCGAAAATCCGCTAGTGACGTGCAAGCAATGAGCAGACAGACTGGCAAAACAAAGGACTGGTTTGACGCGCAAAAAGGAGTAAGACAAATATGTATGATCTCTACTTGTCTATTCAACATCTTTGTAGAAACTTAAATGCGAAAATCCGCTAGTGACGTGCAAGCAAAGAACAGATAGGCTGGCAAAACAACAGACCGGTTCGACGCGCAAAAAGGAGTAAGACAAATATGTATGATCTCCACTTGTCTATTCAACATCTTTGCAGAAACTATAATGCGAAATGCCAGAAATGATTTTTTTTAAACACGTATAGTTCGGCCATCTTGTAATCGGTGGAAACAAAACGCCAGAACTCTGATTTGCAGGTGACACAGCTATCCTTACAAATAACGCATAATGGTGCACAAATGAGCAAGCAACAGTGGCCACCAGAAAGCTGCAAAGAGCTATTAATGCCTTGACCTCATGGACAAACAGATGATGTGTAAACATTAACACAGAAAAATGTAGCACTATGCTTTTCACCCTCTCTCCAAAACAAAAAGCTGGAGTTATCAAGATAAATGGAGAACACCTCAAAGAAGATAAACAACCCACATATCTTGGAGTTACATTTGATGATAGGTTGACATGGAGGGAACACGTCAACAAGGCAGCCAAAAAAGCCAGGAGGAAGTTAGCCATCCTGATAAAATTAAGTGGCACCACATGGGGAGCTAGTGGAAAAATACTTAACTACCAACAAGGTATACGGCCACATCTGGAATATGGGTCAGCAGCGTGGTTCCCTGCAGCAAATATTACCCTAAAAGAGGTGGGTAAGGTGCAAAATCAGGCCCTTATGGTCATTATAGGAGCAATGAAATCAATACCTATAGTAGAGATGAAGTAAATGGGAAGGATACAAGCACTAAGAGAACGCAGAGACACAAAGGTATTAACACAGGCAGAAAAGTTCCTCTGCATGCCGAGCTATCCAATGAAAGACAGATTTCAAAATTTAGCAATGGGAAGACTGAAAAGAAGTAGTTTTATGCATCAGGCGAAACGACTTCGCAGGCAAATTATGGATCTACCTGAAGTTGACATCCCCCTAAAGTCTGTGCCAGAACAAACCCCTTGGAGAGAGGAGCACGGACTATCAGTATGCATTCAAACAAAAGTGAAAGGAATATTAGACAAGGATGAACAGAACAGTGTGCAACATAGGATAGTGATCCTCAATTTCCTGGATGAAGAATACCCACAAGACCTCTGGATCAGAGTATACACAGATGGGTCAGCACATAATGCAGTAAAGAATGGTGGAACGGGAGTGTACACAGAATACCCAAACAACATTAGGGAAACAGTCAGAGTACCAACTGGGAAATTCTGTCATACATATGATGCAGAAATCCAGGCAATCAAGGTGGCAACTGAGAAACTGTTGAACACCAATGTCAGTTCACAACCTGTAGTATTTCTGACAGATGCACAATCAGCACTCCAAGCACTTAAATTTGAGAAACTGCCTGATCTACAGGCTCTACTGTCTGAACTGAGCAACCAGCGCAAGATTGTCATGCAGTGGATACCTTCACATTGTGGAGTATCAGGAAACGAGAGAACAGATCGACTGGCAAATGAGGGTGCTGCAGACGAGGAACCAGATGTGCCAGTTACATACCAACAGAAGATAAGGATGATCAAATCAACCAGAAAGCCACCAACAACAACACCAGACGATTACCAAAACATGAACAGACAAGAACAAACTGTTGTTTTGCGCCTTAGGACACAACCGACTCCGCAGCCACAAGTACACAAAAATGAAGATTGGCAATTCAGCCATGTGTACATGCGGACAGGCGCCCCAGACAGCAGAGCACATACTACAAAACTGCCCCGAATATGATATACGGAGAAAATATCATTGGCCCATAGAAACAACACTGGAAGAGAAACTTTATGGACCTGTATGTGAACTACAAAAGACAGTGAAGTTTATACAAGAGACAACATTGCAGATATAAACAATATTTTAAAACGAACGAAAGAAGAAGAGGAAGAAGAATATGCAGGTGACACAGCTATCCTTACAAATAGCGCATAAAGACTAGAACAGATGAGCATGACTGTTAAACAACAAAACGAACAACCAAATCTCTACCCGAACATCAGGAAAATCAAGATATCGGCGACAAACAAACCAAGTAACTGACAAAGTTATTCTAGAAAAGGAAGAAATTCAAAGTTTCTAACAATTAAGTTCCGTTATTAGCAACGAAAAGAAATCAAGAGATGAGTGACCATGACAAGGGGGCTTCAAATGTTAACCTTAAAAGTGGAATAGAAATCCAGCAAGAGTATGAGCGGAGCAGCAACTTCCAAAACGGAGTGAATTTTTTAATAGATTATTTACGACCGGGTCAGGCACACCGAATAGTGACCCTAGAGTCAAATGCGATCGTTGACCACCTCGTAGTGGAAAATCGTCGATTGACTGTGAGTAAAAGTCATGCATCACAGTACTGGATCTTCATTCGCCGATGAATTTCATTATGTTTCACCCAATCGCTATTAAAACAAACTGATATAAGAACGCTGCTTCTCTTTGGTGCATGTCAATAGTGAGGCGGCCATTTTTAACTGCAATTATGACGTCATGGTGTTTGTCTGCATCTTGACGGCACATGCAGGACACTCTTGACACCCTTAACAACCATATCAACAAGTTACAATACAAAAGCATGGGTTTTCTCATTTCTACTCCACCTTTAAGCTCTGCATTTGGAGCCGCATCATATACATATATTTGAAGACGCATCATATACATAACAGAAGTATTTCCCTTCTCAGTGTCCCAGTGAAAGTCTACTCTAGGATTCTAGAACGGCGATTAAGAGGTATAGCAGAGCCAAATATGGATGAAACTCAATGTGGGTTTAGGGCAAACAGAAGTACTCAAGACCTTATCTTTACACTTAGACAGCTAAGTGAAAAGGCTCTTGAATATGATAAAGAGATGCATCTCTGCTTTTTGGATTTGGAGAAAGCATTTGATAAAGTTCCTTGGGACAAACTCTGGGAGTGCCTGACAAGGAAGAACATCCCAGGACCCCTGATCTCTGCCATATAGAGTTTCTATAAAACATGCAGAAATTATGTGCGGACATCAAATCAAAAGTCAGGAGAGTTCAAGACCACTAGCGGAGTAAGACAGGGGGACATTCTATCACCGTACCTTTTCATACTCTTCATGGATGAAGTCATCAAAGCCTGCAAGGAACGGACACAAAAGTTTGAAGTAGGGTACTGGAAGATGAGACCAAGTTACATATCGGAACTAGCATTTGCAGATGATGTGGCCCTGATCACGAAAACCAGAAGAGAGGCAGTCCAGTGTGACTGTGTCCCAGGATCGTCACGTCCTGCCAGAAACGTAGCATATACATGTGAGTGGGGATATCTCCTAGCTCCCCTTTAGTATTCTCGGCTCCTCTGCAGTGATGGTACGCCTAACCTTCCCCGCCACCTGCGAGGTTGTCACAAAGGGGCAGATGTGCAATGTCCGCTTGCCTGCATCTCTTTTGCGTCCATTGGGATGACTGATAGGAGACAAAAGTAAAGAACGAGGTAAGAGTGCATTTTGCCAGCAGACAAGCCTGGTCATGGCACGGAGATGTTATTCGCCTGGCGTGCGAACATATCTCATGATCGAGGGCTGAGTCTCAACAGTTCGCAGTGAGGTGGCTGCTCTACTGCTTGCGACACCCCGACCGAGAACTAAGTCGTCTACAAATTATTTCATACCTCCACGCCGCGTGAGGTGAATATCGGACAGGTTTGACCAGGTCGGGCTGAGACGCGAGCCCCAGTTCCCAATCTTATCGTTGCCTCCCGTCGCAGTGGTGCTAAGTATATCGTCGCTTATCCGGGTGGGATTTCGGCTTAGAGGCGTTCGGCCATAATCCCTCAGATGGTGGCCTCGCACCATCTGCGGTCCAAGGCTGAGTCTCAACAGTTCGCAGTGAGGTGGCTGCTTTACTGCTTACGATACCCCGACCGAGAACTAAGTCGTCTACAAGTGATTTCACACCTCCACACCGCATAGGGTGAATATCGGACAGCTCCCCGCCCGCTTTGATCGGCGGGACGGCAGAGACCTATTTCTGCGGCTCGACCAGGTCGAGCTGAGACGCGAGCCCCAGGTCCCAACCATATCGTTGCATCCCGTCGCAGTGGTGCTAAGAATATCATCGCATATCCGGGCGGGATTCTGACTTAGAGGCGTTCAGCCATAATTCCTCAGAAGGTAGCCTCGCACCATTGGCTCTCAGCCAAGCATGTGAACCTAATGTCTGAAACCTGCGATTCCTCTCGGATTGAGCAGGATTACCGTATAAAACGACCTGTCATCAGTAGGGTAAAACTGACCTGTTTTCCGAGGGTCTAATTCCAGCACACGTTCCCTATTAGACCCAACCAAAACAAAATGGGGCTGTCCATCATTACAGTGTTGGTGTGTTGAGTCAAATTAAGCCGCAGGCTCTACTCATGGTGGTGCCCTTCCGTCAATTCCTTTAGGTTTATGACTCGCGCTTACTGGGAGTTCCTCGTTCATGGGGAAGAATTACAAGCCCCAATCCCTAGCACGAAGGAGATTCAATGGGCTTCCCAACCCTTAGGGGCCAGGAGGCATCCACGCTGATTCCTTCAGTGTAGCGCGCGTGTTGCCCCGGACATCTTAAGGGCATCACAGACATGTTATTACTCATTCTCGAGTGGCTAAACACCACTCGTCCCTCTAAGAAGTTGCGCCGGCGCATCGAGGGACCGGCGAACTATTTAATAGGCTAGAGTCTCGTTCGTTATCGGAATTAATCAGACCAATCGCTCCACCAAGTAAGAACGGCCATGCACCAGAATGTAGCCATGGAGAGTACCATGTTGGTCGTTGGAGGATATTTCGCAATTTTTAAATTGTAAAAAGTTGCCGTTTTGGCATATGTTGGTAAATTTTTTTTAAAGAATTTCCAAGTTTAGTACACGAATGGAGAAATATCGCTGCTTACGCCATACTGGAAATATAGGGAATAAAGACTACGCCCAAAAACGTTATGGAGTAAAACTAAAAACATTGGGCTGGCCTCTTTGTCGTCTGCCTTGCACTTTTCCGTGCAGGATCGTATTTGCAAGACCATTTGATCTCGATATGTGACCGTACCAAGCGAGTTTCCTTCTTTTGACAGTTTCAAGCGTTCTTCAAAAGGCCATATTGCTGTTGTAATTCTATCTCGTATGTCCTCATTTGTAGCTCGATCTTTGTATGTGAGAAAACATCTCATCTTCAAGGCCTGTATCCATCGTCAAGGGTCAGCTGCAACTGTCCACGTCTCACAAGCACAGAGAAACACCGACAGGACCAAAGTACGCACCAATCTGACCCCCGTGCACAGCGCTAATCGTTTATCTTGCCAGAATTTGTTAAGCAGGGCAATCGCCGCCATTGTCTGTGACACTCTGGATAACACTTCATATGTCGATCCCTCATCACTGACAACCGAACCCAGATATTCAAAACCGTCAACCACTTCGAGTTTCTGACCATTATCTCTTTTATCCTACTGTTGAAGCCCTCTGCGTTGCTGGTCATTTTTGTCTTTCCAGCGTTTATCTCCACGCCATAGCCAAGACCTGTCCCATCGAGCCCTCCGACCCACCCCTGGAGCTTCGCCAACCCGCCGATGTCATCTGCAAAACGACCGCCCCCCCCCCCCCCCCTTTCAATAGTTCAAGGAACTATTCATCAACAGTCAAGACATAAGAAACTGATGGAAATAATACTTTAGCAAGCTGCTAAACCTAGAAAAGAATGAACAAGCGCAGCGCCAGATGAAGAATGAAACACAGAGCGGCTTAAATATATTGAAATCATTAAATAAAGCAGCCTTGCTGGGTAGGACGTCGAGAAAGGTACCAACAGATTGCCAGCAAGTGATCATAGTTCCTTTCTGAAAAAAATTAATCTGACAAGCGAGAGTACAAAACATATAGGGAAATCTCTCTTCTGAGCCACATACGCAAAATATATGCAAAGATACTAGAAACAAGAGCAAGGACCGATACTGGAACCCCGACAAGAAAATAATCAGTTCAAGTTGTGGAAAGGAAAGAGCTGAATGGACGCAACCTTTACATTTAGACAAATATGTGAGCAGTTTATAAAATACAGGGTAACAACAGTCTTATATTCATAGCTCATTTCTCGTGCTACATTGTCGGCTCAGCCTTTGATCCTATTATTTAGTCTTCGGACATCTTGGTGCAAACGTGTTATGTTTACCATGCCTTTAATGTAGCCAGCTAAAAATATATAACGCAGACGAAGATCTGGAGTCCTTGGTGGTTAGCGGTACAGAGCAGGGACATATGTTCCATCGAGTCCTATCCATCAATGAAGAGTTGCGCTATAAGTCTGCTCATTTTCTCCCAGCGTCGTTGGTCGGCCAGATCTGTTCCCTTTATCTTGGAACTATCAATACCGCCGCGAATGATGTTATCAGATGGTGGAGCAATGTTGAACTAGTTTCGTTAACTCACGTTTTATTGTGTTTACAATTTGGCAAACTTCATTACTTGAAACGACTTCTGCTGTGCTGCTGCCATTTCCATTCGTTGCGTTGTGTAGCAGTTGAGATTTTAAACTTTCTTTTAATCGAGTAAATGTCCAAACTCAAACAATTTACCTATTTCTTTGGTGCAAGCCACGCATTTTTTTAAGTTTTCCAAATATACAATTACAAAAACTTTGCATCTTCAAAATACTATGATTTTTTCTTTTTTAAATATAGTGTATGTACGTGTGTGTGTGTGTGTGTGTTCGTGCTTGTGTGTCTGTGTCTTGTGTGTGTGTGTATGTTCGTACGTGTGTGTGTGTGTGAGAGAGAGTGTGTGTGTGAGTGTGTGTGTGTGTGTGTGGTTGTGTGTGTGTGTGCGCAGACACAACAATAGAACATGTGGATTTTACAGAATAAAATATATTCTTGAATAACAAATAGCTGAGGTATGTAACATATAAGCTAGCAGAGAAGTAATAAAAATATTCCTAAAACACAGGCGACATGGTAGTCAAACGGAACGGTTAGTACACTCGTCGCTTGATCGAAAAGACGTTGGCTCAATAAGCGGTATACCTAGGTTGGATTTGATGGAGGATAAAATAAAATACTGCCATGCATACTGCGTAACGATTACATGAGCAAGCAACCTTTATTCATTTAGCTTATAACTTCCTCCAGCGAGCCCAAAAGTAGGAATAAAGATCGTGGCTTAGTTACTTATTTTAGTACATTAATATAATGTCACGTTAGAGCGGCATATCGGTAGATCGCTCGCTTCTGCCAGCAAAGGTACAGGGTTCGATCACCGTTATCGACATTCTGCAGTCTACTCGCCTTTAACATGTAGCTGACTAACTTTGACGCCAGGTCAGACATCGAGCAACACAACAGGTCGTCACTGATCATCAAATGTTGAGACAACAAAAACACAATGAACTTTCTAACACTTCCTCCCCGACAACAGTGTCTGCTTCGAGACTACTTCTGTTTACCATATTAAGGTTTTTACTTAGCTTAAATAAACGTCTTTATACTGGTTTAGAAGACTATGAAGAGTCCTTATACAACCAGTTTCATTTATATTTCCTTGCTCTAAAGGCTATGCACATTCAATCAATTCTTAAGTGCATGAATTGTCCCTGTCTCCTCTATTTCCTGTGGCAATGCATTCCAAGCATTCACCACTCTCTGACTAAACAATATTTATTTTTTTCTAATCTGGACTTTTCTTTAGTTAATTTGTAGCTGTGCCCTCTTGTTCTTGTAGGTTGTTGTATTTTGAAGAGAAAACAAAAACTTGTTATAGTCTAATTCATCTGTTCCTTTAATTATCTCATAAACCAGTTTTAAGTGCCACGAATTCTTCTCATTTCTAGACACCATAGGCTGGTTTTTCTGACTTTTAAATCAACACATGATGATGATGATCCAAATAAAACTTCACTGAACCCCGTGCGTAGTGTTTTTACACATTGCACCGCCTACATCCTGTTTACCACTCCAGCAGTTAATTATCGCCCCTTGACAGAGTTACCTTTCATGGAATGATAACAGAAGCTGGTTTGCTTGTCAGAGATTAGCAAAACAGAAGGTGTCCTATTTCTCGTGAAGGCTGCTGACAAATTTCAAGCGTAATGTCGGCCATGTTGATAACAATTAATTTTATTTTATGAGTTACGTGAATTTTAGGAAATATTTGATGACAAATATTTCTCAAACATACGTAATAGACATCATTTTTGTTATGATTTGATACAGTGGTTCCCAACATACACCTGATTGCTGACATCTGAAGCTGATGATACTTTGATGCGGCCCTCTTACGTTCTGACGCCATTTGACGAAAAATGGGAACAAATATGGACAGAATCAAATTGTAAAGTTCATATTGGTTTAATGAACTCTCACAAAAACCCCATGGGGTTTTTCGTGTATCTCACACATAACTTCGTGGACCATTCACGTACCTCCACATAACCCTTCACGTACCCCCATGTAACCCTTCACGTACCCCCATATAACCCTTCACGTACATCCACATAACCCTTCACGTACCATCAGCTAACCTTTCACGTTCCTCCACATGACTCTTCATGTACCCCCACATAACCCTTCACGCACCTCCACATAACCCTCCACGTACCCCCACATAACCCTTCACGCACCTCCACATAACCCTCCACGTACCTCCACATAACCCTCCACGTACCTCCACATAACCCTTCACGCACCTCCACATAACCCTCCACGTACCCCCACATAACCCTTCACGCACCTCCACATAACCCTCCACGTACCTCCACATAACCCTCCACGCACCTCCACATAACTCTTCACGTACTCCAACATAAACCCTTCACCTACCCCCACATAACCCTGTACGTACCTCTACATAACCCTCCACGTACCTCCACATAACCCTTCATGTACCTCCACATGACTCTTCACGTACTCCAACATAAACCCTTCACCTACCCCCACATAACCCTGTACGTACCTCTTCATAACCCTTCACGTACCTCCACATGACTCTTCATGTACCTCCCCTTGACGCTTCGCGGACACTTCCCCTCCTTCACATGACGTTTTGCTGACTTCCCAAGTGGGAAATACCTGAGCTTTTGCACTATACGTCCTTGCTTAAAGAATCAGGGAGCATTTCCACACTCCAGTGTTTATCCAGCTCTAAAACTAAGTACCGGACTGCTCTGAGTTACTACAGTTCTTCTTCCTCAATTATTGAGTTTCTGACCATTTTGCGGTACTTTCACGTTTACCAAGATACTATACATTGGTACCTGACTCTGCTGTGAGCTGAAGTCGGTAAGTCAGAGAGAACGGATAGAGAACACCTCGCATCAAAAGTCGAAAAACTAGAATGATGTTCGTCTTCGACGTTCGTCCTGAGAAGGACGTTTGTCCCGCTGTACAGTAGTAAGCAGATAGGCTGTGATACATGTGCTTTCGGTCCCACACATCCGATTTCAGCACTGTATTTTTGGGACGGCGTGTACCTTCCCTCTTCCATTCATAGACAGTCTGTATGGTTGCAGTCTGTGTCCAGGGTCAGTTATGGGTCACAGACCCTGATGCATCCACTGTTGCACCTTCAGCCTCGCAAGAATTTGGAATGTAACCCATCTAAGGTAGAATACCATCCAACACATGGTACTATACACATAGCGTTTCACTCAGATCAAAAGCCTGCCGCGTGTATAGTAGTTAGTCTTCTGGGCTTAAAAGAAAGTTCTAGAAACAATACTTCCTCCCCTCCCCATCCCTACTTCTCTTACATGATATAATAGAAAAGATAATTAGGCCAGGCTGTAGTGGTACTGATGGCCAAAGTAAAGTCACTGCGTTCATCGTTACTCCCATGATTTGTTGGTTGTTTTCGTGTGTTTGTCTATTTATCTCTGATGAAAGTCTTTTGGTCGTAACGCATGTTTTATTCATGTTTTTGTTCTGACACGGCATATGAGAAATACGTATTCATATGATATTATTTACAGATAAGGAAGCGAATAACTTATGTTCCCAGGATTCAGAAGAGGATTGCATCCACACAGCCCATTTTCTGCTTTGGGACTTTGTTTATTTTCTTGTAACCTACGAGTACATAACGACTGTGCTGACTGCGCGTCAAGTTTGAGAGAAACGTTAGTGCATCAGACTAGAATTGGAAAAACTCTGCGGAAGAAGAGACCTACGACATCTGTATTGAGTGTCTGACAATTATATTGAGAATTAACAGTTGCAAATTTTGGGATAAAGACGGTAGTAAAGTAATAAGGATACAGATCTCGTCAGGAGAGTATTGGTTCGGACCGCGGTAACGAACATTATTGTTTCTATCATGATTGAAATCAAAACTATCCTGCGCACTGCAATCAGAACAATCAGGATTTGTAAAACTGACGATATATGTATCAGTTGCATAACCCCCAACAGTTTACCCGAGCAGTTGGAAAAACGTCTTATTGTTTGCAGACAATAATTAGTGAATTAAAATGAAGTCCTCATTGTGTTGGTCCCATTGGCGCCCCATCACGTCAGAGCACGAGGATGTGTGTGCGCGCGTGTGCATGGTGTGTGTATGTGTGTTGGAGCGTTGGTCGATGTGTGTGAGTGGATGAATGTGCGTGTGATGGTGTGATGAATGAGTGTGGGTGTGTGTGTACGAGGGTGGTCGATAAATGTGGGTCGGTATGGTTAGTTCTTAGTTCACCGTAAAGATAGTTAAACTGGATATATACAGAATATCTTCGCAATTGTGTAGACAAGGCTTGAAACATCGTCAGGATTTCTCATTCGTATATTGAGTTGTGCCACGCTTAGCAATGCTCAGAGAAAGTTGCAGTCAGTGGTGTGCGGTTTCTTTTCTCAAAGGGGACTAAATTCGTGAACACCTGTCATTATTAGGCTAAAGGGTTAGGTCAGATCATCCCGTAACCGGTGAGGTCGTTGGGGCACACATGAAGACATCCTCACAACTCCACGCCATCCCTCTCTGACAAAGCTGGCTGCTTGCGCTACGATCAGCGAACCAGAGCTGTCCAGACGCTTCTACGCGGTGATCCTGGATAACTGTCTGCGGCAGATCATACTAGCTAAGAAGAACAGATCGAAGAGGAAAGGCTAACCCGGTACTCAAAAATTACATGCTGAAGTCGGATGTGTCAACCCCCAAGTGTCCAAATATCGCAGTCATGCTGTAAACTACGACAACACGCATTCCGTTATCTGAACAACATCATGTTATTACAAAGACCAAGGTTTTGGTATCGGGAAATTGAGAACAAGCAAAATAAAAAGGAAAATTTAATGAACAATATGTAGTTTACCAGGGACAATGTTACCGACCACAGTTCATGTAGGCCATATCAACTGCTGCACAATACTTAGAAATGGAATAAACAAATATATGCTAAATAAGTTTTCAAAAATCTGTTCTGGTTTTCCCGAAAGGTTTTAATTGAGTTATTGCCAATAGGTGGGGGTGAGCCTTTTCTTAGCGCATCTTGGCTTAGTGATAATTATGGATATATCACATAAGCCGTTATTATTCTACACTCACTGATCTGTTTCGAACAGCACACAAGGTCAACAATACAATCTGTTTCTTGAGTTGATAGAGTTAACCATTTAGAAGAAGTATAATACTCTGTTTTGACATGACGTGTGTATTTTATTTTTGTTTTAACAAAAATGTCTGGAGTTGGCATACCTTTCATTATTCCTTGCTGTTTTTCTTCAAAACTGAGGATATTGCTGTGAATCAAGAACACAGCACTGCGACACGTGATCGTGCTACACCCCTTTGACCTACTTATACTAACTTGTCTATGGCAAAATCTGCTGTGAGGTAACAGTTTCCAAATCCGAGCCCCCTTCAATGTTTCATCCTTTTAAACTGTCAAACTATATTGACAATCGAACACTTTAATACATCATAAGATCTCTTTCAGTAACTGGAACAATTACATAAGCTTAATAACCATAACACTACCACACATAAGAAGCACGAAATGTATATTTACTAATGACAGCGCGCCAAGCGACTAGCATATATCTTATACCACAGAGGGACTAGTTTGACATCGGCTGTTTCCATACTCTAAGAGAACAGATAACACTTGATGACTTCCAATGCCGAAGTGCCGTTATTTGGGGGCGCTAATTGCAAGAATATCCTCGAGTAATGTGACGCAAACTGAGACTCAGATAGTCAAGAATGTTAATGCTGTTTATTCAATATTTTGATTGTATAATTGTATGGACCGTGGAAATTGAACTAAAATATGTGGGGACTAGCTTAGTCATATTAGTCCATTGACGGCAAGCCCACGATTGCAACACAACACTTCATGGTATATTTTTATAATTAAGAAGAATAAAGGAGAAACAGCGATATACGGAGTGAAAGAGCGAGGGAGAGGTGTGAAGAAAGAGAAGAAAATATTGACAAAATCGTTGAACTACAGTGGGGGAAATTCCTGTTGAGGACGTAAAGAGACGACGGTATTGGGTTTAGATTAATATTCAAAAACCCAGCAGCGTTGACGGGAAAGTAGAAATAACAAAAGGTATGAATCCAGCCAATGAAAACGTTTGTTGACATAGATCAGAGTAACTGTTTGATCATGTCGCTTCGGTACACACAAAATATGAGCAAGTCAGAATCGAACATGCACCATTCACAATATCCACAGATTTGGCTAGATGAGCCAACTATGATCGCATTGATGTGAGTTATCTGATATCACCGCTTGGCTGTGTGTGCCTGGGCGGTGTGTTCAATGAGGTATTCACACACGTTTGATAGCGTCAGATGGGAATGTTTGCATGGAACTATACACTAATTGCCGCGGTTTATGTAATAGGACAATGTCGTGCAAAATTATGTTGGTGTTGTCGAAGTAGTTTGTCGGCGTAACGAGACGTGGTGTTTGTAACTCATCCCGGACAGTAGATCCCGGATGTTAGTCACGAGTGCAGAGCAAACAAAAAATATCTGCAGAAAACGTTTGCTGATCGTGTGATTTGAGGTTTTCCTGCTTGCATCGTCCTGATGGCTCCCAGAAACCCAGAATTGAGTGGGAATTTGGGAGGAGAGTTCTGCCGGTGTTCATGGCCTCATCGGCGCTGGCGCACAAGCAAAGAAAAATGATCATGTTAAGATTAATCATGTGAGACCTGAAAAGTAAAGTGCATTAAGTGGTGAATTGTAGTCGCTTTCCTCACATCCCGAGCGAGCTGATGAAAGTGGGTCTGCGTCCTCTAGGCGGTTGTGCTATGCTTGACTTCTGCGTACACTACTACTGGAACCATATTGACTCCCCACACCGATCCCCCCCCCCCACACCTGGTTTGCCAGGCTGTCATGAAAACAGCCCGTCTCCATGGCGACCTGCCCCCGGAAGTGAGGCGAGGGTCTTGGCCAGTATATTTTAACTGACCATGATGAACATATATTGGCTTGGCTTCGTTCATTCTCAATCTCCCATTACCAAACACTGAAAGGGCTTAAGTAGCACAATGTAGTTCAGAGAACGGAATGCGTTGTGTCGTAGTTTACAGCTTGACTGCGATATTTGCACCTTTCGGTCCAGCACATCCGACTTCAGCAATTATTTTTTGAGTACCGGGTTAGCATTCCCTCTTCGATCCCGTCTCCTTAGCCAGTCTGCCCTGCTGCAGCCTGTTATCCAGGATCACCGCGTGGAGGTGTAGAAGGGTCTTGACAGCTTTGGTTCGCTGGCCCTGACGCTAGCGGTCAGCTATGAGTCGCTGACCACTGCAGCTCATGCGCTGCTCAGCATCTTGAACCCTTTAACATGTCTGAAAGTATGTCTTAGGATGAACGTGTTGGTTTGGCAATGTTTATTTACTCCTCGTGAGCTAAATGAACAATTGGACATGTCTGCTAATATGGCAGCTTGTTCTAAATGCAACCCTATGTTGGTAAGGTAGGAAAACCGGAAACAGTGGACATGGAACAGGGCTTATTGGACTGACTTCATTGCACCTCGGCGCCCCCGTAAGTACTCATTACCATTCTGTTTCTTCTTTGTTCATTCTCAAACCCCCGCTACGAGTTAAAAGTACCGACGACAGAGCACGAACAGTAGCTCCCGCAGCGGATCCGAAATTTTCTCCTGAATTTGTCAGGTACCCATTTACAGCTACGTCGGTCATATCATGAAAAATGTACATGTCCAGTCTGAGCACGGCGTGCTTTGAACCTGGTACGTTGATATTGTAAGCAGATATCACATCCATTGGGCTACACGCTTTTTTTTTTTTTTTTTGCTTAGATGTTTGCCTCACTAGTTTCTACTGGCGGAGGCGCGCCATTTTCCACCCCAGACCGTAGTCAATTGGGCGATATCAGGACGCATAAACCAGTGCTTGGATGCATGTGTGCATCAGTATGTACCTATGCTAGGTTTGTGCGCCCTCAGAAGCTAGCCCAACCAAAGTGCAATGGAAGGGCTTTACCACGAGGGCGCGTGTGAAAGTTGTGCAAGGGTGTGACTGTGGGATAGAGTCAAATGAAACAGAGTGAGGTGAGAAGAGAGAGAAGCCGCCTTCGGGCCACACGCTTGACAGGGAGAAAACAATTAATTAAATAGTCCGTATAGGATATTCATAGTCTTACAGTAAATCATGCAAGCCTGTAAAAATACAGCCCGACCGTCGACCCTCAGCCCACCTACTCCTGATGACCAACGACTGCTGATATAATACTTGACCTCTGTAAGAGACATCTGTGACAGACTAGGACACAGAAACGGGCTACAAGAGAATCCTACTTTCAAGTCACTCTAACGGCCATTTTTTTCACCGGAAACAATAAAGAAAGATAACAATGAAGTCAGAATTGAGGAGAAAGATAAAGCAGTTATAAAGCTAGCAGATGAGTTTACCGTTCCACCTGACCAGGAACGTTGTATTTTAAGCTGTGGGTACATGGTGACCTCATTTATCGTACCACCTGACCACGAACGTTGTGTTTTAACCTGGTCACAGGGTGACCTCATTAATCCTTTCCGGTTCCTATTGGAGCATATCTTTGTGACAGTCGATTTACATGTTCCTATATTGATCCGCTTTCATGCGCCGTATCCCTAAGCCGGCTACTTGAGCTCGCCGAGGTGATTCCAGTTGCCATATGATATACTATGATCTACTACCACTTGATGTGAAGGAAAACTAACATCTGGTTAGGCAAAACATACTGATTAGACATGATAGTCATGGTCAGGCAAAATATACGCAACTCATTTACAGATGAGTCGACTGGAACGTATTGATAGCGGGGCGAATGAAATACCTTTGTAGTGAAGAAATAAGGATACATTGTTAATAGAGGCTGTGCTTGTGATTAAGCTAGGCAGCTAGAACATAAAGCGCCCAGACTATTATCACTCAGTCCATGCCACAACCCATGTGGATAAAGTCACCGTCATGTGTCACTTATATTTCCCTATCATAAATCCACACTGGATTATTTCCCAACACTCGACTCTCTTCTAAATATAAACGCGGCAGTAAAACCATTAATCTACGCCAGGTAGGCCTCAGGTGGCGACAACCTTAACCAATCTTAAGTACACAGTGAATGAAAGAAGCCCCACTTCGTACCAAGCGAACAGGGCATAATTTGGCGCGCGGTCGGATTGTGAAAATTCAACAGTTATGTTTTCTTTAAAACAGAAACTTGTGTTTTTCGAATCTCCTGGTGTATCCCTGGTAGGGATTGCCTGATGCGAAAATGGAATGAGGACAATCTATTGTGAAATCAATTGAAATAGAGCACATCTCAAAACAAAACAAAATTATGGATATAAAGTGTGTTTTTTTTAATAGCTGCTCATCGCAAGAAAAACTCTCTCTCTGTCGGTCTCTCTCTCTCACTCTCTCTCTATCTCTCTCTCTCTCTCTCTCTCTATCTAAATATCTTTTTTTCTCACTTTCTCTCTCGCGTGTATGGAAAACTATTAAAATTACGTGACGGCCATTTCCTTACAATTGTATTGTGTGAGTACTAGGGCCGTCATTGACTCCACATTCAATTGTGTGGGTATTGGGGCCGTCATTGACTCCACATTCAATTGTGTGGGTATTGGGGCCGTCATTGACTCCACATTCAATTGTGTGGGTATTGGGGCCGTCATTGACTCCACATTCAATTGTGTGGGTATTGGGGCCGTCATTGACTCCACATTCAATTGTGTGGGTATTGGGGCCGTCATTGACTCCACATTCAATTGTGTGGGTATTGGGGCTGTCATTGACTCCACATTCAATTGTGTGGGTATTGGGGCTGTCATTGACTCCACATTCAATTGTGTGGGTATTGGGGCCGTCATTGACTCCACATTCAATTGTGTGGGTATTGGGGCTGTCATTGACTCCACATTCAATTGTGTGGGTATTGGGGCTGTCATTGACTCCACATTCAATTGTGTGGGTATTGGGGCTGTCATTGACTCCACATTCAATTGTGTGGGTATTGGGGCTGTCATTGACTCCACATTCAATTGTGTATTAGGGCCGTAACTGACACCATATTGTGTATTGGTTGTACACCCATCTGCTCTGATCTATCATGCCCCCACCAGCCCCCCCCCCAGCCCCAACCTTTCCACTCTGCTTGAGCATCATTTGATTACAAAGCGATGCAGTCTGGGAATTTCCGATCTATTGCGGTGTCATGATCAAACAGAAGATCGTTAGTCAACTTTTTCAGAATGTCACTTCTATTAAATCTAGTGTGCAAATAATATAATTGGTGTTTTTATCCCAACTAAGATAGAAAACCTTAAATGCAATCCCACAACAGCAGGAATTGTTGTCGATGCCAACCATGCCGGGATCAAGATGATGAGCAGCGCATGAGCTGCGGTGGTCAGCGACCCATAGCTGACTGCTAGCGTTAGGGCCAGCGAACCAGAGCTGCCAAGACTCTTCTACACCTCCACGCTGTGATCCCGGATAACAGGCTGCATCAGGGCAGACTGGCAAAGGAGAAGGAATCGAAGAGGGAATGCTAACCCGGTACTCAAAAAATGCTTGCTGAAGTCGGATGTGTTGGACCGAAAGGTGCAAATATCGCAGCCAAGCTGTAAAACTACGACACAACGCATTCCGTTCTCTGAACTACATTGTGCTACTTACCCTTTCAGTGTTTGGTAGTGGGAGATTGAGAACGAAGAAGATGCCAACCATGTCAACTCAACTGAGGATTTCATTTACCTAGATAGTAAACAAAATTCTAACACACGAAACCATCTGGTCATACTTCGAAGAGCCAGTCTGACTGCCTTCTCTATGTACGTATTGCATCGAGTCTAGAACCAGCTGAGGCCGCCACTGAAAAAGAAGAAACGAATTGACATAACCTGTGTCGTTACCATCCTGTGTACGGTTTAGAGATTTGGGCTACTTTGTGGGACGATAAGGAGCGCGCTGAAGCATTCCACGTGCGAACCCAGAAGCGAGTTCTTACAAAATACTGGTGAAACTGGTCTTCAACGACGAAGTCATCACCTCGAAGTCCATTCTTCAAGCTAAACCGTCACCGTTTGATTGTATATCTCGAGGATGTCCCGGTCCACCAGAATGATAAACGTCTCTTTCCGTCAAGTTCTCCCATTTCTTCTACCAGCGTCCCCCCCCCCCCCTCGCACCACGTTTACCACGACCGTCAACACATACCTGATAAGGTCACATTGGAAAGACATTATCCTCACTGCATCCGGCCTGGGACTCTGCGGCCCATCGTGCACATTGGAGGGTTGACGTGATCGACAATTATCGCTAAAGTAGACAACCTACCTAATTACAATGGGTGCACACTATTCGAGGATGTGGGCTCTTTCGTTTCCTGGGGCCCAGTATGACCAGACCAGTAGATTTACACCGGCTCCAGTACTTCTGTACCTTCCGAGGTAAGGACTCGGCGTCTAACACAATGGCTGTCCTTGTATTCTTCTTCGTCGTTCGTTCTGAATCTCCCGCTACCTAGTCATGAGAAGTGTAGCAGGATTCAGTTCGGAAAACGGAATGCGTTTTGTCGTAGTTTACAGCTTGACTGCGATATTTGCACCTTTTGGTCCGACACATCCTACTTCAGCATTTAAAAAAATACTAAATTAACCTTCCCGCAACGATTCCTTCTCCTTAGGCAGTCTGGCCTGTTGTATTCTGGTTTCCAGGACCAGCAGGTGGAGGTGCAGAAGGGTCTTGGCAGCTCTGGGTCGTTGGCCATGAAGCTAGCAGGCAGCTCTGAGTCATGGTCATAAAGCTAGCAGGCAGCTCTGGGTTGATGGCCATGAAGCTAGCAGAGCTCTGGGTCGTTGGCCATGAATCTATCAGTCTGCTCTGAGTCATGGTCATAAAGCTAGCAGGCAGCTCTGGGTTGATGGCCATGAAGTTAGCAGTCAGCTGTGGGTCGGTGGCCATGAAGCTAGCAGTCAGCTGTGGGTCGCTGGCCATGAAGCTAGCAGTTAGCTGTGGGTCGGTGGCCATGAAGCTAGCAGTCAGCTCTGGGTCGGTGGCATGAAGGTAGCAGTCAGCTTCAGGTTGTGACGGTTAAAGCTAATGCATTGTTCAGTATTTTAATTCAACTGTCATTATTAAAGCGGTCTCAGAAATCCATCTCAGAACTGAGGTCACTGCTTCCATCTCCCTTCTGGTATTGAAGGTTAGTGTGCCCCACTCCGCTCACGACAAACCTGACATCCCACTGTAGCAGACAATCTCCACTAGATGTCTCACTGTGAAGCACCAACCCATCCGTGTACATGGCTGTGGAATTATCCTGTGTTCTTATTCGTCAGCTGGTTCACCTCGAGCTCAGCTTTCCACTTGTTACACTCGCTGCATTTCGTGCCAAGGGTTATGATGAGTATATGACAATCTGTTTCAACTCACCCCAAATAATATATATGTATATATTACCGATTTGAGGTAGTGACGTCACAGAATAGTTACCCTAAGAGGGGAAACATTGATTCATGATTCCTGTTTGACGGCCAGCTGCAGATGTCACCTTAAGAGATCAAACATTGATTCATTATTCCTGTTTGAGGGCCAGCTGCAGATGTCACCTTAAGAGATCAAACATTGATACATGATTTTTGTTTGAGGGCCAGCTGCAGATGTTACCCTAAGAGGGCAAACATTGATACATGATTCCTGTTTGAAGGCCAGCTGCAGATGTCACACCATGTTTCACCTAGCACGACACGAATAGACAAAAGGAACGGATGAAATGTTAAGCATACTTACTTTGCTGCTCCAACTAGAATCAATCACACATAACAAAGACTAACTGTTACTCGATCCGCGCGTCTCTACCGACAAAAGTGGTGCGTCCAATCCCTGGTCTCGACATACTGTAGTCTACCCAGTCGTGAATGAAAAACCAACTACAGTTACGAAAGGCAATGTGGCGGAGACGTCACTTTTTAAAGTATCCACCACCTCAGAAAAAGCTGAGACTTAGTCCAATAACCTTTTTAACACTTCCTTCTTGACGGCAATATCTGCAGTTGGATTACTTTACATTTTGTTTCTAATACACGCCGGACGATCAGGGGACATACAGCTCTAAGCCTCCACTCGGGCGTCAAACAATGAGATGGACAAAAGGCCTGAGTAAAGTAATTGGTCCAAATGTAGAACACGAAAACGATTTTCAGCAAAGTTTAGACAAAGGACATCAAACACTTGTTTTGCCCGATTGAAAACATGGATTTACAAATCTTAAAGACGGCCTCAGTCAAATATAATCCTGCCGAAACGAAGACGACCTATCTCAATCTCAAAGATTGCCTCAGTCAAACACAATCCTACAGAAACGAAGACGACCTACGTCAATCTCAGAGGGCCTCAATCAAACACAATCCTACAGACACGAAGACGACCTACCTCAATCTCAAAGATTGCCACAATCAAACACAATCCTACAGAAACGAAGACGACCTACCTCAATCTCAAAGATTGCCTCATTCACGAATACTGACCAACTATGCCAAACTATGTTCACGAATGAATATCACTAACAAATCCTGCGAACGGAAAGTTCTCACTTATCAGAAAACGCATTCTTACCTACCTCTATGGTGTGTCTAACTCCTTGAAAATTCATGTTTGTGTGTCAATTCATATACCATTTGTTTCCTTCAGTATCTGTGTATATATTATATTCTCTGATTTTTATTGGTGATGTTTAAGAATTCCAACGTCTTGATAAAACTTGGTTATATTTCATCTAGTCTAACACATTTTGTTTACATAAAAACTAGCAGAACTACAAAGAACCACTGCCGGTGACACACAAAGACACGGTGAGCATTTGGAAGAGAGCGCGCTTGGGTCACACCTTGACACACTTACGGTACAAACCGATAACATCAACTCGCTGGTTGCTCAATGACTGCCGTCGTCGACAGTTTCTGCTGTTGTGATACAGTGGCACTGATATAATGGGTAGCAGCAACTAGTTACAGACAGGCTGGGAGGACTCCGGTGTTCAGAGCGGGCTATAAAACGTGGACAGAATATGAGCGAAACTACGTAACGACCTAAAGGTTTTCATCCGGGTCAGCACTTCAGTGTCCGTCATTACTAAACGTTCACTATTGGCTAGTTGTTTCTGTTTTTCATAGTGTTACTGGTGAAGACATTTTGAATGTCACGTTGATTTCGTTTTATTTCTTTTGTCATCGCGTTATCTGAGCCATACTTGTCCATGTTCTTATACACACTTATTTTAACCTTCGGTACTGCCGCATCCTCACCTTAATTACAGAATTCAAAAGTGAGAAGAGACTTTTTTTCCGTTGTCTTGTTTCTCTGTTCACCTAAGGCGATCTGCGTTGCACTATGTTTTTTATTCTGCGTCTGTCAGCCCAGTAAAACCGACTTCGACATGCATTTTATTTAAGAGTCTGCTTCCTCCTGCATTTTCTAAGGGTTCCCGGGGATAACGACCGGGCTGTGATTTCGGAGCGAACCCAGCACCTCCGGGTTGTGAGCCGTGTCACCACTAGCCCACGCCACCCCAGAAGAGGATATGTAAATGATGATGTTCTTATAACAAAACTGAGAAGGTCCATAAGTATGCCAGACTTCTTCAATTCCTCTTTGTGCCATGCCGATTGTCGTGAACGATACTAGTTATGCCTGCCGTCCTCCTTATAATAATGTTTATCAACTCTACTGTTGTCTCTCTTCGTATCAATATAATGATATGTTATTATCACATCTTTGCATCGCTCTGTCTAGCTTACCCAGCCATTCCTTTCCTATTGTCACTATACTTGATTTGTTCTCTTCTCATCAGATGCTAGAACACAACGCCTTAAACAGGGGGGGGGGGGGGTTTGACGTCTGTAACAAGCTTTCCCTCTTCAGCTCATTCTCTAGGCAAATAACTATTTTTAGCTGTGCATTCAAATATTACCATTGTTTATATTAAAAGAATCCTCAAGTTGATTGATGATTGTCCATGTTTCACTTCCCAGTGCCAAGATTTCCTCTTCATAATTAATTTATCTCGTATATGGCAGCAGGACTGGTTCACTATAACATTTATAAAGCTTTTCTTGGGTTCACTGACAGACGTTATTGCAAGCTTTCATTTTGTGGAAAGTTCTCTTTGTCCATCCTTGTTTTTGCCTAAACTATTGTGTGGGAGGAAACATTTCAGAGGACCGAGATGAGGGACGCAGAAACGTAAGAAGACACGGACACAGGTCTGACATACAGAAGAAGGAGCACTCCTTACAAACTCCCTCCTCGCGGTCTCCGTCCTAAGGCAGCGGAGTATCCGGCTCTTCCCAAAGAGCCTCCAGGGATCACGGTGACCGCGTCCACCGCTCAAACAAACCACGGTAGAACTGCCACCGTCCACCTACCTGGGGGTCATCAGCTTCTACCGAAAAGTGTCACCATCACCCGCTCTAGCAGCAGCCCTGCCTCCCCCCCCCCCCACCCCAGATATAAGGGGTCTAATAAGGGTCGCAACATGGAATGTACTGACACTTAACGGCAATGGTTATGTCACTACGCTGGCCAGAACACTAGGTCGATTCAACATTGCAATCACCTGTGTCAATGAAACTAAACTAAAGGGCCAAGACTAACAAGACTTCGAGAAAGCATGTCTGCTGCACTCTAGTGAACATCGGCCCAGAAATAGTGTGCGCTTATTCTTAAGACCCCACTGAGAGACAATATAATATCTTGGCACGCCATCTCGGACAGGCTTCTCCTGGCACGCCTTCTCGGACAGGCTTCTCCTGGCATGCCATCTCGGACAGGCTTCACCTGGCACGCCTTCTCGGACAGGCTTCTCCTGGCACGCCATCTCGGACAGGCTTCACCTGGCACGTCACCTCGGACAGGCTTCACCTGGCACGCCACCTCGGACAGGCTTCACCTGGCACGCCGACTCGGACAGGCTTCTCCTGGCACGCCATATCGGACAGGCTTCACCTGGCTCGCCACCTCGGACAGCCCTCACCTGGCACCACTAAAACACAAACATGGACATCTCACAATAATAGTCGCTTGCGCCCCCACAGACGATGCTCAACTCAAGACAAAGAACTACATATACCAGTATCTGGTCAATGGTTTCACCACAGTACATGCTCATGATGAATTCATCCTACAATGCACATTCAGAATCCCAGCGTAGTGGTTATCGGTCCTAGGCTCGTTTGGCAGTGGAAACGCAAATGTCAACTCGGAAAGGTTCCTGTCATTTTGCGCGGACTTGAGTCTGAAGATCACCGGCTCATGGTACTGCCGCTTAGACATCCACTGCCACGCATGGATCTCTAACGACCGAAGGATTATGAAGTAACTCAACCACGTCATTGTGACTGGGTGACTTCCTGTCGTGTCTTTTGCGGTGCGGATGCTCCTACCAATACTGACCATCACTTGCTGGTGATCACCCTTTCCGTCAGCCCATCCACCCCTTCAAAACCTATGCCGACCCCAAGGTACAATATCAAGCTTCTCAAGGCTAACCCAAGCATCGTCGAGAAATACATGGATGATGTCAAGGAAGACCCTAGCTGCAGCGTAACCCATTTCAGTTGACCCAGAGGCAGCATGAGCAGTCATAAAGAACGGCACATGTGAGACCGCTAAGCTAATCACCAGCCCAAGGACCCTAAAGCGTATGCAATGGCTCTCCGGTACCTCGTATAACATTATACTCCAAAAAAAAGCAGCCAGGCTTCGCACTGACCACGCCGAATGATGACGGCTAAAAGGCCAATTTCGCGGCGCGCCATGGCAAACAGGAAAGCTTCCTCAACGAAATTGCTGACAAAGCTGTTCGCAGATCTCATGATCTCAGACCCACACTATCAGGCTCCTCCGCCCTGGAGGCAGGCAGAACGAAAAAAGAACACGGAGTGCATCATTAAGTCCAGCGGCTCCACGTGCTAGTCATACAAGGAGGTAGCGAACATGTGGAAGGAGCACTACACGCATGCTTCTAAACACCCACCGGCAACGACATGCCCCGATCTGTCTGATAAATCTCCGGATAGGGAAACTAACATCAACTCCCCCTCACAAAAACCCTCACTTCAGTTGAAGTTCTTGCTGCTATTCGGGAAGTCAGAGATGGTCGAGCGGCAGTCACGAATCACATTCCATCGAAGCTGTTGAAACACACCATCGATCCGATCAGCTCTGCTTTCCATCTTATTCCTGCAAGTACTGCGGATGTGCCACTTCTCGGTCAATTGACGGATAGAATCGTCTCCCTGTACAAAGGCAAGGGGAATCGCAAAAACAACCGTAATTACAGGTCTATAACATTACTCTCAGTTCCGAGGGAGATGCTTGCCCATGTACTTCTGGCTAGACTTAAGCCTCTGTTGAGCACAAAACACCACGCAAGACAGTCTGGCTTCAACCCGGATCGCCCTACAACCGTCGCTATCATCGTCTGCGCCTCCTTGCCGAACTGTAACGCGTCTACAATCGCCCCTTGTGCGCTACATACGTGAACTTGAAGTTCGCATTCGACTCGGTTCATTGGCCGGCTTTATGGAAAGCAAAGAATCTGCATCTACCAGTCCTGCGTGGTCCCAGTCCTGCGTGGTCCCAGTCCTGTGTGGTCCCAGTCCTGCGTGGCCCCAGTCATGTGTGGTACCAGTCCCGCGTGGTCCCAGTCCTGCTTTACGGCTCCGAATCCTGGTCATTACTGCAACATGACATGTCGAGACTGGATGTCTTCCACAATCAGCAGCGTATCCTGGGCATCCGATGGAATGACTGCATCCGTAATGTGAGTCTCTGCTAAGACAGACCTCCATCCAATCTCAGAAACACTTGACCGGGGCTGAGTTTCTTTGTTCGACCATGTTGTACCGCTGGACCAGGAAACACTTGACCGGCGCCGAGTTTCTTTGTTCGACCATGTTGTACCGCTGGACCAGGAAACACTTGACCGGCGCCGAGTTTCTTTGTTCGACCATGTTGTACCGCTGGACCAGGAAACACTTGACCGGCGCCGAGTTTCTTTGTTCGACCATGTTGTACCGCTGGACCAGGAAACACTTGACCGGCGCCGAGTTTCTTTGTTCGACCATGTTGTACCGCTGGACCAGGAAACACTTGACCGGCGCCGAGTTTCTTTGTTCGACCATGTTGTACCGCTGGACCAGGAAACACTTGACCGGCGCCGAGTTTCTTTGTTCGACCATGTTGTACCGCTGGACCAGGAAACCCCGGTCCACAATCTACTACACAAATTGTTCCTCAGCGCCAACAGTCTTCCCCCGACCGCCTGAAACTCAGAAGAGTCCGTCCCTGCACAGTATGACTCGGCAGATAGCAACATCTACCTCCGCTCTAGACGAGGACCGGAACCATGCCGCAGCATGGATGTGGTCGACTGACGCGACGGGCCCGAAACGCATACGCGAACATTATTACTATCTTCTTCGTTCGTTCTCATTCGGCCGCTACCAAGCCCTGAACGTTCTCATTCGGCCGCTACCAAGCCCTGAACGTTCTCATTCGGCCGCTACCAAGCCCTGAACGTTCTCATTCGGCCGCTACCAAGCCCTGAACGTTCTCATTCGGCCGCTACCAAGCCCTGAACGTTCTCATTCGGCCGCTACCAAGCCCTGAACGTTCTCATTCGACCGCTACCAAGCCCTGAACGTTCTCATTCGACCGCTACCAAGCCCTGAACGTTCTCATTCGGCCGCTACCAAGCCCTGAACGTTCTCATTCGACCGCTACCAAGCCCTGAACGTTCTCATTCGGCCGCTACCAAGCCCTGAACATTCTCAATCGCCTGCTACCAAGCCCTGAACATTCTCATTCGGCCGCTACCAAGCCCCGAACGTTCTCATTCGGCCGCTACCAAGCTCTGAACGTTCTCAGTCGCCTGCAACCAAGTCTTGAAAAGGGTTTTATAAGAATCAGAATGTAGTCTGGAGACCGGAATGCGCTGTATCGTAGTTTACAGTCTGACTGTGATATATGCACCTTTCGGACCGCCCCATCCGAATACAGCGTGCGTTTTTGAGTACCAAATTTCCTTCCCTCTCCGATCCCTTCTCCTTAACTAGTCTGCCCTGCTGCAGCCTGTTAACCAGGATCACCGCGTGGGGGTGTAGAAGGGTCTTGGCAGATATGTGTCGCTAGCCCTGTCGCTAATAGTCCAGTCAGATATGGGTCACTGGCCCTGTCGCTAGCAGTCCAGTCAGCTATGGGTCGCTGACCGCTGCTGCTCATCGTCTTTATATCTTATTATTGTTTTTATTGTGTTCATTAACCCTGAGCTTTGCCTCCCTTCTACCGATACTGATAAATACGATCCTGTCTATAATTCTACCGTTTGAGGTGGTGGGAGAGAAATTTGATTGGCACATCGAATCACGTTAGGCTACCATAAGTGGGTCAAGTGGCCCTTGGTCAGAGACATTACATCGCTAGACGACTTTGCGATGGATAAATAAAACATAATGTTGCCGAGAAACAGTTATGTATTTGAAATGGGTGTAAATTTAAATTTGGGGAGGGGTGCGTATGGCCGGCTGGACATGCGGGGGGGGGGGGGCGGAGAGGAGATTAGTTGGGTAGGGCGAGGTATGGGGGGGGGGGGTGATACATTGTGACCTAATTTATGTTCAGCTCGATGCTTAGCGCGAGACACTACAATATGAAGCGTTGCATAGAAAATGACGAAAGTACTAAACATAGTTCTGTATTTCAAAAAAAAAGGATGGCTTAGTTTAGATGGGGCGGGATGTGGCGCTGGGCTGTGGAGGGTGAATGAAGCGGGGGAATTTAAGGTGAGGGGGGAAGAATGGGATTGAATTTATTGGTTTAACAATAAGCGAAATGGAAGAGGCCATGAGAACATTAAAGAAAAGGAAATCTCCCGGAAAAGACGGGATAACAAACGAAATGCTGATGGGGCTGGGCCAAACAGCGAAGAGGAAACTGCTATCGGTCCTGAACCAAAGCTGGAAAAGGGGAATTGTACCCCAGGCATGGAAAGACGCAATACTGGTACCAGTACCAAAAACAGGAAAGGACAAAACAGATCCAAATGGATACAGGCCCATCAGCCTACTGAGCTGTGTCGGCAAGCTGATGGAACGTATGATAAACACCAGACTGATGTGGCATCTGGAAGAAAAACGAATACTAATTCCACAGCAAGCCGGCTTTAGACAGCACAGATCCACTGAGGACCAGGTCATCCTCATAGCCCAGGAAATAGAAGATGCCTACCAGGCACAGAAACACACAGTAGCGGTTTGGGTGGATCTGGAAAAGGCATTTGACAAAGTCTGGAAAGACGGACTTAGAGTCAAGCTAAGAAGAAGTGATGTTTGTGGGAAAATGTACAAGTGGATCAACCACTACCTCAAACAAAGAACGGCCAGAGTCCAAGTACAAGGGCAGATGAGCAAAAAGGTGACACTCGAGCAGGGAGTACCCCAAGGGGGAGTACTGTCACCCACACTCTTCCTGGTATTTATAAACGACATTACAGAGAATATACCAAGGAGAGTCCATAGCTCAATGTTTGCAGACGATCTGGCTATGTGGACCTCTGAAAAGAATCTCACCATAGCAAGAAATCGGATGCAGACGGCCCTAACATCGCTGGAAGAGTGGGCGAACTCATGGCTGGTCAAAATAAACGAGGAGAAAACCACATGCACAATATTCTCGCTTTCAATAAAACCCCAAAATACCAAATTAAGTTTAAATGGCAAATTCCTGCAGTCAAACGACAACCCAACCTATCTGGGAGTCACATTTGATCGGCGCATGACATGGAAAAGTTAGATCGAGAGAAACCGAATGAGAGCCAGAGAAAGAATGGCAATCATGAGGAAACTTGCTGGCACAAGCTGGGGAGCAGACGAAGGCATACTAAAGAAACTGTACACTGGAAGAGTGAGACCAGTTCTCGAGTATGGCATTGCGGCATGGACTACAGCAGCAAAGGCGAACTTCGATAAAGTTAGCAAACTTCAAAACCAAGCCATGACAGTTATAACAGGAGGCATGAAGTCAACGCCAATTGTAGAACTTGAAAAGATTACAAAACTGCAATCCATGACCGATAGAAGAGACTGCAGGGCCCAGCTGCAGTCAGAGAAACTCCGAAGACTGACTGACCATCCAATGCACCAGAGACTAAACAATTTGGGAAATGGGAAACTAAAGCGGAGAAACTTTGCAGAAATTGCCAAAGCAAAGATGCACGAAGATCCCATAAACGCACTAACAGCACCAAAACCCATCACTACTGTACGAAAACCTACCTGGAGGCAGGATATATTTCCAGAGGTAGTAGAAAATATACCAGGTATTGGAAACAAAAACTGCCAGACTGAAAAAGAAAGGAGAGATACTACCCTAAGCTTCATATCGAAAAGCTACCCAAGCATAGACTGGACCCATGCATACACCGACAGTTCTGTAACAAACACTACACAGAACGGAGGGACAGGAGCATTCCTGAACCTACCAAATGGCAGACAAATGACACTGTCATTCGCTACTGGTAAGTACACAAGCAATTTCAGAGCGGAGGCAGAGGCACTGAGGGCGGCAGTGGAAGAAATGGTGACACACAATGAAAAAGAAAGCCATATAGTCCTGCTTACAGATGCTCTCGCCGTAGTCACAGCGCTAAAAAGCCAGAAAAACACTGAGCTTAATGACTTAAGAGCAGCACTCTGCAAACTGTGCCAGCAGTCCGCACCAAAAAGGGTAGTGGTACAGTGGGTCCCATCACACTGCAACATCCAAGGCAACGAGGAGGCAGACAGACTGGCAAAAGAAGGTGCAAGACTACCACAAACAGATACTAGTATGACGTACGAAGAGTCAAAACGGCTTATCAAAGCCAGATACATGACCAAATGGGAAACCGAACATACTGGTTACACCAAAAACGATGCCTATTACCAGTTGAACCGAAGAGAGCAGGTCGTTGTCTTCAGACTTCGCACTGGCCACAATAGACTGAGGTACCACCTATTCAACAAATTGAAGATAGGTGGTACCGACGAATGCCCGTGCGGTACTGGTAAAATGACCGCTGAACATCTGCTGTAGAACTGCCCGACATACGAGGATCAGAGAGAGCAGATGTGGCCATCACCAGTGGAACTGCAAGACAAGCTCTATGGCAGTGGCGACAGCCTCAGGATGACCGCCGCTTTTTTCGAAAAAATAATGTTTACTGTCTGACTGCGTACGAAGAAGAAGAAGAAGAAGAAGAAGAATGTATTGGTGGTTTTGACGGGAAGTTTGACGGAGGAGAGGGGAGGTGATGTATGGTGGGGGAAGTGTGCATGAGTGTTGTCGGATGCAAGAAGGACTTTTTATTGTTACACAGCGGCTGGTTCTTTTATAGCGTACAGTTCGACTGACGGGTAGATAATCTGCACGCAAGTGCTAGCCTGATATTATGTATAGCCTCTGTGTATGTCAATATTGTTCTCGCGAGATGGCGACCTCTGTTATGTGATGTTTTGTATTCTTCTTCTTCTTCGGTCGTTCTCAATCTCCCACTACCAAACACTGAAAGGGCTTAAGTAGCAGAATGTAGTCCAGAGAACGGAATGCGTTGTGTCGTAGTTTACAGCTTGGCTGCGATATTTGCACCTTTCGGTCCAACACATCCGACTTCAGCAAGCATTTTTTTAGTACCGGGTTAGCATTCCCTCTTCGATCCCTTCTCCTTAGCAAGTCTGCCCTGATGCAGCCTGTTATCCAGGATCACCGCGTGGAGGTGTAGAAGGGTCTTGGCAGCTATGGTTCGCTGGCCCTGACGCTAGCAGTCAGCTATGGGTCGCTGACCACTGCAGCTCATGTGCTGCTCAGCATCTTGATGCCCTTGGGTATTCATGTTTGACATGTTATGGGTTTTTGTCGTATAGATGTTGCTGTTGTTGATGTTGCTGCTGCTATTGTTGCTGTTGTTGTTGTTGATGTTGATGTTACTATTGTTGTTGTTTAACGCACACGATGAGTATGTTAACTCTTTTTGCGCGCTCTGAAAATGACGTCAAGTGGCAGGTTGCAGTAGCTCTTCTCACATCTCAAGAGTGCTGATGAAGGTGGGCCGAGGTCCTCCAGGCTGCTGTGCTATCTATTCTTGGCTTCTTTAGCGTGATGTTGACTAATACGGAGATCACGTCAATCTCCACCCCGTTAGCCAAACTGAAACAATCTTGTTCCCACTGAAAATCGTCTAGAAGTGATGTGCATTTCGTGGTCAGTACATGTCGCCTGACCCAGAGTAATACTGTCTGCATGTCTTGGCCAATACATGTCGCCTGACCCAGAGTAATACTGTCTTCATGTCTTGGTCAGTACATGTCGCCTGACCCAGAGTAATACTGTCTTCATGTCTTGGTCAGTACATGTCGCCTGACCTAGAGTAATACTGTCTGAGCAGTATGTTTTGCCTAACCGATCGTTAGTCTCCTCGATCTTATCGTAAAGATCAGTGGTTGCCAAACTACGGCCCGCGGCAGATCCAGACCGTCAACCAGTTTTTACCGGCCCACCAATCAGTTTTGGGCGGGCTTCTTATTGTTGATTGAAAATTACTGTAAACTTCGCAAAACAAAATATTACAAAATAGTACTCACAGGCACAAAAAACAACTGAAAAGACCCAATATGAATGATTACCATCACCCCACGACGTTTAACGACATAAGTGGACACGATAGATAGACACATACAGACAGACAGACAGGACAGGACAGACAGGAACGGACAGAAAGGACAGACAGGAACGGACAGACAGGAACAGACAGACAGGGACAGACAGACAGGACAGACAGGAACAGACAGACAGAGACAGGAACAGACAAACAGGGACAGACAGACACAGACAGTCAGGGACAGACAGACACAGACAGACAGAGACAGGAACAGACAGACAGAGACAGATAGAGACAGAAACAGACAGACAGAAACAGACAGACAGACACAGACAGACAGACACAGGCACATACAGACACATACACAGACAGACAGAGACACAGACAGACACAGACAGGCAGACACAGACAGACAGACACACACATGGACAGACAGACAGACACAGAAAGGGACAGACACAGACAAGGACAGACACAGACAGGAACAGACAGACAGACACAGACAGGGACAGACAAACAGACAAACACAGGCACAGACAGGGTCAGACACAGACAGACAGACATAGACATAGACAGACACAGACAGAAATAGACACAGGAACAGACGCAGACAGACACAGACAGAGAGACACGTGAACATACAGACAGAGACAGACACAGATAGACAGAGACAAGAACAGACAGACACAGACAAGGACAGACAGACACAGATAAAGACAGACACAGACAGTGACAGACAGACAGATACAGACAGGGACACAGACAGACAGACAGAGACATACACAGACACAGACAGGGACACAGGCACAGACAGAAATGGACAGACACAGACAGACAGGGACAGACACAGAGACAGATTCAGACACAGACTGACACAGACAGACACATACATAGACACAGACAGACACAGACAGACACAGACTGACACAGACACACCGACAGACACAGACAGACAGATGGAGGGACAGACAGACAGACGGACGGACAGACGGAGGGACAGACAGACAGATAGACAGATAGGTAGGTAGATAGACAGACAGATAGATAGATAGATAGACAGACAGACAGACAGACAGACAGACAGACAGACAGACAGATAGATAGATAGATAGATAGATAGATAGATAGATAGATAGATAGATAGATAGATAGATAGATAGATAGATAGATAGATAGATAGATAGATAGATAGATAGATAGATAGATAGATAGATAGATAGATAGATAGATAGATAGATAGATAGATAGATAGATAGATAAAAGATAGAAAATTGGGGACGGTGTCAGAAATGTTAATTTTCTGTTATTTTCTATCTTATTTTCACTTATGACATAAAACATGTCATCATATGAAAAGTTATTTAGACATGTCTACCGATTGCCATTACAAGGATATTCAACTTAGATTTGAATATATTTTGTTCAGTCCTGCCTTGCTGTGACATTTTATTGAAAATCTCCTTGGTTATTACCCTGTCGTTTAGATGTTCTTTCTAGTGTTAGTTTAGTTGTTACGCTCAGCATTTTCTGTTTGCCTATGATAACATTCATATATTTCACATTGACGACAGGCTTAGATCAGACCAGAAAACCAGAAAGCACATCACCAGAGCAACATCCGGTTAGAGATAAAGAGCTCTGTGTCAAGCGAATTCTGTTCTGTTCTGTTCTTTTACTAATCGCGCACACTGCATTCCGGACAGACCCATAGGTACACAGTCACTCTGAATAATAGCGAAGAGTGTAGGTACTAATGGTAGCTGTAGCCCGGTGGTTGTACACACTCCTACTCCGTTCTCTCAGGCGCACTACTCTATTGATACCACCGATGTTGGTTTCTCCATCCAAGAGGAGTTGATCAACTTTAAAATGGTGTCTCTACCCAATCGTCAATCTCCCTATTTCAGATACCCCTGAGGTCTTTCACCCTCGCAAACCCTAGCATAACTGAGAAGGTAGATCGACACACGGCCTCGAAGGTTTGAGGCTTCTCCGTCCCTCATCCATACATGCCATAGCCAACCATTATGTACCTCAAGAGGCACGCGAGTCTGAGACGAGTACGGGCCTCATTAAAGAGGTCCCAGATATACACCTCAGAGCCGGGCACTGGCCCGATCTTCATTGTCCTACCAGAGGTTGTTGTCATATATGCACCGTTCCTGTAACCACCCTCCCTCTCACCATTGACCCTCCCTCTCAGCACTGACCCTCCCTCTCAGCAGTGACCCTCCCTCTCATCAACGACCCTCCCTCTCAGCAGTGACCCTCCCACTCAACAGTTACCCTCCCTCTCAACAGTTACCCTTCTTCTCATCAACGACCCTCCTTCTCATCAACGACCTTCCCACTCAACAGTTACTCTCCTTCTCATCAACGACCCTCTCACTCAACAGTTACCCTCCCTCTTATCAACGACCCTCCCACTCAACAGCTACCCTCCCTCTCAACAGTTACCCTCCTTCTCATCAACGACCTTCCCACTCAACAGTTACTCTCCCTCTCATCAACGACCCTCTCACTCAACAGTTACCCTCCCTCTTATCAACGACCCTCCCACTCAACAGTTACCCTCCCTCTCATCAACGACCCTCCCACTCAACAGTGACCCTCCCTCTAAACAGTTACCCTCCCTCCTATCAACGACCCTCCCACTCAGCAGCGACCCTCCCACTAAACAGTTACCCTGCCTCTCAACAGTTACATTCCCTCTCATCAACGACCCTCCCATTCAACAGTGACCCTCCCTCTCATCAACGACCCTCCCTCTCAGCAGTGACCCTCCCACTCAACAGTTACCCTCCATCTTAACAGTTACTCTCCCTCTCATCAACGACCCTCCCTCTCAGCAGTGACCCTCCCACTCAACAGTTACCCTCCCTCTTAACAGTTACCCTCCCTCTCATCAACGACCTCCCTCTCAGCAGTGACCCTTCCTCTCATCAACGACCCTCCCTCTCATCAACGACCCTCCCTCTCAGCAGTGACCCTCCCTCTCATTAAAGACCCTCCCTCTCAGCAGTGACCCTCCCTCTCAGCAGTGACTCTCCCTCTCAGCAGTGACCCTCCCTCTCATCAACGACCCTCCCTCTCAGCAGGGACCCTCGATCTTGCCAACAACCCTCACTCTCAAGCAGAGAAACCTCCAACCTTACGACGAAGCAAAGATCCATCCCTATGTACGACAGCATCATCATTAGGGGGCATTATCACTTATTAGTTTTCGATCTCGAAGTCCACTTTCCCATTTCTCCGGCCTGTGCCTCCTCTCCCTAATAATGGTGACTTGGTGACAGTCTGCTGTGTGATCTCCAGTGTGAATCCATATTCTTTTTATTTACTGTCTGCACTACAGTCCCTAAACCAATGGTTGTCCCGTTAGTGTGTCATCCATGACATTCCAATCCCGATGTTTTTACTTTTCATGTATGCAGTGATCATATGTGTTGTGTGCTTCTTGTCTGCAGGCACTCGGAATCTAGGGTTAGGTCTAGGCCAGTTGGTATCTAGACTTTACAGGCAGAAGACTAAGCATGAATTCCCCTCTTCTATGGCGCACTCAAGGACCATTCGCATTTCTTTATTTAAGACTTCAAAAGTAGATGCAAAAATCCATTGACTGTTGTTGGTCTCGGCAAAGTTATGCCTTTCTTCAGCCACCGAAGTCCTTTATATTAGGGCACCACAACTCTTACACGGAGCAAAATAAACCATTCTCCCCCGAATAGGACTGTAGTCCCAACAAACTACAGGAGGGAATGCAATTTGGAAAAATTTCCAACCCGTCTTTACATCGTCAAACTTTATATAAATGCGAACAGTGTAGGCCAGACAAGCGTACTTTGGTCGGTCCATGTCGACCTGAAGTCACCATTATTTCCGTATGCTAGGCCAATATATGCCAATTACATTGCATTATATGTATTGATATGTGTTAAAAGAAGTTGATTCGCTTTAGATACATTTTCGGGATCAAGCACTGCATGAGCTGTAGCAGTCAGTGGATAAGACTGACTGATAGCGTCAGTGGATAAGACTGACTGCTAGCGTCAGGGCAAGCGAGCCACAGACCTTTCTCCACCTCCACATGAGGATCATGGATAACAGACTCCAACAGGGCAGACTGGCTTAGGAGAAGTGACCGAAGAGGGAAGGCTAACACGGTACCCAAAAATGTCATGCTGAAATCGGATGTGTCGGACCGAAAGGTGCAGATATCACAATCAAGGTGTAAACTACGACTCAGTTCCTAGCGGGACATTGAAAACAAAGACGAAAATAAAGAAGACGAAGTGAAGCATTTCGAACAAATTCTGGAAACATTAGAAATACGTACGTAAGGGCTAGGCCTGTTTTGATCTTGTTATTAGTTCTCTAGTTCTCTTTCTCCCACCCCTCTCTCATACAGATAGCTTTAATTTATTTTGATTGTCTTAACTAATCACAAGTAGCCTTTTAATATAGATATTTCAGTCCGTTTTAACAAGGGCAGTCATCGTGACTGACGCGCAAGCCGTACTTCAGAAGGTACAGAAGGAATGGCTCAGGTAAGAGTGGATAGCAGCTGCTAAGGCATCAAACCTCCAGGGGTTGACATAGATTTATTGTCCTGGTTGCGATGTTGTCCAGGGCATCAAAAGAGCTGACATCTTGGTTTCACAAACTCCCATCATGGGCACGTTAGTGATGGATAAGAGTGATATTTTGTAATCAATCAACGACCGTCTGTTGAATGAGGACACCGGAATAGATAAATCAGCAATCCACAGACTTCCACGTCTCAACATCAAACGAGGTTCGATCGGAGTGGGGCGCATGATATGACTGAGATGGAGAGCGTACAACCAGCGATCTACAGGGACGATCAGCATCCAGACTCTGCACCATTTGGTGAGAAAGACCTATGAGTATGCCCGGAATGCAGTGACGTCGATTCTCACAAACAGAAATAGATTGTCCTCATTAAAAATGTAGACAAAGAGGTTGTTTAATCGATGATAAATATTATAAGAAAAATTATATTTTCCAGAAATAATTCCCATCGGATAAACGTTGGAAGATTTACAAGATCAAATAATACCACTAGATACAACCGTCGGTGAGGAGGCAGGACAAGTTCACTAGATACAACCGTCGGTGAGGAGGCAGGACAAGTTTAGATAATACCACTAGATACAACTGTCGGTGAGGAGGAAGGACAAGTTCAGATAATACCACTAGATACAACTGTCGGTGAGGAGGAAGGACAAGTTCAGATAATACCACTAGATACAACTGTCGGTGAGGAGGCAGGACAAGTTCAGATAATACCACTAGATACAACTGTCGGTGAGGAGGAAGGACAAGTTCAGATAATACCACTAGATACAACTGTCGGTGAGGAGGCAGGACAAGTTCAGATAATACCACTAGATACAATCGTCTGTGAGGAGGAAGGACACGTTCAGATAATACCACTAGATACAACTGTCGGTGAGGAGGCAGGACAAGTTCAGATAATACCACTAGATACAACTGTCGGTGAGGAGGCAGGACAAGTTCAGATAATACCACTAGATACAATCGTCTGTGAGGAGGAAGGACAAGTTCAGATAATACCACTAGATACAACTGTCGGTGAGGAGGCAGGACAAGTTCAGATAATACCACTAGATACAATCGTCTGTGAGGAGGAAGGACAAGTTCAGATAATACCACTAGATACAACTGTCGGTGAGGAGGCAGGACAAGTTCAGATAATACCACTAGACACAATCGTCTGTGAGGAGGAAGGACAAGTTCAGATAATACCACTAGATACAACTGTCGGTGAGGAGGCAGGACAAGTTCACTAGATACAACTGCCGGTGAGGAGGCAGGACAAGTTCAGATAATACCACTAGATACAACTGTCGGTGAGGAGGTACTCTTCTTCTTCTACTTGTTCTTCTTCTTCTTCTTCTGCGTTCGTTCTCAATCTCCCGCTACCAAGTCATGAACAGGGCTTTGCAAGTAGCAGGATGTAGTCCTGAGAACGGAATACATTATGTAGCTAGTTTACAGCTTGACTGCGATATTTACACCTTTCGAACCGACACATGAGTCTTCAACAGCAGGCATTTTTTTAGCACTGGGCTAGCCTTCCCTCTCGATCCCTTCTCTTTAGCCAGCATGATCTGTTGCAGCTTGTTATCCAGGATCACCGAGTAGAGGTGTAGACGTGTATTAGCAGCTATGGTTTGCTATGGGTCAGTGACAGGTGCAGCTCAAGCGCTGCTCAGCATCTTGATCCCGGAAGCACTTGAAACAAAGGGCGAATGAATATACATCAGTAATCCAGGCTTTCATGGTTATAACATAGAGCAGGCATTATAGGCCTTCTCACAATATTTTACTATCAACTGACGGTCAGTGGCCCATGTTGCAGCACAGTGAATTAGCTGGTAGCAAAAAGCTACTAATATCTGGCTTGCATCAGGGTCATAGAACCAGAAGGGGACCAAGACCCTATTCTGCCTATAAGCCGTGGTCCTGGAAACAGGCTGCACTAGTGTAGTTTGGCTAAGAGAATGGAAATCGCTGTGGGAATGCAAGCCGGGTACAAAAAAAATCCAGCTAAAATCGGATGTATTGGGCCAAAAGGTGCAGAAATCACAGCTTTGCGTTAAACTACAATACAACGTCACAAAGTCCTTTTCAGAACGCACTACTAAGACAAGGAAGAATATCTGACGGCCAAGGTCAAATAAGATGTACAGCCATGATAAAATGGTACACATAAGTTGCTGTTGGTGTTGCTGTTGTTGTTATTGTTGCTGGTGTTGTTACTGTTGTTGTTGGTGTTGTTATTGTTGCTATTTTCGTTGTTGTTGAATTCCCACAAGAAGTACGTTTACTCTTTCGGCGAGTTGCAGTATATCTCCTCACATCCAAAGCGGGCTGACGAAGGTGTAGAGACGCACTCTGCACTTTTGTGCTATATTTAGTTTTATTTTCCTGACGTTCTACGGGAATCACGTAAAGAGAAGAGATAGACTTACAGATTGTTAAATGAAGTTAGATATAACCTTGCTTGTGTTCTGTCCACCTATGTCGTTGTGCGATATGGGGGAGCTCATATTGTCTTTCTTTGGTCATGTGTTGCGTCGGTTGCCGTGAGCTTGTGGTGTTTGAAGATCACTCAAATGGCGTCTATCCACCTGCTACGCGCTCTACCACTTGCCCTGTTGACAGATCTTCTACCGCTGTAAGCCATCAATGTAGGCTGATCAAAGCGTATCGTAATGAAATGACTTAACCATCCCATTTTTGGAGTCTGGAAATGTTTAGTGGATAGCTGCCTTAACAAAATAAACCAAGCTTGCACACTGCGCGGCTACTCCATGGTCTAGCCTTTATTACTCAACCGCATCAATAATGGAGGTGCATGTCGCATTTATATATTTTTAAATAGCTGTTTGACAAAATAAGAACGGATTTGTATGATAAAAGTAATAAATAAAGTGTTTACTATCGGTGATCTGTATTGATTCAGCTCAGATTCCCCACCATACGCACACACACGCGCACACACACTCACACACACAGCAAGGGCGTGCAATCTGCAGCACTCAACTTGTCCTCAAACGATAAGCGATGACTAAGGCTCTTACTATGTCAACTTTCACTGAGATCGTGTGGGAGAACAGTTTTCAAACTCAAATCTGACAAGTTAGATAATATGGGCAATTGTTAGACTCCTTGGTTAGCTACCTGCAGGGGTTTATTTGAAATACTTTGATCAAATGTACCCAGCGACATTGCTTAATTGTATTAGTCATTAGGAGATATAACAGATTATTATAATGTATATAATATTAGTTTGAAATTTGCGTTTTAAACTATTTAGTTATCTGCTTAGTCTTCCTCTGTCTCTCTCTGTGTGTGCCTCTCTCTCTGTCTCTCTCTGTGTGTGTCTCTCTCTCTCTGTCTCTCTCTTTATTGAGTTTCTAGCTAAATCTAGGATATGTAACTCTATCTATCTATCTATCTATCTATATATCTATCTATCTATCTATCTATCTATCTATCTATCTATCTATCTATCTATCTATCTATCTATCTATCTATCTATACATCTATCTATCTATCTATCAATCTATCTATCTATTTATCTATCTATCTATCTGTCTGTCTGCCTGCCTGTCTGTCTGTCTATCTATGTCTGTCTATCTGTCTGTCTATTCAACTCCCTGTCTCCTTGTCACTCTCTAAGTATAAGTTGGTCTAGCTAAAGTAGCGTTTACACATGTTCTTATGTCTCTCTTAAACGACGTCACAAAATCCTTCAAAATTGTGATAGTAAGTCGCATATAAGATAATGCCACAGTTACCCTCCCTCCTATCAACGACCCTCCCACTCAGCAGCGACCCTCCCACTAAACAGTTACCCTGCCTCTCAACAGTTACATTCCCTCTCATCAACGACCCTCCCATTCAACAGTGACCCTCCCTCTCATCAACGACCCTCCCTCTCAGCAGTGACCCTCCCACTCAACAGTTACCCTCCATCTTAACAGTTACTCTCCCTCTCATCAACGACCCTCCCTCTCAGCAGTGACCCTCCCACTCAACAGTTACCCTCCCTCTTAACAGTTACCCTCCCTCTCATCAACGACCTCCCTCTCAGCAGTGACCCTTCCTCTCATCAACGACCCTCCCTCTCATCAACGACCCTCCCTCTCAGCAGTGACCCTCCCTCTCATTAAAGACCCTCCCTCTCAGCAGTGACCCTCCCTCTCAGCAGTGACTCTCCCTCTCAGCAGTGACCCTCCCTCTCATCAACGACCCTCCCTCTCAGCAGGGACCCTCGATCTTGCCAACAACCCTCACTCTCAAGCAGAGAAACCTCCAACCTTACGACGAAGCAAAGATCCATCCCTATGTACGACAGCATCATCATTAGGGGGCATTATCACTTATTAGTTTTCGATCTCGAAGTCCACTTTCCCATTTCTCCGGCCTGTGCCTCCTCTCCCTAATAATGGTGACTTGGTGACAGTCTGCTGTGTGATCTCCAGTGTGAATCCATATTCTTTTTATTTACTGTCTGCACTACAGTCCCTAAACCAATGGTTGTCCCGTTAGTGTGTCATCCATGACATTCCAATCCCGATGTTTTTACTTTTCATGTATGCAGTGATCATATGTGTTGTGTGCTTCTTGTCTGCAGGCACTCGGAATCTAGGGTTAGGTCTAGGCCAGTTGGTATCTAGACTTTACAGGCAGAAGACTAAGCATGAATTCCCCTCTTCTATGGCGCACTCAAGGACCATTCGCATTTCTTTATTTAAGACTTCAAAAGTAGATGCAAAAATCCATTGACTGTTGTTGGTCTCGGCAAAGTTATGCCTTTCTTCAGCCACCGAAGTCCTTTATATTAGGGCACCACAACTCTTACACGGAGCAAAATAAACCATTCTCCCCCGAATAGGACTGTAGTCCCAACAAACTACAGGAGGGAATGCAATTTGGAAAAATTTCCAACCCGTCTTTACATCGTCAAACTTTATATAAATGCGAACAGTGTAGGCCAGACAAGCGTACTTTGGTCGGTCCATGTCGACCTGAAGTCACCATTATTTCCGTATGCTAGGCCAATATATGCCAATTACATTGCATTATATGTATTGATATGTGTTAAAAGAAGTTGATTCGCTTTAGATACATTTTCGGGATCAAGCACTGCATGAGCTGTAGCAGTCAGTGGATAAGACTGACTGATAGCGTCAGTGGATAAGACTGACTGCTAGCGTCAGGGCAAGCGAGCCACAGACCTTTCTCCACCTCCACATGAGGATCATGGATAACAGACTCCAACAGGGCAGACTGGCTTAGGAGAAGTGACCGAAGAGGGAAGGCTAACACGGTACCCAAAAATGTCATGCTGAAATCGGATGTGTCGGACCGAAAGGTGCAGATATCACAATCAAGGTGTAAACTACGACTCAGTTCCTAGCGGGACATTGAAAACAAAGACGAAAATAAAGAAGACGAAGTGAAGCATTTCGAACAAATTCTGGAAACATTAGAAATACGTACGTAAGGGCTAGGCCTGTTTTGATCTTGTTATTAGTTCTCTAGTTCTCTTTCTCCCACCCCTCTCTCATACAGATAGCTTTAATTTATTTTGATTGTCTTAACTAATCACAAGTAGCCTTTTAATATAGATATTTCAGTCCGTTTTAACAAGGGCAGTCATCGTGACTGACGCGCAAGCCGTACTTCAGAAGGTACAGAAGGAATGGCTCAGGTAAGAGTGGATAGCAGCTGCTAAGGCATCAAACCTCCAGGGGTTGACATAGATTTATTGTCCTGGTTGCGATGTTGTCCAGGGCATCAAAAGAGCTGACATCTTGGTTTCACAAACTCCCATCATGGGCACGTTAGTGATGGATAAGAGTGATATTTTGTAATCAATCAACGACCGTCTGTTGAATGAGGACACCGGAATAGATAAATCAGCAATCCACAGACTTCCACGTCTCAACATCAAACGAGGTTCGATCGGAGTGGGGCGCATGATATGACTGAGATGGAGAGCGTACAACCAGCGATCTACAGGGACGATCAGCATCCAGACTCTGCACCATTTGGTGAGAAAGACCTATGAGTATGCCCGGAATGCAGTGACGTCGATTCTCACAAACAGAAATAGATTGTCCTCATTAAAAATGTAGACAAAGAGGTTGTTTAATCGATGATAAATATTATAAGAAAAATTATATTTTCCAGAAATAATTCCCATCGGATAAACGTTGGAAGATTTACAAGATCAAATAATACCACTAGATACAACCGTCGGTGAGGAGGCAGGACAAGTTCACTAGATACAACCGTCGGTGAGGAGGCAGGACAAGTTTAGATAATACCACTAGATACAACTGTCGGTGAGGAGGAAGGACAAGTTCAGATAATACCACTAGATACAACTGTCGGTGAGGAGGAAGGACAAGTTCAGATAATACCACTAGATACAACTGTCGGTGAGGAGGCAGGACAAGTTCAGATAATACCACTAGATACAACTGTCGGTGAGGAGGAAGGACAAGTTCAGATAATACCACTAGATACAACTGTCGGTGAGGAGGCAGGACAAGTTCAGATAATACCACTAGATACAATCGTCTGTGAGGAGGAAGGACACGTTCAGATAATACCACTAGATACAACTGTCGGTGAGGAGGCAGGACAAGTTCAGATAATACCACTAGATACAACTGTCGGTGAGGAGGCAGGACAAGTTCAGATAATACCACTAGATACAATCGTCTGTGAGGAGGAAGGACAAGTTCAGATAATACCACTAGATACAACTGTCGGTGAGGAGGCAGGACAAGTTCAGATAATACCACTAGATACAATCGTCTGTGAGGAGGAAGGACAAGTTCAGATAATACCACTAGATACAACTGTCGGTGAGGAGGCAGGACAAGTTCAGATAATACCACTAGACACAATCGTCTGTGAGGAGGAAGGACAAGTTCAGATAATACCACTAGATACAACTGTCGGTGAGGAGGCAGGACAAGTTCACTAGATACAACTGCCGGTGAGGAGGCAGGACAAGTTCAGATAATACCACTAGATACAACTGTCGGTGAGGAGGTACTCTTCTTCTTCTACTTGTTCTTCTTCTTCTTCTTCTGCGTTCGTTCTCAATCTCCCGCTACCAAGTCATGAACAGGGCTTTGCAAGTAGCAGGATGTAGTCCTGAGAACGGAATACATTATGTAGCTAGTTTACAGCTTGACTGCGATATTTACACCTTTCGAACCGACACATGAGTCTTCAACAGCAGGCATTTTTTTAGCACTGGGCTAGCCTTCCCTCTCGATCCCTTCTCTTTAGCCAGCATGATCTGTTGCAGCTTGTTATCCAGGATCACCGAGTAGAGGTGTAGACGTGTATTAGCAGCTATGGTTTGCTATGGGTCAGTGACAGGTGCAGCTCAAGCGCTGCTCAGCATCTTGATCCCGGAAGCACTTGAAACAAAGGGCGAATGAATATACATCAGTAATCCAGGCTTTCATGGTTATAACATAGAGCAGGCATTATAGGCCTTCTCACAATATTTTACTATCAACTGACGGTCAGTGGCCCATGTTGCAGCACAGTGAATTAGCTGGTAGCAAAAAGCTACTAATATCTGGCTTGCATCAGGGTCATAGAACCAGAAGGGGACCAAGACCCTATTCTGCCTATAAGCCGTGGTCCTGGAAACAGGCTGCACTAGTGTAGTTTGGCTAAGAGAATGGAAATCGCTGTGGGAATGCAAGCCGGGTACAAAAAAAATCCAGCTAAAATCGGATGTATTGGGCCAAAAGGTGCAGAAATCACAGCTTTGCGTTAAACTACAATACAACGTCACAAAGTCCTTTTCAGAACGCACTACTAAGACAAGGAAGAATATCTGACGGCCAAGGTCAAATAAGATGTACAGCCATGATAAAATGGTACACATAAGTTGCTGTTGGTGTTGCTGTTGTTGTTATTGTTGCTGGTGTTGTTACTGTTGTTGTTGGTGTTGTTATTGTTGCTATTTTCGTTGTTGTTGAATTCCCACAAGAAGTACGTTTACTCTTTCGGCGAGTTGCAGTATATCTCCTCACATCCAAAGCGGGCTGACGAAGGTGTAGAGACGCACTCTGCACTTTTGTGCTATATTTAGTTTTATTTTCCTGACGTTCTACGGGAATCACGTAAAGAGAAGAGATAGACTTACAGATTGTTAAATGAAGTTAGATATAACCTTGCTTGTGTTCTGTCCACCTATGTCGTTGTGCGATATGGGGGAGCTCATATTGTCTTTCTTTGGTCATGTGTTGCGTCGGTTGCCGTGAGCTTGTGGTGTTTGAAGATCACTCAAATGGCGTCTATCCACCTGCTACGCGCTCTACCACTTGCCCTGTTGACAGATCTTCTACCGCTGTAAGCCATCAATGTAGGCTGATCAAAGCGTATCGTAATGAAATGACTTAACCATCCCATTTTTGGAGTCTGGAAATGTTTAGTGGATAGCTGCCTTAACAAAATAAACCAAGCTTGCACACTGCGCGGCTACTCCATGGTCTAGCCTTTATTACTCAACCGCATCAATAATGGAGGTGCATGTCGCATTTATATATTTTTAAATAGCTGTTTGACAAAATAAGAACGGATTTGTATGATAAAAGTAATAAATAAAGTGTTTACTATCGGTGATCTGTATTGATTCAGCTCAGATTCCCCACCATACGCACACACACGCGCACACACACTCACACACACAGCAAGGGCGTGCAATCTGCAGCACTCAACTTGTCCTCAAACGATAAGCGATGACTAAGGCTCTTACTATGTCAACTTTCACTGAGATCGTGTGGGAGAACAGTTTTCAAACTCAAATCTGACAAGTTAGATAATATGGGCAATTGTTAGACTCCTTGGTTAGCTACCTGCAGGGGTTTATTTGAAATACTTTGATCAAATGTACCCAGCGACATTGCTTAATTGTATTAGTCATTAGGAGATATAACAGATTATTATAATGTATATAATATTAGTTTGAAATTTGCGTTTTAAACTATTTAGTTATCTGCTTAGTCTTCCTCTGTCTCTCTCTGTGTGTGCCTCTCTCTCTGTCTCTCTCTGTGTGTGTCTCTCTCTCTCTGTCTCTCTCTTTATTGAGTTTCTAGCTAAATCTAGGATATGTAACTCTATCTATCTATCTATCTATCTATATATCTATCTATCTATCTATCTATCTATCTATCTATCTATCTATCTATCTATCTATCTATCTATCTATACATCTATCTATCTATCTATCAATCTATCTATCTATTTATCTATCTATCTATCTGTCTGTCTGCCTGCCTGTCTGTCTGTCTATCTATGTCTGTCTATCTGTCTGTCTATTCAACTCCCTGTCTCCTTGTCACTCTCTAAGTATAAGTTGGTCTAGCTAAAGTAGCGTTTACACATGTTCTTATGTCTCTCTTAAACGACGTCACAAAATCCTTCAAAATTGTGATAGTAAGTCGCATATAAGATAATGCCACTTGTACTGTCAACGGAATAGCGTTATAACGGGGAAGAGAGAGCAGCAAAGATGGCGCTGTACCGGCCGCAGGCCTACATTGCTCTAATGTTTTAGATTTCAGTTCATTAGGGATGCCGCCAACACACGCATTTGCCTGGAAGTCATACTGGTTCACGATTTACATGATTAACGATGTGCGTCGTTCTTTTCTACTTGGACTGGTTAATTCTTCCGTGTTTTGTGTTTTCTGAATTATCATCTGACCATCGGTTATATGAATTATCATGACGATTACAACTGTGTCGTATTTTCATGCTCTAGTGCACACGGATGAATTTCCCGAGATTTGCGCCCTTCGCCCTAGCTGCAGACAGAGTCGTTTTTGGTGTGACTAACATTTTGACACCAGTATAATGGACTAGAACACGGCCCATGAGAATGCCCAACACATCATCACTCACACGCTGAGAGATGCCCCTACGACCTTTTGCGGTTATGGGAAATGCACGACAAACAACGATAGATGTAACCACCCCCCCCCCCCCTCCCTTTTTTTTGCTTTGCGGGATACCTTATTACGGAAAAGGCTTCGGGAGTAACCCCTGTGGAAAAAAAACTGCATTCTGTGCTTTCTTCTGTTGTCTCGATAAAATCTTGCCACTGGCCAAAGGAAGCTCAGGACCATAGAATGAGCTTGACAAAAGCCGCAATTTCTTTCTCACTTTATTCCAAATCACCGCACAATTCGCCCATTTCAGCGGACACAACAAGAGCAAAATTAGATAAAATTCCAGAATGGTCTGTAAGCTAACAAATGGAGTTTAATGTAGATAAATGTAGTCATCCACATGAGTAGATCCAATATGGAACATAATTACAGAATTGGTGAGAACAATATTAGAAAGATAGATAAGGAAACGGGCGTAGAGGCTATAATAGATCATAAAGGTAAGGTGAGTGAGCAAGTTCAGGTAGCAGTGAAAAAGGCAAATGCAATGTTAGGTATCATACAAAAATATTAAACATTGGAGCAAGAAAGTGATAGTCAAACTGTATAAAGCATAAGGTAGACCTAGATTGGAGTACTGTGTACAGGTGTGGAGTCCTTATCATAGAGGGGATATAGACATGCTGGAAAGAATACAAAAAGGGCGACAAAGCTGATAGTGGGATTCCAGAATTACAGTTATGAGGAAAGACTCAGAAAAACCGGCCTACGGTGTCTTGAAAAGAGAAGAATTCGAGATGACAATACAGGTTTATAAGATGATCAGAGGAGCGGATAAATTAGACTATGACAAGTTTCTCAAAACACAACCACACACAAGAACAAGAGGGCATAGATAGAATTAACTAATGAAAGGTCCAGATTAGATATTAGGACATATTTATTCAGTCAGAGAGTGGTGAATGCTTGGAATGCATTATCACAGGATAATGAAAATGAAATTGGTTGTATGCAGAGTCTTTTGAACCAGTATAAAAACGTAAAGTTAATTTCATTGCTGAAAAAAGAATGATCTGCATCACATGTAATTGACGAACATAACGGGGTTACATATTTTTATAACATGTATCAAATTATTTGAAACCTCATATCTTAACAACATCAAGCTTTACATTCGGTTTTGCAAATCAATTTACAACATGAACACATAAACACACACACACACACACACACACACTCACACGCGGCACGTGCGGGGTGAACCGTGCGTGCATGAGTTGAAGCGGTCACCGACCCAAAGCTGACTGCTAGTGTCAGGGCCTGCGACCCAAAGCTGACTGATAGTGTCAGGGCCTGCGACCCAAAGCTGACTGCTAATGTCAGGGCCTACGACCCAAAGCTGACTGATAGTGTCAGGGCCTGCGACCCAAAGCTGACTGATAGTGTCAGGGTCACCGACCCAAAGCTGACTGATAGTGGCAGGGCCAGCGAATCAGAGCTACCAAGACCCTTCTCACCTCCACGTAGTGATCCTGAATAACAGGCTGCAACAGAACAGACTAGCTAAGGGGAAGTGGTCTACGTGGGAAAACAAACCGGGTACGCAAAAATGCCATACTGAAGTCGGATGTGTCGGACCGAATTGTGCAAATATCATAGTCAATCAGTAAACTACGACACAACGCACTCTGTTTTCTGTAGCTACTTGCAAAGCCATGGCTTGGTAGCGGGAGTTTGATAAAGAACCACGAAGAAGAGGAAGTATAAGATGACTTTCATCGAGAAGTACTAGTCGAAGCTTTGGGATACATCCAGTACTGTGTGATCTTTGTTTCTGATACATTAGCAGTAGCAGGAGACTCTTGGAGGATATACTAGGTACATTAGTAACTATATTTATTATTACACACAAGCAATAATCAAGCTTCAGCAATTTAAAGACAGTCGAAGCAAGTGAAATAATTTGGTTAATCTAGTTACTCTGTCTGTCTTTATTTCCCTAAGTGTAAGTCGGGTACTCATATTCAACTTGGTAAACTGGAATGTGCGATTACAAGTAAACAAATCCGTTTGTTTTAAACATCGTAAGGTGTTTTATATTTGGCTGACAGTCACATGGAGACAACCTAATAATCTCCACACTTTATTTACTCAGTTATCTCCCATAGATGAAAATGTGCGGTGGAAATGTTGGCAAACAAATAAAAGCTGTTACAGAATGCCACAATGACTCTTAGAGATATGCAGACGGTACTACCAACAGGGCCTTCCAAGCTGGACTGGACGCAGAATACGGGCCAGACCAGGCAGAGACACAAACCTGCTGTCATGCAGGTAGACTGAGGACAGTCAAGAGCTAGGGAAAGCAAACCTGACAGAAACGCATGCTAGAGTAGAATGCGCTGGGCTAATGATGTAACAAGACAGAGCAAGTGTCTTTCACTTATTTGACGTCATGAATAATGAATAAGCAGCGTGGAGCTCATCCCGTGGATCTCATCCTGTGGAGCTCATCCCGTGGATCTCATCCCGTGGAGCTCATCCCGTGGATCTCATCCCGTGGAGCTCATCCCGTGGAGCTCATCCCGTGGATCTCATCCCGTGGATCTCATCCCGTGGAGCTCATCCCGTGGATCTCATCCCGTGGAGCTCATCCCGTGGAGCTCATCCCGTGGATCTCATCCCGTGGATCTCATCCCGTGGAGCTCATCCCGTGGAGCTCATCCCGTGGATCTCATCCCGTGGATCTCATCCCGTGGTGTTCAGCTAGGCGAAGGTGGGTCCACTACTGGTGGATTGCCTTCCTCTGATGTATGGAGTCAATGCGCAGACGGAAAAGGTAAGATATATTCACAAAATAACAATTACGGTCATTGCAGTGAAATGTGGAGGAGATTATGACTAACAAATGTCCAATTGTTGAAACTGATACAGGAAGTTGGTGTGGTATGTGTTGGAGAGACAGACGTGAATAGCAACCAGGAAGGACATCACGGAGATACTGACATGCGGTTCAATAGTAAGCTTCTAGGCTTCATTGAATATCAATAACCAGTCAGAAATAATAGAAATTAACAATACTATAAAGAAAACAAACATCCATATTTATAACCTGTTTCCCTACCAACGAAAGATATCATCATCGTGTAGCATGTCCTTTATAGAACGTCGCTTCCATCACAGTCTGTCTGAAAGAAACTCTTTCTCTTCCAAACTCTAGCCTCCGCCACAGTCATACCCATGCATTCCTGAATATCTTGATGCCATCGTTTTCTTGGTCTACCCCTTCCTCTTTTGCCTGGCACCATACCTTCCATTACTGTTGTCTCAAGATCGTTGCGTCCCTTGATGTGACCAAAGTATTAACATTTTCTGGCCAAAATTGAATTGATAAACCGGTTTTCCTCTATGTTCAATTCTTGCCGAATGTCTATATTTGTCTTTTTCTCTTTCCGAAAGGTCTATCAGTTTCTAATATGGAACAAAAAAGAAGCTCCAACTGCGTTGTAGGAAGGGAATTCGATGACCATTCAAAAAGATTGGGATATTCAGGCATAGATAGTAGAGGATATGAAGTAGATGACTGATAAATTGATTCAAATCTCCACCTAATAAACTGATGATCAATCCTGTTTCTACTGCACACTACCTCCACTTCTGATCTAGTTTTCTTCCCATGGGACAGCTAACAAACAAATGTTAGACAATTCTTTGTTCATCTAACAAACAAATGTTAGACAATTCGTTGTTCAGCTCACAAACAAATGTTAGACAACTCTTTGTTCAGCTAACAGACAGGGACTACAGACAACAAATATGTTCCCAAACACAAATATTATTGCTTCTTTGGAACTAGAAACGAGTTAATAGATTTATCATCAGCACATGAAATAGCTGCATGGAAGCAATGATTGGAGGCTATTCTGCAAGGGTAGTTGAGACTATTTACAGTGGGCTAAAGAAAAACTACAAACCCCACTGGAGTGAATACTTACAGGATCTCGAGGATGAATTAACAGATATCAGAAACTGGACAGAGAGAGAACAGTCAACCAACGCAAATGTCACTATCACAGAATTAACCCCAAAATAAAAAAGAATATTAAATCAGACAACAAGATACAGCTGGAAAGAAAGGACAGAAACTCTCCACTTTCATATTAAAGGAAACATGGGGACGGCGTGGCCTAGTGGTTAAGTGACACGGCTCACAACCGGCCGTTACCCCGGGGAAGCAAACCCTTAGAAAATGCAGGAGGAAGCAGACCCTTACATAAAATGCATGCTGAAGTCAGATGCACTGGGCCGACAGGCGCAAAATAAAAACGCAGTGCAACGCACACCCCCTTGGGGATTAGAGAAATAAGGCGAACGCAAAAAAAACAAAAACACAAAAAAATATTAAAGGAAACACGTTTTGAAAACTAACGAGATACCTATACAATGAATGATCTTGTACGAAGCTAATTACAATCAAGCTGGTTGACAATATAATACCAGGAAACAGTTACATCTACACTTTTGAAACATTATGCTAGTGTACACCACGTGGAAGTCAAAGTTTACCATAACAATCATCATTGATGAACTGTCATACAACTGTATTCCCATTGCTGGGATAGTCGAGAGCTTTTAAACTGAGGGCTACAGGTCGTCTCGTCAAGCTGTGAGGAAGTCAAGATATGAGACAGTCAAGCTGTGAGAAAGTCAAGCTGTGAGAAAGTCAAGATGTGAGAAAGTCAAGCTATGAGAAAGTCAAGCTGTGAGAAAGCCAAGATGTGAGAAAGTCAAGATGTGAGAAAGTCAAGATGTGAGAAAGTCAAGCTGTGAGAAAGTCAAGCTGTGAGGAAGGCAAGATGTGAGAAAGTCAAGATGTGAGAAAGTCAAGATGTGAGAAAGTCAAGCTGAGAGGAAGCCAAGATGTGAGGACCTCAAGTCAAGATTTGAGAAAGTCAAGATGTGAGAAAGTCAAGTCAAGATGTGAGAATGTCAAGATGTGCGGGCGTTAAGTCAAGATGTGAGAAATTCAAGCTGTGAGGAAGCCAAGATGTGAGAACATCAAGTCAAGATGTGAGAATGTCAAGATGTGAGGACCTCAAGTCAAGATGTGAGAAAGTCAAGATGTGAGAAAGTCAAGCTGAGAGGAAGCCAAGATGTGAGGACCTCAAGTCAAGATTTGAGAAAGTCAAGATGTGAGAAAGTCAAGTCAAGATGTGAGAATGTCAAGATGTGCGGGCGTCAAGTCAAGATGTGAGAAATTCAAGCTGTGAGGAAGCCAAGATGTGAAGACATCAAGTCAAGATGTGAGAATGTCAAGATGTGAGGACCTCAAGTCAAGATGTGAGAAATTCAAGCTGTGAGGAAGCCAAGATGTGAAGACATCAAGTCAAGATGTGAGAATGTCAAGATGTGAGGACCTGAAGTCAAGATGTGAGAAAGTCAAGATGTGAGAAAGTCAAGCTGTAAGAAAGTCAAGCCGTGAGGAAGCCAAGATGTGAGAAAGTCAAGATGTGAGAAAGCCAAGATGTGAGAAAGTCAAGATGTGAGAAAGTCAAGATGTGAGAAAGTCAAGTCAAGATGTGGAAATGTCAAGATGTGCGGGCGTCAAGTCAAGATGTGAGAATATCAAGATGTGTGGGAGTCAAGTCTTCTTCTTCATCGTACGCTGTTTACAGCGATATTTTCGTTGCACTGATTTAATTTGTTAGCCAGTGGCTCAGTGCATCCGATTTCAACAGGCGTTTCTGTAGGGTTGCCCTCCTTAGCCTTTGGCTGTCCCCAGCCTAACTGCAAGGCAGCAGTTGTTTTTGGTCAGAGTTGTCTCTCTTGGGAAGTTGTCTTGCAGGACTATCGAGTCTTCCCTACTCGTGTCTATAGCGTTTGGCAATGATATGATGGACTATGTACTAGTTTGTACTATCCCGGAAGAGAGGCAGTCCAGTGTGACTTTTTCCCAGGATCGTCACGTCCTGCCAGAAACGTAGCATATGCATATGAGTGAGGTATCTTTTTGCTCGCTTTATTATCTCGGCTCATCTGCAGTGATGGTACGCCTAGCATTCCCTGCCACCCGGGAGCTTGTCACCATAGGGCAGGAGGTGCAATGTCCGCTGGACTGCATCTCTTCTGCGTCCATTGGAATGACTGATAGAAGACAGATGCAAAGAGCGAGGAAGGAGTGCATTTTACCAGGAGCATTCCTGCGGCTCGATCAGGCTTACTTACTTACTTAGCCAATCATCTTGTCCATGTTGTGTAGAGGTTTCGTGTGCCATAGGAAAGCAAAAATAGCACACACAGATACATACAACCACACACACTGTGTACATGCAAGCATACACGTACACGAAAGTACACACACATACACAACTAGAACCTCCTATTACTGTACCTTACAACAAAGTACGGAAATTGTATACACGAAGAAGCCCAGATGATAAGACCAGAGACACAACGGTATGGAGAGAACAGTGATGGAAGGTACGGTGCCAGGCAAAAAACGCAGGGGTAGACCAAGAAGACGATGGTACCAAGATATCCAGGAATTCCTGGGTATGACTGTGGCGGAGGCTGGAGTTTTGACAAGGGAAAGAGTTTCTTTCAGACAGGCTGTGATGAGAGCGACGTGCTATAAAGGACATGCTATATGATGATGATGATGATGATGATGATGATGATGATGATGATGATGATGATAAGACAGGAAACCAAATTGATTTTATTATGATTAGGCACATATTTAGTAATTATGTCTAAAACACCAAGACATACCCGGAAACAGACATCAATTCAGGCCACAATCCTGTTTGTATGAAAGTGCACATACAACTAAATCACAGAGTAAAAAGGGATAAAGACACTTAATAAAGACAGGTTAGCGATAAAACAGCCAGATATACGACAAAAGTACCAGGTAGAATTAATGAATGCATATGAAAACTTACAAGGAAGGAAACAGAGCGGAGAATAAACGCTAAATATGAACGTATAAAAACCAGTATCCAAGTAGCAAATAAATTGTTACCAGAACGAAAAGCCAGGAATGGATCACAGGTGACATATTAACTAAAATGGCAGATAGAAAGAGGCTAAAAACACTCCTGCATATTCATCACTACACAAAGAGATACGTACAATGTGCAGGCTGGCGAAAGAACAGTGGTTTGAACAAAATGCAAGATAATAGAAAACATGGGGCTAAAACACAGTACCAGAAAAATACATATGGAAATAAAGAAAACAACAAACAAGCCACAGATAACCCAGAGTGGGGGATGCATCAGAGATAAGAATGGGGCCATTTTGATGGATGAAAACGACATTTTTTTTTTTTTTTTTTTTCTATGCGTTCGCCTTATTTATCTATTCCCCAAGGCGTGTGTGCGTTACACTGTGGTTTTTATTTTGCGCCTGTCGGCCCAGGGCATCCGACTTCAGCATGCATTTTATGTAAGGGTCTGCTTCCTCCTGCATTTTCTAAGGGTTTGCTTCCCCGGGGTAACGGCCGGTGCTGTGATGGGGATCGAACCCAGCACCTTCTGGTTGTGAGCCGTGCCACTTAACCACTAGGCCACGCCGTCCCCTAAAAAAAAGGACATATAAAACAGGCGGAATATACAAGGGAACTTTTTGAAGACAGTCGCGGAACCAAACCATCAACATATGATAATGAATGACCCAGCATCCTGAGATCAGAGGTGGAAATGTGATCAAAACAATGAGAAAATGGAAAGCAATAGGCCTAATTACATAAACATTGAAATGATAGAGGTGCTGTAGGAATTTGGTATAGATGTACTTACTGATCTGTGTAATGACATATACAATACTGGATACATACTAACAGATCTGAAAACATCTACATTTATAACACTCCCGAAAACACCTCTTGCAACAGAATGTTCAGACTTTAGACCAGTAAAAACAATTACGCTAAATGAAGATATATATATATATATTCCATTGACTCTTTCCGTCTTGTCAGATGATAGTAATTGTGCTTTGAAAAAAAGGTATGTAACTACAGTCCATGATGGTAACAACTGTGACTCGCAAGACCAACCCGAGCAGAGAAGTGTCTTCCACAGACTGTGCAATGATAGTCAGGACCTTTTGCGGCATCGCATGGTGTAGAGAATCTTCTCAAACTCTGAGTCTTTAGCCTACCAGAAATCAGTGTTTCCTTTGTCTGTATTCCATGCTTAATCCTGGCCCTTCATGTAACACGATTCATGACGTCCTGGTCCATAATTCTAGATCGATGCGTGCATCATTTATTTCCCGCTTTCATACATCTTTGTACCGAAGTAGTGGCCGGCCCCGAGACCTTTTCCCCAACTGTAATTCCCAATAGAAAAGAAATGTTGGTATTCTGCCATCATCCGCCCTCCGACTGTGTCCCGTCCATTGAAGCCTTCGATTAATAAGGATGGAGAACATTGCCCCCCAACCTCCAGGATTCTGAGCAGGCACCTCATGTGATAGTTGTTTAGCCGCATGTTCTGGGGCATGTAGGTAGACCATGTCTCACTACCAGAAAGAAGCGTGCTGAGGACACAGGCGTGGTAAACAAGTGTTTTTGTTTTAACAGTTGGCTTCTTGTTCTCCTAGACTCTTTTTGTTAATCTAATCATTGTTGTTGCTGCCTTGCATATCCTGATATTGATCTCTTAGTCTAGGGTTAGTTTATTATTGACTGCGGATCCCAAGTACGTAAAATAATTTACTACACCGAGAACCTCATCATCAATGGAGATTACTGATGGTTTGTTTGCACCCTGGACCATAACTTGTGTTTTCGTTTTGCTGATTGTTAACCGGAACTCACAGCAGGCATCTGAGAATGTAGATAGTAAGCTTTACAGTTCCTCCTCTGAGTGAGTCGTAATTGCGCCATCATCCGCTAAGAGCAGTTCTCCGTTTATTTTGGTCTTGGCTTTCAGTCTCTGAGAATTGAACAGGCCACCATATGCGCGAGAATGAATGAAGTGGTGGTATACCTTCCTGGTCAAAAACACGATAAAGAATAAAATTGGTCCCAACACCGAGCCCTGTGGCACACTACTTTTCACTTCACTCCACTCAGAGTACTCCTTATTTATGTCCACCCTCTGCCTTCTTCCCGTTAACCAATTTTCAATCCATCTGGCAACTTCCCCACCTATTCCATGTGATTATAACTTTCTAAATAATCTTTGCTGAGGTACTGTATCAAAGGCCTTTGCAAAATCTAAATAAATAACATCCACTAGTTCCCCTTTATCTATGATTTCAGTAACCTCCCCCATGAATTCTAATAGATTTGTTAAGCATGATCTCCCTCTAGTAAACCCATGCTGAGAATTTCTGATTAGATTAAACTTGTCTAAATGCATTACAATGTTTTCTTTGATTATTGACTCTAACAATTTACAGACTATGCTCGTTAAACTCACCAGTCTATAATTTGCTGGATCTGATTTTTTGCCCTTTTAGAATAAAGTGATAACTTCTGCATCTTTCCAATCCCGTGGAACAATCCCTTTTGTAAGTGATTGACAACATAATATAGCCAATGGTTTTGCTAGTTGGTCTCTAATTTCAAATAGCAATTTTGGATGAATACCATCTTGACATGGACATTTATCCACTTTCAACCCCTCCAATTTTTTTTAAAACCATTTCCTCTGTAATACAGATTGATCTTCATCTCGCTGTATCCATGTCTTTGAAAAATATCTAAAGGCTCTGGGATCTTGGAGCAGTCCTTTTTTGTGTAGACTGTGCCAAAGTACTGAATGAGTATATTAGCTACCTCCCTATTCTCACTTATTATTTTCCCTGTACTGTCTATGAGAGGGCCTACTTTGTCGTTCTTTCTTTGTTTATTTCTAACATAAGAAAAGAAGCTTTTACTATCAGTCTTGATCCTCTGAGCAAGTTTTTTTTTAAGTCTATTTTTGCTGTTTTATCAACTCCAGAAGTGCTTTATTCGTGTGTGAGCCTGTAACTCATCCACTAATCTGACTGTGTCAAGCTGGACTTTTGTTGCCTTTTAATCTAGCCACTAGCGTAGGCTGGACCATTCTTGTTGTTGTTTCAGCGTTAGTCAGTTAATGGATCGCATACAGGTTGGTTAATGTAGGGGTGTTATTACTCATTGGAAGTGGGTCAGTCTGCTGGATAACGTTTAGACAACACTCAAGAGTGTCAACTGTTATGTTGTCGTTGGTGAAAACAGAACTAGAACCCAGTTCTTTATTAGAACTTTATTAAATGAAATGATTGACAACAAGCTATAATGATATCAGTATTGAAGAAAATAAATCTAATAAAAGAAACTGTGATACAAAGAGAGGTATTAGTCATACAGGAAACATGTGTGTGGAAATACTTAAACAAAGAATTCGTTCCGTTTCTTTACCATCAGCTAAGCAAAGTTCAATTTGGGTTCAGGAAAAGAAAGGGATGTACTCGTGCCTTCTTCACATTAAGGCAATTAAAGGAAAGTACGTTATATTACAAGCATTACATTTTTCATTGGCAGATCATGGAAAGGTTGCAATAGAGTTAATAGACCCTGGACAATATTAGGAGACTAGAATGCGAGGACAACTTTCAGATAATTTCAGATTTGACTCAACACGGCCAACACTGAAATGATTGACATGCCGAGACCACTCTTCTGGGGTCTAATATGGAACTGGTACTGGACTTAGACGCCCAGAAATCTGGGGTATGCCTCCTGTGGCCCGGTTTGGTATGCATCCAGTGTTTGATAAAGGAATTGACGGAAGAGCACTATCAGGAGTGGAGCCTGAGACCTAAATTAACTTAACACGCCAATACTGCAGAATGACTATCAAAAAGTACACCTTCGTGGGGTCTAATAGAGAACATGTGCTGGAATTAGACCCCCGAAAATTTGGGGCTACCCTCTAAGAAACTTGATTGTCTCGCTAAGGGAATTGACGGAAGGGCACCACCAGGTGTGGAACCTGCGGCATAATTTGACTGAACACGCCAATACTGTAGAACAATTGACAAATCGAGATCACTGCCGTTTGGGTCTAATAATGAACGTACGCTGGTTTTAGACCCACGGATGACAAATCAGCTCTCAAACACTCAAATGTAAGAACGCTACGGAAATCGTATTTAACTCCGCAGAAACCGCAGATTCCAAATACCTGGTCATTGACAAACAAAAGCCCTCAATAAATTCGTCTGACCAAATAGTGAACGGGTGCTGGAAATAGATCATCTGAAGACAGGTCAGTTTTACCCTACAAATGACAGGGCGTTGCTACGGAAAACCAGCTCAAATCGAGAGGAGCCGCAGACACTTTGGTTCACGTACCAGGCTGATAAGCCAAGGGCGCGAGGCTACCATGTGGGGGATTACGGCCGAACCCTTGTAAGCCGCAATCCCGCCCAAAATCTCAGCACCACTGCAATGGGAGGCTCCTACATGCTCGGGACCTGGGGCTTGCGCCCCAGCCCTATCAGGTAGAGCCACAGAAAGAGGTCCTTGCCGTCCGCCAATCAAAGCGGGCGGACAACTGCTTGATACTCACCCTATACGGCGTTGGGGTGCGAAAACACCAACCAAAGACTTAGTACCTGGTCGGGGTGTCGAAAACAGTAGAGCAGCCACCTCACTGTGAACTGTCAAGACTCAACCACTGACCATGAGAGTTGTCTGCACATCAGGCGAACAACATCTCTGTGACATTACCAGGCTTGTTCCCTGGCTGAATGCACTCCGGCTACGATATCTACCTCTGTACGTTATCAGCCATATAACTATCATACTGGACGCAGAAGAGATGCAGACCAGCGGACATTGCACACCTGCCCCCCTGTGTCAACACCCCAGGTGGCGGGGAATGCTAGGCGTACCATCCCTGCATAGAAACCAAGAAAATAAAGGGAAAAAGAGATACCCCACTCACATGCAAATGCTACGTTTCTGGCAGGACGTGACGATCCTGGGATACAGACACACTGGACTGCCTCTCTTCCGGGTAAACCAGTCCATCTCATATATCATCACATATCATCATTGCACCCTATAGACACGAGTAGTGAAGACTCGACAGTCTGGTAAGACAACCTCCATAAGAGAGAAAACTCTGATCGTAAACAACTGCTGCCTTGCAGATAGGCTGGGGACAGCCAAAGGCTAAGGAGGGCATCCCTACAGAAACGCCTGTTGAAATCGGATGCACGGGGCCGCAAGCCTAACAAAACAGTGCAACGTAAATCACAGTATGATGGCAGTACAACCTATTAGAAAAACGTATGGCGCTCATCCTGAAGAGTCCCGCCAGGCAGCGATAGGGCCGGGCCCCACGCCTCGAAGGGGCCCACCCTTGACTACTGGTGGTCACCCACCCATGTGTCGTGGAGTCAAGGCACATGGCTATGGGGCAACGTCTATTGGCCAAAACCTCAAGACCCTCAAAATACTACAGTGGAATGCGGAGGGAGTCATTAACAAAAAACTTTCCCTAACACACCACCTGCATGAAGGTAAGATTGACGTGGCATGTATCCAGGAAACGCACCTCAACAATAACCATAAATTCTCAATCAGAGGATATCAGACCTTCCGTCTATATAGAGAAGGCCACAAAGGAGGGGTCCTGATACTGACCAGAAACAGCATACCGAGTAGCGCGGTACCTGTCAATCACACCGGACAAGCAGAAATTGTAAGAGTTGACATAATGGCTCAAGAGACGAAGCTCCGCATTTTCAATCTGTACGGACCACCAAACAGAGACCTATCGCTCTCGAGTATGGAGGTCAGAGACTCCAACTGCATAGTAGTTGGAGATTTCAACAGCCACTCGGAGAGATGGGGATACTCTGACACAGACAGCAGAGGTGACGAAGTGGAAGATTGGGAGATAGATACAAATCTCTCCCTAATGAATAGGCCGGAGGATAGCCCTAGCTTCTATTCAAGAACATGGCATACCACCTCGACTCCAGATTTGGCCTTCTCCACACAGGACATACACTATAAAATAGACCACCAGGTGCTAAACCAACTGGCAGGTAGCGACCACAGGCCGATCAGGCTAACCATTGACATGGAAGTAGGCCCACAGGAAACAAAACCGCTCCCACGTTGGAATTACAAACGAGCCGACTGGGACAGATTTGCAATCCTGACAGATGGGCTGTGTGAAACCATCAACACACGAAACACCAAAATGAAGCCCATGGTAGAGAGCCTAAGCAAGGCAATAATGCAAGCCACCACTGAAACCATCCCAAGAGGAGCTAGGAAAAACTATACGCCCTACTGGAATGATGAGTTACAGAAAGTGGAAGATGCAGTAACAAATGCTAGGAACATGGCAGAACGAGAAAAATCCATGGAGGCAAACATAGCCCTCAAAGCCGCCGCGGCGAAGTACAAACACACTCTCAAGCAAACAGCAAGAGAAAGTTGGAAAAATAAAACGGAAAGTCTAAACCTGGACAAAGAAGGGAACAAGCTATGGAAGCTAGTCAGAGCCATGAATGACGAAACCCCGCCAAATAAACAAATTACTATCAAGCAGGGCGAGAACTTGATCACAGGTAAGAAAGCCGCAAACGCCTTTGTCGATCACTATACCAGAGCAAACCACATCGAGGTCCCTGCAGATAAGCATACAGACATTAGCGAAGAGCTAAAGGGACACGAAAACATAAATACGGCTCCTGAAGAGCACATGATGGCCAAACTAACAATGCGCGAAATGGAAGAGGCTATGAGAACACTAAAGAAAAGGAAATCTCCCGGAAAAGACGGGATAACAAACGAAATGCTGATGGGGCTGGGCCAAACAGCGAAGAAGAAACTACTATCAGTCCTGAACCAAAGCTGGAAAAGGGGTATTGTACCCCAGGCATGGAAAGATGCAATACTGGTACCAGTACCAAAAACAGGAAAGGACAAAACAGATCCAAATGGATACAGGCCCATAAGCCTACTGAGCTGTGTCGGCAAGCTGATGGAACGGATGATAAACACCAGACTGATGTGGCATCTGGAAGAAAAACGAATACTAATTCCACAGCAAGCCGGCTTTAGACAGCACAGATCCACTGAGGACCAGGTCATCCTCATAGCCCAGGAGTTAGAAGATGCCTACCAGGCACAGAAACACACAGTAGCTGTTTGGGTGGATCTGGAAAAGGCATTTGACAAAGTCTGGAAGGATGGACTTAGAGTCAAGCTAAGACGAAGTGATGTCTGTGGGAAGATGTACAAGTGGATCAACCACTACCTCAAACAAAGAACGGCCAGAGTCCAAGTACAAGGGCAGATGAGCAAAAAGGTGACACTCGAGCAGGGAGTACCCCAAGGGGGAGTATTGTCACCCACACTCTTCCTGGTATATATAAACGATATTACAGAGAATATACCAAGAAGAGTCCATAGCTCAATGTTTGCAGACGATCTGGCTATGTGGACCTCTGAAAAGAATCTCACCATAGCAAGAAATCGGATGCAGACGGCCCTAACATCGCTGGAAGAGTGGGCGAACTCATGGCTGGTAAAAATAAACGAGGAGAAAACCACGTGCACAATATTCTCGCTCTCATTAAAACCCAAAAGTACCAAATTAAGTCTAAATGGCAAAATCCTGCAGCCAAACGACAACCCAACCTATCTGGGAGTCACATTTGATCGGCGCATGACATGGAAAAGTCAGATTGAGAGAAACCGAATGAAAGCCAGAGAAAGAATGGCGATCATGAGGAAACTTGCTGGCACAAGCTGGGGAGCAGACGAAGGCATACTAAAGAAACTGTAAACTGGAAGAGTGAGACCAGTTCTCGAGTATGGCATTGCGGCATGGACAACAGCAGCGAAGGCGAACTTCGATAAAGTTAACAAACTTCAAAACCAAGCCATGAGAATTATAACAGGTGGCATGAAGTCAACGCCAATTGTAGAACTTGAAAAGATTACAAAACTGCAATCCATGACCGATAGAAGAGACTGCAGAGCCCAGCTGCAGTCAGAGAAACTCCGAAGACTGACGGACCATCCAATGTACCAGAGACTAAACAATTTGGGAAATGGGAAACTAAAGCGGAGAAACTTTGCAGAAATAGCCAAAGCAAAGATGCACGAAGATCCCATAAACGCACTAACAACACCAAAACCCATCACTACTGTACGAAAACCTACTTGGAGGCAGGATATATTTCCAGAGGTGGTAGAAAATATACCAGGTATTGCAAACAAAAACTGCCAGACTGAAAAAGAAAGGAGAGACACTACCCTAAGCTTCATAAAGAAAAGCTACCCAAGCATGGACTGGACCCATGCATACACCGACGGTTCTGTAACAAACACTACACAGAACGGAGGGGCAGGAGCATTCATGAACCTACCAAATGGCAGAAAAATAACACTGTCATTCGCTACTGGTAAGTACACAAGCAATTTCAGAGCGGAGGCAGAGGCACTGAGGGCGGCAGTGGAAGTAATGGTAACACACAGTGAGAATGAGAGCCATATAGTCCTGCTGACAAATGCTCTCACCGTAGTCACAGCGCTAAAAAGCTTAATGACTTAAGAGCAGCACTCTGCAAACTGTGCCAGCAGTCCGCACCAAAAAGGGTGGTGGTACAGTGGGTTCCGTCACACTGCAACATCCAAGGCAACGAGGAGGCAGACAGACTGGCAAAAGAAGGTGCAAGGCTACCACAAACAGATACCAGTATGACGTACGAAGAGTCAAAACGGCTTTTCAAAGCCAGATACATGACCAAATGGGAAACCGAACATACTGGTTACACCAAAAACGATGCCTATTACCAGTTGAACCGAAGAGAGCAGGTCGTTGTCTTCAGACTCCGCACTGGCCACAACAGACTGAGGTACCACCTATTCAACAAATTGAAGATAGGGTGTACCGACGAATGCCCGTGCGGTACTGGTAAAATGACCACTGAACATCTGCTGCAGAACTGCCCGACATACGAGGATCAGAGAGAGCAGATGTGGCCATTGCCAGTGGAACTGCAAGACAAGCTCTATGGTAGTGGCGAGAGTCTCAGGATGACCGCCGCTTTTTTCGAAAAAATAATGGTTACTGTCTGACTGTGTACGCAGAAGAAGAAGAAGAAGATAATTTCAGAACAACTGATGTAGTCACAGATGCTTGTCAAATTATTATTTGACTGCGACAAGCATGTGTGCCTTCCCCATTTCTGGCTGTTCAACATTTATAGGGACAGAAAACAACAGAATCCAGGCAAATTACATCTACAACAATATTTATTTTTTTTTTTTTTTTTTGCGTTCGCCTTATTTTTCAAATCCCCAAGGTGGTGTGCGTTGCACTGTGTTTTTATTTTGCGCCTGTCCGCCCAGTACATCCGACTTCAGCATGCATTTTATGTAAGGGTCTGCTTCCTCCTGCATTTTCTAAGGGTTTGCTTCCCCGGGGTAACGGCCGGTGCTGTGATGGGGATCGAACCCAGAACCTTCTGGTTGTGAGCCGTGCCACTTAACCACTAGGCCACGCCGTCCTCCAACAATGATACTCAACATTAGATCCGAAGAGCTGAACTCATTACATAAACTACACTTTCCAGACGATCAAAGCATAATACACGAGGGCGAAGATGGACTACACAATCACATGAACGTTCTTATACAATCTGTGAAATTTAAAATGTAAAGATTAGCACATCAAGATGGAAACTACAAAGATTGGAAAAATACTATGTTCATAAACATACATGTAAACCACGACGATTGAAAAATACTATATTCATTATCACATATGTAGACTACGAATATTGGAAAAACACTCTTCTTCTGCTTCTGTGTTCGTTCTCAATCTCCAGCTACCAAGCCCTGAACAGGGCTTTGCAGGTAGCAGGATGTAGTCCAGAGAACGGAATGCGTTATGTCGCTAGTTTACAGTTTGAATGCGATATTTGCACCTTTCGGTCCGACACATCCGTCTTCGGCAGATAAAAAACACTATGTTCATTATCACATATGTAGACTACGAATATTAGAAAAACACTATGTTCATTATCACATATGTAGACTACGAATATTAGAAAAACACTATGTTCATTATCACATATGTAGACTACGAATATTAGAAAAACTCTATGTTCATTAACATATATGTAAACAATATCAAACTGAAGCAACTATAGTTAAAATACCTGGGAAGTTTTGTAATCGAATATAGAAGTCTTGATAGAGAAATTGTATTTAGATGTTAGAAAGACTCTGCGGCGAGGTATCAACTTTCACAAATATGATCACGAGCCTGGAAACAAGGCCACAATTGATCAACCGAATAGAAGGCATACCAACTCTGTGGTAGCAATGTCAACGTCTGTAGTACTGGGAACATTGCCCTGAACATCTGCTATAAATTTTACCGTTATACGAGGACCATAGAAAGCATTTGTGGTCATCAACAGTGCCAACACTTTACAAGCTCTATGGCAGTGTCGACAGTCTCAGGATGACCGCTGTTTTCTTTGAACAAATTCAAGTCAACGTCGGACAGTGTACGAAGAAGAAAAAGAAAAAGTAGAAGAAGAAGAAGAAGAAGAAGAAGAAGAAGGAACTAGATCCTTATTCAATGCAAAGATTAGGACAATTACAACGTGTGAAATTAAATGCCTAAGAAAAGTCAATGGTGTCACTAGGAAAGATAACATGAAAAACGATAACATTAGAACTGGAGAGAACACTGTTGGGGATTATAGAACTGGAGAGAACACTGTTGTAGATTATAGAACTGGAGAGAACACTGCTGTGGATTATAGAACTAGAGAGAACACTGTTGTGGATTTCGGAACAGGAAATACGATACTTCGGTCATCTCATGAGGATTTAACCTCATCGTCTGCCCCTGCTCGTATAAAACACAAGAACTTCTGGCTACGAGATAAATAATTACGTAAGAGAAATCGTACCAGGACACAGTTTGCAGCAATCGACTCAACAACACATATTGGCACCAAAATATTTTCAGATGATGCAATGTAATCATGATTTTTGTTAACCAAATAAGAGTAAACTTTGCCGGAATAAATTGTATTAACTCCCTTTGTATGTCCGATGTCGATCCCTGTGGCAGAGGCGTATCTACGGATTATTTTGCCTTTGGCAAGTGATGAAATTGTGCCCCTGTCAAAAAATCGTATACTGATTTTTCCCATAATTTTACCATAATATCCGCTTCAAAATGCAAGTCAGTCGTTTAATTCCTTGTCGTTCGTCCTGTAAGGGATGTTAGTGACATTTTCAGCGAGGTTGCGCTATCTACGCCTTTTTGTACTACACATTCTGTCTCCATGAGTCCTGTTTGAGCTTCTGTGCGTGCAGTCAGTTGAACCCATCATGTAGATGTTTGAGCATTTCGTTGGTTATACCATCTGGACCTAGGGATTCTTTGTCTTTTTAGTTTCCATAAGGCTGTTTTCAGTTCTTCCAAAGTAAAAGGTATTGCCATTTCATCCGGACTGTTTTCGCATTTTTTGTGTGTGGGTTTTTTCTTGCCGAATGTCTCTTTTGTCTGCATGGGTTTACGATGATATTGCTCTCATTCTGGTAGAATCCTGCAAATATATTGGCTGTTTGTTTGCCGGTAATTCCTTTACCTGCCTCTTCTAGTGTAGTTGTTTGTCGCTGAGAATTGTTATCGTCACTTAGTTATTTAGTTAGTTTCCACAACTTCCTTCTCAAAGTTTAATTCATGAGCTTCTAGTTTTTCAATGATGAATTTTTGCTTTGGTCTTTTGCAGTGTGACGTGATTTTGTTATGATGGCTGTAACTCTGCAATGTCTCTCGCCTCATTCATCTCTTTGTGTAACATTTGTAAAGTTTTAGTCCAATACGGCACATAATTCTTTCTCGCTCCTCTTGGTATTGTCTCATTTGCTGATTGGAGCCCTCCCTTATTAAGCTCCCTGCTGACATTGTTAATGCCTCTGTCTAGTAGCCTAATATCATTTGTCAGCAGGGTTGCTCTATGTTGGTATGTGCACCAATTTGCTTTTTTTTATAATTCCATCTTGGCTGCCCTGGATTGTTTTGCTACTTTGTACAAGATGATGTTCACATTCACCAAGCTGTTTTCCTATTTCTCTTTCTGCTATTCTTGTCGGGTCAGACGTGCAGAATTTCAAGAGTAGAGGTACCATGTCATCTTCATTCCTGACCAGCATTTACGTCTGATGAAGGACACCCTTTACCAGGTAGTCGTGAAGGGATCAACTGGAGAGGTGTGTACTCATACGCTTAGCATCATCGTATGATGTAAAACACATTGATACTGAAGTTACTATTGCACGAATCAGTCAAAATGTGTTGGTGCAGGCTTCCTGTAAGGAGTCTGATGGTGTGCCATCATAGTCTTCTGATAGTGTGCCAATAGTATGTCTTCTTAGTGTGCCAATAGTGTTGTCTTCTTAGTGTGTCAAGGGCATGTCTTCTTAGTGTGTCAATAGCATGCGTCTTAGTGTGTTAGGGCATAGCTTCTTTGTGTCAAGGGCATGCCATCTTATTGTGTCAATGGCATGTCTTCTTAGTGTGTCAAGGGCATGCTATCTTAGTGTGTCAAGGGCATGTCTTCTTAGTGTGTCAAGGGCATGCCATCTTAGTGTGCTAATGGTGTATCATCTTTATGTACCAACGTGTGTTTCAACGGTGTGTCATCTGTGTTTGCCAAATGTGTGTCAGCTCTGCGTGCAAATGATTGGCCATCTTTGAAGCCAATGGTGTTCCGTTTTTGTATGCAATAGTGTGGCAATGATGTGTCATTATTGTGTGTCAATGATCTGTCAAGGGTGTGCTAATCATTCTGTGCAATTCGTGTGACATATGTGTGTGTCAGGGGTGTGCTAACGGTGTATCATCTTGGTCTAGCAATGGTGTGCCAATAATATGTCGTCTTTGTGCACCCTCTCATGTAGGAACGTGCACTGTAAACCATTTCTTATGTAGGAATATTAATATATTTGTGTGTATGTGTGTGTTTGTGTGTGTATCTGTATGTGTGTGTGCGCGCGGGCCCGTACGCACTCTTCTGCCAAATCACGTGCATGTAAAAATGCGCACGTATTCTCACCATCTTGGGTAAGTGATTCTTGTACCTCGTTTAAAATATCAATCATAGCTCTCTGCTTTCAAACAAGGAGCATTCCAAACATTGATAACACTTTGTCGTTGCCTGATTGGGATCTTTAATTCATGACAGTGCAAAAATAATATAACAAGGTGACTACGTAGACTAATGTGGAAATGACAAATTGAGAAGAGGTTTTAAATGTCCTCGAAGTTCACACAGCCATAAAAAGTGCCAGTACCACTGGGCCTCTAAAAGTGGTCATCTTGGCGATAAGTAGTCCAATGTGGCAACTTTATTGCTTTGTTTTCTAATGTCCCATTGAACCTGTGAGTTGCGGTGAGTCCGGAACCTAATCTGGGAAGAAAGGTGAGGGGCAAGACACACGAAATTCAAATCTAAACATGATATTTGGTGTGGACAAATAAAGGAACACTGCACGAGGACTGATCGTCAAGAGTTAGCGCGAACGTAGGGAAATAAGAGATGTCTCTACACTGAATTTGCCAATTCATCAGATAAAGATGTTTACCGGGGATATTTATGACTTTCGTTTCGATGACCTGGACCCTAGCACTTATTTTTAATGGGTACATCGTAATTACCGCGAATCGTGTCTCCTGGTTGATTCCCGTGAAACTTAATAGTGCAACTGTTTCTTGTCCCTCACCGATTTCTAATTTGGGCTATCCTCTTTAGATCCGTTCAGTTCATTTCAAGTGCCATCTCAACATCGAAGGTTGGCTGCAATTGATATCCAGTGTACTCTATATCTTGCCGTAATGGTACAATCTTTGTTTTCTTTACGTTTATGTCTAATCCAAACTCTAATTGTGTATATTGTTGTCACAAGCTCCTATAATTCTTGCTCGGTTTTTGCCATCAAAACTGTATCATCTGCACATCTAAGATTATTCATTGCAACTCCTCCAATGACAAACCCTAGCATACTCACATCTGTTTGAAGATTTGTTCTGTGTAGATCACTCCTCTTTTTTATATCTATAATCTATACTTGGAGAGCATAACTTTCCTGATTTTACTGTAGCAGTTTGTTCCCAGTACATATTGCTGAGCAGTCTTATGTCTTTACCATCTAGACCTATTTCTTGGAGACATTTAATTAATTTCTCAATTTTTACTATGTCAACAGCCTTCTGATACTCTATAAAGCAAATATAAATGTCATTATGTATTTCTAGATATTTTTCTGTCAAAAGCCTTCTGATACTCTATAAAGCAAATATAAATGTCATTTTGTATTTCTAGATATTTTTCTGTCAGAGTTCCCAAACAGAAACTTGTTTCCCTTGTTCCATTAAACTTTCGGAAACCAAATTGTTCTTCTGAAATCCCTCCGTACTTTATCTATTATTCTCGCTTGTGTGATCTTGAGTATTATTTTAATTGTGTAACTCATTACACTTGTTCTAAAGTCTGAACATTCTGTTGCAGGAGATTTTTTTCGTGAGTGTTATAAACTTCTTCTTCTTCATACGCTGCCAGATGTCAACTTGAATGTGTTCGAAGAAAGTAGCAGTCATCCTGATCAGGGCTGTGGACACTGCCATAGAGCTTGTCTAGTGTTGCCACTGGTGATGGCCACATCTGCTTTCTCTGGTCCTCGAATGTCGGGCAATTTTGCAGCAGATGTTCAGCGGTCATTTTCCCTGTATCACAGGTGCATTCGTCAGTACCACCTATCTTCAGTTTATTGAATAGATGGTACCTCAGTCTGTTGTGGCCTGTGCGGAGTCTGAAGACCACGACCTGCTCTCTTATGTGCAATTGGTAATAGGCATCATTTTTTGTGTGTGGCCGGTATGCCCTGTTTCCCATTTGGCCATGTATCTGGCCCTAATAAACCTTTTGGGTGAGTGTTATAAACGTAGATGTTTTCAGATCCTTTGGTATGCATCCAGAATTGTATATGTCATTACACAGATCAGTAAGTATATCTATACCAAATTCCTCTAGGGCCTCTATCATTTCTATGTTTATGGAGTCCGACCCTGTTGCTTTCCCTTTTCTCATAGTTTTTATCCCATTTACCACCTCTGATCTTAGGATGCTGGGTCCTTCATTATCTTATGTTGATGGTTTGGCTCCGCGACTGTCCTCAAAAAGTTCCTTTGTATACTCCGCCCATCTGTTTGATATGTTAATCTTATCCATCAAAGTGGCACTGTTCAGACAGAATAGATCAGGCATTGACCAGATAGCCGCATTGTGGATAATTGTGGAGCAATCATTGGAATGGAATTCGAGTTTGTACATCAATTTCGTTGATTAGAAAAAGGCTTTCGACAGTTTGGACATATATATACTCTGGAAACTACTGAGGCACTATGGAATTCCTCAAAAACTCACAAACATAATTCGACAGATGTAAGAAAGTATGCAATGTAGAGTTATACATGAAATGCAACACACAGAGCCATTCAAAATGAGATCAGGGGTACGACATGGTTGCCTACTGTCGCCTTATCTGATCATCCTGGCAGTGGACTGGATTAGGACAGTAACAACAAATGAGAGAAATGGAATACAGTGGACCTTAAATAAACAGCTGGAGGACCTGGATTTTTCGGATGATATAGCCCTTCTGTGCCACAGCCAAGCCAAATACTAAGGAGACTGGATAGATTGGATTATACTTCTAAACAAATTGGTTTGAAGATCCATGAGGAAAAGACAAAATAATTAGGGTAATTGCAGCAAACACAGAACCAATTAGGCTGAGAGGAACCCCACTGGAAGCGGTAGATGTATTTACATACCTAGGAAGTATCATCAACAAGGAAGGAGGGACAGACAATGATATAAAAACAAGGATAAAAAAGCAATAGTTGCAATCGGAATGTTGAAACCCATATGGAACTCCAAGGAAATGAGAAGGAAGACAAAAATAATTATTTTCAATTCAAATGTGAAGCCAGTCTTGCTGTATGGAGCGGAAACCTGGAAGATGCCCAAAGGCAATGATAGGAGACTTCATTGTTTTGTCAATAGATGCTGGAGAAAGATTCTGGGTATAAAATGGTTTGACAAAGCTACACACGACAGACTGGGAGAGAGAGCGGGACAAGGTAAATTGGAACCGGAAATAGTAGGAAGAAAGTGTAGATGGATGGGTCATACATTATGAAAGCCCCAGGCCAGTATCACCAGGCAATCCCTGTCATGCAGCCCCCAGGGAAAGAGAGGCATATCCGATCAAGGAATACATGGAGACGAAACCTGAAGGCGGAAGTAAAGAAAACAAGGAAAAGGTGGAAGTAAGTGGAAAAGATTGCACAGAACAAAGCTGCTTGGCGAGGGTTGGTTGATGGCCTATGCACCCCTGTCAAGGTATGCCAGCCTACGTGACTAAACTACATGAAGCTATCCTTTCCATCCACATGGGAAATGACTAACATGGACACTGCCTATGTATACGTCTTTTTCTTCGGCGTTAGCCCTGCCAAGAACGTTGTGATGTTGTATTGTAGTTTATCGCGAGGCTGCAATATCTACCCCTTTTGGTCCGACATATCCTATTACAGCTGGATTTTATTTTGTACCGGTTTGCCATCCAACAGCAATTCATATTCGCTTAGTCAGCCTATATTAGTGCAGCCTGTTTTCAGGACCGCCACATGGAGGCTGAATAGGGACACGGTCAGCTCTGGTTCGCTGACCCAATGGAAGCAGCCAGGTATGAATGGCTAACAGCTGTCAACTCAACTCCTATTGCAATGTGGCCAGGAGGACCCCAGTTCACATTATCAAGTGCGCCTCGGGTTGTAAAAGAGGGCCACTGTCACTCACTGCCAAATAAAGTCGTCAAGAGTACCTACCTGAGTGGCATTAGCAACAACAACAGGTAGACAGCATGGTGTGGATCCCTTCGAAGCGGGCCCTGGCACCCCCACCACCTGGTGGAATAATACAGGACTAACTCTCTATTTGTCTTCATAAAATTAAAATTACGTTTACTTTACTATGCGTGTGGCAAGGTGCATTCTGTTTCAACGGAGGTTTCTGATTTGACTTCTCTAGCCCTGCAGGCAGTTATACTACCGACAGGATCGAGGCACACGCGTTTGTCGACCTCGACAAGTTGGAAACACGAGAGAGGAGATACACAATTGGTATAACTAAGTCATGTTTAGAGGCCACCAGCGAAACGAATGTTTGAAAAAGACATCCCTTCGCCGAACAAAATAATGGCCCACCAGCACAAGATGTGATTAGCGGAAGGGATCTAAGTCACGATGGCATGCCCATCCCATTATGTGATGCCTTATTTATGTCTGGCTAACTACTAACCACCAAGTTTAACTGGTGAACTGGTGAACTCTCGCTCCGTGTCGAAGAATAATTAGAAAATCATCAAACATGTACCACAACTAGTAAATTATTGGTTCCGAATTAGTCATGCGGACTGGCGTAGGATCCCATGAGTTCAGTTAAGTGCAGTTCATAACTGGCATCTTGACGTCGTTGTGAAACTCTATTAACACCTCCGCAATCCTGCGCCACCTCTCTCTGTCTTTTATTCCTCCTCGGATCGCACGTTCATTCATGGATGTTATCTTCCCATCGGTTTCTCCGATTACCCGCCTTCGATTGTTTGGTGCTTTGCTCTCTAGGATCATATTTCCTCTTCTTCTTCTTTCTTTTGTCGTCTCACTTTCTGCCGGGTTGTAGCCTAGTGTCGTCTCACTTTCTGCCGGGTTGTAGCTCAGTGTCGTCTCACTTTCTGTCGGGTTGTAGCTCAGTGTCGTCTCACTTTCTGCCGGGTTGTAGCTCAGTGTCGTCTCACTTTCTGCCGGGTTGTAGCCTAGTGTCGTCTCACTTTCTGCCGGGTTGTAGCTCAGTGTCGTCTCACTTTCTGCCGGGTTGTAGCTCAGTGTCGTCTCACTTTCTGCCGGGTTGTAGCTCAGTGTCGTCTCACTTTCTGCCGGGTTGTAGCCTAGTGTCGTCTCACTTTCTGCCGGGTTGTAGCTCAGTGTCGTCTCACTTTCTGCCGGGTTGTAGCTCAGTGTCGTCTCACTTTCTGCCGGGTTGTAGCTCAGTGTCGTCTCACTTTCTTCCGGGTTGTAGCTCAATGTCGTCTCACTTTCTGCCGGGTTGTAGCTCAGTGTCGTCTCACTTTCTGCCGGGTTGTAGCCTAGTGTCGTCTCACTTTCTGCCGGGTTGTAGCTCAGTGTCGTCTCACTTTCTGCCGGGTTGTAGCTCAGTGTCGTCTCACTTTCTGCCGGGTTGTAGCTCAGTGTCGTCTCACTTTCTGCCGGGTTGTAGCCTAGTGTCGTCTCACTTTCTGCCGGGTTGTAGCCTAGTGTCGTCTCACTTTCTGCCGGGTTGTAGCTCAGTGTCGTCTCACTTTCTGCCGGGTTGTAGCTCAGTGTCGTCTCACTTTCTGCCGGGTTGTAGCTCAGTGTCGTCTCACTTTCTGCCGGGTTGTAGCTCAGTGTCGTCTCACTTTCTGCCGGGTTGTAGCTCAGTGTCGTCTCACTTTCTGCCGGGTTGTAGCTCAGTGTCGTCTCACTTTCTGCCGGGTTGTAGCCTAGTGTCGTCTCACTTTCTGCCGGGTTGTAGCTCAGTGTCGTCTCACTTTCTGCCGGGTTGTAGCTCAGTGTCGTCTCACTTTCTGCCGGGTTGTAGCTCAGTGTCGTCTCACTTTCTGCCGGGTTGTAGCTCAGTGTCGTCTCACTTTCTGCCGGGTTGTAGCCTAGTGTCGTCTCACTTTCTGCCGGGTTGTAGCTCAGTGTCGTCTCACTTTCTGTCGGGTTGTAGCTCAGTGTCGTCTCACTTTCTGCCGGGTTGTAGCTCAGTGTCGTCTCACTTTCTGCCGGGTTGTAGCCTAGTGTCGTCTCACTTTCTGCCGGGTTGTAGCTCAGTGTCGTCTCACTTTCTGCCGGGTTGTAGCTCAGTGTCGTCTCACTTTCTGCCGGGTTGTAGCTCAGTGTCGTCTCACTTTCTGCCGGGTTGTAGCCTAGTGTCGTCTCACTTTCTGCCAGGTTGTAGCTCAGTGTCGTCTCACTTTCTGCCGGGTTGTAGCTCAGTGTCGTCTCACTTTCTGCCGGGTTGTAGCTCAGTGTCGTCTCACTTTCTTCCGGGTTGTAGCTCAGTGTCGTCTCACTTTCTGCCGGGTTGTAGCTCAGTGTCGTCTCACTTTCTGCCGGGTTGTAGCCTAGTGTCGTCTCACTTTCTGCCGGGTTGTAGCTCAGTGTCGTCTCACTTTCTGCCGGGTTGTAGCTCAGTGTCGTCTCACTTTCTGCCGGGTTGTAGCTCAGTGTCGTCTCACTTTCTGCCGGGTTGTAGCCTAGTGTCGTCTCACTTTCTGCCGGGTTGTAGCCTAGTGTCGTCTCACTTTCTGCCGGGTTGTAGCTCAGTGTCGTCTCACTTTCTGCCGGGTTGTAGCTCAGTGTCGTCTCACTTTCTGCCGGGTTGTAGCTCAGTGTCGTCTCACTTTCTGCCGGGTTGTAGCTCAGTGTCGTCTCACTTTCTGCCGGGTTGTAGCTCAGTGTCGTCTCACTTTCTGCCGGGTTGTAGCTCAGTGTCGTCTCACTTTCTGCCGGGTTGTAGCCTAGTGTCGTCTCACTTTCTGCCGGGTTGTAGCTCAGTGTCGTCTCACTTTCTGCCGGGTTGTAGCTCAGTGTCGTCTCACTTTCTGCCGGGTTGTAGCTCAGTGTCGTCTCACTTTCTGCCGGGTTGTAGCTCAGTGTCGTCTCACTTTCTGCCGGGTTGTAGCCTAGTGTCGTCTCACTTTCTGCCGGGTTGTAGCTCAGTGTCGTCTCACTTTCTGCCGGGTTGTAGCTCAGTGTCGTCTCACTTTCTGCCGGGTTGTAGCTCAGTGTCGTCTCACTTTCTGCCGGGTTGTAGCTCAGTGTCGTCTCACTTTCTGCCGGGTTGTAGCCTAGTGTCGTCTCACTTTCTGCCGGGTTGTAGCTCAGTGTCGTCTCACTTTCTGCCGGGTTGTAGCTCAGTGTCGTCTCACTTTCTGCCGGGTTGTAGCTCAGTGTCGTCTCACTTTCTGCCGGGTTGTAGCTCAGTGTCGTCTCACTTTCTGCCGGGTTGTAGCTCAGTGTCGTCTCACTTTCTGCCGGGTTGTAGCTCAGTGTCGTCTCACTTTCTGCCGGGTTGTAGCTCAGTGTCGTCTCACTTTCTGCCGGGTTGTAGCTCAGTGTCGTCTCACTTTCTGCCGGGTTGTAGCTCAGTGTCGTCTCACTTTCTGCCGGTTTGTAGCTCAGTGTCGTCTCACTTTCTGCCGGGTTGTAGCCTAGTGTCGTCTCACTTTCTGCTGGGTTGTAGCGCAGTGTCGTCTCACTTTCTGCCGGGTTGTAGCTCAGTGTCGTCTCACTTTCTGCCGGGTTGTAGCTCAGTGTCGTCTCACTTTCAACTGGGTTGTAGCTCAGTGTCGTCTCACTTTCTGCCGGGTTGTAGCTCAGTGTCGTCTCACTTTCTGCCGGGGTGTAGCTCAGTGTCGTCTCACATTCAACTGGGTTGTAGCTCAGTGTCGTCTCCCTTTCTGCCGCATTGTAACTCAGTGTCGTCTCACTTTCTGTCGGGTTGTAGCTCAGTGTCGTCTCACTTTCTTCCGGGTTGTAGCTCAGTGTCGTCTCCCTTTCTGCCGCATTGTAACTCAGTGTCGTCTCACTTTCTGCCGGGTTGTAGCTCAGTGTCGTCTCACTTTCTGCCGGGTTGTAGCCTAGTGTCGTCTCACTTTCTGCCGGGTTGTAGCTCAGTGTCGTCTCACTTTCTGCCGGGTTGTAGCACAGTGTCGTCTCACTTTCTGCCGGGTTGTAGCTCAGTGTCGTCTCACTTTCTTCCGGGTTGTAGCTCAGTGTCGTCTCCCTTTCTGCCGCATTGTAACTCAGTGTCGTCTCACTTTCTGTCGGGTTGTAGCTCAGTGTCGTCTCACTTTCTTCCGGGTTGTAGCTCAGTGTCGTCTCACTTTCTGCCGGGTTGTACCTCAGTGTCGTCTCACTTTCTGCCGGGTTGTAGCTCAGTGTCGTCTCACTTTCTGCCGGGTTGTAGCTCAATGTCGTCTCCCTTTCTGCCGGGTTGTAGCTCAGTGTCGTCTCACTTTCTGCCGGGTTGTAGCTCAGTGTCGTCTCACTTTGAACTGGGTTGTAGCTCAGTGTCGTCTCACTTTCTGACGGGGTGTAGTTCAATGTCGTCTAACTTTCTACCGGGTTGTAGCTCAGTGTCGTCTCACGTTCTGCCGGGTTGTAGCTCAGTGTCGTCTCACTTTCTGCCGGGTTGTAGCTCAGTGTCGTCTCACTTTCTGCCGGGCTGTAGTTCAATGTCGTCTAACTTTCTACCGGGTTGTAGCTCAGTGTCGTCTCACGTTCTGCCGGGTTGTAGCTCAGTGTCGTCTCACTTTCTGTCGGGTTGTAGCTCAGTGTCGTCTCACTTTCTGCCGGGTTGTAGCTCAGTGTCGTCTCACTGTCTGCCAGGTTGTAGCTCAGTGTCGTCTCACTTTCAACTGGGTTGTAGCTCAGTGTCGTCTCACTTTCTGCCGGATTGTAACTCAGTGTCGTCTCACTTTCTGCCGGGTTGTAGCTCAGTGTCGTCTCACTTTCTGACGGGGTGTAGTTCAATGTCGTCTAACTTTCTACCGGGTTGTAGCTCAGTGTCGTCTCACGTTCTGCCGGGTTGTAGCTCAGTGTCGTCTCACTTTCTGCCGGGTTGTAGCTCAGTGTCGTCTCACTTTCTGCCGGGCTGTAGTTCAATGTCGTCTAACTTTCTACCGGGTTGTAGCTCAGTGTCGTCTCACGTTCTGCCGGGTTGTAGCTCAGTGTCGTCTCACTTTCTGTCGGGTTGTAGCTCAGTGTCGTCTCACTTTCTGCCGGGTTGTAGCTCAGTGTCGTCTCACTGTCTGCCAGGTTGTAGCTCAGTGTCGTCTCACTTTCAACTGGGTTGTAGCTCAGTGTCGTCTCACTTTCTGCCGGATTGTAACTCAGTGTCGTCTCACTTTCTGCCGGGTTGTAGCTCAGTGTCGTCTCACTTTCTGCCGGGTTGTATCTCAGTGTCGTCTCACTTTCTGCTGGGTTGTAGCTCAGTGTCGTCTTCCTTTCAACTGGGTTGTAGCTCAGTGTCGTCTCACTTTCTGCCGTATTGTAACTCAGTGTCGTCTCACTTTCTGCCGGGTTGTAGGTCAGTGTCGTCTCACTTTCTGCCGGGTTGTAGCTCAGTGTCGTCTCACTTTCTGCCGGGTTGTAGCTCAGTGTCGTCTCACTTTCAACTGGGTTGTAGCTCAGTGTCGTCTCACTTTCTGCCGGGTTGTAGCTCAGTGTCGTCTCACTTTCTGCCGGGTTGTAGCTCAGTGTCGTCTCACTTTCTGCCGGGTTGTAGCTCAGTGTCGTCTCACTTTCTGCCGGTTTGTAGCTCAGTGTCGTCTCACTTTCTGCCGGGTTGTAGCCTAGTGTCGTCTCACTTTCTGCCGGGTTGTAGCTCAGTGTCGTCTCACTTTCTGCTGGGTTGTAGCTCAGTGTCGTCTCACTTTCTGCCGGGTTGTAGCTCAGTGTCGTCTCACTTTCTGCCGGATTGTAACTCAGTGTCGTCTCACTTTCTGCCGGGTTGTAGCTCAGTGTCGTCTCACTTTCTGCCGGGTTGTAGCTCAATGTCGTCTCCCTTTCTGCCGGGTTGTAGCTCAGTGTCGTCTCACTTTCTGCCGGGTTGTAGCTCAGTGTCGTCTCACTTTGAACTGGGTTTTAGCTCAGTGTCGTCTCACTTTCTGACGGGGTGTAGTTCAATGTCGTCTAACTTTCTACCGGGTTGTAGCTCAGTGTCGTCTCACGTTCTGCCGGGTTGTAGCTCAGTGTCGTCTCACTTTCTGCCGGGTTGTAGCTCAGTGTCGTCTCACTTTCTGCCGGGCTGTAGTTCAATGTCGTCTAACTTTCTACCGGGTTGTAGCTCAGTGTCGTCTCACGTTCTGCCGGGTTGTAGCTCAGTGTCGTCTCACTTTCTGTCGGGTTGTAGCTCAGTGTCGTCTCACTTTCTGCCGGGTTGTAGCTCAGTGTCTTCTCACTGTCTGCCAGGTTGTAGCTCAGTGTCGTCTCACTTTCAACTGGGTTGTAGCTCAGTGTCGTCTCACTTTCTGCCGGATTGTAACTCAGTGTCGTCTCACTTTCTGCCGGGTTGTAGCTCAGTGTCGTTTCACTTTCTGCCGGGTTGTATCTCAGTGTCGTCTCACTTTCTGCCGGGTTGTAGCTCAGTGTCGTCTTCCTTTCAACTGGGTTGTAGCTCAGTGTCGTCTCACTTTCTGCCGGATTGTAACTCAGTGTCGTCTCACTTTCTGCCGGGTTGTAGGTCAGTGTCGTCTCACTTTCTGCCGGGTTGTAGCTCAGTGTCGTCTCACTTTCTGCCGGGTTGTAGCTCAGTGTCGTCTCACTTTCAACTGGGTTGTAGCTCAGTGTCGTCTCACTTTCTGCCGGGTTGTAGCTCAGTGTCGTCTAACTGTCTACCGGGTTGTAGCTCAGTGTCGTCTCACTTTTTACCGGGTTGTATAGCCCAGTGTCTAGGTATGTCTTTGTCTTTCTCCTCTCTCGTGGCCCGAGTAACATTTCCCCCATTTTACAGCAGGCCTCGTTTACTCTGTCTATCCACCTGTTCCTCTGTCTACATGTCGCTCTTCTTCCTGATGTTCTCCTGTAGAATGTTGCATGAACAATATGGTCTGGTTGCATTCCAGCTTGTCCTTTGACCGCGAAAAGTGGTAATGCCAAATCCGCTATCTTCTTCTGATCGTTGTGAGGTCACACTATATATTAGATAGACTACGTAACTGGGTTTTATAGTTTCATGGATTCCATCTAGTTCATGCTAATATTTCCTGAGTTAGAAAGATTTATATTTGTCTAGTAAATTATGGTATGTTTTTATCATGTTGTAACAAATATTCTTTTGATAATAAATGAACATCTTGTTCTATGTTTAACGGAAGTTTTAGTGTTTTGCTATGTTGAAGTCTTAACGTCAAGTATTAGATGTTATAACTCTTACACACAGTCTTCAGGATATTAATAGTTCTATCACATAAGCGTAGTAGAACCAATTGGTGTTTAACGTTCGCGACTACAATGAGTCTGAAGTCAAGTTCCTTACACGTGTACAATCGCATTGAAGATGTATCAATATTTTGGTAGAGAGGATAAGCGTTGTGAGCGGCATTTAAATATTTCAAACCCTGAAAAGATACCTATTCACCCATTCTGTTAAGATAAGCGGTCACTTGATCGATTGCTAAAAGACAATGGAAGTTCGTGTTCCACCAAGACTAGTATGCAAGGAAGAAAGAAAATCGTAGATGACTTTGACAAGGATGGGATTCGAAGAGAGATTTGTAGAATGGTTGATTCCAAAGCAACAGTGACACTAAGGAAACTAAAGTCTCGTCTGAGAACCCACAAAGACAAGGATGTACCAATATCTACGTTGTGGGGAGCTGTAAGGGGTATAGGCTTTACCTGAAGAAAGTTTGCTAGCGGGAGAAACGTCATCTGTGAATAGCTGCATTTAGTATCCATGAGAAGCAAGTATTTCGGTGACGTACACGAAATGCGTAAACAGTGTTATGAAATTGTGTATGTGGATGAAACTTGGCTATATGGTCACCACACAAGTGAAAAGGAACGGCGGTCAGCGGATGAAACGATTAAACGATATGCACCAAGTGGCAAATGACAGCGCTTGATAATAGAACATGCAGGTAGCAGACATAATGGGCTGGTGAAGAATGCAGAACTTGTATTTTTTTCAAATGCGTACAGACAATCGGGACTATTATACCGAGACGAATGGTAACATTTTTAGAGAGTGGATTGAGAAAACTGTTCTTTCGTCCTTGGATAGGCCCTTCTGTCTGATAATGGGCAATGCATCATACCACAACGCAGTGACACAATAAAACAAAATCCTGACATCTTCCAGTACAAAACATGCAATAAAGATGTCGCTCACAAAATAACACATACCATGTAAAGAAACTTATCTAACACCTGAATTGCTTTCCTTTGTCAAGCAAAATATGTGTTTGAGACTGCCTCCTTACCATTCCCACTTAAACTCAATTGAACTCGTTTGGGCAAAAGAAAAGGGACAAGTAACAGCTGAAAATAAAACTTTCCAACTATGCGATACGAAAGAACTAACCAATGCAGCCCTTAAAATATAGAAAAATATTACTGGGCTAAATGTGAGGACCATGTCTTGAAAGAGGAAGAGGGCTATTGAACAAAAGATGAACTGTCGTTCGTTCTTCCGAGAGAAGTCATCAATGTGTTGGAATCGTTCGATTCTGATTAATTGAGAAATTAACTTACATGTTTGTTTTCCGAGAAATAGAAGTTTCCATCACCTTGACAAAATGGTCCTTTTCATGGCCACCCCAATTAGTTAGAAGATTGATCTCAGAACTGAATTATAACCGAATGTATTGTTTGCTCGAGCGAATCCATATTAAGTATGTACTTGCTATGGTCTATAAATCGTGTGCTTTTACATTTCCACAGATTCTTTTCATGAAATGCGCAGTTACTTCTTACAGCTCCTGAAACACATGAACTATATTAAAAAGGACATTTTTGTGTTACGTAATGTAGAAAATCTCATTCGAATTGGAAAGACCAGAATGCCTAAAAAAAAGACATTTTTTTTTAAAATTTACGGTAAATTGTTTTCTGCAGGGACAAAATAATTACTTTGCTAACAAACATCAAAGGAATTAGGCACTATAAGAAAATGGCACAACTTGATAAAGTGTTGTTGTTGTTTGGAAATGCCAACAATGAGTAGGTTACTCATTTGTGCGCAGTGAAAAGGACGTTAGTGATAGGTTGCAGTAACTTTCCTCACGTCCCGATGAAGGTAGACTGGAGTCCTACAGGCGGCTGTGCTATGTTTGGCTTCATAAAAAAACACGCTTATCGGTGTAAGGGTTATCGGCATATTAGACTGCAATTGACGGCAACCATTGTGAAACGGACAATAGTTGACAAATGAAAGTGCTGCCATATAGTTCTCCGTCAGTCAGCAGGCATGTATCTATATTAGGCTGTGTCCCAACTCTACATCTGTTCTTTTTCTGACGTAAGGAGAATATCAAGCTTATTTTTGTATTGTGACATTTGCCTAAATCGGTTTATCACATAGCTCTCTTGTAATCTGTTGTAGACATCTACTGTTGCCTGTTTTCACTTCAGATTAAACTTAAACTGTCAGTTCATTGATTTACTGTATTTTGTATCAGCGAGCACTAGATTTCACTTGTTTATTTAGTAAGTCATAAATCTTTTTGCACGACTCATATGTAACGTGTATTCGCTACAAGTAGGTCTATTTTTGCTTTTTTGCCTATTGTTTATTGTATCAAGGTTCATCAGTTAGTCATTTCTTTCTTGTAATTATCGAGTACCAAGTAGTCACTGCTGTCGCATCTTTCACCGCTGCTTTCAATCAATCCCATTTGGTGTCTTTGGTATGAATGGCTGAGTTGTCAGCCATGTTCAATAGGGTTTCAAGATTATTTTGTATTTTGACATTGTATTCTTCTTGCAGGTTTCCGAATATCCGTCTTTGTACAACAATCTTCTTGTTCTTAGTCTGCTGCTGTAGCATCTTCAGTGTTATTTTCAGTTTGGTTATGCAAAGATTATGGTTGCTACTAATGTCTGCAACGCGATAAGCTCTTGCATCACGGACTGACGAACGAAATTTGGCACTGATACAGAAGTGATCAGTTGCAGGCGAAATGCTACAAGCAGTAGATGATGCTGTTCTTAGACAATTGTTATCAATCATAAAAGAAGTACGGAATTATGAAAACCCACCCCGGAAATGGAAAGATGGAATTATTGTTACAATATAAAAGAAATGCGACTTATCAGATTGCAACAACTGGTGAGAAATTGCACTTCTATCAGTGCCGAGAAAAGTACTTTGCAGTACGATGTTGGAAAGCCTCAGAGATAACATATTGCGAGAAGCACAATCTGGTTTTAGACCGAAGAGATCTCGTGTGGTCCCAATTTTTCCTCTAAGTAATATTATTGAGGAATCTGAAGAAATGAAATCCCCACTTATAATTAACTTTATTGATTTTCTAAAAGTTTTTAATATTCTACATCAACCGACAATTTGGAAAATATTCTCCATCTATGGATATCCCTCAAAATATATTCACCCAATTGCAGCTCTTGGCCATGATTCCCAATGCTGTGTCCGGACCACTTCGATCAAAGCTGATTGGTTTCGAATAGAAACTGGAGTCAAACAATGATGTATTTTGTCATTTCTGCTGTTTGGCATAGCTATAGATTGAGTTATGAGAAAGTATGCCCCAGACGAACAATTTGGCACATAATGGATATATGACACGATTTTAGAGGACCTTGATTTCGATACTCTTGAGTTTCACGCTTGAAGAAGGGCAAAGCAAGTTGGATCGACTGTCAGATCAGATAGGACTCAAAATCAATGTTTCCAAAACGAAGGTCGTGAATTGTACTAACAAACCTTCTATTTTCCAGTTGCATGGAGGAGAATTACAGTTGACAGTTTCTGAGAACTCAAATGACTCAAGATGCAGATACATCTAAGGAAATGTCCACTCGCATTGCTCTAGCCGCAGATGCCTTTACCCAACTAACGAACATCTGGAAATCAAAATCATTTAACGTGTAAACCAAGCTCAGGTTGTTTAACTCTAGCGTATTAACAATGCTCACCTATGGATGGGAATGTTGGAAAATAACAAAAGCGTTGGAAAAGAGGCTAAATGCATTCAAGAATAAGTGTCTTAGAAAATTGTTGAACATTGGCTGGGAGCAATTCATAACCAACAAAACAATTTTAAATATCACAAACCAACAATATATTTCATCACTCATCAGGAAAACGGTGTTCATACATCGGCCATGTTTTTAGAATGAACAGCAACCCGACTACCTCTACAATAATTTACGTGGTCAGCTTCTGGAAAAAGGAAAAGAGGAAGACCGAAAGACCATTATGGGCTTGAGCAACATTCATGAACTGAAAATAGTGACGTCAGACAGATCGAACTGGAGAGCACTTGCTTCTGCCTTATATGCCGTGTATGGCACTTAAAGAACATTGATTGATGATTTAGAACGACCAAAGAAAGTAAAGTTACCCAATGTACGAAGTACATACTAGGGCCCGGTTAAGAAACCTCTTCGTAACCTGACGCTGAAAGCAACGCAATAGAAAAAAGAGAAAAGAAAAGAAGCAGACACTCGTGGTATATCAGTCGCTGGTTAATCATTTTCGTTTAGTTTTCGTAGATTGAAGATCTGCTTGGTGATGCTTCCACTGGTTCGAAAAGCCAATTGTTCTTGAACAATGATGTTCTCGGCTTGAGGATTCATTCTGTCGATAATAATTCTGAGCAAGACTTTGCTAGGGTGGCTAATAAGGCTGATTGTTTGATAGTTTGAACAAAGCTTGAGTTTTCCTGACTTAAGTATCGATAAGATCATCGATTTTAACCAGGCTGCTGGCATTGTCCTGGCTGCCATATTATATTGCAGATGGATGTCAGGGTGTCAATGTTTGCATTACCACCGTCCTGTATTAGCTCTGCCGGGATAGTATCCACTCTAGCAACGTTCCTCTTTTTCCGCGTCTTCATGGCTGCAACTACCTCTTCTTTGGTTAACGGTTGATTTTTGTCAATCCCATGAGATCCAGTGGCGATAGCTTTTTTTTTTTGGCTCTCACTGTATTCGGGATTGTATAGTTGAAAGCAGTATTCCGTCCAGCGTGCCAATACCTCTTCGTCTTCTGTAAATCATTTTCCTTTCTTATTTGGTATTGTAGAACTACGACCTTGTATAGTCTTTCTAAATCTTTAACAATCTTGTATACCCCTTTGGCATCATTTCTGTCCAATATGTGCGCAATATCTGTACACTGCTCAGCGATCGATGTCTCTTTTGCCTTTCTCATCTTGAACCTTATTTCTCACTCAATTTATAAATATGCCGATTGGACCCTTCTGGTTTGTTAATTTCTTTAAATCCTTTCTTTTATCGCACAGATGAGGTATTCTTTTGTAATCCAGGGATTCTTTTATGTTTGTTGCTTCACTATGCTCTCTGTTGATGTGTATATTATTACTGCATTAAAAATAGCTGTTATCGTATCATATCGATAACTGGGTCTTCCTGCAGGACAGTTAGCGGCTCAAATCTTCCTTCTATCATGGCACCGACAGCTAATATTATCTTCGCTTGTTTAAATCTGTTAAGGTAGAATCTTATTCTAGTTGTCTCTTTGCTCATGACTTTCCTTAGGCAGAGCCGTATAGTTGTCATCAAATTTGTCATGGTCGCTTCCTATATTTTCCCCGAGGAAGCGTCTTGTCCGAGCGATGCTAATGCTGGATCTTCTTCTTCTTCTTCTTCGTACGCAGTCAGACAGTAACCATTATTATTTCGAAAAAAGCGGCGGTCATCCTGAGGCTGTCGACACTGCCATAGAGCTTGTCTTGCAGTTCCACTGGTGATGGCCACATCTGCTCTCTCTGATCCTCGTATGTCGGGCAGTTCTGCAGAAGATGTTCAGCGGTCATTTTACCGGTACCGCACGGGCATTCGTCGGTACCACCTATTTTCAATTTGTTGAATAGGTGGTACCTCAGTCTATTGTGGCCAGTGCGAAGTCTGAAGACAACGACCTGCTCTCTTCGGTTCAACTGGTAATAGGCATCGTTTTTGGTGTAACCAGTATGTTCAGTTTCCCATTTGGTCATGTATCTGGCTTTAATAAGCCGTTTTGACTCTTCGTACGTCATACTAGTATCTGTTTGTGGTAGTTTTGCACCTTCTTTTGCCAGTCTTTCTGCCTCCTCGTTGCCTTGGATGTTGCAGTGTGATGGGACCCACTGTACCACTACCCTTTTTGGTGCGGACTGCTGGCACAGTTGGCAGAGTGCTGCTCTTAAGTCATTAAGCTCAGTGTTTTTCTGGCTTTTTAGCGCTGTGACTACGGCCAGAGCATCTGTAAGCAGGACTGTATGGCTTTCATTTTCTTTATGTGTCGCCATTTCTTCTACTGCCGCCCTCAGTGCCTCTGCCTCCGCTCTGAAATTGCTTGTGTACTTATCAGTAGCGAAGGACAGTGTTATTTGTTTGCCATTTGGTAGGTTCAGGAATGCTGTTGTCCATATCGCAATGCCATACTCGAGAACTGGTCTCACTCTTCCAGTGTACAGTTTCTTTAGTATGCTTTCGTCTGCTCCTCAGCTTGTGCCAGCAAGTTTCCTCATGATTGCCATTCTTTCTCTTGCTCTCATTCGGTTTCTCTCGATCTGACTTTTCCATGTCATGCGCCGATCAAATGTGACTCCCTAATGCTGGATCTAAATCGCTTCTGGAACAATATGTAATTTATTTGACTATGCACTTCTCCATTCGGGCTGTACTATGTCCAGCGTAAAGATGGTTTATTTGGCTCCGGTGTGTTTGCCACCCGTAGCTTGCTGTAGCGTGCACATTCCAGGAGTATCAGACCTTGATCATTTGTCTCCGTATTTCTAGATGGTCCGCAGGGTGCTCGCCAATCTCTCACTTTCTCTTCTCCAATGGTGGCGTTCCAATCCTGATATACAACTAGTATGTCTTTATTTGGTGTTTCATTTACGAGGTCCTGACACTCTTCGTTGAATGCGTCTATTTCCCAGTCAACATATTCTGAAGCGGGTGCGTAATACTGTATCGCAGTGATGTTAAGTGGAGTTGCCTCGAGTCGTATACTGATAAATCGGCCAGATCTTGATCGGCAGTTCAACACACATCTAGCAGTGTTTATAAACCAGCACCCCCACTACATGTAAATGTGCGTTTTTCCTGCCACTGTAAAAGAATTTGGGGCCGTTCTTGTCACTAGTCATATTGATCGACTCTGGAGGCCATGACAAACGTCTGGTCAGGCCAATAAACGCCCTTTTCAGGGGCAAGAAGGAGTAATCTTACTCTTTGTGAACATTCAACAGCATCAACAATTCGGAGATCAACGCCCATCGCCATCTCTTTCTTCCTGTCTTTACCTCAGATACTGTGGCCGTCGAGAAGTGTTTAGGAGGTTGATATGTGTCTTCAAGTTTCAAGGACGCGGGTTAACTCCTGCATTGTAGAAAACTCTCTCTCTCTCTCTCTCTCTCTCTCTCTCTCTCTCTAACATATGATTGATTACACGCCCTCCTGTAAACAAAGACATAGAGAAGGTTGAGTGTGGAATAGCTTATGGTTATGAATGAAGGCTTTAAAACAATACCATATTTAGGATATGCCATGAAGGAAAGTCATGTCTTGACACTGACAATGAAGGACAGTCATGTCTTGACGCTGACAATGAAGAAAAGTCATATCTGGAACCTGGCCATGAACGAGTGACAGTTGAAAGTTGAAACTCAGCCCTTTCAAAGTTCTCCGTCATTGCACTGGACCTGTCAATTTTGATTTATATTTCTGCAACTGTTCCTGCTACAGTGCACAGTGCAACATACCCTATTATACACATCTATTGCGTCAATCAAAATAGATAAGTCAGAGGCTAGATCTTTGATTAGTTTTTTGATGTTACAAGACAAGCACCTACATAAATAAACAGGGAGTTTGAACCAGTGTTACATACATGCTGCCTTTCCTTGGAGTCGGGTTACAGCCCCGGTCTAGACAGTTCATGTGGGACCACTCATTTCCTGTCCTTCCTTGGAGTCGGGACACAATCACGGTCTAGACAGTTCATAGGGGACCACACAATCGCTGCTGATCTATCATGAATAAGAAGTCTTGTTTTTGAGAGCAAAACTGAAGAAAATCATTGAGACCTGGATCGAGACATGCGAACTGTCTAGATAGCTTAGTAAAACAGGTTTTTAATAACATTAAAACAATAGGTTTTGCGACCTTCAGAAGGAGGACATACTCCTCCCCCAGACTCCCCCCACCCCCCTCTAGGTCATGCACTTCCTGGACTATCAGGACATTCACCCACATTCTGCCACATTCAAATTAATGACAGTGTAACTGTAATCATTGCGGCATCGTTTGGTTTAAAGAAAACAACTAAGTCTGCACATGTAGTTTTTTTCAAATACGGTTAGTCTGTCTCGAACTTCTCTGATCGGCATATACTATATCTCTCAAATCAGTTGGAGAAGATATGCTGTCACTCTGCCCTACTGGAGAAACCCACATGCTTGGAGAATATATTTTACTTTTTTTTCTCTTGTACACATTCAGGCATTTGTCCATGTGTCTCCGCGTTCAATGCCCGCTAAATTCAGCAGTGACCAATTTGAAGTCTAAATATTTATTTATATGTGATCTCCCGATGATAAGAAATACGATCAGTTTCGTGGTGACACGGCAGTCAGTGATACAATGTTTCTTCTTCTGGTATCTTCAGATCAAGGTCCTGGTTTCTCTTACAACTTGTTTGTGGGATTGTTTAGCTCCATCCAAGGTTTGCCTCTTATCTGTCTCGTGACGCCAGTACTGTTCTTCTCTCTTACCTCTCAACTACTGAAATAAGATGTTAATCGGTGGCTGTCGTACTGTTGAGTGTGGGCCACCCAACCCCACCCCACCTCATAACAAGCTATGGCCTAGTACAATTATGTCCAATACTTCATCCCCAACAGCAGTAATTGTGTTGCATATACGTTTGCCTGCTAGATCGGTGATCAGTGAACCCACTGCGTTGTTGGAGCGTGGTGAGGAATGGACGAAGGTGGGTAGCTTGTTCTCTACTTGTGACAGTAGTAATGGCTATTTCCATATCCACTAAATCAACTGAGAACGGTTGTCAGAGCCGGTGACCTTGGAGGCATGATCCAAGTAGTGGGCGGTAACCATCTAGTTATCTCGCCTTATCTGAGAGATCGTGTGAGGAACATCGTCGGGTTTTCGGAGCAGCTCATTGGATTACCGAGTCGCATGCTCTTTAGTTGCCACAAAAGAGAGATTTACAGCAATGTCACAATTATAGAGGAACAATCTTATTATCGGTACCCGGATTAGTTTTGAACATAATCATTCTAGACAGATTAAAAAAGGTCACAGATGACAAGTTGAAGGAGGAGCAGGCAGGCTTTCAACAAAACATTTCCTGGACAGACAGCAACACAACATAATTATTGAACACAGTGTGGAATGGAACTCGCCGGTTATAATACGATTTGTCGACTATAGAGAGCCTCTGGCGGCTTAGACAGGGTATCACTGTGGAAGTTGCTCAGACACTATGGAGTGCCCCAAAGGTTCTCTAATATAATCCAAAAAACATATGAAGATGTCGAGTGCTAAACGAAGATCAACTATCTGAGCCCCTTGTAATAAGATAAACGAAGATCAACTATCTGAGCCCCTTGTAATAAGATAAACGAAGATCAACTATCTCAGCCCCTTGTAATAAGATAAACGAAGATCAACTATCTGAGCCCCTTGTAATAAGATAAACGAAGATCAACTATCTGAGCCCCTTGTAATAAGATAAACGAAGATCAACTATCTGAGCCCCTTGTAATAAGATAAACGAAGATCAACTATCTGAGCCCCTTGTAATAAGATAAACGAAGGTCAACTATCTGAGCCCCTTGTAATAAGATAAACGAAGATCAACTATCTGAGCCCCTTGTAATAAGATAAACGAAGATCAACTATCTGAGCCCCTTGTAATAAGATAAACGAAGATCAACTATCTGAGCCTCTTGTAATAAGATAAAAGAAGATCAACTATCTGAGCCCCTTGTAATAAGATAAACGAAGATCAACTATCTGAGCCCCTTGTAATAAGATAAACGAAGATCAACTATCTGAGCCCCTTGTAATAAGATAAACGAAGATCAACTATCTCAGCCCCTTGTAATAAGATAAACGAAGATCAACTATCTGAGCCCCTTGTAATAAGATAAACGAAGATCAACTATCTGAGCCCCTTGTAATAAGATAAACGAAGATCAACTATCTGAGCCTCTTGTAATAAGATAAACGAAGATCAACTATCTGAGCCCCTTGTAATAAGATAAACGAAGATCAACTATCTGAGCCCCTTGTAATAAGATAAACGAAGATCAACTATCTGAGCCCCTTGTAATAAGATAAACGAAGATCAACTATCTCAGCCCCTTGTAATAAGATAAACGAAGATCAACTATCTGAGCCCCTTGTAATAAGATAAACGAAGATCAACTATCTGAGCCCCTTGTAATAAGATAAACGAAGATCAACTATCTGAGCCCCTTGTAATAAGATAAACGAAGATCAACTATCTGAGCCCCTTGTAATAAGATAAACGAAGATCAACTATCTGAGCCCCTGGTAATAAGATAAACGAAGATCAACTATCTGAGCCCCTTGTAATAAGATAAACGAAGATCAACTATCTCAGCCCCTTGTAATAAGATAAACGAAGATCAACTATCTGAGCCCCTTGTAATAAGATAAACGAAGATCAACTATCTGAGCCCCTTGTAATAAGATAAACGAAGATCAACTATCTGAGCCCCTTGTAATAAGATAAACGAAGGTCAACTATCTGAGCCCCTTGTAATAAGATAAACGAAGATCAACTATCTGAGCCCCTTGTAATAAGATAAACGAAGATCAACTATCTCAGCCCCTTGTAATAAGATAAACGAAGATCAACTATCTGAGCCCCTTGAAATAAGATAAACGAAGATCAACTATCTCAGCCCCTTGTAATAAGAACGGGAATTCGGCAGATCTGTCTATTATCACCATTACACTTCCCGATGGCCATTGACTGGATTATGAAATCGACATTATCGTCAAACGACAACGGCATTAAATGGACATTGATGACACAACTTGCAGATCTCGACTTTGCGGATGATTTGCCTCTTCTATCCTATACCCCCAGCCAGGTGTAAAATAAGACGCGTATACTTGGAGAGAGGTCACTACAATTGGGGTAAAAAATACACAAAGACAAAACATAGGTTTTGAAAATAGATACAATTAACAGTGATAGAATTGGGCTGGAAGCCACCCAACTTCATAATACGGAGTGTCTCACATACTCTGGCAGCAATATAGACATAATAGGAGGTACAGAAAACGATGTTCAGTTAAGAGTACAAAAGGCGAGAGGAGCTTTCACTGCATTGTGAAATTTATGGAAGTCAAAATAAATTAAAACCACCACCAAAATTAACATCTTCAACTCCAACGTAAAATCTGTTAAATTATATTGTTCTGAAACATGGAGGACATCACAGGTACTTATGAAAAAAGAACAGACTTTCGTAAATTGTTACCTGCACAAAATACAAGGGAGATAATGGTACGACAAGATCACCAACGTGGAACTGATAGGAAAAACGGGACATATACCAGAGGAGCATGAAATATGGAGGAGGCGATTCCACATTTGACCCTTTACACCTTAGGCCCTAAGCCTTAAAAAAGAAAATATATATTTAAAACAACATGGATATTGCTCTTCCCTTCTTACACATATACTATTGCTTTATAAAAAATATTAAAATATCCAATTTTTGGGGGACGAAAATTTGACCTAGTTAATTTCTCACTATGGTAGTTGACTTTCAAAATTTTTTCACGTTTTTGATTGTTTGTCAATAAATATGATTTTCTTGTTTGTAGAGACACAATTGAATAACGAACATGTGGGTGTTATTGTTTATGTTGTGTGTTTGTTAGTTTCTGAGATACAAAAAGATGAAGTTCAAAATTTATGAAAATCTCGGAAAAAGGAAAAAAATTTTGACTCCACCGCTAGGCTTAGTCGCTCTAATAGAAAACTATGGAAACCACAACAATGTATCGATACTGTGTTTACAATATCAACACAACTGTTAGTTTCCAATTTAAACTTAGTTCTTTCATCTAAACAAACAAAATAAACAGATCTACTCGATAAAGATCGTTCCCAACAACCTACTTCACCTTTCGCAAAAAGTCGGCTTGCTCCAAACGGCGTATACAAAATTGAAACTGTTCAAAAGCCATTTTTAATCTAACATACGATACTTTAACCGGCAAAACGCCGTGTATATATGGTGACGTGTTCAGCATTAAAAAAATGGCTGTCGGAAGTGGCTCCGTTCAACAACAACAAAAATTTCCGCACACCGTTTTTGTAGGCCGAGTTTGTCCGCTAGGTTGTTTTAAGGGTGTGCTAAAGGTTTTAATTGTTTTTAAATCAAAAATATTGTATCGGACAAAACGCCGGTCAAAGTTTTTCTCCAAAATATAGTTTCTTTATGGTGCTACTGGCTAAGGATTACTGAAGTTTCCATGTTAGTAGAAATGTTGAAATCTGTTTTTCTGTCACTGCCATTTAGAACGTTTTTTAATTCGTATGACTTTTGCAATGTGTATCTCTAACTATTACTTGCTAGAATGGGGACGACGTGGCCTAGTGGTTAAGTGGCATGGCTCACATTCCGAAGGTGCTGGGTTCGATCCCAGCACCGGCCGTTAGCCGGGGAAGCAAACCCTTAGAAAATGCAGGAGGGAGCAGACCCTTACATAAAATGCATGCTGCAGTCGGATGCACTGGTCCGACAGAGGCAAAATAAAAACTACGGTGCAACGCACACCGCCTTGGGGATTAGAGAAATAAGGCGAACGGAAAAAAAAAAAACACAACTTGTAAGCAAATCGTTGAATAGTGCTTTCAATGAATATAATATCTATTTCATTTCTTCGCTATGGACGGGGTTACTTTAGACATAAAGCATAGTTTTTGGTGTCTTAGTTTATGGAAGGGATTGAGGGGGTGGGGTGGGCCAGGAAGAGGAGGTGGGAGTGAGGCAGGAAGAAAGGATGAGGGAAGGTTGTAATTTGTGTATGAAAGAGTGAGATCACAAGTTTATGAAGGGGAAAAGTTGATCTCGACTGAGGAAGAGCAAGATAATTATGGGCAATCGACATGTGTCCAGAACGGGCTGAATTAATTGCTCTAAGGATGTAATGTGGTGGACAGGCTGAAGGTTCAGTCGTTTCTACGGCCCGCAACATGATTGACGTTTTAGTATGTGATGAAGGATACACCCGTTTGGAGAAGAATATCAGACTTTAAATGATAAATAAGAAACGAATTATATATTTTTTTTCAAGCACAGAAGCATGATCTAACACATTTCAGCAATGCCAACTTTTTTTTTTCTTAATTTCGAAATTGAATTTTAGATACTCGGCATGGTATGTTTCATGATGCGTTTTAATATTGCACTCCTTAAATTCATCGACCGTATCTCTGCAGATAAAACATGTACTCCATAAATACATCGACCATATCTCAGCAGATCAAACATGTACTCCATAAATGCATCGACCGTATCTCTGCAGATAAAACATATAAATCTAGAAAAAAGTCATTTTCCTTATGTTCATAGAATTATCTGTCTTATTCTGCAACTTTCTTTTTCGGTGTGTTTTTAGTTAATTCTGGACAATATCGATATCAAACTGTCTTGCAAATACGATCCTGCGCGGAAATGGGCAACCCGGACAAGGAAGAGGTCGTACAAAAAAGAGGTGGGAGGAAAACATAACAGAATGGACCAACCTCCAGATGTGGGAGAGTGAGGGTGATGTTGTTGTTATTGGAAGCTACGATTGGGTACTTGCGTTAACTCGTGAGTGTGTGTGTGTACTTTTCTTTTATAGAAGGTTTCAGTGGATATCCTTACATCCTGTGGCGTACTTGAGAAAGTGTACTGGGGCCCTTCTGACTGTAGTGCAATGCGAGGCTCTTCGGTAAGATCATAACTATTAGGATTCTACTGTTGATCCCCACCTTGCTGGCCAGGCACAACCTGTTTCCAGGAGCACGAACGAGGACGTAGGTCTGGACCTGTTTCACCCGACCCTAAAGTGTCTTTGTTCCTGAAACTATTGGTAAATAAAACAAGACACAGTTGTTCTTGTTTGCGAATGCCCACAATGAGTAGGTTTACTCTTTTGTGCCCCACGAAAAGGACGTTAAGTGGCGGGTTGCAGTGGCTTTCCTCACATCCCGAGCGTTCTGATGAAGGTGGATCGGGGTCCTGCAGGCGGTTGTGCTATACTTGGCTTCATCTGCATGACGCTCACTATTACGGGAATCGCGTCGACACCTCACCTCGTTAGCTACGCTGCCATAAAAACTACTAGGAGGGCTACTAGGAAGCCGAGATGAGGGTCTTGGCCAGTATATTTTGCCTGACCCTGACTAACATGCCTGATCAGTATATTTTGCCTGATCCTGATTAACATGTCTGATCAGTATATTTTGCCTGACCAGACGTTAGTTTCCCTCCCACATGACACATATAGTGTCATGTCATAGCATGAGCTACCCATTTCAAGAGTTGGGGCTGCTTTTTATGTTGATTTTAAAGAGTTTCTTCTTGGAAATTGAGCAGCTGTCGGATTCCTTTAGCTGTGTGCGTCCATTTCATTGCGTTTATCCGGGTAGCCCAAATAGGAGAGCCGCATCGCCAACAGTTCTATTCATAGATAAGAGACTGAAGATGAGGGAAGACGACCGCGGTCTGGCGGCGAAACATGACGCAATCAGTTGTCTAATCCGCGCAGATGGTCGATTGTACAAAGTAGGGTTCGAACTCAATGTGGTAAGTTAAACTAGAGAGTTGATAGAGCGAGTCAAGGATTAGCGGTCGATGTAGGTGATAGATATGGGGGGGGGGGTGTGTTGGGGGGGGGGGGGTGGGGGATACTTGTGGGATGGAGGGACGTCAACAAAACGGAAGTCAACGGAACGCGAGCGAAAATATAAATAACACGGCGGTATATATCATTTATGCAGTAGATTGAGAGTAGACATTTTATTCTCCAAGAATAATTGTATGTACCAACAGGAGGTTAATCTGGGGTGGCAAGAACACGGATGATGTAACCTTCATAGCACGTCGTAACATGCATATAATTGAAGGTTGTGGATGAGGCTAGCAAAAATTCATCACGTTGCTATTCAGCATGTTGAAATCAACTTTCCAATACAATAGTTATTGGATACAGGCTTCCTGTAAGGGGTGAGGGGGCGGCAGATGTTAATGCTGGGTCGATGCTTAGTATTTAGCTAAAAGGAGAAATGAAATATCCATGAATAATTAAATACATGTAGGTCTTTTGTATGCTGGAATAAACTGGTTGTATACAGACGCTGTAGAGCCTTCTAAACCAGTATAATGAAGTTAAATTGTGTAAGGAGCCTGCACATACACACGCACTTTTACTGTAGGTAAAGTCGTATACTCTTGAGCGGTCGATTAGCGCAGCGGTACTGTAGGTAAAGTGGTATACTCTTGAGCGGTCGATTAGCGCAGTGGTAGAACACCCTTTTTCATGGCAAGGGTAAGGGTTTCAACTCAAGCTACTAGCAGCTCCAGTCGACCCAGCAGTAAATGGGTACTAGATGATGGCTATTGAAGAAAAAAGACAGCGAAGAAGGGGATTGGCCACCCTGCCTCACAAAAGTTCTACAATAAAGACTCTAACAATTGACCCCTGACGGCAGTATCTGCTATTGGGTTACCTTCACCTTAGCCGTTACATTATTTTTACACGTGTAAATAAGGAGCAAACTCATACAAATATCCACATTATGGGATTAAACACACTTCCGGAAATTGATAGCAAGCATCCTTTGCCTAAGACCGAACAATAAAGCCAGCGAGGTTTGAAATTGTCAGCAAATTGTGAAACACTTACCGCGGCTTGATTCGCCCGTTCACGTATGAAGGTGTGTCTAAAATCCAAAGTCCGCCTACCTGTCAGAGTCTCATGGGAATGACAATCTCCGCTCACTTAATAGGCTGGATTTCCAGTTTAAAGGACATTTTAACTACTAAAACATTAGCTAACATACAACATGTGGAACCATTTGCTAATGAAACCAGTAACAATGGAAGAACTTAATTATAAAAGTTACGAAGAATTTCAAAATAATGGGATTGATGTTGATCTCGACGGCTTCGATTTCATGAAAAGAAACAGCTCAAAATTGAAGTGGACGGCCACTGGTGACACTTCTGTAGAATTTTATAACAACCTGGAAACTGTAAGTAGGATCTATGTTTCAATTTGAATTGTTCTTTTTCATTTCTTAACGTAAGGGTTCAACCCCCCATGGCATACCGTTAGGGTTCAACCCCCATGGCTTAACGTTAGGGTTCAACCCCATGGCTTAACATTAGGGTTCAATCACCCCTCTTCCCCTCCAGGTTTGCTTTTAGGGTTCAAACCCTCCAACGCAGCGAGAAAGGGAACTGGTCACGTCACCTTGTTGACAAGCCGTGCAATCGTAAAATGAAGTCTTAACACTTCATCCCCGACATCAATATCTCACATAAGAGCAATTAGTACCTTAGATTGGCTTCATATTTGTCTTTTACATCATGCATAGCAAACAAGCAATTCGATGACTAGAAGAGGCGGAAGACGGGTGGTTCTTGAGAAGAAGATTAACAATCCAATGATGGACAGAATGAGAAAGAACGACTAATGAGTATGTTTTGGTGGAGGTCAGTGGGCAGAGACATCTCATTACAAATACCAGAAAGTCAGATCTATTATCTCGGACATGTACTTCAATGTGGAAAGGCGGACTGGATCAATTTGGACAAGATTGTGGTGACAAAGGCAGAGAGAGAGATTGTGGGGACAAAGGCAGAGAGAGATGTTGGTCGGTTGTATATCATGATCGTGGAAAGAGTCAAGTTAAACTGGTAATCAGCACTAGAGACATGGGACTTGCAAGGATCCATGACCAACTTCCTGTCAGCTCGGAATTTGAATGAATGAGCACATGCACACTAAAGGTCTAGTAATAAGTTGACATATTTCCCCAGTACCCCAGTATCCACACTTTGACTTAGCGACGGTATTTGGCGCCTTGTGCGAATTCGATAGGCTGCATCAACCCTCACCCCCTGCCCCTCCCAAAACAATTTGAAATTCACTTTCTTACACATACGTGTTACTTTTTAATGGCGTTTGATTGGGTACCCACTAGAATAACAGTAAATTAAACAAAACCGTCAGTCTTGAATAAATTAGTGTTATAAACAAAACACGTTTAACATTATTGCTTCTGTGCCACGAACAATAGGCTAGCAGATAAGAATTATAATTAAAATAATTGTTTTACTTTTACAATTTATATCTACAAGAGATTCATTTTCCTGGCTTTCGGCAGCAAATGCACCAATAACATCGCTATCAAGTGCACCAATAACATCACTATCAAGTGCATCAATAACATCACTATCAAGTGCATCAACAACATCACTATCAAGTGCATCAATAACATCACTATCAAGTGCATCAATAACATCACTATCAAGTGCATCAATAACATCACTATCAAGTGCATCAACAACATCACTATCAAGTGCATCAATAACATCACTATCAAGTGCATCAATAACATCACTATCAAGTGCATCAATAACATCACTATCAAGTGCGTCAATAACATCACTATCAAGTGCATCAATAACATCACTATCAAGTGCATCAACAACATCACTATCAAGTGCATCAATAACATCACTATCAAATGCATCAATAACATCACTATCAAGTGCATCAATAACATCACTATCAAGTGCATCAATAACATCACTATCAAATGCATCAATAACATCACTATCAAGTGCATCAATAACATCACTATCAAGTGCACCAATAACATCACTATCAAGTGCATCAATAACAACACTATCAAGTGCATCAATAACATCACTATCAAATGCATCAACAACATCACTATCAAGTGCATCAATAACATCACTATCAAGTGCATCAATAACATCACTATCAAATGCATCAATAACATCACTATCAAGTGCATCAATAACATCACTATCAAGTGCATCAATAACAACACTATCAAGTGCATCAATAACATCACTATCAAATGCATCAACAACATCACTATCAAGTGCATCAATAACATCACTATCAAATGCATCAATAACATCACTATCAAGTGCATCAATAACATCACTATCAAGTGCATCAATAACATCACTATCAAGTGCATCAATAACATCACTATCAAATGCATGAATAACATCACTATCAAGTGCATCAATAACATCACTATCAAATGCATCAATAACATCACTATCAAGTGCATCAATAACAACACTATCAAGTGCATCAATAACATCACTATCAAATGCATCAATAACATCACTATCAAATGCATGAATAACATCACTATCAAGTGCATCAATAACATCACTATCAAATGCATCAATAACATCACTATCAAATGCATGAATAACATCACTATCAAGTGCATCAATAACATCACTATCAAGTGCATCAATAACATCACTATCAAGTGCATTAATAACATCGCTATCAAGTATGAGAGTTCTAATTTCAGTTTGCTGAATGATCTTGTACAGTTAGCTATCGACACTGAAATCGTAAACAAAATTTGCAGAGCGATCCGTAGATTTGAAAAAAAACGTCTTGGCCGTAACTGATGATAAAATGAAATTTCAAAAGAGTTGTTGGCAGCGACTATTCAGTAACATCCAACAGTCGTTAATCTCAGTAAACAATTCATGTCCATCAACATCGTCATAACAAACTTCGAGATCAAGGCAATCTTGTCTGAAAAGATCCAAATGTTGATTGTCGATTCGAATAGGATTTGGAATGTCGAGCAGAAATCCACCATATTTTGAATTGAGATCTTTCCATCTTGTAAATCGTGTATTAACTTCTTGCTGGAGTCTGTCAAAGAGTAGTCTACTTTTTATTCCTCGCACAATTTCCTCCCTATCAGTATGACGATATGACCTGCGTACCGAGCCAATTCTCGAGGCATCTACGTCTTATAAATCGTTCAACTGTAATATAGTCTAACTCGTTAACTTCAGCTGTAATATAGTCTAACTCGTTAACTTCAATTCTCCAGGCATCATTCTACGTCTTATAAATCGTTCAACTGTAATATAGTCTAAATCGTTAACTTCAGCTGTAATATAGTCTAACTCGTTAACTTCAACTGTAATATAGTCTAACTCGTTAACTTCAACTGTAATATAGTCTAACTCGTTAACTTCAACTGTAATATAGTCTAACTCGTTAACTTCAATTGTAATATAGTCTAACTCGTTAACTTCAACTGTAATATAGTCTAACTCGTTAACTTCAGTTCTCCAGGTGATACATTTGCTCTCTACATTCTCAACTTCACGTGTACACAAATCTTCTCGAATTTCTTAAGTTTATTTGCAAGGCTTTCTGGATCAGAAGCTTCAACCTTAATGCATGGTAGGATTTTACAGTCGCTTCTGTACCCTGTCAATTCTTCTAAGGATGGTGTTCCGGAAAAAAAAGCGCAATAAAATTGGAATTATATTTTGCAGAAGTTCGTTTCCACCAGCCTCTAGTATTAGCTGCCTGTTGTCTATCTTCGGCAAGTTTCTCAAGTAAATTATACAGTTAACACAATCTTTCTGAAAGTCAAAGTGCTTTAACAACTTTTGCTGGTGCACTCCATCGGGTTTCAGCAGATTCACGTGTTACTGTTATCGGCACCGTTTTCTTTAGTTCTTCCCAGCGAAGTGTGAAACGTGAGAGAAACATATAGTATAGTCTTATGTTCTCGATTGTACCGAAGAACGTAATGACGATTGAATCCTAGTTGGCTGAATGAACTCCTGCTAAGTTTAAGTTAGATTATCACAATTGGCAAACAAAGCACGACTATTTCTTGTTGTGATCTGTCGCTAAAGGCCTGATATATATGGCCAAGTCATCACAACAGCATCGTCGTAGGATTGAGATCGGTAATCAAGTCACATGTATGTTGCCATGTTCCAGTTTATCCACTAGGACTCTTTCAAGTGTTGCTGCAACTTTGACGTGGATTTCAATATAACCCAGAAACTATTCTTTAATATCTTCTGTTTTGTTTACAAAATCCACGTCAACAAATTGAAATACTCCTGAGAGCTGTTCTCAATTGCTAGATCAGGAGTCGCGTCCATAATTCCATAGTAACGGTTGCGTCTGAAATCAATAAGTAACTTATTCCTCAAATCAATCAGTAACTGATTCCTCAATTTGTTGGCAAGAGGACTAATAAATTCATAATTAATTTTAGGCGATACGTAAGACAATGACCTCGAATTTTCATTAGCAGATTTCAAATAGGTTGCCATCAATTGATCATATTTCGATATTAATTTGAATAAGGCCAGAGAGTTTCAAATATTTGTTCTATTGTCAGCATGTAAACTTTCTATATGCCCACGAAGTGCTACATATTGAGTTGTTAGAAACGTGATACAGGCTAATACTCCCTATTCAAAATATCTCGCCATCTTTGATTTTCTGATTGAATTTGTGATTGCACTTCAGCATCAATTCCCGTTCCTTGAATTTGTGATTGCACTTCAGCATCAATTCCCGTTCCTTGATATAATACTATTTCAGCTTCTTTTCATGTAGTATGGATAGATAGTGTTGTTTTCATGATTCTGCTCCCGCTCTGTTGCCAGTTTTGCTGAATCAGAAGCAGATTGAAAGGAAGCTAGACTATTTGGGGTTGAAGATGTATAGACACAGTAAACAACTCAAGCAGTAAGCCGATTCATTCAAAGGTGAATACATCAACCACTATCGATTTACTTTATCCCCATGTAATATATCCGTTTACTCATAATTAAATGATTTTCAAACTTCGCTATCAGTCAAGTCAGTGTTTATCTGTTATTTTTTCTTCGTAGATAGACCACCACACAGCTTATTTGCAGGCATTTCAAAATCTTATAGTTAAAAAACTGAAAAAGCTACAAAATAATTATATTACGTTTACCAACAACAACAACAAAATCCCTTACTAATTAATCCAGCCTCTTTTTGAAAAACTGGACAAAAATCTCCACAGCTAAATATGTGTGTATGTATGTATAGTGTGACATCGATTTTAGTAGAGGAACTAGCATTCTGTACCAATGATGTCGCTGAATCTATGAAGTTTCTCCTCAGTTAGTGATACTTATTTTAAAATTGAAGACCATTTGGCGGCACCCACAGGCTGGCGCCCGGGGTAGCAGCCTCACAGGCTGGCGCCCGGGGTAGCAGCCCCCGACCCCCTCGCTACGCCACTGAATCCACATCCATTAACCTTTCTCTAAAACGAACCACAAGCTGGCCAAGATTCCCACCTCGACTTTCACGTAGTCCTTCCTAAAACGGGCTGTCCTTTTAGGAAATGGGCTGTCGTTCCTAGAAAATAAATGTCCTCCTTGGAAACGGGTTGTTCTTTTTGGTAGTCGAGGTGCGGGGATTGAGGTGATCCTGTAGTAGTGAGCATCACGCAGATGACGGACCCATATCCACCTTCATCAGCACGTTCGGGGTGTGAAGAAAGCTACTGCGAACCGCCAATCCTGCTCATTGTGGGAATTCACAACAGCAACAACTTGACTGCGAAATGTGTACCTTTCGGTCTGAAACATTTTCAGGCATTTTTAGTACCGGTTTAGCCTACCCTCTTTGACCCTCTTCTCCTTATTCAGCCAGCCTAGTTCCAGCCTGTATCCAGGATCATCGTGTGTAGGTGTAGAAGGGTCTAGGCAGCTCGTGCTGGCCGTGACGTCAGTAGTCAGCTTTGGGTCCCTGACCGCTACAACTCATGCACTTCTCATCTTGATAACGTTGAAAGCATTCAGTAATTGACCAATTATATTTTAGATCTTCATTTTGAAGTTATGAAAGTTATGAAATTCAATGTTCAGGTTCTGTTCTGAATTTATGTCACTGAACTTCAGGCACATCCATAGGTGCTCAGCTGACTTGTCAAGCTGCGAAGGTTGGTACCAATGGTTTCAATTCCTGCAGGCTGTATGTCCCTTTACATTTTTCTCGCTTAATTTGTTGTTCCAATGTCTGTTGTTGGTTCCTTTCTGACAAGTCTTCATTCCTCATCATGCCCTGCCACTTTATGCCCATTATCCTTTGCAGGGGTCTGTTAACAAAGGACTGGAGTCTTCATTGGATGACCTTGGTCGTTCTCGATGTCTCTGCTCTATACAGTAACACCGTGTTCAAATGTTGGTGTGTATCTTGATATCTCTGGATCTCCATATATTGTTTAATTTCAGGAATGCCCCATTTGCTTTTCCAATTCTGATCCTTACATCTGTATCTGTACCTCCTGATATGTCTATTGTGCTGCCGAAATAGGTAAAGGTATCCACTTCCTCCAACTGCTATCTCCATGATTGGTTTTTTGCTGAAGGTGTTGAGTTTAAGGAGCTTGGTTTTCTGCATGTGATATTCAGGCCCAGTTTGGCTGATTGTTCGTTCACCCTATCAATTTTCTCTTGCATTTGCAAATGACTGTGACAAAAGTACCGGATCCATCTGCATAGTCAAGGTCCTCCAATTGTGACAATAGTGCCCACTGAATACCAGTGTTGTTGCCTTCGATTGTCGTCTTCATTATCCAATCTTTACTATAGCCAACAAGAATAGGAAAGATGAGAGCAGACATCGTTGTCTCACCCCTGTTTGCATCCCGAAGATGTCAGTCAGTATTCCATCATGTACCACTCTAGCATCATGTACCACTCTACTAACTGTGTTTTTGTACATATTCTGGATGAGGGTTGTGTACTTCTCTGGTATCCCATAGTGTCACAACAGATGCCATAAAGTACTTCGATCAACACTGTCAAACGCCTTTTTATAGACTATATGAGCTGCCGTCTAGTGCTATACAAAGTGTTCCATGTATCTGGCCACGGAGGGAGAAGTATTTTCCTAAAATCATTGAGCGCCGAGCATTCAAAAGGGATGATGATCAACGGTTTCAAATGGGTGTGTACACAACTGGCACTCAGGAGTATGTTTGGTTGGATTATGTGCAGGTGTTTGTTTAGTGGGATGTGTTCAGTTCTCAGTCGGAAAAGGGTGCTCTAATCCTTCCTTAAAAGGAACCAATAGTTTATCCCTTGTTTGACTCAGCAATAGTTTAGCCCTTGTTTGACTCAGCAATAGTTAACCTTGAATTTGCAAATATTGGGTGACGGGCATCTGATGCCTTAACACCGGACGAATCGCCGGGTAGACACGTCCACCTGGGAAGGCTGCTCTTCTAGGAGATAAAAAGCTGGAGAAGGAATCCTCTGACATGAGAAGGCTGCTCCAGGATAAAGAAATCGCCAAGAGATGTCAGCTGCTCTAGGATAAAGAAACCTCCGACATGAGAAGGCTGCTCTATGAGTAGGAAACAGGTTGTCTTGTAGAAGGAAACAACTTGCTGCTCTATGAGTAGGAAACAGGTTGTCTTGTAGAAGGAAACAACTTGCTGCCTTTGAGGTGAGATAATAGGGTACCAAAAGATACCAACGTCACCACAGGTAGTGGAAACTCACTAGCTTGGACGTGGCTCATAATAGAAATAACGCTTCAGACCTTAAAACCATCTGCTGAATGCTAAGTTAACTAACAAAAAGTTTACCCTTTTGCCGAAAACGGTTGCGTAGTTACTACAATACAATTGTAGTAAAATGCGGTACTAAGTGAATCACGTTCGCAACAGAAAGTCGCACAAATTTACAATAGAACGTTCCTTCTGAGGACTCTGATCAGGCAGAAGCACAACGCGGGTCACTAACCTCGCAGTGACCCACCACGTCTGCTAGTGACCCACCACGTCTGCAAGTGGTCACATTGCTACGTCACGGGGCGTCACAAGAAACTTTTGCTAATGGCACTCGAACTTGAGTTGGGTACTCTTGACAACTTTCTTTGGTTGCAGGTTACAGTGGCTCTCCGTACATTCCAAGGCGTACTTGAGACGGAGAGTCGGGGTACTTCTGCCTATAGTGCAATGCATTAATCCTCAGCAAGCGCACCACTATGGGGATCACGGTGCCGATCCACACCTCGATAGCAAGATTGCCCTAACGCTGCCTGTTTCCATATAGAACTGCTTGGAAAATGTGTGGGTTCTTCTTTGTTCGTTCGTTCTCAAACTGCCGCTACCAAACGCTGAAAAGGGAGAGGAGAGTAACGTCTGGTCAGGCAAAACATACTGATCGGACAAGGGTCAAATATACTGACCAAATACACACACCGACACCCCACTTGCACGTAGTTTCACCTGACATTGACAAGCATAGCGTCTTGCCTGACCGGACGTTAGAAACCAATGGGTAATTACTACTGCCCATAACCACTACAAAATCAAACCGCTAAACATCCTTCAGGGGAAAGTACTGAACCAAATTACTGCGGAGGTCATCCGGGCTTGCGGTCTACCCCTTTACCAAACCATAGCCCAACGTTTTACACGTTATCTTCATTCGGGAGAACACCTGCCGCCTGGCACAATACGAAGACAACACTCTTGTACAAGGTGGTAGACAAGAGGATCTAGGAAACTATCGTCCAATTACTCTCCTCCCGGTCAGTTACAAGTTGTTTACAAAATGCATCCTTGCCAGAGTCCACACCAATCTCGAAGAATCGCAACCAGTCAGGCTTTCAGCCAGCACAATTGACCATATTTCAACCTGTTCCGCCTTATTGATGCAGCCCAAGAGAGTTCCATACGCCCTTGATATTCACCTTCATCGGCTGTAAAAGGGCTTTTGATTCGACAGAACCACATTTTGTCTGACGTTGACTGGAACAAGGTGTAGATCCTGATTATATTAGAGTTCTCACCAACAGTTACAAGAACTGCACTACCATATTTCGTCCCTTCCAATGTTCAATTCTGGTACCAATTGTAAAGGACGATGATATCTATCTTCTCTCTTAGGTTTGAAATAGTCATTCGCCGAGCAGGTGGGGCACCTTTGGTATCTTTATTGACGTCAGACGCCTCAGTCACATTCGATTTGCCGATGGCATAGTGCTCATCACAGACTGAACAGCAGAAGTTGACAAAATGATGCAGCTACTCGATGGAGAGAACAAGATAGCGGAACTGAAGATGAATGTCTCGAAGACAAAAATGTTGCGCAATCGCTTCGCCACTTGTGATCCAGTCTTATATGGCGAGGTACGATTAGAGGACGTCAACGAGTACATCTATCTTGGGCTCCTTCTCAATATGGAGAATAACCTGGAACCTGAACTGACAAGATGACGCCGCGCGGGTTGGGCAGCCTTCTCGTACATTAACACGGTCCTGGACGGTTGCCATGACCAAGCCATACGAACCTCCATTTTCAATTCCACTGTACCCTCTGCAATGTACAACGCTGTGGAGACGTGGTCACTAACAAAATCACTAGAAGACAAATTGAGAGTGACCCAGGCTTCCCTTGAGAGACGCTTGGCCGGAATCACTCTCATGAACCGTCTCCACAGTTCCGACATGCGACGATTGTCTGTGGTGAATGATGGGGTAATCCATGCAGACAAGGCAAAACAAAGATAGGCAGGTCACATGTTATGACAGAACGATGGTCGATGGAGCACAGCGACATCATACCCGCGAAGTGAGAAGAGACCGCGGTGAAAACCTCCAATACGTTGGCTAGACTCCTTGTTGTACGCTGCAACATCCGATATGCCTCTAGAGGAGCACTTACCACGCACTGGACTTCCGTGGCCCAAGACAAGGTCCGCTTAAGACAAAGTTTGACCAGCAGCTACGCTGAGGAACGGGTCATCAAGAACAAGGCAAAGGAACCCAAATAGTTCCTGAATATCTGCGAGAAGAGATACACAATTTGTACACTTTAAAATAAGGTTTGTACACTTTCAATAAAGCAATAACACTTAATTTAAATTTGCATAAACTATCAAAAGGAATGAACCCCGCCTATGTAGGACATCGCTCACTAGCCAGCAAATTAGCATGGAAAAATCAAATTAACAACTGTTAACAAAAAACCGAGCAGGTAACCGTCTCTTAAGAAAAATTGCGGAAACTACAGGCCATGGAAAAACTGAAATTACTGTACATAGAGAATGTTAGACCAACTTTAGAATTCAAAAATTCAAAACTCAACTATAGTTCGTTCCTAAATTGTTGAAAACATTCTAGCTCAATTTTCTCAACTACTATATCATAGCATTCATTTTTTGCAAGCACTATTTTACTTTTTACGACCTAAAGATATCACGTTTAACGAATTAACAGAAAACGTGATTTTTGCGTAGAACCGTTTTTGTCATATAATTTTACATTTGCACAAAACAATGTTAATCAAACCTTAGATTATACAGTAATACAATAAACGATAGCGACGTTTTGCAAAGGCGTATCCCTACTACATGTGGGGACATTCAGAGAGAAGTGGGGAACTTTACTCAATGAGTACATGTAAAGGTAAATGTTCTTTTGCTATCAAATTGTGTTATGCTTCCTTTTGCGGCATGTGTTCTGAACGGGATTGATCCTCAGATCTTCACATGACTCAAGATGATCACCGTGGGTTCGTTGCGCAAAGAAGAACAATAAGGTGCCAGTTGTTTCTTTCAAGAACTGTCATTTCAAATTGTTGGGACAAAAAAGGTATATTTTATTTTATAAGCGAATTCATAATTACTTGTTTTGTGCTTAATGAAGTTGAAATGATGTCTTCTTGCGCTACAACATTTTAATTGCATTGTCCGAAATCATGGGTCTTCCTTTTCCTGCCTTGTTTGACTGTATTATTTACATATTTTTAAGTCATTCTTTATCTAACGAGAAATAGATTATGTATGCCTAGCGAATGTTGTATTCTCTACCTGGCATCTTTATGTCGTGATGTAAACGTCCCTTCTGGATTCTCTGCAATAGTAACTATACAATAGTACAGTCACCTTCTGCATTACCATGAATTTGTACTTCAAGCTCATTACTAAATTGATAATTAGGTAGCTCGTTCAACCACTCCTGACGGAAAACAAATGATGTGTAGTAGCGCCACATACTTGGGTGCAAAAGAAGTGTAAACGAAGCGCCTACAACTTTTTTCACGAAATTTCCTTATTCCTTGCTGCACATAACTTATATTTTGGAGACCAAGTTGTTTGCGAATGCCCGTAATGAGTAGGTTATTCTTTTGTGCGTCATGAAAAGGACGTTAAGTGGCGGGTTACGGTAACTTTCCTAACATCCCAAGCGTACCGATGGTGGACCTGAGTTCTCCAGACGGTTGTGCTACGCTTGGCTTCATCTGCGTGTCACTCACTACTATGGGGATCACGTCGATCCCTCACCTCGTTAACCAGGCTGACATGAAAAGTCCGTTTCCATAGAATCTTCTTTCCCATGGAATCTTCCTTCCCATGGAATCCTCCTTCCCTTGGAGACGAAAGTACACATTGAAAGGAATGCTGAAATGTGTTACTGTAAAACTTGTATAGGTGTACCAAATCAAGATCAGTGTTATTTTATTGTATTAATCCCATATAAGTAAAAACTTACACAAGAGCAGATTTAGATGGGCAGACTGCTGAAGACGGATGTGTCGAACCGAAAGGGTCAATTATCGCACTCAAACTGTAAAATATCCGTAAATCCGTTCTCCGGACTACATCCAGCTACTTGCAAAGCGATGTTCAGGGCTTGGTACCGGGAGATTAACAGTGAACGAAGAAGAATCAGATGGACAAAAACACACTTTTTTAAGGTCGCGACTATTATTAACACCCACAAAAGTGTCATTACATTCTATCAAGGGGATATTTAATATAAATCGCTAAATCTCAGCAATTTTGGAACGAGCTATAGCAAACGTTTCTTTAAGATAAACGTTAATTAATAATTTAACGTCGCAATACTAACCTCTGCGGGTTTTCATCCAGATCGCACTCTTTTCACAACTGGGTCAAAGTAATCCTTTTTTAACTTAATTCTCTCTGAAATATTTAGACTTCTGGAAACATTTACTTTTGAAATGTAAAACTCTGTTAGGAAGTAGAATTATTCACCCAATAAATGGACTACAATTGTAAGAATACTTGCTTATGGTGAAGTCCGATGTGTCGAACTGACAGGTGCAAAACCCATCACTACTGTACGAAAACCTACCTGGAGACAGGATATATTTCCAGAGGTGGTAGAAAATATACCAGGTATTGGAAACAAAAACTGCCAGACTGAAAAAGAAAGGAGAGATACTACCCTAAGCTTTATATCGAAAAGCTACCCAAGCATGGACTGGACCCATGCATACACCGACGGTTCTGTAACAAACACTACACAGAACAGAGGGGCAGGAGCATTCCTGAACCTACCAAATGGCAGAAAAATAACACCGTCATTCGCTACTGATAAGTACACAAGCAATTTCAGAGCGGAGGCAGAGGCACTGAGGGCGGCAGTGGAAGAAATGGTGACACACAAAGAAAATGAAAGCCATATAGTCCTGCTTACAGATGCTCTCGCCGTAGTCAGAGCGCTAAAATGCCAGAAAAACACTGAGCTTAATGACTTAAGAGCAGCACTCTGCAAACTGTGCCAGCAGTCCGCACCAAAAAGGGTAGTAGTACAGTGGGTCCCATCACACTGCAACATCCAAGGCAACGAGGAGGCAGACAGACTGGCAAAAGAAGGTGCAAGACTACCACAAACAGGTACTAGTATGACGTACGAAGAGTCAAAACGGCTTATCAAAGCCAGATACATGACCAAATGGGAAACCGAACATACTGGTTACACCAAAAACGATGCCTATTACCAGTTGAACCGAAGAGAGCAGGTCGTTGTCTTCAGACTTCGCACTGGCCACAATAGACTGAGGTACCACCTATTCAACAAATTGAAGATAGGTGGTACCGACGAATGCCCGTGCGGTACCGGTAAAATGATCGCTGAACATCTGCTGCAGAACTGCCCGACATACGAGGATCAGAGAGAGCAGATGTGGCCATCACCAGTGGAACTGCAAGACAAGCTCTATGGCAGTGGCGACAGCCTCAGGATGACCGCCGCTTTTTTCGAAAAAATAATGGTTACTGTCTGACTGCGTACGAAGAAGAAGAAGAACTGACAGGTGCAAGTAACGCAGTCAAGCTGTAAACTACGACGCAACGTATTCTGTTCTCCAGACAACATCCTGCTACTTGAAAAGCCTTTTTCAAGGCTATGTAACGGGATGATTAAGAACAAACTAAGCGAATGTCTTATCATCACTCTGACCTGGCTCAGCAAGTTACAAACGTCTTATTATCACTCTGACCTGGCTCACCTAGTTACAAACGTCTTGTCATCACTCTGACCTGGCTCACCTAGTTACAAACGTCTTGTCATCACTCTGACCTGGCTCACCTAGTTACAAACGTCTTGTCATCACTCTGACCTGGCTCACCTAGTTACAAACGTCTTATCATCACTCTGACCTGGCTCACCTAGTTACAAACGTCTTATCATCACTCTGACCTGGTTCATCAAGTTACAAATGTCTTATCACGACTCTGACCTACCTCACTACGATCTGAAGTTCTAGTTACAAACGTCTTATATTCTGACCTGACTCAGCTGGTTGCAAACGTCCTATCGTCATTCTGACCTGGCCCATCTGTTATAAACGTTTAATCATTTCTGACCTGGCTCAGCTAGTTCCAACCGTATTATCATTCTGACTTTGCTCAGCTAGTTACAAACGTCTTATCATCACTCTGATCTGATCATTACATTATGTGGTTATAGCTACAAATGTCTATTATTCTGACCGGTCTCACTGCGTTCTGTGGTTCTAGTTACAGATGGCTTATCATTACTCTGACTTAGCTCACCAAGTTACAAATGTCTTATCACTCTGACCTGGCACATTAAGCTCGGAAGTCCTAGTTACACGTCTTATCATCACTCTGACCTGCCTCATTACGTTTCGAAGTTCTAGTTACAAACGTCTAATAATTCTGACCTGGCTCATCTAGTTACAAATGTCTTATCACTCTGACCTGCCTCATTACGTTTCGAAGTGCTAGTTACAAACGTCTTATTATTCTGATCTGGCTCAGCTAGTTACAAACGTCTTATCATTCTGATGTGGCTCAGCTAGTTATAAACGTCTTTTCATCACCATGACCTGCTCATTACGTTCTTATGTTCTAGTTACACATGTCTTATAATTCTGTTCTGGCTCACCTAGTTACAAACGTCTTATCATTCTGATCTGGCTCACCTAGTTACAAACTTTTATCACTCTGACCTGCCTCATTACGTTTCGATGACCTAGTTACAAACGTCTTATCATCACTCTGACCTGCCTCATTACGTTTCGATGAGCTAGTTACAAACATCTCATGATCACTCTTGACCTGGCTCGCTACGTTCTGGTCTAGTCACATACCTTCTACTATTCAAGCATGGCTTATTACGTTCTGAAGTTCCATTACAAAGGTTTGCATGTATAAAAAATACGAAAGTTACATTTAATAATGGAACAAAAATTAAGGTTCTCGAGAGACTTTCAAACTAGTTAATACAACAAAACTTACATAGTTTATTTGAAATGATGCGGTCTGCCATGAATGCAAATGTTGAAATACATTGATGCGTCGTCACTTTTAACGTTCTTGATAAAACAAAAGGTCATAACTTGCATTATATAATCCATTGGTCTCAACTCGCGGCATGGCTGGGTTTTAGTTGTATGATTTAGGGAAACTAAGGTTTGCACAAATAATAACGGGACTTTATGTCTGATATGTGCAGAATGTCACATTCCAAACAGAAACTAAAGGGAGGGGGGGGGGAGATATCGATTAAATGTGGGATTATTTAGTTTTAAAAAGATTTTTGTAGAACACTTTATGATATCAAGTGTCCAGTCGGCCGCAGGATAAACGTGAAAAATATATTTCAGTCTCACTGTACAGTAGATACGGAAACGTCTGCAGGTTTCGGTGAAGCTCTTTGATCATCCGTCAATCAATCCCAAATTCGTTACACATACTCTTCAAGGAAAATTCTCGAAAACGACTTAACTTAAGGTTTTTATACTGGGCTAGAAGACTATACAACCAGTCACAATTGTATTCCCCTGCTCTAAAGGCTATGCGCATCCAATCTATTCTTAAATACATTAACTGTCCCTGCCTCCACTACCTCCTGGTGAAATGCATTCCTCCAAGTATTCACCACTCTCTGGTTAAAAAAATACTTCCTAATATCCCATCTGGACCTTTCTTTAGTTATCTTGTGTCTGTGTCCTCTTGTTCTCGTTGGTGGTTGTATTTTGAAATAACAAATTGTCATAGTCTAATTTAACCTTTCCTGTGATTTATCTTATAAACGTATTGTCACCTCGAATTCTTCTCTTTTCTAGACACTGTAGGCCAGTTTTTTCTGAGTCTTTCCTCGTAACTGTAATTCTGGAAGCCCACTAAAAGTTTTGACGCTCTTTGTATCCTTTCCAGCAATGTTTATATCTCCTCTACGATAAGGACTCCACGCCTGTACACAGTACTCAAATCTAATATTTCTTGTTACCGTACCTAACATTGCATTTGCATTATTCACTGCTACCTGTACTTGCTCACTCACTTAACCTGCATGCGCTATTATAACCCCTAGGTTCCTTTCCTTATCTATCATTCTAATATTGTTCTCACCCATTCTGTAATTATGTTCCAAATTGGATCTACCCATGTGGATAACTGTACATTTATTTATATTAAACTACGTTTGCCATCTCACAGACAGACCAGTCTCGAATTTTATCTAAATATATCCACTTTTGCTATAGATGAAACATAATATAGCCAATGGTTTTGCTAGTTGGTCTCTAATTTCAAATAGCAATTTTGAATGGATACCATCTTGATCTGGACATTTATCCACTTTAAATCCCTCCTTTTTTTTAAAAACGATTTCCTCCGTAATAGCCTGTGTGATCTTGGAGCAGTCTTCTTTTCTGAAGACTGTGCCAAAGTATTGATTTAGTAGATTAGCTGCCTCCCTATTCTCACTTATTATTTTACCTGTGCTATCTATCAGAGGACCTACCTTGTCTTTCGTTCTTTGTTTATTTCTAACATAAGAAAAGAATCTTTTACTATCAGTCTTAATCCTATTAGCAAGTTGTTGTTTCCTCAAGTCTATTTTTGCTGTTTTTTCACTTTCTGAGCTATGTTTAGTTTGTCCACATTTTTAATATAATTCTTTCGATTTACTTGCTTCTATATATTTTTTCCATGCTTTATTTGTTAGCTTTTCTACATTTAACTACAAATCTAGTGATCCACTTTTCTGCTTGGTATTGACCTCACTACATGGAACACATTCCACTTTTAGTTCTTCTAAAACTGTTGTGAAACTCCTTACACTCTTCCTCAACATCTGCACCTCTGGCAATATCTTTCCAGATTATGTGGCTGGCTGTCTCTTCGTCTTCTCAACATCTGTCTTATAGTAGTCGTATGCTCGCGAGTTTACTTCTCTCCTTGCTATAAGATCCCAACGGATGATCTGATGGTCGCTTGAGCCAAACAATTCCCCAACGATAACGTTTTCAGTCATATGTTTCCCGGTTGTAAATATTAGGTCGAGTAGGTTTTTGCCTGTGGTAGCTTCCTCTACACGCTGAATAAACAAAATTGTCAGCTGTGCACTTCACAATAGGATTTGACTCTGCAAATGCTTTTGCCATATCCCATTTTATTTCAGGAAAATTGAAATTCCCCATTAATAGTAATTTTCGTGCTCTAGCCTTTTTTATGTTACTAATTAACTCCTCGTCTTTCTCATTTAGACTTGGACATCTGTAGCATCCTCCAACCACTGTTTTGTCATCCCCACTATCTATTACTCCCCATACACTTTCATTGTTGTTGCCAGATGAGAGATCATCTTGTATAATTATATTTACTAAATTTGCACAGTATAATAAAACGCCACCTCCCTTAGCCTTGTCTCCAACTACCCTATCTTTCCTTAACATTGTATATCCCTCTATTTCAAGTTCACTAACCGCAATGTCCTATGTCCATGATTCTGTTAACCCTATTATATCTTGGTTTTTATTCTTCTAAATACAGTTCCAATTCTTTTCTTTTATATACTATGCTTCTCACGTTTACATAAAAACATTTTAGTTTGTTATTTTGTGTTAAATAAACAATTCTTCTTCCGCGTTCAACATGTACATGCTCCCTTCCCAGCATGTGGCATGAACGAGACGGTGCTGCTTGGGTCTTCATCGCTTCCCCACAGTTTGTCATATAGGTTCGCTTCCCAGGACTGACTTCGGCTCTTTGGTTTCTGTATGCCGGGCAGCGATATGGCAAAAGATGGGAATCTCGGACATCTTGTCGAGATACTAGCCCTCGCCCGACACCCCTAAATAAACAGTAAACAACATGGATTCATAAGCATGTAGTGGTGGAATATAGCGAGGCGTTGGTGGGCGTGTCATCATGTTATGTGGACTTTGATTCGAGCCTGACGACTATGAGATTTATTCTCTAATGGATGTAGAAATTGCAATCGATATTTTGTCAGCATTCTTCCCTTCTGCTTCTTCGTTCATCCTCGTATCAAGGTTCCGGTTTCTCTTACAAAGGACACCGTTGTTTGTAAGGCTGTCTCATCTCCATACAGCTTTTGTCTCATATCTGTCTCACGAGGCCAGTATTGTTCTCTCCTTTCCTGTGTGAGCGTACAGTTTTGCAGGATGTGTTCCACGGTCATGATATGCTCCCTACACGGGCATCTGTCCCAATCCTCATTTTGTTGTAAAGATGACCCTTGAGTCTATTATGCCCAGTTCTCAGTCTGCAGATGATGACTTGCTCTTCTCTAGTTAAGTTAAAGTAGCTGTCTTCTTTTCGGAAGTCGGGGTGTTGATCAGCCCATTTTACCCTGAAGTTGGTTTAGATCTGGCAAGGATTCTGCGCTACTCAGTAGCCATAGAACAATAATTCTACGTCTATTACAAGTTGCTTGGGAAGATAGTTGCCACAAAATTTTCACTCACGAATCAGCAATTCACTGGCTGCAAAACTTTGAAATTGAAGGAAGTTTGAGCGAACTGGTTCGCAAGAGAGGACGCAGCAGTGTCTACGACCAAGCTACAGGAACCGTCAGTACACAGACCCTTCGCCATTTACTGTGAGAGACAGCTTCTATATGCATGTCCGGATTGCAGTAAAGTCGATTATTGGGAACAGAACAGACCATATGAAAGTGACAAGTCGTTACAATTGTACAAATCCAAAAGCACTGTGTGTCGCGTAAAATAAAGTTCTATAACTGGTAGCATATTTACAAGTATTAAGAACATTCATTGTACATAACTGGCATCTGAGTTAAGAGTCCCTTACGAGCCGAGGTTTGCACTTTAGGCGGTTGTCTGCCTAGTTGTGCTCACGATAACACCAGCCATTAGCCAAGCCTTCCCTTCCCTTCCCGAGAGTCAAGGGACCAGGGAAGATTGTGAAAGGGTTGACCTGTATAAAAACTATTACCATAAGACCACGTCACAATTACAGACGCAATATTCATAGGACTAAGTTCAATCCAGATGTGGTGTTTGTACCAATGTCGGGGGGGGGGGGGGGGGGGGGGGGGTATGATTGATTGAAATCACCTGCCATTCCAGAACCTTCACAAACTGGCATTAGACGTGTTGATAGATTCCAATAGGCTGTGCATGCATGTTAGTCCGCTGCGATAAATAATCGTCACGATTTTCGTCAAACCTCTCGACGCTTGCGCTTGATTTATGTAACAAGTAGGATAGCGATGTATCGAAAACTAAACATAGTTACTTAGGAAGCGCCTTGTGTATTCTGATATCCTGGATCCTCTTCCTTCGGACGAGCTGCAACATGAATAGAATGTTAGAAATATTACACATCTCCGGTAGAAAGTAGAATTATAAGCCCGTCCTAACCAGATGTATTTTAAAATAGTTTAACATTATAAAGACGCATAAATGCCAAGACTGCACATTTCAGTGGGCACACTGCTGCCAGGGAGGAAAGGTGTGATACTTGCTCCTTTCCTCTTTTAAATTTATTTGGACAGTCGTTTAGATCAATGTTTCTTTCGCTTTGTTCTTTGTTTCCATTAGTCGAAACGCTTGTTACAATTGAGATACGTCTCAATTCTGAGACTGTTACAAGCCTTTCGATGTATTAACGTTTTAAATAATGGAAACAAAGCAAAAGCATCATTGATCTAAACGACTGTGCAAATAAATTTCAAATTCAAGTTCACCTGTGGCAGACACATTCGATATACTTACATAAATATATATATATAGATTGATTCTGATAACTTAGTTTTAAAATGTTCATGTTTCAGTTGTCACAAGTATTATGTTTTACTGATCTCCCCCACAGAATAAACTACTCTCCTATACACCGAATATTCAATATGGAAGATTCCAATGACTCCCAGTGCTCTTCCTTTCTAAGCACATGTATCTGTAACATTACGTAGGTGAATACGTAATTCTGGGGAAACACTGGTTTTGATGTTGCGAACCACAGGCCGTTAAGACGCGCTATGTTTTTGTAATTCTTAGGCCGCTTCAGTCTCCGTATTTCGAAGACCCACACATTGTCTCCCAAACCCAACTGTAGAGACAGGTGAAGGAGGGGGAAGATGAGATACAGCAAACTTATCAGATGGTTTTAATGATAGACAATGCTAATTTTTTATTTAGGAAAACAACAGAACGAATGAACCTTGAAAGACAGATGACAAACTGACACCTTGTAGTGAAAGATGTTCCCTCGAGAGCCTTAGACCGTAGAAGAAAGGGAGCGAAAGTACAAAAGCATCAATAACAATTTAGAACAAGTTCAAAAACGCATCCCAAATTTAGAAATATTTAATAATAGTGACTTACCATAAATGATTGTTTAAATACAGTTCTGTAGGTTTTATATTTTCCATATTATCTCGCATGTAAAAACAAATGGAAGCTGCTACACTACGTGGGTCAAAGGTTGGTAATAACGTAAGCAGGTCCATGTACCCAGCACCAGGACTGAAAATAATCCGAAACGAAATCTGCGTTACAGCTACAAGGTTTTCGCCAGGGACAAAGAACAGCACAGATGATAACACTTAATGAATCGCAACAGTGGCAATTATATCAATATATGTAATAAGCTTCGTTGTTTGAATGATTACCATGTAAATATAATCATTACACGACTAGTATTTTTTAATTATCTGACTATTTCAGACTCGTGATAAGCTCTCAAGGATGCGTCCTCTACGGAATAAGAAAGTCTGCACGTTCTGCAAGAGGAACAAAGAGCAAGAGTGCGTGTATACCACTCATCTTTTAAAGGATAGCTTCGGCCGTGTGTCTTGTCCAATCCTATACCAGTAAGTATGTGATACTAAATGATGTTCTCATACAGGATAGTACCGCAAGTTACATAAACATACACTGTGCTGTATACGATAAACGTCGACTGCTGGTTGGTCAGTCCAAAAACATGTTGTAAGGTTTTCTGAGCATGTCTTTCCATTAGACCCTGTCCTCTGCAGCTCTCGTCGTGCCAGGTTCGCGCTTTAAGGTCTGAGATGTAAAGGTGAGTCTTGGTCACCAGCTATCCTCGTGGATTTTGCCTTGTGGTGTCTTCTATAGAAGAATGTCGTATATAGTCAACTCAAATCTGTTCCTGTATTATTTTCAATTTTTGTTTTTGTACGCCTACCTCAGAGAGGACATCGTCATCGGATCTTCTTTCTGTCCATCTCATTCGTTCCATTCTTCGGTAGCACCACATATCAAAAGCTTCCAAGCTTTTTTCATCCCAACATGTAGGAGTCTGTGTTTCAGTCCTAGACAGCTCAATTGACCATACACAAGTAGTGATGGTTCTTGTCCTCAGTTCTATCCCGAATTTCTTTGAGGTTAGCAATTTATGTTTTTTATCTTAATACCTTTGTTGCCAGTAATTTCATTGTCCTAATTTCCGTCTCATTGCTTGCATCTTCTGTGATGGTTTACCAAAAATATATAAACTTCTCCATATTGCTTGTCTATTATCATAGTTGTTGTCTTTATTTTGTTGTATTTTCATGAAAAACTCTTTTGTTGTACTGTTCATTTTTCCAAGCAGTCTTTGCAACGTTGCTGCTGATCCTCTACCGGCGGCTTAATCTTCGGCAAACTGGTTGGCATTAACTTTCATGCCATTGACTTTTACAACCCTATATAACAGAGGCGTGTCATGTCTTACCATGACCATGAAAGAGTAGGAAGAGAACGTTGAAATTTGGCACAGCGGTTATTCCTTCTCAATGTAGCCACCACCCGAATTGATACATTTCTGCCATCTCGGCGTGACCTTGAAAAGATCTTCAGAATAAAGTGACCTATTTTTCGAACTAAACCAGTTATCACAAGCCAGTATGACGTCACTGTCAAAATGATTTCCTTTCAGCTGTTTTTTTAAGTTTTGGGAAAAGAAAAAAGTCTGATGGTGCTAAATCCGGAGAATATGGTGGGTGTGGATGAATTTTAATATTCAAATCGTTGGCTGTTTGCAGCACAAGCCTTGCTTTTATGGGAGGGCTCGTTGTCTTGAAGCAAATGCAGATTTTTAGTTCGCGCTATCCCTCGTTTTCTGGTCACAGTCTTTCTTAGTTTGGTAAGGAGATCTGCATGATATTGCCCATTAACCGTATTGCCATGAGGCAGATAATCTTTCAATATGACACCTTTGACGTCCAAAAATACAGCCTGCATCACTTTTCTTGCAGATTTCTGTGCTCTTGGCTTGACATGTGTTGGTGAGCCTGGGGTTTTCCACTGCATGCTAGAGATTTTGGATTCTGGGTCATAATGGTGAATCCAAGTCTCATCTACTGTCGCCATGGCCGGTAACATGTTTTTACGACCGACACATTTTGAGCAACTGGCCACAGCAATCAACCCTCGTTTGTTTCTGTTCACATGTCAGCAGACGCCGGACTTAGAGGGCACACACTTTTCTCATGTTCAGTCTGTTGTGTAAAATTCTAAAAACTGTACTTTCATTCAGTTTTGCTGACTTAGATATCCTGCAATTGTCATTTTCCTATCCTGGTCAATAATTTTCTTCACTCTTGTAGCATTTTCATCGCTGCACTCTGAGGATGGTCTTCCTGATCTTGGAAGATCAGCGACATGGGAACAGCCACACTTAAACTGCTTACACCACCGTTTTTTACAGAATCATACAAAGGACAGAATTCCTCAAACACTGGTTCCATCTCCCTGTGTATTTCTGTATGTGTTTTCCCCTGCTACATCAATAATTTTATCACAGTTCTATCCTCTGATTTCTTCATTATTCTGACAAACCGCTAGAGTAGCAGATCCTGTCAATAAGCTGTGTTGCGACATGCATCATACCGGGTAAACCCGCCGAGGAGGGAAATTCATACTTCTCAAGTCCAGTACAAATTGAATGAGCTACATATGTGCCAAATTTTCAACTTTCTCATCCTACTCCTTCATAGTCAGAGTAAAGACTTATGACAAGCCCCTTGTATATGAGTAAACATTTTTGCTTGACGACTTGAAGATATGTTTGTAATCGTTAATTACGTTTTTAATCATTACTACATAACGACTCCAGCACGATTATCAATGATATTACCGTTAGAATAGATTGTACATTAGCTTATGATGGACAATCTAAATAGACCTCCGCTACCACAATTTAACGTTCTAGTCATCGATAAATGGGACTTCTGTAGTAAAACTACCAATCATGTTCAATGGCACAAACACCATTCTGACAGCACGGCATTTTTTCTTAAAAAGACATAGGCTAATATTGTGTAAGTAACACAATTTATTTTTGTTTGGTAGGTTGTTCTCTCTATACCTAATTATTAAAACATTTGAAAAAAGTTTTGTCATGAAGCATCCGATCAAAGGCTTTCCCCGCAGTCAATAAAGCAGATAAAACGTGGTCGTTTTTCTTTGATAAGACAAAGAGATTGGCAGGTAAGCGGCCGCCATCAAGGTCAAGAGACTGGCAGGCAAGTGAAGTGTGCGACACGAAAAAGAAGGGTTTGGGAGATACATTGCATTTAAGCTGAACCAACGTCAATTTTTAAAGTGTATGTTAAGAATCTACTTTACAGTTTTGTCAAATGTATATTTATTTTGCCACACATGCCTTTACAACATAGTGACAGGCAGAGGCATATATAAAGGGTAGCGTATATTATCGATTAGAAATCAAATATATTTGTATAAAATTCTAGTCAGTCGCCCAAATAAACCTCCCAACGTGCCCCAGAGGGTGAAGATTCAAGCCTTGCTTTAGTATGTCCGGGCGATTAAACCGGCGTTCGAGGAGTGGCCACTTTGACCTAATTTGCGAAGGATGTTTCCTGCCGCAGCCACATCAGAGAGCCCCACCAGTCGTCCTTTTTTCCCCGAGAAGCGGTTCACACTCAAATGTCACATTTTCGCCGCGCAGAAACATCCAGAAGGTCGGTGTGGTGAGTAGTCACTTCAATTAAAACGCGGCGCGAAGGACTTGGATACAAGTGTATTGACGTCTCAGTCACTGGAAATCCCAGGTGTATTCAGGATAGGAATCAACAGATTACTCAAGACTACTAAAGGGGATTCCTGAAGCCTGAGCAAACGTTTGCTGGGAATATGTAACATTAATGCTACCCTTAGCAGACACTGCCGTCGGGGATTAAGCTTGTAACTTTCTTTGCACTACGCCACACCTTTGTTTTATAAGACTGCCCTTTCTCATGGACTTAGCTTCCCTTAGAGTAAACAGGTACTCATTTATAGCAGGGTTGACTGGAGCTTGACTATGACAGAGATTGAACCCAGAACCTTTTTTTTTTTTGTTTTGAGAAGCTAGCTTTCTCGCACTCAACTACAGACGCTCAGAAACTATAAAGCTTACATTATATACAAAAACAATATTCAGAGTTCAGATAAATATTTGTTCTATTTCCTCTCACCAGATATAACTGCCCTGTTTCCTCTCACCAGATATAGCTGTCCTGTTTCCTCTCACCAGATAAAGCTGCCCTGTTTCCTATCACCAGATATAGCTGCCCTGTTTCCTCTCACCATATATAGCTGCCCTCTGTTTTCTCTCACTAGATATAGCTGCCCTCTGTTATTTCCTCTCAACAGGTATAGCTGCCCTTTACGTTCTGTTTCCTCTCACCAGATATAGCTGCCCTCTATGTTGTTTCCTCTCAACAGATATAGCTGCCCTCTGTTTTCTCTCACCAGATAAAGTTGCCCTCTTTTGTTTTCTCTCACCAGATAAAGTTGCCCTCCATGTTCTGTTTTCTATCACCAGATATAGGTGCCCTCTATGTTCTGTTTTCTCTCACTAGATAAAGTTGCCCTCTGTGTTCTGTTTTCTTTCACCAGATATAGCTGCCCTGTTTGCTCTCACTAGATAAAGTTGCCCTCTGTGTTCTGTTTTCTTTCACCAGATATAGCTGCCCTCTATGCAAGGCAACAGGGCCGAATGCGCATACAAAAAAGTACTGCGCACTGTATGATCCATTCTCAGAATGTGTGGTTGAGGACTTATTCAGAACACCTCGAAATGGTACCGGAAAACTAAGACAGTAAGTCGCTGCTGGTCTTTATCTATTTTACCGGCAAACTAAGACATTAAGTCTTTGCTGTTCTTTGTCTATCTTACCGGCAAACTAAGACAGTAAGTCATTGCTGGTCTTTGTCTATCTTACCGGCAAACTAAGACAGTAAGTAATTGCTGGTCTTTGTCTATCTTACCGGCAAACTAAGACAGTAAGTCATTGCTGGTCTTTGTCTATCTTACTGGCAAACTAAGACAGTAAGTCATTGCTGGTCTTTGTCTATCTTACCGGCAAACTAAGACAGTAAGTCATTGCTGGTCTTTGTCTATCCTACTGGCAAACTAAGACAGTAAGTCATTGCTGGTCTTTGTCTATCTTACCGGCAAACTAAGACAGTAAGTCATTGCTGGTCTTTGTCTATCTTACCGGCAAACTAAGACAGTAAGTAATTGCTGGTCTTTGTCTATCCTACCGGCAAACTAAGACAGTAAGTCATTGCTGGTCTTTGTCTATCTTACCGGCAAACTAAGACAGTAAGTCATTGCTGGTCTTTGTCTATCTTACCGGCAAACTAAGACAGTAAGTCATTGCTGGTCTTTGTCTATCTTACCGCAAACTAAGACAGTAAGTCATTGCTGGTCTTTGTCTATCTTACCGGCAAACTAAGACAGTAAGTCATTGCTGGTCTTTGTCTATCTTACTGGCAAACTAAGACAGTAAGTCATTGCTGGTCTTTCTCTATCTTACCGGCAAACTAAGACAGTAAGTCATTGCTGGTCTTTGTCTATCCTACCGGCAAACTAAGACAGTAAGTCATTGCTGGTCTTTGTCTATCCTACCGGCAAACTAAGACAGTAAGTCATTGCTGGTCTTTGTCTATCTTTCTTCTATGCTTATTTTACCTACATGACGTCATTGTACTATCACTCAAGCAGTAAGTGCGACGAGTACTATCACTCAAGCAGTAAGTGCGACGAGTACTATCACTCAAGCAGTAAGTGCGACGAGTACTATCACTCAAGCAGTAAGTGTGAAGCAACACATTTTGCGTGCTCAATAAGAGGAATATAACACTTTTTTTTCTTTTCTTTTTTTTCTTTTTTTTTTTGCGTTCGCCTTATTTCTCTATTCTCCAAGGCTGGTGTGCGTTGCACTGTGGTTTTTATTGGCCTGTCGGTCCAATGCATCCGACTTCAGCATGCATTTTATGTAAGGGTCTGCTTCCTCCTGCATTTTCTTAGGGTTTGCTTCCCCGGGGTAACGGCCAGTGCTGTGATAGGGATCGAACCCAGCACCTTCCGGTTGTGAACCGTGCCACTTAACCACTAGGCCACGCCGTCCCCACACTTTGTTTAATCTTGCTAGTATTATGGGCAACCTTCTTAAGTCAATTTTAACCCAGCCTTAATTACTTATAAAGACAACATTGTTTGACCTCATTCTTCCTGTATTTGCACTTTATACACATGAGCCAGAGAGATGACCCGAGTAAAGTCCTTGGTCCAACATGGTTGATAGTCCAAGGACTACCTTGTATCAGACATCTGTTATGTCTGCCTGAATCCATGGCGTGCAGGTTGTCAAGGTAGTCAGGGCATCACTTCTTTGTTTTTAATTGCAGGGTAAATTTGCAGTCTATCCATGTCACTGGGCCATCTTAAATCAAGGCATTTGGAACAAGTGGATGGTGTGATAGGCCTTTGTTATACATTAGGACCAGGTGAATGGCCTTATAGGCCGATGTTATACATTAGGACCAGGTGAATGGTCTGATAGGCCTTTGTTATACATTACGACCAGGTGAATGGTCTGATAGGCCTTTGTTATACATTACGACCAGGAGAATGGTCGGATAGGCCTTTGTTATACATTACGACCAGGTGAATGGTCGGATAGGCCTTTGTTATACATTACGACCAGGTGAATAGTCGGATAGGCCTTTGTTATACATTACGACCAGGAGAATGGTCGGATAGGCCTTTGTTATACATTAGGACCAGGTCAATGGTCGGATAGGCCTTTGTTATACATTAGGACCAGATGAATGGTCGGATAGGCCTTTGTTATACATTAGGACCAGATGAATGGTCGGATAGGCCTTTGTTATACATTAGGAACAGGGTACAGCTAACCTATGACACCAAAGGCGGGCCATCCTCGGGTGTCTTTTTCTTAAATAAGGAAGTTCCGTCCAAAGCTGTCTCTATAGTTCTTCTTGGATAGGAATCTTTTCATTTATTGAAACATTCTTCCCTCAACACTCATTTATTGAAACAAAGTCTGGAAAGATGGACTTAGAGTCAAGCTAAGAAGAAGTGAAGTTTGTGGGAAAATGTACAAATGGATCAGTCACTACCTCAAAAACAGAACGGCCAGAGTTCAAGTACAAGGGCAGATGAGCAAAAAGGTGACACTTGAGCAGGGAGTACCCCAAGGGAGAGTACTGTCACCCACACTCTTCCTGGTGTATATAAATAACATAGAGAATATACCAAGAAGAGTCAATAGCTGAATGTTTGCAGACGATCTGGCTATGTGGACCTCTGAAAAGAATCTCACCATAGCAAGAAATCGGATGCAGCAGGCCCTAACATCGCTGGAAGAGTGGGCGAACTCATGGCTTGTAAAAAAAACGCGGAAAAAACATGTACAATATTCTCGCTATCAAACAAACCCCAAAACACCAAATTAAGTCTTAACGGCAAATACCTATAGCCAAACGACAAACCAAACTACCTGGGAGACACATTTGATCACGCACTAACAACACCAAAGCCTATCCCTACTGTACGAAAACCTACCTGGAGGCAGCATATATTTATAAAGGTGGTAGAAAATATACCAGGTATTGGAAACAAAAACTGCCAGACTGAAAAAGAAAGAAGAGATACTACCCTGAGAAACATAACGAAAAACTACCCAAGCATGGACTGGACCCATGCATACATCGACGGTTCTGTAACAAACACAACACAGAACATTTCTGAATCTACCAAATGGCAGAAAAATAACAGCCATTCGCTACTGGAAAATACACAAGCAATTTCAGAGACACTGAGGGCGGCAGTGGAAGAAATGGTGACAGGTAAAAGGAATGAAAGCCATATAGTCCTTCTTACAGATGCCTTGGCCGTAGTCACAGCACTAAAAAGCCAGAAAAATACTGAACAATGATTTAAGAGCAGTACTCTGTCAACTATGCCACCAGTCAACCCCAAAAATTGTAGTTGTACAGTGGGTTCCATCCCACTGCAACATCCAAGGCAACGAGAAGGCAGAAAGAAGGTGCAAGACTACCACAACCCGACACTAGTATGACGTACGAAGAGTCAAAACGGCTTATTAGAGCTAGATACATGACCAAATGGGAAACCGAACATACTGGCTACACAAAAAACGATGCCTATTACCAGTTGAACAGAAGAGAGCAGGTCGTTGTCTTCAGACTTCGCACTGGCCACAATAGACTGAGGTACCACCTATTCAACAAATTGAAGATAGGTGGTACCGACGAATGCCCGTGCGGTACTGGTAAAATGACCGCTGAACATCTGCTGCAAAACTGCCCGACATACGAGGATCAGAGAGAGCAGATGTGGCCATCACCAGTGGCAACACTAGACAAGCTCTATGGCACTGTCGTCAGCCTCAGGATGACCGCTGCTTTTTTCGAAAAAAAGAAAAGTTGATGTCTGACTGTGTACGAAGAAGAAAAGAAACATTCTTCCCTTAATCCTCATTTATTGAAACATTCTTCCCTCAATCCTCACTTATTAAAACATTCTTCCCTCAATCCTCATTGAAACATTCTTCCCTTAATCCTCATTTATTGAAACATTCTTCCCTCAATCCTCATTTATTGAAACATTCTTCCCTCAATCCTCATTTATTGAAACATTCTTCCCTCAATCCTCATTTATTGAAACATTCTTCCCTCAATCCTCATTTATTACATGTAGGACAGACCATGTATCTAGCCATTTGCTATGGAAATCACTACAAGAGCAGCACATGCTAACGAGACTTCTTGCCAATGTTTTGAAAAACTGCAGAACTCATTACTGTACAGGGAACGGCGTAGGCTAGTGGTTAAGTGGCACGGCTTACAACCCCGAGGTGCGGTGTCCAGTCCCCATCACAGCACGACAGTTACCCCTGGGAAGCAGACCCTTGCATAAATGCATCCTGAAGTCGGATCCACTGGCGACAGGCGCAAAATAAAAACCACAGTGCAACGCATACCGCTTTGAGGAATAGAGAAATAAGGCGAACGCAAAAAAAAAAAATTACCGGTGCCAACTTTTTAATTTCAGCAGAAAACTTCAGATGGTTTTCAAAAGGGCACACACCATTCATTGGCCTGCAGCAAGCATACGAAACAATATGGTGGCAAGGACCTTTGAATAAAATGACACAATGTGCATACACAGACATTTTCCTTTTTATTAGAACTTCCTTGAAAAATAGAACTATACAAACAAACAATAGATCACACACAAACAGAAACCCAAAGAATACTAGAAGAATTGTCGCAAGGATCTGTACCCGCTTCATCGTCTACATAAATGACTCTTCCCTTCTCCTCAACCACCCTTTCTTCCCTGAAGTTACTTGTGGACTGCAGTTTGTCACTTCAAACCACAAAACAACCCAGAAATAATTGGTATCAAACCCACAATCAAGCTCTCAGGTTTACATGCTTGGCAGAAGAGTCATAGCTACCTGTGAAGTGTATGGTAACATAAAGCATGCGGACCAAAGGTCACAGAACGATATAGAAGAATTAGACAAGAACACACACACAAACAGCTAGTCGAATAAGGGATATTAATTAACATATTAAAACAAAGTATGTATTACAAGTTAAATAACCTTAGCAGAACAAAATCATATCCCACAAACATGGTAAAAAAACATAAAAATCCCGGATCATATACCCAGTAAAAACAGTTAAAACCATCTATAGTAATATCCTTCTTTTTGGAAAGTACAGTGACAAGAGAAACCATCCCAACAATACTAAAGACAACAGCTTGAAAACAATAGACAGCTACTCTAACCCTATGATACGTGTATATACATATCAGTCCTGTTAAGATCACTATAAACTCAGGACTTCCGAGCTTTAAAGTACTAACATGGCGATACATTCAACTATATGAACCATGTGGAGAAAATTGTAATAACCACCAAGTTGAAATCACAGCAATAAACATCACCATTCAGGTAATGCTCAAGAAGTTCCAGCAAGAAAAACAAAAACCATCCAATATTGTAGTCTTAATTTATTCAGGAAAACAATTCAAATACTAGAGTCATTCCTACAAGTTCAAACTAACAGAAATGAAATACAAAGACATGACGATGATAAGATACAAAACATCACACATCATCAAAGTCACTCACATGTGGATTCCAGAACATACATACATATCAGACAAAGAGAAAACAGCCAAACAAAACTAGGAGCAAACATTGTTCAAATAATCACTCCAGCCAACATGCAGACAGAAAAGCAAGTACTTCAAATCAACTTCAAAGTGGAATGACTGAAGATATGGGCGGGTGGGACTACGTGATGTGACATGTAAAAAAGAAATAACACCCACACAAAAATGACATCAATAAACTATAACGAAAGGAGTAGAGACTAACCATCCAACTTGGGTCAGAACACATTGGACTTAACAAATACTTGAAATCGTTAAACCCTACACACGAACCTACCCTACCTGCCACAAATACCCATTTATATACGACAGCGCAACATCTGCTTGGTTGCCCAGGATTCGTCACATAAAGAGTAAAGTTATCGCCTGTCACCCCAACAATCACGAACACGTAATGCAGCTCGGCTCACCTGCCACAAAACAGGATATTATTCTGCTAGACATTGACTACCAAAGAGCGAAAAGCCAGGCAGACTAATTTAATTAATCAACAACTCTGCAGTTTTAGACGGGGGAAAATATGATTAGATAAGGGAAAAAGTCGAATAACTTTTAATTTCCATGCTATCTTGACACGACTCCTTGATATGGACACATGGATTATATTGTAACCTCAGTTGCATCAGTTAACTAGGTAGAGGATAACAGGTTGACTAGACAGGATAACAGTTTATTACGCAGAGGATAACAGTTTATTACGCAGAGGATAACAATTGACTAGGTAGAGGATAACAGTTGACTAGACAGGATAACAGTTGACTAGGCAGAGGATATCAGGTTGACTAGACAGGATAACAGTTGACTAGACAGATGATAACAGTTGACTAGACAGAGGATAACAGTTGACTAGACAGAGGATAACAGTTGACTAGACAGAGGATATCAGGTTGACTAGACAGGATAACAGTTTATTACGCAGAGGATAACAATTGACTAGGTAGAGGATAACAGTTGACTAGACAGGATAACAGTTGACTAGACAGGATAACAGTTGACTAGGTAGAGGATAACAGTTGACTAGACAGGATAACAGTTGACTAGGCAGAGGATATCAGGTTGACTAGACAGGATAACAGTTGACTAGACAGATGATAACAGTTGACTAGACAGAGGATAACAGTTGACTAGACAGAGGATAACAGTTGACTAGACAGAGGATAACAGTTGACTAGACAGAGGATAACAGTTGACTAGGCAGAGGATAACAGTTGACTAGGCAGAGGATTGGCAACCTGCCGGTTGTTGTTGAATGTCCACACTGAGTAAGTCTACTTTTGTATGCGCCCTAAAAAGGATGTTAAATGCCGGGTTGTAGTATCCTTCCTCACATCCTGAGCGTGCTGAAGGTGGACCGCGGTTCTTCAGGCGGCTGTGCTATGCCTGGCTTCATCTGCTTGACGCTTACTGCGAGGATCACGTCGATTTAATCTCTTCTTGGCAACAACCTGTTTCTAGGGAACGCTACATGGAAGATAGTGGTCTTGGTCAGCATATTGTGCCTGACCCTGACGTGCCTGCGGTTTCAACCCAGTGTTGCCAACTGGTCCAATATAGTTGGCTACTAATAACTTTTTAAATGATTGAAATAGCCCACATTTTTAGGATTAATTGCTAACGAAAATTGAAATTTTTATCTTGTTTCCTTACGGCACTGGTTTCGTGTTATTTATGAAAACTTGCCCATTCAAGATATAACACACTCTGCTAATTAAGGAAACCTGCTATTCGTCACAATTATTTTTAAAAAACGGAAAACATAGTACTCAGCGAGGGTTGTACCACTGCGGGCCCTAATTTCGTCTTCAACGATCTCTAGACTTGGATATGGAGGTCCAGTGGCTAATAAACTTTGATTGATTTTAGCGTATTATGTACGTTATAGTTGAGGATCAACTTTGAGGCCTTTTTCCACCACGACGGTACCATACTCATGTGGACGTGCTCCAGGGATCATCATTTCTTTTGAGTATGTGCCAGCCCACCAATGTGTTGCCTTGTGTGATTGGACAGCTGCATCGCTAGCCAATGATAACTGCCGTAGGTCGGGATTGTGGAGGCTCTGTGTGTGCTGGTTGCAGCAGGCAAGGTCGACTATGTGGAGGCTCTATGTGTGCTGGTTGCAGCAGGCAAGGTCGACTATGTGGAGGCCCTGTGTGTGCTGGTTGCAGCAGGCAAGGTCGACTATGTGGAGGCTCTGTGTGTGCTGGTTGCAGAGAGAAAGGTCGACTATGTGGAGGCTCTGTGTGTGCTGGTTGCAGCGGGCAAAGGCCACTATGTGGAGGCTCTGTGTGTGCTGGTTGCAGCGGACAAGGGCAACTATGTGGAGGCTCTGTGTGTGCTGGTTGCAGAGAGAAAGGTCGACTATGTGAAGGCTCTGCATGGGCTTGTTGCAGAGAGAAAAGTCGACTATGTGGAGGCTCTGCATGTGCTGGCTGTAGAGAGAAAAGTCGACTATATGGAGGCTCTGCGTCTGCTGGTTGCAGTGAGAAAGGTGGGAATATGCGTCTCTCAAGATAGGACTGGGTCACTTGCGGATTTAGTTAAATTATTCTGCATGCTGAGTAGACGTCCAAGACAGCAGTATTCCGCGAGGCCTTCCACATTTTTGCCATAGAGGATGACTGGGTCAAAACAGGAGAAACAGTTTCGCGTGACTTATGTCTTGGAGATAGATATTAATTTCCAGCCCTGCTCTTTTCCCTCTTTGTTGAGCATCTATAATATGCTGTTGGCTTTTATGGCTGGCTCTGTGATCTTATCACTATGTCGTCCGCGAATCGAAGATGATTAAGACATGGCGTTTATAATCAATATTGATTTCAAAGTCCTCTTAGTCGCAACAACTGATGACCGATTCCAAGCACGCGGAGAAGAGGTTCGTGAAATAGGATCTCCTTGTCGGATCCCATTGTGTATTGGAGCGACAACTGGAATGGATGGAATATGTTAGTGCAATTTGGGAAATAGTTGACAAGAACTTTGATGTAACACATTGGTTTATTAGTGAATGCCAGACAAATTGATGTTTTATCATTCGAATGCTATTTAGTCAACGACGGTGGAGTTCAAAAATATCTTAACGTGTTTATACTGGTTTAGAGGACTCTACAGAATCTATATAGAACCGGTTTCTTGGAAGGTGGTTTCATCAATGTGCGAAGTCCATATTAATAGAGCTAAGTAGACCCGCCATCTATAGCTGCTCCTAGCAAACCACATTCTTAACGTGCTCGACGTTGAGCCCAGAGATCGGGGGACTTTTGACCAGAAGATCCACATGGAAAAAATACCGGTCTTCATCGTGATTCAAACCCGCGACCTCTAGAACCAGAAAATGGCCGCAGGACTGATGAGAACCAAACGAGAAATCTGCCGGTGCACAGATTAGTCATCGCATTATGATGGTTTCTTTACCGTTGGTCTTAAGGCTAGGCTTTGTTACAGTGTGTTGTAGTCTGCAGCAAGGTGTGATCATTGCGCCTCACATGTCGTCTCGTTCAAGCCTCCTTTGACCTCGGTATTGGGTTAAGTCGCCTTGTTCTTTTACTATACAGCTACTTTGTTCTTTTACTATACTGTACAGCTACTTTATTCTTTTACTATACTGTACAGCTACTTTATTCTTTTACTATACTGTATAGCTACTTTGTTCTTTTACTATACTGTACAGCTACTTTATTCTTTTACTATACTGTATAGCTATGAAGTTTCAAAAATAGGCGCCTCAAGTAAACGTCTGCTCAGCATGTTTTCAAATCGTCTTTTGCAGATAATGTATTTGGTTCAAGTGAATGCACGTTTCATAAATCAATCACGTCATAAACTGTATTTAATGAACAGCTCAGTGATTAGTTAACAGCAGACAATAGTTGCCAGATGTGTCACGCATGTGTAATTGTGTCCGCACTTTGAAATGTCATGTGTGTTTGTTGATTACTTACGTAATTTTAATATGAATAATATTTTAATATTACTTAAATATATTGTTTGATTTCTGACGTGTCTTTTGTATTTCCATTTCATCAGGGAAAACTTGCCCCGGCATGAGACGTCAGCATATAAGGTTCACAGCCTCATGTGTAGCCCATTGAATAAAAGAGTCCTAGAGGGTGATCCCCTGTATGAGACGCCCATGAATCACTCACCCGGACATAGCGAGTAAGTCAGTCTCCAACACCACCAAACACATACTCAAATATTGTTCCACATGCTGTGGTTTAGTACATGTGTCCAGTTCATGAGGTGCCAGGTATAATAATGGTTAGCCTCTTTCTGTCAGACTGTCTATAGGGTTGTCACGACTTGGGTAAAGGGTGATGCACACTTGAAAATGGATCTCTCCAATGAATTTATGGGTTTCTCCTTTTCTTGACACCATCCTATTTTCATTTGATCATGTTGCAGGAGCATTTTTTCACCTCGTCTGAGGTGAATCTTCAGAGTGCACCTTCACTTGAATATATCTAGAGCTTTGTGACTAGACTTTTGTCCAGCACATTTTCACCTTCACTTGAATATATCTAGAGCTTTGTGACTAGACTTTTGTCCAGCACATTTTCACCTTCACTTGAATATATCTAGAGCTTTGTGACTAGACTTTTGTCCAGCACATTTTCACCTTCACTTGAATATATCTAGAGCTTTGTGACTAGACTTTTGTCCAGCACATTTGCACCTTCACTTGAATATATCTAGAGCTTTGTGACTAGACTTTTGTCCAGCACATTTTCACCTTCACTTGAATATATCTAGAGCTTTGTGACTAGACTTTTGTCCAGCACATTTGCACCTTCACTTGAATATATCTAGAGCTTTGTGAATAGACTTTTTGTCCAGCACATGAAGTAATGTGGCTGAGAGAGGTAAACTGGGTGTACAAACATACATGGTGTACTCACCTTACCTCATTTATGGGAGCTCTATCCATTAAAATCTTTCACCTCCCCGTGGAGCACAGTTCTTCAACAAATACTGGCCAAGTCCTGCTGTCCTGTGCCATCCTTTCCCCTCTATATCCATTACTTCCTTGCTGCCCCTATGTTTCTTCTTAGACGTTCGTTCTCAAAATAACGTTTTTGGCGCTGTGTCGTGCTTTACAGCGAGGCTGCGACATCAATTTCTTTTGGTCTAGCACGACATTTTACAGATTTTTTCGATTCCTAATTCATCTTTTAATTAGGTTACAGTCGGTTTGCAGGGCCGTCACTTGGAGACGAATTAGGGCCTTGGTTAGTTATGGGTTCCTGACCCTGATATCAACAGCCAGCTATGACTCGCTGGATGCTGTCTGCTCAATCACTACTGTATTTTCGACCCCGACCTTATATGTTTGTGTCGCAAGCACTCCTTTCCATGAGTTTAGGTCTTCCTCTACTATTTATTACTTGGGGATTCCAGAATAGAGACTGTCTTGTAATATTACCAGCTGTTTTCCGTAAATTGTGTTTTATCCAACAGGAATACCGTCACTGACATCTGTCCTATCCTCTCCCACTGTTCCATACTAGTGAAGATCGTATCATATGTATCCATCTATCACGGGAGAGGACACTAACGTCTGCTCAGGCAAATAGACTGATCAGACAATGTTAGTCAGGGTCAATGAACGCACTGATCAGACATTGTTAGTCAGGGTCAATGAACGCACTGATCAGACAATGTTAGTCAGGGTCAATGAACGCACTGATCAGACAATGTTAGTCAGGATCAATGAACGCACTGATCAGACAATGTTAGTCAGGGTCAATGAACGCACTGATCAGACAATGTTAGTCAGGGTCAATGAACGCACTGATCAGACAATGTTAGTCAGGGTCAATGAACGCACTGATCAGACAATGTTAGTCAGTGTCAATGAACGCACTGATCAGACAATGTTAGTCAGGATCAATGAACGCACTGATCAGACAATGTTAGTCAGGGTCAATGAACGCACTGATCAGACAATGTTAGTCAGTGTCAATGAACGCACTGATCAGACAATGTTAGTCAGGGTCAATGAACGCACTGATCAGACAATGTTAGTCAGGGTCAATGAATCCACTGATCAAACAATGTTAGTCAGGGTCAATGAGCGCACTGATCAAGACACCGTCTCAAATCCACAGAAAAGGACTTTACAACAGAGCTATGTATTTTTGTGATATACATTCTTTTAATTTTCTAAAATTTCATAAATAGCCGTTTGCATTCTTGATTTGATATCTCTCTATGTACGTCATACTTTGTCTATATTGTTACGACGATTTATGTATGATTCCACCATTATAGTATATCTTGAAGTATAAAGAATCAAAATGCTGAACAGTGCATGAGGTGAAGTGGTCATCAACCGATAGCGGACTGCTGGCATCAGGATCAGCGAACCAGAGACCCTTCTACATCTTCATGTGGTGATCCCGGATAACAGGCAGCAACAGAGAAGACTGACTAAGGAGAATAGATCGAAGAGGAAAGGCTAATCCAGTACTCAATAATGCCTGCTGAAGTCGGATTACTATACATATGAGCCTTTGCTTTTGTTTGACATAGGTTGCCCATGTTTTGCTACCAAATTTAAGCATACTGCCGATATGGGCAGTGTAGACCATGGGCGTGGTCTTGGCTATAAGTTTAGGGTTTTCGTCGGCACGTGTTGTGGGACGGGTAATTACAGCAGCAGCTTTGCCAATGTGAATTTTTTTTTTTCCGGGGTTTAGGGAGAGCTTATCGCTGATCAGGGGCCCCAGGTAAGTGAACTGGTCCACAGTTGTCAATTCGGGGTACGGTGTGGGCTAGTGGTTAAGGAACACGACCTACAACCCGAAGATGGTTGGTTCACTCCCCAATCACAGCACCGGCCGTTACCCTGGGGAAGCAAACCCTTAGAAAATGCAGGAAGAAGCAGACCCTTACATAAAATGTATGACCAAGTCGAATGCACTGGGCCGACAGACAAAATATAAGCATAGTGCAATGCACACCATCTTGGGGAATAGAGAAATAAGGCGAACGCCAAAAAAAACCACAGATCTGCCAATTCGTTGTAGTCTAAAGTGATTGTTGGAGAGACGCCTTCGTCTTGTCCCAGCTGATGTGTTTTATTCAGGCTTATTGTGAGGCCGAAATCTTTGCATGCCTGGCCGAAGCGATCTATGAATCTCTGCCAAGAGCTCCTGCTGCCTGAGTGACACTTGCAGTGTCATCAGAAAATAAGTCCCTGACAGTAACTTCCCTGATCTTGGTTTTAGTGTTGAGTCTCGCAATATTAAACAGACGACCATCTGATCTATTGTGAAAGAAAATTTCTTCTCTTGCACTACGAAGTGCATGCTTCAGTAGCAGCGCAAAGAAGATTCTGAATAGCGTCTGGGTCAGGACTCAGTCTTGTTTCACACCACTGTGAATGCTGAAAAGTAAATTAATGCAGTAAACTTGCATGTTAAGGCCACACTGTGCTGGGCCATTGCAGATACTGCTATTTAGGAACATGTGTGTTATTTTTTAATAAGTGTGCCATTTTGAATAAGTGTGCCATTTTTGAATAAGTGTGCCATTTTGGAATAAGTGTGTCATTTTGGGAATAAGCATTATTTTGAGAAAATATGTGCTGTTTGGAAGTAAGTATTTCAGACTTCATTGTTTTTAGGTCTCAATTTATTCCCATTCTTAATAGTGTGGCAGGTACCAATTTGCAGCGGGTTGGTTTGGAGCATGTCACCTTTTCCACGAGAAGCCAGCTCTTTAGTCACAATAATACTAGGGCATTGTTGTTATCCCATAGCTGCTGAGCAAGCCTGTTCTTGACAGCCCAATGCCATTCTAATATAGATACAGATCCTCTTTAGTTGTTTCACTGCTTCGTACAGTGTTGGCAATTGTCGGCAGTTCTTGTAAGAATCTTTTCCTCATGTCCGCAAGCGCCTTGCACTCAATGAGTAGATGTCAAACAATTTCATCAGGATGAGAGCAATGCCTTGCACAGGTGCTGGGGATTGATGCGGTTTAAGTGGCTATTGACTCTAGTATGTCCTGTTCGGAACTGAAAGATGAGACTTTGATCTCTTCTATGTAGTTTATTTATCGCTACTTTCTGGCTGTGACATTTCGCTAAATACACTGCGACTTGTTGTTCCCGTCGCCCAGCTGTTCATCCAGATTTCTCGAGTATTATTCTAAATAATTTGTTTTACTGTATGGTTACTGCAGGGTCTATCAAATTATTGTTTCAGGGCTCCTGTTTTTGCCAATCTGTTGGCCATATTGTTTCGCACATCAGTTGGTGTGAGACATGGTTGTATGCTTTCTCTAACTCTTTTCAATACATTCCTTGAGGGAATTATGAGTGAGGCACTTGGAGGTCACGTTGGTACTGTCAAGATTGGTGGCCGAACGATTGCCAACCTTCGTTTTACAGATGGCATCGACGGGTCGGCGGGTTCAGAAGTAGAACTCCAGGAATGGGTCAGAAGGCTCGATGAAACAGCTCTTGACTATGGTATGGAGATGAAGGCTGGAAAGATAAAATTAATGACCAACAATACCGAGGGCTTCAACAGTAGGATAAAAGTTAATGGCCAGGAACTCGAAGTGGTTGACCGTTTTAAATATCTGGGTTCGATTGTCAGTGATGAAGGATCAAAATGTGAGGTGTTGGCCAGAATAGCACAGACAAAAGCGGCGCGTGCACGGCTTAACAAAATCTGGCAAAGATAAACGGTTAGCACTATGCACAAAAATCAGATTAATGCCTACATTGGTCCTGTCAATATTCCTCTATGCTTGTGAAACATGGACGGATACAGGCTTGGCGATGAGATGTTTCCGAAGACTTAAATGTGACGTACAAAGATCGAGTTACAAATGAGGAAATACGAGATAGAATTACAATAGCAACGGACTTTCGAAGACCTCTTGGCAACTGTCAAAAGAAGGAAACTCGCTTGGTACGGTCACATATTGAGATCAAATGGTCTTGCAAATACGATCCTCCACTGAAAGGTTCCAAGGCAGACGATGAAGAGTCCTGCCCAAAAAAAAGGTGCGAGGACAACATAAAAGAATGGATCAATCTCTGACCATAAGAGGCACAGGCAGCAGCCACTGACAGAGAAGGGTGGCGTGGGATTGTGAGGATGTCTTCATGTGTGCCCGAACTACCTCACCGGTTACGGGATGACCTGACCTGGTGGCCATCTCGTTTCCTAGTAGCCCACTATGTCCAGGGATTCATTGCAAGGTGACATTTATCCCGTGGGGGGTGATGTTGATCGCCCTCTCCGTCAAGAATATATCCTTTTCTTTGTATGGGGTGTTCTTCAGCGCCTCTAGAACCGACTAGGGGTCACTAAAAATTTAAAAAATTCATCGCCAACAATTCGCCTAAGCCAAGCTGTTGGGATCTTAACTGCTGTTTTTATAGCCTGGGCCTCCACTTCATCATTTTAGCATGAAAATCACAAAACTGGTAAATGGACCCATACGGGTATTTCATATGGATACTATACCCTGCAAAAGAGGGAGATTTGAACGTTGATCCATCCGTAAAGGCCAGGACTGCCAATTTTGAGTAGCTAGAGACTGTCTCCAAGGCAAATGTCTTCAGGATATTAGGTGTAGTCTCCTTGGCGGCTGCCTTTTCTGTCAGGTGTGTTTTTATGACTGGCAGGCAAAGATTTTCCCAAGGTGGTGATTTAAAAAAAAACAACTATTTTCTGCTTCTCTCTCCTCTGGTAGATATGGCTTTCCTCTTCTGCTACATCCAGTGGAGACAATTGCTTTAGTCTTCTCTTTTGCTTCGAGGTGTCTATTTATACCCAATTTGGATGGTCATTTTATTGTCTCTTGTATCTCTCTACCTCTTCAGTCAGTGCCCCCTTTCTCATGATATCTAGCGGTTCTATGTTGGCCTCTTATCTTGCACGCCGCTGTAGGTGTTGATCTCATTCCCCCACAAATTATTCTGAGAGCTTGATTCTGCACCCGGTCAATAGATGAGATGTTATTTGTACTCACAGTAGTCTGTATGGGTAGGCTGTAGTATATAACCAAGGTATAGTTGCCGAAGAGTTTATTTATCAGCTCCCCAATTTGTGCTAGCAAGTCTTTTGATTAAGTTTAAACGCTTGGTTGCGTTACTTCTGACGTTTTCAACTGTCTGTCCAGTGTTGCTCCAAGATAAACTGGGGTATCCTCTCTTACTAGTAATCCCCATTCATTTTGATGTTAATGTATCTCTTAGCTTCTTTATGACTGAGAGAAGATGGTGTAAATGGTTTTCTGTGTGTTGATCTTGGCTTTTGCCAAAATGGGATATTTCTCGGTGGTACATATGGCGAGATTATCAGCAAACAATGCCTTTGACACGTTAAGATGTCTAGTGAGGTCATTTATGTAGATCTAGTGAGGTCATTTATGTAGATGAAGAAAAGGGTGCACCTTAGAGGAGAGCCATGTGGCAGTTTACTAATGTTCTTTTACTTGATGCTGAGCCTGCAAAGTTGGTATCTCTGGTTCTGTTGGTCAGGAAGGTCTGTATCCATTTGATCTTCTTTCCTTCTATTACCATTTTCATCAAAAGACCCTTCCTCCAGACTCTGGCATATGCCTGCTGTAGATCAATAAGCACTGCTAGTGTGCTTTTTACATCTTGGAATCCATCCATCACATTTTGTGTAAACCTAAAGAGGGTATAATCCGTCCTGTGTCTACGCCTAAACCCTGCCTGGTTTCTATCAAGGAGGTTGTTACTTTCCAGCCACAATATAGTCTGTTGTTTACCATTCTTTCAACCACTTTTCCTAAACATGAAGGGGGCGACACAGGTGTTATAGATTGTTTCCCTTTCATCAGTATGGGTTTAATAGATGCTGATCGCCATGTTGATGGCAACTGTCCCTCGTCCCATGTTCTGTTGATAAATCATAAAATAAACTCTTTCGTCTTTGGTCCTAATTTTGTTCTGTTGATAAATCATAACATAAACTCTTTCGTCTTTGGTCCTAATTTTGTTCTGTTGATAAATCATAACATAAACTCTTTCATCTTTGGTCCTAATTTTGTTCTGTTTATAAATCATAAAATAAACTCTTTCGTCTTTGGTCCTAATTTTGTTCTGTTGATAAATCATAACATAAACTCTTTCGTCTTTGGTCCTAATTTTGTTCTGTTGATAAATCATAACATAAACTCTTTTGTCTTTGGTCCTAATTTTGTTCTGTTGATAAATCATAACATAAACTCTTTCGTCTTTGGTCCTAATTTTGTTCTGTTGATAAATCATAAAATAAACTCTTTCGTCTTTGGTCCTAATTTTGTTCTGTTGATAAATCATAAAATAAACTCTTTCGTCTTTGGTCCTAATTTTGTTCTGTTGATAAATCATAAAATAAACTCTTTCGTCTTTGGTCCTAATTTACTTATCTCATTTTTAACTTGATCTGGTCCTGGTTACTTTATTTTTGCCAGTTTCCTCATAGTCATGCTCAGTTCTTGTGAAGTGAAGTGATTTTTAAAAGCAGCTATATTGGTGAAGTCGATGTTAAAGAAGTTGTTTAAAAATGCTTTATCTGACAGTTTTCTTGGTTGCACTTTATTTACTCTAGCGTAAAATTTGTTAAAGATCTCAGATTTCTTGGTGTTTGGTACTATTTCGTCAGCAGATTCTCTGGTCAGAGGTGTTGGGTTTGACTTTCTCTTGTTCCCTTCAAGGTTGCTCAGAAATCTCCACGCCTTGTTCCCTTCTCTTTTTAAAACCAACTTGCTACAATTTTTTCTCCATGTCTCCTACTTGCTTTGTTTAATGATATATCTTACTTTTGCTGTCCATCTATTATTTTATTTAGGGTATTTGGTGATTTTTCTACCTTCTTCTTGGCCTCTCTCCTCTTTTTGACGGCTGCTTCCAGCTCTGGGTTCTAGTACAGTTTATATTTCCTCTACGTGCCCTATGGGATGCATTTCATTGCAGCTGTTGGGATGATGGCACATGTTTGAAAGTTGTGTTCATGTCATTATTCTTACTAATTTGACTAACCCTAGCATCAGTTTCCCGGCCATAACGGTCCCAGCTAGCCTTTCTGTAATTCCATGATGGGTTTTTTTTTCTAACCATCCTATCCCTCTGCAGTGTTTCATTAATTGTTAGAATACGACGATGGTTGCTTTCAACATCGTCCAAGGCTTTAGTGGTAGTGTTATCTACCAAGTCAGCCGATACAAGTGTCAGATCGGGTCAGCTGGTGGTACCGTGTACTCTGTGAAAAAGAGTTGGCGGGGTTTCCAGACTCTGGAGCAGTGTAAGATTAGTACCATTAGACTGCTTTTCAGTCTCCAGGCCTCTATTATTGAACTGGAGGTATCCATGATTTGGCATATGGGCACTGAAATCTCCCACCAACGTAGGCTCAAATTCAGGTAGACAAATTTTGGATATTTAAGGACAGTAAAAGTTATGCAGTTTGTATTTTGTGTTATTTCTGCTACATAACTTTATTGTTTGATGGTCAATATCATCCACAGAATTGTTGGTTACAATGGCTTGTATATCATTCCTGACCAGGGTCATAATTCCCTGGCACTTATTGTATTGGCACTTATACTGTGTATAGCCCGTGATGTTCATTTGTCTTTGTGAAGGTATTGTTTCCTGGAGTAGGGCTATGTGGATTTGATGGTCATGTGTTTTGGTTAGCCCATTTGCCTTCTTTTGTGATCCCACAATGTTAAGCTGTAGTATGTTAAGGTTCCCTCTCGCTAACTTCTCGCAGAGAGCAAGGAAATTATCTCTGTTGCGCGGGCCTTGGTAACCAAGGCGACGCCCGAGCTGGTTTGAAGGTTTATTGTTTCCTGGCATTAGAATATTGGGTGTTTTGCTGCAGACTTCTGCCTCCCAAATAGCACATTTGGTGCGCCTTTATCCATGAGTGATAGAAGTATTTGGCTTTGCCATTTCCTTGGTCATTTGGAGCTTCGCTGCGTCGATGGAGGTGAGGTGGGGTTCATAGAGTGCATTCCCCGCTAGCCACATGTGCTCTCACTGCAGATCACACTTCTCAATTCCGTATTTAGGCTTTTTTCCGTGACTGTCTTACGTCCTGCACAATATGCCTTCACGATCTCCCCCACCACCTCCCACGTCACAACAGTTCCTACTTTCCAATGAGACACAATGGCTCCACCCCCACCTCTCCACCATTAGAGTCGTAGCGTAGTCCGACTGTCGTGCAATGTCAGGTCACCCGTTGCTCTCGCTGCAGCTGGGATGTTGGGCCAGGCCCGGATCCTCTCTGAGTGCCTCTATCATTATTGGATTCTTGGTAGAGGTCTCGTAGGTTGGACAAAGAGAAGTTGTGTAGAAAGGCAGATGACATATGAGATCATTTAACCCATGAGTGGGGTTTGGGTTGGTAACAACCAGAGCATAATCCACTCATCGGTGGGAACTGCGCTGTCACCTTAAGGGCCCCCAAGCTGATCCCTGCCTGGTTATACCACAAGGTACTAGGTCGTCCCCATAGCAAACTCAGTAAACGACAGGGTCACGCACGAGAAGGTGTTGCTATGGACACGTTTGTGCAGGAGAGAACCTATGCCAGAGGTTTGCTGTCAGCCGGACAGCAGCCTCCGCGGTGATTGCGGCACCCTTGATGTGAGAGGCTGTAGATTTACATCAGCATCCATTTAATGTAGGTGGGACATTGCGCCCAGACCCTACATCGACCCCCTACTCTGGCATTCAACTTGTATGTATAGCAGTTACTATAAAGTGGAATCTATGTTTCACAGTTGCCTAATTGTGACAGGCGATGACGTCAAACACATGCAAGTTTTGGTTGTGAGCAGTGCACTGTAATGTGTTTGCTTCATGGTTTGTTTCCATGTTTCTTCCCTGCACCCCACTCTCTATCTCTCTGTGAGTAAGCCATATACATCTTTCTTAAACTAACTGTCCCTAGTCTGCCGACAGGACAACATATCTGACTCCCCTTCTCTTTGACCTCAGACTCCCATTCTCTTTGGCCCCAAGACTCCCATTCTCTTTGGCGTCAGACTCCCCTTCTCTTTGGCCTCAGACTCCCCTTCTCTTTGGCCTCAAGACTCCCATTCTCTTTGGCGTCAGACTCCCCTTCTCTTTGGCCTCAGACTCCCCTTCTCTTTGGCCTCAAGACTCCCATTCTCTTTGGCCTCAGACTCCCATTCTCTTTGGCCTCAGACTCCCATTCTCTTTGGCGTCAGACTCCCCTTCTGTTTGGCCTCAGACTCCCCTTCTCTTTGGCCTCAGACTCCCCTTCTCTTTGGCCTCTGACTCCACTTCTTTTTCTCTGACCCCTCTTTTCTTTGGCCTCTGACTGCCATTTTTTTTTACCTATGGCTCGCCTTCTCTTGGACTCCCCTGCTCTCTGACTCCCATTTTCTTTGCCCTCTGGCGCTGCTTCTCCTTGCCCTCTTACTCCTCTTCTCTTTGACCTCTGACTCCCTTTTCCTCTGACTCCTCTTCCCATTGACCTCTGACTGGTTCCCCTTCTCTCTGAATCCCCTTCCCTCTGAATTCCCTTCTCTTTGAATTCCTTTCTCTTTGACATATCATGCGTTGGGAAAACCTACAGGTTGTCAAACTCGCATGATAACTGTGGAAGTGAAAGAGGCACACGTGCTCCTCTATGGCACATGCTCATCTATGGCACATGCTATAGGACAAGCATGCTCCTCTAGGACAAGCACGCTCCTCTAGGACACATGCTGCTCTAGGACACATGCTCCTCTAGGACATGCATGCTCCTCTAGGACATGCATGCTCCTCTAGGACAAGCACGCTCCTCTAGGACACATGCTCCTCTAGGACAAGCACGCTCCTTTAGGACAAGCAAGCTCCTCTAGGACAAGCATGCTCCTTTAGGACAAGCAAGCTCCTCTAGGACATATGCTCTTCTAGGACGCACATGCTCCTCTAGGACAAGCATGCTCCTCTAGGACAAGCACGCTCCTCTAGGACAAGCACGCTCCTCTAGGACAAGCACACTCCTCTAGGACAAGCATGCTCCTCTAGTACAAGCATGCTCCTCTAGTACAAGCAGGCTCCTCTAGGACAAGCATGCTCCTCTAGGACACATGCTCCTTTAGGACACATACTCTACTAGGACAAGCATGCTCCTGTAGGACGCCTAGATGAGGTCTACATTCACAAACTTGCATTTGTTTGTCCCGTCATCAGGTATTCCTCTCCGACGTCTGTGGATTCAGGATTTTATGATAGAACTGAATCACTTGATGCATTCTTTGAGATGTCCAACTGTGAAATGAGACATAGAGAGTAAGTTAACTTGTTTATTGCGTGATGGAATTATATGTTTATTAATTTGTTTCAGGAATTATGTGTTTATTAATTTATTTCATTTATTTAGCATGAAATTAGACATAATGTTTATTTAAATCATGCTACATAACAATGTGCACAAGTATACATTATGTACTCAACAAGGATCATTGAATGGGGCTTTATTATACATATTGAACAAGACTTCTTCATTAAATTAATTTGTTTGTTTAGTGTTTTGGATTGTCTTTCCTTTTCATCAGGCATACTTCTACAACTGTGGCTCCTAGATCAGCATGTGATTCCTTCACTTACAGCACATCTGCCTACGATACCATCACTTACAGTCCATCAGCTTGCGATACCTTCACTTACAGCCATCAGCTGAAGGAATAGGAGTATTTGGACGAAGCAGTCCCTAACCCTTGAACCTTGCGAAAAAGGAACTAGTCCACATGGGGGATAAACAAAATTGCCATCATATTTATGTCATATCTTGAAACACTCTTGAAAACAGATTTTGAATTTCTGTTTGGAGGATATGACTCATTAACCTGGCAGTTTAAGTAATGACTGTATGCAGCAGGAATCTGTACATCTTGCATAATGTACCTCCCATTAATTGTACAGTGTCGTTACAACGTGACTTGATTATTAGAGCCCAACATGACTTGATTATAAGAGCCCAACATGACTCAATTAGTCATAGCCAAATTCAGAAAACACTTTTGAATGCAGAAGATAGTTTGATCTAACTACATAGCAATTGTCCATCATTGTCTATGAGGACCGCCAACATCATCTAGTGTCAAACTACATCATGCGTTTTTGACTGATAACACAAATGCACACGTTGAAGTTCTATGGCATAACTGGCTAATGTGAACTGCTACTGGTATTATTTCTGATCTCACTGATTGTAACTAACTACATACATTGTATCAAAACTGTTGTGTTCCCTGATTTCTGTTTAATTAGGACGTAATATATCATTTCTCTCCATTTACCTGTTGAACTGCTGTTATCTGCACATATTGAACTGGCACACCCATTTTTGTAAAGTCTTTTTATATCAACTTTCCCTAGACTTTTGTTGTCATTAAACGACATGCATAATGACAGGTCCTTGGACAAAATGAGTTGTTCTTCTACTAGATAAATTAGAAACCAATAGCCTAAGGACTTCATCTTCCCATAACGTGCTGGAGTCCTGATACACACCTCGCCAAATTCTCTAGGTAGTTGAGACAGGGCAGCATGAGAATGTCAGCGTGCCTTGTGAGCTTGTATTTAGAGTGAGAGGTTCCCATAGGAGTATGTAGTTAGAATAAGAGGTCCCCATAGGAGTATGTAGTAAGAGTGAAGAGGTCCCCATAGGAGTATGTAGTTAGAGTGAGAGGTCCCCATAGGAGTATGTAGTTAGAGTGAGAGGTCCCCATAGCAGTATGAAGTTAGAGTGAGAGGTCCCCATAGGAGTATGTAGTTAGAATAAGAGGTCCCCATGGGAGTATGTAGTTAGAGTGAGAGGTCCCCATAGCAGTATGAAGTTAGAGTGAGAGGTCCCCATAGGAGTATGTAGTTAGAGTGAAGAGCTCCACTTGGAGGAAGTAGTAAGAGTGAAGAGGTCCACTTGGAGTAAGTAGTAAGAGGGAAGAGACTCATACTGGATCTAGTTATTAGAATGATGGGCTCCACATAGAGCACACATCTGATTGTAATTGTTTGACGGATCAATTGTACATTTTATAAGAAACATTTATCTATGAGTGTCACTTTTTATGAATGTTCACCTCTATCTACTAATTTAATCATTTTGTCTCGTTCTGACTCCAACCAGAGTATAGGGACACCATTATAGATGACTTGTCAAATTAAAACACCAACCAGACTATAGGGACACCATTATAGATGACTTGTCTAATTCTGACAACAACCAGACTATAGGGACACCATTATAGATGACTTGTCAAATTAAAACACCAACCAGACTATAGGGACACCATTATAGATGACTTGTCAAATTAAAACACCAACCAGACTATAGGGACACCATTATAGATGACTTGTCAAATTAAAACACCAACCAGACTATAGGGACACCATTATAGATGACTTGTCTAATTCTGACACCAACCAGACTATAGGGACACCATTATAGATGACTTGTCTAATTCTAACACCAACCAGACTATAGGGACACCATTATAGATGACTTGTCTAATTCTAACACCAACCAGACTATAGGGACACCATTATAGATGACTTGTCTAATTCTGACTCCAACCAGACTATTGGGACACCATTATATATGACTTTTTGTCTCGTTTTGACTCAACCAGAGTATAGGGACACCATTATAGATGACTTTTTGTCTCGTTTTGACTCCAACCAGATTATAGGGACACCATTATAGATGACTTCTTGTCTCGTTCTCACCAGAGTAGCTTCTTCTTCTGCTTTCGTTCTGAATCTCTCGCTCCCAAGCCCTGAGTAGGGCTTTTCAAGTAGCAGGATGTTATCTGGAGAACGAAATGTGTTCTGTCGATTGTTTACAGCTTGGCTGTGATATTTGCTCCTTTCATCTCTGACACATCCGTCTTCTGCAGCAACCAGAGTAAAGGGACACCATTATAGATGACTTCTTGTCTTGTTCTCACTCCAACCAGAGTATAGATGACTTCTTGTCTTAATCTGACTCCAACCAGAGTATAGATGACTTCTTGTCTTGTTCTGACTCCAACCAGACTAGGGCCACCATTATAGATGACTTCTTGTCTCGTTCTCACTCCAACCAGATTATAGAAGACTTCTTGTCTTGTTCTCACTCCAACCAGAGTATAGATGACTTCTTGTCTTGTTCTCACTCCAACCAGAGTATAGATGACTTCTTGTCTTGTTCTCACTCCAACCAGAGTATAGATGACTTCTTGTCTTGTTCTCACTCCAACCAGAGTATAGATGACTTCTTGTCTTGTTCTCACTCCAACCAGAGTATAGAAGACTTCTTGTCTTGTTCTCACTCCAACCAGAGTATAGATGACTTCTTGTCTTGTTCTCACTCCAACCAGAGTATAGATGACTTCTTGTAAGACAAATCACTTTGTGTACATATCCTACTTGTTACTATGAAATTGTTAATGTTAACAATGTTTTGTTACATAACATAGCCTACTTTTTATAATGCAATTGTTAACTTCGCCAATATTTTGTTCTGTAACATAGAATATTTGTTACAATTATTAATCATACTTTTTTGACTGATAACACTAATGCACACGTTGAAGTTCTATGGCATAACTGGTTAATGTGAACTGCTACTGGTATTATTTCTGATCTCGCTGATTGCAACTAACTACATACATTGTATCAAAACTGTTGTGTTCCCTGATTTTTGTTTAATTAGGGCGTAATTATATCATTGCTCTCCATTTACCTGTTGAACTGCTGTTATCTGCACATATAGAGATGGCACACCCGTTTTAGTCAAGTCTTTTTATATCAACTTTCCCTAGACTTTTGTTGTCATTAAACTGCATGCACAATGACAGGTCCTTGGACAAAATGAGTTGTTCTTCTACTAGATAAATTAGAAACCAATAGCCTAAGGACTTCATCTTCCCATAACTTGCTGGAGTCCTGATACACACACCTCGCCAAATTCTCTAGGTAGTTGAGACAGGGCAGCATGAGAATGTCAGCGTGCCTTGTGAGCTTGTATTTAGAGTGAGAGGTTCCCATAGGAGTATGTAGTTAGAATAAGAGGTCCCCATAGGAGTATGTAGTTAGAGTGAGAGGTCCCAATAGCAGTATGAAATTAGAGTAAGAGGTCCCCATAGGAGTATGTAGTTAGAGAGAGAGGTCCCCATAGCAGTATTAAATTAGAGTAAGAGGTCCCCATGGGAGTATGTAGTTAGAGTGAGAGGTCCCCATAGCAGTATGAAGTTAGAGTGAGAGGTCCCCATAGCAGCATTAAATTAGAGTGAGAGGTCCCCATAGGAGTATGTAGTTAGAGTGAGAGGTCCCCAAAGCAGTATGAAGTTAGATTGAGAGGTCCCCATAGCAGTATAAAATTAGAGTAAGAGGTCCCCATTGGAGTATGTAGTTAGAGTGAGAGGTCCCCATAGCAGTATGAAGTTAGAGTGAGAGGTCCCCATAGCAGAATGAAATTAGAGTAAGAGGTCCCCATAGGAGTATGTAGTTAGAGTGAGAGGTACCCATAGCAGTATGAAGTTAGATTGAGAGGTCCCCATAGGAGTATGAAGTTAGATTGAGAGGTCCCCATTGGAGTATGTAGTTAGAATGAGAGGTCACCATAGTAGTTAGAATGAGAGGTCACCATAGTAGTAAGAGTGAAGAGGTCCACTTGGAGTAAGTAGAAAGAGTGAAGAGACTCATACTGGATCTAGTTATTAGAATGATGGGCTCCACATAGAGCACACATCTGATTGTAATTGTTTGACGGATCAATTGTACATTTTATAAGAAACATTTATCTACGAGTGTCACTTTTTATAAATGTAAGGAATGTTCATCTATATACTAATTTATTCATTTTGTCTCGTTCTCATTACAACCAGACTAGGGCCATCATTATAGATGACTTCTTGTCTCGTTCTTACCAGAGTAGCTTCTTCTGCGTTCGTTCTCAATCTCCCGCTACCAAGCCCTGAATAGGGCTTTGCAAGTAGCAGGATGTTGTCCGGAGAACGAAATGTGTTGTGTCGAGTGTTTACAGCTTGGCTGTTATATGTACACCTTTCATCTCCGACACATCCATCTCCTGGCGCAGCCAGAGTATAGGGTCACCATTATAGATGTCTGTTTGTCCCTATCTCACTCACTCCAACCAGTCTATAGGGCCACGATTATAGATGACTTCTTGTCTTGTTCTCACTCCAACCAGAGTATAGAAGACTTCTTGTCTTGTTCTCACTCCAACCAGAGTATAGATGACTTCTTATAAGACAAATCACTTTGTGTACATATCCTACTTGTTACTATGAAATTGTTAATGTTAACGTTTTGTTACATAACATAGCCTACATTTTAATAATGCAATTGTTAACTTTGCCAATATTTTGTTCTGTAACATAGAATACTTGTTACAATTATTAATTTGAGTTGTACTAATAAAGCAAAATATTTTTTTTTAAATAAGTGTTCTTTTTTTAAATTGCAGCAAATTGATTTTTTGTTTTCCTCTTGTTGTTTTGACACTGCCGTAGTGGATGTAGTGTAATAAATGTCATTGTACTATATCTAGCTTGTTTATGAAGTAGCGTATCTAGCCGGTTCCCTTCCTTGCTGCATTTCTTTCTCTTACAATAAGTCATGTACCCATTTATAGCTGAGTCAACTCTAGCGTGCCTGGAACAAGAATTGAACTCAATCCATTTGCCATGAAAAGCGAGTGTTCTACTATTACACTAATCGGACACTTCAGTTTATCTAGAAGCAAAAATGTTTGGTCTGACTAAACCAGGGACAGTTTTGGACAGCGCCCCCCCCCCCCCCCCCCCCCCCCCCGCCATCTTCACACACGTCCATACAATATCAATTTGTGTGTTTTTACTATAGTCAATAGGTTTTTAAATTGGCCTCTTTCCTAACAGTTTCAAGAACACTAGTTTGTAACGCGATCCAAATATGAAATGCCAAGAATTTTTCTCAAATATCTAATTTTCAAGGCGCACATTTGACGTTCTAGTGCAGCAGTCAGTGTCCAAGTCTCACATGTGTAGAAGTTTAGCGAGGTGACCATGACCATCCCTGTTCTTGACTGGATCTCCACTCTAGACCCCTCCACGTTCATTTCTGCTCCCAGATATGAACCGCTTAACACTTACCAGAGGTTCGTCTTTGACCATAATCTAGTTTAAAATACCCTCTGGGGTGTTGACCATAATCTTACTCTTCTCTGCACTGATTTCCATCCCAAATTTCTGGGCAGCATTGTTCAGGTTTGCAACTAAACTCACAATTTCAGGCTCTGTTTCAGCCAGACCGGTAATGTCGTCTGTAAACCGGAGGTATTTGTCCACATATACTGACCGTCCCTACCTGTTCTTTCATTGCTTCTGACATAATGCGTTCAAGAAAAACATTGAATAATGTCGGAGAGAGGAGACACCCCTGATGCACGCCAACTGTCGTGCGGAACCACTCACCTGTGGTCCTGTTGAAGTAAACTGCACTGCTGGCATCGTAGCATAGTTTCTCAATGACGTGGGTGAGCCGCCATCCTACCTCGTACTTGTGCAGAGTTTCCCATGGAGCCTCATGCCTCACCCTGTCAAAAGCCTTTGATCAATGAATACCTGGTACAATGTCTGTTTGTGCTGAGTATTTTCTTCACTTATCAAACGCAGGTTACAAATTTGTTTTATTGTGCTACGACCAGCTTTGAAACCGGCTTGTTCTTTCTCAATAATTTCTTCTGCTAGTGGTTGCAGTCTGTTAATGATGACATTGAGCATAACTTTACTGGCGTAGCTAATCAGACTGGTGGTTCTGTAGTTCTGACACTTGATTGCCCTTCCTTGGTGTCACTACCATAATCAATGATTTTATCCATCTTGTGGGCCATTCTCTTATCACCATAATCAATGATTTTATCCATCTTGTGGGCCATTCTCTTATCACCATAATCAATGATTTTATCCATCTTGTGGGCCATTCTCTTATCACCATAATCAATGATTTTATCCATCTTGTGGGCCATTCTCTTATCACCATAATCAATGATTTTATCCATCGGACCTTGTTAAACTGGATCTTATTTACCATCCCCATACCTCCACTTACGGTGAGAACGTGGTTAAGTGACACTGCCGTTACCCCGGGGAAGCAAACCTGAGAAAATGCAGGAGGAAGCAGACCCTTACTTTAAATGCATGGCGAAGTCGAATACACTGGGCCGACAGGCGTAAAAAATAAAAACATAGTGCAATTCACACCGCCTTGGGACAGAAAAAAGGCGAACGCAAAACAAACAAAAACTGCGAGAATGTGTCCTTCATGCAGACTATTCTACAATGATGGTAGCAGACGTGAAAACTGACCTGACTGAAGCCGACTCAGCTCACTTTATGGACCATCACGTGCACCTTGTCTTGCAAACGAAGCATAGTTATGTAACTGGTCCCTGTTATCCTGACAAGTTCTGTGTCCATCCCGCAGACAGTCTCCGAGACACAAAGACCTGTAAGTCACGTAGCCTAATATACAATATTTGCAACCGTCACAACATTCAATAAATACATCGTGGATTCTGGCCCTGAACTCCGCGCCCTTTCCCGTCAACACTAGAATGCCAGTTAGAATAACTCAAGTTCTGCTGTCGCCAACCATTTCAAAGTCCTGAACACTAAGAGAAGGTAGACATCAAAGTCCTGGACACTGAGAGAAGGTAGACATCAAAGTCATGGACACTAAGAGAAGGTAGACATCAAAGTCACTGTATTCGTCTCCTGCTCCTGTTATGATCGGCACCGGTTTAAAAAGTTTGATTTTCGTAATGGCTGTCGCAAACCTCCTGGTTTGCATGGATACGACATTATATCGCTTGCTTAGGCTTCCAGTATCATTCCTAAGACGTAACTACCGTTTTGTTGTTGTCCTGGCGCGGTCACTGACCCCTTACCTATATATGTTTATATCTGCAGATAGCCTAAACCACAACAGTCAGGAAATACTAATACTATTCTTGTTCTCCTACGTTTTATTTTGCCAGCACGTGAAGTGTTCAGATTAATGATGCTCTGGAGGGGAATTCTTCAAGGTTTTTAAATAGCTTTGTGTGAAGTTGCGTCCTAGTGGACAGCTGCTTGGTACACTGTGGTCTATTAGGCATATCACAGTGTTGTAGGATATACTCGGCTGTCTCAGCTGCTCTCCGCACGTACATATGGGATAACAGACAGGGTAACAAGTTATTCATTTCATCCTCGTGACAAATACAACGAAATAACACATACACATACAACCCACCAGTGACTACATATACTTTAAATCAAAATAAATATAGTACCGATCAAGGGTGATAGAGCCCAAAGGACGCGTTAGTCTACAGAAGGAAAGGACATGAGCTGGTTTGTGTTGTTCATAAGGTTACGTACGAGGACAAGTCAGCAAATACGTCACAAATGTCTTTACGCGACCAACACTTCTCACCGTAAACAGGAATCATTTTCTTACGAATAACCTCAGCTGAAAGTCTTTCTCTACTTTGTAGCGGGTGATTGAGAACGAACGTAAAAGAAGAATGATACGTTACGTACGATTGGAACCAAGGGAACTCTGTTTGGGGGGAATTAAGACGTAAGTACCGATGACTTCATACTGATGCGGTGCGGGAGCCATCTGGAGCTTTTAGACAAGTCACGAACGGATGGTGTTCGGCGAGGCCACGTTATACACATTTGATGCTCCGCCAAGAATCAGCAGCCGAGAGAAGACGCGCGGACACATGCTAGTTCTTTTTTAAGTTTTTGGCGGCAGATTTTGCTAAGGGTACACTGGCGAACCACTTACTAATGCCACTTGCGCCGCCTCTGTCGCAGGTGATATTCGATTTGTGGTGTGGATTTCTGCTGGGAGATTTCTGTTTATCATACCCAACATTACATTTGCCTTATTCACTGCTACCTGGACTTGCTCACTCGCCTTAGCTGTAGGCTCTATTATAATCCCTAGGCTCATTTTCTTATGTATCATTTTAATATTTTTCTCGCCCATTCTGTAATTATGTTCCATGTGAATGATTGTACACTTATCTATATTAAACTCCATTTGCTATCTCACAGACAAGTCTTGAATCTTTATCTAAATCCGACCTCAATATATCCACCTCTACTATAGATGAGACACTCCTACATAGTTTTGTATTGTCCGCATTTCAATCATGGATCCTATATCAATGTCCAAATCGTTTATATATATATCAAGAATCATATTTGTACCAAAACAGCCCTGTAGCACTCCACTTTTTACTTCACACCACTCAGAGTACTCCTTATTTATGCCGACTCTCTGCCTTCCCCCCCCCCCCCACCCCGTTAACCAACCTTCAATCCATTCGGCAACTTCCTTCCCCGCCCATTTTAACTTTTCAAATAATCGTCGACGAGGTACTCAGCCAAAAGCTCCCACAAAATCTAGATAAATAACATCCACTGGTTTCCCCCTATTAATCATTTTAGGAACCTTTTCCATGAATTCCAATAGATTTGTTAAGCACGATCTCCCGCCAGTAAACCAATGCTGACTATTTCTAATTAGATTAAACCTGTCTAGGTGCTTTGCAATGTTTTCTTTGATTATTGATTCTAACAATTTACTATGCTTTGTTAAACTCACAGGTCTATAATTTACTGGATCTTATTTCTTTTCCTTTTTGAATAACGGGATCACTCCTGCATATTTCCAATCCCGTGGAACAATGCCTTTGGCAAGAGATTGAGAACATGATATAGCCAATGGTTTTGCTAGTTGGTCTCTAATTACAAACAACAATTTTGGATGGATACCATCTTGATCTGGACATTTATCCACTTTTAATCCTTCCAATTTTTAGTAACCACAATACAGATTGATTTTAATCCCACTATATCCATTATCTATTGCTATGGTATCTTAGAGCAGTCTTCTTGTGTGAAGACTGCCAAAGTATTGATTTAGTAGATTAGCTGCCTCCTTATTTTTTCTTATTATTTTACATGTGCTATCTAGGAGAGGACCTACCTTGTCTTTCGGTCTTTGTTTATTTCTAACATAAGAAAAGAAACTTTTACAATCAGTCTTGATTCTATTAGCTAGTTTTTTTTTCTAAGTCTATTTTCACTGTTTTATTTACTTTCTGAGCTATGTTTTGCTTATCTAAATATTTTAAATATGTTTTTAATATATAGGATCGATATATACTACTTATAGGATCGGTGAGTGACGTGGACCTTGATGTTAACTCATGCGCTTGAGCTTAGCAAGTTTGAGTGCAAAGTGGAAACGTGTGTAAAGGCAATGCTCGCTCCAAGTGCAGAAAGAATCGCCACTGAGACGTCCGTTACTGACTTTCGATTTGACTAGATGTGATCAATTTCATGACGATGTTATCAATTGGACCCTTTGTGGGTGCATTTCTTGTGGAGGGTTTTCATGAAATAGATTAGTCTCGCCGAAAGTAGCATGCATCGTTTCTGGTCTCCCCAGAGAGTGGTCCCACTTAGGCTTCACCCTGTCGTTGGGGGCACATTCTTCCACTGAAGTAGTCCTTGATGATGATCCTATAATAGCTACGATATTGTCTAAGAGCTTCATGGATGGTGTCGAAGAAATCAGCATGCTCTTGTTCATCTTTATCTGATGTTGATGCATACCTGTATGTTGGTAGCAGTGTGGCGCTTGGAATTGACAATGTCTAGAGAAGTCAGATAAGGATCAACGAACGCCACTTGTTGAACAAGATGCGCAATTCGTGGAGCGACGAGGCAAGTGGCTCATCTGGGGTGCAAAGCATATCAAACGGCAGTTGTAGGTGCGCACGGTCAATCGCGTGTTTCTAGTTAAGCGAGAGCAATGGACAGGCAGGAATATGTATGCTTAGTAATCATTAGCAATAAGCATATTAGGTCTATAGCTTTCACAAGCTACTGGCGGGCGCAACTGAGCACCAATAAGGATGTCTGCTAGACGTGCAGTGATGTCGGTTAAATTAATAACGCTAAACATAGGTTTGAGCCTACATCTTCTCCAATTGCATGTCAAATTGAAATCTGATCAACGAAATATGTTTATAATTAAATAGAGCGAAAATAGGTAGCATTCAGTTGTGGTAAGAGGGAAATGGTGAATTGCCGTATGAGCGTGAGTAGGCAGTACAATTATTAATGCAATAAGAAATGTTTCACTCTAATGGCCGTTTTTGCGAGAGGACGACACGCACGTACACATAGACAACGATAACAACACACTGTTTGTTAACGACAGTCTATTACGTTAGATTGCTCTGTTGTAGCCCCTCCTGTTTTAATTGGTAGAAACTTTGACCTCATCTTCACAGCCGGGTCATCCAATCCAGGGTTGCGCGTGTGTTCTGTGGTTCACAACATGATTAGCGTTTTGTCGAGTGACATGATAATGAAGATTGGACAAGAATATAGGACATTATGTACCATGTTGCAGATGAGTTCATTTTTCCAAAACATAAACATGATCTAATTCAGTGGTCTCAAAAGCATGGCCATTAGGCCCAATGCAACCCGCGAAGTAGTTCTCTGCGGTCCACGGCGTGATTGGCGTTTTAGAAGGCGATAAAGGAAGATAGTCCCTGTCACATTTAAATTGGATTTTTAGACAAAGACATTGAAAACCTTAACACATATATATGGTCTATTTAAAAAACAAACATTGATTTAATGTAAGTTTACGGTGCAAGTCATAGTCATTAAAAAACGCGAATAACCCTCACAACAGAGTGTGTACATTTGATAGAACCACTGACAAAAAAATACACGAAACAATTTTGCACCAATCATACCTTTCCTGAACACCAAAATAGTGTTTTTTGTGAATGGGGGGGGGGGGGGGGGGGGTTACTTGCATTCGCCGTATTTCTCTATTCCTCAAGGCGGTATGCGTTGCACTATGTTTTTATTTTGCGCCTGTAGGCCCAGTGCATCCGACTTCGGCATGCATTTTTTGTAATAGTCTGTTTCCTCATGCATTTTCTAAGGGTTTGCCTCCCTGGGGTAACGACCGGTGCCTTCTGCCTCATTAAAAAAAAACAGTAAATTGATGGTAAAAGTCTGACCTGATATTTATTTCGGTAGGTTTCTGTCAAAACTTCACATAGCCCCTTACTCTTTGTCGATCTGGTCCGTCCAAGTTTTTCACGGAAGGAACAATGTAATCACGTATGTTATCTCCGCCTTTCTTTGGTGACAAATTAATAATGTTCTTTATTAATAGCGTTAATTTAACTTGTCCATGTGCGAGAAGTTCTATTTCTCTTATTTTAACTCCTTCGATGCGGCATTGGGTCTTGGTCAACTGTGGTTTGTAGACTAGAACAGCCAGCTATGAGTCGCTGTCAACTTATTCGCGTTTCTGCATCTTCGGCTCAAGCTCATTCACGGGGTGATGTATCTTCGGCCTCATTTCATTCACGGTGATGTATCTTCGGCCTCATTTCATTCACGGTGATGTATCTTCGGCCTCATTTCATTCACGGTGATGTTTCTTCGGTCCCGGCTCATTGACGGTGATGTATCTTCGGCCCCGGCTCATTCACTGTGATGTATCTTCGGCCCCAGCTCATTCACGGGGTGGTGTATCTTTGGCCTCAGGTCATTCACGGTGATGAATATTCGGCCCCAGCTCATTCACAAGGTCATGTATCTTCGGCCTCAGTTCGTTCACAGTGATGTATCTTCGGCCTCAGCTCATTCTCGGTCATGTATCTTCGGCCTCAGCTCATTCACGGGGTGATGTATCTTCGGCCTCAGCTCATTCACGGGGTGATGTATCTTCGGCCTCAGCTTATTCACGGTGATGTATCTTCGGCCTCATATCATTTACGGGGATGTATCTTCGGCCTTGGCTCATTCACGGTGATGTATCTTCGGCCTTGGCTCATTCACGGTGATGTATCTTCGGCCTTGGCTCATTCACGGTGATGTATCTTCGGCCCCAGCTCATTCACGGGGTGATGTATCTTCGGCCTCAGCTCATTCGCGGGGTGATGTAGCTTCGGCCTCAGCTTATTCATGGTGATGTATCTTCGGCCCCGGCTCATTCACTGTGATGTATCTTCGGCCTCATATCATTTACGGTGGTGTATCTTCGGCCTCAGCTCGTTCACGGTGATGTATCTTCGGCCCCGGCTCATTCACTTTTCTGCATATTCGGCCCCAGCTCATTCACGGGGATGTATCTTCGGCCCCAGCTCATTCACGGGGTGATGTATTTTCGGCCCCAGCTTATTCACGGTGATGTATCTTCGGCCTCATATCATTTACGGTGGTGTATCTTCGGCATCAGCTTATTCACGGTGATGTATCTTCGGCCCCGGCTCATTCACGGTGATGTATCTTCGGCCCCGGCTCATTCACGGTGATGTATCTTCGGCCCCGGCTCATTCACGGTGATGTATCTTCGGCCCCGGCTCATTCACGGTGATGTATCTTCGGCCTCATATCATATACGGTGGTGTATCTTCGGCCTCAGCTCATTCACGGTGATGTATCTTCGGCCTCAGCTCATTCACTTTTCTGCATATTCGGCCCCAGCTCATTCACGGTGATATATCTTCGGCATGAGCTCATTCACTGTGATGTATCTTCGGCCCTCAACAGATAATTCAAAATCTTTGAGGGTTGTTTTTTAAACGTAGTTCCTTTACATTTCCTTCGTTCATTTACGTGACCACGCTTCTATTGAATCCAATGCGAATTTCTGGCTATTTGCCACCCGAGCTTGCCACTGAATTGTTCGTCGGAACGTGAGAAATGGTTGTCAAAGTGCCGCTGTAGTACAGATGCTAAATGCACAGGATTCCCAGACAAGCGATCAGTGTTCAATCCCCAGCTGGTGCAGGATTGTTGTCCGATCACAAACTGGCTCTTGTGGTCGACCCAGCCTCAGAAATTGGGTCCGGATCCTGTGGTCGACCCAGCCTCAGAAATTGGGTACCGTGGGTCACCAAATAATATGGGACTAACAATATATGTCACATTCGCTGCATGGCATGGAACGGGATTTTGACTTTCTTTACTTTTTACATGAAAACATCAATTGTTGGAGCTGAATACCAGCTACTGCAAGCTAAGGCAAGGAAATAGCGTTTCTCAGCTGTTATTGTCCACATGGCACACATCTGAACGTCAGCTTCTCACAGCTGTGACAGTTGTAATCACTTGGGGAGTTAAAACCATAAAAAAAAAGCTAAGCATTCAAAAGCAGAACAAACATCTTTGTTTTATTTAAACAGTCAATCATAGACAAAGAAAAAAAGAGGCAGGTTTAATCTTATCTTTGGAAACGTCAGAAACAGACTTTAGACATCTCAAGTAATGTTCTAGAAGATACCGTCGCATCATTGTTTCCCTCCTACGCGAAAATACGTTGACAAAGCGTTCAATATCGCTACAACGACGCGCGAACTGGGATTGTTAAAAGCCTGCCGGGATACATTCAGGCAGTTTGTGCCGAGAGAGAAACCAGTCAGTTTGCGCCGAGAGAGACACCTTTCAGACAGCGTTGCAGAGCTAGAGTGAGAGGTCGTTTTTAGTGTAGAGAAAACTGTTGACTAGACAAGTTTTTGTCAAGTTCCAATATCCAGCAGCCTAGCTACCGAGGTAAACTCAAATTTGATCTCTTGTTATTAGGTTCGCAAATAACCAAGTGATTTGGCGCCAATATCGGGAGTCTCCCATAATTGATTTCTGCAAAGATAGACTCGTGTCCGAATTATCTTTGACAACGGTCCACCATTTCTACAAAGATAGACTCGTGTCCGAATTATCTTCGACAACGTGGTCCACCATTTCTAAAAAGATAGACTCGTGTCCGAATTATCTTCGACAACGTGGTCCACCATTTCTACAAAGATAGACTCGTGTCTGAATTATCTTCGACAACGTAGTCCACCATTTCTACAACGATAGACTCGTGTCCGAATTATCTTCGACAACGTAGTCCACCATTTCTACAAAGATAGACTCGTGTCCGAAATATCTTCGACAACGTAATCCACCATTTCTACAAAGATAGACTCGTGTCCGAATTATCTTTGACAACGGTCCACCATTTCTACAAAGATAGACTCGTGTCCGAATTATCTTCGACAACGTAGTCCACCATTTCTACAAAGATAGACTCGTGTCCGAATTATCTTCGACAACGTAGTCCACCATTTCTACAAAGATAGACTCGTGTCCGAATTATCTTCTACAACGTAGTCCACCATTTCTACAAAGATAAACTCGTGTCCGAATTATCTTCGACAACGTAGTCCACCATTTCTACAAAGATAGACTCGTATCAGAAGCCTCACATCCAGAGTTTAAAAGAGGAGCAAAGTTCGACTACGGACCGAGCCTTGGGTTAATTAAGACTTGAGACAAATCAACGGTGCAATTACACAAAAGGCTTCGATTTAGTCGTGTAGTCACGAGGGAACAATTCGGTTAAGAACTCGAGAATCTAATATATCATATTTAGTCACAGACCCAGTTATAGGATAAGATAGACAGTTAAATAAATACCTGAGTTTTTCGTGTGTGAGTGAAAAAGACAGTTTAATAAAGATGCATTATTATTGCTCGTCATATAAACTACAAGAGCCTTTGTGTTTTGTTACCTGCAGTGTTTTAGTTGTCATCGTATGGGTCTTGACTATATAATAAGAGTTAGTGTAGAACATATATGCGGAATGTATAATGAGAAATGTACGAGAAGATGAGAACATTGAAAGTTTCTACCCATTTTACGATTGGGGGGTACGAGATTCCAGAGTTAGTTCCGATACGCAGATGACACAGTTATACTATCAAGAAGTGCGGAACGGTTAGAGCAGCTACTTTCAGCCGTTAATGGACATAGTTAAGATCAAAATCTGTTCATAAACATAAACAAAACAAAGATAATGACCACCGATAAAACACAATGTCAGCATAAATTTACAGTGAGTGGTGAAGAAATAGATCAGGTTACACATTTTGAATATCTGGGCTCCAGAATCGACAAAAATGGTGACTGCTCGAAAGAAATCAGAAGAAGACTAGCTATGGCAATGCAGAGACTGAACAGCCTGAAGAAATTATGGCAGGGCACCAACAAAACGATAAAAGTAAAAGTCTTGAGAGCCTGTGTTTTTCATGTGGCAGCTTATCGCTGTGAAGCATGGACGATTACCAAAATTTCTAGACAAAGAATCGAATCCTTCGAGTCAAAATATTACAGAAAGATCCTCAGAATACCCTGGACAGAGAAAAGAACAAATGTAGACATTCGGCAAGAGTTGAACATAGAGGAGAACTGGTTTATCAATTCCATTTTGGCTAGAAAATGCAAATACATTGGTCACATCAAGAGCCACAACGGTCTTGAGAGTACGGTGATGAAAGGTATGGTGCCAGGCAAAAGAGGAAGGGGTAGACCAAGAAGACGATGGCACCAAGATATCCAGGAGTGCCTGAGTATGACAGTGGCGGAAGCTGGTGTTTTGGCAAGGGAACGAATTTCTTTCAGACAGACTGTGATGGGAGCGACGTTCTACAAAGGACATGCTACACGATGGTGAGTGTAGAAGAGGAGAAGTAAGGACCTGACAACCCAATAGTCCACGTACAGCGCAACAGAACGGAGCAGGGTTGTGTAGACTGGTACAAGAAGAGCAAATGTTGCACGTGATCTGAATTCAAAGAAATAGTAGTGTAAAGCTGTTATAATGAGAATAAATGATTGCTCGTGACCAGTATAGAAAGAAGTAAGGTTGTGAAGGATATGGTAGGACTGCTACACAGCACGAGCCACAAACTCAACAGCAGTCGGATACTATAATATCCACTCACAGAGACCGGGCTATAACCATCTCGATAACAGGGGTGAGGAAGTTGAAACCTTGGAGGATGACCATTCCCTAACCTTAACCAAAACCATCACAGATACTCCTGTCTTCTACTGCAGAAGATGACACACACCTTTAACTCCAGATCTTACATTCAGCACCTCAGATATATTTGGACTTATAAGTAGGAGACCATATTGGTTGTAGCGACCATCTTTCTCTCTGTTCAGAGTGTAACTTCCAATTCAGAATTGGCCATAACAAGATGGAATTTCAACACCAGCAGAGAAACCAATTGGGGCTCTTACAGACACCAGGTGAATACCCTGTTGTCTGATCTCAAAGTACAGAATAAAGACATAAATATAATGACTCAATGATTCAATAGGTGTTTCTCTAAACTGCAACAAAAACCATTTCTATAGGATTCTCGGGCAACTACAAGCCATGTTGGTTAAGCACACACCAAGAGTACCAGGGCGCTATGCAAAGGGTCAGAAAGGACGAAGAGTCTCAGCTCTCACTTGAAAACAAGAAATTAAAAAAGGATGCAGCAAAATATCAGAAGATAAAACTAGTAAAAAAAAAGGTGAAAGCTGGAGGGAAACAAAGCAGGCATCGTTGAAACGTAATTAAAAAATGACAAGAAAATATAGAGACAAGTAAAATCTCTTAACGAAGACTATTTCTCTCCTTTACAACCATCAAGTTGAGCGAGAAAGTAACTTGAATATTAACAACGGCCAGCAGAAAGATCTATAAGAAGATAATTGCTAGCAAGCAATGGCAAACAGAAATATATGCTCCAATACACAGGGATAACTACAGAAAGCGATTTCCAAACTTCAGACAAAAAAGTCACCCTTTCGCAGATGATATTAGCAATGAAATGGTTATCAATCTGAGCTCAGCAGCAAAGACAAAATTGCTTGAGATGTTTAACTTCAGCTGGGCGAATGAGACCGTACTCCAAGTATGGAAAGATGTCATCGCGATACCCATATTTACAAAAGGGAAATATAAGACTACTGCTGCAAGTTACCTGTCAATCCATCTTACAAGCTGTGTGGGGAAGACTGTGAAATAAGAATACTGCTTCAAGTTACCTGTCAATCCATCTTACAAGCTGTGTGAGGAAGACTATGAAATAAGACTACTGCTTCAAGTTACCTGTCAATCCATCTTACAAGCTGTTTGGGGAAGACCATCAAATGAATTGTAAATCACAGATTAAAATAGCATTTGGAATCTGGGCTGATACTGTTGCCCGAATAAGCTGGAGAGAATGGTATGGTATAGAATATTAAGTCCCTTGCTTGTCCCAAGCAGTAAGGGATGCCACCTAGAGTTATAAATCATCTGCAGTCAAGTCTTTGATAAGGTGTGGAAAGACGGCCTTAATACAAAGTGGTACTATTCTTCTTTGTCTTCAGCGTTCGTCATGAAAAGGACGTTGTGTTGTAGTTTACAGCGAATGCACAAACCTTTAAGAACGCTTACAAAAAAATAAGTAATACGTTCCCACTTGGAGTACACAATATGCCAATATCAGATGCAAAGAGCTACTGGATTACAAACACTGTTCCACGGAAGAGACATACAAAGAATAATGCAGATGGAAATACATTAGCATGACAACGCACCCTATGCTGGCAAGACTAGATGATTTTGCATTGAGTCACCTTCTTCTTCTTCTTCTTCTTCTTCCTCGTCAGTCTTCTGACCTCGATTTCAATAATATAACGAAGGCAGCAGTCGAATTGAGTCTACGTACCCTTCCGTACAGCTTCTCGTGAAAGGACACTGTCTGTTGCCAAATCCTAGTTCTTTTGTCGGTATACGATTTGTAGGACTTCAAATTGTGTTCTTCTGTTACCTGGGCTGGACCACAACTATAAGGGTGTATCAGCAAAAACATAACTACAGGGAAAACGGCAATTCTAACAGACTCCAGGAGTGTACAACCCATCTCAAGCCCCAAACAAGATAGACTCTCACATGAAATAAAATACAGCATCGGATTGCTGTCTCAAAAAAACAGATTTAGTGCTACAGTTGATTCCGGCATACTCTGGAATTCCTGGAAACGAGAAAGCAGATGAAGTTGCAAAAGACGTTAGTGACGGCACGCAGACTCCCCATCCACAGAGATATAAAGAAGCAAAGACACTCATCAAACGATCCATGAGAACAGAATGGAGAGACCATTACCAAAAACTAAAACAAAAACAAGCAAGAAAATGACAGTATAGACAAATTTGGCAGAGATAGGCAGACAAATATATTCAGACTCAGTACGGGACATTGCAGACTCAAGTCCCATCTCCACAGAATGGGTTTCAGAGACACCGCCACGTAAGACTTTGGAGCACCCAAGCAAACAGCAGAACATATTCTGCAGGACTGCCTGACCTATATAGACCAAAGAGAGGCAATCTGGCCTGGGGGAGCGACCATGCTCGAACAGGTGTGGGAGACCGGTGAAGATCTGAAACGCAGTCTCCTTTGTGAACCTCACCAGACTAGAAGTATAGCATCAGTTTATCGAAGAAGAAGAATAATTAAGGCAGCAGTCGCCTTGAGCCTACGTACCCTTCCGTACAGCTTCTCGTGGGAAGAACACCGGCTGTTACAAAATCCTACTTCTTGTGTAGGTATTTGATGGGCAGGACTACAAGCTGTTCTACTGTCACGTGGTCACAAAGGTCCGTAATGCCAATCTTGAACTTACTGTTTAGATGACATCTAAGTCTGTTGTGTCCAGAGGATGATCGCCTGGTTGGTGACAAGCATCCTATGTCGCCAGGGTGGTCTTTTCCGATTTTGCACTGTACGTTGCCGTGATGACTGCTTTAGTCTCATTGTACGTGATTGCTGCATCACTCTGCTGCAGCCTTCCTCCCTCTCCGCCTCCTCGTTGCCTTGAATGTCGCAGTGAGCTGGTATCCATTGGACTATGCTTTTTATGAAGCACTGGGACAGGCGTTCGAGTGACTCTGCCTGAGCGCCGTTCATTTTACTGTTGGTTGTTGAGAGGCGTTAACACTGTGAGGATGGCCACTTGCTATTTTGCCTGTTCCTTGTGGTCTATAAGGGTTTCAGCTGCTTGTCTCAGGGTACTGTCCTCGGCACTGAATTTGCTGCAGCGCCTCGTAGTGTCGAATGATGCTGAATATACTGTTGAACCATCTAAAACATGGCAGCTTCGTGCGTTGAGAAAGGAGACTTAAAAGTCAGCACCAACTCATCAAGTCATCACAAGATGAAGTCTACCCTAAACACAATACCGTGGGAACAGGATAAGAAAACCGTACAAATGAAAACAGCAATCAGTGATTTCACAACTCGACATGACTATATACGGTAGATAGACTTTCCCTTAAAGATTCAACACTAAACTCAAAATTGTATGGAGCTAAAGAGATCTCAATATAACGGTCGAGTGTATCATGGGAGCTTTTCTGATGTTGAAAAATTAAATATCTTCAATCAACGATCGAATTCTTCATGAAAACTCTTCTGATGATGTAAATATCAACTATCTGCAAACAACGGGCGAGTTTACCATAAAAACTCTTCTGGTGCTGGAAACATCTAATATATGATTACAAGAATAACTCCTAAATCAACGGGAAAGAAAAAGCAAAGCAGCTTTAATTGGTTGCCAACCTCGGCTCATTAATCTTGACTTCATGCGGTCCCTATGATTTGAGTTTGAGACCCCCTCATTTATAGGATAGTCTTACCAGTTGAACAGAAGAGAGCAGGTCATGGTCTTCAGACTCAGCACAGGCCACAACAGACTGAGGTACCATCTATTCAATAAACTGAAGATAGGTGGTACTGACGAATGCACCTGTGGTACAGAGAAAATGACCGCTGAACATCTGCTGCAAAATTCCCATACATACGAGGACCAGAGAAAGCACATGTGGCCATCACCAGTGCCAACACTAGACAAGTTCTATGGCAGTGTCGACAGCCTCAGGATGATTGCTGCTTTCTTCGAACACAATCAAGTTGACGTCTGACAGCGTACGAAGAAGAAGAAGTAGAAGAAGAAGATGAAGAAGAAGAAGAAGAAGAAGAAGATTTATAGGATAGCCGAAGTATCATGATGTTCCAAGTAGGTTTCCGGGTTGGTATTGCTTGACCTAAAAAAAACAATTAGGACTCTGGAGACTAAACCAGGTCAGTTTTTTTTCTTATTTTATTAGTAGGCGTCGGACATCATGGTGGACTTTGTGTTTATTCTGACCAAATTGATTGCGTGCTGACAGCGTCACGCGACCTTGGTGCAGAACGAATTCGCGCTCCATTTTCTGTACAATAATCGCAGAGACAAGTATATTTGAAGCATTCATTATTGTGATTGTTGTCGCCCTACTGTTTGTATCTTAGTCTTGAGTTTCCGCTTGGTTCGTTATTTATTATGTTCGTTAATCTGATAATATCACTGCCGCTGGCTGTTTGGCTTACGCTTGCACACGCATTAAGGTCTATGTGTGTTCGCGCTTTATGATTGATGATAGAACAGTTAGAAAGTGATAGTGTCTGTGTCGGTTTGAGGCTGTATGGCGTAGCTGTAAATAGTCCGGATTGTTTTGTTTTTAGGGTAGCGCCGAACAGTTTCTCCTCGAGTGGAATGGGCGAGGGCCACACCCTTCTCACCAAAGATGGGCAGAAGATGCAGCACAGTGAATGAGTTGACAACAAAAAACTCAGCTGACTGCTTGCGAGCCACAACAACCCAAGGGTCATTTCCGGCACCAAAAGATAACCCTGGAAATAGGTTGCATCAGTGTAGTCTATGAGAAAAGGAGTCGCTTTTTGGAATGAAAACCAAGTCTCAAAAATGCTGTGCAGATCCGAGATGTGTCGGACAGAAACGTGCATATATCGCAGCTCCCATAAAACTGCGTCACAATGTGCTTTTCCAGACGAACATCTATGAATATATATAGATTTATGTGTGAATTGGGAGCAGTCTTGTCGTACATGTGCTGATGTCATATCTGCCAGGCTGCAGTTAGAAAGGCTGGTTGTACATGTCTTGAATTTGGTGTACATGTGGTGTCTCATTCTGTTGTGGCCAGTTTGAACAAAAGGAATCATCATCTTCTTTGTCGTTCGTTCTCAAATTTCTGCTCTCAAGCCCTGCCCGTTCTCAAATTCCGTCAACCAAGCCCTGCCCGTTCTCAAATTCCGTCAACCAAGCTCTGTCCGTTCTCAAATTCCGTCAACCAAGCCCTGACCGTTCTCAAATTCCCGCTCTCAAGCCCAGAAAACGCCTTTGCAAGTAGCAGGATGTAGTTCGGAGAACGGGATGCGTTGTGTCGTAGTTTACAGTTTGACTGATATTTGCATCCTACTTCAGCATGGCATTTTTGGCTACCGTGTTAGCCTTCTCTCTTCGATCTCTTTTACCGTGTTAGCCTTCTCTCTTCGATCTCTTTTACCGTGTTAGCCTTCTCTCTTCGATCTCTTTTACCGTGTTAGCCTTCTCTCTTCGATCTCTTTTACCGTGTTAGCCTTCTCTCTTCGATCTCTTCTACCGTGTTAGCCTTCTCTCTTCGATCCCATTTCCTTAGTCATTTGACGCTGTTGCAACTATCCAGGATCACCACATGTAGGTGGAGAAGGGTCTTGGCAGCTTGGGGTGGCTGACCTCTACAGCTCATGCACTACTCAGCATCTTGATACCAAAACAAAGATAATTTTGTCTTTTCTTAACAGTTAGAAGTATCCATCATCTGCGTGGTGTCATCTTCCTTCCACTAGATATTGTATTGACCTTATATAATGGATTAGCTTCTTCGTGGTTGACCAGATATTACTGCTGTATCAATTTCGTTTACTCTTTTCCCTTGATGTTACACTTGAAGATATCAACTGAATCGCTGTTTGCTGGAACCATTGAGACATTACCAAGACTGCCCTTAATTAATTCAGTACAGCGGTTTTCTGGGATTAGAGTGTCGTTATGGCTGACTACTTTAGTTAGTATCACATTTCCCCACGCATGTTGTTGTTGTTGTTGTAGGGCAGTTCCTGCTGCGACCTTAATTGGAAATGAGGATGTGTGGGGAGGGGGTTGATATCAACTTGTCTCAGATAAAGTAAACTGTGCGTTGTACTGTATGTTTGTGTAATACGACCCAGTGCATCTAGCTTCAGCACCATTTGTTAAAATGGACCTACTTACTCCCCATAGTCGCACGAACTTGCTGAATTCGAATACACGCGTGTTTTGGGTTGTTAGCCTTGTCGCTAACCACTTCGCTACACCGTATTCTCTCCCTCCCCTCAACCATTTCCCGCATCCCCGACCGCCCCCCCCCCTTTTTCCCTCCCGTGTTTTCCAATCTCGATTTGTCCTTCAGTATATTTCTGGCATGGCTATCGTGATTATTGTTCTCGTCCCTTCTATTGTTTGGATGGATCAGGGCGCTAGGAAGAAAATGTTGTTGGTGTCCTAATCTGACATCCTGCAAAACACAACACATGCTTAGAAATACAATACAATAATACGCTTAGGCGACTAGGGCCCGTCGCGTCGAATGATCAGACCCGTGTCCAAGTCTGATGGTCTCGTACCAGACAGCCTACAGTTCTGTGGGGAAGGTGACCAGATCTGTTTCAGCCAAAAGTTGTGAGGACGACTCCAGCATGAGCACGGCATCTTCCCGACCCTAGTTCTTACAGCCAGCAGGAGCATCTCGTGGGTCGGGTCTCCGAGGGGGGGGGGGGGGGGGGCAGGTCACCTGTCCGTTGAGAGAAACGCGATGGCGATTAATCGTCGAGGCAATGCCTGCGAGTGGAGTGTGCCTAACTACTTCGGGGATTAGTAACCTTCTTTCGCACTATCAGTAATGTATATTTAATGCAAGTAACTTTAAGGTCGTTCAATAATCAATGACACAAATTAGTGTGAGGCTTGAAGATCGTCAATAGTACAGGAAGAACAACATTAGCTTCTGGATTACAGGCCAGACTTCTTCAGCTGGCAGACGGGCTGAAGGGTGCCTACCTCTGCGCATGAAATAAACAGCTTAACTGTGTACAATATGGCGATCGGGGTCCACCAAAGAATCGTTTCGCGGTAGAAAATTATAGCAATGTTTTCGTGTTGAACTTATATCCGCTATCAATTCCGTAACCATTTTTTTTTAACATGTGGATAATTGCTAACCTAGGACATCCATGACAATATAGTCCTGCACCTCGTTCTATGTCTGCTACCAATTTAACTGGCGGACTGTCGGGCGCCGTATGGAAAGGTTTGTTGTGTGTCAGGCGCCGTGACGAAAGGTTTGTTGTGTGTCAGGCGCCGTGAGGAAAGGTTTGTTGTGTGTCGGGCGCCGTGAGGAAAGGTTTGTTGCGTGTCAGGCGCCGTGAGGAAAGGTTTGTTGCGTGTCAGGCGCCGTGAGGAAAGGTTTGTTGTGTGTCGGGCGCCAAGAGAAAAGGTTTGTTGTGTGTCGGGCGTCAAGAGAAAAGGTTTGTTGTGTGTCGGGCGCCGTGTGGAAAGGTTTGTTGTGTGTCGGATGCCAAGAGAAAAGGTTTGTTGTGTGTAGGGCGCCGTGTGGAAAGGTTTGCTGTGTGTCGGATGCCAAGAGAAAAGATTTGTTGTGTGTCGGGAGCTAAGAGAAAAAGTTTGTTGTGTGTCGGGCGCCAAGAGAAAAGGTTTGTTGTGTGTCGGGCGCCGTGTGGAACGGTTTGTTGTGTGTCGGATGCCAAGAGAAAAGGTTTGTTGTGTGTCGGGAGCCAAGAGAAAAGGTTTGTTGTGTGTCGGGCGCCGTGTGGAAAGGTTTGTTGTGTGTCGGATGCCAAGAGAAAAGGTTTGTTGTGTGTCAGGTGACGTGTGGAAAGGCTCGTTGTGTGTCGTGAGAAATAGTTTGTTGTATTTACTGAGTTTATTTTACTGGGCCACCCATATCGGCTCAAAATCTCTCAAACAAATGGCTGTCCATGTGTTACAGAAGTCCAGACTTCGGAACACGTACTTCAAGACTGTCCATGTGGGACAGAAGTCCAGACCTTGGAACACGTACTTCAAGAATGTCCATGTGGGACAGAAGTCCAGACCTCGGAACACGTACTTCAAGAATGTCCATGTGGGACAGAAGTCCAGACCTCGGAACACGTACTTTAAAAGTGCCGCCCCAGAACTAAAATGTCAGATCTGGACAGATGGAGCAGAACTGAGGCAAAAACTATGACCTGGAAAGGACTGTGGACTTCATCGTAGTGATAGGACTGATGAGTTAGCATGATCAGAAAACCCGAACACAGAAGTAGAAGAAAAAGAAGGATGTAGTTGGTAATACAGTTTTATTATGGATTTAACATGTTGATTTTTAACTTCATTTTATAAATAACTAAATATTGGTTTATCAATATGGAAAAAACTAATGGAAAAGTGTTCGAACAACAGTCTTCATTGCACCTGAGTGACCCCTTGCCTTGTGTCTTCTATTGCTGAAAGTGTCAACAGCAGAGCACAAACTCAATAGCTCCAGTGGAGGTTCAGATATTGTTTGTACAGCTGGATCAACTAGCAGAAGCGTTCCTACTGTGAAAAAACCCCTACATGCCCGGTCTATCGAACTCAGCAAGGCGTGTTTTGAACCCGATACGCTGTGGTTGTTAACCGAGCTCACATTTGCTAGTCCACTGAATCGTCAACGTTATACTTCTACTTCTACTTTTGCCAACCCATTTTCTACCGGGTTGTAGTCCAGTGTCGTGGTATGTATTCATTCTACCGGGTTGTAGTCCAGTGTCGTGGTATGTACTTGACTTTAACATCTCTCGGGCCTGAGTAACATTTGTCTTCATTTTGCGACAGGTCTCGTTTACGTTGTCTATCCTTTTTTTCCTCTGTCTACCTCTCGTCCTTCTGATGATCTCCGGTAGAAGGTTGCATGAACATTGTGATCTGCTTGCATTCTGGCAATGTGGCCAAACCAATTAATTATGTGTTGCTCGTTGTACTGAAGGCAAGGAATTGTTCCAACCTTTTCCCGAATATTCATATTTGTGATTCTGTCTCTTCTGGTGCTGTTAAGTGATCTTTCGTAGGCAGCGCATTTCGCAGGTGGCTAACTTTCGCTCGTGCGCCCTATTCATTGATTTAATGTCCATATCTGGCAGTGGTTGCGCAGGGTCGTGATGAAGATATTATTTATCATCTGCATTTTTGCTTAGAGGGAAATCTTGCTGTGTCTTAGTAGTTAGATAAGTGACAGTGTTTGCCCTCTGCACTCTCGTCTCTGTCGAGTCTATCATCCTCAGTAACAAAAGAAACGTTCCGTAATACCTAAATCCTATACCTGCTTCATTTTTGTTTCATTTACATGATCAAGTGTCTTGTACTTTCTATCTATATTCATTGTCTCTGTTTTTGATATTGATGTCGTACTTTTTACAGTTTAAGTAGAGTGAGTCGATAGGACATGATAGGTTATGTTAATTGTGGTGGGTCAAACATTGGTCGTCTGCGAAGAGCAATTTGTTGGTACTTTCCTGTTCTGTTTTTCCCTCCTGTATGATTTTATTAATATAATTGACAAATATTAGTGGTGAGAGAACATAGCCCTGTCTAAATATTAGTGGTGAGAGAACATAGCCCTGTCTAAATATTAGTGGGGAGAGAACATAGCCCTGTCTAAATATTAGTGGTGAGAGAACATAGCCCTGTCTATGGCCTAATGAAATGGGGAACCACTCCGACATACCTTCTGTTGTTCTTACTACACTCGAGCTGTCCTGGTCATTTACTTCTGTTGACTATCGAACGCCTTTTCTTGATTAATGAATATCTGGATGTTTTGTTTCCATAATGTTCTATAGACTATTCACATATTTGCCTCAATATAAATATTGCGACAGTGCAATGTTAGTGTTGAGTAGTAATTTAATGTAAGTGTATATGTCATTTACAATTTAACTGGATATTTTGAATAGTAAAGGTGACACTGGAGCAAGGAGTACCACAAGGGGGAGTACTGTTACCCACACTTTTTATGGTGTATATAAACAACATCATAGAGAATAAACCAAGAAGAGTCCACAGCTCCATGTTTGCAGACGATCTGGCTATGTGGACCTCCGAATAAAATCAAACCGTAGCAAAACAATCGGATGCAGTAGGCCCTAACATCGTTGGAGGAGTGGGCGAAATTATAGCTGGTCAAAATAAATGAAGAAAAAACAACATGTACGATATTCTCACTTTCAAATAAACTCCAGAACACCAAAATAAGTCTTAACGGCAAATATCTGCTGCCTAACGACAACCCAAACTACCTGGGCGTCACATTTGATCGGCGCATGACATGGACAAGTCAGATCGAGAGAAACCGAATGAGAGCCAGACAAAGAATGGCAGTCATAAGGAAACTTGCTTGCACAAGCTGGGGAGCAGACGAAAGAATACTTAAGAAACCGTACACTGGAAGAGTGAGACCAGTTCTCGAGTATGGCATTGCGGCATGGGCAACAACAGCAAAGGCGAACTTTGATAAAATTAGCAAACTTCAAAACCAAGCCATGAGAGTTATAACAGGAGACATGAAGTCAACGCCAATTGTAGAACTTGAAAAGATTACAAATCTGCAATCCATGACCGACAGAAGAGACTGCAGAGCCTTGCAGCAAGCAGAGAAACACAGAAGACTGACATACCATCCAATGCATCAGAGACTAAATAGATTTGGAAAAGGGAAACTAAAGCGGAGAAACTTTGAAGAAATAGCCAAAGCAAAGATGAGCGAAGACCCTATGAACACAATAACAACACCAAAGCCCATCCCTACTGTACGCAAACGCACATGGAAGCAGCATATCATTCCGGAAGTGGTAGAAAATATACCAGGTATTGGAAACAAGAACAGCCAGACTGAACAAGAAAGGAGTTACATAGCCCTGAGGTACATAGCGTAAAACTACCAAAGCATGGACTGGACCCATGCATACACCGACAGTTCTGTAACAAACACATCACAGAACGGAGGGGCAGGGGTATTATTGAGCCTACCAAAAGGTAGAAAAATAACACTGTCAGTGGCAACTGGAAAATTCTCAAGCCATTTCAGAGCGGAGGCAGAGGCACTGAAGGCTGCAGTAGAAGCAATGCTCACAGGCGAAAGCAATGAAAGCCAGATAGTCCTGTTTACAGATGCCCTAGCCGTGGTTACAGCACTAAAATGCCAGAAAAATACTGAACTTAATGATTTAAGAGCAGTACTCTGTCAACTATGTCAGCAGTCCGCACCAAACAGAGTAGTGGTACAGTGGGTTCCATCCCACTGTAACATCCAAGGCAACGAGGAGGCAGACAGACTGGTAAAAGAAGGTGCAAGACTTCCACAACCAGATTCTAGTGTGACCTACGAAGAGTCCAAAAGGTTTATTATGACCAGATACATGGCCAAATGGGAAACAGAACATACTGGCTACACAAAAAATGATGCCTAATACCAGCTGAACAGAAGAGAGCAGGTCGTGGTCTTCATACTCCGCTCAGGCCACAACAGACTGAGGTACCATCTATTCAATAAATTGAAGATAGGTGGCACTGACGAATGCACCTTTGGCACAGGGAAAATGACCGCTGATCATCTGCTGCAAAATTGCCCGATATACGAGGACCAGAGAAAGCACATGTGGCCATCACCAGTGGCAACACTAAACAAGCTCTATGGCAGTGTCGACAGCCTCAGGATGACAGCTGCTTTCTTCGAACAAATTCAAGCTGACGTCTGACAGCTTACGAAGAAGAAGAAGAAGAAGAAGAAGAAGAATAAGAAGAAGAAGAAGAAGAAGAATAGTAAAGCGGCAAAAATGATAGGTCAAACATAGTATTATAAAAGAAAATATGGCCTATTAACTGCTCACTGACATTACAGAACTGCTCACGGCTTCGTGCTTAGTTCTTTTTTTTATTTAACTTTGATGTCGTTCAATCATATTCTCCTGTGGAACCGTGCCCTTAGAAATAGTATGCCGAACCCTCAAGTCCAGTAGGACACCGTTTTGAGAAGCCCTGCTGGTTACTTCCGTAGAGCTTGACTGTTGTCTCTTCAGGAGGCTCGGCTTATAATGTGATTCTGTATCCACTCCTGGTAACCCTTTTCATTCGGTTGCGTACTTGTGACGTTTCATGGCTCTTTCTTCTTTCTTTGCGTTCAGGATTTTTTGGTCATGCTATATCTGCAGGCCAGTTGCCATGATGAAGTCTGTAGTCTTCACCAGGTCGGAGCGGCTGTCCCACAGTTTTTGTCTCAGCTCCGCACCCTCTGGCCAGGTCTGGCATCTCATTTCCCTATAGATTGGACATTCTTGTCGAATATGCTCAGGGTTCTGGAACCCTGTTCCACATGGACACTCATCGGTGTGTGAGATCTTCAGTCGGTATAGATGTTCTAGTAATCTACAGTGTCCAGTTCTCAGGCGAAATAAGGTAGTTTGTTTATTTCTTTTGAGATAGTGAATTGGGTCTGGTGTACTGCTTATGTTTCTGTCTTCTCTCCATTGGTGTATTTACTTTCTGATGTTTTTTTGTTGTTTTTTTGCGTTCGCCCTATTTTTTTAATCCCCAAGGCGGTGTGCGTTGCACTGTGGTTTTTATTTTGCGCCTGTCGGCCCAGTGCATCCGACTTCAGCATGCATTTTATATAAGGGTCTGCTTCCTCCTGCATTTTCTAAGGGTTTGCTTTCCCGGGGTAACGGCCGGTGCTGTGATGGGGATCAAACCCAGCACCTTCGGGTCGTGAGACGTGTCACTTAACCCCTGATGATGATCTTGATTTCTCTGTATGGTACTCGGTGATTAGATTGTGCCTTTTTGCTGCCATCTTTTGCCAGAGCATCAGCTCTCTCGTTTCCCGTGATTCCGCAATGGTAGGGTAGCCACTGGAGCGCTATTGTTGAGGATCTCTGGAGTTTTTAGCAGTTCTGCTCTGATCTCTGATAACAGTGGTTCGTTGTTTGTTTTATGTATTGTCTCTAATAGTTCTCTGCAGTCCGTGAATACAGCTATTTTGGTTGGAGGTTGCCTTTCTGTTTGAAGTAGTCTCAGTGCTCGCAGGAGTGCCATCGATTCTGCTCTAAGATTTGTGGACAACTTTCCTGTTGGGAGGGCTTCTTCTGTTATATTTCCTCTTTTGTGTCTTATGAATATGCCTCCTCCCCCGTTTCGGCCTGCCCCCTCTGCTGAACCATCTGTGTACACCTGTGTCCATTCCTTGGTATTATATTTCTTCTCAATCATTGTGTGTGCTAAAATTTTAAGCTCGTGGATACTGTGTTGGTATTTTCTTCTTATACCTGGGATCTCTGTACTTATTTCGATGTTATTTATGTTGTAGCTTGGCTCTTCATAGTTAATAAGCATTTCTATTTCTGTAGGTTGGTTGGGAATTAGTTCTCCACATTTTTGGTGTAGGTGGTTTGATATATGAATGAAGCTGGTTCTCTTTAGCCTATTTTTAACTGGGTGTTTTAGTTTGATATGTATGGGATGATCAGGCATGCGTAGCATCTTTTCACTGTGTGTCAGCATTCTTTCCTCTCGTCTAGTATTTAGGGGTCTTATATTTGTATATGTTTCCATTTTCTGGATTGGTGTAGTCTTCATTCCTCCTGTTGTTATCCTTAAACCTGAATTTTGAATTTTGGTTAGGCGTTCCGTGTTTGTTTTTGATGCTGTGGTCCAGGCTGTCATGCCATATTCAAGTACTGGCCTGACTGTGCCAGTGGATACATTTTTGAGGATGTTGCTATTTGCACCCCAGCTTGTTCCGGCCAACTTCTTCATGAGGGATAGTTTTCTAGTTGCTTTTTGTTCTTTCTCCTGTATGTGTTCCCTCCATGTGAGTCTCTTGTCCATTTTAACTCCGAGATACACAGGGGTATTTTCTTTTACAAGTTCTTTGCCATTTAGATGAAGTTTTGTTACTTCCTTGGTGTTGGACAGTGAGAAGCATGTTGTAACTGTCTTTGAGATGTTAATCTGCAATCCCCAATCTGTAACCCATTTTCCAACAGTGTCCAGTGCTGTCTGCATTCTATTTTCAGCTGTTGGTAGTTTTTCTGCAGCACTCCATTTTGTGAAGTCGTCAGCGTGTAGGGCACTGGATACTTTCTTCGGCAGTTTTCCCGCTATATCGTTTATGAACAGGATAAAGAGATGACTCCTCCCTGGGGTACGCCTAGTTTAATAGTTATTATATGGCTCAGTGATCCATCTAATTTGATATATATATATATACCATGGGATTCTGTGGCGCAGTGGTTAAGCCGTCGGCCTCGTGATCAGGTGGTGTGGGTTCGACTCCGGACTCCGCGGTCTTTTTCACGGTTACTTGATGCGGAGTCTCCTGCATCTCGTAGTCGCCCCCTAGTCGTCTTGTCCTTGACTTGCCACTGGGGTCGGGGGACTCGAGACGAGAGAGTGAGGATAAAAAGTAGCGCAGTTAATCCTTGCTAAAAATAGCGCTAGCAAATTTAATTATGCCATCACCGTCTGCGATGGACGGCGACTTTTGCCTATATATATATATATACACGAAGCACAAAGACTCTCATTCCTCTCTTCTTATCTCACGCTGTTTCATTTTATTATGTCCTACAATAACACTCTCACACAACTTTCACAGGCGCCCTCAGGGTGAGACCCTTCCATTGCACTTTGGTTGGGCTGGCTTCTGAGAGTGCACAAACCTAGCATACAGATGCACACATACATCCAAGCACTGGTTTATCCGTCTTAATATCGCCCAATTGACTACGGTCTGGGGTGGAATAGGCGCGCCTCCGACAGTAGAAACTAGTAAAAACACGTACAATTAAAAAATAAAAATATTATATAAAAGGCGTTCAAGTCAAGTCGGGACTTTTTGTTCTAATTCTACTTGAATGGGCTATAGTGTGCTGGAACTACTATCACTAGTTGTGGGCACTTGTGTCTTTCTACTGTGGCCCACTTGCCATGAGTCAGTCACGCGACAGGTGAATTAATAATATCGCACAACACTGCTAGTGATTGCATGGGACATCGTGTTGCGATGAAGTTTCTTGTGAAAGAAGGCGTGAAATTTTCGGACATTTACAGAAGACTGTAATCACAATACGGTGATGAGACACTCAGCCGCAGTAAGACATTTTAATGGTGTAAACGTTTTAGAGAATGCCGTACATCTGTTAGTGATGATCCCAGCAGTAATGGCTCTTAACCCACCAAGTCATTCCTGTGGAACGCATTATCCTGGGTGTTGATTTTCTATCTCGTGACGCAACTATCAACTGTGAACAGTACATACGCATTTTGAGGGATGTGTATAACCGTCTGCTAAAACACAGACATGTTTGATCACAAAGGGCGTCGTGCTACTGCAAGATAACACTCGACCTCATACGGCTTATCGAACCATGTGCCATCTTCAGCAACTCGGCTTAGAGGTATTGCCTTGATGAGGAATTCAAATGTCGCCCTCCATGGACTGCCGTTCTGACTCAAGACAGCAGTGGTGGCACCACGTCTCACTATCAGTGATGATGCAATCCAGGAAACTATCAACTTCATCCTCGAAATGTTTCAAGAGGCCAAGAGAAACTTGCATGTTATGTTCTTTCCGTTCCTGTGTGAGCAGTGGTAGAACTCAGCTGACGCAAACTTTGTGAGCAGTCGTGGAATTCAGCTGGCGCAAACTTTGTGAGCAGTCGTGGAACTCAGCTGACGCAAACTTTGTGAGCAGTCGTAGAACTCAGCTGACGCAAACTTTGTGAGCAGTCGTGGAACTCAGCTGACGCAAACTTCGTGAGCAGTCGTGGAACTCAGCTGACGCAAACTTTGTGAGCAGTCGTAGAACTCAGCTGACGTAAACTTTGTGAGCAGTCGTGGAACTCAGCTGACGCAAACTTCGTGAGCAGTCGTGGAACTCAGCTGACGCAAACTTTGTGAGCAGTCGTAGAACTCAGCTGACGCAAACTTTGTGAGCAGTCGTGGAACTCAGCTGGCACAAACTTTGTGAGCAGTCGTGGAACTCAGCTGACGCAAACTTTGTGAGCAGTCGTGGAACTCAGCTGACGCACACTTCGTGAGATTCCGACGTTGCCACTATTGTTTCTAGCGCATGCAAACCGATATCCAACCCCGTAGACAGTTCCCTGGACGTAATTTTCCGATTTGCGCTGATGAACTGTTCGAGACGTTCTTCATTGCGTGCTGTGACAGATCTGCATAGTCGTGCAGAACGTGGCGTGTCGCTTTGGCTACGGCTGAAACACACAAGCCAGCGCCACATTGTGCTAACATCCTTGGTTTGGTCTCCGTAAACGTTCTACAAGCGTCGATGAATGTCAATTGGTGCTACCTTTTTTTCCGTATGTGAGAATTCCATAACGGATCTCTGTTTATAACGCACTTCGATGACAGACGTCATTTTGTCATATTACTTTTTCACTACCACCTTGTCGGACGGAAACAAAATTGTACGGATATTGGCGGGAAGGTTCAAACTTCACTGCCATACTACCAAAATCGACTTCTGACCACGTGGGACATCATTATAAAATAGGAGGCATTACTTTCGGAGCGCTCTTCTATGCATGTATCTATCTATATATATATATTACTGGATTACTGGACTACCCTTTCCTTGGTCCCAACTTCGCTTCCATTGTCTTCTGTTTTGGACACTGTGGACCAGTAGGTGATAAGTTTCACGTCTGTAGCATCGTTGATCTTTTATCTGAGCTCAAGGGAGTCGGACCAGCGGGTAGGTGGTCTTCCTCGTGGGTGACTTCTGTCTCGTGGGTGCTAGACTGCTGTCGCTGTGCTCCAGCGGTCATCAAGTTCTCCGAAGCAAGTGACCAGCTCAGCAATGCTTTGCCTTGTCTGCGTGGGTAACTCTATCCTTCACCAATGACATTTGCCGTACGTCAGTGTTGTAAAGACCTTTCAAACATTGGTTGTGGAGAGTGAGGCAGATCATACGTCTCTCGATGGAGGCTTGGGTCACTCTGAGTTTTGACTCCATTTATTTTGTAAGAGCCCATGTTTCTGCGGCATAACACATTGCAGGTAGAACTGTGGAGTTGAATAGGGAGGCGGGCAGACTCTGGTCGGGGGTATGGTCTAGTGATATCTGTATGGACGAGAAAGCCGCCAAGTCTACGCGACGACGTTTTGTTAGTTCTGGGTTTAGGTTGTTCTGCATGTTCAAAAAGTGTCCCAGGTAGATATACTCCTCTACGTCCTCCAGATTCTTGCCATCGAGGATGACTGGAGCATTTGTATCGAAACGGTTGCGTATGATGTTTGTCTTAGAGGTGTTCATCTTGAGACCCGCTTTTCTCCCTACTTTGTGAAGCAAAGCTACCATCTAGTTGGCGTCTTTGGCTGTGTCTATGATGAGCACTACGTCATCTGCGAAGATAAGGTGGTTACGTCGCTTGCCATTGATGTTGATGCCAAAGGGTGTCTAATCGCATGGACTCCAGGCATGAGGAAAAGAGACTGAAATAGGATCCACTAAACGAACACCTTTCCTAACGGACACTATTATGGTCTTTAGAATGGCTGGAGGGTTGTCGTACAGTCTGTTTAGCTGTTAGTAAGAATTCTGACATAGTCGGGATCAATCCTTTGGTCCAGCAGAGAGTGGCTTTACAGAATCGAATGACTTCTTGTAATCGATAAAGGTGAAGATCAAAGGCGTTTGGAACTCTGTGGCTGTCTCAATTAGACAGCAGCAGGTTGAGATGTGGTCCATTGTGCTGAAGGCGTGCTGAAAGCCAGTCTGTTCGAGCGGTTGCGCGGCCTCGAGGAGGTGACGGATCCTAGCGAGTATACATTTGGTAAAGAGTTTGTAGATGACTATAAGAAGCGTAATTGGACGGTAGTTTCCAAGGTCTTCCTTTTTAATGTAGAAGTATTGTTTTCGAGTTACGTCATGCTGTAGTTATTGTCCATGTGTTGTATGTTGTATAGCGTTTAGCTAAGGCTAGATGGAGTAGTCCACACGTTTTAAGGTCATCTGCAGTGATGTTATCTACTCTCCGTGATTTCCTAGGTCGCATACTCTCCAGGGAGTGGCAAATTTCTGAGAGTAGGAATTTTGGAAGGAGTTGAAGTGGGAATTGGTTTGAGATGGATGGATTTGAATAGATCGGTTTAATATGGGTCGAGAGGCTAGCTTTATGTTGGCAATGGGTCGAGAGGCTAGCTTTATGTTGGCGATGGGTCGATGGGTCGAGAGGCTAGCTTTATGTTGGCGATGGGTCGAGATGCTAGCTTTATGTTGGCGATGGGTCGAGAGGCTAGCTTTATGTCGGCGATGGGTCGATGGGTCGATGGGTCGAGAGGCTAGCTTTATGTTGGCGATGGGTCAATGGGTCGAGAGGCTAGCTTTATGTTGGCGATGGGTTGAGAGGCTAGCTTTATGTTGGCGATGGGTCGATGGGTCGAGAGGCTAGCTTTATGTTGGCGATGGGTCGATGGGTTGAGAGGCTAGCTTTATGTTGGCGATGGGTGGAGAGGCTAGCTTTATGTTGGCGATGGGTCGAGAGGCTAGCTTTATGTCGGCGATGGGTCGATGGCTTGAGAGGCTAGCTTTATGTCGGCGATGGGTCGAGAGGCTAGCTTTATGTTGGCGATGGGTGGAGAGGCTAGCTTTATGTTGGCGATGGGTCGATAGGTTGAGAGGCTAGCTTTATGTTGGCGATTGGTCGAGAGGCTAGCTTTATGTTGGCGATGGGTCGATTGGTCGATGGGTCGAGAGGCTAGTTTTATGTTGGCGATGGGTCGATGGGTCTAGATGCTAGCTTTATGTTGGCGATGGGTTGACAGGCTAGCTTTATGTTGGCGATGGGTCGAGAGGCTAGCTTTATGTTGGCGAGGGTCGATGGGTCGAGAGGCTAGCTTTATGTTGGCGATGTGTCGAGAGGCTAGCTTTATGTTGGCGATGGGTCGAGAGGCTAGCTTTATGTTGGCGATGGGTTGACAGGCTAGCTTTATGTTGGCGATGGGTCGATGGGTCGAGAGGCTAGCTTTATGTTGGCGATGGGTCGATTGGTCGAGAGGCTAGCTTTATGTTGGCGATGGGTCGATGGGTTAAGAGGCTAGCTTTGTGTTGGCGATTGGTCGAGAGGCTAGCTTTATGTTGGCGATGGGTCGATGGGTCTATGGGTCGAGAGGCTAGCTTTATGTTGGCGATGGGTCGATGGGTTGAGAGGCTAGCTTTATGTTGGCGATGGGTGGAGAGGCTAGCTTTATGTTGGCGACGGGTCGAGAGGCTAGCTTTATGTTGGCGATGGGTCGATGGGTTAAGAGGCTAGCTTTGTGTTGGCGATTGGTCGAGAGGCTAGCTTTATGTTGACGATGGGTCGATGGGTCGAGAGGCTAGCTTTATGTTGGCGATGGGTCGATGGGTCGAGAGGCTAGCTTTATGTTGGCGATGGGTCGAGAGGCTAGCTTTATGTTGGCGATGGGTCGATGGGTCGAGAGGCTAGCTTTATGTTGGCGATGGGTCGAGAGGCTAGCTTTATGTTGGCGATTGGTCGATGGGTCGAGAGGCTAGCTTTATGTTGGCGATGGGTTGACAGGCTAGCTTTATGTTGGCGATGGGTCGATGGGTCGAGAGGCTAGCTTTATGTTGGCGATGGGTCGAGAGGCTAGCTTTATGTCGGCGATGGGTCGAGAGGCTAGCTTTATGTTGGCGATGGGTCGAGAGGCTAGCTTTATGTCGGCGATGGGTCGAGAGGCTAGCTTTATGTTGGCGATGGGTCGAGAGGCTAGCTTTATGTTGGCCATGGGTCTAGAGGCTAGCTTTATGTTGGCGATGGGTTGACAGGCTAGCTTTATGTTGGCGATGGGTCGATGGGTCGAGAGGCTAGCTTTATGTTGGCGATGGGTCGATGGGTCGAGAGGCTAGCTTTATGTCGGCGATGGGTCGAGAGGCTAGCTTTATGTCGGCTATGGGTCGATGGGTCGAGAGGCTAGCTTTATGTTGGCGATGGGTCGAGAGGCTAGTTTTATGTTGTCGATGGGTCGATGGGTCGAGAGGCTAGCTTTATGTTGGCGATGGGTCGAGAGGCTAGCTTTATGTTGGCGATGGGTCGAGAGGCTAGCTTTAAGTTGGCGATGGGTCGAGAGGCTAGTTTTATGTTGTCGATGGGTCGAGAGGCTAGCTTTATGTTGGCGATGGGTCGAGAGGCTAGCTTTATGTCGGCGATGGGTCGAGAGGCTAGCTTTATGTTGGCGATGGGTCGATGGATCGAGATTGACAAAAATTGCCACTGCTGGAAAGAAACCAGAAGGACACTAGACATGACAATGCAGAGACTGAACAGCCTGAAGAAATTATAGCAGAACACCAACAATACGACGAAAGTGAAAGTGAAAGTCTCGAGAGCCTGTGTTTTTTCCTGTGGCAGCATATGGCTGCGAATCATAAACGTGAAGCAGCTCCAGCTGGCTGACCTACCGTAGCAGATAGTGCAAGTGGTCTGCACTAACTATACTCTCACTTCAAACAAATTAACTACAACGGTAATTGAAAGTAAAACACAACATTGAAACTTTATTTCTACACGTTCACAACTGACTCCACAGTCTTCACTCAAAACATAACCTGTCTGGCTGTAGAAATTAGGAACTAAACTGAACTAAGTGAAACTTGATGACCAACTACAACTTGATAGCCAACCCGTAACTTAATAGATGAACTGTATCTTGATAGACGAACCTTAATTTGAAAGTCGAACTGTAACTTCAGAGACGAACTGTAACTTGATAGGCGAACTGTTACTTGATAGACGAACCGTTATGTGGATTGCCACAAAGTGGAAGATTCGTGTCTGTTCTGCAACCAGGGGATACGTCCGTGGTCTTATGCTCCTTGTCGACGGTTGCTTATAATGATCGATGAAGAGCTTGATCGCCGTGCTAGTCGAATATCTCTCTAGTTAGACGCTGTATTTTTATATACTTCTGTTAAAAGCTGAATCTTGAGATACTTCTGTTAAACGCTGGATTCTCAACAGCGGTACTAGTATCTAAGATGATAACTTGTGCGTGTTCGTCGTGACGCACTATTATATCTTTTCTGCCACTTGCTATGCGAAACATCAATTTCATTACTATTTATATGCTGATGAACATCTGGACTCCCCTGGTGAAAGATTGTCTGTCAAAAACTCTCTCTCTCTCTCTCTCTCTCTCTCTCTATGGCTCCAAAAATAGATCTGCTTTCTCTTCACCATTATCAAGACGGCCCTGTTCTCCTAGTCGCTCGCTGCCGACTGATATCGATTTCTTCTCCCCGCTGCTCGCACACGAATGATTCTGTCCTCTTGTCTCTCCTCTATCTCGCTACTTATTTGGGCTCTCCTATCTAGCTATATCCGCGGCTTTTTCCAGATCTCGTATTTATGTTTTTTTCTCCCCGAGATTTCAGAAAAATCAGTGATATACCCTAAGGCGCCCAAAATCACCCAAAGATTTTATATAGTCCAACACCCTAATGCACCCAGAAGCACCCTCTCAGAACCGCTGTTTTCAAATCGAGACAACGAGGCCATATTTTGCTATAAACGAAATGTCCGCGTTTTCAAAAACCTCGCTGGATGTTGTTGTTTCGCTAGTGTCAAAATGGCTTCGCTAGTGTTAATGTAATGACATTTACAAGTTTTCAAAGTTCGTCTTCAATCTGAAAATCGGGACTTTTGCCTTTTCGTCGAATGGCTTCGGGATATGAGAAATGTACATAATAATGGCAGAAATCACAGTAATGATGAAGACAGTGATTCTGAATAGCACATCGATGTTATTCTTATAGAAAAAGTTGACGTAAAGGAGATTCTGAAATGGATATAGAAGTTGAGACGGTTGCTAATGAGCCTGAGCCTGGTGTGACGGACTGGCAGAAATAAATATTGAAAATGTCACCGAATCTATCGGTCCTGTCTGTGGTGCTCTACTTGCTCTTCTGTTTACAAGTCTGAGATACATGTCGTTGCCAAGATTATTATTTTCAATGGCAGGCTTCTTTTCAAGCCATACATTCATCATTCCATGGCTGCCAATTCAACCTAAGTCTGCCTTGTTGTGAAATCTAAGACTGGCCTCATGCTTCATTTTAAGTACTACACTGGAAACATAAATAAGCTCTTGTAGTGGGGCATAAGCTATAATCATAATGTAGCCTTCTATAATGTAGCCATCTATAATGTAGCCATTTATAATGTAGCCATCTATAATGCAGCTGATTACATTGATAAATATCACTGCATTTATTTTTTATTACGTCATCCAGTAAAAATGCTCAGGATTTGCTCCAGCGTAAATGCTACCATCTGTGAAACCACTTGGCGAGCTCGGAAAGGACAGTGATTTTACTCGGTGTTATTAGACATTTGATTTTTTCTAACCATATGTTGTTGTTTTTTTACATGTCCTTACTGAAGAACCTTCTGCTACAATTTTGTTAGCGAGTCCCCGTTACCGTTAAGTGATACACTATCCTTGATCAGCTCACCATTAATCATACACGTGTACCAGAGCCGATCAATTTGATGGAGCTCTGTCCCAGACGGTAAAGGGGTCTGCTCCATTCTATTTCACTCTACACTCACTCTTAATAAATTCAAGTAACACTAAATATAAACACAATACGACATATTCTTTATTCTAGTAACACTACCAACTGTACACTTTTAACAACTTAAATGTTTTCTCTCACACGATTATCAAAAACACGCCTACCGCTAAACCTAACCTTAGTGATAGTTATTTCGCAGTTCTTTCTCCTCTTCTGATCTGGTCTGCTGCGATCAAACTATGTTGTAGGGGGACGGCGTGGGCTAGTGGTTAAGTGACACGGCTCACAACAAGAAGGTGCTGGATTCGATCCCTATCACAGCACCGGCCGTTACCCCGGGGAAGCAAACCCTTAGAAAATGCAGGAGGAAGCAGACCTTACATGAAAAATGCATGCTGAAGTCGGATGCACTGGGCCGACAGGCTCAAAATAAAAACCACGGTGCAACGTACACCGTTTTGGGGATAAGAGAAATAAGGCGAACGCAAAATAACAAAAACAAAAAAACCAAACAAAAAAAACTATGTTGCGTATTGCTGCTGATGGTGAAGTTTGTAGGTTCCAAATCCAGGTATGACGTCTGTGAGCTTGTTTCTCTCTTTCGGCGGTAGATCAACGTGGTTTTGACCTGGCCAGGATAGATTGCGTCATATATGATCAATGTGATCGCTGGAAAACTGCCTCTAGCTGCGACTGACGACTTACATTCTCGTGATCAAGGTGATGTCGACGTGATCGGTGGGACTGGGTTCATATGATGAATAGGATGGTGGGAAGACTGCCTATATAAGCTAATAACGATTTATAATTGCGACCAGTACATAATATAAGGGTAGTTATCTAACTTGCTGTGTGTCTATCTCAACTGCATATCTCCGTTGTCTGCTCTCCATTGAGCGTCTTTTTCCAAAGTGTCAAAATCTAATGTTCTCTCTCTCTCTAAAATGAAGTGTTCTCTCTCTGTCTCTGAAGTGAAATGTCCTCTCTCTGTGGATCTCAACTCAAATCTGTGTCAACTGCATATCTCCGTCATCTGCCATCCACTGAGCGTCTCTTTACAAAGTGTCCCTCTTGTCTCTCCACCGTGATCTATCTTCGATTTGCATCCCCAGATCGCGTGATTTCCCAAATCTGAGCGCTTTGAGACACAAACGGACGGGGTTCGTTTTAGTTACTTAAATTATGGATGGACTAAGTTTAGCTGCACTGACTCATATCTCAAGAAAAAAAGAACAATGGTTGTCTTTGCTCTACATATCTTCTTCCCAACTCTGTTAAATGTTCAAACATGTCTAAGCTCCTTCTATGTATTGTTCCTACAGCTAAGATCTGCAACAGACGATTACCAAAACTTATAGACAAAGAATAGAATCCTTCGACGCAAAATGTTACAGAAAGATATTTATAATACCATGAACAGAAAAAAAGATAAATATAGACATTCGACAAAAGTTAAACATAGAGGAGAACTCGTTTATCAATTCCATTTTGCCCAGAAATTGTAAATACTTTGGTCACACCAAGAGACACAATGGTCTTGAGAGAACAGTGATGGAAGGTATGGTGCAAGGCAAAAGAACCAGGGGTAGATCAAGAAGACGATGGCACCATGATGTCCAGGAATGCCTGGGTATGACTGTGGGGAAGGCTGGAGTTTTGGCAAGGGAAAGAGTTTCTTTCAGACAGATTGTGATGGGAGCTACGTTCTATAAAGGACATGCTACATGATGATGATTTATATATGTGTGTGTGTGTGTATATGATAGTTTCTTTGTACGCGAGTGTATGTGGGTGAGAGTCTGTATGAGAGTATGTGTGTGTGTGTGTGTGTGTGTGTGTGCGCGCGCGCGCGTGGGTTTGTGTGTGTATGTGTGTGCAGCTAACTGTGTAAACCAAAAAAGTAGGGCATGTCAATGTGGATGGAGGACGTTATACTTCAGTTGAAGAAGGACATGTGCTCCTTGTAGATACCATTCGGTATCCCTAGTTGAATAGAAACAATATAAATATATTTGTTCACTTCAAAAACAGAAGACTAATACGTTGTCGATAATTACTTTAAAACTTTGATGAGTTCGTGAAAAGGTGAGTGTTTTTTTAAGTTGCACAGGAGATAGAAAGAAAGAAAGAAAGAAAGAGAGAGAGGGAGAGAGAGAGAGAGAGAGAGAGAGAGAAAGGGACAAGGACAAATAGTGTGGGTGTCATGAGGAAAAAGACAAACGAATTTGTTCGAAGCTTTTCTGAAGCCTGACACAGAGAACTTCTTCAAAGGAAGTGACGGAAGCTTGTGTTTCACGTGATCTCGTGCTACCGGATGTTCCGTGTCAACCGTCTCTGACTTTAGCTGATAGATGTTGGTTTTCTAGCCTGGTAGTTAGTTATCTGGTTTTTAGTATGTCGTCTTGTTCTAATGTCTATTATATGTTGTTATATTATGTTACGTTGTACATGTATGTATGTATGTATGTATGTGTGTGGGTGTATGTGCGTGCGTATGTATGTAGGTATACATGTATGCATGCCTGCATGTATGTATGTACGTACGTAATGTGTTTACGTAATGTATGTTTGTAATGTATGCATGTAATGTATGTATATAATGTATGTATGTAATGTATATATGTATGTAATGTATGTATAAATGTATGTATGTATGTAATGTATGTATGTAATGGATGTATATGAATCTATATATCTTGATCTTGATGATCCGTTCCTCAGCGCAGCTGCGGGTCCCAACTTCGTTTCCAGCGCACCCTCTTGGGCCACGGAAGTCCAGTGCATGGCAAGCCCTCCTCCAGAGGCGTCTCGGATGTTGTTGTGCACGTCAAGGCAATCTGACCAACGCATTGGATGTCTTCCCTGCGATCTATTTTTACCTCGGGGCACCACATTGCTGTCGCCGCGCTCCATCGACCGTGGTTTGTTTTTTTTATAACATGTGACTTGTCCATCTTTGTTTTGCCTTGTCTGCATGGATTACCGCATCATTCACCAAAAATAATCGTCGAATGTCAATATGGTCGAGTTTTTTTGTGTGCGTTGGTTCCGGTGAATGAATCCGACCAAGCTTCTCTCAATAGAGGCCTGGGTCATTTTCAATTTTTCTCCGCTGTTTTTTCTTAGTGTTCATGTCTCAGGTAGCACATCGCAGGGAGCACTAGGGGTTGAAGAGAGAGGCTCGTAGATCCTGGTTCTGACAGACGTCTAGGTCCGTGTTAATGGACGAAAAGACTGTCCGTGCTCAGAACGCGGAGCGACATCTTGTGAGTTCAGTACCTAGGCTATTCACCATATTGTAATACAATTAATGTCACTTAATTAATTAGATTTATGAGGATGACGCATACTAGCAAGTTTTTGGTTAGCTGGTCATAGTGTTGGTAGCGAAAACTGAAGACCTCCCCTCTTCCTAATATCAACCCAGATCTGAGCTTTTGATCAAATTTGGGAAACTCAACTAATGTTTCTACCAACCAGATCAAATGTGAGAAACGGGATCAAGATGCTGCGCAGCGCATAAGCTGCAGTGGTCAGCGACACATAGCTGACTGCTAACGTCAGGGCCAGCGAAACAGAGCTGCCAGGAACCTTCTACACCTCCACGCGGTGATCATGGATAACAGGATGCAGCAGGGCAGACTGGCTAAAGAGAAGGGATCGAAGAGGGAATGTTAACCCGGTACAAAAAATGCTTCCTTAAGTTGGATGTATTGGACCGAAAGGTGCAAATATCGCAGTCAATCTGTAAACTACTACACAATGCATTCCGTTCTCTGGATTACATTCTGCTACTTAAGCCCTTTCAGGGTTTGGTAGTGGAAGATTTAGAACGAACTACACCAAGCCAAATGTGAGAAACTCGTCTAAAGTTATATCCAACCAGATTGGAAGTTCGATATTAAACAAACAAAAAAATAATGATGCCTTGTAGTACATTTGTGGGAACACATCCAGTTCACTATTAACCTACAAGCTCTGTTTGACGATGTTAAATCTAACTTGAGTTGTTATGCTATTCTGCAGATCAATCAGACATTCTTCTAATATGATATATAATGATAATATGACTCATAGCTGAAGCCAGTGACTCATAGCTGAAGCCAGCGACTCCTCTTAGTTGAAGCCAGCGACTCATAGCTGAAGCCAGCGACTCATAGCTGAAGCCAGCGACTCCTCTTAGTTGAAGCCAGCGACTCCTCTTAGTTGAAGCCAGCGACTCATAGCTGAAGCCAGTGACTCATAGCTGAAGCCAGCGACTCCTCTTAGTTGAAGCCAGCGACTCATAGCTGAAGCCAGCGACTCATAGCTGAAGCCAGTGACTCATAGCTGAAGCCAGCGACTCATAGCTGAAGCCAGCGACTCATAGCTGAAGCCAGCGACTCCTCTTAGTTGAAGCCAGCGACTCATAGCTGAAGCCAGCGACTCATAGCTGAAGCCAACGACTCCTCTTAGTTGAAGCCAGCGACTCATAGCTGAAGCCAGCGACTCATAGCTGAAGCCAGCGACTCCTCTTAGTTGAAGCCAGCGACTCATAGCTGAAGCCAGCGACTCATAGATGAAGCCAGCGACTCCTCTTAGTTGAAGCCAGCGACTCATAGCTGAAGCCAGCGACTCATAGCTGAAGCCAGCGATTCATAGCTGAAGCCAGCGACTCCTCTTAGTTGAAGCCAGCGACTCATAACTGAAGCCAGCAACTCATAGCTGAAGCCAGCGACTCATAGCTGAAGCCAGCGACTCCTCTTAGTTGAAGCCAGCGACTCATAGCTGAAGCCAGCGACTCATAGCTGAAGCCAACGACTCCTCTTAGTTGAAGCCAGCGACTCATAGCTGAAGCCAGCGACTCATAGCTGAAGCCAGCGACTCCTCTTAGTTGAAGCCAGCGACTCATAGCTGAAGCCAGCGACTCATAGATGAAGCCAGCGACTCCTCTTAGTTGAAGCCAGCGACTCATAGCTGAAGCCAGCGACTCATAGCTGAAGCCAGCGATTCATAGCTGAAGCCAGCGACTCCTCTTAGTTGAAGCCAGCGACTCATAACTGAAGCCAGCAACTCATAGCTGAAGCCAGCGACTCATAGCTGAAGCCAGCGACTCCTCTTAGTTGAAGCCAGCGACTCATAGCTGAAGCCAGCGACTCATAGCTGAAGCCAGCGACTCCTCTTAGCGAAGCCAATGTCGTGAAGTGGGGACTTTTACATCTTTTGTGTGAAGAACAACAATGCTCCTGAATTCCATTTTAAGCGAAAAGAGTTGAAATCAAATGTCTTACATCTATCTAAAATTAATGACAGCACAACGTGGACCAATTACTTTAATCTTATACCGTACAAAAGTGTGGATTAATTGATAAACCAGCACCCGCAGGCAGAAAATATGTCCACTAGCTGAACAATCGTAATGATATGTTCTCATTTCTCGCACCATTTTACCCGTGCACTCTTTCCCCGCTCATTTTAACTTAACCAATGTCATCCCCCACCAGCCCTGTCCTTCCAGCTTCCATCAGAAGAGTGTATATTAGATGTATTGTTTGTTTTGTTTCGCCGGCCGTTAGGGTCAGATTTTAAACACACGGAAGGGTGGGGGTTTGGAGGAGGGAAGGCGGGGGAAGGGGGGGGGTGACAAGGCGGCAACAACAATTGAAAACTGAGTCCGACAATTAGGGACGAGCAGCCTCCATCGCGGCATGAAACAGTCAATGAGTTGACAGTTACGTTCCTAATACCAACATCAACCGAGACTGCTGGTCGCCGATAAACGTAATCACGGATAGATAGAGCCGCCAACCTCTGACAGAGGGTGTTACTAGTCGAACAGACTAAATTAAAGGTTCTCAAAGAGCCGCGCTTCGAGACAAGAGTTGTTCGAACAGGAGATCGGTCTTGGGATGTATTCAAACCAACTGGTGGGCTGGTGTGTCTTTAGATCCGGCGGTCCGCACAGTCCTTTTTCCGCTGTCAGTGATGATTGACGTTTTGTAGTTAGATAAGGGATAACTCAGGGTAGATGAGAATGGTTTTTCATATAACCCAGGCGGTCGTTGCGTCATCCCGCTTACTGATATCGTACCTAGGCCAGGACTTGACAAACATATTTTCAATGCGACCAAATAGTAAATATGTTAGGGGCCCAGGCCAAGTGGTAAACTCGAGGATCATTATGTAGTTTGGCCGGTACTTGTGTGTTAGTTTAATTCATCCCAAGCAAAAGCGATATCTATTTTAGCACCAAACGCGGTATTCACGTCACATAATAGTCCATTTTTAAATTGTTGAGGGTGTCAAACATTCTGCGAGAATTTCTACTCCTACATCTGGTTATTCCTGCCGTCTCAGCAATGAATTTCCTTAATCTGTCAACGTTGATCCATGATAAGGAGAGTAAAAGTAAGTAAAGTAAAGTAACCCATTGCATTACTGCCGTAGGGGTGTGAGATGTTAGCGATCTCACATTTCAAAGGCTCGGCTATATGAGGGCGGTAGCCATCTCCTCTCCCTCGCCACTTTTTACTTCCTGGACTGAACCGGTACCCATTTAAGGCTGGGTCGACCCGGGGGCCATTACCCCATCAACTGGGGAATGAACCCAGGACCACTCAGATGTGAAGCCATGGCGCTAACCACTGCGCTACGCTGCTCCACAGGACAGTAGCATCATTTTTTACAGCAGCATGTCATTAGCCATGCTGTCATACGATGTAATAACAACGTAATCTAACTCGAACTATAACACTAAACTTAACCATAGCCCTAAACCTAATCGTAACTTTTCGCAAAACTTAATATAACATCTTTTCTACACTTCTATCTTTATCTAAGCTCTTACTTATTTATTTAAAACAAAACTATATCGACCTGAACTACCCCTTAAGGCTGAATGGAATATTCCGTTACTTAAGATGGGATGCCAGGGAACTCTGGGGGTGAATTAAGGCGCAAGTACCATTTGGCCTACTTAAATGAGAAGAAAAACATTTTAACAAATTTATTGAACAAAAATCAAGAAATGATAAAAAAGTAAGTTATAATTGTTTGAAATACAGCTCTACTAATGGGAAGAATGACCACTCTGAGAGAACATTTCACCAAATCGGAGATTAAAGTTAGTACAAATGTTCATCTATTAATGCTGACATGTATTAAGATCTTATGTATTAACTCTTTTAAAGTGTCTTTTCACACAAGTAAGTATGTGCTGCCAAATACAGACTCATCTGACCTTAATTGCACATATTCATCGCTTGGGAGACATTTGTAGAATTGTTATATTATCTTGAAATTTGCAGATTGATCACTTCCAATTGTAGTCTTTGAAATTTATAAGAATTTCAAAAATAAAATCCCTAAAATTTGGTCCGATGGTCTTAGTTTACCCCATGTCTAGGTGGTGGTAGAGGTATCCCAGCTCAATTTTTCTAGAATTATATGTTTCAATCACTGTTCCTAGAATGATATGTTCCTACAGTTCCTGAAATTATGTTTCATTCATTGTTCCTGAAATTATGTTTCATTCATTGTTCCTGAAATTATGTTTCATTCATTGTTCCTGAAATTATGTTTTATTCATTGTTCCTGAAATTATGTTTCATTCATTGTTCCTGAAATTATGTTTCATTCATTGTTCCTGAAATTATGTTTCATTCATTGTTCCTGAAATTATTTTTCATTCATTGTTCCTGAAATTATGTTTCATTCATTGTTCCTGAAATTATGTTTCATTCATTGTTCCTGAAATTATGTTTCATTCATTGTTCCTGAAATTATGTTTCATTCATTGTTCCTGAAATTATGTTTCATTCATTGTTCCTGAAATTATGTTTCATTCATTGTTCCTGAAATTATTTTTCATTCATTGTTCCTGAAATTATGTTTCATTCATTGTTCCATTACACATTGCAACCACCGTTCATCGAAAGTATATCTGGTTCTACCTGTCATGTTTTATTTCATGTCTATTTCTGAATATTATCTTCCGCTCTGTCTTGTTCTTTGAACTGTTTTTAAAAAAAAACAATAGAGTCATGTAGTAGAAACTGCCGTTGGGGATGAGGTGGTAAAGACTTCATTGTACAAAGCCACAGCTTGTCTGAAGTGGAGTGATCTGTTCACTTCCTCGCTGCCTTTCTGTCCTAACATAGAGTATTATGTGGGGCCCAGATGGAACATTGCATGAGCTGCAGCATCCAGCGACTGATAGCTGACTGCTTGCATCAGGGTCAGTGACTCGTAGCTGACTGCTTGCATCAGAGTCAGTGACTCGTAGCTGGCTGCTTGCATCAGGGTCAGTGACTCATAGCTGGCTGCTTGCATCAGGTCAGTGACTCGTAGCTGGCTGCTTGCATCAGTAGTCAGTGACTCATAGCTGGCTGCTTGCATCAGGGTAAGCGAATCATAGCTGACTGCTTGCATCAGGGTCAGCGATTGATAGCTGGCTGCTTGCATCAGGGTCAGTGACTCATAGCTGGTTGCTTGCATCAGGTCAGTGACTCGTAACTGGCTGCTTGCATCAGGGTCAGCGACTCGCTGCTTGCATCAGGGTCAGCGATTGATAGCTGGCTGCTTGCTTCAGGGTCAGTGACTCATAGCTGGCTGCTTGCATCAGGTCAGTGACTCGTAACTGGCTGCTTGCATCAGGGTCAGCGACTCGCTGCTTGCATCAGGGTCAGCGACTCGTAACTGGCTGATTGCATCAGGGTCAGCGACTCGTAACTGGCTGATTGCATCAGGGTCAGCGACTCGTAACTGGCTGCTTGCATCAGGGTCAGCGACTCGTAAATGGCTGCTTGCATCAGGGTCAGCGACTCGTAACTGCCTGCTTGCATCAGGGTCAGCGACTCGTAACTCGCTGCTTGCATCAGGGTCAGCGACTCGTAACTGGCTGCTTGCATCAGAGTCAGCGACTCGTAACTGGCTGCTTGCATCAGGGTCAGCGACTCGTAACTGGCTGCTTGCATCAGGATCAGCGAATCATAGATGACTACTTGCATCAAGGTCATCAATCATACATGACTGTTTGCGTCACGGTCAGCGACTCGTAACTGGCTGCTTGCATCAGGGTCAGCGACTCGTAAATGGCTGCTTGCATCAGGGTCAGTGACTCGTAACTGGCTGCTTGCATCAGGGTCAGCGACTCGTAACTGGCTGCTTGCATCAGGGTCAGCGACTCGTAACTGGCTGCTTGCATCAGGATCAGCGAATCATAGATGACTACTTGCATCAGGATCAGCGAATCATAGATGACTACTTGCATCAAGGTCATCAATCATACATGACTGTTTTCGTCACGGTCAGCGACTCATAGCTGACTGCTTGCATCAGGTCAGTGACTCAGCAGGCTGCTTGCATCAGGGTCAGCGAATAATAGCCACCTATTCCACCTCCTTGTGGAAACAGGTTATGAAACAGGCTGTACTAGTCGCTAGTGTATTCTTCTTTTTCGTCGCTCGTTCCCAAACTCTCGATACAAAACCCTAAAAATCGCGTTGTAAGTAGCAGGATGTCCAGATAAAACACACACGAACGCGCGCACACACACACACACACGCTAGATAGATAGATAGATAGATAGATAGATAGATAGATAGATAGATAGATAGATAGATAGATAGATAGATAGATAGATAGATAGATAGATAGATAGATAGATAGATAGATAGATAGATAGATAGATAGATAGATAGACAGACGGACGGACGGACGGACGGACGGACGGACGGACGGATGGATGGATGGATGGATGGATGGATGGATGGATGGATGGATGGATAGATAGATAGATAGATAGATAGATATAGATAGATAGATAGCTTATATATATATATATATATATATATATATATATACATATAGAAAGAGAGAGAGAAGGGAGCGAGAGAGAGAGAGAGAGAGAGAAAGAGGGATGTAGTAACCTCGAAGTACGATATTATCAATGACGAAATATATTCTAATAGCCAACAGTGAAATAACGTTCTATATCATCTAACAGGATACCCTTCATCTTCATTTAAATGAATGTTTCTCTCCATGGCGTCGCCTAGGCCGACCTTGTGATCGGGCTGATTTATTTTTCCTCCGTCTCTGTGTGTCCTGTAGCGGAGTACGTTTGTACTATGTTTTACGCCTTACGGTCAAGTGTATCCGACTCCAGCAATAAATCTAGATTTTAATTGGTTAACTTTAGATATAGGTACGACCTTGTTGTCTTATGCATTAGACCACATGCAAGCGTGGTTTGTGAGCCGTGCATATTAATCTCTCCAACCCCCCTCCCCCTTTTCTTCCTTTCCCTCCCTGAAACAACCTAATCAAGTCACCAGTGAATGTTTATCGATTTCTTCCAGATTGCGCGTAGATTTAATCAACTTTAACATTTTTTTTCATTTATTTTTTCCCAGAATACGATTAACACACCTAAAACAAAATATTAGCAGTTAAAGGTGTTCGTACCCTTGGAGGTCGCTTGGAACTAGGAAAAAATGTGTTAATACCCTTGGAGGTCGCTTGGAACTAGAAAAAAAGGTGTTATCGTTGGAGGTCGTTTGGAACCAGAAAAAAAAGATGTTAATACTGTTGGAGGCCGCTTGGAACCAGTAAATGGTGTTCATACTGTAGAAACCCGTTTGGAACCAGTAAATGGTGTTCATACCGGTAAAGGCCCCTTGAAACTCTTGATAGATGTACATACTCACAGAACGCCCACATCCTACTTTCTATCCTCTTAGATGTTACTCGACTGGATCTTTTGTTTGTCCATCTTGTTGTCCATCTTGTTGTCCATCTTAGTAGGATTTCTGTTAGACAATCAGGAAAGTTTTTATTTTATTTCATCGTTCCTCTTATCTGTTTAGGTGGTACGCAATCAAATTCTACTTTACCAGTTTTTAACGCTCAGATGTGTATATTTTTGTCTGACACGTTTTTCGTTTATATCTTATTTTAAAATATCAATTTGTGTTTATGGGTGAGTGAAGAAAAAAAAGTCTCAAATCATTAAACATCTTTAACACATAGTCTGTATACAAACTATTTCTTTTGCTCAACATGAATTTAAAATAACTGTTCATTCAATATATTTTAAATGCATTAATTGACCCCCCCCCCCCCCCCCCCCCCCCCCCACATATTTCCTGTCTTAATGCATTCCAAGCTTCCACTAAAAAAAAAGGAATATTTGTATTTCTGAACTTTCATTTCATTAATTTGTGGAGCTGCGCCCTCTTGATCTTCTAGGCGACTGTAATTTGAAGGAGAAAACTGTTAGTCTAATTTCCCCTTTCCCTTGCTTATCTTACAAACATGTATTAAATCAACTAGAATGCTCTTTTCAAGACAATATCCCGGTTTTCCTGAGTGTTTCCTCATAACTGTAATTCCGTTATCCCACTATCAGTTTTGTCGCTCTTCTTTGTATCTTTTTCAGCATGTTTATATCCCCACAAGGACTCCGCGCCTGAACACAACATTCCAATCCACGTATAACTAATATCTTAGCCTACTTCTCCTTCCGTTCTCAATCTTGCGGTACCACTCCCTGAAAAAAGATTTGCAAGTACTGCGCGCGCGAGCGTGTGTGTTGCTGCCTCTCTATCAATGGTTTTCTAATTTTGTCCAGATATTTTGTGTACTGTAAAACTCATTTTTTGTGCAGCTGTTGCTGTTTGACCACTGTTGTGTTCACTGAAAAGAGTGTTAAGTGACAGGTTGCAGTAGCATTGCCCTCATCCCAAGCGTGCGGATTAAAATAGACCAGGTAGTTGTGCCACGCTTGACTTCGTCTGAGTGTCGCTCATGTCAATCCCCACCTTGTTAGCCAGGCTGCCATGAAGGAGCCTGTTCGCAGGGACGACTGTGTGGAAATGAGATGAGGTCTTGGTCAGTATGTTTTGCATGACTCAGACCTGACATTGTCCGATGATTATGTTTTATCTGACCAAAGAGATGTTAAAATACAATTTTTGTTTCTCAAATCATGTGCCAGGACCAATCATTATACTTTTCTTCTCCCTCTTCTTCTGCGTTCGTCATGAAAACGACGTTGTGATGTTGTGTCGTAGTTTACAGCTAGACTGCGATATCTACTCCATTCGGCCCGATACATCCGATTTCAGCTGGAATTTTGGGTACTTTTAACCTTCGTTCTTCGATTCCCTCTCCTTGGTCAGTCTGCTGTTGTAGCCTGTTATCCAGGATCATCCGCGTAGAGGTGTAGAATGGTCTTGGCACCTCTGGTTCACTGACCCTAATGCTAGCAGTCAGCAATAGGTCGCTGTCCAACATCTTGATCCCTAACTTATATAATATTGACATACGTAATATAATATTGACATACGTAATATAATATTGACATACGTAATATAATATTGACATACGTAATATAATATTGACATACGTAATATAATATTGACATACGTAATATAATATTGACATACGTAATATAATATTGACATACGTAATATAATATTGACATACGTAATATAATATTGACATACGTAATATAATATTGACATACGTAATATAATATTGACATACGTAATATAATATTGACATACGTAATATAATATTGACATACGTAATATAATATTGACATACGTAATATAATATTGACATACGTAATATAATATTGACATACGTAATATAATATTGACATACGTAATATAATATTGACATACGTAATATAATATTGACATACGTAATATAATATTGACATACGTAATATAATATTGACATACGTAATATAATATTGACATACGTAATATATACAAATATCGAGGGTAGTAGTTTTGGATGTTTGGAATAGATGGCAGACGAAATTGGTCAATAGTTAATTAAATAAATCACATCGAGATATTTTTCTTTAAAAAAAAACCCAAATGACAGTAAAAAAAAATAAAATAAATGTGACGAGATGCTCAGTTTAGATCTAGTGGATCAAAGAAGATCAAGGAAATAAAAATACAACTTATCAACAAATATGTTTGCTTGAATGCGAGGTAGCAAATAAACACAGTGAACTGGCAGTGCATCGCTATACGGCCCCAACAATTACGTGCAGTCAAAATAATCAACACAGAGGAGTGCCCACACTTACCGCATTACAGATAGACAAGTACAAAGACGGTGGGAAAGATTGACGCATTTGCATGCTATTATTTGTTCTCCTTTCTCTCTCTTCTGACCCTACTCTGTTTCATTTTACTCTGTCCTACAATCACACTCTTACACAACGTTCACGCGCGCCCTCAGAGTGAGGCCCTTCCATTGCACTTTGGTTGGCCGTTTTGCTGGCTTCTGAGAGCGCACACACCTAGCATAGGTATATACAGACGCACACATACATCCAAATACTGGTTTATGCGTCTTAATATCGCCCAATTGACTACGGTCTGGGGTGGAATAGGCGCGCCTCCGCCAGTAGAAACGTGATGCAAACACGTAAATTTTTTTAAAAAATGTAAAACGCAATGGCATACTGGCGGCCCACTCTGCTGTACCCTCTGTGACTCATCAACGATGAGTCCTAAATAATCAACAGGTCGAAATATTTGGGCGCCGGAGTTTAAACATGATTATCGTCCACTCACTGTGCTTCTCACATCTCACGGTAGGTCAGTCGCGAGGTCCGACAAAACGGCAGTTTAATAAGGAGGTAAAGAGAGTGTAACACAGAGAGCTGGTATGTAAGAGAGATTTTTAATGAATTTTATTAATTCTTTTGCATATACAAATTTCGATACATTCATTTTGTAATATATACATTCAATTACATTTCAAATTATGGAGGTATAAAGGAGGAGATGAAGATAGAGAAAGAGGGAGAGAGATAAACAAAAAGAGGACACGACATATTAAAAGTGAAACGAAAAGTAAACTTATGATCACAATACAATTGAAAGTTGTAAATGGGCCAGTCTCATTCTACAGGTTTCCAAGAAACATCTTCTGCTTCCATTGACCAAAATGAAGTTCTTAAACCTACCACAGCGAAAGGCGGGGCTTTATGAACTAGGCCACGCCTTCTAGTTGTCATTGGTGTTGTAGAAAATGGCCTTTATCCAATGGTGTTCCATGTATTGGACGAGCTTCGTGGTGTACACATCGAGCTGACAGGTAGGAAAGATACGTCAAACAAGGCGGCTTTCCTAGGAAAGAACTTTGATCACAAACCCCACGGGCTGGGGCAGCTTTAGTAAATAGGAGCAACTCTCCCTCCCCGCACCTCCCATTCCAAATATGGCTGGAGAAACCACCTGTGTGAAGCGGAAATGTATGTGAAATCACGCTTATGTACTGTAGTACAGGAAAACTGAGAAGGCGGGTGAGATAGACGCGTCATCTTGCAAGATCAACGGGACAGGAAATAATATGGCGACTGGCCACTGTTGAGGGAATTTATGACTCGAAACGTATATACCCTATCATTGAAGAAATTGGGCCTAGCAATGTTGTATGTTCATTGTTGTTATCATTGAAGAGATTGAGGTCTCACCTTATATATACCCTATCATTGAAGAGATTGAGGTCTCACCTTATATATACCCTATCATTGAAGAGATTGAGGTCTCACCTTATATATACCCTATCATTGAAGAAATTGGAGCCTCACCTTGTATACCAGGTCAGGTCATTCCGTAACCGGTGAGGTCGTTGGGGCACACATGAAGACATCTTCACAACCCCACGCCACCCTTCTCTGTCAGAAGCCGCTGCCTGTGACTCTTCTGGTCGGAGACTGGTCCATTTGTTTATGTTATCCTCCCATCTCTTTTTGGGCCGGCCTCTTCGTCGTCTGCCATGCACCTTTCCATGGAGGATTGTATTTGCAAGACCATTTGATCTCGATATGTAACCGTATCAAGTGAGGTTCCTTCTTTTGACAGTTGCAAAGAGGTCTTCGAAAGGCCCTATTGCTGTTGTAATTCTATCTCGTTTTTCCTCATTTGTAACTCCATCATTGTACGTGACGTTTAAAAGTTTTCGGAAACATCTCATCTCCAAGGCCTGTATCCTTCATTGAAGGTCAGCTGTAACTGTCCATGTCTCACACGTATAGAGGAATATTGACAGAACCAGTGTACGGATTAATCTGATTTTCGTGCATAGTGCTAACCGTTTATCTTGTCTTGTATATACCCTATCATTTAAGAAATTTGGGCCTCGCAATGTTGTATATACTCTCATTGAAGAGATCACTCTATTTATACCCAATCTCTTCAATGATAGGTGGTCTCCCCTTGTATATACTCTCATTAAAGAAATTGGGGTCTAATAATGTATATCCCCTATCATTGAAGAAATTGGGGTCTCATCATGCATATCCGATATCATTGAAGAAATTGGGGACTCATCATGTATATCCCCTATCATTGAAGAAATTGGGGACTCCTCATGTACATCCCCTATCATTGAAGAAATTGGGGTCTCATCATGAATATCCCCTACCATTGAAGAAATTGGGGTCTCATCATGTATATCCCCTATCATTGAAGAAATTGGGGACTCATCATGTATATCCGCTTTCATTGAAGAAATTGAGGCTGCATCATCTATGTACCCTATCATTGAAGAGATTGGGCCTCACCTTGTATATAGTAAACATATCAAAGAAGAAACTGGGGCATCGCCATGTATATATGCTACCTGGCTTCGGAAAAAACCGTTGGACTATCAATATAATCATTGATGCAAAGCAGATCCAAGAGAAATGTCAAGAACAGAATGTTTCTCTCTATATGGCGTTTGTGGACCTCACTAAGGCCTTTGATACTGTAAATCGTAACGATCTGTGGAGAGTTATGACCAGGTTTGAGTGCCCGGCAACATTTGTTGGAACGTTGCGACATTTTCATGAAGACATGCGTGCCCAAGTTATTGATCAGGGAAACTACCCTGTCCCCTTTAATATTACCAACAGTCGAAGCATGGATGTGTGCTGGCCCCGACTCCTTTCAGTTTGATGTTTTCTGCTACGCTGTGGAATACCTACATCGATTGCGAGGTGGGAGTTGGGCTGCACTACCGCACATACGTCGGGCTATTCTTCTTCTTCTTCATGAAGTACGCAGTCAGACAGTAACCATTATTTTTTCGAAAAAAGCGGCGGTCATCCTGAGGCTGTCGATACTGCCATAGAGCTTGTCTTGCAGTTCCACTGGTGATGGCCACATCTGATCTCTCTGATCCTCGTATGTCGGGCAGTTCTGCAGCAGATGCTCAGCGGTCATTTTACCGGTACCGCACGGGCATTCGTCGGTACCACCTATCTTCAATTTGTTGAATAGGTGGTACCTCAGTCTATTGTGGCCAGTGCGAAGTCTGAAGACCACGACCTGCTCGCTTCTGTTCAACTGGTAATAGGCATCGTTTTTGGTGTAACCAGTATGTTCGGTTTCCCATTTGGTCATGTATCTGGCTTTGATAAGCCGTTTTGACTCTTCGTACGTCATACTAGTATCTGTTTGTGGTAGTCTTGCACCTTCTTTTGCCAGTCTGTCTGCCTCCTTGTTGCCTGTCGGGCTATTCAATCTGAGACGGTTCAAGGCCAAAATCGACAAGGTAACCATAGGGGATATTTTTTCTGTGCCTTGAATACAAATTCTGGGTGCCATCGGATGTGTCATCGATAGGGCATGACAAGTATACACACCATGATATGTGCAGCACAGCTGAGATAGGCTGACCATGTGGTACGCATGTCAGATCATCGTCTACCAAAAGAGCTGCTTTATGGTGAACTCCAAAATGGCAAGAGAGCAAGCGATGGGCAGCGGAAAAGCTACAAAGACACACTTAAGAGATCACTGTTCCAGTGCGGTATTGACCACGATATCTGGGAAAGAATCGCCACCAGTCGTACAGACTGATGCAGCACTATTAGAGAGGGTTTTCAGAGGCATAAGGCGTCAAGAATAAATGAGGCTATCCAAAGACGATCGCACCGCAAGTCTGCTCAAATCAACCCTTCTTCAACCTCGCTGCAAGGGGACGTTACATGTCCTTGTACTAAGTGGAACAGACAATTCAAGGCTCAGATTGGCTTATTTATCCATTTTCGAACTAATGCGAACAGTGAATGCAGACAAAGTGGTCCTCGTCGATTACGATAGATCAGACACAGACCGTACAATAGAAGAGATTGAGGTCTCTCCATGTATATACCCTACCTTAGAAGAGATTGGGCCTCCCCATTCATATACCATATCACCTGAATTGAAGCACAAATGAATAAATATTGTTTGGCAAATACTACCTAGACTCATGTGGACAGTTCACACCAATAGTACTATAGTGAGTTATGAGGTATATAATGATGAATGTTTCCCAAATTCAGGTTTGTTCTGTAAAGAATCGACGTTATTGCACCCCGAACAGTCCCATAGGTCATCTGTCCCTCTCAGCAAATGGCGAAGAGTCTATAGATACTGATGGTTTCTGTAACTCGCTGGTTGTACACAGTTCTGTTCCGTCCTCTGTGACACAGCTCTCTGTTCGATCCTCGTATGATTTCAATAGCATGCAATCTACATGGCTAATTCATCAACTGCAGTGTCTTCATTCAAAGATTGAAGTTGATCAGCTTGAAAATGTCAGCTGTAACCTTTGTCAGTGCCCCCATTTCGGTTGCCCCTGTCTGGAACCATGATGCCCCCATTTTGGGTGCCCCAGTCTGAAGCCAGGATATTCCCACTTCGCATGTCCCTGTCTGAAGCCAGGATGATATTTCTTTCCTTCCAGTAAACCCCAGCACAGTAGATTTCGCACATGTTCATGAATGCTCGATGAAACTTTGCCCGCTATCCACTCGTGCCAAAATTAACCCTTCTGCACCTTCCGAAACAAGGACTAAGAGTCGGAGACTCATTATAGAGGTCCCAGATAATCACCTCAGCGCCAAAGTCAATGCCATGATCTTAATTCTCAAACTGGAGGTTGTTGTCATGTATGCACTGCTCTTCTCAGCAGCAACCCTGCCTCTCACTCAGTCAGCAAAGTCAATACCGGCTTTCATACCGCGTACCACAGATCCATAGATATATATAACAGTATCAGAATACAGGACATTTTCACAAAATTAACTCGAGGCCCGCTTTACCATTGCATCAGTCTCTGCCTTTTCTCCCCAGAGTGATAATGACCGGTGGCAATATATTTTATCTCCAGTGCGAATCTATTCTTCTCTTTTGTTTATTATCTCTTCTGGCCAATCGTAATCTGCCTGTACGATCCATGACATTCCTCCTGATTCTGTTACCCTTGATATATGCAATGTTCATGTGCAGTGGGTGCCTCTTGTATCCTGCTACTGGCATGTATGATTTGTCCTCGGCCAATGCGTATCTAGACTGGTAACTGGTTGTATACAGACTCTGCGGGGTCTTCTAAACCAGTATAAAGACGTTAAGTTAAGTTAAGTTAAGTTAGACTTTACTGACAGAAGTGCAAGCATAAGTATGAATCTCATCTTCACGATAGTGGTTTCCTCGATGCACCCAAGGGACAGTCACATTCCTTCATTCTCGATGAGTGTCAACCTTTCACACTGTGACCGTGACAATGTGAGGATGTCCCACCAATAATCAATAATTGACAGAACCAACTAACTGCAAAGAATGGAAATCCACCGGTGCTCGAGGTTAAGAGCTATCTTTGCATTTAGCGCTGTCAGATCGCGATATCACCTCTGCGCGACTTAGTCGCTACTTATAAGACACGTTACGATCAAAGGTGACCCCCATGCATCTCAAGCTATCGCATATCTCCTCGTGCGAAAATTAAGGGTTATATCAGGGAGGATTGCCCCTAAAGTCTCTTGAATGTACTTGATCATGTCATGCCTATCCGAGTCAGCCCTGTATATGAGGATGTCATCTGCAAACGTCAGCGTGCTTTCTGGTTTGTAGGCTGAATGTTGGCCACTTTAATTGTGTAGACGTGGAACAGTACATGTGAGAGCGAGAACCCTGGGGTAGCCCCAGACATATGTGTAGACGTGGAATAGTACATGTGAGAGCGAGAACCCTGGGGTAGCTCCAGACAAATGTGTAGACGTGGAACAGTACATGTGAGAGCAAGAACCCTGTGGTAGCCCAAGACATATGTATAGACGTGGAACAGTACATGTGAGAGCGAGAACCCTGGGGTAGCCCCAGACATATGTGTAGACGTGGAACAGTACATATGAGAGCGAGAACCCTGTGGTAGCCCCAGACATATGTGTAGACGTGGAACAGTACACGTGAGAGCGAGAACCCTGGGGTAGCCCAAGACATATGTGTAGACGTGGAACAGTACATGTGAGAGCGAGAATCCTGGGGTAGCCCAAGACATATGTGTAGACGTGGAACAGTACATGTGAGAGCGAGAACCCTGGGGTAGCCCAAGACATATGTATAGACGTGGAACAGTACATGCGAGAGCGAGAACCCTGGGGTAGCCCCAGACATATGTGTAGACGTGGAACAGTACATGTGAGAGCGAGAACCCTGGGGTAGCCCCAGACATATGTGTAGACGTGGAACAGTACATGTGAAAGCGAGAACCCTGGGGTAGCCCCGGACATATGTGTAGACGTGGAACAGTACATGTGAGAGCGAGAACCCTGGGGTAGCCCCATACATATGTGTAGACGTGGAACAGTACATGTGAGAGCGAGAACCCTGGGGTAGCCCAAGACATATGTGCCTAGACGCGGATGTCCATGGTGCCAAACATAGCACAATTTTTCTTTCTATGAGAGCATCTGCTATCCAGTTCACTAGCAATGTATTGATACCACAGTCCTTCAAACAGTGCACCAATGCCCTATAGTCCACGCGGTTATAAGCATCCTTCAGATCAAGGACCACTGGATATTCCTCAACTGAGATGGCCAGGTGCGTGCAAGGGATCGTTCCACATGGTGAAAGACAGTCACTGAGTTAAGGTACTAGACCAGCAAGGCCTGTATTTGGTCAACGATTGACGATGGAAAGGTTAGGAAGTCATTGAATCTATAAATGTGTCTGGATCGGACTATATTCTATAGACGCAAGAGTTGAATAACGAAAGACTAGTCCAGTTGTGACACATGTTGTGTGTGCGTCTCTGGTCTAACATCTTAACTCCTCTCTCTATTATGGCAAGGTGCTTTCGTCACCAGGAGATCCGGTATTTGAATTCCCGGCTGCCCATTACTGCACTTTCTTTTCTGTGTTCGTTATATATGTTACTTGTTTTGTGATCGCTGTCACGAACAAACATTTTCTATATGAACTCACCATACAACAGCTGCTTTGGAAAGCATTTATCGGGCATGCGAATAATATGCCTAGTCCTTCTGCTTTTAGTTTAGGTAGGACAGCGTACGGATGCTGCCCCTCCACTCTCCTTCAGACTTTGGTACTCCATCCTGCCAGCGATCCTCGGCAGCCTGAGGAAACAGTTCATCTAGGAATGGTTGAGTTTCATGACATTTCTGCTATAGACTGTCCATGTTTTGCAGACGTGGAGTAGGCTGGTCAGCGCCACAGACGCTATACCTTAATCTTTGTAACACAACTGATTCCTTGCTGGTCCTACATTTTTCTCGTGATCCTCCAAAGGCAGTACTTGCCGTTGCAGTCCTGTTGTGGACCCCAGAGTAGTTATTGGCTTCTCTAGGTAGGTACAGCGATCAGCTGCTTGCAGACCGTTGGCCCTATGCATAGATGTTTAATTCTTGGTAGGGCTCTCACATAACAGGTAGAAACATAATTTTCGTTTTATTTGTGCTGCCGGTAAGTTTAAATTTAGTGCATGCAATCGAAAACGCATAACCTGCATATGTTAAAAACACGCGTTAATGTGACATTCGTCAACAAAGAGATCTATGCTCATTTCTTCTTTCGCCGCTTTGAGTGAATGTAGGTGCCTTGGATTGAATAGCTGCTCATCCACCCTACATCTGATACGTTCGCCAATGCGATAGTCACGTGTAGCGCCATAAAGCATGACATAAAATGCCATGCTAAAGGGAGTTGATTCTAGCACGCAGCCTTGTTTTACTCCATGTAAGACCAGGAAAGACTGCGGACAATTCACCATCATTCAGTACATGAGCCGAGATGCCATGATGAAACTGGCAGACAACTGCGATGGCTTTGTGAAGGCAGCCGAATTTCGTCATGATGTTTCTAGAATATTTGCCTATTGACAGTGTGAGAGACCTTCGTCGGTCTACACATGTCCAAATCACGATGTTATTGCTGACATTTCTCTTGGATTGGACGTATTAGATATATCATGGCAACCGTCTTTCGAGCAGCTGGGAAACTACACCGTAGTTGAACAAGACTTGAACCAGAATGTATCACATCATTGACGACCGCCCTTGCGCTTGAACATGTGTAAATTGGTAGAATCTTTAAGTTCATGCGGTATTTGACTTGCATCCAAAATGGAGCGAAAGAGGTATGTTAGTTTGTGAATCAACACAGGGCTTCCTACTTTGTAAACCTCAACAGGAATATAATCCAGAGCGAGGAGCTTTCCCGCTGGAGATTAGGTTGATGCTTTTCTTGATCTCACTTGTACAGGACTGGATATCAAATATGTCATTGATAGTAACGAGCCATTCGTGCAATGGTTAGTTCGTTGATGGTCGACTTACAGTTTAAGAGAGCACTAAAGTTCTCGGTCCAGCGCTCCAGAATATGGACTGTGTAGGTCAGCAGCGTCGTGCCACCATTATTAAGGACAGGAGATAATTGATAGGACCCTGGACCGGGCATTGTTTTCATGACATCGTTAAAGCCCTTCGTTTGTTTCTTCATATTGCTGGGTTCATGAATGAAATGAATGAGGCCATAAGAACTTTAAAGACAAAGAAATCGCCCGGAAAAGATGGGGTAACAAATGAAATGCTGATGGGGTTGGGCCAAACAGCAAAGAGGAAGTTACTGTCAGTCCTGAACCAAAGCTGGAAAAGGGGAATTGTACCGCAGGCATGGAAAGATGCTGTACTTATACCAGTACCAAAGCAAGAAAAAGATAGAACAGATCCAAATGGATACAGGCCTATCAGTCTACTGAGCTGTGTAGGTAAACTGATGGAGCGTATGATAAACACCAGACTGATATGGCACCTGGAAGCAAAACACAAATTAATTCCACAGCAAGCAGGTTTTAGACAACACAGATCCACTGAGGACGAGATCATTCTCATAGCCCAGGAAATAGAGGATGCTTACCAAGAGAAAAAGCAAACAGTAGCGGTTTGGGTGGATCTAGAGAAGGCATTTAACAAGGAGTGGAAAGAGGCACTTAAAGTCAAGCTACGAAGAAGTAAAGTATCTGGAAAAATTAACAGATGGATCAGCCCCTACCTCGAAAACAGAACAGCCAGAGTTCAAGTACAAGGGCAGATGAGAAAAAAGGTGACGATATTTTCCCTTTCAAATAAACCACAGAACACCAAATTAAGTCTAAACGGCAAATATATGCGACCGAACGACAACCCAAACTACTTGGACGTCACATTTAATCGGCGCATGACATGGAAAAGTCAGATCGAGAGAAACCGAATGAGAGCAAGACAAAGAATGGCAATCATAAGGAAACTTGCTGGCACAAGCTGGGGAGCAGACGAAAGAAAACTGAAGAAACTGTACACTGCAAGAGTGATACCAGTTCTCGAGTATGGTATTGCGGCATGAGAAACAGCAGCAAAGGCGAACTTTGATAAAATTAGCAAACTTCAAAACCAAGCCATGTGAATTATAACAGGAGGCATGAAGTCAACGCCAATTGTAGAACTTGAAAAGATTACAAATCTGCAATCCATGACCGACAGAAGAGACAGCAGAGCCCAGCAGCAAGCAGAGAAACTCAGAAGACTGGCAGACCATCCAATGTAACAGAGACTAAATAGATTTAGAAAAGGGAAACTAAAGCGGAGAAACTTTGCAGAAAAGGCCAAAGCAAAGATGAGCGAAGACCCTATGAACATCATAACAACACCAAAGGCCATCCGTACTGTACGCAAACCCACATGGAAGCAGCATATCATTCCGAAAGTGGTAGAAAATATACCAGGTATTGGAAACAAGAACAGCCAGACTGAACAAGAAAGGAGAGACATAACCCTGAGGTACATAGCGGAAAGCTACCCAAGCATGGACTGGACCCATGCATACACCGACGGTTCTGTAACAAACACTACACAGAACGGAGGTGCAGGGGTATTCCTGAGCCTACCAAATGGTAGAAAAATAACACTGTCAGTGGCAACTGGAAAATTCTCAAGCAATTTCAGAGCGGAGGCAGAGGCACTGAAGGCTGCAGTAGAAGCAATGCTGACAGGTGAAAGCAATGAAAGCCAGATAGTTCTGTTTACAGATGCCCTGGCCATGGTTACAGCACTAAAACGCCAAAGAAATACTGAACTTAATGATTTAAGAGCAGTACTCTGTCAACTATGCCAGCAGTCCGCACCAAAAAGAGTAGTGGTACAGTGGGTTCCATCCCACTGTAACATCCAAGACAACGAGGAGGCAGACAGACCGGCAAAAGAAGGTGCAAGACTACCACAACCAGATTCTAGTGTGACCTACGAAGAGTCCAATAGGTTTATTATGACCAGATACATGGCCAAATGGGAAACAGAACATACTGGCTACACAAAAAATGATGCCTTCTACCAGCTGAACAGAAAAGAGCAGGTCGAGGTCTTCAGACTCTACACAGGCCACAACAGACTGAGGTACCACCTATTCAATAAATTGAAGATAGGTGGCATTGACGAATGTACATGTGGCACAGAGAAAATGACCGCTGAACATCTACTGCAAAATTGCCCGACATACGAGGACCAGAGAAAGCACATGTGGCCATCACCAGTCGCAACACTAGACAAGCTCTATGGCAGTGTCGACAGCCTCAGGATGACCGTTGCTTTCTTCGAACAAATTCAAGTTAACGCCTGGCAGCGTACGAAGAAGAAGAAGAAGAAGAAGAAGAAGAAGAAGAAGAAGAAGAAGAAGAAGAAGAAGATATCGCTGGGTTCCATCTGCCGTGCTGTCTAGTCAGGTATCCTGCATAGTCGTTGACGAAGTGACTTTTTGGAAGAAGAGGAGGGCTCGTTTTAGTTGAACATGGATGTGTTTCATCTAGGGTGGTCTTAATAACATCATCGTTTTCATTAAACCAGTTAGAGGACCTGCGAGAAGCATGACCCAAGTACTCTGGAGCGGAAGAGTAGGCAGCACTATCCACAAATACTTGATAGAAAGAATTGCGCTCTTTGCGTAGAGAGAAAAACAAAAACAAAATAAGGAAGTCTTGAAGAAATCACAGTCAGACACGAATGCTATCAAAGAGAATTGATGAGCGAAATCAGTCAGACACGAATACTATTTTGAAACAACAAAAGATGTTGCAGAAAACAATAATGAAAGAAAAGATGGATAGCGAAAGATGCCAGACTGAAACATCACTAAGTGGAAGGATAACATACATTATGGGCTGAGAAAAGTCAGACAGTCTGACATCAAGGCAAGAGGCACAGAACATCTGAGACTCATTGCAGCTGATCTTTGATGTGGAGATGGTACTTGAGCTCTCAGCTGAACTGTTCCATGAAATTACGGACGGATTGTAGAAGTTCCACAGACTTATAAATGATTAGCATGCTTCTGCCGAAGACAGATGTGTCGGACCGAAAGGTGCACATATCACAGTCAAGTTGTAAACTAGAGACACAACGCATTCTATTCACCGGACTACATCCTGCTGCTTGCAAAGCCCTGTTCAGTGCTTGGTAGTGAGAGAATGAAAACGTTCAGGGCTTAGTAGCGAGATTGATAGAACGTTCAGGGCTTGGTAGAGGGAGTGAGAGAACGTTCAGGGCTTGGTAGCGGGAGACTGGGAACGTTCAGGGCTTGGTAGCGGGAGTGAGAGAACGTTCAGGGCTTGGTAGCGGGAGACTATGAACGTTCAGGGCTTGGTAGCGGGAGTGAGAGAACGTTCAGGGCTTGGTAGCAGGAGAATGAGAACGTTCAGGGCTTGGTAGAGGGAGTGAGAGAACGTTCAGGGCTTGGTAGCAGGAGTGAGAGAACGTTCAGGGCTTGGTTACGGGAGTGAGAGAACGTTCAGGGCTTGGTAGAGGGAGTGAGAGAACGTTCAGGGCTTGGTAGCGGGAGACTGGGAACGTTCAGGGCTTGGTAGCGGTAGAATGAGAACGTTCAGGGCTGGGTAGCGGGAGAATGAGAACGTTAAGGGCTTGGCAGCGGGAGAATGAGAACGTTTAGGGCTTGGTAGCGGGAGTGAGAGAACGTTCAGGGCTTGGTAGCGGGAGTGAGAGAACGTTCAGGGCTTGGTAGCGGGAGTGAGAGAACGTTCAGGGCTTGGTAGCGGGAGTGAGAGAACGTTCAGGGCTTGGTAGCGGGAGTGAGAGAACGTTCAGGGCTTGGTAGCGGGAGAATGAAAACGTTCAGGGCTTGGTAGCGGGAGTGAGAGAACGTTCAGGGCTTGGTAGCGGGAGAATGAGAACGTTCAGGGCTTGGTAGCTAGAGTGAGAGAACGTTCAGGGCTTTGGCAGCGAGAGATTGAGAACGAACGATGAAGAAGAAATCTGAGCACGTTATTGTTATTTACTTAAAGTTTTGTAGTTGCTCTTCATGTGTTTTCTTCTTCTTCTTCTTCTTCTTTATTCTCAAACTCCTGCTATCACGCCATGAAAAGGGCTTTGCAAGTAGCATGATGTTTCTGAAGAACGAAATCCGTTGTGACGCAGTTTACAGCTTGATTGCGATATTTGCACCTTTCGGTACGACACATCTGACTTCAGCTGACATTTTTGGGCACCTGGTTAGCTGCCCCTCTTCGATCCCTTCTCTTTTACCAGTCTGCACTGTTATCCAGGGTCACAACAGGTAAAGAAGGGTCTTAGCATCTCCTGACGATAGCAATCAGTTTTGGAGTCTTGCTCCCCCTTCAAGTGTTTTGATAAAGCCGAAAGTGTGTAAGTTCTATCTTTTGTTCTCGTATTACCCATTCCATAACATAGCATGTCGCCATATCTCACTGAATTATGAATTGACTGTTTCCATCACTATTCGCTAGTCACCAGTGTTGCTATCTCTTTCAAGATCTTTCTTGACAATTTATTAATATTATCGGTCCAACTTAACCTGGGTCGTCAGCTCTTTCATGTTCACAGGACTGTTTTATTCTGTAAGATGTGTTAGCCCATTTTGGTCTCGACACATGATCCTACCTGTAGTTTACATATTTTTACAACAGTCTATTGGTCTTTATTATATCCAGCATTTTAATTGATTTTATCATTGCTAGTCGTGCGTTCTCCTTTAATAATAATTCCATGATGGCCATTCAAAGCTTCCGTCACTTTTTTTTTCCTAAATAAATTGAATAATATAACTGATAACTATCTCACTCCATTAGACGAACCTATATTGATAAAAACAAGCTCACTTGTGTTTTTATTTAGTCTCTTTACGATTTTTTGTGAATTGGGTTCCTATTGTGTATTGAGAAAGAGAGAGGGGGAGAGAGAGGGGGGGGGAGGGGAGAGGAGATAATTTTGCCAAACTATGTGGAAAGCTTTGGTGAAACCAACTAAAACATGCTCGATATTTGGTGATATTTGCTCATTTGTTCGCAGAGTAATCGGAGATTGACGATTTGTTCTGCATGGGTTTACTAGAGGGAGATCATGCTTAACAAATCTATTAGAATTCATGGAGGAGGTTACTAAAATCATAGATAAAGGGGAGCCAGTGGATGTTATTTATCTAGACCTTGCAAAGGCCTTTGATAGAGTACCTCATCAAAGATTATTTCGAAAGTTAAAATCACATGGAATAGGTGGCGAAGTTGCCAAATGGATTGAAAATTTGTTAACGGGAAGAAGGCAGAGGGTGGGCATAAATAAGGAGTACTCTGAGTGGAGTGAAGTGAAAAGTGGTGTGCCACAGGGCTCGGTTTTGGGACCAATTTTGTTCTTGATATATATAAATGATTTGGACATTGATATGAGATCCATGATTGCAAAATTTGCTGATGACACAAAACTATGCAGTAGTGTCTCATCTAAAGCGGAAGTGGATATATTGATGTCGGATTTAGTTAAAATTCGAGAATGGTCTGTAAGCTGGCAAATGGAGTTTAATGTAGATAAATGTACAGTCATCCACATGGGTAGATCCAATATGGAACATAATTACAGAATGGGAGAAAACAATATTAGAAAGATAGATAAGGAAAGGGACCTAGGGGTTATAATAGATCATACAGGAAAGGTGAGTGAGCAAGTTAAGGTAGCAGTGAAAAAGGCAAATGCAATGTTAGGTATGATAAAAAGAAATATTAAACATAGGAGCAAGGAAGTGATCGTCAAACTGTATAAAGCTTTAGTTAGACCTAGATTGGAGTACTGTGGACAGGTGTGGAGTCCTTATCATAGAGGGGACATAAACATGCTAGAAAGAATACAAAAAAGAGCGACAAAGATGATAGTGGGATTCCAGAATTACAGTTATGAGGAACGACTCAGAAAAACCGGCCTACAGTGTCTCGAAGAGAGAAGAATTCGTGGTGACTTAATACAGGTTTATAAGATGATCAGAGGAATCGATAAATTAGACTATAACAAGTTTTTTTAAAATACAGCCACCTACAATAACACGAGGGCATAGCTACAAGCTGATTAAAGAGAGGTCCAGGTTAGATATTAGGAAATATTTTTTTAGTCAGAGAGTGGTGTCTGCTTGGAATGCATTGCCAGGGGAGGTAGTGGAGGCAGGGACAGTTAATGCATTTAAGAATAAACTGGATGCGCATAGATTTTAGAGCAAGGTGATGTAAATGTAACTGGTTGTATACAGACTCTGCAGGGTCTTCTAAACCAGTATAAAGATGTTAAGTTATTACTTTAACCAGCCTGATGAAACATTGCTTTTCCGCTATGATCTTCTTATTTGTAGTTGTAAACTGTTTTATATGATGTTGAGCACGAAATTACTTGTGTGGTTAATCAATCTGATGGTTCTATCATTGGTACAAAGTTGTCTTTATGATGCCCGTAAACCGTTATTATGTTGGTCGATCATTGGTCAACAGATACAATGATAGATCCAAGCAACCTTCCTTGAAATGGCGATCAGAGATTTTGTCCATTCCATGGGCATTTGCCAGATTTTTATTACAAATAATGGTCAGTGTATCTATTATAGGGGATCCGCCATATCTACTAATTAACTCAGACGGGGATTGTCGATTGCAACGGTTGTTCGATTTTTTTTACCTTTATTACTGCACTTTTTTGGTACGGATTGTTTAGCATTCTCCGATAATGGGTTGATTGTCTATGTCTCTGGGCATTGCATCCCCCTTGTTTCCATTGTTATACATTTCAGAGTCCAGCTAACTACTCCATATATTTACTGGTTTAGAAGGCTCTACAAAGTCTGTATACAACCAGTTTATTTCACTCTAAACTAAAAATAACTGTTTCCAATCTATCTGTGAATGCATTAACTGACCCTGTCTCTATTATATCATGTGGCAATGCATTCCAAGCAATCACCACTCTCTGACTAAAAAAATATTTCCTAATATCTTTTCTGGACCAGTCTTTAAATAATTTGAATATGTGCTCTCTAATACTTTTAAAAAATAGTTCTAATATAATTTATACTTTCTATCGATTATGTTATAAACTTGTATTAAATTACCTCGAATTCTGTTCTGTTCTATACACTCTATACCAGTTTTTCTGAGTCTTTCCTCGCAACTCTAATTCTGGAATTCCACGATCAGTTTAGTAGCTCTTGTTTGTATCGTTTCTAGCATGTTTGTATCAGCTATTTAGAGTGTCTGTCTCTTCAGTTGTTATGTTTCTGTTAACATATCTGATCGTGTTAGATTTTAACACAGTTTGATTGTTATGATTTTCATCAGCGGGTAGACCCGTTTTGTATTTGTGCATTCTTCAGAAATTGATCTATATTTTGTATCCTCAATTTCGTTTCTTTTTCTTCTGTTTACATTTATGTGTCCATTCGTCCCTTTTCTCTGCTCTTTAGCAACTTGAGGAGTATTCTCCTCTTATATAGTTCTAGTATTTCATTTGTTAATCAGGGTTTTATTGTTTTTCGTTGTTGTACCAGTACATGGTTGACAGACTCTATCATAGCTTAACTAAACCGATTTGTCAATATAGGCTTATCTAGTTCATGATCTGTGGTATTAAGTTATAACTTAACTTAACTTAACGTCTTTAAACTGGTTTAGAAGACCCTGCAGAGTCTGTATACACTCCTATCACTTATCGTGTCTTTTTATAACAATAGTTAGTTTCGCAAGATTGAATCTAGTTCTGATCTGTTTGTGTCTTTGTTTTGTCACTATTTTCATCTTGACCCAAAAGTTTAGCATGATTAGGTCGTGATCACTGCCTATATTTATGTTGTTTTTCATATTTTTATTTCTGATATAAACCGATTTTTGTATCAGAATGTTGCTAACTTACATATGATGTATTCATGCCATGCATGTCTTCTCAGTGCTTTATGTATTTCCAATATATTTGCTGTAAGTAGATTGGTGTGCCTTATCAATTCCAACAATGGGATAACCACGACCATCATTTGTTGCGGGAAGGACCGACTTCATGCCAGATAGGCTGAGCGTCTTTGATTATTTAAACACTATTTTATGTGGTACAATAAGTAGTCTCACATTATGCACGGTATAAGCTGCATTTTGTAGTAGACAGTTTACATTCTGTCTTCCTGTAATCCAATGTAAGTATATGTGTATATTACAATGCACTTGTGTTAAATAGCACTGTTTTAAACCGATTTCTCACGATTATCCCAGGTATTTAATATTCTAATATTGAGTATGCAGTTTTGTAGTGTACATGAAAATATAATACACCATGTATGCAGTCTTTTCAAATCAATGGTTTGTTACCTTTGATTCTATATATGCCATTCAACGATTCATGTGCCATCCAAGGTGAGCGACGTGTGTGTGCGATGACGGGGAAATTAGAACTTTCCTAAAACTGAAAGAATAAGATCAGTGTTATCTTTTGTGTCGTTTTCGTCTGTCCAGTGTGCAATTTCAACCTGCTGGTTTCACTAACTTGTCTGCCCGTAGAGGAATTACAACTTTAGGACAATATTTACAAACAATGAAACCTATTCTATCGCCAAGGATAATAATAGTACATTTTGTGTTACTATTTTAAATATATATATGTGAAGTTAAAGATCTGATTTTGGTCTTATCCAGGATTGGTCAAAGGAAAAGCACACTTGACTAGCCACAGAAGAGAGAGAAGCCTGCTCTAGTGTGACTGGCTTGATTTACAGTTAGAGATGAACGACATCGGCAGTTCGGATGTTACTGAAATTCTGTTCAATCGCTTTGTCGTTATTATAGGAGATTCAAGTAAGATAATGGTGATTTATATAATATCAAACTTTTATGCTAGCCCAGTGATATTAATTTTCCCCTGTGATATAATTGTAAACATTTTTCTTCCCTAACCTGTCTGTGGACTTTTCGCGCCATATTTTACCTGCCTCGTTTGTTTTGTTTAGCGGGCTTTTATTTTCATGTGGGATCTTTCATGGATATCAAGTATTACGGGTTTCTTGATGTCATTCGTTGATATAAATGACCTTTATCGTGCCTTGTTTGGAGAATTTATAGTTTGTCCAACATTTACCAATTTATGAAACAATCTATTTGTTATTTTATTACTATTGCCATAGATTACATTGATAATTGTCGGTTAGTTAGTGGGAAAGGTGAAGAGGGACTAGACGTAGTAGTAGAAAACGTTTGCATTCCTGTCAGTTTATTTAAATATATAGTAATAGTATTGTTTGTATATTTCGTATTTATAATGATAGCTCATTCCACATAAATATAAATACATACATCAATATTAGATCAAGTCTTTCGTTGTAAAAACTGCTGCAAATTAGCAGGTATTATTGAGGTATTATTTAATTATTAGTATTATAAATTATTCAATATCTGATCTGAAATCATTTAATTGAAATCTAGATCTATATAATTTTTTTGGAATACTAATAATACTTTCAGATCAGAGATGTATATACAAAGACTTGGTATTAATGCTACAGGAGGATCGGTATTTAACCAAGAGTGAGCTTAAAAAAAAGGTAGGCAAATATTATAATGTTTTAGCAGTTCCAGTGTTATGGTGCTGGAATACAGTAAAAGATTTAAGCTTATTCATTATTTGTATCAGTGTGTGTATTAACTCTTCTATAGTAACAATCTCTCCAACTGACAACTCATAGTTATGCAAACAAAACACACCATTCACCAAACCCGCCATTCATGTGGGTCAAAGGGGTATGGAGTGGTTATTTAGGTTTTGATAAAAAGTTCTAGAGACAATACCCCATATTTAATATTGGAAAACAAAAGTAAATAGCTCATTATTCAGGCAGTAGAACTATCACATGGGCAAAGGACCAGCTACCTCATCCAGTAATTTGTAGAAGAGCTAAAATAAATCATGGAAAAAAAAATATATAGAGGCAGGTAAATCAAAAGAATCAATATTTAAAATATTTGGACAAGCAGAACATATCTCAGAAAGCGAATAAAACAACAAAAATAGACTGAGAAAAAAAACTTGCTCAGAGGATCAAGACTGATAGTAAAAGCTTCTTCTCGTATGTTAGAAAAAGACAAAGTAGGCCCTCTCATAGACAGTACAGGGAAAATAATAAGTGAGAATAGGGAGGCAGCTAATCTGCTCAATCAGTACTTTGGCACAGTCTACACAAAAGAGGACTGCTCCAAGATCCCAGAGCCTATAGATATTTTTCAAAGAGACATGGATACAGCGGGATTAAGATCAATCTGTATTACAGAGGAAATGGTTTAAAAAAAATAAGAGGGGTTGAAAGTGGATAAATGTCCAGGGCAAGATGGTATTCATCCAAAATTGCTGTTTGAAATTAGAGATCAACAAGCAAAACCATTGACTATATTATCTTCTCAATCACTTGCAAAACCGATTGGTCCACAGGATTGGAAAGATGCAGAAGTGATCCCCTTATTTAAAAAAGGCAAAAAAATCAGATCCAGCGAATTATAGACCGGTGAGTTTAACGAACATAGTCTGTAAATTGTTAAAGTCAATAATCAAAGAAAACATTGTAATGCATTTAGACAAATTTAATCTAATTAGAAATAGTCATCATGGGTTTACTAAAGGGACATCCTGCTTATCAAATCTATTAGAATTCATGGAGGAGTTTACTAAAATCATTTTAGTAAAATGATAGTGGACGTTATTTAACTAGATTTTGCAAAGGCCTTTGATAGAGTACCTCATTAAAGATTATTTCGAAAGTTAAAATCACATGGAATAGGTGGGGAAGTTGTCAAATGGATTGAAAATTGGTTAATGGGAAGAAGGCATTAATAAAGGGTGGGCATAAATAAGGAGTACTCTGAGTGGTGAAAAGTGGAGTGCCACATTACTCAGTTTTGGGACCAATTTTGTTCTTGATATATATAAATGTTTAGGACATTTATATTGGATCCATGATTGTAAAATTGGCTGATGACACAAAACTATGCAGTAGTGTCTCATCTAAAGCGGAAGTGGATATATTGATGTCGGATTTACATAAAATTTGAGAATGGTATGTAAGTTGGCAAATGGAGTTTAATGTAGATAAATGTACAGTCATCCACACAGGTAGATCCAATATGGAACATAATTACAGAATGGGAGAGAAAAATATTAGAAAGATAGATTAGGAAAGGGATCTAGGGGTTATAATAGATCATACAAGTAAGGTGAGCGAGCAAGTTCAGGTAGCAGTGAAAAAGGCAAATGCAATATTAGGTATGATAAAAGAAATATTAAACATAGGAGCAAGGAAGGGATATTCAAACTGTATAAAGCTTTAGTTAGACCTAGATTGGAGTACTGTGTACAGGTGTGGAGTTCTTATCATAGAGGGGATATAAACATGCTGGAAAGAATACAAAAAAAGAGTGACAAAGCTGATAGTGGTATTCAAGAATTACAGTTATGAGGAAAGAATCAGAAAAACCGGCCTACAGTGTCTAGAAGAGAGAAGAATTCGTGGTGACTTAATACAGGTTTATAAGATGATCAGAGGAATGGATAAATTAGACTATAACAAGTTTTTGTAAAATACAGCCACCCACAAGAACAAGAGGGCATAGCTACAAATTAACTAAAGAGATGTCCAGATTAGATATTAGGAAATAATTTTTTAGTCAGAGAGTGGTGAATGCTTGGAATGCATTGCTACAAGAGGTAGTTGAGGCAGGGACAGTTAATGCATTTAAGAATAAATTGGATGCGCATAGCTTTTAGAGCAAGGTGACGTAAATGAAACTGGTTGTATACAGACTGCAGTCTTCTAAACCAGTATAAAGACGTTAAGTTAAGTAGAACATTTAAGCCACAAAATGAAGCATGGACAAGTCAACCATCCAAGACAGCAGAAAGTGTGATGCAGAGAAAGCTGCAATGAATCTGCATTGCTGAACCTATCTATTGTAATCTAGGATAACCAGCTGATTCTGTAGCTAGAATGCATGTACAATATTGTAACAGGAGAATGCTCCACAGGTGAGACATGAGAAGAGAAGCCACACATTTCATTTCTTGGGACTTGCTGAAACAAGGTAGAAAAGTGTTAAATTGAAGCTCAGCAAAGGCAAAATCCTACTCTCCTCAAAGCACACTGAAGAAAATCCACACCATAGGTCATCTGTGGCAATAATGCTATCAAAAGAGATGCAAAAGGCAGAATGGAAACACTAGTACCCAGAATGAATTTTGATCTTTCAAAACAGCCAAAATTAAAATAACAATAAATGTTAGACTATCAATGTTATGCACTGATCAACGACAAAGAATGCTCAGTGAAAGATGAATTTTGAAGAAGAAATCAACATTTCATGGTTAAAATAAAAAAAAGAAAGATACACTTTTGGTTGGAGGCCTGTATGCTAAGGCAAAAGAAAGACAATATTGATTTTGAAGAGACCATGGGCAAACATGAAATTGGGACTAACATTGAAAAGGATAGTTGCTTATGGACATCTAAGATTGAAATCAACTGGTGATCGATGGCAGCATATTTCCACATGATGCAGATCAAAGATGCTGGGATGTACTTCCTTTCCAGACATTCCCAGAGCCTGCTCAAAGGTACTCAAAGGGTATCTGATTGTGTGGGTCTAGTTATTGAAGGCTATCTGATTATGTGAGTCTAGTCGTGAAGACTTTCTGATTATGTGAGTCTAATCATGAAGGCTATCCGATTGGCTTGGCTTTGTTCGTTCTCAATCTTCCGCTACCAAAACTTGAAAGGGCTTAATTAGCAGAATGTAGTCCAGAGAATGGAATGTGTTGTGTCATAGTTTACAGCTTGACTGCGATATTTGCACCTTTCGGTCCAACACGTCCGACTTCAGCAAGTATTTTTTTAGTACCGGGTTAGCATTCCCTCTTCGATCCCTTCTCCTTAGCCAGTCTGCCCTGCTGCAGCCTGTTATCCAGGATCGCCGTGTAGAGGTGTAGAAGGGTCTTGGCAGCTTTGGTTCGCTGGCCCTGATGCTAGCAGTCAGCTAGCTCAGCATCTTGATCCCTCCAATCTGATATAAAGTTAATTACTCATTTTTCCCTGTATCAGAAGAATTTCTCAAATTAGTTGGGCACTTTGCACCTCTTGGGGAATTGACACATGTAGGTAGCAAGGTCTTAGTCGACCTGTACTTCTACAGGGGTTGATGCCCTTGTACATGTCCCAGCTCTAGCGTGAGCTGGATTTAGACTGGATGAGAATTTCCTGCTTAGCTGGCTAGGCTCGAGCAGCTTATTACTCCGCTGTGTTGGAACAAGTGCCACGGAGGGTAGTTAACTGATGTACGAGTCCATCTTAATGGACTCAAACACTAGAGCAAAGCCTACCCGCAGCCTGTTAAGCGCCATCTATGCTGCTTTTAACAAACCACCTAACCATGTCCGATGTTATACCATGTCACACAGTTAGTTGCCTCTTACGACATGCTCTCTGTGGGGCAAGGTAAGACAGTTTATCTGTAAAATGCAGCCAGACAGTCAATGCGATTATATGTTATTCACACACATTACAACCTTACTTAATGGTTTCACTCACAATCAGGGAGAGGAGACATTTCTCAATGATGAGCTCATTGAGGGTGGTTGCAGAGAGTCGGTATCAAATGGTACAAGCTACAGAGAGATACGCCAGTACAAGACGGAGGTACACCTGGTGCGCTTTTACTTTGTGACGCGCTGCTACAGCACCTATATGGAGAGCATTCTGAGTGATCTCCAACTGGCACCTCGTCCAGATATTCTTATCATGAACTCCTGTCTGTGGGACATAACCAGGTAGAGCATGTCATGTACGTCTTTTGTACCTTGGTGCAATGAACTTTATAGCCATATAAACTGATATAAATGTTATAGTTGGGGTAATTTTTTTTAAAGCAAGTAATACTAAATGGATGATAACAAACACAACACAGAACGGAGGGGCAGGGGTATTCCTGAGCCTATCAAATGGTAGAAAAATAGCAGTCAGTGGCAACTGGAAAATACTCAAGCAATTTCAGAGCGGAGGCAGAGGCACTGAGGGCTGCAGTAGAAGAAATGGTGACAAGCAAAAGAAATGAAAGCCATATAGTCCTGTCTACAGATGCCCTGGCCGTAATCACAGCACTAAAAAGCCAGAAAAATACTGAACTTAATGATTTAAGAGCAGTACTCTGTCAACTATGCCAGCAGTCTGCACCAATAAGAGTAGTGGTACAGTGGGTTCCATCCCACTGTATCATCCAAGGCAACGAGGAGGCAGACAGACTGGCAAAAGAAGGTGCAAGACTACCACAACCAGACCCTAGTGTGACCTACAAAGAGTCAAAAAGGCTTATTAGAGCTAGATACATGACCAAATGGGAAACAGAACATACTGGCTACACAAAAAACGATGCCTATTACCAGTTTGTAAGGTGTTCTCATGCTTTGCGCCGCATTCCAGTGGCGCTGAGGTCGGCTAGCTCTTCCCTGGAAGAGTGAAAAGTGAAATTAGTAGCCTGCCGATTAAAGTGAGCTCACAAGCCAACCTCACCTCCTCGGGGTACACACTGGGCAACTAGAAACGTGAGGCTCTAGGCTAACGAGGCAAGGCTCGCCTGGGGGGGCGGGCTCCTTCAAGTTAAATGCAGGTGTTGCAATATTCTCGCTTTCATTAAAATCCCAAAGTACCAAATTAAGTCTAAATGGCAAAATCCTGCAGCCAAACGACAACCCAACCTATCTGGGAGTCACATTTGACCGGCGCATGACATGGAAAAGTCAGATTGAGAGAAACCGAATGAAAGCCAGAGAAAGAATGGCAATCATGAGGAAACTTGCTGGCACATGCTGGGGAGCAGACGAAGGCATACTAAAGAAACTGTATACTGGAAGAGTGAGACCAGTTCTCGAGTATGGCATTGCGGCATGGACAACAGCAGCGAAGGCGAACTTCGATAAAGTTAACAAACTTCAAAACCAAGCCATGAGAATTATAACAGGTGGCATGAAGTCAACGCCAATTGTAGAACTTGAAAAGATTACAAAACTGCAATCCATGACCGATAGAAGAGACTGCAGAGCCCAGCTGCAGTCAGAGAAACTCCGAAGACTGACTGACCATCCAATGCACCAGAGACTAAACAATTTGGGAAATGGGAAACTAAAGCGGAGAAACTTTGCAGAAATAGCCAAAGCAAAGATGCACGAAGATCCCATAAACGCACTAACAACACCAAAACCCATCACTACTGTACGAAAACCTACCTGGAGGCAGGATATATTTCCAGAGGTGGTAGGAAATATACCAGGTATTGCAAACAAAAACTGCCAGACTGAAAAAGAAAGGAGAGATACTACCCTAAGCTTCATAACGAAAAGCTACCCAAGCATGGACTGGACCCATGCATACACCGACGGTTCTGTAACAAACACTACACAGAACGGAGGTTCAGGAGCATTCCTGAACCTACCAAATGGCAGAAAAATAACACTGTCATTCGCTACTGGTAAGTACACAAGCAATTTCAGAGCGGAGGCAGAGGCACTGAGGGCGGCAGTGGAAGAAATGGTGACACACAGTGAAAATGAGAGCCATATAGTCCTGCTGACAGATGCTCTCGCCGTAGTCACAGCGCTAAAAAGCCAGAAAAACACTGAGCTTAATGACTTAAGAGCAGCACTCTGCAAACTGTGCCAGCAGTCCGCACCAAAAAGGGTAGTGGTACAGTGGGTTCCGTCACACTGCAACATCCAAGGCAACGAGGAGGCAGACAGACTGGCAAAAGAAGGTGCAAGACTACCACAAACAGATACCAGTATGACGTACGAAGAGTCAAAACGGCTTATCAAAGCCAGATACATGACCAAATGGGAAACCGAACATACAGGTTACACCAAAAACGATGCCTATTACCAGTTGAACCGAAGAGAGCAGGTCGTTGTCTTCAGACTTCGCACTGGCCACAACAGACTGAGGTACCACCTATTCAACAAATTGAAGATAGGGTGTACCGACGAATGCCCGTGCGGTACTGGTAAAATGACCGCTGAACATCTGCTGCAGAACTGCCCGACATACGAGGATCAGAGAGAGCAGATGTGGCCATAACCAGTGGAACTGCAAGACAAGCTCTATGGCAGTGGCGAGAGCCTCAGGATGACCGCCGCTTTTTTCGAAAAAATAATGGTTACTGTCTGACTGCGTACGCAGAAGAAGAAGAAGAAATGCAGGTGTTGGCCCACCGCAGCTTGGAGAGGAGATGGGCGCCGCCAGATGTTTTCAAGCCTAAGAGTCACACATGAGGACAAAAACGAAATCTTTTATAACGGATCGGTCGCAGCCCGGGTCAACAATGACCGCGCTTACCGTCCCACACCAGGGCGGAGGTGTTAAGCGTGCAACTGGTGTTACCATAAAACTCGGGAGAGGATTTCATTCTGGGCACTTGGAATGTTAGAACTCTAAGTGCAACTGGGAAAATAAAAGAACTGACCCATGAGATGGATATATACCACTGGAATGTGCTTGGCATATGTGAAGCGCGTTAGAGAAATTTAGAAGAACACACCACAGAAGAAGGTAACAAGTTTTATTACAGTGATAGACCTGACAAACACCTTCATGGTGTCGGTATGCTGGTGCACAAAGACACAGCATGTTGTATATTGGGTTGCCAACCAGTATCAAGCCGCTTGCTCAGTATACGACTAATTGCAAAGCACTTCAATATCACAGTGATACAATGCTATGCGTCTACCTCAGATTACGAGGACTGCGAGGTTGAGAGCTTCTACTAGGAATTGCAAGCTTTGGTGAACGAGGTACCGAAGAAGGATATACTGGTGGTTCAGGGCGATTGGAATGCCAAAATTGGCGAAGATATGGTACGTGTCTGGAAAGGCACATGTGGAGCATATGGGAATGTGACCACCAACGATAGAGGTCTAAGACTCTTGGAATTTGTGTATTACAATAAGCTGATAGTAGCGAATACGCTGGGACCACATAAAATGTTGAGGCGGTGGACGTGGCACAGCCCAAACAGTACGCTTCATAGTCAAATAGACTATATTTTGGTCCAAAGGAGATTCCGATCTAGCATCAATAGCGCCCGGACTAGAAGTTTCCCAGGGGCCGATGAAGGGAGCGACCACAACTTAGTGCTGATGACCATGCATCTCAGACTAAAGAAAGTTCTGAAAAGAGAGATATCTAGACTGAGATTTGACTTGGAGAAGTTGAAGTGCCCGGATGTAGTGGAGACCTTTGGAGCGGTGTTGGGGGGACGTTTCGCACCTCTCTTGGTTCTAAACGAGGAGGCAGATGTTGAGACGATGACTGAAGCCTTGAATTCGGCTTTACTCAACACGGCATCTGAGGTTCTAGGTAGGTGCAGGGTTAAGAAGAAAGCATGTATCACGAGTGAGATACTGGACTTATGTGACAAGAGACGACAATTGAAGGGAGCGAAGAACACACTAGATGGGATTCAGCGATATAGAGAGATAAATAGATCCATAAAGACCAAGAGGAAACAGGCCAAGGTGGATTGGATAACGGCTCAGTGCGCAGTTATCGAACGAAATCTGGGACGAAATGATGCCAAGGGAGCATATAAATTAGTCAAGGACTTAGTAAGACCTGTCCAAAGTCGAAATATGACGATTCAGGACAAGAGTGGGAAATGTCTCACGGAAGCTCAAGACATTCGTGAGGACTGGACAGAGTACTGTTCGGAGCTATATAAGCATGAAGATCGAGGTGACCCAAGAATTGCAATGTCTCCTGAAGTGAGTCTGATAGAGGAAAATCAAACGATAACAAGGGAAGAAGTATATGAAGCCGTAAAAATGCTGAAGAGAGGGAAGGCTGTTGGTGTGGATAATATTCCAGCAGAGCTCCTGCAAGTGGGAGGTAAGGCGCCAATCCCTACCCTGACTTACATCTGCAATAGAATTTGGCAGACAGGAGTGTGGCCCAGCTGCTGGACAAAATCAGTCATTATACCACTGCCTAAATCGGGAAACCTAAATGTGTGTCAGAACTATCGAACAATCAGTCTGATAAGTCATCCAAGTAAAGTTCTCTTGAGGATATTACTTAACAGACTGAATCCTCAGGCGGAGAGTATCATTGCCGAAGAACAAGCAGGCTTTCGAGCGGGAAGGAGTACCATCGAGCAGATATTTAATCTTCGTCTACTGAATGAGAAGCACTCAGAGTATCAACAACAACTCTACCATGCCTTCATTGACTTTCGAAAGGCGTTTGACAGAGTGTGGCATGCAGCGCTATGGTCAACAATGAGGCATTATAAGTTCAACAGTGATATTGTGAGGGTAATTGCAAACCTTTATCAGTAGGCGACCAGCGCTATCTCAGTAGGCGATTGGTTCCGTACGACGGTGGGTCTGAGACAGGGTTGTATACTCTCCCCCACACTCTTCAATATCTTCTTGGAGAGAATAATGGAGACGACCTTAAAAGGACATGTTGGCACGGTTAAAATAGGTGACAGGCTTATCACAAACTTACGCTTTGCTGATGATATTGATGTATTGGCAGGCACAGAAAGGGAACTCCAGGAGTTGATTGGATAGAACGGCCCTGAGTTTTGGTATGGAAATAAATGCTGATAAAACAAAGCTCATGACCAATAACGTTGCAGGGTTTCAATCTGTCATACAGGCAAATGGACAGATACTTGAGGTGGTGAAACGTTTCAAATATCTTGGATCGTTGATCATCGAAGAGGGTTCGAAGCCAGGTGTAATTGCAAGAACAGCACAAACAACAGCGGCGCTGACTAGGCTGCAACCTATTTGGCGAGACAAGCGCCTCGCCCTCGGCATAAAAGTCAGACTACTGCGCTCTTTGGTGCTGTCAATATTTCTGTATGCCTGCGAGACCTGGACCATTACAGCAGATATCCAGGGCAGAATACGTGCAATGGAAATGCGGTGCTATAGAAAACTCCTAAATGTTACATATAAGGATCGTGTCACGAACGTAGACATCCGTCAGAGAGTTGAACACGCTATTGGTCCTTTTGAAGATCTGTTCACAACTATCAAAAGACGAAAGATGGCCTGGTGCGGACGCGTCGCGAGGTCCAACGGAATTCCCAAATCGATACTCTTTGGATCCGTACCGGGACAGAGAGGGCGAGGACGTCCAAGGAAGAGATGGGTGGACAACATCGCTGAGTGGTCAGGCCTTCGTCTCGGTGAGATACGTCAGGCGGCGACAGACAGAGAGAGCTGGCGTGGGATTTTCATGTCTTCATGTGTGCCCCAACGACCTGATGGGTTATGGGATGAACTGAACTGATTACCAGTTGAACAGAAGAGAGCAGGTCGTGGTCTTCAGACTGCGCACAGGTCACAATAGACTGAGGTACCACCTATTCAATAAATTGAAGATAGGTGGCACTGACGAATGCTCGTGTGGTACCGGGAAAATGACCACTGAACATTTGCTGCAAAACTGCCCGACATACGAGGATCAGAGAAAGCACATGTGGCCATCACCAGTGGCAACACTAGACAAGCTCTATGGCAGTGTCGACAGCCTCAGGATGACCGCTGCTTTTTTCAAAAAAATACAGGTTGACACCTGACAGCGTACGAAGAAGGATGATAGAGAGAAAGGTCAAGGACTATAGAGTGTTTGTGTGATGCACATATGTTCTTACAGACCTGATAATGATAGGTGCTAGGAGAACTTTACAACAGTAGATATCTGGTCATCTGAAGCAGGTAATTCTATTATCTCTCTGCGTCGCACCCCTCTATCTTCCTCCCACCTCCACCCACCACCAAACATATACATTTAATGATGTTGTCTGACATCACTGATGGGCTGCTTCTTTGTCAAGCAATCACAAAGCCTGTTTCTGTGAACCTTGTCAAATATCTTCTCCAAATCCAAAAAAACAAGGGCACATATCACAATCATTCTCACTTGCTTTCTCACTCAGTTCCTGAATGGGAATATAAGGATAACGTTAAGTTGTTCACTTTGCTCGGAAATCACATTGAGCATTGTCCAACTATGACTTAGTCAGACATCTTAATCTCTGCTCCTGAATTAAGGATGAATATGCTGTAATGGTTTTCACATTGCTTGTTTTGAGGGATCAAGATGCTGAACAGTGCATGAGCTGCAGCGGTCGACGACCCAAAGCTGACTGCTAGCGTCAGGGTCAGCGACAAAGATCTGCAAGACCCTTCTACACCCCCACATGGTGATCCTGGATAACAGACTGTAACAGAGCAGACTGGTTAACCTTTAGCACGCCAGCATTTTTTTGAAAAAATTTTTTTGACCTAATTAATTTTCTTAATTTCTCGCTTTGGTAGTCGTCTTAGAAAATTTTTAATTTTTATGTTTGTTTGTCAATAAATATGATTTTCTGGCGTGTAGACACACAATAGCATAACGAACATGTTGGTGTTATTGTTGTTGTTGTGTGTTTGTTAGTTTTTGAGATTCAAAAAGATGAAGTTGAAAATCTTTGAAAATCTCTGAAAAAATTTGGACTCGACCACTAGGCCTAGTCGCTTCGATAGAAAACCATGGAAACCACAACAACGTATCGATACTGTGTTTACAATATCGACACAACTGTAAGTTTCCAATTCAAACGTAGTTCTTTCATTTAAACAAACAAAATAAACAGATCTACTCGATAAAGATCTTTCCCAACAACCTACTTTCCCTTTTGCAAAAAGTCGGCTTGCTCCAAATGGCGTATACAAAATTAAAACTGTTCAAAAGCCATTTGTAATCGAACATACAATACTTTAACCGGCAAAATATCGTGTATATATAGAAGACGTATTCGGCAGTAAAAAATGGCTGTCGGGAGTGACTCCGTTTAAAAAAATAAATAAATTTCCCTTACACCGAGTTGGTTAGAAGGGATCGGACATAGCGTGCGTAAGGTTAAGGAGAAGAGATCGAAGCGAGAACGCAAAAATGGCTGCTGAAGTTTGTGTGTTGGACCCATTTATTGCAGTCAAGGTGTAAACTGGCACATTGCATTCCGTTCTCCGGGCAAAATCCTTTCACTTGCAAAGCCCTTTTCAGGTCTTGGTAGCGGAAGTTCGAGAAAGAAAAAAATCAACGTTGTTTGTTATCATTTTTTAAGTATTGGTATGACATTGCCAATCTCCTAAATCCTTTTAGTATAGTCTTTTGGCTCCAAATTGCCCAGAGAATCTTCAAGTACAGTAGCTCATCTACAGTTCTCATGTACTATTTCTGGCTTAGTACTAGCTGCGCCACTGTCACCTTAATTGTCTTCATTGCTGTCTTTTGTTCTGTCATCTTTCTCGTCGTTAGTTTCCTTTTCTGACATCCTTTTTGTATTTTGATGTCAGATATAGTCTCTCCATCAATTGATTATATTCCTGAGACCAGTCAGAAAACTACAATGTTATTTTTCAAACTCCTTCCATCACTTCTGCTTAGCTATTATCAACTTGTTCTTTACTTCCATTCTGATCATTACTTATTTTAGTACTTCTGTTGCTTTTTTTTTTCTGCTGTATTTTTGGCATCTGTGCCTATTTCTTTATTTTTATTTATAATTTTATTCTGTCCACCATAACACATGACAGCTGCAGCTGCTTTAGGATGTCTTTGAAATTTAATTAGAAATTCTTCATATCCTTCATTGCAGCTTCTACACTTCCTCTATTGTTGCTATAGGCTCCTGGAGTAGAAGGGTTGGGGTTGTTTAGTGGGATTAGATTGTTATCATCTTGCCAGTTTTCTCTTCTCTCCTTCAGTCTAGTTGGCTACATCTCCATCTCTGGGAATGACTGTTGAAGTCTCTGACTATTAGAAAGATGCCACTAGAGCATTAGAAGTTGAGGAGGTCAAGTTTCTGGGTGTTCTGTTTTTGATTGATTATTTAGTATTCAGCGCCTTTCTTTGTGTGCCATGGTTTCTATGGCATTTATGTTATTCCTTATTGTTAATATACATCCCGTCTTCCGCTCTTTTCTGTCCATTCTGAAGCATAAATATCCCCGAAGTTTAAACTGTTTCTTGTATACAACCTACACTGATATTTCTTTTGAGAATACTTTATTCTATAATTTGGCCTTTTTGTTGTTAATTCCCTCTGCATTGCAATGCCAAACGTTTAGGGGTCGTTTTGTCTTGTTTGCCAATTTTGTTCTTCCTTCTGCCCCCTAACTCCGCAAGGAATGCAAGAGAAATCTCCAGTAGCTGAAAGTGGGTTCTGTCGAAGCCCAGAATCCAGCATGGCTTCTGTTTGGAGGGACCTAACAACGCAAACACCATATTGATAATTTGTAGACCTGTGTAGCCAAAAAAACGGCACAGGTTGCATTTTTGGTCGTGTGCCTCCTGGCCCTGTACCGCTGTCTTCAGCACCTGTTTTTTGGTGGAGTGTGCTTCTCTCCCCTCTGGCTGGGGATTTTTGACTTTGTCTTAATCTTGTTTGTTGTCTTGCCGTACCTCCCTTTGATGTTAAAACCTAGTCTTTGGTAAGATTACTGGGTAGGTGAGGTAGTCTTGGACAGGAGAGGCTATGAGACACACGTCTCTTGTATTCCACAATCACTGCCCCATTTGGACATTATGTTTCATAATTAGTGAATCGCTGTCATTTTTCTTGTGGAGGTACAGACACAAACACAGCTTATGACAAAATTCAGGACATCGTAGTCATCCTTATTTGGACATGTCATGAGAAAAGGTGGTTTGGATGACATGGTGACAACGGGCAGAGTCGCAGGCAAGAGTGATGGAGGGAGACAAGTGAAAATATTGGATAGCTTGAAGACATGGCATGGGAGGCGATCAACGGATAACTGACACACACATGGAGGTCCATGAGCGCCAGTGTCAACTGGCAGGGCACACTTGGTGATGATGATGAAGAAATGCCAAGACATCCATTTTTACTTTCATATTCTTTTCCAACAGTTCATCATTTAGATTAATGCTTCTGGAATTATTTTATTTATTTTGCATTTTCCTTATTTCTCAATTCTCCAAGACGGTGTGCGTTACACTATGTTTTTATTTTGCGTTTGTCGGCCCAGTGCATCCACCTTCCTTGTGCATATTATGTAAGTCTGCTTTCTCCTGCATTTTCTAAGGGTTTGCTTCCCTGGATATAATGACCAGTTCTGTGATTGGGGAGCGAACCCAGCGGCTTCGGGCTGTGAACCATGTCACTTTACCGCTAACTCACACTGTCCCCTGCTTCTGGTATTTCATGTTCTGTAAATTGCAGTTTATAATCTTTGCCAGTTCGTCATCCTTAAGATCAGAATGTTTGACTATTTATAGTTTTTTGTTATAAGAATTTAAAGACATATCTCATTGGTCTGTTGTATCTCCATCACTGCTTATTCAATATTGACAGCTAACTTCCAAATGAGGAGGCCATTCAGCAATCCGTCACCCTGCTGATGTGCCTGGTTGGAGGACATGTTCCTTCCTCAGGCTTTATTTATTAAAGGTAATACATCATCTCCTTCGTTTTGCTTTTCAGCTTCAGATTATGAATAAAAATCTCTAAAAGCATAAAATAATAACAATAATCAATAATAAAGTACTATTAAAAATTTTTTGCAGAACTCTACTTATTTGTGATTTAAATTTTTTTTCTGGACAGGTATGGCAGGGATTCTATTGCCACTTACAAGAAGAACCTGATAACATTGTTCACACGCTTCTCTCAGAGTTTGCCATCCAACTGTCTGGTTATCTGGAATACGACCCTACCTATCTCCACGAGTGCCAGAGGAGGATTTATAGTCCCAGAGATAGAATTTAATACTGTTACTCTACGAATGGACATATTGGAAGCAAATTATTATGCGCAAAAGGTAGCGTTAGTTTCTTGTTGCTCTAATGTTCTGTATGCAAGGCTCATATATTATTCTAGAATTGGGGTAGTTGATAGAATAAGATTTAAGGATACAGACTTAGGTAGGGCACAATATTGCAGCGCTTTGCAATTATGGTGGTTAAAAATTGTATTAGTACAATTGTCAATTTTAGCAATGGAGAAAATGGTGAAGGAAATTATTACGGTTACGCAATAGCCCTGCATTACACTACAAAGACCTGCAGAAGACGGATATGTCGGACTGAAAGGTGCAAATATCGCAGTCAAGCTGTTAACTAGTGACACAATGCATTCCGTTCTCAGGACTATATCCTGCTAATTGCAAAGCCCTGTTCAGGGTTTGGTAGCGGTAGATTGAGAACGAACGCAGAAGAAAAGAAGACACTACAAGAGCTGCGGTATTTTTGCTTGGAGATAATCTAAAATTTCAAGAAATTATGAGGGGACAATCATTAAGTTAGACTAATGCGCCCTTTGGTGCTATCAATATTTCTATATGCCTTCGAGACCTGGACCATTACAGTAGATATTTAGGGCAGAATACATGCAATGGAAATGAGGTGCTATAGAAAACTCCTAAATGTTACATATAAAGATCGTGTCAGGAACGTAGAAATACGTCGAGAGAGTTGAAGACACTATTGGTCCATAGCTATCAAAAGACGAAAGATGGCCTGGTGTGGGCACGTCGCGAGGTCCAACGGAATTACCAACTCAATACTCTTTGGTTCCGTACCAGGACAGAGAGGGTGAGGACGTCCAAGGAAGAGATGAGTGGACAACATCACTGAGTGGTCAGGCCTTCGTCTCGGTGAGATACGACAGGGGGCGACAGACAGAGAGGGATGGTGTGGGATTTTGGGAGTGTCTTCATGTGTGCCCCAACGACCTGATGGGTTACAAGATGAACTGAACTGAATCATTAAGTAACAGTAATTTTATTATAAGTGCATGGAAGAGTATGTGCAATGGAAAATCTTGTTTCAGAACACAATCTCTTTCACAGTACTGCATGTACGGATAGTTACGATCAAACAGTATGCACAATATAGCGTACAATATGGCTGCCCCTAAATTGACTTGCACTGGGGAAGAGCTACGAGGCGTTATTAGTTTTTTGTGGTTGGAGTTTGCAAAACCTTCTGAAATCTACAAAAGAATGAAGGTTTATTATGGAGACAACAGAGGAGAGTGTATGAAAGGGGTAGAATGATTTTAAAATGGCATAAAGAGTTCAGCTAGCCGTGGCAAGGGAAACAGCAGATTCACCAGCAAGCGCAGCAACTGACACCCTGAAACAGCAGATCGACCGGTTAGTCGGTGGAAAAAGGCGAGTCACTATTGATGAAATAGCCATAGATTTCAACATTACTCGTGGCACTGTGCACAAAATTGTGCATGGTGACATCAACTATATGAAAATATGTCCCGCGGAAGCTGTCCGAAGATGACAAGAGTGCACAACGGTTAATTTTTCAGAAGCATTTGGGCAGTACTACTCGTAAAGATATTTTTCTCCATTAAATTGTGACAGGAGACCGAGTCCTGGGTGCACCATTATGAACTAGATAGTAAGAGACAGTCAATGTATTGGAAGCATCTGTTCTCTCTGGCTAACAAAAAATTCAAAACACAGGCTTCTCCTGGGAAGGTCATAATGATCTTCAGCGTTCGCAGTTTTCTGATCATGCTAAATGTTCAGTCCTTTCGCCAGGGTGAAGTCCGCAGTCCTTTTCAGGTCTGAGTGGTGACCCCATAGTTTTTGCCTCAGTTCTGCTCTATCTGGCCATGTCTTGCATTTTAGTTCTTCATTGGCCGGGCATTCTTGAAGTACGTATTCAGGGGTCTGGACTCCTGTCCCACATGGACATTCATTTGTTTGGGAGATTATGAGTTGATATAGGTGGTCCAGTAGTCTGCTGTGGCCCGTTCTCATGCAGAAGAATGCAGTTTGTTGGTGTTTTTGTAGCTGGTGAATTGGGTCTGGACTGTTAATCTCTCCCATTTTATTTTATACTGGCTGTGAATGATGGTTTTAGCCTAATTATATGGCACTTTATGGATGTATTGTTCCATTATTCCACATGCTTTGGATAGTGCATTATCTCTATTGATACGTCTGGTCTAATATTGAACGGGTGCTGGAAGACAGGTCAGTTTTACCCTACTAATGACAGGGCGTTGCTACGGTAATCCTGCACAACTCGAGAGGAGCCGCTGACATTTGGTCCACGTACTAGGCTGATAAGCCAACGGCACGAGGCTACAAGGTGAGGGATTACGGCCGAACGCCTCTAAGCCAAAATCCCGCCCAAAAGCTCAGCACGATTGCAAAGGGAGGCTTCGACATGGTGGGGACCTGGGGCTCCAGCCCCGCCCGGTTGAGCCACAGAAAGATGTCTCTGCCGTCCGCCGATCAAAGCGGGCGGGAAGCTGCTCAATATTCACCCCATATGACGATGAGGTATGATATGTCCGCACACCAGGCGAACACCATCTCCGTGCCGTGACCAGGCTTGTCCCCTGGTCAAATGCACTCCTTCGAGAGAAATCACAGGTCGCTGACATTTGGTCCACGTGCTTGGCTGATAAGCCAATGGTGCGAAGCTACCATCTGAGGGACTACGGCCGAACGCCTCTAAGCCAGAACCCCTTCCTAAATCTCAGCACCGCTGCGATGGGAGGCTACGACATGGCTGGGACCTGGGGCTTGCGTCTCAGCCCGGCCCGGTCGAGCTGCAGATATGCACCTGGATAAATGCACTCCTGCCTTGCTCTTTATCTCTGTCTGCTATCAGTCATCCCAATGGACGCAGAAGAGATGCAGTCCATCGGACATTGCACCCTCTGCCCTATTGTAACAACCTCCCAGGTGGCGGGGAATGCTAGGCGTACCATCACTGCAGATGAGCCGAGAAATTACAAGGAGCAAAGAGATACCTCACTCACATGCATATGCTACGTTTCTGGCAGGACGTGACGATCCTGAGACACAGTCACACTGGACTGCCTCTCTTCCGGGATAGTACAAACTAGTACATAGTCCATCATATCATATCATTGCCAAACCCTATAGACACGAGTGGGGAAGACTCGATAGTCCTGCAAGACAACTTCCCAAAGAGAGACAACTCTGACCAAAAACAACTGCTGCCTTGCAGTTAGGCTGGGGACAGCCAAAGGCTAAGGAGGGCAACCCTACAGAAACGCCTGTTGAAATCGGATGCACTGAGCCACAGGCGTAACAAAATAAAACAGTGCAACGTAAATATCGCTGTAAACAGCGTACGCTGAAGAAGAAGGATAGTGCATCAGCTCTCTTATTTCACATAATTCAACAATGAGATCGGAGCCACTGGAGTGTCACTAGCTCTGTTCTGATTTATGTGTTATGTCCTCATTTGTTGTGTTCTTTACCAATTTGAGTAGTGCTTTACAGTCTCTGAAAATCTCATAATGACCATAATTTGGGATGTTAAAGGCCCTATATGGATGCATTTCTGGATACATTGACGTGCTAGTGAACAAATTGAAGCCTGTGTTAAAACACCAGGGACTTCTCTCAAAAGGCGTATTGCTATATTACGCAATAATGTCAGCAGGCATGCTGTGGATACACTTTGTACTCTGAAATTTGAGGTCTTGAAACATCCAGCATACAGTCCTGAATTGGTGCATCACACTTTCACTTGATTGAACCCTTGAAAGAATATTAGCAGTGTCAAAGGTTTACAGATGACAAAGAGGTAATGGAGATGGTACAAAATTGGTTAATAATCACACCAGAAGACTTTTGTAGACTGCATCCACAAGCTAGTGGATAAAGTGTGTTCCCAGGCACAGGAACTATGTAAAAAATAAGACAAAAAATCTTGTTTTTGATAGGTCAAATACGTTCAAATGTTTGATAGGTCAGATAGGATCATGCATTTGTTTGGTAGGTCAAATACATTCATACGTTTGATAGGTCAGATAGGATCATGCATATAATAGGGTTAACAGAATCATGGACAAATGAGGACATTGCAGATAGTGAACTTGAAATTGGAGACAAGGCTAATGGCAAAAAAACTTAAAACTTATGGTACCATTGCATGTGAATCCCTCTTTGTTGAAGAATTCTGCTTTGGGTAAGGTGATGAAGCGAGAAAGGATGACATGAGGGCAGGTAACACAGCCACGTGCATTTTTGCACGGCCTGGTGCCTGGAAGGCTATGAGGGCTGGTGTGTAGGCGACTACTGACCAGCAAGTCCCTCGGGTTTCTGTCCCGTTTGTAGGCGCGACAAGGGGAGGATCGAAAAACTATACGAGTTGCAGGATCAGAGTGAAGAATAGGGAATGACTGAATAGGATATCCCGAAACTACAACACAACTCATTCCGTTCTCTTTACTACATTCTGCTACTTAAGCCCTTTCAGGGTTTGGTAGCAGGAGATTGAGAACAAACGTAGCCACACCATTTATCTTGTAACAAAAATGAAAGTGTATGGGGAGAAATAGAAACTGGGGTGAAAAAACAGTGATTGGAGTATGTTACAGATGTCCATCAAGTCAAAAAGAGAAAGATGAGGAGCTGATTAGTAGCATAGTAAAGGCAAGTGAAGGGAAATTATTATTAATGGGGGATTTCAACTTTCCAGAAATAAAATGGGATATGGCAGAAGCACTTGTAGAGTCGAACCCTTTTGTTAAGTGTATAACTGACAATTTTTTTATTCAACATGTAGAAGCAGCCACCAGAGGCAAAAAAACACTCGACTTAGTTTTTACTACAGAGGAAAATATGATTGAAAACGCTACCGTTGGGGAACTGTTTGGCTCAAGTGACCCTCAGATCATCCGTTGGGATCTTATAGCAGAGAAAGAAGAAAACATACGACTACTCTAAGACATGTTAAGAAAATATAAGAGGCAGCGAGCCACATAATCTGGAAAGATATTGTCGGAGGAACTGATGTTAAACAAGAGTGGGAGAGTTTTAAAACAGTTCTAAAAAAGGTAAAATAGGAATGTATTCTATGTAGGGAGGTAAACTCCAAGTGTAAAATGTGGATAACTAGATTTGTAGTTAAATGTAGAAGAGCTAAAAATAAAGCATGGAAAAGATATATAGAAGCAGATAAATCAAAAGAAACATTCAAAATATTTGGACAAGCAGAATATAGCTCTGAAAGTGAATAAAATAGACTTCGAAAAGAAACCTTGGTCAGAGGATCAAGGCTGATAGTAAAAGCTTCTTTTCTTATGTTAGAAATAAACAAAGAATGAAAGACAAAGTAGGCCCTCTCATAGACAGTACAGGAAAAATAATAAGTGAGAATGTCGAGGCAGCTAATCTACTCAATCAGGACTTTGGCACAGTCAAAACAAAAGAGGACTGCTCCAAGATCCCAGAGCCTATTTTTTTTTTTGCAAAGAGACATGGATACAGCGGGATTAAGATCAATCTGTATTATAGAGGAAAGGGTTTTTAAAAAATTGGAGGGGTTGAAAGTGGATAAATGTCCAGGGCAAGATGTATTCATCCAAAATTGCTGTTTGAAATTAGAGACCAACTAGCAAAACCATTGGCTATATTATGTTCTCAATCACTTGCAAAAGAGATTGTTCCACAGGATTGGAAAGATGCAGGAGTGATCCCCTTATTCAAAAAGGGGGAAAAAAATCAGATCCAGCGAATTATAGACCTGTGAGTTTAACTAGCACAGTCTGTAAATTGTTAAGAGTCAATAATCAAAGAAAAAATGTTAATGCATTTAGACAAATTTAATATAATCAGAAATAGTCAGCATGGGTTTACTAGAGGGACATCGTGCTTAACAAATCTATTAGAATTCATGAAGGAATTTACTAAAATGATAGATAAAGGGAAGCCAGTAGATGTTATTTATCTTAAATTTTGCAAAGGCCTTTGATAGGGTACCTCATAAAAGATTATTTCAAAGGTTAAAATCACATGGAATAGGTGAGGAAGTTGCCAAATGGATTGAAAATTGGTAAAGGGAAGAAGGCAGAGAGTTGGCATAAATAAGGAGTACTCTTGAGTGGTGTGAAGTAAAAAGTGGAGTGCCACAGGGCTCGGTTTGGGACCAATTTTGTTCTTGATATATATAAATGATTTGGACATTGATATGGGATCCATGATTGCAAAATTCGCAGATGCCACAAAAATATGCAGTAGTGTCTCATCTAAAGCAGAAGTGGATATATTAAGGTTGGATTTAAATAAAATACAAGAATGGTCTTGGTAAATGGAGTTTAATGTAGATAAATGTACAGTCATCCACATGGGTAGATCCAATATTATACATAATTACAGAATGGACGAGAATATTAGAAAGATAGATAAGGAAAAGGACCTAGGGGTTACAATAGATCATACAGGTAAGGTGAGCGAGCAAGTTCAGGTAGCAGTGAAGAAAGGCAAATGCAATGTTAGGTATGATAAAAAGAAATATTAAACATAGACGCAAGGAAGTGATAGTCAAACTGTATAAAGCATTAATTAGACATAGATTGGAGCGCTGTGCACAGGTGGGGAGTCCTTATCGTAAAGGGGATAAAAAACATGCTGGAAAGGATACAAAAAAGAGCGACAAAGCTGATAGTGGGATTCCACAATTACAAGAAGAGGAAAGACTCAGAAAAACCAGCCTATATTGTCTAGAAAAGAGAAGAATTTGAGGTGACTTAATACAGGTTTATAAGATAATCAAAGGAAAGGATAAGTTAGACTATAACAAGTTTTTCAAAATACAACCACCAACAAAAACAAGATGGGATAGCTACAAATTAACTGAAGAAACATCCAGATTAGATATTAGGAAATATTTTTTTTAGTCTGAGAGTGGTGAATGTGTGTAATGCATTGCCACAGGAAGTAGTGGAGGCAGGGAGAATTAATGCATTTAAGAATAGATTTAATGCGTATAACCTTTAGAGCAAGGTAATGTAAATGCAACTGGTTGTATACAGACTGCAGATTCTTCCGAATCAGTATAAAGATGTTAAGTTATGTGTTTGATAGGTCAAATACGTTAATATGTTGGATACGTCAGATAGGATCATGCATATGATTGAAATTAAAATATTTTTGATGTTCAAGGTGGCATCAGAGAATGGGTTTGATGTCCTGGATCTTCATTTCTACTTTCGTCACCATCTCCAACAACGTGCCCATGACGGGATTCACTGGAACATGGAGGCACATCGTAGTATCACAAACTATATTCTTAGTCATGTTTATGAGGCTTGGGAAATTCTTTTGCCAATGAGGCAGGCTACCTTCGGCAGCTATGGTTCTACTTATGCTAGAAGTGGTTATTACCAAGAGCCTACTCTGAACAGATTGCACACATCATTACAACCTCTGCTGGAGCAAGCAACAAATTTTCGTCACTATGGTACAATCTCACATATTTCAAAACCGTGTATTTTTCCATCTTTCCAAACCTATGAATATGATAACACATCGTATGATAATTTTATATGGCAGCCATACGAGCAGAGCTCTTCATCTGGATATATGCCAGTTCACTCGTATTCTCGGTACAAACCATACAGACGCAGACGGCACTAATGATTCCCGAGCCATGCTTCAGACTAGTTAAATATGCATTTTATTGCGCAGTTTGGAGATATCTATGTCGCACTTAACTTAGACTCGCTCAGTCATATAACCTTAACTTAGATAACATTGGTAACTAGACTTGCCCAGTCTAATAACCTTAACTGTTTATAAAACATTGACTTTGAGATAACATTGATAACTAGACTATACAATTAGTTGTTCTTCATAATTACACTCATTCAATCAGATAGCTTTCACGGCTAGACTCACATAATCAGATAGCCTTCATAACTACACTCATTCAATTAGCCTGTGAGGTGTAGAGGTTTGCCAAAGAGAACACCACACTGCTCTATCCGCCATCTTTTTCCTGGCCTCTTTCCAATCCAGCCCTCAATCACTTAGGGACTGTCGTATGTTGTCTTCCCAACGTACTTTGGGATGTCCTGGGGGTCTGCGTCCTTGACTTTTTATCTCCCATGACCGCTTTGGTATCCGATCTTCTTCCATTCTACAGACATGGCCAAATCACTAGTTGGAACTGCTCCACTCGTGCCTGCAGGGGTTGAACTTCAAGATTGCTACGTATTGTCTGGTTACAGATCTTGTCCCTTTTCGTCACCTGAACCGCCTTTCTGAGGTACCTCATTTCTGAAGTTTGTAATTACCTTTCTTGGGCTGTGGTCATTACCCATGACTCACATCCATATGTCAGGACAGGCACATAGGTCGAGCGGTATACATCCATCTTTGTTTTCCTGCTTATTTCTCTTTTACTGAGGAAACCTGTTTATTGCATGGAAAAGTCTACCTGCTGCTGCCCTTCGTGCAGTTAACACCTCTTTGATTCCTCCCCTGCTGTCTATTACCACTTCTATAGATATTTAAAGTTGCTGACCTGCTCCAGTGCTCGTGTTCCCAGGGTTATCTGATGTCTCCTTTCATCTCTGGCGATCACCATAGTTTTTGTTTTGGAGTTGCTGATGTGCATTCAACTCTTCTTCCCAGACCTGCAAGTTGATTTGGAGATGTGCTTCGGATTTCATGATCAGGGCCACATCATCTGCAAATGCTAGTTTTGATATGTAACTTGGTCTCATCTTCCAGTACCCTACTTCATACTTTTTTGTCTGTTCCTTGCAGGCTTTTATGACTTTATCCATGAGGAGTATGAAAAGGTACAGTGATAGAATGTCCCCCTGTCTTACTCCGCTAGTGGTCTTGAACTTTCCTGACTTTTGATTTGATGTCCGCACATAATTTCTGCATGTTTTATAGAAACTCTGTATGGCAGAGATCAGGGGTCCTGTGATGTTCTTCCTTGTCAGGCGCTCCCAGAGTTTGTCCCAAGGAACTTTATCAAATGCTTTCTCCAAATCCAAAAAGCAGAGGTGCATCTCTTTATCATATTCAAGAGCCTTTTCACTTAGCTGTCTGAGTGTAAAGATAAGGTCTTGAGTACTTCTGTTTGCCCTAAACCCACATTGAGTTTCATCCATATTTGGCTCTGCTAGACCTCTTAATCGCCGTTCTAGAATCCTAGAGTAGACTTTCCCGGGGACACTGAGAAGGGAAATACCTCTGTGATTTTCACATTGTCGATTGTCGCCCTTTTTAAATCTTAATTTTCTCCAATGCTGCCTTTAGTTCTTCCATTGTGATATTATCGTTTCCCTCCATGGCTCCCTCTTCATGAATTGGAACTGTTACTTCCAGAGCTTGGTTTTCCTCCACTTCAAGGAGATCTGAGAAATATTCTTTCCATCTGTTCATTACCTCTTCTGGGGCAGTCAACAGCGCACCTTGTTTATCTTTAACACATTTCAGGGGGCACTCCTTTTCCTTCCTCATGTTCTTTAAGGTCCTGTAGAACAGTTTCTGGTTTTTCTCCAGCATTATTTTCCAGTTTCTCTCCAAATTCTTCCCAGGATTTCTGTTTGGCCTTGAGCACGGGCTTCTTTGCTTCTTTTCTAACATTTACATATTCTTTATATTTCTTTGTTTGTTTTTCTGTATTCCTAGCCCCTAGGTATTGCTTCCATGCCTTTTTCTTTTCTCGTATTATTCTTTTCATTTCTTCTGTCCACCATGGTGTACTCTTTCTCTTCCACCCTTCTTTGGTTTGATCGCATGCCTCTGCTGCAGCCTATTTGAGGATGTCTCTGAATTTTACCCAGAGCATTTCCATATCTTTTTCAGATTCCTCTATCCTTTCTATTGCTGTTGTTATGAGCCCTTGGTATCTCCTCTTAACATCTGGTTCTCGTAGTTTGTAAGCCTTAATTTTATTTTCTCCTCGTGTGTTATGTTTCATGCTTGCTGATGAGCGTTGCCTGGCTGGATAGTGTTTTTCAATTTCTCTCTTTATTTTAACTAGGTTGTCGTCGCTTCCTATCTCTGGTCCTCTGAACACTCTAGCCTCCTTCACATACTTGAAATCAGTTTTCCTCACTATTGCATAGTCAATTATGAATCTTTCATTTCTTGCCGGCTCACATCTTGTGTAGGCATGGATACGCTTGTGTGGAAACCTTGTATTTGTAATGACTAGGTTTTGTTCTCTGCAGAATCTCAGCAGTCGTTTTTCATTGTCATTTAAGACAGCTTTTCCATACCTACCGATCACTCCATCCCATCTAGAATAGTCGTTTCCAACTCTTGCGTTGAAGTCTCCAAGGAGAAGTATTTCATTATGGCAATCGTCAATGGTCCTTTAAAGGAGCTCATAAAATTCATCTTTTATGTCAGTGCTCTCATCTTCGTTTGGTGCATACACAGTGATGATAACCATTTGACTATCCTCCTCTTGTAGACTTAGAATCATCAGTCGTTCTGAAATGAACTTCCATCCTTTAATGTTTGCTTTATTGTTACTATTCACCATACAGCCAACCCCTGCTCTGGCTTGTTCACTCATGGGAACTCCGCTGTAGTATAGCATGTTGCCATCATGGTCCAGAACGCCCTGTCCCTTTTTCTTTGTTTCTGTAAGTGCCAGGACTGTCAATTTTGCTCTCTTCATCTCCTCTATTAGTTCATGTTCTTTTTCGTTTATACTTTGTACATTCCATGTTCCGTAAATCGTGGTCCTTATTTTTCGCCTGTTTGTCGCCGTTGAGATCAGTCCGGTTTTTTTCTATGTTTTGACTTGTAATCGTTTTTTAAGACAACCAGGTGATTAGCCTGTTGTGTCTTTGCATGGTGGAGGGGCTGCCTCCTTACAGCCTCCATGCCTGCCGACCCGTTTTTGTCCACGTCTGCTTATTTATTCGCAGCTAACCTCCAAATTAAGAGGCCTTTCAGCAATCCGCAACCCTGCTGACGCGCCTGGTATGAGGTAGGTTCCTCCCCCAGGAGTTGTTCTTCATAACTACCCTCATTCAATCGAATAGCCGGCAGCACATAAGCTGCAGCTGTCAGCGACCCATACCTGACTGCTAGCATCAGGGCCAGCGAACCAGAGCTGCCAAGACCCTTCTACACCTCCACGTGGTGATCCTGGATAACAGGCTGCAACAGAGCAGACTGGCTAAGGAGAAGGGATCGAAGAGGGAATGCCAACCCGGTACTAAAAAATGATTGCTGAAGTCGGATGTGTTGGACCGAAAGGTGCAAATATCGCAGTCAAGCTGTAAACTATGACACAACACATTCCGTTCTCTGGACTACATTCTGCTAATTAAGTCCTTTCAAGTTTTGGTAGCGGAAGATTGAGAACGAACGAAGCCAAGCCAATCGGATAGCCTTCATGATTAGACTCACATAATCAGAAAGTCTTCACAATTGGATAGCCTTCATGATTAGACTCACATAATCAGAAAGTCTTCACGACTAGACTCACATAATCAGATAGCCTTCAATAACTAGACCCACACAATCAGATAGCCTTCAATAACTAGACCCACACAATCAGATAGCCTTCAATAACTAGACCCACACAATCAGATAGCTTTCAATAACTAGACCCACACAATCAGATAGCCTTCAAGACTAGACCCACACAATCAGATAGCCTTCAATAACTAGACCCACACAATCAGATAGCCTTCAATAACTAGACCCACACAATCAGATAGCCTTCAATAACTAGACCCACACAATCAGATAGCCTTCAATAACTAGACCCACACAATCAGTTAGACTTCAATAACTAGACCCACACAATCAGTTAGACTTCAATAACTAGACCCACACAATCAGATGGCTTTCAATAACTAGACCCACACAATCAGATAGCCTTCAAGACTAGACCCACACAATCAGATAGCCTTCAAGACTAGACCCACACAATCAGATAGCCTTCAAGACTAGACCCACACAATCAGATAGCCTTCAAGACTAGACCCACACAATCAGATAGCCTTCAAGACTAGACCCACACAATCAGATAGCTTTCAAGACTAGACTAACCTTACAAAAGATGCTCAAGTGCGGTAATACTTTTGTTTTTCTAAATTGAATGGAATTGCATTCTGCTTATGTTGGTTGTTGATGTAATGAGTCAGTATGTTTCCAGAACATTCATTTAATCTTTCACCTTTTCGCTATGATGCTAAGCTTAGGCCACCACTACTGTTGGCCCCTTAAAGGAAGTTTGTTTCCAAGCATTTGCAACCATTCAGCTTTTCGCTTGAGTTTTTTGGGGGTTTCTTTATCACAATTTTTGTTATCATCCTGCTTTTTAAAGTGGAATGTGTTGTAATATTTTTGGCATCTAATGGCCTAGTGCATTCGATTTAAAAGCATATTTTTAAATAGACTTACTTCCCATTTGAGAATTACCTTTCTAAATCTGAATGCATGCTTGTTTTGATTAGTGTCACTAACCACTTCACTTACAAAACACACACATACCCACACACACACTGAATTTGAAAAACAATTGTTTGTAATGAATGAAACTGCTTATTTTGTTTTGTATCGTGTGCAAGATGATTTTCACTACTGTGTACTAAGTCAGAATTAGTCCAATTAGTAGACATTCACATGTTGGTTGATCTGTTAGTGACTAGGCTCCTTATTGTTCTTTGATGGTATCAAATTTCCTTCCTCGTTGCCTTGTCTTTATTAACTGTAAGTTTATTACCCATTTACAGATGGGTAGACTGGTTCTTGCAGAAACCTGTCCTCTTTGTAGCAAGAGAAACCGCTGTAACCACCTAGATGCTCTCACAGCTATATCATATTCAATATTTCAGCAGGGTGCACATTGTTGCATTCTCTAAGACAATCCTCTCTTGTGTAACAGACCCTCTGCTGCCGTGATCGAACTTAGAACATTCTCACACTCATCCACATCATCATGACCATACTCAGTAAATGACATATCAAACAGCAGGTGGCATATTTATTATATCATACTCATATCATAGAATGAGTAGAGAAATTACAAACACAATATAATACATATCTTAACTAAACATTCTACTAAAACGGGAATTGTAAGCATTAGCTATTGATGGAATTCCCAACTATCTAAAAACCCAGTTCTATTGCCTTGCAATTACATCACACACACATCGCCTTAACTGTGTTTTCAACACACCTTATCAAATACTCTTCCTCACTGAAATCCCCTCAGGCGGGCGATCTCGACATAACTCGTTCACAGTGTGTCCTTGCTTACAAACACACTTTCAGATTATCTATTAATGCAAAACTCACACACCTATTTGAGCGATCCTGTTCTATCACTAAACATTTGTCCAACCGTCTATCAATCGCTCCTCTATGTAAGTCGGTGAGTTAAACATACTATCTACATTCAGTCTCTCTCTCTCTCCTCCATACAGCCTCTCTCTCTCCCTCACTCTCCATCTCTCCTCTAGTCTCTCTCTCTCCCACTCTCCATCTCTCCTCCAGCCTCTTTCTCTCCCTCACTCTCCATCTCTCCTCCAGCCTCCCGAGCTAAACTTTGTCTCGAGTTATATATCCTCAAGCAAGGCCAGAGCTTGACCAATCGATCTCAGGTATGGTCATCTTCAATCCCAATTGGAACGAAACACTTTGCACACCTGTCACTCATTCATTCGCAGCAAGCCCCGCTGCCAATTTCGTCTGTCAATCAATCTCCCCCTACCAAAATCGGAAGGCCAGTTGTCAGTTTCTACCTGTCCACATTCCTTAACTCAAATCTGTTCTCCTTTGCTGAGACGGTGAGTGACCTTGACATGCATTCAGGTAGCTTTAAGCTTTAACATGTTCAGGCATCCTAAACTCCCCTTGCTCCGGCGGGAACTGTTACACTTGTTAGTCAGTTAATCCATATTTCTAACCATCTATTATGGAGACAGGTTCAACAGTCACAGCTAAAGAAGGAAAGTGTACATTTATAAAACATCTGCATTGATAACTAGACTTGTAACTTTGATAACTGTTTAGAAAGCATTGACAATCAGATAACATTGATAACCAGACATACTTCTTCTTCTTCGTACGCTGTCAGACGTCAACCTTTATTTTTACGAAAAAAGCAGGTCATCCTGAGGCTGTCGACACTGCCATAGAGCTTGTCTAGTGTTGCCACTGGTGATGGCCACATCTGCTTTCTCTGGTCCTTGTATGTCCGGCAGTTTTGCAGCAAATGTTCAGCGATCATTTTCCCAGTACCGTACGTGCATTCGTCAGTGCCACCTATCTTCAATTTATTGAATAGGTGGTACCTCAGTCTATTGTGGCCAGTGCGAAGTCTGAAGACCACGACCTGCTCGCTTCTGTTCAACTGGTAATAGGCATCGTTTTTTTGTGTAGCCAGTATGTTCGGTTTCCCATTTGGTCATGTATCCAGCTCTAATAAGCCTTTTTGACTCTTCGTATGTCACACTAGTATCTGTTGTGGTAGTCTTGCACATTCTTTTGCCAGTCTGTCTGCCTCCTCGTTGCCTTGGATGTTACAGTGGGATGGAACCCACTGTACCACTACTCTTTTTGGTGCGGACTGCTGGTATAGTTGACAGAGTACTGCTCTTAAATCATTAAGTTCAGTATTTTTCTGGCTTTTTAGTGCTGTAACTACAGCCAGGGCATCTGTAAACAGGACTATATGGCTTTCATTTCTTTTGCATGTCACCATTTCTTCTACTGCAGCCCTCAGTGCCTCTGCCTCCGCTCTGAAATTGCTTGAGTATTTTCCAGTTGCCACTGACAGTGTTATTTTTCTACCATTTGGTAGGCTCAGGAATAAAAATGTAATCTATTCTAGTTCTATAATTGGCGTTGACTTCATGCCTCCTGTTATAACTCTCATGGCTTGGTTTTGGAGTTGCTAATTTTGTCAAAGTTCACCTTTGCTGCTGTTGTCCATGCCGCAATGCCATACTTGAGAACTGGTCTCACTCTTCCAGTGTACAGTTTCTTTAGTATACTTTCGTCTTCTCCCCAGCTTGTGCCAGCAAGTTTCCTCATGATTGCCATTCTTTCTCTGGCTCTCATTCGGTTTCTCTCGATCTGACTTTTCCATGTCATGCGCCGATCAAATGTAACTACCAGGTAGTTTGGGTTGTCGTTTAGCCACAAATATTTGCTGTTAAGACTTGTTTTGGGGTTTGTTTGAAAGCGAGAATATCGTACATGTTGTTTTTTCCTCATTTATTTTGACCAGCCATGAGTTCGCCCACTGCTCCAGCGATGTTAGGGTCTGCTGCATCCGATTACTTGCTATGGTGAGATTCTTTTCAGAGGTCTACATAGCCAGATCGTATGCAAACATGGAGCTGTGGACTCTTCTTGGTATATTCTCTGCGATGTTATTTATATACACCAGGAAGAATGTGGGTGACAGTACTCCTCCTTGGGGTACTCCTAGCTCAAGTGTCACCTTTTTGCTCATCTGCCCTTGTACTTGAACTCTGGATGTTCTGTTTTTGAGGTAGGGGCTGATCCATCTGTACATTTTCCCCACAAACTTCACTTCTTCGTGTGTCAAATGCCTTTTCTAAATCCACCCAAACCGCTGCTGTATGCTTTTTCTCCTGGTAAGCATCCTCTATTTCCTGTGCTATGAGAGTGATCTGATCCTCAATGGATCTGTGCTGTCTAATGGAATTAGTATGTGTTTTTCTTCCAGATGCCACATCAGTCTGGTGTTTATCATACGCTCCATCAGTTTTACTACACAGCTCAGTAGACTGATAGGCCTGTATCCATTTGGATCTGTTCTATCTTTTTCTTTCTTTGGTACTGGTATAAGTACAGCTTCTTTCCATGCCTGAGGTACAATTCCTCTTTTCCAGCTTTGGTTCAGGACTGATAGTAACTTTCTCTTTGCTGTTTGGCCCAACCCCATCAGCATTTTGTTTGTTACACCATCTTTTCCGGGCGATTTCTTTTTCTTTAAAGTTCTCATGGCCTCTTCCATTTCATTCATTGTTAGTTTTGCCATCATGTACTCCTCTGGTGCCATATTGATGTTGTCGTGCCTCTTTTGTTCTTCATTAATGTCTGTGTGCCTATTTGTAGGGACATCAATGTGGTTTGCTCTGGCATAATGTTCTATATAGGCGTTTTCTGCCTTTTTTCTAGTGAGCACGTTGTCGTCCTGCTTGATTAACCAGACATACAATCAGATACCATTGATAACCAGACTTATACAATCATAAAACATTGATAACTAGACTTGTACATTCTTATAACTTTGATAGCTTTTTAGAAAACATTGACAATCAGATAACATTGATAACTAGACTGCTTTCTATTCTTTTACCAGACTGCAGGGTTGCAGTCTGTTTCCAGGGCCACTGTTTGTAGGCGGAATAGTGTCTTGGTCGACTATGAGTCACTGACCCTGATGCAAGCAGTCAGCTAAGAGTTGCTGACTTCTGTCAGCTCATTCATTGCTGCATCTTCAGCCCCACCTACAAATGAATGATTTAAGAAAACCAGAAAAACGGCAATGGACATGTAAGGTTCAATGGTGTGGTGAATGGGTTTATATCTCATGAAGTTGACAAGCTAGGAAGGTTCAAGTAAAAACCTTGACTTTTTTTCTTTCCTTGAAAGTTTATCAAGAAAAAGTGGCACACGGCTCATTTTTCCATGTAGTCTTCATTGTGCTTGATACGTCTCCCTGCACCTGTAGAGTGCATGGATTCCTCTAGAAAGAGAAGTCTTTGGTCATGTGTGTAGTCTTACTCATGCACACTATCTGCTGCACCTCTTCGTTCAACCTGAAAGTATTTCCTTCCAGCATCTTATTGAATCGTCCAAATATGAACCTTTTGGGGTGAGTATGACAGATGAGACACTCAACATTGCTGGTACTCGATGGTTGCACCCTTTGCACAGGCAGTATAGCGCCAACAAGACACCTGTACTCAGAAGTCCACACCGTTTGCATTTGAATTGGTCGATGATGATTCCTGTGAAGTTGTGTGTATGTGACATTAATGGCAATTTTGAATGTGATATTATTGACAGTTATGTTTATGTGACATTAATGGCAGTTTTGAATGTGGCATTAATGACAGTTTTGTTTATGTGACATGACAGTTTTGTTTATGTGACATTAATGAGTTTTGTATGTGATATTAATGACAGTTTTGTATGTGATATTAATGGCTCGTAGTTGACGAACCCGTTTTGCTAGGGCAGAGGCATAGAAGGGCTATCCTACTACAAACAAAGGTTACGGTATGCATAATAAAAAGTAAATGGGAATATATTGATACATTGGCACAGGATGAGGATAGAGAAATTGTGAGAGATCTCTACTCATTGGCAAGTCAAAGATAAACAAAGCAGATTGAGGTCATCGGAGGAACAACAGAAACAATTGGTTGAGTATTTAAAAGAAAGTGTAAACAGACCTCTATCACAAGAAACATCCTACCAGCAGAGGAAATTCTGGATTTAGACCACAAAACAACTAGGATAGAAATCCAAATTTCCACGTTGAGACTCAGAAAAGGCGGGTCAGCAGAGGCTATGGAGCAAGATATGGATAAGGTCATAGATAGATTACAAGGATTGTTCAGTAAGATATTGGAGGAAAGAGTGCTCACAGAATTGAAAGGACATCTGATTAAATTCCAAAGAAACAAGACCTGGCAGATGCAGCAATTAAAGGGGGGCTGCATTGCTGTCAGTGCCAGGCAAGCTTATAAACAGGAATCGTCTTTGACAGATTAAAAGAGGAACTAGACAAAAAGCTCAAAGAGCCAAAGAAGATCGTCCACAGATCATGTGGCTATTCTGCTCATAATACAACAAACTATTGAACGCAAAGCATCCCTGTGCAGCCATTTTATAAACTGCCTGCGAGGTGAGTTGTTTGATGGTGTGGACCGATGTACTCTTTGGCAACTGTTAAGACACTATCGTAAAACAAAAGTACATAAGTCTCATGCAGTGTGTGTGTGTATGGAAGTACAGCTGACTGAGTCATGCACGGGGGAGCACTGACTGACAGTGTGGGGTGGAAACTGGTGGGGCAGAGATGCTTTATCCTGACTTTCCTGTTCTTGATGACTATAGATTAGATAATATCAAGCGATGAATGGGGAACTGGTGTTCGTCGGACACTGGTCCCAATTTGGGGACCTGGATTGCGCAGATGGTCTGGTGCTATTGTTGCAGTCACGGCTGGATGGGCTAAGAGAGACTTGTTAGGATGAAAGAACAATCATCCAGGTTGGGACTGGGTATTAACATGAAGAGAGCCAGGCTCCTTATAGTTAATTCTATTAGATGGAGGCCAATTGTTCTTTGGGAGGGCTGTTGTAGGAGGTTGAGGGTTGATGCCTTTGCCAAATTGAGAGGGGGGAGGAGAAATTAACACCAGAGTTTGAATATTTAACATCGTTGTCAGGTCGGTGATGTTGTGTAGAGCCGGGGTATTGAGAACGACCAGGTCAATACATCCCTTTGATGGCAGATGTCTATGAGGGGAAGGGGAACTGTGAGAGGAGCAGGTGGCACCAAACTGGGAGAGGAAAATAAGACCTGGGTGGGACATCCACTAAGGAAGGCTCGGTAAACATAGCCAGACAGGCTCTCACATGGAATACTCGGCGGAAGAAAGAGGTGGACCTAAAAGTATACAGAAAAGAGAATGTGAGAAGGAACTACGCTTAAATGAGTACACCTGGAGAGAGGTAGAAAGAGCTAAGATTAAATGAGTACACCTGGAGAGAGGTAGAAAGAGCTAAGATTAAATGAGTACACCTGGAGAGAGGTAGAAAGAGTAGCATATGACCATGAATGCTGGCGAGATGTGGTCAATGGCATATATAACAAGTGGAGCAATGGATTTTGATTTAATTGAACAATTCTCATTAGGAAAGCATTGCAAAAGTTTGGGACAGGCATCAACACGTCTGCTTCAATTCTGGAGTCAGCTGTCATTAGACACTTCCTCCTTCCACACTGGGGACAGTTACTTGTCTCTAGCTAGAAACTTTGTGGATGATATGGTGTGCTGAACTTTGGCTGGTATCCAGAAGTGCATGAGATTTTTCATCATGATGCACTCACTTGCTGCAATTTGTTCTAGTGTCACTACTTGGTGTGCCTGACCCAGTTGAGAACAGTCTGTCACAGAACTTGTAGTCATTTGAAAGTTTCCTACTCCACACCTACAGTTTCTGTAGCGTCGGGCATCCATCTCAGTACTGTACCTCCATTCATCGATGAATTTCTATATGTTTCACTCTTTTGCTGGTTACAAATCAGGTAACAGAATGCCACTCTTCTTTGGTGCATGTCACTAGTGGGGCAAAGTCTACTATGATGTCATGTAGCTTATCTGCTCCATGATACCACCAGCAGGACACTTGAAGTTCTTGGCTAACTTACATTACAGTGTTTCCAATTTCTATTGCAGTTGTAAGGTTTTCACGTGAAGCCCCTTAGTACATGTATGTCCGTCATGGCGAACAGATATTTTTCAGTGGATATTGCCTAGGGCTATTGCTAGAAATCAGCAATATGTTTCATTTTTAATTTAATTTTTAAAGTTCTCTTTACTGTTTACGTTTGTTAAAGAAATAATTTCATTACTTAATGTCCTGGATATAACAAATTCATTTATGCCTTTCTCAAGAGTCATCATTAGAAAAGATCATTTTTCTCAATCCTTTGGTGAATTTTTGTTCATGTTTAATAATCATCCTTCTTTAGGTCTGTGTTCTTATTAGCTTATGGATTTGCAGCATCAGTTTTCATAATTATTAACATTAGCTCGAATATAGTACAGCGAGTTGTCTTTATAACTGAAACTGCACTGGCTGGTGTGTTTGGGTTGGTGGGTAGCAGATCATGCTATTAGTACACTTCGTTGTCTCTGAACTGATCTTTTAGTAAGTCAGTATTAGTTGATAGCAGAATCTGTATTGAAGTGTACAACATTTGTCCAAATGGAGAACCACAGGCTAAGGAATAATTAATGGAGTTTCTAGTAACATAGATGATTCAATGATGACATTCTGTGTTAGAACTAAATCTCATTCGAGTACCACTGCTGAAGATGATCCGGGAGAAGGAGAATATGAGTATTGTGTTCTTCATGTGCTTTAGGCATCAATTTGAAAAAGTTGAACCTCGTTATAACTCGTACAATGCAAATCTTCATAAAAGGTGATGCAAGTGTTACGCCAAATTGTAATAAACACGTGTTGCCATTTTCACTTTATTAGGAATACATGATCCCTATTCTCGTGTGTTTACGGTGTAGCATACAGTTTAGCTGTTGTGAACCTCCGCCCAACATATACCATTTCTCACAGCACCTGACGGTCTGCGGGCAGAATTGTTAAAGAGAGTCAAGCAATCTAAAGGGCTATTCTATCTTGCCCTTCTCATGTCTTGCAGTGTGCCAACTCCGACGACATAGGCATTATCTGCATGTCATTTATAAACACTTTACAGCACAATTATTGGTGTAATAAATACTTGATTATACAATACATCAATAAAAAATTTGCCCTGTGCAAAAGTAAGAGGCATGCACAATTTATAGCGGGTATAAGCGTACAGATAGAATGACTAGAACTTTCTAACGGTTTATACCCAGAACAGCACACTATAATGGGGTTTAGCTGTATATCTGAAATCTGTGGTTATTGTTGTCACCATAGATAATGAGGATAATGACTAGAAGAAAGGCAATGTATGATTTTAGTTTTACATAAAAAGAAAACCGTGGAAGCTTTTTTAAGTCTTTATTTCAATATATATTTGAGACTATTTCATGTAGAAAATCTTCAAAACGTGTGGGCCGTAATATGTGTAAGGTTGTATTATAACAAAACTTTAGGGACATATTATGTGTGGTTGTATTATAACAAAACTTTAGGGTCGTATTATGTATGGTTGTACTATAACAAAACTTTTGGGTCATATTATAACACAAAACTTTAGAGTTGTATTATAACAAAACTTTAGGAGCGTATTATGCGTGGTTGTAGAATAACAAAACTTTAGGAGTGTATTATGTGTGGTTGTAGTATAACAAAACTTTAGGGACGTATTATGTGTGGTTGTAGTAAAACAAAACTTTAGGGACGTAATTATGTGTGTAGCTGCACTATAATCAGTCTATTATCATTGTTAACAATAAAGTCATGTGTTTTGCATTTTTTCTGAATCATCTGACATTCCAATTAATTGTTGGTTATGTGATTTTGTTAACATTAATTTCCTGAAATTTGTTGTGATTTGGTTAATTTTGACCGAATAACTTTTTTGAACAAAAATAAAAATAGTTGTGTGAACTTGAATCAAATGGTTCTATGATCATAAATAAAATTTGTTTAACATTGATAATGTGATTTTGTTTAGTATTAGACTATTGTGATTCTAGATTCGTGCATAGTGACAAATATTTGCTTTTATTTTGTCTTGCTTTTGTTATTACATTTGAATAACTAAGAGGTTTTGAATGCACACTAAACATCAGTCTATACATTCAGAAATAAAAGAAGAAATGTTATAAGGTTATTACAGAGATTAGAGCACACAATCTCATCTCTTGTTTCTCTTGTACAGTAGAGGAGCTTGAGTGCCTCAAGAAATGCATGTAGTAGAATAGCTACCAGAAGGGCTTTCCAAGCCGGTCGAAGATTAGGGGTCAGACCAAATTAAGACACAAACATGTTGTTCTGCAGACAGGCTGGGAACAGTTAAGGTCTTCATAAGGCAGATTTGTCAAATGCCTGTTGACATGAGATGCAGAGCCACAGAAACTGTTACATCATTTTTGCTTTCTAAGGATGTCATGAGTTATCAGCATGGTGCTCATTACACGGAGTCCTACCAGACGGTGACAGTGCCTACCTCCTCTACTGGAGGGGGCCCACCCAATGCTATTGGTTGTCAACCTCCTCTGATCTGTGGGGTCAAGGTGAAAGGGTAAGAACTATTGACCAAACAACAAGAACACTCAACACACTGCAGTAGAAAGGAGATGGGGGTTCTGGCTCAAAGTCTCACTATTAAAATGACTACAAGATCAAATTGATGTGTCATATAATTCAGAAGACCCACCACAATAACAACCATCAATATTCGGTCAGAGGTTAACCAGTTCTTTAGACTCGACCAGGAAGGACACAAAGGGGGTGTGTTGATAGTTATATGTAATATAGAAGTAAACAGTGAGGTATCAGCCAACACAAATATCCAGTCTGAAAGCATAGGAATTGAAATTACTGTAATTTAAGCCAAATCCTTATTTATAGCATGTATGGTTTACCAACAACAACAAATCTTTCACTTCCTTGTGTGGAAATAAAGAGCTCCAACTTCATAGTAGTTGAAGAGTTTAATAGCCATTCAGAAAAATGTGGATTCCCAGAGGAGAAGAGATAGAAGAGCAGCAAAGATGGCATCTAACCAGCTGTGAGTCTAACTTTGCTCTGGGGTTTTAGTCCAATTATGGATGTCACAAGGCCACGGATTTGACTGGAATTCAGACTAGCCGACGACTTGCACCTGAGTCTACAAATATGTGTTGCTGTTTTCCATTTGGATTAATTAGTTCGTTCACTTTTTGTTTTTTTCCCTCCTATTATACTGACGAGGGTATCGGCAATATGTAATAGTATTTAAGTTAACCTGTGTCGCATCTCGACGGAATAGTGCACACTGCTGAACTTCACACAAGATTAACGCCATTTGCCTTATTTGCAGACAGTGTCGGTTTTGGTGTGGCTGTGAAATTTAGACCAATAATGCACTGAAACACATTGCCCAGGTTATATTGGCCTCTGCCCAGTTAGCAGGATACCCACGACACATCACTCACATGATGAGTGATGTTCCTACAACGTCTTGCAGTTACGGGAAAGACAACACACAAACTGGTTGTATACAGACTAAGCGGTCTTCTAAACCAGTATAATAACGTTAAGTTATGATGAAGTAGAGGACTGGGAAATTGATACAAATCTCCATCTTGTAAATTGGCCAGATGATGAATCAAGTATCTACTAGAGAAAACATGACCTGCTCAAGATCTAACCTTCTTCGCATGGAATATCCACTATCACGTTGCTGGAGAGATGTTTTGTAAACTAGCAAGCAGTGACCCCACAGGAAGGCATATAAGGCTGGAATAAAATGTTGAATATGTTCTCTCTGCCCAAAATCTATTACAAATGAGCTGATTGGGACAGATTGGTCATACTAAGAGACAATTTTTGCGAGACCGTCTACACATAAAACAGGTTATCATCATATAGTCAGTCATGACTAAAAGGGGCTAGATATTTCTATTCTCTTAGCCAGACTACACTAGTGCAGTCTGCATCCAGGTCATCGATAGGATCTCTGTCGGCTCTAGTTCGCTGACCCTGATGCAAGCAGCCAGATATATGAGTCCATGGTTGCTGTCAGCTTATTCAATGTGCTACTATCAGCTCATTCACTGTGATACTGTGAACTCGTTCATTGTGCTACTGTCAACTCATTCACTGTGCTACGGTCAGCTCATTCACTGTGATACTGTCAACTCATTCACTAAACCAAATAATAAGAGACAGTTGGAAAAACAAAACAAAGCCTCAATTTAGATAAAGAAGGGAATAAACTGTGGAAGTTAGTCAGAGACATGAATGACGAAACTCCATCAAACAAACAAATTACCATCAAGCAGGGTGACAACATGCTCACTGGAAAAAAAGCTGCAAGCGCCTTTATAGAACATTATGCCAGAGCAAACCACATTGATGTCCCTACAAATAGGCATACAGACATTAATGAAGAACAAAAGAGCCACGACAACATCAATATGGCACCAGAGGAGCACATGATGGCAAAACTAACAATAAATGAAATGGAAGAGGCCATGATAACTCTAAAGAAAAAGAAATCGCCCGGAAAAGATGGCGTAACAAACGAAATGCTGATGGGGTTGGGCCAAACAGCAAAGATGAAGTTACTATCAGTCCTGAACCAAAGCTGGAAAAGGGGACCATACGCTCGCATGAAAAAAAGCTGCAATAGCACTATAGTACTGCAAACCACACCGAAGTTACAACAGCCTGCATGAATACCATCATTAATGAACCAGTCAGGACTGATCACATATTCTAGGACTAATTTAACAATTGATGAAATGTTGGTGACAATAAGGTCACTAAAGAAATGGAAATCATCAGGAAAATATGGGATAAATGAAATGAGGATAAGTATGTGCACACCAACAAAAAGGAAACCTCCGGCAGTTTTAAATTGCTCTTGAAGAAAGGGAACTGAACTGCACACTGATAAGTTGCTCTTGAAGAAAGGGAACTGAACTGCAGACTGATAAGTTGCTCTTGAAGAAAGGGGACTGAACTGCAGACTGATAAGTTGCTCTTGAAGAAAGGGGACTGAACTGCACACTGATAAGTTGCTCTTGAAGAAAGGGGACTGAACTGCAGACTGATAAGTTGCTCTTGAAGAAAGGGGACTGAACTGCAGACTGATAAGTTGCTCTTGAAGAAAGGGGACTGAACTGCAGACTGATAAGAAGGCCATATTGACGTCAATTCCGTGAACAATAAAAACAGAACAAATCCAAATGGCTGCAGGCCTGGTCAGTTTACTTAGGTGTGATGGGACGCATCATACATGCCACACGGATGTCACACATCATACATGCCACACGGATGTCACACATCATACATGCCACACGGATGTCACGCATCATACATGCCACACGGATGTCACACATCATACATGCCACACAGATGTCACACATCATACATGCCACACAGATGTCACACATCATACATGCCACACGGATGTCACACATCATACATGCCACACAGATGTCACACATCATACATGCCACACGGATGTCACACATCATACATGCCACACGGATGTCACACATCATACATGCCACACGGATGTCACACATCATACATGTCACACGGATGTCACACATCATACATGCCACACGGATGTCACACATCATACATGCCACACGGATGTCACACATCATACATGCCACACGGATGTCACGCATCATACATGCCACACGGATGTCACACATCATACATGCCACACGGATGTCACACATCATACATGCCACACAGATGTCACACATCATACATGCCACACAGATGTCACACATCATACATGCCACACGGATGTCACACATCATACATGCCACACAGATGTCACACTTGGAAAAAAAACATCTGTTAATTCGACAGCAAGCTGGATTGAGACAACGGCGATTAACTGAAGATCAGGGAACACACATTGATCAGGAAATTGAAGATGACTTCAAGAAAATGATCATGCACTAGTGGTTTTGGGAGAATTTAGAATAAAAACTGAATAGAGAGGGATACATTTTTTGGACTATGAAAAACTGTACTATGCTATCACTGGGAACTAGAAAATATTAACTTAACTTCAGGACACAGATCTTGAAAACTGATGTAGAATTTCTAACATGAAAACGCAAAGAAAGGAGTACTGTTCACAGATGCCGTGTCAGTGGTTGCTCCACTCAAGAGCCCACAAAAATAGAGATCTAAAGGAATTTAGAGTACCGGTAATTCTCTATAAGCTACATCACCAATTCAAAGTTGCTGTGATACAGTGAGTTCTGTCTTATTGCAACATTTTTGGCAATGAAGAGAGTGACGGGCTGTCAATGAAAGGTTGAAGGTACTTCAACATGAGATAGGTATAACGTATGGATAGGCCAAGGGGTTTACCTGGTTTATACTATATTACTACGCTCATCATCATGTAGCATGTCCTTTATAGAACATCGCTCCCATCACAGCCTGTCTAAAAGAAACTCTTTCCCTTGCCAAAACTCCAGCATCCGCCAGGCATTCCTGGATATCTTGGTGCCATTGTCTTCTTGGTCTACCCCTGCCTCTTTTGCCTGGTACCATACCTTCCATCAATGTTCTCTCAAGACTGTTGTGTCTCTTGTTGTGACTAAAGTACGAGTATATACATTTTCTGGCTAAAATGAAATTGATAAACCAGTTCTCCTCTATGCTCAACACTTGCAAAATGTCTATATTTGTATTTTTCTCCGTCCGGGGTATTCTGAGGATCTTTTTGTTACATTTTGTCTCGAAGGATTCAATTCTTTGTCTAGAAGTTTTGATAATTGTCCATGATTCGCAGCCATATGCTGCCGCAGGAAAAACACAGGCTCTCAAGACTTTCACTTTTGTCGTTTTGTTGGTGCTCTGCCATAATTTCTTCCGGCTGTTTTTCTTCTTCTTCTTCTTCTTCGTACGCTGTCAGACGTCAACCTTTATTTTTCCGAAAAAAGCAGCAGTCATCCTGAGGCTGTCAACACTGCCATAGAGCTTGTCTAGTGTTGCGACTGGTGATGGCCACATCTGCTTTCTCTGATCCTCGTATGTCGGGCAGTTTTGCAGCAGATGTTCAGCGGTCATTTTCCCAGTACCGCACGGGCATTCGTCGGTGCCACCTATCTTCATTTTATTGAATAGGTGGTACCTCAGTCTATTGTGGCCTGTGCGAAGTCTGAAGACCACGACCTGCTCGCTTCTGTTCAACTGGTAATAGGCATCGTTTTTTGTGTAGCCAGTATGTTCGGTTTCCCATTTGGTCATGTATCTAGCTCTAATAAGCCTTTTTGACTCTTCGTATGTCACACTAGTATCTGGTTATGGTACGTCTTGCACCTTCTTTTGCCAGTCTGTCTGCCTCCTCGTTGCCTTGGATGTCACAGTGGGATGGAACCCACTGTACCACTACTCATTTTGGTGCGGACTGCTGGTATAGTTGACAGAGTACTGCTCTTAAATCATTGAGTTCAGTATTTTTCTGGCTTTTTAGTGCTGTGACTACGACCAGGGCATCTGTAAGCAGGACTATATGGCTTTCATTTCTTTTGCATGTCACCTTTTCTTCTACTGCAGCCCTCAGTGCCTCTGCCTCCGCTCTGAAATTGCTTGAGTATTTTCCAGTTGCCACTGATAGTGTTGTTTTCCTACCATTTGGTAGGCTCAGGAATACCCCTGCCCCTCCGTTCTGTGTTGTGTTTGTTACAGAGCCGTCGGTGCATTGGTCCAGTCCATGCTTGGGTAGTTTTCCCGTTATGTGCCTCAGGGTTATGTCTCTTCTTTCTTTTTCAGTCTGGCTGTTCTTTTTTCCAATACCTGATATATTTTCTGCCACCTCTGGAATGATATGCTGCCTCCAGGTAGGTTTGCGTACAGTAGGGATGGGCTTTGGTGTTGTTAATGCGTTCATAGGGTCTTCGTTCATCTTTGCTTTGACTATTTCTGCAAAGTTTCTTCGCTTTAGTTTCCCATTTCCAAAATAATTAGTCTCTTATGCATTGGATGGCCAGTCAGGCTGTTCAGCCTCTACGCTGCCATGGCTAATTCTTCTTTTCATTTTTGTCAGTTCTGTATATTCAAAATGGGTGACCTGATATATTTCCTCACCACCCACTATAAGTAAATTTATATTGACATCGTGTATTGTCGGTGGTCATTATTTTTGCTTTTTTAAAATGTTTATAAACAGGTTTTGTTCATTACTGTGTCCATTTACGGCTGAAAGTAGCTGCTCTAGCCCTTCTGCACTTATTGATAGTATCACTGTGTCATAGGCGTATCACATCTCTGGAATCTCGTAAATGTATCGAAACTTTCAATCTTCTCGTCTTCTCTAACATTTCTTATTATACATTCCGCATATATGTTATATAGATAAGGTGAAAGGATACATCCCTGTCTTACTCCCTTTTGTACTGTGAACCAATCTGATGTTTGCCCAGTTACTCGGACAGTGTCTCGTTGATCTTGATGTGTTTAGAATATAATTTCTACACTAAGGCAATATATTACTTTCTGTCTCTAGTAATGTCTGACACGGGTAATCCTGTCTCTGTATTACTTTCTGTCTCTAGTAATGTCTGGCACAGGTAATCCTGTCTCTGTATTACTTTCTGTCTCTAGTAATGTCTGACACAGGTAATCCTGTCTCTGTATTACTTTCTATCTCTAGTAATGTCTGACAGACAATCCTGGCTCTATATTACTTTCTGTCTCTGGTAATGTCTGACAGACAATCCTGACTCTATATTACTTTCTGTCTCTGGTAATGTCTGACAGACAATCCTAGCTCTATATTACTTTCTGTCTCTAGTAATGTCTGAAACAGACAATCCTGACTTCTATATTACTTTCTGTCTGTATGACAGATAATCCTGACTCTATATTATTTTTTGTCTCTAGTAATGTATGAAACAGACAATCCTGACTCTATATCACTTTATGTGTATATGACAGACAATCCTGGCTCTATATTACTTTTTGTCTCTATGACAGACAATCCTGGTTCTATATTACTTTCTGTCTCTGGCAATGTATAAAACAGACAATCCTGGCTCTTTATTACTTTCTGTCTCTAGTAATATCTGAAACAGACAATCCTGACTCTATATTACTTTCTGTCTCTATGTCAGACAATCCTGGTTCTATATTACTTTCTGTCTCTGGTAATGTCTGACAGACAATCTTGACTCTATATTACACAGTGTCCAGTAATAATTGACTCTTACAGTACTGACTCGCTGTGACTCCGTCTCTAGTATTGACTATCAATTCTGGTGTTGAACCTATTCTCCGTTAAACTGTCTGGTACGTTTTTATGATCAGTCAGAGTGTCTTTTTCTTTTCTAAAAATAATGACTCAATATTTCAATCAAAAAGTCTTTATCGTAGTTGAGACCAGCAAGCAAACGCAGTGGTTGGTAACACAATTAAATTAAAAATATGAAACGGAAATTCTCAAATTTCTATGCACTAAACTGTCGTAGATATTTAAAAAAAAAAAAGAAGGAGAATTCACCTTTTCGTTCCAATGTGAAGCCAAAGTTTTAACAGATTCTGTTACCTTTACTGGAAACCTGCGTCCGAGCTTTTTCTGTGATTTATTCTTTTTTTTGTTTTTGTTTGTTTTTTGCTCAGATGTTTGTCTCACTAGTTTCTACTGGCGGAGGCGCGCCATTTTCCACCCCAGACCGTAGTCCATTGGGCGATATCAGGACGCATAAACCAGTGCTTGAATGCATGTGTGCGTCTGTATGTACCTATGATAGGTTTGTGCGCCCTCAGAAGCTAGCCCAACCAAAGTGCAATGGAAGGGCCTCACCGTGAGGGCGCGTGTGAAAGTTGTGCAAGAGTGTGACTGTAGGACAGAGTCAAATGAAACAGAGTGAGGTAAGAAGAGAGAGAAGAGTGGCCCCCAGGGCCCTTGTGTGATTTATTCTAATAGTAATTTGTTTATTTCATGACGTTGCTATACCATCCGTAACTCTCTTTAAGCGCTTTTAATTCATTATTAGAAGGTCACAGTCGTCTTTTTCTTTCCGACCCGACGGCACTGACATGATACAAAGCATTAGTCACAGGAAATGATAAGAGAAAACTCCTCTCCCAATATTCAGGTAAAAGGTAAGAACATGAACTGGGGATTAGAATTATGTTGGTAACAAGGTTATTGCAGCTACTTCCCCTGTAACATGCCGATCCCCATTAAATATTACCGGTACTTTGATAGTAACACGCACTCTCTCTCTCTCTCTTCCTCTCTCTCTCTCTCTCTCTCTCTCTCTCTCACTCACACTGCGATCTTTCAGCGCTAATGACGACGCATTCGACATAACTCAAAATTCTCCAGTTCGATCGGTCTGTCGCCACACTCTGAAGTTCTTGCATGTTCACTAACCCAATGTTTGCCCCCTGCCTTGTGATAGTTTTGAATAGAGTCTCTCTGGATCTACCCCGCTTCGTTTTGCCGCTGAGTTTCCGCGTAATCGCCTGTCGAGGGAGTCTATTATTGTTCATGCGGAGCACGTGCCCGGTGTCCTTCTTCTTCTTCTTCTGCGTACACAGTCAGACAGTAACCATTATTTTTTCGAAAAAAGCGGCGGTCATCCTGAGGCTGTCGCCACTGCCATAGAGCTTGTCTTGCAGTTCCACTGGTGATGGCCACATCTGCTCTCTCTGATCCTCGTATGTCGGGCAGTTCTGTAGCAGATGTTCAGCGGTCATTTTCCCAGTACCGCACGGGCATTCGTCGGTACACCCTATCTTCAATTTGTTGAATAGGTGGTACCTCAGTCTATTGTGGCCAGTGCGAAGTCTGAAGACAACGACCTGCTCTCTTCGGTTCAACTGGTAATAGGCATCGTTTTTGGTGTGATCAGTATGTTCGGTTTCCCATTTGGTCATGTATCTGGCTTTGATAAGCCGTTTTGACTCTTCGTACGTCATAGTGGTATCTGTTTGGCCCGGTGTCCGTCCATCATTTCTTCCTGATGACATTAGAATCATAATCTTGGTTATACTACAGTCGTAGTTGTTCATTAGCCAAGAATTCTCTCCAGTCAATGCCCAATGGATTTCTAAAGCATTCGTTTTCAAATGCAGTTGAACCTATTATCAATCTCCTGCCATTTCCCAGCTGTCACAATAATATGTGAGGACTGAGACTAAGTTAGAGTTAAGTATGGTGATTCTGACAGGTTTATTCAGTGATTTAGATTTCCAAATATATGTTAATTGTTTTAATGCATTGGAAGCCAAAGTGATTCCTTTATTGAATCCCAATTTTGCGTCATTTTACTGCCAAGATAGTAACTGGTTTATTACTACTCAACCACTCGTGTTAGATCGCTTGCTTCTTGTGGCGAAGTCAATGGGTTCAGTCATGATACGATCACTCGTGCAACAGCGGGCAGATATGAGTGGGACGTGACATACTGAGGATGTATAGAACACACGTTAAGAAGACTAGTTGACAAAACAGGCTGTGTTCTGGAACACACAGCACAAGAGAAGTAGAGCCAGACCACAGCACACATACAGGACAGGATGATTGGCTGATTCAAGACTTGTGCTTCACGGAGAGCTGAACGGTTTGCATTTAAGTTGGATATTTTCTGTCAAAAATTTCTACTTTTGTGCATGTCTTAAGTTGTTTACAATGTGGGTGATGCAGATATTACTGTATCCGAGAGAGAGAGAGAGAGAGAGAAAGAGAGAGATGGGAAGGAGAACAGATATCACGATATAATGGTCACGTTTACCTTTCTCCTAGTTTTATTGTTGGCTAATTAGCTTTTTCTCATAGTGTTATTGTTGGCTAATTTGCCTTGTCTCCTAGTGTTATTGTTCGCTAATTTACTGTTTCTCTTAGTTTTATTGTTGGCTAATGTGCCTTTTCTCCTAGTGTTATTGTTGACTAATTTGTTTTTTCTCCTAGTGTTATTGTTAGCTAATGTACTGTTTCTTCCTAGTTTTATTGTTGACTAATTTGCTTTTCTCACAATGTTATTATATGCTAATTTGTCATGTCCCTTAGTTTTATTGTTGGTTAATTTGCTTGTCTTCTAGTGTTATTGTTGGCTGATTTGCCTTCTCTCCTAGTGTAATTGTTGGCTAATTTACTTTTTATTCTAGTTTTATTGTTGACTAATTTGCTTTTTCTCCTAATGTTATTGTTGGCTAATTTGTTTTTTTCTTCTAGTGTTATTGTTGGCTAATTTGTCTTGTCTCCTAGTTTTATTGTTGGCAAATTTACTTTTTCTTCCAGTTTTGTTTTTGGCTTATTTGCCTTTTCTCCTAGTGTTATTGTTGGCTAATTTTTTTTTTCCGATAGTGTCATGGTTGGCTAATTTGTCTTGTCTCCTAGTTTTATTGTTGGCTAATTTGCTTTTCCAGTTTTATTGTTGACTAAGCTGCTTTTTATGGTTTTATTATTGGCTAATTTGCTTTCTCTCCTTGTGTTATTGTTGGCTAAATATTTTGTTCTCCCAGTGTTATGGTTGGCTAATTTGTCTTCTTTCCTAGTTTTATTGTTGGCTAATTTGCTTTTCCACTATTGTTATTGTTGTCAAATTGTTTTTTCTCCTATTGTTATTGTTGGTTAATTTGCTCCCACGGACTAAAGGATGCAGTATACATGGATCCTGTAGGTGATCCTCAACCATGACCATTGACAATTAGTATCATCTATCCGCTGAATGATCTAGGCACACATAACTTAACTTAACGTAACGTCTTTATACTGGTTTAGAAGGCTCTACAGAGTCTGTATACAACCAGTTCCATTTACATCACCTTGCTCTTAAAGCTATAAACATCCAATTTATTCTTAAATGCATTAACTGTTCCTGCATCCATTACCTCCTTTGGCAATGCATTACAAGCATTCACAGCTCTCTGACTTTTTTGTTGTTGCTTAGATGTTTGCCTCACTAGTTTCTACTGGCGGAGGCGCGCCATTTTCCACCCCAGACCGTAGTCCATTGGGCGATATCAGGACGCATAAACCAGTGCTTAAATGCATGTGTGCGTCTGTATGTACATATGCTAGGTTTGTGCGCCCTTAGAAGCTAGCCCAACCAAAGTGCAATGGAAGGGCCTCACCATGAGGGCGCGTGTGAAAGTTGTGCAAGAGTGTGACTGTAGGACAGAGTCAAATGAAACAGAGTGAGGTAAGAGGAGAGAGAGGAAGGGTAGAGTGGCCCCCAGGGTGAGCCTCCTCCGGGTGATCAAAAGCTCTCTGACTAAAAAAATACTTCTTAATATCTAATCTGGACCTTTCCTTAGTCAACTTGTAGCTGTGCCCTCGTGTTCTTGTGGGTGGCTGTATTTTAAACAAAACTTGTTATAGTCTAATATATCCATTCCTCTGATCATCTTATAAACCTGTATTAAGTCACCACGAATTCTTCTCTCTTCCAGACACTGTAAGCCGGTTTTTAAAAATCTTTCCTCATAACTAATTCTGGAATCCCACTATCAGCTTTGTCGCCCTTTTTTGTATCCATTCCAGCATGTTTATATCCCCTCTCTGATAAGGACTCCACACCTGTACACAGTACTCCAATCTAGGTCTGACTAATGCTCGTCACATGTACACAGTACTCCAATCTAGGTCTAACTAATGCTCGTCACATGTACACAGTACTCCAATCTAGGTCGAACTAATGCTCGTCACATGTACACAGTACTTCAATCTAGGTCGTACTAATGCTCGTCACATGTACACAGTACTTCAATCTAGGTCGAACTAATGCTTGTCACATGTACACAGTACTCCAATCTAGGTAGAACTAATGCTCGTCACATGTACACAGTACTCCAATCTAGGTCGAACTAATGCTCGTCACATGTACACAGTACTCCAATCTAGGTCGAACTAATATAGAGAACATCAAGCACAACGTCTACTGGTGCTACGTCAGGCTGAGATCAGCCAGTAGCCTAAATCACTGTTTGACTTAGAAGATGGTCACGCACGCATTTTCAAAAGTATTTAACAAATTAAAGAAATAAATTATTTTTATAACATGATTTTATCATGCATTCCTTTTTATATTTCCAAATATTGTTCATGTTCAATTTGCGGCTGTTGGAAAGAATAAAAACGAACACATCGAACGCTTGCCTTGAGAATAATGCCTTTATCGTTTGTAACAGAAATAGATCACCTCCCTCCAATTGTGAAACAGCCGAAAGTGGTTATAGATAAGTCGAACGAGATTTTTCTGCTTGCCCAGAGTAAAAACTTGACATGTTCTGGGAAAAAAGGTTTTTAAGAGCTGCTAAACAATCAACTATTTTCTTTTGGTCTTTACGTCCACATATAACCAAAATGATTCTGGTTGTTAAGTTGCATGTGTAATCGCTAAAGAGATCATCTGTTTTCCGGACGACCGTGGACAATACTAATTTAGTGTGCTGTGCGTGTTGTCCTAGCACTTACAAGTTGATGACCTTGACCACCAGCTCGCTAGGTCGACTTCCAGAAAAGACTGGTTTCAACCAGTGGTTTTCGTGATCAATGTCCATTTATTAATCATTGTAGAGTAGTAGTTGTTGTTGTTGTTGTTGTTAAATGCCCACACTGAGTATGTTGACTCTTTAGTGTGGCCTGAAATAGCGTTATGTGGCTGGTTGCAGTACCTTTCCTTACATCCCGAGCGTGTTGATGAAGGTGCACGTGGGTCCTCCAGGCAGCTGTGCTTAATTATGCGTGTCGCTCACTACTGCGGGGATGACGTCGGTCCCTTACATAGTTCCCCAGACTACCATTAAATAGTGTTTTCAGGACGAACTGCGGGAAATGTGGTTGGGGTCATGGTCTATTTGACGTGACCCTGACAAACATTGTCTGATCAGTATGTTTAGCCTAACCCTGACAAACATTGTCTGATCAGTATGTTTAGCCCAACCCTGACAAACATTGTCTGATCAGTATGATTTTCCTGACCATACGTTAGTCTCCTCTTCTCGTACGCTGTAGAGTTACTTGTGTGGTTGCCGCGGCAAACAGAATAAGGCCACTGTTTCGTTTCTTGCGTGCCGTAATAGGCGTTTAAAAATGGCTGTGCATAGTGCTGACACGCTAATCGTGTAAAAACCGTTGTTGTGAAACCACCAACAAATGGCATGAATCAGACATTCTTAAAGGCAAGGGTAAACCAACTGCAGTATTGGACCTATGTTTGAACAAATGGAGCGACGGAGTTTTGATAGATTGGTTGATTGATTGATTGAATCGTTGTCGATACAAGTATCTACACTTGCATCGGCCCATACAAACTGCTACGGCTAATAATATTGTTGCATGAGGGCATGACATGAACAATCCAATTTGATGATAGCATATCACAACCATTTGGTATTCGAATTGGTGTTAAGCACTTCAGAAATCAGGTACCTAAGAAAGGCGGTTCATGTGACGAAAATGGACACAATCCGAAACCAGACAATACGTAGCAATCTTGAAGTTCAACCCCTGCAGACACGAGTGGAGTAGTCCCAACTACAGTGGTTTGGCCATGTCTATAGAATGGAAGAAGATCGGATACCAAAGTAGTCATGGGAGATAAAAAGCCAAGGACGCAGACCCCCAGGACGTCCCAAAGTACGCTGGGAAGACAACATAAGACAGTCCCTAAGTGATAGAGGGCTGGATTAGAAAGATGCCAATAAAAAGACGGCGGATAGAGCAGTGTGGCGTTCTCTTTCGCAAACCTCTACACATCATGGTAGAAGAGGAGCGACTAAATAAGTAAGTAAGTAAGTAAGTAAGTAAGTAGGTAGGTAGGTAGGTAGGTAGGTAGTAGGTAGGTAGGTAGGTAGGTAGTAGGTAGGCAGGCAGGCATGCAGGTAGGTAGGTAGGTAAGTATGTAAGTAAGTAAGTAAGGGGTGTTAAGCAGGTCTGTGTTCTGGCCGCCACATGGACATCTCAGGCAGGCAGAGACATTTAAGTAGAAACCCAATGGTGAAATAAAAGGAGACGAACAGGATATGGTCTAATGGAGAGACACGCTCAGATAACCTTATAACCTGCCAGGACAGATCAACCAGAGGATTTCAGTTGTCCATCGCAAGCGATGAACTGAAGATAGATAGATAGACATACAGACAGACAGACATATAGATAGAAAGCAAGCGATGAACTGAAGATATATAGATAGACAGACAGACAGACATATAGATAGAAAGCAAGCGATGAATTGAAGATAGATAGATAGACAGACAGACAGACAGAAAGACATATAGATAGAAAGCAAGCGATTATGACATCATCATCAGACGGTTTTGTTTGGATAATGTAACGTGCTGTATTTGATTACAGTGAGTAAGAAACTGCGTTGGTCATCAACCTCACTCTCTGGTCCCGAACTACCTTGGATCAGGGGCAAAACGATAAGTCGAAACAATAAATTGTAATTCAGAATGTAGGCACTCTGGTTTCAATTCTCTTGAGACCAGGGGTCGCTTGAAACCTGCAGAACTTGATTCCCCGCCGTTTCCTTTCATCACCTTAAGAGGCGAGTGCCTTACATCTCGACCACACCGGCCAGAGGATAGGACCAAAGGGAGACACATGCTCAGACAATGTAACAACCAGTCTTAGGATTGATCAACCAGATGATAATGATAATAATAATGAAAAGCGATGCTCTTCCGGTCTGCATTCTGGCCATGCGCCGTAAAGTATTATTTCCTATTTTTTAAGTTTAATTTAATTAAACGTATGTCGATTGTTTAAAAATCCTTTATTCTACTTACTTTTTTTTCATCTTCAGCCCGTCGTAGTTTACAGCGATGTTGCAATATGTGCGCCTTTCGGTTTGACACATCCTATTTCAGTCGGCTTTTTTAATTAAGTAACGGGTTTGCCTTCCCATTGTGATCCATATCGCATGGCCAAACTATACTAGCGACTAGTGAAGCCTATTTCCGGGACGGTCATATGGAGACGGAAAAGGGGCTTCGTGAGCTAAAGTTAGCTGAACCAGATGCAAGCACCCCACTATGATCTGGTGAGCTAAGGTTCGATGAATCTGATGCAAGCAGTCAACTATGATCTGGTGAGCTAAGGTTCGATGAACCTGATGCAAGCAATCAAATATGATCTGGTGAGCTAAGATTACCTGAACCTGATGTAAGCACCCAACTATGATCTTGGTGATCTAAGGTTCGCTGAACCTGATGTAAGCAGCCAACTATGATCTTGGTGATCTAATGTTCGATGAACCTGATGTAAGCAGCCAACTATGATCTTGGTGATCTAAGGTTCGGTGAACCTGATGTAAGCAGCAGACTATGATCTTGGTGATCATAGGTTCGGTGAACCTGATGTAAGCAGCCGACTATGATCTTGGTAATCCTAGGTTCGGTGAACCTGATGTAAGCAGCCGACTATGATCTTGGTGATCTAAGGTTCGCTGAACCTTATGCAAGCAGCCAACTATGATCTTGGATGAGCCAATGTTAGCTGAACCTGATGCAAGCAGCCAACTAGGAGTCACATGCTGCTGCATCTTGGCCCGCTACATTAATGATGAGCTGGGACCAGTTCTTCTTAAAAGACCAAGTTATTTTCGTGGCTGCTCAAAAGTTCAGGCTTGACAGGTTTGTGCCTTTTAAAAGGAAATCTTGGTTCATTTACTGCACGAGCAGCAACATTGCATACGAACTATTACAGAAACTACATATATCTATACCTGTTGTCGCAGGTGTGTCAAACCTACGGCCCCTGGGCCACATTCTGGCTGGTGGGTTGCTTTTTGATCCAGCGGCATATTGGCTTCTTAAGAAATACAATTGCAAAAACATATTGACAAATTAAATACAACATGTACATAATACAGCATGAAAATCAACTTTGGAAAAACTGAGGTCATGAAAATATTTAGATAAGCCGGACAAATCAATATCTTCCTTGCAAAGCAGCAAATCAAACAGGTGAAAGAGTTCACATACCTATGGAGCACGTTATCAGCAGACTAAAGAATTACATCAGAAATCCAACAAAGATGCAATAAATCAGATTATTGGACAATTAACACCAATACTTAAATACAAGAGCGTGACAATAACACGATTTTCGTTCCGACACTATGCTACCGTTGTCAAAACTATACACTGACGTCAATTTAAAAACGACAAATCGTAACAACAGAGATGAAATGTCTGGTAAATAGTGGGTGTATCACGGAGACAGTGTAAGAAACGATACATTAGAATACTGGTGGGAATAACACCAGTATTAGACTTCATTAAAACAGCAACTAAAAGGGTTTGGTCACGTGACCAGACTACCACCACACAGCACCCCACAACAAGCAATGCTATTTAAATACAACTGATTCAAGGTTAAAGGCCGCCTACGAAAAGGGAGGTTGACAGAAATATCTGAGGCGGTGAATGTCACTGTGCATGAGGCACACAGACGGGCTCGTTCTAGAGATCTCTTCGTAATCGGACGCTGAAAGGCAAAACGGGATAAGCGAAAAGAAAAGAAAGAAGAAGAAGATGTTGTCTATCCGATTTGGGATGGCGATATGTTTGTAGATTTCTCTACCAGTATTCCCCATCTATTCAGCAAAGCTTCTTTGTTCGCAGTTTTCAGTAGTTGTTTGACTGTATATAGGGATGTTAGTGTGTATTGTTGTTAATGACTTTATCCCTTCTTAGTCATTCTGTTTGCCTTGTCATTGGCTGGTGTGTGTGAGGGACCAGTGATCAATTGTATAACTATTCTGACTTCATGGCATAGAATAAGTTGATTGACATATAGGGTTGCACACGCAATCAGTGTTACTTTTGGGATGCATAGGGAGGGATCAAGATGGTTGGCTGCAGAGGACAACGACCCATAGCTGAGTGCTAGCGTCATGGCCTGCCAACCATAGCTGTGTACTTGCGTCATGGCCTGCCAACCATAGCTGAGTGCTAGCGTCATGTCCTGTCAACCATAGCTGAGTGCTAGCGTCATGGCCTGACAACCATAGCTAAGTGCTAGCGTCATGGCCTGCCAACCATAGCTGACTGCTAGCGTCATGGCCTGCCAACCATAGCTGATTGCTAGCGTCATGGCCTGCCAACCATAGCTGAGTGCTAGCGTCATGGCCTGACAACCATAGCTGAGTGCTAGCGTCATGGCCTGCCAACCATAGCTGAGTGCTAGCGTCATGGCCTGCCAACCATAGCTGAGTGCTAGCGTCATGGCCTGCCAACCATAGCTGACTGCTAGCGTCATGGCCAGCCAACCAGAGCTGCCAATACCCTTATTGCGCCTCTACGCGGTGATCCTGGATAACAGGCTGCAACAGAGGAGACTGGCTAAGGAGAAGTGATCGAAGAGGCAAGGCAACCCTGTACTCAAAGAGAAGTGTTATTGTAGTACTACACAGAAAAGTGTTATTGTAGTACTACACAGAAAAGTGTTATTGTAGTACTTCACAGAAAAGTGTTATTGTAGTACTACACAGAAAAGTGTTATTGTAGTACTACACAGAAAGTGTTATTGTAGTACTACACAGAAAAGTGTTATTGTAGTACTACACAGAAAAGTGTTATTGTAGTACTGCACAGAAAGTGTTTTTGTAGTACTACACAGAAAGTGTTATTGTAGTACTACACAGAAAAGTGTTATTGTAGTACTACACAGAAAAGTGTTATTGTAGTACTGCACAGAAAAGTGTTATTGTAGTACTACACAGAAAAGTGTTATTGTAGTACTACACAGAAAAGTGTTATTGTAGTACTACACACGAGTTAGGTCGTAGGTGTGACCCATTTTTTGGAGGTTCAGATTCTGTTGTTACCACATAGGGTGCCAGTCTGAGGTTTGAAAATGGCGTCCTGCTCAAATAAGGTTACATGTTATCGAAAGATAAAGAGAGAGAGAGAGAGAGAGAGAGAGAAAGAGAGAGAGAGATAGAGAGTGAAATAGAGAGAGAGAAAGAAATAGAGAGAGAGAAAGAAACAGGGGGAGAGAGAGAAAGCGTGTGAGAGGATGTGAGTGAATGAGTGTATATGTGAGAAAGACTCTTTATGAGAGAGGGCATGGGAGTATGTTTGCAAGAGTTTGAGAATGTCTAAAAAAGAGTAATTGAAAACGTTTGAGATAGTGAGATAGAAAGACTGAGTGAGAGAGGAAAAATGAGACATAATATGCGAGGAGACACAGTAAGAAAGAGTGAGTTTTGAGTATATGAGAGAGTGTGGGTGAAAGAGATAGTGATATAGAAATAGTGATAGTAGGAGAGAGTGAGAGAACGCATGGAAGACAAAGGATATATAGTCAGACAGAATGTGATAGGAGTAAAGAGAGAGAGAGCGAGAGCGGGAGAGAGAGAGAGAGAGAGAGAGAGAGAGAGAGAGAATTGTGAGTGAGAGTGAACCGAGCGGTGACTCCGTACAATAATTGAGAATCACATCTAATCGATACTTCTTTCATCAATTTCTAATTCGCTGCTGGATTGCACAGAATATGTTTGGAAGTCACGCTCGTTAGTTGCGTAACGCTCGCATTGGGTGGAGAGCTTGGCTTCCCGTTCGCTAACGGCAAATTCAATATAGGCTTACAGGTGTGCCAGAAAACATAACACAGCCAAGTACCAGGTAACAAAGTTACTTACCAGCAAACATAACAAAGCTACTTACCAGCAAACATAACAAAGCTAAGTGCCAGCAAACATAACAAAGCTAAGTGCCAGCAAACATAATAAAGCTAAGTACTTGCAAACATTACAAAGCTAAGTACCAGCAAACATAACAAAGCTAAGTACCAGCAAACATAACAAAGCTAAGTACCAGCAAACATAACAAAGCTAAGTACCAGCAAACATAACAAAGCTAAGTACTAGCAAACATAACAAAGCTAAGTACCAGCAAACATAACAAAGCTAAGTACTAGCAAACATAACAAAGCTAAGTACCAGCAAACATAAGAAAGCTAAGTACTTGCAAACATAAGAAAGCTAAGTACTTGCAAACATAACAAAGCTAAGTACTAGCAAACATAACAAAGCTAAGTACCAGCAAACATAACAAAGCTAAGTACTAGCAAACATAACAAAGCTAAGTACCAGCAAACATAAGAAAGCTAAGTACTTGCAAACATAAGAAAGCTAAGTACTTGCAAACATAACAAAGCTAAGTACTAGCAAACATAACAAAGCTAAGTACCAGCAAACATAAGAAAGCTAAGTACCAGCAAACATAACAAAGCTAAGTACTAGCAAACATAACAAAGCTAAGTACCAGCAAACATAAGAAAGCTAAGTACTTGCAAACATAAGAAAGCTAAGTACTTGCAAACATAACAAAGCTATTTACAAATATAATGAAACTATCATCACGAATTAATCGTACTGCTGGGGTTCATCGCTACAAATGTGTAGGTTTGAGTTATAAAGTTCGTTTGTCCATGTAGTCATCACGCAGTGTGCAGGCTATGTTTTTATTTGTCTTTCTATAGTTTATCAAAACATGACTCACTGACGTTTCAATATCCCATCCACTTCGTCGGGAGACCAGCGCGTTAACCACTCGGCCATACATTCCTCTACATAATTAATTAAACGCCATACTTTCATAAGCCATTTACAGGTATTAGTACGCTCCAGTCTACCTAGCTGTAAATGGGTTCCTGTTCTGTTGCTGTAGAAGTCAAACCAGCTGGTCATCCTATATCACAGAAGCGCTGAGACATATAATATATAAGTATATAACACTTCATCATCTACTGCATAGTCTGATCAGGAATAACCTTTTTCCCCATTAAAAATAAACCTAGCTTGTATGAAACCGAATACTGGACTGTTGAGTGCTATAGAGGCAAATGATCGCTGTCGCCCGTAGGCATGCGCAAGATGATGATGACAAGGTGCATGGTATTTATAAATATATTCTATTGTCCTGTCTATCCATCAGGTGGAGCCGCGTAGCACAGCCGTAACGGGTCCCGGATCAAGTCATCCTTAAATGGGTACCGGTTCAGTTCGGAAAGTTTAAGCGGCGAGGGAGTGGAGATGGCACCGCACTCATATAGCCAAGCCTCTGAAATGTTAGATCACACCCCTACGGCAGTAATGCTGTGGGTTACTTTACTTTTACTTTACTTTACTATCCATCTCCTGAAGAGTAGGTCCGACACTGCAAGTAAGGGGCAGGTTACTCTCTTTGTTCTATTAACCACTCAGCTGAGCTGCAGGTTACACTGTTTGCACCTAAAACCACTCAGCTGAACTGCAGGTTACACTGTTTGCCCCATTAACCATTCAACTGAGCTGCAGGTTACACTGTTTGCTCCATTAACCATTCAGCTGAGCTGCGGGTTATACTGTTTGCCGTAGAAACGCTCAAGTGAGTTACTCTGTTTGCCTAGGAACCACTCACGTCAGGTGCTGGTTAACCTGTTTGCCCCTAAAACTACTTAGGTGAGGTGCAGGTTACTCCGTTTTCCTCAATGACCACTCAGGTGAGGTACAGATTACTCTGTGTGCCCCCAAAACCACACATGTGAAGTGCAGGTTATTATGTTTAACTCGGCAACCACTCAGGTGAGCTGCAGGTTAACCTGTTTGCTCCTACAACCATCCAGGTGAGATGCAGGCTACTCTGTTTGCCCCTAAAACCATCCATGTGAGGTGCAGGTTACTCTGTTTGCCCCTAAAACCACCCAGATGAGGTGCAGGTTACTCTGTTTGCCCCTAAAACCACCCAGATGAGGTGCAGTTTACTCTGTTTGCGTCTAAAACCACCCAGATGAGGTGCAGTTTACGCTGTTTGCCCCTAAAACCATCCATGTGAGGTGCAGGTTACTCTATTTGCCCCTAAAACCATCCAGGTGAAGTGCAGTTTACCCCGTTTGCCCCTAAAACCATCCAGGTGAAGTGCAGTTTACCCCGTTTGCCCCTAAAACCATCCATGTGAGGTGCAGGTTACTCTGTTTGCCCCTAAAACCATCCAGGTGAAGTGCAGTTTACCCTGTTTTGCCCCTAAAACCATCAGAATGAGGTACAGGTTACCCTGTTTGCTCCTAAAAGCAACCAGGTGAAGTGGAGGTTACTCTGTTTGCCCCTAAAACCATCCAGGTGAGGTGCAGGTTACTCTATTTGTCCCTAAAACCATCCAGGTGAGGTGCAGGTTACTCTATTTGTCCCTAAAACCATCCAGGTGAAGTGCATGTTACTCTGTTTGCGCCTAAAACCATCCAGGTAAGGTGTAGGTTACTCTTTTTGCCCCATTAACCACTCCGGTAAGGTGTAGGCTACTCTGTTTGCTCATAAAATCATTCAGGTGAGCAGCAGATTACTTTGTTTACCCCAGGAACCACTCAGGTGAGGTCCAGGTTACTCTGTTCATTCCAGGAACCACTTAGGTGAGGTGCAGGTTACTCTGTTTGTCGCAAAAAAACCCATTTAAGTGAGGTGCAGGTTACTGTTTGCCTCTAAAACTACTCAGGTGAGGTGCAGGCTGGTCAGCTTGCCCTTAAAACCACTCGGGTGAGGTGCATGCTACTTTTTTTTGGACCTTAAAACCTCTCAGGTGAGGTACAGGTTACTCTGTTTGCCACAGCAACCACTCAGGGGAGATACAGGTTACTCTATTTGACCAGGGAACCACTCAGGTGAAGTACAGGTTACTCTGTTCATTCCAGGAACCACTTAGGTGAGGTGCAGGTTACTCTGTTTGTCGCAAAAAACCCCATTTAAGTGAGGTGCAGGTTACTGTTTGCCTCTAAAACTACTCAGGTGAGGTGCAGGCTGGTCAGCTTGCCCTTAAAACCACTCGGGTGAGGTGCATGCTACTTTTTTTTGGACCTTAAAACCTCTCAGGTGAGGTACATGTTACTCTGTTTGCCACAGCAACCACTCAGGGGAGATACAGGTTACTCTATTTGACCAGGGAACCACTCAGGTGAGGTACAGGTTACTCTGTTTTTCACAGGAACCACCCAGGTGAGGTGCAGATTGCTCTGTTTTTCACAGGAACCACCCAGGTGAGGTGCAGTGTACTCTTCTTATTCCTAAAACCACTCATGTGAGGTAAATGTTACTCCGTTTGCCCAGGGAACCACTCAGGTAAGGTGCAGGTTCCTCAAATGGATATCAAATCCAGAGCATTTTTATCGATTATACGCTACCAGGCAGGTTCGTTGGCGCGTGAACCGGAACGGTATGTAACTATAGACGCCACCACAAGCAAAGGGTAAATAGAACCGTTAAATCTGTTAATGAACAAAGAACACACATCTCAAGTTAAGACACGTTTGTATTCCATGGAGCCTTTTGGACAACCTCAGTGGATTTGTCAATTAGTTTAGTTAGGAAAGACTGTTAAATTTGACTAACTGCCGGCGCTAATTAACCTGTTGCAAGGTTTTTAACAAATGACAACATCCTCAATTCTGCTAGCTTTTCTCAGTTTAGATAAGATAACGACGGCGATCTGAAAGCGTGTTCAGTATAATATCCAGTATGTGGACAGTCGTGTTGTGTTTTCGTTTCTGGTAATACGCATATTGTCGTGGATTCAAACATTCAGGTAACTTGGACATTTATATATACAAAGTTTGATCGTGTGTGTGTGTGTGTGTGTGTGTGTGCGTGCGTGCGTGCGCGCGCGCACGCGCGCGCTCGCGTGAGTCCGCGAGCGCGCGTATATATGTATGTATGCGTGTTTCCGTACGTGTGTTTGTTGTCTATTTTGTTGCCCAATATACATGTACCACTTCTACTACCACTATCCGCTACTTCATCCCACGTATTCAGCCAACTCTGCGCCTGTTTTGTGTGTGTGCCCTTTCACTGTTAAGGTTGCCGAAAATTAGTTTCCATGGCAATGCTGCTGGACATTTTTGTTTTAATGGGCTCGTTAGTGGCTCCCTCATTACAGGTACTACTACTACTACAGCTACTACTACTATCACGGCTACTACTACTATCACATCTACTACTATCACAGCTACAACTACTATAACAGCTACAACTACTATAACAGCTACTACTGCTACCACAGCTACTACTACTATCAAAGCTACTACTACTATCACAGCTACTACTACTATCACATCTACTACTACTATCACATCTACTACTACTATCACGTCTACTACTATCACAGCTACTACTACTATAACAGCTACTACTACTATCACATCTACTACTACTATCACATCTACTACTACTATCACATCTACTACTATCACAGCTACTACTACTATAACAGCTACTACTACTATAACAGCTACTACTACTACCACAGCTACTACTACTACCATAGCTACTACTACTATCACAGCTACTACTACTATCATAGCTACTACTACTATCACATCTATTACTATCACATCTACTACTACTATCACATCTACTACTATCACAGCTACTACTACTGTCATAGCTACTACTACTATCACATCTACTACTATCACATCTACTACTACTATCACATCTACTACTATCACATCTACTACTACTATAACAGCTACTACTACTATCACAGCTACTACTACTATCACAGCTACTACTACTATCACATCTACTACTATCACAGCTACTACTACTGTCACAGCTACAACTACTATAACAGCTACTACTACTATCACATCTACTACTACTATCACATCTACTACTACTATCCCATCTACTACTATCACAGCTACTACTACTATCACATCTACTACTACTATCACATCTACTACTACTATCACATCTACTACTATCACAGCTACTACTACTATAACAGCTACTACTACTATAACAGCTACTACTACTACCACAGCTACTACTACTACCATAGCTACTACTACTATCACAGCTACTACTACTATCATAGCTACTACTACTATCACATCTACTACTATCACATCTACTACTACTATCACATCTACTACTATCACATCTACTACTACTATAACAGCTACTACTACTATCACAGCTACTACTACTATCACAGCTACTACTACTATCACATCTACTACTATCACAGCTACTACTACTGTCACAGCTACAACTACTGTCACGGCTACTACTACTATCACATCTACTACTACTATCACAGCTACTACTACTATCACATCTACTACTATCACAGCTACTACTACTATCACAGCTACTACTACTATCACTGCTACTACTACTATCACAGCTACTACTACTACCAAAGCTACTACTACTACTACTATCACAGCTATCATCACTCCCATTCACTAAGACTCCTCATTTCAGCGCTGTTTCTAGTGTAGCTGCGACTTCTACTGCTACTATATCTCTCACATCTACTGCTACTATATCTCTCACATCTACTGCTACTATATCTCTCACATCTACTGCTACTATATCTCTCACATCTACTGCTACTATATCTCTCACATCTACTGCTACTATATCTCTCACATCTACTGCTACTATATCTCTCACATCTACTGCTACTATCTCTGTCACATTTACTGCTACTATATCTCTCACATCTACTGCTACTATCTCTGTCACATTTACTGCTACTATCTCTGTCACATTTACTGCTACTATCTCTGTCACATTTACTGCTACTATATCTGTCACATTTACTGCTACTATCTCTGTCACATTTACTGCTACTATCTCTGTCACATTTACTGCTACTATCTCTGTCACATTTACTGCTACTATCTCTGTCACATTTACTGCTACTATATATGTCACATTTACTGCTACTATCTCTGTCACATTTACTGCTACTATCTCTGTCACATTTACTGCTACTATCTCTGTCACATTTACTGCTACTATCTCTGTCACATTTACTGCTACTATCCCTGTCACAGCTACTGACACCAGTGTCACGACATGACCCACCTTGTCTACTAGTATCAGTATCCCTGGCCTAACTACTACTATCACTGCTACAATTACCAGACTATGTGATCTAGGGATGTCCATATCAATTACCAGACCATATCAATCACAGCTACTAGAATATCTGCAACTTCTGCCATGACTACTGCTACTACTACCAATATCACAACTACTAGAGTCTGCGCAGGGTTAATAAGGCTCATAATAGACACATGGTAATAATCGACATCTATAATCGAGATATGGATCACACATACAGACCTTAGATAAAGTACAAAACCAAGCACTTCACGTGATAGTGACGGGGGCGGGGAGGGGGGGTGTAGGGGTTGGGGTGGAGACCATTTAACGAAATGGAATAAAATCTAAAGAATCATACATCTATCTCCTGTATACACGACACCAAGACTACATCTATCTCCTGTATACACGACACCAAGACTACATCTATCTCCGGTATACACGACACCAAGACTACATCTATCTCCGGTATACACGACACCAAGACTACATCTATCTATACAGGACACCAAGACTACATCTATCTATACACGACACCAAGATTACATATATCTATACAGGACACCAAGACTACATCTATCTCCTGTATACACGACACCAAGACTACATCTATCTCCTGCATACACGACACCAAGACTACATCTACCTCCGGTATACACGACACCAAGACTATATCTATCTTGTATACACGACACCAAGACTACATCTATCTTGTATACACGACACCAAGACTACATCTATCTCCGGTATACACGACACCAAGACTACATCTATCTTGTATACACGACACCAAGACTACATCTATCTTATATACACGACACCAAGACTACATCTATCTTGTATACCCGACACCAAGACTACATCTATCTTGTATACACGACACCAAGACTACATCTATCTTGTATACACGATACCAAGACTACAGCACTAACACATCCAGATTCAGGGATCTAGCCAGTGACAGATTAAAGAGAAGCAGCTTTACACATCCGTCCTCGCAAACTATCAGAAGATATAAGGATGAATTACCAGGCATAAATAAGCAAGTAAATTCAATACTCCTTCCAAATACATGGGAACAGCACCAAGATTTCAGCATAAAAACATGCAAAACTATCACCTGCACCATGTGAGAGCAAATCAATCTACATAACAAAACAGCAACATCCCACGTGATAGAAAAATGATAACCTAGAAATATATACTGATGAATTAGCACCCAAGGCGGTGAAGATAGAAGGTACATGAATATATACTGTTTGTCCATATCAGGAAAACAAAACTACTATTTAATCAATTGGAACATTTTTACAAGCCCTCAGGAGAGATTAACTGTCAGAGCTTAAAAAGATGACTGACGCAAAGAAGTCAGAAGAAGGGTGGATCTAAAGTGGATATCCTCCCATTGTTTCACACCAAGAAACGAGATAGCGACAGATTCGCAAAAAAGGGAGCAGCACTAGAATAACAATGACTAACAATGACTTTGAAGAATAGTAACTCTTATCAAAGTCACAAGGAAAGTCGACTAAAGAAGAGTCCACTGTTACTGCGATGATCGAGAAGAGCAGGTAAACCTCTTCTACAATTAGAACAGGACATCACAGATTGAATAACCCCTTCCACAGATTGAATAGCCACTTTCACAGATTATAGTTGACCCTATGACCATGTGTACGTGCGGAAAAGCAGAACGGACAACTGAACATTTCCCACCAGACTGTTATATACATTTGCGATAGCGTACTGAGCACTGGGCCATGAAGACAAACCTTCACACAAAGTTATATGATAGAAGCTTTGAAGAGCTCTTCACAGCAGTAACTGTTATCTAAATAACTGGTCTCCGCATGCTGAAAATATTTTTTTTTAAACACGACGAACGAGAAAAGGAAGAGAGATACTAGTATCTCTCCCAATCACATGTAATACAGTTACAACTGGAACATCTGCTGCTACAGCTACTACTACTAATACTACACCTACTACTACTACTACTACTACTACTACTACTGCTGCTACTACTACTATTACTACTACTGCTACTGCTGCTACTACTGCTACTTCTACTACTACTGCTACTGCTACTTCTACTACAACTGCAACTACTGCTGCTACTACTCCTGCTGCTGCTACTACTACTACTACTACTACTGCTGCTACTACTACTACTGCTACTACTATTGCTACTACTACTACAACTGCTACTACTATTGCTACTACTGCTGCTGCTACTTCTACTATTACTACTACGGCTACTACTACTACTGCTTCTACTACTGCTACTACTGCTGCTACTACTACTACTACTGGTGCTACTACCACGGCTACTATTGCTGATACTACTATTACTACTACTGCTACTACTACTACTGCTGCTACTACTACTAATACTACTACTGCTACTACTACTACGGCTACTACTACTACGGCTACTACTGCTGCTACTTCTACTACTACTGCTACTTCTAATAGAACTGCAACTACTGCTGCTACTACTAGTGCTGCTACTACTACTACTATTACTACTACGGCTACTACTGCTGCTACTACTACTATTACTTCTAATACAACTGCAACTACTGCTGCTACTACTCCTACTACTACTGTTGCTACTACTAATACTACTACTACTGCTACTACTACTACTACTACTACTACTACTACTACTACCACCTTTATCACAGCCACCACTACTGTCATTCGGCACATCTGTTGATACTGCAATGACTATCATAATTATATGATATGCAACAACGGTTATTGAAATTTTCTTCTCGGAGCAAGCTAGTTAAAAATGATGTATGTACGTTCCTCTTCATGCACTCAAGATTTATTTTTGCGCACGATTTTCTGGACATTTTATTTCTAGGCAACGGTTAGAAGTCAGACACACTATTGTAGATATCCGTATGTAGCTCTTCAACTGTTGGCATGTGGAGTTTGACCCAGAGCGAATCTGTACACGTTACTGTTGAACTTCAAGCAGTCAACGCCACCTCGTGTCACACTCAAACACCATCCACAAAGTCTGAACTTCGAGCAGTCAACGCCACCTGGTTCCACACTCAAACACCATCCACTAAGTTTCATTAGTGTATTATATATCTACTACAACATAATGTGCACTAAAACGGACAGCTAGACACTTGACCAAACTCACAGCACAAGCAAAGAAGCCGGTGGTGATTTCCGTGAACACCATCTTGATGATAACCGCGCTGAAGAGTTAAAGACTTGTCGGGCACACTTTACGCTGTGCTTTCACAAAAGTATAATTTAAAAAATCCATGCTCACTAATGCATCCTAGGCAACGAGGTGGTAGAAGACTTGCCAGACATGGAGGAGCTTAACATCAAAATGATATGCATACAAAATATAATGAGACCAAACAATTAAAAGGATCAACACGGGAGATACAACCACTCAGGTCCGTTTTAAAATAATCTATATCATCAGCGACATCGAGTGGACATTTGGTCATGCATAAGATACACTAGACTGAGGTATCACCTTTATGGACATTTTTTTTTTCATTGGCATGACCTATTTGTGTACAGGAAAGATCCCATGACATGTGAGCATTTTGTGCTGACCTGTCCAATATTTCTGTGGCAATGAGAGGCACGTGACCGTAATTTAAATTCCTCCATGAGAAGCTGTACGACAGTGTAGGGAGCCTTCAACTGACAGTTGCTTTTGTTAGAGTCGTTGGTGAGGATATGTGATGACCAACAAGTAAGAAGAAGAAGTAGAACAAGAAGTATAGAAGTAAATAATGTTGTTGTGGCGAGCCAACAAATCATCACCATCAAGAACGAGACAGTCTGTGTACTTACGAGTCCTAGGGTCCGCAGTAGAGACAGTTTGTGTACATAAGAGTCCTAGGGTCCACAGTAGAGACAGTTTGTGTACATACGAGTCCTAGGGTCCGCAGTAGAGACAGTTTGTGTACATAATGGTTTTGCGGTTCACATTGTAGACAATTTGTGTACATAAAGGTTGTGGAATCCTCAGTAGAAACAGTGTGTGTACAGAATGGTTCTAGAGTCCACAGGGGAGACAGTTTGTGTACATAATAGTTCTAGAGTCCACAGGGAAGACAGTTTGTGTACAGAATGCTTCTTGAGTCCAAAGTGTAGCTCCCAACCAAATAAAGGTAATACAATCACATAAGTCAGGTGTAAGTAATTTCGGCGTCGCTACTACACAATATTTAAAAAAAAAACATATCAGAATCCAAGTTACGAGAATGAAGAAACCAGCCCAAACGACAACGATGAATACTGTTTGAGGGATGGAACATTTACATCATCGAAGCTAGTGCGAAAGCTGGCGATAGACATTACTATTTCATGGAACATTTTTTTGTAAAGAACATTTTGAGCAGGAAGTTTAAATTTAGGTAACTGAAGAACAAAAAACGGCTATACAGGAGTCATAAAGAGGAACCAAATTAATTGTATCATAGTTATGAAGTTGAGCAATAATTTTGAGGAAGCTCTAAGCGCAGTCCAGAGCAGGCATTACCCGAAATACTTTTATACAATGAAATTTAAAAGATCAAAAGAAACATAAGGCCATAAGATGAAATGATGAAATCAAGAATGAAAATTCGACATCAAAATTCTAAGAAAACGTCATTCAAGTGTTGCTTGACAAAATAAAACAAAAGAATGGCAAACAATAAAATACAACGGTGTTCGTTATATCGTTTCATTTGGAATGCTGACTTTCCTCTGTTCTGTCAGTCTTCTACCTGGCTTAGCAACTCCTCTTCTATCCTCTGTTCTGTCAGTCTTCTACCTGGCTTAGCAACTCCTCTTCTATCCTCTGTTCTGTCAGTCTTCTACCTGGCTTAGCAACTCCTCTTCTATCCTCTGTTCTGTCAGTCTTCTACCTGGCTTAGCAACTCCTCTTCTATCCTCTGTTCTGTCAGTCTTCTACCTGCCTTAGCAACTCCTCTTCTATCCTCTGTTCTGTCAGTCTTCTACCTGGCTTAGCAACTCCTCTTCTACACTCTGTTCTGTCAGTCTTCTACCTGGCTTAGCAACTCCTCTTCTACACTCTGTTCTGTCAGTCTTCTACCTGGCTTAGCAACTCCTCTTCTACACTCTGTTCTGTCAGTCTTCTACCTGCCTTAGCAACTCCTCTTCTATCCTCTGTTCTGTCAGTCTTCTACCTGGCTTAGCAACTCCTCTTCTACACTCTGTTCTGTCAGTCTTCTACCTGGCTTAGCAACTCCTCTTCTACACTCTGTTCTGTCAGTCTTCTACCTGGCTTAGCAACTCCTCTTCTACACTCTGTTCTGTCAGTCTTCTACCTGGCTTAGCAACTCCTCTTCTACACTCTGTTCTGTCAGTCTTTTAGCATTGTCATTCTTCTCAGGACATAGAAAATCCGTGTAGTTACCTGCCTGTTCATTTTGTTTCCCGATTTCTTGAGCTGCTGTACTTGTACTATCATGTTGTGACAGGTCTACCATTATGACGGGGGAACTGAGCTCTAGTCCAGTTAGACACAACATACTGACCAGGAAGTCATGCCGGGGTCAGGCACAACATACTGACCAGGACCACAATTTCTGTTCCATATAGCGTTACACGGAAAATGCTGTTTTCAAGGCAGTCTGGCTGGTGAGAGATGGGTCGATGTGATCCGCCTTAGTAGTGAGTGCCACGCAGATGAAGCCAAGTACAGCACAACCACATGGAGGACCGCGGTCCACCTTCCAGTATCCTTATCATGTACAACTGTTGCTATTGGAACCACGAATGATCATGGTCTGATACAGACTTCCTGTCAAAGGGCTGTTGTAGTGGCGGCCATATACTTCACATGAAGCGACAACGCCGAGCCATCCTCATTATCATCATCATCATCATCATCATTATGTTAGAGGTAACTGAAAAACAACAAGGGAGGACAATGCAGCTTTAGAACAGAAGAGTAGACTTAAACCTTGCTCGTTGTTTGCAGTTACCTTCCACTGCAATTCTTTACATACCAACTTATCTTAGAGCGAACGGAGATATCTCTCCTATTTCTGTGCCATTGAGCATTTCTAGCTTCCCCCGAAGTACCATTATTCCTGTATTGTTTGTACAAAGTTGAATTTTCACGATCTTGTAAACTTTCTCTCGCGCCATGAACATTGCCTATTGGATTACAAACGCAATCTTCTGGCCTCATTTATCTGAAAATGTAATAAAATTCTTGTGACGACGCATTGTATACTTTTACAAGCGTTTCGCCATTTAAAAGTAGTTTTATGTGACCTGTTTCGCTTGCACCTTGCACTTTATTCATGATTATCTGAATTTGATGTGGTGGTTGTTTATGTTATGCATGTAACATATAAACTTTGAAAGCGTTCTTACTGTGTCATTGTTCAGAGTGCATAGCCAGCGACAAGAGCTTCCTGTTTAAATCTTGGTATATCAGAAATCTTCTTCTTCATTTTTGTCCTTCACACATTGGAGTACATGGACTAACATCCAATCCCCCCCATGCAATCGGTCCTGTCCTCTGCAACTCTTTATAAATTTGTTTCAGCCTCTTCTCGATTTTCTTGTGTCAGCTTCATGATCTGTTCTCTTTATCTTTATTTATCTCTTTTTCATTCGATGTTCCGCTATGGAGATTGTCTAGCTATATTGACTTGCGGCTTTCACATTGTGTGAGGAATCCAAATACAAATTCTTCCTACAATTACTTTTTTGACCTAACTTTATCCTGTTAGTTACAGTACACTTTCGTTGCTATGTTTGTCTAACCATTGTAAGTCAAGAATCTTTATATGGCTTGGCTCGGCTTCGTTCGTTCTCAATCTCCCGCTACCAAACCCTGAAAAAGCTTAAGTAGCAGAATGAGGTCAAGAGAACAGAATGCGTTTTGTCGTAGTTTACAGCTTAACTGCGATATTTGCACCTTTCTGCCCAACACATCCGACTTCAGCAAGCATTTTTTGATTACCGGGTTAGCATTCCCTCTTCGATCCCTTCTCCTTAGCCAGTCTGCCCTGCTGCAGCCTGTTATCCAGGATCACCGCGTGCAGGTGTAGAAGAGTCTTGGCAGCTCTTGTTCGCTGGCCCTGACGCTGGCAGTCAGCTAAGGGTCGCTGACCACTGCAGCTCATGCGCTGCTCAGCATCTTGATCCCAAATCTTTATTTGATACATTTGCTCACGAAGTCCTGTAATCTCTTAATATTGAGTTTAATCCTCCATCATGCTTCAGTAAGGACATACTTCACATTTGATTTGAACCTATTGGTCACTAAAAAATAACCAGCGCTGTGGCAACACAGTTAATACTGTCTTGTTTTACACACTGTCACGGCACAGAACGCACATAACTATCCTTTGAAAATCTAGGACTCACTCAGAAAAATAAATATTGCAATACAAATATATAATTAAAGTTGTCTAATTACCTAACTAACCATTCGCTCTGTTGGATAATTCTTCGCTACAAATAATGACACAATGGCTTTGACAATGAGACATCACTACACCCATTACATTCATTAACTATCTACTCCTTCAACAGTCTGCTCACAACTTTTAACTTTCTTGGCAGCACTAGTGTTAGGTTCTTTGTTTGACTGCATTTGTTGGCGGGAAAGGGATCCGTAATTAACCAGGTACACATTAATGTTAAAATAATTGGTAGATCTATCTATCTATCTATCTATCTATCTATCTATCTATCTATCTATCTATCTATCTATCTATCTATCTATCTATCTATCTATCTATCTATCTATCTATCTATCTATCTATCTATCTATCTATCTATCTATTTATCTATCTATCTATCTATCTATCTATCTATCTATCTATCTATCTATCTATCTATCTATCTATCTATCTGTCTATCTGTCTGTCTATCTGGCTGTCTGTCTATCACTCTGTCTGTCTGTCCACCCGTCCGTCCGCCTATAGGTCCGTCCGTCCATTTGAATGTCTGTCAAGTAAACTAAATTTAAAATGCAAGTCGCGATCTCATGTTTTGCTCATTAATATTTCTCCAGAAATCATTCAGACCATAGCCCTTGGTGCAGCAGATAACGCTCTTGGCCACATAACAGGACATTCTGAGTTATAATTCCTACACAGTAAGTGTACATTTCAACTGTTTAATCGCTCTGCCATGGTTCCGAAATATAAATACACTATTGTCAACACATGACCAGTGAGCAATTGTTTATAATATAACATTAATTATTTGCCTTATAAGAGTAATTCATTTTATTTTTAAATATGTATGTTTGTCTTTGGTTCCCTGTAATATTACACTGCACTAAATGTTACATCAACCATAATATTCTCACTGCAAGATCTGAAAGTATTTACTCACCATTTGTAGATGTAAAAAGAGGAGTAATGATGCCTGGTACCCCCTTGTCTGTTTAACATTTAGTACGGTAATGATGCCTGGTACCACCTTGTCTGTTTAACATTTAGTACGGTAATGATGCCTGGTACCACCTTGTCTGTTTAACATTTAGTACGGTAATGATGCCTGGTACCACCTTGTCTGTTTAACATTTAGTACGGTAATGAGGCCTGGTACCCCCTTGTCTGTTTAACATTTAGTACGGTAATGATGCCTGGTACCCCCTTGTCTGTTTAACATTTAGTACGGTAATGATGCCTGGTACCACCTTGTCTGTTTAACATTTAGTACGGTAATGATGCCTGGTGCCCCCTGGTCTGTTTAACATTTAGTACGGTAATGATGCCTGGTACCACCTTGTCTGTTTAACATTTAGTACGGTAATGATGCCTGGTGCCCTATGGTCTGTTTAACATTTAGTACGGTAATGATGCCTGGTGCCCCCTGGTCTGTTTAACATTTAGTACGCTAATGATGCCTGGTACCACCTTGTCTGTTTAACATTTAGTACGGTAATGATGCCTGGTACCCCCTTGTCTGTTTAACATTTAGTCCGGTAATGATGTCTGGTACCCCCTTGTCTGTTTAACATTTACATAGAACAACATTTTCAACGAACAGAAGAAAAGCCAGTACTCATTATCGGCGGAGTGTCAATAAATAAACACAAGTATGTTATGCAGGAACGGACAAAAAAAGTATGAAGTAGGGTACTGGAAGATGAGACCAAGTTACATATCGGAACTAGCATTTGCAGATAATGTGGCCCTGATCACGAAATCCGAAGCACATCTCCAGATCAACTTGCAGGTCTGGGAGGAAGAGTTGAAAAAAAGGAATGCACATCAGCAACTCCAAAACAAAAACCATGGTGATCGCCAGAGATGAAACGAGACATCAGATAACCCTGGGAACACGAGCACTGGAGCAGGTCAGCAACCTTAAATATCTAGGAGTGGTAATAGACAGCAGGGAAGGAATCAAAGAGGAGTTAACTGCACGAATGGCAGCAGCAGGTAGACTTCTCCATGCAATAGAGGTTTCCTCAGTAGAATAGAAATAAGCAGGAAAACAAAGATGTTGAAGTTCAACCCCTGCAGAAACGAGTTGAGCAGTCCCAACTACAGTGGTTTGGCCATGTCTGTAGAATGGAAGAAGATCGGATACCAAAGTGGTCATGGGAGATCAAAAGTCAAGGACGCAGACCCCGAGGACGTCCCAAAGTACGCTGGGAAGACAACATACGACAGTCCCTAAGTGACAAAAAAAGTATGAAGTAGGGTACTGGAAGACAACATACGACAGTCCCTAAGTGATAGAGGGCTGGATTGGAAAGAGGCCAGGAAAAAGACGGCGGATAGAGCAGTGTGGCGTTCTCTCTGGCAAATATCTACACCTCACGGTAGAAGAGGAGCGACTAAGTAAGTAAGTAATGTTATGCAAATAAAACAGTTCTGCTAGTTGAACGGGAAAAACAAACTGCATGAATTGATTCTTCAAGTAAACATGGAAAATCAGATATGGATTGGACATTAACACCGAGAAAACAAAAACTAAGATAATTAGCAAAGGAGACAAGAAATCTGCTGTATAGTAAGAAAAACAATGGCGTCACTAAGGTTGGTGCCGCCCATCCGGGTAACACATAGTGCCCCCATTAACCCAGCCGCTTTCCGTCCACTTCCTCTCCATTTACCGCATTCCGTACCAGACCATACATAATTCATTTTGTCAAGTTTTTTTATACTAATGTTACACATTAATATGCACTAAACCATATCTTTCTTTGGTAGTTTGTGAATCCCTTCATCGAAATCAATGCCTTTCACCGTCTCACTTTTAATTGACAATGTCGCAAGATCGGAAATCCTGTTCTGTGCATAGTAATTTGAATATAGTTTTTTATAGGTTTGAGCTCTGAAAAGCCACATGAAGCCAAAGATAGTCAACAATGTTTTGGGCTTAGTGAAAGGGTTGGGAGAGATTTTACGAAGTTCCTTTCAGCTATGAATAAAAAAAAATTCTCACACACATTTTATAAACATTCACTTTAGTGTCACCAGATCTGATATTAGGAAATATTTTTTTTAACCAGAGAGTGGTGAATGCTTGGATTGCATTGCCACATGAAGTAGTGGAGGCAGTGTCAATTAATGGTTTCAAGAATTCATTGAATGTGCATAGTTTAAAATAAAAATCTAATGGATGTAAAAGAAACTGGTTGTGTACATACTCTGCAGTCTTTTAAACCATTATAAAAGACGTTAAGATTGTTCCAACGGTTTTCCTTCGCACCCACCGCCACCACCCCCTCTCCTTCGCAATGCCACTGTCTTCAAATAAATAACTCACAAATTAAAAATGAGAGTAATCAGGTGTTGCGTATACACGTCATTACCAGCGAAACATGGACAATGAACTATGAATGTTATGTAAGAGAATTGATACCTTTGAAAATGGAGATATAGGAGAAGAGTGCACATCTCGAGGATATGAATGTAAACATAAAAGGAGGTCTTGCAGAATGTGGAATACAGAGTCAATTAATGGAAAAGATCACAGTCAGAAATTGATGCAGAGCCAGTTGATGGAAGAGATCACAGTCAGACATGGGTGCAGAGCCAATTGATGGACAAGATCACAGTCAGACATGGGTGCAGAGCCAATTGATGGACGAGATCACAGTCAAACATGGGTGCAGAGCCAATTGGTGGAAGAGATCACAGTCAGACATGGTTGCAGAGCCAATTGATGGAAAAGATCACAGTCAGGCATGGTTGCAGAGCCGATTGAGGGAAGAGATCACAGTTACACATGGGTGCAGAGCCAATTGGTGGAAGAGATCACAGTCAGACATGGATGCAGAGCCAGGTGATGGAAAAGATCACAGTCAGACATGGGCTCAGAACCAATTGATGAACGAGATTATTGTTAGACATGGGTGCAGAAACAGTTGATGAACGGGATTATTGTTAGACATGGGTGCAGAGCTAATAGATGAACGAGATTATAGTTAGACATGGGTGCAGAGCCAATAGTTGAACGAGATTATAGTTAGATATGGGTGCAGAGCCAATAGTTGAACGAGATTATAGTTAGATATGGGTGCAGAGCCAATAGTTGAACGAGATTATAGTCCTGCAACAGCGCGACATCGATGATTTCATTGAAGGAAGTTCGAGGTCTGATCTCTGCGTTGCGGATGTGGTCACGCATGTTGATCTTCAATGGTCTGTGCTCCATCTTTCATTGGGCATCGCGGAGTGTATCTCATAAGCTTTCCGTAGGTTCCACACCTAGCAGCCATATGCCATGGCTGGAATAACCACACTGTTGAAGATGTGAGCCCTAGTATTGTCGTTTTGGATCTGTTGCAGTATGTGTTTAATATAGTTGAAGCTAAGCCAGCCTGTGGTTATCCTTCATGAGATCTCTTGGCCCAATTAGATATACGAATGTACGTTTTCGACAGGACAATCTCCGAGGAGCACATCTCCTTTTGGGCAGAAAGGGGATTTCCTTCTATTGATGTGTAGGCCAACTGCAACGTTTGATCTGTTGAGCTCATTCGGGCTTTTCTCTGCTTCTTCGATGCTGTGGCTGGCGATGACTATGTCATCAGCGAACCTGAGATGAGTAAACCTTGCCCCGTCTATGTTTATGCTCATATCTTCCCAGTCCAGGTTTTTGAGGACCTTCTCAATGGCCGCTGTGAAGAGCTTTGGTGAGATTGTAGCACCATGTCGAACGACACGCTGTATCGATATGGTGATCTGTTTACAGAAAAGGGTAATATCCTTTGTGCGTCCACTGTTTATCTCTTCTATCAGTTGAACATAGTTTTCTGCAATTACTTGATTTCTCAAGGCATTCGGCACCGCAGTTATTGTGATGCTATCGAAAGCTTTCTTATAATTCACAAACACAAGTCATAAAGGCATCTGTACTTCATGCGCCCTCTCCATTAACTGGTTGATCGTGTGAAGGTGGTCAGTGGTTGAGAAGCCTTTCCTGAAACATGTCTGCTATAGTGGTTGGTTCTCATATAGAAGCTTAGCTTTGCGGTTGGCGATCACTTTGGTGAAAAGTTTATAAATGGAGATGAGCAGACAGATCGGACAGTAATTTGGGAAAATATGGCAAATTACTGAATACCAGCAATAAATAATCATCTGAAACTCAAGCACGTCTTCCTGTGAGGTACAACAAAACAGGACTAACGTTGATAAAGAGCACATTCACGTATCATCATCAATTATCAATTATCTATTCCCTCTAGATGGCGGAGAGCAGTCTTCACCGCTCGTTCTGAAAAATGGCTTGTGGCGTTGTATCGTAGCTGAAAGCGAGGCTGCGATATCTGTGACTGTCGGACCGAGACAACAGGTCTCAGTTCGGCATTCCTAGGTCCAGTTTCCCTCCTCTCTTCTATCCCTAGTCTCTTAGTTGCATGGTTGCAGTATGTTTCCAGGGCTACTACTTAGAGATGGATTATGGTCTTACTCAGCTATGCCTAGCTGACCTTAATGCAAGTAGCCGTGAGTCGCTGGCGGCTGTTAGCTTATTCAGTGCTGCATCTCTGACCGCAGATGACAGAGCGTAAGGTCAACACTGTATTTAGCTTACTTTAACCAACATTAAGGAATCCTTCATTTATTTGTTTGTGTTGCTGTTTCACGTCTACTCTCTTCTTATTGGAGTCGCTTACACGATCCACGCAAGTGACAATAGAATTATTACGTTATATACATATATAAGATAAAAGAGATGGTAACGAGATGTCATGTTTAAAGTACGTTGGAGTTTATATGTTAATATCACACAATCTCACTTCTTAATATAAAAGAACATATATGTTTACCCGGAAATAAAACATAATCCAAAAGAAATGTATGAATCAGTGAGTTTTACCAAATATGCATAACAGTATATGGCTTGGCTTGGCTTCGTTCATTCTCAATCTCCCGCTACCAAGCCCTGAAAGGGCTTAAGTAGTCGAATGTAGTCCAGATAACGGAATGCGTTGTGTCGTAGTTTACAGCTTGACTGCGATATTTGCACCTTTCGGTCCAACACATCCGACTTCAGCAAGCATTTTTTGAGTACTGGGTTAGCATTCCCTCTTCGATACCTTCTCCTTAGCCAGTCTGCCCTGCTGCAGCCTGTTATCCAGGATCACCGCGTGGAGGTGTAGAAGGGTCTTGGCAGCTTTGGTTCGCTGGTCCTGGCGCTAGCAGTCAGCTATGGGTCGCTGACCACTGCAGCTCATGCGCTGCTCAGCATCTTGATCCCATAACAGTATATAATTATAAATATCAACACGTTTGTCCAGAGTTAAAATGTTTGTCCACAGACAAAATGTTTGTCCGGAGTCAAAACGTTTGTCCAGAATCAAAACGATTAAATAAAAACGGACCTACATCGATAAAAAAAATGTTTGTTAAATCGAACCTGCCAGGATTCGAACCTGGAATCTTCTGATCCGTAGTCAGACGCGTTATCCGTTGCGCCACAGGTCCCGGTAATAACTTGTTTGTGCTGTCATCAATAGGTAATCTAGAGAAGTGTTTCCCAACATTTTTACACTCGCGGACCTGGGAAAAAGAGAAAAGATTGCTCACAGACTGGTGAAAATAGGAATAATTGTTCGCGGACCGATGAAAAAAAGAATAATTCTCGAACCGCTAAGTAAGTAACTTAAAGTAAGATAGAACAAATTTATTAAGTCTAGTTTTGTGTATTAAATCTAATACTATAAAATAACATTCTATATATAATAGCTATTTAAAATAAACAGCAGTAAATAGATATAGGTGTTCAGCAGCAATTTCCATTTTTTTCGCGAACCGACAGGAAATTTCTGTGGACCGGTGGTTGGGAAACACTGATCCAGTGGCCAAGAAATACGTTTGTTATCTCTTGCTCAGTTCATTGGGCGAAATTCGTGCAGTTAAACCAACGCTGGATATTGTAAGAAAGTTATTTGATAGACAGACACGCGGATGAAAATTACTCTGAAATCATTCAGGAATGTCAATGGCTGTATGAACATTTAAGTGACTGACTTCATCAATCGTTAATACTAACGAAAGAAACGATGCATTTCGAGTCCAAATGCTAACATGCACGATAATATAGCATTTTCTTCATCACTGCCGTTGTTGTTATGCTGTAGTTTTTAATTTATTCAATTTTACCTTTGACCCAAACATTTATTTTAACTTACTATTATGACATATTTGTATATTTGATCAAATCATTTCTCCGTTTGAATAAAATTAAATTCTTGAATTATTAAAAGATCTTTCTGTGTTTCTCGTTATCTAGGGGTAGATCATGCTAGTCGCTAACAGGCAGTCTGGCCACGGGGGTAGGGGATCATTCGCTGGAAGGCAAACCCGGTACTGAAAACAGCCAGCTGAAATCGGATGACAGGCTGAAAGGCACAGATATCTCTGTAAACTACGACACATTGTTGTTATTATGAATGAACACAATGGACTCAGAGCTAAGATGTTGGCCAGTGATATGGATGAGTGTGTGTGTGTGTGTGTGTGTTTGTTTGTAATGTGTTCCACTACGGTAGTTTTGCAGTATAGCAGTGTTCCCAATCCTTTATGAACGTACAACAGTGGCCATACAGAGTAAAAAACCCCACTGGCCCAGTCAAACTGGAGACGAAGTGATTTCGAACCACCATTATGGGATTGGAAAAACAAGCTTGCTCTCGATTTACACCCATTCACCACCCACCTCACCTAGATATTATATGTAACTGTCTTTTTTTTTTCTCCCCGATTTACGTCTGTTGTCACCAGGACCAGACTAATTACACACACAAAACATACGATCTGCATTCATTAATTTATGTAATTCCTGTTACAATGCTGAAACTATAGCCCCTAGCAGGGCAAAATGCTTGTTGATGCTAGTTAGAGTTTAGACCTGTATTCCGTCTAGTAACTAGCTCGCGTGTTCTCAGGTACACAACCAAACAGACAACGGCTGTTCAGGTATTGCGCATATCTTCGCCAAAGTCAGGTGGAAATGGCGGCAACAACAGGCAGAATAAAATCTGTTTACCCGTTGACCTGTAGTTTGCCTCATTAAAATTGCACACAATTGCTTGTGACGCAACGGATCAGAAGATTCCAGTTTTAATTCCAGGCAGTTTCGGAGGTATGATTTTATTTTCTTCCTCTTCGCGGACATTTACAGCGGTTCTATGTAGTAGTTATCACGATGAACTAAAATTTTAAAATATTAACTTGTACACATTATAAGAGCAAGATTATTCTCAATAAATGAAAATATTGGCTTGGCTTGGCTTCGCTCGTTCTCAATCTCCCGCTACCAAACCCTGAAAGGGCTTATGTAGCAAAATGTAATCCAGAGAACGGAATGCGTTGAGTCGTAGTTTATAGCTTGACTGCGATATTTGCACCTTTCAGTCTAACATATCCGACTTCAGCAATCATTTTTTTAGTACCTTGCTAGCATTTCCTCTTCGATCCCTTCTCCTTACCAGTCTGCCCTGCTGCAGCCTATTATCCAGGATCACCCGCGTGGAGGTGTAGAAGGGTCTTGGCAGCTCTGTTTCGCTGGCCCTGACGCTAGTAGTCAGCTATGGGTTGCTGACCACTGCAGCTCATGCGCGGCCAAAATGAAAATATTAACTTGTTCACATTATAAGAGCAAGAGCATTCTCAATAAATGCCATTGTCCTGCTGAATAACATAGCTTATCAGGCTGTTGTTACTCCTGCGAGATCTAAATACTATTTATTTAGAAAATTAAAGAAAAATGGTGTGTATAGAAAATTATATTATTGCTGTGTTTCAACGTGAATATTGAAAGCGTTACTACATCCCTGGTCACCTGTGGGTGTGGATACTGTTACTACATTCCTGGTCACCTTTGTGTGTGTGGATACTGTTACTACATCCCTGGTCACCTGTGTGTGTGTAGATACTGTTACTACATCCCTGGTCACTTGTGTGAGTTTACATCGTAACTTCATCCCTGGTCACCTGTGTGTGTGGACACTGTTACTGCATCCCTGGTCACCTGTGTGTGTGGATACTGTTACTACATCCCTGGTCACCTGTGTGAGTGGACACTGTTAGTACATCCCTGGTCACCTGTGTGAGTGGACACTGTTACTACATCCCTGGTCACCTGTGTGTGTGTAGATACTGTTACTACATCCCTAGTCACCTGACCTGTGTGAGTGGACACTGTTACTACATCCCTGGTCACCTGTGTGTGTGGATACTGTTACTACATCCCTGGTCACCTGTGTGAGTGGACACTGTTACTACATCCCTGGTCACCTGTGTGTGTGGATACTGTTACTACATCCCTGGTCACCTGGGTGTGTGGATCTCGTTACTACATCCCTGGTCACCTGTGTGTGTGGATACTGTTAATACATCCGTGTGAACTTGTGAAGCTTGTCTTACAGCTTTTCTTTCTCGCGTTCATCTTCAAACAGGACGTTGTGACGTAATTTACCGCGAGGCTACGATATTTGCGCATTTTAACCCAACACATCCTATTTCCGCTCGTCAATTTTGGTGATCGAATATGCCTTTCTTCTTCTATCCATATTCCCATAGCCAGATTAGGGGACGGGGTATCATAGTGATTAAGTGACACGGTACCTAACCCTAAGGTGCTGACCTCGATCCCCATCACAACACCCACCATTACCCCTGGGAAGCAAACCTTAGAAAATGCAGAAGGAAGCAGACCCTTAAATAAAATGCATGCCGAAGTCGAATGCACTGGGCCGACAGGCGCAAAATAAGAACATAGTGTAACGTACACCGCCATAGGGAATATAAAAATATAGGCGAACGCAAAAACAAATATTTTAAATAAAATTGCCAGATTACACTACAGTAGCCTGTTTTTATAGTCTTCGCTTAGGGGTAGAATAGGGTCTTGGTCAGCTGTAAGTTCCCTGACCCTGATTCTTCTTCTTCTTCGTACGCTGTCAGAGGTCAACTTGAATTTGTTCGAAGAAAGCAGCTGTCATCCTGAGGCTGTTGACACTGCCATAGAGCTTGTCTAGTGTTGGCACTGGTGCTTTCTCTGTACCTCGTTTTTCGGTCAATTTTGCAGCAGATGTTCAGCGGTCATTTTCCCTGTATCACAGGTGCATTCGTCAGTGCCACCTATCTTCAGTTTATTGAATAGATGGTACCTCAGTCTGTTGTGGCCTGTGCGGAGTCTGAAGACCACGACCTGCTCTCTTCTGTTCAACTGGTAATATGCATCGTTTTTGTGTGTAGCCAGTATGCTCTGTTTCCCATTTGGCCATGTATCTGGCCCTAATAAACCTTTTGGACTCTTCGTAGGTCATACTAGAATCTGGTTGTGGTAGTCTTGCACCTTCTTTTGCCAGTCTGTCTGCCTCCTCGTTGCCTTGGATGTTACAGTGGGATGAAACCCACTGTACCACTACTCTTTTTGGTGCGGACTGCTGGCATAGTTGACAGAGTACTGCTCTTAAATCATTAAGATCATTATTTTTCTGGCTTTTTAGTACTGTAACCACGGTCAGGCATCTGTAAACAGGACTATCTTGCTTTCATTGCTTTCGCCTGGCAGCATTGCTTTTACTGCAGCTTTCAGTGCCTCTGCCTCCGCTCTGAAATTGCTTGAGAATTTTCCAGTTGCCACTGACAGTGTTATTTTTCTACCATTTGGTAGGCTCAGGAATACCCCTCTCCCTCCGTTCTGTGTTGTGTTTGTTACATAATCGTCGGTGTATGCATGTGACCCTGATACAAACAGCCAGCATTGATTCTCTGTCTGCTGTCAGCTAATTCACTCCAGATTCTTAGATAAACTTGATTTTAACAGGACGTCTCGTGCCCATCTCTTTTATCATGGACGTATCTCGTTCACTATGTTCGAAGAACGGCAAAAAAAGAAACCATTTATATAATTTTTTTGTTTACGACTAACGATTATTGAAGCAATTTCATCTGGTTCACACCAACAATGAAATCTGTTACAGAATTCTGGAACTTTAACATCCCATTGTTTGTTTACCTTAGATACCGTCTACAAATGGCTCGTTCTTCCAAATGTACGTATCTTGAGACTATTGCCACTAGTACCTTTGTCAACTAAACAAAAAACATGATCTGCATTTATTAAAAGTCAATTATGCTGAGATTGCAGCCTTTATAAGGGAAACATGTTTTTCCTGTTAGCACAATACAGCACTTGAGTTTAGAGCTGTATGCTTTCCAGTCACAAGTCTAGTCACTATAATCAATCATACATTGGATGTGAGATTAGACCTGCATGTCTTCGAGTCACAAGTCTAGTCACTATACTCAATCATACATTGGATGTGAGATTAGACCTGCTAGACCTGCATGTATTCCAGTCACAAGTCTAGTCACTATACTCAATCATACATTGGATGTGAGATTAGACCTGCTAGACCTGCATGTCTTCGAGTCACAAGTCTAGTCACTATAATCAATCATACATTGGATGTGAGATTAGACCTGCTAGACCTGCATGTCTTCGAGTCACAAGTCTAGTCACTATACTCAATCATACATTGGATGTGAGATTAGACCTGCATGTCTTCGAGTCACAAGTCTAGTCACTATAATCAATCATACATTGGATGTGAGATTAGACCTGCATGTCTTCGAGTCACAAGTCTAGTCACTATACTCAATCATACATTGGATGTGAGATTAGACCTGCTAGACCTGCATGTATTCCAGTCACAAGTCTAGTCACTATACTCAATCATACATTGGATGTGAGATTAGACCTGCTAGACCTGCATGTCTTCGAGTCACAAGTCTAGTCACTATACTCAATCATACATTGGATGTGAGATTAGACCTGCATGTCTTCGAGTCACAAGTCTAGTCACTATAATCAATCATACATTGGATGTGAGATTAGACCTGCATGTCTTCGAGTCACAAGTCTAGTCACTATAATCAATCATACATTGGATGTGAGATTAGACCTGCATGTCTTCGAGTCACAAGTCTAGTCACTATACTCAATCATACATTGGATGTGAGATTAGACCTGCATGTCTTCGAGTCACAAGTCTAGTCACTATACTCAATCATACATTGGATGTGACTTTTTGTTTGCGACTGACCACAATGGGTAGGTTACTCTGTTGTACCCCCTGAATAGGACGTTAAGTGGCGGGTTGCAGTAGCTTTCCTCACATCCCGAGCGTGCTGATAGTGGACTGGGGCCCTCCAGCCGACTGTGCTAAGTTTGGCTTCTTCTGGATGTCACTCACTACTACGGGGATCACGTCCATCTCTCACCTCGTTAACAAGGCTGCCATGAAAACAGCCCGTTTCCAGGAAAGGCTACTAGGAAGCCGAGGTGAAGTTCTTGGCCAGTATGTTTTGCCTGACCCTGACTAAACATGTCTGATCAGTATAATGTGCTTGACCAGACGTTAGTCTTTTTCATCATGGATGTGACTTAAATGTGCCAACTTACGCTAAAAAAAACACCGAGGTAAAGGCAACAGCAGTAATAAAAAAGAAAACCTTATCCATTGACCAACATTTTCTTCATGGGAATTTCATGTTGGGTAACACATCGAGGGCTTGTGGCGCAACGGACAACGCGTCTGACTACGGATCAGAAGATTCCAGGTTCGAATCATGGCAAGCTCGAAGCTATATATATATATATATTTTTGTATCTTTATCCCTGGCATTTTTACTTCTGTTTCTATTTAATATTTTTTTTTCCTGGGTTCAAAGAAATCTGAATTTGTGCAAACTAAAAGAGCCGGCGTATTTAAAATAAATCCGCTGTACAGTAGGAAAAACCAAACATTGTAAGAGTTACTTCTGATGGATCTTTGTTAAGAAAAATGGAAAAAAGTGTGTTTAGAACGTTACAAAATTACTGTGTGTTTTGACGTGGGTGTGTACACTGCTACTGCACTCTTGATCACGTGTGGGTGTGTACACTGCTACTGCACTCTTGATCACGCGTGAGTGTGGGTACTGTTACTGCACTCTTGATCACGCGTGTGTGTGGGTACTGTTACCACATCTCCGGTCACTTGTGTTGCCTTTCTTACAACCTTTCTTTTTAGCGTTCATCCTAATTATTAAGGGTCCTTGACTGCTGTTAGTTGTAGTTCCCTGATACATGTAGCCAGCTATGGATCTCTGGCTGCTGTTAGCTGTAGTTCCCTGATACGTGTAGCCAGCTATGAGGCCATGGCTGCTGTTAGCAGTAGTTCCCTGATACATGTAGCCAACTTTGGGTCCCTAGCTGTTTTCAGCCTATTCACTCAAGATTCTTCGACATTCCTTGCTGAAAACAGGATGTCCCGTGTCCATCTCTTTAATCATCTGCATATCACGTTCACAATGTTCGATATATTTACATGTTCTTCACGAAGTCGTACCCGAAACAACTCGCAGAACATGTTCATGAGACTCGTCGCCTTGAAACCATCGTTGCTGTATGCAACCTGGGAGACTACCGTTATCCTTCTTCATGGACGGTCGTGACGACAGACCCTGGTTGCTTGGACCGGTTTACACAAAAAATGATGCCTACTACCAGCTGAACAGAAGAGAGCAGGTCGTGGTCTTCAGACTCCGCACAGACCACAACAAACTGAGGTACCATCTATTCAATAAACTGAAGATAGGTGGCCCTGACGAATGCACCTGTGGTACAGGGAAAATGACCGCTGATCATGTGCTGCAAAATTTCCCGACATACGAGGACCAGACAAAGCACATGTGGCCATCACCAGTGGCAACACTAGACAAGCTCTATGGCAGTGTCGACAGCCTCAGGATGATAGCTGCTTTCTTCGAACAAATTCAAGTTGACGTCTGACAGCGTACGAAGAAGAAGAGGAAGAAGAAGCTTGGACCGGTTGTGTTTCAGATGCCTCTTTATATTGGTGTTACATTACTCTTTTGATTGCTAGTTATTGCAGTCTTCTGTTTATTTTATTGCAAGGCTCAAGTCTTTTAAAATCCAAATTGTATTTAGGCATTGCTAGAATAGTATTACTTCCCTTATATCATTATCAGTACAATCTACTTGAGGTTTCTTCCACATTCACAGTTCGTTACACCACATAATAGGACTTACCATCTTCATAATTCTGTGATGCTTTTGTCATTTTCTGAACTAAACATAATCCCTCGCTTCCTCGTTTACTTGTCCCTTGATCAAGCGTTCGCTTACACATCTTAGTACATATAACTCCAGCATTTTTGTTAGTTATATTTTACGATGTGTAAAATCGTCAATAGGACCATTGCCTGTGTCCAGTGTGATATTTATATGTGTCAAAGTAGAACAGAACAAGTTTGCAGCAGACAGGGACTCAAATCTGGCTGTGACCGAAGTCGCAGTAGGCAATGTGTTGACAGCAGCTAGCGACTTATAATCGGCTGCTTGTGCCACTGTCAGCGAACCATAGCTGACCGATGCCCCTTTCCGCATTCAAATGGCGGCCCTGTAAACAGGCTGCCCATGTGTAGTTTCGTTAAAAAAAAGGGATCGATAAAGGAAAGCAAACAGGACTGGAATATGTATCGTGTTGAAAGTGGATGCGATGGACCGAGAGTTGCAGATATCTTAGTCCCGCAGTAACTAATGGCAACATTTTGTTCGAAGAACGACACAATGAAACCATTTATACAATTTCTTTGTTCACAACTAAGCATTATTGAAGTCAATTGAGCTGGTCCACATCAACAATAACATCTTTTAAAGAATTCTGGGAAATTTACATTTGTTTGTTTGTCTATCTGTCAATCTATCGTATCTTTGACCCATCTATAAATGTCTAGTTTTACACAGTTAAAATATCATGTGACTATTGCCACTGGCACAGATAATTCTATCAACTAAACAAAAAACATTCACTCACTGCATGTCAATTGAAATAATGAAGGCAATTCGGCTGAGACTGCAGCCCTTATATCAAAATGATTTAAGCACAGCATTGGAGTTTAGACTTGCATCCTTCTAGTAACTGGCTTGGCTTGGCTTCGTTCGTTCTCAATCTCCCGCTACCAAGAGTTAAAAAGACTTAAGTAGCAGAATGTAGTCCAGAGAACGGAATGCGTTGTGTCGTAGTATACAGCTTGACTGCGATATTTGCACCTTTCGGTCCAACACATCCGACTTTAGCAAACATTTTTTTGAGTACCGGGTTAGCATTCCCTCTTCGATACCTTCTCCTTAGCCAGTATGCCCTGTTGCATCCTGTTATCTAGGAGTATCGCGCGGAGGTATAGAAGGGTCTTAGCAGCTCTGTTTCGCTGGCCCTGACGCTAGCAGTCAGCTATGGGTCGCTGACCACTGCAGCTCACGCGCTGCTCAGTATCTTGATCCAATTCTAGTAACTAATCTAGTGATTAATAACTGGCATGCTCTCACGTACTCAACCAATCAGACAATGTATGTGACTTCAATGTGTCTACTTTCACAAAAAGTCCGGAATAAAGGCAACAGCGGTACAAAAATAAAAAAATAAAATTCTGATCTCTTCATAAATAATTTTCTTCATTGACATTGCATGTGAGCATCTTGGCAAGCTCGTAGGTACAATTTCATTTCATTTTCCCTGGCAGCATTTTTTACTTTCTTTTTGTTTCAATAGTTTTTTTTTCTCCCGGATTTGAACATTTAAAATCTGAATTTGTTCAAACTAAAAGAGCAAGCATACTTAAAATAAATCCGTTGTACAGTAGGAAAAATTCACACAAGTTAAGAGGAAATTACTTCTGTGGCATCGTAGCATGACAATTTGTTAGGAAAAATGAAAACAAGCGTGTTTAGTGAGTTATAAAATTAATGTGTGTTTCAACATGGGTGTGGGTACTGTTACTACATCCATGGTCACGTGTTAGTGCGGGTATTGTTACTACGACATTCTTGGTACCATGTGGGTGTGGATGCTGTTACAACATCCGTGGTCACGTGTTAGTGTGGGTACTGTTACTACGACATTCTTGGTACCATGTGGGTGTGGGTACTGTTACAACATCCGTGGTCACGTGTTAGTGTGGGTACTATTACTAGTACATCCTTGGTACCATGCGGGTGTAGGTACTGTTACCACATCCGTGGTCACGTGTTAGTTTGGGTACCGTACTGTTACCACATCCGTGGTCACGTGTTAGTGTGGGTACTGTTACAACATCCGTCGTCACGTGTTAGTGTGGGAACTGTTACCACATCCGTGGTCACGTGTGTAGCTTCTCTTACAACTTTTCTTTCTGGCGTTCATTTCAAAAAGTAAGTTGAGACGTAATCTACAACGAGGACATAATATATGAACCTTTCAACAAAACACATCTTATTTCAGCCCAAAGATTTAGGGACAGGATGTGTCCTCCCATTGTTTTCTCTATTCTCATTGCTAGAGTACACTATTGTCGCCTGATCTTATGGTCTTCCCTAGAGGGCAGGATAGGGTCTTGGTCAGTCGTAATTCTCAGACTGGTAGAAGTAGCCAACTATGGGTTTATGTCTGCTGTTACCTCTAGTTCCCTGACACATGAGCGAGCTATGGGTCTTTGCTTGCTATCAGCCCATTCACTCAAGATTCTTCGACACCGCTTGCTGTAAACATGATGTCCCGTCTCCATATCCTTAATCATCTGCATATCTGGTTCACAATGCTCGATACATTTGCATGTTCTTCACGAAGTCGTCCCCGGAACAACTCGTAGAACACCTTCATGAGACTCGTCGCCTTCAATCCATTGTTGCTGTATCCAATCTGGGACACTACCATCATCCTTCTTCACGGTAGGTCGTGACGACAGACCCTGGTTGCTTGGACTGATTGTGTTTCAGGTGACAATTTGTACTGGTGTTACATTACTCGGTTCACTGCTAGTTATTGTTGTCTTCTGTTTATTTTTATACAAGGCCCACACACAGTGGCTTTTAAAATTCAAAATATATGTAGGCGTTGCTGGTTGATGGCTCCTGCTCTTTGGCCTTATGCCATACAGTGGTATCTGCAAGTGTTTGTAAGCTGTTGTTTAGTTCCGTACAAAGTGTACCATTTGTCTGGCCTCGGAGGAAGATACTCTATCCTAACACTGGCAAGCGCCAAACATTCAAAAAGATGATGTTCAACAGTTTCAAAAGGATGTATGCACAGTCGGCACTCTGGAGTATGTTCTGGTTGTATTCTGTTCAAGTGACTGACATTCAATACAACACGATGTAAGCGTTCCTAGAATAATTTTACATCACTTGTTTCATTATCAGTACAACTTAGTAAGTCCCGCTTGAGGTTTCTTGCACTGTCAGAGCTCGTTAAACCACATAATAGGACTTACCATCATCATAATTCTGTGATGCTTTTGTCATATTCTGAACTAAACATAATCCCTCGCTTCCTCGTTTACTTGTCCCTTGATCAAGCGTTCGCTTACACATCTTAGTACAGATAACTCCAGCATTTGTGTTAGTTATATTTTACAATGTGCAAAATCCTCAATAAGACCATTGTTTTTTATTTTTTTATTTTATGTGTTTGCCTCACTAGTTTCTACTGGCGGAGGCGCGCCTATTCCGACCCAGACCGCAGTCAATTTGGGCGATATTAAGACGCATAAACCAGTGCTTGGATGCGTGTGTGTATCTGTTTGTACCTAGCCTGGTATTTCCGTGATGTTCCTCCCGTTGTTCCTCGCTTTTGATGTTCCTAGTTGTCCGCCGTAGGTATTTGCATAAATATGCACAATAGGTTTCCTGGGACCATTTTTATTTTCTGTCATACTTGATTCGGATCTCTTTTTTTTTGTTTCCTGATTTCTTTCTTTCTTTCCCCCCCCCCTCTCTCCTTCTTTTTTTTTTTTTTTTTCCTTCTATTTTATAAAAAAAAATATAAAGCCCCCTCATACATTTTATACACAATTGTGAAGATAGCAGTGTAGTGAGGTGTACAACGAGAATGAATGAGATGGAATGATTGGGAAATATAACAAACAATATACTTGATACATAAGGATTAAGAGTACAATATAAATTAATTGAAAAGTGTCTTCCTTCTGTTGTGAGGCCCATCTGTGTTGACTTCCTTCTGTCTGGTCTTGGTGTATCAGGTTTTGCCTGCTCTCATATTTTTCCATCGCATTCATGTACTCCAACTTGTAAGCGATTCACTGATTTGTGTGTCACCTTGTAGATCCCTCATCTCACCTGTGCCCTCTAGCTCTCGCAGTCAATTATGTGTTGAATGTGTGGTAGGCTCAGGAACAGAAGAACAATAGAAAAGTAGATAATTGATTAAATAATTATAGATAAAAAAGGTTGATGTAGTAGTAGTATAATTATATTAAGTGTGGATATATAGTGGTGAGGATGCCCGCAGAAGGGATATACATATATTAACCTATAAATACATACATAAGTTTAAATTAAAATGTCCACATATATATACTCATACGTACATATCTACACACCTACACATGTGCACATCTACATGTGTGCACACTGTAGCGTTCGTGATTTGTCACACCCACTTGCTACATAACCGATGGGCTAATTGTAGAGTGAGTCCGTTACATCATCAGTCGACGCATCCTCCCACTGAATCCACAAGCATCGACCACCGATCACCACGTGCAAGGCACAGGCGACACAGAAACTGTGGCCAAGCTAGAGCAATCCACCGAGTCTATCGCCACATGGGCACCTGTGTGTTAATTTACCCACGGACAACAATAGGTCAAATTTAGTAGAATGTAACCACACGAAGCACCACATTTTTAAGTCGCGAGGTATACCACTGTCATTTTCAGATCCAACTCAGCACGTGGAAAATGGACCTCCTGCACCGCAGGAGAATAACCCCGTGTGCAGTCATCGCAGGAAAGACGAATCTTACGCATCGTCGGACTGCGTCTGTGTACTGTGTGATATTTAAATGGGTCAAAGTAAAACAACAAGATGGCAGCAGACAGGGACTCAAATCCGGATGTGACCGAAGTCGCAGTAGGCAATGTGTTGACAGCAGCTAGCGACTTATAATCGGCTGCTTGTGCAACTGTCAGCGAACCATAGCTGACCGATGCCCCTTTCCGCATTCAAATGGCGGCCCTGTAAACAGGCTGTCCATGTGTAGTTTGGTTAAGAAAAAAGTGATCGATAAGGGAAAGCAAACAAGTCCGGAATATGTATCGTGTTGAAAGTGGATCAGATGGACCGAGAGACGCAGATATCTTAGTCCCGCAGTAATGTATGGAAACGTTTTGATCCAAGAACGACAAAATAAAGCCATTTATACAATTTCTTTGTTCACAACTAACGAATATTGAAGTCAATTCAACTGGTTCACACCAACAATGACATCTTTTACACAGATTCTGGGACATTTATATTCCTTTGTTTGTTTGTCTGTCAATCTATCGAAACTTTCATCCCAACTATAATTGTCTTGTTTTACCCAGGTTAAATATCTTGGGACTATTGCCACTAGTACAGATAATTATCATAATACTATAGGTATCAACTAAACAAAAAACATTAACTCACTGCATGTAATAATGAAGTCAATTCGGCTGAGACTGCAGAACGTATCATTCATATCAAAATGATTTAAGCACAGCATTGGAGTTTAGACTTGCATGCATTCTAGTTACTAATCTAGGGATTGATAGCTCGCGTGCTCTCACATACTCAATCAATCAGACAAGGGATGTGACTCAATTGTGTCTACTTTCCCCAAAGACAGCGATAAAAGCTCTAACAGTAACAAAAAAGAAAATCTCATCCGTAGTCGTATAATTTTGTTAATTAAGATTGCATTCGGCCAACAAGGGCTTGTGGCGCAACGGATAACGCGTCTGACTACGGATCAGAAGATTCCAGGTTCGAATCCTGGCAAGCTCGATGATAAGATTTTTTTTCGTTTTCCCTGACTTATTTCATTTTGTTTTTGTTTCTATTTAATAGTTTATATTCCTGGATTCGAACAATTGAAATCTGAATTTTTACAAACTGAATCAGCAGGCGAATTTAAAATAAATCTATTGTACAGTAGGAAAAAATTATAAAGTATTGAGTTACATCTATGGGATCGTTACGTTACACTTCGTTAGGAAAAAATATTTTAAAAAGTACGTTTAGAAAGTTACAAAATTAATGTGTGTTTCATTGTGAGAGTGGGTACTGTTAGTACATCCTTGGTCACGTGTTAGTATGGGTATTGTTACCACAACCTTGGTCACGTGTTAGTATGGGTATTGTTACCACATCTGTGGTCACGTGTTAGTGTGGGTACTGTTACTACATCCGTGGTCACGTGTGAGTGTGGGTACTATTACCACATCCGTGGTTCCATGTGGGTGTGGGTACTATTACCACATCCGTGGTTCCATGTGGGTGTGGGTACTGTTACCACATCGGTGGAAACCTGTGAGTGTGGGTACTGTTGCCACATCTGTGGTCACGTGAGTAGCTTTTCTTACAACCATTCTTTTTGGCGTTTATCCTAAAAATTAAGTTGTGATGTAATTTACAACGACACTGCGATATATGAACATTTCAACCCAACACATCCTATTTCAGCGCGGCAGTTTTAGGGACCGGATTGGCCTTCTCTCTGTTTTCTCTATTCTCATTGGTTGATTAAATTGTTGTCACCTGATGTTATGGTCTTCCCTTGGTTGCAGAATGTGAGCTTGGTCAGTCGTAGTTCTCTGACCATGGTAGAAGCAGGTAGCTGTGGATTCCTGCCTGTTGTCAGCTGTAGTTCCCTGATACACGTAATCAGCTATGAATCGTGGAATGCTGTCAGCTGTAGTTCCCTGATGCATGTGGCCAGTTATGGATCCCTGGCAGCTGTTAGCTGTAGTTTCCTGAAACATGTAGCCAGCTATGGGTTCCTGTCAGCTGTAATTCCCTGATACATGTAGGCACACATGGAGTCCCTAGCTGCTGTCAGCTGTAGTTCTTTGATACACGTAGCCAGCTATGGGTTCCTAGCTGCTGTCAGCTGTAGTTCTTTGATACACGTAGCCAGCTATGGGTTCCTAGCTGCTGTCAGCTGTAGTTCTTTGATACACGTAGCCAGCTATGGGTTCATGGCTGCTGTTAGCTCATTCACTGAAGATTCTTAGACAACGCTTGCTGTAAACAGGATGTGTAGTGTCCATGTCTTGTAACCATCTGCAGATCTTGTTCACTTTGTTCGATATATGTTCCGTGAGCTTCATGAAGTCGTCCCTGGGACCATCCGCAAACATCATCATGAGATACATCGCCCCCAATCCACCATTCCCGTATATAACCTGGACACTGCCATTATCCTTGGTTACGGATGGTAAGGACGACAGGTCGTGGTTGTTTGGACTGACTACTTGATTTGAATGGCGGTTGTGTTTCAGATGTCTATTTATACTGGTGTTACATTACTCAGTTGACTGATAGTTATTGCTGTCTTCTGTTTATTTTGTTACAAAAGCCCAGACACAGCGCTTTTTAAAATTAGAATTTCGCATGTAGGCGTTGCTAAAATAATTCGTGCTGAGGTTTCTTGAACTGTCACATTTCGTTACACCACATAATGAGACTCTCTATCCCCATAATGCTGTGATGCTTTTGTCATATTCTGAACTAAGCATAATCCCTCGCTTCGTCGTTTGCTTGTCTTTTAATCAAGCGTTCGCTTACACATCTTAGTACAGATAACTCCAGCATTTCTTTAAGTTATATTTTACAATGTGTAAAATCCTCTTTAAGATCATTGTCTGTGTTCAGTGTGACATTTATATGGGTCAAAGTAAAACAACAAGATGGCAGCAGACAGGGATTCAAATCTGGCGGTGACGGAAGTCGCAGTAGGCAATGTGTTGACAGCAGCTAGCGACATATAATCGGCTGCTTCTGCCCCTGTCAGCGAACCATAGCTGACCGATGCTCCTTTCCGCATTCAAATGGGAGCCCTGTAAACAGGCTGCCCATGTGTAGTTTGGCTTAGAAAAAAGTGATCGATAAGGGGAAGCAAACATGTTCGGAATGTGTATCGTGTTGAAAGTGGATGCGATGGAATGGACCGAGAGACGCAGATATTTTAGTCCCGCAGTTAACGTATGCAAACGTTTTGTTCCAAGAACGACAAAATGAAGCCATCTATACAATTTCTTTGTTCAGAACTAACGAATATTTAAGTCAATTCATCTGATCCACACCAACAATGACATCTTTTATAGAATTATGGGACATTTACATTCCTTTGTTTGTTCGTCTATCAATCTATCGCATTTTTGATCCCATCTGGTATAATTGTCTTGTTTTACCCAGTTTACGTATCTTGTGACTATTGCCACTAGTACAGATAATAGTATCAACTAAACAAAAAACATTAACTCACTGCGTGTAATATTGAAGACAAGTCGGTTGAGACTGCAGAACTTATTATATCAAAATGATTTAAGCACAGTATTGGAGTTTAGACTTGCATGCCTTCTAGTTACTAATCTAGTGATTGATAGCTCGCGTGCTCTCACATACTCAATGAATCAGACAAGGGATGTGACTCAATTGTGTCTACTTTCACCAAAGACAGCCGTAAAAGCTCTAACAGTAACAAAAAAGAAAATCTCATCCGTAGTCGTATAATTTTAGTAATTAAGATTGCATTCAGCCAGCAAGGGCTTGTGGCGCAACGGATAACGCGTCTGACTACGGATCAGAAGATTCCAGGTTCGAATCCTGGCAAGCTCGATGACATTTTTTCTCTTGCATTCTATTTGTTTCAATTCAATAGTTTTTTTTTCATCGATTAAAACATCTGGAATCTGAATTTATACAAACTAAAAGAGCAGACGTATTTAAAATAAATCCGTTCTATAGTAGAAAAACCAAAAAATTATGTATTGAGTTTCCTCTGTGGGATTGTAACGTTACATTTTGTTATGAAAAATATTTTAAAAAACCGTGTTTAGAGAGTTACAAAATTACTGTGTGCTTCAACGTGAGTGTGGGTACTGTTACTACATCTGTGGTCACGTGTTAGTGTAAGTATTGTTACCACATCCGTGGTCACGTGTTAGTGTGGGTACTGTTACCACATCCGTGGTCACGTGTTAGTGTAGGTACTGTTACCACATCCGTGGTCAATTGTTAGTGTGGGTACCTGTAACCACATCCGTGGTCACGTGTTAGTGTGGGTACTGTTACCACATCCGTGGTCACGTGTTAGTGTGGGTACTGTTACCACATCCGTGGTCACGTGTTAGTGTGGGTACTATTACCACATCCATGGATACGTGTGTAGTTTCTCTTACAACCTTTCTTTCGTTCGTCTTAACAAGTAAGTTGTGACGTAATTTACTAGGAGACTGCGATATGAATGTTTCAACCCAACACATCCTATTTCAGGGCAGCAGTTTTAGAGACCGGATTGGCATTCACTTTGCTTTGCTTACACTCATTGCTAGATTACACTATTATCACCTGATGTTATGATCTTTCCTTGGTTGCAGAATGTGGTCTTCGTCACTTGTAGTTCTCAGAACCTAGCAGAAGCAGCCAGTTGTGGATCAATGCCTGCTGTAGTTCCCTGCTACATGGAACCAGCGATGGAACACTGATTGATATTACCTGTAGTTCCATAAGACATGTAGCAAGCTATGGGTTCCTGTCTGCCGCCAGTTCATTCACTGAAGATTCTCCGACACCGCTCGCTTTAAACGGGATCTCTTGTGTCCATTTTTAAAAAGCCATCTGCACATCTTGTTCACCATTTTCGATATATTTGCCGCGAGCTTCATGAAGTCATTCCCGGGGCCCCCCGCCAAAATCTTCATGAGACACATCGTCCCCGATCCACCATTCACGTATGAAACCTGGGACACTGCCATTATCCTTGGTCACGAACAGTCAGGGGGCAAGTCGTGGTTGCTTGGACTAACTACTTGATTTTAATGGAGGTTGTGTTTTAGATGACAATTTGTAATGGTGTTACATTATTCAGGTGACTGCTAGTTATTGCTGTCTTCTGTTTATTCATTGTTTTTGTCCAGGGTGACATTTATATGGGTCAAAGTCGCGCAGAACAAGAGGGCAGCAGTAAGCGACTCAAATCTAGCTGTGACGGAAGTCGCAGTAGGCAATGAGTTGACAGCAGCTAGAGACTTACAAATGGCTGCTTGTGCCACTGTCAGCAAACCATAGCTGACAGAATACCCTTTCCCCATTTAAATGGCGGCCCTGCAAACAGGCTGCCCATGTGTAGTTTGGCTAAGCAAAAAGGGATCGATAAAGGAAAGCAAACAGGTCCGGAATATGTATCGTGTTGAGATTGAATGAGATGGACCGAGAGTCGGAGATATATTAGTCCCGCAGTAACTAATGGAAACGTTTTGTTCGACGAATGACAAAATGAAACCATTTATACAATTTCTTTATTCATAACTAAGTATTATTGAAGTCAATTTATCTGGTTCATACCAACAATGACATCTTTTAAAGAATTCTGATACATTTACATTTCTTTGTTTGTTTGTCTGTCAATCTATCGTACCTTTGATCCCATCTATAAATGTCTAGTTTATACAGTTTAAGTATCTTGTGACTATTGCCACTAGTACAAATAATACTATCAACTATACAAAAAACATTCACTCACTGCGTATAACAATGAAGTCAACTCGGCTGATACCGCAACCCTTATCAATTTTATCATATCAAAATGTTTAAAGATTTGTATCTTTCTAGTCACTAATCTAATGATTGATTGCTCGCGTGCTCTCACGTACTCAACCAATCAGACAATGGATGTGAGTTTAATGTGTCTACTTTCGCCAAAAAACCGAGATAAAGACAACAACAAAAACAAAAAAAGAAAATTTGATCAGCTGACCTATAATTTTCTTAATTGAGATTGTTTGTACACACCTAGGGCTTGTGGCGCAACGGATAACGCGTCTGACTACGGATCAGAAGATTCCAGGTTCGAATCCTGGCAAGCTCGAAGGCATTATTTTTTATCTTTTTCAATGGCATTTTCTTTATCTATTTAATAGTTTTTGTTTCCTGGATTCGAATATTTAAAATCTGAATTTTTACAAACTAAAAGAGCCGTCGTAGTAGAAATAAATCCGATGTTCAGTAGTAATACAAACAAATTAAGGACACTGTTGCTTCTGTGGGTTCCTGGCGTTACCCTTTCTTAAGTACAATTTTTAAACGGGTATTTAGACAATTTAAAAATTAATATGTGTTTGAACGTGGGTGTGGGAATTTTTACTATTACATCTTTCTTTCCATGTTATTATGGGTACTGTTTCCACACCCTTGGTCTCATGTGAGTGTGGGTACTGTTTCCACACCCTTGGTCCCATGTTAGTGTGGGTACTGTTTCCACACACTCGGTCCCATGTTAGTGTGGGTACTGTTTCCACACCCTTGGTCCCATGTTAGTGTGGGCACTGTTTCCACACCCTTGGTCCCATGTTAGTGTGGGTACTGTTTCCACACCCTTGGTCTCATGTTAGTCTGGGTACTGTTACAACCTTTCTTTCTGTCGTTCATCTTAGAAAGTAAGTTGTCATGTAATTTACAACGAGGCTGCGATATATGAACCTTTCAACCCAACACATCCTATTTAAGCGCGGCAGTTTCAGAAACCTGCTTTCCCTATTCTCATTGCTAGATTACAATATTGTAACCTGATGTTATGGTCTTCCCTTGGCTGCAGAATGTGGTTTTGGTCACTGGTAGTTCTCTGACCATGGTAGAAGCAGCTAGCTGTGGATCCCTGCCAGCTGTGGATCCCTGCCAGCTGTGGATCCCTGCCTGCTGTTAGCTATAGTTCCCTAATACATGTAGCCAGCTATGGATCCCTAACTACTGTTAGCTGTTGTTCCCTAATACATGTAGCCAGCTATGTATCCCTAACTACTGTTAGCTGTAGTTCCCTAATACATGTAGCCAGCTATGGATCCCTAACTACTCTTAGCTGTAGTTCCCTAATACATGTAGCCAGCTACGAGTTCCTGGCTGCTGTTAGCTCATTCACTGAAGATTCTTCGACAATGCTTGTTTTAAACAGGATGTGTAGTGTCCATGTTTTTTAACCATCTGCACATCTTGTTCACTTTGTTCGATATATGTTCCGTGAGCTTCATGAAGTCGTCCCTGGGACCATCCGCAAACATCATCATGAGATACATCGCCCCCAATCCACCATTCCCGTATATAACCTGGACACTGCCATTATCCTTGGTTACGGATGGTAAGGACGACAGGTCGTGGTTGTTTGGACTGACTACTTGATTTGAATGGCGGTTGTGTTTCAGATGTCTATTTATACTGGTGTTACATTACTCAGTTGACTGATAGTTATTGCTGTCTTCTGTTTATTTTGTTACAAAAGCCCAGACACAGCGCCTTTTACAATTCAAATTGTATGGGCGAAAGTCTCACAGAACAAGCTGGAAGCAGACAGCGACTCAAATCTTTCTGGGACCGAAGTTGACAGCAGCTAGAGACTTATAATCGGCTGCTTGTGCCACTGTGTGCCAGCGAACCGTAGCTGAACGAAGCCCCTTTCCACATCAAAATGGCGGCCCTGTAAACAGGCTGCCCATGTGTAGTTTGGCTCAGAAATAAGTGATCGATAAAAGAAAGCAAATAGGCCCGGAATATGCATTGTGTTGAAAGTGGATGCGATGGACCGAGAGTCGTATATATCTTAGTCGTGTAACTTAACTTAACGCCTTTATACTGGTTTAGAAGACTCGTTATACAAACACTTTTATTTACATTACGTTACTCTCAAAGCTATGCGCATCTAATCTATTCTGGAATGCACCTTCAAACAGTACACGCCTCCACTACTTCATGTGGCAATACATTCCAAGCATTCACCACTCTCTGACTAAAAAAATATTTTCTAATATCTAACCTGGACCTTTCTTTCGATAATTTGTAGCTATGTCTTCTTGTTCTTTCAGGTCGTTGTATTTAAAAAAAAACAACTTGTTATAGTCTAATTTATCCGTTCCTTTGATTATCTTATAGACCGATATTAAGTTACTTCGAATTCTTCACTTTTCTAGACACAGTAGGCCGGTTTTTCTGAGTCTTTCCTCATCACTGTAATTCTGGAATCCCACTATCAGCTTTGTCGCTCTTTTTTTGTATCCTTTCCAGCATGTTTATATCTTTTCTGTGTTAATAAATCCACACCTGTACACAGTACTCCGATTTAGGTATAACTAATGCTTAATACAGTTTGACAATCACCTCTTTTCTCCTATTATTAATATTTCTTTTTATCATACCAAACATTGCATTTGCCTTTTTCACTGCTACCTGGACTTGCTCACTCACCTTACCTGTATGATCTATGATAAACCCTAGGTCCCTTTCCTTTTCTATCTTTCTAATATTGTTCTCTCCCATTCTGTAATATGTTCCATAAAGGATCTACCCACACGGATGACTGTACATTTATCTACATTGAACTCCATTTGCCAGCTTACAGACCATTCTCGATATTTATCGAAATGCGACATCAATATATCCACTTCCGCTTTAGATGAGACACTACTGCATAGTTTTGTGTCATCAGCGAATTTTGCAATCAAGGATCCGATTTTAATGTCCCAATCGTTGATATAAATCAATAATAAAATTTATCCCAAAACCGAGCCCTGTGACACTCCACTTTTTACTTCACGCCACTAAGAGTAACTCCTTATTTATGCCCACCCTCTGCCTTCTTCCCGTTAATCAATTTTCAATCCATTTGGCAACCTCCCCAGCTATTCCATGTTATTTTAACTTTCTAATTAATCTTTGATGAGGTACTCTATCAAAGGCCTTTGCAAAATCTAGATAAATAACGTCCACTGGCTCCTCTTTAACTATCATTTTAGTAACCTCCATGAATTCTAATATATTTGTTAAGCACGATCTCCCTGTAGTAAACACATGCTGACTATTTATGATTATATTAAAACTAGTCTAAATGCATTACAATGTTTTCTTTGATTATTGACTCTAACAATTTACAGACTATGCTCGTTAAACTCACCGGTCTATAATTCGCTGGATCTGATTTTATGCCTCTTTTGAATAAGGGGATCACTCCTACATCTTTCCAATCCCGTGGAATAATCTCTTTTGTAAGTGATTGAGAACATAATCTAGCCAATGGCTTTGCTAGTTGGTCTCTAATTTCAAACAGCAATATTGGATGAATACCATCTTGACCTGGACATTTATCCACTTTCAACCCCTTCAATTTTTGAAAGACCATTTTCTCAGTAATACAGATTGATCTTAATCCAGCTGTATCCATGTCTCTTTGAAAAATATCTATAGGCTCTGGGATCTTGGAGCAGTTCTCTTTTGTGTAGACTAAAGTACTGATCAGCGGCCTCCCTATTCTCAATTATTATTTTTCCTGTGCTGTCTATGAGAGGGCCTACTTTGTCTTTCATTCTTAGTTTTTTTTCTAACATTAAAAAAATAAACTTTTACTATCAGTCTTGATCTTCTGAGAAAGTTGTTTAACTAACGATTATTGAAGCCAGTTCATCTGGTTCACACCAACAATGAAATCTTTTAAAGAATTCTGGGACATTTACATTCCTTTGTTTGTCAATCTATCGTATCTTTGATACCGTCTTTAAATGTCTCTTTCTACCCATTTTACGTATATTGAAACTACGGCTACTAGCACCGTTAATACGATCTGCATTTACCAAAAGTCAATTCGGCTGAGATGCAGCCCTTATCATATCAAAATCCTTTCAACACAGCATTGGAGTTTAGACTTGCATGACTTCCTGTTACTAATCTAGTGATTAATAGCTCGCGTGCTCTCACGTACTCACCCAATCAGACAATGGATGTGACTTGAATGTGTCTACTTTTTCCAAAACACCCAGCACCAGCAGTAACAAAAAAGAAAATCTGATAGATAGACGTGTAATTTTATTTAATTAGTATGCATGTGGGCATCGAGGGCTTGTGGCGCAACGGATAACGCGTCTGACTACGGATCAGAAGATTCCAGGTTCGAATCCTGGCAAGCTCGGAGGTTTATTTGTTTTCTTTTTTCCCTGGAATTGTTTACTTTGTAGCTATTTCTATTTAAAATAGTTTTTTATTCCTGGATTCGAACATTTAAAATATGTATAAACTAAATGAGCAAATGTATCTAAAATAAATTGGCTGTACAGTATGAAAAACAAAACTATTAAGGATTGAGTTACTTCTGTAGGATCGTAACGTTGTTTAAAAGTAATAATACTAATGTGTGTTTCGGCGTGGGTGTGTGCACTGTTATCACATGTGTGGTCACTTGTGAGTGTGGGTACTGTTAGTCCATGTGTGTGAACTTGTGAGTGTGGGTACTGTTAGTCCATGTGTGTGAACTTGTGTAGCTTGTCTTACAACTTTTCTTTCAGTCCTGCATCTTAAAAAGGACGCTATGATGTAGTTTGCAGCGAGGCTACGATATATGCGCTGTTCGACCCGACACATCTTTTTTTCAGCGCGGCAGATTCTGGAACCGGATTTGCCTTCCCTATGTTATGTATATTCTCATAGCCAGATTACCATAGGTAGCCTGTGTTTAAGTCTTTACTTGGTCAGCTGTAAGTTCCCTGACCCTGGTACAAGCAGCCAGCTATTCTTCGCTGTTGTCAGCTCATTCACTCCTGAATCTTTGACATCGCTTGCTGTAAATATATTGTCTCCTGTCACCACTTTTATCATCTGCGTATCTCGTTGACTATATTTGATACATTCACTGTGCTTCTCATTGAGTCATCGTCGAGTCCACCCACACAACATGTTGAGACACATCGCCCCCAATCCCCATTCCATGTATGCGTCCTGGGACACTGCCATCATCCCAGGTCACGGACGGTCGGCGCAACATACCCTGTTCAACTAAGCGGATTACTTGATTTTAATGGAAATTGTCTGTGCTTTTGGAAGCAATTCTAGCAGGCAGAGACGATGAATGAATGTTATCAACGCTAGCCCTGGTTTGTTCGTCTCTCGTGATAGAAAGACTGTGTAAGTTAGATAACTGTTCATTACTTTCATCGCGTTACTAATATCATTACTAGTTATTGATCTGTTTACTTTATCACAAGGTACAAAGACAGCGCTTTTTAAAATACTGATTTTCTGAAACAGCTTTGCCCGCTTAGTATTGCGTCTCTTGGTTCATAGCTATTCCTTCTTAGAAGACACCAATACTGTCACATTTTGCTAAACCACACACACACACAAAAAAGAAGGGTTTCTATGGACATAGTTTAGTGTTACAATCAGAAAACTTACAATCAAAACTTACAAATAGATCGTTACCAGATAACTTAGGAAAAACCAAGAATGTATGACATGATATTTTAACTAACATAAAACTAAAAACACTTCTGCATATTCTTCATTTGACAAAGTGATACGTACACTGTGCAGGCTGGCCAAAGAACAGTGGTTAAAAGAAAAATTCAAAATAATAGAAGACATGGGACTAAAACACAGTACCAGAGAAATGCATATGGAAATAAAGAAAAGAACAAACAAGACACAGGTAACCCAGAGTGAGGGATGCATCCGAGATAAGAACGGATCTATTTTGATGGATGAAAAGGACATATAAAATAGGCGGAATATACAAGGGAACTTTTTGAGGACAGTCGCGGAACCAAACCATCAACATATGATAATAAAGGACCCATCATCCTCAGATCAGAGGTGGAAAATGTGAAAAACTATGAGAAAAGGAAAAGCAACAAGGCCGGACTCCATTAACATAGGCATGATAGAGCCCCTAGATAAATTTGGTATAATTATTCTTATTGATCTGTGTAATGTAATATACAGTACTGGATGCACAGCGACAAACCTGAAAACATCTACGTTTATAACACTCACCAAAAAACCTCATGCAACAGAATATTCAGACTTTAGAACAATACGTCTAATGAGTCACACAAATAAAATACTACTCAAGATCATAGAAGAATAACAAGAGAGAATAAGAAGTAAGTTGAGAGGGAAGTTTCAAAAGAACAATGTGGTTTTCGAAAGTTTATTAGAACAAGGGAAGCAATTTTCTGTGTGCTAACTTGACAGAGAAATATATAGAAATATAAAATGGCATTTATATTTACTTCACAGACTATCAAAAGGCTTTTGACAGAGTCCAACACGAGGGCCCAGAAATAGGTCTAGAAGATAAAGACATAATCTGTAATCTGTACTGGAAATGAGCTGCTACGGTAAAATCAGGAAAGTTATACTTTCCAAGTATAGATGGGAAAAGTGGAGTGAGACAGAGTTGTGTATTATCTCCTTGTCTTTTAAATATATACACAGAACAAATATTCAAACAGATAGAGGAGATGCCAGGACTTGTTATTGAAGGAGCGGCAATGAACAATCTAAGATATTCGGATGATACAGTTTTGATGGCAAAAAGTGAGCAAGAATTACGGGAGCTTGTGACGACAATTTACAAAATAAATCAAAATTCTGGATTGGACATAAACATAAAGAAAACAAAGACTATGCTAATTTTGAAAAATGACAAGAAAATATTTATGCAGAGATAAATAAAAGCAACTACTTGAACAGGTACAGAGTTTCTCCTATCTAGGTCATGTAATGACGGAAGAAGACAGCTGTGAAAAATAAATCAGAAGGAGAATAGGTAAAGCCAAGATCGTACTCGACAGCATGCGACACATACTGACATCCAAACATATAAATCAGAATTTGAAAATGAGAATTGTCAGGGGTTATGAATACTCATCACTACTTTTTGGCACAGAAACACGGACAATAAATAACAAGTTGGAAAAGTATTGAAGTCTTCGAAATGTGGGGTAATAAGAAGATTGGGTTGCATTTCTTGGAAAGAGAAAAAAACAAATTTGGAGGTATTGAAAAAGATAGATGAGACACCACTGCATAGTTTTGTGTCATTAGCAAATTTTGCAATCATGTATCTCACATCAATGTCCAAATCATGTATATATATCAAGAACAAAATTGGTCCCAAAAACCGAGCCCTGTGGCACACCACTTTTCACTTCATACCACTCAGAGTACTCCTTATTTATGCCCACCCTCTGCCTTCTTCCCGTTAACCAATTTTCAATCCATTTTGGCAACTTCCCCACCTATTCCATGTGATTTTAACTTTCGAAATAATCTTTGATGAGATACTTTATCAAATGACTTTGCAAACGCTAGATAAATAACGTTCACAGGCTCCCCTTTATCTATCATTTTGGTAACCTCCTCCATGAATTCTAATAGATTTGTTAAGCAGGATCTCCCTTTGGTAAAGCCATGCTGACAATTTCTAATTAGATTAAATTTGTCTAAATGCATTACAATGTTTTCTTTGATTATTGACTCTAAAAATGTACAGACTATGCTTATTAAACTCACCAGTCTATAATTCGTTGGATCTGATTTTTTGCCTTTTTTGAATAAGAGGATCACTCCTGCATCTTTCCAATCCCGTGGAACAATCTCTTTTGCAAGTGATTTATAAAATACTCTGAACACGAGGCCGACGGCTTAAGCACTTCGCCACGGAATCCCCAGTGTCGTAGAACAATCCTGATATATCTTGGTGCTCATACGACGTTCTGTTTACCTATGTGTACATTTTGTAATAATAAGCATACTATTTAAAAACAATACTTATTTTAATTGATTCTTCCTCTTTCTGCTATTGTCTTCCTGCCCTTGCCATAACAGCTCTCACAGAGGTTAGATGCGTATATTTCTTGTTATTAAGTGGGAGGCTTGTGCTGTCGTTAACTTCTTGAGAGTGTCAGAGAAACCATCGATCCATGGAGGTCGAGGCTGCCTCTTCTTGTGGACCGGAGACCTGCATACGATATGCTCTTGATGCAGGCTGGTCATAATCCATTCTGACTAAATGACCTAACCACTTGATTTGTTGAGTCAGTGTAGGCCCTAACTGGATTTGTTGAGTCAGTGTAGGCACTAACTGGATTTGTTGAGTCAGTGTAGGCCCTAACTGGATTTGTCCCCAATGTCTGCCTCAGCGTAGTGTTGTTAATTCTATCACGGATCGTCTTCCAGGCTGCACCTTCTCCCACAGCGCATCTCACAGTTCTGAATCTAACTTTTATGAGTTGCTAGTGAGCATCAAGATTAACACTGGTAGCAGCACAATGTAGGAATAAATAGTGTGTTTATCAGTCTCCTCTTAGTTGAAAGAAGCACTCTAGTGTTTCAAAATCGGTGCAACTTGATAGTGGACACTATTCGCCTTCTGAATTATATGTGCAATCTCTCTGTCCGCTGTACCGTCATCAGTGAACATACTACCTAGGTATGTGAACTCCTGTACTTGCTTGATACCAAAATAATATATGATACACAGGATGTTTAAGTTCAAGTATCTTATGTGTGTTTCTTATGCGATGTGGGGAAACTAAAAGTAAACAGCAGCAAATGAAGCATGACTGACCAGGACCTCGCCTCACATTCTAGTTCGTGTTCATGGAAGCAGGTTCTGTCACAGCAGCCCAGCCAACAAAGTGAGTACTGACATTGCACAGTGATGTAAAATCAGTATTTAAAGGGTAAATGTTTCAATAGTAAAAGTCCAATATTGATGTTAAATATCGAATGTTAATTACTGAATAATGTTTAATAATAATAGGATACAGTTTCACCACAAACAAAGATAATGTGTCTAAAGTAGGCCAATGACAGCACTAATATATCGCGGTCAGTTTATAATATTTTGCTAGTATGACCACGCATTATATAATGATAAAAAATTTATAATGTAAAATACACTGTCCTAATTGCATACTATGCTACTATCATTATATACTTGCGTTTCAAGTGCCTGTGGCGCAACGGATAAAGCGTCTGATCACGAATCAGAAGATTCTAGTTTCGAATCCTGACAGGCTCGGCGCAAATTTATTTTGTCGCAAGGAAAATGAAAACCAAAAAATCAGTAGAGGGTTGCTACTCCTAAATAGTCGCATCAAATATAGTCAGACAAAACTGAAAACGGGCTAACTTACTTACTTACTATTGTAACAGTTCCCGCCAGAGCAGAGAGTTTAGGACAGGGGTGATGTGGTTGCTGATAACAAATGTACCTGAATGCGTGTCAAGGTCACTCACCGTCTCAACAAAGGAGACAGAGTTGGGGCAAAGAATTTGGACAGGTAGGAGCTGACCACTGGCCTTCCGATTTGGGTAGGGAGAGAATGATTGACGGACGGATTGGCAGCGGGGCTTGCTGCGAGAGAATGAGTGACAGGTGTGCAAAGTGTTTCGTTCCAATAAGACTGAATATAGCCATCCCCTGAGATCCATTGGTCAAGCTCAAACTTTGTCTCAAGTTATATACATTCAAGGAAAGTCAGATGGATGACATGGATGGTCATTTTTTCATCTGCCAAAGGACCACCATTTTCGTCTCCACTATCCATAATGTAAACACCACTACTGTTTACAACTCCACTCAAATTGTACCTGCATCCAAAAAACAAAAACAAACAATGTTACACCATTTTCGTCGCCACTATCCATACTGTAAACACCACTCCTGTTTACAACTTCACTAACATCGTACATGCATAAAAGACATGTCATTTGATACATATAAACTTTTTGTAATACATACATAATCAACACAAGCAGAAGAAAAACACTGTGGCTGGTCGTTTTTACAACACAAGCCACCACTTTTAAGTCATTTTACAGCTAAACACACCCAATTCTGTCCCTGCAGGACCTTTAGCTCATCAAAACAACAAAAACCTTAAGGAATTCTCCTTACTCATTGAGGTCAACTAAGCTCGCCCTGTATCCCGCGCGCTACTCTAAGGAAACGACCCTTCATTGTTACACTCGAACAGTTCAGATCAATTCTCACAGGCGGTCTCATTACACGCCTCACCCCACGACCCATGGCCGACGTCTCCCTTTGTACTAACTCCTGTGAGGCCAGGAATTTACGTGGGTTATCCTCGGGCTAGTTATCACTGTCTCTCTTAACAGCTATCCCCTCTCAAAGAAAAAAGCAAAATTCTTTATGTTCCCCCCCCAAAAAAAAAAATAATATTTTTGACAACATATGTCAAAGTCACTATCACAACTTCTGAAGTTATTCAGCTTCTGGTCTATGTGGTCTTCTCTTCTCCCTCTTGAAAGTAAGCGCTGTCCCAGCATGCTAGTTCTTGTTCCGGAACTCGTGGTAACCTCTGTTTGCGGAGGCCTACATTCTGGATGAGATACACTTCTCTGTAGACAGTACTTAGATAACGGTATCAAATCTGTAACCATGTTTACACAACAAAACAACAACAAATTGAAGAAAAAAACAAACAATGCATACAATGTCGAAGCATACAAGCCAATAAACATGCAATGCATACAATGTCAGACCCAAAACCAAATACAAATGTCAAAATATTTGCACGCATACTCATGATATCAACATTTCAGTACAAAAATGCAAGACATGCAAGGTCGACCAAACAAACAATTAAAAAAAAATTCAACTCATACCATTGTCAAACTATTGGCACACATAAACATGCCCACTTGCAATCCACCTTTCACTCCTGTTAGTGCCACACATATCAGCACCTGTTAATGTATTTTCAGCAGATACTAAACTATGGCTAACTATGTCTGAGTCAAAGTCAAAAACGGAACCGTCCACCTGTCGAATTACGTCATGCTGTAAACAAAACTCGTCCAGAGTGATGTGATCTAACTAATTCACTGCTGTTCCCCAAACTCGCCGCATCAAAGCCACCTTGTCAGACCTGACCGTAACATCACGTCCACATGTTACCCCGCGTCTCCTGTCCGTAACATCACGTCCACATGTTACCCCGCGTCTCCTGTCCTTTTCTCTGGTCGAAAATGTCCCTTTGATCTCGGTCAGTCTAGCTTCAGACTGACCGTCGCGCTCATTGTCTGGCGTGTACTTTAGACAACGACTTCAAAGGAATTGTTAACATCTGGTCATTCCTCAATTTTTACCTTACCCCCTAATTCCCTTAATTATTTAAATCTCCGTTTCCCAAGGATAACGGTAGATAAAACAAATTTATGCAAATGCATAAATTAACTCGAGTTTCACACGATAGCCCTACATCTGTCACTACCATGTGTGTAAGTGTTACACGACTCTACCTAATTCCATTTCTGAATTGAGGTAATTTCTCCATGTTTTTGACTAGCGTCAGCAATGCCACTATTATACGTTCCTTGGCTGACGCGTCTGCCTTTCCCAGGACTATTTGCCCGGGGGAACAACTATCGCAGATGGCTGGTCTATGTGATCCCTGATCTTTTTGTTCGACCGTTGGCGTATCTCGAACTGGGATCTTTTCATCTTTGCTTCGATGACTGGTTCGCTGTCCTGGCTGGGGTTAACCTGTATTTCCCTTTACTTCGTTTTTCTTAGAGCGGCATGTGGAATGCTGAAGTCTGAATCTGCGGATTCTAAACCCATGCTCGGCCAGGATTCCTATGTGCTGTCATCGCCTCCTTCTGATGACTCACTCGCCTGCAGCCGCATTCGTTCCTCCCTATCAGATAGTCTTTGCTGTCGTTCCGGAAGTGGAATGTCATTCTCGCTGTTAGAATTGGTCCTGGTTCTTCTCAACTTCTTTGTGTGCTTTTGTCGTTCGTTGAGCGCTGTTCCTCTCTCTTTGGCTGCACGAGTGTTCTTGAACGGTGCGTTCGTATCGCATTTTAACTGTGCGTCATCCCCACTTCCTTCCTCAGTGGCCGAAGGGCTGTCCCTTTCTTCCGTCTGCTCGACCACTTCTCTCGCATGGCTAGGACCTGGCGTGGGTGGGTATGAAACCATAGCCCCATTCCTCCCCCTCTCTTTTCCTCTTCATCTGACGAATCTCCGTCTGTTTCCTTGCTCGATTCTTCGTCTTCGGATGGCCTGGCGTAGGTACATTTTCTATCTGGTCTCACTCCGCTACTTCTTTGAGGCTCAACCCATTCAGTATCTCAATGCCTTAGATACTGGGTGGTTGTTTTAGCTAAATGTCCCGTCAGCTGATTTTTAACTACATTCGTTATGGGACCTAATTTTTCTAGGACAAAGTAATTGTTTTCCCAATTTTGAAGTTTTTACATGCCGCTTCCGCTTATAATATACAAGACGCCACACTGAAAAGTCTGGGGTTGGGCGTCTCTATCGGCATACTTTTTTCGTCTATCTGCGGCCCTCTTCCTGTTCCTATGCACCCTCATATAGGCGCGATGCATTTCCTGTAGCAACGTCGAGGGATACTCGTCACCCGTGTATTTCTTTCTAGGTAACAATAGGTTATCTAGAGGAAGTACCGGCTCTCGACCATTTAACAGCTGGTAAGGAGAATATTTCGTGCTCTCATTCACGTTCATCCTAATGGTCGAGAGCGCTTGGTTTAAGAACAAATCCAAGTCTTGGGTATTATTCTCCAGGAGTTTGGCCAGAATGTCGTTCATCGTCCTATGCTGTCTCTCATTCCTCCCGTTACTACGGGGCCAGTAAAATGAGGTAGTGAACGTGCTTGATATTCAAGCTGGTCATGACCTGAATGAACTTCTTACTGGTAAACTCCTTACCGTTGTCTGTGAGGACAACTTGAGGACACCCAAAACGAGGGATACAATCTTCTAAAAAGGTTCTAATCACAGTTTTTGTGGTCTTGTCAGATATGGGTACCGCTTCAGGCCAAGCGCTGAAACTATCCGTCACCTGGAGTATGTACCTGTTACGAGATAACGTGGTTGTATGAGGCCCTGATATGTCGATACTTATTTTCTGCTAATGGATAATGTTGTATGTCCATCTCTTGGAGTGGACATTTAAACGCTTTCATCGAGTCAGTGGTCTTGTCTTTCCCCATATGTCCGTTTCCATCGTGATATTGATGAATGACTTACTGTCGCAAATGGGCCGGCACATACTTCCTGTCCCTAATCTGGTCTTCGCGACCCCCAATATAGTACAGTTGATCATCTTCTACAGATACTACAAAGCTTTTTAATCTTGCCTCACTCTTGTTAGCCTTAATATCCTCCTTGATGTTCCTAAGTTCCTCGTCTTTGTCTTGTTCCACCCGCATATAAAAAGGTTCCTGCTCATTTTCGTCTGAACCAACATCGTCATCGTTTGACTGCGCTGCTTGTATACCGTCCTCTTCCACCCGGTTCGAGTTGATGATGTTGACCTGAAAGTTGTGGTCACCGTCCTCTTCCACACGGTTCGAGTTGATGATGTTGACCTGAAAGTTGTGGTCACCGTCCTCTTCCACACGGTTGGAGTTGATGATGTTGACCTGAAAGTTGTGGTCACCGTCCTCTTCCACACGGTTCGAGTTGATGATGTTGACCTGAAAGTTGTGGTCACCGTCCTCTTCCACACGGTTCGAGTTGATGATGTTGACCTGAAAGTTGTGGTCACCGTCCTCTTCCACGCGGCTCGAGTTGATGATGTTGACCTGAAAGTTGCGGTCACCGTCCTCTTCCACACGGCTCGAGTTGATGATGTTAACCTGAAAGTTGTGGTCACCGTCCTCTTCCGCGCGGCTCGAGTTGATGATGTTGACCTGAAAGTTGTGGTCATCGTCCTCTTCCACGCGGCTCGAGTTGATGATGTTGACCTGAAAATTATGGTCATCAATCTCCGGTTGCTCCTCTTCTGCTCCCTCTGTCTCCACGTGACGGTGTTTAATTCTAGATAAGAAATCAGCACAATTGTTATCCTTTCCTGGGACATATTCAACGCGTGCATTTTAACCTTGAAGATTGAGTGCCCATGTTGGAATTTTCCATTTTGGATGGGTGGTTCTAATAGTGAATTCAGTGGTTTATGGTCGGTTCTGATAATAAACTTAGTATTATGTAGATAGAAATTCAACTTCTGCAAAGCGTAATGAATGGCATAGGCCTCTTTCTCGACCGTTGACCAGTTCATCTGAGACTTGCTCAGCTTATGGGACAAAAAGTAGATAGGTCGCTCATTTCTGATACCGGGAATGATGTCCGTTTGACCATCCAGGCAAGGCTGCACAAGACAGGCACCGATTGCGCTGTCAGACGCGTCAGTATTCAGGATTAGATCTCGGTCAACGTCCGGATGCGTTAACAGTGGTACTATTGTTAGGCTATCCTTGAGATACTCGAAGGCTCTCTGGCATTCTTCCCCCAACGTAAACCTGGCGAACTTTTTAGTTAACTCTTTGGGGGGTTCGGCAATCTGCGAGACATTCGGGATAAACCTTCTATAATATCCGCACATTCCTATAAATCCCCTGACTTCCATAACGGTTCGTGGCGAGAGCAATCCTTTAATAGCTGTTACTTTCTCCTAGTCCGGTTTGATCCCGTGTTGGTTCACAATGAACCTGAGGTATTTAGTTTCCTTCTTCAGAAACTCACATTTACTCAATTTTAACTTCACCGAGTGTTCTGACAGTCTATCGAACACCTTCTGTACGTGTTCTAGATGATTCTCTACCGAACTAGCCGTGTGGATCAGAATATCGTCTACGTAAGCCATGGCAAATTTATGCACTCCGCTTAGCACTTCGTCCATCAGGCTCATATATGTCGAGGGTGACTCTTTCAGCCCAAATGGCATTACATTCCATGCAAAGCTGCCTACCTGTATACTGAATGCACTTTTCTTCTTGGCCTCTGGGGTCATTGGAATACACCAGAATCTTGAGCGTGCGTCCAAAGTCGTGAAATATTCCGACTTGTTTAGAGTCCCCAAAATGTCTATTAATGGAAGAGGGTAGGATATGTTAGTCGTGATCTGGTCAAAGCCCTGTAATAACAACAGAACCTGTGGGTCCCATCCTTCTTAGTGACGATCACTATGGGACTCGTCCAAGGCGAGCGGGCTCGTTCAATAATTCCAGCCCGCAGCATGTCCTCAATGGCTTTCTCTACTATCTCCCGATTCTTTAACGGTGTCCTATAAGATCTCAGACTAACAGGCGCGCTATTTCCTGTGTCGATATCCATCTTAACGGTGTCCTATACGCTCTCAGACTAACAGGCGCGCTATTTCCTGTGTCGATATCCATCTTAACGGTGGTTTTACGTCCTAACTCCATATCACTAAGCGTAAACACCGCTTCATTAGCTACCACCAACTGTTCTACCCGAACTTTATGTTGTGGTGCAACGTTTATCTGGTCCAAAAGTTCCCTTTTCCGTTGAGGCCAGGCCGGGCTTGCGGAATGTCTGTTACATGCGTCCAACTGGTTGACTGACTGTTTTCGACCTAATCTTCTCCAGTCTGAGCCCTCACAGTGCCTATCGTAAGCCGTCTCTATGACCCGTCTCCTCACCTCGTGTGACCTCTCTAGCCTTCTCTCAATTCCTTGGTTAACCAGAGTTCTCCGGTCAAACGTTTCCTCTGATCTCGCGCTATTTTTGTGTTGACCTCTCCCAACTCCTCTCTCTCTCTCCTACTCACAAAGGAATGCTCCAGCGTATTCCTTGTTATGTTTCTCTTACCTCTCTTACATTCAAACCTGTGGTTTTCGTAGCCTGTGTGCTCGTCCGTCCTATTGTCTAACCGTGAATCGTGTTTTATGATGGCATAGGTTTGTTTCCTACGATTCTCATCTACCAAAACCCTACCAAGAACGCATCCCCTCTTTATCTTTATCATCTTGTTAGTTTCATTCGTTATCAAGATCGGGAAATCCAGTCGTCTCCCTAAACAGTTGATACCGTCCGTTACGTGTAATCCAGGCTCCTGTTTGACGTCACAGTCCGCCAAAGTGGTGGTGTAAATCTCCTAACCTACCGAAACATACGGACTGTTGCCTAGCCTAACTTGCAATAGGTTGATGGTTTAGGGTTTTAATACGGTTGTTGTCTTGGCCCTAATCAGAGAGGCGATATGTATGTCGTCCTCCAGATTGACATAAGCCTTCCCTATCTTCATCTTCATCAGGTCGTAATACAAGCGGACATTGAAGGCTCTAAAGAAATCTCGACCTATAATGAGCTGCCGCTGCACTCCCCTAACTTCATCTTCATCAGGTCGTAATACAAGCGGACATTGAATGCTCTAAAGAAATCTCGACCTAGAATGAGCTGCCGCTGCACTCCCCTAACTTCATCTTCATCAGGTCATAATACAAGCGGACATTGAATGCTCTAAAGAAATCTCGACCTATAATGAGCTGCCGCTGCACTCCCCTAACTTCATCTTCATCAGGTCGTAATACAAGCGGACATTGAATGCTCTAAAGAAATCTCGACCTAGAATGAGCTGCCGCTGCACTCCCCTAACTTCATCTTCATCAGGTCGTAATACAAGCGGACATTGAATGCTCTAAAGAAATCTCGACCTATAATGAGCTGCCGCTGCACTCCCCTAACTTCATCTTCATCAGGTCGTAATACAAGCGGACATTGAATGCTCTAAAGAAATCTCGACCTATAATGAGCTGCCGCTGCACTCCCCTAACTTCATCTTCATCAGGTCGTAATACAAGCGGACATTGAATGCTCTAAAGAAATCTCGACCTATAATGAGCTGCCGCTGCACTCCCCTAACTTCATCTTCATCAGGTCGTAATACAAGCGGACATTGAATGCTCTAAAGAAATCTCGACCTAGAATGAGCTGCCGCTGCACTCCCCTAACTTCATCTTCATCAGGTCGTAATACAAGCGGACATTGAATGCTCTAAAGAAATCTCGACCTAGAATGAGCTGCCGCTGCACTCCCCTAACTTTATCTTCATCAGGTCGTAATACAAGCGGACACTGAATGCTCTAAAGAAGTCTCGACCTAGAATGAGCTGCCGCTGCACTCCCCTAACTTCATCTTCATCAGGTCGTAATACAAGCGGACACTGAATGCTCTAAAGAAATCTCGACCTAGAATGAGCTGCCGCTGCACTCCCCTAACTTCATCTTCATCAGGTCGTAATACAAGCGGACATTGAATGCTCTAAAGAAATCTCGTCCTAGAATGAGCTGCCGCTGCTCTCCCCTAACTTCATCTTCATCAGGTCGTAATACAAGCGGACATTGAATGCTCTAAAGAAATCTCGACCTAGAATGAGCTGCCGCTGCACTCCCCTAACTTCATCTTCATCAGGTCGTAATACAAGCGGACATTGAATGCTCTAAAGAAATCTCGACCTAGAATGAGCTGCCGCTGCACTCCCCTAACTTCATCTTCATCAGGTCGTAATACAAGCGGACACTGAATGCTCTAAAGAAGTCTCGACCTAGAATGAGCTGCCGCTGCACTCCCTTAACTTCATCTTCATCAGGTCGTAATACAAGCGGACACTGAATGCTCTAAAGAAATCTCGACCTAGAATGAGCTGCCGCTGCACTCCCCTAACTTCATCTTCATCAGGTCGTAATACAAGCGGACATTGAATGCTCTAAAGAAATCTCGACCTAGAATGAGCTGCCGCTGCACTCCCCTAACTTCATCTTCATCAGGTCGTAATACAAGCGGACATTGAATGCTCTAAAGAAATCTCGTCCTAGAATGAGCTGCCGCTGCACTCCCCTAACTTCATCTTCATCAGGTCGTAATACAAGCGGACATTGAATGCTCTAAAGAAATCTCGACCTAGAATGAGCTGCCGCTGCACTCCCCTAACTTCATCTTCATCAGGTCGTAATACAAGCGGACATTGAATGCTCTAAAGAAATCTCGACCTAGAATGAGCTGCCGCTGCACTCCCCTAACTTCATCTTCATCAGGTCGTAATACAAGCGGACACTGAATGCTCTAAAGAAGTCTCGACCTAGAATGAGCTGCCGCTGCACTCCCCTAACTTCATCTTCATCAGGTCGTAATACAAGCGGACACTGAATGCTCTAAAGAAATCTCGACCTAGAATGAGCTGCCGCTGCACTCCCCTAACTTCATCTTCATCAGGTCGTAATACAAGCGGACATTGAATGCTCTAAAGAAATCTCGTCCTAGAATGAGCTGCCGCTGCTCTCCCTTAACTTCATCTTCATCAGGTCGTAATACAAGCGGACATTGAATGCTCTAAAGAAATCTCGACCTAGAATGAGCTGCCGCTGCACTCCCCTAACTTCATCTTCATCAGGTCGTAATACAAGCGGACATTGAATGCTCTAAAGAAATCTCGACCTAGAATGAGCTGCCGCTGCACTCCCCTAACTTCATCTTCATCAGGTCGTAATACAAGCGGACATTGAATGCTCCAAAGAAGTCTTGACCTAGAATGAGCTGCCGCTGCACTTCCCTAACTTCATCTTCATCAGGTCGTAATACAAGCGGACACTGAATGCTCTAAAGAAATCTCGACCTAGAATGAGCTGCCGCTGCACTCCCCTAACTTTATCTTCATCAGGTCGTAATACAAGCGGACATTGAATGCTCTAAAGAAATCTCGACCTAGAATGAGCTGCCGCTGCACTCCCCTAACTTCATCTTCATCAGGTCGTAATACAAGCGGACATTGAATGCTCTAAAGAAATCTCGTCCTAGAATGAGCTGCCGCTGCACTCCCCTAACTTCATCTTCATCAGGTCGTAATACAAGCGGACATTGAATGCTCTAAAGAAATCTCGACCTAGAATGAGCTGCCGCTGCACTCCCCTAACTTCATCTTCATCAGGTCGTAATACAAGCGGACATTGAATGCTCTAAAGAAATCTCGACCTAGAATGAGCTGCCGCTGCACTCCCCTAACTTCATCTTCATCAGGTCGTAATACAAGCGGACACTGAATGCTCTAAAGAAATCTCGACCTAGAATGAGCTGCCGCTGCACTCCCCTAACTTCATCTTCATCAGGTCGTAATACAAGCAGACATTGAATGCTCTAAAGAAATCTCGTCTTAGAATGAGCTGCCGCTGCTCTCCCCTAACTTCATCTTCATCAGGTCGTAATACAAGCGGACATTGAATGCTCTAAAGAAATCTCGACCTAGAATGAGCTGCCGCTGCACTCCCCTAACTTCATCTTCATCAGGTCGTAATACAAGCGGACATTGAATGCTCTAAAGAAATCTCGACCTAGAATGAGCTGCCGCTGCACTCCCCTAACTTCATCTTCATCAGGTCGTAATACAAGCGGACACTGAATGCTCTAAAGAAGTCTCGACCTAGAATGAGCTGCCGCTGCACTTCCCTAACTTCATCTTCATCAGGTCGTAATACAAGCGGACACTGAATGCTCTGAAGAAATCTCGACCTAGAATGAGCTGCCGCTGCACTCCCCTAACTTCATCTTCATCAGGTCGTAATACAAGCGGACACTGAATGCTCTAAAAAAGTCTCGACCTAGAATGAGCTGCCGCTGCACTTCCCTAACTTCATCTTCATCAGGTCGTAATACAAGCGGACACTGAATGCTCTAAAGAAATCTCGACCTAGAATGAGCTGCCGCTGCACTCCCCTAACTTCATCTTCATCAGGTCGTAATACAAGCGGACACTGAATGCTCTAAAGAAATCTCGTCCTAGAATGAGCTGCCGCTGCTCTCCCCTAACTTCATCTTCATCAGGTCGTAATACAAGCGGACATTGAATGCTCTAAAGAAATCTCGACCTAGAATGAGCTGCCGCTGCACTCCCCTAACTTCATCTTCATCAGGTCGTAATACAAGCGGACACTGAATGCTCTAAAGAAATCTCGACCTAGAATGAGCTGCCGCTGCACTCCCCTAACTTCATCTTCATCAGGTCGTAATACAAGCAGACATTGAATGCTCTAAAGAAATCTCGTCCTAGAATGAGCTGCCGCTGCTCTCCCCTAACTTCATCTTCATCAGGTCGTAATACAAGCGGACATTGAATGCTCTAAAGAAATCTCGACCTAGAATGAGCTGCCGCTGCACTCCCCTAACTTCATCTTCATCAGGTCGTAATACAAGCGGACATTGAATGCTCTAAAGAAATCTCGACCTAGAATGAGCTGCTGCTGCACTCCCCTAACTTCATCTTCATCAGGTCGTAATACAAGCGGACACTGAATGCTCTAAAGAAGTCTCGACCTAGAATGAGCTGCCGCTGCACTTCCCTAACTTCATCTTCATCAGGTCGTAATACAAGCGGACACTGAATGCTCTGAAGAAATCTCGACCTAGAATGAGCTGCCGCTGCACTCCCCTAACTTCATCTTCATCAGGTCGTAATACAAGCGGACACTGAATGCTCTAAAAAAGTCTCGACCTAGAATGAGCTGCCGCTGCACTTCCCTAACTTCATCTTCATCAGGTCGTAATACAAGCGGACACTGAATGCTCTAAAGAAATCTCGACCTAGAATGAGCTGCCGCTGCACTCCCCTAACTTCATCTTCATCAGGTCGTAATACAAGCGGACACTGAATGCTCTAAAGAAATCTCGTCCTAGAATGAGCTGCCGCTGCTCTCCCCTAACTTCATCTTCATCAGGTCGTAATACAAGCGGACATTGAATGCTCTAAAGAAATCTCGACCTAGAATGAGCTGCCGCTGCACTCCCCTAACTTCATCTTCATCAGGTCGTAATACAAGCGGACATTGAATGCTCTAAAGAAATCTCGACCTAGAATGAGCTGCCGCTGCACTCCCCTAACTTCATCTTCATCAGGTCGTAATACAAGCGGACACTGAATGCTCTAAAGAAGTCTCGACCTAGAATGAGCTGCCGCTGCACTCCCCTAACTTTATCTTCATCAGGTCGTAATACAAGCGGACATTGAATGCTCTAAAGAAATCTCGACCTAGAATGAGCTGCCGCTGCACTCCCCTAACTTCATCTTCATCAGGTCGTAATACAAGCGGACATTGAATGCTCTAAAGAAATCTCGTCCTAGAATGAGCTGCCGCTGCAATCCCCTAACTTCATCTTCATCAGGTCGTAATACAAGCGGACATTGAATGCTCTAAAGAAATCTCGACCTAGAATGAGCTGCCGCTGCACTCCCCTAACTTCATCTTCATCAGGTCGTAATACAAGCGGACATTGAATGCTCTAAAGAAATCTCGACCTAGAATGAGCTGCCGCTGCACTCCCCTAACTACAAAAAACGCCTGTTCCAGCTGTTGTCCTCCTATCCTAAAACGTTCCAGCTGATCCTATCACTTTCAACGGTTCACCAGAGACAGACTGTAGATTCGCTGTCTTGTACACTAGTCTACAATACTTCTTTATCTTCCTATATAAGTTTTCACTGATGATGGAGACCTCAGCTCCGGAGTCTACTAACCCACCTACTCTTACATTTCCTTATTCCAAAATGCAGGAGTTAGGGTCACAAATCATATTAATGGTGAATTTTCGGGCTTTATAAAAGGTCGCCTCTCGCTTGTCCCTCTTGGAGAGTGACTTAATCTTTTCCCGACCGGCTATATCTGCCATTGTTTGCTCTCACGGTGCCCTTTTGGTTCCCCCTGCCATAGTGGGCTCCCGTTCTGCCTGGCTGTCTCCTCTGCTCCATACTGGGCTGTCCAGGCTATCTACACCAGCTGGCGATATGACCTTCCCGATTACACCTATAACAGATAACCGGTCGCCGTACCTCTAGAAAGGGCTTAGCTCTGCCGTTCTCTCCTTTCTTGCGCCAAGTAGGTCTGACGTAATTAATTTCCATTTATTCCTCCCTTCTGCTTTCTCCCTCTCGTCGATCGATAGCTGGCTGTCTGTCAGTGCCTGAGCTAATGTTTCTGCCTAGTATGAGGTCGAATCTTCTACGCAAGTTCTGCTCTGATACCGCTGACTGGATGGCCTCGTTTAAGGTTTTAGGGGCCTCTCTCATTAATTTTAAACGTATGCGTCTGAGCACAGGGCGTCTTCAAAAATTGTTATAAGCTGGCTGCTTATTTCCACTGACTCCATGTCTTGACATATGAACGCCTCTTCCGTTAGGTTCAACAGGCGACCACTAAAGAGTTGGACGCTCTCTTGTCTGTCATGTTTTAGCTTCCTCAATGCAGACACAGCGTATTGCGGATCCATGACCTCCGCATATCTCCGAGTTAAGTCCTTCTTGACTTCGTCCCATGTCTGTCCTGGTGCCTGTTGCAATCTTTGTCTCATATGGTCTTGAACAAATCCTGCGCTTATTTGGAATGCAATTTTCCCCTTATCTTCATCGCTAACGTTATTCAGATAGGCATACTTGTCTAAGCTGTTCATCCATTTCTTAATGAGTTTCGGGTTTCCGTCGAATGGGGCTATCATGTCTGTTATATTGTTATGTGATGTGGCTAGCGATAGTCTATTCAGCGTGTCTGTTATATTGCTATGTGATGTGGCTAGCGATAGTCTATTCAGCGTGTCTGTTATATTGTTATGTAATGTGGCTAGCGATAGTCTATTCAGCGTGTCTGTTATATTGCTATGTGATGTGGCTAGCGATAGTCTATTCAGCGTGTCTGTTATACTGTTATGTAATGGGGCTAGCGATAGTCTATTCAGCGTGTCTGTTATATTATGTGTGATGTGGTTAGCGATAGTCTATTCAGCGTGTCTGTTATATTGCTATGTGATGTGGCTAGCGATAGTCTATTCAGCGTGTCTGTTATATTGTTATATGATGTGGCTAGCAATAGTCTATTCAGCGTGTCTGTTACATTGCTATGTGATGTGGCTAGCGATAGTCTATTCAGCGTGTCTGTTACATTGCTATGTGATGTGGCTAGCGATACTCTATTCAGCGTGTCTGTTAGTGCTGTCGTCTGTTCGTTGGCCATTATTTTCAAGACCCCGTTACTCGTAAAGAGCTTCTACAGGTAAAAAAAAAAAAATACTACTCTGTCGTGTAGCAAAACAAATGTCCGTTTGTCAGTAATGCAATAATGTTGAGAAAAAAAAATATGTCACACTTACCAGTCAAATGATTGGAAAAGCTGTCTATGGTAACTAACACTCTAGCCACTAGAACCTCCTCTACTCCTAACTACACACAACAAGTTATATATAACCGCGACACTCGTGTTAAACAGGCAAATAAAGATCTGTAGCTACACACGCACTATATTTATAAAACTACCACGACAAACCGTGGTCAACAGGCACCAAAATAATAATGTGTAACAGGCCTCACTGTTTGCCCTGGCCGTTATTCTAACTTAGAACATTCTCACACTCATCCACATCATCATGACCACACACTGTAAATAATATAGCACACAGCAGATGGCATATTTATTACATAATATTCATATCAAAAAATTAGTAGTGAAATTACAAACACAATTCAATACATATCATCTTTACTAATTATTCCTATGTTATATATAAGTTAATACAAATATTAAATAAAGCGAAAATTTTAAGCATAAGCTATTGATGGAATTCCCAACTATCTAAACCCAGTTCTATTGCCTTGCAATTACATCACACACACCTCGCCTTAACTGCGTCCTCAACACACCTTATCAAATACTCTTCCTCACTCAAATCCCCTCAGGCGGGTGATCTGGACATACCTCGTTCACATTGTGTCCTGCTTACACCACAACGTTCAGATTATCACTTAATACAAAACTCACACACCTACTTGAGCGATCCTGTTCTATCACTAACATTCGTGCAACAGTCTATCAATCGCTCCTTTATCTAAGTCGGTGAGTTAAACATACTATCTAAATTCAGTATCTCGCTCTCATCTCTCTATTCCTCCTCTTCATCCAGCCTCCTGAGCTAAACTTTGTCTCGAGTTATATACACTCAAGGAAAGTCAGAGCTAGACCAATGGATCTCAGGGGATTGGTCTATTCAGTCTTATTGGAACGAAACACTTTGCACACCTGTCACTCATTCTCTCGCAGCAAGCCCCGCTGCCAATCCGTGTGTCAATCATTCTCTTCCTACCCAAATCGGAAGGCCAGTGGTCAGCTCCTACCTGTCCACATTCTTTGCCCCAACTCTGTTCTCCTTTGTTGAGACGATGAGTGACCTTGACACGCATTCAGGTACATTTGTTATCAGCAACCACATCGCCCCGGTCCTAATCTCTCTGCTCCAGCGGGAACTGTTACACTATCAATGATACTCAACTGGTATCAATATTGGTTTATGTACATTGTCATATTTTGTGATGTAATATTTATATTGTTCCATTGATATTGCCTTTTTTTCAAAATTCCTAATTAGCGTTGAATTTAATAAATTAAATAATTTAGGTGTGATAAAACGGTACGATCTTACGCAACCAATATGGATATCAGTGTGCTTACCTGCATGCAGCACAAGAGCCATGTTTCAGAAATTGACTATCTACCTGTAATTCTTGTTCAGACTTTATTAAACATATTTCCTTTTCGGATAGTTTTATGGGAAATAAATTCACTTACAAATTTGTAACATTTTCAGAACTGACGTAAATATATGTTTTTGTATTGTTTTTCGAAAGCTATATTGCTGGTATGTTTTTAAATGATGAGAAACAATTTTTAAAATAGTGCACGACCTATTATTATTGCTCCTTTTGCGTATATGTATTGTTATTGCCTTCATTGCGTATACATATTTTTACTGCCCTGTCTGCGTATACCAATTGTTATTGCCCTTTCTGCGTATATCCATTATCTGATGCAACTCTGGTTTGACTTTCTTGGAATAGACAAAATATGTAACCATGTCTCCATTTTTCTATCTGTAAAATCCTCAGTAGGACTGTTGTCTGTGTCCTGTTTCTTTGTCCAGAATTGACGATAATACGTAATGCATATTTTTGCCTATGCTTATTGTCCATCTCTCTCTGTCAAGCTTGTCTTCTTCACTCTCCCCTTCTCAATTTCTTGCTCTTCCTATCTGGGTGTAATATCCCTTACTATGAACTAAACAATGGGCTAACAGCCGAATTAAACAAAACAAAAGTTTTTTTTCATGAAGCTTACAAAACAATGTTTAGTATCACGGCCTGTGGATCAACTGATAACGCGTTTGACTATGTATTAGAAGATTAAAGGTTCGAATCCTGGCAGGATGTTTGTTCAAGTATCTTGTGTGTGTTTCTTATACACTGTGGGGAAACCAATTGTAACCAGCTACAAATGAAACATACTGACCAGGACATCACCTAACGTCCCCTCATTTATTTTAGATTATCTTTATCTAATTACTTGTAGTATATTTATCTTTGACATATTTTCTGTTTATCTTTGTCACATTACTTCCTATTGTTTGTTTATCTCCATACATTTAAATCATATTGTTGTTTTATGTTTGTCAGAGACTGATCAAAATAATCTTATTTGTAAGCCTACCAGGCGTGTCGTAAGGTTGGTATGGGTCAAGTCAACTATAACGAAATGAATAACTCCGCTGGCGAAGGCTGATGTGTCGGACCGAAAGGTACCTGTGTACGCAGAAGAAGAAGGACCGAAAGGTATAGATATCGCAGTCAAACTGTAAACTAGCGATACAACGCATTCCGTTCTCCGGACTACATCCTGCTAGTTGCAAAGTCGTTTTCATGGCTTGGTAGCAGGAGGTTGAGAACGAACGAACGAAGAAGAAGAAGAAGTACAACTCAATTCATGACAGAAAAAGGTTCTCGGTCAATATGCTGATGACGCGATGTAGAAAAAGCCGATAGGAATATGCAGCTCTGATTAACATGTTCTGCTTTTCCAGAAAAACTGCCAGGTTTGGTAACTAAGGTTTACGCAGAATGTTCGTAGAATGTCCGTAAAATGTTCGTAGAATGTGCGAATTGAGGAAGGCTGCACAGGTGACGGTAGAGAGGAGAACTACAAATCTGATATGATGGGACTGTCTGAAACAAGGTGGGAAGGAGTTGTAAGAAAGAAACTAAGGAAACGGGAAATGCTGCTGTCCCCAGAGGACACGGAAGTAGGTGCTCACCATAGAGAAATTATGGCCCTAATGCTTTTAAAAGAGGCACCAAAGGTACTCAAAGAATGGGAGGAAGTAGAATCCAGAATGATACAGGATACTAGATACTTTCAAAATATCAGAATGAAGATAACGATGAACATTGTCAAGGAAGATTCCGTGAATGAAGAATGTTCTTCTACACTTCAAACTACACGTATAATGATTAGAAGGAGATAACAAGACATGACGATTTTGATGGGAGATTTTACTGCCAATGTAGGGAATAATGATATCGGGTTTTGAAGAGCTCATAGCTGAAGTGCCATCTCCACATCGACAGTCTACTGCGAGGAATCTCCAACATTCTCTGCCTCTTGTCCTGGTGTTGCAATCTGCCAGCCATTGGAACATTTCCATTTTGGATGTTATTCTCCCACTTGAAGCGTTGTTTAGGCTTGCCCTCCCTATTGCCCTCCCTATTGCCCTCCCTATTGCCCTCCCTATTGCCCTCCCTATTGCCCTCCCTATTGCCCTCCCTATTGCCTTCCAGTATTGCCCTCCCTATTGCCTTCCAGTATTGCCCTCCCTATTGCCCTCCCTATTGCCCTCCCTATTGCCTTCCAGTATTGCCCTCCCTATTGCCCTCCCTATTGCCTTCCAGTATTGCCCTCCCTATTGCCTTCCCTATTGCCCTCCCTATTGCCTTCCCTATTGCCCTCCCTATTGCCTTCCCTATTGCCCTCCCTATTGCCTTCCCTATTGCCCTCCCTATTGCCTTCCCTATTGCCCTCCCTATTGCCTTCCAGTATTGCCCTCCCTATTGCCTTCCCTATTGCCTTCCCTATTGCCTTCCCTATTGCCTTCCAGTATTGCCCTCCCTATTGCCTTCCGTATTGCCCTCCCTATTGCCTTCCCTATTGCCCTCCCTATTGCCTTCCAGTATTGCCCTCCCTATTGCCTTCCCTATTGCCCTCCCTATTGCCTTCCAGTATTGCCCTCCCTATTGCCCTCCCTATTGCCTTCCAGTATTGCCCTCCCTATTGCCTTCCCTATTGCCCTCCCTATTGCCTTCCAGTATTGCCCTCCCTATTGCCCTCCCTATTGCCTTCTCTATTGCCCTCCCTATTGCCTTCCAGTATTGCCCTCCCTATTGCCTTCCAGTATTGCCCTCCCTATTGCCTTCCAGTATTGCCCTCCCTATTGCCTTCCCTATTGCCCTCCCTATTGCCTTCCAGTATTGTCCTCCCTATTGCCCTCCCTATTGCCTTCCAGTATTGCCCTCCCTATTGCCTTCCAGTATTGCCCTCCCTATTGCCTTCCCTATTGCCCTCCCTATTGCCTTTCAGTATTGCCCTCCCTATTGCCTTCCCTATTGCCCTCCCTATTGCCTTCCAGTATTGCCTTCCCTATTGCCCTCCCTATTGCCTTCCAGTATTGCCCTCCCTATTGCCTTCCAGTATTGCCCTCCCTATTGCCCTCCCTATTAACCCTCCCTATTGCCTTCCAGTATTGCCTTCCAGTATTGCCTTCCAGTATTGCCTTCCAGTATTGCCTTCCAGTATTGCCTTCAGCTCGGTGTCCCAACCAATTCTTACTGTGGACGTTAGTCGATGCCGAAACAATTAACAAAGATCTGGCACAAGGAAGCATCCTAGCACCTATATTGTATAACATACAGACCAATGATCAACCTATCGGCACATAAGTGATCAAATTAATGAATTCCAACGACACATCAGTCGATGCCCAAGAAAATGGTTTGAACACAAACTGACAAACGCTTTTGAAACCAAACCACAGCAAAACCTCAACAATTGCTTTCCACCTCAGAAATAGAGAGGCAAAATGAAAACTACAGATCAGATGGCAACAATGATCAAGATGCTGAGCAGCGAATGAATCAGGTCGTAATACAAGCGGACATTGAATGCTCTAAAGAAATCTCGACCTAGAATGAGCTGCCGCTGCACTCCCCTAACTTCATCTTCATCAGGTCGTAATACAAGCGGACATTGAATGCTCTAAAGAAATCTCGACCTATAATGAGCTGCCGCTGCACTCCCCTAACTTCATCTTCATCAGGTCGTAATACAAGCGGACATTGAATGCTCTAAAGAAATCTCGACCTATAATGAGCTGCCGCTGCACTCCCCTAACTTCATCTTCATCAGGTCGTAATACAAGCGGACATTGAATGCTCTAAAGAAATCTCGACCTAGAATGAGCTGCCGCTGCACTCCCCTAACTTCATCTTCATCAGGTCGTAATACAAGCGGACATTGAATGCTCTAAAGAAATCTCGACCTATAATGAGCTGCCGCTGCACTCCCCTAACTTCATCTTCATCAGGTCGTAATACAAGCGGACATTGAATGCTCTAAAGAAATCTCGACCTAGAATGAGCTGCCGCTGCACTCCCCTAACTTCATCTTCATCAGGTCGTAATACAAGCGGACATTGAATGCTCTAAAGAAATCTCGACCTAGAATGAGCTGCCGCTGCACTCCCCTAACTTTATCTTCATCAGGTCGTAATACAAGCGGACACTGAATGCTCTAAAGAAGTCTCGACCTAGAATGAGCTGCCGCTGCACTCCCCTAACTTCATCTTCATCAGGTCGTAATACAAGCGGACACTGAATGCTCTAAAGAAATCTCGACCTAGAATGAGCTGCCGCTGCACTCCCCTAACTTCATCTTCATCAGGTCGTAATACAAGCGGACATTGAATGCTCTAAAGAAATCTCGACCTAGAATGAGCTGCCGCTGCACTCCCCTAACTTCATCTTCATCAGGTCGTAATACAAGCGGACACTGAATGCTCTAAAGAAGTCTCGACCTAGAATGAGCTGCTGCTGCACTTCCCTAACTTCATCTTCATCAGGTCGTAATACAAGCGGACACTGAATGCTCTAAAGAAATCTCGACCTAGAATGAGCTGCCGCTGCACTCCCCTAACTTTATCTTCATCGGGTCGTAATACAAGCGGACATTGAATGCTCTAAATAAATCTCGACCTAGAATGAGCTGCCGCTGCACTCCCCTAACTTCATCTTCATCAGGTCGTAATACAAGCGGACATTGAATGCTCTAAAGAAATCTCGACCTAGAATGAGCTGCCGCTGCACTCCCCTAACTTCATCTTCATCAGGTCGTAATACAAGCGGACATTGAATGCTCTAAAGAAATCTCGACCTAGAATGAGCTGCCGCTGCACTCCCCTAACTACAAAAAACGCCTGTTCCAGCTGTTGTCCTCCTATCCTAAAACGTTCCAGCTGATCCTATCACTTTCAACGGTTCACCAGAGACAGACTGTAGATTCGCTGTCTTGTACACTAGTCTACAATACTTCTTTATCTTCCTATATAAGTTTTCACTGATGATGGAGACCTCAGCTCCGGAGTCTACTAACCCACCTACTCTTACATTTCCTTATTCCAAAATGCAGGAGTTAGGGTCACAAATCATATTAATGGTGAATTTTCGGGAATTTATAAAAGGTCGCCTCTCGCTTGTCCCTCTTGGAGAGTGACTTAATCTTTTCCCGACCGGCTATATCTGCCATTGTTTGCTCTCACGGTGCCCTTTTGGTTCCCCCTGCCATAGTGGGCTGCCGTTCTGCCTGGCTGTCTCCTCTGCTCCATACTGGGCTGTCCAGGCTATCTACACCAGCTGGCGATATGACCTTCCCGATTACACCTATAACAGATAACCGGTCGCCGTACCTCTAGAAAGGGCTTAGCTCTGCCGTTCTCTCCGTTCTTGCGCCAAGTAGGTCTGACGTAATTAATTTCCATTTATTCCTCCCTTCTGCTTTCTCCCTCTCGTCGATCGATAGCTGGCTGTCTGTCAGTGCCTGAGCTAATGTTTCTGCCTAGTATGAGGTCGAATCTTCTACGCAAGTTCTGCTCTGATACCGCTGACTGGATGGCCTCGTTTAAGGTTTTAGGGGCCTCTCTCATTAATTTTAAACGTATGCGTCTGAGCACAGGGCGTCTTCAAAAATTGTTATAAGCTGGCTGCTTATTTCCACTGACTCCATGTCTTGACATATGAACGCCTCTTCCGTTAGGTTCAACAGGCGACCACTAAAGAGTTGGACGCTCTCTTGTCTGTCATGTTTTAGCTTCCTCAATGCAGACACAGCGTATTGCGGATCCATGACCTCCGCATATCTCCGAGTTAAGTCCTTCTTGACTTCGTCCCATGTCTGTCCTGGTGCCTGTTGCAATCTTTGTCTCATATGGTCTTGAACAAATCCTGCGCTTATTTGGAATGCAATTTTCCCCTTATCTTCATCGCTAACGTTATTCAGATAGGCATACTTGTCTAAGCTGTTCATCCATTTCTTAATGAGTTTCAGGTTTCCGTCGAATGGGGCTATCATGTCTGTTATATTGTTATGTGATGTGGCTAGCGATAGTCTATTCAGCGTGTCTGTTATATTGCTATGTGATGTGGCTAGCGATAGTCTATTCAGCGTGTCTGTTATATTGTTATGTAATGTGGCTAGCGATAGTCTATTCAGCGTGTCTGTTATATTGCTATGTGATGTGGCTAGCGATAGTCTATTCAGCGTGTCTGTTATACTGTTATGTAATGGGGCTAGCGATAGTCTATTCAGCGTGTCTGTTATATTATGTGTGATGTGGTTAGCGATAGTCTATTCAGCGTGTCTGTTATATTGCTATGTGATGTGGCTAGCGATAGTCTATTCAGCGTGTCTGTTATATTGTTATATGATGTGGCTAGCAATAGTCTATTCAGCGTGTCTGTTACATTGCTATGTGATGTGGCTAGCGATAGTCTATTCAGCGTGTCTGTTACATTGCTATGTGATGTGGCTAGCGATAGTCTATTCAGCGTGTCTGTTAGTGCTGTCGTCTGTTCGTTGGCCATTATTTTCAAGACCCCGTTACTCGTAAAGAGCTTTTACAGGTAAAAAAAAAAAAATACTACTCTGTCGTGTAGCAAAACAAATGTCCGTTTGTCAGTAATGCAATAATGTTGAGAAAAAAAAATATGTCACACTTACCAGTCAAATGATTGGAAAAGCTGTCTATGGTAACTAACACTCTAGCCACTAGAACCTCCTCTACTCCTAACTACACACAACAAGTTATATATAACCGCGACACTCGTGTTAAACAGGCAAATAAAGATCTGTAGCTACACACGCACTATATTTATAAAACTACCACGACAAGCCGTGGTCAACAGGCTCCAAAATAATAATGTGTAACAGGCCTCACTGTTTGCCCTGGCCGTTATTCTAACTTAGAACATTCTCACACTCATCCACATCATCATGACCACACACTGTAAATAATATAGCACACAGCAGATGGCATATTTATTACATAATATTCATATCAAAAAATTAGTAGTGAAATTACAAACACAATTCAATACATATCATCTTTACTAATTATTCCTATGTTATATATAAGTTAATACAAATATTAAATAAAGCGAAAATTTTAAGCATAAGCTATTGATGGAATTCCCAACTATCTAAACCCAGTTCTATTGCCTTGCAATTACATCACACACACCTCGCCTTAACTGCGTCCTCAACACACCTTATCAAATACTCTTCCTCACTCAAATCCCCTCAGGCGGGTGATCTGGACATACCTCGTTCACATTGTGTCCTGCTTACACCACAACGTTCAGATTATCACTTAATACAAAACTCACACACCTACTTGAGCGATCCTGTTCTATCACTAACATTCGTGCAACAGTCTATCAATCGCTCCTTTATCTAAGTCGGTGAGTTAAACATACTATCTAAATTCAGTATCTCGCTCTCATCTCTCTATTCCTCCTCTTCATCCAGCCTCCTGAGCTAAACTTTGTCTCGAGTTATATTGTAGCAGATCCTCTATTTCTTTGCCCTGGCCGTGATCTAACTTAGACCATTCTCACACTCATCCACATCATCATGACCATACTCAGTAAATGACATATCACACATCAGGTGGCATATTTATTAAATCATACTCATATCATAGAATGAGTAGAGAAATTACAAACACAATATAATACATATCTTAACTAAACTTTGTACTAAAACGGGAATTGTAAGCATTAGCTATTGATGGAATTCCCAACTATCTAAAAACCCAGTTCTATTGCCTTGCAATTGCATCACACACACATCGCCTTAACTGCGTCTTCAACACACCTTATCAGATACTCTTCCTCACTGAAATCCCCTCAGGCGGGCGATCTCGACATAACTCGTTCACAATGTGTCCTTGCTTACAAACACACTTTCAGATTATCTATTAATGCAAAAATCACACACCTATTTGAGCGCCCCTGTTCTATCACCAAACATTCGTCCAACCGTCAATCAATCGCTCCTCTATCTAAGTCGGTGAGTTAAACATACTATCCACATTCAGTCCCTCTCTCTCCCATACAGCCTCTCTCTATCTAGCCTCTCCATCTCTCATCCAGCCCCCTGAGCTAAACTTTGTCTCGAGTTATATATCCTCAAGCAAGGCCAGAGCTTGACCAATCGATCTCAGGTATGGTCATCTTCAATTCCAATTGGAACGAACCACTTTGCACACCTGTCACTCATTCTCTCGCAGCAAGCCCCGTTGCCAATTTCGTCTGTCAATCAATCTCCCCCTACCAAAATCGGAAGGCCAGTGGTCAGTTTCTACCTGTCCACATTCCTTAACCCAACTCTGTTCTCCTTTGCTGAGACAGTGAGTGACCTTGACATGCATTCATGTAGCTTTAAGCTTTAACATGTTCAGGCATCCTAAACTCCCCTTGCTCCGGCGGGAACTGTTACATTACCTCCCTAAACTACAGACCGAAACATGGATGGTCATTTTTTTCATCTGGCAAATGACCACCATTTTCGTCTCTACTATCCAAAATGTAAACACTACTCCTGTTTACAACTTCACTCACATCGTACATGCATAAAAAGACATGTCATTTGATACATATAAACTTTTTGTAATACATACACAATCAATACAAGCAGAAGAAAAACACTGTGGCTGGGCGTTTTTACAACACAAACCAACACTTTTACATCGTTTTACAGTCAAATTCACCTAAGTCTGTCCCTGCGGGACCTTTAACTCATCAAAACAGAAACACCTTAAGGAATTCTCCTTACTCATTGAGGTCAATATACCTCGACCTGTTCCCGTGCCTTCCTCTAAGGACACGAACCTTCATTGTTACACACGACCAGTTCAGGTCAATTTTCTCAGGCGGTCTCATTACACGCCTGGCCGACGATTCACTTCATACTAACTCCTGTGAGGCCACGAACTTACGTGGGTTATCCTCAGGCTAGTTATCATTGTCTCTCTTGACAGCTATCCCCTCTCAAAGAAAACAGCAACATTCTTTATGTTTCCCACAAAAACGATATTTGACAACATATGTCATAGTCAATATTAAACTTCTGATCAATGTAGTCTTCTCTGCAAAGACTCCACATACATGTGATTCTGGAACTCGTGGTGACTTGTGCTTGCGGAGGCCTACAGTCTGGATGAGATATACTGCTCTGTAGATCACCTTAATAACCTGTATCAAATACCTGTAAACATGATGATTCAACAACAACAAAAAAAACAACAACAAAATAAAGAAAAATTCAATGCATACTATATCGACCATACAACCCACTAAAAATGCAAGTAATACCATTAGTCAAAACCCAAACACCAAATGCAAATGTCAAAATATTTGCACACAAAAACATGATCAAATGCCATCAACCTTCACTCCTGCTCGTGCCCCACAGATGAGCACCTGTTAATGCCCCCTTCAAAAGATACTAAACTATGACTAAGTTCTAACTTAATCAGGTACTAAACTATGTCCCTAAACTATGACTAAGTTGTAACTTAATCAGATACTAAACTATGTCACTAAACTATGACTAAGTTCTAATTTAATCAGATACTAAACTATGTCACTAAATCAGATACTAAACTATGTCACTAAACTATGACTAAGTTCTAACTTAATCAGATACTAAACTATGTCTGAGTCAAAAGTCAAAAACCGAATCGTCCACCTGTCGAATTACGTCATGCTGTAACCCTACTAGTCCGGGTGCAGTCTTTGTCCCGAGGAATCAAAACCGAGTGTTCTGATCTAACTAATTTACCGCTGTTTCCACAAATTCCCCGAATCAAAGCTACCTGGTCAGATTTTGACCGAAACATCGCGTCCACGTGTTACCCTTCGTCGCGTAATCATTACCTGGCGCATCCAGCTATCCTGCGTCTCTTGTCCGTTCTGTCCGTTTCTCTGGTCGGAAATGTCTCTTTGATCTCGGTCAGTCTTCGCTTCAGACTGACCGTCCGCTCATTGTCTGGCGTTTACTTGAGACAACGAATTCAAAGGAATTTTTTAACATCTAGTCATTCCTCCATCTCTATACCCTACCCCCTAATTATCCAAATCTCCGTTTCCCAAGGATAACGGTAGATGAAACAAATGTTATGCAAATGCATACATTAACTGGAGTTTCACATGATAGCCCATGTGAGTAAGTACTCCACACGACTTTACCTAATTCCATTTCTGATTTCCATGTTTTTGGCTAGCGTCAGTAAACATTGCATCAACCGTTCCTTGTCAGTACTGCTTATTTTAACCAGACTATGCGCTGCCCCATCAGCTGTCTCTGATTGCTGCGCGATTTCCTCCTGTAAAACGCCCATCGTCTGGTCTGTTTGTTTCACAGCTGTTTGGTTCGTACCCACCGGTTCTCTGGTAGTGTTACGTACACTTACATCGTCCGCTACTTCAGCCTTCCGTCCATCTGTATTCACTATTTGTGGGAAAGACCTTTCACACTGTTCGTTTGACTGTTGGCTTATCTCGAACTGAGATCTTTTCATCTTTGCTTCGATGACTGGTTCGCTGTCCTGGCTGTGGTTAACCTGTCTTTCCCTTTTCTTCGTTTTCCTTAGAAACTCTGTTCCTCCTTTGTTGGCTGCTGTTGGTGCGTCCGTTTCGCATTCCAACTGTGCGTCATTTCCACTTCCTTCCTCGGTGGCCGAAGGGTTGTCCCTTCTTTCGGTCTGTTCAACCACTTCTCCCGCATGGCTAGAACCTGGCTTGGGTGGGCACGAAACCATAGCTGGTCCTGCCACCATTCCTCCTCCTCTCCTTTCCTCTTTATCTGGCGAATCTCCGACTATTTCCTTGTTCGATTCTTCGTCGACTTTAACTAATGTTCTACCAGACTTGACGACAAGTTCCTGGTAAACTTGGCTCCTTTCAGCACGCCCGACCAGGTTAATCGACGTAATACCCTCTTCCTGAATTCTCGGCATACGCTGTCCAATGATGTAACATTTCCTCTGGACCTTTGAGCGAACGTTTGTCTCGTTTGCATTGCGTAACCTGCCCTCCGTCCCTAACTTTTCTGGATACACAAAACCTGTATCTCTTTCTTTCCGTCCATCCGCCTCGTGCTCAAAGTCTCTTTGATAGCTCCTGTCCTGCCTCTCCATCTGTAACCGTACAAAAGGCCTCTTGTGGGCTAAAAATCTGCCCGATTCAAACTTCTGCCCAACCATTCCTCCTCCTATCACTTGACTTGGCCTCTGCACCTGGGTCAAACTCCCCTTTTTGCCACCTCTGTCCAGCCGTCCACACACGTCCGTCCTGAGATTTCCACCTCTGTCCCTCCACGGATCGGAATGTGGAAGTTGGATGGGCTTCCTACTCACTTTCCTACCACTCTGTCCCCTTCTAAAATACTGGGCCGTGTTTACTTCTGTGATTTCTTGATTTCTTCTCTCCTTCCTAGCTGGTTTGAAAGCTCCGTTTTCAAACTGTTGCAACAGCTGTCGCAGCTTCCATTGGAGATCTTTTTCCTGTCTTTCCAGCCGAATGACTCTGCCTGTTAGTTCTCTTAGCTGGTTTTGTAGTTGACTTTTGTCCTCCCACTTATCGCTGACTGTAGCTCGTGCCATGAAAGGCTTGTTTTTGACAAACAGTCCTCCTCTTCTCCAGGAACTGTTAATATTCCGAAGAATATTAGGGCATCCGATAGACAAATGTCCAAAAGCTAGACAATGATAACATTGTTTAACATTGTCCAACCTCGACATATTGAATAAACCCGTCTGGCCCACCCAAAAAAATTTATAAGACTGTCAAGTACGCACAAAGTCTTGTCAATAATACAACAATGGGTGGAAGAAAAATGTCACACTTACCAGTCAGATGATTGGAAAAGCTGTCTATGGTACTAACACTCTAACCACTAGCTACTCCTCTATTCCTAACTACACACACAAGTTATATATAACTGCGACACTTGTGTTAAACATGCAAATCAAGATCTATAGCTACACACGCACTATATTTATAAATCTACCACGACTATCCTGGTCACGGCACCAAAATAATAATAACGTGTAGCAGATCCTCTATTTCTTTGCCCTGGCCGTGATCTAACTTAGACCATTCTCACACTCATCCACATCATCATGACCATACTCAGTAAATGACATATCACACATCAGGTGGCATATTTATTAAATCATACTCATATCATAGAATGAGTAGAGAAATTACAAACACAATATAATACATATCTTAACTAAACTTTGTACTAAAACGGGAATTGTAAGCATTAGCTATTGATGGAATTCCCAACTATCTAAAAACCCAGTTCTATTGCCTTGCAATTGCATCACACACACATCGCCTTAACTGCGTCTTCAACACACCTTATCAGATACTCTTCCTCACTGAAATCCCCTCAGGCGGGCGATCTCGACATAACTCGTTCACAATGTGTCCTTGCTTACAAACACACTTTCAGATTATCTATTAATGCAAAAATCACACACCTATTTGAGCGCCCCTGTTCTATCACCAAACATTCGTCCAACCGTCAATCAATCGCTCCTCTATCTAAGTCGGTGAGTTAAACATACTATCCACATTCAGTCCCTCTCTCTCCCATACAGCCTCTCTCTATCTAGCCTCTCCATCTCTCATCCAGCCCCCTGAGCTAAACTTTGTCTCGAGTTATATATCCTCAAGCAAGGCCAGAGCTTGACCAATCGATCTCAGGTATGGTCATCTTCAATTCCAATTGGAACGAACCACTTTGCACACCTGTCACTCATTCTCTCGCAGCAAGCCCCGTTGCCAATTTCGTCTGTCAATCAATCTCCCCCTACCAAAATCGGAAGGCCAGTGGTCAGTTTCTACCTGTCCACATTCCTTAACCCAACTCTGTTCTCCTTTGCTGAGACAGTGAGTGACCTTGACATGCATTCATGTAGCTTTAAGCTTTAACATGTTCAGGCATCCTAAACTCCCCTTGCTCCGGCGGGAACTGTTACAATATACACTCAAGGAAAGTCAGAGCTAGACCAATGGATCTCAGGGGATTGGTCTATTCAGTCTTATTGGAACGAAACACTTTGCACACCTGTCACTCATTCTCTCGCAGCAAGCCCCGCTGCCAATCCGTGTGTCAATCATTCTCTTCCTACCCAAATCGGAAGGCCAGTGGTCAGCTCCTACCTGTCCACATTCTTTGCCCCAACTCTGTTCTCCTTTGTTGAGACGATGAGTGACCTTGACACGCATTCAGGTACATTTGTTATCAGCAACCACATCGCCCCGGTCCTAATCTCTCTGCTCCAGCGGGAACTGTTACACTATCAATGATACTCAACTGGTATCAATATTGGTTTATGTACATTGTCATATTTTGTGATGTAATATTTATATTGTTCCATTGATATTGCCTTTTTTTCAAAATTCCTAATTAGCGTTGAATTTAATAAATTAAATAATTTAGGTGTGATAAAACGGTACGATCTTACGCAACCAATATGGATATCAGTGTGCTTACCTGCATGCAGCACAAGAGCCATGTTTCAGAAATTGACTATCTACCTGTAATTCTTGTTCAGACTTTATTAAACATATTTCCTTTTCGGATAGTTTTATGGGAAATAAATTCACTTACAAATTTGTAACATTTTCAGAACTGACGTAAATATATGTTTTTGTATTGTTTTTCGAAAGCTATATTGCTGGTATGTTTTTAAATGATGAGAAACAATTTTTAAAATAGTGCACGACCTATTATTATTGCTCCTTTTGCGTATATGTATTGTTATTGCCTTCATTGCGTATACATATTTTTACTGCCCTGTCTGCGTATACCAATTGTTATTGCCCTTTCTGTGTATATCCATTATCTGATGCAACTCTGGTTTGACTTTCTTGGAATAGACAAAATATGTAACCATGTCTCCATTTTTCTATCTGTAAAATCCTCAGTAGGACTGTTGTCTGTGTCCTGTTTCTTTGTCCAGAATTGACGATAATACGTAATGCATATTTTTGCCTATGCTTATTGTCCATCTCTCTCTGTCAAGCTTGTCTTCTTCACTCTCCCCTTCTCAATTTCTTGCTCTTCCTATCTGGGTGTAATATCCCTTACTATGAACTAAACAATGGGCTAACAGCCGAATTAAACAAAACAAAAGTTTTTTTCATGAAGCTTACAAAACAATGTTTAGTATCACGGCCTGTGGATCAACTGATAACGCGTTTGACTATGTATTAGAAGATTAAAGGTTCGAATCCTGGCAGGATGTTTGTTCAAGTATCTTGTGTGTGTTTCTTATACACTGTGGGGAAACCAATTGTAACCAGCTACAAATGAAACATACTGACCAGGACATCACCTAACGTCCCCTCATTTATTTTAGATTATCTTTATCTAATTACTTGTAGTATATTTATCTTTGACATATTTTCTGTTTATCTTTGTCACATTACTTCCTATTGTTTGTTTATCTCCATACATTTAAATCATATTGTTGTTTTATGTTTGTCAGAGACTGATCAAAATAATCTTATTTGTAAGCCTACCAGGCGTGTCGTAAGGTTGGTATGGGTCAAGTCAACTATAACGAAATGAATAACTCCGCTGGCGAAGGCTGATGTGTCGGACCGAAAGGTACCTGTGTACGCAGAAGAAGAAGGACCGAAAGGTATAGATATCGCAGTCAAACTGTAAACTAGCGATACAACGCATTCCGTTCTCCGGACTACATCCTGCTAGTTGCAAAGTCGTTTTCATGGCTTGGTAGCAGGAGGTTGAGAACGAACGAACGAAGAAGAAGAAGAAGTACAACTCAATTCATGACAGAAAAAGGTTCTCGGTCAATATGCTGATGACGCGATGTAGAAAAAGCCGATAGGAATATGCAGCTCTGATTAACATGTTCTGCTTTTCCAGAAAAACTGCCAGGTTTGGTAACTAAGGTTTACGCAGAATGTTCGTAGAATGTCCGTAAAATGTTCGTAGAATGTGCGAATTGAGGAAGGCTGCACAGGTGACGGTAGAGAGGAGAACTACAAATCTGATATGATGGGACTGTCTGAAACAAGGTGGGAAGGAGTTGTAAGAAAGAAACTAAGGAAACGGGAAATGCTGCTGTCCCCAGAGGACACGGAAGTAGGTGCTCACCATAGAGAAATTATGGCCCTAATGCTTTTAAAAGAGGCACCAAAGGTACTCAAAGAATGGGAGGAAGTAGAATCCAGAATGATACAGGATACTAGATACTTTCAAAATATCAGAATGAAGATAACGATGAACATTGTCAAGGAAGATTCCGTGAATGAAGAATGTTCTTCTACACTTCAAACTACACGTATAATGATTAGAAGGAGATAACAAGACATGACGATTTTGATGGGAGATTTTACTGCCAATGTAGGGAATAATGATATCGGGTTTTGAAGAGCTCATAGCTGAAGTGCCATCTCCACATCGACAGTCTACTGCGAGGAATCTCCAACATTCTCTGCCTCTTGTCCTGGTGTTGCAATCTGCCAGCCATTGGAACATTTCCATTTTGGATGTTATTCTCCCACTTGAAGCGTTGTTTAGGCTTGCCCTCCCTTTTGCCCTCCCTATTGCCCTCCCTATTGCCCTCCCTATTGCCTTCCAGTATTGCCCTCCCTATTGCCTTCCAGTATTGCCCTCCCTATTGCCCTCCCTATTGCCATCCCTATTGCCTTCCAGTATTGCCCTCCCTATTTCCCTCCCTATTGCCCTCCCTATTGCCTTCCAGTATTGCCCTCCCTATTGCCTTCCCTATTGCCCTCCCTATTGCCTTCCCTATTGCCCTCCCTATTGCCTTCCAGTATTGCCCTCCCTATCGCCTTCCCTATTGCCCTCCCTATTGCCTTCCCTATTGCCCTCCCTATTGCCTTCCAGTATTGCCCTCCCTATTGCCTTCCCTATTGCCTTCCCTATTGCCTTCCCTATTGCCTTCCAGTATTGCCCTCCCTATTGCCTTCCCTATTGCCCTCCCTATTGCCTTCCGTATTGCCCTCCCTATTGCCTTCCAGTATTGCCCTCCCTATTGCCTTCCATATTGCCCTCCCTATTGCCTTCCAGTATTGCCCTCCCTATTGCCCTCCCTATTGCCTTCCAGTATTGCCCTCCCTATTGCCTTCCCTATTGCCCTCCCTATTGCCTTCCAGTATTGCCCTCCCTATTGCCCTCCCTATTGCCTTCCCTATTGCCCTCCCTATTGCCTTCCAGTATTGCCCTCCCTATTGCCTTCCAGTATTGCCCTCCCTATTGCCTTCCAGTATTGCCCTCCCTATTGCCCTCCCTATTGCCCTCCCTATTGCCCTCCCTATTGCCTTCCAGTATTGTCCTCCCTATTGCCCTCCCTATTGCCTTCCCTATTGCCCTCCCTATTGCCTTCCCTATTGCCCTCCCTATTGCCTTCCAGTATTGCCCTCCCTATTGCCTTCCCTATTGCCTTCCCTATTGCCTTCCCTATTGCCTTCCAGTATTGCCCTCCCTATTGCCTTCCCTATTGCCCTCCCTATTGCCTTCCCTATTGCCCTCCCTATTGCCTTCCAGTATTGCCCTCCATATTGCCTTCCATATTGCCCTCCCTATTGCCTTCCAGTATTGCCCTCCCTATTGCCCTCCCTATTGCCTTCCAGTATTGCCCTCCCTATTGCCTTCCCTATTGCCCTCCCTATTGCCTTCCAGTATTGCCCTCCCTATTGCCTTCCCTATTGCCCTCCCTATTGCCTTCCAGTATTGTCCTCCCTATTGCCCTCCCTATTGCCTTCCAGTATTGCCCTCCCTATTGCCTTCCAGTATTGCCCTCCCTATTGCCTTCCCTATTGCCCTCCCTATTGCCTTCCAGTATTGTCCTCCCTATTGCCCTCCCTATTGCCTTCCAGTATTGCCCTCCCTATTGCCTTCCAGTATTGCCCTCCCTATTGCCTTCCCTATTGCCCTCCCTATTGCCTTTCAGTATTGCCCTCCCTATTGCCTTCCCTATTGCCCTCCCTATTGCCTTCCAGTATTGCCTTCCCTATTGCCCTCCCTATTGCCTTCCAGTATTGCCCTCCCTATTGCCTTCCAGTATTGCCCTCCCTATTGCCCTCCCTATTGCCCTCCCTATTGCCTTCCAGTATTGCCTTCCAGTATTGCCTTCCAGTATTGCCTTCCAGTATTGCCTTCCAGTATTGCCTTCCAGTATTGCCTTCAGCTCGGTGTCCCAACCAATTCTTACTGTGGACGTTAGTCGATGCCGAAACAATTAACAAAGGTCTGGCACAAGGAAGCATCCTAGCACCTATATTGTATAACATACAGACCAATGATCAACCTATCGGCACATAAGTGATCAAATTAATGAATTCCAACGACACATCAGTCGATGCCCAAGAAAATGGTTTGAACACAAACTGACAAACGCTTTTGAAACCAAACCACAGCAAAACCTCAACAATTGCTTTCCACCTCAGAAATAGAGAGGCAAAATGAAAACTACAGATCAGATGGCAACAATGATCAAGATGCTGAGCAGCGAATGAGCTGCAGTGGTCAGCGACTTATAACTGACTGCTAGCGTCAGAGCCAGCGAACCATAACTGCCAAGACCCTTCTACACCTCCACGCGGTGATCCTGTATAACAGGCTGCAGCAGGGCAGACTGGCTAAGGAGAAGGAATGGAAGAGGGAATGCTAACCCGGTACTAAAAAAAATGCTTGCTGGAGTCGGATGTGTTGGACCGAAAAGTGCAAATATCGCAGTCAAGCTGTAAACTACGACACAATGCATTCCGTTATCTGGACTACATTCTGCTACTTAAGCCCTTTCAGTGTTTGGTAGCGGGAGATTGAGAACGAACGAAGCCAAGCCAAAATATAAACAGCGGGAGCTAGAACACAGTACGGCTCTCAAATACCAGGAATAGACAGACCTTTGTGATACACTGCCAGTAGAAAAGAAAAAAAAATCAACCAAAGAAATATGAGAGAAATAATATCATCTGAAGATCAATGGGAAGAGCACATCCAGTTGTTCCTCAAATATCAGCACTCGTCGAGTGTTGCTCCGTAGCCGAGTACGCCACGCCAGTTTGGGAAAACTCTGCATAGTCAAACCCATTTAACAGCAATAAATGAGGCTGGTCGGATAGTTACATGAAGTCTAAGCATACTCCGACTCAAAACATATACCCCATATCCGGCATAGCAACACGTCAGACACGAAAAAATGTCGCATCTGAAATCGAAAGAGAGAAAAGGGTAAACGTCTCAAGGCAACCTTTGTTTGGACATAACGTGCAGTGCACACTACTGACATGTAGACGCATTTTCTTACAGTCAACACGCCCATCCAGACTAGTCCTGGAAAACACCGCTATATAAAATGGAATGAACTGACGAAGGTCCCCTGGATGGATCTGCGAGAGGAACCTATCATTGGATACCCCTTGCTTATGCAACATCGGAAACACTAAATAGCCCCCGAACAGGCGTATCACGATGCAATGAAGAACTTAAAGAGATATGGATGCAGGGATGGTGTTACATGTGAATGTAAAACAACACAATATCCAGACCTCCTGAAGATTTCCTTCTGGTTATATGCACCATGGATAATCGATAACATATTGAGGTTGATTGACAATGTCATCTATGGGGTGAAACATAGAAACTTGATGTCTGGTCAGGTGCCCAAGGCACAGAAAGGGCTAGTTAGCAAGGCAGCGAAGAAGGGAACGCCACCCCGCCTCAGAACTAGCTAAAATATAGTACCAGGAAGGCCCAAACATACATCACCAGTTACCGTCAACTTTACATTGCATTTTCCGGTCTGCAAAATATTGTATCACAAGTTGAGAAGCTTCGCAGCTTGATATAACACCAAATATTTACGTTCTTTAAAATAAGCAAATGAGATTACCCCGGGTCGATTAAATCAACATCTCAATTAATGTATACATTTTAGCAACCTACACACATGTTACAAACACACATACACGTCACATACACACACACACTACACACTCCACACACCTCACAAACACACACGCGTCATAAACACACACGCCTCACAAACACACACGCCTCACAAACACACACGCGGCACAAACACACACGCCTCACAAACACACACGCCTCACAAACACACAGGCGGCACAAACACACACGCCTCACAAAAACACACGCGGCACAAACACACACGCCTCACAAATACACAAGCGGCACAAACACACACGCCTCACAAAAACACACGCGGCACAAACACACACGCCTTACGAATACACACACGTCACAAACATACACGCCTCACAAACACATGCGTCACAAACACACACGCCTCACAAACACGTGCTTCACAAACACAGAGGTTACATTAGAAGACTCACTATACCAAGAAAGTTAGCAGCACTCAAATTCTCTCAAGTTTAAACGGAATTTAAATTGTATTCCAGACCTACTTAATCGAGATTTTAATTTGCATAATTCTGGATTAGTGAAAAAGTAATTTAGGAGGGCTGAACTGGTGATCGTTTGCAAGCGCTGTGCTTATCTGGGGATATGATTAAAATCTCATGAACAACAGCGAAATGAAATGAGTACGAGAGTGGACGATGGAGACATACAGTGAACATATTTAAGCACGGCTTAATTAATGACTGCAATATGATATGAGAAATATTTTTTATTTACACCTCAAGGGCATGGCTAAATAGTTAGATAAGCGGAGAAATACGATTTTTTAGAAGTAATTTGTAAATTACATTAATCATTCAACTAAATTTCCTACTTAATACTTACATAGTATACATATCGCTATATTTTAATATTTGTATGAATCCTAATTATCGGGGAATCTTAATCCCCCCCCCCCCCCCCCCCACGTACACTTACAGACGAGACAACGACGTCCATTTGACATTATCTAAAAAATAATTAATAAATAAAAGCAGCAGACAGGCTGTGGCTAGTATTATTACGGTATTACTAATACTTTCTTTCTGACTGAGCCACGTATCATGGATATCAAGCTGATGAGATTCAGACTTTTGTTAACAGGCATGATATGAAGATTTTGACAGTGCTCTGCAGGCTGTCTACGGTCCGTACAGATCAGAGCTGACGCCACTCCTAAGTGAAGATGGCAATTCTGTAATCAGCGAGAAAGATAAGCTCCAGGTAAGATGGGCCGAACATGTTTCTAAGGTCCATAATAGACCATCGACTGTTAATGAAGAGACAATTAATCATCTACTCCAAATAGAGATGAATGGGAGCATGGGTGATCCTTCGACCGAGCAGAAACTAGGGCCCAGATTGACCTCCTCGCAAACGACAAAGCTCCGGGAGATGACGCCCTCCCGGCAGAGATCTACAACGCTGACGCCATCCCAGCAGAGATCTATAAAGCTGACGCCATCCCAGCAGAGATTTATAAAGCTGACACCATCCCAGCAGAGATCTATAAAGCTGACGCCCTCCCAGCAGAGATCTATAAAGCTGACGCTATCCCAGCAGAGATCTATAAAGCTGACGCCATCCCAGCAGAGATTTATAAAGCTGACGCTATCCCAGCAAAGATCTATAAAGCTGACGCCCTCCCAGCAGAGATCTATAAAGCTGACGCCATCCCAGCAGAGATCTATAAAGCTGGCGGCCAACAAAATGGCTGAGAACCTTACTCAATTGTTTTGCGAAATGTGGAAGAAAAAGAGCATCCCACAAGAATTCAAGGACGCTTCCATTGTTCATTTACATAATTGTAAAGGCAGTAAATAAATATGTGATAACCACAGATGATTATCTCTGCTGTGCGTAGGAGGAAAAGTGCTTGCAAAAATTGTTCTCCGCAGACTAAATCTTCACCTGAATCAGGGTTTATTACCCGAGACTCAATGAGGCTTTAGGTAGATACGTGGGACAATGGATTTGATGCAAAGCGGATCCAAGAGAAATATTAAGTACATAATGTTTCTCTCTATAGGACGTTTGTGGACCTCACTAATGCATTTGATACTGTAAATCGTAACTGTCTGTGGGTAGTTCTGGCCAAGTTTCGGTGCCCGGCAACATTCGTTGCTATGGTGCACCAATTTCATGATGGCGTGCATGCCCAGGTTATTGATCAAGGAAACTACCATGCCCCCTTTAGTGTTATTTACGGTGTGAAGCATGGATGTGTGCTGGCCCCTGCTCTTTTCAGTATGTGGTTTTCTGCCATGCCGTGGGATGCCTACAGCTATTGCGACGTCGCAGTTGGGCTTCATTACCGCACCGACGGCGGACTATTCAATCTGAGAAGGTTCGAGGTCAAAACCAAAATCCACAACGTGATTTTCTTTATGCTGATGACTGTGCCTTAAATTCCATTACGGAGTATGACATGTATGAATAGTTCGCCACAGTTTGTGAAGTCTTCAGACTCACCATTTCTATCCCCGAAACAAAGGTCCTATATCAACCGGCTCCAGATATTGCCTGTTCAGAGGCTTCAATCAAGGTACACGGCCACTGTTTTTAAAAAGGTTAACAATTTCATATACATTGACAGTAATTTATCCCAAGTTATTCACATGATGATGAGGTGAATATAAGAATAACTAGCGCAAGTGCGGAATTTGGTAAACTTCATACTAAAGTGTGGGATAGGCGAGGGATCAGGACTCAAACCAAAATAAAGGTCTACGCTGCAATTGTTTTACCAACCCTCTTATGTGCACGTGAAACATGGACCGTCTATAGTTGTCATGTAGGGAAATTAAACCAGTTCCACGTGCATTGCCTGCAGAAACAGCTGAGGATTAGATGGTGACATGTTGCCAAATACAGATGTGTTGGTGCGATCGGGCATGTCCAGTATACACAGCATGATATGTGCAGCACAGCTGAGATGGGCTGGTCGTGTGGTACGCATGTTGGATCAACGTCTACTAAAAGAGCTCCTCTATGGTCAACTACAAAATGTCAAAAGAGCAAGCGGTGGGCAGCGGAAAAGGTACAGGAACACATTGAAGAGATCACTGATCCAGTGCGGTATTAACCACGATTTATGGGAAAGAATCGCCACCAATTGCATAGCCTCGCATAGCACCATTGCTGTGGGTTTTCAGAGACATGAGGCATCAAGAATATATGAGGCCATCCAGGGACGATCGTTCGGCAAGTCAACTCACATCAAACCTTTTTCAACCCAGGTGAAAGGATGTGTCTTATTTCTCCAGTTGTATTCTGGGACATGTCTTGTTGAGTGTATCCGTCATGGCTATTTTAAAGACGACACATTCAGTTTACGAATTCAGTTTTTATATTTAGTTTCTCAATAACCTTCGTCGTGTCGTAGTATATTTGATTTCTAATAGCTGCCTCTTCTAACTATGTAAGATATGTGTTGATTATGTGTCTTTATCTTTTCTGACCTTGCATCTGTGATGTTGTTTGTGTCATTACTAATGTCCGATGCTGGGATATTCTCTGGAGTCTGTCACTTTTATTATTTGTCTTACAAGCAGTTGGACATGGTAGTGGTAGATCGACACAACGGGCCCCAGATGCCTAGGCGAACATTAATATTACTATGTTATCCGTTTCACAATCCCAATGCACCCGGCTCGAATCACGGTCGTATTCATTTTGCCAGACATGAGTTTTTATCGCTCCACCACGTACGGAAAGTAATGGCAACCTACCGTACTGCACTCTGGTCAAGGAACTTGTAACAGCCAAATAGGTTGGCCGTTGTTAGAAGCGAGGTTCTGTAAAGGACATGCTACTGACTTTTTTTCAGACGTTAAGTTACATTTGGTTTTTTTTTTTTCACTCTCAACTCTAAAGTGGTAATATGGCAGTTTTCAAGGTTTGTCGAACGAATGCAAAACCAATACACTATCCAGTTAATAATCCTGTTTATTTAACTTGACTTAACGTCTTTATACTGGTTTAGAAGACTCTGCAGAGTCTGCATACAATCAGTTTCTTGAAGGGTTGTTTAACTAACCAATGTACGAGTTCATCTTGATAGATCATACACTACAGCTAGGTAGACCCACAGCCAGTTAGGCGCCATCTATAGCAGTTCTTAATAAACCACCTGTAGAAATGTATATTTGGGCTGGGAAAGTTTTGACTTGATTGATTCACTGAATCATGTCCAGGGAGCTAAATACCACCGTTAAGGAAGGACCGCTGTGTAGTCGTCATATGACATGTCTTGCGATCTTTCTGGTTCCTTGTGTAAAAAGGACTTAGCTCTAAAAATAGCTGAATTTCAAGCAAGTTGCCACAGTCACTGCTGGCTGGTAACTGAGAGAATCAATATTTACTGTATCAAATATCTGGACCACAGCGAGGCTTAAGTTTCCAACCAAAAGTGACACGAAATATGGCGGTAATATTATGTAATGGCGTGTTGTTACTAGTCTCGATTCACTGGATACCGGTCACACACAAGTCGGGCGGGGGCCAGTCTGTGTGTTTGTGTGGCGTGTTGAAGACCACCTGGTGACTTTTTATACTTAAATTAACAAGAGGTAGGTTAATGGAACTGTGGGAACATCTCTCTACTGTGCGGGGAGTAGTACCAGGAAACAGGGCTATACACCTGTGCTCTTTCTTTAGAGTAAACACGTATTACAGATGTGATTTTATAAAGTGTAGACAAGGCCTACAGTGTCATTTATAAAAAGTTGGCAAGTAATTTATAAAGCGTATTTATGACCACATACGTATTATTTATAAAGTGAAGGCAAGACCTACAGATGTGATATTTATCAAATGTAGGTAGGTGAGGGTTAATAATTGTCTTGTTTTATAAAGCGTAGGCAAGACTAAAATGTGATACTTTTTGTGAAGTGTAGGCATATTCAACATATATTCAGGAAGATTAGGCAGAATAAACATGTTAACAAAAGGCAGTCATGTGAAAAATGGAATCATATGTAATGCTATGGACAGTAAACAGGCTAAACATACGTGATCTGAAGGATATTAAACATGTTAAACATATGAGACATTAATGAAGAGTAGGCAGGTTAAACATATGTGATGTTTATGAAGGGTAGACTGGTTAAACATATACTATGTTTATGAATGGTAGACAGGTTAAACATATGAAATCTTAAGAATATTAAGCATATGTGATATTATGAATAGCAAATAGGAACTTTGCAAGTTAAACATTTATGTTTATGAAGAAAAAACAGGTTAAACATATGTGATTTTTATGCAGATGGGTAAGGATAAAAATGTGTAATTTTCATGTAGAATTTTGCAGGCTAAACATATGTGATGTTTATGAAGAACTTTGCAAGTTAAACATTTATGTTTATGAAGAAAAAACAGGTTAAACATATGTGATTTTAATGAAGAATAGGCGTGTATCTTCTTCTTCTTCTTCGTACGCTGTCAGACGTCAACTTGTATTTGTTCAAAGAAAGCAGCTGTCATCCTGAGGCTGTCGACACTGCCATTGAGTGTGTCTAGTGTTGCCACTGGTGATGGCCACATGTGCTTTCTCTGGTCCTCGTACGTCGTCCAATTTTGCAGCAGATGTTCAGCTGTCATTTTCCCTGTGCCACACGAGCGAATAGGCATGTATGATGTTTGAGACTTATAAACATGGCCTTCACATATTATATTCATAAAGTAGATAAGGCTATGAAGGTGTCATGTTTCATTGTAATGTTGAAGTAGTCAATAAAGATGTATTATTTAAAACTTGAAGGCGGGTAGTACTTACGGACAATTCTTTCATTGTGATTCCGTTAGAATATATTGCTAAACTTGTGAGCCATTGGCTGGTATAATTTCTTGCGCCTGATTGATTTCTACTTAATGAGCGTGTGGTTGCTGTGGTTTCTTAACTTAACTTACGTTTTTATACTGGTTTAGAAGTCTATGCATAGTCTGTAAACAACCAGTTTCATTTACATTTCCTTGCTCTAAAAGCTATGTGCATCCAATCTATATTGTTCGTTGTTTCTTTGTTCGCAGTGAGACATTTGTGTGTGACAATTCACACATTTGCCATAATTTAAAATACAGGATATGCTGGACATAGCAGTTTTGTGTTCTTACTCTGTTAGCTTCCTATAAGAATGTCAGAGGTTAACGGAGAAAGGAGCTTTATACTAAGATAACTATTGATACCATTTTCCAGATTAATTGAGTTTTTGGAGTGAATACATGAGGTGTTTACGGGCTAGTGGTTTTAGTACTGGATACCAGAGTCACGGGTTCGTTCCAGGTAAACACAAGTTACAAAATAAATTATATAAAATCTGACCACTTCGCGGGGAATCATGGAACTAACGATTTCTTAAATTCCGATGCCCGTTTACATGTGTTCTTCTTTGCACACTAATCTTAACGCATGCGCAGGGAATTAACGATTTCTAATATATTTATTTTCTTGATTATGTATGCTGTGAGAGGGAGACCATTTAAGAATCGATTACACATTCTTTGCGATACAAGAATACGATGCGTTGATTGTTATCAAAATAAATTGTTGATCCTTAATATTGACACAAGTACTTTGCTGTATTTACCTCAGGTAGGAGTTAAGCTTGCTTCTTAGTTTTTGTTCCATGTCCACTGGCAATTGAATGATTGATTCTTACATTTGTCATCCGGTGGTATTGTTTTCAAAGCTACCTTTCTAATCTTAGTGAATATCTACAATCAATAAACCTTTGATCTGCAGGAATGGTAGGTTGTGCAGCGCCAACAGTTGGGAAGTCTTCTATCCTACATGAGTTAGGTCACATTGCAAATGCCTCTTAAGACATGTTCTCAGCAGGCACTTTCTCGTCTGTGTGACCTGAACAATCATTTGTTAACTAATTCACAATCTTTCATACTAACACGAACTTCTGTTGTGAATGTCATCGTTCTTCGGGCTGTCTCTCGCGGAGAGGCCCACTGCCCTTCACAAACAAGAAGGCAAGCTTGCTATATATATATTTCTATAGAACATGTTACCCAGGTCTATCGGCTCCACCAGAGGAGCAGACTGGCATTACCAAATTAATGGATACACTGTATGTTGACGAGAGAAGCATTACAGGGGTGGCCAAGTTTACGGGGGAAGTAGATGTGATTATTTGATAGTGACTGGCGAAGGAAAGGTGGGCCACACACATAAACCTACCGGAAACAACCTCGGACGAGACAAGGCTTTTTGGGAAGGTTAGTTAGTTAGTTTTCGGCCAGATGCGTCTCGTCTGACGTTGTCAGCCAGTGTCCATGGATAATCGTTTTACATAGTTGGTCCATTTTATCCGCGGTTGCCCCCTCGTCTGGAAGCCGGCCCAAATCGGCACAGTTAGCTCGCGGGAGAAGCTGATCAGTGGGAAGCGGGAGTTCTCACGAGATGACCGAATCATCGTACCTTCTATATAGAGCGGGAGTTCTCACGAGATGACCGAATCATCGTACCTTCTATATAGACATATTTTCGCATGGAACCGAGTGTACTCGCTCCTCAGTCTGTCTTTCCCTAAGACGCCACAGTCATTCGCTTGTATCTCATTTCGCATGTAGATATTTTCTCTCTCGTTCCTTGGACACGCTACATGTTTGACATTGGTAGGAAAATGTGGATCAGTTGCTGCTTCATCGCTAAACTAATATTGAGAAATAGGGGTAGTGGCGCAAGTTGAATAAACGTTCCTCCTGCTTTCTAGCATCTGGTTTCAATTTCTATGTCGTACCTGCCGTCTTCCGAGAACATACTGTGCAGGTATCTGCCCTCCTGAGCCTGTTGGGACGCTACGTTCGTAATTCTTGAGTAAGGCGGCCCCTGCACTCTGCCCACAATCAGAGTTGTCGTCTTGGACATGTTGATCAGGTCAGGTCATCCCGTAACCGGTGAGGTCGTTGGGGCACACATGAAGACATCCTCACAACTCCACGCCATCCCTCTCTGCCAGAAGCCGCTGCCTGTGACTCTTCTGGTTGGAGACTGGTCCATTCTTTTATGTTGTCTTCCCATCTCTTTTTGGGCCGGCCTCTTTGTCGTCTGCCATGCACCTTCCCGTGGAGGATTGTGTTTGCAAGACCATTTGATCTCGATATGTGACCGTACCAAGTGAGTTTCCTTCTTTTTACAGTTGCCAAGAGATCTTCGAAAGGCCCTATTGCCGTCTTAATTCTATTTCGGATTTCCTCGTTTGTAACTCGATCTTTGTACGTGACGTTTAAAAGTCTTCGGAAACATCTCATCTCCAAGGCATGTATCCTTCGTTGAAGGTCAGCTGTAACTGTCCATGTCTCACACGCATACATAAAACAGCCTATGATTTTGTAGTTTATTTTCTCCTGTATTTAGGAAGCATTGGGAATAAACGTTGTTAAATAGAATTATGATCCGGATAACGTGTGGTAGCCTGACAGAGTTATGTCAATATCTATGTTAAACAGCAGCGGGGATAGCACCCATACCGGACGCACACTCTTGGTGATTTGAAAAAGCCTCTGTGGTTTTATGAGAAATACCGAGTTAAATCGAGGATCCTAACAGATGCAGAGCCATCAGTCACACAGAGGTCATCAGGACGTTCACAATACACCCTCGTAAAGGGCCTATTCCATTACTGTCAGCATAGATTGCTGACATCGTATAGGGCCTACTCCATTACTGTCAGCATAGATGTGCTGATATCGTATAGGGCCTTCTCCATTACTGTCAGCATAGATTGTTGAACACCATTAGAACTGAGTAACCTGCATTATTACGTAATAATTTTTCTTCGTCCTTCCAGCTGAGCAAAATTAACTACTGTTCTTCCTGGTTTATTCTTTTTCTGTCATGAACAAATTAATCTTAACAAATTTGTAGGACGAGGAACAGACATTAAGTAACATCAATTTTATTAAAATTTGTACAAGACTACGAACCATACATTTTGTGTGTCTTATTTTTTGACATAGTCCTTGTGACTGGCAGCACATTTTGTCCATCTGTCCACTAGCTTATGGATGTCCAATACACTTTGACCACCTGTCCACTAGCTTGGGGATGTCCAACACACTTTGTTCACCTGTTCACTAGCTTGTGGATGTCCAACACACTTTGTCCACCTGTCCACTAGCTTGTGGATGTCCAACACACTTGGTCCACCTGTTCACTGGCTTGTGGAAGCCCTCTACAAAAAGTCTTTTTGTGTGACCTTTATCCAATGTTTGCACCGCCTCCATTACCTTGTTGTCACCAGTAAGCCTCTGACCCTGCAAATGTTCTTTCAAGAATCCAAACAAATGAAAGTTTGATGGTGCCAAGTCCTGACTGTGTGCTGGATGTTTAAAGAGTCCAAACAAATGAAAGTCTGATGGTTCCAAGTCCTGACTGTATGTTGGATGTTTCAAAAGTCCAAACAAATGAAAGTTTGATGGTGCCAATTCATGACTGTATACTGGATGTTTCAAGAGTCCAAACAAATGAAAGTCTGATGGTGCCAAGTCCTGACTGTATGCTGGATGTTTCAAGAGTCCAAACAAATGCAAGTTTGATGGTGCCAAGTCATGACTGTATGCTTGACGTTTCTAAACTTCAAATTGAAGAGCACGAACTGTATTCACTTTATGCGCAGCCCGTATGTGGGTGGGCGTTACCGTACAGCAGTTATGCACCTTTTGAGTGAAGTCCCCGCCGTGCCGATCGTATCGCAGACTTCAAACTCTTTATTAGTTTGTCACTGTATCGAGCACCTACCACCGTTTCTTCCATCTCCTGTATATGCACCATTATAGTACCATTAACATCCCAAAAGATGGTCATCATGACTTTCCCAGAGGAAGCCTGTGTTTGGAATATTTCTTAGTCGGAGGCGACGGGTGCTTCCATTGCATCGAATGTCTCTTACTCTAATGGTGTTGTCTCATGTCCCAATTTGATGGGGAAAACCTGGCGGTCCAAATGCCCCTAACATATTGTTGGTCGTGCACACTTGTGATCGTTGAACAGTTGCACTGAGATCTATTTGATACAAACTTTCCTATAGCTGAGGTTTACGCATCGCCGTGACATGTTGAAATGTACGGCTATGCCATAAACAATGACTTCCCGCTGTCATGGACTAGCTTGTCGATCTGCTGTTTCACTATGTCACTTACCACTTACTTGCGTTTTGAAACCTGTCTACCCATTCACATACTTGCCTCTGACTCAAACAACTGTCTCCCCACTTTACTCTTTTTCCTCGGTAGATTTAAGAACGTTTGACACCTTCTGACTACTAAAAACGAACAACACTTCATTGTTCTTCCACGGTGCAAGTCGACAGTGGAGAGGTTATGTTGTACGCCATATTGTGCATGCGTATACTATCATAATCTCTATATGGAGTATTACTTAAGTGCCATTGTGTTTCCTGAAATAAGATTTTCCGCCCTACATACACTTTCATGCACTTTAGAATAAAATTGATGGCACTTAATGACATATGACTCAAAGCAGGCGTGATCAGTGTGTCTGCATCCCGAGTTACCTCCAGTCGTCTCAAGTCTTTCCACTGGTTCAAGGAAGCTATGGACAAGAGAGTGAGGTTGATAACCACGTTCAGACTAGCCACTTTCACCAACAGATGGGCAGAACCCACATTCAGAAATATAATTATACATATCCTAAAATGGAACCCGTATGAAAAGCAAGAGAACACTTGAACTACCTGTTGAAAGTCGAAGTCAAAGCAAATGTAATGGCTTGGGTGTAACTCGAGAACATGTCCTCAATTATACATAGTCATTAAAGTGATTGTTTCACCACTTTGTTTAACAGGTTAAAAAAGAAAAGTAATTGCATAAATAAATGATGAAGAAGAAGAAGAAAGAACGTGGTAATTCTAGAACATGTGATTTTGTATCCCGTAACATGAATAACACAAACGATTTTTTGTTGTTGTGGTTTTCTTTTAAAAAACTTTCTTGGAAATCGAGCTATTCACCTTCCATCCTAGATCTTCTTCTTCTTCTTCATCGTACGCTGTTTACAGCGATATTTACGTTGCACTGATTTAATTTGTTAGCCAGTGGCTCAGTGCATCCGATTTCAACAGGCGTTTCTGTAGGGTTGCCCTCCTTAGCCTTTGGCTGTCCCCAGCCTAACTGCAAGGCAGCAGTTGTTTTTGGTCAGAGTTGTCTCTCTTGGGAAGTTGTCTTGCAGGACTATCCCTACTCGTGTCTATAGCGTTTGGTAATGATATGATGAACTATGTACTAGTTTGTACTATCCCGGAAGAGAGGCAGTCCAGTGTGACTTTTTCCCAGGATCGTCACGTCCTGCCAGAAACGTAGCATATGCATATGAGTGAGGTATCTTTTTGCTCGCTTTATTTTCTCGGCTCACCTGCAGTGATGGTACGCCTAGCATTCCCCGCCACCCGGGAGCTTGTCACCATAGGACAGGAGGTGCAATGTCCGCTGGACTGCATCTCTTCTGCGTCCATTGGAATGACTGATAGCAGACAGATGCAAAGAGCGAGGAAGGAGTGCATTTTACCAGGTGCATTCCTGCGGCTCGATCGGGCCGGGACACAAGCCCCAGCCATGTCGTAGCCTCCCATCTCAGCGGCGCTGAGATTTTGGGCGGGATTCTGGCTTAGAGGCGTTCGGCCGTAATCCCTCAGATGGTAGCTTATCAGCCAAGCACGTGGACCAAATGTCAGCGACCTGTGATTCCTCTCGAAATAGTGCATTTGATCAGGTGACAAGCCTAGTCTTGCACGGAGATGTTGTCCGCCTAGGGAGCGGACATATCTCGTGGTCAAGGGTTGAGTCTCAGCAGTTCGCAGTGAGGTAGCTGATCTACTGCTTAGGGCACCCGACCGAGAACTAAGTCTTCTACAAATGATTTCATTCCTCATCGCCGTATGGGGTGAATATCGAGCAGCTTCCCGCCCGCTTTTATCAGCGGACGGCAGAGACCTTATTCTGCGGCTTGACCGGGCGGGGCTGGAGCGTGGCCCCCAGGTCCCCACCATATCGAAGCCTCCCTTTGCATTCGTGCTGGGCTGCTTTTGGGCGGGATTTTTGGCTTAGAGGCGTTCGGCCGTAATCCCTCACCTTGCACCGTTGGCTTATCCGCCTAGTACGTGAACCAAATGTCTGCGGCTCCTCTCGGGCTTAGCAGGATTACCGTAGCAAAGCCCTGTCATTAGTAGGGTAAAACTGACCTGTCTTCAGAGGGTCTATTTCCAGCACCCGTTCAATATTAGCCAGACCGTATCAATAGAGGGCTTTTAGTTTGTCAATGGCCAAGTTTCTGGAGCCTGCGATTTCTGCAGGGTGAAGACCAGATTACCGTAGCAGGCGCTCTTTCATTTGGGGGTTTGGAGACTGACCTGTCTTCCGTGGGTCTAATACCAGCACATGTTCACTATTAGACCCATCGAAGGTGCTCTCTTTTGACAGTCATTCTACACTACATCCTAGATCTAACCCGCGTGGTGTCCGGTTGAAAAGAATAGGATGATTTTAACCTAAAAGCGGCAGAAAAAGGTTGTTTTTACGGCTAGCAAAACTGTCGTGCAACATTATTCCCATTGCTTTGTTAATCTATGGGTTTTATACGAGGACTACATGCCGCCTGGCCACTGCTGTCACCCCGACGTGTGCTGGCTGTGGTTGTGTTAATTTCACCCTAACAGAAAAACATAAGCCTAACTGGCAATTCGATCCGCAGCCCTCCTTTGTCGGCAGGCATGCATCAAAATCACTTGTCACGTGACTTGTAGGTTAACCTCTCTTTCTTCTCAGAACAGCTTTAGGGGTGGCCTGGATGACATAATGGCACAATAAGTAATGACATGTCGCATCTGAAGTTGAGAGACAAAAGCAGTCCCGTGTGGCTAGAGCACCCTATTTTCGAGCATACACCAGAAAGAATACGACTGAAATCCAGGAAAAGTTTTCCGCGGACTGTACAGCCCTCAGAACAGAGCCCCAAGATAAATCATATAGAAAAGTGGCGCCAAAAGAATGGTGAAGGTTGGATGGAGATTAAAGAAGACATGCACTAGGCCATGATTTGACGTGAAGATCTCTGAACAGATTAAGAACAGATGTCGGTCTAACCTGACACAAGTGGGCATTTTCAGACAATGAATATTGCGAATGTGGGACCGTCAAGGACCCTGAACACCTGATTATATGTCCCAGCATGCTGGAATCCTGTGCAGTGGAGAACCTGATGGTGGTAAATATGGGGCTGTCCAGGACCCTGAACACCTGATTATATGTCCCAGCATGCTGGAATCCTGTGCAGTGGAGGACCTGATGGGGGTAAATGTGGGGCTGTCTAGGACCCTGAACACCTGATTATATGTCCCAGCATGCTGGAATCCTGTACAGTGGAGGACCTGATGGTGGTAAATATTGGGCTGTCCAGGACCCTGAACACCTGATTATATGTCCTAGCATGCAGGAATCCTGTACAGTGGAGGACCTGATGGTGGTAAATGTGGGGCTGTCCAGGACCCTGAACACCTGATTTTATGTCCTAGCATGCTGGAATCCTGTACAGTGGAGGACCTGATGGTGGTAAATGTGGGGCTGTCCAGGACCCTGAACACCTGATTATATGTCCCAGCATGCTGGAATCCTGTACAGTGGAGGAGGACCTGATGGTGGTAAATGAAAGACCACTGACAGTGGCTGGTTATTGGGCGAAGACTGAGAGGTTTCCGGACACGGAAAGTAAGTAAGTAATGACGCTTGTTGCTACAGAACAAGATGCCGTGCTGATCCATGACCTAGTTTTGAGTTGTCTGTAGACTATTTGGGCACGCAAACTTCTATAACGATTCTAAAATTTAAGTGTTTTGTTGACTTGCGTAGGTGTTCACGAATCTCTACAACTTCCTGTCCCAAGATATGTTAATCCAACCATCAGCTGACTGTCACCCGAGTTATGCTGTCCGCTGTTATATATCTTTTCCTAGCAACTTTGCCAGTTTTAAATGTGTGCCCCACGTCTGCTCATCTCATAATGTATGCAAATCGAAATCTGATTGGTTAGTAGTTATGCGCGTGATAAATGATATGCAGGCCTAATCTTCCCCACGGCGCGCATCCCTTATTAGTCTATAAATATACTTTACTTGGAAGCCTGGTATTCAATCAGGCATGTTGTTTATGTATGTTGTCAGGTAGCCGAAAGATATCAGTGGTAGATATTTAAAACTTCATGTGGCTTACTAGGCTGGGGAAAGGTAGAAATCATTTGTGTAGATTTTTAACTAGAATTTTTGAATGTTGTCAGGGTAGCGGCCGTTAAGCCTACTCTTTTCGATTTATAACTGCCAAGAGATTTTTAACGTTCTCGACACAGATCACAGAAGTCTGATCTCACTACCCAGAGATCAGTGGAATTTTTTAACCAGAAGACCCACGTGAAAAAAATCCAGATTTCCACCGTGATTCGAAACCGTCTCCGACGCCCGAGAGGACACATTGCCCCGAGACCACTGATATTTAATTATTGCATTTAATTCCCCGGGATCCATAATAATATTTTATAAGTCTGTTTCTCTTGCATCCGTTAGTTTGTTTTACTTTGACGATGCTCTTTTCTTGTAGCTTGAGCAATTTTATTTGGATGTTTTTATAAAACAGTTTGACGTGATGCTACACTGTGTCTTACAACGAGTGCAGAGCTTTACCGAGACAGTCAAATACCATAGTGTATCATATAGTGGATGGTTTGGCACACCCGACAGGTTTGGCACACCTGACATTTCACACACGTCAAAAACCTAATTTGGGAGTTATTTGAGTTTGCAAGAAATCGGAAGAAACAATGCTGCAAATATAGATATTATCAAGAGTAGCTTGCTTTCATCGGTACGAAAGGACGTCTTCTTTTTTTCTTTTTCTCATTCTTCTTCTTCTTCTTCTTTTTCTTCTTCGTTCTCAATCTCCCGCTACCAAGCCACGAAAAGAGCTTTGCAAGTAGCAGAATGTAGTCAGGAATGCATTGTGTCGCAGTTTACAGTTTGCACTTTTCGCTCCAACACAATTGACTTCACACGACATTTTTTAGTACCGGATTAGCCTTCCCTCTTCGATCCATTTTCCTTAGCCAGTCTGACCTGTTGCAGCCTGTTATCCAGGATCACCGCGTGGAAGTGTAGAAGGGTTTTGGCAGCTCTTGTTCGCTGGCCCTAACGCTAGCATTCAGCTCTCGGTCGCTGACATATACAGCTAATGCACTCGGTAGTAGTCTAAGGGCACATGGCTTGATTATCTTGATGGTAAATCGTACTTTAATTAAAGTACTCATTAGTAGCTTCGTCAGACGACGTGATATATAGACTGGACATGACTGTCGTTTGCCCTCACTTTGTATTCTCCCTTGTGGATTCAGACATGAACGTTTACTATAGAAGATACTAGCAGGCAAGATCCAAGGGAAAGTGGAAGAGGTGGACCAGGACTCACCCGTTCTCCTTAGGCATTCAGATATCAAGGTACAAATCTATGCTGAAATCATGAGAACTACAGAGGATAAGAACATACTGAGAGACAAGCTCAGACCTAACTACTAGCCTTCGGATTGACCAACCAGCTTGATGCTACCTCCAAAAACAAACTGGGGTTCATTGACACGTACATGTTTCTGTTAATTGTTTCTTCCAGGGCACAGATGTTACGCACCGGGGGAGTCACGCCGTTACTTTTGGTCACCCTCTGCTGCTTCTTGTGCATCTTATTCCTGCATAACACTAGACCACGGTTTATGATTACAATTCAAAGTGAGACTCCCTTGCTCAAGATGAGTCAGATTATTCAGCAGCAAAGGGAGAAGATCCAGTACTTGTTCACACACCCTAAAGTTATCTTCCGGTGTATTGACGACCAGCCAGTGATTAAATATCCCAGGTAGGAGCAGTAGTTTTTGCCTATGAGTGTGCGTGTAAGTAAGTGCGAATGTTCTTTGTATGTATGCACGTTAATGTATTTGGGAGTGCGTGTTTATGTATAAAATAAAAGATTGCTGGGAAAGCGCTGACATCACTCAGAAAAATGCTAAGATTCCAAGTACAACAAGAAGGTTTATGAGAGAGTAATGCAAAATTAGACAAATACTAATCATCAAATGTTATGTATGTTCAACATTATTATACGGCGCAGAAATATTGACTAGGGAGAACAAACTAGAGGCCATCAAAACGTGGTGTTACAGAATAATGTGTCGCAATTTCGTGGAAAGAGAAACAAACAAAATAGCGGCATCCTGAGGAAAGAAGGCACGTCTGAAAAAAAACTATTGACAGACATTACAATTAGACAAGTCAAATATTTTGATCATATAAAAAAAAACACTCATCAGCACAGGACATTAATCCTAAGAAAGTTCGTAAGAAACAGAACTATATTATGGAGGAGACACTTCGACTCGCAGAGACAAGAAGGAAACTGAGACAAACAGGAACAGAACGAAACACCAACAAATACAAATATGGCACAGGAGAAATCTGGAGAAAGATTAGGCACGATAGGAAACAGCTCATAATGGACACATATAACAAAATAGAGGCAGCACATAATAGACACATGTAACAAAATAGAGGAACTCCAAAGGAAGGAGCGTGAAGCATTCAAGGAGATTAGATATCTGACTGGAGAATTCCGGTTATCTCTACAGGCAATAAATGACAGAAACGGGGTAACTATGACAGAAAGCAAAGACATTTTAGAAAGATGGGTGGAATACTGCAGAGAGATGTACGGGGACAACGCAGAAAACAAAGACATGCCAACAAACAAATGAAGAGGAAGAACCAGAAACCAAATTGAGCGAAGTTCGAGCAGCGATTAAAGCGCCGAAAAAGGGGACACCCCAGGCTGCGATGATATACTCGCTGAACTGATAAAAGCGGGAGGAGAGGCAAACATCCACACATACCATGCAGTCTGTAATAAGATCTGGCGCAACCCAGGTTGTCTGAAAGTACGGAAACGATCTAAGTACATCCCCATAATTAAGAAATGGAATCCAAAGTTATGCACAAACTATCGCCTCGATAAGCCACGCCAGCAACATCTTATTGCGTATCATTATGAAAAGAATAGAAAGAAAGCTGGACTTTGAAATAAACGAAACGCAAGCAGGGTTCAGGCCAGGAAGAGGCACGACAGACCATATCTTCAACATGATAAACATCATCGAGAAAAGCAGAGAATTCAATACAGACCTGTATGTCTGTTTTATAGACTACACCAAAGCCTTTGACTGTGTAAAACAGCAAATGTGGAACATTATGAAAGATATGGCCTTCCCATATTTGAGATATACAAGGGAGTCAGACAGGGCTGCATTCGTTCACCATACCTGTTTTATGGCAACGCAGAAGATAAGGAGTATGCAGAACCTATGGCATAATACAAACAAAGAACCAAAACTAAAGATCCTAAGAACATGCATTTTTTCCTGTGGCAACCTATGAATGTGAAACATGGACGATTACAAAAGCACTAAGAGAGAAGATAGGTGCTTTTGAAACACAGTGCTACAGAAGAGTCATGAAAACCCATCCGGCAAGACCTGAGTGTGGAGGAGAATTGGCTCATAAATGACGTAATGACCTGGAAGCTAAGGTTTTTTTAAAACAAATGACACAATGGACTGGAGAGAGCGGTTATGGAGAGCATAGTCACTGGAAAGAGGGGCAGTGGCCGACCCAGAAGACGGTAGACTCAGGACATCAAGGAGACGCTGGATTTGACCTTAGGGCACGCCGGAAGCCTGGCGAAAGATAGTTTCCTACACAGGCTGTCATGAGAGCGACGTTCTGCAAAAGGACATGCTACATGATGATTATATAAAAGTATATTATACTTATTGAAAACAATACTGGATGGGAAGGTGGAATGTCGACGGACCTGAGGCTAGTAGCGATATAAGTGGGAGCACAGCATCAAAAGATAGACTAATGTCAATCTGACCGAGTGTGTCGTCAAGACAAGAGACCGAGGGAATTCGAGGTCCAGTGCAGCCAATCTTCCTTGTGAAGACGGCACTTTAATCTAATCAAAGAGAGGTAATATAATTTGTGTGGACATAATATGAAAACAGGAAGGTCGAATTTGATAGTATACAACTGGGGAAATGCAATAGAAGCTAACAAGAACAGAAGATGATGGTTAATTTACCAACATGGAATAAAAGAGAGTCAGGATACTGGAATGTTTAATATCATGTAATAAAAGAGCCAGAAAACATATTTCCAACACACTAAGGAATTGATGCCTGTGTGGAACGCGAAGAAGAGTTTCAGAGAAAGTCTTCTTGGGACGATGCACAATCTCATCTGCACTGCTAGTTACTGCTCTCTCCATCCAGGAATACTTTTTCTATGCTGTGATCCGTTACATTATTCACACTATCAATCGCCAGTTGTCTGCTCGCAAGAAGGACAAGTTTATCCATCTCCTCGTCTCTCCTCGTCCACAGCTTCTCGCCATCAAGTGGTCTGTATCTCCTGCGATCTTCCCCTGACTGAGGGAAATATCAGTTTTTATCAAAGGCCTTACATTTGTCCTTCTCCAGCCCTCCATTCTCGTACTCAGTTCTCTAGGATGTGCATGCCTATCATCGCCGCCTAGGCCTTCAACAATGGTCCCACACCAATCCCAACCCCCAGCTCTTTTCCTGACCTTGATGACCCTTTCTCCAGATATTCCCACCGCAAATCAGAATGGACCCCGCTTCCTGAGCAATCCCGTGCCTTAGACCTTTATAAGCACGCCATGACGTCATTGAGACAAAATTTTACCTAATTAAATTACATTTATTTCTCGCTATGATCGTCGACTTTCAAAATTTATAACTTTTCTGTTTGTTTGTCAACAAATATGATCTTCTTGTGTGTAGAGACACAAATAAATGACGAACATGTGGGTGTTATTTATTTTTATTGTGTGTTTGTTAGTTTCTGAGATACAAAAAGAAAAAGTTGAAAATTTATGAAAATCTCGGAAACAAATTTGGACTCGACGGCTAGGCCTAGTCGCTCCGATAGAAAACCATGGAAACCAATAACAATGTATCGATACTGTGTTAACAATATTGACACAACTGTTAGTTTCCAATTCAAACGTAGTTCTTTCATCTAAACAAACAAAATAAACAGATCTACTCGATAAAGATCTTTCCCAACAACCTACTTCACCTTTCGGAAAATGTTGGCTTGCTCCAAACGGCGTATACAAAATTAAAATTGTTTAAAAGCCATTTGTAATCTAAGATACGATACTTTAACCGGCAAAATATCGTGGTGACATATCAGCATTAACAAAAATGGCTGTCGGGAGTGTCTCCGTAAAAAAAAAATATATATTTTCCGAACACCGTTTTTGTAGGCCGAGTTGGTCGGCTAGCTCTTGACCTTGGTCTGTTAAAGGTTAAACTACTCTTCACGATATCAAGGCCTTTTACCCTCGGCGTTTGCGATATTCGAATATTTCTCTCCCCGAGGCTCGCGCTCTGGGTAGCCTCAGGAGGGCAGAACATATTCTGCAAGAATGCCCTACCTATGCAGACCAAAGAGAGGCAGTCTGGCCTGGGGGAGCGACCATGCTCGAAAAGCTGTTGAGGGCCGCAGAAGACCTGAAACGCGCAGTCTCCTTCGTGAACCTCGCCGGACTACAAGCATAGCGTCACTTGATTGAAGAAGATGAAGATATGCCACTAGTTAGAAGAGGAGTGCAGCATGGCAACACAATTTATCCAAAGCTTTTCACAGCGGCGCTTGAGGACATCTTCTATCCACTGAGTTGGGCCGATAGAGGCATAAATATAGATTGGGAAAGGCTCACCAATCTACGCTGGAGGTGCAATACTCCCTGAACGAACTAGATGAAGTTGGTAGACGTGTGGTACTATGGATGAACAAAATGAAAACACAATGTCCACCAACATTTTTGTATCAAATGCAAAATTTATCTTTGTGCGCGCACATCATTGAGTACATTGTCATTGGATCTTTTTTCTGTCCAACTCACTCCTTCCATTCTATGGTAGCACAACATTTCAAACGGTTCCAAGCTTTTTTTTCATATTTCTTCTCTAAAGTCCATGTTTCAGCCCCCATGCAATTAGACATATATGAATGGCGATTTTTCTTTTCCCGATATTTTTTGAGGTTAACAATTTCAGTTTTTCTCTTAAGCCCCTTTTTGTCATTTCAATCCTTGTCTTAATTTATGTCTCCTTGCAGGCATCTTCTGTTATGGTTTGTCCCAAATATGTAAACTTCTGTACTTGTTCAATTATTTTTCCATTGATGGATATATTTATTTGCCTATGTTGCATGGATATTACCCAGCTTTCTTCACATCCCATCACAAAGAGGTCTTCTACCCTGGGGGCAACTCTTCTCTCTCCTCTTACCTGACTCTGTTTCATTTGACTCTGTCCTACAGTCACACCCTTGCACAACTTTCACACGCGCCCTCGTGGTGAGGCCCTTCCATTGCACTTTGGTTGGGCTAGCTTCTGAGGGCGCACAAACCTAGCATAGGTACATACAGACGCACACATTCATCCAAGCACTAGTGTATGCGTCCTGATATCGCCCAATGGACTACGGTCTGGGGTGGAAAGTGGCGCGCCTCTGCCAGTAGAAACTAGTGAGGCAAACATCTAAGCAAAATAAAATAAAAAAATAAAAAAAACTATCCTTCTTTCTATAAATCGCGCGCCGATAATGCCATTGTCTGCTTCAACAAGGAGGTCTTTACCACCATCCTTGATATGGTAAAACGTCATCTCCTCTCGTAGAGCACTACGAACCTCCGTACCCAGTTGTCTAGCTAAGCCTTCATTCTACATGCTGTCCAATATTCACAAACCCAACAACCCTGGTCGCCTTATTGTCTCCGCTTGTTCCTGTCCCACCGAACTGATATCTGACTTCTTGGATAGTATCTTCCATCCTATGGTTGAGGATCTTCCCACATTTCTCAAGAATTATAACCCCGCCTTAGCCACGTTCTCTTCCATTCTCCTCAACCACACATATCGTCTCTTCCTACGTCATGTCTGTTTGATTTACACCTCTATTCCCCACTCTGACGGCTTATTGCTACCCCCCACCCCTCGTTTATTCATTGATCTGAGAATTAACTCATCTATCTCTACATCCACTATCATCCGTCTGGCAGAACTCGCCCTTTCTCTCAATACCTTTGAGTTCAAAGGCCCGTTCTTTGACCAGATCAGCGGCGTAGTTATGGGCACCAAAATGGGCGCGTCTGACATCTCCCTCACGTCTGTCCACTTTCTGTATACCACTATCTCTATCTGCCCTTCAGGTCTCTCCACCACTACAAACCCACTGACGCCAACAACTACCTCCTCTACACTTCCTCCCATCCTCAATCCTGCCGCGATTCGCTTTCTTCCTTTAAACTCCTCAAACTTCGTCGCCTCTGTCAGAATGAGGACGACTTCCTTCTCAGGGCCCACGAGATGCTTGACTTCTTCCGCAAGCGACTCTACCCTGAGACCACTCTCTCCTCCACCCTCCAGCGGGTTCTCCTTATCTCCCGTCTCAACTCCCTCACTCCCACATACCGCCCTCCCTCCAGCGGGTTCTCCCTATCTCCCGTCACAACTCCCTAACTCCCACATACCGCCCTCCCTCCAGCGGGTTCTCCCTACCTCCCGTCACGACTCCCTCACTCCCACTCACCGCCCTCCCTCTGACCGTGTGAAACTTGTTCTCACTTATCACCCTCATTGCGCCTCTGTTTATGATAGCTTATTCCGCCCTACCTACAGACGGGACAGGAACCTGAGGGACTTCCTGATCAGTAGTCGCCTACACACCAGCCCTCATAGCCTTCCAGGCACCAGGCCGTGAAAAAATGCAGGTGGCATGTCATCCTCTCTCGCTCCATTACCCTACCCAAAGCAGAGTGCTTTACCAAAGAGATATTCACATGTAATTCCCGTAACCTCGTCTATTCTACCATCTGCCGCCAGTGCGGTACGACCTACATTGGGTAGATTGGCATAGAACTGCGTGAGCGCTTCCAACAACTGCTTTAAGAAAAATGCTTCAGACTGTCATCTGTCATACAACTTTTTCCTATTGCTGGGGCAGTCAAGGGGATTTTAGGCTGAGGATTACAGGCCGCTTCGTCACTGCTGTCACCACGTCATGTGCTGGCTATGTTTGTTTATTTCACCCCCAACAGAAAAAAAAAACATAAGCCTTACCGGGGATTCGAACTCCTGCCCTTCTTGTCAGGCATCGAAACCATTTGACCACGCGCTCCTCGTTCGACAACACCTCAATGATATCCGTAACCGCACGGGTTCCCCAATTGCGATCAACTTCAATGCTCTTGGGCACCAGGGCAAAGCGGATATTAGTATCACAGCCCTAGTTTCTTGTTTCTCTGACGATAGTCATCGATTAGCCCTTGGTAACAGCTGTATCTCCAGCATGGGTTGTCTCCAACTCCATGACATTAATATCTTCCATACTTTTTCTTAAAATCTCATACTGGCCCCAATCTATTTGCCTTCCTTCCCACCTTCCCCTACTTATATGTCCCCTGCCCCCGGCTTATATCACTTTCACCCCCCCCCCCCCCCATTGATCACTATTTTGCCTTTTCCGTATTTTGCCGCCACTGGCTTACATGGCCCTTTCCCACTCACTTCTTACGCTCTCCTGTCCACCTAATCTGACCGTTGTCCGTCATTTGGAGCCGAGCCGACGACCTGATATGTCGCGATGTGAGACGCTATATTAGATAAGTACATTATTTTTTCCCTTAAATGTTGACATCTCCCGTACATGTATTCATCACTTCTATATTTCTAGTTCAACAATGTTGGTATTTGTTGTCCCTGATGAAAGCCTGTTGGTCGTAACGTAGATTTGTTTGTGTTCTCATCTCGGTATCTTACCATACCCGATTTTTAATCTTGATTAAATTTAAGTTTAATCAACTTTAAACATTTTATTTTCATTAATTATTTTTCTGCTCTAAAGGTTGTAGCTGAGGGACGATATTGCTCTGATCGGTGTAGTTTAGTGACGACAGTTCCTGGTCTAGCTGAGAGACGATATTGCTCTGATCGGTGTAGTTTAGTGACGACAGTTCCTGGTCTAGCTGAGAGACGATATTGCTCTGATCGGTGTAGTTTAGTGACGACAGTTGCTGGTCTAGCTGAGGGACGATATTGCTCTGATCGGTGTAGTTGAGTGACGACAGTGGCTGGTCTAGCTGAGGGACGATATTGCTCTGATCGGTGTAGTTGAGTGACGACAGTTGCTGGTCTAGCTGAGGGACGATATTGCTCTGACTGGTGTAGTTGAGTGACGACAGTTGCTGGTCTAGCTGAGGGACGATATTGCTCTGACTGGTGTAGTTGAGTGACGACAGTTGCTGGTCTAGCTGAGGGACGATATTGCTCTGACTGGTGTAGTTGAGTGACGACAGTTGCTGGTCTAGCTGAGGGACGATATTGCTCTGACTGGTGTAGTTGAGTGACGACAGTTGCTGGTCTAGCTGAGGGACGATATTGCTCTGACTGGTGTAGTTGAGTGACGACAGTTGCTGGTCTAGCTGAGGGACGATATTGCTCTGATCGGTGTAGTTGAGTGACGACAGTTGCTGGTCTAGCTGAGGGACGATATTGCTCTGACTGGTGTAGTTGAGTGACGACAGTTGCTGGTCTAGCTGAGGGACGATATTGCTCTGACTGGTGTAGTTGAGTGACGACAGTTGCTGGTCTAGCTGAGGGACGATATTGCTCTGACTGGTGTAGTTGAGTGACGACAGTTGCTGGTCTAGCTGAGGGACGATATTGCTCTGACTGGTGTAGTTGAGTGACGACAGTTGCTGGTCTAGCTGAGGGACGATATTGCTCTGACTGGTGTAGTTGAGTAACGACAGTTGCTGGTCTAGCTGAGGGATGATAATTACGAAATGGGTTGTAGCTGAGAACCAACAATCATAGCAGCAGGTCGGACAACCAAAGACGCGTTAGATTACGACAATGTACGCCCGAAAACTGTAACTATGAAACAATTTAGTCAACACAAATAAATAGATTTCAACATAGAAATTGAGGAAATAAAATGTTAACATATGAAAAAATGAAAAGCTAGCTGGTGGATACGATATGGATGTTATCAACATATTAGAAACTAAAACATGTGTAAGAAACAAGTCGGCCAGTTATGAAATGGTTAAGATTTGATTATGTGGGATTTGTTTCAACAAACCATTTTATTAAGAAACGTCCATCATAAAGTCAAGTTAAGTTTTTGGAATAAATATACACCAGACATTAGAGAAGAAAAGGAAATAATAGCCAATCCGGATTCGAAACATCGAACCATAGTTGACTCATAGGTCTCGTTGCAAAGAAGTACGACCTAGGGGATTAGGCTAACTGTCTGTTACTTTATATCTATATAAAGCAAAATTCACAATGATTCATCTCTTGGCTTGTACTTGCAGACATGCCAATAACCAGCTGACAGAGATAGTGCTGAACACAAGCGATGAGTGTGGAAATGCATCCAGTACAGACGCCGTCTTGATTGTCCACACAGCTGCAGGTCATTTCCATCGCAGAGAAATGTTTCGCCAAGCCTACGGCAACTACCGTTATACGAAACCTTACAGATTAAAGGTGGGTAGAAGACACATGTTGCTTTCTTCGTTATACGAAACCTTACAGATTAAAGGTGGGTAGAAGACACATGTTGCTTTCTTCGTTATACGAAACCTTACAGATTAAAGGTGGGTAGAAGACACATGTTGCTTTCTTCGTTATACGAAACCTTACAGATTAAAGGTGGGTAGAAGACACATGTTGCTTTCTTCGTTATACGAAACCTTACAGATTAAAGGTGGGTAGAAGACACATGCTGCTTTCTTCGTTATATGAAACCTTACAGATTAAAGGTGGGTAGAAGACACATGCTGCTTTCTTCGTTATATGAAACCTTACAGATTAAAGGTGGGTAGAAGACACATGCTGCTTTCTTCGTTATATGAAACCTTACAGATTAAAGGTGGGTAGAAGACACATGCTGCTTTCTTCGTGAACAAGTTTCATGCTATCTGCAGCATTACATCACTGTGTATATATTGTCTCTTTTGTTGTTTTTTAAATAAATTTTGTTGCTTTATATGTTAACCAATTCAGTGTAATTTATGCGTCCTATACAATTATTTTGTCTCATCTAATAATATGCATGCAAGTATCGGTTTCTTTCATAAATGCCATTTGGTGGCTGAAGATGGAGCATAAGGAATGAACTGAAAGGAGCCAGAAACATAGTTGACTGCTTGCATCAGGGTCAGCTAACCAGAGCCGACTAAATGCATATTCCGCCTCCAACAGGCGGCCCTGGAATCATGCTGCATTAGTGTAGTCTGGCTAAGAGAATATGGGTCGCAGTGGGAAGGCAAACCGGGTACTAAATAAAAAAAACCATCTGAAACCGGATGTATCAGGCCGAAAGGCGCAGAAATGGTGTCTAGTGATCTGGTAACACGCATAAGGATTAATTGCTGCACTTTACAAGTGCTACATTTCAAGCCAGACATAAATGTTTGGGTCTAGATGAATTCGTGAAAATAGGTTTGTTTCAGCTTGTCTTGCATATGTATTTAATTCTTCTAATCTGTGGTAGTGTCCTATTTCTTCTTTTATCCTCTTTCTAATTTGTGACAGTATACCGTTTCTGAAATTCACGTAGTCCAGGCAGGTTTTAGGAAAGACAGAGGGACCCGGGACCACATATTCAATTTAAGGAATATCTATGAAAAATGTAGAGAGTTTAATGTAGACCTGTACACATGTTTCATTGATTACACTAAGGCCTTCGACACGGTAAAACATCAAAATCTGTGGAGAATCATGAAGGAAATGGGGTTTCCTTTGCATATAGTCCATCTCATTGAAACATTTTACCAAGATCAACAAGCCGCTGTCCGAGTATCTGGGCAAACATCAGATTGGTTTGCAGTACAAAAGGGAGTCCGACAGGGATGTATACTTTCACCTTATCTGTACAACATATATGCGGAATGTATAACGAGAAATGTGCGAGAAGATGAGAACATTGAAAGTTTCGACCCATTTACGATTGGGGGGTACGAGATTCCAGAGTTACGATATGCAGATGACACAGTGATACTATCAAGAAGTGCGGAAGGGCTAGAGCAGCTACTTTCAGCCGTTAATGGACATAGTAAAGATCAAAATCTGTTCATAAACATAAACAAAACAAAGATAATGACCACCGATAAAACACAATGTCAGCATAAATTTACAGTGGGTGGTGAGGAAATAGATCAGGTTACACATTTTGAATATCTGGGCTCCGGAATCGACAAAAATGGTGACTGCTTGAAAGAAATCAGAAGACTAGCTATGGCAATGCAGAGACTGAACAGCCTGAAGAAATTATGGCAGGGCACCAACAAAACGATAAAAGTAAAAGTCTTGAGAGCCTGTGTTTTTCCTGTGGCAGCTTATGGCTGTGAAGCATGGACGATTACCAAAACTTCTAGACAAAGAATCGAATCCTTCGAGTCAAAATGTTACAGAAAGATCCTCAGAATACCCTGGACAGAGAAAAGAACAAATGTAGACATTCGGCAAGAGTTGAGCATAGAGGAGAACTGGTTTATCAATTCCATTTTGGCTAGAAAATGCAAATACTTTGGTCACATCAAGAGACACAACGGTCTTGAGAGGACGGTGATGGAAGGTATGGTGTCAGGCAAAAGAGGAAGGGGTAGACCAAGAAGACGATGGCACCAAGATATCCAGGAGTGCCTGAGTATGACAGTGGCGGAAGCTGGAGTTTTGGCAAGGGAACGAGTTTCTTTCAGACAGACTGTGATGGGAGCGACGTTCTACAAAGGACATGCTACATGAGGAATACTGTTTCTTATTTTATCCTCTTTATAATCTGTGGTAGCATTTCGTTTCTTCTTTTATCCTCTTTCTAATCTGTGTTAGTGCCTCGTTTCTTCTGTACTTCTAAACTGTGACAGTTTCTTCTTTACGCCTGTACCGCTTTTGAGGCATTGTCAATGCAATAATCATTTCTTTCCTTCAATCACCCGAGTTGTCCCAATCATCATTTCTTTCATTCAACCACCCGAGTTGTCCCAATCATCATTTCTTTCATTCAACCACCCGAGTTGTCCCAATCATCATTTCTTTCATTCAACCACCCGAGTTGTCTCAATCATCATTTTTTTCATTCAACCACCCGAGTTGTCCCAATCATCATTTCTTTCATTCAACCACCCGAGTTGTCCCAATCATCATTTCTTTCATTCAACCACCCGAGTTGATTCAATCATCATTTCTTTCACTCAACCACCCGAGTTGTCCCAATCATCATTTCTTTCATTCAACCACCCGAGTTGTCTCAATCATCATTTCTTTCACTCAACCACCCGAGTTGTCTCAATCATCATTTCTTTCATTCAACCACCCGAGTTGTCTCAATCATCATTTCTTTCCTTTAATCACCCGAGTTGTCCCAATCATCATTTCTTTCATTCAACCACCCGAGTTGATTCAATCATCATTTCTTTCACTCAACCACCCGAGTTGTCCCAATCATCATTTCTTTCATTCAACCACCCGAGTTGTCTCAATCATCATTTCTTTCATTCAATCATTCCAATTGGCACAATTCTCATTTTTAAGAAACACGCCCCTTCAACTTATGTTTCTTTATCTTAAAGATAGAAAGAAACTTTGACTCGGTAGGAGCGGGGACGGAAGTTACATATTATTTGTCTGCGAAAATCCTGGTGAAGGAAGGTGTGGTGGTGACTTGGCCTACAGTAAGCTGATATGGAGAGGCCCGAAGGGAAGGTGTGATGGTGACTTGGCCTACAGTAAGCTGATGTGGAGAGGCTTGAAGGGAAGGTGTGGTGGTGACTTGGCCTACAGTAAGCTGATGTGGAGAGGCCCAAAGGGAAGGCGTGATGGTGACTTGGCCTACAGTAAGCTGATGTGGAGAGGCTCGAAGGGAAGGTGTGGTGGTGACTTGGCCAACAGTAAGCTGATGTGGAGAGGCTTGAAGGGAAGGTGTGGTGGTGACTTTGCCTAGAGTACGCTGATGTGGAGAGGCCCCGAAGGGAAGGTGTGGTGGTGACTTGGCCTACAGTACGCTGATGTGGGGAGGCCAGAAGGGAAGGTGTGGTGGTGACTTGGTCTACAGTAAGCTGATGTGGAGAGGCTCGAAGGGAAGGTGTGATGATGAATTGGCCTACAGTAAGCTGATGTGGAGAGGCGCGTATGAAAGATGTGGTGGTGACTTGGCCTACAGTAAGCTGATGTGGAGAGGCCCGAATGGTTGATGTGGTCATGACTTGGCCTACAGTAAGCTGATGTGGAGAGGCTCGAAGGGAAGGTGTGATGATGAATTGGCCTACAATAAGCTGATGTGGAGAGGCGCGTATGAAAGATGTGGTGGTGACTTGGCCTACAGTAAGCTGATGTGGAGAGGCCCGAAGGGTTGATGTGGTCATGACTTGGCCTACAGTAAGCTGATGTGGAGATGCACAAAATGTTAATGGAGCGCGTAATGTCACGTCCGCTAGGTACTTCTAGCCTTCTGTTTTATTGCGTTTATCATTGTGATACTAATATAACATGTTCCACCTTATCGTTTAGATCTGTGAGATAGTTCCTTCTTTATTATACTTTGTACCTGTCATAAATCTGGTCATCGTAACTTATTAATTCACACGAGGATACCTGAACCTTCGTAGAATTAACTTAAAATTACTTTATGACATTAATTAAAATTGACATTCACTTTTACTGCAAAGGTTTTCTCTAGATATTGACCTCACAATTTTTTCTTGAGGTATCCATTTTCAATTTTCTTTGTACGTTGTTTTCCCAATTTATTCTAGATGTTATCCTCACAATGTTTTTTCATCACACAATTTGTCTCTTGATGCTGTCCTCATAATTTTCTTTGTCCTCACAATGTTTTTTCTTCACACAATTTGTCTCTTGATGCTGTTCTCATAATTTTCAACAGTATTTAGTAATGCCTTGTAGGTTACAGGGGTCATATTATTTTGTTCATCTCGCTCCTCCCCCCTCCCGATAGTTTAATCCTGCTGATGATTCATTATCTTGCTCCCTGCGATGTCTAGGGACAGTGCTACATATGACGCCCTTGCGGGTAGCTGTACCATAGCATTTGAAGTAGCGGTTTCTGTAGCAATGCTGTCAAACGATGAGACTTCTACTTTCTTTAGTTCCCATTTGAGACGTGCTTGGGCGGCTACAGAGATCTAGTTTTTGTTATCTCGTGTAGCACTCAGTTGTACCAACATTAGCTTCGAAATTAAATAGCAACAAATAACTAGCAAACAAGAGATTCACATAAAACACGTACATCTTTTTTTGTTTGTCTTTGAAAATACATAAACAAAATGATACCTTACAGAAGGCCCCCGCAGAGGTCGTGATAGGTAAGACACTGGGGCCCCCGCAGAGGTCGTGATAGGTACGACACTCGGGCCCCCGCAGAGTTCATTATAGGTAAGACACTTGGGCCCCCGCAGAGGTCGTGATAGGTAAGACACTCGGGCTCCCGCAGAGATCGTGATAGGTAAGACACTCAGGCTCCCGCAGAGGTCGTGATAGGTAAGACACTCGGGCCCTCGCAGAGGTCGTGATAGGTAATACACTCGGGCTCCCGCAGAGGTCGTGATAGGTAATACACTCGGGCCCCCGCAGAGGTCGTGATAGGTACGACACTCGGGCCCCCGCAGAGTTCATTATAGGTAAGACACTTGGGCCCCCGCAGAGGTCGTGATAGGTAAGACACTCGGGCTCCCGCAGAGATCGTGATAGGTAAGACACTCAGGCTCCCGCAGAGGTCGTGATAGGTAAGACACTCGGGCCCTCGCCGAGGTCGTGATAGGTAATACACTCGGGCTCCCGCAGAGGTCGTGATAGGTAATACACTCGGGCTCCCGCAGAGGTTGTGATAGGTAAGACACTCGGGCCCCCGCAGAGGTCGTGATAGGTAATACACTCGGGCTCCCGCAGAGGTCATGATAGGTAAGACACTCGGGCCCCCGCAGAGGTCGTGATAGGTAATACACTCGGGCTCCCGCAGAGGTCGTGATAGGTAAGACACTCGGGCCCCTGCAGAGGTCGTGATAGGTAATACACTCGGGCTCCCGCAGAGGTCGTGATAGGTAAGACACTCGGGCCCCCGCAGAGGTCGTGATAGGTAATACACTCGGGCTCCCGCAAAGGTCGTGATAGGTAATACACTCGGGCTCCCACAGAGGTCGTGATAGGTAATACACTTGGGCTCCCACAGAGGTCGTGATAGGTAATACACTCGGGCTCCCGCAGAGGTCGTGATAGGTAATACACTCGGGCTCCCGCAGAGGTCGTGATAGGTAGGACACTCGGGCCCCCGCAGAGGTCGTGATAGGTAAGACACTCGGGCCCCCGCAGAGGTCTCTCAAGAAACAACAGAAATCCATCAATTGTGGGTGCTCGAATTCCGCAAGTTTTTACCGTCCCACTAGTCTCAATGGCTGTGAGATCGAACTGCATAGTCTTTCGGAGACGGACGACACACTCTGAGCTCCCGTGTAGACGCTGTGCACGTACAAGAACTCATTAGTTGAAAATGGAAAAGAGCAGCCTGGGCAAACATTATATTTGTTGACTGTCCAATAGAAGTCTACATGAACGCCAAACGTTGACGGACCCTGCATCAAGCTAAAACACAACAGGCCAATCCGCTCTTTGTCTGCACGTACTATTGGAAGTGTACACAAGTAGGACCTCGACACCCTGAGAAGGAGAAGAGGAGCGATTAATACAGAGAAAAGGCAACATCCCCTCCCTTTCCTTCTTCTTTCTCACCCCCCCCCCCCCCCCCTCCCTTAAAAAAAAGAACTAGCAGAAAAGCAAAGAAACACACAAGCTAGAAAGACAAGGATCACTATTTACCATAATCAAAGAAGTTCATTAACTAAATATTTTCTTGTGTGACAGTCGCCCTGTGTGTTATTTCTAATCACTGCCAATTGGTTTCAGATTGTCTTCCTGATTGGATCCGTCTTGGACGCAAACTTGCAGATGAAACTTGAGAAGGAGAACATGAAGTTTGGGGACACTGTGGTCGGGTCGTTCCTGGACACATACCAGAACCTGACCTTGAAGGTAGTCTTGTCTAGATGTGTGTTTATGGGCTAGCCGGGGGTAGCTTAGTTACGTTTCTGGAAGGTTCTATACATTTTAGCGGCCCAGGGATTAGTTGCTGTAGCCACAATAATTCTGCACGGCTGAAAGTTGTGTAGGTTTGCGACAAGTAATGTTGTTGTTAACTAAATATGCCGAGCTTTTTTGCTCTTTCGCACTCAATACCAAGTTAAACATGTTACAAGTGTTTTGTAGCTGGTGAGTGGAGCTGTATGAGATGTTGGTTGTTGAGATGCCCGGCAATAGCTTGTCTCAGTCTGTGGTGAGTCCGAGGCAAACGAGCAGCACATGTTGCACTGCTTTGTATGGATGGATGCAGGCTGGTAAGTCTGGGGCAAGCGTGCAGCACATGTTGCATTGCCTTGTATGTGTGGGTGCAGGCTGGTGAGTCTGGGGCAAGCGTACAGCACATGTCGTACTGCCTTGTATGGGTGGGTGCAGTTGCGGCCGGTACGTTTTTGTACATGGTCTAACGTGTTTAATTATTTGTTAAGTCCGATGTTGGGAGATTGTGCTCTGCTCCTTGCGATGAAGTTTATTGATGTTGCTATTTGTGTTTGGATGTGTCATTTATTTATACATAGCACGCACAGTAGATCCTTTTGTCCATCGTTTCAGCCATTTCTCTTTGAAGTTGTTTTGAAGAAATACCAACCCAAACAATTTGTGCTTCTCGTATCAAAGGTACCCTGTTTACTACTCGGTATATAACTTAATTCTACCCAGCATTGAATAGTTAACTGCCTTACTGTTAGCAATGGGATGGCACTGAGGAAGAGACTGGTCATCCATCTCACAAGAGGCTGACGTACTAAAATGAAGTTTCAAACACGTCATCTTAGTGACAGTGTCTGTCATGGAACTATCTTTGTCTTGTTATATGGTTTGGTGCAGACGTTCGTCAAAGGGAAGTAACAATTCAGCAGTAGTGGAACTGAGCTTCCAATAGTATCCAGGCATTCACATAAGGACGGCAAACTTTCCAACTATGTTGTAGAGGCCGATTAAAGAAGTTGTGTTGCGCTTTGCAATCTCATCCTTTAAAAGCACTGTGAAAGTGCCTCTGAAGAAACTCGAATACTGAAGATTAATGTAGAGCAAAGGGGAATCGATCATTGAATCTGCAAGCACGATATTGTGGCCGCCATGTTCAATTTGCTTTGTGATAGTGGAAAAGTAATTGAAGGACTGCTGTCGAGATAAATACCAAAGGTAACTGAAAAACAACACAGGTTTACACAAAAACAGAAAGAAACGTGTAATGACATGCCGCTGTGTATCGGCTGTTTTAAATGACCCAGCAAGCATAAATAGCACAAAGCAGAACCGTTGCCGATCATCGGTAGAAAATCAATACACTTGTTGTGACTACAGTAAAACTCCGTAAATATGTATATATAATGACTGAGCTACAAACAAAGCTAAAACACTGTTTTACAAGAGCTCATTGAATTCTATTTGATATTTCACGTAAAAATGTTTGTGAAACTTATTCTGAATTTCAGCCGATACAAATCAATAGGCAGCTGAAAAGTGTCAGAGGGCAATAGCAAGTATATTGTTAAGTTACGTATTTTCGTCAAAAGGCGCTATTGAACATTTCAACACTCGATTCGTTGTGTTTTCGTAAAGATGATGTATATCCTCGTTTTCATCTGTTCAAATAAAATAATTTTTGTTTGTTTTGTGTATGTATGTGTGTGTGTATGTGTGTGGGGTTCCATTTCTAGTTTTTCACTTACACAGTTGCTTAACCTTCACAGTAATTATAACAGTTGTGACATATGTACATAACTCTGAAAACATTTCTCCATTTTCGTTCATCTGTCCCATTCTTTGTCATCCCATAATCTGTTCGTAATATAGGTTGTCTGCTTTCACTTTAGCATTGCAGTCTCCCATTAAAATTAAGAAATCTTTCTTTTTATGCGTGTCAAGGACCTCTTCCAGCTTGTTGTAGAACTCTTGCTTTTTACCATCGTCAGCCTCGTTAGCTGAATGATGTTTATATTGATGTGTTTGTTCCTCGTTCTAAAGCTTGCGCTCGATGATTCGGTTTGGAATAGGCACCACTTTATGAGCGCCCGCTGTGCTTCTCTGGAGAGCATTAGGGGTACTCCCTCTGTATGTTCGGCATCGTTTCCTCCGTTTCCAGAATAAATTACCATTTCCCCAGTAGTCAGTCTAATCTATCATGATTGTGTCCATCTTGTTTCGCACAGTCCTAGGACTGCCAATTTGTAATTACTCGTCTCTTTGGCTATTTGGACTGTTTTACCTGCCTGGTACATTGTTCTAACATTCCGTGTCACTATATTTGTTTTCTTCTTGGAATTCAGAAAGGTAGTCAGCCGTGGAGCTTCTATGCGGCTTTCACTCCACTGCGTCATTCTTCTGGTTTCCGTAAGCCCTTCCTTTCCCTAGGCCGTTTGCTTTTGCATTGTTATCAATGTTTTCGTAACCGACTTAAACAAAAAAGATTTCGGTGGTCGGCCCTAACCTAACTTATTATACTCTAGGTGAGTTGTCCATGTTTGGGTGGTCGGCCCTAACCTAACTTATTATACTCTAGGTGAGTTGTCCGTGTTTGGGTGGTCGGCCTTAACTTAACTTATTATACTCTAGGTGAGTTGTCCGTGTTTGGGTGGTCGGCCCCAACCCCAACCTAACTTATTATACTCTAGGTGAGTTGTCCGTGTTTGGGTGGTCGGCCCTAACCTACCTTATTATACTCTAGGTGAGTTGTCCGTGTTTAGTCTATTTCCTCCCCCATGATCTATTCAACTTGGGTGACCCTCCTGGGAGCTTTCACTTCCGTTGTCTTAGTTCATGTGATCATTGAGACATGCAAGCTCCCTCACCCCAATTTCAAGGTAACGGACTTCAGAGAGACTACTACTACTACTACTACTACTACTACTACTACTACTACTACTACTACTACTACTACTACTACTACTACTACTACTACTACTACTACTACTACTACTACTACTACTACTACTACTACTACTACTACTACTACTACTACTACTACTACTACTACTACTACTACTACTACTACTACTACTACTACTACTACTACTACTACTACTACTACTACTACTACTACTACTACTACTACTACTACTACTACTACTACTACTACTACTACTACTACTACTACTACTACTACTACTACTACTACTACTACTACTACTACTACTACTACTACTACTACTACTACTACTACTACTACTACTACTACTACTACTACTACTACTACTACTACTACTACTACTACTACTACTACTACTACTACTACTACTACTACTACTACTACTACTACTACTACTACTACTACTACTACTACTACTACTACTACTACTACTACTACTACTACTACTACTACTACTACTACTACTACTACTACTACTACTACTACTACTACTACTACTACTACTACTACTACTACTACTACTACTACTACTACTACTACTACTACTACTACTACTACTACTACTACTACTACTACTACTACTACTACTACTACTACTACTACTACTACTACTACTACTACTACTACTACTACTACTACTACTACTACTACTACTACTACTACTACTACTACTACTACTACTACTACTACTACTACTACTACTACTACTACTACTACTACTACTACTACTACTACTACTACTACTACTACTACTACTACTACTACTACTACTACTACTACTACTACTACTACTACTACTACTACTACTACTACTACTACTACTACTACTACTACTACTACTACTACTACTACTACTACTACTACTACTACTACTACTACTACTACTACTACTACTACTACTACTACTACTACTACTACTACTACTACTACTACTACTACTACTACTACTACTACTACTACTACTACTACTACTACTACTACTACTACTACTACTACTACTACTACTACTACTACTACTACTACTACTACTACTACTACTACTACTACTACTACTACTACTACTACTACTACTACTACTACTACTACTACTACTACTACTACTACTACTACTACTACTACTACTACTACTACTACTACTACTACTACTACTACTACTACTACTACTACTACTACTACTACTACTACTACTACTACTACTACTACTACTACTACTACTACTACTACTACTACTACTACTACTACTACTACTACTACTACTACTAGAAGAAGAAGATTGAAGTTTTAGTAGAATAATCATTTCGAATGGGAATTATTAATTTTGGGGCAATATTATAATTTTGAATGACACTTTATCTGCAAATAGTAAATTATGTGGTAATATAATATATTTGATATATAACTTTGTTACCAAATGATAATTGTGATGAATTTTTTGTTGTTTTGCGTTTGCCTTATTTCTCTAATCCCTCAGGCGACGTGCGCTGCAATGTGGTTTTTATTTTGTGCCTTTCGGCCCAGTGAATCCGACTTCAGCATGGATTTACTGTAAGGGTCTGCTTCCTCCTGCATTTTCTAAGGGTTTGCTTCCCCGGGGTAACGGCCGATGCTGTGATGGGGATCGAACCCAGCACCTTCAGCTTGTGAGCTGGGCCACTTAACCACTAGCCCACGCCGTCCCCGTTGTGATGAATGAAGTTGTTTGTTCAATTGATAATTTTGATAGCGAATATTATGGCAAAATTATAATTGTGACACTGAGCTTGTGCGGTAATATGATTTGCTTATTGGATTGTGTTGCAAAATGACCACTTGTATAGTGACCTTTTGGTAAATGATAATATCGGTGAATTCCTGAATTTTAATAGAATTTTACAGTAAAGTTTTCCCTAACATTTTTTTTCAGGCTGTCATGGGTTTCCGGTGGGTGGCTAACACATGCCCCGATGCTAAACTGCTCATTAAAATGGACGACGATGTATTCTTTGATGTACCTAAATTCTTCAACCGCTACTGGCGGAAAGTTGACAAAGATAGACAGAAACAATCTCTTCATTGTCTCGTCTGGCATAACGCTCGTGTTAGAAGAACTGGAAAGTGGAAAGTAGAGAAAGGTCTATTCGCAAACGCTAGCTATCCATTTCCATACTGTGCAGGATTCTTCGTTGTGATAACACCAGACCTTATCAAACCTATCTATGAATATGGAAAGAGTGTGGACTTCTTCTGGATTGATGATGTCTTTCTCTACGGGATGGTCCCTAACAGTATCACAGGCGTGCATTTTATTCAGCTTGCAGGAAAGAAAAAGTCAATGTTAAGTCAATCCTATTCTGAGTTGCAGTTTTGCAGACGAAAATATGGAAGTGGAAAGTGCCCGATGTTTACAACGCTGACTAACGGAGAGAGCGAATTTGACCTTGAGTACTCATCGTTCTTATCACCCAAGTCTTCGATAGGTAACATAACGACTACTCAGATATATGTAGACTAAATAGAAACACGTTATATAGGGAGACAGTCTTGAATCAGGATAAACTACATACGCATTTTCCAGACCGCTAATGAAAAAACAACTCAATTATACACAGTATGAAATTACTTTAAATTAAGCTTAACAAAACTAATAGTTCTGAAAATCAGCGAGACTAGAATAACTAAACTTGACAAAACTTGATAGTGCCGGATATACTAAACTTGACATAATTTAAAATAACTGCTAGAATAGATTGAATACGCATAGTTTTTAGATCTAGGGAAGTTAAAGAAACTAGTTGTCTACATACTATGAACTAGCTGTGAGTTAGACACAGTCTGAAACAACTTTCTGATATAATCTGAGCTAGCTGTCAGTTAGAAATAATAGGAAACAGCTGTATGGCATAATCTGAATTAGCTGTCAGTTTGAAACAGCTGTCAGGCATTATCTGAACTAGTTGTCAGTTATAATCGGTCTGAAACAGTTGTCTGACATAATCTGAATTAGCGGTCAGTTATAATCGGTCTGAAACAGTTGTCTGACATAATCTGAATTAGCGGTCTGTTAGAAACAGCATGAAACAGCTATCTGACATAATATGGACTAGCTGTCAGTTAGAAACAGTCTAAAACAGTTGTCTGACATTATCTGAATTAGCGGTCAGTTAGAAACAGTCTGAAGCAGTTGTCTTACATAATCTGGACTAGCTGTTAGTTAGACAAAGTCTGAAACAGCTGTCGGACATAATCTGAATTAGCTGTCAGTTTGAAACAGCTGTCAGGCATTATCTGAACTAGTTGTCAGTTATAAGCAGTCAAACAGCTGTCTGACATAATCTGAATTAGCGGTCAGTTAGAAACAGCCTGAAACAGCTGTCTGACATAATCTGGACTAGCTGTCAGTTGGAAACAGTGTAAAACAGTTGTCTGACATAATCTGAATTAGCGATCAGTTAGAAACAGTCTGAAGCAGTTGTCTGACATAATCTGAATTAGCTGTCAGTTAGATACAGTCTGACACACATGTCAAACAACATAGTCGAATGCAAAAGGCAATTCAAATTGACTGCATGAGGTCAGTATTAAAATACAAAATATCTGTTACGAAATCATAATGAAAGTTTTTATTAAAATGTTGAATAAAAAATAACAAAAAGGAAAAGAAACTAAACGACCATTTAGAAAGATAGTAAAACTTTAGCAACAGACATAGCCCGAGAAATAACATTTTTTCAATACACACAACTAGGTTGGGTCTTCATGTTGATTAAGCAACTTGGCTTGGCTTGGTTTTGTTCGTTTTTAATCTCCCGCTACCAAACCTTAAACGGGCTTATGTAGCAGAATGTAGTCCAGAGAACGGAATGCGTTGTGTCATAGTTTACAGATTGACTGCGATATTTGCACGTTTCGGTCCAACACATCCGACTTCAGCAAACATTTTTTGAGTACCGGGTTAGCATTCCCTCTTTGACCCCTTCTCCTTAGCCAGTCTGCCTGCTGCAGCCTGTTATCCAGGATCACCGCGCGGAGGTGTAGAAGGGTCTGGGCAGCTCTATGTCGATGGCCCTGACGCTAGCTGCTCAGCATCTTGATCCCGACGTAGCGACTTGAAACAGCTTGCGCTGCTGGCTACGACTTCGAGAGTTTGAGATTTGTCTAAATGCAATTAGTATTCGAATCGCTGGCGTTATTACGAAAATCATTCTATACGAAATGTTCACTTGACACATAAAACTCTGTCAGAACAACACGTGCCTCAAGTGAGAGAACAGGAGTTCCGACACTAAAAGCTCGTGAGTGAAGCACATGACCAGGTCAATGTTTATATTTCTGGAATATGATTTGTCAACATGTCCCAACTCCCATGTTGTCCAAGGTTAAAGGACTATCCTACCTTTATACTGATCTGCTCTAACCATTGACTGGTCCTGGGGCTTCAAGTGTCTGTCCTTGAGCTGCGACCTCCGACCCCACTCAGCCACAAAAATAAATAAATAAAAAAGAATATATTAGCTGTAAGTAGTTTAAATTCGTTAACGTTAATTTGCTTGGGAAGGAGACGACGCAGTGAGCTGAAAATAGTTGCATTGACCTAGCGGTTTTAGACAGATTGATCTGTGAAAATTTCACGTCGTTATAACTAACCATTTGAGAGTTTTTGCAAAACGGACAAACAGATATATGCATTTTCTGTTTTATAAGATATATGTGACAATTGAAGCCTTAAGGCAGCCTACATTAGATGTGGTTGTATAAAAGAAAAACGATGCCAATCATTTTCATTTTTGAGATTGGCCCAGTTTCCGCTACTGATGTCATTACCACCATTATTCTCACCTTCATTCTCCTCATCATTCCTCTAGAGATTTCAGTTACTATTACCATCGTAATTCTTATAACCCCATCAGCTTATCATCTTCAGCATCATTATCATACCTACTACCAGTATGTTATTTAACCATCCGTAAAGTTGACCATCTGAGATCAACCATTTGTTTTACTCCTAACTCCTACAACATCGGGATGGTGTTCCTATTTTGTTCCGTCCATTTTCTTATACGCTACGACGTCTATCTAGCCTCATCTCCTCTTGTCGTTTCTGTTTTGTCTTTGATCCATGATTTTTGGCCACATATAGACATATGTATTTACGACGTTTTTATTTACACAGAGACTCCGTCCAGAGCTACTTACTGGGCATTGGTGTATCTCTGGTTGTATCTCTGTATTCTTTGGAAAGGTTACCCCTAATGAATTTATTTCAAGTTCCTTATTTCCGTATTTTCATGTTTTTTTTTTCAATTCCCCAAAACGCGAGAATATACTCATATTGTTTGATTTCTGTGAAATATTACGTCATGCATTGTTTCTTGGGACGCCATTCAAACACAGAAGATTACCGCACACTCAGTAGGTGTTTGTGTTTATAAAGTGATGAACGAAAACGGCGTGTGTTCGAGTCAGGCAGGTTTCAAGCGACCACTCGTCTCAAAGGAGGTGATACAAGTATGCCTGCATCCTGAAATACCTCCAGTCGTCTTGACTTATGTCTTCCACTGGCCTAAGGTAGCTTGGGACAATAGAGTGAAGTTGATGACCAGCGCAAGTTACACCAAGACAAGTCCGCATGATGATTTCGCACCTTCGCTTGCAATGAGACAAGAAAAAAAAAAGTTTGTTTACAAGAATGGACAATCTTGGACTATAAAAAAATTAGCTCCAGTACCATAGTATAAACATGTATTTCTTTTTTTACATTTATATATTGTAAATATAATATAAAGATAAAGACTTATAAAGTTAAAGATGTATTTATTGAAGTATAAAGACAAAAACATATGTCTTTTTCTGATCTCTGTTGTGATATTTATTTGGTGATTTTCGCTTCATCTAAATTGACGTTCATATTTTCAATAATGTCATAACTTGTTAGTTGTAATATTTGTCTAAGCTATCTGTTGATGTATATTGAAGTTTACAACTTGACCTTGACTGGAGTTGACGTCATCAATTTTCTTCTTCCAGATGGTGCGGGTGGTGATGGTGTAGCTGTATTATTCTCTTCATATTGTGTTTAAATTTTTCTACGGGCTGGAGTAACAATTTCCATTTCCTACCCACCTTCTCTGACAGTATTTGGCTGGTTTGTTAATATTACTGTTCTTTGGCGCCCTCAATACCCCCCCCCCCCCGCCCCTTTTTCACCTAGGATCTTCAACACACGATAGCAACATGGCCTTGATGATGACAGATTTCAATACTCATTTGTTGTAAATAAATTTCATTTTATATTTTTTGTAATGGTGTCAGATTCCATTTTTAAAATAGGTCCGATGTTGCAACCCCCGACTCGCTGCTTACATCAGTGTCCTCATCAAAATAGGACCGATGTTGCAACCCCAGACTGACTGCTTACATCAGTGTTACAGGTTACTCTATCTGATCTGAACCTTTTTTCTTAAGACTAACACTGTATAACTCACAAACGTAATGGCCACACTCTAACAATTATTTGAACTGCAACAAAAAGAAATGAATATTTATTATACACACATCATTCTATAAACTAGAATAGTGAATCGTATTCTGCTGTCCACAGTCACTCAACTAACTATAATGTCTTTCAAGAGTTTCGTGCATATTGCACATGCATTTATCTTTTATGTTTATTAGCCCCAGGTCATATCACTTGATCATTTCTAGCTAATGTCCCATTTATAGTGCTATGTCACTCTGAGTTGACACAACACTAACTGGTCCCTGTCAATTTTCTGGTCCTCGCTCGTTTTGTGGTCTTCTGTTCTTTCTCTCATCAGCTTCTGCAGCGTCTGGGTCTTATGGGCCTCTTGTCTCGTCTTCATGTCAGGAAGACGATTTGAGTGATTAGATCTTCTAATTTATCTTCTTTGTCGTCTAGTCAGGAAGTATACGACTACTACATCAGTTCTTGCACCGTGATGGTTCTCCGACTCAGGAATAACGCCCTTAATGACAGGGGTTCTCGTGTCGACGACAGTGGTTCTGTTACTGTAGGTCTCAGTCCAAGAGTAACACCTATGTTGCGTGTCGTCGGGAAGACAGCTTCGCGTTTAACACGTCTTCTCACAAGTAAACAATCGAATGCCACTCCAGGGACTTAAAAGTCAATGTCACGTGTTACAAGGTGTCAGCGTCGAATCAAAAGTACAACACACACAGCCAAATGCTCACAAGTGATTGGTCGAGATCTTTCCTCTCAGGAGCTGGTCTACTTCGGTATCTTCTCTGTTGTACTAGGGCTATTTCATCTCTCTATTCTAACTACTCACCTTCAGCCGATGTTTCTAACTGTGTCCTGGCTTCTCGTTCTGTCCTAACCACCTACCAACAGTAGTCTTCTGTTCTGTGGTCTATATAGAATACTCTGATTTCTCAGCGTATATACATTATTTTCCCTGTTTGGGTCAATCTTTGTCTAGTTCTGGCGCGTCAACTTTTCATGAACTATCCTGCTATTAAAGAATGGCTATTCTTTCTTGACCTAAAAAGTAGTGGAATTTTCCATTAGGAACCGTGAGAAAATCCAATTTGGCTAGACAGTCTTAAACGAGCATTGTTGAATAATTTCGACCTTCTTCTTCTTCGTACGCAGTCAGACAGTAACCCTTATTTTTTCGAAAAAAGCGGCGGTCATCCTGAGGCTGTCGCCACTGCCATTCAGCTTGTCTTGCAGTTCCACTGGTGATGGCCACATCTGCTCTCTCTGATCCTCGTATGTCGGGCAGTTCTGCAGCAGATGTTCAGCGGTCATTTTACCAGTAACGCACGGGCATTCGTCGGTACCACCTATCTTCAATTTGTTGAATAGTTGGTACCTCAGTCTATTGTGGCCAGTGCGAAGTCTGAAGACAACGACCTGCTCTCTTCGGTTCAACTGGTAATAGGCATCGTTTTTGGTGTAACCAGTATGTTCGGTTTCCCATTTGGTCATGTATCTGGCTTTGATAAGCCGTTTTGACTCTTCGTACGTCATACTAGTATCTGTTTGTGGTAGTCTTGCACCTTCTTTTGCCAGTCTGTCTGCCTCCTCGTTGCCTTGGATGTTGCAGTGTGATGGGACCCACTGTACCACTACCCTTTTTGGTGCGGACTGCTGGCATAGTTGACAGAGTACTGCTCTTAAGTCATTAAGCTCATTGTTTTTCTGGCTTTTTAGGGCTGTGACTACGGGGAGAGCATCTGTAAGCAGGACTATATGGCTTTCATTTTCATTGTGTGTCACCATTTCTTCCACTGCCGCCCTCAGTGCCTCTGCCTCCGCTCTGAAATGACTTGTGTACTTACCAGTAGCGAATGACAGTGTTATTTGTCTTCCATTTGGTAGGTTCAGGAATGCTCCTGCCCCTCCGTTCTGTGTAGTGTTTGTTACAGAGCCGTCGGTGTATGCATGGGTCCAGTCCATGCGTGGGTAGCTTTTCGATATAAAGCTTAGGGTAGTATCTCTCCTTTCTTTTTCAGTCTGGCAGTTTTTGTTTCCAATACCTGGTTTATTTTCTACCACCTCTGGAAATATATCCTGCCTCCAGGTAGGTTTTCGTACAGTAGTGATGGGTTTTGGTGTTGTTAGTGCGTTTATGGGATCTTCGTGCATCTTTACTTTGGCTATTTCTGCAAAGTTTCTCCGCTTTAGTTTCCCATTTCCCAAATTGTTTAGTCTTTGGTGCATTGGATGGTCAGTCAGTCTTCGGAGTTTCTCTGACTGCAGCTGGGCTCTGCAGTCTCTTCTATCGGTCATAGATTGGAGTTTTGCAATCTTTTCAAGTTCTACAATTGGCGTTGACTTCATGCCTCCTGTTATAACTCTCATGGCTTGGTTTTGAAGTTAGCTAACTTTATCGAAGTTCGCCTTCGCTGCTGTTGTCCATGCCGCAATGCCATACTCGAGAACTGGTCTCACTCTTCCAGTGTACATTTTCTTTAGTATGCCTTCGTCTGCTCCCCAGTTTGTGCCAGCAAGTTTCCTCATGATTGCCATTCTTTCTCTGGCTCTCATTCGGTTTCTCTCGATCGGACTTTTCCATGTCATGCGCCGATCAAATGTGACTCCCAGATAGGTTGGGTTGTCGTTTGGCTGCAGGAATTTGCCATTTAGACTTAATTTGGTATTTTGGGGTTTGATTTAGAGTAATTTCGACCAATGACTGTTCTATTAATTCAATCTGTCGGGCAATCGGAAGAGGAAGCGGGAACAACTTTGGAGATGGAGTTTCTGGAGACGTACCTTTTTTTTGTCTGTTGTAATTAGTTTTTGAGCCAACTAGTGGGCCGTTGTCTATTCTATTAATTAGCCGGCCTACCAGATTGTGTAGTTCCCTGAACAATACATCATTCAACATCATGTGCCACACACTGACATTCCAGCAGATAAATCAGAATTTGAACATCAGAATGGTCAAGTGTTATGTATGCTCATCACTAGTCTGTGCCGCGTAGACACCGGCATTGAATATACGGGTGAAAAGGAGAATACAGGCATTGAATATACGGGTGAAAAGGAGAATACAGGCATTGAAGATGTGGACGATTCTGCCATTTCTCGTGGAAAGAATAGACATCACATGCGGAAGTACTGACAACGTTGGGAACGGGAGAGAACTGTTGTCAGAAGCCAGGGTTAGACAGTTGAGATATATTTGTGGCCATATAACAAGGTGTAAGGTAGTAGCCCCATTGTCAGTCATGTCTGACTACAGGTTGATGCGACTTTAAGCAAATATCTACCTGGTTATTTGGTTGTCCATTTCTTTGCCGCGCTGTCTTTTCACTTCTCTGTGCTGCATAAACTTATTTTCGCTCATCCTTAGGTGACTCTTCAGGTTGCATGCCTATTTGTATCTGTCTACAGCTATGTCTTCCTAAGATGGCAGATCCAGGGACGCCATGTTCTCATTACAGGCGTTTTTTAACCTTCAGCTGAGGTTGGCCAACTGTTAGTTTTACCACGGTGGGTCTCTGTGGCGAAGTGGTCAAGCCGTTTGCCTCGTGTTCAGTGGGTCGGGGTTCGAGTTCGAGCTGCGATGGTCGGTCCATGGTGTCAATTTTTCAGGAGATCCATGGGTTCATCTCTGGAGCTACGGAGTTCGTGCTTTGTGCGATGCTCTCGACAGATTGGGTACCCATCTGCAGAGAGAAACCGAGCTAAATGGGGAAAACCCGAGGCGATGAAGTCGAGCCCCCGCTTAAAGTTTTTTTTTCTTTAAAAAAAAAAAATTGTTTTAGTTTCACCACACGCCAGCTGTCCGTAGAGAATATTTTGGGGGATGCGACCGTCTTCCATGCGACGAACGTGACCAAGCCATTACAGGCTTCGCTGCCTAAGAAGAGTGTACATACATGGGAGACCGGTGCGAGATTGCACCTCTGCGTTTGTCACACTGTCTCTCCCTGAGAAATTTAGGATGGATCTCAGGAGCCGTAGGTGAAAGGCGTTGAGCCATTGCTCTTGTTTGGCATAAATTGCCCACGTTTCGCTACCATGCAGGATATACTGAGGACACACTCGTTTTAGAGCATGACCTTGGTGTTGGCTGCAAGTTTGGGGTTTTCTCAGACACGTGTTGTAAGACGAGAAAATATGGCAGCAGCCTTGCCAATGCGTTCTTATGTAGGAGTCTAAAAAGAGAGACAGAGAAAGAGAGAGAGGAAGCTTATCATTAATAAGGGATAGAGTGTAAGTGAACTGGTCCACAGCTGCCAAATCGTAGTTATCGATGGTGATGTTTGAGGTAGCATCTACGTCTTGTGCCAATACATTTGTTTTACTCAGATTGTGAGGCCAAAATATTTGCACGCATATAGCAAGGCTTACCATCTTGGTAAAAACTTTACTAGAGGGTAAGGTGGAAAATAATCACACAAGAGGCAGACAACAAGTGATCTGATAACGTCAGGAAAAGACCTGGTACGAGTCTGTTAGATTGCACCCTCAGAGTAATAGATAGAGGGTACGCTGGAGATCCATTGGAGCCAACTTTCGTTGTGAAGATTGTCCCTCAGCTGAAGAACTATACTAGACTCTAGACTGTATCATCTACTTTAACGTCTTTTTTGTTGTTGTTTCCTTAAAGGTTTGCTTTTCTGGATTATACTGGCAAAGGTACACCTCTTTCCCCACTATACCACAGTTTTTTTGACGATATAAGGACGTATTGGCCAGTTCATGGATACGTGTTTGTATTGTGAATGTATTGGCCAGTTCATGGATACGTGTTTGTAATGTGAATGTATTGGCCAGTTCGTGGATACGTGTTTGTATTGTGAATGTATTGTCAAGTGCATGGATGCGTGTTTGTAATGTGAATGTATTGGCCAGTTCATGGATACGTGTTTGTAATGTGAATGTATTGGCCAGTTCATGGATACGTGTTTGTAATGTGAATGTATTGGCCAGTTCATGGATACGTGTTTGTAATGTGAATGTATTGGCCAGTGCATGAATGCGTGTTTGTAATGTGAATATATTGGCCAGTTCATGGATACGTGTTTGTAATGTGAATGTATTGGCCAGTGCATGAATGCGTGTTTGTAATGTGAATGTGTTGGCCAGTGTATGGATGTGTGTTTGTAATGTGAATGTATTGGCCAGTGCATGAATGCGTGTTTGTAATGTGAATGTATCGGCCAGTGTATGGATGCGTGTTTGTAATGTGAATATATTGGCCAGTGCATGAATGCGTGTTTGTAATGTGAATGTATTGGCCAGTGCATGAATGCGTGTTTGTAATGTGAATGTATTGGCCAGTGCATGAATGCGTGTTTGTAATGTGAATGTATTGGCCAGTGCATGAATGCGTGTTTGTAATGTGACTGTATTGGCCAGTGCATGAATGCGTGTTTGTAATGTGAATGTATTGGCCAGTGTATGGATGCGTGTTTGTAATGTGAATGTATTGGCCAGTGCATGAATGCGTGTTTGTAATGTGAATGTATTGGCCAGTGCATGAATGCGTGTTTGTAATGTGAATGTATCGGCCAGTGTATGGATGCGTGTTTGTAATGTGAATGTATTGGCCAGTGCATGAATGCGTATTTGTAATGTGAATGTATTGGCCAGTGCATGAATGCGTGTTTGTAATGTGAATGTATTGGCCAGTGCATGAATGCGTGTTTGTAATGTGAATGTATTGTCCAGTGTATGAATGCGTGTTTGTAATGTGAATGTATTGGCCAGTGTATAGATGCGTGTTTGTAATGTGAATGTATTGGCCAGTGTATGGATGCGTGTTTGTAATGTGAATGTATTGGCCAGTGTATAGATGCGTGTTTGTAATGTGAATGTATTGGCCAGTGTATAGATGCGTGTTTGTAATGTGAATGTATTGGCCAGTGTATAGATGCGTGTTTGTAATGTGAATGTATTGGCCAGTGTATAGATGCGTGTTTGTAATGTGAATGTATTGGCCAGTGTATGGATGCGTGTTTGTAATGTGAATGTATTGGCCAGTGTATGGATGCGTGTTTGTAATGTGAATGTATTGGCCAGTGCATGAATGCGTGTTTTTAATGTGAATGTATTGGCCAGTGCATGAATGTGTGTTTGTAATGTGAATGTATTGGCCAGTGCATGAATGCGTGTTTGTAATGTGAATGTATTGGCCAGTGTATGGATGCGTTTGTATATTTGTCTTACAATACTGCTTTATGTAGCGATGTACGTATTTTACACGATGTGATTGATATCCCCGCGAATAGGCTCAGATGAGGAGGCTCACCCTGGGGGCCACTCTCCCCCTTCTCTCTTCTCTTACCTCACTCTGTTTCATTTGACTCTGTCCTACAGTCACACTCTTGCACAACTTTCACACGCGCCCTCATGGTGAGGCCCTTCCATTGCACTTTGGTTGGGCTAGCTTCTGAGGGCGCACAAACCTAGCATAGGTAAATTCAGACGCACACATGCATCCAAGCACTGGTTTATGCGTCCTGATATCGCCCAATGGACTACGGTCTGGGTGGAAAATGGCGCGCCTCCGGCAGTATAAACTAGTGAGGCAAACATCTAAGCAACAACAAAACATCCCCGCAAATAACTCTTCTTGGTCGTCTTTTACTACACGCATGGCGGGACAGTATGCCTCTTTCTTCCTCACCAGTAGGATAGCAGCATACACTCACAGGCGTGTTTCAATCCCACCCTAGAAATGTCAAGGGACTGGAAGGGTATTTGTCTGGCTTTTAATTTACGACCCTTGATCTGCCAAGTGACGGGAATGCTAACTCTCCATGCTTTCGACTCTGGGGAAACGGAATTCAATAGCGACAACCAATCTTTCTTGTATTAGGTTCCAGCGATATTAAAAAAATATTGTACTAGTCCAGAGGCTCTCAAACTTTCAGAATATGAAGACCCGGCATATTTTAATCAATCATTTTCGTAGATCTCAAAACTAGCAGACCATATCAGGCAGCCTCATTAGCAGACACTTCTGTTGCGATTAATTGTTAGAGACTTCGTTGCACTAAGCTTTCACTAACAGTAAGGTTAGGTACTCATTCACAGGAGGACTCATAGGTTAAAAATCCCTTGACAGTTAAAAATCGAAAAGAGTAGGCTTATTGACTTGACAACATTTTTTAGCTAATAATCTACTCAAAAATTATTTGTACCTTCCCCCAGGTGGTTTGTTAAGAGCAGCATCTACGAGGCGTATTCAAATAAGACTGGACCTAACTGCACCAAGTGAACATACGTACGTTTCGCATGATGACGTCACTTCAGGTGTAAATAGTACATGCCAATCGTTATGTCTGCAAAATGTCAGTATCCCCCGACTCATAGTTTCCTCAGCCGACGTTGAAAACATGGCGAGTGTGATACGGAATCCGTCCAGAGTTGATCAGCGCGCAGTGATTTGGTTTCTAACAGCTGAAGGATGTCGACCAGTTGACATTCATCGCAGAGTGTAGCCAATGTATGGTGACAAAAGTGTGTCGAAGACAGCAGTGAAGAACTGGTCAACGATGTTCAAAGAAGGACGGGAGCTAACGGAAGATCAGGTCAGGCACATATTGTTGCGTCAGAAGATTCCATCGCCAAAATTGATGCAGCAGTTCGGGTGGACCGTCACCGGAGCTTACGTTCGCTAGCAGAGGAATTAGCTGTCTCGCAAGGGACAGTTCAAATGGTGGTTAGCAAGAAACTGAAGTATCGATACCCATTGTGAACAACTTCCGATACTTCAGTGTCTACCGTGTCGTCCCGGTGCAATTTAACGGACGTTAAAAATCCCTTGGCAGTTGGAAACCGAAAAGAGTTGGCTTGATCGCCGCTGCCCAGACAAAATTAAACAATTATGTTAAAAATATAGCCAATCTATTACGGGATCAGGTCCTACGGTATTGTGCTGAGATTCTTTAAAAATACGGAGAAGAACAGAGCACTTAAGGGTTAAACCGTGTGCGGGATCAAGACGCCGAGCAGCGCATGAGCTGCAGTGGTCAACGACCATAGCTGACTGCTAGCGTCAGGGCCAGCGAACCATAGCTGCCAAGACCCTTCTACACATCCACGCGGTGATCCTAGATAACAGGCTGCAGCCGGGCAGTCTGGCTAAGGAGAAGGCATCGAAGAGGGAATACTAACCCGGTACTCAAAAAATGCTTACTGAATTCGAATGTGTTGGACCGAAAGGTGCAAATATCGCAGCCAAGCTGTAAACTACGACACAACGCATTCCGTTCTCTGGACTACATTTTGCTACTTACCCTTTCATGGTTTGATAGCGGGAGAATGAAAACGATCGAAGAAGAAGAAGAAACAGCGTGCAATGACGTTGATTCTTCGATTAAACTAAACCTTACTGGAAGTCTGTGTTTGATCCTTGACAGTGTTGGTTATAATAGCAATGGCTTTGCATGATGTGGTTGCCAGCTCCATGCACAACCCTTTTTCGTCGTCTCTTATGACAAAGTAATACACGGTTACTCTGATACGACTCGGCTGTCTAGTCATATCTATGTACTCAAACCTAGGTGCTATACTCTCTACACATTGCGAAATCGTTCACCCAGGACGAATAAAAGGTGACATTGATCAGCCCAGAAACTTTTCATTTTAATTTCAGTCCGCCGCATTCAGCCTTTCATCTGGACAAATTGTATAGACGTTCACTCTACATGATGATGGTAGCCTGTGTTTAAGCTCTTCCGTTCAATCAGCACTTCTTTTCAAACCCGTGTAAATATATTTGCATATTATTATTTGCGTGTTGGCGTGTGTGTTTAACTATGTCAAACACCTTTAGGCTGGTCGCACTCGGGCCGTTTATGGAACTTTGACATGAGTTGAATTGTAAGGCTTTTGAGGCCGTCCCCCACCTAAACGCTTAGAATAATAAACAAGGCCCGACACGTTCGTTGCAAAGTCAACTTATGAACATACAAAGTGTACTCAATAAAAACCACGGTTAGAAATCTCCTTAATGGTTTCACTTAACAGAGTAACAACAATACCATTTTTTTATGCGACTCGTAATTGAGTTAAGTTCTCCTGCCGACTTTATCTGGTGGCTGGTTACAGTGACTCTCCTCACATCCCTAGGTATACTTGATGAACCGAGGTCTTTCCGGCAATATTGCAATGTGAGGCTTGTCAGTCAATTCACCACAACGGTGATTACAGTGGCGATTATCACCTCGTTAGCCAGACAGCCATGAAACAGCCTTCTTCCAGGGAGAATTACTCCCAAGTGAAGTGGGGTTTGATTATTATGTTTCAATTTACCCTGATTAACAGACTGATCAGTATGTTTCGCCATCAAATCCTATCCCTGATAACAATAATAATAATAACAATAATTTTCCATCGTGTTTGAGAATCACCGCCAACAGTATTATGTGCCATATTACATACTTGAGTCTATATATGCGCTTGGGACTAATCAAGCCAATACGAACGTGGAAAGTTCTATTGCCTAACTGGAGAACATGGTCTGTCGCTGACACTAGTATTGACTCTGTTCTGAACTTTCTTATAGAGCATTTATCCTGGCCTGCAAGCACACGTTGGCTTTTGTTGACAGCAGGGTCCTTTTTAAGCGCAGGTTTGGGCAGAGGAGACTAACCTCCGATCAGGAAACACATACTGACCAGACTGTTATTCAGGGTTAGGTGAAACATACTGATCAAGACCCCACCTGACTTCCAAGCAACTAGCTCTTTCTGGAAATTGGCTGTTTTATGGCAGCCTGGTTAACAAGGTGGGGATCGGCACTGTGATCCCCATACTGGTGCGCTTAATGAGGAGTATCATTGTAATGCAATCGAGGCCCCCGCTCCATTTACAAAGTGCGCTTCGGGATGCGAGGAGAGCAACTGTAGCGACCCCCCCCCCCCCCCCCCCCCACCCATCCCGACCTCATACAGTCGCCAAGAGTACGTAATTAAAGTACTAGTGGTATTAGCAACAACAACAAGAGCAACAACAACAAGAGCAACAACAACAAGCCAACAACAACAAGAGCAACAACAACAAGAGCAACAACAACAAGAGTAACAACAACAAGACTAAAAAACAAAAAAACAACAACAAGAGAAACAACAACAAGAGCAACAACAACAAGAGCAACAACAACAAGATCAACAACAAGAGCAACAACAACAAGAGTAACAACAACAAGAGCAAAAACAAGAGCAACAACAACAAGAGCAACAACAACAAGAGCAACAACAACAAGAGCAACAACAAGAGCAACAACAACAAGAGCAACAACAGCAAGAGCAACTACAACAAGAGCAACAACAAGAGTAACAACAACAAGAGCAACAACAACAAGAGCAACAACAAAAAGAGCAACAACAACAAGAGCAACAACAAAAAGAGCAACAACAACAAGAGTAACAACAACAAGAGCAACAACAACAAGAGCAACAACAACAAGAGTAACAACAACAAGAGCATCAACAAAAGCAAAAACAAGAGCAACAACAACAAGAGCAACAATAACAAGAGCAACAACAACAAGAGCAACAACAACAAGAGCAACTACAAGAGCAACAACAACAAGAGCAACAACAGAAGAGCAACTACAACAAGATAAACAACAAGAGTAACAACAACAAGAGCAACAACAACAAGCCAACAATAACAAGAGCAAACATAACAAGATAAACAACAAGAGTAACAACAACATGAGCAACAACAACAAGAGCAACAACAACAAGAGTAACAACAACAAGAGTAAAAACAACAAGAGCAACAACAACAAGAGCAACAACAACAAGAGTAACAACAACAAGAGCAACAACAACAAGAGCAACAACAACAAGAGCAACAATAACAAGAGTAACAACAACAAGAGCAACAACAATAAGAGTAAACACAACAAGAGTAACAACAACAAGAGCAACAACAACAAGTGTAACAACAACAAGAGCAACAACAGGAGCAACAACAACAAGATCAACAACAACAAGAGCAACAACAAGAGCAACAACAATAAGAATAACAACAACAAACCCAACAACAAGAGCAACAACTACAAGAGCAACAACAACAAGAGTAACAACAACAAGAGCAAATAAAACAAGAGCAACAACAGCAAGAGCAACTACAACAAGATAAACAACAAGAGTAACAACAACAAGAGCAACAACAACAAGCCAACAACAACAAGAGCAAACACAACAAGAGCAACAACAACAAGAGTAACAACAACAAAAGTAACAACAACAAGAGCAACAACAATAAGAGCAAACACAACAAGAGTAACAACAACAAGAGCACAACAGGAGCAACAACAACAAGAGTAACAACAACAAGAGCAACAACAAGAGCAACAACAACAAAAGCAACAACAACAACAGCAACAACAAGAGCAACAACAACAAGAGCAACAACAGCAAGAGCAACAACAAGAGCAACAACAAGAGTAACAACAACAAGAGCAACAACAACAGGAGTAACAACAAGAGTAACAATAAGAGCAACAACAACAAAAGCAATAACAGCAAGAGTAATAACAACAAGAGCAAAACCAGCAAGAGCAACAACAAGAATAACAACAAGAGTAACAACAACACGAGCAACAACAAGAGTAACAAGAACAAGAGCAACAACAACAAGAGTAACAACAAGAGCAACAACAAGAGCAACAACAAGAGCAACAACAAGAGTAACAACAACAAGAGCAACAACAACAAGTGTAACAACAACAAGAGCAAAAACAAGAGTAACAACACCAAGAGCAACAACAACAAGAGCAACAACAACAAGAGCAACAACAACAAGAGTAACAACAAAAGCAACAACAACAAGAGCAACAACAACAAGAGCAACAACAACAAGAGCAACAACAACAAGAGCAACAAAAACAAGAGCAGCAACAACAAGAGCAACAACAAGAGCAGCAACAAGAGCAACAACAAGAACAACAACAAGAGCAACAACAACAAGAGCAACAACAAGAGCAACAACAACAAGAGCAACAAAAACAAGAACAACAACAAGAGCAACAACAACAAGAGCAACAACAAGAGCAACAACAAAAGTAACAACAACAAGAGCAACAACAACAAGAGCAACAACAAGAGCAACAACAACAAGAGCAACCACAACAAGAGAAACAACAACACGAGCAACAACAAGAGCAACAACAACAAGAACAACAACAAGAGCAACAACAAGAGCAACAACAACAAGAACAACAAGAGCAACAACAACAAGAGATACAACAAGAGCAACAACAAGAGTAACAACTACAAGAGCAACAACAACAAGAGCAACAAAAAGAGCAACAACAAGAGTAACAACAACAAGAGTAACAACAACAAGAGCAACAACAACAAGAGCAACAACAAGAGTAACAACTACAAGAGCAACAACAAGAGCAACAACAAGAGTAACAACTACAAGAGCAACAACAACAAGAGCAACAAAAAGAGCAACAACAAGAGTAACAACAACAAGAGTAACAACAACAAGAGTAACAACAACAAGAGCAACAACAACAAGAGCAACAACAAGAGTAACAACTACAAGAGCAACAACAACAAGAGCAACTACAAGAGCAACAACAAATGAAGCAACAACAAGAGCAACAACAAGAGTAACAACAACAAGAGTAACAACAACAAGAGTAACAACAACAAGAGTAACAACTACAAGAGCAACAACAACAAGAGCAACAACAAGAGCAACAACAAGAGTAACAACAACAAGAGTAAGAACAACAAGAGTAACAACAACAAGAGTAACAACAAGAGTAACAACAACAAGAGCAACAACACCAAGAACAACAACAAGAGCAACAATAACAAGAGCAACAACAACAAGAGCAACAACAACAACAGCAACAACAATAGTAACAACAACAAGAGCAACAACAACAAGAGCAACAACAAGAGCAACAACAAGAGTAACAACAGCAAGAGCAACAACAACAAGAGTAACCCCAACAAGAGCAACAACAACAAGAGTAACAACAAGAGTAACAACAAGAGCAACAACAAGAGTAACAACAACAAGAGCAACAACAACAAGAGCAACAACAACAAGAGCAACAACAACAAGAGCAACAACAACAAGAGCAACAACAACAAGAGCAACAACAAGAGCAACAACAAGAGCAATAACAAGAGCAACAACAAGAGCAACAACAACAAGAGCAACAACAACAGGAGTAACAACAAGAGCAACAACAAGAGCAACAACAAGAGCAACAACAAGAGTAACAACAACAAGAGCAACAACAACAAGAGTAACAACAACAAGAGCAACAACAACAAGAGCAACAACAAGAGCAACAACAAGAGCAATAACAAGAGCAACAACAAGAGCAACAACAACAAGAGCAACAACAACAAGAGCAACAACAACAAGAGTAACAACAAGAGCAAAACAACAAGAGTAACAACAACAAGAGCAACAACAACAAGAGCAACAACAACAAGAGTAACAACAAGAGCAACAACAAGAGCAACAACAAGAGCAACAACAAGAGCATCAACAACAAGAGTAACAACAATAGCAACAACAACAAGAGTAACAACAACAAGAGCAACAACAACAAGAGCAACAACAAGAGCAACAACAAGAGCAACAACAAGAGCATCAACAACAAGAGTAACAACAAGAGCAACAACAACAAGAGTAACAACAACAAGAGCAACAACAACAAGAGCAACAACAACAAGAGTTACAACAAGAGCAACAACAAGAGCAACAACAAGAGCAACAACAAGAGTAACAACAACAAGAGCAACAACAAGAGCAACAAAGACAAGAGCAACAACAACAAGAGCAACAACAACAAGAGCAACAACAGCAAGAGCAACAACAACAAGAGCAACAACAAGAGCAACAACAAGAGCAACAACAAGAGTAAAAACAACAAGAGCAACAACAAGAGTAACAACAACAAGAGCAACAACAACAAGAGCAACAACAACAAGAGCAACAACAACAAGAGCAACAACAGCAAGAGCAACAGCAACAAGAGCAACAACAAGAGCAACAACAAGAGCAACAACAAGAGCAAGAACAACAAGAGCAACAACAGCAAGAGCAACAACAACAAGAGTAACAACAAGAGCAAAAACAACAAGAGCAACAACAACAAGAGCAACAACAGCAAGAGCAACAACAGCAAGAGCAACAACAACAAGAGCAACAACAAGAGCAACAACAACAAGAGCAACAACAACAAGAGCAACAACAACAAGAGCAACAACAACAAGAGCAACAACAGCAAGAGCAACAACAACAAGAGCAACAACAACAAGAGCAACAACAGCCGCACCTTTCCAGTCTAAAAGTTTTTGAGAGCAACAAAATGCACATTAGTAAGAGACGGAAAGAAGAATAGAGTTATTGATCGTACGTTCTAGTCGACTAAGTGAGTATAGGAAAAACGAATTTCTGGAATGCGTGAAGACATTAAAGATGGACATAGAAATGTGTGAAGACAATACAGATGGACATAGAAATATGTGAAGACAATAATGATGGACATAGAAATGTGTGAAGACAATACAGATGGATATAGAAATGTGTGAAGACAATACAGATGGACATATAAATGTGTGAAGACAATACAGATGGACATAGAAATGTGTGAAGACAATAAAGATGGACATATAAATATGTGAAGACAATAAAGATGGACATAGAAATGTGTGAAGACAATACAGATGGACATATACATGTGTTAAGTAGATGGTGTGCCCCTGATGAAGCGCTTGGTTAAGACAAAAACTTAAGTACGAGGAAAGATAACTTGTGGAAGTATATGAACATAACATAAACTACTAATCAATATGGGTTTCAGCAACAAATATAACAGAAACTAAACAACAATATGGGTTTCTGCAAACCAAAAAAACAGAATCTATACAAAAATACGGCTTCAGCAACCAATATAACTGAAACTAAACAACAATATGGGTGTCAGCAACCAATATCACAGAAACTATACAACAAAATGGGTTTCAGCAACCAATAAAACAGAAACTAAACAACAATATGGGTTTCAGCAACCAATATAACATAAACTAAACAACAATATGGGTTTCAGCAACCAATATAACATAAATTAAACAACAATATGGGTTTCAGCGACCAATATAACAGAAACTATACAACAATATAGGTTTCAGCAACCAACACAACACACTTTAGACAAGAAAGGAAAGTGAAGCTCCCCACTCAGTTTAACGGTGCAAGTAAGTAAACTAAACATCAACAGAATTACATTTTTAGTTTGTTTCATTGACAACTTTGATAAAGGACTGAGAGAGACATATAAGGAGATCAAAATAGATACAAAGAGAGACAGAAAAGAGTAGGAGAAATAGAAAGAGACATAAATGTTATGGCTACAGATGAGTTAAAGTAATATACTATAGATTGCCTCTAACAAATAATAACCAAAACAGGTTTAGAATAATACCATACAATCCATAGAGCGAATTTGAACAACCCAGACGGGATCAAGACGCTGAGCAGCACATGAGCTGCAGTGGTCAGCGACCCATAGCTGACTGATAGCATCAGGGCTAGCGAATCAGAGCTGCCAAGACCCTTCTACACCTCCACGCAGTGATCCCGGATAACAGGCTGCAGCAGAGCAGACTGGCTAAGGAGAAGGGATCGAAGAGGGAATGCTAGCCCGGTACTCAAAAAATGATTGCTGAAGTCGAATGTGTTGGACCAAAAGGTGCAAATATCGCAGCCAAGCTGTAAACTACGACACAACGCATTCCGTTCTCTGGACTACATTCTGGTACTTAAGCCCTTTCAGGGGTTGGTAGTGGGAGATTGAGAACGAACGAAGAAGAAGAAGAAGAACAACAACAACAACAACCCAGACATTATCAACTGTCAATTTTTTTTCTTTCTGAATTACGTCATTGGGCATAGGAAAGGACAGGCTGAATATTACATTGAATCGTCAGGCGTTTGTGTCGGAGAAGGGCAATATCAAATTGGTTGAACTGACGTCATTGTTAGTGGAAGTCACGCACCAAGTGTTTAATCAGATTCAATATTATCAGATCCCCCGCCCCCGCCCCCGGGGGGGGGGAGGGGGGGGGGCTTGCGTGTCTTAGTGACCCAGTGAGCTATGTCGGCGGGAACGTATGTTCCTGGCAGGGCCACCCATGCCGGATAGGTCACTGGAGAGGGGCCAGACTAAGAATGGTAGCAGCCGGGTGGTGTTCAAGAGTCCAGGAAGCCAGAACACATGGAAGAGGAAACTTGAGCAGATGGAGCTCGCAACCCAGGAGGGCAGGACAATCAAGGACTATCATCTAGCGAGCCGAAACAAGGAAAAGTCCAAAGGAAAAGCCATTCCAAGACTTTAATATTTGACCAAAAATGGCTCCAGTTATGGGAAAAATTACCTCAAGTCTACTGTGTATCAACGTGCTAATGGACTGCGTGGCTGCTGAGAGAGCAGTTATGAACGTGGAAGTCTAGTGGGCGAGAGAAGTGCGCCAGGCTCATGGACTCCAAATAGGACATCCTCTGCCTCTTCCCTGACAAGGAGGACATCCTCTGCCTCTTCCCTGACAAGGGGCAACTGTCAGGGTGACCGCATTACAACCCCATCAAACCATATATAAACATGGTATCAAAGAATAAGCTGCTGCCTTGCAGGTTTGGTCGTCAGGCCGGTTGGGGACAACCAAAGGCTAAGGATGCGAACATGAAGAAATGGCTTGCTGAACACGGAAGTGTTGGACCGAAAGGTGGAAATAAAAAAGCTCGATGCTGCAACACTACGTATCTCATCCAAGGATTATCAAGGACCCGGACAATACAGAGAGACACCATAAGGTACCCGCACAGACAAAGACATGTTTCTCCCGCCATGGGCACACAGATACATCTGCCACTCAAAGCCTGCAGGTGTTGCAATGGAACGCTGAAGGCATATACAACAAAAAGGAAGCGATACACGTTGCCTGCATCCAGGAAACACACCTTAATCCAAACCACAGATTTAGCATAAGAGGATATGAAACCCACAGAATGGATAGGGATGGGCTTAAGGGGGGGGGGGGGGGTGTGCTTATCCTCTCCAAAATATCAATCCCATCAAAGATGATCTCAGTGGAAACAAACGGAGAAGCCTAAAGAATAGGGGTGGAACAAACTGCTACACATCTTTAACACAAGCTGGAAACAAGGAACTGTCCCCACAGTGTAGGAGGAGGTAAGGACTATCCCCATCCTTAAACATGGGAAGGACAACATGAAGCTAGGCAGTTACAGACCTATTAGTCTACTAAGCTGTTTGGGGAAACTAGTGGAAAGAATAGTTAACACTAGAATAACCTGGTATATGGAATCACAAAATTTACTTATTCCCCAGCAAGCAGGTTTTCGTAGAAACAGATCGACCGAAGATCACGTGACATATCTCGCAGGAGATTGAAGATGCATTTAAAAAAAAACAAAAAACACTGGCAGTCTAGATAGACCTAGAAAAAGCCTTTGATAAAATATGGAAGAGCTGGTTAAAACTGAAACTACTGCAAATGGGTGTAACCATCACCATGTGCAAGTGGATCAGTGATTACCTAGATAACAGGACAGCAAGAGTGCAACCCCAAGGACATCTCAGCAAAAAGATGAAAATGGAACAAGCAGTTCCACAAGGTGGAATACTCTCACCCATGCTGTTCCTCATATATATCAATGATATAATCACAGAAAATCCTAAAAGAGTACACAGTGCACAGATGACCTGGCACTATGGACATCTGAAGAGTCTACATCTGTAGCTAGAAACTAAATGCAGGAGGCTCTAAATAAAATAGGGACATGGAGAAAAAAATGGCAAATCACTATAAACGAATCCAAAACCACGTACACAATCTTCTCTCACAATCTCCCAAGCCCCAATAGGTAATCCTGAAAGTAAATGGCCAGACTCTTCCCATTGACATAAGTCCAACTTACCTGGGAATAACAATGGTCCAAAGGTTGACATGGAAAAACCAGATAAACAAAGCCACCAACAAAGACCAGAATGGCGATAATGAGGAAGATATCAGGCTCAACATGGGGAGCGGACACGGGCACACTAAAGAAACTGTACACAGGTTATGTGAGACCAGTGCTAGAATACGGGATAGCAGTATGGTACACAGCAACAAAGAATAACTTTCACAAAATAAATACAACCCAAAACCAAGGTATACGTATCATCACTGGAGCTATGAGAACAACACCAATAAATGCGATGGAGAACATCACACGAATTGAAAGTATGGAGACGCGCAGAGACCAAAAAACACTCCAGCAGGGGGAGAAGTTCAAACGAATGCCTGATTACCCAATATATGACAGAATAAATCGCATGGGAAGAGGGAGATTAAAGAGAAATCACTTCATATAAAAAACAAAAGAACTTGCAAGAGCAGATCAAATCATAAGCCAGGCAGTGGTTAGAGATCTAAAACAAACATCCCAAATCACACCATGGAAAAAAGTCCCCTGAGATGGTAGAAACCATAGAGGGAATAGGGAAAAAGGGAACTCAGACAGATTCAAAAAGGAAATTTATCACAGAAGAATATCTTAGGAGAGTATAACCACAAGAAACATGGACACACGTATATACAGGTGGCTCATCTAACAAAGCCACATCCTATGGAGGTGGAGGAGTCTATTACAGACTAAGGAATGGAGAAGAAAAAACTCGAGTTTTAACTACGGGAACATATTCCAGTAATTTCCGTGCAGAAGCAGAGGCACCGAAGGCCGCAGCTGAGCTTGTAAATCAAGTTAAAATATCCACCAAGAAAACATAGTATTCCTGACTGATGCCGCGTCAGTAAAAGCAGCGCTTAAACAACACAAAGATGAAGATCTCGAGCAATGTAAATGTTCTCCCTGACACAGCTCTCAGCAGAATACCCAAGGTTGGTCATACAGTGGATCCCATCCCACTGCAATATTAAAGGCAATGAAACTGCAGACAAACTAGCAAAGAGTGGAGGAGCATCCCCACAAACATACCTGAGTATCACATATAATGAGGACAAGACCATAATTAAAGCCAACTTCAGGGTAAAATGGGCTGATCAACACCCCGACTTCCGAAAAGAAGACAGCTACTTTAACTTAACTAGAGAAGAGCAAGCGTAACAGACCTCACTGTTTGCCCTGGCCGTTATTCTAACTTAGAACATTCTCACACTCATCCCCATCATCATGACCACACACTTCAAAAAATATAGCACACATCAGATGGCAAATGTATTACATAATAATCATATCATAAAAATGAGTAGTGGAATTACAAACACAATTCAATACATATCATCTTAACTAATTATTCATATGTTATATATAAGTTAATATACGTATTAAATAAAGCGGAAATTGTAAGCATTAAGCTATTGATGGAATTCCCAACTATCTAAACCCAGTTCTATTGCCTTGCAATTACATCACACACACCTCGCCTCAACTGCATCCTCAACACACTTTATCAAATACTCTTCCTCACTCAAATCCGCTCAGGCGGGCGATCTGGACATACCTCGTTCACATTGTGTCCTGCTTACAACACAACGTTCAGATTTTCACTTAATACAAAACTCATACACCTACTTGAGCGATCCTGTTCTATCACTAACATTCGTGCAACAGTCTATCAATCGCTCCTCTATATAAGTCGGTGAGTTAAACATACTATCTAAATTCAGTCTCTCTCTCTCTCTCTCTTGCTCTCATCTCTCTATCCATTCTCTTCATCCAGCCTGCTGAGCTAAACTTTGTCTCGAGTTATATACACTCAAAGTCAGAGCTTGACCAATAGATCTCAGGGGATGGTTATATTCAGTCTTATTGGAACGAAACACTTTGCACACCTGTCACTCATTCTCTCACAGCAAGCCCCGCTGCCAATCCGTCTGTCAATCATTCTATCCCTACTTAAATCGGAAGGCCAGTGGTCAGCTCCTACCTGTCCACATGCCTTGCCCCAACTCTGTTCTCCTTTGTCGAGACGGTGAGTGACCTTGACCCGTATTCAGGTACCTTTGTTATCAGCAACCACATCACCCCTGTCCTAAACTCTCTGCTACGGCGGGAACTGTTACACAAGTCATCATATCCAGACTGAGAACTGGGCATAACAGACTCAAGAGTCATCTTTACAACAAAATGAGGATTGGGACACATGAAAAGTGTCCATGTGGGGAGCATATCATGACCGTGGAACACATCCTACAAATCTGCATGCTAACACAGGAAAAGAGAGAACAATGCTGGCCTCGTGAGACAGATATGAGACAGATCCTGTATGGAGATGAAACAGCCTTACAAACAACGGTGTCCTTTGTTAGAGAAACCGGAACCTTGATCTGAGGATGAACGAAGAAGAAGAAGAAGAAGAAAAAGAAGAAGAAGAAGAAGAAGAAGAAGAAGAAGAAGAAGAAGAAGAAGAAGAAGAAGAAGAAGAAGAAGAAGAAATGATCAGATCCAGGATTGCAATATTCTAACTGAAAGTCAAAGGTCAGACTACCTCACCTCTCACCGTTCAGTCCTTGAGTGTGTTGAGACATTCTATGAATTGATAGAACCATAACTATGACAACGAGCGTATACAAAATTCTCGAAAGAAGACTTTATGCAAAAGTCGGACCGAAACAGACAAGCGAACCATATCTAGGTACTTCTACTGACATCATATATCAAATAGTTATACTGAAATGCCAACACTACATGTCACGAGCGACTAGTTTACTAACAATAAACTGATCGAACAATGGGGACCTGGTCACCCCAAACTCGGAAATAGATGGACCTGCCCCACCCCCAAACTCTGAAACTTTAGTTGATGTTTATGACGTGCTGAGTAATGATACCATCCAGGCGATGGAGATGAGATGCTTCAGACGAATCCTTGGAATAACATATAGGGATCGTGTCAGAGACGTCAACATACGAAACACAATCACACAGTCTATTGGACCTTATCTAGACCTCCTATCAGTGCCATGTACTGCGATCGAATGGGTAACCAAAGAAAGTACCCAAAGGCACAGTCAAGAGAAAAAGCGGTTTCTCTCCAAGACACACTGGACAGATAATATTTGGAAGTGGACAGAACAGTCCCTGGAGGACACCGAAATTATGGTATTGGACAGACAAAAATGACGCGAATTTGTTCATGAGGCAGTGGCATGAGGCGATGCCAATACGACCTCACACAGATCAACGATGAATCACACATCGCCCGGGAGAGGACTGGGCGCCACCCGGCTAGCAGCATGCCTAATTCACATCACTCACAAGTGGACGGATGACTCTACGACCTTTCTGACGGTTACGGGAAAGACGAGACGAGATACCAAATTGTTCATTTAAAAACAACCCAACCTTCTAGCAACAAAGCGCCGACTCAAAGACACGGCTTTCTCAATAAGATGAAGCTTTGCGAGACTCAAAGTAGACTATCAACAGCATAGATTGCAAATCTCATCAAAGTAGACTATCAACAGCATAGATTGCAAATCTCATCAAAGTAGACTATCAACAGCATAGATTGCAAATCTCATCAAAGTAGACTATCAACAGCATAGATTGCAAATCTCATCAAAGTAGACTATCAACAGCATAGATTGCAAATCTCATCAAAGTAGACTATCAACAGCATAGATTGCAAATCTCATCAAAGTAGACTATCAACAGCATAGATTGCAAATCTCATCAAAGTAGACTATCAACAGCATAGATTGCAAATCTCATCAAAGTAGACTATCAACAGCATAGATTGCAAATCTCATCAAAGTAGACTATCAACAGCATAGATTGCAAATCTCATCAAAGTAGACTATCAACAGCATAGATTGCAAATCTCATCAAAGTAGACTATCAACAGCATAGATTGCAAATCTCATCAAAGTAGACTATCAACAGCATAGATTGCAAATCTCATCAAAGTAGACTATCAACAGCATAGATTGCAAATCTCATCAAAGTAGACTATCAACAGCATAGATTGCAAATCTCATCAAAGTAGACTATCAACAGCATAGATTGCAAATCTCATCAAAGTAGACTATCAACAGCATAGATTGCAAATCTCATCAAAGTAGACTATCAACAGCATAGATTGCAAATCTCATCAAAGTAGACTATCAACAGCATAGATTGCAAATCTCATCAAAGTAGACTATCAACAGCATAGATTGCAAATCTCATCAAAGTAGACTATCAACAGCATAGATTGCAAATCTCATCAAAGTAGACTATCAACAGCATAGATTGCAAATCTCATCAAAGTAGACTATCAACAGCATAGATTGCAAATCTCATCAAAGTAGACTATCAACAGCATAGATTGCAAATCTCATCAAAGTAGACTATCAACAGCATAGATTGCAAATCTCATCAAAGTAGACTATCAACAGCATAGATTGCAAATCTCATCAAAGTAGACTATCAACAGCATAGATTGCAAATCTCATCAAAGTAGACTATCAACAGCATAGATTGCAAATCTCATCAAAGTAGCCGAGGCATAACAAATTGTCATTAAAAAATAAAAAAGATGTTAATCAATCGAAGAGTATCATAATCATGTAACAAGTGGAGATGGTACCACCATGATGAATTGAGCGTAAATAGAGAAAGCATGAACAATTATTACAATGCCATGTACTCATCAAAGGCTGTTGTAAAAACAAAAAAGGCACACAATAAGAAGTGTGGGCCGATACCGATGGTCGAAGCGCATTCAATCAAATCAAAGGGAAAGAAGATTAACTGGTCAGGCACAACATACTGATCAGACATATTAGTCAGGGTCAGGAACAACATACTGATAAGACATATTAGTCAGGGTCAGGCACAACATACTGATCAGACATATTAGTCAGGGTCAGGCACAACATACTGATAAGACATATTAGTCAGGGTCAGGCACACCATACTGATAAGACATATTAGTCAGGGTCAGGCACAACATACTGATCAGACATATTAGTCAGGGTCAGGCACAACATACTGATAAGACATATTAGTCAGGGTCAGGCACAACATACTGATCAGACATATTAGGGTCAGGCACAACATACTGATAAGACATATTAGTCAGGGTCAGGCACAACATACTGATAAGACATATTAGTCAGGGTCAGGCACAACATACTGATCAGACATATTAGTCAGGGTCAGGCACAACATACTGAAAAGACATATTAGTCAGGGTCAGGCACAACATACTGATAAGACATATTAGTCAGTGTCAGGCACAACATACTGGCCAAGACCCTCATCTCGGTTTCCTTATATCCCTCCCTGGAAACGGGCTGTTTTCATGGCAACAGAGGCTGCCGTCGAGGTGAGCGATCGACGTGATCCCCGTAGTAGTGAGCGGCACGCAGATGGAGCAAAGCATTGCACAACCGCATGGAGGACCCCGGTCCACCTTCATCAGGACGCTCGGGATGTGAGGAAAGCTACTGCAATTCGCCAGTAAACATCCTTTTCAGGGGGCATATTGGAGTAAGTATTTCAAACAACAACAACAACAGTAACAACAACAACTACAACTACAACAACAATAAAATCAAACACTTAAATTCAGGAAAAGGCGAAAAACTGGACTGAAGCACTACAGAAGTAAACAATTATGGCAGGTGGGGAAACAGCACAACAGCAAATATATTCTTCTTCTTCTATTTCTTCGTCCACTACTTCTTCTTCGTTCAAGGTCCTGGTTTCTCTTACGAAGGGCACCCTCGTTTGTAAGGCTGTTTTATCCCTGTACATCTTTGATCTCACAGCTGAGTCGAGAGGTGCAGTTAAGTAAGTAAATATCCCGTCACGCCGGCCGCCTTTACTTCCCGGACTGAACCGGAACCAAATTAAAGCTCGGAGTATTTTGCAGTCTGAAAAACCATTTCCGCCTCAACTGGGGAATGAACCCAGGACCACTCAGATGCGAAGCAGAGCGCTAACCACAGCTCCAAGAGTTGCAAACACTAACAAAAAACTGGCTTAATGAAATTCTTTTGCATGACCTACTGGTAACATCAAAAACAATTTTGATTTGTCTAAATGGGACACAGAAAAACTAACAAACTACCTTTCGAGTTGGTTACTTTCACCCACGTAGAAGCTTTCCGTAAGAGTAATTGAGATCCGACTAGAGAGGCAACCACGAGAAGGGCATGTTTCAAGAAAGTTGACTCAACCGCTACTTGACCTGAAGTACGATATCAGTGGGGGAAAGTTCAACGTATAAAAGTAAAGTAAAGTAAAGATACCTGAAGGCAAACATTGATTAATAACTTTTCACAAAAGGGGAATGGAATCTGTGTGTTAGCTGGGCCTGAAATGGGAGCAGAGAATAGTTGCACTGTAACCTATCAAGCATCTCGTAAGAGACGACTAAAGAGATATAGGTTTAAGGCTGGTTAACCACCTAGTTGAAAGCTAGAGAGAACTGAGTGACGCGCACAGAAAGGGCTGTAACTGTGAGTAGGCCAATCAACATTAATATTTTCAGGTTATCTGTCTCGGTATCGCCTTGTGGCTTACAACGCATTGACGCGTTTGTGGATTGTATCACAGATAGCTAGTTACGTCATATCTCTCAAATATCATCATCATTTTACATCATTTATCAGCCTGCTATACTCCCCATCGGCCTTCTACACTCCACATCGGCCTGATACACTTCCCATCGGCCTTCTACACTCCACATCGGCCTTCTACACTCTCCATCGGCCTTCTACACTCCCCATCGGCCTGATACACTCCCAATCGGCCTGCTATACTCTCCATCGACCTTCTACACTCCCCATCGGCCTGATACACTCCTCATCGGCCTGATACACTCCCCACCGGCCTGCTACACTCTCCATCGGCCTTCTACACTCCACATCGGCCTGATACACTCCCCATTGGCCTTCTACACTCCACATCGGCCTGATACACTCCCCATCGGCCTTCTACACTCCCCATCAGCCTGATACTCTCCCCATCGGACTGCTACACTCCCCATCGGCCTACTACACTCCATATCGGCCTACTACACCATATTACATCACTCATCACCCTGTTCCATCACTCAACACCCTGTTAAATTACTCAACACTCTGTTACATTACTCAACACCCTGTTAAATCACTTACCGTGTTACATTACTCAACTCTCTGTTACATCACTCATCGTCTTGTCACATCCTCTCACCCTGTTACATTACTAAACACCCTGTTACATTACTCAACACCCTGTTACATTACTCAACACCCTGTTACATTACTCAACACCCTGTTAAATCACTCAATAGACTGTTCCATTACTCTACACCCTGTTAAGCAGCTCTTTAAAAAAATAAAAAATAAAAAAAATAAAATAAAAAACTTTAAGCGGGGGCTCGACTTCATTGCCTCGGGATTTTCCCCCATTTTAGTTCGGTCTCTCTCGGCCGATGGGTACCCCATTTGTCGAGAGCATCGCACAAAACACGAACTCCGTAGCTCCAGCGATGAACCCAGGGATCTCCGGAAAAAAATGACATCATGGACTGACCGTCGCATCTCGAAATCGAACCCCGACCGTCTGAACATGAGGCAAATGGCTTGACCCCTTCTGGTCATCAAACAGACTTTATGAGGATATAGAGGTAAGTTTATTAGACATGTTTGATATGTCCTAGAGACTAGCTTCTCAGTGGGAAAATGGTGCTCTGATCTTTCCTTGTGAGTTGATTTACACTGTCATTTGGGTTGGGGCTTGTCATATGTCGGTAGACCTTCCTCCTAGTGTATTCCATGTGTTCAGTCACATTTTTTTATTTGCTGTTCTTATGAGCTTTTTGACTCTTTGTAACGTTGTTGCTGTATGGCTGTTCTTGTCTTCTTCTTTGCTAGTCTGTCTGCCTTGTCATTGCCAGGTGTGTTTGAGTATCCAGAGATCCACTGCAGAACTATTTTGACAGCAGAAGTGATAATATGGGCAATGTAGAGATATTTGGATAAGGTCAGGCCTTATTGTAATGACCAGCAACTTCTAATGCTTGAAGAACTGACAATCAATCTGTGAACAAAACAATGTTTTGGGCCTTTGTAAGAAAGGAATACAGAAAATGTCTTCAGATGGTACAAAGCGGCTTGAAGTACAATGATTTCTGCTTCATAGTTAGAGGAAACCTCCCCGCAAGTATCAGATAGTTCATCAGAGAATCTGTCCGGGTATTTTATAGAAACGCCGTAACCTTTCTTGATGGTGACTTTAAACGCAGATCCATCAGTATACACACAGTTGAATGATTACCACCTGGCCACCCGTTTGAGATCGTAACATGCGTCACTTGGTTGTTGCCCTGGATGATCTGCTTTCAATTTGTTCTTGTATAAAAACTGGGTAAACCTTTTGGTTTCTTTACAAGTTACACAGTCATGATTAGGTATCTCTTTACCTTCCCTTAACAGAATGCTAGCCTTTTAATTGCCAGCCGTGTACATGTGAGATATACTTCCTTGCATCACAACTCTCTTGAACCTATTTTGATAACGTTTATAGAGTATTACTCTTAGTTCGTTTAGATCTGCAATTGTTTTGTTTGTTCCCCAATGACGCAAACAGTGTTTTTGAAGAGTACCACTTGTCTCTGTGTGTTGTCATCCGTTATTAGAACTCCTTCTGCAGTTATCAAGGCCTCTGTCTGCTCCGAAATTACTTCTTCTTCTTTTTGAGCGATTGTTTTCAATCTCCCGCTACCTGAATGGGGCTTTGCAAATAGAAGGATGTAGTCCGGAGAACGCAATGCGATGTTTCGCTAATTTACAGCATGGCTGCGTTATTTACACCTTTCGGTCTGACACACTCGTCTTCAGCAGGTGAAATTACTTAAAACTGGTCCTGTTTGTCACTCTCAGAAAGATTCCTCCTCCTTTCTCCATTGCTTTCACTGCTGATTCATATGCTTAATACTCCGCTGCGTTGGGACAAGCGCTTACGGAGGGTGATTAACGGATGTGTGAGTCTATCTTAATAGACTCAAACACTAGAGCAAAGTAGACCGGCAGCCTGTTAGATGCCATCTGCGTTGACCTAAACAAATTACCTAACCATGGCCGGTGTTACGCCATGTCACACATCATTACGACATGCTCTCTGTGAGGCAGTGGTGCTATTCTTGTCCTTGCCGTTCACAATGCCACCGGCAGCCCACTTTTATATGTCGTGTGGTAATGTAGAGTACGTGTAACTGACTGTTGTTCTTGACTAATTACACAATTATTATTCATGTTCAACCAGCAGAACTGTGCCATCCACCTACCACAGATTATTTATTGTCACTCCATCGACAGTCAATTCAAACATTTCCTCAATCGACTGAACAATGTGTTCTATATAAGTATTGAACAGACACGTGAGCATCACGCATCCTTGTCGCACATCTACATATTGTGAGTAAAGTCTGTCAGAACTACCAGTGACAATTTGCTCCCCCAATATAGGTTACTGACATTTTTTTGTCTTTTCCATCTATAGCAATGTTATCCTAACATGTATTTAGTTTCTTATGATGGCCCGTGTCAAATACCTTTTTTAGTCTATATAACACATACAAATGTTTTAACTTAACGTCTTTATACTGGTTAAGAAGACCATGCAGAGTCTGTATACAACCAGTTACATTTACATCACCTTGCTCTAAAAGCTATGCGCATCAAATTTATTCTTAAATGCATTAACTGTCCCTGTCTCCACTACCTTCCCTGGCAATGCATTCCAAGAAGTCACCAATCTCTGACCAAAAAAAATATTTCCTAATATCTAATCTGGACCTCTCTTTAGTCAGCTTGTAGCTATGACCTCTTGTTATTGTGGGTGTCTTGTATTAAAAAACAATAAATTGTAATAGTCTAATTTATCCATTCCTCTGATCATGTTATTAACCTGTATTAAGTCACCACGAATTCTTCTCTCTTCTAGACACTATAGACCGGTTTTTCTGAGTCGTTCCTCATCACTGTAATTCTGGAATCCCACTATCAGCTTTGTCGCTCTTTTGTGTATTCTTTACAGCATGTTTATATCCCCTCTATAAAGGACTTCACACCTGCACACAGTACTCCAATCTAGGTCTAACTAATGCTTTATACAGTTTGACTATCACTTCCTTGCTCCTATGTTTAATATTTGTTTTGATCATACCTAACATTGCATTTGTCTTTTTCACTGCTACCTTAACTTGCTCACTCACCTTTCCTGTATGATCTATTATAACCCCTAGGTCCCTTTCCTTATCTATCTTTCTAATATTTTTCTCGCTTATTCTGTAATTATGTTCCATTTTGGATCTACCCATCAATTGTAGAACTTGAAAAGATTATAAATCTGCAATTCATGACCGATAGAATAAACAGCAGGCCCAGCAGCAAGTAGAGAAACTAAGAAGACTGACAGACCATCCAATGCATCAGAGACTAAATAGATTTGAAAAAGGGAAACTAAAGCGGAGAAACTTTGCAGAAATAGCCAAAGCAAAAATGAGCGAAGACCCTATGAACACCAAAACAACACCAAAGTATATCCCTACTGTACGCAAACCTACCTGGAAGCAGCAAATCATTCCAGAGGTGGTAGAAAATATACCAGGTATTGGAAACAAGAACAGCCAGACTGAAAAAGAAAGAAGAGACATAACCTTGAGGTACATAGCGAAAAACTACCCAAACATGAACTGGACCCATGCATACACTGACGGTTCTGTAACAAACACAACACAGAATGGACGGGGAGGGGTATCCATGAGCCTAACAAACGGTAGAAAAAAAACACTGTCAGTGGCAACTGGAAAATTCCCAAGCAATTTCAGAGCTGAGGCAGAGGCACTGAAGGCTGAAGTAGAAGCAATGCTGACAGGCGAATGCAATGAAAGCCAGATAGTCCTGTTTACAGATGCCATGGCCGTGGTTACAGCACTAAAAAGCCAGAAAAATACTGAACTTAATGATTTAAGAGCAGTACTCTGTCAACTATGCCAGCAGACCGCACCAAAAAGAGTAGTGGTACAGGAGGTTCCATCCCACTGTAACATTCAAGGCAACGAGAAGGCAGACAGACTGGCAAAAGAAGGTGCAAGATTACCACAACCAGATCCTAGTGTGACCTACGAAGAGTCCAAAAGGTTTATTAGGGCCAGATACATGGCCAAATGGGAAACAGAGCATACTGGCTACACAAACAATGATGCCTATTACCAGTTGAACAGAAGAGAGCAGGTCGTGGTCTTCAGACTCCGCACAGGCCACAACAGACTAAGGTACCATCTATTCTTCTTCTTCTTCTTCTTCGTACGCAGTCAGACAGTAACCATTATTTTTTCGAAAAAAGCGGCGGCCATCCTGAGGCTGTCGACACTGCCATAGAGCTTGTCTTGCAGTTCCACTGGTGATGTCCACATCTGCTCTGACTGATCCTCGTATGTCGGGCAGTTCTGCAGCAGATGTTCAGCGGTCATTTTACCGGTACCGCACGGGCATTCGTCGGTACCACCTATCTTTAATTTGTTGAATAGCTGTACCATCTATTCAATAAACTGAAGATAAGTGGCACTGACGAATGCACCTGTGGTACAGGGAAAATGACCGTCGAACATCTGCTGCAAAATTGCCCGACATACGAGCACCAGAGAAAGCACATGTGGCCATCACCAGTGCCAACACTAGACAAGCTCTAGGGCAGTGTCGACAGCCTCAGGATGACAGCTGCTTTCTTTGAACAAATTCAAGTTGACGTCTGACAGCGTACGAAGAAGAAGAAAATTGACAGGGACGACAGCAGTGTAAACAAAACAAGTTCAATTGGTGTGATGTAGGCTTCTTTCTTTTGCGTCGCTTGTCTTCCATCTTTGTCATCAGAACTAGCTCTGATGCCTCGGTGTCCGTTCCCAAGGTCGATGCCCACGTAGCTCTGTCTTCTGGAATCTCCTCCCAAGTATTTGGATTGATCGTAAAATCGTTCATGGATCTTTTGCAAATGTCCTTGTATCTTAATTTAGGCTTTCCTTGTGATCTGGTACCCGATATGAGTTCATGCAGTAGTAACTGCTTCGGAATGCGGGTATTTGACATTCGTTTCGCGTGACCCAACCATGTCAGTCTCTTATTGCTCAGAGTCGAGAAGTGGGAAGGTATCTTGGAGCGTTTCAGTATTTCCGAGTTGGTCCCCTTGTCCTGCCACTTTATGTCCATTTTACTGCGACGACATCGCATATGAAAACTGTTTAACCTCTTCTCGTGTCTTGAATGTGTTGTCCATGTTTCCGCTCCGCATAACAGTGTACCAAGAACGAATACTTGATATATCATGATCTTCGTATTAAGTGTCAGCTTTCTGTTATTTCATGCCCTTTCTTTCATCCTGCCGTAAGTTGTTGCTGTTTGCCCTATGCTTATATTGATCTCTTCATCGAGTGATAGTGTTGCTGTTACCGTGGAGACCAAATATTTGAACACTTGAACTGCATCAAGCGGATCTTCATTTAGCGTCATTGTTATTATTGGTGCTGTTCTAACTTGTTTTAGGACAACCGTTTTTTGCACGTTTACAGTGAGTGAAAATATGATGCAGGCATCAGACAGACAATTGACTAATGATTGTAGAGTGTCCTCATCGTGCGCCACCAGGGCTGCATCATCAGACAGACAATAGCTCTCTGATGAGATTTTCCAATGTTTTGGATTTAGCCCTGAGCCTTGCCAGATTGAACATCGAGCCAGCAAAACTACTGTGAACAAAAACGTCACCAATCTCTTGCTTGAAATCACAGTGAAGCAAGGATGCGAAGAAAATTCCGAATAGGGCAGGAGCAACGACGCAGCCCTGCTTACCCTCGCTTTTGACTTCAAAACTGTCGGATGTATTTCCATTAAACTGAATGGTGGCCGCCCCGTGTCTTCGTGGAAGGAGACGATTTGGTTGAACAATGTTGGTAGACAGCCAATGATACAGGGTTGCACAAATGATTACAAAATGTGGTAAGCCCCACAGTATTGGAAAAAATGTAATATTACCAGCTATACGAGAGGTGATTAGTTCCATGATGGAAAGAAATCTAAGTGGAATAGTTACCTCTATTCCACTGAGCAATGATACTGTGTCTAGATAAATTGATGAGATTACAACTAATGTTGAAAATAAATTCTGTCAGGATTTCCAATCAACCGAATTTCATTACAGCTTGATGAAACCACAGTACGTGACAATGCAACCTTGCATATATTAGATTCGTGAAGAACGAAAAAGTTGTGGAAGAAATGTTATTCTCAAAATTACGGACAACCGATTCCAAGATTGAAAACGTTACCGTTGGGGAACTGTTTGGCTCAAGTTACCATCACATCATCCGTTGGGATCTTATTGCAGGGAAAGAAGTAAACATAAACACGCGAACATACGACTACTCTAAGGCAGATGTTAAGAGGATGAAAGAGGCAGCGAACCACATAATCTGGAAAGATATTGTCGTAGGAACAGATGTTGAACAGGAGTGGGAAAGTTTTAAAACAGTTCTAGAAACGCTAAAAGAGGAATGTGTTCCATGAAGGGAGGTAAACCCCAAGCGTAAAAAGTGGATAACTAGATTTGTAGTGAAATATAGAAGAGCAAAAAAATAAAGCATGGAACAAATATATACAGGCAGGTAAATCAAAAGAAACATATGTAAAATATTTGGACAAGCAGAACATATCTCAGAAAGCGAATAAAACAGCAAAAATAGACTTTGAAAAAAAACTTGCTCAGAGGATCAAGACTGATGGTAAAAGCTTCTTCTCTTATGTTAGAAATAAACAAAGAACGAAAGACAAAGTAGGCCCTCTCATAGACAGTACAGGGAAAATAATAAGTGAGAATAGGGAGGCAGCTAATCTGCCCAATCAGTACTTTGGCACAGTCTACACAAAAGAGGACTGCTCCAAGATCCCAGAGCCTATAGATATTTTTCAAAGAGACATGGATACAGCGGGATTAAGATTAATCTGTATTACAGAGGAAATGGTTTTTAAAAAATTGGAGGGGTTGAAAGTGAATAAATGTCCAGGTCAAGATGGTATTCATCCAAAATTGCTGTATGAAATTAGAGATCAACTAGCAAAACCATTGGCTATCTTATGTTCTCAATCACTTTCAAAAGGGATTGTTCCACGGGATTGGAAAGATGCAAGAGTGATCCCCTTATTCAAAAAAGGCAAAAAATCAGATCCAGCAAATTATAGACCGGTGAGTTTAACGAGCATAGTCTGTAAATTGTTAGAGTCAATAATCAAAGAAAACATTATAATGCATTTAGACAAATTTAATCTAATTAGAAATAGTCAGCATGGGTTTACTAGAGGGAGATCATGCTTAACAAATCTATTAGAATTCATGGAGGAGGTTACTAAAATCATAGATAAAGGGGCGCCAGTGGATGTTATTTATCTAGACTTTGCAAAGGCCTTTGATAGAGTACCTCATCAAAGATTATTTCGAAAGTTAAAATCGCATGGAATAGGTGGGGAAGTTGCCAAATGGATTGAAAATTGGTTAACGGGAAGAAGGCAGAGGGTGGGCATAAATAAGGAGTACTCTGAGTGGTGTGAAGTGAAAAGTGGTGTGCCACAGGGCTCGGTTTTGGGACCAATTTTGTTCTTGAAATATATAAATGATTTTTACATTGATATGGGATCCATGATTGCAAAATTTGCTGATGACACAAAACTATGCAGTAGTGTCTCATCTAAAGCGGAAGTGGATATATTGATGTCGGATTTAGATAAAATTCAAGAATTGTCTGTAATCTGGCAAATGGAGTTTAATGTAGATACATGTACAGTCATCCACATGGGTAGATCCAATATGGAACATAATTAGAGAATGGGAGAAAACAATATTAGAAAGATAGATAAGGAAAGGGACCTAGGGGTTATAATAGATCATACAGGAAAGGTTAGTGAGCAAGTTAAGGTAGCAGTGAAAAAGTCAAATGCAATGTTAGGTATGATAAAAAGAAATATTAAACATATGAGCAAGGAAGTGATCGTCAAACTGTATAAAGCTTTAGTTAGACCTAGATTGGAGTACTGTGTTCAGGTGGGGAGTCCTTATCATAGAGGGGACATAAACATGCTAGAAAGAATACAAAAAAGAGCGACAAAGCTGATAGTGGGATTCCAGAATTACAGTTATGAGGAACGACTCAGAAAAACCGGACTACAGTGTCTCGAAGAGAGAAGAATTCGTGGTGACTTACGACAGGTTTATAAGATGATCAGAGGATTGGATAAATTAGACTATAACAAGTTTTTTAAAAATACAGCCACCTACAATAACACGAGGGCATCGCTACCAGCTGACTAAAGAGAGGTCCAGGTTAGATATTAGGAAATATTTTCTTTGGCCAGAGAGTGGTGTCTGCTTGGAATGCATTTCCAGGGGAGGTAGTGGAAGCAGGGACAGTTAATGCATTTAAGAATAAACTGGATGCGCATAGCTTTTAGAGCAAGGTGATGTAAATGTAACTGGTTGTATACAGACTCTGCAGGGTCTTCTAAGCCAGTATAAAGACTTTAAGTTAAGTTAAGTTAAGAGCTTGTCGATCTTTGAAATCATTGAAAAATATTTCCTTACAAAACACATTTCTTTTTCTAATGTTATAGCATGTGCGACAGATGGAACTCATACAATGGGTGGTTGCTATCGCGGTTTTCTGGCGCACTTAAAAAAGGTGACACCAAATGTCTTACAAATTCATTGTGTTATTCACCGGCAGCACTTGGTAGCCAAACAACTCGTTGAAAGACTCAACAAATCAATGAGTGTAGTTATCAGTGTTCAGTGTAGTTATCAAATCAAGTCACATTCCTTGAACGATCGATTATTTCGTAAATTGTGAAATGACAATGATGAGTTTGAACGTCTTCTCCTACACACGGAAGTAATATGGCTACCAAAAGGCAATTGTTTGAAACGATTTCGGGCATTATTTGGTACCATTATGTCGTTTCTTGATTCAATGAAAGAACAGCTTAACATTGAAACTGAAGTACTTCGTAAAGATGTGGCCTATGTTTCAGATCTATTTAAAAAGTTCAATGATGCCCTTCTTAAGCTACAGGGGAACCCACATCACTCTGATAAAAGTGAAAGGAATTACCTTGGGGTTCATCAGCTACAGTGGAACCCACATCACTCTGATCAAAGTGAAAGGAATTATCTTGGGGTTCATCAGCTACAGTGGAACCCACATCACTCTGATCAAAGTGAAAGGAATTATCTTGGGGTTCATCAGCTACAGTGGAACCCACATCACTCTGATCAAAGTGAAAGGAATTACCTTGGGGTTCATCAGCTACAGTGGAACCCACATCACTCTGATCAAAGTGAAAGGAATTACTTTGGGGTTCATCAGCTACAGTGGAACCCCCATCACTCTGATCAAAGTGAAAGGAATTATCTTGGGGTTCATCAGCAAATATGAATTGTTTACAAATAACCTAGGTCGTCCTGAACTATCTGATTCCGTGTTGTGCAGCAGTTAGACAAGGACATCTTGAAAGATGTAGCTTTGGAAATGTATTGCTGCCATTTGGAGGCTGTAAAGAATGATATGATGACCAGATTGAAAGATTTGCAGGGACTCAACGTACCAGAATATGGTTTGGTGTTTACACATTTTTCTTTAGAAAAAGGGTGCCAGCTCAGTTAGGGTTGAGAAACACTGTGTTAGAGCTTTCCCTTGCAAGCCCATTTAGTCCTTGATACATTGAAGTCAGCCAAGCAAGTCGTTAAAAGGTGTTTAAAGAGATCTTATATTTGCGGATTGCAACCTCATAATAAATGTAAGTGCATTTGAAGGAGTCTCTGCAAAAGCTTGGATACAAGCTTCATGTAAAGTGACCCGATGCAGATGTTCGTCATCGTTCAACTGATGCTATGCTTCAAGCCAACTGAGGTTAGCGAAGGACACTGTGCGTTTCGGGTCTTCGTCGGTCCCCCACAGCTTTTCGAACGTGGTCGCTTCTTAGGGCCAGATTTCCTCTCTTTAGTATTTTTAAGTAGGACCTCCCTGCATGATATGTTCTGGTGTTTCCTTGGGTGCTCCACAATCGCATGTGGCGGTGTCTCTGAGACCCATTTTTGGAGATTGGCCTTGAGTCTGCATTGTTCTGTTCTGAGTTTGAAGATCTTTGTCTGCCCATCTCTGCCAAGTTTGTATATACTATCATTTTATGCTTTGTATTCTTTGTATGGTTTCTCCAATCCGTCTTCATGGATCGCTTTATTGGTGCCTTTGCTTTTTTATAGCTGTGTCGAACGTGTCTGCGTGTCGCCACTTCCAAGTTTTGCACGCTTGTCGCTTCCTCGTTTCCAAAGATCCCACAGTCAGTCGGAATCCAATGTAGGACTAGATCGTGTTTGGAGACAGCAATCCGATGTTGTATTTTATTTCGTGGGAGACTATATCTTGTTTGAGGCTTGAGCTGGCTTGAAGAACGCTCATGGAGTCTGTTATAATGACCGTTCGCTCCTGGAGTCTGTTATAATGACCGTTCGCTCCTGGAGTCTGTTATAATGACCGTTCGCTCCTGGAGTCTGTTACAATGACCGTCGCTCCTGGAGTCTGTTATAATGACCGTTCGCTCCTGGAGTCTGTTAAAATGACCGTTCGCTCCTGGAGTCTGTTATAATGACCGTTCGCTCCTGGAGTATGTTATAATGACCGTTCGCTCCTGGAGTCTGTTATAATGACCGTTTTCCTTGGAGTTATGGTTGATAAGAATACTCGTTGTTAGATGAATATCCGTTGCTTCAGTTCTAAATTTGATACAAGTCTCTGCTGCCGGTGTGAGGCGATGTTCTATGTCGCCGCTGATGTGTACGGTGTAGATTCCACTGCCTCCCATGATTATGTTTACCGAGGCCGATCCATCTGTGTACACGTGTGTCCAGGAGTTGCTAGGCTTCTGCCTCTTGAGCTCCTGCAGATCGTGGATTTTTTTATTTGTTGCTGACTGCTCACTTTTCTTCGTTAACCATGAAAACTCCAAGATCCTTTTAAACCAGTCCTGGCTCTGTATCCTTGGTTCTGGAATAAGTGCTTCACAATTTTCTATTTCCCTTTCAAGGATGTCTGCATGTTTTCTGTGGGTAATCGGATCAGATGGCTAGGGCTTTTTCTTAGTAGTCTGTTTTTAGTTCTTTCTTAAAACTTCTGGTGTAGAGAGTGATCAGTTCGCATCCTTAGTCTTCAAACTGTGTCAAGGATTTGTATTATCTCCTTAATTTGAGAGGCTTAATATTTTCTGTCTTACCTAGCTCTGCACTAGGAATGATTTTCAATGCCCCAAGGATAATTCTGAGGCGCAGATACTTTTGATTCTATATAGTTTTCCTCTGTTTGATTTGGCAGCTGCTACCCAAATGCTAGAGGCATATTCCATGATTGGTCTGATTGTCCCAGTGTAGACGTGCTTGAGGATTGTTCTTGTTCTCCCCCCCCCCCCTCCAGTTTTTCCATCACTATGGCCTTTGTCTGGATTTTATATTGTTTTATATTGTCTCTATATTTGACTTCCAGGCGTGTCTCAAGTCAAATGTGACTGCAATGAATCTGGGTGTGTCCAACTGGGGTATTTGTTGGTTTCTTTTCTTTAATGTTATTATTTATTTTTTAAGAGAGTGAAAAGAGAGTGCTGGAGGTTTTGGTGTAGTTTATTTTCAGTCCCCACTCTTTTGCCTGGTTCTCCTTCTCTAATATCTTTTGGAGCATGTATAAGGCTATTGCTGCGTGTTCTGTGTCTGTCTACACAGCGAAGTTTTGGAGCATGTATAAGGCTATTGCTGCGTGTTCTGTGTCTGTCTACACAGCGAAGTTTTGGAGCATGTATAAGGCTATTGCTGCGTGTTCTGTGTCTGTCTACACAGCGAAGTTTTGGAGCATGTATAAGGCTATTGCTGCGTGTTCTGTGTCTGTCTACACAGCGAAGTTTTGGAGCATGTATAAGGCTATTGCTGCGTGTTCTGTGTCTGTCTACACAGCGAAGTTTTGGAGCATGTATAAGGCTATTGCTGCGTGTTCTGTGTCTGTCTACACAGCGAAGTTTTGGAGCATGTATAAGGCTATTGCTGCGTGTTCTGTGTCTGTCTACACAGCAAAGTTTTGGAGCATTTATAAGGCTATTGCTGCGTGTTCTGTGTCTGTCTACACAGCGAAGTTTTGGAGCATGTATAAGGCTATTGCTGCGTGTTCTGTGTCTGTCTACACAGCGAAGTTTTGGAGCATGTATAAGGCTATTGCTGCGTGTTCTGTGTCTGTCTACACAGCGAAGTTTTGGAGCATGTATAAGGCTATTGCTGCGTGCTCTGTGTCTGTCTACACAGCGAAGTTTTGGAGCATGTATAAGGCTATTGCTGCGTGTTCTGTGTCTGTCTACACAGCGAAGTTTTGGAGTATTTATAAGGCTATTGCTGCGTGTTCTGTGTCTGTCTACACAGCGAAGTTTTGGAGCATGTATAAGGCTATTGCTGCGTGTTCTGTGTCTGTCTACACAGCGAAGTTTTGGAGCATTTATAAGGCTATTGCTGCGTGTTCTGTGTCTGTCTACACAGCGAAGTTTTGGAGCATGTATAAGGCTATTGCTGCGTGTTCTGTGTCTGTCTACACAGCGAAGTTTTGGAGCATGTATAAGGCTATTGCTGCGTGTTCTGTGTCTGTCTACACAGCGAAGATGTGGAGCATGTATAAGGCTATTGTTCCATGTTCTGTGTCTGTCTACACAGCGAAGTCATCTGAGTGCAGGCTGTTTTAGACATTCTGGTGGCATCATTTAGTGACGTCGTTTAAATATATCAAGTAGAGCGGAGACGCTATTACACTTCCGATTGGCACTTTCCCTCTCAGCCTGACTGACTTGCTGGTACAATTTAGCCTGTACAATTTAACCATGGCAAATCTTTGGAAGAGGAAACATTTTTACCCATGAGAACAGTTTGTTGGTAACTCTTTCTTGGAGGATTTTCAGCGTCAGACCTTCTCTCCAGACAGGATCGAAGGCACGGGAGAGGTAAAAAAAGATAGCTGGAACTCTTTTTTGTCTTGGAAGACGTTTTCTATGCCCCGTGTTAGAGACGTTATTTGGTCCTCGGTGCTTCTATGTTGCCTGTTGGATGTTTGAGTTGAGGCAAGTCGCGATTTGGTCTCAAGATACCATGTTAGTCTTTCATGTATCAGTCATTACACCAGTTTCCCCACACAGACAATGAGACTGTTGGACCTAGTTTATGAATAGGCTGAATGTAGGTCACCTTACAGAGTGCCGGAACAGTACTTTCGTGCCATCTCTGGTAACAAATTCTAAGAAAAAACCTTTTGCCTACGAGGCCGAGGTGTTTGATGAATTAATTTGTCTTTCGTATAAGCACATCTTACCGGTCTATATCTTATGTTTGGGCCTATTCAACGGTACACATGTTTGACACTGTTAACAAAACGTGGTGACGATCAACGTGTTTATCAGCGTTTGTTTAGTAAACATAATGACACTTGGATGTTTAGTATCGACGCTAGCTGTTAGTGCACCTTCTTTGCCTTGTGAATTATATTTTCTATATCTCAATGTCCGTCTGCATTCGCCAGGTATGTAAATTTACGTACCTGCTTTAGGGTTTTGCTGGCAGTGGGAAAACTGCGATGCATCGGTTGACTTTTTTTGGGTCATAATTTCTGTCTTATCACGTTGATCTCCATGTCATAATCTAGGCGTGCTGAGTCGAGACATGTTAGGTGTGGTCGTAAGTTTAATGTAGAAGAGGCTCTGGTTGTCTGAGAAAATCAATTCTTTGAACGATTCCTCACGGTAATTGGCTATTCGGGTGATTTTATCCATATAGATGATGAATACAAAAAATGGGAACGTGGGAGGACGGAAAGCACACCCTACTCCTAACCCGGAAACCAGTTTGTATGCCCGACACCACTTCTAACCGCCCATTCGCTCTTGTCGTACAAGATTCGTATAATGTCCAGTAGCTGCTCTTGAAAGCCGTATTCCACCAAAACATACCATAATTTACTGACTTTGCCCATATCAAAGGCTTCCCTTGATCAAAAAAGGTCACATTGAGTTTTTTGCTCTATTGATTTTCCACTTAACTGTCTCTTATTGCAAATGTCGCGTCGGTGCAGCCTCTGCCTTTTCTAAAGTTGCATTGACATTTCCTGTGATTCACTTTGGAGCGGAGAGGTTAATAAAAATGAACATTTGGTGTTCTTTCAGAGCTGAATGTCTCTGCTTTTTGTTGAGGTCCTGCCCTTTTGTCCTCCATTAGATGCTTGTTCGTTGTTCTTTTACACTTGTTCTCAAATGGATGAGGTCCTCTTTCTGTCATTATTCTCATTTCTTGTCAAAACTCAAGTGGGCTGCAGTTACCCATGCTACTAAGTGGGCTGCAGTTACCTATGCTACTAAGTGGGCTGCAGTTACCCATGCTACTAAGTGGGCTGCAGTTACCCATGCTACTAAGTGGGCTGCAGTTACCTATGCTACTAAGTGGGCTGCAGTTACCCATGCTACTAAGTGGGCTGCAGTTACCCATGCTACTAAGTGGGTTGCAGTTACCCATGCTACTAAGCCATATTTTCAGATTGGTCTGACATGTCCAGTGTAGCGTCTTTAATACTCTTTTCGTCGGCGTCTCACGTCGTGTAAGCACATTTTGTCATGATTGACATACTTTGAGTTGAAAGCACACGTGTTCTCACCACCCCCGCCCCTTCCGAACATTGTCAATACCCACACGTGTTCTCACTCCCTCTCGCCCCTTCCCAAAATTGTCAATACCCACACGTGTTCTCACCCCCTCTCGCCCTTCCCAAAATTGTCAATACCCACACGTGTTCTCACCCCCTCCCGCCCCTTCCCAACATTTTCAATACGCACACGTTTTCACCCCCACACCCCTTCCCAACATTGTCAGTACCCACATGTGCTCTCACCCCCACACCACCCCCCCCCCCCCAACATTGTCAATACCCACACGTGTTCTCACCCCCTCCCGCCCCTTCCCAAGATTGTCAATACCCACACGTGTTCTCACCCCCTCCCGCCCCTTCCCAACATTGTCAATACCCACACGTGTTCTCACCCCCACCCCCTCCCAACATTGTCAATACCTACACGTGTTCTCACCCCCACCCCCACCCCTACCCACAATATTGTCAATACCCACACGTGTTCCCACCCCCATCCCCCCTCCCAACATTGTCAATACGCACACGTGTTCTCACCCCCACACCCCCTCCCAACATTGTCAATACCCACACGTGTTCTCCCCCCCCCCCCCCCCACCAGTATCCCACCAGCTGCGATATAAGCCAGGTATAATAACTGGACGAATGAGCAGTCGTGGACCAACCGGCGGTGTATTCCAGCAGGATGGGGTGGGACAACAGGTGGCACTGCTTTCCCCACTGAAATACCCCATGTGTCATATGACGGGTACACCAAGCGGGTAAGAGCCGCTATATGCTCTAGCCACGGGAAGGAAACCACGGTAGACAAACCAACCTACTGCCTTGCAGGTACCATCGGGAGATGGAAAGGCTATGGGAGACAACCCAAAACAGAAAACTCAACCCGACCTGCCGAAGACGGAGTGTGTTAGCTACGGCGCACGAACCGGAAAAAATCAGGGCACACACGCATCAACAGGATATGGTCATGCGACAGTCTTCCCTATCGTCATGGTGTCGCTCCTACAAGTTACAACCGGGGAGGAGCGGAGCCGGGCCCCCAGTCTCGATGGGACCTACCCAAGAAACCGGTGCCTGTACTAACCTAGTTGTCAGGGGAAGGCAGAGTAGTGCGACTGATCAACAAACAAGTGGTACAATGGAATGCAGAGGGCGTGGCAAACAAGAAACTCGATCTGCAAGAACTCCTCAAGGAAAACGATATAGACATCATTTGTATCCAGGAAACAGACCTTCAAGAAAATCAACAATTTCCCATTAGAGGACATGAAAGGAAAAAAAGAGCCAAACGGAGGAATTCTAACACTAGTCAAAAACTCTATCACGGCATGTAGAAACAAATGGAAATGGACCAAATGAATTATAATACATCACAGTAAATATCATCCTATCCAATGGAGACTCAATAACAACAAACTGCTATAGTCAACCAGCCATAGCTCTAGCAATACACAAAGACAAAATTGAAGAGTCAATACATCTCATAGTGGTCGATTTTAACAGCCCCTTCCCAAGCTGGGGCTATGAAACAATGGACCAGTGCGATGAGGAGGTAGAAGATTAGATGATAGAAAATAAACTAATCCTAATAAATAGCCCAGACGACAGGCACACATATTACTGCAGAATAGGGGAAAAGGGATCAAGACCTTGAGCAGCGCTTAAACTGCATCGGTCAGCTACCCATAGCTGACCGCTAGCGTCAGGGTAAGCGAACCAGAGCTGCCAAGTCCCTTCTACACCTCCACGCGGTGATCCTGAATAACAAGCTGCAACAGAGTAGACTGGCTAAGTAGAAAGGATCGAATAAGGAGGGCAACCCGGTACTCAAAAATGCTTCCAGAAGTCGGATGTGTTGGACCGAAAAGTGCATATATCGCATTCAAGCTGTACACCACGACACAACGCATTCCTTTCTCTGGACTACATTCCGCTACTTGCAAAGCTTTTTTCAGGGCTTGGTAGCGGGAGATTGAGAGTGAACAAAGAAAAAGAAGAAGAAGAATTTGGAAAACAATTAGTACTCCGGACCTTGCTATGGCAACGGACGACCTTCAACGGCTAATAGCAAGAACAGTCAACAGCCAACTGGGTGTGAGCGACCATGTCCCAATAAATTTAGAAATATGTAACGTGGGACAAACAGAGATAACAGATATGCACCCAAGCTGGAATTTCAAAAGAGCAAACTGGACTCTATTTAGAGAAAATGTAAATAAACTCTATCAAAATATATCCCATGCCAAAAATTTAAACCATAATGTCGCCACCATGACGGAGGCTATCATCTAGGAAGCAAATAAATAAATCCCCCGTAGAATATGGAAAAAAAACTATAAACCCTATTGGAGCGATAAACTAGGGTAAATCCACAAGGAACTATGGCAAGAGATACCATAGAAACAAATCCTTCACCAGAAAACATGGGAAAACACGGCAAAATTAAAAACACATTCATAGAGAAAAAGAAGGATGAGATCCTAAGAAATAGGCACGAAAAGACTGAAAGCCTTAACATAGGGATACTAGTAAAATCTGGAACCTGACAAGAGCCTTAAATGAAGAAACCAGAGGGAGCCGTGGGAAGACAATAATTAAGGAAAATTAGAAACATCATACAGGGAAATTGGCAGCTGGCTGAATTTTTCAGAGTAGAGTACTACAACATTGATACGATAACGCAAACTAGAAGTTAAAAAGGAGATAAAAGAGAACCTGAAGACACAGAATGCGGAAAGCATCATTCGAAATGGTAGAGTCAAACACTGCTATTCAGAATCTAAAAAACAAGAAAGCTCCAGTAAAAGACGGCATCACAAATGAAATAACCTGGACCAATGGGCAAGAAGAAAACTCCTGAAAATCTTCAACCAATCATGGAGCAATGGTAAGACAGCAGACCAGCGGTGGAAAGCTTTCATTATCCCCATCAGAAAACCAAAAAAAAACAATACAAGCAAGGAAATCTATAGCCCAATAAGTCTGCTCAGCTGAGTTGGAAAATCAATAGAAAAAATTGTTAACGCAAGACTAAAAAAACATCTGGACAAAAACCAGCTCCTACTCAACTCACAGTCAGCCTTTAGGAAAAACCGCAACACAGAAGACCGACTAGTGTACCTAACCAAAGAAATTGAAAATTGATTCCAATGTAAGGAAAAAGTACTTGCGGTCTTTGTGGATATGGGAAAAGCTTTTGTCAAGGTATGGAGCGAAGGACTCCCCTTAAACTATTAAACAACAAAATAAAAGGGAGAATGAACAGCTGGGTACGAGACTTCCTCCGATACAGAACAGCAAGAGTGAAATTAGATGAATCACTGAGCCATAGAATAACTCTCCAACAGGGCGTTCCCCAGGGAGAAGTCATCTCTCCTACCCTCTTTATCCTGTTCATAAACGACATAGAAAACTCACAAAGAAAGTATCAAGTGCCCTACACGCTGACGACTTCGCAATGTGGAGTGCTGCAGAAAAACTACCAACAGCTGAAAATAGAATGCAGACATCACTGGACACTGTTGGAAAATGGGTTACAGATTGGGGATTGCAGATTAACATCTCAAAGACAGTTACAACATGCTTCTCACTGTCCAACACCAAGGAAAAAGGAAAACTTAAAATAGTAATGGCAAAGAGCTTGTACAAGAAAATACCTCTGTGTATCTCGGAGTTAATATGGACAAGAGACTCACATGATGGGAACACATTCAGGCGATAGAACAGAAAGCAACCAGAAGACTATCCCTCATGAAGAAGCTGGCCGGAACATCCTGGAGTGAAGATAGCAATATCCTTAACAATATATATATACTGGCACAGGCCAGTACTTGAATACGGCATGACAGCCTGGACAACATCATCAAAAACAAACACGGAACGCCTAAACAGAATTCAAAACTCGGGCTTAAGGATCACAACAGGAGGAATGAAGACTACACCAATCCAGACAATGGAAACATAAACAAATATAAGACCTCTAAATACTAGACGCGAGAAAAGAGTGCTGACACATAGTGAAAAGATGATACATTCCTGATTATCCCTTACATATCAAACTGAAACACCCAGTTACAAATAGGCTAAAGAGAACCATCTTCATCCATATACGAAACCACCTCACCAAAAATATAAAAAAACTAATACCCAACCAATCAGCAGAAATAGAAATGCTTATCAGCTATGAAGAGCCAAGCTGCAACATAAACAAACTCGTAATAAGTACAGAGATACCAGGAATCAGAAGAAAAGACCAATATATTGTCCACAAGCTGAAAACTTTAACACAAGCAATGATTGAGAAGAAATATAATATCAAGGAATGGACACAGGTGTACACGGATGGTTCAGCAGACGGGGCACGTCGAAACGGGGGAGGAGACATATTCATAAGACACAAAAGTGGAAATATAACAGAAGAGGCCCTCCCAAGAGGAAAGTCGTTAACAAACTTCAGAGCAGAATCGATGGCCCTCCTGCGAGCACTGAGAATTCTTAAAACAGAAAGGCAACCACCAACAAAAATCGCTGTATTCACAGACCGCAGAGTACTATTAGAGACAATACAAAAAACAAACAACGAACCACTGTTATCAGAGATCAGAACTAGGAAAAATCGAGATCCTCAACAATAGCGCTACATTGGCTACGGAAAACGAGAGAGCTGACGCTGTAGCAAAAGATGGCAGCAAAAAGGCACAATTTAATCATCAAGTACCATACAGAGAGATCAGGAACATCATCAGAAATCAGTATATACACCAATGGAGAGAAGACAGTAACATAAGCAGTACACCAGACCCAATTCACCAAATCAAAAGAAATCAAATAACTACCTTATTTCGTCTGAGAACTTGACACTGCAGACTACTAGAACTTCTATACCGACTGAAGATCTCATACACCGATGAGTGCCCATGTGGAACAAGAGGCCAGGACCCTGAGCATATTCTACAGGAATGCCCAATCTATAGGGAAATGAAATGCCAGATATGGCAAGAAGGTGTGGAGCTGAGACAAAAGCTGTGGGGCAGCCGCTCCGACCTGGTGAAGACTACAGAGTTCATCATAGCGACTGCCCTGCAGACATAGCATGATCGAAAGATCCTGAACGCAAAGTTGTTCTGTAGTCATTTCATCTGTTGTCAGTTAATCTGTTGCCAGATCTTCTGTTGTCAGTTCTTCTGTTGTCAGTTTTTCTGTAATCAGTTCTTCTGTTGTCAATTCTTCTGGTGTTTATCAGTTCTTATGTTTTCAGTCCTTCTGGTGTTTATCAGTCCTTTTGTTGTCAGTCCTTCTGGTGTTTATTAGTTCTTATGTTGTCAGTCCTTCTGATGTTTATCAGCCCTTCTGTTGTCAGTCCTTTTGGTGTTTATCAGTCCTTCTGGTGTTTATCAGTCCTTCTGTTGACCGTTTTTCTGGTATTTATCAGCCCTTTTGTTGTCCGTTCTTCTGGTGTTTATCAGTCCTTCCGGTGTTTATCAGTCCCACTGATGTCAGTTCTTCTGTTGTCATATCTTCTGTTGTCAGTTCTTCTGTTGTCAGCTCTTCTGTTGTCATATCTTCTGTTGTCAGTTCTTCTGTTGTCATATCTTATGTTGTCAGTTCTTCTGTTGTCAGTTCTTCTGGTGCTTGTCAGTTAGCATGCGTTTTTCAGTTGTTAAATTTGTTAATTTGCAGCCCCTTTGCTTTGAAATTAATAGTTCTATATTCTTCAACAGTAGTCTGCACGATCAAGCAATCAATCTGTGTAGCTACAAACATCCTAACTGATTTCCCTATTCCCTGAAATACGAGATCTGATCATAGGATTATATTTTTATACCAGACACTATCAGTTATCGGCTCTTTGTTTGCTTTCGAAATGTTTGGTTGTAACAGTTACTTGCCAACTGACGATATCACTTTTACTCGCTCCTGGCATTCGTTGGGAGCTTACATTGAAACAGTTATTTTACCATCGGCTCCTGCTTCGTATCTGAGTGGTCCTGGGTTCATTCCCCAGTTGAGGCGGTAATGTTTTTTCAGACTGCAATGTCTCCCGGGTCGACCCAGCCTTAAATGGGTACCGGTTCAGTCCGGAAAGTAAAAGCGGCGAGGGAGAGGAGATGGCTACCGCCCTCATATAGCCGAGCCTTTGAAAAGTGAGATCGCTAACACCTCACACCCATATGGCAGTAATGCTATGGATTACTTTACTTTAAATTAATTTACGATGTCTAGTTTTGTTTTGAGTTCCTGTTCCACTGTTCGTCAACCACATCATACATCTCTTCTGTTGGTTCCTATTCAGCGCACGTTTAGTATATTGTTTCATCCAACGTACATGATTGTACGAAGGGCGTTCAAATAAAACCGGGACTTTTTGTTCTAGTTCTGCCTGAATGAGTTACAGCGTGCTGGGACTACTATCATTAGTTTGGGGCACATGTGTCACATTACTGCTAGATGCATCATTTGCCATGGGTCAGTCACGTGAGAGATAAAAACAAATTGTGGACAAAACTGTTAGTGCTTGCATGAAACAGCGTGTTGAGATGGTTTCTTTTGAAAGAACGTGTGAAACCTGCGAAAATAACATAAAACTGCAACCACAATACGAGGATGAAACACTCAGTAAGACATTTGGATGGTGTCAATGCTGTAAAGTATACCGTACACTCGCGAGTGATGATTCCGTCCTGCTCCTGCAGGATAACGCTCGATCTCATACGGCTCACCACACGATGTGCAATCTGCAGCACCTCGGCTTAGAGGTATTCCCACATCAAATGTACAGCCCAGAACTCGCTTCAATCGATTTCCACCTGTCAGGACCCCTACAAGAATTCCTGAGAAGTCAGCATTTCAGCACTGATGACGAAGTGAACAAGTTGTCCTGGATTGGTTCAGACATACGGACAAATATTTCAACTCTGAAGCTTTTCAAGCATTATTTAAAAGCTGGGATAAGCGAATAAATGTTGCAGTAGATTGTATCGAAAAATAAATAGCACTTTGACTAATTCAAAGATTATTGTTTAATTTTAAAAAAAAAATCTTGGTTTGACTTTAACGCCCCTCGTACCTGAATAAAATATTTGCTTAGAATATTATGGACATCACTTATTGAACAATGTTGAATGTAAACTGTATAAACGATTGATTTTGTATTGTGGGTTTGTGTGTATATAGTTAGGAGGAGAGGGAGAGAGAGAGAGAAAGAGAGACCGAAATATAAAGAGAAAACCAGAAAGATAAATATACTTGTTAACTAGAAATGTACGTCCTTTTTGAAAAAGTTCAACTGCGAGGAACACAAAAGAAACAAGAAATATTTGTTCAGTAGGAAGAGCACATAATGGAAACTGAAATTTCCCGCACATACATATGTACACATTAACCCTCTCACTTTCTCACTCTCTCTTTCTCTCTCTCTCTCTCTCTCTCACACACACACACACACCATATCGCACATACACACGTACACTAAAGGACAAACAGAACGCCAGAAATGAAACGACAACCAGATGACACTGGAATCCTTCACACGTCATCAGTAGTTGTTCAAATGAGCCGTCCAGGGTATGTCACCTAATCTTTTTATAACCCCGACAAGACACACCTTTCTGTTTTAACAATATCTTGTGGTCAGATTGCACTAGGTTTTTTTGTTTTTTTTGTCTTCACCTTATTTCTCTATTTCCCAAGGTGGTGTGCGTTGCACTATGTTTTTTTGCGCCAATCGGTCCAGTGCATCCGACTTCGGCATGCATTGAATATAAGGGTCTGCTTCCTCCTTCATTTTCTAAGGGTTTGCTTCCCCGGGGTAACTGCCAGTGCTGTGATGGGGATCGAACCCAGCCCCTTCGGGTTGTGAGCCGTGTTACTTAACCACTAGACCGCTCCATCCTCCGAGACACTAGTACTAGTGATAAGCGCCTTATAGACGAGATGTTATCAAATCAATTGGGGCCAAGACTCGCCAGACGCAACATTCCTACCGAGAACCCCAATCTCACGTCCAGACTGTCGATCCTCAAGCAACTTGTATTACAGTAGCTTGGTCAACGAGGTGAGTATCGAAATTGTCATCTCTTTAGTGGTTAGCTAGCGGAGATGCATTACACTGCACTACAGCGAGGAGTGTCCATGATCATCATCTTCAGTACGCCGTGGAATGTAAGAAGAGCCAGAGAAAGCAAAAAAAATGTGTAATGAGTAAAAAAATCAACTATGATTAGCTTCGAGAACAGATAAAATGAAAACAAAAAACAGAACAACAAAATAAACATCGGAAATTGAACACAAGTTATTTCACTATATATCTATCTATCTATCTATCTATAGATATCTATCTATAGATATCTATCTATCTATCTATCTATCTATCTATCTATCTATCTATCTATCTATCTATCTATCTATCTATCTATCTATCTATCTATCTATCTATCTATCTATCTATCTTCAGTCCACTTATGTGACCTCCTTTGTTTAATATTATTTGTTAGTCCCTGGAATATACGATCGCCTATTTGTGGGACTGGTGGAAGCGTAATTTAGAGTAAGGTAGATTCGCTGCCTGTCAGGCGACATTTATGCCGCTCTGCTAACCACATAACCAAAACCTGATGTTATAGTCTCACAGCTACCTTTATACGAAATATTCTAAGAGGGGAATGAATCCCTAAAATAATTTGAGTAGATTTTTAACTTCGAAATTTGTCCGAGCAGCGGCCGTTAAAATGACTCTTTTCGATATACAACTGCTAAGGTATTTTTAACGTGCACGCCACTGGATACGGGTCTCTCAATTCAGAGATCAGGGCAAATATTTACCGGGATTTGAACGCGCGACCTCCAGCAACCGTGGTGAACACCTTACCTTGAGACTACTGTGTCCCCTCCTTGATCAGTGTATCTCAAACCCTGAAAGAAGAACTTTTCAAGCTTTGTGTTTAAGTGCACGGTTGTGGCAGATCACCAATGTTTGCCCTAGGATTATTTTAACTTACAACATTATCACAGTCATCAACATCAATCATGACCACACACTGCAAATAATATAGCTCACAGCAGATGGCATATTTATTATATAATACTCATACCAGAAAAATGAGTAGTGAAATTACGAACACAATACAATACATGTCATCTTAACTAAATATTCCTATATTATATATATATATATATATATATATATATATATATATATATATATATATATATATATATATATATATATGTTAAAATACATATTACCGAAAACGGAAAATTTAAGCATTAGCTCTTGATGGAAATCCCAACTACCATTACCCAGATCTGTTGCCTTCACACACACATCTCTTTAACTGGATCCTCAACACACCTTAAAAAAAATTTCCTCACTTAAATCCCCTCAGGCGGGCGATCTGGACATACCTCGTTCACAATGTGTCCTGCTTATAACAAACGTTCTGATTATCTATTAATATAAAACTCACACACCTTTTTGAGCGATCCTGTTCTATCACTAACATTCATAAAATAGTCTTTCAATCGCTCCTCTATCAAATCCGTGAGCTAAACGGACTCCTATCTACATTCACTCTCTCGCTCTCTTCTCCTCTCCATCCAGCCTCCTGAGCTGAACTTTGTCTCGAGTTAATATACACTCATGCAGAATCAGAGATGACCAATGGATCTAGGGGATAGCTCTTTTCCGTTGCCATTAGAACGAAATACTTTGCACACCTGTCACTCATCTATAGCAGCAAGCTCCGCTACCATCTCGTCTGTCACTCATTCTCCCCCTACCCAAATCGGAACGCCAGTGGTCAGCTCCCACCTGTCCACATTCTTTGCCCCAACTCTGTTTTTCTTTGTTGAGACAGTGAGTGACCTTGACACGCATTCAGGTAGCTTTAAGCTTTAACATGTTCAAGTATCATTGTTATCAGCAACCACATCACTCCTGTCCTAAACTCTCTTGCTCCGGCGGGAACTGTTACACGGTCATTTGATCGATTTTTCCAAGACTTTAGAAGTTCATGTTCAATCAAGACTAATACACAAGGAAGAAAGACAAAGGTAGATAGTTTTGACAAGGATGTGATTAGAAAATAATTTTTGTAGAATGTTTGATTTAAATGAAATAGTGACATTAAGGAAACTGAAGTTTCAACTTAGAACACACAAGGACATTGATGTATCGAAATCTACGTTGTGGAGAACTGTACGGGGCAAAGGCTTTACTTTTAGAAAGTATGCTAGCGGGAGCACCATCATTTGTGAGAAAACGCATACAGTTCGCATACAGTACCCACGAGAAGCAAGTATTCGCATGGACTAGGGGTGAAACTCGCTCGGCTTTCGCAATCCCAGCGTTCCAGGTTCTTCTTCTTCTTCTTCTTCTTCTTCTTCGTACGCTGTTTACAGCGATATTTACGTTGCACTGATTTAATTTGTTAGCCAGTGGCTCAGTGCATCCGATTTCAACAGGCGTTTCTGTAGGGTTGCCCTCCTTAGCCTTTGGCTGTCCCCAGCCTAACTGCAAGGCAGCAGTTGTTTTTGGTCAGAGTTGTCTCTCTTGGGAAGTTGTCTTGCAGGACTATCGAGTCTTCCCTACTCGTGTCTATAGCTTTTGGAAATGATATGATGGACTATGTACTAGTTTGTACTATCCCGGAAGAGAGGCAGTCCAGTGTGACTTTTTCCCAGGATCGTCACGTCCTGCCAGAAACGTAGCATATGCATATGAGTGAGGTATCTTTTTGCTCGCTCTATTTTCTCGGCTCATCTGCAGTGATGGTACGCCTAGCATTCCCCGCCACCCGGGAGCTTGCCACAATAGGACAGGAGGTGCAGTGTCCGCTGGACTGCATCTCTTCTGCGTCCATTGGAATGACTGATAGCAGACAGATGCAAAGAGCGAGGAAGGAGTGCATTTTTCCAGGTGCATTCCTGCGGCTCGATCGGGCCGGGACACAAGCCTCAGCCATGTCGTAGCCTACCATCTCAGCGGTGCTGAGATTTTGGGCGGGATTCTGGCTTAGAGGCGTTCGGCCGTACTCCCTCAGATGGTAGCTTATCAGCCAAGCACGTGAACCAAATGTCAGCAACCTGTGATTCCTCTCGAAATAGTGCATTTGACCAGGTGACAAGCCTAGTCTTGCACGGAGATGTTGTCCGCCTAGGGAGCGGACATGGTCAAGGATTGAGTCTCAGCAGTTCGCAGTGAGGTAGCTGATCTACTGCTTAGGGTACCCGACCGAGAACTAAGTCTTCTACAAATGATTTCATTCCTCATCGCCGTATGGGGTGAATATCGAGCAGCTTCCCGCCCGCTTTTATCAGCGGACGGCAGAGACCTCATTCTGCGGCTTGACCGGGCGGGGCTGGAGCGTGACCCCGAGGTCCCCACCATGTCGAAGCCTCCCTTTGCATTTGTGCTGGGCTGCTTTTAGGCGGGATTTTTGGCTTAGAGGCGTTCGGCCGTAATCCCTCACCTCGAACCGTTGGCTTATCCGCCTAGTACGTGAACCAAAATGTCTGCGGCTCCTCTCGGGCTTAGCAGGATTACCGTAGCAGAGCATTGTCATTTGTAGGGTAAAGCTGACCTGTCTTCGGAGGGTTTATTTCCAGCACCCGTTCAATATTAGCCAGACCGTATCAATAGAGGGCTATTAGTTTGTCAATGGCCCAGTTTCTGGAGCCTGCGATTTCTGCAGGGTGAAGACCAGATTACCGTAGCAGGCGCTCTTTCATTTGGGGGTTTTGAGACTGACCTGTTTTCCGTGGGTCTAATACCAGCACATGTTCACTATTAGACCCCACGAAGGTGCTCTCTTTTGACAGTCATTCTACACTATTGGCGTGTTTAGTCAATTTTAGCCTCAGGCTCCACTCCCGATAGTGCTCTTCCGTCAATTCCTTTATCAAACACTGGATGCAGACCAACCGAGCCACAGAGGGCATAACCCCAGATTTCTGAGGGTCTAAATCCAGCACCAGTTTCATATTAGACCCCAAAAAAGTGGTCTCGGCATGTCAGTCATTTCAGTGTTGGCCGTGTTGAGTCAAAATGCCGCAGGCTCCACTCCTGGTGGTGCCCTTCCGTCAATTCCTTTAAGTTTCAGCTTTGCAACCATACTTCCCCCGGAACCCAAACACTTTGGTTTCCCGGAAGCTGCCCGCAGAGTCATCGAAGCAACTCCTGCGGATCGCTAGTCGGCATCGTTTATGGTCAGAACTACGACGGTATCTGATCGTCTTCGCGCCTCTGACTTTCGTTCTTGATTAATGAAAACATTCTTGACAAATGCTTTCGCAGTAGCTCGTCTTGCGGCGATCCAAGAATTTCACCTCTAACGCCGCAATACGAATGCCCCCGTTTGTCCCTGTTAATCATTACCTCCAGTTCCAAAAACCAACAAAATAGAACCGAGGTCCTATTCCATTATTCCATGCACCATTATTCAGGCAGCCGAGGCCTGCTTTGAACACTCTAATTTTTCAAAGTAAACGCGCCGGCCACCCAGGACGCTCAGCGAAGAGCACCCGTGGGAGAGAGCCGGCAGACGGTAGGGCAGGAGACAACGGGCAGTGAACCGGCGCGAGCCGGACCGCCCGCCTGCGCCTGAGATCCAACTACGAGCTTTTTAACTGCAACAACTTTAATATACGCTATTGGAGCTGGAATTACCGCGGCTGCTGGCACCAGACTTGCCCTCCAATAGATCCTCGTTAAAGGGTTTAAAGTGTACTCATTCCAATTACGGGGCCTCGAAAGAGTCCCGTATTGTTATTTTTCGTCACTACCTCCCCGTGCCGGGAGTGGGTAAGTTGCGCGCCTGCTGCCTTCCTTGGATGTGGTAGCCGTTTCTCATGCTCCCTCTCCGGAATCGAACCCTGATTCCCCGTTACCCGTTACAAACATGGTAGGCATGTCACGTACCATCGACATTTGATAGGGCAGACATTTGAAAGATGCGTCGCCGGCACATGAGGCCATGCGATCAGCACAAAGTTATCCAGAGTCACCAGTGGGGACGCCGCAACCCCGCGAGGGGAAACGACGATTGGTTTTGAACTAATAAAAGCGCTCTTTCCGCGAGGGTCGGAGCTTGGTAAGCATGTATTAGCTCTAGAATTGCCACAGTTATCCAAGTAGGATCGTGTCATCTAAGGAACCTCGACTGATTTAATGAGCCATTCGCGGTTTCACCGTGAGACAGTGTGAACTTAGACATGCATGGCTTAATCTTTGAGACAAGCATATGACTACTGGCAGGATCAACCAGATATCTGTCGGAGACGTACGTACAGCACACACCGGTCGGCGGAGGAAGGGTGTGTAAAAAGCCTCGCTGGGACGACGGCCGCAGGGACCGACTGACGGGACGGATGGTTTGTTCCACCCGTCCCTCACTCCGTCGACCTAGGACCGCCTGACAGGGGCCTCCCACACGCACCAGACGACCGACCGACCGGGCTCGCTCGAGGAGGGATGGCAGCGCTCTGTGCAGAACGGATCCCAACGACCTCGGCGATGAATTTCACTGGGACTGGAGACAATTTGGCCTGCCGGCCTGCCCTCGAGGCAACGATTCCTGCTTTCCATTTGCCGGTCACAAGCTCTTTGCGAGAGTCGGACCACCAGCGAGACGTACTGTCGAGCTCTGCTATAAGCCTTAGATAAATCACCACGGACGGACCACGTTTCCTGATACGGACCAGACTAGCGCACCTCGGTGGAGGAGCCACTACCACAAACCGCACCCAATTCGCACTACGGGGAAACGCAGGCGAGCGTTTTCCGCAAGACCGCGCTATCGCTCCGCCTGGCGGGACTGAGATCGCTTTACGAACACTGGTTGAAATTGAGTCGCCGCGGCGAGACAACTACCCCAGATGTTCCAGGTTCGATTCCCACTTGTGTCTGGTTGGCCGACACTAGGTTTTTTTCTCGGGTGAATGCTCCTCCACGTACGGAAAGTAATGGCGACCTACCGTACTGCACATTTGCCAAGAAACTTGCTACAGCCAAATAAGTGACAGTTGTAAGAAGAAACGTTCTGTAAAGGGGAGGCTACTTACATTCTACTTTTACACGAAATGCGTAAACAATGTAAAGGGGAGGCTACTTACATTCTACTTTTACACGAAATGCGTAAACAATGAAAAGGGGAGGCTACTTATATTTTACTTTTACACGAAATGCGTAAACAATGTAAAGGGGAGGCTACTTACATTCTACTTTTACACGAAATGCGTAAACAATGAAAAGGGGAGGCTACTTACTTTTTACTTTTACACGAAATGCGTAAACAATGTAAAGAAATAGCAGTCAGCGGATGGAACGATTAAAAAATTTGTACCAAGTGGCAAAGGACAGCGCTTAATAATAGCACCTTCAGATAGCAGATATAATGGGCTGGTGAAGAATGCAGAACTTGTGTTTCCTTCAAATTATACGGACAATCGGGACTATCATACCGAGATGAATGGTAACCTATTTAGAGAGTAAATGAGAATGCCTGAGAAGTGCCAATGAGAAATGAGAAGTAGTAGTAGTAGTGGTAGTAGAAGTAGTAGTAGTAGTGATGGTAGTAGTAATAGTGGTGGTAGTAGTAGTAGTAGTAGTAATGGTGGTAGTAGTAGTAGTGGTGGTAGTAATAGTAGTAGTAGTAGTAGTAGTAGTAATAGTGGTAGTAGTAGTAGTAGTAGTAGTAACAGTGGTTGTAGTAGTAGTAGTAGTAGTAGTAATCCGCCAAGACAATGATGGACTGTCCCGCCGATCGAACGTGTCTGTATCCATTATAACTTAACTTAACTTAATTTCTGTATACTCCTTCAGAGTTTATATACAACCAGTTTCATTTACATTTCCTTTCTCTGAAGGCTATGCGCATCCAATCTATTTTAAAATGCATTAATTGTCCTTGCTTCCACTACATTTTATGGCAATGCTTTCCAAGAATTCGCCATTCTCTGATTAATATTTCCTAATATCTAATCTGGACCTTTCTTTAGTTAATTTGTAGCTATGCCCTTTCTTTAGTTAATTTGTAGCTATGCCCTTTCTTTAGTTATTTTTTAGTTATGCCCTCTTGTAGGGGGTTATATTTTTAAAAAAAACCCACTTGTTATAGTCTAATGTATCCGTTCCTTTGAATATCTTATAATCATATATTGTCATCACGAATTTTTCTCTTTTCTAAACACTGCAGGTTGGTTTATTTTAGTCTTTCCTTATAATTGTAATTCTGGAATTCCACTAACAGCTTTGTCGCTCTTCTTTGTTTCAGTTCCAGCGTGTTTATATCTTCTCTACGCTAAGGACTCCACATCTGTACGCAGTACTCCAATCTAAGTCTAACTAATGCTTTATACAGTTTGGCAATCACTTCCTTGCTTCTATGTTTATTATTTTATTTGATCATACCTAACGTTACATATGCCTCCTTCACTGCTTCCTGGACTTGCTCACTCACTTCAACTGTATGATCTATTATAACCCTTAGATCCCTTTCCCTTTATATCTTTCTCACATTGTTCACTCCGATTATGTAATTATATTCTACACTAAACTCCATTTGGCAGCTCTCCGACCATTCCCGAATTTTATCTAAATGCTTTGCTTTCTGAGAGATAGTATCTGGTATTTCTTTTATCACACGGCTGAACCATTTGATTACCTGTCTCTTGATGAAGTCTAGCATTGGTGTTGTGCCTACTTGTCTCTTGATGAAGTCTAGCATTGGTGTTGTGCCTACTTGTCTCTTGATGAAGTCTAGCATTGGTGTTGTGCCTACTTGTCTCTTGATGAAGTCTAGCATTGGTGTTGTGCCTACTTGTCTCTTGATGAAGTCTAGCATTGGTGTTGTGCCTACTTGTCTCTTGATGAAGTCTAGCATTGGTGTTGTGCCTACTTATATCCTAATACCTTCGTTTCTGGTTCTATCAGGTTTTGTTACTCCAAGCATTCTTTTCTACTGTTACGATGTTTCTTCTGTCTATGTTTGCTAATGTCCATTTCTGGTACTGATAGACCAATGTGAGTAGTAATATAATGTTATATAGAGTTATTTTTGGAATAATTGTCACATGCTTACATAGTAATATCGGGGATAGTTGGCCAATGATTAGGCTTGTTTTATTACATCTGTTTTGGATTTCGGTGTCGCCTTTACCTCTGCTGAGATAATGTTACCTAAGTAAGTGACAATTTTCACCTATTTTGTTAGTTGGCTTTGTTTGTATGAATATTGTTGTTTCTATTAATTTATTTTGTAATTGCCATAATTCGGGTTTCTCTATGTTGATTTCCATCCTGTGATCCGTACATAAATCAATTAGCGTGTTCCTGCAATTGCAATTCTTGTCTTAGGTTTTTAGTCATCAGACAAAATAAGTTCATATTAGTGTTCGTTAATAATCATATGCACAGAAAGACCTCGAGATTTCTTTACACAAGTATAAATTATGTGAGAATTAGACAGAAAAGTTTCAACCCCATTACATAAATAAATGGCAAACATGGAACACAAATATACAATTAATGAAGGTATACGAAAGACCAGCTGGAAAGTATATTTCCACCAACTGTTCAACCTGAAAGGCTCACATAATAGCACTAGTTTACACACTAGGGCACAAAGACCAATTTGAACCATAAATACTGTTACACGAAATTGAAGCATCCTTAAAAAACAGTCCACAAGACAAAGTACCTCGCGCAAATGGAATTACAACTAAAGAAGTATGAGTTGGCGACGCTTCAGGAATAAACTGGCTGAAAAGTATTTTCCAAGCAGCGTGGGGGACAGAGAACTGACTGACAAAAGGCCATAACAGTGCCGATTTGGAAAAAGAAGGGCAACAAAAATGTCTGTAACACCGACTCTTAAGCCACACAGGTAAAATGGACGAAAACATCATAGAACAAAGAATAAGGCCTATACGTAGAACCACCATTAAGTGAAGCACGGTTTGGATTCCGAAAACTGATGGGATGCACATATGCTCTGTTAAGCCTAAGATAAGCAAGCGGATGTACAATAGAATACGATAGACATATAAAACTAGTTTTTATAGACCAGGAGAAGGCCTTCGATAGAGTGGACAGAAATAAACTCTGGTCTGTACTAGAAGACTACAGAGTATAGGGGAAGTTATTAGATAACGTGAGAGCTCTGTACCGATCGGGCCAAGGCATAGTTAGAGCATCTCAGATGCAATTGGCCTTACTACGAGAGTCAGACAAGGTTGTGTTTTATCATCACTTCTATTCATTACATACATTATTAAAATAATATCAAGAGCACACCACGCAGGCAGCAAAACTGCAGAAAGTGAAAACCATCAGTCGATAACAAAGTTACTTTTTACAGACGACCATTGTCTAATGATCGAAGATGAAAGTGACTCACAAGATCATACAAATATGCTTAATTTAACCTGTGCGAGATACAATATGAACAAAGAAACAACACGGCAACTGACAAACACTATTGCCTTAGCAGCTCTTGTGTTTTCAGTGCCAAACCATGCTCTGTCCAAGGCACAAGAACAGACAACTGCAGCCTGTGAAATGAGAAGTCTGAGAACATTCATCAACGTAACTAGAAGAGAGGGAGACTGAGAAGTCATCAACGTAACTAGAGGAGAGAGAGAGGGAGAGAATGAGAACAGTCATTAACGTAACTAGGAGAGAGAGAGAGAATGAGAACAGTCATTAACGTAACTAGGAGAGAGAGAGAGAGAGGGAGAGAATGAGAACAGTCATTAACGTAACTAGGAGAGAGAGAGAGAGAGGGAGAGAATGAGAACAGTCATTAACGTAACTAGGAGAGAGAGAGAGAGAGAGAGAATGAGAACAGTCATTAACGTAACTAGGAGAGAGAGAGAGAGAGGGAGAGAATGAGAACAGTCATTAACGTAACTAGGAGAGAGAGAGAGAGAATGAGAACAGTCATTAACGTAACTAGGAGAGAGAGAGAGAGAATGAGAACAGTCATTAACGCAACTAGGAGAGAGAGAGAGAGAGGGAGAGAATGAGAACAGTCATTAACGTAACTAGGAGAGAGAGAGAGAGAGGGAGAGAATGAGAACAGTCATTAACGTAACTAGGAGAGAGAGAGAGAGAGAGAACAGTCATTAACGTAACTAGGAGAGAGAGAGAGAGAATGAGAACAGTCATTAACGTAACTAGGAGAGAGAGAGGGAGAGGGAGAGAGAATGAGAAACGTCATTAACGTAACTAGGAGAGAGAGCGAGAGAGGGAGAGAATGAGAACAGTCATTAACGTAACTAGGAGAGAGAGAGAGAGAGGGAGAGAATGAGAACAGTCATTAACGTAACTAGGAGAGAGAGAGAGAGAGAGAATGAGAACAGTCATTAACGTAACTAGGAGAGAGAGAGGGAGAGGGAGAGAGAATGAGAACAGTCATTAACGTAACTAGGAGAGAGAGAGAGAGAGAGAGAATGAGAACAGTCATTAACGTAACTAGGAGAGAGAGAGAGAGAGAGAGAGAGAATGAAAACAGTCATTAACGTAACTAGGAGAGAGAGAGAGAGAGAATGAGAACAGTCATTAACGTAACTAGGAGAGAGAGAGAGAGAGAGAATGAGAACAGTCATTAACGTAACTAGGAGAGAGAGAGAGAGAATGAGAACAGTCATTAACGTAACTAGGAGAGAGAGAGAGAGAGAGGGAGAGAATGAGAACAGTCATTAACGTAACTAGGAGAGAGAGAGAGAATGAGAACAGTCATTAACGTAACTAGGAGAGAGAGAGAGAGAGGGAGAGAATGAGAACAGTCATTAACGTAACTAGGAGAGAGAGAGAGAATGAGAACAGTCATTAACGTAACTAGGAGAGAGAGAGAGAGGGAGAGAATGAGAACAGTCATTAACGTAACTAGGAGAGAGAGAGAGAGAATGAGAACAGTCATTAACGTAACTAGGAGAGAGAGAGAGAGAGAGAGAATGAGAACAGTCATTAACGTAACTAGGAGAGAGAGAGAGAGGGAGAGAGAGAAAGAATGAGAACAGTCATTAACGTAACTAGGAGAGAGAGAGGGAGAGAATGAGAACAGTCATTAACGTAACTAGGAGAGAGAGAGAGAGAGAGAGAATGAGAACAGTCATTAACGTAACTAGGAGAGAGAGAGAGAGAGAGAGAGAGAGAATGAGAACAGTCATTAACGTAACTAGGAGAGAGAGAGAGAGAATGAGAACAGTCATTAACGTAACTAGGAGAGAGAGAGAGAGAATGAGAACAGTCATTAACGTAACTAGGAGAGAGGGAGAGAATGAGAACAGTCATTAACGTAACTAGGAGAGAGAGAGAGAGAGGGAGAGAATGAGAACAGTCATTAACGTTATTAGGAGAGAGAGAGAGAGGGAGAGAATGAGAACAGTCATTAACGTAACTAGGAGAGAGAGAGAGAGAGAGAGAGAGAATGAGAACAGTCATTAACGTAACTAGGAGAGAGAGAGAGAGTGAGAGAATGAGAACAGTCATTAACGTAACTAGGAGAGAGAGAGAGAGAGAGAGAGAGAGAATGAGAACAGTCATTAACGTAACTAGGAGAGAGAGAGAGAGAGAACAGTCATTAACGTAACTAGGAGAGAGAGAGAGAGAGAGAGAGAATGAGAACAGTCATTAACGTAACTAGGAGAGAGAGATAGAGAGGGAGAGAATGAGAACAGTCATTAACGTAACTAGGAGAGAGAGAGAGAGAGAGAGAGAGAATGAGAACAGTCATTAACGTAACTAGGAGAGAGAGAGAGAGGGAGAGAATGAGAACAGTCATTAACGTAACTAGGAGAGAGAGAGAGAGAGAATGAGAACAGTCATTAACGTAACTAGGAGAGAGAGAGAGAGAGAGAGAATGAGAACAGTCATTAACGTAACTAGGAGAGAGAGAGAGAGAGAGAGAATGAGAACAGTCATTAACGTAACTAGGAGAGAGAGAGAGGGAGAGAATGAGAACAGTCATTAACGTAACTAGGAGAGAGAGAGAGAGAGAGAGAATGAGAACAGTCATTAACGTAACTAGGAGAGAGAGAGAGAGAGAGAGAGAGAATGAGAACAGTCATTAACGTAACTAGGAGAGAGAGAGAGAGAGAGAGAGAATGAGAACAGTCATTAACGTAACTAGGAGAGAGAGAGAGAGAATGAGAACAGTCATTAACGTAACTAGGAGAGACAGAGAGAGAGGGAGAGAATGAGAACAGTCATTAACGTAACTAGGAGAGAGAGAGAGAGAGAGAGAGAATGAGAACAGTCATTAACGTAACTAGGAGAGAGAGAGAGGGAGAGAATGAGAACAGTCATTAACGTAACTAGGAGAGAGAGAGAGAGAGAGAGAGAATGAGAACAGTCATTAACGTAACTAGGAGAGAGAGAGAGAGAGAGAATGAGAACAGTCATTAACGTAACTAGGAGAGAGAGAGAGAGAGAGAGAGAGAGAAAGAATGAGAACAGTCATTAACGTAACTAGGAGAGAGAGAGAGAGAGAGAGAGAGAATGAGAACAGTCATTAACGTAACTAGGAGAGAGAGAGAGAGGGAGAGAATGAGAACAGTCATTAACGTAACTAGGAGAGAGAGAGAGAGAGGGAGAGAATGAGAACAGTCATTAACGTAACTAGGAGAGAGAGAGAGAGAGAGAGAGAATGAGAACAGTCATTAACGTAACTAGGAGAGAGAGAGAGAGAATGAGAACAGTCATTAACGTAACTAGGAGAGAGAGAGAGAGAGAGAGAGAAAGAATGAGAACAGTGATTAACGTAACTAGGAGAGAGAGAGAGAGAGGGAGAGATTGAGAACAGTCATTAACGTAACTAGGAGAGAGAGAGAGAGGGAGAGAATGAGAACAGTCATTAACGTAACTAGGAGAGAGAGAGAGAGAATGAGAACAGTCATTAACGTAACTAGGAGAGAGAGAGAGAGAATGAGAACAGTCATTAACGTAACTAGGAGAGAGAGAGAGAGAATGAGAACAGTCATTAACGTAACTAGGAGAGAAAGAGGGAGAGAATGAGAACAGTCATTAACGTAACTAGGAGAGAGAGAGAGAGAGAGAATGAGAACAGTCATTAACGTAACTAGGAGAGAGAGAGAGAGAGAATGAGAATAGTCATTAACGTAACTAGGAGAGAGAGAGAGAGAGAGGGAGAGAATGAGAACAGTCATTAACGTAACTAGGAGAGAGAGAGAGAGAGAGAATGAGAACAGTCATTAACGTAACTAGGAGAGAGAGAGAGAGGGAGAGAATGAGAACAGTAATTAACGTAACTAGGAGACAGAGAGAGAGGGAGAGAATGAGAACAGTCATTAACGTAACTAGGAGAGAGAGAGAGAGAGAGAGAGAGAGAATGAGAACAGTCATTAACGTAACTAGGAGAGAGAGAGAGAGAGAGAGAATGAGAACAGTCATTAACGTAACTAGGAGAGAGAGAGAGAGAGAGAGAATGAGAACAGTCATTAACGTAACTAGGAGAGAAAGAGGGAGAGAATGAGAACAGTCATTAACGTAACTAGGAGAGAGAGAGAGAGAGAGAGAATGAGAACAGTCATTAACGTAACTAGGAGAGAGAGAGAGAGAGAGAGAGAGAACAGTCATTAACGTAACTAGGAGAGAGAGAGAGAGAGAGAATGAGAACAGTCATTAACGTAACTAGGAGAGAGAGAGAGAGAGAGAGAGAGAGACAGAATGAGAACATGCCGACTTCAGAAAAATTGTGGGAACAACTTCCTCCTGAGAATACACGATAAAAAGAAAGTTAAGTGTCTTGGTCATCTCATGAGAATGAAACCAGATCGCCTGCCATTAAAACATACAAGAGTAGGAATTCCGGGTTTCACGTCATGGGAACACCACGAGGTAAAAGGAAAGACAGCACCAAAACATCCTATGCCAGCATAGGCTCACAACAAGCACCACGCCAGGCTAAAGTGCGAGACTTACAACTTCTCGCTGCGCTTCAAGGCATCAGTGGAGTGATCAAGTAAATAAAGTAAGTACTCAGTTTGTTTCGCTCACTTATCTTGGCTTAAAAATAACAAGCCCATTTCGTCTATATTTGTGATAAGCGGCAAAGGATATAGTACACCACCTTGATACTATTGATATAGAATATATGGTATTATTTGGAATATATATGAATATTCAACGTTTGTTCTTAGTGGACATTGGCTATTGACTTGACAATGCATTTAAGAATAAATTGGATGCGCGTAGCTTTTAGAGAGAGGTAATGTAAATTAAACTGGTTGTATACAGACTGCAGAGTCTTCTAAACTAGTATAAAGACGTTAAGTTAAGTTAAGTTAAGATAAGTTAAGTTAAGTTATAAAGACTTTTTCATAGACTGGCCAAATGTTTACTTCACAACGTCCGAGTGTTGTGAATAGTTGGTATCTAACCACTTGATCGAATGCCTTCTCTTGGTCCCGATTGTACTCGATTGTTCTATCCGCCAGTTGTCTGATCGCGACGATTGCACATGTACAGCTGTTGTTTTATGTTGTTGTTTTTATTCTAAATCCCACTGTTTCGTTCACCTGCAGTTCTATGATTTGGCGTAGTCTATTTTTCACTATTTTACATATTTTTTTCCAGTGTGGCTAAGTAATGCAATTTCTCTATATTTTGCGCATTCTTTTTTGCTGTCCTTTATCCTTATTGTGAGTATTGCTGCACGTCTCCAGTTTTCTAGTGTTTCTTGTTTAATCTACACTAGATTATACAGTCTGAGTGCCGAGGTAATCACTTCATCTTTTGTTGCCTCGATTAGTTTAGCAAGAATATCATCCGGCTCTGATGACTTGTTTGATGGTGCTGTATGTATAGCGGTTTTTTAAAATCTCTGATTCTGGTATATCCGGTTCTTGCTTCCCAAGTTCCCTATCGGTGTCGATATTGATATCTTGTACCTATATTGTATTTACTTTACAGCTCTTCGAAATACTGTTGCCATCTTTCCATTATATTTCTTTTGTATTTTACATTTTTCTTCTTCTTCTGCGTTCATTCTCAATCCCCGCTACCAAGTCCTGAACAGGATGTATTCCAGAGAACGGAATACGTTGTGTCGCTAGTTTACAGTGTAACAGTTCCATCCGGAGAATGAGCGTTTTGGGTATGGGTGATGTAGTTGGCCACTTGGGGTGGGGGAAAGAATGCTTATTCCAGGTAGGAACTGACCACTGGCGTTCCTATTTCGGTAGTGGGGTATGCGTGACAGACAAGAGGGCAGCAGAGCTTGCTGTCATATTTGAGTGACAGGGGTTCAAAGTAATTCGTAGCATTAGCGACTGATTTTGGCCATCTCCCCGATTTTCATTGGTCAGCTCTGATACTACTTGAGTCTATATAACACTAGACAAAGTTTAGCTCAGGCAGGATGGCCATGGAGAGCGAATGAGAGCGAGAGAGAGAGAATGTAGATAGGAGTCTGTTTAGCACACCGACTTAGTAGAAGAGCGATTGATAGACTGGTGTACGAATGTTAGAGATAGAATAGGATCGCTCAAACAGCATACGCCATTGAGTCAGGGCCAGGTGCTCAAATAGAGGTATGTCCTGACGAGTTAAGCGAATGTGGAGACCGAGTAGGTGAGATCTAGATGTGCGTGTGTAGACACCAAGAGAACTATGTATGTTTCAGAGCGCGTGCATACGCAGATAGACTGAGTTGAGAGATCATATGTGAGTATACGTAAAATATATTGAATGCATTATGTCCAGATCGCCCACCTGAGGGGATTTGAGTGAGGAATAGTTTTTGAGATTGTGTTGATGATGCAGATAAAGGGAGGGGTGTGTGATGTTTGTACAGCAATAGAACTGGGTTTTGATTGTTGGGAATTTCATCAATAGCTAATGCTTAAAATTTCCGCTTTAGTTAATATTTATATTAACATATATATACCTAGGAATATTTAGTTAAGATATTTCTTGTATTGTGTTGTAATTTCATTGCACTCACTTTAATAGTGTTGTAAGATTATGATATAATAAATATGCCACCTGCTGTGTGCTATGTCAGTTGCTGTGTGAGGTCATGAATGTTGTGGTTGAGTGTGGTGACGTTTTAGTTAAAATACCCCAGTGCAAACATTGGGATCTGCTACAACAGCTTGACTGCAATGTTTGCATCTTTCTGTCCGACACATCAGTCTTAGGCAGAGTATTTTTATATAATTTCCCTTTCCATGACATGATTTCTATTGGGTCACACCACTAGTCGCTGTAGTAAAATATAATGCTTCTCAGTTGGTTAACGACTACTGATATCACAGCGTTGATACAGAATATGGGCTAAGTATGGGTTGTTGTTCTTTGCGAATGCCCACAATGAGTAGGTTACTCTTTTGTGCTCCCTAAAAAGGACGTTAAGTGGTGGGTTGCAGTAGCTTTCCTCACATCCCGAGCGTTCTGGCGAAGGTGGATCGGTGTCCTCCAGACGGTTGTGCTATGCTTGGCTTCATCTACTACGGGTATCCATATAACCTCTCTTTGTTAGCCAGACTGTTGCCCTCGACAACAGCCCGTTTCCAGGACGAGCAACGAGGAGGTAGGTGAGGGTCTTGGCCAGTATATTTCTCCTGACCCTAGCTAACATTGTCTGATCAGTATATTTTGCCTGACCAGACGTTAGCCTCTTCGTCCTCAAGTGTAGGTAAATCATTCCTGCTTGGCTCAGCCATGAGGGGCGAGGATCGCACAGAGACAGTACCATGTAGGAGACGGCCATTTAACACCCCTTAGGTGCATGGGCTGCTTCAGAAGGTGGTAGGCTAGGACGTTTTCGGTAGGTCCACGTGTTCGAATAGGACAGGTGGCAATGGCGTAGCTATGTGTAAGGGCTGTCAAGGTATGTGCGTCGTGTGACTCTATCAATTGTGTAGGTATTATGTAAGGGCTGTCAAGGCGTGTGCGCCGTGTGAATATCAATTGTGACTCTATTGCACCAGAGGGTGCCGAGAATGTGCTTCTAACTGCGCATGTGGGAAGCTTCGATGCACCTTCGGTAATGCTGCAGGAAGAGGATGACACAGGTTTTGTACATATGCATCTTGGTTGTCAGTGATAGCCTCCCCTGGGTTCAGACTCGGCACAGGACATTCATAGAGGCGGCGGCCAAGCCTGTTTTTCTAATAATGTCCAGGTGACTTCGTGCATCTAGTCTTTGTCTGCTGCTCAGATAGATGAATTCCTCGGTAGGGCGTACATGGTTGCTACTAAGGATTCCTGCCACTGTAGTCCGAGACTAAGATTCTGTATATTGGTTTTTGGCCATGAAATGTTGAGGCACAATCGTGACACAGTATCCTCAAGGTTTTCCACTGATTTTATCAGCGTCTCTGAGTCGGGGGGATGGGGCGCCGCGGGTATGACTACGTTATCTGTATAGTTTGAGTGTCAAATCAAGCTGTCAGATATCGACTCCCGGGTTTTTTGCATCCCAATCTGATCAAGGATCCAGTCCATGGCGCGGCATCCCACAAGGTAGACCTGTCCTCAGAGTCGACGGCAGCCTTTAGGTCAACGTAAGTGATGTGGAAAGGACGGTCGAGCTCCAGGTGAATCTCCGTCGATATGAGTAGAGCAAGGATTACATTAATGATGGAGCGGCAGGCAGTAAAAACCGAATTATTGAGGGCTTTTGATGTTTTTTTAAAATGAAAGTCTAATGCGGGAAAGACGTATGCGGGCGAAGACTTTCTCAGGATCGAATAGTAATGTACGAGGTTTGGTCTGTAACTACTACATTTAATATATTATTACTCTGTCCCACCATGCAACAGGATCCTGTCAAGTGGATCAAACTGTTGAGAACAGTTTGTCCAGGACGACACTCATGAAATTAGAACAAGGCGAGAAGCCGAAAAACAATTAAGTGACTAGCAATTTGACTTCTAACAAGGATAAGACTGAACAGATGTCCTATTTACTCTCTGAGCCAGATATGTGAACAAACTATTAAATACGACAATGAACATCGTCTGTGTAGACCGGGAGAAAGAATTCGACCGAGTCGGTAGAAGAAATCTATGGGAGATTCTAGAAAACCTGAGTTCAAAGAAAGTTACTGTATAATATAAGAGCTGTGTATATAAATAGCCAAGGTATTGAGAGAACACCGAGATGACTCACTAATTAGGTTAGTATAAAGATCGGGGTAAGGCAGACATTAGTACTATAACCACTTTTGCTCATTGTATACATGGACAGAATAAAAGCTGGAGCACTGGACAGAATAACAGCTGGAGCACTGGACAGAATAACAGCTGGAGCACATCGAGAAACTACCTCACTGCACCAGCTCCTTTTTGCAGATGATCAGATCATCTTTCACTCAGATGGCAGTAACCTCCAATGACGATTATTACAGAAAGATAGAGACAAAGAAAATCAGTAGAATAGAGAAAACACTAAATATTGAGGTGAAAACTGAACTTAACTTATAATGTCTTTTGTACTGGTTTAGAAGAGTTTGTATAGAACCAGTTTCTTTGAGGATTTTTTAAACGGTTGTGCGAGTCCATCTTAATAGACTCAAACACTAGAGCTAAGAAAACTTGCATCCAGTTAGGCGCCATATATATATGCCGTTCTTAACAAACCATCTGGGGGAAGGTACAAATAATTTTTGGTTAGATTTTTAGGTAGAATTCTGAATTTTGTTATGGCAGCTGAAGTTAAGTCTACTCTTTTCGATTTCTAACTGCCAAGGGATTTTTAACGTGCTCGACCTTGAACACGGGAGTCCGATCTCGCTACCAAGAGATCAGTGGAATTTTTACCAGAACATTCACTACTAGTGTCAGACATGATCTGCCACTAAGACACACACACACAAACACACACACACAACTATTAACAATTAAAAAAAATAATGGTATGCGAAATGAAGTGTTTGAGAATGTCTGTCGGGGTCACAAGGCTGCACAGAGTGGGAAACACAACAATCAGACAAAAGTTAGATGTAACACAGTCCATGGAATACATTAAAAGGAAGAGAATAAAATGGCTTGCATAACTGACATGTATGCAGCTAAAGTCACCAATTTCGCGGATCTACAACACCAGACAAGAGGGTTGCAGAACAAACAAAAAAAAGGATAGGCAGAGCAAGTGAAAGATATATATACATATATATATATCATTATTATACGGCCGGGGTCTTTGTGTAACACAAGGACACGAACAGCACCACTATCCCACAGAGAGCATGTCGTAAGAGGCGATTAACTGTGCACATGGACATACGCTCCTGTAGAAGTACAGGTCGACTACGACTATACTGTTTTGAAACGTGGGTGATGAGCAAACGGAGAACAAAACAGAGGGCTTTGAAATGATGATACCGATAGAAAGAAGAAGGTGTAACTTTTCGTGAAAAGAGAAGCAAACAAATAAATGAGTCCAGATGAGACTACCAATGGAAAATGAAATACTGAGCGACATATAAATCAGGCAGATACAATATGTCGGACATATAAAAATACACAATACACTGCTGAAACAATACTGGAGGAAAAGGATGAAGGCTGGCGGACAAGAGGCATACATCACTGGGAATGGAAGGACACCGTTAAGACATTCAAGTCTGTAGGATCGAACAATCAAAACAATAAACAACTAATGTTGGAAGAACACTACAGTCAACCGGGGATGCAAAGACGGCACTTTAAAAATTGTAATCATCATCATCATCATCATCATCATCGACATCATCAATCTGTCCAAACACTTTCAGTCTAGACAAGAATCTACTGCTATTTAGTCCATGCTCTATTTCAATATTCTAGTGTGATCTCCGAAGAGCGTGACTCTACATTGTTTCTACTCCAGCTATTGTGCTGCCTCATCAGTTAGTAGAACCTTACACACATACAAACACACACACATATACACACACACACACACGCACATACACGCACTGATTCACATTATTGTTGAGTAACAGCTGGCTGCCAGACTGGAGCATTCCTTATAATATCAATGATTACAAAGATAATAATGCACGTTGCTCATCATTGTAAAACACAACATAAATAATGCACAGATCAAAGAAAACATGTTCCCCCCCCCCCTCCCCCCTCCCCCCCCCCCTTTTCCCTCTTCCAAAGCAGTTGCAACAATCGTTAACAGAATGAGCCCAAATCTGCTCGGAGTGCACTAACATTCCCAGAGATTAGTGATTTGCGATACTGTTCAATATTTCAGGTCTTTTTGATATTATTTTTCAAAAGCAATTACGCTCTAATTATGGAGAGATTTATATTTTTTTAAATGGCTGAACTTACTGTGCCTGACCACACGACAGCATATTTATAACCGGGGGGGGGGGAGGTGATAATCAACCCCTTCAGGATAGCCATTACTCCCATTATTACTTCTGGCTTGGCACGATACGTCAAATCACTTTGGCCAAAACTCTGCTTTGTGTCGCGGTGTCTTCCGTCCTTGAAAGATAACTCTAGAAACTATCTCTCTTATATGATACAGAAAGAGTGTATAGGTTGGTTTATCTTAACTTGAAAAAGAGAACGAATAAGAAGAAAAAGACGGAGAAAAAGAAAAAGGCGGAGAAGAAGAAGCGGAACAACAATAACCGTAAACTGATGAAAGAAACGCACACTACAAACCAAATTATGCAGACGAGAAGTAAGATGCAACAAACACTAGGGACATTGATCATTGCCATTGAATTAGTGGTGAGGAAGAATATGCTATGAAAGACATAATAGATAGATTGATAAACAGCGCAAGTAACGAAGACACTTAACTAACTCTAAGTTAACAGCGCAAGTAATGCGGTCGTGAAGTTAAATCAAAAATCAAGTCAAGGCTGTCATCCTTTTTCCGTCACAGTGGTGAGGAAGAATATGCTATGAAAGGCATAATAGATTGATAAACAGCGCTAGTAATGAAGAAATTAAGCTAAGTCTAAGATAAACAGCACAAGTAATGAAGAAATGTAGCTAAGTCTAAGATAAACAGCACAAGTAATGAAGAAATGTAGCTAAGTCTAAGATAAACAGCACAAGTAATGAAGAAATGTAGCTAAGTCTAAGATAAACAGCGCTAGTAATGAAGAAATTAAGCTAAGTCTAAGATAAACAGCACAAGTAATGAAGAAATGTAGCTGTCTAAGATAAACATCGTAAGTAATGAAGACATGTAACTAACTTTAAGATTAACAGCAGAAGTAATGAAGGCGTGTAGACAAATAAAAAAGAGCCGAGTTAGAGCACACTTTGACATCGGACAGAATCGCAGGGAAGAAGGACAGCGAGAAGCAGACCGGGAAGGTATTGGCCAGCTTGAAGGAATGACATGGGTAACCAAGGTGCACAAGTGCATGAGCTGACAGCAGCCAGCGATGTATAGCTGGCTGCTTGTTGTATCAGGGTCAGCGAACCATAACTGACCAAGACCATATTCCGCAGCCACGTCGCTGCCCTGGAAGATGGCTGTACTAGTCACTAGTGCAGGCGGGCCAACGGATAGGTATCGCAGAGGGAAGACAAGCCTTGTACTAAAGAAAAGCCACCTGAAATCGAATGTTTCCGGCAGAAAAAGACAGATATTACAGTCTTAGTGTAAAATACGACACAACATATTCCGTTCTCCGGACTGCTTTCTGCTTCTTGCAAAACACTTTTCAAGGCTTGGTAGCGGAAGTTTGAGAACGAACGGACGAAGAAGAAGATGAGGAGGAAAAAGAAGAAGAAGAACTATTATTGTCCACCAAATGGATAGAGATAATGACCATCAAGAGAGGTAGGAAGACTTACATAAGAAATCATGTCATTAAACTTATGAGGAAAGACTCAGAAAAACCGGCCTACAGTGTCTATGAAAGAGAAGAATTCGAGCTGATTTAGTAAATATTTATAAGGTAATCAAGGAAAAGACTATAGTAAATTATTCAAAGTACAGCCGGCTACAAGAATAAGAGGGCACAGCTACAGCCGGCTACAAGAATAAGAGGGCACAGCTACAGCCGGCTACAAGAATAAGAGGGCACAGCTACAGCCGGCTACAAGAATAAGAGGGCACAGCTACAGCCGGCTACAAGAATAAGAGGGCACATCTACAGCCGGCTACAAGAATAAGAGGGCACAGCTACAGCCGGCTACAAGAACAAGAGGGCACAGCTACAGCCGGCTACAAGAATAAGAGGGCACAGCTACAGACGGCTACAAGAAAAGAGGGCACAACTATAGCCGGCTACAAGAATAAGAGGGCACAGCTACAGCCGGCTACAAGAATAAGAGGGCACAGCTACAGCCGGCTACAAGAACAAGAGGGCACAGCTACAGCCGGCTACAAGAACAAGAGGGCACAGCTACAGCCGGCTACAAGAATAAGAGGGCACAGCTACAGCCGGCTACAAGAATAAGAGGGCACAGCTACAGACGGCTACAAGAATAAGAGGGCACAGCTACAGCCGGCTACAAGAATAAGAGGGCACAGCTACAGCCGGCTACAAGAATAAGAGGGCACATCTACAAATTAATTAAAGAATGGTCAAAATCAGATATTAGGAAATTTGTTTTTTTTAGTCACAGAGTGGTAAATGCTTGAAATGCATTGCCATCGGAATAATGGAAGCAGGGTCAATTTATACATTAAAGAATAAGTTAGAAGCGCATAGTTATTTTTAGATTAAGGGAAGTAAAAGAAACTGGTTGCATACAGTTTCTGCAGAGTCTTCTAAAGCAGTATAAAGACGTTAAGTTAAGTTAATTTTGGTTCAACAAGGTCACACGAACGCTGAGACGAAAAGTGCTCACATGACGGGAGTATGCCAAACTGCTAACAGTTAAGAAGGGGTTTAGGGCAACCACTTGTGATGACTACAAATCAATCTTGTTCTTGGCTCCTAGCTATTCTACACTATGAGACTTGCAACTTTGACAAGTGAACACTGGACTAAATAGACATTATTGATTACAGACTCGAAAGACCAAACCTTCAGCATTGCTTTCGGAAAGAAACTTTGTGTATGGAAAAGCATTGAAGTAAAAAAAATAATAAGATCTACGGAGTAGATCAGAAAACCTCTCTGAATCAAAAGATCTAGCAAGTAGATCGGAACAGCTCGATGAATAAAAAGATCTAGCAAGTAGATCAGACAATCTCGATGAATGAAAAGATCTAGCAAGTAGATCAGACAATCTCGATGAATGAAAAGATCTAGCAAGTAGATCAGACAATCTCGATGAATGAAAAGATCTAGCAAGTAGATCAGACAATCTCGATGAATGAAAAGATCTAGCAAGTAGATCAGATAATCTCGATGAATGAAAAGATCTAGCAAGTAGATCAGACAATCTCGATGAATGAAAAGATCTAGCAAGTAGATCAGAACGCTTTCTTCCTGAAAAGCAGGGACAAAACTCAAAGAATTACAAACAACACAGACGACCCGGGAGCTGTGGATTGAGACCTGACATTTCAGTTAGACTGTGTTAGGGCAAAATACGTTCTGACGAGTTTCACTGCAGGAAAAAAAAACCTAGGAAAAAGCTATGATACCAAACCATCTGTTTTATTTGCACGTAGAACCTGAATTGTAGAACTGACAATTCTATAATTTTAAAAGTATCTATATGTTTTAAGTAGCCACATGTAATAAACATGGTTTTATTGAGAAGTTTGAGAACAGTTCAAGTGTCTTGAGAGAAAGACATATGTCGGGTGTAGAAAAAGTTAACTCTAACATAATAAGATAAATTGGTTCCACTGACCATGGGTACCCGAATGGTCTGCCAGGGTCTTTATGTATGACGAGGACAAGAACAGTACCACTGCCTCACAGAGAGCATGTCGTAAGAGGCAACTAACTGTGACATGGCATAACACCGGCCATGGGAGGTGGTTTGATTAGAGCAGCATATATGGCGCCAAATAGGCTGCGGGTCTACTTTGCTCTAGTGTTTTAATCTATTTAGATGGACTAGCACATCGGTTAACCACCCTCTGTAAGCTTTTTTCCAAACGCAGCGAAGTATTACGTTGCTTGAGCCTAGCCCGCTAAGCAGGAAACCATTCTCCCAGCTATTTTCAGCTCATACCAGAGCTGGGACCTGCACAATGGCATCTGCCCGTGTAGAAGTAAAGGTCGACTAAGAACTAAGAATTAAGACCAAGGATGAAGTAATAATGGATACATGAGATTTACATACCCAGGAAGTATCATCAACAAGGAAGGGGGGACAGACGATTATATAAAAACAAGGATACAAAAAGCAAGAGTTGCACTCGGAATGTTGAAATCCATATGGAACTCCAAGGAAATAAGAAGGAAGACAAATATAAGGATTTTCAATTCAAGTTTGAAGTCAGTCCTGCTGCATGGAGCGGAAACCTGGAGGATGACCAAAGGCAATGACAGGAGACTGCAGGGTTTTGTCAACAGATGCCTGGAGGATGACCAAAAACAATGACAGGAGACTGCAGGGTTTTGTCAACAGATGCCTGGAGGATGATCAAAGGCAATGACAGGAGACTGCAGGGTTTTGTCAACAGATGCCTGGAGGATGACCAAAAACAATGACAGGAGACTGCAGGGTTTTGTCAACAGATGCCTGGAGGATGATCAAAGGCAATGACAGGAGACTGCAGGGTTTTGTCAACAGATGCCTGGAGGATGATCAAAGGCAATGACAGGAGACTGCAGGGTTTTGTCAACAGATGCCTGGAGGATGACCAAAAACAATGACAGGAGACTGCAGGGTTTTGTCAACAGATGCCTGGAGGATGATCAAAGGCAATGACAGGAGACTGCAGGGTTTTGTCAACAAATGCCTGGAGGATGATCAAAGGCAATGACAGGAGACTGCAGGGTTTTGTCAACTGATGCCTGAGAAAGATTCTTGGTATAAAATAGTTTGACAAAGTTATACACGACAGACTGTGGGAGAGAGCGGGACAAAGTAAATTGGAGCAGGAAATCTTAGGAAGAAAGTGGAGATGGATGGGTCATACGTTAAGAAAACCGCAGGCTAGTATTACTAGGCAATCCCTGTCATGGAACCCCCAGCGAAGGAGAGACATAGGCAGAACAAGGAATACACAGAGACGAGATCTGGAGATGGAAGTAAAGAAGACAGGAAAAAGCTGGAAGGAAGTAGACAAAATTGCACAGGACAGAGCTGCTTGGCGAGGGTTGGTTGATAACCTTTGCACCCATGGGTGATAGAAGGCGAAAGAGTGTATACCAATTAATAAAGAATAGAACTATAGAACACAAGTCAACAAACAAACAAAAACCAGTCAAATCTAAAGATGAAGAATTGGGAGCGAATTATAGAATATAGTTTTTAGAACATGGAATATATACACGGGAAGTATAAACGGAAAGAATTATGCTCTTATATATAAAATGAATAAGTCTAAATTAGAAATCATAGCTCTCACAGAAACTAAGAAAATAAAAAGACATGACCTGGATCTTGAGGGTAATATGCATCTCTACAGAAACATCAACATTTGACCAAAAACCCATTGAAGAGAACCAACTTTCTATATAACGTAAAACTCGTCCATCGTTGTCATGACAACCTTCTCTCAAAGTAATGATGACTGGCTACTGCAATGAAAATATCTTAATCACCACGGAGATTTCAGGAATTAAAAAAAGTTGTCAGGCTGTCCACCTAAAAGCTCTAGGTAAGGTGGTAATCGAGGGCAAATACAGACATAACGACTGGACATGTGTATACAGAAGGGCCCGCAGAGGGCTCAGTTAAAGATGATGGAGGAGGCATATTTGTAAGATACAGCAGTGGGAAAATAGCCCACATGGAAAACTCTCTTCCAATTTCAGGGCAGAGCATGGCGCATTTACATACATTAAGAATGTTCACCAGATCAGACGAACACCTGTCAGATTATTATTTTTATTTTTTTTACAGATTGCTTATTATTACTTGTGAGCCGCGTGGCGCAGTGGTTAGCGCGCTGGCTTCGCATCTGAGTGGTCCTGGGTTCATTCCCCAGTTGAGGCGGTAATGTTTTTTTCAGACCGCAATGGCTCCCGGGTCGACCCAGCCTTAAATGGGTACCGGTTCAGTCCGGGAAGTAAAAGCGGCGAGGGAGAGGAGATGGCTACCGCCCTCATATAGCCGAGCCTTTGAAATGTGAGATCGCTAACACCTCACACCCCTACGACAGTAATGCTATGGGATACTTTACTTAAAAAAAATAAATTATTACTAGAATGCTGAATGAAATCAGACTAAGGCTCAACCAAATCTAGAGAATTTCAACAGTTGCTCTTCAATGGTTACGCTCCTATTGTGGAATCACAGGAAACGAAAGATGTTCTGCTCTGTCCAAAGGAAATGAATGGAAGGAGCAATTTAGCCACACAATTATTTACAGTCAGGCAAAACGATCATCCACGACCAGTACAACTCAAAATTGAAGAAGAACATGAACATGGTAACTAAGACAACAGACCTGACCTAATCCATCAGCTCCAAGTACACAAGACCTGACCTAATCTACCAGCTCCAAAGACACGAGACCTGACCTTATTCACCAGCTCCAAGTACACGAGACCTGACCTAATCTAAGAGCTCCAAGTACACGAGACCTGACCTAATCCAACAGCTCCAAGTTCACAAGACCAGACCCAATCCACCAGCTCCAAGTACATCAGACCTGATCTAATCCACCAGCTCCAAGTACACCAGACCTAACCAAATCCACCAGCTCCAAGTACAACAGACCTGACCTAATCCACCAGCTCCAAGTACACCAGACCTAACCAAATCCACCAGCTCCAAGTACACCAGACCTGACCTAATCCACCAGCTCCAAGTAAACCAGACCTGACCTAATCCACCAGCTCCAAGTACACCAGACCTGACATAATCTACCAGCTCCAAGTACACAAGACCTGACCTAATCCACGAGTTCATAGTACACCATACCTGACCTAATCCCCCAGCTCCAAGTACAACAGGCCTGATCTAATCCACCAGCTCCAAGTACAGCAGACCTGACCTAATCCACGAGTTCCTAGTACACCAGACCTGACCTAATCCATCAGCTCCAAGTACACCAACCAACTATCATATTTTGCCGGAACAGGTCACTGCAGAATATTGAGCTGCCTATTTCGGCTAATGATATCACATACAAGTGAGTGACCTTATGGAAGCGGAGTCCAGACCCCAGAACGCATCCCACAAGACTGCCAAAACGGACCAGAGATAGCTGAACTGACGTAGAAGCTGATATGGAACTGCCACCCAGGCCAGGAAATGACTGTGGACTTCGTGCTAGCGACAGAATTACAGATCTAGCTTGCATGCAGAACAAGAAGAAGACCAAGAAGAGAAAGAAGAAAGGATAAGTAGAAGAGGAAGACGTAGAAGAAGAATTATTCTCTCAACACCGGTGTTCCAACTACTGACAGAGTCGAGGGGCGAGTGGGCTGTGTCAAATGTACACAGTTAAATGTGTCCAAAAGTCACATGTACACAGTCAAATGTGTCCAGAAGTCACATGTACACAGTCAAATGTGTCCAGAAGTCACATGTACACAGTCAAATGTGTCAAGAAGTCACATGTACACAGCCAAATGTGTTCAAAAGCCACATGTACACAGTAAAGTGTGTCCAGAAGTTACATGTATAGCATCAATTGGTTTCAACTTGTCTCCTAACGTATTGTGATTCTGGGCCTTAAAGAAGAAGGCAGGTTAGTCAACATCGGCATTGTTTATGCCCCAAATAATAGGTGAGGTGGATGGGGGAGGGAGGGTGAAGGGGGGGGGGGGGGTAGAGCAGAAGATAAAGACGAGCTCTTTGAACTGACTGAAAAACAGTGGGCCAAATCATGACCAAATTATCCTGCTTAGAGATTTGAATTCCCTAGATGGAAAAGAGAATTCAAAATGGATTGGAAGATACGGTAAAGATGTTTTAAATGACAATTGAAGGCGACGTCCGAGATTCTGTAGTGAGAAAAACCGGGTCATCACAAATACAAAGTTCCTCTCACAAGCCTGTACAGATATACACTCGATGTGAACCGAAAATGAATATGAAATCCATAATTGATTACGTCATGGTGAGGAAAGACAAATTTCAGTATGTCACAAACATCATGGCATGTAGGGGGCCAGGAGTCAGAAGTGACCTCTACCTCGTGTAATAATAGTTGTCCATCACAAGTGATGAAGACCACTCTCTTTGTTCATCCGTGTGGACAGTCGTATCTCTTGCTGTGTCCGCTGAAATGGGTGACTTGCACGGTGATTTGGATTAAAGTGAGGAAGAAACTGCGCCTTTTGTCAACCTCACTCACAGGGCCTAAGCTACCTTTTGCCAGTGGCAAGACATTCATCGAGATGACTGGAGATAGCATAGAATGCAGATTTTGCCTCAGGGTTACCACCGAAGCCTTTCCGTAAACATGTAACCCGCAGGGTAGAAAGGTGGGATGGCATCTAACGCAGTTTGTCTTGCCTTTTCGATAACCACAAGAGGTCGTATGGACAACACTCAGCATGTGGGTGAGTCTGGCATCTCTCCCCAGCTGTATTCAGCTCATCATAGTAGCATCTAAAATTCCCACACGCCAAATTCGTGAAGGTGAACCGGCAGAACTAACCCGTGAAATACAACACAGGTATAAGCGTAGTGCCATTCAGCCGGCGTCCAGACCAGGATAAACGGATGAAAGAAATCACAAAAAAAAAAAAGAACGAAATAACAAGTCCAGACGGAAAACAACACCACGTTTCCGTGAACACAAGTGTAAGTCGTCGACTAGTGTGAATTCCAGGCAAATCAGTGGTCTGGCGGCATCCATAATGATCCAAAACAGTAGAGAAATGTAGGCTCGCAGCCAGTTATGGCGCCATCTTTGCCAGATCTACCTCGGGACAATAAAGAAAACAACCAATAAGAGGAGTCCCGCCTAAATAACATTCCCAAATCAAGTAAGAAGCCACATCACTGAAGAAAAAAGGCAAACAAACTAAGAGAGCCAGACGTTAGGATCAGATGACAGGGGTTCATATTGACAGGAAGGAGAAGTACAAAAGAACCCCCTGGGGATCTAGAAACTCTCTAATTAAAATTCAAGACTGCCCCCAGGCAGCTGTAGAGTAAGCATGCAATGAAATCAGAGTAAAATATTATATAAAGAGAACATGGGGGTGGATACAGGTTTAAATGATAATAACGGAAAAGAAAAACGCACGGAAACAACACTTGGAAGACACGAATGCAGCAGGAAAAAGCTGAGAAATACAAAGAATATGTAACACTCCGAACGAAAGCAAAGAAAGCAGTGCTAACGGCTTAAACAGAAATCCTTGGTGGACTTTGTAGAAGAAATGGTGAAGAATGTAGGGAAAAATCAGAAGCTGTTCTACAGGACTCTTAAGAACAGTAAGATGGAACCAGAGCGACCAAAGAAATTTGTAATAGACTAACAAAGTAGTTTGCTTACCACTCCGAGAAAGGTAATGGACAGATGGAAATTCTTTTTCTCAGAGATTATTTGTGCTGATTACATGTTCTAATACAGAGGAGGAAATCAGTGACGGGGAAAACACAACAATGGAGGACCTGAAGGCAAATGAAGATAATGAAGCTTTGCTAAACAACTGGACATGGTGATGTAATACTAACATGGTGAAGTTCATGCAATTACAGATGACTTGTTCTACCTAAAGGTTCTCCGGGCAGCCTTGTACCACAAAGTTATTCCGAAGGACTGCGAGATAGCTATTATTATTCACAATTTCCGAAAGGGTGACAACCGACAGTGTGAAAAAAAGAGCTTATCACTTCTGGGTGTCCCCGGTAAAGCGTACTCTATAATACTGGAGCAGAGACTAAATCATCTGGTGGCTTAGGAACACTCCAAAGTACTAAAGACCATACCAGTGGAGAAACTCTAGCATACCACAAACATTTGGTATTGGAAGAGGTGTTAGTCAAGGCTGCGTCCTAGCCCCGACAATGTTCGGAATCTTCTTTGCTCTGCTACTGAAGCATGCATTTGCTAACGCAAACGAAGTATTCCCACTAGGTCGAATGGCAAACTGTTTAATCTTGCGACGCTCAACGCTGTCAATAGCTCAACCCGAATCCGAACCTGTTTTTAGAATTACGTGTCACTGCGTGTCCCGGATGTCCGGTTTAAAATTAGGTCTCCTACAAAAAGATAGTCTGTTGCTATGCAACAATGGCCGACGATAGTGTTCAAAACCGGGTTTACTGCCGATCGAGCGCAACTGAACTTTCTGCCAGTGCCTGATTTCATTTCTACCAAGCTGAAAACGGTTACATGTAAACAAATCGTATTTCCGTCTGGTCAGTTTTGAACATTTTAGGGTATAGTCAGGCACGTGTAAGAAAGATGGAATATACATCGGACCATTGTGAAACATAGAATGAAAGACAATGTAGGCCCTCTCATAGACAGCACAGGAAAAATAATAAGTGAGAATAGGGAGGCAGCTAATCTACTCAATCAGTGCTCTGGCACAGTCTACACAAAGGAGGACTACTCCAAGATTGGAGGGATTGAAAGTGGATAAATGTTCAGGTAAAGGTGGCATTCTTCCAAAATTGCTTTTTTGAAATTAGAGACCAACAAGCAAAACCATTGGCTATATTATGTTCTCAATCACTTGCAAAAGGCATTATTCCACGGGATTGGAAAGATGCAGGAGTGATCCCCTTATTAAAAAATGGAATGAAATCAAATCCAGCAAATTATAGACCGGTGAGTTTAACGAACATAGTCTGTAAATTGTTAGAATCAATAATGAAAGGAAATATTGTAATGCATCTAGACAAGTTTAAACTAATCAGAAATAGAGTGCATGGGTTTATTAGAGGGAGATCCTGCTTAACACATCTATTGGAATGTGTGGAGGAGATTACTAAAATGATAGATAAAGGGGAGCCAGTGGATGTTATTTATCTAGACTTTGAAAAGGTCTTAGATAGAGTACCTCATCAAAGATTATTTAGAAAGTTAAAATCACAAGGAATACGTGGGGAAGTTGCTAAATAGATTGAAAAATGGTTAACGGGAAGAAGACAGAGAATGGACATAAATAATTAGTACTCTGAGTGGTGAGAAGTAAAAAGTGGAGTGCCACAGGGCTCGGTTTTGTGGCCAATTTTGTTCTTGATATATATATATATATATATATATATATATATATATATATATATATATATATATATATATATATATATATATATATATATAAACGATTTGGACATTGATATGGGATCCATGATAGCAAAATTCGCTGATGACACAAAATTATGCAGTAGTGTCTCATCTAAAGCAGAAGTGGATATATTGAGATAGAATTTAAATAAAATTAGAGAATGGCCTGTGAGCTGGAAACTGTATTTTAATGTAGATAAATGTACAGTCATCCACATGGGTAGATCCAATATGGAACATAATTACAGAATGGGCGAGAACAATATTAGAAAGATAGAAAAGGAAAAGGATATATGGGTTATAATAGATCATACAGGTAAGATGAGTGAGCAAGTTCAGGTAGCAGTGAAAAAGACAAACTCAATGTTAGGTATGATAAAAAGACATATTAAACATAGGAGCAGGGACGTGATTGTCAAACAGAATAAAGAGTTAGACCTAGTTTGGAGTACTGTGTACAGGTGTGGAGTCCTTATCATACAGGGATATAAATATGCTTGAAAGGATACACAAATGAGCGATAAAGCTGATAGTGAGATTCCAGAATTACAGTTATGAGGAAAGACTCAGAAAAACCGACCTACAGACAGTGTCTAGAAAAGAGAAGCTTTCAGGTGACTTAATACAGGTTTATAAGATAATCAAAGAAACTGATAAATTAGATTATAACTAGTTTTTCAAAATTCAATCACCTACAAGAAGAAGAGGGCATAGCTACAAATTAACTAAAGAAAGGTCCAGATTAGATATTAGAACACATTTTGTTAGTCAGAGAGTGGTGAATTCTTGGAATGTATTGCCACAGGAAGTAGTGGAGGCAGGGACAATTAATGCATTTAAGAATAGATTGGATACGTATAGCTTTCAGAGCAAGGTGATGTAAATGAAACTGGTTGTATAGATTGCAGAGTCTTCTAAACCAGTATAAAAACGTTAAGTTAAGTTAAGTAAGGTCAAAGTGAAGATCATGGACCCACCAGCAGTGGCTTGCTTCTTCGCTGAGGATGCTGCAATCGTCACCCACATTGAGCAGGAACTTCAGGGCTTCATTGATCGATACTTCAGGAGCGCAACGATTTTGGTCTTACAATAAGTCTCAGCAGAACAAATGTGCTGGATCAGAAAGTAGATGCCACACCAACTCGTGGCATCAATAATTATGAAATGGCAGCTGTGCATCAATTCACATACCTGGGGTCCCTCATCAATCACAAGCATTCTCTAGACCCAGAAACTGACAGTCGCATTGACAAAGCTGGTGCTACATTTTCTCGGCTCACAACGCGTGTTTGGAAAAATCTGAAACTCACAATTAAAACCAAGGTCATTGTGTGCAATGCATGTGTCGGCAGCAAGCTACTATATGGCAGTGAGTGATACTTGGACAACCTATTCCAATCAAGCGCACAAGCTTAACAACTTCCTCTACGGCGCTATCAAGCCATTTTTATTATTACATGGAGGACAGATGCAGAGGTGTACTCTCGAACCGGTCATCCAAGTATGTGCACTCTACTTAGATAGCACAGACTACGATCGATGACCTGGACATGTTTGTCGCATGTCAGTTGGCCACATTCCCAAAGATATCATCCATGGACAGTTGACATATGAGAAGAGAATAGTCTGCAGACCACATCAGAGGTTCAAAGATGTGTGGTGTGTAAGTGTGATGTAAAGGCCCTGAATATGAGTCTGACATCCTGGGAAGGCGACGTTGTAGAAAGATCCAAGTGGAGACATGCCCTTAAGGACCACATCAGGCTTGGTGAAAAGAAGCTCTTGCAACACGGAGAAGTGAAACGACAACGACGCAAGGAGAAAGAAAACGAACTAAGTAGAGAGTTCTGATTATCATACCATTATCTTAGCATCCTGTAGTCGATCGTGACTGGAAGAGGTTGATAACGTCAACCATTACCATCACCATCCTCATCACAACCACCATCAACATCTACATTATTATCACCATTTTCTTGGCTATTATTATCAATATTTGTATCTTTCTAATTATTGTCATCAAAATCATCACCATAATCTTCACCATTGTCATAATCGTTATAATAATACACCCTCATTATCATCATCGCTATCGTCATATTCATCATCAATATTATCCCCATTTTCAATATCAGTTTCTTCATCATCGCCATTGTTAGCATCATCATTATCACCAGTACCATAATCATAATACGTTTCATTGGTTTTCTCGTAATGGACGGTTTTATCATACTATTAGTACACACGAGAACATCACACCCCGCCCATGCACATTACACACAGTCCACACACATCACACACATACGTAAAATATACCATCTCATATTGTGTATAACTGTGCTAATATGCATCTCGTGTATGCACTTGTTCACATTTTTACTTGTAATTTATCTTGGTGTTACTGCTGTAGCCAATCGTTTCGCAGGGAATACTTATTACATTGCTGTCTTCTTAAACCATTCCATTTGCTTGCTTAGTGGACACTCTTCCTATCTCGCAGTTAAGTCAAGATCTGGCAAGAAGAAGTTGTATGGATATTTGTTTTCCACTAAAGATTGTGAAAATAATTTACGCACGTGTCTGTCCAATGCCAGACGATTAAATTATTGCTGAACTTCTGGCAAGAGCAGTTAAAGGAATTACCACCCAGACGCAAACCTATTCGTGTTCACGTATTTATATATGTATGTTTGTGTATATGTGCCCACCTGTGTAGACACCTGTGTTAGTGTGCACCTGTGTGAGTGTGCATATGCGTGTGGGAGTGTGTGTGCGTGTATATATGTGTGTGTGCGCGCTCGTGTATGTATAACCAGACAAGACGGAACAGGCAGTGCGAACAGACAGTACACGATAGAGAAGAATAAGAAAATATAAATCGCTGCCAAAAGACGATATATAACAGAAATGGACAGCATTTACAGCTATGTGTTTTAATTTAGAAGATAAGAATAGGTGGTGACAATAGAAATTGACAAGATTTGTCGCTCTGTGTTCTAATGTAGAGAATAAGAATAGGTGGTGACAACAGGAATGGACAGCATTTGTAGCTCTGTGTTCTAATGTAGAGAATAAGAATAGGTGGTGACAACAGGAATGGACAGCATTTGTAGCCCTGTGTTCTAATATAGGAGATAAGAATAGGTGGTAACAATAAAACTCACTTTTCAATCTTGGAATTTTTTAGTGTAGATTAAAAATCTAGCAATCCTGACCGGCTCAGCGTTGGATGTAGAATCTCATACATAAACCCGCTATTTCATACATAAGCACGCTATTTCATACATAAACACTCTATTTCATACATAAAGACTCTATTTTCTCGCTATGAAAGAAGCATGTTTCAGTCAGCTTAGCACGCTGAGCTAGATGTATCAAAAGTAGTCATGGCTACAGTCATCCACATGGGTAGATCCAATATGGAACATAATTACAGAATGGGAGAGAACAATATTAGAAAGATAGATAAAGAAAGGGACTTAGGGGTTATAATAGATCATACATGTAAGGCGAGGGAGCAAGTTCAGGTAGCAGTAAAAAAGGCAAATGCAATGTTAGGGATGATAAAAAGAAATATTAAACATAGAAGCAAGGAAGTGATAGTCAAACTGAATAAAGCATTAGTTAGACCTAGATTGGAGTACTGTGTACAGGTGTGGAGTCCTTATCATAGAGGGGATATAGACATGCTGGAGAGAATACAAAAAAGAGCGACAAAGCTAATAGTGGGATTCCAGAATTACAGTTATGAAGAAAGATTAAAAAGAACTGGCCTTCAGTGTCTAGAAGAGAGAAGAATTCGTGGTGACTTAATACAGGTGTATAAGATGATCAGAGGAATGGATAAAGTAGACTATAACAAGTTTTTTAAAGTACAACCACCAACAAGGACAAGAGGGCACAGCTACAAGTTGACTAAGGAGAGGTCCAGATTAGATATTAGGAAGTATTTCTTTAGCCAGAGAGTAGTGAATGCTTGGAATGCATTGCCAAGTGAGGTGGTGGAGGCTGGGACGGTCAATGCATTTAAGAACAGATTGGATGCGTACAGCTTCTAGAGGAAGGTGATGTAAATGGAACTGGTTGTATACAGACTCTTGCAGAGTCTTCTAAGCCAGTATAAAGACGTTAAGTTAAGTTAAGTTAAGTTACACTCCTTCCACCGACACGACTGTCTGTGCCGATTAGAAATGTCACTTCTGGCTGGCGTAGGAGAACGCGCAAAGCTGCGGACAGAAAAGCTGTCCGATCACTGCTACAGGGAAGGAGTCAATAATTGCGTTGACTGCACTGAAACCAGATTTGAGAGGGGAATCCATCTTAAACTCTTGCCTAAACAAAAAATGATCTGAGCTGGAAGCTTTCATACAGACGTCCTCTCATCAAACTGGATAAATAAAACCAATAATTTTCGTGTTGAAGCTGAAGGCACAAGCTGCATTAGGCCTACCCTAACAAACTTTAAGGAATGACCAATCCCTGTCATTTGCAGTACGGTTTCATAGCAACGGTCTTTTGTTTACGCGGTGAGGTTGTCATCCCAAAGCACCAGCTCTCTCTCATTAGTTGGCTTTTGCGAAATGCCAGGAAGGAAACAGTGCCTATTCCGTTTACCTCTGGGAACCACTCGGGCACAAAGTAGATAGATATACGTGTTTAATTGTAGTGTAAGCTGTTTGATTCTGTTTTGAGATATCTACATATGGAGGTGACTATCGCCATATGATGTTTCGTAGTTCCATGCCATAAAGCTACTTTTATAGAGTAGAAGTTTGTCTGCATATGATGCCAGTTGCTCTAGATATAATGAAAGCCGCACGTTATGTCTTAAACACGAATCTGGTAAACGTTACAGTTTTCACTGGAAACATTTGATTGTGGTCGATTAAAGAAAAGAGAAATTGTGACATTTGTGATATTTAAAGTAATAAGCAGTTTTTGTAGAACCACAAAGCATCGGCATTGCCAATATTGTATATTGTTAAGCCTGTTTAGTCGATGTGAATAATAACAAGGTAATATTGCTAACTACATACTTGTTGTTTAAATGGATTTATTTCTTATTAACTCAGCTGCTGCTATAATTACTATTGATCACAGTTCACCACAGCTTTCTGTATCTTGATTTTTTAACTGTCTATCAATTATATTGTTAGCGGCCATTCGTAGTAATGCGTCAAACCGAACAATTTCCCTACTCTTCTCTCGGACTGCGTCTCTTTTTCTTGCAGTTTTGACGGTATTCAAAATATGATCTAATCTTATAAAACAAGATTTTCTTCATTCTGACGTAAGAATAATATTTCTTTGTGCTTGCCATTGTCTTGTTCGGATGTACGAATTACGTGGCTTATTGAGTCGAGGAAAGATTTTATTACGTGGCTTTTTCAGAGCTGATGGAAGACTGAATTTTCCTGTAAGAACATCATTCTGATTGACTTTGAAAGCTCTAAGCAAACAATAGATAGCTAAGGATCGTGCAAATGATATCTACGTTGAACGTTTATCAGTAAACAAACCATGATGAAGCCTGAAAACAGAAATGGCGGAAAATTCGCTGTAATAACTCGATGACATTGACTGAAGTGAATAAATAATCTCTTATACAACATTGAAGCTTAAAGCCATCTACCAACTCGTTGCTTTTACTGTGGAAACATATCGTGACCAAATCGTAGATAACAGTGGCCAAGATCGTGTTCTCAATCGGCTATATTGTGCAAATACATCCCTGCAGAAGATATGATTTTCTCGACGGCCATGGTGACAACAACACTTCATGTATGAGGGATAGTGGTAATACCTGTGTTACTTCCGCTATTTCCATAACACTATTATTTTCCTGGATAACAACGGGAAGCTGTCCATTCCTGTGGATTTATAACCTGATTGATATTGCTTTGTGAAACGTAATAACACTTGCTTCTTTTTAACAATGTTCATTGTAAAGAGTGTTATAGAATAAGTATAAAATGTAAATTACCAATGGAAGTGAGCAAACTTGATCTTAGTCCAAAACTCAACCTCTACCGTAACTTTGCGTTTGGATAGAGGAGATCCTAACATTTCATAGGAGCAAAACTTCGAGATCGCATCTTCATGGCAGCAATAACCACTCCTGAGTGCTCAGAATGTCAAGTCCAGGTGAAGTCTCATTCCTCCAGTGAAATGCTAGTGTCCACCAGAATCACCAAGTTGCCTTTTAACATCTCGAGGTAAGTGGACAATATATCCGACAGCAGTATAGTGTATTCAGAGACTATTCAGCAAACTTTCAATATTGGACAAATATTTATAAATAATGTCAGATTGATTTGATTGGAGAGGGACATTTGTAGACCTATTTTAGAGCAGATAGAGGGACATATTCTTGCTGTTCTAGTGGAATCTTTATTTTCTCACACAGGGGATTGTAGGAATTCATTATCCGCAACCAAATACATTTCTAGCACTTTAAATAATTCAGTACTATATCGAATCATCATGACATGCCATATTAGGTAGTGTGTTTGTGAGTTTTATGCTTCCTACACTCTCCATGTTTCTTGGTGTTTTTAAGTGCTCATTCCCACTTTTATTAAAATACGGTCTATGAATTCTGGTGACTTAAAAGCATGTTTCATAGTAGTTAGTCTTGGACTATTGTTTTCAAGATCACACAATAGAGCTTTCAAGGGTAATAACGCTCAGCCACAATATCTGATTTGGTTCCAGAAATGGGACAACTATACAAGAACACGTTAGGAAATAGTTTGAAATAGGGCTCTAGGGTACATCAATCGAACCAGTAAAAGGGCAGGTTACTCTTGTGACGACGCCGGTGTGCTGTTGCTGACGTCACTGCATTTCGTGTAGATTTGTATGTGATCAGTATCTTTCAGCATTTGACGTGACTACAGACTCTCTAGAGCCTTCTAAACCAGTATAATGAAGTTAAGTTAAGTTAAGTGATGATTGTTGCAGCTGGTTAGCGATACATACTAGTAACCCGTCGCCTCACATGCCTGTGCTTGCTAGAACAACGATTAATTGTAAGCTCTTCATAATTGGGCTTCATTTATTGCACACAGACGGTCCTTTAGTGATGTCACTATTCCAATATCAAATGTTCATATTATCCATCAGCTCCAAAGTATTCTGAAAAAAAACCTCTGACCAGTCACACGGAATAAAACAAAGTTCATTCTACATCCGGCTAGTGTTTAGACCTACACCAGACAGTGTACATCAGGAGGCCAATATCATTCACACATTTAACCAAATTTCAAAAGTGAGTCCACAAATTATAGTAATAGTGTCTCTCAGCCTAGATATTGTGGCTGTTCATATAATCTAAAGATTCCTCTTTCTGTATCCATTGTTCGATCCCTGTAGTAGTGAGCGTCACGCAGATGAAACCAGGCATAGCAAATCGCCTGGAGGATCACGGTCCACCTTAATCAGCACCCTCGGAAAATGAGGACAACTATTGCAACTGCCACTTAACACCCTTCTCACGACGCACACAACGGTATATTTACTCATCGTGGAAATTCAACAACAACAACAATAACAACAACAACAGCAACAACAACATTATCCATAGTTCTGTCTCCATATTCTAGTCTTCTGACTTTCCCGTAACATTAGGACATTAAATCTGCCATTTTAAAGACTTTTAAAAGTCTTATTTTGCATTCATAATTAAAATTATAATTCAAAAAGGTCTATCGCAGAACATAAATGAGATTCTTGAAGAAAATTATCCCATGTCATGGATGAAAGGGTACGAGAGAATATTAGAGGGAAGAAAGTCTGAGGTGATAACAAACGTAATATGTAGATTAGTTTCATTCTTTTAGAGCTACGACGTGGTATTAAAAAAACAGAAGAAAGAGAAAAAGAGACATAAATACGCTACACTAAACAGCTAATATCTGTGTCGAGGAATAATATATACATATTTTTAAAAAAATTGTATTTATTAAAGTCGCTTTTCACGTTAAACGTATAAGTTATTGTTTCTGCAACATACAAGAAATGTTGGACAGATCGGATACATACAAGCTAACTTTATATCAGTTTATCAGTAATATCAGACATTTGTTACTGCCCTCAGTGCAAGAGACTGTTTTTTTCTCTCATGCCGCAAAACTGTTCAGAAATAAGCTTGTATTGTTTTAGACACATATTTATCGATCTCGTCTTTAACGTCATTACAACATATCTTCCTTGCATTTTTCTTCATTTGTGTATCATTTTTCTTCTCGTACAAAGAAATCACTTCTCTTCTGTTTCCTTTTGTTTTCTTTACTTACTGCCATTTTCTTCTAATTCTATGCATTTCCCGACCACTCCCACATCATCGACTACTGCATGTTCACTCTTCCTAGCTTACTAAAGTGCCATCATTACACTAGACAACACACGTTCATGTAAGCCACGCCTCTGAGATGAGACATTCATGAAACATTTCCAGCTGGTGAATACGACTATGACAATGACAATCGGCTTCTATTTCTGAGAAATTTATAAATAGTAGTCATATATTTTACATTATAATAGAGCAATACGTACGTCAAACTGGTACCGGTATCAGTCCACTCTATATCTGACGACACCTTGCTTGTCATTTGTATAAGAAGAAGAAGAAGAAGAAGAAGAAGAAGAAGAAGAAGAAGAAGAAGAAGAAGGAGAAGAAGAAGAAGAAGAACATCCAAACAACTACGCTTTGGCCTTGGGTATCTTCAAATCGCGGACAATATCATTGAGTTCTTCGAGGAAAATGTTAAACACAGATTACGCGCTTGGCACAATGGATCACCGAAGACAGTGGATAAATTGATGTTGATGGATCACCGAAGACAGTGGATAAATTGATGTTGATGGATCACCGAAGACAGTGGATAAATTGATGTTGATGGATCACCAAAGACAGTGGATAAATTGATGTTGATTCGCCTCGATCATCATTGTCTTAATCGATGGAACATTCATTTGGAGGTTCGGGAACAGGAAGTCCTTCCACATACAGAGAGCAGTTTGTTTTGTTCGTGTCCGTTGTTGTTTTCTTCTTTTTTCTGGTGATTCATGCAGTAACGGGTAGAACCATGCAGAAATAAGTCATTTGTGTGATTTTGTGGCTTTCATTACACCACGGAAAAAGCAAATGGCATCGCCACTTTCACCCTTTCATAAGATCTCTTGCACGTACTGTAGTGTATGTGTGGGGCCCACACTTGTCCTGGTCCACAAGCTTGCACGCGAGATAAAGGTCATACAATGTTTTCACTATTAGAGTAATGACCCTTTCCTGACTTACACACATAATGACAAAAATAGCCACAGCTAACGGCCCTATTTACACATTACGACGCATCAATAATGCTGACTTTAAACTGCAATGCAAACTTGTGTTGTACTTATGACAAATTGGTATATGGTAGTAGATGAAATTAATTGCTGACACACAAGAATTTGCTTACAACCGACCACTGCATCATTGTCGTCAGTGATCAAAGCGCTCAAAAGTGCCAAAACTCCAATACATTGCATCAGCGAATTATGCAATACTGTCAGAGGTTTTGTATGAATGACAGGCTTGTGTTATACAACAAAATATGGGGATAGAAATACAGCATTTTGAAATTGTTACCTATGTACTCAATGCGGAATGAGTTGTATAAACATCAAGAATTGTTTTTCTTCAAAACAAGAGTCAAACTACACATGCTGTTGCCATTTCCATGGTTCAATCAATTAGCGAAGGTTGATCAAAATGTTTGCTTAGCCAACAGTGGGCCGTTGTATCGATCACTACCATGGTCACGTGCTGCAGTGTGTTGCTAGGAACATCCAGAGATGAAGGGGAGTCTGTCAACTGTCGGTAGCCATATGTGCTGCGGGGACGACATCTTCTGCGCCTCTAGATACTTCTAATTTCCGGGGAATAAGTTCTAACGCTTTGTGGTTGCATGGTGAATGTGCCGACCGAGGTCTCTGTGGACTCCTTGTGGGGAACCGACTGCTACGCTTCCTTGGGACAGGGGCAGCGAGAAGTGTGTTTTGGCCAGTTGTTTGTATCTCGCATTCTGTTTCCGTTTTCCTCCTCTCCTAGCTCTAGATTATGAACTTTCTCGGAGATACGGAGACGGGAGATTTTACGTAACACCGCCAGTGGTAGAGGGGATATGAGAAGAGCGCCATCGACCAGAAAGGAAACCCTTGAGTATTTATTAGTTGAACTGAGCTCTGGGCCGTTATCCAGCGATGCTCTAGCAGCGATGTTGGTCCGATTTCCCATACTTTGAGAATTGTATACGTTGCGCTGTTGAAAAATGCAACATTAAGCTATCCAGCACCAAACTAGGCTACTTAAGTACCCAGAACTTCTACAAAACACAGTCTTGGATGCTAGCCATCAAATCGGTAAATTTGAGTTCGATTTGAAAGTTGAAACCATCCAAAATAAACGCAAACACCGATACAAATCGTAAGCGAAGACCGTCAGGCGCGTCATCTTACTTACCTTATCAAAGATTCGCTTGTTAAAATTTCAAAGACGATGTGTGTTTTGTCCGGTGTTATCATAAAGTAAACTTCTGCTTCACGATTAGCGAACAGTAAGACGTGAACTAAACTGAAAAACAAACAGTCGCTATCAGCGAACTCAGACCTAGGCACATTATTCAATGTTAGTTAGTTAGCTATCTAGCTAGCTAGTTAGTTAGTTAGTTACGCTGATTTGTTTCTAAACTAATTAATTTCGAAAGGGAAACAATACCCAAAATAAGTTCGGATACAAGGTTTTACTCCAACAGACACAACACCAGTTTCCCTTGCTATTGACAGACGGTTAAAATACATATTTAGAAAGTAGACAGGATTGTTGATAAAACTGGCAGGATGATTAAAGTAATGCGCGGCCATTGGGATAAATACATTTGCAGAGATGATACATATGAAGGAGAGGAAGTTATTGAGACGGATGATTCCCTGGGCCAGCAATGAATAATTCATGAAGAATATTAGTATTTTGATTTTACGTTATAATTTACTTCTCCATTGACGTCGCTCTCGTTTGTGATCGTTAATAAATGCGTTTTATTAGCAGCATCCAATTTGTTTCGTAATTTGCCATTAAAATGGATATTGATTTCAGTTAGTTGTTCACTAGCTTCCTACATGTGACATTCAATGTATTAGTTTATTTCAACATCTTTAACTCTCTCGCCGTCTTACATTCACAACCGGCGCTTTAATATTTATTACACGATGGTGATCATATTGTCTGTCACAAGCATTGCCTTTGCTGTTGAAGTTAACATTGCACAGTTTGGGTTTCTTATTGATTGAGTTAGGATTTAACATTGCACAGTTTGGGTTTCTTATTGACTGAGTTGGGATTTAACATTGCACAGTTTGGGTTTCTCATTGATTGAGTTGGGATTTAACATTGCACAGTTTGGGTTTCTCATTGATTGAGTTGGGATTTAACATTGCACAGTTTGGGTTTGCATAGGTTGTTAAGCGAGTTAACAGGTTGACACATTGGCTAAGTTTTGACAGTATCTTAAGTTGAAACGGTAGACTTCATTCTTCACTTTGTTTCAACAAAGCGCGATTAAAGATTATAATTTTCATACAAAATCTCTTTTGAAATGTACAAACTACCCACTCCCCCAACCCTTTCAAAATTTAAAAAAAACAGACCATCTTCTCATTACAGGAAGTTTATTTATTTCAAATGTACGAGTAGTTGTGCAACACATTCAGTCGGTCAACAGATGTAGTTGTGCAATACATTGAGTCGGGCAACAGATGTAGTTGTGCAACACATTCAGTCGGGCAACAGATGTAGTTGGGCAACACATTCAGTCGGGCAACAGATGTAGTTGGGCAACACATTCAGTCGGGCAACAGATGTAGTTGGGCAACACATTCAGTCGGGCAACAGATGTAGTAGGGCAACACATTCAGTCGGGCAACAGATGTAGTTGTGCAACACATTCAGTCGGGCAACAGATGTAGTTGTGCAACACATTCAGTCGGGCAACAGATGTAGTAGGGCAACACATTCAGTCGGGCAACAGATGTAGTTGGGCAACACATTCAGTCGGGCAACAGATGTAGTAGGGCAACACATTCAGTCGGGCAACAGATGTAGTTGGGCAACACATTCAGTCGGGCAACAGATGTAGTTGTGCAACACATTCAGTCGGGCAACAGATGTAGTAGGGCAACACATTCAGTCGGGCAACAGATGTAGTTGGGCAACACATTCAGTCGGGCAACAGATGTAGTAGGGCAACACATTCAGTCGGGCAACAGATGTAGTAGGGCAACACATTCAGTCGGGCAACAGATGTAGTTGGGCAACACATTCAGTCGGGCAACAGATGTAGTAGGGCAACACATTCAGTCGGGCAACAGATGTAGTAGGGCAACACATTCAGTCGGGCAACAGATGTAGTAGGGCAACACATTCAGTCGGGCAACAGATGTAGTAGGGCAACACATTCAGTCGGGCAACAGATGTAGTAGGGCAACACATTCAGTCGGGCAACAGATGTAGTAGGGCAACACATTCAGTCGGGCAACAGATGTAGTTGTGCAACACATTCAGTCGGGCAACAGATGTAGTAGGGCAACACATTCAGTCGGGCAACAGATGTAGTAGGGCAACACATTCAGTCGGGCAACAGATGTAGTAGGGCAACACATTCAGTCGGGCAACAGATGTAGTAGGGCAACACATTCAGTCAAGCAACAGATGTAGTAGGGCAACACATTCAGTCGGGCAACAGATGTAGTAGGGCAACACATTCAGTCGGGCAACAGATGTAGTAGGGCAACACATTCAGTCGGGCAACAGATGTAGTTGGGAAACACATTCAGTCGGGCAACAGATGTAGTTCTGCAACACATTCAGTCGGGCAACAGATGTAGTAGGGCAACACATTCAGTCGGGCAACAGATGTAGTAGGGCAACACATTCAGTCGGGCAACAGATGTAGTAGGGCAACACATTCAGTCGGGCAACAGATGTAGTAGGGCAACACATTCAGTCGGGCAACATATGTAGTAGGGCAACACATTCAGTCGGGCAACAGATGTAGTAGGGCAACACATTCAGTCGGGCAACAGATGTAGTAGGGCAACACATTCAGTCAGGCAACAGATGTAGTAGGGCAACACATTCAGTCGGGCAACAGATGTAGTAGGGCAACACATTCAGTCGGGCAACAGATGTAGTAGGGCAACACATTCAGTCGGGCAACAGATGTAGTAGGGCAACACATTCAGTCGGGCAACAGATGTAGTAGGGCAACACATTCAGTCGGGCAACAGATGTAGTAGGGCAACACGTTCAGTCGGGCAACAGATGTAGTAGGGCAACACATTCAGTTGGGCAACAGATGTAGTAGGGCAACACATTCAGTCGGGCAACAAATGTAGTAGGGCAACACATTCAGTCGGGCAACAAATGTAGTAGGGCAACACATTCAGTCGGGCAACAGATGTAGTAGGGCAACACATTCAGTCGGGCAACAGATGTAGTAGGGCAACACATTCAGTCGGGCAACAGATGTAGTAGGGCAACACATTCAGTCGGGCAACAGATGTAGTAGGGGAACACATTCAGTCGGGCAACAGATGTAGTAGGGCAACACATTCAGTCGGGCAACAGATGTAGTAGGGCAACATATTCAGTCGGGCAACAGATGTAGTAGGGCAACACATTCAGTCGGGCAACAGATGTAGTTGTGCAACACATTCAGTCGGGCAACAGATGTAGTAGGGCAACACATTCAGTCGGGCAACAGATGTAGTAGGGCAACACATTCAGTCGGGCAACAGATGTAGTAGGGCAACACATTCAGTCGGGCAACAGATGTAGTAGGGCAACACATTCAGTCGGGCAACAGATGTAGTAGGGCAACACATTCAGTCGGGCAACAGATGTAGTAGGGCAACACATTCAGTCGGGCAACAGATGTAGTAGGGCAACACATTCAGTCGGGCAACAGATGTAGTTGGGCAACACATTCAATCGGGCAACAGATGTTGTAGGGCAACACATTCAGTCGGGCAACAGATGTAGTAGGGCAACACATTCAGTCGGGCAACAGATGTAGTTGGGCAACACATTCAGTCGGGCAACAGATGTAGTAGGGCAACACATTCAGTCGGGCAACAGATGTAGTAGGGCAACACATTCAGTCGGGCAACAGATGTAGTAGGGCAACACATTCAGTCAAGCAACAGATGTAGTAGGGCAACACATTCAGTCGGGCAACAGATGTAGTAGGGCAACACATTCAGTCGGGCAACAGATGTAGTAGGGCAACACATTCAGTCGGGCAACAGATGTAGTTGGGCAACACATTCAGTCGGGCAACAGATGTAGTTCTGCAACACATTCAGTCGGGCAACAGATGTAGTAGGGCAACACATTCAGTCGGGCAACAGATGTAGTAGGGCAACACATTCAGTCGGGCAACAGATGTAGTAGGGCAACACATTCAGTCGGGCAACAGATGTAGTAGGGCAACACATTCAGTCGGGCAACATATGTAGTAGGGCAACACATTCAGTCGGGCAACAGATGTAGTAGGGCAACACATTCAGTCGGGCAACAGATGTAGTAGGGCAACACATTCAGTCAGGCAACAGATGTAGTAGGGCAACACATTCAGTCGGGCAACAGATGTAGTAGGGCAACACATTCAGTCGGGCAACAGATGTAGTAGGGCAACACATTCAGTCGGGCAACAGATGTAGTAGGGCAACACATTCAGTCGGGCAACAGATGTAGTAGGGCAACACATTCAGTCGGGCAACAGATGTAGTAGGGCAACACGTTCAGTCGGGCAACAGATGTAGTAGGGCAACACATTCAGTTGGGCAACAGATGTAGTAGGGCAACACATTCAGTCGGGCAACAAATGTAGTAGGGCAACACATTCAGTCGGGCAACAAATGTAGTAGGGCAACACATTCAGTCGGGCAACAGATGTAGTAGGGCAACACATTCAGTCGGGCAACAGATGTAGTAGGGCAACACATTCAGTCGGGCAACAGATGTAGTAGGGCAACACATTCAGTCGGGCAACAGATGTAGTAGGGGAACACATTCAGTCGGGCAACAGATGTAGTAGGGCAACACATTCAGTCGGGCAACAGATGTAGTAGGGCAACATATTCAGTCGGGCAACAGATGTAGTAGGCAACACATTCAGTCGGGCAACAGATGTAGTTGTGCAACACATTCAGTCGGGCAACAGATGTAGTAGGGCAACACATTCAGTCGGGCAACAGATGTAGTAGGGCAACACATTCAGTCGGGCAACAGATGTAGTAGGGCAACACATTCAGTCGGGCAACAGATGTAGTAGGGCAACACATTCAGTCGGGCAACAGATGTAGTAGGGCAACACATTCAGTCGGGCAACAGATGTAGTAGGGCAACACATTCAGTCGGGCAACAGATGTAGTAGGGCAACACATTCAGTCGGGCAACAGATGTAGTTGGGCAACACATTCAATCGGGCAACAGATGTAGTAGGGCAACACATTCAGTCGGGCAACAGATGTAGTAGGGCAACACATTCAGTCGGGCAACAGATGTAGTTGGGCAACACATTCAGTCGGGCAACAGATGTAGTAGGGCAACACATTCAGTCGGGCAACAGATGTAGTAGGGCAACACATTCAGTCGGGCAACAGATGTAGTTGGGCAACACATTCAGTCGGGCAACAGATGTAGTTCTGCAACACATTCAGTCGGGCAACAGATGTAGTAGGGCAACACATTCAGTCGGACAACAGATGTAGTAGGGCAACACATTCAGTCGGGCAACAGATGTAGTAGGGCAACACATTCAGTCGGGCAACAGATGTAGTAGGGCAACACATTCAGTCGGGCAACATATGTAGTAGGGCAACACATTCAGTCGGGCAACAGATGTAGTAGGGCAACACATTCAGTCGGGCAACAGATGTAGTAGGGCAACACATTCAGTCAGGCAACAGATGTAGTAGGGCAACACATTCAGTCGGGCAACAGATGTAGTAGGGCAACACATTCAGTCGGGCAACAGATGTAGTAGGGCAACACATTCAGTCGGGCAACAGATGTAGTAGGGCAACACATTCAGTCGGGCAACAGATGTAGTAGGGCAACACATTCAGTCGGGCAACAGATGTAGTAGGGCAACACGTTCAGTCGGGCAACAGATGTAGTAGGGCAACACATTCAGTTGGGCAACAGATGTAGTAGGGCAACACATTCAGTCGGGCAACAAATGTAGTAGGGCAACACATTCAGTCGGGCAACAAATGTAGTAGGGCAACACATTCAGTCGGGCAACAGATGTAGTAGGGCAACACATTCAGTCGGGCAACAGATGTAGTAGGGCAACACATTCAGTCGGGCAACAGATGTAGTAGGGCAACACATTCAGTCGGGCAACAGATGTAGTAGGGGAACACATTCAGTCGGGCAACAGATGTAGTAGGGCAACACATTCAGTCGGGCAACAGATGTAGTAGGGCAACATATTCAGTCGGGCAACAGATGTAGTAGGGCAACACATTCAGTCGGGCAACAGATGTAGTTGTGCAACACATTCAGTCGGGCAACAGATGTAGTAGGGCAACACATTCAGTCGGGCAACAGATGTAGTAGGGCAACACATTCAGTCGGGCAACAGATGTAGTAGGGCAACACATTCAGTCGGGCAACAGATGTAGTAGGGCAACACATTCAGTCGGGCAACAGATGTAGTAGGGCAACACATTCAGTCGGGCAACAGATGTAGTAGGGCAACACATTCAGTCGGGCAACAGATGTAGTAGGGCAACACATTCAGTCGGGCAACAGATGTAGTTGGGCAAATTACTCATGCCTTTTCTATTGCAATTTCCTCCCGGGGATTATTCTTTGCCGGTCGTCTGAAGTCTGCTTCCTGATCACTCTGTAATCCAAATTTAAGAGATGGATAGCTTGGTTAGAGTTGGTGAAGTGATCATAGGCTCAAAGTAACATCGTGCACGGTTATTTCTATTCTCTTTTTTGGTTAGATAAAAGTCGGAAATGTCACAGAAAATTACAAAACTTAGTTTTGACATCTGTTTTAGCACGAAAGTGATTGAGTCATTCTGAAGAAATGATTGAATTTTTAATGAGGTTAATTCAAACGGTGAATTAGTTTCTTTCGTTGTCCCAAATTCTTACGATCGTGTTTAAGCTCAATGATACAGACAGAGTTCAAGCGTCCATTTTTGTATTTGAATATTTTTTAAATTGATTGTTAGAATTATGTTTAGACTTTGACCAGATTACACTATTCGTTAAGCATAATTAATTGGCTTCTTCTGTGCTTTATTAAATTGTGTACAGTTCTTGATAAATACATGTATTGGTTGAGACATTAACACACCTCTGTAACCGTTATTAAGTAAAACTGCACTTTATAATATTCTGTATCGTGTTTTATTCACCAAAGTGCTATCCCAACTGTATTGATAATTCTTGCTTAATAAAGATATTTATATCTTCAAAATATCAAAAAGAAGATAGAAGATAAGAACGCAGTTCAACTAGTCTGGACATCTTCGTGTGCCGATTTCGTTCCGTAAACAAATTGAATGCAATTGAGGTTGGCCTTTCATGATACGTGCCTCAAAGTTCTTGTAGTGAGAGGTTATATAACAATTTATTGTTTGTTATTCGTGCCTCAAAGTTCTTGTAGTGAGAGGTTATATAACAATTTATTGTTTGTTATTCGTGCCTCAAAGTTCTTGTAGTGAGAGATTATAAAACAATTTATTGTTTGTTATTCGTGCCTCAAAGTTCTTGTAGTTAGAGGTTATATAACAATGTATTGTTTGTTATTCGTGCCTCAAAGTTCTTGTAGTTAGAGGTTATATAACAATTTATTGTTTGTTATTCGTGCCTCAAAGTTCTTGTAGTGAGAGATTATAAAACAATTTATTGTTTGTTATTCGTGCCTCAAAGTTCTTGTAGTGAGAGGTTATATAACAATTTATTGTTTGTGATTCGTGCCTCAAAGTTCTTGTAGTGAGAGATTATGAAACAATTTGTTGTATGTGAACCGGCCACACAATACATGCACATCCTAATTTATTTTCCCTTTATAATATTCTAGGAATGCGGCAGTGCGTTCTTCTGCTGTTGTTGCTATTTGTTTGTTTGCTCCCCATGGTTATGGACGGAGCATGTATGTGTAACTAGTAGTAACAGCAGGGGCAGAGTATGTAAATGTAACTAGTGGTATAGAAGGGACGGTGCATGTATATAACGTGTAGTATAGACAGGGGCGGAGTATGTATATGTAATTAGTAGTATAGCAGGAGTAGAGCATATATATATATATAATTAGTCGTATAATCTATGGCGAAGCATGTATATGTTACTAGTAGTATAGGCAGGGGCGGAACATGTATATGTTACTAGTAATATGAATATTGGCAGAGACGGAGCGTGTATATTCATTCTGTAATAAGAGTTACATAAATGAACAGTCGGGTATTGACGTCGTTCAATAGCAACACGTGAAGTGAGACTGCAGTCAGTAAAAACAATCATAGCAATCCACTCATGGAGCATAACAGCTGATTAACATGGACGAGACCCAAAATACAACACCGTGAATGAGCACACGGAAGCCAGCGACTCATACATGGCTGTTTGCATTGCATCATGATCACCAAAACCGATCCGTTATTCCACGTTTGCATTTCTGCAGTCATAAGTGTTCGGGCAAATTTGCGTGATGAACGAAAATGATAAACTGTAAATGCGTAAACATTTAATTACTGATGCAGTGCATGAGCTGACTTGGGGAAATGGACAACTGCCCAAAGACTGGAAGAACGCGCATGTTATTCCCATCCTGTAAGACAACAAACCTCCAGATGAAACAAAAAGCTACCGTCCCATCTCATCAACATCATGCCTTGGAGAAGTAGCATAAAGAATGATAAATGCACGCCTTTACTGGTTCCCTGAGAGTTCAGACATCATTTGCCACGAACAGGCAGGCTTCAGAGAAGGTAGTTGCACAGACGACCAGCTTTTCAGGTTAACACAGAAAATTCTATTCACGATGGGTTCCAAAATAAGAAACTTACAGTAGCAATCTTCTACTTACAACAGGCCTATGATCGAGAAAAGGTATCTTGATGAAGTTGGCTGACGTGGGGATTAGCGGAAAGCTGTACAACTGGATAACATATTTTCTCATTGATCGAACAATCTAGACAAAGATGAACAATGCAGTCTCCTCTGAAGATGTCTTAGAGGAAGGCTTACCCCAGAGCTCTGCTTTGAGCTGCACTCTTTTTCTCATCTACATCAATGACCCGACCAAGCACATCATAACTGAAAAAAACCATGTATAATGATGATCTGGCAATGTGGCAGACCAGTAACGATGTAGAAACTGCAGCATAACGATTAGACGGAGACTGCTGCTTGAGTATTGCCAAATGTTGAAACTGAAGATAAACTGCGAAAAGATTGTTTACATTGTCTTTACTAATAGCCACAAAGCAGCCAAGAAAAATATGAGTCTAAGATTCGGCAAAAAAAAATTGCCCAGAGATGAAGTGTCTACATATCTCGAAGTCACTCTCCACCGACAGCTCAGCCTAAAAAACATGTTCACAACGTTAAACATAAAGCGTTAAGGCGGCTAAAGTTATTGAAGAGGCTCGCTGGTACAGCATGGAGATTAGACAATGACACCCTGAGAGGCTTGTATCTTGGATATGTACGCTCTGCTTTAGAATACAGCAGTGCACTCCTGACGCTCACAGACTAATGTAGAGTACATGGCGAGAGAACAGAATAATGCCCTCCGCCTTATTAGTGGATCAATGAGGACAACGCCCACTGCGGTATGTGAAATTCACGTGAATGTAGAACTGCTTGAGATGCAAAGAGATATGGCCGCTTTGGAAGTTTATGAGAGGAGTAAAAGAACGAAAAAGACCACCCCAATAGAAAACTTGGAAAAAAAATGGCAACAAAAGCAGAGAATAAAACAAAAGTCAGTCCTGGAGAGACATTAGTGAGATTAAAGACATATATAAGGTCCCAGACAAAAGATAAGAAACACAGAGAGCAACAAGAAATGTACCACCACATACGTTTAAAAATGCCAGAAATTCAAACAAAACTAACAGATAATACAACAAGAAGTGCTAATCCAGTCGTATGAGAGCATCACAGAGAACGATTGACACCTACCAAGAAGAATGGATACATGTCTATACTGATAGATCTGCTGTTACAGCCACCCTTAAAGCAGGATATGGAGTCCACACCGCGTATCCAGACAAAACATCTGATGAGCTGTTTGATTCCTGTGGGGAGAAATGTTAAAATTATGAGCAGAAATAACAGCATTGGAAGTAGCTTTGTACCACTTGACGACTGTATTTGATGATTTCCCATCAAAAGCCCAAAGCATCGTAATCTTTTCAGACTCATTATCTGCCCTTTACGTTTTACAAGACGGTGGTCACTGTAAGGCTGAACTTACCCAAACATCCCGAGATGCCAACCAACTTCTCACATCCCATGACGTCAGAATAATTATACAATGGATCCCTGGTCACCCAGATACACCTTGCAATTGGAAGACAGATAGACTGGCAAAGATGGGAGCACGTCAAGAACAACAATAGGTTCTTGTGCGTTAATTCACCCATTCTGAAATTTTATGCAATTCAATGTCCACCGCACAAGTACACAACAATACATTCAAACAACCCTACAGACAGCCAACCAGCTACTGAAGACTGCGAAAAAAGAGGACTGGCTGAATAGATGGGCAATAGGAAATACTGGGAGAGAAATCTACAAAAATATGGTCATCCCAAATCCCAAAGACAACATTAACCTCATGAAAAGGAGAGACCAAAGCACCATTTTTTGACTTCGCACTCAACACATACAACTTAATAGCCCCTTGAACATAATCCAACCAGAACATACCCTAGAGTTCCGGCTGTGCACACATCCTAATGAGACTGTTGAACATCATCTTTTTGCCAGTGTTAGGAAAGAGATTCTTCCTTCGAGGCCAGACAAATGAAACGCTTTGTACGAAACTAAACAATAACTTACAAAAAACACTTGCAGATACCACTATATGGCATTTAGCCAAAGAGCAAGAGTCCATAGGCCGCTGGATCAATAACCAACCAACCATGAGTAGACATACCCAAATCCACACAGACTTCAGTAAATAAACAGGCGCAAACTTCAAGATTTGCAAACCAACTCAGTAATGAGAACATTCGCTGAGACAATAATATCGTAAACACTCAGAAAACATAATAGCTGTCCATCGTTGTCGATGAGGACCGCCGACATCATCCTTGTCACAGATTTCCCTGTTGGGTGTGGGTGCGCATGTGGCTGAACAGGCCAATGCGAGCACGAAAATGTCTGCTACATATCGGGCACACGAGGTTTGTAGAAGGGGATGGTGTTCCCGCTGCTCGGGATTTCCGCGTCTCTCGTCTGTTCTGGGCTTTCACAACACGGTCATCTTCACCGGCAGCTACACCCGATTTGACTGCGCTTCTCCAGTCAGATCTGTTTTGCGCAAGACATTCCCATGTGTCGATGTCTATCTGGCAACTTTTTAGTGAGTCCTTCAGACCGTCTTTAAAACGTTTCTTTGGGCGCCCTCTCTCGCGCCATCCCTCTCTCAGCTCGCCGTAGAGAAGCTTCTTTGGGAGCCGCTCGTCTGACATACGGACGAGGTGTCCGGCCCATCCTAGTCGTGCTTTTTCTAGCAGTGCATGGATGCTGGGCATGTTAGCCCTCGAGAGAACCTCGATGTCAGTGACACGATCTTGCCATCGGATGTGGAATATTCGCCTCAGGCAACCTGTGTGGAAGTGGTTTAACCTCCTTGCATGTCCAGAGTATACAGTCCAGCTTTCGCAAGCGTATAGTAGGGTTGGAATGATGGTTGCACGGTAGACTTTGAGTTTGGTCTTGACGCTGATGCCACGACGTGCCCAGACCATCGAGCGCATTCTACCAAAGGCTGTGCTGGCCTTTGCTATTCTGCTTGCCACCTCATCGTCTAGGCTGACAGATCTCGACAGCGTGCTGCCCAGATATGTGAATTTGTCTACGGCATTCAACGTCTGCCCGCTGACTGTAGTCTCTGGTTTTGTGTACGGCATGCCTGGTGCTGGTTGGTACATGACCTCTGTTTTTTTGGCATTTATGGTCAGGCCAAAATTTTTGCATGCGGCTGAGAACTGGTCCATTCCAACCTGCATGTTCAGTTCTGACTTGCTCATTAGAGCGCAGTCGTCAGCAAATACAAGTTCCCTGATTATGTCGCCAGCCACTTTGGTTTTGGCCTTCATTCTTCTGGAATTGAGTAACTTGCCATCTGTGCGGTACTTTATGGGTATTCCAAGCTCCAGTGATCCCAGTGATCTGAAGGCGTCTGTCATCGTGGCCGCGAACATCATGCTGAACAGAGTCGGGGCGAGTACACATCCTTGTTTTACTCCGTTTGATACTAGAAACGTTTTAGAGATTGCACCGCTGTCCAGTACACGAGCACACATGCCTTCGTGTAGCTGTTTCACCATTGTTATGAACTTGTTGGGGCAGCCAAACTTAGACATTATCATCCACAGCCCTCCTCTGTTTACTGTATCAAATGCCTTTGTCAAATCTATAAATGTGGTGTACAAGGCCTGATTTTGTTCTCGACACTTCTCTTGTACTTGGCGAGCGGCAAAAATCATGTCCACTGTTCCTCTTCCGGCTCTGAATCCACATTGGCTTTCTGGGAGGTGGTGGCTTTGTTCAAGGTGTTTGTTGAGCCTGTTTAGCAGTAAGCGCGCTAGGATCTTGCCTGCTACGGAGAGTAGAGATATTCCACGATGATTGTCGCATTCCTGACGGTTGCCTTTTCTTTTGTACAGGTGAACGATTGAGGCGTCCTTTAGCTCCTGCGGAATTTTACCTTCAGCCCACATGTGACAGAAGAGTTCAGTGATCCTTCTGGTGAGGGATGGGCCAGCTGTCTTATATATCTCTGCTGGTATTGCATCAGCTCCTGGAGCTTTTCCTATAGATAGTGAACTGATTGCCCTGTCGACTTCCTCCTCAGTAATGACTTCATCCAACGCCAGGTTCAGTTTCACCTGCGGCATTCGCCGGATGGCCTCTTCATTTATGGACGATGGGTGGTTTAGTATTTTGCAGAAGTGGTCTGCCCATCTGTTTAGAATCTGAACCTTATCTGTTAGCAGTACCCCATCCGCACTGCGAACTGGAGTATTACTAGAGGGCTGCGGGCCGTAGAGAGCTTTCAGTGCCTCGTAAAACCGTTTGGTGTCATGACGCTCGGCGAACATCTCAATTTCGTCAGCTCTTTTGCTGAGCCAGGAGTCTTGCATCTCTCTAAGCCTGGTCTGGACAGCTTTGCGAGCAGTATTGAAGGCAGCTTTTGCTGCCGGAGATGGTGTGTCCCTCTGGTATTCCCTGTGCGCTTCATGTTTTGCATTGAGAAGGCCCTGTATTTCCAGATCGTTCTCATCAAACCAGTCCTTATGCTTGCGCGTGAGTGGGCCAATGTGTTTCACAGCTGTATCGTAGAGTGTGTTTCTCAGTGATGCCCAGTTCTCTTCGATGTCATTCTTTTCAAAACGAAGGTCAGATAGTCTGCCCTCAAGCTCTTCCTGGAAGCCTCCTCTCGTGGGTTCGTATTTCAGCTGAGAGACATTTAGCCTCCTAGGTGGTTTCTTTCCCTGGGGGCGCATTTTGGGCTGGATCTTGAAGTTTAGCTTGGCAATGACAAGTCGATGGTCGGTCCAACATTCTGCACCACACATGCTCTTCGTTACCATAGCATCCGCTCGATCCCTACGTCTGATGATAATGTAGTCAATGAGGTGCCAGTGGCGGGACCTTGGGTGCATCCATGTGGTTCTATTTCGGACAGGTAGTCGGAAAGCTGTGTTTGTAATGAGTAGTTCATTTGCGGCACATGTCCTCAGAAGGAGCAGTCCGTTACTATTACATTTTCCGATACCATGTCTGCCAATGGCCCCCTCCCAGGCTGTATGGTCTGTGCCAACCCTAGCGTTAAAATCACCGAGGATGACCAGTTTGTCAGATTTGGGGACTGCAGCGATGAGCGCCTCAAGGTCCTCATAAAACTTATCTTTTGTTTCCTGAGGATTTGTCATTGTGGGTGCGTATGCACTGATGAGTGTTGCATGGCGCCCTCCTATTAGGGGGAGACGCAGTGTAATCAGGCGGTCATTAATTCCTCTGGGCATGCTTGTGAGCTTGTCGACCATGTTGGTCTTGATGGCAAAGCCAACTCCAGCTTCACGGCGTTCTTCTTTGCTGCGGCCGCTCCAGAAGAAAGTATAACCAGCGCCTTCTTCTGTGATCTGCCCTTCCTCTGCCAGTCGTGTCTCGCTCAGGGCAGCTATGCAGATGTTGTATCTTGCCAGTTCCCTGGCGATCAGTGCTGTCCGTCGTTCGGGTCTGTTTGCTTTGGTGTTGTCCAGTAGCGTGCGGACATTCCATGTTGCAAGCGTGATGGGTAGTTTTCGTGTTTCAGAAAACATAAAACACTAGTTAATAGAGAAGAAAGTAAACTAATAGGATATCATGATTCAACCTTTCTTCTTCTGTTGTCTTCTGTCGGATTAGAGCTACCAACATTTGTTGTCTTCTATCTGATTTTACCTACCAACTTTTGTTGTTTTCTGTAGGATTAGATCTACCAACTTTTGTTTTCTGTCTGATTAGACCTACCAACTTGTGTTGTCTTCTGTCCCATTAGACCTACCAACTTTTGTTGTCTTCTGCCCCATTAGACCTACCAACTTTTGTTGTCTTCTGTCTGATTAGACCTACCAACGTCTGTTGTCTTCTTTTTCATTAAACCTATCAACTTTTGTTCTCTTCTGTTCCATTAGAGCTACCAACTTTTGTTGTCTACTGTCCGATTAGACCAACCCATTTTTATTTTCTACTGTCTGATTAGAAGAACCCACTTCCGATGTTTGCTGCCAGATTCGATCTTCCTACGTCACTTGTCTGGTGTCAGATTCGATCTCCCTGCTTCACTTGTCTGGTGTTAAATTTGATCTCTCTACGTCACTTGTCTCCTGCCAGATTCTTCTTCTTCTTCTTCGTACGCAGTCAGACAGTAACCATTATTTTTTCGAAAAAAGCGGCGGTCATCCTGAGGCTGTCGCCACTGCCATAGAGCTTGTCTTGCAGTTCCACTGGTGATGGCCACATCTGCTCTCTCTGATCCTCGTATGTCGGGCAGTTCTGCAGCAGATGTTCAGCGGTCATTTTACCAAATACCGCACGGGCATTCGTCGGTACCACCTATCTTCAGTTTGTTGAATAGGTGGTACCTCAGTCTATTGTTGCCAGTGCGAAGTCTGAAGACAACGACCTGCTCTCTTCGGTTCAACTGGTAATAGGCATCGTTTTTGGTGTAACCAGTTTGTTCGGTTTCCCATTTGGTCATGTATCTGGCTTTGATAAGCCGTTTTGACTCTTCGTACGTCATACTAGTTTCTGTTTGTGGTAGTCTTGCACCTTCTTTTGCCAGTCTGTCTGCCTCCTCGTTGCCTTGGATGTTGCAGTGTGATGGGACCCACTGTACCACTACCCTTTTTGGTGCGGACTGCTGGCACAGTTTGCAGAGTGCTGCTCTTAAGTCATTAAGCTCAGTGTTTTTCTGGCTTTTTAGCGCTGTGACTACGGCGAGAGCGTCTGTAAGCAGGACTATATGGCTTTCATTTTCATTGTGTGTCACCATTTCTTCCACTGCCGCCCTCAGTGCCTCTTCCTCCGCTCTGAAATTGCTTGTGTACTTACCAGTAGCGAATGACAGTGTTATTTTTCTGCCATTTAGTAGGTTCAGGAATGCTCCTGTCCCTCCGTTCTGTGTAGTGTTTGTTACAGAACCGTCGGTGTATGCATGGGTCCAGTCCATGCTTGGGTAGCTTTTCGATATGAAGCTTAGGGTAGTATCTCTCCTTTCTTTTTCAGTCTGACAGTTTTTGTTTCCAATACCTGGTATATTTTCTAGCACCTCTGGAAATATATCCTGCCTCCAGGTAGGTTTTCGTACAGTAGTGATGGGTTTTGGTGTTGTTAGTGCGTTTATGGGATCTTCGTGCATCTTTGCTTTGGCTATTTCTGCAAAGTTTCTCCGCTTTAGTTTCCCATTTACCAAATTGTTTAGTCTCTGGTGCATTGGATGGTCAGTCAGTCTTCGGAGTTTCTCTGACTGCAGCTGGGCTCTGCAGTCTCTTCTATCGGTCACGGATTGCAGTTTTGTAATCTTTTCAAGTTCTACAATTGGCGTTGACTTCATGCCTCCTGTTATAACTCTCATGGCTTTGTTTTGAAGTTTGCTAACTTTATCGAAGTTCGCCTTCGCTGCTGTTGTCCATGCCGCAATGCCATACTCGAGAACTGGTCTCACTCTTCCAGTGTACAGTTTCTTTAGTATGCCTTCGTCTGCTCCCCAGCTTGTTTCCTCATGATTGCCATTCTTTCTCTGGCTCTCATCCGGTTTCTCTCGATCTGACTTTTCCATGTCATGTGCCGATCAAATGTGACTCCCAGATAGGTAGGGTTGTCGTTTGGCTGCAGGAATTTGCCATTTAGACTTAATTTGGTATTTTGGGGTTTTAATGAAAGCGAGAATATTGTGCATGTAGTTTTCTCCTCGTTTATTTTGACCAGCCATGAGTTCGCCCACTCTTCCAGCGATGTTAGGGCCGTCTGCATCCGATTTCTTGCTATGGTGAGATTCTTTTCAGAGGTCCACATAGCCAGATCGTCTGCAAACATTGAGCTATGGACTCTCCTTGGTATATTCTCTGTGATGTCGTTTATATATACCAGGAAGAGTGTGGGTGACAGTACTCCCCCTTGGGGTACTCCCTGCTCGAGTGTCACCTTTTTGCTCATCTGCCCTTGTACTTGGACTCTGGCCGTTCTTTGTTTGAGGTAGTGGTTGATCCACTTGTACATTTTCCCACAAACGTCACTTCTTCTTAGCTTGACTCTAAGTCCGTCTTTCCAGACTTTGTCACTGCCAGATTCGATCTCCATGCTTCACTTGTTTGCTCCCTGATTTGACTTACCTACTTCTATTGTTTGCAGCTAAATTCAACCTACTACGTTACTTGTCTGGTGCCAGATTAGACCTATCTACTTCATCGTTTTGGTGCCAGATTCGACTTACCCACTTCTGCTGTTTGCTCCCATATTCAAACTCCAGGAATGCGTCAGACGACTCGATGAAACAGCTCTTGAATATGGTATGGAGATAAACGATGGAAAGACAAAATTAATTACCAACAACGCCAAGGGCTTCACCAGCAGGAAAAAAGCTAACGGTCAGGAACTTGAATTGGTTGACCGTTTTAAATATCTTGGGTCGATTGTCAGTGATGAAGGATCAAAATGTGAGGTGTTGACTAGTTTAGACACGGCTTAACAAAATCTGACAAGATAAACGGTTAGCCCTATGCACGACAATCAGATTAATGCGTACACTGGTCCTGTCAATATTCCTCTATGCTTGTGAGACATGGCCAGTTACAGCTGGCCTTCAGCGAAGGATACACGCCTTGGAGATGAGCTGTTTCCGAAGACTTTTAAACGTCACGTACATAGATCGAGTTACAAATGAGGAAATACGAGATAGAATTACAACATCAATAGGGCTTTTTGAGGACCTCTTGGCAACTGTCAAAAGAAGGAAACTCGCTTGGTACGGCCACGTATAGAGATCAAACGGTCTTTCAAACACAATCCTCCAAGGAAAGGTGCAAGACAGACGAAGAGGCCGGCCCAAAAAGAGATGGGAGGACAACATAAAAGAATGGACCAATCTCCGACCAGAAGAGTCACAGGCAGCGGCATCTGACAGAGTGGGATTAATATCAATCTGTATTACAGAGGAAATGGTTTTTAAAAAATTAGAGGGGTTGAAAGTGGATAAATGTCTAGGTCAAGATGGTATTCATCGAAAATTGCTGTTTGAAATTAGAGACCAACAAGCAAAACCATTGGCTATATTATGTTCTCAATCACTTGCAAAAGGGATTGTGTTCAGTCATTTACATGAATAGATACAATATGGAACATAATTACAGAATAGGAGAGAACCATATTAGAAAGATAGATCAGGAAAGGGACCTAGGGGTTATAATAGATCATACAGGTAAAATGAGTGAGCAAGTTAAGGTAGCAGTGAAAAAGGCAAATGCAATGTTAGGTATGATAAAAAGAAATATTAAACATAGGAGCAAGGAAGTGATAGTCAAACTGTATAAAGCATTAGTTAGACCTAGATTGGAGTACTGTGTACAGGTGTGGAGTTCTTATCATAGAGGGGATATAAGCATGCTGGAAAGGATACAAAAAAGAGCGACAAAGATGATAGGGGGATTCCAGAATTACAGTTATGAGGAAAAACCGGCCTACAATGTCTAGAAGAGAGAAGAATTCGTGGTGACTTAATTCAGATTTATAAGATGATCAGAGGAATGGATACATTAGACTATAACAAGTTTTTAAAATTACAGCCACGCACAATAACAAGAGGGCATAGCTACAAGTTGACTAAAGAGAGATCCAGATTAGATATTAGGAAACATTTTTTTTAGTCAGAGAGCGGTGAATGCTTGGAATGCATTGCCAGGGGAGGTAGTGGAGGCAGGGACGATTAATGCATTTAAGAATAAATTGGATGCGCATAGCTTTTAGAGCAAGGTAATGTAAATGAAACTATTTGTATACAGACTCTGCAGGGTCTTCTAAACTAGTATAAAGACGTTAAGTTACGTTAAGTTAAGTTAAGTGGGCTAAATGTTATGTGTGCCTTTCGCCATTAATGTACTAATATTCCCATTTCGCTTGAAAACGTTTGCACCATTTGTTATGCATTCATACGATTTTGCAGTTTGTTTTCATCGTCATGTACAAGACTTGGGTAATTTCTACTTAAGACTGGCAGACTCAAATAAAGACATATATATAAATAAACTGTTTAAGACTATGTCTGTTTTGTGACGTAAGAGGGAAGTATCTTACAGGAAAACTTATGAGTTGTAGAATAATACAGACGATAGTGGAAACACACTAATCAGATATTGATCGACATGAATGATTGCATTGGCAAAGCATGAATAGAAATGTGTGCTAGCATTCTTGAAACATTCCCATTAATATGTCTGGCACTATCTATATGTTCTATCCATCACTTGTAATCCTGTAGGGGCGAGATGACAGGTGCCACATTTCAAAATGATTGGAAAGTACTCAATTATTGTTTCAATAACGGTCGGTTTTTGGTGAAGAAGTTTCACGTACATAAGTCGCTTTGGCAACAGCTTTCACCAATCGTGTAGACAGAGGAATACATCTCTATCTCTCTCTCTCTCTCCCTCTCTCTCTCTCTCTCTCAAACACACACACACACACACAATCAATAATACACACACACACACACACGTAGGAAGCCGGAGCCAATACATTTAGTATGCTTTCGCAGTGGTGGTTACTAAAGCGATTTATTTTATATGATGAGGTCGCTAGCACCATGCACAATTCCCAGTAGTCGCCTTTTCGACATGCATGGAGACGCAGTGGACCTGGTATTTGCCCCCTAGTAACGTACCCAGAATTCCATTCAGGTATCTCGCGTATTTACAACAATTTAACTTTCTGTTGTCGGAATGTCTGCCGTTTATCTCCTTGTCGGCCTGGAAGCAGACGGTCGCTAGAGTTAAGAGATAAGGCCCTTTACTCTCAAAACAGTGAACGAAAACAGTGTGCAGGGGAATCTTGCAAGTTTAAAGCGACCGCTGGTCTCAAGAGAAGTAAGACTAGAGTGCCTGCATCTTGAGTTACCATCATGTGTCTCGACAGATCGTCTTGCAACTGGTATGGCGTCTTCGCAAGTAGATGTGCAAATTTGTATATGTTCATCTACGTATATATATATATATATGTGCAGGTTCAACACCCATCATCATGAAATGGGTATCTTGATAACTATTAGAGAAGATTAGCAGCAAGGAAGGAAACTGGTTATCTCAGTTCATAAATAAAATGCTGTGTCTCGTACAGTGAAGTCTCTAACGCTTAATCCACGACAACAGTGTCTGTTATTGGACTACGTTTACTTTCACGGTTTAGATCAAGCGATCTACCACTTTATTTATCAGACAGAGCACATATCCGTATCACAGTTAGGGAACGTAACTCCAGCTACGATAATTTCCTTTTTGACCGTCACTTTCATTTACAAAGACAGTGCTGTACTTCGCGTGCATGCACGAGATCACTCTCCTGCAAGGATGTTCTTCTGTGTATTTTCTGACATCCCATTACCGGCCAAGCACCACGGACAAAAATGCATATATACGAGTGGCGTTCAAATCAAACTGGCATCTTTTGTTCTACTTCTATCTGAATGGGTTTAAGTGTGCTGGAATTACTATCATTAGTTAGGGGGACTTGTGTCCTATTACTGCTAGGTGGCCCACTTGGTATTGGAAAGTCACGTGGCAGATAAATAAAAATGCTTTCACAACACTGTAAGTGCTTGCATGGAACAGCGTGTTGTGATGAAGTTTCTTGTGAAAGAAGGTGTAAAACCTGCGGAAATTTACAGAAGATTGCAATGGTAATACGGTGGTGAGACACTCACCCGCAGTAAGACATTTGAATGGTGTAAACGAGGGTTGGTTGATAGCCTATGCACCCATGGGTGATAGACGGCGAAAGAATGGATACCAATTAATAAAGAATAGAACTATAGAACACTAGTCAACAAACAAACAAAAACCAGTCAAACCTAAAGATGAAGAATTGGAGTGAATTATAGAATATAGTTTTTAGAACATGGAATATATGCACGGGAAGTATAAACGGAAAGAATTATGCTCTTATGCCACGGCCAAATGGGAAACAGAACATACTGGCTACACAAAAAATGATGCCTATTACCAGTTGAACAGAAGAGAGCAGGTCGTGGTCTTCAGACTCCGCACAGGCCACACCAGACTGAGGTACTACCTTTTCAATAAACTGAAGATGGGTGGCACTGACGAATACACTTGTGGTACCGGGAAAATGACTGCTGAACATCTGCTGCAAAACTGCCCGACATACGAGGATCAGAGAAAGCACATGTGGCCATCACCAGTGGCAACACTAGACACGCTCTATGGCAGTGTCGACAGCCTCCGGATGACCGCTTTCTTTTTTCGAAAAAATACAGGTTGACGTTTGACAGCGTACGAAAAAGAAGAAGAAGAAGAAGAAGAAGAAGAAGAAGAATGGTGTAAACGTTTTAGAGAAGGCCGTACATCCGTGAGTGATGATGCTGGTTGTGGTGGTGCTTAACCCACTGCAGTCATTTCTGTGAATATCCAGATTGTGAAGCGTCTTATCCTGGAAAATCCACAAAATGCAAGTTTTTCCTGGGTATATAAATTGTTGCAGTTTTGTAAGGTTAGTGCCCGTTACGTGCCAAGACAGCTTTCCGCTTTTGACCGGCAGAGAAGAGTTCAAGCCTGCACTGAACTGAAGGAACGTGTTGACATGTCAGACAATTGCGTCTGCAGGTAAAGTTATGGCGAGTGTTTTCTAGTAAAAGCTTGGCATCATTAATGTTGATTTTCTACCCTGTGGGGCCACCATCAACAGTGAACAGTACATACGCACTTTGAGTGATGTGCATAACTGTCTGCCGAAACAGACGAACTGGTTTGATCACAGAGAGCGTCCTACTCCTGCAAGATAACATTCGACCTCATACGGCTCCCCACACTATGTGCCATCTGCAGCAACTCGGCTGGAAGGTATTGCAACATCTTACAGTTCAGATCTCCTTCCAAGCGATTTCCACCTGTTTGACCCCTAAACGAATTCCTTGTAGGTCACCATTTCAGTACTGATGACGAAGTGAAACAGGCTGTCCTGGATTTGTTCAGACATACTGGCAAATCTTTCTACGATGAAACTTTTCAAGCATTAAATATTGGTTTAAGTGCGTTAACGATGCAGGAGATTATATCGAAAAATAAATTACCTTCTGACTTCTTTAAAAAAAAAAATATCTTACCAAAAAAGTCCCGGTTTGACTTGAACCACCGTCGTATATAAGGAAGTTTTGATACCTTTAAAGAATAACTTGGTTGCTCATACACGCAAGCATCTAAAGTGTCAGATTTAACAAATTTGCAGAAATATTAATCTTTATACCTTGAAGTTAGAATAAACGGTATGGACAAGCAATTTGTTTACGATTTTTCGAAATACGCACAAATGCAGCACAGAGAAATGAGAACTGTGACCCGGCCTTTACACGACGCATTGTCAAATATTATTATGAATTCTGATTACACATCTGCACGGCATCTGGTGCTTGTCTTAGTACTAGGTCTAATTGGGTTGTGCTGAAGAGCAGGGAGTTTTACAAGTTAACTACTATCAAAATTAACCATGGCAAAGTCGGGAATAAACCCCTACACCACACCCCCCCCCCCCCCCCCATAAAACATTTAATCGTCACAGTAGATCTAGCGATAATAAGAAAAATAATAGATATAGTAACCAAAAGTATTGACCAACTACTTTCATTACACCAGGCACTGAAGTGAGCACCCAGAGGGCAATGGTCTAACATTAGTGATAGAGATATTAAAGCTAAACAAATACATACACAAAAAAAGTTGCAGGGGCGTAACTGTGTCAATACCAGCACATGTGGAAATATAAGGTAATAAATTAGCTGATATAACTTAGCTTAACGTCTTTATACTGGTTTAGAACACCCTTGCACAGTCTGTATACAACTAGTTTCTTTTCGTTCACTTGATCTAAAAAAAGCTATGCTCATCCAGTCTATTCTTGAATGCATTAACTGCCCCTGTCTCCACTACTTCCTGTAGCATTGGATTCCAAGCATTCACATTAGTTGCATGTTCATACACTTATGTTTTCTTCATTCCTTCCAGTAAGATCCCAACGGATGATCTGATGATCACTTGAGCCAAACAGTTCTCTCTAACTGTGATGTTTTCAATCCAATTTTCCTCTTTAGTAAATACTATATACCGTTTGGTTTTGCTTCGGTTAGCTGCTTCTACATGTTGAATTAAGAAATTGTCAGTTATACACTTAACAAAAGGTTTTAACTCTACCTGCGCTGCTGCCATTTTTCACTTTATTTCCTGAAAGTTGAAATCAACCACTAATAATAATTTCCCTGCACTTCCCTTTTCTATACTGCTAATCAGCTACTCATCTCTTTCTTTTTTGACTCGGTGGACATCTGCAACATTCTCCAACCACTGTTTTTTCACCCATACTTTCGATTTCTTCCTATACACTTTTATTTTGGTTGCCAGATGATATATTATCTCTGATAGTTATACTAACTTAATTCGTACAGTATGATAAAACTCCGCATCCCTTAGCCTTGTCTCAAACTACTCTATCTTTCCTTAAAGTTGTATATCTATCTATTACAAGTTCACTATCTGCGATGTCCTCATATGTCCATCATTCTGTTAATATGGAAGCCAAGAAAGGATGAAATAATACAAATACAATAAAAGTCGATCTTGGCCGTCAGAATAAAAAGGCATAAGTACAAAGATCAAAAATCAAGAATGGATTAAATGTGTAACAATATCAGTAAGGAACGGCAAACTGCGAAAGAAACCTAGCAACAAATACCAGATACTAAAATAAAGCTATTAAAACGTTTCTTCACATTTGAAGTTTGACGAATGTTGTTCTTTAATCGAAGAACCAGCATTTGACAAGAACATTGATTAACCCACATGTGATGAGAGCAGTGATTAACCCACATGTGATGAGAGTAGTGATTAACCCACATGTGATGAGAGTAGTGATTAACCCACATGTGATGAGAGCAGTGATTAATCCACATGTGACGTGAGCAGTGATTAACCAACATATGACGAGAACAGTGACTAAACCACTTGTGACGAGAGCAGCGATTAACCCACATGTGACGTGAGCAGTGTTTAACCAACATGTGACGTGAGCAGTGATTAACCAACATATGACGAGAACAGTGATTAACCAACATATGACGAGAGCAGTGATTAACCAACATGTGACGAGAGTAGTGATTAACCCACATGTGACGAGAGCAGTGATTAACCCACATGTCACGAGAGCAGTGATTAATCCACATGTCACGAGAGCAGTGATTAACCAACATGTGACGAGAGCAGTGATTAACCAACATATGACGAGAGCAGTGATTAACCAACATGTGACGAGAGCAGTGATTAACTAACATGTGACGAGAGCAGTGATTAACCAACATATGACGAGAGCAGTGATTAACCAACATGTGACGAGAGCAGTGATTAACCCACATGTGACGAGAGCAGTGATTAACAAACATGTGACGAGAGCAGTGATTAACCAACATGTGACGAGAGCAGTGATTAATTAACATGTGACGAGACCAGGGATTAACCCAAATGTGACGAGAGCAGTGATTAACCAACATGTGACGAGAGCAGTGATTAACAAACATGTGACATGAGCAGTGATTAAAGCACCATTCGGCGCACACTAGTAGAATACCAGGAGCATGAACAACATAGAATTAATAGCCGTCTTATAGAAATGGCTGATAAATATGATATGTCCTGATGTGCCAAAATTAACTGTTTTTCTAGTTAAGAAGTTTAAATCTGCAGCAAGTATTGTAATATAATGCATACAGCACAAATATATACTGCCAACACGAATTACAAAATATCAACAGCAACAAGTACATAAGATGTTATCAGAAGAGCTTCCTGGCCGATCAAAGCCTTTCTCATTGTTATATCTTTTTCTTCTTCATTTGTTCTCAAACTCCCGCCACCAAGCCCTGGACGTTCTCAAACTCCTGCTACCAAGCCCTGCACGTTCTCAAACTCCCTCTACCAAGCCCCGAACGTTCTCAATCTACCGATACCAAGCCACAAGAAGGGCTTTGCAAATACGAGCAGGATGTAGTCCAGAGAACGGAATGAGCTGTGTCGTGTTTTGCAGCTTGATTTCGATATTTGCACCTTTCGGTCCGACACATCTGACTTCAGCATTGCATTTTTGGGTACCGTTTAGCCTTCTCATTTCGATTCCTTCTACTTAGCCAGTCTGTTTGGTTGCTACCTGGCATCAGGATCACCGCGTGGAGGAGGGTCTTGACAGCTGTGGGTTGCTGGTCCTGACGCTAGCAGTCAACTTAGGCTGGACGCTTCAACTCATGCGCTGCTCAGCATCTTAATCCCATTCTCAAGCATATGATATCGCCAGTTAAGGGATACAGAGAACTTACATGGTACTGAGGGACGATGAGGCTAACGTCTGATCAGGCAAAACACACTGATCAGACAATGTTAGCCAGGGTCAGGAGAAATATACTGGCCAAGACTCTCACCTGACCCCCTCGTTGGTCGTCCTGGAAACGGGCTGTTGTTGAGGACAACAGTTTGTCTAACAAGGTGAGGTTCGACGTGATCCCCGCTGTAGTGAGCGACACGCAAATGAAGATAAAACATAGCACAACCGACTGGAGAATCCTGGTCCACCTTCATCAGCACGCTCGGGATGTGTGGAAAGCTACGACAACCCGCAACTTAACGCCCTTTTTAGTACGTACAAAAGAACAACCTACTCATTTAACCAAAGGTTTTGACTCTACCTGTGCTTCTGCCATTTCTCACTTTATTTCCGGAAAGTTGAAATCACCCATTAATAATAATTTCCCCGCACTTGCCTTTTCTATACTGCATTCGGAAACAACAACATACAATGTACTGATAACAGTGTCTGCTCTATATCTAACTTCAGCATGGGGTTTGATAACTGTGTAATGTATGCACATCTCATATTATTTGTAAATGTTGGTTAATCATTTGTTGTTCATTTGATTCTGTAACTTTATTTTATTCGTTTGTCGTCTTTCATATTTCTTGTTTTTCTCTTCAATTTTAATGACATTTGTGTTTTCAATTGCGTAAAAAAAGATCCTTTTCTTAAAGGTTCAGTTCAGTTCAAGCGCCATCACTACACGGAAAGTAATTTGTTAGAAGTTGGAATTCACATGAGCCTGACCAATCCAACATGTCTGAGGCTGGAATCTCTAACATGTCTAAAGCTGTCCTCTCCAGCATATTTGATGCTGACATATTTAACATATCTAAGACTAAACTCTCTAACATGTCTGAGGCTGACCTCTCTAATGTCTGAGGCTGACATCTCCAACATGTTTGAGACTGATCTTTCGGACGTGTCTGAAGCTGACCTCTCTAAATTCATTGGCTTTGTCAATAAGTTGTATATATCGAAACGCTTCCCTTCTAGTATCTCTACATCAGTCAACTTTCTGGACACCCTTGTCTCTACCTGCCCCTTACGGCCTCTCCCCCACCGACACCCTTGTCTTTATCTGTCTTTTGGCCTCTCCCACACCTACATCTCTGTCTCTATCAGCCCTTACGACCTCTCCCACACCTACATCCCTGTCTCTATCAGCCCTTACGACCTCTCCCACACCTACATCCCTGTCTCTGTCAGCCCTTATGACCTCTCCCACACCTACATCACTGTTTCTGTCTGCCCTTACGGTCTCCCCACCTCTCCACATCTACATCCCTGTCTCTATCTGCCCTTACTGTCTCCCCACCTCTCCCACACCTACATACCTGTCTCTATCTGCCCTTACGGCCTCTCCCACACCTACATCCCTGTTTCTATCTGCCCTTACGGTCTCCCCACACGTACATCCCTGTCCCTATCTGCCCTAACTGTCTCCCCATCTCTCCCACACCTACATCCCTGTCTCTATCTGCCCTAACGGTCTCCTCTCCCCACCTCTCCACCATCTTCATCTCTGTCTCTATCTGCCAAAAGGTGTCCTCCTCCTCCCTCATCCCCACCTCTCCACCGCCCTCTACTATAAATATACTGATACAAATATCTCTATAACACTTCATCTTCCCTCAAATCTTGCCACCACTCACACCCGTTTTCTAAACCTCCACGCTTTCGTCGCCAATGTCAGGAAAAAAAATAATTACCCCATAAAGCCCACGACATGTCTGTTTTTTTTACCTCAAGCGTCTCTATCCTGAAATTAATTGTAATTCTGCGTGTCATCCTTATCATTTGCACTGTCTCCCTCACTTCTCACAAATCTCCCCCATTTTGCCATTTTTAACTCGTTCTACCCCCCCCCCCCCCTCCTCTGTCACTAAGAGCTTATTATGCCATCTATCTCTCCTTCATGCTGATCCATACACACCAATAATTTTTCCTGATCATCCTCTGGTGGCCTACAGATATGGCAGAAAGGTAGTGTCAACTCAATACTCGCCTTACGGACCCCCGCTATCAAATGCCTTCGCAAAAACAAGCAACATTGTGTACCATATCACTGTTTCATCCAGGCGCGGCCTACGCCCGTCTCGCAGTGATGGCCCTGTGTGATACACACAATGAATATATTTACTCTTTTGTGCGCCCTGAAAAGGTCGCTAGGTGACAAGTTGCAGAAGCTTTCCTCCCATCCCGATCTTGCTGATGAAGGTGAACCGTGGTCCTCCAGTGGGCTATGCTATGCGTGACGTTCACTACTACGGAGATCCCGTTGATCCACTTTTTGTTAGCCTCACTGATTTAAAAACAGCTTGTTTCCCGGGAACGGTACATAGAAGAGAAATTATGGTCTTGGTCGGCAAATGTGCCTGACTCTCACGCCAATTCTTGGTCAGTAATTCGCGCAGTGATAAAAAATGAGATCACTCCCAAGTCACGCAACCTTATTTGCACTATTATTTGTAACCGCTGCAACATGAACTGCAAAGAGGATACTGCCCTTGAACTCCGTGCCCGCTTCCGCAAATAGTTCAATGACATCTCACGTCGCCTTTAGCTTTAATAGTCCTGGGCACCAGAGCAAAACATAAGAGGCAACGTCATCTTCTACTGCACAACGATGATCTACACTGGTTTGAGATTTAGATTCTTTTAGTTTTCCTTATTGGTTGCCTCAACCCGCATGGTCTGAATACATTCCATACTTTTGGTTGCCTCAACCCGCAAGGTTTAAATATATTCCATACTTTTGGTTGCCTCAACCCGCAAGGTTTGAATACATTCCATACTTTTGGTTGCCTCAACCCGCATGGTTTGAATCCATTCCATACTTTTGGTTGCCTCAACCCGCAAGGTTTGAATACATTCCATACTTTTGGTTGCCTCAACCCGCATGGTTTGAATCCATTCCATACTTTTGGTTGCCTCAACCCGCAAGGTTTGAATACATTCCATACTTTTGTTGCCTCAACCCGCATGGTTTGAATACATTCCATACTTTTGGTTGCCTCAACCCTCGTGGTTTAAATACATTCCATACTTTTGGTTGCCTCAACCCGCATGGTTTGAATACATTCCAAACTTTTGGTTGCCTCAACCCGTATGGTTTGAATACATTCCATACTTTTGGTTCCCTCAACCCGCGTGGTTTGAATACATTCCATACTTTTGGTTGCCTCAACCCGCTTGGTTTGAATACATTCCATACTTTTGGTTGCCTCAACCCTCATGGTTTGAATACATTCCATACTTTTGGTTGCCTTAACACGCATCGTTTGAATACATTCTATACTTTTGTGTAAAATTAAAATAAGGCGAGGCTGCGGCGGCTCTGTGGATGTATATAATGGGAAAAAAAATGAAAAAAATGTAAACGTTGATAAAGGCTGAGTTCAATCAACATTTTTGAATGGGTATGGTCAGATACCGCACAAAGACGAAAACACAAACAAAACCTACGTTACGACCAATATGCCTTCATCATGGACAACAAATAACAACAATACTGAACTAACAAATCAACATATAAGGATTAAATGGTCTACTTATCTCATAGTATCCCCAGTCTGTCTAAGCGATCTCAGGCTGTTCAGTCTCTGCATTGCCATGTCTAGTCTTCTTCTGATTTCTTTCGAGCAGTCCTCAATTTTGTCAATTCCAGAGCCCAGATATTCTATTCTGATCTATTTCCTCACCACCCACTATAAATTTATGTTGACATTATGTTTTGTCGGTGGTCATTATATTTCTTTTATTTATGTTTATAAACAGGTTTCAATCCTTACTGTGTCCATTTACGGCTGAAATTAACTGCTCTAGCGCTTCTGCACTTTTTGACAGTATCACTGTGTCGTCTGCGTATCTCTGCAACTCTGGAATCTCGTACCCGCCAATCGTAAATGTATCAAAACTTTCAACGTTCTTATCTTTTCTAAATTTCTCATTATACATTCCGCATATATGGTGTATAGATAAGGTCATACATCCCTGTCTTACTTCCTTTTGTACTGCGAGATAATATTATGTTTACCCAGATACTCGAACAACGGCTCGTTGATCTTGGTATAATGTTTAAATGAGATGTCTAATGTGCACAGAAAACCGCATTTCCTTTATGATGTTCAATAGATTTTGATGTTTTACAGTATCAAAGGCTTTGGTGTAATCAATGCAACATGTGTACAGGTCTGCATTAAAATCTCTACATTTTTCGTAGAAATGTATCATATTGAATATGTGGTCCCCTGTCCCTCTGTTCATGGACTGGATAACGACGTTTACAGAGGGACGCGAGTTAACGAAAGATCTGCCGAGACCAGGTGAGGTGCATAATTGTTGCTTTAGCTCACGTCCTTCTTTAAACATCGTTGTCCAGATCTTCACTGTTGTTTTCAGCACACGTTTGTGCCCATACACAAATTGCATTCTGCGATGAATGTCAACTGGTCGACATCCTTCAGCTGTTAGAAACCGAATCACCGCTCGCTGATCAACTCTGGATAGATTCCGCATCACACCCGCCATATTGTCAGTGGTCCCCTGAGAAAACTATGAGTCGGAGGATAATGACATTTTGCAAACTTGACGGTTGGTATGTGATATTTACACCCAGAAGTGACGTCATCATGCGCATCGTATGTAAGTTCACTTGTTGCAGTTTGGTCCGGTTTCATTTGAACACACCTCGTATATATATATATATATATATATATATATATATATATATATATATATATATATATATATATATCATCATCATCATCATAGTCGTCTCAGTCTCTATAGACACTGTCTGCTATGGTTATAAAGGCCGATCCGCGAGTGACAGTCCTTGCCACAGATTGTACAACCATACTGAGGAAGCTGGCTTGCCTGGCTGTTCCTTGATCTCTTCAGACTTTCTCTTTTCTCTGCAGCCAGAAGACCTCTACTAGCGTCAGCAGTCACTATGCCCCTTTCAACTGACTGTCTCCAGATAGTTCGATCCTGAGCAATCTCTTCCCAGCCCTAGGATAGAATGTCGCATGACTTCATGTCCCTTTTGCATACATCCTTGAATCGCAGTGTGTGACGACCGACCTTCTAACCCCAATGGCTAGCTGTCCGCAAAGGATATCCTTTGGCAGCCTCCCGTCTTTCATGCGATAAACATGTCCCAACCACCGTAGACGTCGCTGGCTTAACATCGAGCACATGCTGTGAGTGTTTACTCTCTGTAAAACCGTATTATGTGACACTCTCTCTTGCCACTCAATCCCCAATATACGCGGTAGACAACTCATGTGAAAGGTGTTCAGCCGCTGTTCCTGTTTAGTGCATGTGCTCCAAGTCTCGCTTCCATACATGAGAGTGCAAAGAACGAAAGTCTGATAGACTCGGACCTTGGTGCAGTGTCTTCCCAGACTCTCTTCGTCAGGCGGACCATGGCGGTACTTTACCTGCCAAATCTACTGTCCATCTCCTTCTCGAGCGAGAGAGTGTTGCTGTTGGCAGACCCCAGATAAGTGAAACCGCTGACGACCTCTAGAGTGACGCCACCAATCTTTATGGATGGCGTAGTGGTAATGCCCTGTGCACAGACCTTTGTCTTTTCCAGGCTTATGATGAAACCAAACTGCTTGCACCCCTCCTCGAATCTGTCTCCCAGTTTCTGCAAGACCTCCTCACTATTTGTCACCAGAACTGCATCATCCGCAAATAGCATCTCCCTAATGAGCACCGTCATCACCTACCACTCGTACGCAATCGGGACAGGTTAAACAACCGCCTATCTGACCTGACGTGCAGATAAACACCGTCCACAGATGTGTCATAAGCGTTGGATAGGAGCATGGAGAAGAAGATCCAAAAGAAGGTCGGCGCGAGCACACATCCCTGATTCACTACACTCTTGACGGGAAAAGTGTTTGAAGATGATCCATCGTATAGAACTGAGCCCTTCATATCAGTGTGAAAAGAAATTATCATGCTACGCAGTTTGGGGGTTTAGCCGATCTTCTCGAGGAGTTCGAATAGACTCTTTCTACTAATCAAGTCTAAGACCTTGGTGAGGTCTAGAAACATAAAGAGCGGCTTGTCTTGTTCTCTGCACTTCTCCTGGATTTGGGGAAGCGAGAAAATCATATCCGTTGTTGATCTAACTACTCTAACGCCACACTGGGGTTCTGGGTACACCTTGTCCGCCAGCAGTCTCAACCTATTTAGTAGCATGCCGGAGTAAACTTTGCCTACAACGCTCAGGAGCGAGATCCCTCTATAAATATTGCAGTCCCCGTGGTCACCTTGTTTTTATAAATAGTCAGAATGGTAGCTGTAGCGTCACACTCAGATCCTCACGTCAGACACAAACCTCTCCGCCTTGAAAGGAATAATCATCTGCGCAGTGTTGGTACGGGGATGTCCCATTTATTTGTAGCGGCATATTTTGAGAAGCTGTAAGCGTACCCTGCTACATACAAAAAGCATGGTCAGAGTCGCAGTATGCACTGTGATAGTTTCTAGTAGAGAGGACCATGTTTAGAGCTGAACGTCTGCTGATAATCAAGTCAATTTGATGCCATCGTTGTGACCTTGGGTGTTTCCAGGATACTTTATGTCGCGGCCTGCCCTTGAAGAAAGTATTTGAGATACACAGGCCTTGTTGAGTGCACAGTTCCAACAATCTCTGATCATTGTCAATTACCCTGCCAAAACAACGCTGTCCAAGGCAGGTGAGGTGGCCCATGCTATGTGGCCCCCACCTACTTTAGCATTAGAGTTGCCGAGAAGGATGAGTGCTTCTTTGCTGGAGCTGTTCTTTAACATTTCCTCCAGCTGACCATATATTTGACCCTTCGCTTCCTCCGGAGATGTCAGGGTTGGTGCATAGACGCTGAGGATATTAGCAGGACCTGTAGCGGTGATTAGACGAATGGCCAGTAACCTCTCAGAGCCCGCCGAAGGAGGAACGACTGAGGACATGTGTGTTTTTAAACTAAAAACTCAGGTTCACGACCCTTCCAAAAGAAAGTGTAGTTTTTCTCTTTAAGTGAGCCACTAAAGGCAGGTCTAGTTTCCTGTAGGGCAGCTATGTCCACATCCAATCGAGAGAGCTCCCTATCAATAATGGCTTTTATTTTGGCATCTTGGAGAACACCAGAGATGCCTGTACACATAGTACGCACGTTCCACCTTGCAAATCGAAGAGCTGGAGTTTTATTTTTAGTTTTGGTTTTATTTGGTGCAAAATGAACATCCCCGTGTCATGCATGTACTAAGCTCCAGGCACCCACTGGAGTAGGCAGATGTTGGCAAGTCGACATCCTACTGATATATACATTTTTCATATATATTAAAATACGCTCCTTGGGACTTCAAACACTTCTCTCAGTGGTCCTGCTTTTGTGGAATGCATTTCAGAAAGCCTCTTGGGAATAGAGTACAGATGATTTCTTGCATTCTGTACAATGTCTTCTCGTTACTCAAATAACAGAATTTTCGTCTTGGAGAACAGTCACAAATCGCAAGGAGCCATGTCGGTAGAATAGAGAGCTTAGCCAATCAGAAAATATGCTTGGCCAAGAAAGTCTGAAACAGATGTGTAGAATGGCAGGGTGCGGGTCATGATGGAGCTCCCAAGATCCGTTGTCCACAGATCCGGGCATTCGCGTGGAACAGCATGGCGAAGACGACGGATAACCTCCAGGTAGTATTCTTTGATACCGTGTGGTTATTTCTCGTTTTGCACAACTCCACGGGTTACTTGGCTGTTTCTCAAGCTGAAAACTTTACTGATGGTCCCCGATTTGAGTCCCGAGAAGACGTTATGCGGAATGCGACGACCCAGTTGTACTCATCCCCGAAGAGACCTTCATGAAATGCGCCTTAGAATGGCGTGATCCCTGGATGAAGTGTATGGAGTCTAAAGGAGAGTACTTTGAAGGAGATTAGGATTGCAAACCTCCACACAAATAAGTGTACTATTTTTCCAGCTTAAAGGTTGGATACTGTTTGGACACACCTCGAATATATAATATAATGAATTAATTACGTGTTCCAACTGTTTGCTCAATACTCAAGTTTTACTTTGCACATATACATAATACCTGGTCACTCTTTAATTTTAAAATTTGTGAGTTACTTTGTATGGATGTCATCAAAAGACTCATTTTGACGAAAACAGTTTTGACCACTCGTGTTCTTCTATCGATTTGGTATCGTCCATTCTCCATTAATATATCTCCAAGATTTGCGATAACATTGGCAAATTCTAGTAATTGACATATTTATTATCCTGCCAATGATTGCAGTTTTCGTATGCTCGGTGGTAATGTAGAGTACGTGTAACTGACTTGTTCTTGACTAATTACAACATTATTATTCGTGTTCAACCAGCAGAACTGTGCCATCCACCCACCACAGATTATTTATTTACTGAACAATGTGTTCTATATAAGTATTGAACAGACATGTGAGCATCACGCATCCTTGTCGCACATCTACATTTGGTGAGTAAAGTCTGTCAGAACTACCAGTGACAATTTGCTCCCCCAATATAGGTTACTGAAATGTTTTGGTCTTTTCCATCTATACCAATGTTATCCTAACATGTAATTAGTTTCTTATGATGGCCCGTGTCAAATACCTTTTTTAGTCAATAAAGCGTATACAAATGCTTTGTTGCACTTCATGCTAGTGTCCTTTTATATAATGTAGCTTTTCATGTTCCGGTGTTCCGTGGAAATGGAAATTGTTCACCCGGAATTACGCTGTCTACTCTACGCTCCATTATATTCAGTATAATTGGGAGCGGTATTTTAATGGTGTGGCTCATCCGGTCTATGGTTCTAACATCTGAACATCCGGTTTTTCGAGATATCTTGAATACTGTTACAAAGACCGATGTAATTACGCAAAACATTGATTTTCTCTACACTCTATGCCTTAAGATAATTTACAGATGGAGCAGCGACTGATAGCGGCTGCTTGCTGCTTCAGGGTCAGTGATCCATAATAGACCAATACTCTATTCCCCCACCAACTGGCGGCCCTGGAGAAAGACTGCAGCCATGCTTCCTGACACAGAGATTAGTGATCGAAGAGGAAAAACCAATCTGGTCCAGAAAATACCGTACCGGAAACGGATGTGTCGGGCAGAACGGCGCAGATATTGCAGCCTAGCTGTAAACTACGACATAATGTAACAAACATTTTAATCAGGACGAACGCCGAAGAAGAAGAAGATGAGAAAAGACGTAGAAGAAGATGAAGAAGAAGAATAAAGACACACTACCTTTAAGGAAGGAACAGGCGGGTTTTCGACCAAACTGGTCATATACTGATCACATGGTGACACTACGAGTGATAGTTGAACAGAGTGGGGAAAGGAAGGAATCCATCATTGCATATTGGTTTGGTGGGTGACGAGAAAGCGCTTGACAGCTTGGACAGGCAATCACTAATGAAGATGCCCGAACATTATGGTGTGTCTCAATAGTTTACTGATCTAATTTGGAAGACTTATGATGATATGCAATTTAGAGTCTTCCACGAGGGATAGTTATCAGCCCCGGTGTGAATGAGATAACGAGTATAAGTTAGGGGTGTCTTCTGTCACCAGACCTCTTTCTTCTGGCATGAGGCTATTACTTACGCTGAATGCCGAGGAAACTAACTCCAGCCAATGATTGTGACATTGAATAGACTGACAAAAGAATTAAAGGATCAGGAATCTTTCGATGACTTGACTTTTCTATCACATGATCGAAATAAACTGAATAATGAAATGAAGCAACTTAATACATGGTCACATAAACTGTGGTTGTGAATTCCTAGAGATAAACTAAGATTATCAAAATAAATGCAGCTGATAACATTCACATCAAGTTGGAAAAACCCCACTCTAATAGCTTGACCCGTTTATATACATGGACAGAAAAATTAGACACTTGAATGGATATCCAGCTAAGGATACAGAGAATGTCAGAGACGTTCGTGGTCTCGGAAAGGTTTGGGTGCTTCAAAGAAATAAAGTCCAACACGTAGATTAAAATTATCATCTCGAATATAGTCATTGTCTTGATTTTCTTGTTGGCTCTGAAGATTAGAAGAAAACAAAGCAGTTTGCAAACCAGATACAAACATTTGTATATAGATGTATGGGCAGAAATCATGGTTTGAAATGGTCACCACGAACGTCGACATACTGGATAGATCTAGACATCTCAGTGGAAAGCGACATCAAGAGAAGACCACGACGTTTGACACTGCATTCTTTGCTAAAAGAGCCAAACGACATTGAAATTCAGGCACTGTTCTGAAACCCAAAGGTTAAAAGGAGTAGCGGCAGACGAAAGCAAACTTGAAGAAGAGTACTGCGTCCTACCATGAATAAAGCAGGACAGTTGTCGCCTATGAGGGTGAAAGGGAGAGAGAGACAGAGACAGAGACAGACAGACAGACACACAGACACACAGACACGCACACACATACGCACGCACGCACGCACGCACTTAGTTATTCCTCTTATACACTGGGATGTTGAGGTTTGGTAGAGAAATCGCCGTACTGCATGATCTGGTTCCAGGCCAGTCATCAGTCTTTCAGAGACTGTCCTATGTTGTCTTCCAATTGTACGTTTTGACGTACAGGGGGTCTGGATCCCCGGCTATTGTCGTTCCATAATCACCGGCGTATCTGGTTCTCTCTCGCAGCAATTAACAACACCCTGATGACGCAATTTGTAATAAGACAGACTCCTCCACTAGATATATATACGATATGAAATTGCTTTCTCTAATTCTGACCCGAGAATGCTGGGGCGTCATGTTGATAGTTTCTTGTCTTTGTTGTCGTCAAACAGTTCGCTTATATATTCCTCACATCTGTTTGATGCATCTTTCAAGATCAAGCAAAACGCGTCCATTTTTGTTCTTACGTAATCCTTCTATTTGAAACACGTTTTATTTAACCATGGATACTCCCGAGCAGTGCTTATTTCCCATGTCATCTATTGTATTGCATTTTGATTGTATCCGCTGTTCTTTGTATATCGTCACATAGTACTAATCACATTGTCCATCACATTGTCCATCACATTGTCCATCACATTATATTTTGAAATGTTTTGCTCTTTGTCTTTCATACCTAGAAATATTTTAACGGTGTAGGTTTATGTGGTTTATTTGGTTTATGTGGTTTATGTGGTTTATGTGGTTTATGTGGTTTATGTGGTTTATGTGGTTTATGTGGTTTATGTGCTACATATATGTGTATTATTAGACAGTTATGCCTGGCGCTTACATTCTGTACTGGATTTTCTCTTTTGTATTGCTCCTTGTTTTGTGACACTAAGGCTATGATATTTATTTTTGTTATTTTACAAAGATGGAGTAGCAAAGATGTCGCCGTAACTGGCTGTTGGTCTACATTGGTTTGTTGATTTAGTTCATTATAGATGCCGCTAGACCATGGATTTGTCAGAATTCCTACTAGTCGACGACTTACACTTATGTTCACGGAAACGTGTTGTTGTTTTCCATTTGGACTTGTCAATTTATTCGTTTTGTGCGTTCTCTTCCGTCCGATTATCCTGGAATGGACATCGGCTATATGAATAGCACTATGCTTAAACTTGTGTCATATTTCACGTCTAGTTCACACGGTGGAACTTCCCGAGATTGGCGCCCTTCGCTCTGGCCGCGAATGGTGTCAGCTTTGTTGTGTGAAATTTGGACACAACTATAATGAACTACCACTTGGAAAGATTTGGGCTCCGTCAGGTGTGTAGATGCCCAAGACGCACAGTTGTTGTATGGCAGGAGCTGGTACGACAAACTGCGACAACGTTGCCTCAACGACCGTCTAGGTTATGGGACTGATGATTGATGATTGATGATGATGATGACTTTTACAAGGTATTTATGTTTAACGTGTGACTGCGTTAATGCTGAGATAACTAGTTATGGATGCTTTGTATATCTTCTTTCAACATCATTAAATGTGACACAAATTTTTATCACTACCGGATTATGATCGGAATTGGTGTCTTACTCTTTTGTCTTTAAGACACTGTTTATCAATTATAATTTTCAATCTGATCTCTTACCATATTTCATGGGCTTTCCAACTTGTATAATGATTTTAGAGCTCTTTGGAAGAACGCGTCACATTTAACTAAAGGCTTTCTTCACAAAAATGTATCAGCTTATTTCATTTGTAGCTTAATTTTTAGCAATCCTAATTGCTCTAATACATTCATATAATGTCCTTTTCTTATTTCAGAGTTAATATATCTCATTACGGTCAGAAGAGATGTATATTCTGTTGGTCTCTTTCGCATAAGATTCCTCTCTTTCTTCATGACTGTGTTCCTGAGCGTGTCCATAGTTTTCTACAATTGCATTATCGAAGGGTTTACACATCAACATCATAAGCATCACATGTTCTATAGAACTATAGAACTATAGAACAATTAGCCTCATTAGTCATCATAACAACGTTCTCATAAGATTAAAATCACAGGCAGAGAATATCATTGCCGAAGAGCAAGCAGGGTTTCGAACAGGAAAAAACACCACTGAACAGATATTTAATCTGCGGATATTAAATGAGAAATACTTAGAGTATCAAAAACACATATGTCATGTCTTTATCGATTTAAAAAAAAGCGTTCGACAGAGTATGGCATGCTGCGCTATGGACAACAATGAAGCGTTACAAGATCAATAGTAATATTGTGAAGGTAATTGAGAACCTTTATGAGACGGTGGCCAGTGCAGTTTCTGTAGACGGAATACTAGGTGACTGGTTCAGCACGTTTGTTTGGGTAAGACAAGGTTGTATACTCTCTCCAACACTCTTCAATGTATTCTTGGAAAGAATAGCGGAGACGTCCCTGGAGGGACATGTTTGTACGATCAGAATAGGTGACAAGACGATTACAATCCTACCATTTGCAAATGATATAGATGGGCTGGTAGGCACGGAAAGGGAACTCCAGGAGCTGATTAGTAGATTGAACAGAGCGGCGCAGAGCTATGGAATGGGGATAAATGCATAGAAATCTAAGCTGATGACTAATAACATGGAAGGGTTTATATCTGTGATAAAAGTAAATGGTCCAGAACTCGAAGTTGTACGCGGGATTAAGTGTCTGGGATCACTGACAAGAGCCCGCAGCCTGAGATAATTGCCAGAATAAAACAGACAACAGAGGCGCTTACACGTTTGAAACCCAAATGGCAGGATAAACGGCTCACCCTCAGCATAAACGTTAGAGATCTGCGCTCCATTGGTGCTCTCAATATTTGTGCATGCCTGTGAGACTTGGACCATTACTGCGGATATCCGCTGTAGAAAACATGCAACAGAAATGAGGTGCTTTAGAAGACTCTTAAATGTCACATATAAGGATCGTGTCACGAACGTAGAAATACGACGAAAAATGGAAAACGCGATTAAGACTTTTGATGGACTGTTCACGGCTATTAAAAAGCGAAAGATGGCTTGGTATGGGCACGACACGAGATCCAGCGGAATTACAAATTCCATACTTCTTGGTTCCGAACCAGGAAAGAGAGGGCGAGGACGACCAAGGAAGATGAGCAGACAACATCACTGAGTGGTCAAACCTTCGTCCCGGTGAGGCATGACTGGCGGCTGCAGAAATAGAGAGACGGTGTGGACTTATGGGAGTGTCTTCAAGTGTGTCCCAACGACCTGATAAATTACGGGATGAACTGAACTGAGCTGAACACAAATACACTGTCAAATAGTATGCACATCTGTACACATATACACGCACAAATCTCCCAATACCATGTATTTTATCGTTTCTTTTACGAGGAATAAAATCGCTTCGAAGGCTGAATTTGTCATGCAGGGATACATCAACATTACTGTAGAACGCCCCGACTAGGCGACAGTGGTTTTTTTCTGGCGTTGTCTTCATCGGCAAATATTTGGAAGCCAACGCAGAACTGGTGCGCACCAGGTGAATCCAGCTTTCAATTAAAACCAAGCATTATGACATCCATCACCTGATGTTGACGTAATGTGATGTTTGTTAGGTGCTCTGATGTCTAAGTGAATCAATTCAATAAACAGTGTTCAGCGGCGAGAGTAACTATGCGACTTTCTTAATCAGGGTTCGATTCCGGGGACGAAGCTTGAGCAAATGCTAGCACATTCAGTGAAGGCAGCAGATGCCCAACTTACCCATCCCAAGCACGAGAGGTGGTGAGGACAAAAAAACAACAATATGGGTCTTTTTCAATGTCCCTTAATTAGAATGTGTACACTTTAATGCATTTAACAATAATCTAAGGCATTTCTGTGGCCAGCCAGCTACAGCAACTCTGTGGCTAGCCAACTATGGCATTTCTGTGGCCAGCCAACTACGGCAATTCTGTGGCCAGCCAACGCTGGCAACTCTGTGGCCAGCCAACTATGGCATTTCTGTGGCCAGCCAACTACGGCAATTCTGTGGCCAGCCAACTACGGCAACTCTGTGGCCAGCCAACTATGGCATTTCTGTGGCCAGCCAACTACGGCAATTCTGTGGCCAGCCAACTACGGCAACTCTGTGGCCAGCCAACTATGGCATTTCTGTGGCCAGCCAACTACGGCAATTCTGTGGCCAGCCAACTACGGCAACTCTGTGGCCAGCCAACTATGGCATTTCTGTGGCCAGCCAACTACGGCAATTCTGTGGCCAGCCAACTACGGCAACTCTGTGGCCAGCCAACTACGGCATTTCTGTGGCCAGCCTACTATGGTAATTCTGTGACCAGCCTGCTACGGCAATTCTGAGACCAGCCTGCTACGGCAATTCCTTCTTCAATATCGTGTATTAAAGTTGTTGCAATTAAAAAGCTCATATTTGGAACAACCGCAGATAGGCGGACCGACTCGCTCGGCTGTGTTCATTGTCTGTTCCCCTACTGTTTGCCTGCATTATCCCGCGCATGCCCTTCGCCGAGCGTCCCACCTGACCGACTTGTTTACTTTACCTAAATTAGAGCTTTCAAAGCAAAGCTCTGCTGCTTTATAATGAGGAATAGAATACTGGGATAGTCCTACGATTACATTTAGTCGGCTTTTGGTACAGGAGAAAGGGTTTAATGATAAACAGAAACAAATAGGGCATTATTTTATCAGCGTTAGAGTTGGATCGGTAAAAGACGAGTTACTGCAAACCAGTCATATATCAAGAATGGGGGTTACATACACACAACGTACTCACTGCTCACACAGTGGGACAGTGACGACTAAAAGAATATTTGACTTTTTCGATGTGCCGTAATTCGAAAGAGTAGAGTTGAAACCTTTCCTAATAGATAACTAGCAACTCCAGTTGAATTCACACGACTAATCATGCACCTTTTTAGAGTAGGTCACGGTCTGTCGACATTGTCACCGCCATGTAATCCTCAGAACTACAATGGCTGATTCAATGATCTTACGGCAAATGTCGTTTCACTGAATACATTAGCTACGTGGAGACGGGAGACCTGCTGCCCGGAGAAACAGCTGGTTATAGGAAGAACCTCAAGTGAAGTTTGCGACTTTGACAAGCTTTACAGTTTGACCCCGCAGTTTAACAGCTTGACCCCGCAGTGTAAAAGTTTCACCCCCACAGTGTAACAGTTTGACCCGGCAGTGTAACAATTTGACCCCACAGTGTAATAGTTTGACCCCACAGTGTAACAGCTTGACCCCACAGTATAACAGTTTGACCCGGTAAGGTAACAGTTTAACCCCGCAGTGTAACAGCACCTCAAGGAAGTGGGAATCCAAAAACTTAAAGCGCAGTTATCACTTCAAAGTCCCACCACCATGAAGTCAGTCTTAACTAAAAAATGGCTGCAAACTAAATCTAATATAAAGATACCATTACACGTTCTATCTACACTGAGCTTAGACACTGTCACACTCCACTCACAGCTCTCATCAGCTAAGCCCTACAGATTATTGGACGTTCGCACTATCTTTATTCTTTTGTCAATAATATTCTTGAATCATTTCCACTTTCTTTAAGGTCCTTGTTTGTGTGTCGTGTGTGTGTATGATTGTGGTGTATGTGTGTGTGGTGGGCTTTATTTGTGTATGTGTGTGTGTATGCTTGTGTGTATCATATTGTCACCTTTATTAACAAAATACATATTTTACTAGTGTCAGTATTTCTCTTCATATGCCTTAATAAATCAATCAAATCTGTGCCAAATGTTCCAGCTGCTCAGGGAAACAATGCAACTGACAATTCCACCATAAAGTGGTTAGTAGTATACTTACTGCATTCTTCTGCTGAGTTGTCTCCTCCACCGTAAAGTGGGCTGTTCCAAGTTTGAATCGGAGCATCTTCTTATTTATATAGCAGCGTCATGTTAGCTCTGTACTTCATTTTGAAATATATTGGTTGTTTCCTTGAGCAGTTTGCCATCCCTTCCTGCGATCATTCCATAATTCTGACCACTCCAGCACGATGTAAACAAAATTGTACTCTTTGGTCCCGTTTCACATACCCTCCTACCAGCCGGTGTAAGCAGGGTTGCAGCTTACTGAATGGCCCGATAATCTGTAGGCTAGCTGTGAATATTAAATTAGCAGCCGCTAACACAAAGAGGTAGGTAGTCATGGAGCCCATCCACCTCTCAAAGACACAACAAGCTAATCATCTATTTGTCTTAAACACTGATTTGTTCCTCTTTCTTGGTCCCACTGCTCTGGCTTTGCGACGTCTCTGAGAGGAAGTTTGAGTTTGGTGAGAGGTTTGTGTGCCGACATGATTAATTTTTGGAGTGTTTCTTTGTACCCCTCATCTCCGGGTTGGACCTCGTGCTAAAATCTCCATGTATTATGATTTTGCTGCGAGTTGATCGTAGTACATCTTTGTCAGATGACCAAGCCACGTCATCTTCTGTGTATCAATATAGTAGTTAACCAGTGCAGCCCCAACCATTTGTCTCAGCGTTCTGTGAATTGAGTTTCCTGCTGTCCTCAGGTCTCGATCCTACGTTTGTAGCAGGGGGTGTGGTTGAGGATATTGTTGTAGCAGAGGTTGGGGGTTGAGGATGTTGTTGTAGCAGAGGGTAGGATTGAGGATGTTCTTGTAGCAGAAGGTGGAGTTGAGGATGTTGTTATAGCAGGGGGTGGGGTTGAGGGTGTTGTTGTAGCAGGGCTGGGGTTGAGGATGTTGTTAGAGCAGAAAGTGGAGTTGAGGATGTTGTTATTGCAGAGTGTGTGGTTGACGATGTTCTTATAGCAGAGGATGGAGTTGAGGATGTTGTTAGAGCAGAGGGTGGGGTTGAGGATGTTTTGTCATTGCAGAGGGTGGGGTTGAGGATGTTGTTAGAGCAGAGGGTGGAGTTGAGGATGTTGTTAGAGCAGAGGGTGGGGTTGAGGATGTTGTTATTGCAGAGTGTGGGGTTGAGGATGTTGTTATAGCAGAGGATGGAGTTGAGGATGTTGTTAGAGCAGAGGGTGGGGTTGAGGATGTTGTTGTTGTCGGGGGTGATGTTGTGGATGAACTCTCAACACCAACTAAATGCTCACATAGCGTGCGTCTCATATAGCTTCTGACAAGAAAGTCCAACTCCTGGCCCTCGCGCGCAGAATTGTTTTGACTAACAGGAGAAGGGACGGAAGGCGAGCGACTTGCACCTTAAAACCAGTAGTGTCGGGCAGATGGGTCTCGAAAGCCTAGGATGGCAGCTCATCTAAGAGAAGGAAAAACTCTGATTTCAAACTATCTGAAGCCTTGCAGATATGATACCGGCGTATCTTGTTGGGTTCTGTCATATATGGCTGTCCAACCTGTTTTCTGATAACTCTGAAAGTTGGTCAGCGTCTACCAAACCTGACAACCGACGATGTGCGAAGGAGCACACGCAAGAGGATAAAATGCCTTATCCTAAATCGAGGAAAGACAACCTCAGCTGAGTGTTGTGGCAGAGCAGACCAGGCCCATAGCCTTGGTTAGCGGCTGGTCCATGAGTGAAATCCCAACTGGCGAACAGATAGAGCATTGCTCTGCTGATCCGGCAGCTTCTGCAGCTTGCCTAGTTCCAAATGTATTGGTATTACCTTTCCCTTGGAGCAAACAAGTCAGACCGAGAGAGGAACCGTACTGCATGGCAACACATCGTCTCTATATTTCTACCTGGGCTTTTATCTCAGAAGTCAACCTACCCAAAATGCAATGGAAGAGCTTCCCACTGAGCGCACGCGTGAAAAGTGTGTACGAGGGTGATTGTTGGACAGAGTACAATGAAACAGAGTGTGAGGTAAGAAGAGGATAGGAAGAGGCCGTAAAGTAGGAGTTGTCCTCCCATATCTTCAATAACAAATCCGTGCTCAGCACACACGTTAAGTAGCTGTCCACCGTTACAGTTACATTCGCTCTTTGCGTCCCCATGTGCTCATCCCACCCGCATCTGCGACTCATACTTTGCCGTTAAAAATCTCCAAACACTATCAGTTCGCGTGAGCTGCCGCAAAACGTTCGTGAGTTCACAGAACAACAAACATCTTTCGGCCTAAGAATAACTGTCATTACACGGTGCATGTACTTGAATAATTACCCACGTCCTTCCTTGTCGTCCGAGCAGATTGATATTATTCTGTATTAACAAATCCTTGGTGTAATATAAAACCTACCATAAAAATGTGTTATGTATATTCAACATTATGTTTTAGTGCAGAAACATGGTTTATGAACAAACAGTTGGAAAACAAAAATAGAGGCCCAAAGAACGTGGTTAAGCAGATGAATGTGTAGAATTTCGTGTAAAAGAAACACATAGCGACGTTCTGATGAGAGTAGGCGTGGGTATAGAACGTTTGGTAGAAATTTGAAACCAGGCAAGTCAAATATTTAAGACATTTAAAAAGACACCGAACGTTAATGTAAACGACACTGGAGGGGAAGGTTGAAGGTAGCTGTACAAGAGACTGACAGCGTGGGAGAGCAACATCTAAAAATGGATTAGTAGGGGCAGAGTGTACCATCTAGACAAGAAACAGAGGATAATGAAGTCCATTGAAACCAACCTGCTTTGTGGAGACGCCATTTGAATTTAATTGAATAAAAACCCACTGAGCACATAGTTGTCATACATTTTTGGTATCTTGTCCCAGCGTCTCCTGCTGTCTGCCAGCCTCAGTATTACTACGCGTGCACATATTCACTTCTTTTCTCTTGAGACATTGTTTAAAACCGTTGTAAATCCTGCTGGACCTGTGGTAGAATCACTTTCCTTTAGTTCGTTCTTGAGAAATGGAAAGGTATAATGTTTCCTGAAACATGATGTCAGCATGCTCCAACATCTCCCCCTCCCATTTCCCTTGATATAGCCGAAGTTCTTGCTGCTATTCGGAAACTCAGAGATGGACAAGCGGCAGGCCAGGATCACATCCCACCAGAGCTGTTAATACGACCTAATCAGCTCTGCCCTCCATCATTTATTCCTGCAAGTATGGAAGACGGGCCACGTCCCAGCCGACTGGCGCGATGGAATCGTCGTCTCCCTATACAAAGGCAAAGTCGCAAAGACTGAAAGTAATTAGAGGCCTATAACACTACTTTCGGTACCAGGGAAGGTGTTTGTCCACGTGCTACTGGCTAAACTCAAGCCTCTCCTGAGCACAAAACGTCGCCCAGAACAGTCTGGCTTCACCCATGGCCGTTCTACAACCGACGATATCCTTGTTCTGCGCCTGATCGCCGAACTGCACCGTACCTTCAATTGCCCCTTATACGCTGCATACATGGACTTGAAGTCCGCCTTCAACTCGGGTGATCGGCCGGCTTTATGGAAAACCCTCCAGGGAATAGGCACACCCCCCCCCCCCCCCCCCCACCACCAACCAGTTGAACCTGATCAAGGAGTTACACAAGGACACCCGCGCCAGAATCCGATTGGATGGTACTCTTTCTGATAGATTCCACATGACTTCCAGTGTAAGACAGCGATGTGATCTTGCCCCTGTCACATTCTGCCGAGCAGTCGATAGACTTCTTGACCGCCTCACCGCCCATCAGGAGGGTATAGCTGTTGATCAGTCAGTCTTCACTCGTCTCATTTACACGGACGACATTGTCCTATTCGGCAGGGACAGATCAGCGCTTCAGCGTTCTCTGGAAATGTTACACTGTGAAACGCCCTGCCGTGAAACAGTCCTGCTTTGGTTAGTTAGTTTTTAGTTAGTTTTCTTTCCACCTGTGCCGTTTAGCGTCGTGGGTAGCTTAAGTCGTATATCCTGCGCCAAGTGCGTTGAGTCGGTCAATGTGAGCCCTTGTCCCTGCACAATCACGCTAATGTCATCTATCCACCTACCTCGCGGTCGCCCCCTTGCCCTGTAGCCAGATCTACTAGCATTGTAAGCCCTCAGTGGAAGATGATTCTCATGAGAGGACCAAACCAACTAGAAGTAGTGCCGATCATACTTCGAATGTCATCGTTCCGCATTCTGTCTCTTCTGGTAACACCGATGACTTTCCTTAAACATTCATTTCACAAGTCGAAATTCTGCTGTTGCACGACCTTGACAGAGACTATGTATGGCCCTGGTAGCACAGAATCGGCACAAATTGACTGTTTATCAGCTGTTGTTTTGTTGCCAAAATAATGCTCGGGTGTCTAAGCAGTGGGGCCAGCTGATAAGTCACCGAGGTTGCTTTCTGCCACCTAGTCTGTACCTGTCGATCCCACGGTCTGCCCGAAAAATACTGCCCAAATACTTGAACTCGTGGACCAGTTCAAGAGCAATATCATTTACATTTATGTTGAGTGGCTCAGTGATCATCATAGTTTATGTTTTGTTCTCGTTTTATGTTTTGTTATGCTAATTCGCATATTGTATTTAGCACAGGCAGTCGCAAGCGCGTTCGCGTGGTTTTGCAGTTTGTTTTCATCGTCGTACAGCAAGCACTGATCATCTGCAAAGAGTAATTCGTGTATTGAGTTATGTTTTGCTTCATATGTCTCAATTTGACTAGTCTCTGATGCGATTGTGTCCATGTAGATGTCAAACAACAGAGAAGAAAGCCCACACCCTTCTCTCACGCCAGTAGTGATTTCAAAAGCATCTGTGAAACCATCAGTCGTTCTGACGACGTTTGTACTCGAACGATACAGTGCTCTGACATTGTCAAGAAGTTAGCCTTGTACACCATATTCTTCCAATATCTTCCAAAGTTGAATCCTGTCTACCCTATCAAACGCTTTTCCCTGGTCAAGGAAAGCAACACATAGATTTTCATTGTATTCTATTGATCTTTCGCTTATTTGCCTTAAGGTGAAGAAGGCGTTCGTGCAGCTCATACCTCGGCGGAATCAAAATTGAGCTCTGGATAGTTGAAGTTCAACAATAGGTCTGATTCTCTGTTCCAAGATTTTGGCATACATTTTACCTATGTGGCTAAGTAGCGATATGCCTATGTACGTACGTGTCACAGTATCTTTTGTCGCCCTTTTTCTTCAAAATTGGAACGATTATAGCTTGCTGCCAGTCATCTGGTATGCGGCTGTCTTTTCCTGCCTTTGTGAAAAGTCTATGTAGCCAGATTAACCCTGTTACCCCACATGCATGATCACCTCCGTTGTTTTGCCGTCCTTGCCTGGTGACTTATTTTTGGGACTATTATTTATAACTCTCTCCGTTTCTTGAATCATTATGTCGGGTTCGGTATGACCTGGGTGAGTTGCATGGTAGAAAAACTGAATCTCCCGTGGAGGTAGTAGAGTTGAAATCTTCTTGAAAGTATTCCTTCCACCGATCTCTTCTGCTGAGCGTATTAAATATAGGAAAGCCAAACTTGTCATTGATGGCTGTAGTAGGATTGAAGTCTTTAAATTGAATCGCCTTGACACTTTAGAAAAAGTCTCTAGGACGATTTTGACACATGGAAGTGAGTTCCTCGCCATAATGTTTCCAAGATTCTTCTCTGGAGTGTTTTATTACGCTTTTGGCGTTTCGTCTGGCTGTCTGGTAGACGATGTAGTCGTCTTGCTTTTTGGAGGTCAAACAACCCTTGTAAGCTTTATTTTTAGACAGTATAACCGCCCTTACCCCATCACTCCACCAGGCTGTTCGCTTCTGATCTTTTTCATGACGGAAATGCTTTGTTCCCCATTACTTGTGAAGCGCAGTCGTCACAGTTGCTTTAAAGATAGCCCATTCACTATTTATGTCCTTAGGTTCTTCTGTAAGTGACATAAAGACATTTGTAACGTCTCGACATACACTATTTATGTCCCTAGGTTCTTCTGTAAGTGCCATAAAGACATTTGTAACGTCTCGACATACACTATTCCGAAGAGCTTCCTCTTCTAACTTATGAAGGTTTCATAACAAAATTGGTTTGACTGTCTTTGTACATTTCCTGTGTAGAAGTATTTGTGTCAGCACGACTGGTCGATGGTCAGTATCCATACAGATGTTAGGAATAGTCCTATAATCTATGGGTTTCTTCTCTGTCTGTGTCTGATGAGAATGGATTCAATTTGGGACGTTATGTCTGTGTTGTTCCACCTGTGCCACGTTTTAACAGGACTGCGCCGGTACTGGAAGATGGTATTTGTTAGGATTAGCCCCTGCTCAATACATAAGTTAATAAGCTTCTATCCATTGCTGTTCCGTTCTAAAGAGGTGTCACTGTGGAAACCTAGGCAGCATTCATGAGATGATCTTTTCTTTCCCGTTTTTCCATTAAAGTCACCCATCACAATCAAATCATCCGTGACGCCAACGCCGTTGATAGCGCCAGAAAGACTCTGGAAGAATTAAAATTCCAGTCCTGCTTTACGGCTCCTAAACCTTGACATTGCTGAAACATGACATGTCGAGACTGGAAGTCTTTCCTATGCGCAACCAGTGGCGTATCCTGGGTATCCGATAAAAAGACTACATTCGGAACTTGGAGGTCTCTGCCAAAACAGACCTCCACTCATTTTCAGAAACACTTCACAGGCGCCGAGTTCCTTTGTTCGATCATGTTGTAAGACTGGACCAGGAAACACTTGAAAGGCGCCGAGTTCCTTTGTTCGGTCATGTTGTACGGCTGGATCAGGAAAAATTTGACAGTCGCCGAGTTTCTTTGTTCGTTCATGTTGTTCGGCTGGACCAGGAAAAACTTGACAGGCGACGAGTTTGTACGGCTGGACCAAGAAACATTTGACAGGCGCCTAGTTTCTTTGTTCGGTAATGTTGTACGGCTGGACCAGGAAACACTTGACAGGCGCCGAGCTTCTTTGTTCGGTCATGTTGCACGGCTGGACCAGGAAACACTTGACAGGCACAGAATTTGTTTGTTCGGTCATGTTGTACGGCTGGACCAGGAAACACTTGACAGGCGCCGAGCTTCTTTGTTCGGTCATGTTGCACGGCTGGACCAGGAAACACTTGACAGGCGCCGAGTTTCTTTGTTCGGTCATGTTGCACGACTGGACCAGGAAACACTTGACAGGCACAGAATTCCTTCGTTCAGTCATGTTGTACGGCTGGACCAGGAAACACTTGACAGGCGCCGAGTTTCTTGGTTCGGTCATGTTGTACGGCTGGACCAGGACACACTTGACAGGCGCCGAGTTCCTTTGTTCGGTCACGTTGTACAGCTGGACCAGGAGACCTCTGCCCAGAAGATACTATACAAGTCGTTCCTCAGCTCCGAAAACTTTACCTGACCGGCTGGAGGCGCAAAAGAGGCCATCCCCGAACAATATGGTTCCAGCAAGTAGCAACCTCCTCCTCCGGCCTTGACGAGTTCTGGAACCACGCCTCAGCTGTGTCATGGATGTGGCCGACCGACGCAACCAGCCTCAGACGCATAAGGGAAGATTATTATTACTTGTTCAAATGGGGCTGAAGTACGAACGAGACAAAGAATGCAGTCTCTAACAGGACTAAGATTTGTTAAATTAATTAATGTTTTCTCTTTGCAATAAAGTAATAAGTATAAAACTTAATGCTTTGCATTTCCCAAAACTTTTCTTAGAAGCCCAAAAGCTCTTTGCAACAACAACCTCATCAAATAACTCATCAATGTTTACGCTTTCGAATCATGTGCTTGATCTTCTACTTCTTCTTCTTCGTTCGTTCTCAATCTCCCACTAGCAAACTCAGCAAGGGCTTAAGTAGCAGAATGTAGTCCCGAGAACGAAATGCGTTGTGTTGTAGTTTACAGCTTAGCTGCGATATTTGCACCTTTCGGTACAACACATCCGACTTCTGCAAACATTTTGTGAGTACCGGGTTAGCATTCCCTCTTCGATCCCTTCTCCTTAGCCAGTCTGCCCTGCTGCAGCCTGTTATCCAAGATCACCGCGTGGAGGTGTAGAAGGGTCTTGGCAGCTATGGTTCGCTGGTCCTGACGCTAGCAGTCAGCTATGGGTCGCTGACCACTGCAGCTCAGGTGCTGCTCAGCATCTTAATCCCATGTGCTTGATCTAAACTGCAGATTGTTCAATACTGGACCAAGATACTTTCCAATCATTTGCTCAATCTTAACTGCAAACTAGTAGTATACTACGTCTGATTCGACTAGTAAAATGGAGCTGTTTTCCTCTTTAATTGTCTTATGATCGACACGCTCAGTGGAGCTTATGTAATATCATATGAACCACCCAGGGATCGGCGTGACCTTAGTTCCAGCCCGCATCTTCCCCAGGCTGGCTGGATGCGGTTGTTTTTACTGACGTAGCAGCTTAGAGGTTGTTGTAATTGTTGTTGTTGTACTTTTTTTTAGTTGTTCTTGTTTTTTTTTTCTCCTTTTAATTACAGCACGAATAACAGTTGGAGTCCATCAGATAGAAAATTACCTTTAAAAATAAAATTTATCAAAAAAAAAAATAAACAAAATTACAAGTCGCCGGATTTGCTGAAACGCGGGATTGAACCGAGGACCTTTAACTCTTCAATCTAACGCTCTTTGAGCTATTTTGGCCGCTGAAAGTTAAAACCGAAGATACAAACAGATTTTCAGTTATTTTTAGCCACTTTAAAATGTTGTTACAGCTTTCCTAGTTGCGGTATATTACCTATATATGCACAGCTGGTAACGGTATCACACTAAGTAAACAAGACATAGTTACAATACGTTGACCTTTATCACGAAATTAGAAGATGACTTGCTAAGAGCACTAACAAACAAAAAAAAAGACAAATATGAGATATTTGCCTCGAAATGCTTTTATTTTCGTATTTCATTACGTTATACAAATACTAAAGTAGACAATAAGAAGACTACTAAACAAAAGAGTAAGACACTCAGTAGATTCATGAATTACCCCGACTAATTCCCCACTTAAAAAATTGATACCTTATATATTTATATTATACATTTTTACCTACTCACCGTTACATGATATGTGCTGTACAGCTGAGATGGACTGGCGATGTGGTCCGCATGTTGACTCGTCGTCTACCTATGAAACTGCTTTATGTTGAACTGCAAAAGAGCAAGCGGTGTGGAAAAAGATACAAGGGCACCTTAATTCTAATAACTGTTAATTATGCTGACTGGGAAAAGAAGAACCACCGACAATCGTTCAGACTAGCGCAGAACTGTTGCAGCATATGCTACAAACATCAGATAAGTGGGAAGTAACGCACGCACCAAGAGATAACCAAGGTAGAATACAAATGATACAAATAAAAACCAAACACAACCCAGAAGATACACACACTAGTAAACTTACATGCCCCCTCAACTAAAACCAGAACGAAATACATTTTACAAAAATCTCCAAACTACATTAAGCCAACAACATGAAGGACCCAAAATAATAATGGGGGAGATTTCAACTGTAATCTAAACCCACTAGATGCATCACAGGGGACAACAAACGAGGAAAGCAAGTGACACTTTACAACAAGTCCTAGACGAGCACGCCCTCAGAGACACTTACAGACACAATATACCCCGAGGGCAAGGAGACAACATTTACAGACACGACACGTGCTCACTGTACATCAGCCCGGTTAGACAGAATTTACATTCACGAAAGTTATAAGACAATGAAAATTAAACCTCTAAATACCACAATGTTCACAGACCACAAGACAGTACAAGTAGTTGTCAATCGACCTCTTCATATCAACATTTGAATGTTACATTTATACATGTGTATACTTTTGTCGCTGTTGCCGATTGTCATAAGTGATGCTTGAAATGAGCTGCGAGTCATTGTGATATTGATCAACAACAACAACAAAAAGTCGTATATATCCCCCATCATCTTTTGTTTCGTCTTATTTGTCTACGAGACCTTCACAAAATGCTTGAACGAGACAGACAGTCGGACCCTTAGTGAACAGTTAACATTAAAGACTCTTACCAACGCTCTAAATTCTCTCTATAAAGGCAAGAGTCCGGGCCCTGATGGCCTGACCTCTGAAGTATACTCCATATTTTCTACGTGTTGAGTCCACTCCTACTCAGGGTCTTGCAAGAGGCGTCAGAGAAAAGGGAATTACCAGACAGTTTCAATCAATCCTACATAACATTAATACCTAAACCTGATACAGACAAAACTTAAGTAAATTATTAAATTATAGGCCTATCCCCATACTAAATACAGACTACAAAATACTAATAAAAGCGTTAACATTCAAACTAACACCCTTTATGAAACACCTAGTCCATGAAGACCAGCCATGTAGTGTATAGAATAGAAGTATCAGTAAACATGCACATTTTTTAAGGGACACTATCCAATACACACATGAAAAAAGACACACAGTCAGCGATACTATCGTTAGCATACGAGAAAGCCTTTGACAGGGTCTCACATGAATACCTGCACAAAACACTAAAAGAAAACAACATGGGAGAATATTTTACAAATTTGTTAAAAGTAATATATAACAAACCAGAGAGTAGACTCATAATAAATCACACACTTACAGACACAATACAAAAAACTAGATCGGTAAGACAGGGCTGCCCTTTTCCCCATTACTATATAGGAACAACAAGTCTTTTGATATTAATTTGCTGTTGTTATTAATAAACATTTTTATTATTGTTTTTGTTGATGTCTGTGTTTTGTCGTATCCACCATTACAAACACTCCTTTGACCGGTGTATGAAAAAAGATACCCAATCTTGTTTGAATGAAACATATTGCGTCACACCTATATTTGACAATGATACCTCAAACTGAGTCAGGGTACGCACACCTAAAATAACCAACAATACACACAATTTTGAAAATATGTAATCAATAACTTCCGCAAAGCTACCACTATTAATTATAAAATCGATAACTACGACTTTTGTCGCTGTTGACGATTGTCATAAGCGATGCTTGAAATGACCTGCGAGTCATTGTGATATTGATCCAAAAATAAAAGCTGTATATATCCATCATCTTTTTGTTTCGTCTTATTTGTCTACTTGTTTATATATTGTAAATATTCAGACTAGGACAACAACAACAACAACAAAAATTAATACTTAGCTACCCCTACTAATTATAAAAGTCGATAACTTCGCACCGCGAAGTTGTCGATTACGTATCTGGGGAAGACAGGAATTGGAAAAATAATAAGCCGTAATATATCTAAAGCAGCAATTACAAAAGAAAGACAAATTAAATTAGATGTGAGATCGCGGTGGAAATAACAATATTAAAAGACGCATCGCAGTTTACGCTGGGACTATTAAATAGACTATGGGAGAAATATAACTGAAATAATGAACAGAAGGACATTGACAAAAACAAGCTTTCATAAAATAAGGAGCATGCTTACCAAGAGGTCACTGTCGTTAAAAACACACACGCGAGCGAGAGAGAGAGAGAGCGAGAGAGAGAGTGTGAGAGAGAGAATGAGAGAGAGTAAGAGATAGAGAGAGAGAGAGAATGAGAGAGAGTGAGAGAGAGAATGAGAGAGAGTAAGAGAGAGAGAAAAAGAGAGAGAAATAGCGTCTTTTAAAGTTAAGTGGAACTATATGCTCTTTCGGGTAGAGTCCTCGTCGATGAATAAACAAATTACACATTGGATGTCGGTGACAGAAATGTGATTCACAGCATGAATGTTCCGTATAACTTGTATAGGTACAAAATAAAGCTAAGGTAAGCTAGGGAAAGCTAGTGAAAGCTATGGAAAGCTAGGGCACATTTAAAAGAAAACAATATCAAGTGATCATTGGGATCAAGATGCTGAGCAGCGCATGAGCTGCAGTGGTCAGCGACCCATGGCTAACTGCTAGCGTCAGGGCCAGCGAACCTAAGCTGCCAAGACCCTTCTACACCTCCACGCGGTGATCCTGGATAACAGGCTGCAGCAGGGCAGACTGTCTAAGGAGAAGGGATCGAAGAGGGAATGCTAACCCGGTACTCAAAAAATGTTTGCTGAAGTCGGATGTGTTGGACGGAAAGGTGCAAATATTGCAGTCAAGCTGTAAACTTAACACAACGCATTCCGTTCTCTGGACTACATTCTGCTACTTAAGCCCTTTCAGGGTTTGGTAGCGGGAGATGAGAACGAACGAAGCCAAGCCAAGTCAAGCCAAATGATCATTGCAAACAAAAATAAAACGAACATAAACCTTTTTGTTTGTTCAGATACTCTGACAGGAAGGTCTGGACAATTTTTTGACTCAAATCAAGGGAAATAGAAACAGAAGTAGACCCATATATATAAATATCATGACATGACAGTCTGGGTGGTAAAACAGCGAGTATCTGAGGTGATGAAATGATTCTTTGGGTCGGAAAACAGAGAGTATCTGAGGTGATGAAATGATTCGTTGGGTAGGAAAACAGAGAGTATCTGATATGATGGTATGATTCTCTGGGTGGGAGAACAAAGAGTATCTGCTATGATGGTATGATTCTTTGGGTGGGAGAATAGAGAGTATCTGATATGATGGTATGATTCTTTGGGTGGGAGAACAAAGAGTATCTGCTATGATGGTATGATTCTTTGTGTGGGAGAACAGAGAGTATCTGATAGGATGGTTTGATTCTCTGGGTGGGAAATTGGAGAGTATCTGAGGAGATGTAATGATCCAAGGGTAGATCGCAGTAGAAAGAATTGATAGTGAACGCCACTCTCCTCTCCACTTGATGATGATATTTCCTCTTACTGATACGACTATTTATTTGTAGGGAAATTTTAATTATTAACTGCTGTAAGTTGTTCTACCTCATAATTTAACTTCCTATAGTAGATTTAGTGAAAAAAAGAACTGATCTGTTCTTTTTAATTTTTTAAATTTGTATTTCCATGGAAAGAAATGTCACATAAAAGTAAGCACTCGTAAATGGAAATCACATTTTCCTGAACAAAAGGGATAATTTGTTGCTTGACAAATATAAAGGTTAAAGTTCAAACTTGAAAAAAATGTTATCAAAATATATGGGCCCTAACATAGTCCAATGTTACCTCCCACTTCGAAAGGAGACAAGGTGAAGATCGATGTTAAGCTAAAACAAGTAAATTGACAAACAGAGAAATGACTTATACAACATTAACATGATATTCATAATATATCGAGTCCAGTGATCCCAAAGTTACAGGCAAGAAGAAGAAAGAAGAATAAAAACTTGACGACTGTGCCGCAGCGAGTCAGTCAATGTATCCTCAAGAGGTCCTCGGGATGGTTTGTGCTTGAGACCCATGGTCTATTTCTTCTAGAATTTTCTTTTATATTTCTCGTGAATGTGAATTTTCGTGAATAGCGTGTCAGGTCCTGTATTCTCAATGGGATCAAAGGCGCAGAAAAGTGAATAGCCTGACAGCAGTGAGCGGCTAATTGCTGGCTGCTTGCGTCATTGCCAGCTCACTAGAGTAAACTAAGACCCTGTTCCGTCTTCAAGTGGCGACCCTGGAAACAGGCTGCACTAGTGCAGGCTAAGATAATAGGGAGCACATTCCAAGGCAAACCCTGCACAAAAAATGATGTAGAAACAGATGTGTCAGGCGCAGATATCGCAGCCCAGCTGTAAACTACGACACAACGTCACAACATCCTTTTCAGGACGAAAGCCGAAGAAGAAGAGCTCTCTATTCCCATCCATTTTTTTGGGTAGCTGTTACGTTTAGAAATGCAAAATTAACTGCGTCAATAATATGTTCTTCTTTCCTCTGCCACACCCAATGTATCAATAGTTATATCACTGGCCTCTACGATCAATTGACCAGCTTTCCTAATCCGTTTAATGTCCTGACTTTCCAGGTCCCAATTTTAGTTTCCATTCCATATGTGTGTTCACTTGTCCCAGAAGGCCTTGCTTCTCACAGAATATGGGCAACATATGTCATTATATACCTCATTACTCACCGAGTAGAAACTTTTTTTCCTCATAAAATGTAGAGCAGATTTTTTTATCATGGGCCCAGTATTTATCTGTACAACTGTATTAATCCATTTGTCCTTCCATGCATGCGGTATGCTGTATATATATCGTGGGCTCTAACTAATGTAATACTGTTCTGTATCAGATATATGTATCGTGTCTTATTTGATATTACACCTACTTCAATAGATATTATACCTTGGCCTCACATATAATCGGGGTTTATCTTTCATTGTCGCTATTTTTGGAAGCATTTACATTTAGACTTTCATTTTAATATCCTTCTTCAAATCTCTTCAGTAGGGGACGGCGTGGGCTAGTGGTTAAGTGACACGGCTCACAACCAGAAGGTGCTGGGTTCGATCCCCATCACAGCACCAGCCGTTACCCCGGGGAAGCAAACCGTTAGAAAATGCAGGAGGAAGCAGACCCTTACATAAAATTAAAGATGAAGTCGGATGCACTGGGCCGACAGGCGCAAAATAAAAACAACAGTGCAACGCACACCGCCTTGGGGAATAGAGAAATAAGGCGAACGCAAAAATAAATAAATAAATAAATGTAAAAAAAAATCTTTTCAGTAACAGACTTTCCAAAACATATCGCCTACCCCACTAAAGCAAGTATAGAATGTTCTTCGTTGTTAGTCGACCTGCACATCTACAGGGGTGGGGGATGAGGGTGGATGCCCCTGAGCAGGTCCCAGCTTTGGTATGAGCTGGATGTAGCCGAGAGGGTGATTTCCTGTTTAGCGGGCTAGGCTCGAGCAGCTTATTACTCCGCTCCGTTGGGACAAGTGCGGCGAAGAGTGGTTAACCGATGTGTGAGTCTATCCTAATAGACTCAAACACTAGAGCAAAGTAGACCCGCAGCCTATTATGCGCCATCTATGATGCACTAAACAAACCACCTAACCGTGACTAGTGTTATGTCGTCATACATTACATAGCATGTTGGGTTTCAAAAACAGCTCCAGAAACGATTGACAATATTTTCTGACACAAGCAAAAGTAAAGAGAATAACATGTCCTCCACCCGCCCCTCGCCCACCCACCCCTCTCAATCCACCCGCCCCTCGCCCACCCGCCCCTCGCCCACCCACCCCTCTCAATCCACCCACCCCACCCCACTCCACCAATCACAACGCTGTGTTAAGATTGATACCTGTTTACACTGAATGATTGCTGTACGTTATAAAGCAGTTCACAATGCGAGCCGCATGACAACACAACATCTTAATCAATAAATAAATTACCTGGTTCTTTAATGAAATCTTCTCTAAGTCCTGAATCTGTGATCAGGTGCATATAATGAGCTGAAATTAATCAATGACTTAATCACTGATTAGCAATTGTTCTTCCTAACCCATCCCACTTTAGCGATGTTAAGTGCTCTTAAGGTTTTGATTATCTCATCAACGTATCAACGTAATTCTTACTCCTTCCCCACCCCCATCCCTTTCCTTCCTTCCGTTATAATTCTCCCATGTGGTTCCACTTCAGAGCCAGAAGATTTAGGCTAGAACAAATGTCTCAAAATCAAAACGTCACGAGGCCCACGTGAGGATATATTTCCAAACTTCCAGGCCGCAAAACTGTAAAGGCAATATTATTCTCTGGCGTGTTCTCCGTAACTTTATAGGAACACCAGGTTTCACTGTATTTTGAATTGCGTATTGTTGATGTTGTACAAGATATTCCCCTACTTAACAAAATTACAGGATTTAACTTGAAAACATTTTTCACTTTGATGTTCGAAAAGGAACATCAAGTCTCAACATTATTCCAGCCGAAGGGGGTACTAACTAAGCGGAGTTAAGTTAAGTTAACTTCTTTAGCGACCCCACCTCTCCTTCCCCCACCCCACCCCACATATTGCATATTGTTTGTATATATTTGAAGTATTGAACTTTGATCTTAAACCTTTTCAAACTACAAATTATTTAATCTGTCAAAGAAAAGTTCTTTTATTTGTGTGCTAATTTTTTAAAAATAAAACACAATTTTTTTTAGAGCCTAATATGAAAGTAATGTTTATTACTTTTTCAGACAAAACCTACGTTAAAAAGCTACTGATGATGGGAAAGTTGTTACATTTAATCATTCAGAATAATCTTTAAAATGTATGTTTGAAAAAAAAAATCAGTTATTAGTAAGTGTTAATATTATTAGTAACTGTTAATATTATTAGTAAATGTTAATATTATTAGTAAATGTTAATATTATTAGTAAATGTTAATATTATTAGTAAATCTTAATATTATTAGTAAATGTTAATATTATTAGTAAATGTTAATATTATTAGTAAATGTTAATATTATTAGTAAATCTTAATATTATTAGTAAATCTTAATATTATTAGTAAATGTTAATATTATTAGTAAATGTTAATGTTATTAATAAATGTTAATATTATTAGTAAATGTTAATATTATTAGTAAATGTTAATATTAACATCAAACGTGCCGAGGGACGTTGATAATCAATTCTTTGGAGAAGCATTTCACAACGTCAGGTGCTTTCTGTTTTCCTATACAGACTATTATGTCATGACATCAGATACTCTATGTTTCACAATCCATACTTTCATGTCATGACATCAGATACTCTATGTTTCCCAATCCATACTTTCATGTCATGACATCAGATACTCTATGTTTTCCCATCCATACTTTCATGTCACGACTCTTTGTACTTGTACAAGTTAGACGATTCACTGTAATGTACACGATTCTTGCTGCGAATCACACTTCTGTCCCTGACATTGATTTTGTTCTTTGTTTATTCATCATCCATGACTCACCCCTATAAAGCTATAGTTTCTCATAACTTTGAAACACCCACATAAAGCTTATAGTGCTAAATAAATTGGAAACACCCCCATAAAATATATAGTTCTATATAACTTTGAAACACCCCCAGCAATTTCAGAGCGGAGACAGAGGCACTGAGGGCGGCAGTGGAAGAAATGGTGACACACAGTGAAAATGAAAGCCATATAGTCCTGCTTACAGATGCTCTCGCCGTAGTCACAGCGCTAAAAAGCCAGAAAAACACTGAGCTTAATGACTTAAGAGCAGCACTCTGCAAACTGTGCCAGCAGTCCGCACCAAAAAGGGTAGTGGTACAGTGGGTCCCATCACACTGCAACATCCAAGGCAACGAGGAAGCAGACAGACTGGCAAAAGAAGGTGCAAGACTACCACAAACAGATACCAGTATGACGTACGGAGAGTCAAAACGGCTTATCAAAGCCAGATACATGACCAAATGGGAAACCGAACATACTGGTTACACCAAAAACGATGCCTATTACCAGTTGAACCGAAGAGAGCAGGTCGTTGTCTTCAGACTTCGCACTGGCCACAATAGACTGAGGTACCACCTATTCAACAAATTGAAGATAGGGTGTACCGACGAATGCCCGTGCGGTACTGGTAAAATGACCGCTGAACATCTGCTGCAGAACTGCCCGACATACGAGGATCAGAGAGAGCAGATGTGGCCATCACCAGTGGAACTGCAAGACAAGCTCTATGGCAGTGGCGACAGCCTCAGGATGACCGCCGCTTTTTTCGAAAAAATAATGGTTACTGTCTGACTGCGTACTAAGAAGAAGAGGAAGAAGAAACACCCCCATAAATCGTATAGTTTTTCATAACTTTGAAACACCGCCATAAAGCATATAGTTCCACAAAACTTTGATAGACGCCCCCAACCCCTATCTTTCTCTCGTATTGACTGAGATGGACCTGTCGGTTAATATGTTCTAAATGATCTCGACGTCAACTTCCTCTAGTGCCGTGGGGGAAGAAAGGGGGAGAGGGGGGGGGGGGTAGGTATTGCTAATTTTTATTTCCAATTACCATCGTTTCTACTTTGGAGATATTTAAATTTAGCCATTTATCTATACCTGCTTTGTTTATTGTATCATCGAATTTAAACATAAATCGTGGTCATTAGCTTAATTGTAGTTCTATAATAAAATAGATTTCAGCATATCTGATGAGATAAGTCCTATCTCATCAATGTTGTCTAAGAGATTAGTTACAGAGTGAGGTCAAAGTTTTCCATTTTCCCAAGAGATGTCTGAGTTAAAAGACGTTGTTATGTTTCATAGGTTTTAATGCAAGGTTTCAATAGGAATTATAAAGCATCCAATTTGAGTTGAGCAAACATAATTTCATCTGGTTACTGCAAGAATGTAACAAAATAACGTTTGTTCATTTGTTAACTAAACAACTTATCAAAGGAGAGTAGACATTACAAACTTGATTAAGGTTTTCCCTCCGTAAAAAATCGTGGGAGGGTTGGTTCGATCAAAGATCAATGAGTTTTTCTGATGTTTTGTCCATAACTGGGCCGTTAATTATTGAATGGATGCAATATACCTTTCACGTTTTCTTCGTTTGTTCAGATGATCATGATAAATTTGCTATCATTTTTTTGCTTTATCCTTGTTTGTTTTTTTAAATATCTAAAATCGTTTGCTATGAAATCAAAGAGAAAAATATATTTATAATTGAAGCAGCAACAATTGAACTTTATTATTCTCTATTGGGCACTATCTAGTGCCCAACTAGTGGTTATAGTATGTAACAAAATCTAGTCATGACTATATTTACGTTTATAGAGAATCAAGACAAGAATAATTTCAATTTTATACATTATAGGAGTTAGTTTTGTCAATATCTTCAACCATTTAAGATTTCAGTTACCAGTTTTAGATCTTCTGGCTGTTAATATACTTCGTTGTTAACCTTCGACTATGCCATCACAGAACTGAAAATCATAATAAAAGCGAACTTAAATACAACAGAAATTGGAAAATAGAGAAAAGACATTTGTTTGGTCCTATTTTACTGTTTATTGCGCGGCCGCATTGGGGCGTCGGACAGACATGTTTGAAATTCCGTGGCTAGAGACTTCTATTTCTGGTATATTACCGTCTTGTCCTTGATCACATACATTTTCTCCTCTGTTACTAAGACACTGCTTGCGTAGTTCGCTCCGTGTCTGATAATCTTGCTATTCTTGTCCACTTGTCGCTGATTAAGATTGATTCGGTCACTAGAAGAGTTGTAGCACCACATGTTTGGTTGTGATTCGCAACGTAACACACCACTTACATTTACTGACGGACTGGACCGTGAGTTCAGTTAACGCAGACACACACACACACACAACACACACACACACACCCACAACACACACACACACACACCCACAACACACACACACACCCACAACACACACACACACACACACACACACACTCCTACGTAACACGCCACTTACATTTACTGACGGACTGGACCGTGATTTCAGTTAACGCAGACACACACACCCACAACACACACACCTACGTAACAAGCCGCACCCACTCACCAACATACACACATATACATGCACCTGACACACACAAACTCAACCAAACGTATACACACACACCTGTGCACTCAGCCACACCTACACCATACCCATATATCTAACACACACTCACACATTATCCACACACTTACGCACCAAGCCACACCCACTGCCACACCTACATCCATATAAATAAACCTGACCCACACTAAAACTCAACCCAATGTACACACACGCACATACCCGTGTACCTAGCAACACCCACACCCATATATGCACATCTGACACCCACATACACCCACTCCCACACCACACACAGATACTCCCACCCCACACACACATACCTGCGTACCTAACAACACGCATAGCCATAAACATACATCTGACACACACATACACCCACTCTCACCCCACACACACACATACATAGACAATCTTTGACACAAAGGATATGTCTCTTGTGGAAACTATGTCTAAGACCGTAAACAGTGCAAACACGTTATATTTCTCATTTAGATATGCTCGTTTAGAAATATTGTCATAGCTATACAATCACTTAATACTTTTTATTAATTCATGTTTTCTAGAATGTATGTGTATGTATCATACAACGTTTGCAATTTTATTATTTATTTTTTAAGTGTTTCAAGTATTCCATAAATTCGACATTCTCTAAATGAAGTGGGGTGACACGAAACAGTAGGAACCATGTCTTGTGGTGTCTGAAAGTACTCTGACAATATAGGCGTCGGTGTGGAGGCTTTCAAACTCGTTTATATTCAAACGACTATCATGTTTTTACCTTGCAAAGTCATACATTTCCAGGAGGCGGCCCCGAGGAAGGTGGATAGATGACATTAGATGACACGGGCTCACAACGATACGCACGGCGTAGGATAGACCACTTGAGCTCCCCTCGTCGCTCAACGACACAAGGGGAAAAAAACGAACTAACATCAGCATATAGGTCAGCATCTTCTTCTCTTCTTCTTCTGGGTTCATTCTCAATCTCCCGCTACTAATCCTTGAACAGGGCTTCGCAAGTAGCAGGATGTAGTCCGACACATCCGTCTTCGGCAGGAGGTCAATATCTAAATCAGTATCTAAGTCAGCATCTAGGTCAACATCTACATCAGCATCTACATCAGCATCTAGGTCAGCATCTATATCAGCATCTACATCGACATATAGGCCAACATCTAGGTCAGCATCTAGGTTACCATCTAGGTCAGCATCTATGTCAGCATCTAGGTCAACATCTAGGTCAGCATCTAGGTCAACATCTAGGTCAACATCTAGGTCAACATCTAGGTCAGCATCTAGGTCAGCATCTGGGCCAACATCTAGGTCAACTTTTAAGTCAGCATCTAGGTCAGCATCTAGGCCAACATCTAGGTCAGTATCTAGGTCAGCATCTAGGCCAACATCTTGGTCAACATATAGGTCAGCATCTAGGCCAGCATCTAGGCCAACATCGAGGTCAACATCTAGGTCAGCATCTAGGTCAGCATCTACATCAGCATCTAGGTCAACATCTAGGTCAGTATCTAGGTCAACATCTAGGTCAGCATCTAGATCAGCATCTATATCATTATCTAGGTCAGCATCTAGGTCAGCATCTAGGTCAGCATCTATGTCAGCTTCTAGGTCAACATCTTGGTCAACATCTAGGAGGTCATAATCTAGCGGTGGGCATGTAGCGGTTGGCACATAGATGTAGCGGTGGGCATGTAGTTGTGGGCCGTGGGCATCTAATGGTTGACGGTGGGCATGTAGCGGTAGACATTTAGTAGGTCAGTAACTTACAAGTGCACATCTAATAACTGGACATCTAGGAGATCGTCACTGTGAATCAACATAGGCGACCGGGGTAAAAATTGAATTTTTGAGGGTTTATAAGTCTGACAGAAAATACACATATAAGTATTTTCAATTTGTGTTTCTTGTGCTGTTTATAACAAACTGCGGTACTTGTTCCTTAATTCACCCCAAACAGAGTTCCATTGGTTTGCATCATACGTATTTGACATCTGCTTACTGTATCGGGACATTTCATTTCGGGTTACGGAGTGGAAAGGTCCATACAATTTTAATTTAAATAAATAAGTAAAAAATAAGATAATGATAGATGTGTGGAAAAGATGGTTATATTCAGTTGCAAAAATGGACGCTTGTCCTCCCTTGAGACCCGCATTATACCAACAGAATGATCTGCCTGTACGTCATGCGCGTTTGTGTCTGTTGATATCTCCATCTATGCTGTCGTTCAGGCAAGGACAAAACTAAAACATGGTTGTTATTGCATCGTCTGATAGCACGATGCCGTAGAAACTGGATGCTCCTCTTCTTGTCATGGACAAAAGTTTACAGATTCAAGAACATCATTGCTGATTTCAATTAAGATTACAGGAACAAGTAGAAACAAAAGTAAAAGCAGTTAAAAAGTAGACTCATGCGTTACGTCAATAACCCCAAATCCGGTGCTAAAAATGTATATCCGGTGCTAAAAATAGATATTTGATTTATTTGGTATGAATTAAGGGACAACAATCTGAAGTACGTCAATTTAGGAACACTGCATAATCTACAATTTGGGCTTCCGAATTTGCAAATCGGATGAAGAGTACCCAAATCATAAGAAAATGAAAAAAATAGGTGTCATTTTGCTTCATGATAGAGCCACTTCACGACAATATTACAAGGATAATCAGCACCCATTTACACAATAGAACGAACAATTTAATAGATTTCTATTTAGGTCTAAATTTGTTGTATTATTAGATTTAGAATGATACCTAAACATTTTAGAGACTTCAGTTTAGGTTGAAATTAGTTGAAGTATTAGATTTAGAAACATCCTAAACATTTGACCAAACTAGTGTCCTTATATTTATCGAACTCGGGTCTAGAATTTAATAGCCACTATGTCAGGTTTATAACATTTTATCAAATCGGATCTAATATGTGTAACAGTTCCAGCCTGAGCATGAGCGTTTAGGGCAGGGGTGATGTGGTCGGCGACTCTGAGAACAAAGGTACCTGAATGTGTGCCAAGGTCACTCACCGTCTCAACAAATGAAATCGGAGTTGGGGGAAAGAATGTGTACAGGCAGACGCTGACCTCTGGCGCTGACCTCTGGGGTTCCGATTTGGGTATTAGGGGATGAGTGACAGACAAGATGACAGCAGAGAGCTTGCTGCGATATTTGAGTGACAGGTGTTCAGAGTAATTCGTTGCATTAGCGACTGATTTGAGCCATCTCCCCGATTTCATTGGTCAGCTCTGATACTGCTTGAGTCTATAAAATACTAGACAAAGTTTAGCTCAAGCAATTTGGCCATAGAGAGGGAATGCGAGCGAGAGAGAGAGAGAATGTAGATAGGAGTCTGTTTAACTCACCGATTTGATAGAGGAGCGACTGATAGACTGTTGTACGAATGATAGAGATAAAACAGGATCGCTCAAACAGCAAACGCCATTGAGTCGAGGCCAGTTGCTCAAATAGGTGTGTGTTGGGCATTTTGTATCTAGAGGTAATCTGAATGTGTGTTATACACAGGACACCTTGTGAACGTGGTATGTCCAGACGAGTTAAGCGAGTGTGTAGACCGACTAGGTGAGATCTAGATGTGTGTGTGGTGTGTGTAGACACCGAGGGAACGATGTATGTTTCAGAGCGTGTGTATACGCAGGTCGACTGAGTTGAGAGATAATATGTGAGTATACGTAAAATATATTGAATGTATTATGTCCAGATCGCCCGCCTGATGGGATTGGAGTGAGGAATAGTTTTTGAGAGTGTGTTGAGGATGCAGATAAGGGGAGGGGTGCGTGATGTGTGTACGGCAATAGAACTGGGTTTTGATTGTTGGGAATTTCATCAATAGCTAATGCTTAAAATTTCCGCTTTAGTTAATATTTATATTAACATATATATACTTATGAATATTTAGTTAAGATGATATACATTGTATTGTGTTGTAATTTCATTGCACTCACTTTAATAGTGTTGCAAGATTATGATATAATAAATATGCCATCTGCTGTGTGCTATGTCAGTTGCTGTGTGAGGTCATGAATGTTGTGGTTGAGTGTGGTGACGTTTTAGTTAAAATACCCCAGTGCAAACATTGGGATCTGCTACATATGTATGTTTTACAAAATATTCATCCCTTTTTTGCTTTAATTCTAAAATAAAAACAAGGAAAAATCCCGTCATGCCGTGCGGCTCATAGGAAATATTGTGTAAGGCCCATTTCATTTTGTATCCAACGGCGCATAGGAAGTATTGTATTGTATTGTGTGTAAAGTGAGAAGATTGTATTGCTTCGTAAAGTGAGAAGACTATTGGTGTCTAAAGTGAGAAGAGAAGACGGTATTGATGTATAAAGTGAGAAGACTATTGGTGTCTAAAGTGAGAAGACTGTACTGTGTGTAAAGTCATAAGAATGTTTTTGTGTGTAAAGTGATAAAACTAATTGTGTAAAAACTTAGAAGACAATATTGCTGTGTAAAGTGAGAAGACTATTGGTGTGTAAAGTGAGAAGACTATTGCTGTGTAAAGTGAGAAGACTATTGGTGTGTAAAGTGAGAAGACTATTGCTGTGTAAAGTGAGAAGACTATTGCTGTGTAAAGTGAGAAGACTATTGCTGTGTAAAGTGAGAAGACTATTGGATTGTAAAGTGAGAAGACTGTTGGTGTGTAAAGTGAGAAGACTATTGGTGTGTAAAGTGATAAAACTAATGGTGTAAAAATTGAGAAGACTATATTGCTGTGTAAAGTGAAAATACTATTGGTGTGTAAAGTGAGAATACTATTCGTGTGTAAAGGGAGAAGACTGTATTGCTGTGTAAAGTGAGAAGACTATTTGTGTGTAAAGTGAGAAGACTGTATTGTGTAAACAGTGAGACGATTTTTGTGTGTGTAAAGTGATAATAGTAAATTGGTGTATAAAAGTGAGAATAGTATTGGTGTGTAAAGTACGAAGACTGTATTGCATGTAATTTGAGAAGATAATTTTGTGTGTAAAGTGAGAATAGTATATTCGTGTGTAAATTTGAGAAGACTATTCGTGTATAAAGTAAGAAGACTTTTGGTATGTAAAATGGGAAGAATGTATTGTGTGTAAAGTAAGAAAATTGTATTGTGCGGAAAGTGAGAATAGAATATTGTGTGGAGAAAACTATTGGTGTGTAAAGTGAGAAGAGTGTATTGGTGTATACAGTCAGAAGAATGTATTATGTGTAAAGTGAGAAGACTATTGTTGTGTAAAGTGGGAAGAATGTTGGTGTGTAAAGTGAGAAGACTGTATATTGCTGTGTAAAGTGAGAAGACTATTGGTGTGTAAAGTTGGAAGACTGTTTTGGGTTGTCTGTTTGGATTCACCCATGCCTGTGTCATGTTAGTGCCTTCTTAATTCTGGTAAAAAAAAGCAGTCATCAACTAAGGTTACCCACTGTTAGGTCAATCGCCATCCATTGCTTAAAGAGCAGTTCGAACCTGAAGTGGAAGCTGTCATGAATGACGTAATCAAGATTGTCCAATATTTCAATGGTCATGCACTGGACATGTGACCATGTCATGATTTATGTGAGCAAGGGGTGCCTGAATATTCAGGTCTCGCTTTTCATACAAATCAAGTGGATTTGACGTGGATATATTCTAAATTGAGTATCAGCTTTCAGAACTGAACTTTAAATCTTTCTAGTGAATCAAAAATATAATCTTAGTGAAATGTTGAAAACCTCCACTTGGTTTGCATATTTGGCATATTTAGTTTTTTCATTTCGTGAATTCATTCAACAAGGTATTGTCAGGGAGCAGCATGAATGCCATTTTAGCTAGAGAAAAGAATTAAGCATTCTACTAAAACTTATGTGCCTGAAACAAACAAAAGTCTCTGTAAGGTTAGGTACAAGCCATCTGACCAAACTCAAAATGCGGTTGTCTCGTTACTTTACGGTGTATGTTTGAAAAACTGTCAGTTTCCTTGTAAATATCTTAACTGTTCAGATTGCTGATGTGCATAAAGGATTGACAGAGGCACTAACATGTGAAAATATTACACATAACATAATGCTCTACATCTTAAATGCTATACAACATGTGATAATATTACACAGAACATATTACTCTATATCCTAAATGTTATATAACATGTGATAATAACACACAGAACATGTTGCTCTATATCCTAAATGCTATATAACATGTGATAGCATTACATAGAAAATGTTGTTCTATATCTTAAATGCTATACAACATGTGATAATATTACACAGAACATATTACTCTATATCTTAAATGCTATACAACATGTGATAATATTACACAGAACATATTACTCTATATCTTAAATGCTATAAAACATGTGATAATATTACACATAACATATTACTCTATATCTTAAATGCTATACAACATGGGAAAATATTACACATAACATATTACTCTATATTTTAAATGCTATAAAACATATAATATCAACGGAAATATTATAACGGTCCTTGAACACCTGTATAACAAGGCGTCTAACGCAGTTCTTGTGAATGGGAGGCGAGGAGACTGGTTTCGCACATCAGTTGGTGTGAGACAGGGGTGTACACTCTCTCCAACTCTTTTCAATATATTTCTTGAAGGAATTATGAGTGAGGCACTTGGAGGTCACGTTGGTACTGTCAATATAGGGGGCCGAACGATTACCAACCTTCGTTTTGCAGATGATATCGACGGGTTGGCGGGTTCACAAGCAGAACTCCAGGAATGGGTCAGAAGTCTCGATGAAACAGCTCTTGACTATGGTATGGAGATAAACGCTGGAAAGACAAAATTAATGACCAACAACGCTACGGGCTTCAACAACAAGATAAAAGCTAACGGTCAGGAACTCGAAGTGATTGACCGTTTTAAATATCTTGGGTCGATTGTCAGTGTGAAGGATTAAAATGTGAAGTGTTGGCCAGAATAGCACAGACAATAGCGGCGCTTGCACTGCTTAACAAAATCTGGCAAGATAAACGGTTAGCACTACGCACGAAAATCAGATTAATGCGTACACTGGTCCTGTCAGTATTCCTCTATGCGTGTGAGACATGGAAAGTTACAGCTGACCTTCAACGAAGGATACAGGCCTTCGAGATGAGATGTTTCTGAAAACTTTTAAACGTCACGTACAAAGATCGAGTTACAAACGAGGAAATACGAGATAGAATTACAACAGCAATAGGGCCTTTCGAAGATCTCTTGGCAACTGTCAAAATAAGGAAACTCACTTGGTACGATCACATATCGAGATCAAGTGGTCTTGCAAACACAATCCTCCACGGGAAGGTGCATGGCAGACGACGAAGAGGCCGGCCCAAAAAGAGATGGGAGGACAACATAAAAGAATGGACCAGTCTCCGACCAGAAGAGTCACAAGCAGCGGTATCTGACAGAAAGGGATGGCGGAGAGTTGCGAGGATGTCTTCATGTGTGCCCCAACGACCTCACCAGTTACGGGATGACCTGACCTGACCTAACCTGATAAAACATGAAAATATTACACAGAACATGTTAGTCTATATCTTTCACACCGGTTCCCATATAAGAACTAAGAGAACTCTTATCTCCACAGTTCATCCAAGAAAAAGTATCTCTCTGTGATCACACTGTCAATCGTCATGTCTGTTGTCTTAACCACGGTTATCGTCGTGCCACTGGTGATGGAGAACGGGCCTGTACATAAAAAGTATCAAAAACATGTAAGTAGATAAAATTGAGTGTGTGTGTCTGTGCGTGTGTGTGTAGGTGTGTACGTGTGTGCGTGCGTGGGCGCGTGTGAGTGCGTGTGAATGCATGTGAGTGTGTGTGTATATGTGTATGTGAGTGAGTGAATCTGATGTCTGTGTAAGTGAGTGTGTGTGGGTATATGTTTGTCGATAACACAAGCAAGCTCTGTTTATCACAAAGGTGTTCTCTTTGTCTGGTAGACAATGTGTACGTTTCTGTTGAGTGTCGGTCTGTTCTATACTACTCAAAATAATTCAAGTGCCCATTACCCAATTTCCCCAGACTGAAAACCCAACATGGGAAATTAGCAACATTTAACAACATCGTTCTTCATTCATTTGTACACCAGAGTGTGACAGTTCCATGTCATTTGTACACAGAGTGCCAGAATGTGACAGTGTCATATCATGTGTACATCAGAGTGTGACAATGTCATGCCATGTGTACACGAGATTGTGACGGTTACATGTTATGTGAATACCAGCTGGTGAAATTTTTTTCGTGTTATTTGTACACGAGAGTGTGACAGTCTCATGTCATTTTGGAGACCAGAGTGTGACAGTTACATGTCATTTATACATCAGAGTGTGACATGTCGTGTCATTTGTACATCAAAGTGTGACAGTTTCATGACACTTCTACACCAGAGTGTGACAGTTCCATGTCATTTGAACATCAAAGTGTGCCAGTTCCATGTCATTTGAACATCAAAGTGTGCCAGTTTCATGTAGTTTGGACATCAGAGTGTAACGGTTTCATACAAACAATGAATTTGTATGGGATAAATTGCTGGTTAATCGAACAGAGCCTTCTTTCCGAAATTTAGACTTGGGGGCTGCTCAAATAAAGATGGTCAGAAACATTACCGACATTTACACAGACCAGGCGACGTTACCTCTCGGATAAAAGCAACCCCATGATAGTGTGCTAGTGGATCGCCTGACACTTCTGTTGCAAGTCTTGAAATAATTTATTAATGTCACCAGCTTTTAGATGGTTACCTCTCGCTGATCCTCACATGGCGTCTCAGAGATGCTCAATAGTTGAAATCAGGTGAGAGCGTTGGCCAGTCCAAAACATCCCAGAGATAAGCAATAGGGTTTTAGATCAGGTGAGAGTGTATGCCAGTCCAAAACATCCCAGAGATAAGCAATAGGGTTTTAGATCAGACGAGAGTGTATGCCAGTCCAAAACATCCCAGAGATAAGCAATAGGGTTTTAGATCAGGTGAGAGTGTATGCCAGTCCAAAACGTCCCAGAGATAAGCAATAGGGTTTTAGACCAGGTGAGAGTGTTGGCCAGTCCATCCTTGCAACGATATTGCTGGAGGGAGTCATAAACTCCACCAGCTGGATTGTGTCAGTAAGACACCCTGTCTGTATCAATGCCCATGGCGTCCCACACCTTATTTACAATCTTCATGTCAGCAACTGGTGCCTCTGAATTGGAGGAATAAGGGAGTGTTCATACTTGGAATACATAGAATACATGGAATCCTAACATTCAAACAGGCATGAATAAATGGAATCCTGGTATTCAAACAGGCATGTTAATGTCTGTTGTCAGGTTGCCAAAGGTTATCGACTATTCGAAGTAGATATTTTAAACTTCCTGCGGCTTACTAGGCATAGGGGAAGGTACAAATAATTTGGGTACATTTTTACCATGAATTTTGAATTTTGCCAGGGCAGCGGCAGTTAAGCCTACACTTTTCAATTTCTAACTGCCAAGGAATATTTAACGTGCTCGACACTGAACACGGAAGTCTGATCTCACTACCCAGAGATCAGGGGTTCGATCTCACTACCCAGAAATCAGGGGAATTTTTACCAGAAGATCCACGTGAAAAAAATTCAGGTCTCCACTGTGATTCCAGTGTCCAATTAACTAGCAAATGGTCTCATACAAGTTCGTTCTGGATCTCATTAGTAATGAGCGACACGCCAAGCTTAGCACAACCGCCTTCGTCAATACGTTCGTTATGTAAAGAGATCTACTATGACCGGTAATCTTACTCATTGTGGACATTCAACAACAAGATACTGTCACACTCTGATGTTCAAATGGCTAAAAATGTGTCACTGTCATTTGTGTTGTGTCACTGTATCCTATCTGGACTTTGTGTTACGTCACTGTACCGAGACTAGACATTTGTCTTACGCTACTGTACCAAGACTAGACATTTGTGTTACGTCACAGTACCAAGGCTAAATATTTGTGTTACGTCACTGTACCGAGGCTAAACATTTGTGTTACGTCACTGTACCGAGACTAGATATTTGTGTTACGTCACTGTACCGAAGCTAAACATTTGTGTTACGTCACTGTACCGAGACGAAACATTTGTGTTACGTCACTGTATCATGACTAGACATTTGTGTTACGTCACTGTACCGAGGCTAGACATGTGGGTCATGCCACTGTATCATGACTAGACCTTTGTGTTATGTCACTGTACCGAGGCTAGACATGTGGGTCATGCCACTGTATCATGACTAGACCTTTGTGTTATGTCACTGTACCGAGGCTAGACATGTGGGTCATGCCACTGTATCATGACTAGACCTTTGTGTTATGTCACTGTACCGAGGCTAGACATGTGGGTCATGTCACTGTATCATGACTAGACCTTTGTGTTATGTCACTGTACCGAGGCTAGACATGTGGGTCATGTCACTGTATCATGACTAGACATTTGTGTTATGTCACAATGTCATTGCAAGACATGATACTTTACATAAACAGACGATACCTGACGATTGTACTTCTTGATTACATTGGAAGGTGATCGAAATCGAATCTAGAGGACCAGTCTGCAATTTCCTCAACGCTCGTCTTTTATTTATACATAGAAGCACACAAATTGGTCATGGCACAGTGACCACTCCAGGAGAAAAAAATATTGACTTTTAAAATATAATGTTCTTTTTAAATGTTACTTTATTGTGTTTAGTTGTTTGTGTTGAGAAGCAAGTCACATAAACACCATTGTCGCCTTCACATTGGTAACCTATGACAACCGACCAAAGTTCAAGGTTGAAATGACGACACAGTTTAACGTAACTAAAAGATGATTTGTCTTCTTGCTTGTTACCACAACACAATTGTTATCTAGGACCCGCTTGGAGTGTAGGTCTGCGGTTCTGTTGTTTCGCTCTCCTCAAAGATTGTCTTCTTTTAGCGTGGCACGCTAGCTACACTACAGGCCGTACATTTTCTGGTTATACTTGAACGTCTTGGATCGTTGAACACAAACATAACAAACATACTGAAGTGCCGTAGTTGAATGGAATTGAGTGAGTAACGTAATCGACAATCAGCCCTTATTTAGGAATGTTGTTTACGCATGCGCCAAAAGAAATAGCGCGTGAAAAATAAGTTTGCCACTCTATGATGAATCCCTATCCATTAGTTTGAATTTGCATTATGTTGTTTGTTGGTCTCTCTGGTTCACTTCTTCTTCTTTTTGCGTGTCCTGTTTGTGCCTTACCGCATCAGGTTATGTAGAGATTTCTGTTTGTGTTTCTTACAGAGCTTTACTGCTTCTGTTATTTCTGCTATCCATTATTTGTGTGGTCGACCTTTGACTTTGTATCCATTGTATCTCTTTAGCTTTGCTTTCTGATGGATACTACCTGGTGTGTGACATGTCTCGTCCTTCACGTGATTCTATCCATTATTGTTACTCCAAGAATTTTGAGTAGGCATTCCACCCTGTTGTCACAATGTTTCTTTTATCTTTACTTGTCCATGCCCAATGTGGCACTGGTAGCACAATGTGGATAGGAATCTCGTGTTGTATAGCGTTCTTTTTGTCTCCGTTGTCACGTGTTTACATTGTAATATCGGGGACATTTGTCCAATGATTTGACTTGCTCTCTTACATCTGTGTTGGATTTCAGTGTCTGTTTTGCTATCTTTAAGATTATGTTAGCGAGGTGCGTGACATATTTCACATGTTTTACTTGTTAATTTTGTATAAATATATTTGTTTTTGTTTCTGTTCTTACAATCGTCAGAACGTCGGTTTTCTCTATGTTTATTTTCATACCGTAATTCGTACTGACCTCATTAGGATTGTTGATATACCCCTGCAGTTGTTTTTCTGAGGTTGCTATTATTGCTTGGTCATCAGCAAAGAGAAGTTTATTTAAGTGATCACTGAGGTTGTTTTCCTATCTATTGTTCTCTTTTTTACATATTGCGTCTATATGTGCAATAAAGAGTAAAGGAGATACTACCTTGCCGCACATTGGTCCTAATATGATATTTTTCGGAGTGTCCTACGTTTGCTCTTAATGTACATTGGTTATTCATATATATATAGTTTTACGTATAATGGTCAAATGTTTATTTACTTCGTAACGTTCTAGTGTTGTCCACAGTTGGTATATGCTCACTCGATCGAATGCCTTGTCTATGAAAGCAACGTGTATTGTTTTATTGTACTCTATTGTTTTCTCCGCAAGTTGTCTGAGCGCGAAGATTGCTTCTGTATGGCTCCTGTTTTTCCTAAATCCCACTTGTACTTCGTTAAGTTGCGGTTCAATGATTGATCGTAGTCTTTTTTCCAGTACTTTACATAATTTCTTTCCAGTATGGCTAAGCAATGATATTCTTCTATATTTTGTGCAGTCCTTTTTGCTGCCCTTTATCCATATAGGGAGTATTATTGCACTTCTCCAGTCTTCTGGTGTTTTTTGTTTAATCCATACTATGTTGTAAAGTTTGAGTAGCCAGGTTATCACTACGTCTATGCTGCCTTGATTAGTTCAGCAGGGATATATCCGGTCCTTGTGACTAGTTTGATGGTGCCGCTTGTATAGCGTATTTTATCTCTGATTTAGTTATATCCGGTTCTAGCTCTGTAGTGATCTCTATATAAATATCTTGTGTTCCCGCTATTTCTCCAGTATTAAGTATGCAAACAGCGGCAAAGACCTACCTACAGAAATTAAACAGAGCACAGAATACTGGATTTACACAGAATTATTACTGAAGGTCTTAGAAGCACCCCGATCTGATAACTCGAAGTGGTAGCAGGCCTCCAGAGCCTCGGGGTGAGCGGAGAGAAGGAACAATGCTAAACCTGACAGAAAAATACAAGCGCATGAATAAACATCCAAAGCAAGGAAAAGTCAATGAATTAACAAAAAAAAACAGCATAAAAAGAACAAGCTTCATTCATCTATAAAAAGCCCGTATAGCAAGGAACTGTAAAATCATATCAAAATGTCCAACGACATAGGAAATGATACAGGTACAATGAAAATACAGATCAACAGCCCAACTTCACGATGGAAACGAGAATACCAGGCATCGATAGAAAGGGGGAAGAATCAGACCATGAATTGAGAGAGAAAACCCGAAAGCATATTGGAGACTTCTATCCTCAACCCATGTGGACGCACGTCTACACAGATGAATCATCAGAGGAAGCATTGAGGAAAGGAGTGGCAGAAATCGTCATATTTCTACAGGATGGAACCGTTATAGGAAAAACAAGTGCTGCCGGGGAGCCCTCGACAAATCTAAGAACAGAGCAATAGAAAGTAACTGAAGCAGTCAAACTATTGGATGAAAAGGGGTTAAAGGAAAACCCAATAGTATTTTTGTGTCACTGCATGACATTTTGCAAGCCACACAAAGAGAACTAAAAGATAGTATGGAGAGGGAACGAATATGCCAGCTAAATAAACTCTCAGGCAACAATAAAATCACGCTCCGATGGATTTCCGCTCACTGCAGCATACCTGGGAATGAATGGGCGGACAGACTGGCCAGGGAGAACAAAGAGAATAATTTACCCACACAGTATCACTGCCAGAAGTCAAGGCACACATTTAAAAAATATATATAAACAACAGTTGAAAGAGAGAATAAACAGCAAATACCCACAGGACCCAATCAATAAACTGAATAGGAAACAGTATACCACAATTTTCCTCCTCAGAGCAGGTCATTACAGATTAAATGCACACATGCATAAAATGAAAGCAGCACAAACTGCACAATGCACAGAGAGGATACCAGACTCCAGAACACATCCTGCAAACATGTCCGCTGCACCAAGGCTCACGTGAGAAGACCTGGCCCGAAGAAAGAAACATACTAGATAAACTGTGGGGAACCATTGAGGACCTGCAACTGACTGTCACATCATGGAAGCAGCCCATCTGGCGACATAAAACAAGCCTACGAAACCGAACGCAAAGAAGAAGAAGTAGCTCCTCGACATATTGTTGCCATCTTTTCATAATCTTTCTTTTGTCAAAACACTCTTCTCAGTGTTTCATTGTCTTAATTTTTGTATAGAAGTTTCTTAATGCATTATTTATGGTCTGAGTTTAGATTTTCTCTGTATTCTTTCCAAGCTTGTGTTTTCTCGTCTTGAACTACCCTTTTTCTATTTTTTCTTGCCAATATAAACTCAGAATAGTCCGTCCATAATTTGCTCTTAACCCATTAAGAACACAGACCAACAATTGGGAATGACATCAGGAAAGATGGAGCGTAAAATATAAAGTACAACGTAATTGCCGGCTGATAAAATCGGAGCATGCATTTCCTAGAATGCAAAAAGGAAGTAAAGAATGACAAGGCTAAAAACGCATGGCAAGAAACATGAGAAGCAGAATATAGAGTTGCAGGCGATCCCCAGATATATCTACAGAGAGTCGATATATGCACACATCGGTGGCTAGGTGAGTTAACATATACAGCAATGGAAACGTAAGACAACCTATTGTCAACTCAATTGAAAGGATGGACATTTCAAAATAAAAGACAATTTCAGATATAACTTTATCACGATATAAAGGGTAACTAAGCGGCTAGTCCGGCCAGTCAAAACATACTGACCAGGACGTCGCGTGAGGGTCAAGTGCAATACACTGACTACACCTCTCTTCCACGCAGCGTTCCTTTGAAACACTGTTTTTAAGGTAGTTAGGCAAATGAAATATACATCGACGTGATCCCCATAGCAGTGAGCTACACGCAAATGAAGCCAAGCTTAGCACAGCAGCTTGAAGGACACCGGTTCACATTCATCAGCACGCTCGCGATGGGATGCAAGCTACTGCAACCTACCGCAAAAACCCTTTTCAGGAAGCATAACAGAGTAAACATACTAATTTTGAGCATTCAACAACAATAACAACAACAATTGCTAAAGAAAACATTAATCGTCAGAATTAAAGTAATCTTATAGCTTAGTGTGGATACTACCTAATTAGTTTATGCATACTTGTCAGAGCTGCCTAATTATAAATGATTACCATCTCTCTCTGAAAACATTGTGTGCTCCACTATCAATTTTTAAAAGTGTTGTATGATGTTTTACATTTGCAAATTTTCTTTTCCTAATTCGCGTTGCTTTTGATAAACCTTTAAATGTGTGACATTTGCGTTTTGTATTTTTCCTTTTTCGCCGATTTGATTGATTAAATACTTTCTTCAGCTATTTATGCAATAGTCCGTGACTTTGAAATCTGTTCACCCAGTCATCACATCTATATTCTCGTCAGTACCATTTCTATATCTACAAAAGCTTCGAGAAACACTAGAGACAGTTGCTAACAAATACAACTCTAATGGTGGATGATCCAAATATATGTAAATAGAGTAATATTTTCACATACAATAATGAAGGTCAAATGACGGGAAGGAATCGAATTGTTCAGAATATAGTTCGATCTTGCACATAATACGACCCCAACGGGTTGATGGTGTTCTACACGAAGAATTCACAGTTTTGAAAATTTGTTGAATCAAAAACTGTCAAATTTAAGTTTTAATTTAATATCAGAGTTCAATAAGTTGACTTAGTTATTTGCCTATCACGATTAGTGACCGTCCTCACTTCAGTAGTGGTACTTGTAGGTAGGTAGGTAGTCTGCGTAGGCGACAAGAACCATCGCGTGAATCGTCCATTAACACGACGAGTGGCTGAGTCCCAGGATGCATGCAATGAGGATGATCTTTTCGAGTTGACCTAGCCAGGTGATGCCTTGACATCTCGGATGGCAGAACCATAACGGATCGAGTCGTTTCTAATTCTTGATGTTCATAGCCTGTTTTAAGAGCTGGTGGGAAGGGATGTCCTCGGCAAGGGGCATCACATGTCCAAATATGGCCAAACGGCAACCGTTTAGCTAGGTGAATGTGCTTCCGAGATCTTTCCGTTGAGTAACCTTGTCGCTTGAGACCCAGTCATACCAGTGGATTTAATAATCTGCCCCTGGCTCTGCATGTGAAAGGCGTCCACACGCTTCTAATCACTCAGCAGAATAGGCCAAGGTTTGGTCACCGTGCAGCAGGATGGAGATGATACGAGCTATGTAAATCAAGAGCTTGGTTGTCACTAAAAACCTCTACTGATTCCACACTCAATGCAGGGCGTTCACAGAGGAAGCAACCATGTCCAGTCTTCTAATGATGTCTGGGTAGCTTCGTGCATTCAAGCTTTATTTGCTGTTCAAGTGGGGTCGACATGATTTTCTCATCGACAACACTTCCTGTTGTGTATGAAGTTTCAGTCAAGGCCTTACGATATGTGGAGTCCTAATCTGTATGTAAGGTCTTCTAGATGCTTCGGTGGTTTTGTCGGAGTCTCAAATCTGATTAACTAACTTATTTATAGACTGATTAATTAAGTAGTTTATAGACTGTCATTTACAAACTTGTTTATTGACTCGGATTTAGTAGCTTGTTTATAAACTGAGATTTACTAACTTGTTTATAGACTGATTAACTAACTTGTTTATAGACTGATTTACTAACTTGTTTATAGACTGGCATTAACTAACTTGTTTATAGACTGTGATTAACTAACCTGTTTATAGACTGATTTACTAACTTGTTTATAGACTGATTAACTAACTTGTTTATAGACTGATTAACTAACTTGTTTATAGTCTGGCATTAACTAACTTGTTTATAGAGTGGGATTAACTAACTTGTCTATCGACTGTGATTAACTAACTTGTTTATAGACTGGCATTTACTAACTTGTTAATATAGTGTGATTATCTAACTTGTTTATAGAGTGTGATTTTGTATTTTTTAAATAGGCTCCGCTACTTCTGAACTTGTATTTGTGTGTGTATGCGTACGTAGATGTATGAATGTGTGTGTATATATCTATGGATGCATACATGTACGTAAGCATATGCGTAGATGTGTGTGTGTATGTGTTTACGTAATAATGTATGCATTTATTCATGTACGTAAGTACGTACGTAGATATGTGTGTATCTATGTGTGTGCGTGCGTGCGTGTGTGTGTGTGTGTATCTTTTTGTTGTTGCAATAGTGGTGTAGAAATTGAGCAGGTAGCATTCTCATGAGATGATTGAACCAACTTGTTTTCCGTCTAGATAGGTTATCTGCACAAAAGGTAGTTCTCGTCATATGCTAATGTAATCATTCTTAGTTCTTATTTCTTAGTCGACCTGTACTTCTCCGGGAGCAAATGCATCTGTGCAGGTCCCAGTTCTGGTATGAGCTGGATATAGAACGGAGAAGGAGTTCCTGCTTAGCGGGCTAGGCTTGAGCAGCTTAATTCTCCCCTGAGTTAGGTGGTTGCCCAATGTGCGAGATCATCTTAACAGACTCAAACACTAGTGCAAAGTACACCCACGGCCTTTTAGGCGCCATCTATGCTGCTCTAAACAAACCAGCTAACCATTGCTGGTGTTATGCCATGTCACACAGTTAATCGTCTCTTACGACATGCTCTCTGTGTGGCAGTGGTGCTATTCTTGTCCTTCTCATACACAAAGACCCCGGCAGACCACTCGTGTATGTAATCATTTCTTCTTTTATATATCCTCAGGATAGCATGACTTTTCATAGACATATCGATTCACATTTGATCATTTTCCTCTTCTTTACATTTGATAACGATCATGTTTAACATTGGTGCACAAAGTTGGTTTCAATATATTGGTTACTAGTTGTTTGGTTGCCATGCTAATGCTTTTTATGCTGTGGGGACAGTTGCAAAGTGACAGAAAAGCCTTTCTGACATGTTTCGATTTATCTACTTTCGCAAAAAATACATCTGCACTCTTTAAACTGTTGCTCCTGTGTTAATTGGACATTGTTTATTTACGTGTTTTGTGGATCTGGTGTTCAGTTAACCTTCATATGTTCTATTTTTTTAAATTTCCAAGCTTAATATCTTCTGTCTTCGATGTGCTAAGCTTCATATTTTCTGTCTTCGATGTGCTAAGCTTAACACCTTCTGTCTTCGATGTGCTAAGCTTCATATTTTCTGTCTTCGATGTGCTAAGCTTCATATCTTCTGTCTTCGATGTGCTAAGCTTAATATCTTCTGTCTTCGATGTGCTAAGTTTAATATCTTCTGTCTTCGATGTGCTAAGCTTAATATCTTCTGTCTTCGATGTGCTAAGCTTCATATCTTCTGTCTTCGATTTGCTAAGCTTAATATCTTCTGTCTTCGATGTGCTAAGCTTAATATCTTCTGTCTTCGATGTGCAAAGCTTAATATCTTCTGTCTTCGATGTGCTAAGCTTAATATCTTCTGTCTTCGATGTGCTAAGCTTCATATCTTCTGTCTTCGATGTGCTAAGCTTCATATCTTCTGTCTTCGATATGCTAAGCTTAATATCTTCTGTCTTCGATGTGCTAAGCTTCATATCTTCTGTCTTCGATGTTCTAAGCTTAATATCTTCTGTCTTCGATGTGCTAAGCTTAATATCTTCTGTCTTCGATGTGCTAAGCTTAATATCTTCTGTCTTCGATGTGCTAAGCTTAATATATTCTGTCTTCGATGTGCTAAGCTTCATATTTTCTGTCTTCAATTACATAGTTGTATCGGTGAGTGGAAAACTATCTCAATCTGCGACATTTGTAACGTATTTAATGGCCAAAGATTTGTCAGGAACAGAGACAAGAATAAATTAGAAGCAGTGCACACAAACCACCCTCAGAATACATATTATGTAGCTTGTAACAAATGGTAATCTTCAGATTTCGAAAGGACCATAATATATTAAGAAACCATATGGTCAACAAAACTAAAGATTGGAAGAAATAAAAATGTTAAATGCGATAAGAAATGCTAAAATAACTTGGGTTTTCTGTTTCACAAGGGCCTAACAAACGAAAAACAGAGAAATGCTAAAATAACTTGGGTTTTCTGTTTCAAAAGGGCCTAACAAACGAAAAACAGAGAAATGCTAAAATAACTTGGGTTTTCTGTTTCAAAAGGGCCTAACAAACGAAAAACAGAGAAATGCTAAAATAACTTGGGTTTTCTGTTTCAAAAGGGCCTAACAAACGAAAAACAGAGAAATGCTAAAATAACTTGGGTTTTCTGTTTCAAAAGGGCCTAACAAACGAAAAACAGAGAAATGCTAAAATAACTTGGGTTTTCTGTTTCAAAAGGGCCTAACAAACGAAAAACAGAGAAATGCTAAAATAACTTGGGTTTTCTGTTTCAAAAGGGCCTAACAAACGAAAAACAGAGAAATGCTAAAATAACTTGGGTTTTCTGTTTCAAAAGGGCCTAACAAACGAAAAACAGAGAAATGACAATCACCGGTAGCTAGCAGTTACACATTCTGTGAATATTTCTTTAGTCTGAGGTTGTTGAAGATGTGTGTAATCTGAGTTTGTTGAAGATGTATGTAGTCTGAGGTTGTTGAAGTTGTATGTAGTCTGATGTTGTTGAGCTTGTATGTAGTCTGTGGTTGTTAAAGATGTATGTAGTCTGAGATTTTTGAAGTTTTATGTAGTCTGAGATTTTTGAAGTTGTGTGTAGTCTGAGATTTTTGAAGTTGTATGTAATCTGTGGTTGTTAAAGATGTATGTAGTCTGAGATTTTTGAAGTTTTATGTAGTCTGAGATTTTTGAAGTTGTGTGTAGTCTGAAATTTTTGAAGTTGTATGTAGTCTGAGATTTTTGAAGTTGTATGCAGTCTGAGTTTGTTGAAGATTTCATTAGTCTGAGATTGACAGCCACTTTCTTTATATATTTTCCAGTTGACTTCTAAAAAACGAACAAGAACAATTGTATATTTCAGTTGTTTGTTTTCGTTCCATGTTTCTATCCCGGGAGCATGAGAAACGGCTACCACATCCAAGGAAGGCAGCAGGCGCGCAACTTACCCACTCCCGGCACGGGGAGGTAGTGACGAAAAATAACAATACGGGACTCTTTCGAGGCCCCGTAATTGGAATGAGTACACTTTAAACCCTTTAACGAGGATCTATTGGAGGGCAAGTCTGGTGCCAGCAGCCGCGGTAATTCCAGCTCCAATAGCGTATATTAAAGTTGTTGCAGTTAAAAAGCTCGTAGTTGGATCTCAGGCGCAGGCGGGCGGTCCGGCTCGCGCCGATTCACTGCCCGTTGTCTCCTGCCTACCGCCTGCCGGCTCTCTCCCACGGGTGCTCTTCGCTGAGCGTCCTGGGTGGCCGGCGCGTTTACTTTGAAAAAATTAGAGTGTTCAAAGCAGGCCTCGGCTGCCTGAATAATGGTGCATGGAAGAATGGAATAGGACCTCGGTTCTATTTTGTTGGTTTTCGGAACTGGAGGTAATGATTAACAGGGACAAACGGGGGCATTCGTATTGCGGCGTTAGAGGTGAAATTCTTGGATCGCCGCAAGACGAGCTACTGCGAAAGCATTTGTCAAGAATGTTTTCATTAATCAAGAACGAAAGTCAGAGGCGCGAAGACGATCAGATACCGTCGTAGTTCTGACCATAAACGATGCCGACTAGCGATCCGCAGGAGTTGCTTCGATGACTCTGCGGGCAGCTTCCGGGAAACCAAAGTGTTTGGGTTCCGGGGGAAGTATGGTTGCAAAGCTGAAACTTAAAGGAATTGACGGAAGGGCACCACCAGGAGTGGAGCCTGTGGCTTAATTTGACTCAACACGGCCAACACTGAAATGATTGACATGCCGAGACCACTCTTCTGGGGTCTAATATTGAACTGGTGCTGGACTTAGACCCCCAGAAACCTGGGGCTATGCCCCCTGTGGCCCGGTTTTGTCTGCATCCAGTGTTTGATAAAGGAATTGACGGAAGAGCACTATCAGGAGTGGAGCCTGAGACCTAAGTTAACTAAACACGCCAATACTGCAGAATGACTATCAAAAAGTACACCTTCGTGGGGTCTAATAGAGAACATGTGCTGGAATTAGACCCTCGAAAATCTGGGACTACCCCCTAAGAAACTTGATTGTCTCGCTAAGGGAATTGACGGAAGGGCACCACCAGGTGTGGAACCTGCGGCTTAATTTGACTGAACACGCCAATACTGTAGAACAACTGACAAATCGAGAGCACTGCCGTTTGGGTCTAATAATGAACGTACGCTGGTATGAGACTCACGGATGACAAGTCAGCTCTCAAACACTCAAATGAAAGAACGCTACGGAAATCGTGTTTAACTCCGCAGAAACCACAGATTTCAAATACCTGGTCATTGATAAACAAAAGCCCTCAATAAATTCGTCTGACCAAATAGTGAACGGGTGCTGGAAATAGATCATCTGAAGACAGGTCAGTTTTACCCTACAAATGACAGGGCGTTGCTACGGAAAACCAGCTCAAATCGAGAGGAGCCGCAGACACTTTGGTTCACGTACCAGGCTGATAAGCCAAGGGCGCGAGGCTACCATGTGGGGGATTACGGCCGAACCCTTGTAAGCCGCAATCCCGCCCAAAATCTCAGCACCACTGCAATGGGAGGCCCCTACATGCTCGGGACCTGGGGCTTGCGCCCCAGCCCTATCAGGTAGAGCCACAGTAAGAGGTCCTTGCCACCCGCCAATCAAAGCAGCCGGACAACTGCTTGATACTCACCCTAAACGGCGATGGGGTGCGAAAACACCAACCAAAGACTTAGTACCTGGTCGGGGTGTCGAAAACAGTAGAGCAGCCACCTCACTGTGAACTGTCAAGACTCAACCACTGACCATGAGAGTTGTCCGCACACCAGGCGAACAACATCTCTGTGACATTACCAGGCTTGTCCTCTGGCTGAATGCACTCCGGCTACGATATCTACCTCTGTACGTTATCAGCCATATAACTATCATACTGGACGCAGAAGAGATGCAGACCAGCGGACATTGCACACCTGCCCCACTGTGTCAACACCCTAGGTGGCGGGGAATGCTAGGCGTACCATCCCTGCATAGAAGCCAAGAAAATAAAGGGAAAAAGAGATACCCCACTCACATGCAAATGCTACGTTCCTGGCAGGACGTGACGATCCTGGGACACAGACACACTGGACTGCCTCTCTTCCGGGTAAACCAGTCCATCTCATATATCATCACATATCATCATTGCACCCTATAGACACGAGTAGTGAAGACTCGATAGTCTGGTAAGACAACTTCCATAAGAGAGAAAACTCTGATCGTAAACAACTGCTGCCTTGCAGATAGGCTGGGGACAGCCAAAGGCTAAGGAGGGCATCCCTACAGAAACGCCTGTTGAAATCGGATGCACGGGGCCGCAAGCCTAACAAAACAGTGCAACGTAAATCACAGTATGATGGCAGTACAACCTATTAGAAAAAACGTATGGCGCTCATCCTGCGGAGTCCCGCCAGGCAGCGATAGTGCCGGGCCTCACGCCTCGAAGGGGCCCACCCTTGACTACTGGTGGTCACCCACCCATGTGTCGTGGAGTCAAGGCACATGGCTATGGGGCAACGTCTATTGGCCAAAACCTCAAGACCCTCAAAATACTACAGTGGAATGCGGAGGGAGTCATTAACAAAAAACTTTCCCTAACACACCACCTGCATGAAGGTAAGATTGACGTGGCATGTATCCAGGAAACGCACCTCAACAATAACCATAAATTCTCAATCAGAGGATACCAGACCTTCCGTCTAGATAGAGAAGGCCACAAAGGAGGGGTCCTGATACTGACCAGAAACAGCATACCGAGTAGCGCGGTACCTGTCAATCACACCGGACAAGCAGAAATTGTAGGAGTTGACATAATGGCTCAAGAGACGAAGCTCCGCATTTTCAATCTGTACGGACCACCAAACAGAGACCTATCGCTCTCGAGTATGGAGGTCAGAGACTCCAACTGCATAGTAGTTGGAGATTTCAACAGCCACTCGGAGAGATGGGGATACTCTGACACAGACAGCAGAGGTGACGAAGTGGAAGATTGGGAGATAGATGCAAATCTCTCCCTAATCAATAGGCCGGAGGATAGCCCTAGCTTCTATTCAAGAACATGGCATACCACCTCGACTCCAGATTTGGCCTTCTCCACACAGGACATACACTATAAAATAGACCGCCAGGTGCTAAACCAACTGGCAGGTAGCGACCACAGGCCGATCAGGCTAACCATTGACATGGAAGTAGGCCCACTGGAAACAAAACCGCTCCCACGTTGGAATTACAAACGAGCCGACTGGGACAGATTTGCAATCCTGACAGATGGGCTGTGTGAAACCATCAACACACGAAACACCAAAATGAAGCCCATGGTAGAGAGCCTAAGCAAGGCAATAATGCAAGCCGCCACTGAAACCATCCCAAGAGGAGCTAGGAAAAACTATAAGCCCTACTGGAATGATGAGTTACAGAAAGTGGAAGATGCAGTAACAAATGCTAGGAACATGGCAGAACGAGAAAAATCCATGGAGGCAAACATCGCCCTCAAAGCCGCCGCGGCGAAGTACAAACACACTCTCAAGCAAACAGCAAGAGAAAGCTGGAAAAATAAAACGGAAAGTCTAAACCTGGACAAAGAAGGGAACAAGCTATGGAAGCTAGTCAGAGCCATGAATGACGAAACCCCGTCAAAAAAACAAATTACTATCAAGCAAGGCGAGAACTTGATCACAGGTAAGAAAGCCGCAAACGCCTTTGTCGATCACTATGCCAAAGCAAACCACATCGAGGTCCCTGCAGATAAGCATACAGACATTAGCGAAGAGCTAAAGGGACACGAAAACATAAATACGGCTCCTGAAGAGCACATGATGGCCAAACTAACAATGCGCGAGATGGAAGAGGCTATGAGAACACTAAAGAAAAGGAAATCTCCCGGAAAAGACGGGATAACAAACGAAATGCTGATGGGGCTGGGCCAAACAGCGAAGAAGAAACTACTATCAGTCCTGAACCAAAGCTGGAAAAGGGGTATTGTACCCCAGGCATGGAAAGATGCAATACTGGTACCAGTGCCAAAAACAGGAAAGGACAAAACAGATCCAAATGGATACAGGCCCATAAGCCTACTGAGCTGTGTCGGCAAGCTGATGGAACGGATGATAAACACCAGACTGATGTGGCATCTGGAAGAAAAACGAATACTAATTCCACAGCAAGCCGGCTTTAGACAGCACAGATCCACTGAGGACCAGGTCATCCTCATAGCCCAGGAGATAGAAGATGCCTACCAGGCACAGAAACACACAGTAGCTGTTTGGGTGGATCTGGAAAAGGCATTTGACAAAGTCTGGAAGGATGGACTTAGAGTCAAGCTAAGAAGAAGTGATGTCTGTGGGAAGATGTACAAGTGGATCAACCACTACCTCAAACAAAGAACGGCCAGAGTCCAAGTACAAGGGCAGACGAGCAAAAAGGTGACACTCGAGCAGGGAGTACCCCAAGGGGGAGTATCGTCACCCACACTCTTCCTGGTATATATAAACGATATTACAGAGAATATACCAAGAAGAGTCCATAGCTCAATGTTTGCAGACGATCTGGCTATGTGGACCTCTGAAAAGAATCTCACCATAGCAAGAAATCGGATGCAGACGGCCCTAACATCGCTGGAAGAGTGGGCGAACTCATGGCTGGTCAAAATAAACGAGGAGAAAACCACGTGCACAATATTCTCGCTCTCATTAAAACCCCAAAGTACCAAATTAAGTCTAAATGGCAAAATCCTGCAGCCAAACGACAACCCAACCTATCTGGGAGTCACATTTGATCGGCGCATGACATGGAAAAGTCAGATTGAGAGAAACCGAATGAAAGCCAGAGAAAGAATGGCGATCATGAGGAAACTTGCTGGCACAAGCTGGGGAGCAGACGAAGGCATACTAAAGAAACTGTACACTGGAAGAGTGAGACCAGTTCTCGAGTATGGCATTGCGGCATGGACAGCAGCAGCGAAGGCGAACTTCGATAAAGTTAACAAACTTCACAACCAAGCTATGAGAATTATAACAGGTGGCATGAAGTCAACGCCAATTGTAGAACTTGAAAAGATTACAAAACTGCAATCCATGACCGATAGAAGAGACTGCAGAGCCCAGCTGCAGTCAGAGAAACTCCGAAGACTGACGGACCATCCAATGTACCAGAGACTAAACAATCTGGGAAATGGGAAACTAAAGCGGATAAACTTTGCAGAAATAGCCAAAGCAAAGATGCACGAAGATCCCATAAACGCACTAACAACACCAAAACCCATCACTACTGTACGAAAACCTACTTGGAGGCAGGATATATTTCCAGAGGTGGTAGAAAATATACCAGGTATTGCAAACAAAAACTGCCAGACTGAAAAAGAAAGGAGAGATACTACCCTAAGCTTCATAACGAAAAGCTACCCAAGCATGGACTGGACCCATGCATACACCGACGGTTCTGTAACAAACACTACACAGAACGGAGGGGCAGGAGCATTCCTGAACCTACCAAATGGCAGAAAAATAACACTGTCATTCTCTACTGGTAAGTACACAAGCAATTTCAGAGCGGAGGCAGAGGCACTGAGGGCGGCAGTGGAAGAAATGGTAACACACAGTGAAAATGAGAGCCATATAGTCCTGCTGACAGATGCTCTCGCCGTAGTCACAGCGCTAAAAAGCCAGAAAAACACTGAGCTTAATGACTTAAGAGCAGCACTCTGCAAACTGTGCCAGCAGTCCGCACCAAAAAGGGTAGTGGTACAGTGGGTTCCGTCACACTGCAACATCCAAGGCAACGAGGAGGCAGACAGACTGGCAAAAGAAGGTGCAAGGCTACCACAAACAGATACCAGTATGACGTACGAAGAGTCAAAACGGCTTATCAAAGCCAGATACATGAACAAATGGGAAACCGAACACACTGGTTACACCAAAAACGATGCCTATTACCAGTTGAACCGAAGAGAGCAGGTCGTTGTCTTCAGACTTCGCACTGGCCACAACAGACTGAGGTACCACCTATTCAACAAATTGAAGATAGGGTGTACCGACGAATGCCCGTGCGGTACTGGTAAAATGACCACTGAACATCTGCTGCAGAACTGCCCGACATACGAGGATCAGAGAGAGCAGATGTGGCCATTGCCAGTGGAACTGCAAGACAAGCTCTATGGTAGTGGCGAGAGTCTCAGGATGACCGCCGCTTTTTTCGAAAAAATAATGGTTACTGTCTGACTGTGTACGCAGAAGAAGAAGAAGAAGTATGTAGTCTGATGTTGTTGAGCTTGTATGTAGTCTGTGGTTGTTAAAGATGTATGTAGTCTGAGATTTTTGAAGTTGTATGTAGTCTGAGATTTTTGAAGTTGTATGTAGTCTGTGGTTGTTAAAGATGTATGTAGTCTGAGATTTTTGAAGTTGTATGTAGTCTGAGATTTTTGAAGTTTTATGTAGTCTGAGATTTTTGAAGTTGTGTGTAGTCTGAAATTTTTGAAGTTGTATGTAGTCTGAGATTTTTGAAGTTGTATGTAGTCTGAGGTTGTTGAAGATTTCATTAGTCTGAGATTGACAGCCACTTTCTTTATATATTTTCCAGTTGACTTCTAAAAAACGAACAAGAACAATTGTATATTTCAGTTGTTTGTTTTCGTTCCATGTTTCTATCCCGCTATCATGTTCAACCCCGGGGAAAACATTATTCAGCTTGGCTTGTCTATGTGCAACCACGTGGGAAACATTATACAACTTGGTTTTTTTCTTTTTAGTTGTAAAGTTCATTAATAAAGACTTCTAGACACGCGCAGAACATCTGCTCACATCCAACTTGTACAATATAAATAAAGAAAAAAAAATTAGCAATTAAAGTTTCTTTATTATTATTATCTCATAACACTGTTTGAACAATGGAACTGCAAGGCAGTGAGTAATGAAATAATTGAGAAAAAAATTAGCGTGAAATGATTATGGTTGAAATTCTTGATAAAAAATCAATGTGAAATACATATTGTTGAATCTCCTTGGAAAGAAATCATCGTGAAATAATTATGCTTAAAACTCTGGGAAAAACATTAAAACAGGAAAAGTAATAAGTGAGAATAGGAAGGCAGCTAATCTATTCAATCAGTACTTTGGCACAGTCTACACAAAAGAATACTGCTCCAAGATCCAAGAGCTTATATATATATTTTCTTAAGAAACATATATACAGATGGATTAAGATCAATCTGCATTACAAAGGAAATGGTTTTTAAAAAATTGGAGGGACTGAAAGAGGATAAATGTCCAGGTCAAGATGACATTCATGCAAAATTGCTGTTTGAAGTTAAAGAACAACTAGCAAAACCATTGGCTATATTATGTTTTCCATCAGTTACAAAAGGGATTGTTCCAGAGGATTGGAAAGATGTAGGAGTGATCTCCTTATTCGAAAAGGGCAACGCATTTGATCCAGTTTAACGATCATAGTCTGTAAACTGTTGGAGTCAATAATTTAAAAAAATATTTTAATGAATTTAAACAAGTTTAATCTAATCAGAAATAGCCAGCATGGATTTACTAGAGTGAGATCGGGCTTAACAAATCTATTAGAATTCATGGAGGATTTTACTAAAATGATAGATAAAGGAAAGTCAGTGGATATTATTTATCTAGATTATCCTAAGACCTTTGATAGTACCTCATCAAAGATTATTTCGAAAGTTAAAATCACATGGAATAGGTGGAAAAGTTACCAAATGGATTGAAAATTGGTAAACGGGAATAAGGCAGAGAGTGGGCAAAAATAAGGAGTTTTCAGAGTGGTGTGAAGGAAAGAGTGGTGTGCCACAGGGCTCAGTTTGGGGACCAATTATGTTCTTGACATATAAACGATTTGGACATTAATATGGGATCCTTGATTGCAAAATTCGCTGATGAAACAAAACTATGCAGTAGTGTCTCATCTAAAGTAGAAGTGGATATGTCGATGTAGCATTTAGATCAAATTCGAGAATGGCCTGTCAGCTGGAAAATGCAGTTTAATGTACAGTCATCCACATGCGAAGATGCAATATAGAACAAAATTACAAAATGGACGTGAAACATATTAGAATGATAGAAAAGGAAATGGACCTAGGCGTTATAAAAGATCAAACAGGTAAAGTGAAAAAGGCAAATGTAGTGTTAGATATGATACAAAGAAATTTTAAACATAGGAGCAAGGAAGTGATAGTCAAACTGTATTAAGCATTAGTTAGACCTACATTGGAGTACAGTGTACAGGTCTGGGGTCCTTATCGTAAATGGAATATAAACAAGCTGTAAAGAATACAAAAAAGAGCGACAAAGCTGATAGTGGGATTCCAGAATTACAGATGAAGAAAGTCTGAAAAAAATCGTCCTGTACGTGTCTAGAAAATAGAAGAATTAGAGGTGACTTAATACAGGTAAATAAGATAATCAAAGGAATGGATAAATTAGACTATAATAAATTTTTTTTAAATACAACCACCGACAAGAACAAGAGAGCATAGCTACAAATTAACTAAAAAAAGGTCCAGATTAGATATTATGAAATATTTTTTGATTCAGAGAGTGGTGAATACTTAGAATGCATCGCCACAGCTAGTAGTGGAGGCAGGGACAATTAATGCATTTAAGAATATATTGGAAGCACATAGCTTTTAGATCAAGGACATGTAAGGGAAACTGCTTGTTTACAGACTCTGCATAGGCTTATCAACCAGTATAAAAACGTTAACTTAAGTTAAGTTATGCCGAAACGATTTCATTAACATTGTTTTGAACACGATGAGATGGCTAGCACCAGTCACATCCTACCTCCAGTCGCCATTAACCGCATGTTTGGAAGGTACAGTGTTCTGATTCGTTGCAACACTCGGATGATAAATTACATTGATTGGGTGAATAAACTATTCGTGTCCAGAGTTGGGATTATCGTACTGCTTTATTTAGTTGAATGTTGCCTTACTAGCGTGCTTGCAGCCAATATCCGTAGGAATAATATCTGATTTATCACTCCAGTTTTGTAAAATCACATTTGATCTATTTGCGTGCCTGTTCTTAATGTTACATCGCCATTCAATGATTGTGACAGATATCGAAATTATCATGAACTACAACAACAGAAACAGCTCTGTGTCAATAATCTCAGATTTTTAAAGCTGCACCAGACAACACGAGGAAGTCGTTGTGCTCTCATACCCAACAGTCTTGGAAAAAAAAAAGTCTTCCGATGCCAAAATCGTCTACAACATAATTGACCATCTGGCAACATCATATGGAGCGGGTGTAGTGCTCTAGTAGATACCTGGCCATATTGGAGTCCCAGGAAATGACAAAGCCTATGAGCTGGTCAGAAGCGGAGCAACACTACCACAACCACTACCTAGTATAATACCCATACTTGCAGACAGTTCCTAATAAACAACTTTAGACAGGAATGATTACATCCCAGACAGGCCGATTCTATTTTAGACACCGCTCAAAAGCAGATCCATAGAACTCAGCCCCGCAATTGAAAAGAAGTGACCACAGTTTGATCATCAATCTGAGAACAGAAATATCTTAATAGAATTCATTCACCTAGTGAACCAAATTTAAGATGATGTCTTCTCCATAAAAAATCAGTCGGGTACCTCCTGATGCTGTGCCCAGGGATAACCGACCTGTGAAACTAGTTGCTCTCACCGCACCCTACTACAATCAACATAGTCTTCACATCACCACAACAACTGATGAAGACATGTGCTTTTACAGGAGAGCGTTGGAATGTCGAGAGCTACCAGCTCACAGTTTAAGGGATTATATCATCATTATCATCATCATCATCATCGTAATAGCCATCATGGACCCCATCTTCAGATTCAAAACTTTCAATCAATCATCAAAATCTGTCAGCTCTTTGATCACAGTTCGTCAACAAATACACGCCATGTCCTCCTGTCTCATGCCATCAATTGAAGCTGTGATACCGTCTTTCCTGCTTCCCTTTGCGTTTGTCTTGGGCTCATTTCTGCAGATGCGAATGCATCTACTTCTCTTACTTTGGGGATTCAAAGACAGAGAATATCTTGTAATGCTATCAGTTGGTTTCATTTAGGTGTGTCCTATCCAACGTCAGTGTCGTCTCATCACTTTATTCTATTAATATCCTTCTGATTCGTTCCAATAAGTCCATTTTACTGATCTGATAATACCACTTCAATCTCTATTCCTCTGAGGCACCGATTTTTGAAAGTATGTAGCTGTTTCGTTTTCGCTATTGTTGTTCTCAATGTTTCAAAACGGAATTTACATTTAAGTTGAAGATTATTTTTGTTTTGGATTTCTTTCTTTTTTCATATGTTCTTGTTGCCTTTTGCGTAATTTGTTTATATCTTTAGCTGTATCTTCAACTTTGTCTGTATTGCTTTGAGTTTCGTCGCTGCACTCGTTCGTCGATTAAAATGACAAACATCTTTTCCAAAGATCAATACGATTTACGCTATTTTATAATTGCCGCGCGCCATCTTGTTTCTTGTGCCATTTAGTCCTTAAAAATAAGTCGTCCGATGTGCAATGTTTTTTGTCATTTGTCCGCATTAATCCTTTTAATTTGTGATTTAACGTATCAATACTGCTATTTTGTGTAATTAAACTAATCAAACGATTCATATTACATTATGTGTGTGATCATGCTTTAAAAAGTTACAGTAATACTTTTATATAATGGATTTTAAGTGTAGTGAGAAAGTTATGAAAATCGATAAGGCTGTCAGCTTAGAAGAGGAGGCTGAGCATAATGACAATGAGCAAGGTATTTCACGCGCTGAAATATACTGTAAGCTAGATATACTCGCTTTACAGTTAGGATAATCCTAAAAAGCTGAGATGTCAGTGAACATTAAAAACACTACTCTAGTGCACACAAAACTGATTAGAAATAGGCACAATTTAATTAGTGACAACGCCAATTGTAGAACTTGAAAAGATTACAAAACTGCAATCCATGACCGATATAAGAGACTGCAGAACCCAGCTGCAGTCAGAGAAACTCCGAAGACTGACTGACCATCCAATGCACCAGAGACTAAACAATTTGGGAAATGGGAAACTAAAGCGGAGAAACTTTGCAGAAATAGCCAAAGCAAAGATGCACGAAGATCCCATAAACGCACTAACAACACCAAAGCCCATCACTACTGTACGAAAACCTACCTGGAAGCAGGATATATTTCCAGAGGTGGTAGAAAATATACCAGGTATTGGAAACAAAAACTGCCAGACTGAAAAAGAAAGGAGAGATACTACCCTAAGCTTCATATCGAAAAGCTACTCAAGCATGGACTGGACCCATGCATACACCGACGGTTCTGTAACAAACACTACACAGAATGGAGGGGCAGGAGCATTCCTGAACCTACCAAATGGCAGAAAAATAACACTGTCATTCGCTACTGGTAAGTACACAAGCAATTTCAGAGCGGAGGCAGAGGCACTGAGGGCGGCAGTGGAAGAAATGGTGACACATAAAGAAAATGAAAGCCATACAGTCCTGCTTACAGATGCTCTCGCCGTAGTCACAGCGCTAAAAACCAGAAAAACACTGAGCTTAATGAATTAAGAGCTATGCCAGCAGTCCGCACCAAAAAGGATAGTGGTACAGTGGGTCCCATCACACTGCAACATCCAAGGCAACGAGGAAGCAGACAGACTGGCAAAAGAAGGTGCAAGACTACCACAAGCAGATACAAGTATGACGTACGAAGAGTCAAAACGGCTTATTAAAGCCAGATACATGACCAAATGGGAAACTGAACCTACCGGCTACACCAAAAAACAATGCCTATTACCAGTTGAACAGAAGAGAGCAGGTCGTTGTCTTCAGACTTCGCACTGGCCACAATAGACTCAGGTACCACCTATTCAACAAATTGAAGATAGGTGGTACCGACGAATGCCCGTTTGGTACCGGGAAAATGACCGCTGAGCATCTGCTGCAGAACTGCCCGACATACGAGGATCAGAGAGAGCAAATGTGGAACCACAAGACAAGCTCTATGGCAGTGTCGACAGCCTCAGGATGACCGCCGCTTTTTTCGAAAAAATAATGGTTACTGTCTGACTGCGTACGAAGAAGAAGAAGAAGAAGAATTAGTGACATAGAGAAAGTGTAAAAAAGCAAAGTTTGAAAACCAAGTTAGTTACAACATCTCTGTCAGCTAGGGTCTGATCCAGGTGAAATGTTAAACTTTATTTAATAAACTGCAGGCTCACCTAGCAATGTGATCAGACGAATAAACATTTGCAAATATCAGGGGCTGGTTTGACACATTTAAAGAAAGGTCACATTTCCATTAGACGGGTAGAAGCAGATGTTTCTGACATAGCAGCTGATCAAGCTTTTTCACTGCAATTTGAAAAATATTATAGAAGTTGGTGGCCACATAAAGCACCAGGTCGTCAATGTAGATGTCGAGCAAAAAGGAAACATCAATGTAGGGAATTAAAACTATCAAAGATCTGCTTACTCTGTTGTTGTGGGATGATGTAGCTAGGTTCTCCAAGCAAAAGTCTATGATCATTTGTTATTTCTAAAAAAACTTGGAGTTTCTGAAAATGACGTCAGCAGTCAATGACGTAGATAAAAAAGAAACCGGCTTGAATGGATGACGTAGAACGTTGAGCAGGGAGAAAAGTAACATACGAAATAAATATCACACTGAAAAATGAACACAATGTAGGATTCCGATGCTCGATTCCATTTCCAAAATTGATATTGATTTACCTTATGACATAAAATATTGTGAGAACACGCTCGAGAGTTGAACACATGATAAAAGAACGATATTGGCTTCAATGACTGCATGGTTGTTATTGATACCATTAGGCAAAATATGTATTTCATTCTATGGAATTGAAAATCACAGCACAATGAAAAATATGGTGCACAAAACATATCCAAATATGACCCACGATTGGTGGACCGCCATACATAAAGCAATAGGAATCCACATCAGGCGATGGAAGCAGATGGAATCATACAGTAACCGGACAAAAGCTGGAAGCAGTCTGTAGGGCGTTACACCGGATATCATGAGTGAATTCTATGAAAATCATCCGGCGTCCTCAATAACACACATCTCGGCAGCGAATGTCCAGGTAAACAACATAGGCTGAAGGCAGACGGAGTCGTATGCAGCCGGGCGGAACTAGTGAAACCATCGTCCATGATCAGTACTGGCCCTCTGATCAGGAAAGAGCTGGCCAATGATAACCCCAGACCCATCAACACAGACCCCTGCAGCGATAGCATGACTGCGGGGCGGTGACTTCGTGGAGGCATGAACATCTCAATCGTTCGCTGGTAACTTTGTGACGAAACTACATGATCGGAATGTAACACTGGTTGTCTAAAGACTATGCAGAGTCTTTTTGGGTAGTTGTGGTCGGGAGGTCAGACACTCGTCTACTAAAGCGATAAACAGAAACGATGGACTATCTAATCCCACAAGTTTTAAAGTGACCCCTGGTCTCACGGGAGGGAGGACCAGAGTGCCTGAATACTGAGTTGTCTTCTGTGGTCTTAACTAATGTCTTACTACTGATTCAAGGTAGCTCGGGACCAGAAAGTGAGGATAATGACAAGCACAGTTCCTTCCTCACTATAATCCAAATACAGCACAAGTTACATCATCGAGCCGAAACGGTATGTTGATGTGGCCTTCATCTCTTCTGATGGGCAACTAATATACACAAAACACTGTTTTTCACCCCTACTTTCAATTTCTCCCCATACACTTTCATTTTTTGTGTTGTTGCCAGATGATAGATCATCTTTCATAGTTATATTAACTGAATTCGTACAGTAGAATAAAACACCACTTATCTTAGCCTTGTCTCCAACTACCCTATCTTTCCTTGACATTGTATTTCATTCTATCTAAAGTTCACTATCTGCAATTTCCTCATATGTTTATGATTCTTTTAACGCTATTATATTTGGTTTTTCTTCTTCTACATACAGTTTCAATTCTGCTCTTTTATTTACTGTGCTTCTCACATTTGCATAACACCTTTTACGAGTTTGTTATTTTGTTGCTTTTCCAATGTTTCCTTTTCCTTATCATTTTTATAATCGGGGCTTTACGTTGGGTACGGTAAATGTTGTCCATCTTGAGACGCTCCAATACGCCACTGTTTGTCAAATCGTGTGTGTGAGCGAGCATTGTTGTGTTCAAGTATTGCCTGCTTGCCATTAAACACCCAGCATTCGTGCTCGAAATTTCTTCAAAGTTTTCAAATATCGATTGTAGTTATGGGTATTGCCGTGCTCCAAAACGTCAGGGTGGGCCTCGTCCTCGCAGTTGCCAGCACATGGTCATCATCACTTATCCCGCCGAGGCGACGACTTTTGATCGGTCGACCGTTACGAGCTTTGTCCTGCAAATTCGTTATGGCGGGATTGTCGCCTTGTACAACCCCTGCCAATACTGACATCTCCACAGACGTAACAATATACCGCAGTTATTCTTTGATGCATGACGATGGACACACAACCTTTCGCCTTCGGGAATTCAATTACAGCAGGTTTCTTCAAACGTATTTCCATATAGACCGCCATTTTACTGTGCACATGCGTCACTTCTCAGGCGCATGCCACTACATCATACATATATCGTCACATCATTTGAGATTATTGTTACATAGGTATCAAATTGCTCTGAGCACAGTAATCAAAGTTATGAAGCTGGAGATCACTTGTACTTCAAAACATCCAGGACTTGGGACTGAGACTCCCAAAGAAACAGGAACATCTGTCTGAAGAGACAGTTTAGCCTAAGAGGATGTCACTAAAGAATTGAAGTCAAAATCTTGGGTCAAGTGTGTTGTGCCGGTGTTGTACGTCTCTGGGGAGTTTAAGTTGTTTACCTGGATCAAGTGTGTCGGGGGTGTTTAGGTTGTCTTTCATGAGTCAAGTGTGTCGGTGCTGTATATGTGTGGGGTGTTTAGGTTGTCTCTCCTGAGTCAAGTGTGTCGGTGGTATATATGTGTGGGGTGTTTATGTTGTCTTTCCTGAGTCAAGTGTGTCGGTGTTATGCATTTGCGGGGAGTTTAGGTTGTATTTCCTGGGTCAAATGTGTCGGTGGTGTACAATTGGGAGGAGTTCAGGTTTTATATTCTGGGTCAAGTGTGTCGGTGCTGTACATTTGTGGGGAGTTTAGGTTGTATTTTCTGAGTCAAGTGTGTCTGTTGTGTACATTTGTGGGGAGTTTAGGCTGTATTTCGTGGCTCAAGTGTGCTGTACAGTTGCTGGACATAAATGTTGGTGCAGAGTTTCTCTAAAGTCACGCAGGCGTCCTTGCTCTTGTGGCCAGATCTTCTTGTAGCATTGTAAACTTGCACTAGTAGTTGATCAAGTTGCTTGCTCGAGAGATCCATTTTATTTTATATCTTGATATTTATTGAACACAAAGTGTAGGCCTCACCATATTTTTATTTTATTTTTTTTCATTTCATCTCTCCTGGAGACACGTGACTTCTTTTAGACATGTAAAGTGATAGATACAGTGATTCAGCAGACAATTTGACTTGTGAACAAGTGATCTGAAAGACTGCCAGAACGGACAGTGTAAGTTGTTAGCTGGATACGTCATCGCCATTATGTTGATTTCTTACTTGCTTTTGAAACTAAAGTCCGTCTTTTAATTCATGAACACGGTCCGAAGCAATTTTCTACTAAACTTCATATCCGATTCAAATGATTGTTCGCATGCATCCTTAGAATACCCATGAAGGTAAAACATTGATAGTACTTAGTCCATAGATATTAAGAATTTTGCACATCGGCGAATTCCTTTGATCTTTTAGTACTATTGCAAAGAAATGGCATTACAATTTAAGATAAGATTACAGTACGCAGCTTTATTTCTCGTCGTATTTTGTTCATAGGCGTATCTCCTTAATGTCTTGATAGATAAATTGATTGGTAGTGTTGCTCTTTATGTACAATCGTAAAAATGGCATCAATATGCAACAGTTAGTACAGCCCTTCGGTCACCATTAAACACAAAGTTTGTATCAAATGTGCACCTAATATTTTGTTGCTTAAAGAATTTGAATTTTGAAATGTATTTGTTGCCGTTGTATGCACACTTAATTGTTTTGATAAACATAAGCTAATTCATCCGTCTGCTAATCAGTATGTTTGCCCTGGCCGTTATTCTAACTTAGAACATTATCACACTCATCCACATCATCATGACCACACACTGCAAATAATATAGCACACAGCAGATGGCATATTTATTATATAATATTCATATAAGAAAAAATTAGTAGTGAAATTACAAACACAGTACAATACATATCATCTTAACTAATTATTCCTAGATTATATATATGTTAATATAAATATTAAATAAAGCGGAAATTTTAAGCATAAGATATTGAGGGAATTCCCAACTATCATTATCAAGTTCTATTGTCACACACACTTCTCAGATCTGCTCCCTCAACACACCCTCAAAAACTCTTCCTCACTCAAATCCTCTCAGGTGGACGATCTGGACATACCTCGTTCACAATGTGTCCTGCTTACAACACACATTCAGATTATCTATTAATACAAAACTCACACACCTACTTGAGCAATCCTGTTCTATCACTAACATTCGTGCAACAGTCTATCAATCGCTCCTCTATCTAAGTCGGTGAGCTAAACATACTATCTAAATTCAGTCTCTCTCTCTCGCTCTCATCTCTCTATCCAGCTTCCTCTTCATCCAGCCTCCTGGGCTAAACTTTGTCTCGAGTTAAATACACTCAAGCAAAGTCAGAGCTGACCAATGGATCTCATGGGATCGACCTATTAAGTCTTATTGGAACGAAATACTTTGCACACCTGTCACTCATCTCCCCCTACCCAAAATCGGAAGGCCAGTGGTCAGCTCCTACTTGTCCACATTCTTTGCCCCAACTCTGTTCCCCTATTTTGAGACGGTAAGTGACCTTGACATGCATTCAGGTACCTTTGTTATCAGCAACCACATCACCCGTGTCCTAAACTCTTTGCTCCGGCGGGAACTGTTACATGTCCACACAATATTATATTAATCATTCCGAATATGTCGATTCAGAGAAGTTGATAATTGTTACTGGCTGGACAAATTGTAATCCATCTTGCTGCCAGTACTGATCTTCTTCCCGGAGCACATGTTCAACACACTTCTTCCAGAACTGAATGTCTATTTTTGAAAGGTACTCACGTGTCAGCACTTCAACATTTCACATTATAAATGTGTTGTTCTGTTTGGATATAGTAAGGCTACATGCACAAAAAACACATTTGGATCTGACATGATGTTTAGTAGAAAATTGCTTCGGACCTTGTTTTTGAATCAAAAGACGGGCTATAATACTTCAATCTCACTGCTAGAGCAAGTTGTTTGAGAAAATGGTCCACTCAAACAATGGCTATACCCATCCAACTCTTCACGCTTAGGTTCTTAATACTACATTTCTTGTTTATCTAAAAAGACAAGATTAATTGCATCAATGGATATGTACATCAAAATGATAATGCAAATATGTGCCAGGGTACTGTCCTCACTACCTACAACAGTTTTAATGTGTTGCTATATTCTTCTTCTCCTTCTACAAACCATTGGCCGCGTGTTTTTCCCGGTTGCACGGTGAAGTAAAACGAAGATTGACAGTTATTTCGCACGTCCTGCTGAAAATGTTTTTGTCTCCATAAAATGAAGTCAGCGAATGCTTGTGAGATTAACTTCTTATTCAACTTTTTTTTTAAGTTTACAGTTTATTTGTGGAGCAAAACTGCTACGACACGATACATTTTCTAACATCCAATTGTAATTTTCACACTCAGTATTGTTTACGAGCCAGAATTAATTGAACAGATACCGTTTTGAAACATTGAAATCAGATAAATTCGCTGTGCCTGAAAAAGAACGAGAACAATCTATGTGGGTGACCAGTGTGTGAACATCGAATACAATGTTTTTTGTTCGGCGGAACAAGCCACAATATAAACTAGTTTATTTTAATATGCGTTGCGAGACGTTATTTGCACCTTTGTGGTTTACTCTGTCCCCCAAAAATATGGTTGTTCAAACTACTTTACGTGAATATACCTTTAACCAACCAGCATACATATATATTTATATACTATATCACCATCATCATTATGAATGCGAGTATGAAATCATTCCCAATTTCCCAATCCACCATACTCACCGGACTTGGCACCCAGTAACTTCCTTTTGTTCCCAAACATGGAGAATCCGCTTCGTGGACGTCATATTTCTGACGTCCAGAATTTGATTAGTAAACTGTAGACGTAGTCCATGACCCGGATGGAGGAGTTCTACAATCAGGGCATCATGAAGGTGAAGAACAGTTGGTAGAAATGTATCTCTTGCAGACTGATTACATGATGAAGGACTAAAGTTCACTCCAATTTGCAGGTATATACATTGAATGTTTGTTAATGTGTTCAACCAACCCTCGTAACTCTTGACGCTTATCATCAGTAGCTTGTGTGAGTGTTAGTGTCACTATGTGTTTGTACACGCTAATCGTAATACTGTCACAATAGTTTCTCTATACAATAATACAGATACCTTTCTCGTGTGTGTTACAGTGGATACTCATTAATTGGTGAATTAAATACAGAACCAAGTGAGCAGTAAGCTTAAAACAGCTGAAAAAATTCAGCGGACGTTTTATTTGAAGTGCTTAATTTCAAACCTTTGTACCGTGCGGAAGGGTGTAAAGGTGGTAATTGGTTGAAGTAAACTCATAATTACATGTCACGAACATCATTCTTCGTGTCTAGATACAAATGTTACATTACTGCCAGGATTGTATGTGATTGTCTCTGCGACGTCAGGTTTTCTGTTATTGTAATGAAATAATTTGGTTGTCTTTCTCTTTTGTTATGTTGATTGTGGACAAAGCAAAAAACATGGCTTTCATTGGCAAACGGTTTGTGTTGAAAAGCCTTATTTTTCATACACAGTTCATTATTTATTGTGGAGTGTGTGGCTTTGGTCATGTGACCTGAGTTTACGAACTCAATGTACTAGGTTCTAATTACGTCACACTTTGTTTAACAGACCAGGCATGTCGGGAGTTTTTCTAAAACATGACCGCGTCTCTCAGTACCCCTAGCTCTAACTGGATAACTGACGAATTCAGGAGACAATTTTGAAACAGCCGCCGTAGCTACCAAGTTTGTGCTCTCTCGTCCGAACTTTCTGCCATGAAAAATACTCACAACACATGCAGATGCAATCAAGTTGATTCCATGGGTCATTTTCTATTTTCACAGTATCTCTATTTTGTATCAGAATCACTGTATCCCAACTATCATCGTATCTGAACTGCACGGTGACACTAACTATGATGTCGTCCAATTGACAACGTAGAGAGAGAGAGAGAGAGAGAGAGAGAGAGAGTAATAAGTGGGTAATACATCACCTCAGATAATAATAATAATAACAATGTTCGCTTAGGCGTCTGAGGCTCGTTGCGTCGTTCGGCCACATCAATGAACCAGAATTGGGGCGTGGCTCCAGGCCTCGTCCAGGGCGGAGGAGGAGGTTGATACTTGCTGGAGCCATACTGCCCGGGGATGGCCTCTTCTGTGCCTCCAGCCGGTCGGGGGAAGACTTTTGGCGCTGAGGATTGACTTGTGTAGTATCGTGTGGCCAGGGGTTTCCTGGTCTAGCCGTACAACATGACTGAACAGAGAAACTCGACGCCGGTCAAGTGTTTCCTGGTCTAGCCGTACAACATGACTGAACAGAGAAACTCGGCGCGGGTCAAGTATTTCCTGGTCTAGCCGTACAACATGACTGAACAGAGAAACTCGGCGCGGGTCAAGTATTTCCTGGTCAAGCCGTACAACATGACTGAACAGAGAAACTCGGCGCGGGTCAAGTATTTCTGAGATTAGGTGGAGGCTTGTTTTACCAGAGACCTCCACGTTGCGGATGTAGTCTTTCCATCGGATGCCAAGGATACGCCGCTGGTTGCGCATGTGAAAGGCTACCAGACTCAACTCAACATGTTATGTTTCAGCAATGTCCAGGCTTTGAAGCCGTAAAGCAGGACTGGGACCACACAGGACTAGGACCACACAGGCCTGGGACCACACAGGACTGGGTCCAGACTGGACTGGTAGATGTATTATTGAAATGCGAACTAACTCCAGTTCTTAACAAATAGTTTTGATTGCCACCTTTTGAATATGTACTATAGAAATCAACACATATAGACCTCAGCTAATAAGGAATAAGCTAGGAAGGTTATGCGAAGTTCAACCTGTAACAGTCAGTTCGGTATTAGGTTGACAAATGATAAACTCCTTCAGTGATCCTGGATTTCACAGATGGTCTGGCACTCCTGAATTCTAACGTAGAAAAAGCGCCGGAGACAATATACCTTTATTGCTGCATAGTCAAACAGGTAGGGTTTGAGATGAATGCCTCTGCAACTAAAACCGTGACTCTCTCGCACACAGGGACCGATGTTCAGCTCAATGGTCAAGGGATACAAAAATTGAGAATGTTACCTATTTAGACAGTTAAATGGCGCAAAATATAGATGCGGCAAGGGAAATGCTCACCCGAACCATCTTAACCTTCAAATCCTTCAACCAATTAAAGAATAGTTAGAGATCTACATCACTGAGTAGACTTGTCTAGCTCAGGAAACTGGACTCTAGCATCATCTCGATGCACACATTTGGTTGTGAAATCTGGAAAATGACAAAGACGCTTGAAATTAGATTGAATCCATTTATAAATAAATGCCTTAGACTACTGAGAAAGACTTTTGCGGTCCACCAAAAATATGTTTCCAATGTCACCACGAAGATATGTTAGGAGTACACCGGAAATGATGTTGTAGATGAACAGGCGATTATGTGCAAATCTAGCGGCAAATTGAAGCGTTGTAGGCATAGAGAGACTCTATACAGAACTATCACCAGGGATGGTGCAACCATGAGACTAGAGAACATGCAAGAACTACAGATAAAGGCGACAGACCGATCGAACTGGAGAATTTTGAGTTCTATCTAATGCGCCGTTCTTATCTCTAATATTAGAGAGAGAGAAAAAGAGACAGAGAGAGACAGAGAGAGAGAGAGAGAGTTAGAAAAAGAGAGTGAGAGGGAGAGAGAGAGAGAGATAGAGAGAAATAGAGAGGGAGAGGGCGAGAGAGAGATACAGAGAGAAGGAGAGGAATAATAAAAAGAAGAAGAAGGCAGTGAAAGAAAAACATTTCTGTTAATATAAAACACATTTGAGACAATTCATCATCATCTAGAGCATGTTCTTTGCCGAACGTCGCTACCAGCACAGCATGTCTGAAAGAAACTCGATCTCTTACCAATTTTCCAGTCTGTTTCAGAGTCGAGTTGAAGCCCTTTATGACATCTTGGTGCCATCGCCTTCTAGATCTGCCTCTGCCTTTCTTGCCCGGCATCATGCCTTCCATTACCGTTCCCCAAGACCGTTGTGTCTTTTGATGTGAACAAAGTGTTTCAATTTTATGTTCATTATGGAATTTATGAACCAGATCTCCTCTCTGCGCAACTCTTGTCAAATGTGTACTTTCGTATTTTTTTCGGTCCATGGTATTCTGAGGACTTCTATAACATTTCCACTCGAGGGACACGATTATCTACCTTATGGTTTGGGTAATTGTCCATATTTCGCAGCCGTATGCAGCCACAGAGATTCTCAAAATGTTTTGTTGTTTTGCTGATTTTCTGCCACAGTTTCTTTAGATGGTGCATTCCCATTGTTAATCTCCTTCTGATTTGAGCAGTTGTTGACAAGTCTGGAGCCTAGATACTCGAAGTTCGTGACCAGTTTTCTTGTCAAACCCAATTTTAATTTATGTTGACTTCTTGTTTTGTCGGTGGTCATTAACTTAATTTTGTTTATGTTACAAACATGTTTTATCTTCGCTGCCTCTGCTTGCGGTTGTAATTAGCTGATCTAATTCCTCTGCACTGTTTGCAAGTATTTCAGTAACGTTTGAGCATCTTAGCTCTGGGATCTTGTATCTGCCGATTGTAAAGGGAGCATAGCTTTCGATATTCTCATCCTCTTTAACGCTCCTCATTGTGCACTCTGCATACATATTTAACATGTATGGGGAGAGGTCACATCCCTGCCTTACTCCCGTTTATACTTCGAACCAATATTCCGTTTAACTAGATACTCTGACAGCAGCATGTTGTTCCTGATATAATGATTCGATCAGATGGATTATATGTACTGGAAACTCAATTTCTTTCATGATTTTCCAGAACTTCTAATTTTTCATGCAATCGAATGCCTTGGTGTAATCGATAAAACATGTATCCATATCTACGTTACACTCTCTTCATTTTTCACAGATGTTCCTCAGATTAAATATGTGATCTCTGGTCCCTCTGTATTTTCTGAAGTCTGTATAAGCTTCAGGGATTTTTCTTTCTACTCTCTTCAATATGATCACCAAGATGATCTTGCTAGCGGGGCTTATTAGCGCAATAGTGTGACTTTTTGTGCACAGCTTTAGGTTGCCTTTCTTTAGGACAGAAATACAGATTTATCTATTTGAACCTTTGTTCACACAGTGCTGTGCCATATCCTCTTGCACAGTACACGATAAATGCAAGCACTGTCCTCTCTCCTGCTTGTATTATTTCCGCATTCTGGTGATTCTCATTTCCTAAGGCTTTTCATTGTCGAGAGTACCAGGACCAACGTGGGCTCAGGTTTTATCTCTTGGATCGATATTTTTGTAACTGGATCCTTTGAGGTGTCTTCGTACATGGTTCAGCAGTACTCCTTTCATCTTTTCAATATATCTTTATTTTATGTTATTATGTTGTCCTCTTTATCATTGATGACACGTGGTACTGGTTGGAACTCTTTTATCAGTACGTTTATCATCTAAATGGCATCTCCCACCTTGCCCTTAGTTCTTCAATGTTTTTAGATGTATCCGTTTGGTATCTTGTCGTGTCTTTTCTTATTTCTCTTCTGACTCTTCTTGCAGTCTCTATATGTTGTTCTGGTTCTATTAAGTTCCTTGTGCAATAATTTTCTCCTATTTTCAATTACCTTCAGTGGGGGACGGCGTGGGCTAATGGTTAAGTAACACGGCTCACAATCCGAAAGTGCTGAGTACGCTCCCCATTACAACAACCCGTAGAAAATGCAGGATGAAGCAGACTCTTACATAAAATGAATGCCGAAGTCGGATGCACTTGATTAACAGGTGCAACATTAAAATATAGTGCAACGCACGGTGCCTTGTGAGAATAGAGAAATAAGACGAACGCCAAACAAAACCACTACCAAAAAGTTTCATTCAATGTTTCTTCCGATACGTAGCTCTGGTTTTTCCGCGTCACTCTGGAAATTACTTTTTGCGCAACATAGATTAACATGTTCCTTGCATGTGGGGTCAACTCGTCCGATGTCATCTCTTGTTGGATGGCCATTAACGCCTCAAACTAATTGTGTACACTTTTTCCCTCCGAAATACTTTTCTTGCCAACTTTCACGTTGAAATCTCTTGTGGTAAACAAGATGTTGAGACAATCACATAACTTAAATATGTATCAATAGCGAAGAAAGAACAATTTGCATCAATATTTTCCTTGTTTTCTTTTAGAATTTGGTAGCTAATGTATAAACAAGGAGGACTGCATCGGTAGCAGCAAGTGAAATCAAAGTCAGGTCATCCGTCTTGCAGCTAACACTTGCCGTCCGTGATCACGCTTAAGGACAGAGTCTGGGCCAGCATGCAGGGCAAAATGGAGTTGAGACGATACGTCTCAGCTAGATGTTGGGTGAATGACCCCGGGGACGACTCCATGAAGGGAATGTTCTTTTCTCACCCCTGATTTCCAGAAACAGGTGTAGAATTGTCAAGCTGAGAGTCCTGAAGGTGCAGGCCACAATGACCGAAGAAAGAAATGCCGCGCCGAATCAGCGTTGATGAAATTCTCTAAAAGTGTGTCCGTCAGGAGACTTCGGTGTTGGTGACTGGGTCTTGCTAGCACACTCAATGGATGCGTCGTTGGTTGCACATATGAAATCCATCGAACCGCTTCCGATCCACCTGTAAGACATTTGAGGTTTCGGGGCCGTACAAGTCGGTTGGAATGACATGATATGTAGAGGCGTAACTTGGATTATGTGGTGAGGCTCTGCTGGGATCAGACTCTGTGCTAAAATGTAATGGTTGCTGCTTGAAGACCGACTCTCCGAGTGATAGCCTGGTTTCTGGATGTTTCAGAAGTCAGTCTACTGCCCAACTAGCAAAATCCTTGGTTGGATTCACGCGATTGCCGTTGATAGTGATTACCGTTGCAAGGGGACTACTGCCAAGACTTCAGATCTTGGTCTTCGTCCATGAAATATGCTGCACCAGTTGTGAAGCTGGCTGTTCAAAGTGTTCCGAGGAAAGCTTGACAAGTCCTGGCCTACGCCTCTACAAGCACTGCGCCATTCCAATCTTCTTGTATGGCTCCGAAACATGGACAGTCTTGTAAAGTGATCAGAAGAGTCTTGAAGAAATTCATATGCACAATCAGCGGCGCATCAATGAAATCCACTGGTATGAGCTGATTAACAACGCTGAAGTCATCCGACAGACACATCTTGAGTGTATCGTTTCTATGATGAACCTGCGCCGTGTCTCTGTCGTCGGTCATGTGACCCACCTCACCAAGAATGTTCTGGTCCACCAGATCCTGCACCTGGCTTTCTAAATCAAGTGTGGGGGAAAGACGTTGTCCCACATAGATGCGCCCCATGGATCGCCTTGCAACCCCTTGCTGTGACCTAATCAACCGCACCTCGTCAGAACGATACGCTTCATGGACCTCGGCCATCAATCGTGGTCACAATCAGCGGGACGACCGGGTCACTTAAACGGTTTATTACTAGTATTCTCAATAACACATTTAGAAGAAGGAAAGGCATTACGCATTTAATGGGAGATCTATATGCTAGCGTTGCTAATAATAATATCGATTTTGAAGAAATCAATGGTAAACCTGAAATCTGGACTAAGAATGTCAACGGAGAATTATGTGCATTAAATCTGCTGGTGATTGCTGGCAACATGTTTGTACAAACATAAATATACAAGACAACATGGACCACATAATAGAAATTCAGACTGGCCAAATATATATAAATAATAAGTTTTAATCATCATTAGGCGAAGTAAAAGTATGTGGAGTAACGGACGTGACATCAGGTCACCAACTTTTGATATCCAAAATAGAAGTAAAATTGTGAAGATTAGCATCAAAATATAGCCACAGACAATAGTTCAATGCGCTAATTCTCAACAACAAGGGCAAACAAGATACAATGAAAGTCACTATAACAAATATGTATCAAATGTAGAACAACTAAAATAAATAGAAGATACAGAATTGCGCTGGCAGCAGATAAACAAAAATGGACTTCACAGAATTTTGGCCTCCTCTTTAAATTGTGCAGCTACGAACGAACAACATGTGTATGTCCTGATATGTACATAGCTTCAGCGATCCTTGGTAATCTGTTCCCCTCAGGGCCCTTTTCAGGGCTCACAAAACGCACAAACCAGCATCACGGCCCTTTTTAGGGCCCACAAAAAACAACAAAACTGCACCCTGAAAGCTAGACACTTATTATTATTATTGTACGGAAACCCGTGTGGTCATTGAATGGTGTAAAATTTCAGAATGAGTGAATTAACGCACAAGAACCAAACAATGAAATTAGAGAATGGGTGAATTAACGCACAAGAACCAAACAATGAAATTTCAGAATGGGTGAATTAACGCACAAGAACCAAAAAATGAAATGAGAGAATGGGTGAATTAACGCACAAGAACCAAACAATGAAATTTCAGAATGGGTGAATTAACGCACAAGAACCAAAAAATGAAATGAGAGAATGGGTGAATTAACGCACAAGAACCACAAAATGAAATGAGAATTGTGGCCAAGTTCTAGGGATAAGAATCACGAATAACAATAGAAACTATGGCAAAGAAAAAAGTAAGAAAATAGAAGAAGACAGGTATAAAGACAAGAAAAACCAGGAATGCTAGAGCCAAGGCTAAAAAAATACAAAAGCCAATGAAGAGCTAAGAAAGCCCACCAGGAGAGACAAGATAAAATACGATCTTTCTTTTTTCGTTCTGAAAAGGACGTTTTCTTACGTAGTGTCGTAGTTCACAGAAAACGTGGATTTCTGCGCCTTTCGTGACCGACACGGCGGATTAAGCACGGCATTTTTTAGGTCCAAGTTTTCTAACAGTTCTTGATTACTGAAATCATACTTAACAGATATTTTCACATTAGATCAACTTGCTCCGTTACAGAATGTCACGTCTAGCCCAGCAATATAAATGCCCCGTTAATAATTTCATGTAGGTGCAACATTGCATTTGGTTCACCCCTACCATCTACGTCTGGAATCTACTAGATGTCGTTCATCTTCTGTGTGATCACATTTCCTTTGATGGACCTTTCGTGATTTCACCGCGGAACTGTGGGAGATGAGACAAGCACATGACTAATGGAGCAACAAGTTAGATGTCACTGAGACAGTGGCTCAATCGTTGAGACGACCAAAATGACTGCTGGCGGGATCAACCAGAGAAATAGAGTATCGACCTTAATAACTCCAGCCGATTTCCAAAAGACTAATAGAACCGCTGGCCACCTGCCGACAAGACCGGCAGGATCAATCAGAAAGCTGTCAGGCACACATATAGCTATGGTACATTTCGTCCGGGGAGCCATAGCAGGTCTTAGTGCAAAACGAATTTCCCCAGCTCCGACGATTTCCAGCAGACGAATTGTACCGCTGGCAGTCTGCCACAAAGACATACACTGCGTAAAAGCAGAAAGGACCTTTTGAAGCCGTTACCAGCATTTAATTTGACATTCCCCAACTCCAGAGATAGATAGATAGATAGATAGATAGATAGATAGATAGATAGATAGATAGATAGATAGATAGATAGATATATAGATAGATAGATAGAGAGAGAGAGAGAGAATAGACGAGACTAGACGGTTATGGATCTTTGCTATTTTGCTTGCTATCATCGCACCACCGGCAGACTGAGAGATTCCCGATACGTATATATATTTACACATCCACACACACAGAAACACACAGAGAAACATTAACACTCACACAGACAGACACTACGCAACAAATCATAGTCTCTCTCAGTTGCTGGGAGGCAGATTGTGGCAAGCCTCGCACACACACACACACACACACACACACGCACATACACACACACACACACTGCTTAGCGAGACGGAAACACGCCACAAGAATAGATAGATTGGTGAGTGGAGAAGACAAGCAGACGAAGCTGCTGCAAAAGGAAGTCCCTGAACAGCAGGACATGGGAAGCTAACAGGAAAATATAAGCAAGTAAATGACTTTATTAAAGGACTCAATATGGGGAGGACGAGATGTGGGTGGACAATTATGAAGACGTTTCAAATATATATCTCCGAGGACAATCGTCAGTGGGTTTGAGCAACATTCATGAACTAAAAAGAATGACGTCCCAGAGATCAAACATTGATTGATTGATTGATTGATTGAGTTAAATATGCCAGTTCCACTAGATCACTCAGACATTCGGTCGGCGCAAACAGAACTGCAAGGTAATCGCGAGAAACCAAACGAAGAAGAAATTAGAAAAGTCATGATGCTTTTAAGAGATTAGAAAGCCAAAGGTCTAGTTTGTTTTGGGACAGATAGAAATACTATTATACTGGAAGAAGGAGCAGCGCATGAGCTGCAGGGGTCAGCGACCCATAGCTGACTGCCAGCGCCAGGGCCAGCGAAACAGAGCTGCCAAGACCCTTCTACACCTCCACGCGGTGATCCTGGATAACAGGCTGAAACAGGGCAGACTGGCTAAGGAGAAGGGATCGAAGAGAGAATGCTAATCCGGTACTCACAAAATTCTTGCTAAAGTCGGATGTATTGGACCGAAAGGTGCAAATATCGCAGTCAAGCTGTAAACTACGACACAACGCTTTCCGTTCTCTGAACTACATTCTGCTACTTGAGCCCATTTACTGTTTGGTAGAGGGAGACTGAGAACGAACGACATCAAGTCATACTGGAAAAAAGGCTTTATTTTCAATTTCCAAAGTAGGGAGATCTGCAGCAGTGCACAAACTATAGGTGAATAATGCTATTGTCAGAGGCCAGGAAAATATTAAACACCATCATTCTAGAAGAGAGATTACAGAAGGCCACAAACAATTGAAAAAACTTTTGGAAATCTAGAGAAAAAAATCTACTTTAATGAAATACTTTGTAAATATAGTGAGAAAACATATACTTTATTGAAAACGTTTGTTAATATAGTGAGAAAACATATACTTTATTGAAAACGTTTGTAAATATATAAAGAAAAATTATACTTTGTTGAATACGCTTAGATTTATACTGAAAAATATAATTTATGTTATATGTGTTCACAAAATGCCCCTTTAGCATAGTGGTAGAGCGATCACTTTTCACGGCAATTCGTAGGTCTAGTCCCAGTTACCGTCACGCTCCACTCAACCCAGTTGCAAATAGTTTCCTGACTTGCTGATAGGTAAGGAAAGTTCGCGAGGACGGGAACTGGCCACACTATCTAATAAATAGCATGTAGGCTCACACATTGAAGTCTCCAACACTTCATCGCTGACAGTAGTGTCTGCCATGTCTTTACGGCTTAAAAAAGAAAAATATACAACGTAGAAAAAGTGTATACATTGATTGGATAGTTTACATGGGACCAAAATGCTGAGCAGCGGATGAGCTGCAGTGGTCAGCGACCCATAGCTGACTGTGCTAGCGTCAGGGCCAGCGAACCATAGCTGCCAAGACCCTTCTACACCTCCACGCAGTGATCCTGGATAACAGGCTGCAGCAGGGCGGACTGGCTAATGAGAAGGGATCGAAGAGGGAATGCTAACCCGGTACTCAAAAAATGATTGCTGAAGTCGGACCGAAAGGTGCAAATATCGCAGCCAAACTGTAAACCACAACACAACGCATTCCGTTCTCTGGACTACATTCTGCTACTTACCGTTTCAGGGTCTGGTAGTGGGAGATTGAGAACGAAGAAGAAGAAGAAGAAGAAGAAGAAGAAGAAGAAGGAAAAGAAGAAGAAGAAGAAGAAGAAGAAGCAGAAGAAGAAGAAGAAGAAGAAGATAGTTGATACATGTAGATGGCTAGCAACAATTGGGAATGTAGAACAGATAAAATGTTCTACTGTTCCTTAGTTGTCGCAAGGCACGTTAGGCTAGGCCAGTTGTCAGAAGAGTTGAAGAATAAACTGACTTATCTATATGATATGTTTGATCATACAGAAAGAGAAGCAACGAATATTTTGTCTTTTATCTGGCTTTGTCTTTCCTTGGTCAGGTCATCCCGTAACCGGTGAGGTCGTTGGGGCACACATGAAAACATCCTCACAACTCCACGCCATCCCTCTCTGTCAGATGCCGCTACCTGTGACTCTTCTGGTCGGAGACTGGTCCATTCTTTTATGTTGTCCTCCCATCTCTTTTTGGGCCGGCCTCTTCGTCGTCTGCCATGCACCTTCCCGTGGAGGATTGTGTTTGCAAGACCATTTGATTTCGATATGTGACCGTACCAAGTGAATTTCTTCTTTTGAAAATTGCCAAGAGATCTTCGAAAGGCCCTTTTGCTGTTTTAATTTTATCTCGAATTTCCTCGTTTGTAACTCGATCTTTGTACGTGCCGTTTAAAAGTTTTCGGAAACATCTCATCTCCAAGGCATGTATCCTTCGTTGAAGGTCAGCTGTAACTGTCCATGTTTCACACGCATAGAGGAATATTGACAGGACCAGTGTACGCATTAATCTGATTTTCGTGCGTAGTGCTAACCGTTTATCTTGCCCGATTATTCTTTCCTTGGCTGTTACATAATCAGGACTGTGTACACAAAACATTGTTTGCTCCCTACCAATAAACTCACAATGACAATAGCGGCAGTGTATCAATAAGACTATGAATAGGCCTTTGACATGGTGCCGTGGAACACATTTTTTCCTATTTTAGAACAGCTTAGTTTGGATAGAGTTATTATAGACTGATACTGAACGTATGAAAACCAAACAGCGAATATAGCGCTCACAGGGGGAATAACAAACCCGGTCGCAAACAAGAAAGATGTGGGACAGGAATGTATATTATCTCCAAGTCTATTCAATCTGTATTCTGAGGTGATGATGGACAAAATCACCTGAAATTGCAACAAGGAGTCAAAGTAAACGGAGAACGAATAAGTGTCATCAAGTTTGAGGATAAACAAGCCCTCATAGGAGGAACAGACAAACCACTACAACTACTCACCAGTACCAACGACACAACCAAGACATTTGACATGCGGATAAATGCTAGTAAAACAAAAACACTGGTAATAGCCAAACAAACCCAAAGGACTAATTATCAGCATCGAAGGACAGATTATAGAATAAGTGCAGAGGTTTTCATATTTGGGTCAAGTTATTACAGCGGATGCTCGCAGTGATGTTGAAATAAGAACTAGGATTTATGTAGCAAAAATGAGTACCCGTAAGAAACAAACACAACAACAAATAACATCAATATTGAGCTTCGGAAAAGTATTGCCACTACACATATCTAGCCCATGTAAGTGTACGATTCTGAAACATGGACTATAAAATAAGGATGAACAAACGAAAGTAGTTTTTAAGGTGTGGTGCTATCGCAGAATGCAAAGAATGAGCCGAACAGAGAAAAGATCAAATAAACAAGTACTTAAGGATATAGGATCACATAGACAACTAATAACGAGTATACAGAAATGTAGATTGCCTTGGCTTGGTCATAACATGAGACATGGAGGCCTTCTATTGAAAATACTAGAAGGCACAACTCAGGGAAAAAAGAGGAAAGGGGCGCAATTGCATCACACAGGTCTGCAAGAACGTAGCGTTGCAGACTTATTCTGAGCTGAAGAGATCTGCTAGGAATATATGACAATGACGTTACATGATGAGAAGACCGGAGAAACACCGGTCTCCGAAATGACTAACGTGATGATAACGATCGATGATGGTGGTTATGATTTTAGTAAGGGGAGGCTATGCTACTGAAACTAAAGTGGGTTCTGGTTCAGTAGGTTATATCCCTTTATTCAAAGGAATAATCAATTAACCCACACACATTGATACTGCTGCTGCTGATGATGATGATGATGATGATGATGATGATGTCACGTGGCGTCACTTCATCGAATGTTGACTGGTAGGGAATGTCCAACAATCTCTGCCTCTTGCCTTGATAGTACACTCCGAGAGACACAAAAATTCATTTCTTGATGTTATCTTCCACATGCGCTGCCTTCATCTTGTTTGCATGACTTCAATCGTTCTTTCAATATTGTTTTTAGCTGAGTATCGTTACTCTTAATATGTCCTAAATATTTTATCTGCCTAATTTGTTTGTCTTTCAGTATTTCCCTTGCCATTCCCAATCTCGTCAGGACCACACTAGTTTTGCTTTTCTATCCACGAAAGATCCATTCTTCTGTGCGACCCTATTTCAAGGACCTCTATTTGATCCCCCGACTGTGTCCTTGGCCTCCCCTTTTCCTCACCGTAAAGTAATGATGAATATATTTTGATATATCAATTGATTATTCTCATTTGAGTTCTTTAGTTATTTGCCCGGATTTCATTACATTTCTCATGTTGTTTGTTAGATATGTTTTTGGTCCTTCCTACTCTCTTCCTCAATTCTTTTTCTGCGAGTTGACTGTCAGCTTCACACAACGCTAATTAACATAGTTTTTGTTTGATTAATGCCAATGTTCAATCCGCACTATTTTTTGTTGTTGTTGACTGTACCCACCGGTTTCTTGAACTATTGCTCCCTTCAGCCAGCAGTACTGTGTCCTCAGCATATATCAAGAGTCTTGATCATTCTTACATTGATATTTAGGCCTGACACCTCTTTAGTCTGTTTAAAAATGATATATTAGTAGATGTTACACAGACAATGCGACAACACGTCTTTTTCTCGTGCCTCTTTTTATATAATTTTATAGTGTGTAATTTTAAGGAGAGGTATCCCTAAGATGCGCTGGATTGAAGATGTTTCCAAGTGGACGGACATGACATCAATTGATATCGCTCGTGATGGCAGAGCAAGATGGCGACGGACAGTTGGTGATATGTTGAGACGAGATGCCACTACGACCACATAGATTAAAGGACAGACGAGAGACTCTTTCCATGGCTTACTGTCGCTGCCTGTTCTCAATACAGGTTACTGATTCGTCTAATATTCCATTAAGATCAATTTCTGCTAGACACTCAATTAGCTTTTAATGTTGAACTTAGTTAAGTGATTTACTATAGAGTCTATGGAACACATCTAGATACTATTGTGTACCTCGATATACTTTTCTGTCAACACACTCAAACAAAGTATTGCTTCTCTACTTCCATTTTTGTTTCAAAACTAAAACTGCTCTTCATTCGCTTTGTTGTCAGCTCATTTTTCTTTCGCTTCTGTACAATATTGAGGAGTAGCTTGTCATGTTTTCTTCTTCTTCTTCTTCTTCTGCGTACGCAGTCAGACAGTAACCATAATTTTTTCGAAAAAAGCGGCGGTCATCCTGAGGCTCTCGCCACCGCCATAGAGCTTGTCTTGCAGTTCCACTGGTAATGGCCACATCTGCTCTCTCTGATCCTCGTATGTCGGGCAGTTCTGCAGCAGATGTTCAGCGGTCATTTTACCAGTACCGCACGGGCATTCGTCGGTACACCCTATCTTCAATTTGTTGAATAGGTGGTACCTCAGTCTGTTGTGGCCGGTGCGAAGTCTGAAGACAACGACCTGCTCTCTTCGGTTCAACTGGTAATAGGCATCGTTTTTGGTGTGTCACGTTTTCATTATTGTAGTGTTAAATACGATTAGTCCATTTGAATTCTTTGTTGTCGTGTTCTGTCCCACTTCTGTGTTGGTTATTACACCTGGTCACCTAATGTGATGTATCTGACGGAAACATCTGTTGGTGAAAATCTGCAGTGTCTATGTGAAACTCTGAACTACGCAGATAGATTGATCTTTAATTGATGTTGGATGGTCCCAATTTATGAAGAATGCCGATAAGTCCATATTGAGAACACAGAGTCGTAAGCAGATACAACTTTGTTCATTGTGACCTTAAGATCTTAGTTAAATTAACAAATAGGTGCAGAGAAAGAATAAAATTGTTTCTTTCTTGTCATTTCCCCCGAAATGTGTTCAGTGGTGGCATTCTGAACTTTTCCCGCTCACAACACAACATTGCCATTGATGTCAGCAGTTAGTTACAACATAATTTGTCCTGCCATCGTATTGCATTCATTGTAATCCGGAAACGGTCTTTCGTGAACAGTTTGTGATCGTTAGTGTTAGAAAAAGTAACAAAATGGTATCTATATTTTTAAAAACAGATTTGATGTAGTCTTTAAAAAGAATGTTATATAATTCTTGTATTAGTCATGTTCTCTGGGTATTTACAATTTGCTTCAACACAATCACATACATATACACACACACCCGCCCACACACATATACACACACACACCCGCCCACACACATATATACACACCCACCCACCAACGCACATATGTATGTATGCATATCATCATGTAGCATGTCCATTGCAGACGTCGCTCCCAGCACAGCCGACTGAAAGAAACTCGATCTCTTCCCAAATCTTCAGCCTCCGTCAGAGGCATAACCAATCATTCCCTGACATCTTGGTGCGACCATCTGCTTGTTCTACCCCTGATAATATAATATGTTTATATTTCAGCGATGGTCGGTGGACTCCGGTGTTAGGCACGCAAATGTCGTCAGGGGTTGAGGGTGGGTAGGTAACATTGTTCTATGACCTGTTTTGATTTACATTTTACGGCTTCATATACTTTCAAGTGCTTTTGAATCGCTTGTAGGACTCTTTTAAATGCATATTTTAATTTAAGTACACAATAAATATGTTATACTGTAGGACAAAATATGCTATGACCATACATTTGTGCTCTAGACTCAGTGATTGAAATGAATTTACCTCTGCCAAAATAATGGTAGCCTCTTTAACGAGCAACAAACTAAAGTTACAGCCCTGCTCATCGTCTTCCCACCTCGCCCCTTGTTGCACTAACAGGATACGGGGAGAGCAGTTGTACATCTTTGGCTTGCTACATCCAGAATGCTCTGAGAGGATGAAATGCAAGCGCAATAGTGGTAATTAGTTCATGAGAAGAACTTACTTCAAATACATAAAGTCTTGCAGGGTGTCTGGTGACAATCAAAGAATAGGGAGAGGTAACCAATATTTTTTTTTAATTTACTGAAACCGAATGGACCAGTGAGGGACCTAAGACGCAATGAGCATGTTATAATCAGCCAGCGGTCCACAGAGGTCCACAGCGGTCCATAGCTGAATGCTTGCGTCAGGGCCAGCGAGCCACAGCACCACAAGACCCTATTCCGACTCAAGTGGGGGCACTGTGAACAGCCTGAATCCGTGAAGCCTGGCCAGGAAAATAGAAATAGATGAAGGCAGACAAATGTGGTCCAAACAATGTGTCGCGTTGAAACCGGACGTGTCCGTGCGAAAGGTGAAAATATCGCAGGCTCGCTGCAAGCTACGACAATATAACAAAACGTTGTTTTTGCATAGTGAATGGAGAAGAAGAAGAACACGAAGTGGAAGAAGAAGAAGAAGACGAAGAAGAAAAAGAAGAAGAAAAATAAGAAGAAGAAGATGAAGAAGACGATGATGAAGAAGAAGAAGAGATGTACTAGTCTGAAAGAAGTAGGCATGACAGTCAAAATATCAAATGCATTACAACGTACTGTAAGCTAAACAAAAACACCGACCATAAAGAAGTTGGAGATGAAGACAAAGAAGAACACACAAATTGTAAAATGCAATTTGTTGCCACACGATTTTTAAAATTTTTCTTTCACCGTCTCATTTTCTCCTCATCATGATTTTTGTGTGAAGATCAATGAATTGCATTGCTGCCGCTACAGTAAGCTTCCATTTAGATATCTCCTTCTCTCTTATTGCTGCCGCTACAGTAAGCTTCCTTTTAGATATCTCCTTCTCTCTTATTGCTGCCGCTACAGTAAGCTCCCATTTAGATATCTACTTCTCTCTTATTGCTGCCGCTACAGTAAGCTCCCATTTAGATATCTCCTTCTCTCTTATTGCTGCCGCTACAGTAAGCTTCCTTTTAGATATCTCCTTCTCTCTTATTGCTGCCGCTACAGTAAGCTCCCATTTAGATATCTACTTCTCTCTTATTGCTGCCGCTACAGTAAGCTCCCATTTAGATATCGCCTTCTCTCTTATTGCTGCCGCTACAGTAAGCTCCCATTTAGATATCTACTTCTCTCTTATTGCTGCCGCTACAGTAAGCTTCCTTTTAGAACGTCTGTGTCTGTATCTCGTTCTCCCTTGCAGTTGTAATTTCATAATAAAAGAATTGTATTTACATAAAATTGTTAGGAGCCTCAACATTATCTGTTATTTACAAATAAAAGCCGCCAGATAATTTTCAACTGCCAAAAATGAAACGATGGAGAACTTTAACGGAAATTTGACCAGTAATGTCAAAAAGAAATACGGAATGACACCAACATCAGCGTCTCAACTGGCACGCGACATAAAACTACACCTCCTCACGCCGTCTAACGACACAAGTGGATAGAAGATGATGATGATGATGATATGACATAGGTGTTGTTCTTTGATCCACAATTTCAACTATTAAATTGTCATCACTATGCGCACAATCACATCACGACCATCGGTTTCCATGTGATCACACAAATTATTATGGTAATCACAGTGGCCGTCGCTATGAATCCAACAAACGTGGATCATCAATCACAACTGAAATGGCCCGCATTACGTGCAGCACGAGTTTCCTTCCTTCCCTCATTCTATCTCTGTTCGTCTCTTTCTCTCATCCAATCTCTCTCTCTCTCTCTCTCTCTCTCTCTCGCTCTCTCCTTCTAATGCTTTTTCGTTCTTACCCCCTTTTGAACTAAAGAAAAAAAAATATTATCATGTCAAGTGTGACGCAGCAGCCCACTTGTCAGGATTATCCCTAGTCCTGCAACAACCGACGAAGTCTGTCGCAGTAGCCACAAGCCAGGATTATCCCTAGTCCTGCAACAACCGACGAAGTCTGTCGCAGCAGCCACAAGCCAGGATTATCCCTAGTCCTGCAACAACCGACGAAGTCTGTCGCAGCAGCCACAAGTCAGGATTATCCCTAGTCCTGCAACAACCGACGAAGTCTGTCGCAGCAGCCACAAGCCAGGATTATCCCTAGTCCTGCAACAACCGACGAAGTCTGTCGCAGCAGCCACAAGCCAGGATTATCCCTAGTCCTGCAACAACCGAAGAAGTCTGTCGCAGCAGCCACAAGCCAGGATTATCCCTAGTCCTGCAACAACCGACGAAGTCTGTCGCAGCAGCCACAAGCCAGGATTATCCCTAGTCCTGCAACAACCGACGAAGTCTGTCGCAGCAGCCACAAGCCAGGATTATCCCTAGTCCTGCAACAACCGACGAAGTCTGTCGCAGCAGCCACAAGCCAGGATTATCCCTAGTCCTGCAACAACCGACGAAGTCTGTCGCAGCAGCCACAAGCCAGGATTATCCCTAGTCCTGCAACAACCGACGAAGTCTGTCGCAGCAGCCACAAGCCAGGATTATCCCTAGTCCTGCAACAACCGACGAAGTCTGTCGCAGCAGCCACAAGTCAGGATTATCCCTAGTCCTGCAACAACCGACGAAGTCTGTGGCAGCAGCCACAAGCCAGGATTATCCCTAGTCCTGCTACAACCGACGAAGTCTGACGCAGCAGCCACAAGCTAATATCACGGACCGCTAAATCTGACACAGAACATGAGAAGAAAGAACATAAAGCGTAGCTCCCCTTAACCTGGAAGGACATGACATCTGTTCACAGCGCGAAATGACTTCTTATTTGGTTGCAGCTGTGGATTCACTTCATCACTTGTTTGAACTACAACATTCGTAAAGCATCATTTGACGATAAAAAAGATTGCTTCAAAAAGGAAAATGGTGCATTTCCTGGAAACTGGTCGGCCATATTTCAAGTTGTTGTCTCGTAGTGTGGACCTGAGAAGTATCGCGCGTGATCACGTGACATATCTGATCGGTAAATTACTGTACGCCCCAATGCACGACCTGTGGCGAGGAAAGAAATATTTATCTTCTGTTCGGAGAACAGACAACAGAAGTCATTCCAGGTGCCAGGACGTACTTAACTGCTTGAGCATTGAACGGCCAGCATATATCACTGACGGTTACACAATAAATATCTAGCTAACTCGTGAATAATCATTCTCAATCGGAAGCTATGCCTACTGGTTCAAACATGATCAGGGTGAGTTGAGACTGTCACGTGACAAGTAATGGCCTATTTTGTCCTTCCTTGTTTGTGAATTCTTTGTCTATATGCCATATTATCATTCACAGAGTTATTTCCCTGAAATGAGCGTTAAGTGGCCGGTTGTAGTAGCTTTCTTCACATCCCGAGCGTGCTGATGAAAGTTGGATCGCGGTCCTTCAGGCGGTTGTGCTGTGCTTGGCTGAATTTTCGTGACGCTCTCTTTTACGGGGATCGTGTCGATCCACATCTCATCAGTCTGACTGCTTTAGGAAAAGCCTACTTCCATGGAACGCTACATGGAAGAGAGAAAGTGGTCTTGGTCAGTATGTTCTGCCTGATACTGACGCCATGTCCTGGTCAGCATGTTGTGCCTGACCGGACTAGCGTCTCAGCTCCCCAGCTTAGAACTAGAAGTGATAGCATTTCACTGTATGTATGTAGGACACTATATAATATGGGAGCTAATCCTGCAGGCCGCATTACGAAATCACCGAATTATCCAGGGGCGATATATCAGCAGGATTATCTGAGTCGCCTACCACACAATTACGGAGGCAAAGTGACATAGAGGCGAAACGTCCGCTTCACAATCCCTCCGCACCGGGTACGAATCCCGACGTAAAAGGTTTGCCAGACACGTAGGTATTATTCTTAGTACAATCGCTTATCCGCGTACGGAAAGTAATGGCAAACTTACCGTACTGTGGTTGTATATACGGTTTGCTGGTCGCATTCGACTTCTACTTTCCAGGGTACACTCAGTTGTTGCCGTTCACCCATTTAGCAGTTACAAAACTGATATCATTTCTCCTCTCCCTATTATACGTGTATGCGTTGCAAGTAATCCATCAATTCCCGTAGACTTCGCTTTCCTATTCATCTTCTCTACCTTGCTTTACAAGAATAAATGCCATTTAAATTACATATAAATGATAAATAAATGATATAAATGATATGTAAATGATATATAAACAATTAGCTGGGATGGCTGGTCTTCTTCATGATCATTATGTAGATAGATCGTTGTTTAAACCTCTTATCTTCGTCTTGACCCCATTACAGACCAAATCCTACTCGCTAAGCCGCCATTTGTTCGCCCCATATCTCACCAATCTTTCCACCCATTTATTCCATTCTCAACCTGCTGATCTTATCTCCAAACCTCCAATCAACTTGCCAAAAATCTGCCTCCATTAGTTCCCCAATTTAGCCTCCAACCTCTCCTCAACTTGCCAAAAATCTGCCTCCATGAATTCACCAATTTGACCTCCAACCTCCCCTCAACTAGCCAAAAATCTGCCTCCATGAATTCACCAATAAGACCTCCAACCTCACCTCAACTAGCCAATATTTTCCTCCCACTGAACCAACGAATTTATCCCCGCAAAATCATAAATCTCTTTCTCATTCGACCCGACCTTCAACCCCTTCCCTCTCTTCCCGAAAATCTCTTCCCATCCCACCGCCCCCCACCAATTCTCAAATCTCTTTCACCCTCAATTTCTGCATGTCTTTCCAACTCATCAACCCACCCATTACCCCTCCCCCCTTCCCGCTCATCCTTTCCCTACACTCAACCCGCTCATTTCCTCCACTCACCCATCCAATATCCTCCCTCTCTCCGGCGATGCCTGAGATAATTATGAAAGTTCTTTATTTTCCTCCCCTCGCCATTGCACTTCCTCCCAAGTCACCGACACGCCCTTCTCGCTCTCATCAATCCGCACATGTCGCTTCCCTCTTCAAACCCGACCATATTTCCCTCCAATTCGCCCATCCCAAGCCTCATTCCGCCCACTCCCACAAAACCCTAATCACCTATCTCTCCACCATCTTTTTCCCCCATTTAATTCCTCCCATCCAACCCCTAATTCCGCCCACCCCTACCACACCCTAATCTCCTATCCATAAACCATCTATTCCACACTCAACCCCCCACCCACCAATCCCACATTCCGCCCACCACTACAACACCCTAACCGTCTAAGCCTCCACAATCTATCCCCCCTCAACCCCTCATTCTGCCCACTTCTACCACACCCTAACCGCCTATCTCTCTATCAATTCCCCCCCCCCTAAACCACTCAATCCGTCCACCTCTACCACACCCTAATCGCCTACCCCTCCACCATCTATTCCATCCTCAAACCCTAAACCACTCAATCCGTCCACCTCTACCACACCCTAATCGCCTACCCATCCACCATCTATTCAACCCTCAAACCCGCTCAATCCTTTCTCAGTATGTTGCACTGGCGAGGGTAGATCACGACCACAGCATCTCTATGTATTTCGCAAAATACGACGAAGAGAGTTGTGCATGTGGCTAGTACTTCTTTATATTGTTTTTGTGGGATGTCCACCATGAGCAGGATTGCCCCTTTGTGTGACCTGAAAAGGGCGTTAAGTGGCAGATTGCACCAATACACATTGCCCTTCTGCTGGTACGACAAGAACACTTGAATGACTGACAACATCATTGACAGGCAGGCATCAGCACAACTAATGCCCCGCATCATTGACAACATCAGCCCAAGTGATGCCCCGCTTGAGCTGTTCGAAAGGCTCAGTTACGTCACGGGCTAATGTCAACAGAAAGTAGTACCGCTGACAATACTTTAGGTCTACAATGATTGCGCTGTCCTTTGATCAATTCGTTTTCAATTGTAATAAACAATTCGGCAGAAAACAAATGATTCATAAAATGTACTATTTAATATCGATTCGAATATGTATCGGTTATTCGGTGTATCCGTAACTAATTATAAGAGAAGTATTAATATTGACGGTAGTATTAATAGTGAGTGTAATATTGACATTATTGAAAGAGATTGAGTATTATTAGTGAGTGTAATATTGATAGTGACAGTAAAATTATTAGTGAGAGTAGTATCAATATTAAGGGCTATATTAATCAGGACAGCAGTATTATTAATGCCAGAAATATTAAAAATAACATTTGTGATAATAAAAATAGCAATGTTACTAGTCTCTATAATGCACACAGAAGTACGGCTCAGCGTCAGCTTAATGTACATGTAAAAAAACCTACTTTACAACCGAAAGGCCATGATCAGGAACACAAAGTAACACAAAGGAAAGAAATACATAACAACAAAGAAGAACACGGTAAGAAATGAAATTATCATTTTGTCTAAAGACTAACACAAAATGACCGTTCCATATACACCAAGAACGAAAACGGCTGTTTACAGTAAACGCTGTATTACTATTGACAAAAAGACAAGGGTTGGCAACAATATTGATACAAAATAACAGCAATACCAACATAATTCAGCTCCTTCTTCTTCTTCTTTCGTTCGCTTTAAAATATTGTTTATATCTACAATGTTGTCGCTTGTATAAACGTCACTGTCTTTTGTAGTTCACATACAGGTCCATGAAGTTTCTCTTCCAGTGTTGTTTCTATGGGCCAGTGAGATTTTCTCTGAATATCATATTTGAGGCAGTTATGTGCTCTGCTGTCTGGCGTGCCTGTCCACATGTACACATGGCTGAGTTGACAATCTTTATTTTTGTGTACATGTGGCTGCAGAGTCGGTTTTGTCCTGTTCTAAGGCGCAACACAACAATCTGTTCTTGTCTGTTCCTCTTATGGTAATCATCTGGTGTCACCGTTGATGGCTTTCTGATTGATTTGATCATCCTTATCTTCTGTTGGTATGTAACTGGCACATTTGGTTGCTCGTCTGCAGCACTCCCCTTTGTCAGTCGGTCTGCTCTTTCGTTTCCTGGTACTCCACAATGAGAAGGTATCCACTGCATGACAATCTTGCGTTTGTTTCTCAGTTCAGACAGTATAGCCTGTAGATCTGGCAGTTTCTCAAATTTAAGTGCTTGGAGTGCTAATTGTGCATCTGTCAGAAATACTACAGGTTGTGGACTAACATTGGTGTTCAACAGTTTCTTAGTTGCCACCTTGATTGCCTGGATTTCTGCACCATATGTATGACAGAATTGTCCAGTTGGTACTTTGACTATATCCCTAATGTTGTTTGGGTATTATATGCACACTCCTGCTCCGCCATTATTACTGCATTCTATGCTGACCCATCTGTGTACTCTGATCCAGAGGTCTTATGGGTATTCTTCATCTAGGAAACTGAGGGTCATTATCCTACATTGCACACTGTTCTGGTCATCCTTATCTAGTATTCCTTTCACTTTTGTTTGAATGCATACTGATAGGCCATCCTAACCTTTGAATTTTCTTTAACCTTTTGCAATTCTACTATTTTTTTTTAAAACGTTGATGTCATTTGTGATATAAAGCAATGGTTATCTACTTCTTCCATTATTTGTTGTTCCGTTCGACATCACATTTACGCAAATACACCGCATATGTTAACGGTAATGCTGAGACTTTACATGCGACTTATGTGCGACTGGAGTTCAAGTCGGTCAATTCAATGTACCCACATTTAAGCTAGGGTTATGTATAATCTATAATGGGAGAAACGGGAAGTGGGGATTGTAGACATGATGATGATGCTCAAGTGGAAGACTACAACCGCCTCATCTTAACATCCAGTGTTTCATTTGTGTGCTTGAATACCATTTCCCAATCCTAGCAGAAAAAAGGTTAGCCAATATGGTGGTACGTGAAACTTCCAGATAGTTTGAGCTAAAAGTGGAGACAGTACGAATCACCTGTAACTCATTGATTCCAACAGATTCCGTCCTAGTAGAACATTCATGTATTGCAACGGTCGTTTTCCGTATATCATTATCCAGCAAATTTCCTGTTCCCCAGCGTATTTCTGACGTCAACTTCAACAAAAATGACTATGACAAATGGTAGCAATCAGCTCATGCAATCGATTAACAGAATGAACGATGTTTATTTATTATGTTCATTTTTATTCTCATTTTTATTCTCATTTTTATTCTCATTTTTATTCTCATTTTTATTCTCATTTTTATTCTTTTTGGAAAAGGGGGAGATTGTGACAGCAGCTATTTACATTTTGATTCTGAATCTACTTCAGTTTCCTAGAGAGGAAGTCTAACGTCTGGTCAGGCACAACATACTGATCAGACATGTTAGTCAGGGTCAGGCAAAATATACTGGCCAAGACTCTCACCTCGGCTTCCTCCTAGTCCTTTCTGGAAACGGACGGTTTTCTTTGCAGCCTGGCTAACGGGGTGAGGGATCGACGTGATCCCCGCAGTAGTGAGAGACACGCAGAGAACGCCAAGCATAGTTAAACAGCGTGGAGGACCCCGGTCCTCTTCATCAGCACGCTTGGGATGTGAGAAAAGCTACTGCAACCCGCCACTCAACGTCCTTTTGAGGGCTCACAAATGAGTAAACCTACACTCACTGTGGGTATTCGAAACAACAACAACAACAACAACAATAACAACAACAATTTCAGTTCCCTGATGTTGTGACACTATCTTACCAGACAACATTCTAAAACTGCTTTCTCCCTGAACGTTTTGTTGTTCTAAGCATTAATATTTATACATACATATGCGTGCATACACACACCAATGGATTCACCACTATATGTGTTAATATCTGAAAGAATAACAACATCAACAACACAACATTCTTCACACATATTCAATTTGATGATGATGTAAAATCTTGTCTTCACATCGAAGATTGACTATAATGGATCTCCAACATGCTTTATTTCATATCTTGACGGTACAATCCGTTAGTCCGTCTCTGGATGCATCTCTCTTCTATTTATAGCGATGTCTTCATCGTGCCAACCACCCTTCAACCTTTCCCTCCTGTAATGTTTTCATCAATGTGTCGTGTCTATATGTTAAAACATATTTGATCTGCCTAATTTGTAAATGACGCTCCAAATTTCTCTTCCCATTCCCAATTTCGTCAGGACATTTTAATTTATTTGCTTACTTTGAATGAATTGCTATCCCTTATTCTGTATATCTGAATTTCAAGGGCCTCTAAGGTGTCCTCGAACTGTTTGCTCATCCTCCATGTTATCACACCGCATACTAATGATGCAGATACATAGCGATTGGTGACTCATTATTAGTTTATTTGTGCCTGGATAGGTGACGGCGTGGGCTAGTGGTTAATTGGCACGGCTCACAATCCGAAGGTGATGGGTTCGCTCTCCATCACAGCCCCAGCCGTTACCCCAGGGAAACAAATGCTTAGAAAATGCAGGAGGAAGCAGACTCTTACATAAAATGCATGCTGAAGTCGGATGTACTGGGCCGACACGCGCAAAATAAAAACAGTGCAACTCATACCGCCTTGACGTGTACAGAAATAGGGTTAACGCAAAACAAAAAATAAATAAAATAAGGCCTGGATGTTAATATATTTCTCATGTTGTTAAATGTGGATTTGGTCATTCCTATTCTCTTCTTCACTCTTTTTGTTAACACCTACTATCATTTGTTCTTATCTGTCCGAGATGCAAGTAACTGTTTGCGTGTTCCAGTATCTCTCCGTTTACTATAATACTAGATGTGGGCTTTATGTTTCTTTTGCTAATTTTCATAGTTTTTATTTTTATAATGTTAATGCACAAGCCGTATACTTTCTGCTGTCGACAACGGAAAGAAAAGTGAAAGACGAACAGACTTGCATTATTGAATGAAGGTCTACGTAGACCCGTAGCAGACACTACTGACGGAGATGATGTTATAGAGTCTTCGGTGTAAGGGACCACAGCTTGTTTATAATGGGGGAGGTGGCCAGTCGCTGCTTTTCAATTTCTAACAGTAAGTCAGGTACCTATTTACAACTGTGTCGACTGAGAGTAGCGGTCATACATGCCCGGTCGGTCAAATACAAAGGGACGTGATTTGAATCTGGTAGTTTGGGATTATAAACCAAGCTCATAACACAGAACCACACTCTCCCCATTATATGTGTGTGCCTCCCATGATAGAGAGATAGAAATGGTATGATAAGATCATTAATGGAAAACTGATGGATATAACCAGAATAGATAGATGGTACTTATATGATACAGTCATTAATGTGGAACTGTTGGACATAGCCAGAAGAGAGAGATAGAACTGGTATAATAAGGTCATGTGAACTGTTAGACAGAGCCAGAAGAGAGAGATAGAACTGGTATGATAAGGTCATGTGGAATTGTTAGACAGAGCCAAAAGAGAGATATAGAACTGGTATGATAGATCATGGGAAACTGTTAGACAGAGCCAGAAGAGAGAGATAGAAATCGTATGATAAGGTCATGGGGAACTGTTAGATAGAGACTGACATATATTAGGGGACCATGACGTTAAGAAAAGATGCTGGCGTTGTAACTTAACTTAACTTAACTTACTTAACTGAACTGAACTGAACTGAACTTAACTTAACTTAACTTAACGTCTTTATACTGGCTTAGAAGACTCTGCAGAGTCTGTATACAACCAGTTTCATTTCTTTGCTCTATGAGCTACGTATCCAATTTATAATTATTTGTCCCTGCCTCCACTACTTCCTGTGGCAATACATTCCAAGCATTTACCACTTTTCTGACTAAAACATATTTCCTAATATCTAATCTGGACCTTTAGTTAGTTAATTTGTAGCTATGCCCTCTTGTTCTTGTGGGTGGTTGTATTTTGAAATAAAACTTGTTTTAGTCTAATTTATCGTTTCCGTTGATTATCTTATAAACCTGTATCGTCACCTCGAATTCTTCTCTTTTCTAGATACTGTAGGTCGGTTTATCTGAGTCTTTCCTCATAACTGTAATTCTGGAATCCCGGTACGAGAACGAACGAGAACGAACGAAGCCAAGCGAAATGGTCTAAGTTTTCATCAGTGGACGTAAGTGCCGAATTGAGGCAATAAAATGGTATAATAAAGTCACTAGATAGAACTATGAGAAAGAACCGGGCAGATGCCAGTGGGACTAGACTGCGAAGTCGGTGTTGGCGATGGATATTACTCTTATTACGGAAACTAGCTGATAGCACTACTAAGCAATTAATGTTCTAGGATCCTCAGTGCAAGATAAGTAGAGGCGGAATAAAACACACCTGAGTACGGGAAGTCGAGACAAACCTGAAAACAGCAGCAAAGACGTGTGTGGGGGTGGGGTGGAGGGGTAAGATAAGCTAGAAATAATGGCGCATGACAGGAAGACTTGGAGAGTATTTGCTGAAAACGTACGATCCGCAGGCAGTTAAGCAGAGTTGCTTGATGACACATGGACTGAATGGTCTCTAGGTAAGATGTCGGCCTCGGGTGCTGGAGGTCGCGTGTTAAAATCACGGTGGATACCGGGATTTTTGTTATCCCCGGTAGTAGAGATTGGACGCCCGTTAAAAATCACTCGGCAGTTGGAAATCGAAAAGAGTAGGCGTAATCTCTCAGCCGCTCATCTTTGGCCATATGTAATCTCTATAGGATGATCCTGTTCAAAACTTTCCTGGGTACCTATAATAAAATGATTCCTCTATAATTGGTACACTGCTTTAAATCTACCTTTTTTAGTAACTTTATTACATAGCCTTCTTTCCAAACATCTGACATTTCTTCCCTCTCCTAGATATTTACTGAGTAGATTGTGTAACATCATTGTTGAAGTTTCAATGTCCGCTTTGATCGCTTCCGCTGAGATATCATCTGGGCCAGTCGCTTTATCATCTTTAAAAAAACCGAATGGCTTTCTTAATTTCCTCTGCGGTTGGCCTCTCGCAATTAACTTGTAGTTCCTAATCTGCTGAATGAATGTCAGGATAATCTTGTGGAGCCGGGCGGTTGAAAAGTTCTCCAAAATGTTCAGCCCGTCTCTTTGTTTGCTCATTGGTTTTGCTGATCAACTGTTTTGTCCTTTCTTTGATAAAGCCATTTACATGATTATATTTGCCTGTTAGTTTCTTTGAGGTGTTGTACAGGTCTTTCATATTTCTTTTTGCAGCAGATTCCTCCGCCTCTCCTGCCAACTGAACAATATATTTCCTTTTATCGCTTCTAATGCTCTTCTTTACTTCTTCGTTGATTTCAGCATATTTTTCCTGTGCCAAGGCGTGGGCATTCCTAGTCCTGCATCCGCATAAATATGCTTTCTTAATTTTTCGTTCTTTTAACTTTACTATAGTTTCAATGGTTATCCACACTTTGTGTTGGTGGTCTTGTTTCCCTAACCTCCTCACAACTCTCGTTCCATACATTTTTAATATGTTGCCAGTTACCACATATCTCTTCCAGTGCTCCTAATTGTTGTAGAACTTTTTACCTATTTGATATCCCGACTTTAAATTTATCGTTTGTGTCTTTGTTCTTGAGAAAACTCACATTGAATTTTTTTCTGTGGCTGCATGTTGATGTGTATCTCTTAAGTTTCCTTTTTTATTTTGGCTATCAGAAGATGATGATCTGACGCCACGTCTGCCCCTCCGTATACCTTTACGTCTTATAATGATGATCTGAACTTTCTGTTGATACATAAATGGTCAATCTGATTTTTTTGGTCTTTAATGAGGGAACATACTTTCTCCAATCACCAGTTGATTTATAGCACGTAAGTCCATCAGTAACTCTCCATTCTTATTCTTAGACTTAATTCCGTGTTTGGCCATGACCTCTTCCAACCCCATATATTAGCATTCCCAACCTTTGCATTTAGGAAACCCATTAAAATCGTTAGGTTCCTCTATTTTCTGCTATCTATCACCATGTGAAGGCCGGTGTAAAAATCACTTTTCACTACGTCTTCTTTGTCATTTGTTGGAGCATAGCATTGGATAATGTTGACTCTTATTATTCATTTTTGTCTGCAGTTCGTGAAAGGGGCTAGTATTAATATAGGCATTAACGCTTCCCATTCAATAAGCTACTGGTCATTGTTGAAATTCATTCTAAAAGTAAGAGAGGAATACTCATAGAAACTCTCAATCGAAATGCTTTTTCTCGTTGTCCTCTTTACCTTAAAACCTCTTCTCTCCGTTCCCTCTATATAAATGCCTCGTCTATTGGTCAACTCTATTTTAGTTTTCTCATACCTTTCATATTTATCGACATGATCATCCAAAATTCAATCATTTTCTTATTATTGTACACACACTTGCATTATTCATGAATTCTTTTATCAGAAGTTTTATTTATCTTCAAATGTTGTATTAATACTGAACTGTCATTTAGCATCGTATCGCATTAGACAGAAACATTTCTTTTACATGAGTCAACTAGACAACCTTTACACAGACCTTAACTGGTTCGGTAAGTGACAATTTGATGAGCTTAGCTTACACACTTTTAATAGTAATCCGGAAGAGAAAAACATTAAGAGAAAAACAAGGAAAGAATGCACCTCAGCAAAAAAAATAGGAACTCTAGACACAGATCCGAGGACGCATATAAAAAAAATGGTTATGAGTGATAAAATCAAAAGTTGGAGCAGACATCAATTATAAATTAGCTATGGGCAAAAATAGCATGGGAAACACAAACGAAAATGGGTATAGTTTTGTCAGCTTCAATGACCTGGTTATAGGAGACAACCATCCTCCCACACGTGAATATACATAACGACACATGGTGTTCACCAGATGTACAACCGAAGACCAGATTAATCATTTCACAATAGATCGAGAAATGAGACGCTGCATACAGGATGTCAGCGCAAAGCGAGGAGCAGATGGTGACTCAGACCATCACCAGCTCTTACCTACCATGGCAATAAAACTGAGGGTCTTCAAAGACAGGGCAGTTAAAATAAGCCCCAAATACCATACGAGAAACCTACCAAATGCATGTTGCACAAAAGCCAAATTCAAACTAAATCTGAAGACAGTTTTGAAATCCTCGAGAACATCACAGACGAAAACATAGACAACCACTGGTACAATCTTGATACAAAGGTTTGTAATAGAGGGTTGCTAGCTGACTGAGACCGGCTGGATTATCTCAAAGGGCTGCGTTTGGTCAAAACGTGTGCGGTCGTTGTGTCTCTAGTAAACCGTTAAGCAATTACAATCTTTGAGCATGATATGAAATTCCCACAAGAATCAATCCTGCAACGAAATGTCGTCAAGGGAAGCCATCAGTAGCTAGTAGAGCACAACAGCACATCCGAACAGACAACCATGCATAACATCAGTCTGGTCTTTTCGTGCTGTCACAATATATCGAACCAAGTATTTAGAATAAGATGGCGGCTTTGGCAGAAGGTTACATCACCATTAACCGAGGAACATTCTAGATCTGGATTATGATTATAAACTGGTTGTACAGAGACCCCGTAGAGCCTTCTAAAGCAACATAACGAAGTAAAGTTATGACCTGCCTCAGTTGAACTGCCTTTCTTTGATATTCATCGACATGCGTAAGTTCTCTCTCTCTCTCTCTCTTTCTCTCTCTCTCTTTCTCTCTCTAATTCATTATTTATTTATTACTCTGTATCCCCAGACCTCCTCTTTCTTTCTTTCTTTCTGTATCTGTCTTCATACATGTTTTTGTCTCTCTCACGCTCTGTATGTCTCTACTTTCCTCTCTCAATTTAAGTTTATCTATCTATGTGTATATCTCTTTACCTCTCAATCTACGTGTGTTTATCTAGCCCCCTCTTGCTATGGATGTCTTTACCGCCATAGTTCTCTCTGTGTATCTTGCTATCTCCTTCTCTCTCTCTCTCTCTCTACCTAATATTTTCCTCTCTCTCTCTTTCTCAATCTATCTCTCCCACTCTTTCTCTTTCATTCTCTTGCGACATTAGACAAAATTTATATTCCATCTTATATTTAAACACAGGTCAACATCTATCTGAAATACTGACAGGAAAGCAATGACGCCGGCACTGGTCACATCTTCCATGGCATTGTGTGCCAAATAAATTCACAAACTTCATTTCAAAACGCAATTACGACTTGTTTTTTGTCCTTCTAGCTCAATTCTGACCATAAATCTGTGTCGATCTTACTCAAATGTGTCAGGTCTTGTTCGAGCACTCACAGCTAGCTACAGATCTTCCCTGCTCGCGCGTGCTACCTGTATATTGTTACAGTTTATTTTTCTTTGGGAAGGTCTGGTATAGAATGAATCTTTCCGTTAACTTGATGGTAAATATAAATGTAGTTTCACAGCAGACACTGTCACCTTGTATGAAGTGTAAGAGGCTTCACTGAAATTGGTTTAAGCTTTTTGTGTGGTTGTGTGGCCAGTTCCTTTTCTCGCCAACTTGTTTTTTTCTAATTGGAAGTATAATGGCATTTGAAGGTATGACTCAGATAAGGCGTCTCAAAATGAACATGAACTAACCTATGTTGCTACCAAAAGACATTCATCAGGTGTAGAACAACACAATGAAAACAAATATAAGTACACAAGAAATTGTGAGAGTAACGTTGAACAAGTAAGGGGACTATTCTGGGTCCTGTCTCCATGACAGTAGAGCGAGATCCAGACGGAGGAGAAAGTCAATCATATGCCCATTTTTAGCTGGGTAGACAGTGGCGAAACTGAGAAACGAGTGCTCCCTCCATTTTGCAATCTAAATGCTTCCTGTAATAGTATATATATATATATATATATATACATATATATATATATATATCCTTAGTACCTGATATACCAATTTTCCTTTGTATTGATTCCGATTACTAGTGTGCCATCCATGTTTCACCTGAGTATCGTCTTCCAGATCCACTTTAGCGACTTGAATCTTTCCAGCTAATTTCAGTGCCTCCTATCCGTTTAATGGCGTTAAAAGGCCATTGATTGTCTACACCAGCGTTTGTCACACATTGTTCCTCTCGAGCTTTGGGTTCGGTTAAAGATCTTTAAGTGTTCCACAAGAGATCGTGAGTCAATCAATTAAAAGACTTTTCTTTGTAAACATAGAGTGCAGGTATGAGCAATCGTATATCAACTCATACACCTTGTGGTCGGTACATTATGAAGAAAACGCCACCACAACTGCTGGTCCATTTTAAAGGAAACTTGCGTATAAGCATTTGCAATTATTGACCTTTTCGCTCCAATTTGAAACAGGGTTCAGCGGAGTTTGGTCCCCTTTCATATAACTTTCAACAGAGCTTTTATAATGGCAATGTGTTTATTTTGTCAGTCATTTTTTTCGACACGTCTGGAAGCTGTTTTAATTTCCTGCAGCGTTGCACATAGACTCTTGTAGGTTGACTATTCAATATTCCCGACAACTGGTTACGTTGTAAGTGAGTAGCTCCTTTCAGTCATGAGTGATTATAGGGTGATGCGATATTGGAGCGGTAACTGTCTACTGAGTTTTGGTTTTCCTTTACCTTACGGCGTTGTGGTTTCCTTTCTCTGTGTTGCAAGAGCTTCTTTTTATCCAGCGTGACGTCGCTCTTAAGGGTGCATCTCCAGCTGAATCGGTCTGGAGCTTCGTCTCACCAGGGGCTCATGCCAAGTACCATTCCCTGCTTATAAACATCTTAAAACCCTAGCTGCAGAATAACTTTGGGGATGTCTCCATCTTTCATGTGGCGAACATGTTAAAACAATCGTGATTTTCGCTGCAAAAGGAGAGTGTACATGCTTGGCGGACCGATGAGACAATGCACCTCAGCGTTTGACACTCTGTCCTTCCGTGTAATTACAAGGGTTAATCGCTGGCACGTAGATGGAAGGTTGTAAGCATTTGATCTGTTTGATATAGGTAGCCTAAGTTTCACTACTACATTGGGACATGCTGACAAACCAAGTATTGTATATAGACTAGATATACAGGGTTATGAATAATTATTAGCAACATGGTAGATAAATTGTATTAGATTCATCAAGTTGTCAAGATGCAGTATCTCATGCGACATCCCCATATAAACTGAAGACGTTGCCAGATGTTATTTACTTCTCAAATTAAAGCCCAAGATTTACAATTGTATTATAATAATTCTTTCTTCCTCTTCCATCCCAATCTGCTTTAGTTCTTTTAGTCGTCAGAGCTACCGACATACTTTAATAGTTCTATTTTATTCATCATTTCCTCCTGATTCATGGCCCCCTTTAGCTATTTATATTCGAGCTATGTTTACTACATATAAATATTTGTTACCGTTTTCATATTTCTATTTCACGCGCAATGTGTACAACATATATATATATATATATATGTTCTAACCTTGTTGTGATGGTCCACATAACGCCGATTTTATTTTCACATGTGTCCCGAATAACTCAGAAAATTGTAACAATGCAATGTAAGAAGAACAAGCTTCCTCCTTTAATGAGTAAATATGACCTGTATAGTCACCACTGCTGGTCTGCAAATAGGGGAGATTACAGAAAAAATGAAGACAAATGGAGTGTGCTGATACAAATAATTATTTAAAAAATCCTACATTGAAAGTTCAAATAATAGATTCTTCTCTTTTTTTGCGGTTAATTTAGATTTTAAAGATTTGTTTATAGTCTCTGATGGAGAGAGAAGACTAACGTCTGGTCCAGCAAAACATACTGATAGGACATGTTAGGGTCAAGCAAAATATGCTGATAGGACATGTTAGTCAGGGTCAATAAAAAAAAATGATAGGACATGTTAGTCAGGGTCAAGCAAAACATACTGATAGGTTATGTTATGGTCAATCAAAATATACTGATAGGACATGTTAGGGTCAATCAGAATATACTGATAGGACATGTTAGGGTCGAGTAAAATATACTGATAGGACATGTTAGTCAGGGTCAATAACAAAATACTGATAGGACATGTTAGTCAGGGTCAAGCAAAATATACTGATAGGACATGTTAGGGTCAAGCAAAATATACTGATAGGACATGTTAGGGTCAAGCAAAATATACTGGCCAAGACCCTCATCTAACTTTCCCATCGTTCTCCGTTGAAACGAGCTTTTCTTCTAGACTGCTTGATTAACGAGATGGGAATCAGCGTGATCCCCGTAGTAGTGAGCGATATGTACATGACGAACAGCCGCTTGAATGCTCACGGTCCATCTTGATCAGCATGCTCGGGATGTGAGGAAACCTACTGCAACCCGCTACTTAACTTCATTTTCAAGGCGCACAAAAAGAGTAAACGTACTCATTGTAGGCAGTCACAGCAACTTACTCTCCGATATACTGACACAAGAGATGCGTGCTCTAGTGCAAGACAGATCTTTAAGTTCAGGGGAGAAATAGATGACGTTCTATAAGTAAACAGCGACAATAAACAAATATTTATAGGAGAACGGATAGAAGAGAGAGGACAGTTGAGCGGTATGGACACCTGCTTCTTTACAAGGAAACATGGGTTCAAAGTCCAGGTAAGATTAGGTTGTTTTTATTTGTTATAGGTGACATCAAATCGTAGCATATGCAGCCCTGTCTGTATTTCTGAGCCCTGTAATATCTCCCATCGGCCTTTATTCTTGAGCCCTATAAAATATCCCAACGGCCACACAGAGGCCTCTATTCTTCAGCGTTGTAATATCTCCCAACAGCCACGCTGACGCCTTTATTTCTAAGCCCTGAACAAATCAGAGGGCCCACTCTGGCCTGTATTCCGCAGTCTCATGAAGACTGGTAAGTAGATAGGTAGGTAAATAAATGGGTTGATAGGTAGTAAGTAGATAGGTAGGTAGTAAGTAGGTAGGAAGGTAGGTGTATAGGCAGGTGTATATATATCTGGTATGTAGTCCGCTTACGAGTAAAGCCCCGACAAGCGAACAGATTGATCATTGTTCTGCTGATCCGGCAGTTTCTGCAGCTTGCCGTGTTCTAAATGTATTGGTATCATCTTTCCCTTGGAGTAAACAAGGCAGACCGAGAGAGGCACCGTACTGCATGTGCAATACATGATCTCTATATGTTTGCCCAGGCTTTGTACTAATAGCACAACTACTATCGTCTGACAAGACGAAGAGACCCAATGATGAGTCCGCTTAGGCACCAAGGGCCGTGTCGGTAGCTGCCATGAACATCGTGAGCACTGAGTCGCCGGCTCCGTGCAATGAGGATGTCCATTGTATTCGACCATACAAAGTGGTATGTGGGTGGCTGTAGGGGACGGGAACATAACAGAGAAGATCACTTCCAAACCATGATGTCTACGACTTGCTATAAGAGCTGTTGGACAGGGTCATCCTCGACAAGGCGGATCTTAAAATATGTTGGACGGGGTCATCCTCGACAAGGCGGATCTTAAAATATGTTGGACGGGGTCATCCTCGACAAGGCGGACCACATATTCATATAGGACCAAAGGTCGATAATTAAGCTTGACATTTCTGCTCGCTCTGCAGAATATTCCAGGTTTCGGAACAATTTATCCGGGTGGGAGCGACACAGATTATGTGAATTTGTCAAATTGCTTTAGCTGAACTGCTGCTTCTGAACTCAATGCAGGAGGTTCTTTAAGGTGGCAGTCAGGTCGACACTTCGAATGATGTCCGGATGGCTTCGTACAGCAGAGGTTTGTTTGCTACCTAGGTAAATGAAATATTCAGTGCAATTGACATCGTTGCCATCGACAATAATTCCTGCTGTTCTGGGATTGCAGCCAAGGTTTTGTATCTTCCATTTTGCCCATGCGATGTGGATGCCTTATCGTGATGCAATGTGTTCTAACTGCTCCAGTAGTTTTATCAGATTCCGAAGAAGGGAAACGGAAATGACTACGACATCTTGGTAGTCCAGGTCGGTTACAAGCAGCTGTCCAATGGTGACTCTTGGGTTGTGGATCCGCAGGTAACAAAGGACTCAGTCCATGGCTTGGCAGAACAATGTGGAGGCAAAGACACATCCCTGCCGGATAACGAATTATGTAGAGAACCTGTCGGAGACATTGTGACCAAAGAAACTCTTGCTCCAGTTTTGAAGCGTAGCTGCTCGTTCTGCCGCTGCAGTGTGTTGGGAGCTCCCACTTGTTTTAAGGCATTTTCCCAAGCCCGATCTGTTAATTGAAACTGTGGTCGTCGTAAACTGAAACTGTGGTCATCGTAAGCTGAAACTGTGTTCGTCGTAAACTGAAACTGTGGTCATCGTAAGCTGAAAATGTGTTCGTCGTAAACTGAAACTGTGGTCATCGTAAGCTAAAACTGTGTTCGTCGTAAACTGAAACTGTGGTCATCGTAAGCTGAAACTGTGTTCGTCGTAAACTGAAACTGTGGTCATCGTTAGCTGAAAATGTGGTCGTCGTAAGCTGAAACTGTGGTCTTCGTAAACTGAAACTGTAGTTGTCGTAAGCTGAAACTGTGGTCGTCGTAAGCTGAAACTGTAGTCGTCGTAACCGATGTGTAAGGGACCATTGCATTTCCGGTGTATCTCCATGAGTAGACGACGAGCAAGAATTGCATCGATTGTGGAACAGCAAACGATAAACCCTGTTAATTTCAGCAAAATGTAGATGTGGGAGAGAAGTATATGGGTAAATACTTTTACAAGAGGAAGGGGGCCGGAGCGGGGGTGATCAAACAGCAATATTGCATGCATCTAGCTCCTAGATTCGTAGCGACACTTTTTAGTTATAGGGAGATCATTAATCTGTCCCATAATGCGGCAGAAATTTGTCCCGTAGACCATACTCTTGGGAACAGTTAGTGCAAGGGGACACTCATGGGTTCACGTGCGTTTTTCCACACCGCGGGAGTAATGCTATGAGGTTCTTTGGCTCAGACGTCTTTCAACATCCCGGGAGTAATGCTATGAGGTCCTTTGGCTCAGACGTCTTTCAACATCTCAAGAGTAATGCTATGAGGTCCTTTGGCTCAGACGTCTTTCAACATACCGGGAGTAATGCTATGAGGTCCTTTGGATCAGACGTCTTTCAACATCTCAAGAATAATGCTATTGGGTCCTTTGACTCAGACGTCTTTCAACATCCCGGGAGTAATTCTATGAGGTCCTTTGGCTCAGACGTCTTTCAACATCGTGCGAGTAATGCTATGAGGTCCTTTGGCTCAGACGTCTTTCAACATCGTGGGAGTAATGCTATGAGGTCCTTTGGCTCAGACGTCTTTCTTCTTCTTCTTCTTCTTCTGCGTACGCAGTCAGACAGTAACCATTATTTTTTCGAAAAAAGCGGCGGTCATCCTGAGGCTGTCGCCACTGCCATAGAGCTTGTCTTGCAGTTCCACTGGTAATGGCCACATCTGCTCTCTCTGATCCTCGTATGTCGGGCAGTTCTGCAGCAGATGTTCAGCGGTCATTTTACCAGTACCGCACGGGCATTCGTCGGTACACCCTATCTTCAATTTGTTGAATAGGTGGTACCTCAGTCTGTTGTGGCCAGTGCGAAGTCTGAAGACAACGACCTGCTCTCTTCGGTTCAACTGGTAATAGGCATCGTTTTTGGTGTAACCAGTATGTTCGGTTTCCCATTTGGTCATGTATCTGGCTTTGATAAGCCGTTTTGACTCTTCGTACGTCATACTGGTATCTGTTTGTGGTAGTCTTGCACCTTCTTTTGCCAGTCTGTCTGCCTCCTCGTTGCCTTGGATGTTGCAGTGTGACGGAACCCACTGTACCACTACCCTTTTTGGTGCGGACTGCTGGCACAGTTTGCAGAGTGCTGCTCTTAAGTCATTAAGCTCAGTGTTTTTCTGGCTTTTTAGCGCTGTGACTACGGCGAGAGCATCTGTCAGCAGGACTATATGGCTCTCATTTTCACTGTGTGTCACCATTTCTTCCACTGCCGCCCTCAGTGCCTCTGCCTCCGCTCTGAAATTGCTTGTGTACTTACCAGTAGCGAATGACAGTGTTATTTTTCTGCCATTTGGTAGGTTCAGGAATGCTCCTGCCCCTCCGTTCTGTGTTGTGTTTGTTACAGAACCGTCGGTGTATGTATGGGTCCAGTCCAGCGTTTATTTTGACCAGCCATGAGTTCGCCCACTCTTCCAGCGATGTTAGGGCCGTCTGCATCCGATTTCTTGCTATGGTGAGATTCTTTTCAGAGGTCCACATAGCCAGATCGTCTGCAAACATTGAGCTATGGACTCTTCTTGGTATATTCCCTGTAATATCGTTTATATATACCAGGAAGAGTGTGAGTGACAATACTCCCCCTTGTGGTACTCCCTGCTCGAGTGTCACCTTTTTGCTCATCTGCCCTTGTACTTGGACTCTGGCCGTTCTTTGTTTGAGGTAGTGGTTGATCCACTTGTACATCTTCCCACAGACATCACTTCTTCTTAGCTTGACTCTAAGTCCATCTTTCCAGACTTTGTCAAATGCCTTTTCCAGATCCACCCAAACAGCTACTGTGTGTTTCTGTGCCTGGTAGGCATCTTCTATCTCCTGGGCTATGAGGATGACCTGGTCCTCAGTGGATCTGTGCTGTCTAAAGCCGGCTTGCTGTGGAATTAGTATTCGTTTTTCTTCCAGATGCCACATCAGTCTGGTGTTTATCATCCGTTCCATCAGCTTGCCGACACAGCTCAGTAGGCTTATGGGCCTGTATCCATTTGGATCTGTTTTGTCCTTTCCTGTTTTTGGTACTGGTACCAGTATTGCGTCTTTCCGTGCCTGTGGTACAATTCCCCTTTTCCAGCTTTGGTTCAGGACCGATAGCAGTTTCTTCTTCGCTGTTTGGCCCAGCCCCATCAGCATTTCGTTTGTTATCCCGTCTTTTCCGGGAGATTTCCTTTTCCTTAGTGTTCTCATAGCCTCTTCCATTTCGCGCATTGTTAGTTTGGCCATCATGTGCTCTTCAGGAGCCGTATTCATGTTTTCGTGTCCCTTTAGCTCTTCGCTAATGTCTGTATGCTTATCTGCAGGGACCTCGATGTGGTTTGCTCTGGCATAGTGATCGACATATGCGTTTCTTACCTGTGATCAAGTTCTCGCCCTGCTTGATAGTAATTTGTTTATTTGACGGGGTTTCGTCGTTCATGGCTCTGACTAGCTTCCATAGCTTGTTCCCGTCTTTGTCCAGGTTTAGACTTTCCGTTTTATTTTTCCAGATTTCTCTTGCTGTTTGCTTGAGAGTGTGTTTTTACTTCGCCGCGGCGGCTTTGAGGGCGATGTTTGCCTCCATGGATTTTTCTCGCTTTGCCATGTTCCTAGCATTTGTTACTGCATCTTCCACTTTCTGCAACTCATCATTCCAGTAGGGCTTATAGTTTTTCCTAGCTCCTCTTGGGATGGTTTCAGTGGCGACTTGCATTATTGCCTTGCTTAGGCTCTCTACCATGGGCTTCATTTTGGTGTTTCGTGTGTTGATGGTTTCACACAGCCCATCTGCCAGGATTGCAAATCTGTCCCATTCCGCTCGTTTGTAATTCCAACGTGGGAGCGGTTTTGTTTCCTGTGGGCCTACTTCCATGTCAATGGTTAGCCTGATCGGCCTGTGGTCGCTACCTGCCAGTTGGTTTAGCACCTGGCGGTCTATTTTATGGTGCATGTCCTGTGTGGAGAAGGCCAAATCTGGAGTCGAGGTGGTATGCCATGTTCTTGAATAGAAGCTAGGGCTATCCTCCGGCCTATTGATTAGGGAGAGATTTGCATCTATCTCCCAATCTTCCACTTCGTCACCTCTGCTGTCTGTGTCAGAGTATCCCCATCTCTCCGAGTGGCTGTTGAAATCTCCAACTACTATGCAGTTGGAGTCTCTGACCTCCATACTCGAGAGCGATAGGTCTCTATTTGGTGGTCCGTACAGATTGAAAATGCGGAGCTTCGTCTCTTGAGCCATTATGTCAACTCCTACAATTTATGCTTGTCCGGTGTGATTGACAGATACCGCGCTACTCGGTATGCAGTTTCTGGTCAGTATCAGGACCCCTCCTTTGTGGCCTTCTCTATCTAGACGGAAGGTCTGGTATCCTCTGATTGAGAATTTATGGTTATTGTTGAGGTGCGTTTCCTGGATACATGCCACGTCAATCTTACCTTCATGCAGGTGATGTGTTAGGGAAAGTTTTTTGTGAATGCCTCCCTCCGCATTCCACTGTAGTATTTTGAGGGTCTTGAGGTTTTGGCCAATAGAAGTTGCGCCATAGCCATGTGCCTTGACTCCACGACAGATGGGTGGGTGACCACTAGTAGTCAAGGGTGGGCCCCTTCGAGACGTGAGGCCCGGCACTTTCGCTGCCTGGCGGGACTCCGCAGGATGAGCGCCATGCGTTTTTATAATAGGTTGTACTGCCATCATGCTGCGATTTACGTTGCACTGTTTTGTTAGGCTTGCGGCCCCGTGCATCCGATTTCAACAGGCGTTTCTGTAGGGATGCCCTCCTTAGCATTTGGCTGTCCCCAGCCTATCTGCAAGGCAGCAGTTGTTTATGATCAGAGTTGTCTCTCTTATGGAAGTTGTCTTACCAGACTATCGAGTCTTCACTACTCGTGTCTATAGGGTGCAATGATGATATGTGAGATGATATATGAGATGATATATGAGATGGACTGGTTTACCCGGAAGAGAGGCAGTCCAGTGTGTCTGTATCCCAGGATCGTCACGTCCTGCCAGAAGCGTAGCATTTGCATGTGAGTGGGGTATCTCTTTCTCCTTTTATTTTCTTGGCTTCTATGCAGGGATGGTACGCCTAGCATTCCCCGCCACCTGGGGTGTTGACACAGTGGGGCAGGTGTGCAATGTCCGCTGGTCTGCATCTCTTCTGCGTCCAGCATGATAGTTATATGGCTGATAACGTACAGAGGTAGATATCGTAGCCGACGTGCATTTAGCCAGAGGAAAAGCCTGGTAATGTCACAGAGATGTTGTTCGCTTGGTGTGCGGACAGCTCTCATGGTCATTGGTTGAGTCTCGACAGTTCACAGTGAGGTGGCTGCTCTACTGTTTTCGACACCCCGACCAGGTACTAAGTCTTTAGTTGGTGGTTTCGCACCACATCGCCGTATAAGGTGAGTATCAAGCAGTTGTCCGCCCGCTTTGATCGGCGGACGGCAAGGACCTCTTGCTGCGGCTCTACCGGATATGGCTGGGGCGCAAGCTCCAGGTCCCGAGCATGTAGGAGCCTCCCATTGCAGTGGTGCTGAGATTTTGGGCGGGATTGCGGCTTACAAGGGTTCGGCCGTAATCCCCCACATGGTAGCCTCGCGCCATTGGCTTATCAGCCTGGTACGCGAACCAAAGTGTCTGCGGCTCCTCTCGATATGAGCTGGTTTTCCGTAGCAACGCCCTGTCATTAGTAGGGTAAAACTGACCTGTCTTCAGATGGTCTATTTCCAGCACCAGTTTACTATTTGGTCAGACAAATTTATTGAGGGCTTTTGTTTGTCAATGACCAGGTATTTGAAATCTGCGGTTTCTGCGGGGTTAAACACGATTTCCGTAGCGTTCTTTCATTAGAGTGTTTGAGACCTGACTTGTCTTCCGTGAGTCTAATACCAGCGTACGTTCATTTTTAGACCCAAACGGTAGTGCTCTCGATTTGTCAGTCGTTCTACAGTATTAGCGTGTTCAGTCAAATAAAGCCGCAGGTTCCACTCCTGGTGGTGCCCTTCCGTCAATTCCTTTAGCGAGACAATCAAGTTACTTAGAGGGTGGCCCCAGATTTTCGAGGGTCTAATTCCAGCACATGTTCACTATTAGACCCCACGAAGGTGCTCTCTTTTTGACCGTCATTCTACAGTATTGGCGTGTTAAGTTAATTTAAGCCTCAGGCTCCACTCCTGATAGTGCTCTTCCGTCAATTCCTTTGTCAGATCACTCGATGCAAACCAACCGAGCCACAGGGGGCATAACCCCAGATTTCTGAGGGTCTAAATCCAGCACCAGTTCCATATTAGACCCCAGAAAAGTGGTCTCGGCATGTCAATCATTTCAGTGTTAGCCGTGTTGAGTCAAATTAAGCCGCAGGCTCCACTCCTGGTGGTGCCCTTCCCTCAATTCCTTTAAGTTTCAGCTTTGCAACCATACTTCCCCCGGAACCCAAACACTTTGGTTTCCCGGAAGCTGCCCGCAGAGTCATCGAAGCAACTCCTGCGGATCGCTAGTCGGCATCGTTTATGGTCAGAACTACGACGGTATCTGATCGTCTTCGCGCCTCTGACTTTCGTTCTTGATTAATGAAAACATTCTTGACAAATGCTTTCACAGTAGCTCGTCTTGCGGCGATCCAAGAATTTCACCTCTAACGCCGCAATACGAATGCCCCCGTTTGTCCCTGTTAATCATTACCTCCAGTTCCGAAAACCAACAAAATAGAACCGATGTGCTATTCCATTTTTCCGGTCGGCGGAGGAAGGGTGTGTAAAAAGCCTCACTGGGACGGCCGCAGGGACCGACTGACGGGACGGACGGACGGTTGTTCCACCCGTCCCTCACTCCGTCGACCTAGGACCGCCTGACAGGGGCCTCCCCCACGCACCTGACAACCGACCGACCGGGCTCGCTCGAGGAGGGATGGCAGCGCTCTGTGCAGAACGGATCCCAACGACCTCGGCGATGAATTTCACTTGGACTAGAGACAATTTGGCCTGCCGGCCTGCCCTTCTCCGTAGGAGAACGCAGGGCCTCGAGGCAACGATTCCTGCTTTCCATTTGCCGGTCACAAGCTCTTTGCGAGAGTCGGACCACCAGCGAGACGTACTGTCGAGCTCTGCTATAAGCCTTAGATAAATCACCACGGACGGACCACGTTTCCTGATACGGACCAGACGAGCGCACCTCTGTGGAGGAGCCGCTACAACAAACCGCACCCAATTCGCTCTACGGGGAAAGGCAGGCGAGCGTTTTCCGCAAGCCCGCGCTATCGCTCCGCCTGGCGGGACTGAGATCGCTTTACGAACACTGGTTGAAATTGAGTCGCTGCGGCGAGATAACTACCCCAGATAGACGTCTTTCAACATCGTGGGAGTAATGGTATGAGGTTCTGCGACACAGACGTCTTACAACATCTCGGGGGTAATACTATGAGGTCTAACGGCTCAAACGGTTTTCAACATCTCAAGGTTACGCTATGAGGTCATACGGCTCAGATGTCTTTCAACATCCCGGAAGTAATGTTATGAGGTCCTGCGGCTCAGACGTCTTACAACTTCTGAATGGCGGCACGTCCTTCTGAAATGATGGGTGTGTCGGAATCCAGGTCTTTAGCAAGGATTTGTAAGATGGGATCCTCTCATTGACTTTGGGGAAGGAGCAGTTGCTGGACGAATATGGCATCTATATAGTGATCTGTGAAAATGCTGGTTCCTTTTTCAAATTCAACAACATGGTGTGCCATCAGATTATTTTTTTTTGGGGGGGATGCATTTGGATTGGGATGAGAAATTGGGCCTTGCTGTTTATATAGTACGACGAGAGGATGGCGTGGGCTAGTGGTTTAGTGATACGTCTCACAACCAGAAGGTGTTGGGTTCTATCCCCATCACAGCACTGGCCGCTACCCCGGGGAAGCAAACCCTTAGAAAATGCAGGAGGAAGCAGACCCTTACATAAAATGCATGCTGAAGTCAGGTGCTCTGGGCCGACAGACGCAAAATTAACACCACAGTGTAACGGACACCGCTTTGGGGATTAGAGAAATAAGGCGAACGCAAAAAAAACAACAACAAAAACAAAATATTTTGATAAGCTTGCTGCAAGATCATGTGTATCATCCTTTCTTCTGTGCCATTGGCTACTGTGTTGCACGAATACTTTCTATTCTTTTTTGCGCTAGAACGGAACATGTTCTACAGATATATGTGTTCTGCTACATCGTTTCTGTGCCAGGCTGCGCCTTTTTTGCCCAGGATAGATAATGTTGATGGAGGCCTAAAACCTCTATGACATGAACGCTAATGATAGTTTTCGTTGATTGTGAATAGAAGAGTGTTTAACAGGCTTTCTCAGAGTTTAGGAAGAAGGATATTAATTTAGCCTCTGACTGTAGTCATTACGGGTACGTATTGATATGCCTCACCCTAAATATGTCTTGCTAGCTCCGTTAACAGTTTCGATAATCGACCCTTTCAACAAATGCATGCTGAAGTCTGATGCACTGAGCCGACAGGCGCAAAATAAAAACCCCAATGCAACGCACATGTAGCAGAGTCCAGGTTTCCACTGGGGATATTATATCTAGAATGTTACCACACTCATCCACATCATTCACGACCACACACAGCAAATAACATAGCACGCAGCAGGTGGCATATTTATTAAATCATACTCATACAACAACTATTAAAGTGATCGCAATGAAATTACAAACAACACAAGAAATATATCTAAACAGATACTCGGAGTTTATAAGCAGAAGCTATTGATGTTGCTCCCAGACTAATCCTACCCAGTTCTAGCCGCACACTCCCCTCCCCTTATCTGCACTCTCAACACACTCTCAACAACTCGTCCTCAGGTTTGTATTCTGTGACACTCAGATCCCCTCAGACGGGTGATCTTGACATAATACATGCAATATATTCAATGTATACACACATGTGATGACACACTCAATCGATCTGCGTATACACCAACTCTGGAACATACATCGTTCCCTCGGTGTCTACACACCAAACACACATCTAGGTCTCTCTTAGTCGATCTATACATTCACGTAACTCTTCAGAGCATACATCGTTCACAAGGTGTCCTGCTCGTACAACACACATTACCTCTAGACACAGGACGCCAAACACACACCTAATAGAGCGACTGGCCAAGACTCTAAGGCGTATGCTGGTTCAGCAACCCTGTTCTATCTCAGTAACATTCGTAAAACAGCCTATCAATCACTCTTCTATTAGGTCAGCGAGCTAAACAGACTCCTAACTAAATTCTCTCTCTTTCTCTCTCTCTCTCTCTCTCTCTCTCTCTCTCTCTCTCCATGGCCAGTCTCTTTGAGCTAAACTTTGTCTAATAGTATATAGTCTCACGCAGTATCAGAGCTGTTCAATAGATCTCTGGGAGCTGGCCTCTGTCTGTCACTAATTCAACACTACCCAAATCGGAACGCCAGTGGTCAGTTCATAGTCCCTACCTGTACTAGACAACATTCCCCAACCCCCTGTTTTCCTTTGTTTACTTAGTATCGAGACAGTGAGTGACCTCGGCGTAGTGTCGAGACGGAGAATTACCTTGGCATACATTCAGGTACCTTTGTTCTCAGAGTCGCTAACAACATTACCCTTGCCCTAAACGCTCATGCTCCGGCTGAAACTGTTACGCACACCACCTTGGGAATTAGAGAAATAAGGCGAACGAGATAAAAAATATTTTGTTCTCCTCCCCCTGCTGTCTTTAGTGTGTTTGTTAAATATTGGGCCAGTGTATATTAAATTATTGTGTACGGGAAAATAAAGGTATTGTGTCTTTGTACATCTAACTTGAGTATATATCTATAACTGACTACTGTGTCTGTGAACATCCAACTTTAGTATATACCTATAACTAACTACTGTGGTTGTGTACATCCAAATTTAGTAAATATCTATAACTATCTACTGTGTTTGCGTACATCCAACTTTGGTATACATCTATAACTAACTATTGTGTCTATGTACATCCAACTGCTGTGTCTATGTACTAGGCGTGTTCGACTGAAACAGGAACTAACTGCACGAAGTGAACATACGTACGATGTGTATGATGACTTTATTTCTGATGTAAACAGCACATACCAACCGTCAAGTTTGCAAAATGTCATTATCCTCCGACTCATAGTTTAATCAGCAGACCGTTGAAAACATGGTGGATGTGATATGGAATCCGTCCAGAGTTGTTCAGCGAGCGGTAATTTGGTTTGTAATCACAGCTGAATGATGTCAACCAGTTGACATTCATCGCAGAATGCAGTCAATGTATGGAGATAAAAGTGGATCGAAGACAACAGCGAAGAACCGGACAACGATGTTTAAAGAAGGACGTTAGTTAACGAAAGATCTTCCGAGACCAGGTCATGCGCATATTGTTGGTTCAGAAGATGCCATCGCCAAAATTGATGCAGCAGTTCGGGTGGACCATCGCCGTAGCTTACGTTCGCCACACTTTTGTCACCATACACTGCCTGCATTCTGCGATGATTGTTAAGTGGTCGACATCCTTCAGCTGTTAGAGACCGAATCACCGTTCGCTGATCAACTCTGATTCCGTATCACACCCGGCATGTTTTCATCGGTCTGCTGAGGAAACTATGAGTCGGATGGTAATGAAATTTGTCAAACTTGATGGTTAATATATGCTGTATACATCAGAAGTAACGTCATCATGCGCATTGTACGTATGTTCACTTGGTGCAGTTAAGTCCTGTTTCATTTGAAAACGTCTCGTAAAGAAAGTTATTTTGAATGTGTACATTTAAACTAATGTGCATTTGCGACAGTTCCAACACAATATAAAGGAGAAGCATTAAAGATTAATAGATACAACGGTCAAGAAAATGGTACCTCGTTTTAAGCAGAAATATCCAGTAGAGGAATCTACTCAAGATGGAAAACAAAGGAAAAGTCAGAGGATAATTTATTTCTAAGCAAAGTAATACAACCATTGCAAAGACAAATGTCGTTTATGCACTCACAAAACACACCCCCCCCCCCCCCCCCTACTCAAAAACAATAAAAACCATATACAAAGAGCAATAGAAACCACATACACAGAACAAGAGACACCATTTATATATGAAACAATAGAAACCATTTACAAAAAACAAGAGTAAAACACTTAGTGAAGCACATTTGATTGCTGTTATTGTTATTATTACAGATTGTGTCAGTGATGACGGAAGAGAAGCAACGGCTGTTGATACTTAGAGCCAGGCAGAGTTGTTACAAGCTAGCTGTAGTACGGCAGCAAGAGTTTAACAATGGTAAGTTACTGCACGTATTCCAATGAATGATTCATCGCCGTCAACAGTGGTTTGTTTTTGAAGGTTGCGTACATTTGTTTGGTGTCGTCTTTATTTACGTAGACAATAAGATTAATGATGTCGCATACCAGACTGTGCTGGCAGTTACCTCTTACGACATACTGCCCCTGTGGCAGTGACCAGTTCTCGTTTAAGTTCTCTCCCCCGGAGTCCACTATGGTAATAAGATGGGAAAGCGTAGTGGGATTGAAGAACAGCGAGAATTTTTAAAAAAACCATAAAATCCACCTACTTCAGCACACCAGCTGTTGTTTTCTGCTTCATTTATAATTTTCTTAGGTCATGTGTTTTTTTTTTTAAAGAGTAAATCGCCAACAAAGTGCATCAAATAATTTCAGGTTTGGCCGTAAGATGACGCTCCTACAGATAGTACAAAATTGTAACACCTGGTGGTTATACAGTTGGTTGTTTGATCTCCTGATTGACAGGACGAAGCAGTTTTACTCCAACACAAATTACAACGAATTGACTGAACGACGGATAAGTATAAATAGAAATAAAGTATTGTGAAAAACATTTGATCAGAAGTCACAAGTGGCTCTAAACTTGTTATTATGATAGATACGGTAAACTCTTTGGCATTTTCAATTAATCACTAAACTCGTTGTTCGGTTGAATAATAAGCATACAACTAAACTCATTGTTCTAAAAAATAAACTTGAGAACTAAACTGGTTGCTCTATTCAATAAATAAAAGCACTAAACTTTTTATGATAAATTAATTTCAGCACTAAACTCGTTGCTCTGATTTAAAAAAAACTTGAGCGCTGAACTTGTTCTAATAAAGAAATTTGAGCGCTAAAATCGTTGCTCTGATAAATAAACTTGAACACTAAACTTGTTGCACTGAAAACAAAACACTTCAGCACTAAACTAGTTGCTCTGATAAATACATGTGAGCACTAAACTCGTTCTGATAAATATATCTGAGAACTAAACTCGTTGCTCTGATAAATAAACTTTAACACTAATCTGATAAATAAGCGATCACTAAACTCGCTGCTTGAGCATTAAACTCGTCAGTATTCAGGTAGTATTCAGCCAGTATTCCGTCAGTATTCAGCCAGTATTCAACTAGGCATGCTAATTTGTCCTTGATGGAAGGCAGACTCAAACTTTTTTGATTTATTTAGATTTTTTTTCCGACGAGTTTTATGTTGAGGCAAAGGCTATAATGATTCTGTCTCAACATCTCATCAGTGAGTAGCACATTTCGTGTCCATCAATTGTCAGGTTTGATACTAAGTTTTGATTCTTTGAAATCTGCATTATTCTCGATATGTAATATTGGTAAATGATTAAAGGCATATTTGAACTAAAAAGCACTTTCTTTATAGGATGAGGTATTATATAGTATTCTATCAAACAGACAGAAATCGGCAAACTGACACTAACATCCAGTGTTAGAAGGTGACATTTGCGGTAGAATAGTTATCTCACCGTTAGAGGTATACTCTTATTTGGGATCAAGATGCTGAGCAGAGCGTGAGCTGCAGTGGTCACGACTCATAGCTGACTGCTAGTGTCAGGGTCAGCGAACCAAAGCTGCCAAAACCCTTTTATACCTCCACGCAGTGATCCTGGATAACAGGCTGCAGCAGGGCAGACTGGCTAAGGAGAAGGGATCGAAGAGAGAATGCTAACCCAGTAATCAGAAAATGCCTGCTGAAATCGGATGTGTTGGACCAAAAGGTGCAAAAATCTCAGTCAAGCTGTAAACTATGACACAACGCATTCCGTTCTCTGGACTACATTCTGCTACTTAAGCCCTAACAGTGTTTGGTAGTGGGAGATTGAGAATGAACGAAGCCAAGCCATACTCTTATTTGTAAAAGTTGTATAGCCCTCTCGTGTCATCTACAGCATCTAGCATGGTTTATGTTTTTGATGTTCACTCTCTTCTTTGCCATTATGCTCAACGTCTCAATACTTCTCTTTTTGTCATTATCTGTCACTCTTGTTTCATCAGATCTTGTCATCTATGCTTCACCTTCTCATTGTAGATATCACTGCAAGGGATGCTTCATTCTGATGCTCCACGCTGGACATTGACTTGCCATGTCACATCGCTACTGTCTCTCATCTGGACATTCACTTGCGATGTCACATCGCTACCCTCTCCCATCTGGACTTTGACTTGCCATGTCACATCGCTATTGTCTCCCATCTGGACATTGACTTACCATGTCAAATCGTTACTGTCCCCCGTCTGGACATTGACTTGTCATGTCACATCGCTACTGTCTCCCGTCTGGACATTGACTTGTCATGTCACATCGCTTCAGTCTCCCATCAGGACATTGACTTGTCATGTCACATCGGTACTGTCTCCCGTCTGGACATTGACTTACCATGTCACATCGCTATTGTCTCCCATCTGGACATTGACTTACCATGTCAAATCGTTACTGTCCCCCGTCTGGACATTGACTTGTCATGTCACATCGCTACTGTCTCCCGTCTGGACATTGACTTGTCATGTCACATCGCTTCAGTCTCCCATCAGGACATTGACTTGTCATGTCACATCGGTACTGTCTCCCGTCTGGACATTGACTTACCATGTCACATCGCTATTGTCTCCCATCTGGACATTGACTTACCATGTCAAATCGTTACTGTCCCCCGTCTGGACATTGACTTGTCATGTCACATCGGTACTGTCTCCCGTCTGGACATTGGCTTGCCATGTCACATCACTACAGTCTCCCATGTGGACATTGACTTACCATGTCACATCGCTACTGTCTCCCATCTCTTCATGTTATATAAAACGACCTCACTGTGGCATTCACTTGCGATTAAGTTTCTTTGTTCAGTTATTCCATGTCCATGATTCACTCTCACAAGACAGAATTAGCTTATACTATATATTTTAAAATATAAAGATAGATTTTAGTGCAGTAGTAGAGTGTTTACCTTTCGTGACAAATTTACAGTGTTCAATCTTCGTTACCAGCACGCTCTAGTCGACCCAACTGTAAATGGGTACCTAACTTGATGTTAGGGACGAAAATACAGTAAACGAACTGTTACCAAATCTTATAAACAAGCTGTGACTTCATACAATTAAGTCTCTAATATGTCATATTTTTACCTTTTTACTTTAGATCACAAGCACTGCTATCGGAGATGGTGTTAGAGACTTTATCATATATTTTACTGAGATAACGTTCCTAGTGATTGTCTTTGCTGCTTTGCTATCTCTAGCCTTAAGTCATGTTGCCATTTATATCAGGGTTAAACAGTCGTTGTGTTTTTGCTATTATGCAGCCACGCATCAACCGGCAATATGTCAAGTAGCATGGGATGGATTGTTGTGTTGGGATCTAACCCGGTCTGGAACTGTTGCCAAACAGAGATGCCCTGATTACGTCAATGCTTTCAACACCAACGGTAAGAGATAGACCGACTTACTCTCATTGTTGGGTATATCTGAAGACAATACCTCTAAACCTCCCGGCAGCAATAGCCGTCAACAAAAGAATGCAAGTCTTGAGAGCGAAAGATAGATCCCCCTCAAACGACGACTCATCAAAGACAAAGATGTAATATACCAATGGCATGCATATCGGCATATGAAAGAAAAATGCACCCCCCCCCCCTCCCCACCGCCTTCTCGTCCTCTGCTCATGGTTTCTAGAGATAATTGGATATATGAGATTAGATTATGAGAGTTTGGTAAGTCCGTTGCGTGCTGGCAAAATAAAAATAATTATTGAGCAAAGAAAAAGAAAGAAAGGATAATGCCAAAATCAAATGTGACCTCAGTGTTCAACAATTTATCATTTCTAATTGATAGAAAAGGGGCCAAGGTCTTTCCGTGCAAATCTCTCACTTATATTGATTGCTGAAGTAAAAAGCAAAAACACGCTAGTGTGTTCAGATATTTCTTTAGATGACATGTTTACTTAAAGTGAGCTACGGCAAGAATCTGCTCAAATGTAATATTTCTCAATCGGGCTGGGATTTGTTGTAATATTCATTTCTGTAATTGGCTCCCATTTGCGGCTAATGGTTACTGCTGGCTATTCCTTGCTGGTGTAGAAGCCTTCAGTACATGCGACAAGGTCACACAACAACTCAAATCTAACAAAGTCTATATGCACATATAATTTATATATCTCGGTAGCAGGATATCATCCGATGGGCGCAGAGGTCCCCATATGTCAAGGCGGATCAGCTGCGTCCGCTATGCACGACCTCCGACGTGTGTGGAGTAACAGCAAGATCTCCATTGGGACAAAAATCCGCATCAACCAGTCCTGCGTGGTCCCAGTCCTGCTTTACGACTCCAAACCTGGACATTGCTGAAAAATGACATGTCGATACTGGAAGACTTTCACATGCGCAACCAGCGGCGTATCCTTGGCATCCGATGGCATGACTACATTCGCAAAGTGGGGGTCTCTGCTAAAACAGCCCTCCACCCAATTTCAGAAACACTTGACCGGTTTCTCTGTTCGATCATGTTGTACGGCTGGACCAGGAAACACTTGACCGGTTTCTATGTTCGGTCATGTTGTACGGCTGGACCAGGAAACACTTGACCGATTTCTCTGTTCGGTCATGTTGTACGGTTGGACCAGGAAACCCCTACCCACAAGATACTACACAAGTCGTTCCTCAGCGCCAAAAGTCTTCCCCCGACCGGCTGGAGGCACAGAAGAGGCCATCCCCATACAATATGGCTTCAGCAAGTGGCAACCTCCTCCTCCCTCCCCTTCACCTAGGCCTGCAGCCACGCCTCAACTGTGGGTCATGGATGTGGCCGACCGACGCAACGGGCTTTAGACGCCTAAGCGAACATTATTATTATTATATATGCACAGTAACATGACCAAACTAATTGTTTCTTTAATTCACAGTCCTTGAGTTTTATTTTCAAATGTATTTGTTTATTTGCATCTTTGATCTGACAGTATTATAAGTAGTGTTGTAAATGATATTCTTACGAATGTCTGTAACTACACCTTGGACATTTACATATTGCTTTCATCTTACGTAAATTTTTGTTTTTTGTGTTTCAGTTATTATTATTATTGTTATTATTCATTGCAATTTGTGTTATTAATATTATTATTATGTATAGATGACAGAGTATTGTCGAGCAATGAGAAATGTTAAAGGATTCAATTCAGCAAACGAGTTATGATATCTTACCAGCGAAAATACTAAATACTACCAAATTTTACACATGATGGACGAAAAAAGGAAAAAACTAAACATGATAAGGTGGATTACAACAAACTCAATGAATAGATACCACAGAAGTACATGTTCAAGCGCACCATCAAATGGAAGCACAATATATGCGCAAACAAATAAATGAACCAACAGGACGACCACCACACACAACCACTAGATGTTTGTAAGAAAAAGACAGAGAGATGCTGATGAGAAAGGATAAAATAGTCAACTAATTGACAGAATACATCAGTGAGTTATATGACAACAAGCTAGATGTCAATCAAATGATCGATTGCGAAAATGCCAACAATATTGGATCAGAGGTTAATCACGCTTTACAACATGTAAACAATGCAAAGGCACCAGGACCAGATAACATCACTGTAAAGGAAATTGCGGCCACGGGAGATTTGGGATTAAAAGTTATAACAAAATGAGTAAATGATATATATGAATGTGGATACATCCCAACTGACTTGATGGGGGTTAATATTCGTAGCACTTCCAAATAAACCCCGAACCATTTAATGCGAAGACCACCGCACTATAGTCTAATGAATTACATGACAAAGATACTTTCTACGAGTCAACATGAGAAAAGTGGGAAACAGAATTAAACCAGAAATCGGCGATGAGCAACGCGGGTTTATGTAAGGCAATGACATTACCAATGATATATATATATATCTCATGTAGCATGTCCTTTGTAGAACGTCGCTCCCATCACAGTCTGTATGAAAGAAACTCGTTCCCTTGCCAAAACTCCAGCTTCCGCCACTGTCATACTCAGGCACTCCTGGATATCTTGGTGCCATCGTCTTCTTGGTCTACCCCTTCCTCTTTTGCCTGGCACCATATCTTCCATCACCGTCCTCTCAAGACCGTTGTGTCTCTTGATGTGACCAAAGTATTTGCATTTTCTAGCCAAAATGGAATTGATAAACCAGTTCTCCTCTATGCTCAACTATATATATATATATATATATATATATAACTAAGGTGGGTATGCCTCTGTAGTACGAGCTTCAGTATTTTCTAATATATTTGTGGCAACAATGTGTCTGAACGGCTATATTATAATAGTTGTCCATCACAAGTGATGAAGACCACTCTCTTTGTTTAGCCGTGTGGACAGTCGTATCTCTTGCTGTGTCCGCTGAAATGGGTGACTTGCGCGGTGATTTGGATTAAAGTGAGGAAGAAACTGCGCCTTTTGTCCATCTCACTCACAGAGCCTAAGCTACCTTTTGCCAGTGGCAAGACATTCATCGAGACGACTGGAGATAGCATAGGATGCAGATTTTGCCTCAGGGTTACCACCGAAGCCTTTGCGTAAACATGTAACCCGCAGGGTAGAAAGATGGGATGGCATCTAACGCAGTTTGTCGTGCCTTTTCGATAACCACAAGAGGTCGTATGGACAACACTTAGCGTGTGAGTGAGTCTGGCATCTCTCCCCAGCTGTATTCAGCTCATCATAGTAGCATCTAAAATTCCCACACGCGAAATTCGTGAAGGTGAACCGGCAGAACTAATCCGTAAAATACGACACAGGTATAAACGTAGTGCCATTCAGCCGGCGTCCAGACCAGGATAAACGGATGGAAGAAATAACAAAAAAGAACGAAATAACAAGTCCAGACGGAAAACAACACCACGTTTCCGTGAACACAAGTGTAAGTCGTCGACTAGTGTGAATTCCAGGCAAATCCGTGATTTGGCGGCATCCATAATGATCCAAAACAGTAGAGAAATGTAGACTCGCAGACAGTTATGGCGCCATCTTTGCCAGATTTGTATATAACATTATATAACGGCTATATAACATTTATTAAATTACATTACTGAATAAAATATATCTGCGCCTGAAAACCATAATCTACCTTACTCCATACGCCAAACAGGCTGGTTAGTTATCATATTTTTTATAATCTCAATACTCACTCCGCCGACAAAATCAAATTTCACACGTTCCTTTATCTTCTAAACGCCATGGTCATGTTCACTAAGCAAGTTGTTCAGCAGAAAATAACTTTCACAGAAAAAAAAATAAACCTACTTTTGAAACATAAAATTATCGATGGCTGTAGTAAAGGCCCTATTTTCTACTCAGACCAACCCTATTTAACATTTTCGAGGCTGCACTCTATGATTTGAATGCTTTATTCAACCTCCAATGCTATCTAAAACCTGTTATTATAGTCAGTGACCGTACAGAAACGTCTGTTGCTGGTTTACAGTAGTATCCTGCTTGAGCGAATATATTTTCCAATCAATGTCATCATCATGATCATTATCATCGTCATCATATGCACGTGCAGGAGATTCTACCATTAATTCCATTCACAATTTCATTTAATCAACCAAGACCTTTTCAGCTCTTCAACAGATACACTATCCTGGACAATCCGTTTCAGCTCCGTGTGGGGCAAATGTCTTCAACAGACACATTGTCCTAGACAATCCATTTCAGCTTTCTCCACGTCTTCTCTTTTTTTGTATTTTTCCTGAGTGGTTTTCTCCATATATGTTTAGTCTGCCACTGCGTCTCTTGCATTGGGGATTCCAGCACAGAGACTGCTATAATGCTATCAGCTGGTTTCCTTATTGCGTGTCCTATCCAACGCCAGCTTCTCCCAACACGTTCAATTAATATTTACCTGGTTTTTTAAACAGCTCGGCATTAGTGATCTTATAGAACCATTTCAATTGTTCTATTCTCAGCAGGCATCCATTTATGAAAGTATGTACCTGTTTGTGTTATCTGCGTTTATCTCCGCATTGAAGAGTCATACAATAGAACGAACTTTTACATTGCAGTAGAAGTTATGCTTTTTTGTCTTGAACTTAATTGATTTCAGTTCCATACTTTTCCAAGCGCAATGAAAGCTCCTTTCACCTTTTGTATTCTTATTTTGATATCCTTATATCCACCTACTACTTCGCCTATATTGCTACCAACATAAATGAAAGATTGTACATCGTGAATGAGTGTACGTCTTCCAATACAATCTGAATGTCGATAGTTCTATTTATGTTCCTAATTGTTGCTTTGTTCTCTGTTTTCTCGGTGACATTTCTGTTGTCTTACATCAAGAATACTTATATTAAGTTGCACCTGCTTGAAGCTATCGTACAGATAAACAGAGTTATTTGCTAATTCTTGACTTTCAAATTGTTTTGTCAAATTCCATTGAGTACTACTTTTCGTGGGTTGATGTGGTTGTCTTGATAATCCAATTTTAAAGACAGATAGTCAGTTAGCGTAGTTGTTAGTTATATAGGTAGGTAGGTGTGTAGGTATTATGTAGTTCGATCGATAGGTAGGTCGGTAGGTTGTTAGGTAGGTATGTAGGTAGGTATGTATGTAGGTAGGGTCGCAATAGTTGAGATGTAAGACATTTGTCTCTAAAATGGATGTAGTAAAATGATGATCGATCGATTACCGCAAGTTTCAAGCAGCTCCTGGTCTCGAGGGAGGTAAGATCAGAGTGCCTGCATCCTGAGTTATCTCCAGTCGTTTCGATTGGTCGTCTTGCCACTGGTAGCTCGGTACGAGAGAATGAGATTGGTGATCGGCGCAGTTTCTTACTCACTACAATCCAAATACAGTGCAAGGTACATCATCAAGATGACAAAAAAATACTTTTGATGATGTCGCCAGCATCGCTTGTTATCGGCACCTAGCTTTATTTAGGTAGTTAGTTAGTCAGTAAATCAGTCTGTTGGTCAGTCAGTCAGTCAGCCAGCCAGTACTTACTGACTTTCTGTGTCCGGCAACCTCACATAATCTTCGCCCCCCAAAAAAGGCCAGCTACCGTCAGTGTTCTTTAATTTGTCAGTCAGTCAGTCAGTGAGTTTGTCAGTTAGTCAGTCAGTCAGTTAGTCAGTCAGATAGTTAGTTAGTTATGTAGTTAGTTAGTTAGGTAGTTAGTTAGGTAGGTAGTTAGTTAGTTACGTAGTTAGTTAGTTAGTCATGTAGTTAGTTAGGTAGTTAGTTACGTAGTTAGTTAAGAAGTTAGTTAGGTAGTTAGTTAGTTAGGTAGTTAGTTAGGTAGTTAATTAGTTAGTTAGGTAGTTAGTTAGGTAGTTAGCTAGTTAGTTAGTTAGTTAGGTAGTTAGTTAGTTAGGTAGTTAGTTAGTTAGTTAGGTAGTTAGCTAGTTAGTTAGTTAGGTAATTAGTTACGTAGTTAGTTAGTTAGTTAGTTAGGTAGTTAGTTAGTTAGTTATGTAATCAGTTAGTTAGGTAGTTAGTTAGTTACATAGTTAGTTAAGTAGTTAATTAGGTAGTTAAATAGTTAATTAGGTAGGTAGTTAGTTAGGTAGTTAGTTAGTTAGGTAGTTAGGTAAGTAGGTAGTTAGTTAGTTAAGTAGTTAATTAGTAAGTAGTTAGGTTGTTAGTTAGTTAGTTAGTTAGTTAGTTAGGTAGTTAGTTAGTTAGGTAGTTAGTTAGGAAGCTAGTTAGTTAGGTAAGTAGGTAGTTAGTTAGTTAGGTAAGTAGGTAGTTAGGTAGGTAGGTAGGTAGTTAGGTGGTTTGTTAGTTAGGTAGTTAGTTAGGTAGTTAGTTAGTTAGGTAAGTAGGTAGTTAGTTAGTTAGGTAAGTAGGTAGTTAGGTAGGTAGTTAGTTAGTTAGGTAGGTAGTTAATTAGGTAAGTAGGTAGTTAGGTAGGTAGTTAGGTAGGTAGTTAGGTAGGTAGATAGGTAGTTAGGTAGGTAGTTAGTTAGGTAGTTAGTTAGGTAAGTAGATAGTTAGGTAGGTAGTTAGGTAGGTAGGTAGGTAGGTAGTTAGGTAGGTAGTTAGTTAGGTAGTTAGTTAGGTAAGTAGGTAGTTAGGTAGGTAGGTAGGTAGGTAGTTAGTTAGTTAGGTAAGTAGGTAGTTAGGTAGGTATTTAGTTAGGTAGGTAGTTAGTTAGGTAGTTAGGTAGGTAGGTAATTAGAAAGTTAGTAGGTTAGATAAGTTTTATGAGGACATTGAGACGCTCATCGCTGCAATCCCCAAATCTGACAAATTGGTCATCCTCGGTGATTTTAACGCTATGGTTGGCACAGACCATACAGCCTGGGAGGGGGCCATTGGCAGACATGGTATCGGAAAATGCATTAGAAACGGACTGATCCTTCTGAGGACATGTGCCGCAAATGAACTACTCATTACAAACAAAGCTTTCCGATTTCCGGTCCGAAATAGAACCACATGGATGCACCCAAGGTCCTGCCACTGGCACCTCATTGACTACATTATCATCAGACGTAGGAATCGAGCGGATGCTATGGTAACGAAGAGCATGCGTGGTGCAGAATGTTGGACCGACCATCGACTTGTCATTGCCAAACTAAACTTCAAAATCCAGCCCAAAATGCGCCCCCATGGAAAGAAACCACTGAGGAGGCTAAATGTCTCTCTGCTGAAATACGAACCCACGAGAGGAGGCTTCCAGGAAGAGCTTGAGGGCAGACTATCTGAGCTCCGTTTTGAAAAGAAGGACATCGAAGAGAACTGTGCATAATTGAGAAACACACTCTACGATACAGCTGTTAAACACATTGGCCCACTCACGAGCAAGCATAAGGACTAGTTTGACGAGAACATTCTAGAAATACAGGGCCTTCTCGATGCAAAACATGAAGCGCACAGGGAATACCAGAGGGACACACCATCTCCGGCAGCAAAAGCTGCCTTCAATACTGCTCACAAAGACCAGGCTTAGAGAGATGCAAGACACCTGGCTCAGCAAAAGAGCTGACGAAATTGAGATGTTCGCCTAACTAACATGGCACCAAACCGATAAGGTTCAGATTCTAAACAGATGGGCAGACCACTTCTGTAAAATACTAAACCACCCATCGTCCATAAATAAGGAGGCCATCCGGCGAATGTCGCAGGTGGAACTGAACCTGGCGTTGGATGAAGTCATCACTGAGGAGGAAGTCGACAGGGCAATCAGTTCACTATCTATATGAAAAGCTCCAGGAGCGGATGCAAAACCAGCAGAGGTATATAAGACAGCTGGCCCATCCCTCATTAAAAGGATCACTGAACTATTCTGCGACATGTGGGCGGAAGGAAAAATTCCGCAGGAGCTAAAGGACGCCTCAATCGTTCACCTGTACAAAAGAAAAGCCAACCGTCAGGAATGCGACAACCATCGTGGAATATCACTACTCTCCGTAGCAGGCAAGATCCTAGCGCGCTTACTGCTAAACAGGCTCAACAAACACCTTGAACAAAGCCACCCTCTCCCAGAAAGCCAATGTGGGTTCAGAGCCGGAAGTGGAACAGTGGACATGATTTTTGCCGCTCGCCAAGTACAAGAGAAGTGTCGGGAACAAAATCAGGCCTTGTACACCACATTTATTGATTTGACAAAGGCATTTGATACAGTAAACAGAGGAGGGCTGTGGATGATAATGTCCAAGTTTGGCTGCCCCAACAAGTTCATAACCATGGTGAAACAGCTACACGAAGGCATGTGTGCTCGTGTACTGGACAGCGGTGCAATCTCTAAAACGTTTCTAGTATCAAACGGAGTAAAACAAGGATGTGTACTCGCCCCGACCTTGTTCAGCATGATGTTCGCGGCGTCAATGACAGACGCCTTCAGATCACTGGAGCTTGGAATACCCATAAAGTACCGCACATATGTCAAATTAATCAATCCCAGAAGAATGAAGGCCAAAACCAAAGCGGCTGGCGACATAATCAGGGAACTTGTATTTGCTGACGACTGCGCTCTAATGAGCAACTCAGAACTGAACATGCAGGTTGGAATGGACCGGTTCTCTGCCGCATGCGACAATTTTGTCCTGACCATAAATGCCAAAAAAATAGAGGTCATGTACAAACCAGCACCAGGCATGCCGTACACAAAACCAGAGACTACAGTCAGCGGGCAGACGCTGAATGTCGTAGACAAATTCACATATCTGGGCAGCACACATCCGATGGCAAGATCCTGTCACTGACATCGAGGTTCTCTCGAGGGCTAACATGCCCAGCATCCCTGCACTGCTAGAGAAAGCACGACTAGGATGGGCCGGACACCTCGTCCGTATGTCAGACGAGCGGCTCCCAAAGAAGCTTCTCTACGGCGAGCTGAGAGAGGGGTGGCGCGAGAAAGGGCGTCAAAAGAAACGATTTAAAGACGGTCTGAAGGAATCACTGAAAAGTTGCCAGATAGACATCGACGCCTGGGAATGTCTTGCGCAAAACAGATCTGTCTGGAGAAGCGCAGTCAAATCGGGTGTAGCTACCGGCGAAGACGGCCGTGTTGTGAAAGCCCAGAGCAGAAGCGAGACCCGGAAATCCCGAATAGCGGGAACACCATCACCTTCTACAGACCTTGTGTGCCAGTTTTCGTGTTTTCGTGCTTGCATTGGCCTGTTCAGCCACATGCGCACCCACACCGAACAGGGAAATCTGTGACAAGGATGATGTCGGCGGTCCTCATCGACAACGATGGACAGCTATTATTATTATTATTATTATTATTAGTTAGGTAGTTAGGTAGTTAGTTAAGTAGTTAGGTAGTTAGCTAGGTAGTTAGTTAGTTAGGTAGTTAGTTAGTTAGTTAGGTAGGTAGTTAGGTAAGTAGGTAGTTAGTTAGGTAGTTAGGTAGGTAGATAGTTAGTTAGGTAAGTATGTATTTAGTTAGTTAGGTAAGTAGGTACTTAGTTAGTTAGGTAAGTAGGTAGTTAGGTAGGTAGGTAGGTAGTTCTGTCCACTTATACCGCTGAGCGTTAGTACAAATGAAAATTTACTGCAAGCACTCCTTTCAACTATTTATTTCTGATTTGCTCGTTACACATTTGAAAACTGGGTATGTCATTAATAACCGAGGCAGGAATGACACTCTCATCTCTGAATCTCATTGCCCTGGATCTTGTTATAAATCTCTCAGACTTCTAAATAGTCGGTAGTCAGTAACAAATGTTAGTAAGAGCCCTCCTTGTTAGTAAGAGCCCTCCTTGTTAGTAAGAGCCCTCCTTGTTAGTAATAGCCCTCCTTGTTAGTAAGAGCCCTCCTTGTTAGTAAGAGCCCTCCTTGTTAGTAAGAGCCCTCCTTGTTAGTAATAGCCCTCCTTGTTAGTAAGAGCCCTCCTTGTTAGTAAGAGCCCTCCTTGTTAGTAGGCGGCCTTATAGCGAACCCTCCTTACTTGCCTCTTATAACAAGTTTGGTAGGTTTACAATGTTACTATTTATGCTCTTTTTTCGAACCCCGGTAATACTGGGATGCCTCCATAGTTTACCCATCTCTAGCATTACAGAACTTGAACTCTTGCTGTTTTTCTTAACCATTTCGACATGTCATCTCACTTCTTATCTCCCACAAACAATTGTGGTTTATATTTGAATATTTTTGGGGTCATTTCTCAGATTACATTTTCTGTACATATATACTATTTATCTGTCATATATTTATATTTGTTAAAGGTTACCAAATAATATTACGCTCTTTTTGTTTGATAATCGTTTTTTCTTAGTTACCCGTGCTACTTGTAGCATTATCCTCAGGTGACACATTTCTGTGCTTTCAGCTGATTTTCTCTTCTCGATTTTTGTTGAGTGCCCATATTTGTGCCTCCATTTATGTGGAGGAATCTCTACCGCAAGCTCGGCTCTCATCCATTCAAACCAAGCTAGATATTGTCTTTACAGGGAACAAATTCTTGATGTATTGCAAACTTGCCCACAATCGGCAGGTCGGCGTGTCTCTGAACGACGTGTATCTATTTAACACGTCAAGAAGTTTACCCATCCAGAAGTTGTTTATAGTGTTTTGTGCGCCAAGTAAATACATTGATCTAGTAATGCCAGGTTTCTCTTTACTGTTAACGTCACTACTGACAGAGTGGTATGTCGATGTCTGAACCTTAATTGGGCAGGAAATGAGACGTGCCACATTCATCTTGGTTTGAGAAAAGAGATTTGAGACAGTAGACAAATAATAAATCGACTCCATCTTCAACTGGCTTACAGAAATAATTAATGAAAAATATGCGAAGATGTTTCTGAAAGTGGAAGAGACAGTTCTGTTCAACTATGTAGAACCAATTCCATAATTGAGTAACAATCTTGTTGAATTTTGTAGAACTAATTTTATAATTTAGAGACAATCTTGCTAAATTATGTAGAACCAATTCCATAACTGAAAGACAATCTTGTTGAATTATGTAGAAGCAATTTCATAACTGAAAGACAATCTTGTTGAATTATATAGAACCAATACCATAACTGAAAGACAATCTTGTTGAATTATGTGGAAGCAATTCCATAACTGAAAGACAATCTTGTTGAATTATGTGGAAGCAATTCCATAACTGAAAGACAATCTTGTTGAATTATGTAGAAGCAATTTCATAACTGAAAGACAATCTTGTTGAATTATATAGAACCAATTCCATAACTGAAAGACAATCTTGTTGAATTATGTGGAAGCAATTCCATAACTGAAAGACAATCTTGTTGAATTATGTGGAAGCAATTCCATAACTGAAAGACAATCTTGTTGAATTATGTAGAAGCAATTTCATAACTGAAAGACAATCTTGTTGAATTATATAGAACCAATTCCATAACTGAAAGACAATCTTGTTGAATTATGTGGAAGCAATTCCATAACTGAAAGACAATCTTGTTGAATTATGTAGAACCAATTCTATAACTGAAAGACAATCTTGTTGAATTATGTAGAACCAATTCTATAACTGAAAGACAATCTTGTTAAATTATGTAGAACCAATTCTATAACTGAAAGACAATCTTGTTGAATTATGTGGAAGCAATTCCATAACTGAAAGACAATCTTGTTGAATTATGTGGAAGCAATTCCATAACTAAAAGACAATCTTGTTGAATTATGTGGAAGCAATTCCATAACTGAAAGATAATCTTGTTGAATTATGTAGAACCAATTCCATAACTGAAAGACAATCTTGTTGAATTATGTAGAACCAATTCTATAACTGAAAGACAATCTTGTTGAATTATGTAGAACCAATTCTATAACTGAAAGACAATCTTGTTGAATTATGTAGAACCAATTCTATAACTGAAAGACAATCTTGTTGAATTATGTAGAACCAATTCTATAACTGAAAGACAATCTTGTTGAATTATGTGGAAGCAATTCTATCATTGTGAGCGAGACTGGCGTCCTTATCATGTAAAACAAATTGTTACAATCGCCACCATTATAAAAGAACAAAAGGTGGAGGCGTCCTGAAGAAGACCAACTATATTGGTTGCCGAATACTGGATTGAAAAATAAGAAGAATTCCATGATGGATGTTCATTTTCTAAAAGGAATAAACACTTAGAAGAGGCAATTAGAATAAACAGAATAAACAGAAGAAACAGATGAAACACTTAGAATAAACACTTAGAATAAACACTTTATTAACGAAAATGTGGTTTGGAGCCTGACGGTGACAGATACCTTGGACAGCTAGAAAGCCCAATTAGGATGACTACAGGAGAAGATTCTTAGAAAATGGCTGGGAACCAAAACAAGTAGAACACAGGCGCAATTATTTGAGCACATAAATACACAGGAGGTCATGATAACTGTGTCCCAATGAAAATCATCGACGGCATTAGAATTCTTGGAAGACAGTAACATTTGAGGATGACATGACTTTGGCAACAACGAACATCTCAAATGCTGAAACACTCACAAGGCAGACGTATACATAAAGAATTCTTTGTTACAACGTCTGTAACTATTTCTCGCTGACCTGAGAAATTTTAAACTGTGATTTCTAAATACCGATAGAAATAGAAATAAAATTCCCGACCTAGGAATATTTTGTCATTTTCTTTGTTTTCTTATTCCTTTTGTCTTTACTTCATTAGTTTTCTTTATTTCTTCTTTCTCATTTTTTGCCCGGATCCCTTAAGCCAATACACTTTCATTCTTCACTATATAAATTAATGAAGACTTGTTTATGACTAATATATAAAGAATGCTCGGTGTGGCTACTGGATTAGCGTAAATATTGTAGCGTTACACTAAACACATTACACGCAGAACCTACTGGTGTTCTTTAGATCTTGATTCGGCTTGGCCTTTGGGTGTTCGCGTATACTAATATGGACACACAAATTGGTGGATTTTGTTTACAGTAAGCAACGGCTTACGCGTTTTACCAAAACGAACATCACGGTACATCTGGCTGAAAGAAGAATTGCAAAGTGTATACATTCTGACGGCTCCTATTGATCGCAAGTAATACAAGTTTCGAAGTCGATTTCACTGCCTTCTCTGTCTGCCCTTTCCACAGCTGATTCGCTACTGTCTCAGTGTGTCTGACTTATCGATTTATGTGCCACTCTGTTACCGGCCATTCTATTATATATAAATCTAGCACCACTGACACATGTCCGTTTACAGCTTGCATTATAGACCTCGTATCAGCTAACAATACTGTATATATATATATATATATATATATATATATATATATATATATATATATATACACACACACACACACACACACACATACACAAGAAGATATAGAAGAAGAAGCAGAAGAAGAATATATATATATATATATATATATATATATACACATATATACATACATACATACATGTATGCATATATATATATATATATATATATATATATATATATATATATATATATATATATATAAATATATATATATAAATCTTAGGAGTGGTTACCAGAAGCTGCATAGAGAATGGGACTTGGTGGATTAATCCTGATCCAGGTGTGAATAACACGTGGACAAACTTCAGTGAATGTGTCAGGCCAGCCATTGACCTTACCTTCCATACGGTAAGACTTAGATTGGATGTAGAAAGGTAGGTTGGTAAACTTGAACATTTTAACGAAATGAAGAGCGGGATAACTGGTTGATTAGACATGCAGGCAAGCACAGGAAATAGTAGTCCCACATATGTTACTGGAGTCGGAGATAAAAGAGCACGAGGTTTTATTGTACGAGGCCTCGTGTTGACCCAGATGTAAGATAGTCAAATATCTAATAAGTTAGTAAGATGAAAGATAGTCAGACACCTAATTTCTTGATGAGATCTAAAGAAGACATATGTACTCGTAATTTGTTGATAAAATGTAAGATAGTCAAATAAATAATTTATTACTAGACGTAAAATGAACATATCTAATGTGTTGATGAGATGAAAGATACACAGACAGTTGATATATGGTCAATATGATGTAAACAAGTTGCTTCTCAATGTCGTCCAAATCTATGACAGGCACACGGTGTCAAACTACGTCTCATGTACACAATTGGCTACAGTTTCTCCATGGGAGCACTATTGGTGGCTGTCATCATCATGTTGTGTTGCAGGTAAGGGCGTCAAAATTTGCTAGTACTTATTTGACTACTTGATAATGTGTGCTTATTTCAAGTGACATAGAATTGTAGATTTAAGATAGAAACTTCTTAATCTTCGCACGGGTAAAGGTGGACACTTCTTAATCTTCATAGTGGTAACGGTGAAAACTACTTATTCTTTGTAATGGTATAAATTATAAATTACTTATCTTCCTAAGGGTAAAGGTGAAAACTTCTTATTCTTTGCTAGGGTAAAGGTGGAAACTTGCTATCCTTCCTTAGGGTAAAGGTGGAAACTCCCTTATTCTTTGTAAGGTTAAAGGTGGAAACGCTTTATTCTTTGCAAGCTCAATGTGGATATTTCGTTTCTTTCATAAGGTTAAAGGAAAGAAACCTCGTATTCTATGTATGTTCAAGGAGATAAGGTCTTATTCTTCATAAGGATAAGGTGTGCGCGATCGGAAAAATATTCCGCACCAATTGGGAGTTGAACCTAGATCGCATCCCTGGGCAGGTAGGAGACACACTGTAACAGTTTCAGCTAAAGTATGGACGTTTAGGACAAGGGAGATTGGGCCGCCGACTCTGGGAACAAAGGGTGCCTGGATGTGTGTCAAGGTCACTCACCGTCTCAACACTAAGTCGACAAGGTTAACAAGGAATTAGGTGGAAGAATGTGTCTGGAACAGGTGGGGGGGGGGTGTTCTGAGATGAGGGGGGGGGGGTTCGGAGCTGACCACTCTGGCGTTCCGATTTAGCGTAGTGGGAGGTTGGTGACAGTCAGAGGCCGCCATGATCTGCTACGACATTTAGTGTTACAGGAATTCGAAGTTATTCGTCTAATAACAACTAGTTGGAGGTAGATCCAAATTAGAGTGATGGCTAAGTAGGACAACCAACAGAAGTCCATTGGACATCAATGAAGTTGCTTTAGACTATAAAATACTCAGCAAAGATGAACTCATGAGACTGGCTAGGAGAGCGATTGATAGACTGCTAGTAGCTAGCAGGCTGACTAGGAGAGTGAGAGTTGAAAGTGAGTTTGCAGGGTGACTGAACCAGCATACACCTTCGAGTTTTGACCAGTTGCTCTTTAAGTGTGTGTGTTGAACACCCTCTGAACAGGAAAAGATCTGAATGTTTGTCGTACGTGCAGGACACCATGTGAACGATGCGTGATCTAGTTACAGATGAATTAAAGAATATGGGAAGAGATTAAGTAAGAGATTTGAATGTATGTGGTACTGTGCAGGGTACTTTGGGAGCAATTTGTGTTCTGAGGTATGTATATGCACAGATCGACTGAGTGTGTGACCACAATTGAGTATATGATTCCGACTATAAGTGACGAACTCGAATTGCATTTAAATACACAGATCGCTTGAGTATACGTGAACTAATTGCATATGGATATACAGATCACATGACTGAAAGGATCTGAGTGTGTGTGAATGCACAGAACGACATAGTACATACTACAATCGTGAGGACGAGTTTGTTGAGAGAATGTTTATTGTGCAGATAAGGGGAGGGTAGCGGTGAGAATCTTGGGTTAGGTAGGTTGAAGAAGTTAACAAAAGCTAGTGCTTAAAAACATCCGTTGTAGTTCAAATTAATACATTATGATATTTAGTTTAGATGCATTTTGTTATTTTTGCTAATATTGTGTTTGATTGGAGGTGATGTTATTAAATATGTTATGTGTGACAAGAGAGTATTTACTGCGTTTTCCTGTGTGTAGTCGTGTCGTGGTGTAGATTCTTGTTGTTGTAATTCTTTATATAAGTAACTACTCAGTGAAATCTAGACTCTTCCACAACCCGGGGCTCAACATATGGTCAAATTGGAAAATTATTTTCTTCGATAGCTCAAAGTGGGAATTACAAATGCACTTCCACGTTGTCAAACATACACGTGCACATTTTCTCTTTCTCACTCTCTCTATCGCTCTACCTCTAGCTCTCGAACACATATGCCCACATATACACTTCCTCCACTGACAAAATTACAAGTGCACTTTCTATCCAAAATATGCCCACAAATACACTATCAATAGTATACGTGCACGATCACTCACACACACACACTCTCTTGATCGCATTCGATCTCTCTCTATCCCACATACACACGTTCTCACAATCGCACTCCTACGCTAACATAATTGTGTGCGCATGCACTCTCTCAAACATATGTACTCAGATCATCACATTAACTCTGACACGCTGACATCAGAACACATGCATGCTCACATACACATAATCACGTATGCTCAAACAAAGGCATATCCCTCAGCACATCCACACACATCACTACTTTCATTAACCTACTATCATTGCGCGAACCGAAGATCTTTCCGTCAATCAAATATTACTACGAGGCGTGTTCAAATGAAACTGCCCATAACTGCTCCAAGTGAACATACGTACCAATGAGCATGATGACGTCACATACCAACCATCAAGTTTGCAAAATTTCATTATCCTCCGACTCATAGTTTCCTCAGCAGGCAGTTGAAAACATGGCTGGTGTGATACGTGATCCGTCATTAGTTGATCTGCGAGCGGTGATTCGGTTTTAACATTCATCGAAGAATGCAGGCATTGTATGGTGATAAACGTCTTCTTTTCTGCCGAAGACGGATGTATCAAACCGAAAGATGCAAATATTGCAGTCAAGCTTTAAACTAGCGATACAACGCATTCCATTCTCATGACTCCATCCTGCTACTTGCAAAGCCCTGTTCAGGGCTTGGTAGCGGGAGTTTGAGAACGAATAAAGAAGAATCATAAGCTCAATTTGGTGGTGCTCAATTTAGTGGTGTTAATTTAGTGGCACTCAATTTGATGGTGCTCAGTTTGGTAGTGCTCAGTTTGGTGGTGCTCAGTTTGGTGTTAATTTAGTGGCACTCAATTTGATGGTGTTCAGTTTGGTAGTGCTCAGTTTGGTGGTGCTAAGTTTGGTGGTGCTCAGTTTGATGGTTCTAAGTTTGGTGGTGCTCAGTTTGGTGTTAATTTAGTGGCACTCAATTTGATGGTGCTCAGTTTGGTAGTGCTCAGTTTGGTGGTGCTAAGTTTGGTGGTGCTAAGTTTGGTGGTGCTCAGTTTGGTGGTGCTAAGTTTGGTGGTGCTCAGTTTGGTGGTGCTAAGTTTGGTGGTGCTCAGTTTGGTAGTGCTCAGTTTGGTGGTGCTCAGTTTGGTAGTGCTAAGTTTGGTGGTGCTCTGTTTGGTAGTTCTCAGTTTTATGGTGTTCATTTTGGTGGTGTTCAGTTTGGTGGTGTTCAGTTTGGTGGCGCTAAATTTGATGGTGCTCAGTTTGGTAGTGCTAGGTTTGGTGGTGCTCTGTTTGGTAGTGCTCAGTTTGGTGGTGTTCAGTTTGGTGGTGCTCAGTTTGGTCGTGGTCAGTTTGGTGGTGTTAATTTTGGTATTAATTTGGTGGTGCTCTGTTTGGTAGTGCTCAGTTTGGTGGTGTTCAGTTTGGTGGTGCTAAGTTTGCTGCTGCTCAATTTGGTGGTACTCAATTTGGTGGTGCTCAATTTGGTGTTAATTTGGTGGTGCTCAGTTAGTGGTGCTCAATTTGGTGGTACTCAATTTGGTGCTAATATGGTGGTGCTGAGTTTGGTGTTAATTTGGTGGTGCTCAGATTAATGTTAATTTGGTGTTAATTTGGTGGTGCTCAGTTTGTTGTTGCTTAGCTTGGTGGTGCTCATTTTTTTTCGGTGCTCAGTTAGTGTTAATTTGATGGTGCTTAGTTTTGTGGTGCTAAGTTTGCTGCTGCTCAGTTTGGTGCTACTCAATTTTGTGGTGCTCAATTTGGTGTTAATGTTTTAATTTGGTGGTGCTCAATTTGGTGTTAATTTGGTGGTGCTCAGTTAGTGGTGCTCAATTTGGTGGTGCTCAATTTGGTGCTAATATGGTGGTGCTGGGTTTGGTGTTAATTTGGTCGAGCTCATTTTGGTGGTGCTCAGATTAATGTTAATTTGGTATTAATTTGGTTGTGCTCAGTTTGTTGTTGCTCAGCTTGGTGGTGCTCAGTTTGGTGTTCATTTGGTGGTGCTCAGTTTGGTGGTGCTCAGTTTAGTGGTGCTCAGTTTGGTGGTGCTCAGTTTGGTATTAATTTGGTGGTGCTCAGTTTGGAGGTGTTCAATTTTGTGGTGTTCAATTTGGTGGTGCTCAGTTTGGTGCTGCTCAGTTTGGTGGTGCTCAATTTGGTGGTGCTCAATTTGGTGTCACTTTGGTGGTGCTCAAATTAGTGGTGCTCAATTTCGTGGTGCTCAATTTGGTGCTAAAATTGTGGTGCTGAGTTTGGTGTTAAATTGGTGGTGCTCAGATTGGTGGTGCTCAGTTTAATGTTAATTTGGTGTTAATTTGGTGGTGCTCAGTTTGTTGTTGCTCAGTTTGGTCGTGCTCAATTTTGTGGTGTTCAGTTTGGTGGTGCTCAGTTTAGTGTGCTCAGTATGATGGTGCGCAGTTTGATGGTGCTCAGTTTGGTGGTGCGCAATTTGGTGGTGCTCAGTTTGGTGGTGCTAAGTTTTGTGGTGCTCAGTTTGTTGTTGCTCAGTTTGGTGGTGCTCAATTTGGTGGTGATAAGTTTGGTGTTAATTCTGTGGTGCTCAGTTTATACGTGCTCAGTTTGTCCCTGCTCAGTTTGGTGGTGCTAAGTTTAGTAGTTGCTCAGTTTGGTGATGCTCAGTTTGGTGGTGCTCAGTTTGGTGGTGCTCAGTTTGGTGGTGCTCAATTTTTGTATGCTCAGTTTGGTGGTGCTAAGTTTGGTGGTGCTCAGTTTGCTGTTGCTCAGTTTGGTGGTGCTCAATTTGGTGGTGCTAAGTTTGGTGTTAATTTGGTGGTGCTCAGTTTGGTAGTGCTCAGTTTGGTGGTGCTCAGTTTGGTGTTAATTTGGTGGTGCTCAGTTTGTTGTTGCTCAGTTTGGTGGTGCTCAATTTTGTGGGGCTCAGTTTGGTGTTAATTTGGTGGTGCTCAGTATGGTGGTGCGTAGTTTGGTGGTGCGCAGTTTCGTGGTGCTCAGTTTGGTGGTGCTCAGTTTAGTGGTGCTCAGTTTGGTGGTGCTCAGTTTGGTATTAATTTGGTGGTGCTCAGTTTGGTATTAATTTGGTGGTGCTCCGTTTGGTGCTGCTCAGTTTAGTGGTGCTCAATTTGGTGGTGCTCAATTTGGTGTTAATTTGGTGGTGCACAGTTTTGTGGTGCTCAATTTGGTGGTGCTCAATTGTGTGCTAATATGGTGGTGCTGAGTTTGGGGTTAATTTGGTGGTGCTCAGTTTGGTGGTGCTCAATTTGTTGTCTATTTGGTAGGGCTCAGTTTGGTGGTGCTCAGTTTAATGTTAATTGTATGTTAATTTGGTGGTGCTCAGTTTGTTGTTGCTCAGTTTGATTGTTCTCAATTTTGTGGTGCTCAGTTTGGTGTTAATTTGGTGGTGGTCAGTTATTTGCTGCTCCGTTATTTGCTGCTCAGTTTGGTGGTGCTCAGGTTGGTGGTGCTCAGTTTGGTGGTGCTAAGTTTGGTGGTGCTCAGTTTGTTGGTGCTCAGTTTGGTGTTAATTTGGTGGTGGTCAGTTATTTGCTGCTCAGTTATTTGCTGCTCAGTTATTTGCTGCTCAGTTTGGTAGTGCTCAGGTTGGTGGTGCTCAGTTTGGTGATGCTCATTTTGTAGGTTCTCAGTTTGGTAGTTCTCAGTTTGGTGGTGCTCAGTTTGGTGGTGCTCAGTTTGGCGGTGCTCAGTTTGGTGGTGCTCAGTTTTATGGTGCTCAGTTTAGTGGTGTTCAGTTTGGTGGGGCTCAGTTTGGTGGTGCTCAGTTTGGTGGTGTTCAGTTTGGTGGTGCTCAGTTTGGTGGTGCTCAGTTTAGTGGTGTTCAGTTTGGTGGTGCTCAGTTTGGTATTAATTTGGTGGTGCTCAGTTTGGTATTAATTTGGTGGTGCTCCGTTTGGTGCTGCTCAGTTTAGATGTGCTCAATTTGGTGGTGCTCAATTTGGTGTTAATTTGGTGGTGCACAGTTTTGTGGTGCTCAATTTGGGGGTGCTCAATTGTGTGCTAATATGGTGGTGCTGAGTTTGGGGTTAATTTGGTGGTGCTCAGTTTGGTGGTGCTCAATTTGTTGTCTATTTGGTAGGGCTCAGTTTGGTGGTGCTCAGTTTAATGTTAATTGTATGTTAATTTGGTGGTGCTCAGTTTGTTGTTGCTCAGTTTGATTGTTCTCAATTTTGTGGTGCTCAGTTTGGTGTTAATTTGGTGGTGGTCAGTTATTTGCTGCTCCGTTTTTTGCTGCTCAGTTTGGTGGTGCTCAGGTTGGTGGTGCTCAGTTTGGTGGTGCTAAGTTTGGTGGTGCTCAGTTTGTTGGTGCTCAGTTTGGTGTTAATTTGGTGGTGGTCAGTTATTTGCTGCTCAGTTATTTGCTGCTCAGTTTGGTAGTGCTCAGGTTGGTGGTGCTCAGTTTGGTGATGCTCATTTTGTAGGTTCTCAGTTTGGTAGTTCTCAGTTTGGTGGTGCTCAGTTTGGTGGTGCTCAGTTTGGCGGTGCTCAGTTTGGTGCTGCTGAGTTTGGTGGTGTTCAGTTTCGTGGTGCTCAGTTTGGTGGTGCTCAGTTTGGTGGTGTTCAGTTTGGTGGTGCTCAGTTTGGTGGTGCTCAGTTTGGTGGTGCTCAGTTTAGTGGTGTTCAGTTTGGTGGGGCTCAGTTTGGTGGTGCTCAGTTTGGTGGTGTTCAGTTTGGTGGTGCTCAGTTTGGTGGTGCTCAGTTTGGTGGTGCTCAGTTTAGTGGTGTTCAGTTTGGTGGTTCTCAGTTTGGTGGTGCTCAGTTTAGTGGTGTTCATTTTTAGCAATAATGCTTCTATCTTCAGACAAACGCTACACCAATTCAATGGAATTATGTGTGACGATCTCGTTTTCTTGCGTTGACACACCTGAAACCTTGACCAATATTAACGTATGTCACGACTTCTGATGTCAGAATGACTTCTAGCAGATTTGTCTCAACATCAAGTGTTAGCCACATCCAACCACTTCCGGTGTAGAGAGCAAACCGATCGTTATCATTTCATACTGCCTATTGGCGCATATGAAGGAATTCATTTCCATCATGTCTTCCGGTTTGGACCGTGTTCGCGATTATTCAATGTGAACATGCTGAAATGTTTAAGTATGAGATGTAAATCTAAACAAAACGCTTGAATACTTCACTTAGCTGGATATCCAACTCCTACATACAGCGACAAACGAGCAGAGATGATATGTGATGTTATACACAATCAACATAGCTGGGCTGTCGTTTTCAACAAATAAATGAATCTGCGAATAGTGATGGTTCCTGGAACTCGATTATTACACACACTCATATTGTGTACTCTCGGTGAAGCAGGATTATGAGATTAATAAAAATACTGAAACTGGAAAAAAGTCTACGGACAGCAACACAACTGAATGACATAGTTCGATTCGTAGTAATTCCTAAAACAAGAACGCGATGCATGTAATACAGAAGAATGTATTTGTATTCTGCCATGAATGTGACAGACGCCGTTAACAAGCACCCTGAACCACTAAGTGTACAGAGTTTTCTTAAACAATCGATTTCACGGAGAACAACATGATGACTCTGTGCCAATCGCACCTAACGCATACTTCAATCAACTAGAAACGTACAGACAACTGCTGGCACATTTGGTACTTGCAGCATAATTCACCTCAAACAAATGAGATATCTATTTTTAGCACCGAATTTGAGGTAGTGACGTCACAGAATAGTTTATTTTTAAACTGTTGGGGGTATCAAACATTCTGCGAGAAAAGGCGAGATATTCTGCTCCTGATTCCGCTTATTCTTTCCGCCTTACAATTGTATTTCTTGAATCTGTCAACGTTGGTCCGAAATTAGGAGAGTAGCATCCACTTTCTACAGCTGCATGGCATTATCCATGCTGTCAGACGATATAATAACAACCATTTTATCTGACCTTAACCCTAACCATAATCCTAACCGTCACACTAAACACAACCATAATCATAATTCTAAACCTATCCATAACCCTAAACCTAACCATAACCAGAACCCTATCCCAGAACTGAATATAACCATCTTTTCTACACTTGTATATTCCTATGTCTTTAATTATTTATTTAAAATCAAATTACTCGTATATCGACCTGTCCTCCCCTTAACTTGAAATGTAATGTCCCGTTAAGTACGATGGGAACCCATGGAACACTGTCTCGGGTAAATTAAGACACAAGTACTCCTTTTTAATCAATCAAGCAATACCGTTTAAACTCCCACAGCAGCATTAACAAACAACCATCAAACTGCCATCCCATGATCCAGCAGTGTCACCTCTACCCACGACTTGTCCGTTTTCTTAAAATTCGATTCAAGTTATCTTATTCACCAACGACGTCGCATTCCTCTAGCTCTCCTGCCGTGGGGAATTCAAAACAGAGACTGTTTTGTAACCTATCAGGAGAACGCCTTAATGCAGGGTTCTCAGCCTGTTCAGATAGCACCGTTTCCGTGTAATATTAAGTGCGCGAGCACCATGCAATCTAATGGATTTTATTCGAAAAAAACAATACATTGTTAAAACACTCACCGGGTTAATGACATCACTGAGCTTGAAAGCCACTCAGAACTTCAGTGATGTCAAAGCAGAACTCGCCTGCACGTGAACAGTCTTGCAGATGTAAATCAGTTAATCGTGGTCGTGCTTTGTTCTTGGGGTATTTCTTAAGGGGAAAGTGCGCCATTACTTGGCAGCACCAAGGCCGATAGACCCGAAAGGAGAACGGCACAAGTTTCCAGAGAACTGACGCGCTACAATGTGGATGTGGTTAGTCTTAGTGAGACCAGATTACCAGGAGAGGGTGAGATCACAGAAGTTGTGGGCGGATACACGTTTTTCTGGAGTGGGCGTGATATAACAGAAAGACAAGAGGCTGGGGTCGGATTCGCCATCAGGTCTCATCTAGTCCACGCAATTATTCGACCACCACAGGGTATCAATGATCGGCTAATGGCTGTCCAAATCTCACTGGGACACAGAAAGATTATTACAGCTTATGCCCCAACAATGACTGATCCTAAGGATATGAAGAATAAGTTATATGATGAGCTGAAGTCCTTCATCTTGTCGGTTCCAAAGTCCGATAAGCTTCTTATCCTTGGCGATTTCAATAGAAGCCGACCATTAGTTCTGGGAAGGTGTACTTGTTTACATGGCACGGGCAAATGCAGCAGCAACTGGTTGCTACTGCTGGGCCTCTGTGTCACCCATAATCTCTCCATCACCATCATCATGTTTCGGCTGCCCACTCGCAACAACACGTCGTGGATGCATCCCAGCTCTAAGCAGTGACATCTTATTGACTATGTCCTCACCAGAAATAGGGACAGACGAGATGTGCGAGTGACAACGGCTTTGTGCGGTGACGAGTGCTGGACAGATCACAGACTCATTGTGTCAACGCTTAACCTCCACATATAGCCCATGTGACGTCACCAGGGTCGACAACCTGAAAAAAAAACTTAATATCTTCAAACTGCAAAGTGGGCTCCATGCAAATGCTTTTCCTGGGATCTGGACAGCGGACTGACGGATAAACAGCTTCTTAGTATTTGGGTCATGCAGCTGGTAGAAACCAAGACTGTTTTGATGACAACGATAGGGCAATTAAGACTTTGCTGGATAAAAAACATCGTTTATTATTTACTTCACCAAGACGATAATTTCACATCTTCAAAAAACGTTCGCGTTCACCAATATTCGCAGGAGTGTACTGAAACAGCTGAGGACTATGTAGGGTACCTGGCTTCACAGCAAAGCAGATGAAATCCAGCGGTACACAGACACAAATGACTCAAAGCGTTTTTACGATGCCCTGAAGACGGGCTATGGTCTCAGGTCCTATCATTCATCTCCTGTCAATGCTGATGACACGGCACTTGATGATCGACAAAGTCGACATTCTGGAGCGATGATCTGAGCACTTCAGTGCTATTCTAAACTGTCCATCCACTATCAATGAATTAGCCATAACACGCATGCCTCAAGTTGAAGTCAATGACAGGCTGAGTCTCCCGCACAGTACAGATGAGGTTAAGAAAGCAATCAGCTTAATGTCCAGTGGCAAAGCCCCCCCTCCCCCCTCCCCCTCCCCTTCCTGTCAGATGACATTCCTGCTGAGCTCTACAAGTAGGACCCGTGTTGCTACACAAGCTAACATACCTCTTTTGCTCAATTTAGGATACAGGTCATATGCCACAGCAACTGTACTGTAAGATACGACCATTGTCTACATGCACAAGCACAAGGGCAATCGTAAATCTTGTGATAACCACAGAAGGATCTCTCTCCTGTACATCGCTGAACAAATTTTAACTCGAGTTTTGCTCCTTCGCTTCACAACTCATCTTAAGCAGAATCAAAGCTGACTGATAGCGTCAGGGCCAGCAAACCATAGCTGAGCAGCGCATGAGCTGCAGTGGTCAGCGACCCATAGCTGACTGATAGCGTTGGGGCCAGCGAACCAAAGCTGCAAAGACCCTTCTACACTTCCACGCGGTGATCCTGGGTAATAGGCTGCAGCAGAGCAGACTGGCTAAGGAGAAGGGATCGGAGAGGGAATGCTCCAAAAATGCTTACTGAGGTCGTATATGTTTGACCGAAAGGTGCGAATATCGCAGTCAAGCTGTAAACTACGACACAACGCATTCCGTTCTCTGGACTACATTCTGCTACTTAAGCCCTTTCAGGGTTTGGTAGCGGGAGATTGAGAACGAACGAAGCCAAGCCATATCCAGACATTTGAGAGAAACACTGCGGTATTTGAAACCTTTTTCTACCTTCAGCTACACAAAAGGTTATGAATTTCTCCTATTCAAACAAATATTTCACCGTTAAGGAGGACTGGAGATTTATCAATTTACGTATCCATGATGTCCCACAGCGCTGACCCTGGCCAGTATCAGGATAACTCCCGAATCAAGTTAGCAGTGGGAAATATGCCAGAACATATAGCTGTAAATATGATTACTGGCAGCAAACGCGCAACTTACGAACTTTCAAGTCGCATAAAATATAATGGATGGATAGCAACATTATTTGTTTTAGTTGCGAAATAAAGAAAGAATTGCAAAACGGGCATTCTGAACGTTTGTTTTCGCGAGAACTTGTTTACTTGCATGACGCGAGCACTACGTGCCATTAAAAGATGACCGTGGTGGTCGCGAGCTTGCCTCGGCGACCTGGAATGTCTCGATTTACCGTAAGCTGCCCAGTTGGGATGAATACATGGATATTAGTGATTATAGCACATAATAGCTTCGGATATTCCAGAACTGAACCATAGCTGCGAGGTATGGAACCCGTGTAAATTAGACGCAGAGAAACTTCAAGTTTCATAAAGGACAATGATGGTACGTCAAATAATTTAAAGTCTCTTTAAAGGACCAAATCCCCACCATTGAAATCCGTCGACAAAGCTTATATAATGACACCGTGGATATTGTGTTGTCAAGGAATTGCATGCAGGCTGTAGATGTGATACATAGCATGGCCTTCTTTAGAATAGATGGCCTTTGTACATAGACACGAAATATGACATCACCGTTGGCCAAACAAATATAAGCATCCGATCGGTAACCTCAATAAAATGAAAAAATATATTTACTCAAGCCCAACATGGTACTTCAGGGAAACGATACATCATATATTCAAATAGCTTTTGTCTGCCAGCCATCAGATACAAACATATGTATAATTGGATACCAGGATTGCGGTATTACATCAATCTTGTTTTCAGTGTTCGACTTAGCAGTATTTCAGACAAGATTAATTACAGATTTCGATGGTTATGATTGAAGAAACAATCCCTCAAGGAAATCATTGACTTCACTACATCGTACCCCCAGTTAATTGCGTTCAGTTATCTTGTTTGTCTGCCTGACTATCTGTCTGCCTGCCTGTCTGCCTGTCTGTCTGCCTGACTCTCTGTCTGCCTGCCTGTCTATCTGCCTGCCTCTCTGCTTGCCTCTCTGTCTGCATGTCTCCCTGTCTGTCTTCCTGTCTACCTATCTGTATGTCTGCATGTCTGTCTGCCTGCCTGTCTGCCTCTCTGTCTGTCTGCCTACTTGCCTGCCTGCCTGCCTACTTGCCTGCCTGTCTGCCTGCCTGTCTGCCTGCCTCTCTGTCTGTCTGCCTACATGCCTACCTGCCTGCCTACTTGCCTGTCTGCCTACCTGTCTGTATGCCTGTCTGCCTGCCTGTCTGTATGTCTGTCTGTTTACATCTTGTTTAGTTGTTATGTCCATCGTTTACTAGTTTTCTCGCGTACCCCCCCCCCCCCCTCCCTTCTATTTGCAACGAAATATACGTTCTTTAAGCATGTGAATTGTATCTTTTTTGCATTTTTTTTCAAACAGAAGTATGAGGCTGTTTAGTCTTTCACTCACTTAGTCATGTTATGTTACTCACTTAGTCAAGGTATATCACTCAGTCATGTTATGTTTGTCAGACTCTACATCATTGCAATTCGGACAGAATTATAGATGCTAAATGCTTTTCATCAAATGGCAAAAAGTAAAGTCAAAAGATGGATCATGTAACTCGCTGGATGTGTACTTCTGTTTCGTACTTTCAGGCCACAACCCCAGCTTGACCCAGTTCCGATGTCAAACTTCTGCAGAGCAGGGAGGGTTGATGAATCAATTGCAATGTCATTATCTAACAAACCGTCATGTCTTAGTCTTCATCTACGAAACTCATTCTTCTTCTTCTTCTTCTTCTTCTTCGTACGCAGTCAGACAGAAACCATTATTTTTTCGAAAAAAGCGGCGGTCATCCTGAGGCTGTCGCCACTGCCATAGAGCTTGTCTTGCAGTTCCACTGGTGATGGCCACATCTGCTTTCTCTGATCCTCGTATGTCGGGAAGTTCTGCAGCAGATGTTCAGCGGTCATTTTACCGGTACCGCACGGGCATTCGTCGGTACCACCTATCTTCAATTTGTTGAATAGGTGGTACCTCAGTCTATTGTGGCCAGTGCGAAGTCTGAAGACAACGACCTGCTCTCTTCGGTTCAAATGGTAATAGGCATCGTTTTTTGTGTAACCAGTATGTTCGGTTTCCCATTTGGTCATGTATCTGGCTTTGATAAGCCGTTTTGACTCTTCGTACGTCATACTAGTATCTGTTTGTGGTAGTCTTGCACCTTCTCGAAACTCATTCAATAGCCCTACTCCAAATTTCCGTCCACCGCGGCCATGATTGTGAGTAATATATGAAACAGTATTGCCATTTTACCGCCAGTATTAACTCCCCTATTGTTACTTTCTTTGACACTACAGACAGCTACATTCCAAGAGCAACACACTGCACGTCAACCTGTTTCTAGCCTTCATCTTTCGTGCTGCCGTCTCTTTACTCAAGGACATCCTTTTCGTTGGAAATGTTGGCCTGGCAAAAGATGTGCGAAGAGACAAGGATGGCATCTTGGAGTTCGCTCACGACGACACGGTACGTCTGCTCCTCTGGCTGTCTTGCTCATCAGTTACATGAAACATTATTCCTACAAGGATAATATACAGCTATTTAATCATCCTCACGTGTATGTCAGTTATTATACCTTTATTCTTCCGCGATCACCACCTAGTATCCCCTTCAAAATCTCTAACAGATGCAGCAAAAAGATCAAGGCTCTCGACGCTGTGATACATGTTCTCATACAGGATATACAGGTCCGGATTAAGAGCCTGGCATACAATGTCTATCTCTTTATTAATTCTCTCTCATTGATTTAGCTATCAATTTATCGATCAACTGGATGAAAGAGCTGAATATGAATGTCTTCCTCTAAACGTGGAACCACTTTCTAAGATAATTTCAGTTTTATACAAAGTCATATATTTGGGAAACAAACGGAACTGAACCAATATGTTTTACTCATCTCATCAATTGACAGTTTGTATATCTGTGGAATATGTATCATGACATTCTCCATCTCAACAATATAATGTGTTATGCCTTGTGGCTGTTTTTATTATTCGCAAAATTATTGTCTGTCTCAGCATTCGAGACTATCTGATTTACGATACTATACAGATTCTTCTGCTGATCGAACTTTCCATGTTCGTTGGCACCGATATTTCCAGACTCCAATTTCTAAAACTTGAGCTGTCACATCATTTATTGTTATTGTATGTACACTTTCTTATGGACAGTTATTGAAGTACAATGTTCCTCTAATACTTCCTAACATTAGTTAATTATGACTTCCTCAGGCATTCATTTGTTATATTGTCTTGAAGCTGAGTTATTCATGTGTATCGTATTCGAGGTTACATTTTTAGACCTGTCATTGAAACCAGCTGGGTTACCCCACACTTGACATGATGTTGGACAGTGTTAATGGTGGAGAGATGTTACCCTAAGGGAACAGCCCTTGCTCTTTGTGTCTAGACAGGGCTCCAATATTCTTTTGTGGATGCATTGATTTAATGTGCTACGTGTTTGCTTCACCCATCCACATTCACTTAGAGTACATCTCATTTATCCATGTTTTTCGTTCTGCGCTATTAGTCCATCTGCCCATCCATTAAAAACGTCATCCATTCACAGCACAAAGAGTGTAACTGATCTATCTATTTGTTTCATCGTCCTCTATTTATGCCATCGTCCCCTCTTTCCATACTTTTCCTCAGTCCCACTTCCTCTCTATCCATTCATCCAAAAATATATTCACAGCACTGGGAGTGTAAGCTGCTGATTGTAGTATTCATGTACTGTGTCAGTGCCTGTAACATGTGGATCTTCGCTGAAGCTCTGTACCTCACTATGCTCGTGTCCCGACCACTGGCCACAGAAAGGGGCGGAGTCAGGATGTATATCATATTAGGATGGTGTAAGTATAATATCCAACCTGTAAAGATAGTAAGACTGATTACTAGGGACTAAAGGTAAAGGCGTTTAGGTATGCAGGACAAGAAGAAGTGTTGCATCAGAAATCGAAAGAGAAAAACAGATAAACGACACAAATCACCCTGTTTGGACACCAGAAGAACTATTGAAATCTAGACCACGTTTCTCACAGTTAACACATTCCTACAGACGACTCCCAAATAACGTCGCATCGAAAAATGTAATTAGCTGACGAACTGCAGTGGAAATATGTGCCTGGACACCACTTGCCTTACGTAACAAAGAAGTCATTAAATAGACTACGAACGTGCATCACGATGCTGGAAGAACTTTAAGAGATCGGGATATAGGGATGATGTCCTGCCAAAGACGGATGTGTCGGACCAAAAGGCTCAAATATCGCAGTCAAGCTGTAAACTAGCGACACAACGCATTCCGTTCACCGGACTACATCCTGCTACTTGCAAAGCCATATTCAGAGCTTGGTAGAGATTGAGAACGAACGCAGAAGAAGGAGAAGAAGGGATGATGAGATGTAGGATTGTGGAGCAAGACAAGACTCATACCACTTGATGATTCGACCAACGTCAAGGCAATCTACATGAGCGAATATTGGAAACATGATGTCTGATGTGGTGCTTAGGACTGGGAAAGTAAGTAAGTAGGTATGGTTTTTATATTGCGTCAGTGATATCATCATATAAAAGACGTTGCTACATAGAAATAGCGCTTCATGAGCACGTGAAATGCAAAGACACAACCTTCCTAAATAGGGCAACTGCATTGGTGACCTCAGACCATGAATACTAATTGAGAATCAAACAGCAAATGCAATAAGGCTTTATCACTGAGCATTGTTCGTATAAACGAGTTTAATTTCTAGAAAGGGTGCAACGAATAGAGAACATGTTGGACAAAGTATGGAAGATAAACAATCACAAAGTTTATAAGCACCCATTGAAAGAGGAGACCGTGAAATCTATTGTAGTCTACGTTTTTGAGCGTGGCATATGATCGTGATGCATTATAACATTTTCTTCTTGCCTGGTAGTAATCCTCTTCTGCTAAGCCAGCTCTGATCTTCTGTCACTAATCCGCCCAGGTCACGTATTACTTTGACATCTCTCATAAGTATCCCCCCAAAATCTCCTTTACATGTTCCCCTTCAACGTTCGTTCAATGCCACACAACTGTCTCACCCATTTTGTGGCTAATGGCAAAAACCTACATCTAATTACTCAACAATTTTTTATAAGCCGTGTTGTGCTAAGTAAGAGCCACAAAATCAATAGTAATTCTCACAGCCATGAAGTTATTACAAGATAAGAGCATATAGGGGGTATGCTTAAATCACGTTAATGCAAAGCTTCAATCTCTCTGTATGGAAACGTCTGTAACATGGGTATAAAATGCAGAAATGGAATGAAAAGGCCAAGCGGTGGAGGTGTGATGCTACAAAGAGATCCTTGGAGGATTCGTGTCTCAAATAAAAACTTTTGAAATTAAATCCATCAGAACATCGAACATTGTTGATTGTTGTAAGAATATGTCAACTCCAATGTTACAGTCATGTTAACTCCAATGTTACAGTCATGTTAACTCCAATATTGCAGTCATGTTAACTCCATTATTACAGGCATGTTAACTCCAATATTACAGCTATGTTAACTCCAATGCTACAATTATGTTAACTCCAATGTTACAATTATGTTAACTCCAATGTTACAGTCATAAGTAACGATCATGTGTCCATTTATGTCTTTCAGTCTCTATAATGTTACAGTCATGTGTCCAGTCATCTCTCTCAGTCTCTACAATGTTACAGTCATGTGTCCAGTCATCTCTCTCAGTCTCTCCAATGTTACAGTCATGTGTCCATTCATCTCTCTAAATTTATCCAATATTACAGTCATGTGTCCAGTCATCTCTCTCAGTCTTTCCACTGTTACAGTCATGTGTCTAGTCATCTCTCTCAGTCTTTCCACTGTTACAGTCATGTGTCCAGTCATCTCTCTCAGTCTCTCCAATGTTACAGTCATGTGTCCATTCATCCCTCTCAGGCTCTATATCTCTGTTTCATTTTCTCTGCTTTTTCCCCACTTCCCTCTATAAAAACGTATACATATTTATGTCTGCATATTTATATGCACCTATGTGTATATGTATATGTGTGTACAAGAGAATATGTACATAAAGAAAGTTAGCAAAGTAGATGAGCAAGAAAGCGAATGGATAAAGAAGAAAGGGATTAGCTAGAACAGCGTGTGATACAGAAGGGACGTGATTAGCTAGAACAGCGTGTGATACAGAAAGCATGGGATTAGCTAGAACAGCGTGTGATACAGAAAGCATGGGATTAGCTAGAACAGCGTGTGATACAGAAAGCATGGGATTAGCTAGAACAGCGTGTGATACAGAAAGCATGGGATTAGCTAGAACAGCGTGTGATACAGAAGGGAAGTGATTAGCTAGAACAGCGTGTGATACAGAAAGCATGGGATTAGCTAGAACAGCGTGTGATACAGAAGGGAAGTGATTAGCTAGAACAGCGTGTGATACAGAAGGGAAGTGATTAGCTAGAACAGCGTGTGATACAGAAGGGAAGTGATTAGCTAGAACAGCGTGTGATACAGAAGGGAAGTGATTAGCTAGAACAGCGTGTGATACAGAAGGGAAGTGATTAGCTAGAACAGCGTGTGATACAGAAGGGAAGTGATTAGCTAGAACAGCGTGTGATACAGAAAGGAAATGATTAGCTAGAACAGCGTGTGATACAGAAGGGAAGTGATTAGCTATAACAGCGTGTGATACAGAAGGGAAGTGATTAGCTAGAACAGCGTGTGATACAGAAGGGAAGTGATTAGCTAGAACAGCGTGTGGTACAGAAGGGAAGTGATTAGCTAGAACAGCGTGTGGTACAGAAAGGAAGTGATTAGCTAGAACAGCGTGTGGTACAGAAGGGAAGTGATTAGCTAGAACAGCGTGTGATACAGAAGGGAAGTGATTAGCTAGAACAGCGTGTGATACAGAAGGGAAGTGATTAGCTAGAACAGCGTGTGATACAGAAGGGAAGTGATTAGCTAGAACAGCGTGTGACACAGAAGGGAAGTGATTAGCTAGAACAGCGTGTGATACAGAAGGGAAGTGATTAGCTAGAACAGCGTGTGATACAGAAGGGAAGTGATTAGCTAGAACAGCGTGTGATACAGAAGGGAAGTGATTAGCTAGAACAGCGTGTGATACAGAAGGGAAGTGATTAGCTAGAACAGCGTGTGATACAGAAGGGAAGTGATTAGCTAGAACAGCGTTTGATACAGAAGGGAAGTGATTAGCTAGAACATCGTGTGATACAGAAGGGAAGTGATTAGCTAGAACAGCGTGTGATACAGAAGGGAAGTGATTAGCTAGAACAGCGTGTGATACAGAAGGGAAGTGATTAGCTATAACAGCGTGTGATACAGAAGGGAAGTGATTAGCTAGAACAGCGTGTGATACAGAAGGGAAGTGATTAGCTAGAACAGCGTGTGATACAGAAGGGAAGTGATTAGCTAGAACAGCGTATGATATAGAAAGGAAGTGATTAACTAGAACAGCGTGTGATACAGAAGGGAAGTGATTAGCTAGAACAGCGTGTGATACAGAAGGGAAGTGATTAGCTAGAACAGCGTGTGATACAGAAGGGAAGTGATTAGCTAGAACAGCGTGTGATACAGAAGGGAAGTGATTAGCTAGAACAGCGTGTGATACAGAAGGGAAGTGATTAGCTAGAACAGCGTGTGATACAGAAGGGAAGTGATTAGCTAGAACAGCGTGTGATACAGAAGGGAAGTGATTAGCTAGAACAGCGTGTAATTGACATGTCCGGAAGAACGACGAACACTATTTTGAGCGCCAACTAAAATAGATCAAAAAGAAGATACGCATTTTCTCATCATTATCCTCAAACATTTTGATAATGTAGTATTTTTGGGCTAAGCTGGCCAAGCTTTGTGATAATAGAGCGTGTTTCGGCTTGTGATAACGGTATGTGTTTCGGCAAAGTGGAAGTTAATTATTTAATGGTGATGGATGTGTCGCTCTCGTGTTTGTGTGTGTGTATATAGAACTGCTCTTTGCTGATGATGCCGCAATTTCAATTCATTCAGAGGAGAAACTGCAAAACCTTACTATCTGCATTTTCTGATGCCGACTGTGAGTTTTGGTTAACAATCAGAAAAAAGAAAACACAAGTAATGGTCCAGGGTGCAAACAAGCCACAGGGAATCTCCATTGACGATGAGGATCTCCAAGTAAAAGATCACTTTACATTCTTGGGGTCCTCAGTAAATAATAAACTATCCCTGGACCAAGAGATCACGATCAGGTTAGGCAAGACTCCAACAACAATGAGCAGATTAACAAAAAGGGCATTGGAGAATAAAAAGCTCACTGTTAAAACAAAAACACTTGTTTACCAGGCCTGTGTCCTCAGCACTCTTCTTTAAAGTAGTAAGACATGGTCTACCTACATGCACCAGGAGAGGCGGCTAAACAGCTATCACATGAGGTCTACCTACATGCACCAGGAGAGGCGGCTAAACAGCTATCACATGAGGTGCCTGCGCAGAATCCTGGAGGTTGGGTGGCAAGACAAGATAACCAACGCAGAGGTGCTAGAGAGAACAAGCACTGTCACAATCTTTTCCATGCTTAGTCTTCGAAGGCGTCTATGGATGTGACACACTCGAAGGATGGATAATGGCAGAATACCAAAATATCTTCTCTATGGAGAATTACAATTGGGGAAAAAGTCTCGGGACCGGCCACTACTTCGGTACAAAGATGAATGTAAGCGAGATTTGAATGATGTGAGCATTGGTTTGGAATCATTGGAACAGAACGCCATGGATCGTGTTACATGGAAGGACATAATTAAGCATGGCATACAGACAAAAGAATAACGTATTGCTGATAGGCTAAAGACTCAAAGTTTGAGAAGACACTCCACACTAAGCGATCTCGAAAACAGTCCTGAGTTTTCGTGAACTCACCGTGGAAGACGTTTCTCTGCTCGGATTGGTACTACGAGTCACATTCATAATCGCCATGGACTGTAGTTACATCTATTTCTTTCAAAGCATAATTACTATCGTCTGACAAGACGGAATGAGCAAAGTTTATATATATATATATATATATATATATATATATATATATATGTATATATATATATATATATATATTTATAAATATATATATATATATATATATACGAGTCGTGTTCAAATTAAACCGGACCTAACTGCACCAAGTAAACATACGTACGATCCGCATGATGCGTCACTTGAGGTGTAAACAGCATATATAACCGTCAAGTTTGAAAAATGTCATTATTCCCCGACTCATAGTTTTCTTAACAGACCGTTTAAAAAATGGCGGGTATGATTCGGAATCCGTCCAGAGTTTATCAGAGCGGTGATTCGTTTTCTAACAGCTGAAGGAAACAGCTGGTCGACCAGTTGACATTTTTCTCAGAATGCAGGCAGTGTAATGTGACAAAAACGTGTTGAGGACAACAGTGAAGAATTGGACAACGATGTTTCAAGAAGGACGTGAATTAACGAAAGACCTTCCGAGACCAGGTCAGACGCATATTGTTGCGCCAGAAGTTGCCAACGCCAAAACTGATGCAGCTATTCGGGTGGACCGTCGCCGGAACTTACGTTTGCTGGCAGAGGAATTCACTGTGTCGCTAGGGATAGTTCAACTGGTGGTTAGCAAGAAACTGAAGTATCGGTACACATTCTGAATACCTTCCGATACTTCAGTGAGTATAAGTGCGCGCGCGCGCGTAACTGTGTATGTGTGCATGTATATGCATGAATGTATTAATATATATAATTGTGTGTGTGTGTATATATATTTATATATATATGGTTATATACCTGGATACGTGTATGTATTAGTATTTATTATTCCCTCAACTCCATTCAATCAATACTCCCATTTGATGAAAGACAGCATAACAAGAGCACATACCTTTAATTCGATGGTCATCCCAACAATGCTCTACGGTTTCTAAGTGTGGAACGTGTGCAAAACTGATGGTGAGAAGCTCCATCACTCAAAGTGCAATGAAACAACGTGCATTACAAATTTCATTACGGGAAACAATCCGAAATAGTTTTGACATCAAACTTTGCTTCGGAACGTTGTGGAAGCAGCGCAATCAGGCAAACATCGCTGGTCTTGACATGTACACATAACTGACAACAGATGGACACGTAGAACATCGTTTTGGTAGCCATATGCCTGTACCCGTTAAAGGAAACGTTCACCTATTCAATGGCGAAATGGACTGACCAAAGGCATAGGTTGGCATTGGAACAGCACTGCAAAATATCGGGACTCGCACAGACTTTTGTTCTCCTCTTTCATAGGAAATATTTGCCGGTCTGTGGCAGTAGATAATGTGAAAATGGGGAAATGTGTCAATGTATCTTCATGTAGGTATAAATATAAGCTGGCAGATGTTAGGCCCACCGGCGCGTGGACATGTCCCCGTTCCCATCAAGGTCTCACCCAGGGAACAGGCCCTGGTTAAACACAAGACTCCAGCAAGACCACAGTCTGCTTGGTTTAGAGGTGCACCACAACAACCAGGATGTCATGCATCTCCATGCAGCGAACGCAGTTAAGGAGACTAACCACTGGCATGCGTGAACAACTCTAACAAATGAACAAAGAAGGTCATTCACTTGGTCTGACAGTACTGTTAAAGACGGAGATCATAAATCCGTAATGTTGATGTGGAATGCAAGGGGAAACCAAACATCGTTTTCAAATGAAATCATGACAACCAATAACTAAAGGAACTCGAAGATATGATGGTGAGATATAGAAGAAAACTGGCTTGAAAACAAAGTTACGTCTAGGAAATTAACAAATCGTGGTCACATCAAATGTCACAATGACCTAAACAAGCAGGGAGAGGAGATGATGGACAAGGAACTTTACAAAAACTCTGGGGTTGATAGTAGGAGAGACGAGAGAGGTGGCCAGGGATCGACTGTCTTACAGATCGACTGTCTTACAGATCGAATGTCTTACAGATCGCATTTCTTACAGATCGGCTGTCTTACAGATCGACTGTCGTGAGATCGACTTTCTGCAATGGACATGCTCCATGATGATGAGTATCTGTAGTTCACCTGTTTGTCTGCACGCTCGATTACAAGCATATACAAACAAGACCTTTACACCCAAAGGGGTAAAAGCCGAGCAACTGCGAGAGGGAGTGAGAGAGAGAGGAGAGAGAGAGAGGAGAGAGATATAGAGTTACAGTTGTGATTTGTTAAGTGTGATAACGTGCATTGCCGTGTCCCTTAAAGAGATATTTTGGTCATAACCTAGGTCTGTTTGCGTTTATATGTCGGCTATGCATACGTCATACTTGCATATGTTTCTGCAAAATCAACACATTCTAATTATTACAGTTCAATGAAAATGTTCTCTTTATTTCTTATAGCCCTTTCACTTGCCTTTATTGTGCCCTGGGTAATAGTCAAGGCGCTGTACGAGAATACATTGTAAGTATCAGAGACAGATGTTTTATCTAAAGTAGAAATGGTTCAACAGAGTTTTAATCAGACGACAAGTACGATCCAGAGCCCCGCCCAAAAGCTGAACAGTCAATTTTCCCACTAAAGGTAAACATAAGTTCGATAGCAAGCACTGCTATCGGCGATGATGCGTTAGAAATTTCATTTTGCGAAACCACGTCTTATTTACGGGTTGGGGTGACCAGTTTCTTTCCACTCTACCTTCTCTTCCCTAAAACTGGAACCCATCACCCTTGATGTGAAAAACGAGTGCCTACCACTAGGCTAACGAAACAAGTATTATCCCATTACTGTGGCAGCCTAATATCGCGTTCACCTGGTCCTATGGTATGCGTACAATAGAGCAAACTATAAAACAATGATATCAAAAGGTACATGAATCTACAACACACATTCATTAGTTCTCGTTCTTACTACGAGTCAAGCATAGGACCCCCACATCAGCTGAGCCTTTACACGACTCCACCATCCCAATATGTTTACTGCTGGTTTCATAGCCTTATAAGGTTACTAGCACCATGCACATTCCTCTTTATCAGTTTTAACAATTTGTTGGAAAGGTTATATGTGTCATTATTTTTTTAAAACAGGTACCATTCCGTTCAGGTACATTAAACACATTGACATCAGCTTGACAACTAAACAGCTGATAAACAGTGTATGTGTACCAATCTCTGTGCTTCTAGTGTCATACGTGTTCCTTATCCAATGTCTAAGAGAGGAACATAACGGCTTGTGAAATAAATGTATAAAATAGATCATCAATGTGACCAGGAGAGATATGATAAGAAATGAAGATATTGGAAATATGATGGGAATTAACCCCTTGTGTTGAATACATTTCAAGACAGAAGCTATTTTGGTTCGGTCATCTAGTAAGAATGCAGCTGGATCGACTATCACTGGCCGTTTATAATAACAGAGGTCCCGGCTAGAGGGCACGAAGGAGAACACGCGGTCAATGGATAGATGGCAATCTTTCAACAGCATAGACTTCCAACGATCGACCCAACACACTTGACCAAAGAACGACGACTTCATCAGCTCACGTCGCTCACTGGTACAAGTGGACGGACAACTGAAATGAACAGAAGTGGAACATTCCTCGGAATACACGCGTTGTTTACCGTACAATATTTTGTCAGATGACAAACGTTCATGCAATCCTGCCTGAAGAGCTGTGAAAACGGTACATAATCAATAAATGCGTCATTGAAAGTTGCTACATTAGAGGACGCCATAAAAGCGAAACACGTAAAAGTATGCACTTTTGCATTTATCATTTAAATGTATATACGCTTATATCTGTGTGTTATTGCTCGAGCTAAGCTGGTCACTGTTGGCGGGTCTGGGACACACTGAAGAAGGTGGATATGAATGTTTTTTTCTGTAGTGCAATGCTGGACTAATCACCATGTTTACTAATTGGAATATCATAGTGTCAATCAATACCTCATTGGTCAATCTGTTATAGCTCATCGCTTTTCTTGGTTCACGGAGGGGACGTGGGATAGGGTAGTGGTCGTTATTTTGGTAGATCCCTATCACGTTGGTCCAGCTGCTGGCAGATGCTCGTTTCCATATTCACGGGGGGGGGACGTGAGGTGGGGTATTGGTCATTATTTTGATAGTCCCCTACCTCATTGGTCAAGAAGCTGTAACGAATGATCCTTGTTTCCAAATGCATTGAGTGGGCGTGAGGTTTGGATGGCGGTGATCACTTTTTTGCACCTGGTTCTGGCGCGAGCGACTTTACAATCAATATTTGAGTGTAAAGTGAGAATTATATTTTAGGTAGATAGAATGCTAACACGTGAGCATATGACTAGACTCACACATTATAAGGATCTGGTCAGCCTTAATAGTTACGATTGGAGCATGAGAGAGGTGACTCCAAAGTAAAGGATATTAAACTATAAATTATTCGAAATACATGATTTGAATTATATTGTCATGCGCGGTAGCTACACGACAAAGAGATCCAATTAGGCCCAATCAGCCGTAAGCAGGGTATGATGGGGTTAGACAATGGACACTGGGCAATGGACAAGGGACAAGTAATAACAAATTCAGAACAAGAAACGCACGAAAAGATTATAAACCAGACGTTTGTTGGACTGAAACTGACAAGTTAAGAAAAAGATGAAGAGTTGTAGAACACCATGCGAAGACATGTAGATAATTTAAGCCACAGCAACTGAAATTCTGTAAGATAGGATAGAACTGGAGTCGGTTTCTCTTGATTGTTGCAGCCTTTGTTTCTGAGTAACACAGATGATCCAATAACAGCAGTTTTTGTTAGCTAATTTTGTCTCTTTTTAACAAGATACGACACATTAAATGACAGATCGAATTCTGTTGCTTATATCAGTGTGTTTAAAGTAATCGTTGCAGGAGTACTGATAATTGCTTGAAGATTAAGTGCAAGCCTTAGCCAGAAGTCCAAGAATTGGAAATCGATTTAGGCAGAAGTGACATTTCAATGGGAGAAAATTTCAGAATAACAACATAACTAAATCTACACAAACAAGGAGACATGAAAGCGTGAAAATAAACAGAAGCTAGAAAGTAAACAAAAACAAATTATAGTGTGTCGCATATTTTGCTTAATAAATAATTCAAACACAATTTAAATATAAAATTATCTAATCTGTTTAGTGTGCATACACATATCAGAATGTATAACGGACAATAAACATAGCGTATCTTAACACCTTTGGGGAGGGGGGATGTCATAATGGGAGGCTAGTAGGGGGCAGGGAGATGTAAGAGGAAAAGGTTATACCGATATTAAAAAGAAAGACAATAATTAAAAAAAGGCATGCCGGGAATGACAGTACAAGTTGAAAATGAATGAAGCTAAAAAAAACTACTCTTTTTTTCAGTTGTTGGAATATTCACCATAACACATCTTACTATTGGATCTTACGAGGGTCAGGGGTCGCAGTGGTTATGGTATGTATAATGTGTGCTTGTAGAGAGATGTGTAAGTGTGTAGCATGTATATGGTGATTGCTTTGTTATGTTGTACTGTGATGTGTCATTGTGGGGTTATAAGTTATTTCTGTGTGGCATAGGTTGAACGATCTGACTAGTGGGCATGAAGGACAGAACAGAACTGCTGGAAGCCTTCCAAGTGTGTCGCACAAGGGAATAAATGGTGCTGCACATGAAGCTAGCAACATCATCTTGAAAAACCAACTTCTGCAGAAACGACCACTGTTAGGACCAAAGTAAGTGCTTTGATACAGGCTTCCTTTAAGGGAAAAGGTTGGGAGGCTGACTGCAGTGGGTGACCTACTTTTTTCCCAAGGAGTGAAAATGTGACAAGATGTGTTCTACATCACCGCATGTGAGATACTTCTTCTTCTTCTTCTGCGTACACAGTCAGACAGTAACCATTATTTTCTCGAAAAAAGCGGCGGTCATCCTGAGACTCTCGCCACTACCATAGAGCTTGTCTTGCAGTTCCACTGGCAATGGCCACATCTGCTCTCTCTGATCCTCGTATGTCGGGCAGTTCTGCAGCAGATGTTCAGTGGTCATTTTACCAGTACCGCACGGGCATTCGTCGGTACACCCTATCTTCAATTTGTTGAATAGGTGGTACCTGAGTCTGTTGTGGCCAGTGCGAAGTCTGAAGACAACGACCTGCTCTCTTCGGTTCAACTGGTAATAGGCATCGTTTTTGGTGTAACCAGTATGTTCGGTTTCCCATTTGGTCATGTATCTGGCTTTGATAAGCCGTTTTGACTCTTCGTACGTCATACTAGTATCTGTTTGTGGTAGCCTTGCACCTTCTTTTGCCAGTCTGTCTGCCTCCTCGTTGCCTTGGATGTTGCAGTGTGACGGAACCCACTGTACCACTACTCTTTTTTGGTGCGGACTGCTGGCACAGTTTGCAGAGTGCTGCTCTTAAGTCATTAAGCTCAGTGTTTTTCTGGCTTTTTAGCGCTGTGACTACGGCGAGAGCATCTGTCAGCAGGACTATATGGCTCTCATTTTCACTGTGTGTTACCATTTCTTCCACTGCCGCCCTCAGTGCCTCTACCTCCGCTCTGAAATTGCTTGTGTACTTACCAGTAGCGAATGACAGTGTTATTTTTCTGCCATTTGGTAGGTTCAGGAATGCTCCTGCCCCTCCGTTCTGTGTAGTGTTTGTTACAGAACCGTCGGTGTATGCATGGGTCCAGTCCATGCTTGGGTAGCTTTTCGTTATGAAGCTTAGGGTAGTGTCTCTCCTTTCTTTTTCAGTCTGGCAGTTTTTGTTTGCAATACCTGGTATATTTTCTACCACCTCTGGAAATATATCCTGCCTCCAAGTAGGTTTTCGTACAGTAGTGATGGGTTTTGGTGTTGTTAGTGCGTTTATGGGATCTTCGTGCATCTTTGCTTTGGCTATTTCTGCAAAGTTTCTCCGCTTTAGTTTCCCAGTTCCCAAATTGTTTAGTCTCTGGTACATTGGGTGGTCCGTCAGTCTTCGGAGTTTCTCTGACTGCAGCTGGGCTCTGCAGTCTCTTCTGTCGGTCATGGATTGCAGTTTTGTAATCTTTTCAAGTTCTACAATTGGCGTTGACTTCATGCCACCTGTTATAATTCTCATGGCTTGGTTTTGAAGTTTGTTAACTTTATCGAAGTTCGCCTTCGCTGCTGTTGTCCATGCCGCAATGCCATACTCGAGAACTGGTCTCACTCTTCCAGTGTACAGTTTCTTTAGTATGCCTTCGTCTGCTCCCCAGCTTGTGCCAGCAAGTTTCTTCATGATCGCCATTCTTTCTCTGGCTTTCATTCGGTTTCTCTCAATCTGACTTTTCCATGTCATGCGCCGATCAAATGTGACTCCCAGATAGGTTGGGTTGTCGTTTGGCTGCAGGATTTTGCCATTTAGGCTTAATTTGGTACTTTGGGGTTTTAATGAGAGCGAGAATATTGTGCACGTGGTTTTCTCCTCGTTTATTTTGACCAGCCATGAGTTCGCCCACTCTTCCAGCGATGTTAGGGCCGTCTGCATCCGATTTCTTGCTATGGTGAGATTCTTTTCAGAGGTCCACATAGCCAGATCGTCTGCAAACATTGAGCTATGGACTCTTCTTGGTATATTCTCTGTAATATCGTTTATATATACCAGGAAGAGTGTGGGTGACAATACTCCCCCTTGGGGTACTCCCTGCTCGAGTGTCACCTTTTTGCTCATCTGCCCTTGTACGTGGACTCTGGCCGTTCTTTGTTTGAGGTAGTGGTTGATCCACTTGTACATCTTCCCACAGACATCACTTCTTCTTAGCTTGACTCTAAGTCCATCCTTCCAGACTTTGTCAAATGCCTTTTCCAGATCCACCCAAACAGCTACTGTGTGTTTCTGTGCCTGGTAGGCATCTTCTATCTCCTGGGCTATGAGGATGACCTGGTCCTCAGTGGATCTGTGCTGTCTAAAGCCGGCTTGCTGTGGAATTAGTATTCGTTTTTCTTCCAGATGCCACATCAGTCTGGTGTTTATCATCCGTTCCATCAGCTTGCCGACACAGCTCAGTAGGCTTATGGGCCTGTATCCATTTGGATCTGTTTTGTCCTTTCCTGTTTTTGGTACTGGTACCAGTATTGCATCTTTCCATGCCTGGGGTACAATACCCCTTTTCCAGCTTTGGTTCAGGACTGATAGTAGTTTTTTCTTCGCTGTTTGAGCCAGCCCCATCAGCATTTCGTTTGTTATCCCGTCTTTTCCGGGAGATTTCCTTTTTTTAGTGTTCTCATAGCCTCTTCCATTTCGCGCATTGTTAGTTTGGCCATCATGTGCTCTTCAGGAGCCGTATTTATGTTTTCGTGTCCCTTTAGCTCTTCGCTAATGTCTGTATGCTTATCTGCAGGGACCTCGATGTGGTTTGCTCTGGCATAGTGATCGACAAAGGCGTTTGCGGCTTTCTTACCTGTGATCAAGTTCTCGCCCTGCTTGATAGTAATTTGTTTATTTGACGGGGTTTCGTCATTCATGGCTCTGACTAGCTTCCATAGCTTGTTCCCTTCATTGTCCAGGTTTAAACTTTCCGTTTTATTTTTCCAACTTTCTCTTGCTGTTTGCTTGAGAGTGTGTTTGTACTTTGCCGCGGCGGCTTTGAGGGCGATGTTTGCCTCCATGGATTTTTCTCGTTCTGCCATGTTCCTAGCATTTGTTACTGCATCTTCCACTTTCTGTAACTCATCATTCCAGTAGGGCTTATAGTTTTTGCATGTGAGATACAATCATAGTCAATAAATGTGACAGTGGGAGATATCATTGCATTACATTGGTCAGGAAGCCCTCGGTCAGTAGGGTGTTGACTCGCCAACACCTGCTTGCTCCAGTGAGTGTCTGGAGTTTAGTGTATGCATGACAAGCGGATGGTAATTTTGCATCAAGCAAAACCAAAACTAAAAAGAAGACTCCAGCTCTTCGATTTGCAAGATGGAACGTGCGTACTATGTGTACAGGCATCTTCGATGATCCTCGAGAACTTGGAGATGCCAGGAAAAAAGCCATCATTGATAGGGAGCTCTCTCGATTGAATGTGAACATAGCTGCCCTACAGAAGATCAGGTTTGCCGTCAGTGGCTCACTAAGGGAGAAAAACTACACTTTCTTCTGGAAGGGTCGTGAACATGAGGATTGTCGACAGCATGGTGTTGGTTTTGCTATTAAAAACACACTTATGGCCTCAGTCGATCCTTCTTCGGAGGGCCCTGAGAGGTTACAGACCAATCGCCTCATTACCGCTATATGTACTGTTAATATCCTTAGCGTCTTTGACCCAACCCAGACATCTCCGGAGGAAGCGAAGAACGAATTATATGGACAGCTGGAGGAAATGAACAAGAATAGCCTCAGTGAAGAAGCACATCGTTCTCGTCGACTAATGCTAGAGTAGGTGGGGACCACATAGCATGGCCCACATGCCTTGGACATCATGGTATTGGCAGAATAAATGACAATGGTCAGAGGTTGCTGGAGCTGTGCACTAAACAAGGTCTATTTATCACAAATACATTCTTCAAGGGCAGGCCGCAACATAAAAAATACTGAAAACACCCAAGGTCACATCGATGGCATCAGATATACTTGATTGTCACCAGATGTTCAGCTCTAAACACGGTCCTCTCCACTAGAAGCTATCACAGTGCAGACTGCGACTCTAACCATGCTCTTGTATGTAGCAGCGTACGCTTGCAGCTTCGCACAATATACCGCTCCAAACAGATGGGACATTCCCGCATCAGTGAGAGGAAACGTGCTGCTCTCAGAAGGGTCGAAGGCACAGCACAAATCAACGAACCGCTAGACAATGCGCGAATGAGTACTGGCAGAAACCGTGTCATCAAGAAATTCAGTTAAACGATTCAAGGACGTATGCGAGAGGAACATGAAGGCATGCAACATCCCATCCGATGGCTGGGAATAAATTGTTCAGAATCGAGCTATCTAGAGACTGTCACTTGAAGGGGGCATAGTAACTGCTGACGCTTGTAGATGTCTTCTGGCTAGCCGGCTGCAGAGAAAGAGAAAGACTGAAAAGATCAAGGAACAGCAAGGCAAGCCAGCCCCTCAGTATGGCTGTAAGATCTGTGGCAGGGACTGCCACTCGCGGATCTACTTTAACAGCCATAGAAGACAGTGTCAAAATACAGTAGACAAAGCTGAACAAAACTTACAGGGCGCCTCGTGAATGGTCTTTAGAGACTGAGATGCCTTTGATGACGTGGTTATGGTGTGATTTTACCAGATCAAACATTATGTTTAACATAGATTCTTCTTTTTCTTCTTCTTCTTCGTTCGTTCTCAATCTCCCACTACCAAACCCTGAAAGGGTAAGTAGCAGAATGTAGTCCAGAGAACGGAATGCGTTGTGTCATAGTTTACAGCTTGGCTGCGATATTTGCACCTTTCGGTCCAACACATCCGACTTCAGCAAGCATTTTTTGAGTGCCGGGTTAGCATTCCCTTTTCGATCCCTTCTCCTTAGCCAGTCTGCCGTGCTGCAGCCTGTTATCCAGGATCACCGCATGGAGGTGTAGAAGGGTCTTGGCAGCTATGGTTCGCTGGCCCTGACGCTAGCAGTCAGCTATGGGTCGCTGACCACTGCAGCTCATGCGCTGCTCAGCATCTTGATCCCTTAACATAGATTCACTAAGCTACATCTTGTGCACACACAAATATACACATAAGGTACATTTGTTTTGTACATATCCATGAAAAAGATTAATCCGCCAGTGCACATATGCAAGATATGTTACAGCGATACTTTAAAACTACTTTCTTCTCGTATTTATACCCACAGATCAACTTTTTTCTATTCTTGAACATATTCCGCAAGTTATTCCACAAGCTGCGACACAGCTCTCAGCGTGGCGTGTGCGGGAAGGCAAAATACAGGTGAGATCGTCAAGGAATGTTAGTTTTAAGTTTTGATAAGTAGAACTGACACCATGTCACTCCGGGCAGATTCACAGGTACGCAGTTACTTTCAACAGATGGCAAAGAGCATGAATAGTTTCTAAAGCTAACTAACTGATTTTACCGATTCGATATACCCCCAAGGAGGTGCCCCGATTCTTGATAACTCCTCCCATGCATCTGATCATACCTATCCCAGGCGTTCGTCTATACCTCCTCGTAGGCGTCTGTCCATACCTCCTCGCAGGCGCCCGTCAATATCGCCCGGCAGGCACCCGTCTATATCTCCTCGCAGGTGTCGGTCCATACCTCCTCGCAGGCGTCTGTCTATAGCTCCTCCCAGGCGTCTCTATCCATACCTCCTCGCAGGCGTCTGTCCATACCTCCTCACAGGCGTCTGTCCATACCTCCTCGCAGGCGTCTGTCCATACCTCCTCCGAGGCGTCTGTCCATACGTCTTTGCAGGCGTCCGTCAATACCGCCTCGCAGACTTCTGTCCATACCTCCTCGCAGCGGTTATCCATACCTCCTCACAGGCGTCTGCCCATACCTCCTCCCAGGTACAGGTCCCTGCTCGACCCACGTCTGATTCTAAACTCATGCATTGTGTATTTCTGATTCACTGATTGCATTGTCTTCGTCTAAAGGGCGAGGACATTGTTTTATCTCAGTAACATCTCCATTAATAAGCCTCACTATTGATGCTTTCGAAGCAGACATATCAACTCTTTCGGTGCCGGGAATACAAGTTAGGTCGAGCCAGTAGATCTAAACATGCCCATGGAGGTGTGCTGCTTCTATGTCAGGGGTGTTTCAAATCCACGGACGACTTTGTCAATTCCTGGAGCCTTTGCGGGGTAGACTTTAAAAAGAATTGGAGAGAGAGAGAGAGAGAGAGAGAGAGAGACATAGAGAGAAAGAGAGAGATAGAGAGAGCGACGTACACACAAATACACACACACATACATACATATCGATTTCGAGAAAGCCTTTTTTTTGCGTTCGCCTTATTTCTCTAATCCCCAAGGCGGTATGCGTTTCACTGTGGTTTTTATTTTGCACCTATCGGTCCAGTGCATCCGACTTCAGCATACGAGAAAGCCTTTGACAGTATCGAGACCAACGTTGGGGTAAATGCCCTCAAAAACAAACAATCTCTTAAACATATCTGATTGATTGAGAAAACTAACAAAGACTGGAATACAGCAATCACGTCCAGTATGTGTTCCGATAGCAAGAGGAGTCAGACACCATCTCACAAAAGCTATTTACAGCGGCTCTTGGGGAGATTTTCGAACAATTACATTGGATCAACAGAGATGTAAATATAGATGGCGAGTGGCTCACCCATTTACGATTTGCAGATGGCATCGTGCTCATCAGTCATGCAATTGTGGAAGCCTAACAATCCTTGAACGACCTAACTGGGTTTAGCCGAGATGCTGGTCTGCAGATAAATAAAAGAAAAACACAATGCCTCAGAAACCCTTACTGTCCAAACTATGACATTAAGCTAGAAGAGGAAACCATCGACGATATCAACTCCTCTACCTAGATCAAGAGATAAATGCCAACCACAAAATCGACCATGAAATCTCTAGACGACGAAAAGCAAGTTGTTTTTCCTTCAACTCCATTATATCAATACTCCAAAAGATAAAAGACATTACGGCAAGAGCACACACTTTCAATTCCATGGTCTTTCCAGCAATGGTTTACGGATGCGAAGTGTGGAACTTGCGTCAAAAGATGCTGAGAAGCTTAGAATCACTCGAAGAGCTTTTTCATGCCATAAATAGAGGATTGATTTTCAAATGAGAATTAAACAAGAATAGCAATATGTTTCCGAAAACTTTTAAACGTCACGTACAAAGATCGAGTTACAAATGAGGAAATACGAGATAGAATTACAACAGCAATAGGGCCTTTCGAAGATCTCTTGGCAACTGTCAAAAGAAGGAAAATAACTTGGCATGGTCACATATCGAGATCAAATGGTCTTGCAAATACAATCCTCCACGGAAAGGTGCATGGCAGACGACGAAGAGGCCGGCCCAAAAAGAGATGGGAGGACAACATAAAATAATGGACCAGTCTCCGACCTGAAGAGTCACAGGCAGCGGCATCTGACACAGAGGGATGGCGTGGAGTTGTGAGGATGTCTTCATGTGTGCCCCAACGAACTCACCGGTTACGGGATGACCTGACCTGAGCAATATGGCTATACAGCACTCCATCTATATACCTGTTTTTAGTTATGGATGTGAGTCTTGGTAATGACAACAGCCCAGAAAATCTGCCACAAACGTTAGAAATAAGTTATCTAAGGAGTGCCGTCCAAATAACATTAAGAGACAAGGTCCATAATCAGACATTAGAACAAGATCTTGAAGCCCAGACCTTACAGACTCGAGTGAAGTAATCTCAGCTTCGGTGGTAGGCCATGTCTGCAGAACGAAAGAAGATCGGCCACCACGTCAGTCAGGTGAAGAAAAACGTCAATGATCTAGATGAAATAACGACATAAATGCCTGCTGGGTTGACAACATAAGACAGTCTATAAAGACAGGAATTCGAGGTGACTTTATTCAGATTTATAAGATAATCAATCACATGAAAGGTAAAATTGGACCATAACAATTTTTTTTTCAAAATACAACCACCAACGAGAACAAGAGGGCACATATACAAATTAAATAAAGAAAGGTCCAGATTGGATATAAGGAACTATTTTTTTAGTCAGCGAGTGGTGAATGCTTGGAATGCATTATCCTAGGAGGTGGTGGAGGCAGAGACAGTTAATGCATTTAAGAACAGATTGGATGTGCATAGTTTTTAGAGCAGGGTAATGCACATGTGACTGGTTGTCTACAAACTCTGATGAGTCTTCTAAACCATTATAAAAACGTTAAGTTAAGTTAAGTTAAGTTAAGAGATCGTGGACTAGACTGGAACCAGACCAAAAGGAAGACAGCAGAAACGTCCGGCTCTCTTTCTGACAAGTCTCTTCTCCCCAGGGTAGAAGAGGAGCGACTAAGCCAGTAGGTAAGTAGGTTACATGCCAATAGGACTAAACTTAAAGAGAAAGCGATGGGGAAGGTTAGTGAACACATTTAGGTAAACAGCTGATAGCAATACAAAGCAGTCACTGTTCTGCAATCATCAAGGCAATAGAACTAGAGGCATACTTAAACACGCACGGAGAAGGGAAGTCGAAACAAGCTTTAAAACGGCAGGAAATAAGTGTGCGGAACTAGTAATGATGGCGCATTACAGAAAACCTTGGTGAGTTTGTTGAAGACCTGTCCTCCACAGGGAGTTTAGGGATTTTAATTGATTGATTGATTGGTAAATTGATTGATTGATTGCAATTTAACATAAAACAGTATTTGAAATAAACAGGAGTGGGATGAATATATATATTTCGAAATTATTGGCAAATGTAAAAAATGAAAAATAATATAATTTATGCGCGTGCTCTGTTTGCAAAATGTCTTGTTGTGTATATATTATATTTGTGGTAAAGCTATTCATTGGTATGTGCATTGTATTATACTGTAAAGAAGAAAAAGTACGTAAAATGTACAGGTGAACTAATTCTATTATCATAGAAAATAACATATGTTAAAGACGATTCAACACGATCATACAACAGTCTATTTATTTTATAGAACAGATCGAGCAGTAATTTGGAAGATATTCAAGCATTATAGATTACCAAATAAACATAAGAATTATACAAGATTTAAATGTAGAGGTAACATATAGAATAAGAGACGAAGGCAAACTGTTAGAACCATTTACAATTAAAACTAGGATCAGATAGGGATGTCCACTTTGTCCAATAATCTTTCATATGGCCATGGACTGAGTGGTGCTGCAAACATCATAAAGTTAAAAAAAATAGGAATGCAGTGAACACTTGATAAGCAGCTGGAAGATCTCGATTTCACAGATGCTATCTATTTATATGCTGTCACACAAGCAGTAGGACATGCAAGGAAAGATAGACAGACTATCATATGAAGCTGCAAAGGTGGTATTGCATATCAATGTGAACATAAGAAATAAGATGAGACGATGAGAATAAATAATTAAAAAAAGAGACCCCATACAGATCAACGGTGCGATAATTGATAAAGGGCACTATTGTATCTAGGGAACCGCGTAGCGCAGTGGTTAGCGTGCTGGCTTCGTATCAGAGTGTTTTTTTCAAACTGCAACGGCTCCCGGGTCGAGGTCGACTTAGCCTTAAATGGGTACCGGTTCAGTCTGGGAAGTAAAGGCGGCCGGCGTGATGCTGACAACATCATCCACTAAGTGTCATCGGTTACAAAATATAAGGGCCTAACACCGCTTGACGTAAGGATCTTTACTTTTTTTTCTTACTATTGTATCTATCTTTGAATTAACATTTATAGAGGCGGAGGAACAAACCAAGATGTTAACGCCAGGATTAACAAAGCTAGAATTGCTTGCCACTCTCTTCTCACAATTTGAAACTCGGCAGCATTCTCAATGAAGAATACGATTAGACTGTTTAGCCCGATGACAATGTCGGTTCTATTTGGCTTGGAGACATGAAATTAGTGCCACATTTAGACTGCAGACCTTCACCTTCAAGTGTCTTCTGCGCGTAGTTCGTGTTAAATGACCTGAGGTATTGAAAAACGCTGCTCTGTGGGAGAGACCACGGCAACAACTAATAAAGCAGGAGATTGGGGAGAAAAAGTGGGGATGATAGGAAACACTTTCAGAAAGAAACCGGAATGTATAACCAGACAACCGCTGGTTTGGAACCCACAGGGAAAGAGAAGAGCTGGAAGATCAAGAAACACCTGTCGACGAACGGTCGAAAAAGGCGTCAGTTCTTCCTCGTTCGTCTTCAGAGGTCGACTTTGACGATTCTAACGAAGGTAGTAGTCGACTTGAGGTTTGCGCACTTCCGTACAGCTTCTCATGGAAGGACACTGGCTTTGTCAAATACTACTTCTTTTGACGGTAAACAGTGGACAGGACTGCAAAATGTGTTCTGCCATCATGGGGGCTGTGTCGCAGGCACAAAGGTCCGTAGTGCCAATCATGAGCTTTTTGTACAGATGATATCTAAGTCTGCTGTGACCCATGCGTAGCCGGAGAATGATCCCCTGGTCTCGCCTGGAGAGTTGGTGGTAGGTATCGCTTTCTATGTGGCCAGAGTGGTCTTTTCTTTATTTTGCTCTGTACGTAGCCTTGATGGCTGCTTTAGTTTCATCGTATGTGGCTTCTATATGACGCTACTGCAGCATTCGTCTCTCTCTGGTGAGTTTATACGCCTCCTTGTTGCCTGGAATGTTGCATTGGGCCGGTATCCACTGAACTATGCTTTTTTTAAGCACTGGGACAGGCGTTCGAGCGTATCTGCCAGAGCGCCCTTAATTTTGTGTGCTGGTTCTTGAGAGCCGTAAACACTGAGATGGCGTATGTGAGAATAACCATTTGCTTTGTCTGCCTGTTTCTTGTGTTCTATAAGGGTTTCAGCCTCTTATATCAGGGCACTGAAGTTGTTGCAGCGTCTCCCTGGGGCAAATTCTGCTGCATATACTCCACTTTTTATTTTTCTAATGATGCTTTTTCCCCAATTTTCAATGGCAACTTTGGCTGAGCCATTCATATAGGCATGTATCCAAGCTGTTAGTGGAAATTTTTGGTTGAAACGTCAGTTCAGTCAGAGTCTCGTGGACGAAGCTAAAAAATACGAATCAGCAAAATAACAGATGGAGGGCATCTGTTTGCAGTCCTATGTTCCAAGGAGAGCTAGGCGCATAAATGGTGATGATGACAAAACATCGTGTGCATTCGCAGGCAGACAATTCAATAATCATTTACAACTACCGAATCATTCGCTTCAACTCGAGTTGTACTCGGGTGGAAAAAAATAGAACATCTGCACCATTACAAGCAAGTAGTAAAAGGCGAATAAAGAGGGTTGTACATGGGGATTGCAATCTCATCATTTAAAACTTAAAACCATCGATATTGAAAACACCTCTGCAAATACTTGGATAAATGTTCCCTAAGGGGCGATCCTATGCTTCAGTTGGAGCGAAATGACGTATATAGTCAATTAATCAATCATTTATATTGCCAATTTCAATTAATTTTCATGTGCATATACATTATGTATTGATCAATTCATTGATTCCAAGCACGTTCTCCATTAAGAAGATTTAATAGGATCATACAACAACCAAAGTACTTGTATAAATAGTTTCCTCGATAACCATTGGCAACTTTCTAATATGTTTTGATGGTTTCTATAAATTTGCTTTTCCATATACATTATTATGCATTTAATTTGATAATTAATTCTCATTATCAATATATTTCTTTAAAAAGTCTGTTTTTTTCCAACAAGTTTTACCAGACCTTAAATGAGAGCTTTACAGCAAATATCGGAATATTTGTAAAACTCATTGTACAGTATATATTTTAATTTTCTTTAAATACACAAAGTTTGTAACAATTCACACTTGTGATTTGAGCAGGAGACTGGCCAAGTTCATCCTGGTCCTCATCCCTCTCTTTGGCATCATGTACATCGTATTTTATGTGGCCGTGCCGTCCAACTTTGAGGAGGTCGGCTTCAATGTTGCGTACTTGTACCTTGAAATGGGATATAACTCCTTCCAGGGATTTCTGCTGGCTTTGCTTTTTTGTTTTCTCAACGAGCAGGTCAGTAATATATATTATCAGCATTAGAAAATCTGTCATGTTATTACTTGCTCAATTCAACATTGACGTCAAACGTGTGCTGCTTACATAACGTAGGAACGAATTTGCTAAGTAAAATGCTGAAAGAAACTTAATTCGACTGAGACTGAGTTAAATCCTTGGACGACACGCTCTGGTTCATCCAGCTGTATATGAAAATATGACTTACAGTTGAGGAAGGCAACTGGTTACCCCATCTCATAAAAGTTTTGAACTAATACACTAATGCAGTGTATGGTATGGAACTATGGGCAATGCTTGCATAATTCCTTATTACAACTCTTGCATATATTCTCGAGCCAACGTAGGGCGCTCTCTTCTCAAGACAGAGATACCGAGCCCATTCTATCGAGGTGCTCCTAGTGAGTCAGGTGCAAATGGGTACCTGGCTTATTGTTGAGTATGGAAAAACAGTGAGGAGGGAAACTGGTCTCACCCATTTCATAAAAATCATGAGACTGGTCTCACCCATTTCATAAAAATCATGAGAACTAGTACAATGATGTCTCTAACACTTCATCCCCGACACAGTTTCTGCTAAGGGGCTACATTTACCTTGCTTATGTTTATTGTTCATACGATTATTCTAAGCATATTAGAGCTCTAATTGGAATTAAGCTAGTAGTCTTTTTGAGAATACACTTCCTTTCCTGGGGGCTCACTTCCTATCATGGGAGACACTTCGTATCATGGGACACACTTCCCTTCCTGGAAACACACTTCCTATCATGGGATACACTTTGTATCATAGGACACACTTCCTTTCCTGGAAACACACTTCCTATCATGGGAGACACTTCGTATCATGGGACACACTTCCTTTCCTGGAAACACACTTCCTATCATGAGAGACACTTCGTATCATGGGACACACTTCCTTTCCTGGAAACACACTTCCTATCATGGGAGACACTTCGTATCATGGGACACACTTCCTTTCCTGGAAACACACTTCCTATCATGGGAGACACTTCGTATCATGGGACACACTTCCTTTCCTGGAAACACACTTCCTATCATGGGAGACACTTCGTATCATGGGACACACTTCCTTTCCTGGAAACACACTTCCTATCATGGGAGACACCTCGTATCATGGGACATACTTCCTTTCCTGGAAACACACTTCCTATCATGGGAGACACTTCGTATCATGGGACACACTTCCTTTCCTGGAAACACACTTCCTATCATGGGAGACACTTCGTATCATGGACACACTTCCTTTCCTGGGGACACACTTCCTTTCATGTGAGCACACTTTCTATCATGGAATACACTTTCTATCATGGAATACACTTTCTATCATGGACACACTTCCTTTTCTGGGGGCACACTTCCTATTATGGGACAAATGTCTTTTTCTGGGGGCAAACTGTCTATCATGAGACACACTTTCTATCCTGGGACACACTTTCTATCATGAGTCATACTTTCTATAACAGTACACACTTCCTTTTCTGTGGGCACACGTTTTTAAATTTTGATTAAACTCAACCTTAATCAACTTTTACAATTTTTTTTCATGTTTTTTACCTTTTCTGGGGACACACTTTCTATCATGGGGCACACTTTCTATCATGGGAAACACTTCCTTTTCTGGGGACACACGTTCTAAGTGGGACACACTTCCTCTCCTTGGTGAACACTACCTATCATGGGACACACTTCCTGTCATGGGTCACAGTTCCTTTCCTAGGGCACAGTTCCTTTTCTGGAGGCACACTTTCTATCATGGGACACACTTCTTTTTCTCGGTGCACACTTTCTATCATAGGACACACTCCCTTTTCTGGGGACACACTTTCTATCATGGTGCACACTTTCTATCATGGGACACACTTTCTATCATGGGACACACTTTCTATCATGGGACACACTTTCTATCATGGGACACACTTTCTATCATGGGACACGCTTTCTATCATGGTGCACACTTTCTATCATGGGACACACTTTCTTTCATGGGACATACTTTCTATCATGGGACACACTTTCTATCATGGGACACACTTTCTATCATGAGACACACTTTCTATCATGGGACACACTTTCTATCATGAGACACACTTTCTATCATGAGACACACTTTCTATCATGAGACACACTTTCTATCATGAGACATACTTTCTATCATGGGACACACTTTCTATCATGAGACACACTTTCTATCATGAGACACACTTTCTATCATGAGACACACTTCAAGTCATGAGGGCACACTTCCTTTCCTGGGGGCACACTTCCCTTCCTGTAGGCACACTTCTTTCCTGGGGGACACTTTCTTTCCTGTGGGCACACATCATTTTCCGTCGTGGGGAGTGGAGAGAACACACTTTTTTTTCTAGGGGTACACTACCTTTCCTGATAGTACACTACCTTTCCTGATAGTACACTACCTTTCCTGATAGTACACTACCTTTCCTGATAGTACACTACCTTTCCTGATAGTACACTACCTTTCCTGATAGTACACTACCTTTCCTGATAGTACACTACCTTTCCTCATAGTACACTACCTTTCCTGATAGTACACTACCTTTTCTGATAGTACACTACCTTTCCTGATAGTACACTATTTTTCCTGATAGTACATTACCTTTCCTGATAGTACATTACCTTTCCTGATAGTACACTATTTTTCCTGATAGTACATTACCTTTCCTGATAGTACACTACCTTTCCTGATAGTACACTACCTTTCCTGATAGTACACTACCTTTCCTGATAGTACACTACCTTTCCTGATAGTACACTACCTTTCCCGAGGCACACCTCTATTCCTGGGGGCACATATTCTTTTCTGTGGCACACTTCCTTTCACGGGAGCACACTTCTTTTCCTGGAGACACACTTTCTGACATTGCGACACACTTCCTTTTCTGGGGGCACATTTCCTTTTTTGGGGGCACACTTCAATTTCTTTGAGCATGCTTTTTTTCGCGGAGGCATACTTCTTTTCCTGAGGACACACTTCCTTTCCTGAGAGCATGCTTTATTTCATTCTTCATCGTGGCTCTTATATCAACAAGGACCTGTACGTCATAAACATGGAGGCCTATCTCTGGCTTCTCTCACCGGTACAAAGTGCATCACTCAATTGAGTGAAAAACATACTGCATTTTGCTGTTCTCATTGAGCAGACGTACTTGAAAAAGATGTTGAAGTCAATGCTTAAGAGTCTCAGAGAGCTGCTTGCCATTCAGCCTATCCGTCATTTATCATAACTCTACACACAAAAAGTTCAACTCTTACAGTTGCACTGTACAACCGTGAGAGAACCAGTCTTTCAGTGGTTAGTTCAGCAACATAGCAAATGCAAATGTATTCTAGTACAATGTTTCCCAAAATCCGGTCCAAGCAGGGTTCAGAAAGGGACGAAGCACTACAGAACAGAAATTTGATTTAAGGCTGCTAAGCGAGAAATATCTAGAAAAGCAGCAAAAACGGTATCATGTCTTTGTTGATTTTAGGAAGGCGTTTGATAGGGTATGGCATAAAGCGCTATGTGCAACCAGGAGGATGTATAAAATCAATTGAAGTATTATAAATGTCCTTTACCACCTGTATGACAAGGCGTCCAGTGCAGTTCTTGTGAATGGGAGGCGAGGGGACTGGTTTCCCACATCAGTTGGTGTAAGACAGGGTTGTACACTCTCTCCAAGTTCTTTTCAATATATTCCTTGAGGGAATTGTGAGTGAGACACTTGGAGGTCACTTTGGTACTGGCAAGATAGGGGGCCGAATGATTACCAACCTTCGTTTTGCAGATGGCATCGACGGGTTGTCGGGTTCAGAAGCAGAACGCCAAGAATGGGTCAGAAGGCTCGATGAAACATTTCTTGACTATGGTATGGAGATAAACGCTGAAAGGACAAAATTAATGACCAACAACGCCGAGGGCTTCAACAGTAGAATAAAAGCAAATGGCCAGGAACTCGAAGTGGTTGGCCGTTTTAAATATCTGTGTTCGATTGCACGCGTAACAAAATCTGGCAAGATAAACACTATGCACGAAAATCCGATTAATGCGTGCATTGGTTCTGTCAATATTCCTCTATGCTTGTGAGACATGGGCAGTTACAGCTGACATTCAGTGAAGGATACAGGCCTTGGAGATGAGATGTTTCCGAAGACTTTTGAACGTCACGTACAAAGATCAAGTTACAAATGAGGAAATACGAGAGAGAATTACAACAGCAATAAGGCCTTTTGAAGACCTCTTGGCAACTGTCAAAAGAAGGAAACTCGCTTGGTACGGTCACATATCAAGATCAAATGGTCTTACAAATACGATACTGCACGGAAAGCTGCAAGGCAGACGACGAAGAGGCTGTCCCAAAAAGAGGTTGGAGAACAACATAAAAGAATGAACCAATCTCCGACCAGAAGAGGCACAGGCAGCGGCCGCTGACAGAGAAGGGTGGCGTGAGTTGGTGAGGATGTCTTCGTGTGTGCTCCAACGTCCTCACAGGTTACGGGATGACCTGACCTGTTTTACTACTCAGTTTCTGGATTTTTATTAACAGTTATCGGAGCTTCATTTTTAAAAATTAGATTTTTAAATGTTTACACAAAATACTGCATAAACAACGGTTTTTATTTCTGTCTCAGCCATGCGCGAAAAATGTTTCCTATTTCCATCGGTCCGCGAAATGTGTTTTTTTCTATTTTCATCGGTCCCCAGCTGTAGAAAAGTTGGGAAACAATGTTCTAGTACACCTTAACACTTTATACCGTTAAAAGAGAATGCGTATCGCAACTAGAACGCAGAGCTGTCCAGACAAAAAGAAAGAGCATGAAAATATCCTAACAAATTATCAGCTTAATGCAACCAATGAAACAACAAATAAATCTATTCTGTTTCCGGTTCATTGCAAAGGGAATGAAGTTAGATAAGAACTGTAACTCCTGTTTAAAATTGCTTTATTGTGATTAGCACGACTGGGTTATTTAGCAAAAATTATAATACAGATGAATTTCAAATTGGCATTGACATCTTAAGTGATGCCAATAAGTTGACTTTTTGTTGTTTTATCCTTGAAAATTACAGAATCAATTTTAGAAGTTAAAATGTCTTTCTTACTTCAGGTACACGGTGAACTTAAAAGGCTATGGAAACGTCACAGAAGTCGGCGTCACGAGTTGTCCATCATCAGATCATATTACTGCCACTCACCAAGTCACAAGAATCATTCCACCATCTCTAAGCATGACGCCCATGTCCACAGTCATGCCGTTATTGCCCAGAGTGACAGTGCTGTACACAAACAGCTACATCAACTCGACACCTTGTCCGTTTCAAGTGATAAGTCATTCGATTTAGCTAGTGAAACTAACATGGATGTGATTCGCCCGAAATGTTCAAGAAACATTCCTTCCAAAGACAAAAATGCTACGGTAACAGCAGCATGTCCCACTATTAATAATGTGTTCTCACACTTTACTGACCTTGAATACTCAGACTCACTGCTCAAACAGGCAATATGGATAGACAGACAGCACAGCTTCAAACGTCAGAACACAACCAAATCTACTGGCAGTCAACCATTGGCTAATACACTTGGATGGCAGACGGAGAGACTTTATTGTGGTGGAAGCAGCAAGGGTGATATTAGCAATTTGTGAAATAATGACTGCTTGAATAAGTTCTTGTGAGACTTATACCATGCTTGCCTAAATTTGTTAATCGTGTATTCTCTTTTGATGGTTTGAAATGTAATCATACGTCCCTTATTAGAAAGCACATAAAAAAGAACAATTGGTGATTAGTATAACATGACGTTTGGACTATCGGCATTACGCCATGACAGAAATACTGTTTACCATAAAGAAGAAATAGAGATATTTTACTCATAAAACAAGATATGGTGTACACAGTTTATTGAAATATCATTAGCTAGTGAGCACAATTATAGTTCGTCTTTTAATTCATGAACAAGATCCGAAACAATGTTCTACAACATTGCATGTCATATCCAGACGATTTTCGCCTCCAGCTTTGTAATATCCATGACGCTAAAACATTAATATTATTTAGTATATAGATGTTAAGAATTGTGCACATCGGCGAATTCCTTTGATCTTTTAGGACTCTACCAAGAAATGGCACACAATTTCAAGATTTTACAGTACGCAGCTTAATTTCTCGTCCTGTTTTGTCCATATGCTATCTCCTTAATGTTTTGAGAGATCAGTTGATTGTTTGTGTCGCCTTTTGTGTACAATCGTAAAAATGGCACCAATATCCAACAGTTAGTATAGTCCTTCGGTCACCATTAGACCCCAAGGTTGTATCAACTGCGCAGCGAATTTTTATGTTGCTTAAAATCAATTGAATCTTTATTGAAATGTATTTGTTGTCATTGTATGTACACTTAATTGTTTTGATAAACATACGTTAATTCATCTAAGTCTGCTAATCAGTATATCCACAAAAGATTTTATTAATCATTCCAAATCGGTCGATTCAAAAAAGTTGATTGTTACTGGCTCAACAAATTGTAATCCATCTCGTTGCCAGTACTGTTTTTCTTCCTGGAGCACATGCTCAAAACACTTCTTCCAGAACTGAATGTCTATTTTTAAAAGGTACTCACGTGTCAGCACTTCAACATCACACATTTTAAATGTCCTGTTATGTTCGGCGACGTATCCTTTTACTTTCGTCTAACAAGCTTTATGCAGGTAGTCGCAGAGAAGTGTGACCGTAACTCTTCAATGATTTTGTCAATATGATACACATTTGTCTTATATGCCTTCCTCACAAGCTGCAACAACTCTGGCTTCAAATACGTGTCGTCGAAATTCACTTTTACCTTAGCTAGCATAGGTGGGGAGCATAGGCCCAGGATTCGTCCAAGTATACAATATCTTAGCCTTGCCTACGCCGTTCACGTTAATGTCTCAGGTATTTGCTTCTAACAGCAATCAAATGTGGCTTTTTACATATCATATTTCTGCCACCTGCAGTTTTCTTGAATGTAAAGCCGGCGGCTCTTACAATTTTCAAAATGGCACTTTTTGAAATTTCTATACTGCAGTCGGAGTGCAATGTTAATTTTAGTTTCCGGAGAGTAACAAGTAGATTTTTCATCAACAGTTACAAAATCTCCCATTTTATGACATATCTGTTCGAAATCCTGAAATTTATATATATATTTGGTGTTCGCCTTATTTCTCTATTCCCAAGGTGGTGTGCGTTGCACTATGTTTTTATTGTTGCGCCTGTCGGCCCAGTATATCCGACTTCGGCATGCATTTTATGTAAAGCTCTGCTTCCTCCTGCATTTTCTAAGGGTTTACTTCCCCGGGGTAACGGCCGGGGCTGTGATGGGGAGCAAAACCAGCACCTTCGGATTGTGAGTTTTATCACTTAGCTATTAGCCCACGCCGCTCCCTTAAACCTTGCTTGACATGAGTGCACTCTGAGGCCTGTCCAATCCAACGGTAAAAGGATGATTTATCCAGACAGAGCGCCAATTGTGCCCGTTTCTTTGGGTAATGAATATCGCAATATAAGTGACCCATTTTAGATTCCTTTCGGGAAAACAATTGTATATTAAAACGGTAAGCTTCTGCATTGTTATAAATGTAGACTTCAAACTCATTTTGAAATTGATATCAATGTACATTTTTAAAAAGTAACTATATGTCACAATAACATCTCCCAAACTATAATATCCTAATACGCCTATATCTGGATGACAGTTTCGCATGAATGACCTTGGTGGTTTTCCCGCACTCGACAAAGTGTCTAATCGGCGCACGAAAAATCAAGAACTTGTTTTTACTCATCGAAATTGAATGTCAAAACATCTATTTTTAAAACAGCACGACTGTGTACCGTAAACATGTTAGCATTATGTCCTTCTTCTTCTTCTGCGTACACAGTCAGACAGCAACCATTATTTTTTCGAAAAAAGCGGCGGTCGTCCTGAGACTCTCGCCACTACCATAGAGCTTGTCTTGCAGTTCCACTGGCAATGGCCACATCTGCTCTCTCTGATCCCCGTATGTCGGGCAGTTCTGCAGCAGATGTTCAGTAGTCATTTTACCAGTACCGCACGGGCATTCGTCGGTACACCCTATCTTCAATTTGTTGAATAGGTGGTACCTCAGTCTATTGTGGCCAGTGCGAAGTCTGAAGACAACGACCTGCTCTCTTCGGTTCAACTGGTAATAGGCATCGTTTTTGGTGTAACCAGTATGTTCGGTTTCCCATTTGGTAATGTACCTGGCTTTGATAAGCCGTTTTGACTCTTCGTACGTCATACTGGTATCTGTTTGTGGTAGCCTTGCACCTTCTTTTGCCAGTCTGTCTGCCTCCTCGTTGCCTTGGATGTTGCAGTGTGACGGAACCCACTGTACCACTACCCTTTTTGGTGCGGACAGCTGGCACAGTTTGCAGAGTGCTGCTCTTAAGTCATTAAGCTCAGTGTTTTTCTGGCTTTTTAGCGCTGTGACTACGGCGAGAGCATCTGTCAACAAGACTATGTGGCTCTCATTTTCACTGTGTGTTGCCATTTCTTCCACTGCCGCCCTCAGTGCCTCTGCCTCCGCTCTGAAATTGCTTGTGTACTTACCAGTAGCGAATGACAGTGTTATTTTTCTGCCATTTGGTAGGTTCAGGAATGCTCCTGCCCCTCCGTTCTGTGTAGTGTTTGTTACAGAACCGTCGGTGTATGCATGGGTCCAGTACATGCTTGGGTAGCTTTTCGTTATGAAGCTTAGGGTAGTGTCTCTCCTTTCTTTTTCGGTCTGGCAGTTTTTGTTTGCAATACCTGGTATATTTTCTACCACCTCTGGAAATATGTCCTGCCTCCAAGTAGGTTTTCGTACAGTATTGATGGGTTTTGGTGTTGTTAGTGCGTTTATGGGATCTTCGTGCATCTTTGCTTTGGCTATTTCTGCAAAGTTTCTCCGCTTTAGTTTCCCAGTTCCCAGATTGTTTAGCCTCTGGTACATTGGATGGTCCGTCAGTCTTCGGAGTTTCTCTGACTGCAGCTGGGCTCTGCAGTCTCTTCTGTCGGTCATGGATTGCAGTTTTGTAATCTTTTCAAGTTCTACAATTGGCGTTGACTTCATGCCACCAGTTATGATTCTCATGGCTTGGTTTTGAAGTTTGTTAACTTTATCGAAGTTCGCCTTCGCTGCTGTTGTCCATGCCGCGATGCCATACTCGAGAACTGGTCTCACTCTTCCAGTGTACAGTTTCTTTAGTATGCCTTCGTCTGCTCCCCAGCTTGTGCCAGCAAGTTTCCTCATGATCGCCATTCTTTCTCTGGCTTTCATTCGGTTTCTCTCAATCTGACTTTTCCATGTCATGCGCCGATCAAATGTGACTCCCAGATAGGTTGGGTTGTCGTTTGGCTGCAGGATTTTGCCATTTAGGCTTAATTTGGTACTTTGGGGTTTTAATGAGAGCGAGAATATTGTGCACGTGGTTTTCTCCTCGTTTATTTTGACCAGCCATGAGTTCGCCCACTCTTCCAGCGATGTTAGGGCCGTTTGCATCCGATTTCTTGCTATGGTGAGATTCTTTTCAGAGGTCCACATAGCCAGATCGTCTGCAAACATTGAGCTATGGACTCTTCTTGGTATATTCTCTGTAATATCGTTTATATATACCAGGAAGAGTGTGGGTGACAGTACTCCCCCTTGGGGTACTCCCTGCTCGAGTGTCACCTTTTTGCTCATCTGCCCTTGTACTTGGACTCTGGCCGTTCTTTGTTTGAGGTAGTGGTTGATCCACTTGTACATCTTCCCACAAACATCACTTCTTCTTAGCTTGACTCTAAGTCCATCCTTCCAGACTTTGTCAAATGCCTTTTCCAGATCCACCCAAACAGCTACTGTGTGTTTCTGTGCCTGGTAGGCATCTTCTATCTCCTGGGCTATGAGGATGACCTGGTCCTCAGTGGATCTGTGCTGTCTAAAGCCGGCTTGCTGTGGAATTAGTATTCGTTTTTCTTCCAGATGCCACATCAGTCTGGTGTTTATCATCCGTTCCATCAGCTTGCCGACACAGCTCAGTAGGCTTATGGGCCTGTATCCATTCGGATCTGTTTTGTCCTTTCCTGTTTTTGGTACTGGTACCAGTATTGCATCTTTCCATGCCTGGGGTACAATACCCCTTTTCCAGCTTTGGTTCAGGACTGATAGTAGTTTTTCCTTCGCTGTTTGGCCCAGCCCCATCAGCATTTCGTTTGTTATCCCGTCTTTTCCGGGAGATTTCCTTCTCTTTAGTGTTCTCATAGCCTCTTCCATTTCGCGCATTGTTAGTTTGGCCATCATGTGCTCTTCAGGAGCCGTATTTATGTTTTCGTGCCCCTTTAGCTCTTCGCTAATGTCTGTATGCTTATCTGCAGGGACCTCGATGTGGTTTGCTCTGGCATAGTGATCGACAAAGGCGTTTGCGGCTTTCTTACCTGTGATCAAGTTTTCGCCTTGCTTGATAGTAATTTGTTTATTTGACGGGGTTTCGTCGTTCATGGCTCTGACTAGCTTCCATAGCTTGTTCCCTTCTTTGTCCAGGTTTAAACTTTCCGTTTTATTTTTCCAACTTTCTCTTGCTGTTTGCTTGAGAGTGTGTTTGTACTTCGCCGCGGCGGCTTTGAGGGCGATGTTTGCCTCCACGGATTTTTCTCGTTCTGCCATGTTCCTCGCATTTGTTACTGCATCTTCCACTTTCTGTAACTCATCATTCCAGTAGGGCTTATAGTTTTTCCTAGCTCCTCTTGGGATGGTTTCAGTGGCGGCTTGCATTATTGCCTTGCTTAGGCTCTCTACCATGGGCTTCATTTTGGTGTTTCGTGTGTTGATGGTTTCACACAGCCCATCTGTCAGGATTGCAAATCTGTCCCAGTCGGCTCGTTTGTAATTCCAACGTGGGAGCGGTTTTGTTTCCTGTGGGCCTACTTCCATGTCAATGGTTAGCCTGATCGGCCTGTGGTCGCTACCTGCCAGTTGGTTTAGCACCTGGCGGTCTATTTTATAGTGTATGTCCTGTGTGGAGAAGGCCAAATCTGGAGTCGAGGTGGTATGCCATGTTCTTGAATAGAAGCTAGGGCTATCCTCCGGCCTGTTGATTAGGGAGAGATTTGCATCTATCTCCCAATCTTCCACTTCGTCACCTCTGCTGTCTGTGTCAGAGTATCCCCATCTCTCCGAGTGGCTGTTGAAATCTCCAACTACTATGCAGTTGGAGTCTCTGACCTCCATACTCGAGAGCGATAGGTCTCTGTTTGGTGGTCCGTACAGATTGAAAATGCGGAGCTTCGTCTCTTGAGCCAGCATTATGTCCAATTCAATGAGGTTACTTTTAATATATACTAATTAATACATTTTCCAAAATTCATATAATTTCTTAAAGAAACAAATATTTAGTTAATGTCATGAATATTTCAAGGCTGCATGCGAAAAATCATTTGGATATGACATGCAGTTTTGTAGAAAATTGCTTCGGACCTTGTTTATTAATTAAAAGACGGACTATAGCAGACAAACTGCGTGTGCAAAAACATTGGCCAATCATAACTATCCCATGTGGTCCTTGTACTTAAGGTGAAGGCACTCGCCTCTCACATTAATGAACGGAAACGGTGAGCTTTCGAATCCCACGTTTCAAGCGACCCCTGGTCTCACGGGAGGTAAGACCAGAGTGCATATATCCCAAGTTACCTCCAGTCGTCTCGACCAATAGTCTTGCAACTGATCCAATGTAACTCGGGATAAGAGTGAGATTGATGACCAGTGTCAATTCTTGCTCACTATAATCCAAATACAACGCACATTATTCAGACAAACCCGTCTGGTGCAGTATCCATCATCGCTTCGCAGTGGGCAATAACTTTAACTTTATCTCAGGAAACAGACCGTTTGTATAGTTTGTGTTTGAGAATTTTGATATTGTACGAGTATTTGAATTTTCCAGATGTGTCTGAAAACCAAAATCGGCTCAACAGTAGCTTTCGAAACTAGTGTATTTACAATGGTTTTTGGTTTTTTTTTAAAATTATTTTGTGTTAACTTTTGTCCGGAGCATTTGTGTTCTGAACAAAACAATTGGAACCCGTTTGAAAATAATGTGTGTGCGATGTACTTGATCTCTGACAGATGTACTTAAGCTCTGATAGATGTACTTGAGCTCTGATATATGTACTTCAGCTCTGACAGGTGTACTTGAGCTCTGACAGATGTACTTGAGCTCTGATATATGTAATTCAGCTCTGACAGGTGTACTTGAGCTCTGATAGATGTACTTGAGCTCTGATATATGTAATTCAGCTCTGACAGGTGTACTTGAGCTCTGATAGATGTACTTGAGCTCTGATAGATGTACTTGAGCTCTGACAGATGTACTTGAGCTCTGACATCTAAAACAAACATATGGGAGGCACTGCAATAAAACTCTACCTACTTACTCGTTCGTCTTCTACTCTCGAGTGTAGAGGTTTGACAGAAAGAGCTCAAGGCTTTTACATCAGCTGTCTTTCTGTTGGTCAGATTTTAGTATAGTCCCTGTTCTCTTATAGATCGTCTAACGTCATTTAAGCACACTTTGAGTGGTCCTCAAGGTCTAGAAACCTTGGTGTCTTGCTGCAGACTTTCGGTGGTCCTCACGGTCATGAACCGTTGCTCTTTGGTGCAGACTTTCGGTGGTCCTCACGGTCATGAACCGTTGCTCTTTGGTGCAGACTTTCGGTGGTCCTCACGGTCATGAACCATTGCTCTTTGGTGCAGAATGTCGGTGGTCCTCACGGTCATGAACCGTTGCTCTTTGGTGCAGACTTTCGGTGGTCCTCACGGTCATGAACCGTTGCTCTTTGGTGCAGACTTTCGGTGGTCCTCACGGTCATGAACCGTTGCTCTTTGGTGCAGACTTTCGGTGGTCCTCACGGTCATGAACCGTTGCTCTTTGGTGCAGACTTTCGGTGGTCCTCACGGTCATGAACCGTTGCTCTTTGGTGCAGACTTTCGGTGGTCCTCAAGGTCATGAACCGTTGCTCTTTGGTGCAGACTTTCGGTGGTCCTCACGGTCATGAACCGTTGCTCTTTGGTGCAGACTTTCGGTGGTCCTCAAGGTCATGAACCGTTGCTCTTTGGTGCAGACTTTCGGTGGTCCTCAAGGTCTGGAACCTTGGCTCCTTGCCGCAGACTTTGGATGGTCCTTAAATTATAGGACCTTCGCTCCTTGCTGTAGACTTTGGATGGTCCTCAAGGTCATGAACCGTTGCCCTTTGGTGAAGACTTTGGATGGTCCTCAAGGTCTGGAACCTTGGTTCCTTGCTGGGTTGTCCTCAAGGTCTGGAATCTTGGTTCCTTGCTGGGTTGTTCTCAAGGTCTGGAAGCTTGGTGTCTTGCTGCAGACTTTGGATGGTCCTCAAGGTCTGGAACCTTGGTATCTTTGCTGCAGACTTTGGATGGTCCTCAAGGTCTGGAACCTTGGCTCCTTGCCGCAGACTTTGGATGGTCCTCAAGGTCTGGAACCTTGGTGTCTTGCTGCAGACTTTGGGTGGTCCTCACGTCTGGAACTCTGGTTCCATGCTTCCCAGGTCTGCCGTAGCAGCCGATTTTCTTTCGCTCTGCAGACATGGCCCAACCACAGAGGTTAAGTTAGCTTCACTCGATTCTGCAAGGACTGGACTTCGAGATCTTGTCATCCTGTCTTATTTGCAGACTTTATCGGCTCTTGTTACGTGGACCATCTTCCATAGATATCTCATTTATAATACTTCGAGCTTGCTCTTCTGGGTTGTGGACATTGTCCGTGACTCGCATCCATAAGTTAAAACTGGTACATAGTTGGAGTGCTTTACAGCCAACTTATTCCACTTTTGCTGAGGAATCCTCTATTTATTATATGAACAAATTTGCCAGTTGCTTCTCTTTGAGATGGCAACTCTTCTTGAATACTTCCCTACAGGTTTATTATAGCTTCAATGTATTTTATGTTGAACCTGTTCCAGGCTAATTTCACCCAACGCAATAAAACTCAAAACTAATCATTTTGTTTAGTATTCCTTTTCAGTCATAACTAACTCTAGAATGATAAGACCTTGAAATTGTAAACATAACTTTTTACTTAACTTTTGTTTTGTTTTTCCATCTTCTTGCGGCGTTGTCGTTTCATGTCTCTGTGTTGCAAGAGCTTTTTTTCACCAAGTGTGAGGTGGCCCTCGGGGTACATATCCCCATGGATCGACTGCAGCTTCGTCTTCCCAAGATAGCAGGCCCATAACCAGGGTAATCATATCCCGCTTACACACATCTTTGAACCTCAACTGTGGTCGGCGAACTGTTATCATGCCATCCGCCAACTGTCCATAGAGGATATCTTTGAGAATGCGACCATCTTCCATGACTAAACAAACATGACGAACATGACTAAATCATTGTAGTCTTCGCTGCCTTTAATTAAGGAAAGTGTACATGCTTGGGAGATAGGTGCGAGAATGCACCTCTGCATTTGTCACTCTGTCCATCTAAGCAATTCCAAGAATCGCTTGTTGGCGCCGTATATGGAAGCTGTTAAGCCTGTATTCGTGCTATGAGTAGGTTATCCGAGTTTCGCTACAGTATAAGAGCCTGCTAACGACACATAAATTGTATACCATAGCCTTGGTTTTAATTGTCGGTTTCTGGTTTTCCCAAACACGCGTTGTGAAGCGAGCAAATTTAGCAGCAGCTTAGCCAATGGGGCTGTCTATTTCTCGGTTTTGAGGAAAGATTGTCATTGATGAGGGAACCCAAGTACGTGAAATGATGCACAGCAACCAGTTCCTAATTATCAAAAAGTCAAAACTAATTAAAGTTTATATAGAAGCACAATTAAGAATATAGTTTTGCCTGAGGACAAAAACAGGTCAACCATACAAACTACAACATGTCACACATATAAATTACTACATGTCACCCATATAAACATCTACATGTCACACATATAAACTACTACATGTCACACATATAAACAACTGCATGTCACCCATATAAACTACATGTCACACATATAAACTACTACATGTCACACATATTAACAACTGCATGTCACCTAAATAAACAACTACATGTCACACATATAAACTACTACATGTCAAACATATAAACAACTACATGTCACCTAAATAAACAACTGCATGTCGCACATATAAACTACTACATGTCACACATATTAACAACTGCATGTCACCCATATAAACAACTACATGTCACACATATAAACTACTACATGTCACACATATAAACTACTACATGTCACACATATAAACTACTACATGTCACACATATAAAACTATTACATGTCACCTAAATAAACAACTGCATGTCACACATATAAACTACTACATGTCACACATAAACTACTACATGTCACCCATATAAACATCTACATGTCACACATATAAACTACTACATGTCACACATATAAACAACTGCATGTCACCCATATAAACAACTACATGTCACACATATAAACTACTACATGTCCCCCATATAAACAACTGCATGTCACACATATAAACTACATGTCACACATATAAACAACTACATGTCACACATTAACAACTGCATGTCACCCATATAAACAACTGCATGTCACACATATAAACTACTACATGTCACACATATAAACTACTACATGTCACACACATAAACTACTACATGTCACGTAAATTAACAACTGCATGTCACACATATAAACTACTACATGTCACACATAAACTACTACATGTCACCCATATAAACAACTGCATGTCACACATATAAACCACTACATGCAACACATATAAACTACTACATGTCACACATATAAACTACTACATGTCACCCATATAAACTACTACATGTCACCCATATAAACTACTACATGTCACACATATAAACTACTACATGTCACCCATATAAACTACTACATGTCACACATATAAACAACTGCATGTCACCCATATAAACTACTACATGTCACCCAGATAAACTACTACATGTCACCCATATAAACAACTGCATGTCACACATATAAACCACTACATTCCATACATATGAACTACTACATGAGAACTTTCAATCACTGTTTCAGAAGGTGCATAGTGAATGATTACCATATGATTGGCTAGCACACAGAGAGATCTTAAATCGGCCATTGCTTGTGTGGATCTGGTGTCAGGATCTTGCTTAGGTTCATGACAGTGAAAAAAGACACATAATGGGGGCCTTTGATATGGACATGGTGGACATACTGAATTCAGTCAATGTCTATTTGTTAGGTGATTAGACTTAAACCCATGAATCAGGGATTCACAGATAAGCGGAGTTAGAAATCAGACCTGGACAGAGCATGGGGGATCTCCTGAGAGGACTGAACTAGAGTGTGTACAACCAGTGAGCTACTTGAACTATCCATATAAATACCCTTCACCATTTGCTGAAAAAGACTAGCTGAGAATATATCAGTCAGACTAAAGTGCAGTGAAATTGTATCTTAATAAGGCCCTAGAGACTAATGTACATTTGATTTAACTGGAAGATGCAGGTCTTCAACAAAATAGATCAATTTAAATTTCTACAGAATGTTTGTTTAATTACTGTGCCATACACACACACATAGACACATGCAAAATAATTTCAAAAAGCACATTGATCAAACATCTTCAGCACAGCATATATGGATCGAAGACCATGTGCCTGAGAAAGATGAATTGCCTGCTTATAAATGCAGGCTAAATACTAGGACCTTCTGTGGGTTTGTGCAATCTAAGATCTTAAGGATTCAGAAATAAAGAAAGAGATAGAGAGAGAGAGAGAGAGAGAGAGAGAGAGAGAGAGAGAGAGAGAGAGAGAGAGAGAGAGAGAGAGAGAGAGAGAGAGAGAGAACAAGAAATGCATGTCTACAAAATATGGTTAATATAAAGAACTGCCAAATATTTATTTTTTTATATTTTCATTCTGAGAGAAAGAAAACACATTGAATACACTTTTTTAAACATTTTATTATCAACAATAATAAAGTAAGGAGGCACTCACAAAAGCGCTAATTGGCCCAAGACAAGATAACTGAAGGTTTCTTGCCATTTTTTTACAAACTAAGCAATAACCTTGTTTCTTGGATGCAAGACTGGAAAGTTAAAGAAATCACAACGTGAATTACATAGGGCAGGAAAGGGAAACCTGTCAGAATTTTTCAATTCAGTTAATTGCATTTGATATCTTTTTTTACATAACAAATGTATGAGGTCTGATCAAAAAGTAACAAATCTTATTTTTTGGAATAGCAAACAAATAGTTGCCATGGGGTGGGCTATTGTGGCATGCAAACTTAATATCTTCTGATTTTATTCCAAATTGTGTACCCCCACAAAATGGATAGCATTATAGCTGCACTGGGGCACTGCGCGCATCGCATTTGTGTTTCGAGCAAAAATTACTGAATGTGTTGATCAAAGAATTTTCATTAAAATTTTGTCAATATCTGGGTGACACAAAATGAAAGATTATTGAGAAGATAAATAGGGCTTTTTTGTGATGAAGCTATAAGGTCTGTGCAGATTATAAAGTGGTACTCTCATTTCAAAGATGACTGCATGCCAATTCAGAGCGACAAATAATAAGTAAGGCCTTCGGCAATCAGAAACCCAGAAACGATTGAGAAAGTGCGTAAGTTGGTGATGAAAGATCATCAAATAACAATTAGAGAGAGACAGAGTGAAACAACAAACTGTCAACAAGGGGTACTACCTGACTGTCATGTGTCCACCACAAGATGCAGTTAAAAGCAAGGGACAACAACTCTGGGAGAGTGATAACTGGCAGATCCATCACGACAATGGTTCTCCAACGCACTGTACCTCATCTAGGAATTTTTTTGCAGAAACATAACATTAAACAGGTTTTGCATTTTCCCTACTTCCCAGAAATGGCTGTGATTTGTGGCTCATTCCAAGACTCAAAGTGCCACTCTAAAGAACGAGATGTCAAGACATAGATGAAATCAAGACAAAGGCTATGAAGAGTTTGATGAAGATAAACAAATTAAGTACTTTCAGAAATTCTTCAAGCAGTGAGAGCACCACAGGGAGAAGTGTGCCAATCTAGAAAGGATCTATTTTAAAGGGGATTAGGTTTTGACTTAAATAGATCAGTCTGGCTCAGGTTTTTTGTCAGCGTAAGGTTGGATACTTTTGATTAGCCCTCGTACATCTATGATATATGTCTGATTTAGAGTGTGTGAGAGAATGACGATTTAAAAACCAAAGTGACTCTAAATTAAACATAAACACAACTATTGTCAAATTAATTGTTTTGTTATGTTAAGGTTCTCAGTGCTATTTTCTGGTATAATTCTGCACTTGGAACATCTAAGGACTGGTGTCACTTATAGCAGAATTAACGAAAGGAAAGAATATTTACATCATGAGCAATGCTGACATTAGAAGATTTGTGCAGTTGACATTAGAAGATGAGGATAGTTGACATTAAAAATAAGAGGATAGTTGACATTAGAAGGGGAGGATAGTTGACATTAGAAGGTGAGGATAGTTGACATTAGAAGATGAGGATAGTTGACAATAGAAGGTGAGGATAGTTGACATTAGAAGGTGAGGATAGTTGACATTAGAAGGTGAGGATAGTTGACATTAGAAGGTGAGGATAGTTGACATTAGAAGGTGAGGATAGTTGACATTAGAAGATGAGGATAGTTGAAATTAGAAGATGAGGATAGTTGACATTAGAAGGTGAGGATAGTTGACATTAGAAGGTGAGGATAGTTGACATTAGAAAATGAGGATAGTTGACATTAGAAGGTGAGGATAGTTGACATTAGAAGGTGAGGATAGTTGACATTAGAAAATGAGGATAGTTGACATTAGAAGGTGAGGATAGTTGACATTAGAAGGTGAGGATAGTTGACATTAGAAGGTGAAGATAGTTGACATTAGAAGGTGAGGATAGTTGACATTAGAAGGTGAGGATAGTTGACATTAGAAGGTGAGGATAGTTGACATTAGAAGGTGAGGATAGTTGACATTAGAAGATGAGTGGTTGACATTAGAAGGTGAGGATAGTTGACATTAGAAGGTGAGGATAGTTGACATTAGAAGGTGAAGATAGTTGACATTAGAAGGTGAGGATAGTTGACATTAGAATGTGAGGATAGTTGACATTAGAAGGTGAGGATAGTTGACATTAGAGGGTGAAGATAGTTGAGATTAGAAGGTGAAGATAGTTGACATTAAAAGGTGAGGATAGTTGACATTAGAAGGTGAGGATAGTTAACATTAGAAGGTGAGGATAGTTGACATTAGAAGGTGAGGATAGTTGACATTAGAAGGTGAAGATAGTTGACATTAGAAAATGAGTGGTTGACATTAGAAGGTGAGGATAGTTGACATTAGAAGGTGAGGATAGTTGACATTAGAAGGTGAGGATAGTTGACATTAGAAGGTGAGGATAGTTGACATTAGAAGGTGAGGATAGTTGACATTAGAAGGTGAGGATAGTTGACATTAGAAGGTGAAGATAGTTGACATTAGAAGGTGAGGATAGTTGACATTAGAAGGTGAGGATAGTTGACATTAGAAGGTGAGGATAGTTGACATTAGAAGGTGAGGATAGTTGACATTAGAAGGTGAAGATGGTTGACATTAGAAAATGAGGATAGTTGACATTAGAAGGTGAGGATAGTTGACATTAGAAGGTGAGGATAGTTGACATTAGAAGATGAGGATAGTTGACATTAGAAGGTGAGGATAGTTGACATTAGAAGGTGAGGATAGTTGACATTAGAAGGTGAAGATAGTTGACATTAGAAGGTGAGGATAGTTGACATTAGAAGGTGAAGATAGTTGACATTAGAAGGTGAAGATAGTTGACATTAGAAGGTGAGGATAGTTGACATTAGAAGGTGAGGATAGTTAACATTAGAAGATGAGGACAATAGACATTAGAAGGTGACGATAGTTGACATTAGAAAATGAGTGGTTGACATTAGAAGGTGAGGATAGTTGACATTAGAAGGTGAGGATAGTTGACATTAGAAGATGAGTGGTTGACATTAGAAGGTGAGGATAGTTGACATTAGAAGGTGAGGATAGTTGACATTAGAAGATGAGTGGTTGACATTAGAAGGTGAGGATAGTTGACATTAGAAGGTGAGGATAGTTGACATTAGAAGATGAGCGTAGTTGTATCCTAGCTCACACAGCATATCGGGAAATGAGAAGGCAGACAGACTGGCCAGGGAGGGCAGACAAAGAGAACAATTCACCCATCCAATATCACTGCCAAAATTGAGGGTACACACCCAAAACAAATATAAACAACTGTGGAAAAAGAGAACAAACAGCAAAAATAAACATCCACTAGATCGCATCAACATACGGAACAGGAAACAATCTACTACAATTTTCCATGCATGCTAAACATACACATGCATAAATTGAAAGCAGCACAGACTGCACAATGTACATGTCAGTGGTCCCCAGACATGAGAACACATCCTGTAGGCATACCCACTGCATCAAAGCTGTAATGAAAACCTGGCCCAAAGAGAAAAGCATGCAAGACAAACTGTGGGGGACCATTGAGGACCAACGACTGATGTGTCACTTGATTGAGGTGGCCCATCTGATGGCATCAAATAAGCATACAAAGTTGAATGCTAATAAGAAGAAGAAATCATGGCATCAACTAGTAGATGATTGTAACATGTTTAAAAGTCAAGAATATTACAATGGTGTAGATGATTCTGTCTGTTGTAGATGGTTATTGTGCCAACACCAAAGCTGGAAGGCCTCTCCATGTTACAGGCTTGGGCATCTTTCTTTGGAGAACTACCTGATGTCCGTGTTGCAGGTTCCTCTCTCCAAATAATTAATTGATTCAGAAGAAAGACATTAACAGAGACAGCTGATGTCACAGAAGTTGCCAGAATAGCAATGAAACCAACACTAGACTGCCGTACGGACACCAGCTCCAGATTTGTTATAGTTATAACGGGTATCAAAAATTTGACTGTTACTGTGATGTGTTTTGTAGGCTGAGACTGTGATAGTGTTAAATAAGCTGCCGAAGACGGATCCGTCGGACCGAAAGGTGCAAATATTGCAGTCAAGCTGTAAATGAGCGACACAATACATTCCGTTCTCCAGACTACATCCTGCTGCTTGCAAAGGCCTGTGGTCAGGGCTTGGTAGCGGGAGATTGAGAACGAACGCAGAAGAAGAAGTGTTAAAAAAAATAAAGTAGCATGTCCTTTACAAAACGTGGCTTCTTACGACCTCCACGTATTTGGCTGTTATACGTTTCTTGACAAGTGTACATTACGTAGGTTGCCATTACTTTCCATACGTGTGGAGGGGCAATCATCCGAGAAACAAACTTGACACTGTGGGAATTGAACATGGTACATTGGGATTGTGAAAACCAAGCGAGTTTCACCCCCAGGCCATGCAGCCTCCTTGTTGTAGTGACCAGTTATATTTGACATTGCTTTGTCTTCTCAAACTTTCACCCAGGCAGTACACATTTACAGCTGAGGAGACTGGAGTGAGGTACAGCTAATTTATATCCTGTATTCTTTGCCATTAGACAGACACTCATAAATCTCTGCCTAATGTACACAATGTTTATCAATGCGCTCTAGAAAGTTTGAAGAAATGTTTTTTAGATGTGATCCTCTAAATTATGATTTGGTAGAATATCCTAAAAAACTTGAACAATACATTATTTATTTCAATTTAATGGCAGTAAATAAATTGTTATCAGGTCATAATTTTCTTATTATTTACCAAAGGATTGTAGTTGTTTCCTCAAAGTTAAAAAATACTTTATAACCTAATTGAGTCTTTCATTTAATACACTGTAACTGTAGATGCACATAGAATATCAAAGGTATTGGATATTTCATAATATAAAAACATGTCCCTTGTGTTTGGTTCTCCATGTGTCCCAAAACATGTCCTACGGGCAATATACAACTGACATTATTCTGTAGTATACATCATTAATGGCATCACAAGATAGGGATGTGCAATAGCAGTTTCAGATGGATATTAAATTATCAAACACTAAATACACATATTTTCAAAGAGTAAAATAAATAGAGATAATAAAAGAGAACATACAAAAAAAAGTAGAATTAAGGATTGATATTTCAATACATGAATAATTTAATTTGGGAATGATAAAGTTTAATTACAGAATATCTAAATTCACATTTTGGCAAAACAGATATATACATATATATATATATATAATTTGCAGGTTGGAAGGCATTGAAAAAGCATTATGTTGAAAAACTACAAAAACAACAAGTAAAGATGATGAGTACACTTTATTAAAAATAAACAACAATACCTTTCTTGTACAGACAAATTCTTAGACAATATAATGAGCTTCCAAAAAAGATTGGCAATGAGGCAATGTAATCACTGTAAGACACACACAGACTTTATATTTTGATTGTTATTTTTTTAAAGAATTTACTTGTTGTAATAACAAACTTTTATCAGCTGGTTTTGATAAAGCCGAAGGTCATCCCATAACAGATACAGCCATAAAGTGTTAATGACCTCATTTTGCCAGATCTTTATTTGTGTGAAGGTTCTCTCCTGCTTGTTGTTTTGCCTTCTTTAACTATAACAGAGTCAGGTAATCATTACTAATCATGGAAAATCTTGACTGTGCAGCAATTTGATCACAAACTAGCTCCCTTTGCTGTGAAAGCAGATTGTGAATAAAATTATCTGAAGCCAGCAGAACTGAAAACCAAGCTATGGATACACGTAACATGTGTTGTCCCCATAATGTTGTACAGTTCAGAAACTATTTTGATCAGATGTGTATTGAAGAAATCTTCCAGATGTAGGCTCAGAGGCACATTCTTGCAATCCACTGGTATCACTAAGTCACCAGGTGGACTGGCCTTGAAAGAACATTCACCAAGCTAAACCTTTGCCATTTTACCCTAGTTAGACATGATGTAGCCTACCTTGCCAAGGATACCTTCACCCATCAACTCTTAAAATAGGCTATGGACATCGATGATGAGAAACAATCTTCTCCATCATGGTCTTGCACTGGCGGTCATCCACATACCACCTAGTTAGATCAAATCAAAACTACATGCAGCATGGGATTCCGCCACTCATCGTGGTCTTGGATGGTTGGTGTGACAGGCCTTTGTCACCCCAGTGGGCTACCAGCTGCCTTTATATCATAAACTTCAATCAAATGTTCAATCTTATAAACTTGAAAGATGTTTTTAATATTTTAGCATGAATATAAATTAAATAACTACCAGAGAATCATCTAAACATACATTCACTTATCAAATACTAAAAGAGGTCATAGGTGCAGCACAGTGATGAGCTGACAACAGCCAGTGACTCATACCTCGCGACTTGTGTCAGGGTTAACGAACCAGAGCTGACCTAAATCCTATTCCAATTCCAAGTAGTGGTCCTGGAAACAGGCAGCACTAGTTTAGTCTGGCTAGAAGAATAGGGATCACAGTATGAAGGCAAACCTGGTACCCAAAAAAGCCAGCTGAAATTGGATGTGTTGTTGTTGGTTCGAAAGGCACAGATTTCGCAGCCTCACTGTAAACTATGACACGTCATTTTCAGGACAAATGCTGCACCAGAAATATTAACAGTGAAATAAACTACTCATTCCCAAATTTACCTAATAAACGTCTAATAAAAAATTCACAAATTCCGATATTAAAAAATGAACAGATAATAAAGCATAAATTGATGTATCAAGTGCTGCTAGAATGTGGAAGTCAAGGGGCATAAACTATTTATCGAAATAGAGATGTTGGTATTTCTGTAACACTTGTGTCGTACTAGATAATGAAAGGGGAGCCAAGAATAGCAAAACCTTAACCTGTCTGGAATTATTGTAAAAGGGGACTGAGGAAAGCTGAGCATGGGGCTTGTTACCATTTCTTGTATAAGTCGCAATTCACCAGAAAGAGAGCTACGTCCCATAGTAGAAGACAACTACATATCTTAATAAGCTGTTCTGGTTCTAAATGTCTTGAATGTAGATTTCTTCTTCTTCTTCTTCTGCGTACACAGTCAGACAGTAACCATTATTTTTTCGAAAAAAGCGGCGGTCATCCTGAGACTCTCGCCACTACCATAGAGCTTGTCTTGCAGTTCCACTGGCAATGGCCACATCTGCTCTCTCTGATCCTCGTATGTCGGGCAGTTCTGCAGCAGATGTTCAGTGGTCATTTTACCAGTACCGCACGGGCATTCGTCGGTACACCCTATCTTCAATTTGTTGAAGAGGTGGTACCTCAGTCTGTTGTGGCCAGTGCGAAGTCTGAAGACAACGACCTGCTCTCTTCGGTTCAACTGGTAATAGGCATCGTTTTTGGTGTAACCAGTATGTTCGGTTTCCCATTTGGACATGTACCTGGCTTTGATAAGCCGTTTTGACTCTTCGTACGTCATACTGGTATCTATTTGTGGTAGCCTTGCACCTTCTTTTGCCAGTCTGTCTGCCTCCTCGTTGCCTTGGATGTTGCAGTGTGACGGAACCCACTGTACCACTACCCTTTTTGGTGCGGACTGTTGGCACAGTTTGCAGAGTGCTGCTCTTAAGTCATTAAGCTCAGTGTTTTTCTGGCTTTTTAGCGCTGTGACTACTTCGAGAGCATCTGTCAGCAGGACTATATGGCTCTCATTTTCACTGTGTGTTGCCATTTCTTCCACTGCCGCCCTCAGTGCCTCTGCCTCTGCTCTGAAATTGCTCGTGTACTTACCAGTAGCGAATGACAGTGTTATTTTTCTGCCATTTGGTAGGTTCAGGAATGCTCCTGCCCCTCCGTTCTGTGTAGTGTTTGTTACAGAACCGTCGGTGTATGCATGGGTCCAGTACATGCTTGGGTAGCTTTTCGTTATGAAGCTTAGGGTAGTGTCTCTCCTTTCTTTTTCGGTCTGGCAGTTTTTGTTTGCAATACCTGGTATATTTTCTACCACCTCTGGAAATATATCCTGCCTCCAAGTAGGTTTTCGTACAGTATTGATGGGTTTTGGTGTTGTTAGTGCGTTTATGGGATCTTCGTGCATCTTTGCTTTGGCTATTTCTGCAAAGTTTCTCCGCTTTAGTTTCCCAGTTCCCAGATTGTTTAGCCTCTGGTACATTGGATGGTCCGTCAGTCTTCGGAGTTTCTCTGACTGCAGCTGGGCTCTGCAGTCTCTTCTGTCGGTCATGGATTGCAGTTTTGTAATCTTTTCAAGTTCTACAATTGGCGTTGACTTCATGCCACCTGTTATGATTCTCATGGCTTGGTTTTGAAGTTTGTTAACTTTATCGAAGTTCGCCTTCGCTGCTGTTGTCCATGCCGCGATGCCATACTCGAGAACTGGTCTCACTCTTCCAGTGTACAGTTTCTTTAGTATGCCTTCGTCTGCTCCCCAGCTTGTGCCAGCAAGTTTCCTCATGATCGCCAGAATGTAGATTTAAATTTGTTTATTTGTGTGTGACTGCTAATGCAATGTGTGAAGGCCAAATAACAGTGTGCCTATAAGAATGGCTGGCTATTGATCCAGCAGTCTGTGGGATTATGTCCATTGGCGCAATGCCATATTGGTTAGCTAGAAGGAAATCATTGTGTTGAATAAAGATGACTGACCGTACTTGACTGGAAACAATTGATTACCTGAAGCCTCATCATATCAAATATGTAGGCTAGAAACAAGGAAGGGTATGCATGATTTCATCTCATCTGTACATCAGATGCTTATAAACATTTGTTTAATGAAAGATTTTACTAAAATTTGTCCTGATTTTAAATGCTTATAAGATGCACGCAATTAAACAGATTTTCCAATTGTACCAGAATACACTTTATACCACAGTTGGATAGACAAAGGGAGGATTCCATGAAGAAAATGAACAGACAATACTGAACCTATAAAATCTTGCAGAGATAAATAAAGAACATATTCAGAAATGGGAAATTCTCTTTCATCAAGGGATGTGAGCATTAAAGATAAATTTAAAATCAGATTTAAGTACTCATTTTTTGCACCAAATGATGGTTGTACCAACTCTCTAACATTTTCTGTTACTCCATGATGTGATGATTTGTCTTTTTGCACTAACATAAGGTCAACACTACTGCTGATCCTCTTAATAGGAAGCCTATATACAAGAAATTGCTGTGGATGTATCAATAGCAGTAGTTCTACATGATGAGGGTACTAGCTCCATACACAACTCTCTTTATCCATCTTTTATTACATGCTTAGAAGAATAATGTAGTTCTCTTCTTGATGGTACAAACTTCCTCGAGTAGGCCCCAGGGTCTTATACTGGGGAGGAAAATGTAATAGTACTACTGCACCCCCATACATGCTACAAAGGTGACTGAAAAGTGTGCATGGGGTTAGCAACTTCGTGATGTAATATAAATTGTTACAAAAACCAACATTACAGAAACTCATAAAGTGCTTTGGCGCAGGGTTCATAAAAACGACCAACTGTAGTATTGGTTCTATGCTCCAGCTAGAGTTGACAATGGTCAAGAAGAAGAAGACAATCAAACTATTACCATTCCATGTTTTTGCATTAAAATTTTAATTATGTGGTGCATCTGTTTGCATTCATAAGGAACGACAAAAACAATTATTTGTTAAGAAATTTGCTTGTACAGAAATGGGCTAGTGCATAATGAATAGCTGGATATTAATTCAGGAGAAGAAGAGATGGACAGCACATATTGAGAAAAACAAACACAAAATGATATAGCTAACATGTGTGGATTGGAAGCTGTAAAGTCAAGGATAAGTTGGGATGGTGAAAACAATGTCCAGAGGACAGAGCTCAAGAAGACAGTCCATGTTCGGAAAAACTAAGAGGGAACAATAGGAAGTAATACGGAATAGTTTGGGGACATGCAAACAAATATTCAATTACATTAAACAAATTTTTTTGCAAATTCATCATCAATCATCAAAACCCTTCAGTGCCCTGTAGAGTACATGTCTTCAATAAATACATGCTTAGTCCTCTTGCTCTGGGTCATCCAGCACTGTCCCCAATTTGTCTAAAATAATGTAAGCTCCTCTAACCTGTTATTTTCTAATTTTGATATCTTTATCTGTACCTGCTACATTATTGATAATGCTATCATGATATATGAATTATTATTTCTCAGTTTAGTCCATATAAATTCTCAAAGCAACCTGGTAAAACCATCAGAAACGGATATAAAATAAAACTACTCTTGGTACAAGAGTCTCAGTTTTAATGGCAGTGCTTGACTCCATCATCCCTATAACTTCAAGAAATACTTCAAAGCTCAATACACAAATGTAGCTTGGTTGTAAGTATCATCCTTGACTCAAATAAGCCATGACAATGTTGTAACACTCAGTTTTAGCTGTGCTATTTAATTTAAAAGATGTGTGTAAGAAGCACATGAAGGCACTGGATATATGTTCGACATCATGGAAAGACAAAGCTGCAGATTAATCCAAGTGGAGATGTACCCTAAATAACCATCTCAGACCGGATGAACAGAAGTTCTTCCAACATTGAGAAGTGAAATGACAATGCTGCAATGAAATGAAAAACTCCAGTGAGTTACTATTCCAACATCATCACACCATGCTATGGTCAGCCATGACTGAAATGGGTTACAATCCTTAGCTATTTAAATAAAATATTTAAAGATTAATTATTAACTGTACAAATTACACTGCATTTTATTTTAGAATACTGAAATAGAAATTTCAAAGCTGTCCATGACATTGATAAAATAACCACTTTCAGGCAGTGTATAAGAAATAGTGCAATTTATCAAAAAAGCTTCAGGCACTTACAAAAACGTCCTCCTACTATGATGATTACATTATGTTTAAAAACTAGATAGAATTTTAACAGGTTCCAATAACAAGCATAACATATCTTCAATGAAAGAATAATCCCATTCTCATCTCTGTTGCTAGCTGTTTCTTTATCCAACTAAACTGTTGCTCCTACATGCCGTCCTTGTCTGTGTTCGCTTATGCTGATTGAACCAGCCGAGCTGTGCTTGCCATCTCCAAACATTCTAATCATTTCTTGAAAAGTCAGTTTGCACTTAAAAACAATAATTACTACAGTTCAATTTAGAATGTGAGGATAAAAGCTGATTTGTATAAAAGTTAGATTTATAGATGGATAATGGGAGCCAAGACTACCATCAGGGTCAGGTGAAACAGACTGACCAACACCCCCTACCTTACTTCACATGTCATGTTCCTGGAAAACGATTGTGTTACAGTCACCTCATCAATGAGGTGGAGATTTGCAATGTGATTCCCATAGTGGTAAGCACACTGAGAAGCCTTACACTGCACTACAATCTGGAGGGCCCATTCCCACCTTCGTCAACATGCAGTGGGATATATGAGCCACTGTAACTCTCTACCACAGAAACACCATCAAGAGCAAGAGCTGTTCATGAGTAGGTGTGAACAGCAACAATATAGATGGATTAGAACAGAATGACAACAACATAGATGGATAAGGTCAGAATGACAACAATATAGATGGATAAGGTCAGAATGGCAATAATAACAACATAGATGGATACGGACAGAAAACAACAACATAGATGGATAAGAACAGAACAACATAGATGGATAAGAACAGAACAACATAGATGGATAAGAACAGAACAACATAGATGGATAAGGACATAATAAAAACACCATATATGGACAAGGATAGAACAACAACATAGATCAATAAGGACAGAACAACAACATTGATGAATAAGGACAGAACAACAACATAGATGGATAAGGACATAATAACAACAACATAGATGAATAAGGACAGAACAACAATATAGATGGTTAAGGACAGAAGAACAACAACACCATACATGAATAAAGACAGAACAACAACTTAGATGGATAAGGACATAATACAACAATTTAGATGGATAAGGACAGAACAACAACATAGATGATAAGGACACAATGACAATAACAACAATTTAGATGGATAAGGACAGAATGACAACAATAAAATAGATGGATAAGGACAGAACAACAACAACATGGATGGATAAGTACAGAATGACAATAATAACAACATAGATGGATACGGACAGAAAACAACAACAACATAGATGGATAAGACAGAATGACAACAACGACACCATAGACGGATTAGGACAAAACTATGTTGGAGAAAAACAAATGTAGGATCCATAATAGTTAAGTCTTATATTGCATTAACAAAACAAACCGGAAAAGACGGACATATAATAGGACTACAGAAAAATGTGTGTCCATTGTTAACAATAAGGACTTCAAATATGTTGTTGTTGTTTCAAATGCCCACAATGAGAAGGTTACTCTTATGTGCGCCCTGAAAAGGGCATTGAGTGACGGTTTGCAGTAGCTTTCCTCACATCCCGAGCATGCTGATGAAGGTGGACCGGGATTCTCCAGGCGGTAGTTCTATGCTTGGCCTCATCGGCGTGTCACTCACTACTACGGAGATCACGTTGGATCTCACCTTATTAGCCAGGCTGTTGTCCTTGACAACAACCTGTTTCCAGGATGACCAATGAGGAGGTCAGGTGAGGGTCTTGGCCAGTATATTTCTTCTAACCCTGGCTAACATTCTTTGATCAGTGTGTTTAGCCTTACCAGATGTTAGCCTCATCGTTCTGGACCTCCGATATGAATGTCATTATAATCTACACACTGTCTTGTGAGTTTTGGATCTACACATATGTGTGGCTGACTACAGAATAAAGTGTACAGAATAAAGTGTACAGAATAAAGTGTACAGAATAAAGTGTACAGAATGAAGTAAATTAATATACATAATAACTAAAAGAATGCATAAAGATTAATGGCCAAATACTTAAAGATGTGCTCATCTTTACATGTTTGTGAAGTATCAACTACACTGACGGATGAACCTGGGTGTCCAAACTAGTAATAGCAAAACCAGATCTGTTTTAAACTATTTCTCTATTTCTACTCATTAGATAATAAATAGAAGAAGGGTTGTTCAGAAGTTAGGACACCAGTTTTCCAGCCAGGAGGACTTAGATTTAAATCCAGGTTAGAACATAGTTAAAAAAAAGAAAAACCTAACCTTCATACTCTTCTACAACTGATGAAACAAGTAGCTTCTATTCCTCACCTCTATAAATTCATTAGATTAACCCTAGCAGTAGGAGAATGGTTGTAATAATAGATTTTTTTAATGTAATAAATGGCCTACTTCATCCTCATAGATTAATCCCAGCCCATGTGACCAACATCACATGAGCTGAGCATAGCGGATCACCAAGAAACAAAATGGTTGACAGACAAGCAAAAACAGGAGCCTCCAAACAACAACTAGATAGACCCTGCAGTAACCACACAGTTAAATGAATTGCTAAGAATAATACCAGGGAAATCTGGATGAATAGGTGGGTGACAGAACAACAGGTTGCGTTGTACTTTGCGAAATGTTACAGCCAAAAAGTAATGGCAACATACATAGACTACATAAATGAAATCAAAGTCTCATCTTTCAGTTCTGAACAGGACACACCAGAGTCAATAGCCACTTGAACCGCATCAATCCCCAGCACCTGCCCTTGTGCAAACATTGCTCTCACCCTGATGAAATAGTTAGACACATTACTCACCGAGAGCTAAGCGCTTGCAAACATGAGGAAAAGAGTCTTACATGTACTGTCAACAATTGCCAACACACTGTATGGAGCAGTGGAACAATTCAAGAAGACCTGTATTTATATTAGAATGGCATTGGGCTGCCAAGAGCAGGCTTGCTCTGCAGTTATGGGATAACAACAACAACAACATCCTCATAGATGCAAATAATGTAAATTAATGAGTACTAGCTGACTTGCCTTAGTCACTCCTCTTTTACAACGGGTTATAGAGGTCTTCTTGTAACATAACCAACCAACCTTAGTTGCGTCTTACAATATGCCTGGCAGGCTACATTGTTACTATTAAATGCTCCCTTTTGGTCCCTGACAAAACATGGACATGAAGAAAATACACAAACAGATAACAAGATGCATGATTGTAAAGCTTCTGTAGTCACCTTATCATCTGGCAAACATTTCCCCAGAGCTTCCAGCATTAACTTGTCATCAGCCACAGCTGCTTGGAAATCAGCAAGAGAGACCCTTCCATCATGGTCGTGGTCCTTGACATAAATAGAACAGGTTACATACACTACAATAATACTAACACTGGAATAACAGAACAAATTGTTTGTTTGCTAATTCAACATGTAGACAAGGTGAATCACACAAGTTTTTTTTCCATATAGATTTGTTGTTACTTATTAGTTATTTGTATCAATTTTATTTCAAATTTTCCTTTGTTATTTGTATTTTTAGTTGTGAATATTATTTTGTTTGTTGATAATTTACTGTGTGTTAATAAACAGTCAAATGGTTTTCGAAAACACACAGTGTGTAATTTGTTTCTACATGTATAAAACGTATACAAAATGTATGTACTAAATCATACTATATGCATGCCCTATTGTCTGTTATGTTGACTTTTTACTTTACATTTAGCACTAGTAGTTATAGGACACCATTTTCATTAGCAGTGCACCACTCCAATCAAATGTTTTGGAACTAAGATCAGCTATTTATGATTGTCATATGTTACACATAAGGTGAATCAGAAAAATCAGTTATGTCTCTTAATGTTGGAAACACAGATTTTGTGACTATAATATTTAATAACTCCACTTCTGTTCTATTCTTTTATACATTGTAATTGAGAGCATCCAGTTCTGCTGTATCATATGTTCAGTAGCTTATTTAACTCTCTATTTCAGTTATACAGTGATTTAGATCTGCAATGACCTCTCCCCACAAACAGATTTCACAAATTATAATTTAGACCTCCCAATTTCCACTATAAAAATTATTATCTTTCATACTTATTCACGTAAAAATGGCTTACAATTCATATTAACTTCTTCTTCTTCATCTTCTTTGTACGCTGTCAAATGTCAACCTGAATTTTTTCTAAAAAAGCAGCGGTCATCCTGAGGCTGTCCACACTGCCATAGAGCTTGTCTAGTATTGCCACTGGTGATGGCCACATGTGCTTTCTCTGGTCCTCGTATGTCGGGCAGCTTTGCAGCAGATGTTCAGCGGCCATTTTCCCGGTACCACAAGTGTATTCGTCAGTGCCACCTATCTTCAATTTATTTAAAAAGGTGGTACCTCAGTCTGTTGTGGCCTGTGTGGAGTCTGAAGACCACGACCTGCTCTCTTCTGTTCAACTGGTAATAGGCATCATTTTTTGTGTAGCCAGTATGTTCTGTTTCCCATTTGGCCATGTATCTGGCTCTAATAAGCCTTTTGGACTCTTCGTAGGTCACACTAGAATCTGGTTGTGGTAGTCTTGCACCTTCTTTTGCCAGTCTGTCTGCCTCCTCATTGCCTTGGATGTTACACTACTCTTTTTGGTGCGGACTGTTGGCATAGTTGACAGAGTACTGCTCTTAAATCATTAAGTTCAGTATTTTTCTGGCTTTTTAGTGCTGTGACTACGGCCAGGGCATCTGTAAACAGGACTATCTGGCTTTCATTTCTTTTGCCTGTCAGCACTGCTTCTACTGCAGCCCTCAGTGCCTCTGCCTCCACTCTGAAATTGCTTGAGTATTTTCCAGTTGTCACTGACAGTGTTATTTTTCTACCATTTGGTAGGCTCAGGAATACCCCTGCCCCTCCGTTCTATGTTGTGTTTGTTACAGAACCGTCGGTGTATACATGAGTCCAGCCGTAAGGGTGATTTTTGCCTCCATAGATTGTTCTCTCTCTGCCATGTTCCTAGCATTTGAGACTTCATCTTCCGTTTTCTGCAATTGATCATTCCAATATGGCTTGTAGCTTTTCCTTGCCCCTCTTGGGATGGTTTCGGTGGCTGCTTGCATTATTGCTTTGCTTAGGCTTTCCACCATAGGTTTCATATTGTTATTCCGTGTGTTGATGTTTCACACGGTCCATCTGTCAGAATTGCAAATCTGTCCCAGTCGGCTCGTTTATAGTTCCAACGTGGGAGCGGTTTTATTTCCTGTGGGCCTACTTCCATATCAATTTCTAGCCTAATTGGCCTGTGGTCGCTACCTGCCAATTGGTTGAGCACCTGGCGATCTATTTTGTGGTGAATATCCACCCTGGAAAAAGCCAAGTGTGGAGTAGAGGTGGTATGCCATGTTCTAGAATAGATCCTAGGGCTATCCTCCGGCCTATTGATAAGCAATTCATATTAACAATGTATCTTATTCTTAACTAGAAATACTCAAAAAGACTTTTAAATTGACATTTTTAATTGTAAAATTCCAAACTCACTTTTCTAAAGCTGGTTTAGATCAAAATCTGATCCTTGAAAAAGTAAATGGGTCACAAGGAATACAAGTTCATAACGGTACATACAGAGATACAATAACAACCTCAGACCGTAAGGCTAAAAAATTTAAAAAAACAAAACAAACACAGGAACAGAAATCTAAAATCTGAAAAACAATTATTGTCGTAGAAAGTCAGAAAAAGAGTTTTCCAATATTACATAGATCTGAACTGGTCAAATGAAACTGTTTAAACATAACTAAGTAAACAAGGATTTAATAGGATCTCTTACTGAAGGCCATTATGCAAATTAACTTATGACACTCATTTTAAAGAGTAAGACATTTTTAGAAAAGTAATTTATTGGAATATAAAACAAAATAAGATTGAGAGTAAAGATAGTTTATTATTTAAAATCAAGACATGGAAAAGAAGCAAAAACAGAATTGATATACAACAGGGATAGGGAATTTCAGTCATGAATGATAGCCTATTTCAGTTAGCTGCCTCGCTCCTTACCTCTGTCTGCTATCCGTCATCCCAATGGACGCAGAAGAGATGCAGTCCAGCGGACATTGCACCTCTGCCCTATTGTGACAACCTCCCAGGTGGCGGGGAATGCTAGGCGTACCATCACTACAAAGTAGCTGAGAAAACAAAGGGAGCAAAGAGATACCCCACTCACATGCATATGCTACGTTTCTGGTAGGACGTGACGATCCTGAAATACAGACACACTGGACTGCCTCTCTTCCGGGATAGTACAAACTAGTACATAGTCCATCATATCATATCATCACCACACCCTATAGGCACGAGTGGTGAAGACTCGATAGTCCTGCAAGACAACTTCCCAAAGAGAGACAACTCTGACCACAAACAACTGCTGCCTTGCAGATAGGCTGGGGACAGCCAAAGGCTAAGGAGGGCATCCCTACAGAAACGCCTGTTGAAATCGGATGCACTGGGGCACAGGCTTAACGAAACAAGTGCAACGTATATCGCTGTATGATAACGGTACAACCTATCAGAAAAAAGTGTGGCACTCATCCTGTGGAGTCCGGCCAGGCAGCGAGAGTGCCAGGCCTTAGGCCTCAAAGGGGCCCACCCAATGGTACTGGTGGTCACCCACCTATGTGGGCAAAAACTATTGACCAAAAACACAAGACCCTCAGAATACTACAGTGGAATGCGGAGCGAGTCATTAACAAAAAGCTTTCCCTAACACATCACCTGCATGAAGGTAAGATTGACGTGGCATGTATCCAAGAAACACACCTCAACAACAACCACAAATTCTCAATCAGAGGATACCAGACCTTCCGTCTTGTTAGAGAAGGTCACAAAGGAGGGGTTCTGATACTGACACGTAACTGCATACCGAGTAGCGCGGTAGCTGTCAATCACACCGGACAAGCAGAAATTGTAGGAGTCGACATAATGACACCAGAAACGAAGATCCGCATCTTCAACCTGTATGGCCCACCAACCAAAGACCTGTCGCTCTCGAGTATGGAAATCAAGGACTCCAGCTGCCTAGTAGTTGGAGACTTCAACAGCCACTCAGAGAGATGGGGATATTCGGACACAGACAACAGAGGTGACGAAGTGGAAGATTGAGAGATAGACACAAATCTCTATCTTATCAATAGGCCGGAGGATAGCCCTAGCTTCTATTCTAGAACATGGCATACCACCTCTACTCCACACTTGGCCTTTTCCACGGTGGACATTCACCACAAAATAGACCGCCAGGTGCTAAACCAATTGGCAGGTAGCGACCACAGGCCAATTAGGCTAGAAGTTGATATGGAAGTAGGCCCATAGGAAATAAAACCGCTCCCACGTTGGAACTATAAACGAGCCGACTGGGACAGATTTGCAATTCTGACAGATGGGCTGTGTAAAACCATCAACACACGGAATAACAATATGAAACCCATGGTGGAAAGCCTAAGCAAAGCAATAATGCAAGCAGCCACTGAAACCATCCCAAGAGGGGCAAGGAAAAACTACAAGCCTTATTGGAATGGTGAATTGCAGAAAGCGGAAGATGAAGTCTCAAATGATAGGAACATGGCAGAGAGAGAACAATCTATGGAGGCAAATATCGCCCTCAAAGCCATCACGGTGAAATACAAATACACTCTAAACCAAATAACAAGAGAAAGTTGGAAAAACAAAACAGAAAGCCTCAATTTAGATAAAGAAGGGAACAAACTATGGAAGTTAGTCAAAGCCATGAATGACGAAACTCCATCAAACAAACAAATTACCATCAAGCAGGGTGACAACATGCTCACTGGATAAAAAGCTGCAAACGCCTTTATAGAGCATTATGCCAGAGCAAACCACATTGATGTTCCTACAAATAGGCATACAGACTTTAACGAAGAACAAAAGAGCCACGACAACATCAATATGGCACCAGAGGAGCACATGATGGTAAAACTAACAATGAATCAAATGGAAGAGGCTATGAGAACTCTAAAGAAAAAGAAATCGCCCGGAAAAGATGGCGTAACAAACGAAATGCTGATGGGGTTGGGCCAAACAGGAAAGAGGAAGCTACTATCAGTCCTGAACCAAAGCTGGAAAAGGGGAATTGTACCCCAGGCATGGAAAGATGCTGTGATTATACCAGCACCAAAGAAAGAAAAAGATAGAGCAGATCCATATGGATACAGGCCTATCAGTCTGCTGAGCTGTGTAGGAAAACTGATGGAGCGTATGATAAACACCAGACTGATGTGGCATCTGGAAGAACATACTAATTCCACAGCATGCAGGCTTTAGACAGCACAGATCCTCTGAGGATCAGATCACTCTCATAGCCCAAGAAATAGAGGATGCTTACCAGGAGAAAAAAACACACAGTAGCGGTTTGGGTGGATTTAGAGAAGGCATTTGACAAAGTCTGGAAAGAGGGACTTAAAGTCAAGCTACGAAGAAGTGAAGTGAATGTGGGAAAATGTACAGATGGATCAGCCACTACCTTAAAAACAGAACAGCCAGAGTTCAAGTACAAGGGCAGATGAGCAAAAAAGTGACACTTGAGCAGGGAGTACCCCAAGGAGGAGTACTGTCACCCACACTCTTCCTGGTGTATATAAATAACATCACAGAGAATATACCAAGAAGAGTCCACAGCTCCATGTTTGCAGACGATCTGGCTATGTGGACCTCTGAAAAGAATCTCACCATAGCAAGTAATCGGATGCAGCAGGCCCTAACATCGTTGGAGGAGTGGGCGAACTCATGGCTGGTCAAAATAAATGAGGAAAAAACAACATGTACGATATTCTCGCTTTCAAACAAACCCCAAAACACCAAAATAAGTCTTAACGGCAAATACCTATGGCCAAACGACAACCCAAACTACCTGGGAGTCACATTTGACCGGCGCATGACATGGAAAAGTCAGATGGAGAGAAACCGAATGAGAGCCAGAGAAAGAATGGCAATCATGAGGAAACTTGCTGGCACAAGCTGGGGAGCAGACGGAAGTATACTAAAGAAACTGTACACTGGAAGAGTGAGACCAGTTCTCGAGTATGGCATTGTGGCATGGACAACAGCAGCAAAGGCAAACTTTGACAAAATTAGCAAACTTCAAAACCAAGCCATGAGAGTTATAACAGGAGGCATGAAGTCAACGCCAATTGTAGAACTTGAAAAGATTACAAATCTGCAATCCATGACCGACAGAAAAGACTGCAGAGCCCAACAGCAAGCAGAGAAACTCAGAAGACTGACAGACCATACAATGCATCAGAGACTAAACAATTTTGGAAATGGGAAACTAAAGCGGAGAAATTTTGCAGAAATAGCCAAAGCAAAGATGAGCGAAGACCCTATGAATGCATTAACAACACCAAAGCCCATCCCTACTGTACACAAACCTACCTGGAAGCAGTATATATTTTCAGAGGTGGTAGAAAATATACCAGGTATTGGAAACAAGAACAGTCAGACTGAAAAAGAAAGAAGAGACATAACCCTGAGGTACATAACGAAAAACTACTCAAGCATGGACTGGACCCATGCATACACCGACGGTTCTGTAACAAATACAACACAGAACAGAGGGGCAGGGGTATTCCTGAGCCTACCAAATGGTAGAAAAATAACACTGTCAGTGGCAACTGGAAAATACTCAAGCAATTTCAGAGTGGAGGCAGAGGCACTGAGGGCTGCAGTAGAAGCAGTGCTGACAGGCAAAAGAAATGAAAGCCAGATAGTCCTGTTTACAGATGCCCTGGCCGTAGTCACAGCACTAAAAAGCCAGAAAAATACTAAACTCAATGATTTAAGAACAGTACTCTGTCAACTATGCCAGCAGTCCGCACCAAAAAGAGTAGTGGTACAGTGGGTTCCATCCTACTGTAACATCCAAGGCAACAAGGAGGCAGACAGACTGGCAAAAGAAGGTGCAAGACTTATTAGAGCTAGATACATGACCAAATGGGAAACAGAACATACTGGCTACACAAAAAACGATGCCTATTACCAGTTGAACCGAAGAGAGCAGGTCGTGGTCCTCAGACTGCGCACAGGCCACAATAGACTGAGGTACGACCTATTCAATAAATTGAAGATAGGTGGCACTGACGAATGCTTGTGTGGTACCGGGAAAATGACCGCTGAACATTTGCTGCAAAACTGCCGACATACGAGGATCAGAGAAAGCAGATGTGGCCATGACCAGTGGCAACAGTAGACAAGCTCTATGGTGGTGTCGACAGCCTCAGGATGACCGCTGCTTTTTTCGAAAAAATACAGGTTGACGTCTGACAGCGTACGAAGAAGAAGATGAAGAAGTTAGCAAGGCACTTGATAATGGTTCTTGTTTGTTCACCAATCTGAAAAATGTGTAGATGGACTACTAAAAAGCAGCCAATAATTTTGATATAAACAGAACTTAGCAGTTGAGATACAAGACAAATACTTGACTTTTGTTTAGAGACATGTCATATGTTTCAGTGTGAATTGTTGACTTTAGTAATGTAACAAAGTTGCAACTTACCATTTTTTTCATGACAATATCTACAAGTTCTTTGACAAGTTCATCCGGATCTTCTTCAGTAGGGGCCTATGAAGCAAAACATAAGTAAATACTGTGTCATCATTGTATCAAATTTCTCATAAACGTAAACTTATACTGAAGAAGGCCTCAACATACCAAACATTTTTTAAACCATACATTAGCGAGGGAAAAACTGTACCGTATTCAATATTTTTGTTGGTTTCGGAGAGGGGAAACGATTAGTAGAATTGAATTGGTCTAAACAAGTATATATAAGTTGTACTTTATAATGTTCAAATTCCTTAAACATTTTATCAGGACATTTTTTATCATTACTGAAGTCTGATTTCCAGGTATGCACATTTTTAACTAAATAGAGGCTTCAATGGTTGGACAATTTGTTTAGGATTTGAAAAAAAATGTAAAACCCTTTGGAGAAAAACGACAATATGTATTTGTACACTGGAGAAGATACAAAAATAACCCAGTACAAATTAAGGACAATCTGTACAGATTGACATCCATGCATTGGTATGCATTTTTTATTTGACCAGTGGTGCAACATCCAGCTCACGCCAGATCTGGGACCTGTACAGGAGCATCTGTAGAAGTACAGCTCGACTCAACTAAGTAGGTTTTTTATCAAAAGTATTGAGAAAAAATAGCCACAAACACTATATTTTGGAGCTTAGGACATATTCTACTTTTTTACCTGCGTTTTGTAGTGACTGCTAACAAAGATATGAAACTAACTCACATAAATTTTCTACAACTAAAAAATAACCATCAAACATACCTGTTAATCTTGCAAGATAAAGCATGTACTCCTAAACTAATCAAAGGCATGCAAGGGCAAAGTAAATCATACATGAATGATTTGTGCTTGCATAACACATAACCTTGTTTAACTTTTACTCAAACATTTTTGTTATTTCACAGGTTCCACCTCAGTATAAATTTAAGCAAGAACGATTATATACTCATAAACAATGTTACAAAATATCTACTGTGTTACAGCACAGAAACATTATCAGAATTGTAACAATTATAGTCGATTGTTTATATAATTCCAGTCTAAAGTATCCTGCAAAAACAAATAAATTATCAGTCCTTATCAGGTCTAATCCCAGATCAGCTGCCACATGATCAAGGTGGCCGACTTGCTCTGAGATAAATAAGAAGGCTGTTTGAAAATTATGACTTGCCAAATGAAAGCAAAAAACAATAAAAGACAAAAACATACAATTAGAACAGTAAATAAAAATACATCTTAAGCTATCAGAGGCTAACAAGTGATTATCTGTCAAATGTAAACCGATTGGACAAACCACACTTAATATGAAATGGCAGTCACAAATGACATGATTTTGGATAGATTATTAAAAATAACACAACCATAATAATAATAGGGATCAAGATGCTGAGCAGCGCATGAGCTGTAGTGGTCAGCGATCCATAGCTGACTGCTAGCGTCAGGACCAGTGAACCAGAGCTGCCAAGACCCTTCTACACCTCCACGTGGTGATCCTAGATAACAGACTGCAGCAGGGCAGACTGGCTAAAGAGAAGGGATCGAAGAGGGAATGCTAACCCGGTACTCAAAAAATGCTTGCTGAAGTCAGATGTGTTGGACCGAAAGGTGCAAATGTCGCAGTCAAGCTGTAAAATACGACACAACGCATTCCGTTCTCTGGACTACATTCTGGTACTTAAGCCCTTTCAGGGTTTGGTAGCGGGAGATTGAGAACAAACGAAGCCAAGCCAAAAATAACACATTTCTCAAGAACACACAGGCTCAAAAATTCAAAATTTAGAATTGCATCCATGTATCTGAATTCAAATATCCAATCGAGTTGTCGAAAAATATATAAGGAAGTAAATTATATCTTATTCACTTCATGCAGCTTTTCAGTGTTTCTAAGTAAAACTATTAGATAACTTGTATTGATTACTATGAGAAAGTGGCAATCTAAAAATATGATTTGATTTTTTACAGGTGACCCCAAAATATTGAATTGTTAACTTTTAAAATTATTATTGATGCATTGAGTATTTGATATCTTCTTCTTCTTCTTCTTCTTCTTCTTCTTCTTCTTCGTATGCTGTCAGACGTCAACCTGTATTTTTTCGGAAAAAGCAGCGGTCATCCTGAGGCTGTCGACACTGCCATAGAGCTTGTCTAGTGTTGCCACTGGCGATGGCCACATGTGCTTTCTCTGATCCTCTTATGTATGAGTATTTGATATAAATAAATAATATTGAATCATTCTGAATGACAACACCGGAAATAAAAATGTTGCACTTTGACTGCTCTAAATTGAAAGAAATGTGAGAAAAGCAAGAGAAATTATATTTAACTCAAGAAAACTTCATCAAACTTCATTTATGAATATTTTAAAATCGTGTAAAATTGTATTTTAAACTAAATAAAATCTTCAGCAGTGAACACCCTAAAACATTTACTCAAAGAAATACTAAGACTTCACACTTAAACTTTTATCTCACTGCAGTTTTGCACATTGTTCAAAATGTCTGATAAATTTACCTTAATAAGACAGGACTTGAGAAGCTGAAACATTTCTTCTCTCACAATGTAGCCATCATTATTGAGGTCATAAACGTCAAAGCACACTGGATGATTAAAATACTTTGTCAATTTAGGAAGTAGTACTGCATACTGAAAAGAATTTATTAGGATTACTTTGTCCTAAAAGACATAATAAAAAGTGCCTAAAGATACTGGATAAAAATCTCAGTTCAGATTTTTATCCCTCCGTGTATTACTCATAATCTTCTTCTTCTTCTTTGTTCGTTCTCAATCTTCCACTACCAAGACCTGAAAAGGGCTTTGCAAGTAGCAGAATGTTGTCCAAAGAACAGAATGCGCTGCGTGGTAGTTTATAGCTTGACTGCGATATTTGCATCATTCGGTGCAACCCATCCGACTTCAGCAGGCTACTCAACATTTGTAATGCCCATATCTATACATAGTTTAACCATGATGTTTGGGTTTCACAAAACATTGTTCGAATGAATGGATTAAAAATAATTTGCTGTTTTATAATCGGAGTAATACCAGAATGATTAATGTGAAGTCAGATGGTATTTGGAAATATTTGCTTTCTTATTCATATTTTTATTTTGAATACAAATATGGATTCAGTGGCCTAGGGATTGTAAGTTCGGTTTACAATACCAACGTTCCAGGCTTGAGTCATGCCATGCTCAGTTTGACAGACTAGACACGTCAAGGGTTTTTTCATGGTATGACCTCTTATTCCAGTTGACCCAGCAGTAAATGGGTACCTGACAATCTCAGGGAAAATTTAAGAGCTGTCACAAAAGCTACAGATTTCATGCTCTGCCGTCAACATGTTCAGCAATGAAAGGGGCTAAGGTGCAATAAAGTAGGTTTTATAAACCATTTCCAGTTCATTATCTTCAGTTTATTAGGACACTGTAAATTGTTATAATAAATATAAAATTTGTAAATGAAACCACTTGTTGTGTACTTTCAGATGCAATTGTCTTTATACTACATTTACTACTGAGTGGTCTGTCAGGGTCTTAGTGAATGACACAGATAAGAATAGCACCACTACTCCACAGAGAGCATGTCGTAAAAGGCGACTAACTGTGTGACATGGCATAACATTGGTCATGGTTAGGTGGTTTGTTAAGAGCAGCATAGATGTTGCCTAACAGGGTGCAGGTCTACTTTGCTCTAGTGCTTGAGTCTATTAAGATGTACTCGCACATTGGTTAACCACCCTCTACGGCACTTTTTCCAACACAGAGGAGTAATAAGCTGCTCAAGCCTAGTCAGCTAAGCAGGAAATTCTCATCCTGGCTACATGCAGCTCACGCCAGAGCTGGGACCTGTACAAGGGCATCAACCCCTGTAGAAGTACAGGTCGACTAAAACTAAGACTACATTTACTACATCTACAGTTGCAAGTGCATTTGTTTCATTGCCGTAAATATGGGGACGGCGTGGCCTAGTGGTTAAGTGGCACGGCTCACAACCAGAAGGTGCTGGGTTCGATCCCCATCACAGCACCGGCCGTTACCCCGGGGAAGCAAACCCTTAGAAAATGCAGGAGGAAGCAGACCCTTACATAAAATGCATGCTGAAGTCGGATGCACTGGGCCGACAGGCGCAAAATAAAAACCACAGTGTAACACACCCATGCCTTGGGGAATAGATAATTAAGGCGAACGCAAAAAAAAACAAAACAATTGCCATAAATCAGAAACTGGTAATTTGTATATGACAGTTTTACTCTGGTAATATTTGACTTAGTTCAGTATAGTTCTGCATTCCAAGGGGCACCAGATGGGTGGATGATGAGTATAGTGATAAAGTGTCACATTTTAGATTTTCATGTTATTATTATATACATAGTTTATTTCTGTTAATAAGACCAAATGTCTTTTGTTGTTATATATTGATCAGCGTACGAAGAAGAAGTTATATATTGATCATTTTTTCCACTTTCTAATATATTAGTTTATTTTACGTAGTTGTCACATGAGTTCATAAATGATAACACATTTTTTACTTATAAATGTTGTTGTTGTTGAATGGCCACAATAAATTGGATTACTCTTCTGTGTGCCCTAAAAAGGACATTAAGTGGTAGGTTAAGTCGGCTTATTATTTGTTTTGTAGTTTTTAACTCCATGACTGGATCTAGGGACCCTTACTGGGGAGGAGAGAATATGACAACTCACTTACATGAATGTCATAAAAGGTGAGCCTAGAGATTTATGCATGGGGCTAGCAACTTCATCATGTCAAACAAATTGCTATATTCCTGTTCTTCTTTGTTCATCCAAAAAGAGATGTTTTGTTACATTGTGTCAAAGTTTACAGCGAAGCTGTGATATCTACACTTTTTTGACCCGACACATCCAGTTGTCCTCCCTTTTCAATCTGAATTCTCTTAGCCAGACTGCATGGGTGCAGCCTGTTTCTAGGGCTGTCACATGGAGTAGGAAAGTATCTTGGACAGCTGTGGTTCACGCTGGTCATTATGCAAACAGTCAGCTACGAGTTTCTAACTGCTGTCTTGCTCACCATGTTTTTTACCCCAAATTGCTACAAAAACCTCCACTACAAAAGCACACAATGTGCTTTGGCAGATGCTTCCTAAAGGTCACCGTAGTGGTGGCTCTATACTCTGACTAAAGTGAAAAAGGGACAGGAAGAAGAAACTCTTCTCCAATACTTTAGTATACATTTTCACCCCATCCAGTTCTGGATAGGCATGCCTTTGTACATTGAAAGTTATATTTCCTTCTTTCTATTAAAGTGACAACTAAAAATTAATAGTGAATAAATATTTTCCCTTTGTTTCAAACTCAGAAACTATGACAAGCAAACATTACTCACAATTGATGTGGTCCTCAAGTGTTCCATTGAGAAATTTAGCAATGCCTATTACATAGTCTTCCATTTTGAGAGTTCCACTTGATTTCTTGTCAAAAGCCCTAAATACTGAGAGAATATAGTTAGTGTATTTATTTATGGTACGATCAGTTCAGTTCATTTGTTCATCCACTTACGCCAGTGAACGTTGTAAGGAGCTTCAGTTCTCGTTCTTGTGCTGCATCTGTCGTAAGACTGTTTTGTTGAAGGATTTGTCTTATGTATCAATCTTCAATGAATTCTCTCTCATTCCCTGTGGTTGGAATCTCTTGTGTTATATCTATGGGCCTTCCCGTAAACTCTCAAATGTTGTTTTCCCATCTGTTTATCTGCCTCTGTTTCTTATGTTTCCCTGGCACAGTACCTTGCAGGATCGTCTTGGTCAACCCAGACGACCTTGAAACATACCCATACCATGTGAGCTTGCGTGCTTTTACCATAGTCAATAGGTCTTTGTATTGGCAGACCTGTCTCTTAACGGTGCCCCTAACTGCCTTATCCGCGACGTGGTCTAGATACAAAATACCGAGGATTCAACGCAGACATCTCATCTCCATTGCACAAATTCTTCGCTCTAGAACTGCTGTCAGAGTTCAAGTTTTGCAAGCATAAAAGTACACGGAAGTGACAAGTGCATACATTAAACTCAACTTGGATTTAAGATTTATGCTTTTGTCCCTCCATAGAAGCCCTAGTTTGGTCAGAGCAGCCATGGTCATCGCTGTTCTTGCCTGAATCTTAGTTCTGGAACCTTCCTCATATATCAGTGCTCCCAGAAAATTTAAACTTGTTGCCTTTGATCGAAATCTGACCTGTTAGGGATGCTGACCAAGATTTTACTTTTTTTTGCACTATTTTCCATTTCAAACTTTTGAGCGACATTGACAAGGTTTGAGATTAGATTCACAAGTTCTAGATCCGTTCCAGCCAGCCCAGTAATGTCATCAGCAAACCAGAGATTGGTGAGTATATGACCACCTATGCTAACAGTACCCATGTGATCTTCCAGAGCTTAGGACATGATACATAAAAAAAAAACGTTGAATAGGGTCAGTGAAAGAATACACCCTTGTCATACACCGATTGACGTGGGGAAACATTGCCCAGTTACCCCGTTCAGGAAGACTGCACTTTGTGGCTTGGGAGTAAAGTTTCTCAATGCCAAAGATAAACTGACGCCCCATCTTATATTTTCCAATAGTTTTCCATAGAGGACCTCATGCCAGGCCATGTTGAAAGCTTTTTTAAAGTCAACGAATACTTGGTATAGCTTTTGATTATGCTGAAGGTATTTTTCGTTAAGCAGACACAGATTAAAAATGTTTTCAATTGTGCTGCGACCAGCCCGAAAACCAGCTTGTTCTTTTGCAATTACGTTTTCTGCCTTTGGTTGTAGTCTGTTCAAGATTACCTTAAGCATCACTTCTAAGGTAGGGCTATAATCACTGATTTTGTCACACTTGTTGACCATTCCCTCGTCTGCCAGATCATAATACAGATCTTCGTGAGAACGTCCATAACCACAGTCCCTCCAAGTGTTAGTAGTTCGACATGCCTCACAGTTTCTTTTATTGCTTTCTTCTTCTAAATTGATACTATTGTAACAATTTGTCAATTGTCAGTCACTCTTCTTTCTTGCCATCCTTTTATAAAGATTCTCTCTAGTCACTCTGGTCAATCCTGTTCTATCTCAAGCCTGAATAGCCTCAGCAGTTATGCTGTCCACACCCTGTGACTTATTTCTATGGCTGTTCTTTCAGCTCTTTCTATTTCTTGAACCAATATATCAGTTTCCAGGTGACCTGAGATGCTTGGATAAAATAATGACTGTTCCTTTGTGCCTAATAGGTTGAAAAGTTCTTGGATGCTATGATATCAAATATTGTTTTGATTCTGTTTATTGTTGAATGGTGTGCAAATGGATATCAGTAGTCAAATTTGCTACTATTTTTGTTTGATCAATGGATATTATGCATTTGTATTAGCAAAGAAAAAAATAATAAAGTGGGACTATAAATAAGAATGTAAGCTATGTGTTGAAAATAGGTCAAGAGTTTCCTTTACAAGTACTAAATGAAATGGAATAAAATAACAAAATTTATAATAAAACACTGTTTAAGGCAACACAGAGTTACACATGGGCATTATGCAAATAACAAGAAAAGCAAACAAAAAGATACATTTGTGATTAGTTTGCATCTTTCAGGTGCATGCTATAGGATTAAGTAAGGAATAAATGGATTAGAAAGAAAGTTTTGAAATTATTCTAGAGTAAATTACTGACATACAAAGAAAGGTGCAGACTGGGCATTCCATAAAGGAAAACAATAATCAATCAGCCTGTTTATTGCTTTTTTAGCGTGAAGCTACTCATGCTGAGTTAAGTTGACTTTGGTAGCAGGTTACAGTGGCTCTTTTTTACATCCCAAAGCATGCTTGACAAGGTGGACCATTGTTTCCCCCCCCCCCCCCCCCCCCCACCTTGCTGTAATGCAGTGGAAAGCTTCTCAGTAAGTTCACCACTTTAGGATTTACAGTGTCAATCCGACTCTTGTTGGCCTGACTGCCGCAACACAACCTATTTACAGGAGCACAAACAAGAATGTGAGCTGGGGTCTTGATCAGAAGGTTTCATCATATCCATCTTCTATTTTAGTGTTTGTCCTAAAAAGCAGATTGTGACGTTGTGTCGTAGCTTGCAGCAAGACTGTGATATAAGTGCTTTTCGGCCTGACACATTTGGTTTCAGCACTGGATTTCTTGGGACTGCGCATTCTTTCTTCAATCCACATTTTTTCACCCAGGCAGCACAGGTGCAGTCTGCTTCCAAAAGCCACCCCTTGGAGGTGAAATAGGGTCTTGTTCAGCTGATCCTGATGCAAGTTGTCAACTATGAGTCGCTAGCTACTTTCATTGCTCATTCATTGCTGTGTCTGTGACCCCTATATTTCATCCGACCCTGATTACTTTTTGCTCCTTAGTCAATCAAAAGAATGGCATACAACAGATAGAGAAAGACCTTCAAGAAGATGGAATAATGAAGGACTGAATACTAGGTTATTATTTACCATAGCACTAAACTGTGCCAGATTTCACAGTATTACAAAAAAGAAAGTTGATAATTAACACTCCCTATGTATTGCTAAAAGACATGCAGGTTGTAATAAAACAATTAGTTAATGTAAAGAATAAAAAGCAACCATGTTTGCTGATTCTCTATATTACAAAAATTGCATATTTGTTATATTTGCTATGAATATATAAAACAAACTTTCCTTTCCGGGGATCAAGGTTGTGATGGGACTCACTTGCATAAAAGCTATTGTCTATAAAACCACATCACAATTATAAACACCAAATTTCTAGGACTAAGCAGGACAAGTTAAATCCAAATGTGGTGAGGTAACCAATGCCCCACAAACCAGGGTACGGCATGATTGATATAAAACAAACAACGGCTAATCACCCGTTTGTCGGCAAACCAATTGCAATCAAATACTAAACAGGACCTCTACACCCTCTATGAGGTAGAAGAGAAGTGACTAAATAAAGTGATATAAAACAAACCTCTGTCCATCAAAATGTCATCAGTGATGTTGAAAAATCTATTTAATTCATCTCGAAACTCGACTCTGTGAAGTTTACTCTCTTCTTTTCGACACAAGCCATTAAACCTGCTCATTAAATGGCTCACTTCTTCTCTGGAAACTGAAAACAAGAACATAGCAATGAGGAGTGATTATACATCTAAACAGAAACCCTGCAGTTAATAGGTTGTAGTTAAAGCTGAGATAAGTATCTTTAATATATGAGGCGATTGTAAAAGTTTACCTCCAGCGCCATAACTATGATAACAGTGCTCAGAGCCACATGACACCTATGTGAAAATAATCTCTAATGAAGTGACTATAGGGGCATGTAGTGGCATGGAGTGCCTATAGGGGCATGGAGTGACTATAGGGGCATGTAGTGGCATGAAGTGACTATAGGGGCATGTATTGGCATGAAGTGACTATCGAGGCATATAGGGGCATGGAGTGACTATAGGCACATTTAGTGGCACGCAGGGTGTATGTAGTGGCATGGAGTGACTCTGGAGGCATGTAGAGGCATGAAGTGACTATAGTGGCATGAAGTGACTATAGGGGTATGTAGTGGCATGAAGTGACTATAGGGGTATGTAGTGGCATGAAGTGGCATGAAGTGACTATAGGGGTATGTAGTGGCATGAAGTGACTATAGGGGTATGCAGTGGCATGAAGTGACTATAGGGGTATGTAGTGGCATGAAGTGACTATAGGGGTATGTAGTGGCATGAAGTGACTATAGGGGTATGTAGTGGCATGAAGTGACTATAGGGGTATGTAGTGGCATGAAGTGACTATAGGGGTATGTAGTGGCATGAAGTGACTGTAGGGGCATGTAGTGGCATGCGCCTGGAATGTGACGCATGCGTACAGTAGACAGTAAAATGGTGGCCTATATACTGCGATTGAATTCCTGATAGCGAAAGTTTGTGTGCCCATCAACATGTATCGAGGAATGACTGCAGTATATGGTGATGCTTGTATTCATGTCAGTACTATCAGAGGTTGACATGGACTGTACAAGGCAACAATCCAGTCACAACAAACCTGAATGACAAGGCTGCAGCGAACGACCGATCACAGCTGTGGATGCACAGCACCAAGCTCGGATGGACGAACTGATTTGTACCAACCGCCATGTCAAGCAGAGAAATATCGCCACAATGCTTATGATCTCGATTGAGCAAGTCAATCACATTATCCATGCCCTGCTTGGGTATGAGACATGTGTGCGAGATGGGCCCCTCGCATGCTGACACCAGATATGAAACAGTGCTAAAAGAACGAACTTCTAGTGCGAAATGAACAGGAAGGCTTTGACTTTATCCAACAAATTTGTACTGGCGACGAGTCATGGGAATATAATTATAACCCAGAAAACAAATGTCTATGGAGTACAGGCATAAAAACTCACCTACCCCAAACAAATTCAAGGTCATCATCTCGGCGGCTGAAGTGATGATACCTTCTTTGTGACTGCAAGGGCGTAATCTATACTGAACTTTTGGAACACAGAAATACCATCAACTCCGATCAATATGTAAAATCTTTGCAGAAACATATAGCATAACTGTAATTCTTCAGTTCGACAATGCTCGCCTACAAATGAGTTGCCAAACTGTGGCTGCATTGGAGGATCTCAAGTTCGGCAACATTTTAATGTACCCATTATACACCCCCAATCTGGCACCTTGTGACTTCTTCCTCTTCCGGAAGCTGAAGGAATACTTCAAGGGACACAATTACTCTTCTGACGAGGAGGTGCAAGCAGCTTTGTGTATCTGGTTTCAGGAGAAGACGTCCTATTTTTATTCCTCGACGGGATGTAACAACTTGTCCAACATTGGCACTTGTGTGTGCACCGGAATGGCAACAACGTTGAAAATTAATGTCACATCACCTAAATGGCATTCCAAGATTTAATCAAATGTATTGCCCATGTGTAAATTTTGCACGTTAATGTAATTATCTCCTCAAAGGGAAAACATTTCAAATCGACCTCGTATGAAGTTTTATACAGCTCATGTGCACAGTGAAAACTTCCAGATCTTTATAACATATAGTGAAACAGTCATGGAGACCTTAAAAAGAAATTATTAGAGGACCAGAACAAGTTAGTTAGTTAGTTTTCTTTCCACTTGTGCCATTGAGCATCGTGGGGAGCTTAAGTCGTCTATCCTGCGCCAAGTGAGTTGTGTCGAGCAATGTGAGCCCTTGTTGCACAATCACTTTTTCATATATCCCCCTACCTCACGGCCGCCCCTTTGCTCTGTAGCCAGATCTACCAGCGTTGTAAGCCATCAGTGGAAGTTGATGGGAGTGCATTCTCTTTAGATGACCATCCAACTTATTTTCTGCCTGTAAATGTATTCGACACAATACATAGTGCCAACCATACTTCGAATGTCGTCGATCTGCATTCTGTCTCTCCCTGTAACACCAATGACCTTCCTCAAACACTTCCTTTCCCAAGTAAAAATTGTGCTCTTGCACGCCCTGGACAGAGGCCATGTTTGGCACTGGCCGCACAGAGTCGGCTAAATATACTGTTTATCAGCTATTGCTTTGTTGCCAAACTAATGCTCGGGTGTCTAAGCAGTGGGGACAGCTGATAAGTCCCAGTAGATACTTTCTGACACTTAGTCTCAATTTCCCTGTTGATCCTACCATCTGCCGAAAAAATATTGCCCAAATACTTGAACTCATGGACCTGTTGAAGAGATCTACAAAACTGAAGAGTCTGACAGTGTTTATAGAACCAATATTGCTTTATAGATGTGAGTCCTAGACAGACTGAAAAACTGCAGGCAAAAATAAAAACATGGTTTTCTGAGAAAAATGCTATGTATAACTTAAAACGTAAAACCAAAGAAATATTACAAGAAAACAATATCAAAAGATCACTGGTAACTTAAATAAAAAGATGACACCCAAAGTTCATTGGATATATAGTCAGTAGTAAGTGTCTGGAGAACATTGTGACAGCAGGAAAGATCAAAGACAAGAGGCGAAGACTGAGAAAACAGACATTAGATGGCATGACAAATCTGATAGAAAAACAGAAAGCTTGTGAAGTGCTACAATGCTCAAAGAACAGATTGTTATGGAAGTAATTTATCATCAAAACTACTTGGAATGACAGCAGATGATGATAAATATTTCCTGTTTTTCAAAATAAGTTTATTCCCACTATTATCCTCACATATTCCTTCCTTGATTCAATTTTCAGAATTATAAGATAGACCAGTTTTGGTAGCAACACTAAAATACTATAGCCATTAAAAGAAAATGTACACTTTTCCTTGTGATCTAAAAAATTTTTGTTTTCTCCATAAAAGTCTGATCAAGAGCAAAATAGTTTTAAAAAAAAGATTAAATATATGTTCCCTTAACAAAAAATAGCATTCATTCATGAAGTATATTGTCCAATATTCACATTACATATTAATGAAGTATAATGCCCCATCTTAAGGACAGGTAGGGTGTAGAAGGTTTCAGTCTACCCAGCAATAAATTTCTACCTGACTTACAGCTGGGGAAGGCAAGGTGGTGAAGAAGTGAACTGGTTACCCCCATGTCACAATAGTTGAAACCCCCATACAATGAAGTATTTGTCACTTCATCCTTAAAGGCAATATAGATAATGAGACCACCTTTTTTTAACAGCCGCTGTATATTAACATTCATGGGAAAAAAATAAGACAGATTATGAAAAGTTTCAGTCCATATAAAAAAAGACAGAGTGGTTAAATAATATAATACAGATCCTACACTAACATGGTTTACAGCAACCAACCCAACCCGAGGAAGGCAAGCAAGTTAAGCTCACCATGATGCTTAACAGCAGAGAGCGACGGAAAAAGTAAGTAAGACGTCAAACGTGTTAGAATAATTAAATATAAATTTAAATGCCTTACATTATTTGCAATACATGTATTTAATAGTAGTTTGCAAAACAGCTGCCTTAACAAAATAATTCGTTATATTTTGTTCAGTTATATAATTTTTTTTTTTTAAATTGTTCTCAATTCTAGATCTTTCTGTATTTGTTAAATGTGTTGTATTTATAATTGAGAAAGGCACCATCGTAGACTGATACGCCCGACATTATTGAGTTAACCTATATGGTTGTAGTAAGCACAATTAAAAATCATCCACTGTATCCCTGGCTGCCTTACAGGGGGATTGTTTACGGAAAGACTTCGAGAGTAAACCATAAGGAAAAAATCTGCATTATGTGCTATCTCCAGTCGTCTCAACTTATTTTCTTGCCACTCATCCAAGGTAGCTCAAGATCAGAGAGTGAGGTTGATGACCAGCGTAGTTTTTTTCTTCAATGTAATCCAGATACAGCGCAAGCTACATCATCAAGACAGAATCGTCTGATGATGTCGCCATCATCATCGCTTGCGATTCCTAATTGGCAACTAGTGAACTAATAATAATAGCTGTCCATCGTTGTCGATGAGGACCGCCGACATCATCCTTGTCACAAATTTCTCTGTTGGGTGTGGGTGCGCATGTGGCTGAATAGGCCAATGTGGGCACAAAAACATCTGCTACATATCGGGCACACGAGGTTTGTAGAAGGTGATGGTGTTCCCGCTGTTCGGGATTTCCTGGTCTCGTGTGTGCTCTGGGCTTTCAAAATACGGTCGTCTTCGCCGGTAGCTACACCCGATTTGACTGCGCTTCTCCAGTCAGATCTGTTTTGCGCAAGACATTCCCAGGTGTCGATGTCTATCTGGCAACTTTTCAGTGAGTCCTTCAGACCGTCTTTAAATCGTTTCTCTCTCGCGCCATCCCTCTCTCAGCTCGCCGTAGAGAAGCTTCTGTGGGAGCCGCTCGTCTGACATACGGACGAGGTGTCCGGCCCATCCTAGTCATGCTTTTTCTAGCAGTTCATGGATGCTGGGGGCATGTTAGCCCTCGAGAGAACCTTGATGTCAGTGACACAATCTTGCCATCGGATGTGGAATATTCGCCTCAGGCAACCTGTGTGGAAGTGGTTTAACCTCCTTGCATGTCCAGAGTATACAGTCCAGCTTTCGCAAGCGTATAGTAGGGTTGGAATGATGGTTGCACGGTAGACTTTGAGTTTGGTCTTGACGCTGATGCCACGACGTGCCCAGACCATCGAGCGCATTCTACCAAAGGCTGTGCTGGCCTTTGCTATTGTGCTTGCCACCTCATCGTTTAGGCTGACAGATCTCGACAGCGTGCTTCCCAGATATGTGAATTTGTCTACGACATTTAGCGTCTGCCCGCTGACTGTAGTCTCTGGTTTTGTTACGGCATGCCTGGTGCTGGTTGGTACATGACCTCTTTTTGTTTTGGCATTTATGGTCAGGCCAAAATTGTCGCATGCGGGAGAGAACCGATCCATTCCAACCTGCATGTTCAATTCTGAGTTGCTCATTAGAGCGCAGTCGTCAGCAAATACAAGTTCCCTGATTAATTATAATATGTCGCCAGCCACTTACTTTGGTTTAACTAACCAAGTAACAAATTTAGGACATTAGATAATGCAAACATAATGTCTTGCTGTCGCTAAGACAAGCAACAGGTTAATAATTACGACATGCAAATAATTGTTAAAATAATAAACATATGTCACAAACGAACGTTTAGTGACTTTCGTGAGGCTTGTTATAATTTGTTCCCTGGATTGTCTGCTTTGTTTCGCCGCCATTTTGATACAACGAGTTGCTATGTAAGACGCGCATGTGTTAAAAATTCGACCCGAATGAAACTCAAAGCACGACTTGACTACAAAACAAAAACGTTTTCCTCCAAAATACGAAAAGAAAAAATACGAACGATGTACGCCTCCGGATACTTTATTTTAAGTTTAAAGTCTACCTCGGCATTCGAGAATGGCGTAGTATACACAACACGAATAATGGCAAACATAAGAAGTCACTGAAGTCTTAAAATGTTGCAAAAACATATGGTTTAGCGAGAATTCATCGTATGCGCCATCAGGCGTTATCGACCTGGCACTGATTCAAATCTATTGGTGTTGCTCCATCCACACATTGAGACGTAGTCCTATTAGTAGTATTAGGGACACAATAGAGCGGCCACCTGCCATGTGTAGTACTTATATCCATAAGGAAACACACCAGGTACAGGAGACCCAAACAGGTGTTCTGATATACATATGGACACGATAATGTATTAAACAAGCTGAGCCAGACGATGGGACGTAGAAGCACTATATAACCCCCCCCCCCCTCTTTGTTGTGTCCATCCACCCTGGTGGAATCAACTGGTTGATCAGATCTGGAGAGAAAAGTAGGCGGCAACAAAGGAGTGGCGGAAAGCCATCAAGAGATGTGGTACTAAAAAGCGAGCGGTGTTGTGAGTGTATTTTAGGTTTAGGTAATGATAATACCCTCCAGAAAATCGGGAACATGCATCGAAAGATGAAGGGAAAGACCACAAGCCATCGTATCCCCAGCATTCAAGACACCACATGAATTCTCATGAAGACAGGCGAGAGAAAGGTCTAGGTTTTTTTATCAGTCCATATTTTGCCCAGACGAACAAAGACGACAGAGATGCTCGTCTGGAAATTCGAAAAGATATTTTAGACGTGACCAGTAGCTTTCTTTACATCCCGAACGTGTTGATGAAGATTTCCCTGGGTCCTGCGCAGGCTGTTGTGCTATGGCTGACTTCATAGTTCATTGTCTTAAAAACAGCTTGTTTCCATGGAAATCTGTTTGGAAGAGAAGTGTAGTCTTGCTCATTATGTTGTGCCTTACCAGACTAAGGTTTCAGTTCCTCGTTGGCATGGAGTAAAAATAACAATCTCAAGACCACACAGAAGGCATACATAAAAAGTGCACTTTCACACGACGCTCCATCTGGCGATATAAATGGAGAGATAAGATGGACGCTACTGTAATGTTTAGCTATGACCTACTTTAGAGTATCTAGAGTTGGCTGTGGATTAGCAGTCTATTTGTTTTGAATAAGTTTTTATAAGATCAAAGTATTGGATGAAGGAAATATTCAGTGTGAATATTGGACGAAGAAAGAAGGAGAAGAAGTTTTGGGCGATTCAGTTAGTAACAATGAGTTAGGTCGTTGATTTATCAGTATATTTTACCATTCAGTGCACTATCTCCACTCGTAATTTTACTGGTTTTTTTAACAGGCTTTGATAGTTTGCAAAAATATGTGTAATTGTGTGGTTTTCCGTGGAACTAGTTGACACCCGTACTTTCAGTGTGCAGTGTGAGTTGTGACAACAATGGCGGACTCAGATTTTCCCAACGTGCTGTCTGGTGTAGAAGGCGAACCAAATGCAATTGAGGCGAATACGGAAGACAAGAAGATAAATGAAGAGATGTAAACAATTTTGTAGATAATTTTATTGTAAAAGTATGCAAGCATTTACTGAAATTCGTGTTTGGGTTGAAAGTTAAATAAAGCTTCAGCTGTAGAATGTAGAGCACTTTTTACCCATTCTCAAAATCATCTTTTTCTTCGCTTCAGCATGAGCATTTGACAAGAAATCTCTAATTCTCTAAGCATGTATTGCTTGTTCTATGAATAGTTTCTGCAGCACTTTACTAAACGTGATAAGGTTGCATGTCTCATCTACAGCCCTTCTTACTCTGATATAGTCTGTTACCACGTGCACAGAAGGTGCAGTAATGACTAATGAGTGATGTTTGTAAAGTTTGTTATTCTTTCCTTCCCAATGGCCAATGAGTGCTGGGAAACCATGCAATGCAACTACCGACAGTCAGAATGTGTTGAGAGAGACACTTCTACACAGTGTAGAATCATTCATTGATCTTGGCACCAATATAGACAAATCTGAAAAAGCAGCTAAAGATAATAAAAAAGGTGAGAAGGTGTAAAACCTGTATAACAAGGCGTCTAGGGCAGTTCTTGTGAATGGGAGGCGAGGGGACTGGTTTCACACATCAGTTGGTGTGAGATAGGGGTGTACACTCTCTCCAACTTTTTTCAATATATTTCTTGAAGGAATTATGAGTGAGGCACTTGGAGGTCACGTTGGTACTGTCAAGATAGAGGGGCCGAACGATTACCAACCTTCGTTTTGCAGATGATATCGACGGGTTGGCGGGTTCAGAAGCAGAACTCCAGGAATGGGTCAGAAGGCTCGATGAAACAGCATTTGACTATGGTATGGAGATAAACGCTGGAAAGACAAAATTAATGACCAACAACTCCACGGGCTTCAACAGCAGGATAAAAGCTAACGGTCAGGAACTCGAAGTGGTTACCGTTTTAAATATCTTGGGTCGATTGTCAGTGATGAAGGATCAAAATGTGAGGTGTTGGCCAGAATAGCACAGACAATAGCGGCGCTTGCACTGCTCGACATAATCTGGCAAGATAAACGGTTAGCCCTATGCACGAAAAACAGATTAATGCGAACACTGGTCCTGTCAATATTCGTCTATGCGTATGAGACATGGACAGTTACAGCTGACCTTGAACGAAGGATACAGGCCTTGAAAATGAGATGTTTTCGAAAACTTTTAAACGTCACGTACAAAGATCGAGTTACAAATGAGGAAATACTAGATAGAGTTACAACAGCAATAGGGCCTTTCGAAGACCTTTTGGCAACTGTCAAAAGAAGGAAACTCACTTGGTACGGTCACATATCGAGATCAAATGGTCTTGCAAATACAATCCTCCACGGAAAGGTACATGGCAGACGACGAAGAGGCCGGCCCAAAAAGAGATGAGAGGACAACATAAAAGAATGGACCAGTCTCCGACCAGAAGAGTCACAGGCAGCGGCATCTAAGAGGGTGGCGTGGGGTTGTGAGTGATGTCGTCATGTGTGCCCCAACGACCGGTTACGAGATGACCTGACCTGAGGTGTATATCATCAGGTGGCAGAACTTTCATTTCATTGTGGAACTGTTGGAGATCAAAGGATATTATTAAGTTAATTGCCAAAATAAAAATACACAGCTAAATGTAAAGTTCGATATTGTCGTATGGTTCTGAAACATGGAAAGCAACAAAAAACAGCAACGGAAAAGGTACAGACTTTCATAAATTGGTTCCTGTGCAAAATAGAAGAAATGAAATGGTATGAGATCACATATTTGGAATGTCAGAAAAAACCAGGCAGATATCACTGGAACGCCAAGCGGGGTACAGGTGTCTGGTGTTGGATAGAACACACACATTAACTAAAGAAATACGTTGAAATCTTTACAACAGAATCTCCATTCTGAAATCTCCCAAAGTTACAAAGTAAGAGACGCAGAGGCAGACCAAAACATGTACGGCGATAAGATCTAGAGCCAAACACAAAGGAAACAGGTAAGATATGGACCGGGTCAGAACAGTGCCGGCCCAAGACAGGAGGGCTTGGCACATATTTATTGAGGACTTATGCTCTACGTGGGGCTAAATGGGTTTGATTAATTGAATGATTGATATGACTGCAGTTGTGGCAATGTTTACATTCTAAGAGCTAGAAATGGAGGACTGTTTATATAATATATAGCTAAAACATGTTTCGCAACTGCACCTCGTAAAAGGTGATAAAAGGGGGTTGTGAATGGGGCTAGCAACATCATCAAGTAAAATAAAATGCTACATGACAGGATCATCATTGCAAGAAGGAACAATGTACTTTGATCTTGACTTCCTGTTGGGAGGAAAATATATAGTGGTGGTCCTATGCTCCATATAGAAAAGAATTGAGTTTCAGTAAAGTACCAGAAGGCTATGAAATTATCAGTGGGATAAATGAAAAAGTGAAAATAGAAATAATGGAACAAACACACAGCAAAACACAAGTGCGTTTGTACAAGTATGCCTAAAATTTCTATAAAACAAACAGTGCTTAATTTCCTGTGTCTCATAAGAATAATGAAATAAAATGAGGATTATGCTGTGTACAGTTCTTGTTTCTTTGTGTATTCTGAAGTAAAATGCTGTTTGTGACATCTTGTGGCACATGATTCCTATTTATGTCTTTTTAGTGCTTTGTTCATTTAAGATTTTTGAACTAAGATCAAAATTAAGTTTTATTTAAGGCTCTGTCATTTACTGCACTAAGTTACTACTAAGTCTTGCATGTTTATTGATAGACAGTTGTCTATGCACTGTTGTTGTCAACGTCTCAATATCTATGCTGTCTTATCTGTGGAACACTGTTTTGTGAAAGCAGTTTTAAAGTAAAACAAACACTACATTTATGTGAATGCAGTATCTTATCTTGCTAACTTATTTACTAGCTAATTTTCTTCATATATTTAATATCTCCATGCCTACTGATGAAGGCAGTCATATGTTGTCATGTGCTTGTCTTATTCTTAATATTGTTCATTCAGATAGTGGAGTATAGGTTCAACACTGCATTTGGTTTACTCTAACTAACTTTTGAAGAAACCTAAATCCAGTTATTTACTGAGCTGTTTCAATAGCAATGGTTTCTACATGGTGAGGTTACCAACTACACGCACAAACGTACTTAGTCACCTCTTATGTCATTCTCTGAATGAAACAATAGCTCTATTCCATTTGCTCCAGGAACCACTCTTCTCCTAGTGCTGCTTTTCAATTCTGCTGTTGACTTTATGCCATGTCATAACCTTTTTTCATTGTCACCATACTATTACCCTCCTTTAAGATAGTATGTTCACAAAAATAGAATTGCTTCTTTCTGATGTGTGTTAGCCATCTTTTATGCCATCATTATTTTTCCACCACACAATTACAATTTGTTAGAAAGCAGTTTGGGGCCTTCTAATTGCTACATTTAAGTTTAAAGAACCTTCAGCTTCTAGGCCACCTAATACATGCTATCTTAAATGATGTGTATAGTCTCTATACAAGAATTGTACTGGGATGTGAAGTTTCATATGCTATTTACACGGTCTCATCTAATTGACCCTGCTATTTTTATTTGGTTTAGAGTCTGTCATTTAAAGACAAATGTTCCTGTTAATCTTAGCTTCAGTTAGTGGCTATTGTTAGTAGCTAGACAATATGAATAGTTACTGTTGGTTGATTGGCATCCTGACAGTACGAGAGACAAAAACACTAGAGAGAGGTCTTTGTTAGAAATTGCCCCTGCTTCCGTCGCACACATTTGGAGTCCGCATTTTGCAACTTTCCTTGTTTCTAGGCCAGCACACAAAGCCTGCTTCCAGCCAGGTCTGTTTTTGCTTATATTCAGCAATAAGCACAGACTTGTGGAAAAAATCAAGAGAACAATTAATACAGCTGGAGGTAAATGAGAAACAGTAAAAATGTATAGAGCATGCCTTTAAGAAACAGCTTTAACAATATAACCAGACATGCATTGGACTGGAACCCACAATAGAGTAATAGGGATGCTGCATGACTGACACCTGGTACAGAATAATAGACGAAGAAACCAGTGATCTTATATTGTGTTGGCACCCTCAATTCCTCACAAACACAAATAGGGTAAGTTATATTTAGTAGTTCTTAGTCCTTAGTCGACCTGTACTTCTACAGTGGTAGATGACCCTGTGCAGGTCTCAGCTCTGGTAATTTCTGGATGTAGCTGGCAGGAGGATTTCCTGCTTAGCGAGCTAGGCTCGAGCAGCTAATTACTCTGCTACGTTGAGACAAGTGCCTCGGAGGGTGGTTAACTGATGTGCAAGTCCATCTTAATAGACTCAAACACTAGAGCAAAGTAGACATACAGCCTGTTAGGCACCATCTATGCTGCTCTAAACAAACCACTTAACCATGGCTGGTGTTATGCCATGTCACACAGTCACCTCTTACGACATGCTCTCTGTGGGGCAGTGCTGCTATTCTTGTCCTTGTCATACACAAAGACCCCGGTGGACCACTTAGGAAATATTTAGTAGCACAGTATTTAAAAGCAAAATAATACATACATTATTTTGAACTGGTCACCACAACTGACCATTATGTTTTTTTTTTGTTTTTGTTTTGTTTTTTTGTAATTACTTCATTCTATGTCTTTTAATAATATTTTTGCTTTGTTTATTTCAAATATTTGTTATCTTAGTGGCTGTAGATCCATCTGTGTTTTCAGTATTGATCCATCACTTCATAAGACAAGCAAGAAAAAACATCCAAGCAGTCAAGAAGTAGTACAATCTGATAGTGACTCTAGCATGCAGGTTTTACATGCGCCAGAAGTGCCCTTATTAGCCTTTAATGAACACAATTCTCAGTCTACCTTAGATATTGAAGCAGACTTTGAAACCATGGAGTCTCAACAACAATTCAAACAAGAAGCCATGTTATCTATACTGTCAGGGGATAATGATGTGAATGGCAGACCATTTACAGATACCCAGGTAAAATCAAATAAACAGAAAATTGTATTTTGTGTGAAACTAGATTTTAGCCCGAAATATAATGTCAGTTAACCACAAGATCATGAAGTCATTAACTTGTTTCAAAGTGTTAATTTTGAGATTTTGTTATTTCAGTAAAGAAGGTTTCAGTTTCATCTTATAAAAACTCTATTTTGGTGTTGTAGGTAGGGCTGTGACAAATGCTTTTTTAAAATTCCGCTGAACACTAAATAGAGACATTAAACTATTCAGCCAATAAGGAATTCAAATACAAATTATGAGTGAGCACTTGACATATTACATCAATGCTAACATTGTAATTAATTATAAAGTAATCAACATAAGTACTTAATGGTTCAAAGTGCTACATTCTACAAAAATACAGTAAGTATTTTGGTGCTATTTGATGCTTCTAACTACTTAATAATTTTGTAATATATTTTAAGGTTCAGTTTTGGTATGTCCTCTACTGAATCTCTTTGAGTTTTTTTTTTAAGTTATATACCAAAATTTGTGTAAGTTCTCAACTGAATGCTGCATGAAACACACATTAACTTGGAGCCTCTCTACATTCTCTACCAGAACACAACATATGTTGACTAAACAGTGGTCTCGAGGTAAGGAGGCAAATTCCGGATGTCGTGTGTTCAAATCATGGTTGGAGACTGGGATTTTTTTTCACATGAATCTTCTGGTAAAAATTCCTCTAATCTCTGGATAATGAGATTGGATTCCCGTGTTCAGTGCCAAACAGATGAACATTTTTGAAAATTGGAAAGAGTAGAATCAGCAGGCGCTGCCCGGACAAAATTCTACCTAAGTTATTTGTACCTTTCCCCAGGTAGTTTGTTATGAGCAGTTATAGATGGCGTCTAACTGGCTGCAGGTTTACTTAGCTCTGGTGTTTGAGTCTATTAAGATGGACTCTCACATTGGTAAAAAACACCACCCTTCAAGAAACTTGTTGTATACAGACTCTGTAGAGTCTTCTGAACCAGTATAAAGATGTTAAGTTAAGTTAAACAATGTGTTGCCAGAAGTGCTGAACAGATGTACTATTTCTATTCAACTGAAGTGTCATTCAGCTGAAAAATTGTTGAAATGCATTATTCAGCTTAATAGCAAATATGAAGTGCAAATTCAATTCTGTCATAGTTGCAGGACAATTTTGTTACTTGATCAATTTCATGAGCCATATTAATTGGAATATTGTGCATTTGGCAGGTTTAGCCAAACTGAGCAGGTCATTTGAAAAAGAACCACGCCTGAGGAAGAATACCTGTCTTCCAACTTATTGCAGAACCAGCAACTCAATCCCAGAAAAATAACTCTTGCAGAAACTGCAAGTAGGGCAACAACAGCCATTGAATGGCTGGAGGAGTCCTCATATTGGATATTGATGGCATCAATGAAAGCCCAATTTAGAAGTCAGGACCATTACAAATGTAAAAATTACAATGGCAAAAAAAAGTAAGCAAATAATGTAATAAAGATACAAAGCAGGATTGATCACCACATAGGGTCAAAGAAGAGAGTTGTTGTAAAATGTATGTGACTCGCTGACACAAAATGGAACAGATCAAAAACACTTTACAAGAGAATGTTTCATCTTTCTGGACATAACAATTATGATCAGGTACGCACAACAGAGAGACACTGTTGTGATGAAACCTGCAGTAGAGAAGGCCCATATTACCAACAATTGTATCAACAAGCTTCACAAAACAATTTTTAAAGAGAGCTATAAAATCATTAATTTTTGTATCCCAAAAAATAGTGTGAAAATACTAACAAAACAGGAATTATGTGATAAACTTCATGAAGGGAGATAAAACACTCATGAGAGATATTAACATAGTCACATACAATGAAGATACAAAAGTTTAAATAGACAAAAGCACCTTTATACTATGGCTTGTACCCTTTCTGCTCCATAAGAAGTAACGGGCCACCAGTGCAGCTGACCTGTACAAAAATGCTTGTGTTCGATCTTGCAGTGGTGGTTGCTGTAATGATTTTTTGTACATTATGAGGTTGTTAGCCTAACGCACAACCCTCTTTATCACCTTTTACATCATGCTTGGAATACTACAATAGACTTATTCTTTGCTTCCCAGGATCCACACAGGATATAAATACGGTGGGGAGGTATCACATTTATTATTATGTATTAAAATTGTTAGAATGGTGTTTATTGCAGTGTGCAAAGCTGATAGCGGGATTCTAGAATTACAGTTATGAGAAAAGATGCAGAAAAACCAGCCTGCAGTTTCAAGAAAAGAGAAGAATTCGAGATGACTCAATACAGGTTTATAAGATAATCAAAGGAAAGGATAAATTAGACTATAACAAATTGTTCAAAATACAACCAACTACAAGAACAAGATGGCATAGCTACAAATCAACTGAAGAAAGGTATAGATTAGATATTAGGAAATATTTTTTAAGTTAAAGAGTGATGAATGCTTGGAATGCATTGCCACAGGAAGTAATGGAGGCAAGAACAGTTAATGCATTTAAGAATAGATTGGATACGCAAATCTGTTAGAACAAGGAAATGTAAATGAAACTGGTTGTACACAGACTGCAGAGTCTTCTAAACCAGTATAAAGATGTTAAGTTAAGTTATAAGGTATTTATTGAATTTGTCTTTTTGTAATCTATTACAGACTTCGCAAGATCATACAGACATTCAAAATGGTGTTGAAAAGTTGTTTTTGTCACAAACTACCTTTAAGAGCATTGATGATGCAAAGAGAAGAAAGTATCATTTTTGGGATACACAACCAGTTTCCAAGTTTGGTAATGTTTTATTTTAGTAGTCCAAACTGTTCTTGTCTGTCAGTTCAGGCAAAATGGGCAGGGAGATATAAGCACAAACTTAAACAGCAAATACAGAAACACTCCAGCTATCACAAAACTAAGACATCCAAGCATTCAAATGGAGACAAATAGACACAAATTTAAATAATATATTTATACCAGCTCTCAGTTACGGCACAGAACGAAAGATCACAACATGCGAAGTGAGATGCTTGCAGAAAGGGTTCATGGTCATTAAAAGAGACTGAGAAAAGAATGAAGGGTTAAATTGTTATGACATCATCATGTAGCTTGTCCTTTGCAGAACGTCTCTCTCCCAACAGCCGATCTGTAAGACTCTCGATCTGTGGCCAGAATGCCCGCCTCCGTCGCTGTCATCTTCAAGACCTCCGTGATGTCTTGTGTCCATCTGCTTCTCGGTCTGCCTCTGCCCAGCCTTCCAGGAACCATACCCTCTGATATTGTTCTCTCTAGGCCATTATGGCGTTTGATGTGACCAAAATATTTCAGTTTTCTGGATAAGATGTTGTTTACCAACCAATATTCGACGATGTCAAGCTCTTTTAGTATATCTCCATTTTTGCATTTCACCACCCATGGTATTTTGAGCACCCTCCTGTAGCATTTCAGTTCAAAAGAGTCAATCCTTTTCTTAAGTGTCTGTGTGGTGGTCCACGTTTCACATCCGTACGTTGCCACCGGGAAGATGCAAGTTCGTATAATTTTTATGATCATCATTTTATTAGAGTTCTGCCACAGATTCTTCATCTTATTCAACCTCTGCCTTGCCATAGTCATTCTCCTTCTCACTTCCTTCAGGCAATCTCCATTGTTGCTTATGATTGAGCCAAGGTATTCAAAACTTGTGACATTCTCAATCTCCTGTTGCTCCAGGATAATTTTAGGTTTGATTTTTGCCTTGCCTGTGCTCATTATCTTGGTTTTACTTATATTTAGGTACAGATTCTAGTCTTCGCTGTGTTGTTTTACCAATAGGATCATCTGTTCCAGCCCCACAGCACTTCTTGATAGGACAACTGTATCATCGGCATATCTCAGCTCCGGTATCTCGTTTCCGCCGATTGTTAATGGCTCGAACTTGTCATAATTTTCATCGTTCTTAACGTTCCTCATTATTGATTGGCATATATATTGAACAAATATGGGGAGAGTATGCATCCTTGTCTTACGCCCTTTTCAACCTTGAACTAGTCTGACATTTCACCGGCAATTCGGACCGCTGCTTGTTGTTCCTGATATAAAGATTCGATCAACTGGATCAAGTGCAATGGGAACCCCATTTCTCTCATTATTTCCCACAACCCTTGGTGTTGTACACAATCCAATGCCTTTGTGTAATCTATGAAGCAAGTGTGTACGTCAACATTGTACTCTCTGCATTTTTCTATAATATTTCTTATGTTAAGGATGTGATCCCTCATGCCTCGCCCTTTTCTGAAACCTGCCTGTGCCTCATGTACCTCCTCATTGAGCTTGTTTTCTAGCCTCTACATGACGATCCGTAGGAGGATTTTGCTGGCATGACTTATGAAAGCGATGGTTCTGTAATTGGTACACTGTCTGAATAAATTCACTGTATATATCATCGCAACCTGGTAATTTCCTTTCTTCAACCCTTGGATTGCAGAACGGACCTCTTCTATACTAGGTTCCGGCTCTGGTTCTGGTACTTAAGGCCTCCTCCCATGTTACCATACATTTCCTTGCAGTACTACTTCCATCTTGCCAGTATATCCTTGCTTTCCGTCAGTGCCCTGCCATCTTTATCGTGTATGACATTCAATGCGGGTTTGAATTCACCAGTTAGTTTTATGATTTCTTCGAAGGTGTCTCCTTCTTTCCCTTGTTTCTGTAATTCTTCTATTCTGCTACAAGTATCCAATATGTGTTGTTTTTTGTCCTTCCGGATCTCTCTTCTGATTTCTCTTGTCCTGTTTCTGTAGGTGTCTTTACTGTGTTCTATCCCAGATTGTTTTAGCTTTCTTCTTTCTTCGATGAGTCTCATGGTTTTTTTCTGTGATGTAACTTTGATGTTTGTGCTGTTTTCGAGGTATAATACTGCTTGCAGATGAGGTGAGAATATTTCCTGCCTGTGTTGCGAGTTTATCTGTTGTCATGTCCTCTTGCACCGCCATGAGCATCTCAAACTTATTTGTTACCGCTATTGTGTATTCTAGTGGAATAAAATTAACGTCGTAGCTTATTGGTCTTGTGCTTTTCACCAATTTTTTCAATCGTATCTTGATGTCCACAATCAGTAACTGGTGGTCTGAGTCACAATCTGCGCTTGATAGTGTCTTCACGGAAGATACACCTGACCTCCATCTTTGTTCGATCAGAATGTAATCTATTTGATTCCTGCTTGTCCCGTCTGCTGACGTCCATGTATATAATCATCCGGGGTGTTGTTTAAATAGCGTATTTGCGATGGAAAGATTGTTTTCCATACAAAATGCCATTAGATGTTCTCCTCGTTCATTTCTGTGCTCTAATCCAGAGGGCCCCTGTACTTTCTCTTCATCTTTTACTCTATCACTTCTTATTTTTGCATTTAAATCTCCCATTATTATCATGATGTTTATTTTTTCTACTTTACTTCTAGTCTCTTGTAAAGAGGATGGAACTCTTCCAACTCCTCCCCCTCTGCTGCTGCAGTTGGTGCATAGACCTGTATTATTGTAATGTTTCTGCCTTTCCTCTTCAATCTGATCTTTTTACCCGATCATTAACTGGATCATACCCAAGCAGTGCTGCGGACGCTCTTTTCGATAAAAGAAAACCAACTCCACCATAACCGCTCCTTTCTCTCCCCGAGAATACAAAGTGTCCTCAGTAGGGTACTGAAATGGCCCTGACCCGCCCACCTGTGTTCCGAGATTCCCAGTATGTCCACTTTTGTTCTCTCCAATTCCATCTCAATCGTAAGAAGTTTCCCTTGGTACATACTTCTTGTGTTCCAGGTTCCAATTCTGAGTTTTTGTTTAGACCAGCACCAGGGTTTTTCACTGTATTTCCGTCAGGCTTTTGGCTGTCATCACTATTACATGTACTTGCCCTGACATTGTTTTTGTCCCCACTTCGTTTGCTTAATCCGACTGGCATGGGGGTCTCACCATCGGACCTTTGAGTTATGACATTGTTATGACATATAACAATAATATTTCCTAAAATAGCCATTGTGCGGGCCTGTAACACTAGACAGCAGGGTTTCAGAACAAGCAAAAAATCAAATAAAAGATGGATTCACAGTGTTGAAGAAATACTGCAGAAGAAGAATTGAAAATTACATCAGCCACATAGAATAAAAGAAGATTGTACATTTCTATTCTAGATCAGGTTTTCATTCCTGACTCTCTCTTAGTGCCATTTTTTTCATGTTCTTTGTTAAATATCTATTTATTTGCGTCTTATCTTTTGTGTTAGAAATGTTTTTATTTTTTTTTCAGTTTTTGCAAGTCTACAAAATTAACTTAACTTATCTTGTTTAACGTCTTTATACTGGTTCAGAAGACTTTGCAGTCTGTATACAACCAGTTTAATTTACATTTCATTGATCTAATAAATCTGCGCATACATTCTATTCTTGAATGCATTAATTGAATCTGCCTCAACTACTTCCTGTGGAAATTCATTCCAAGTATCTTGTTTACCAGTTTTCAATCCGTTTGGCAAATTTGCCACTTATTCCATGTCATTTTAACTTCCTAAATAATCTTTGATGAAGTACTCTATCAAAGGTCTTTGCAAAATCTAGATAAATAAGATCCACTGGCTCCGTTCCATCTATCATTTCATTAACCTCCTCCGTGAATTCTAAAGGATTTGTTAAGCATGACCTCCCTTTAACTAACTAAACTTAACTTAACGTCTTTAAACTGGTTTAGAAGACTCAACAGAGTCTGTATACATCCAGTTTCATTTACATTACCTTGCTCTAAAAGCTATGCGCATCTAATTCATTCTTAAATGCATTAATTGTCCCTGCCTCCACTACCTCCTGTGGCAATGCATTACAAGCATTCACCACTTTCTGACTAAAAAACTATTTCTTAATATCCAATCTGGAACTCTCTTTAGTTAATTTGTAGCTATGCCCTCTTGTTCTTGTGGGTGGTTGTATTTTAAAAAGCTTGTTATAGTCTAATTTATCCGTTCCTTTAATCATCTTATAAACCTGTATTGTCACCTCGAATTCTTCTCTTTTCTAGACACTGTAGAACGGTTTTTCTGAGTCTTTCCTCATAACTATATTATTATTATTATTTAGTAAACCCATGTTGACAATTTCATGGGTGTCTTCGTGCCTCGTGTTCAGATGGTCGCTGTTCGAATTCGAGCATCATGACGGTAGATTCATGATGGCAATTTTTCAGGAGATCCCTGGGTTCATTGCCGGAGTTCGTGCTTTGTGCGATGCTCTCGGCAGGTGGGATACTGTTCTGCGGAGAGAGACTAGTCTTATGGGGAAACCCAAGGTAATGAAGTCCAACCCTCACCTTAAACCTTTTTTTTAACCTTTGACTAATTCTGATTAGATTAAACTTGTCTAAATGCATTACAATGTTTTCTTTATTATTGACTAACAATTTACAGACTATGCTACGGAAAACCAGCTCAAATCGAGAGGAGCCGCAGACACTTTGGTCCACGTACCAGGCTGATAAGCCAAGGGCGCGAGGCTACCATGTGGGGGATTACGGCCGAACCCTTGTAAGCCGCAATCCCGCCCAAAATCTCAGCACCACTGCAATGGGAGGCTCCTACATGCTCGGGACCTGGGGCTTGCGCCCCAGCCCTATCAGGTAGAGCCACAGTAAGAGGTCCTTGCCGCCCGCCAATCAAAGCGGGCGGACAACTGCTTGATACTCACCCTATACGGCGATGGGGTGCGAAAAACACCAACCAAAGACTTAGAACCTGGTCGGGGTGTCGAAAACAGTAGAGCAGCCACCTCACTGTGAACTGTCAAGACTCAACCACTGACCATGAGAGTTGTTCGCACACCAGGCGATCAACATCTCTGTGACATTACCAGGCTTGTCCTCTGGCTGAATGCACTCCGGCTACGATATCTACCTCTGTACGTTATCAGCCATATAACTATCATGCTGGACGCAGAAGAGATGCAGACCAGCGGACATTGCACACCTGCCCCACTGTGTCAACACCCCAGGTGGCGGGGAATGCTAGGCGTACCATCCCTGCATAGAAGCCAAGAAAATAAAGGGAAAAAGAGATACCCCACTCACATGCAAATGCTACGTTTCTGGCAGGACGTGACGATCCTGGGATACAGACACACTGGACTGCCTCTCTTCCGGGTAAACCAGTCCATCTCATATATCATCACATATCACAATTGCACCCTATAGACACGAGTAGTGAAGACTCGATAGTCTGGTAAGACAACTTCCATAAGAGAGAAAACTCTGATCGTAAACAACTGCTGCCTTGCAGATAGGCTGGGGACAGCCAAAGGCTAAGGAGGGCATCCCTACAGAAACGCCTGTTGAAATCGGATGCACGGGGCATCAAGCCTAACAAAACAGTGCAACGTAAATCACAGTATGATGGCAGTACAACCTATTAGAAAAACGTATGGCGCTCATCCTGAGGAGAACCGCCAGGCAGCGATAGCGCCGGGCCTCACGCCTCGAAGGGGCCCACCCTTGACTACTGGTGGTCACCCACCCATGTGTCGTGGAGTCAAGGCACATGGCTATGGGGCAACGTCTATTGGCCAAAACCTCAAGACCCTCAAAATACTACAGTGGAATGCGGAGGGAGTCATTAACAAAAAACTTTCCCTAACACACCACCTGCATGAAGGTAAGATTGACGTGGCATGTATCCAGGAAACGCACCTCAACAATAACCATAAATTCTCAATCAGAGGATACCAAACCTTCCGTCTAGATAGAGAAGGCCACAAAGGAGGGGTCCTGATACTGACCAGAAACAGCATACCGAGTAGCGCAGTACCTGTCAATCACACCGGACAAGCAGAAATTGTAGGAGTTGACATAATGGCTCAAGAGACGAAGCTCCGCATTTTCAATCTGTATGGACCACCAAACAGAGACCTATCGCTCTCGAGTATGGAGGTCAGAGACTCCAACTGCATAGTAGTTGGAGATTTCAACAGCCACTCGGAGAGATGGGGATACTCTGACACAGACAGCAGAGGTGACGAAGTGGAAGATTGGGAGATAGATGCAAATCTCTCCCTAATCAATAGGCCGGAGGATAGCCCTAGCTTCTATTCAAGAACATGGCATACCACCTCGACTCCAGATTTGGCCTTCTCCACACAGGACATACACTATAAAATAGACCGCCAGGTGCTAAACCAACTGGCAGGTAGCGACCACAGGCCGATCAGGCTAACCATTGACATGGAAGTAGGCCCACAGGAAACAAAACCGCTCCCACGTTGGAACTACAAACGAGCCGACTGGGACAGATTTGCAATCCTGACAGATGGGCTGTGTGAAACCATCAACACACGAAACACCAAAATGAAGCCCATGGTAGAGAGCCTAAGCAAGGCAATAATGCAAGCCGCCACTGAAACCATCCCAAGAGGAGCTAGGAAAAACTATAAGCCCTACTGGAATGATGAGTTACAGAAAGTGGAAGATGCAGTAACAAATGCTAGGAACATGGCAGAACGAGAAAAATCCATGGAGGCAAACATCGCCCTCAAAGCCGCCGCGGCGAAGTACAAACACACTCTCAAGCAAACAGCAAGAGAAAGCTGGAAAAATAAAACGGAAAGTCTAAACCTGGACAAAGAAGGGAACAAGCTATGGAAGCTAGTCAGAGCCATAAATGACGAAACCCCGTCAAATAAACAAATTACTATCAAGCAGGGCGAGAACTTGATCACAGGTAAGAAAGCCGCAAACGCCTTTGTCGATCACTATGCCAGAGCAAACCACATCGAGGTCCCTGCAGATAAGCATACAGACATTAGCGAAGAGCTAAAGGGACACGAAAACATAAATACGGCTCCTGAAGAGCACATGATGGCCAAACTAACAATGCGCGAAATGGAAGAGGCCATGAGAACACTAAAGAAAAGGAAATCTCCCGGAAAAGACGGGATAACAAACAAAATGCTGATGGGGCTGGGCCAAACAGCGAAGAAGAAACTGCTATCGGTCCTAAACCAAAGCTGGAAAAGGGGAATTGTACCACAGGCATGGAAAGATGCAATACTGGTACCAGTACCAAAAACAGGAAAGGACAAAACAGATCCAAATGGATACAGGCCCATAAGCCTACTGAGCTGTGTCGGCAAGCTGATGGAACGGATGATAAACACCAGACTGATGTGGCATCTGGAAGAAAAACGAATACTAATACCACAGCAAGCCGGCTTTAGACAGCACAGATCCACTGAGGACCAGGTCATCCTCATAGCCCAGGAGATAGAAGATGCCTACCAGGCACAGAAACACACAGTAGCTGTTTGGGTGGATCTGGAAAAGGCATTTGACAAAGTCTGGAAGGATGGACTTAGAGTAAAGCTAAGAAGAAGTGATGTCTGTGGGAAGATGTACAAGTGGATCAACCACTACCTCAAACAAAGAACGGCCAGAGTCCAAGTACAAGGGCAGATGAGCAAAAAGGTGACACTCGAGCAGGGAGTACCCCAAGGGGGAGTATTGTCACCCACACTCTTCCTGGTATATATAAACGATATTACAGAGAATATACCAAGAAGAGTCCATAGCTCAATGTTTGCAGACGATCTGGCTATGTGGACCTCTGAAAAGAATCTCACCATAGCAAGAAATCGGATGCAGACGGCCCTAACATCGCTGGAAGAGTGGGCGAACTCATGGCTGGTCAAAATAAACGAGGAGAAAACCACGTGCACAATATTCTCGCTCTCATTAAAACCCCAAATGACCAAATTAAGTATAAATGGCAAAATCCTGCAGCCAAACGACAACCAAACCTATCTGGGAGTCACATTTGATCGGCGCATGACATGGAAAAGTCAGATTGAGAGAAACCGAATGAAAGCCAGAGAAAGAATGGCGATCATGAGGAAACTTGCTGGCACAAGCTGGGGAGCAGACGAAGGCATACTAAAGAAACTGTACACTGGAAGAGTGAGACCAGTTCTCGAGTATGGCATTGCGGCATGGACAACGGCAGCGAAGGCGAACTTCGATAAAGTTAACAAACTTCAAAACCAAGCCATGAGAATTATAACAGGTGGCATGAAGTCAACGCCAATTGTAGAACTTGAAAAGATTACAAAACTGCAATCCATGACCGATAGAAGAGACTGCAGAGCCCAGCTGCAGTCAGAGAAACTCTGAAGACTGACGGACCACCCAATGTACCAGAGACTAAACAATTTGGGAAATGGGAAACTAAAGCGGAGAAACTTTGCAGAAATAGCCAAAGCAAAGATGCACGAAGATCCCATTAACGCACTAACAACACCAAAACCCATTACTACTGTACGAAAACCTACTTGGAGGCAGGATATATTTCCAGAGGTGGTAGAAAACATACCAGGTATTGCAAACAAAAACTGCCAGACTGAAAAAGAAAGGAGAGACACTACCCTAAGCTTCATAACGAAAAGCTACCCAAGCATGGACTGGACCCATGCATACACCGACGGTTCTGTAACAAACACTACACAGAATGGAGGGGCAGGAGCATTCCTGAACCTACCAAATGGCAGAAAAATAACACTGTCATTCGCTACTGGTAAGTACACAAGCAATTTCAGAGCAGAGGCAGAGGCACTGAGGGCGGCAGTGGAAGAAATGGTAACACACAGTGAAAATGAGAGCCATATAGTCCTGCTGACAGATGCTCTCGAAGTAGTCACAGCGCTAAAAAGCCAGAAAAACACTGAGCTTAATGACTTAAGAGCAGCACTCTGCAAACTGTGCCAGCAGTCCGCACCAAAAAGGGTAGTGGTACAGTGGGTTCCGTCACACTGCAACATCCAAGGCAACGAGGAGGCAGACAGACTGGCAAAAGAAGGTGCAAGACTACCACAAACAGATACCAGTATGACGTACGAAGAGTCAAAACGGCTTATCAAAGCCAGATACATGACCAAATGGGAAACCGAACATACTGGTTACACCAAAAACGATGCCTATTACCAGTTGAACCGAAGAGAGCAGGTCGTTGTCTTCAGACTTCGCACTGGCCACAACAGACTGAGGTACCACCTATTCAACAAATTGAAGATAGGGTGTACCGACGAATGCCCGTGCGGTACTGGTAAAATGACCACTGAACATCTGCTGCAGAACTGCCCGACATACGAGGATCAGAGAGAGCAGATGTGGCCATTGCCAGTGGAACTGCAAGACAAGCTCTATGGTAGCGGCGAGAGTCTCAGGATGACCGCCGCTTTTTTCGAAAAAATAATGGTTACTGTCTGACTGTGTACGCAGAAGAAGAAGAAGAAGACTATGCTCCTTAAACTCACCAGTCTTAGTGTATAATTTGATAGATCTGATTTTTTGCTCTTTTTAAATAAGGAGATCACTCCTGCATCTTTCCAATCCCCTGGAACAATTCCTTTCGCAAGTGATAGAGAACATAATTTAGCCAATGGTTTTGTCTGCAGGTCTCTAATTTCAAAACAGCAATTTTTGTTAAATACCATCTTTACCTGGACATTTATCCACTTTCAACACCTCTAATTTTTTTTAAACCATTTCCTCCGTAAAACAGATTGATCTTAATCCCACTGTATTCATGTCTCTTTGGAAAATATCTATGAACTCCTGGATCTTGGAGCAGTCTTCTTCTGTGGAGACTGTGCCAAAGTATTTATTGAGTAGATTAGCTGTATCCCTATTCCTACTTATTATTTTTCCTGTGCTGTCTATGAGAGGGCCTGCTTTCTGTTTCATTTTCTATTTATTTCTAACATAAGAAAAAAAGCTTTTGCTATCAATCTTGATCTTATGAGCAAGTCTATGTTTGCTGCTTTATTCACTTTTTTATCTATGTTTTGCTTGTCTAAATATTTTTAAATATGTTTCTTTTTGATTTAACTGCCTCTAAATATTTTTTCTATGCTTTATTTTTAGCTCTTCTTCATTTAACTACCAATCTAGTTATCCACTTTTTTTCAATTGCTGTTTACCTCACTACATGGAACACATTCCTCTTTTAGCTTTTCTAGAACCGTTTACTTAAACCATATATTTGTTTTAAAAACTTTAATTGCAGCATTTTGCAGCGTGTATTTCAACTGGTAGGGTGGGGGGTGCTTTCATCAAACAGTGGGGAGGCTAGGTTTTTATATCACCCCTCCTTCTTATTAAAAAACCTTTGCCGTACCTGAGTTTTATCCCTTGCTTCTTGCTCGCTTTGTTAGGGGATTGGCATTGAAACTGCTCTGCCACTCATTCCTCTACAATTTAAACATCTGTTACAAATCCTAAGTTTAATATTTCTCTTGATCTCTCTAGATTTCAATTAATTGCCATTGACTGGTATATGTTTGTTTACAAGCTACATAGGAACTTATAGATATGTTGAAATAATTATTTTCAGATGAGCATATTACTGTTAGCGAGAAAATAGAGACACCCAAACATCCATCGGAAATCCAAAGAGAGCCATTGGCTCTTCCTGTAGAATTTGAGTGGGACACCCTTGATATCAATGATCCACTTATTGTGAGTAACATATATGACTGTACACACTGTGACGAGAGTGATGTTGCCAGTCCTTATTGATGGCTATAGACATATTATTATGCATAAATAGTGTAACATTTTATAAAGTTAGTATCAAATACATTGTATAGGGGCATGTTTTCATGGATAAAAAGTAGCCTTTTCCAAAGATCTATCAGGGTTAACATGGACAACTATGCCAGCAGGTTAGTTAAACTGAGTGAGGGAGTGTCACATGGAAGTGTAATAGTAGCCGCTCTCGTCTTGATGTACATAAATTAAATACCTAAATGCTGCCGTCAGCATGCCTCAAACAGCCAACATGTAGATGACTTTACTGTATGGACAGCCACAAAACATGCAACAATAGGATCATACATGCTCCAAAAGACAGTGAAGAAGGTGGAGAACTTGACAAAAGAATGGGGATTGAAAATAAACCACACCAAAACCTCCACCATTCTCTTTTCCCTCTCCCCTAAAAAAGAGACAAAAGCAATAAAGATATGAGACCAATAAATACCCAAGCTAGACACACCAAAATTCCTTGGAGTCACATTTGACTCAAGATTCACCCAGAAGACAAAAATAGAGAAAACCCAGATAAGGGCCATAAAAAGACTGTCTGTGATGAAAAGACTAGCTGGTACAAGTCTACACTGGGGCAATCAGACCAGTCATGGAATATGTCTCTAGCACTTGGTCAACAGCAGCTAAAACAAAACAAAAAAACAAGACCTATTCCAAAAGAGTGGTCTCAGAATGACCCTTGTGGCATTAAAAAGCACTCTTATTACAGAGCTAGGGAAAACAGTAAATGTTGAACCCCTCTAATTAAGGACAAAATACAAATCCCTCACTCAGTTTGAAAAACTTAAAAGACTACCTGATCACCCTCTACTAGAAGTTCCAAGAGAGGACTAAAAACAGACTGATAAGAACAAAACCCAACCATCTGGTAGGAGAAAATCATAGAAAACATGCAGACATCTTTGAAACTGAAATTGAAAAGTGCAAAGCAGTCATTCCATAATCAAGACTGGTCCAAAATAATCTTGGAGGTTTCAGGTACAACTGTGCAGTTGGCAGCAAAAATAAAAAATTCACATTCTACATGAGCTCAAGAGATAGTACACTAGCAACTCCTGGACACTTGTGTACACAGATGGATCGGCCATAGAGAGTAAAATAAGGGGAGGCAGTGGAATCTACCCCGCACACTCCAATGGCAACATAGAAAACAATAGAAATCAGCAGGAGAGACCTGTACTAATTTCAAAGCTGAAGCAACAGCTGTACATGCAGCAACCTATCAGCCAAAACACAACTACAAGAAAAACTATCATTTTAAGACACTCCATGAGCTTACTCTAAGCTGAACAGTCCAGTAGGGTATGTTCGGGGGTCTAGACAGTCTGGACAGTCCTGTAGGGTATGTTCGGGAATCTAGACAGTCTGGACAGTCCTGTAGGGTATGTTTGGGGGTCTGGACAGTCTGGACAGTCCTGTAGGGTATGTTCGGGGGTCTGGACAGTCCTGTAGGGTATGTTCGGGGATCTAGACAGTCTGGACAGTTCTGTAGGGTATGTTCGGGGATCTAGACAATCTGGACAGTCCTGTAGGGTATGTTCGGGGATCTAGACAGTCTGGACAGTTCTGTAGGGTATGTTCAGGGATCTAGACAGTTTGGACAGTCCTGTAGGGTATGTTCGGGGGTCTAGACAGTCTGGACAGTCCTGTAGGGTATGTTCGGGGGGTCTAGACAGTCTGGACAGTCCTTTGGAGATGTTCGGGGGTCTGGACAGTCCTGTAGGGTATGTTCGGGGGTCTAGACAGTCTGGACAGTCCTGTAGGGTATGTTCGGGGGTCTAGACAGTCTGGACAGTCCTGTAGGGTATGTTCGGGGGTCTAGACAGTCTGGACAGTCCTGTAGGGTATGTTCGGGGATCTAGACAATCTGGACAGTCCTGTAGGGTATGTTCGGGGATCTAGACAGTCTGGACAGTTCTGTAGGGTATGTTCAGGGATCTAGACAGTTTGGACAGTCCTGTAGGGTATGTTCGGGGGTCTAGACAGTCTGGACAGTCCTGTAGGGTATGTTCGGGGGGTCTAGACAGTCTGGACAGTCCTTTGGAGATGTTCGGGGGTCTGGACAGTCCTGTAGGGTATGTTTGGGGGTCTAGACAGTCTGGACAGTCCTGTAGGGTATGTTCGGGGATCTAGACAATCTGGACAGTCCTGTAGGGTTTGTTCGGGGGTCTAGACAGTCCTGTAGGGTATGTTCGGGGGGTCTAGACAGTCCTGTAGGGTATGTTCGGGGGTCTGGACAGTCCTGTAGGGTATGTTCGGGGATCTAGACAGTCTGGACAGTTCTGTAGGGTATGTTCGGGGATCTAGACAATCTGGACAGTCCTGTAGGGTATGTTCGGGGATCTAGACAGTCTGGACAGTTCTGTAGGGTATGTTCAGGGATCTAGACAGTTTGGACAGTCCTGTAGGGTATGTTCGGGGGTCTAGACAGTCTGGACAGTCCTGTAGGGTATGTTCGGGGGGTCTAGACAGTCTGGACAGTCCTTTGGAGATGTTCGGGTGTCTGGACAGTCCTGTAGGGTATGTTCGGGGGTCTAGACAGTCTGGACAGTCCTGTAGGGTATGTTCGGGGGTCTAGACAGTCTGGACAGTCTTGAAGGGTATGTTCGGGGGTCTAGACAGTCTGGACAGTCTTGTAGGGTATGTTCGGGTGTCTAGACAGTCCTGTAGGGTATGTTCGGGGGTATAGACAGTCTGGACAGTCCTGTAGGGTATGTTCAGGGGTCTAGACAGTCTGGACAGTCCTTAAGGGTATGTTCGGGGGTCTAGACAGTCTGGACAGTCCTGTAGGGTATGTTCGGGGGGTCTAGACAGTCTGGACAGTCCTGTAGGGTATGTTCGGGGGTCTAGACAGTCTTGACAGTCCTGTAGGGTATGTTTGGGGGTCTAGACAGTCTGGACAGTCCTGTAGGGTATGTTCGGGGGTCTAGACAGTCCTGTAGGGTATGTTCGGGGGGTCTAGACAGTCCTGTAGGGTAAGTTCGGGGGGTCTAGACAGTCTGGACAGTCCTGTAGGGTATGTTCGTGGGTCTAGACAGTCTGGACAGTCCTGTAGGGTATGTTCGGGGGGTCTAGACAGTCTGGACAGTCCTGTAGGGTATGTTCGGGGGTCTAGACAGTCTGGACAGTCCTGTAGGATATGTTCGGGGGGTCTAGACAGTCTGGACAGTCCTGTAGGGTATTTTCGGGGGTCTAGACAGTCTGGACAGTCCTGTAGGATATGTTTGGGGGGTCTAGACAGTCCTGTAGGGTATGTTTGGGGGTCTGGACAGTCCTGTAGGGTATGTTCGGGGGTCTGGACAGTCGTGTAGGGTATGTTCGGGGGTCTAGACAGTCTGGACAGTCACTTGTGTGCGATATCTTGATTCGATGTAGGTGGCCCAGTAGTCTGCAGTGACCTGTTCTTGTGCGAAAAATGGTGTCTGTGGAGCTGGTGAATTGGATCAGGTTTATTGCTCACTTCCATGTCTTTCTTCCATTTTGAGTTGTGCTGATTGTGGATGATAGTTTTTGATAGTAAGATGATAGTAAGATACTGTGTGGATAGGTTGCTCCATCTTGACACCTGCTTTGAACAGGGCATCAGCTCTCTCATTTCCTGTTATTCCGAAATGAAAGGGTAGCCACTGGAGAGCAACTGTTGAGGTTTTTTGGGTTTTGTTGAGCTCTGATCTGATTTTCCGCAGCATTTATACACCTCTGGTGTTTGGGATTGCTTCTAGTATTGATCTGCAATCTGTGAAAAAATACAATTTGAGTTGACGGGTATTTGTCTGATCTGGTGAGCCTTCTTGTTGCCTGTAGGAATGTCATAGACTGTTCTAAAGCTGGAAGAAATCTTCCCAGTAGGGAAAGCTTTATGGGTTATTTTCCCATTGTTGTATTTTAGAAAGATGCCTTCTCTACCATCCTTAACTGTGTAGCAGGGTTACGGTTATATCTGAAGTCACGGTAGCAAATTTTATAATGTAGCAGTGCAGACTTTAGCTGAGTAGCTATCTTATCAAAGATATCCTGGTCACTCAGACCAATATTTATAGTGTAGCAGTGTTGCTTTTACTTAAGGCTTTATAGACTCACAACGAAGACTGTAAGACGTTAACTTCAATATAATACACTAAAACTATTAACCATTGAGACAAAACAATATAATTTATTAACATGAATCATGGTTACATAATTTCAATAACCAAAAAGAACTTCTAAACTAGAAGATCCAAGCAAGTGAGCTGTTGATATTACTTCTGTAAACTACATAAAACCCAGATTCTACGTCTCTTATGAATATAACATAAATGATACATTTCGTCTAATTCAATAGTATTACAAATCAATGGTTCTATCTAAATAATCTCCTGTCGTCCTCCAGATAGTCTACTTTGGTGATAATCTGTCGTTCCTGTCAGGGTTGCTGCTTTAGGCTGTCAAACGTATCAACATAGTTTAACAAATGAGATATGTTTCACTTACAGCTGTTGGCAGTTCTCAGGTGTTTAAGACATGCCCTTTTGGTGCCCGTGTTACACCTGTATCAAACAATTTCATTCTCTGAAGGCTCAAATGATGCACCTCTCTTTTTCCAAACTCACGTACCACTGGGATCTCTGTCCCTAGGATTCTTAGAATTCCCAATCGAACCGAACTCTCATACCACTGGGATCTCTGTCCCTAGGATTCTTAGAATTCCCAATCGAACCGAACTCTCATACCACTGGGATCTCTGTCCCTAGGATTCTTAGAAATCCCAATCAAACCGAACTCTCCTACCACTGGGATCTCTGTCCCTAGGATTCTTAGAATTCCCAATCGAACCGAACTCTCATACCACTGGGATCTCTGTGCCTAGGATTCTTAGAATTCCCAATCGAACCAAACTCTCATACCACTGGGATCTCTGTCCCTAGGATTCTTAGAAATCCCAATCGAACCAAACTCTCACACCACTGGGATCTCTGTCCCTAGGATTCTTAGAAATCCCAATCGAACCAAACTCTCATATCACTGGGATCTCTGTCCCTAGGATTCTTAGAAATCTCAATCGAACCAAACTCTCATACCACTGGGATCTCTGTCCCTAGGATTCTTAGAAATCCCAATCGAACCAAACTCTCATACCACTGGGATCTCTGTCCCTAGGATTCTTAGAATTCCCAATCGAACCGAACTCTCATACCACTGGGATCTCTGTCCCTAGGATTCTTAGAATTCCCAATCGAACCGAACTCTCATACCACTGGGATCTCTGTCCCTAGGATTCTTAGAATTCCCAATCGAACCAAACTCTCATACCACTGGGATCTCTGTCCCTAGGATTCTTAGAATTCCCAATCGAACCAAACTCTCATACCACTGGGATCTCTGTCCCTAGGATTCTTAGAAATCCCAATCGAACCGAACTCTCATACCACTGGGATCTCTGTCCCTAGGATTCTTAGAATTCCCAATCGAACCGAACTCTCATACCACTGGGATCTCTGTCCCTAGGATTCTTAGAATTCCCAATCGAACCAAACTCTCATACCACTGGGATCTCTGTCCCTAGGATTCTTAGAATTCCCAATCGAACCAAATTCTCATACCACTGGGATCTCTGTCCCTAGGATTCTTAGAATTCCCAATCGAACCAAACTCTCATACCACTGGGATCTCTGTCCCTAGGATTCTTAGAATTCCCAATCGAACCAAACTCTCATACCACTGGGATCTCTGTCCCTAGGATTCTTAGAAATCCCAATCGAACCGAACTCTCATACCACTGGGATCTCTGTCCCTAGGATTCTTAGAATTCCCAATCGAACCGAACTCTCATACCACTGGGATCTCTGTCCCTAGGATTCTTAGAATTCCCAATCGAACCAAACTCTCATACCACTGGGATCTCTGTCCCTAGGATTCTTAGAATTCCCAATCGAACCAAACTCTCATACCACTGGGATCGCAGAAAGGCCACTGTTCTTCCAACAGCCACCAAATGCAATGGTACTTTGGAAACAGTCGGCCTGCCTTCTAGACCAACTCAATTCGTACCTAGACGAATCTTCTCACTCGATGTGATCAAATCTCGATCTCATTTTGTTTACAGGGTGTCCCCCAATTGCACCAATGAGCACAAGTGCAAGGCTCTAGGTGTATGATGGGATAACCACCCTGTAAACACTCTCTCTCTCTCCGAATCTCTCGAATCCTTTGTGCATTGTCTTTTATATCTTATTTACTTAGCTCTAGAAACAAACATGGCTGACCAGTGGTCCTCAACAGTTGGCTGGTTAGCCCTGACTCTCATTTGTTCCCACCTAATCTAGAATCCCATTGGTTGTACAAACCATAAGTCATTATCTCTTTTAATGTAACAGCCTGTTGTGTGCGTTCTTAAGGAAGTGATAGTCAAACTGTATAAAGCATTAGTTAGACCTAGATTGGAGTACTGTGTACAGGTGTGGAGTCCTTATCAGAGAGGGGATATAGACATGCTGGAGAGAATACAAAAAAGAGCGACAAAGCTGATAGTGGGATTCCAGAATTACAGTTATGAAGAAAGATTAAAAAGAACTGGCCTTCAGTGTCTAGAAGAGAGAAGAATTGGTGGTTACTTAATACAGGTTTATAAGATGATCAGAGGAATGGATAAAGTGGACTATAACAAGTTTTTTAAAGTACAACCACCAACAAGGACAAGAGGGCACAGCTACAAGTTGACTAAGGAGAGGTCCAGATTAGATATTAGGAAGTATTTCTTTAGCCAGAGAGTAGTGAATGCTTGGAATGCATTGCCAAGTGAGGTGGTGGAGGCTGGGACGGTCAATGCATTTAAGAACAGATTGGATGCGTACAGCTTCTAGAGGAAGGTGTTGTAAATGGAACTGGTTGTATATAGACTCTGCAGAGTCTTCTAAACCAGTATAAAGACGTTAAGTTAAGTTATTTTCAATTAAGACCCAAATCAATTTGGTCAGAAACCAGAATTTGTCAAACCGACACCCACTTCAAAATTAGCCAAGTTTCTCACGTTTTATGTGAATTTTTACCTGTTGCTTTGCACTGACCATAGGTTTGGTGTTAGGACTGGAGTTTGACCCCTGCTTGTCCAACAACATTCAGGCAACCTTTGATTCTTAGAGTCAACAGCCCAATCTCCCCTGCCCTAAATGCTCATGCTCCACAGGGAGCAGAGCTGGAAATGTCACAACTGCGCCCTCTGTGGATCCATCTGTGTATATGTGAGTCCAGTCCATAGGGCTGTATTTTCTTAGTCATTCATTACCTGAGCTAGGGTTTTTAGTGGATGGCGTGGCAATTGTCTTCTTTTATTTCTGGGATCTTTGTGGCCCTTAAGATGTTTTCATGGCAATAATTTGGCTTCTCATAGTCAGTCAGCATTTCTATTTTTGTGCATTGCTTTGGGAGAAGGTTTTCATAGTGGCAATGCAAGTGTTTTGAGTTGTGTAAAATCTGGTTCTCTTTAGCCGGTTTTTTGGGTCAGTTTTCTTTTAAGTTAGCTTGCAAAGGATGATTTGGCATGCGTTTCAGCTTCTCGCTGTGCACAAGCACCTTGTCATCTCATGTGCTGTCAAGGGAGCGTAGTTTAGTATGCTTTTCCATTGCTTAGATTGGGGTTGTCTTCATTCTCCCTGTGATTGCAGATCACCCAAGCAAACACCAAAACATATCCTCCAGTATTACCCCACTTATACATACTAAAAAGAGGAGCAGTCGGGCCAGGGAAGCGAGTATGCTTGAAAAGATGTGAAGAACCAGTGAAGCCCTGAACTGCAGTCTCTTCACTAAGCTAGATGAATATCATCTTTGATCAAAGAAGAAGAAAAGGATTGTATAGTGGACATCCTATCACAGGATGCATTTAACGCTACAGATAGTTAACATATAACAGTTCATTTTGTTTCTGTACAATTTTTTAAAAAGAGAAAGTGCAAAAAAAAATGTATGTATTAGGAGATTAATGAAGTTGCTTTTGCTTTTTCATATATTTATATTTTGTTCTCTTTTTCTGTGTTGTTTTATACATGTTTATAAAATTCACATTTCTTTTAATTTAATTATTTACAACTTGATTGGCATATACACAGCATTAAATTAACAGCTGAGAAATGAAAGCTGAATTCATAACTTCACTTACTGCTTTCATAATTTCACTTACTTATTTCAGTTAAAGGAGCTGTACACTTTATTAAATGAAAACTACGTAGAGGATAATGATAATGTGTTTCGGTTTGACTACTCACCTGAATTTTTACAATGGTATGAGTTAGCATGTTTTAGTTAGTTTTTTTTTTATTTTTTTTTTTTTAAACCTTTGGCCACACGCGTTGATCCCAGCATGCATAAGCAGCTGGCAATTTAATGACAAACAGAGAGTGTGGAGATCTCTACCTCAGCTTTGAAGCCTAGACTAGCTTCAGGGTCATTAGTAAAACATACTGAACCCTCTTTACATCCTTGTTGTACTTCTCAAAAGGGGCTGTCTTCCGCAGCCTGACCAACCAGTGTGAGCTTACTGTGAAGCCTAGCACTGCACTACATCCAGGAAGACTCAGGTCCACCTTCTTTAGTATGTCTCAGGATATAAGGAGAGTGAAAGAGGAGCAAAGATTAAAGAATAGTAACTGTAACCTGCCAGTCAAATCATAAGAGGCAACTAAGCAGAGTTGGGCATAGGACTTACTATTCCATCCTGTAGAAACTTTAAGCCACAAAAGCAATACAAAAAACAAACAATAAACCACTGTTATCAGAGACTAGAGCAGAACTAGGAAAACGCCAGAGATCCTCAACAATAGCGCTCGAGTGGCTACCCTCCCATTGCGGAATGACAGGAAACAAGAGAGCTGACGATCTAGCAAAAGATGGCAGCAAAAAGGCACAATTTAATCATCGAGTACCATACAGAGAGATCAAGAACATCATAAGAAATCAGTATATACACCAATGGAGAGAAGACAGAAACATAAGCAGTACACCAGACCAAATTTACCAACTCAAAAGAAATCAACAAACTACCTTATTTCGCCTGAGAACTGGACACTGAAGACTACTAGAACATCTATACCGAATAAAGATCTCACACACCGATGTATGTCCAAATGCCAGAATCCTGAACACTCTCTACAGGAATGCCCACTCAATTGGGAAATGAGATACCAGACATGGCCAGAGGGTGTGGAGCTGAGACAAAGGTTGTGGCGCAGCTGCTCCGACCTGGTGAAGACTACAGACTTCATCATGGTGACTGGCCTGCAGATATGGCATGACCAAAAGATCCTGAACAAAAACTTCAACAGATTCAGACAGGTGAACATTTCATGACTTGGCATGTACTTTTCTAAGATCTATGCTCCACAGGGAACTCAAAAGAATGTTTTAATCGATCGATTGATTGATTGATTGAATGTAAACCTCGGCCATGGAAACATCACCAAAAATGAGTAACTCGGCATGGGTAGTTTCCAACAACAACAACCTTAGCTATAGTATCCCGCTTCGATACAGACACCCCTTACATCCTTATAGTGACAGAAAGGCTTCTGTCAAGAACGAGTACAATGTCCACAGATACCATAGACTGAGAATTCTTGCTTACACCTTCAGGTGTAGACAAATTGTTTAAAAACTTGTCAGGTTGAATGGTATCATGGTTGCTGGTGAGACTGCTGATCTGGTACCCATGTCTTCAGCACCTGTTCTATGGTGGAATGTGCTGCATCTTTCCTCTTGCTTAGGGTTTTGTCTTCGCCTAACCTCATTTGCTGTCCCATCTTACCTCCTGCTGTAGTTGGAATTTCAACCTTTGACAAGATTGCTTGATATAACAGGGTTCGTCAATGTGTAGGTATGGTGGACCATCCATCATCGCCGATGAGGACCATCAACATCATCACATGCCATGATGAAACCTTGAGTATGTGTGTGCGTTCATGAATGATCAAGCCAATTTGAGCCTTTAAAGATCTTTGACATGACTGGCAAAGGTAGACCACAGTTCTCTGATATTTCTGATATTTTCTTTGCTCTAGACTTCCTGATTTCACATCTATCTTGGGCAACCTGGATACGAAGATCCTCGCTGAGTTCAACACCGTTTGTGACCGCACTCTTCCACATTGAGTGATTTTGAGGCAGGTGTTAATGTCTATTTGACAGCACTTAATGAACATCAGGAGCGAGATGTAACAGCAGCCTACCAGGCGCTCAACACACCTTGTAAATATAATAAAAAAACATAGCAAATGAGAAGAAGAACCTTCAGGTCTGATATTGATCACCAAAGCATTTGGTCATGCACACAACCAAACATGCTATAAAAGGTTGATACAAAGGGTTGTGCATGAAGCTAGCAACCTTGTTATTTAAAACATAGCCCTACACAAATCAACATAGTAAGAGCACAATCAGTGCTTTGGTACAACTTTCCTGCAAGTACACTTGTAGCAGTGTGATAACCACAACCTTGTAATAGAAATGAATGAAGGAGGAACACAAATGTGATGAAGATAACAGTGTTAACAGTGGAAAATACTTTTCTGTTTTGTATTAGTCAACTACTAGCTAATAATTAACAAATGCATTTTGTTGTTTTCATCATTTTCTGGATGTAAAAAAGTATTTCAGTTAGAGCATTTGTTATTTTGAGGGAAATCTTTTCAAAGTGGTGAATATCTTTTATGCAGCTATCATGAAGGAAAGATTACCTAGTTGGCCTAAGTTTTCTGAAAAATCTGGCTTTTTGCAACAGTGAAAAGTTCCCAGAAGTAGATGTTATGTTAAAATAAAGTATAGTTAATTGTTTTGTGTCTCCTCTAGGGCTCTACAGCCTCCTGGCTGGTTGAAGAATTGGCATTGTGGAGTCCGTGTGATCACAAGCAAGAATCTTATAGGATTTATTAGTGCCATACCAATACATATAAAAATTTATGACAGGTAATCTTCATGTTTAAGAGTGGGTGGCTGAGCAGGTGGCTGATTGCTTTGGATTCCAGTCTTCTGATCAAGAGGCATAGGTTCAAAACCCTGGTAAGAGATACTTTGATTTTTTCTCAGGGTGAAATAAAAATCTGGCCTGCACACTGTATGATGACTGCAAAGCTGAATAAACTTTATTCCCTAGCCCTATAAATTTCCACTATGGTCCCCAGTAATGGAATAATATATGCTGCAATCATAGTTTAATCGTCATATTTATTTTTACATTTTGTGCTTCAACTTTTCCTTATCAATCCTGACGGTGCTTGAGAACTCTGCAGTGTTCTTCCAACAAAATGTGTGTGTGTGTGCTGTCCTTTTTAGTTCCTTCGAACGAGTTAACATACTCAGTTCGCAATCTCTTCGGATCATCTTATCTGTGCCTTTCTGCTCTTCTTGTGGCAGGACCGCTTGTACTAATAGACGAAGCAACAGGAAATGTATCTCTGGTGATCTTCTTTGGCATTCGTCCTGAAAAGGAGGTTGTGTTGAAGCTTACAGCAAGGCTGCAATGTCTGCACCTTTCAGTTCAAAACATCTGGTTTCAGCACAGCATTTTTGGAACCAGGTTTGCCTTCCATTTTAAATACATATTCTCTTACCCAGGCTGTATTGTTGCAGTCTGTTTCTAGGGCCACCACTTAGTGGGGAAAAGTCTTAGTTGGCTGTAGTTCGCTCACCCTGATACAAGACAGGGCAGCTGTGTGTCCCTGGCTGTAGTCAGCTCATTTACTGCTGCATCATCAGTCCCTGTAGGGATTAATGGCTAGATTCTTTAGACTAATAAGACCCATTAACTTTGGAAACCATCTCATCTAGGAGAAGGACGTCTCTTAACACCAACTATCTTGCAGAACGAACTCTCATAACTTAAAACTTAACTGAACTTAACTTCATTATACTGGTTTAGAAGGCTCTACAGAGTCTGTATGCAACCAGTTTATTTCACTCCATGGATACTCAAACCACTGTGAGCATCCAAACTATTTTTGAATGCATTAACTGACTCTACTTGCACTACATCCTGAGTCAATGCATTCTAAGAATTCACCACTCTCTGACTAAAAAAATATCTAATCTAGACCTGTCTTTAAATCATTTGTAGCTGTGTCCTCTTCTTGTAGATGGTCATACATGGTATAAAAACTTGGTATAGTCTAATTTATCCTTTCCATTTATTAATTTACACACTTGTATTCAGTTACCTTGAATTCTTCTTTGTTTGAGGCACTGAAGACCAGTTTTTTTAGTCTTTCCTCATAATTATAATTTTGAAACCCCATGAAAATGTTTGTAGCTCTTCTTTGTATACTTTCCAGCATTTTTATATCCACTGTATGATATGGACTCTACACCTGAACACAGTACTCTAATTTAGGTGTCACTAATGGTTTAAATAGTTTAACAATTACTTCCTTGCTCTTATGTGAAATGTTTCTTTTTGTCATGCCAAACATGGCATTAGCCTTTTTCACTGCCACCTAGAATTTCCTCCTGTATGATCTATTATAACTCTTAGGTCTCTTTCCTGTTATTGTCCTAATGTTGTTCTCTCCCATTCTATAATTATATTCATTATTGGATTTTCCCATGTGGATGACTGTACATTTTTCTACATTAAACTCCATCTGCCAGCTCTCAGACCATTTTTTAATTTTATCATATCAGAAGCCACACAGAAGCTTGCCTGAAATTCTTTTTTTGTGGTTTTTTTGGTGTTTGCCTTATTTCTCTAATACCCAAGGCGATATGTGTTGCACTGTGGTTTTTATTTTGTACCTGTCGGCCCGGCACATCAGACTTCAGCATGCATTTTATGTAAGAGTCTGCTTCCTCCTGCATTTTCTAAGGGATTGCTTCCAGTAACGGCCGGTGCTGTGATGGAGATCAAACCCAGCACTTTCGGATTGTGAGCCGTGTCACTTAACCACTAGCCCACGCCATCCCCCGCTTACCATATAATACACCAAAAATTAACTGCCATAGAGGAAAACAGATTTTCTGTTTTTGTTGAGCAGTTTAATGTTGTTTTTCTATACTACTAGGATTTTACTTAATATAACTTATATGTTCTGTTCATGTGATACCGGGGTCTGAAAGAGTAGTATAGAATAATAACGCTAGCCTGCCAGTCATATAGTATGAGAGACTAAGAAGAAGGGGTGGGCATGGGGTAAGCTAATTCATCCTGTGGAAACTATAAACCACAATTAAAAGATAAGATAATCTCTGCACCCCAAGTTAGAAGGTAATACAGGAATGACAAAGTCAGGTCTTAACTTATTGCTTCACTTAGTCACTTCTCTGTGACCTCTCTGGGGGTGTAAAGATATTTTTTATACTGACAATCTTGTGTGCAGACACAATCAGGTGATTAACCTACTGTGTCTTTGCATGATGGAGGGCCTCTCCATTTTGGTCTTCATGTTGGCCACCATTGAGTAGGAATTTTTTACGGACAGTGGCTAACAGCCTGCTCTTTTCAATTTTCAACCTCCAACAGTTCTTGGGATGCACTTGGGACCTCCAAGTTCTCCATCTATCTCCAATAGGACTAGATGAGACTAAGAGACCCTTGAAACTTGCAGGCTTAGAATCGTCCACTGTTTCTTGGATTTCATGTTTTAACCATTTAATGGAAAAAAAAGAAAACTTATAATTACTGCTTCAGATGCACCGCTGTAATCACTTTCACTTCTGTTTCAGTTCTAAAAAAATGGTAGAGATTAATTTTCTCTGTGTTCACAAGAAACTTCGTGCTAAACGTATAGCACCATTGCTCATCCAAGAGATAACTCGACGTGTCCATGAGCTGGGGCTGTTCCAGGCAGTTTATACAGCAGGTGTTGTGCTACCCAAACCAGTGACCACTTGCAGGTAAACAACATGAGCACAGGTAGGTTAAACTTGCACATGAAACAAATTGTGCTTAACTGTATGAATTGACAAAGAATATTCTTTCTGCAAAACATTCAGCTTGACAAGTAAATGACACAAGGTACAGCTAGCTAAAGGTCTGAGATATTCCTTCTAAATGAAAACAGTCACAAATGTATTAGTAGAGCAAGTCCATATTTTACATCAAGACTAATTTGAAAAGTATTTCTCCCTTTGCCAATTATGAGTTTAGATTTCTGCCTGTTTGTATTATAACAATTTGTTTTAATTTACCAAAATATTTATAGAAAAAGGTTTTGTTACTCATTTTTATGGTTCATCAGTGGGAACATAGTTGTTCTTTGCTGATAGTTTAAATAAATTGATTAATTTAAATATTTGGAGTTCTCAGTCAGTGACTTTGTGGAGAAATAAAAAGAGATACACTTTAACATAATTTATAATGTGTAAAGAGCGTTATTTTTTTTAGAGCTCTCCTTGTTTGATTAGTAGAGCGTTTAGATTGTATTTCTCAGTCGTCTAAGTGGCAAGGTTGTAACTTGATCATTGCACTTTCCAGTTTACCTTACTAGAGAACTGTTTAACTCTGCTCTGAGCTAGGGAAGACAAGTCAACAAGTTTAAGAACTGCACAATCCATTCAACAAAGTCAAAGACTTAGCATGACGAGCTCTAAAGCTTCCATTCTTTGCAACACAATCTGCTATTGAACAAACATAGCCACTTTTAAGGTTCACATATCAGACTGCTTAGTTATCTTTTTGCTCTGTTGTGACAAACATTATCTTCAGAATCCTGTCCTGACCAGATACTGGCACAGATCCTTGAACCCCAGCAAGCTGATTGAGGTGAAGTTTTCTACCTTAAGCAGAAAAATGACTATGGAGCAAACTTTAGAGCTTTACAAACTTCCTGAGGTAAGATAGGCTTCTTTGATTTACTTTCTTTATTTCTGCGATCAATGCTTTTTTATATATATAAAGTTTTCCTTCCTTTCCATACAATGTATTTGAAAAACACTGTCTAAAACAGTGTTTCTCAAATGGTGTACAGTATCACATTCTGCCATGTCAATCTAAGTGTGCAATACAGCATTTGTAAATTTATTATATAAGGCATTATTATATGATCACACAAAGTAAAAGTGTTCACACCGCTTGAAAAATGTATCAGAGATTAATTTCTTTATTCAAATATAACCTCAAATTAGTGTTTGTAATGTCCTTTAAAAAAACTGGATTTTAAACTATATTTACTGTACTTTCTTTTAAGCTTAGGATCAAAGTGTAATTAATTCTTCGTGAACATTGCTGCCAGTAAAAAGTTATTTCTTGGTGAACTTCACTGCCAGTAAAATGTTAGTTTTAGGTGAATTTTATTGTCAGTAAAATAGTTAGTTGTTTTTTAATCTTACTGTCAGTAAAATGTTCTTTCTTTGTGAATTTTACTGCCAATAAAAGGTTAGTTCTTGATTAACTTTCAGGTCAAGTCAGGTCATCCCATAACCAGTGAGGTTGTTGGGACACACATGAAGACATCCTCACACTGCATGCCACCTTTCTCTGTCAGCGGCCACTGTGTGTTCCACTTCTGGTCAGAAATTGATCCATTCTTTTATGTTGTCCTCCCACCTCTTTGGGACGGCCTCTTTATCGTCTGCCTTGCACCTTTCCATGTAGTATCATACTTGCAAAACCATTTGGTCTCGATATGTGACCGTACCCAGCGGATTTACTTCTTTTGACAGTTGCCAAGAGGTCTTCAAAAGGCTCTATTCCTGTTGTAATTATATCTCGTATTTCCTCATTTGTAACTCGATCTTTGTACATGACGTTTAAAAGTCTTTAGAAACATCTTATCTCCATGGCCTGTATCCTGAAGGTCAACTGTAACTGTCCATGTCTCACAAGCATAAAGAAATATTGACAGAAACAATGTATGCATTAATCTGATTTTCATGCATAGTGCTAACCGTTTATCTTGCCAGATTTTGTTAAGCGGTGCAAGCGCCGCTATTGTCTGTGCTATTCTGGCCAACACCTCACATTTTGATCCTTCATCACTGACAATCAAACCCAGATATTTAAAACGGTCAACCACTTTGAGTTCCTGGCCATTAGCTTTTATCCTACTGTTGAAGCCCTCGGTATTGTTGGTGATTAATTTAATTTTTCCAGCGTTTATCTCTATACAATAGTTGAGAGCTGTTTCATCGAGCCTTATGACCCATTCCTGGAGTTCTGCTTCTCAACCCGCCAACCTGTCAATGTCATCTGCAAAACGAATGTTGGTAATCGTTCAGCCACCTATCTTGACTGTACCAACGTGACCTCCAAGTGCCTCACTCATTATTCCCTCAGGGAATATATTGAAAAGAGTTGGAGAGAGTGTACAACCCTATCTCACACTAACTGATGAGCAAAACCAGTCCTTGTGCCTTCCATTCACAAGAACTGCACTGGACGCCTTGTCATATAGGTGTTCAAGGACCTTTATAATATTTCAATTGATTTTATACATCCTCATGGTTGCCCATAGCGCTTTACGACATACCTTATCAAACGCCTTCTTAAAATTAACAAGCACATGATACAGTATTTGCTGCTGTTCTAAATATTTCTCGCTTAGGAGTCTTAAATTAAATATCTGTTCTGTAGTGCTTCTTCCCTGTCTGAGCCCTGCTTGCTTCACAGCAATGATGTTCTCTGCTTGGGGTTTCGAGCGGTCAAGGATTAATCTAAGCATGACTTTGCTAGTGTGGCTAATAAGGCTTATTGTTCTGTAATTTTGGCACAGCTTTAGGTTTCCAGACTTAGGTAATGGTATAACTATTGATTTTGTCCATAAGTTTTGCCAGTTTACTGTCGCCCATATTTTGTTACAGATGTGCGCCAGGTCTTCCACTACCTCCCCACCGCCTGTAAGAGCTCTGCTGGCATGTTGTCCATGCCGGCCGCCTTCCCTCTTCTCAATGTCTTTACCCCTGCAGCTACCTCTTCCTTTGTTATCAGTTTGTGTCTCTATAGTTGTTGGTGTTGGAGGGATTGTTTTCTCAGGTTCGTTCCATCCCTGATAGTTGTATAACTTGGAACAGTACTCTGTCCATCATGCCAATACGTCATTGTCCTCAATAAGGCACTTGCTGCTTTTATCCTGGATCATAAAGTTCCTGCCTTGTCTTGGTGTTACCAGTTCTCTGACCACCTTGTATGCTCCTTTAGCATAATTTCTGTCTAATCTCTCTTCGATGTTTGTATATTGCTCACATATCCACGCTTCTTTCGTCTCTCTCATCTTTTGTTGTATCGCTTTTTTGACCTCTTTATATCTTCGTACCTCATCGGGTGCATGTTTTTGGTTTTCAACTTTAATGCCAATAAAATGTAAGCTGTCACTGCCATTCATGCAACCACAAGTCAACAATTATAAATACATATTCCTCACACAACTGTCTCAATGGCTAATTATTTCCATCGTATAGCAACCCAGAACACCAGGTTTCAGAGAGCTGACTCTATCTGATGTTCCTGAAGCAAATAAGCTGCTCTCTAAGGTACATAATTCAAGATGTAAACTTTACTTTATTATGTTAAATCTACCAAAGATAAATGAATGTTGTTGCTGTTTAATGCCCACTATGAGTAAGTTTACTCTTTTGTGCGCTCTGAAAAGGACGTTAAGTGGTGGGTTATAGCTTTCCATACATCCCGAGCATGCTGATGAAGGTAGACCGTAGTCCTCCACACGGTTGTGCTATGCTTGGCTTCATTTGTATGGCGCTCACTACTACAAGGATCACATTCTTCCACATCTTGTCAGCCAGTAAAGGAGTGAAGTAATAATGAAGAGGAAATTAGTATTTAATAACTGTAGGCACCTTTTATTGGTTCCATTATTGGAAAGAAAAGTATAACACACATGAGAGAATTGGTATATAAAAATAAACAAAGCAAAAGCAGAGATAATGAAAGTCAGCAGAACAGAAAAGTGACTCCATGTTTGGATAAAAAAACACACAACTCCCATTAAGTTAGAGAATTCAGATACCTGGGAAGCTTGTTCACAGAGAATTCAGATATCTGGGTGTTTGTTCACAGAGAATTCAGATATCTGGGAAGCCTGCTCACGAATATCGGCTGAATGAACAGGGAGAAAGCTACATGAACTCAAACAGAACATGCAGTAACATAATATAAGTTATCACCATTTCTAACGCATCTAAATGTGCTAATCAAGGCAAAAAGACATCAATGAATAACAGTATATTCATATCAACTCTCTGTTATCAGTGTTGGACATAGACTCTGATCAAACACATGTGAAATGAGATGCCTGCAAAAAGTCATCAAGGTCACTAGAAGACAGTCAGAAATGAAGAAATCTGACAGTAAGTAGAAGCAGTACCATGCATGCACATATAGACAGATAATTCAATGGTTTGGTCAGATGACAAGAATGTCTCCCAAACTACTCATCATGTGAGCCTATAACAGCACAGGGCAAGGCTTCAGAGCAAGAAGAAGCCCAAGAAAAAAAAATGGATTGATGGTGTTAAGAAACACTTTAGAGGCACTGTGTCCATGCAATTTAGCTTAGAAAATAGAAATCAAAGAGAAAAGGTAAACTCTAAAATATCATGCTGAAACTGTATGGGTCAGGCTTAAAGGTGCAGATATCACAATCTCATGGTAAACTATGGCACATAATCTTTTTCAGGGTGAATGCAAAAGAAGAAGAAGATGAAGAAAGCTATTTGAACAAATATTATAGTTAAAACTAAATTAATTGAGTTCATATAGGATTAATAAATTTAAAGTCAAAGAATTATATATCAAACGAAGCATTCAATAAAAAATACATATTGCAAAAATCCCAAAAATAGAAATACTGTGCTCAAATAAAATTATCACTTAATTTGTATTCTTTTCAAATTTTTGTGTCACCCAATTAATATGGCTTGGCTTGGCTTCGTTCGTTCTCAATCTCCGGCTACAAAACCATAATAGGGCTTAAGTAGCAGAATGTAGTCCAGAGAACGGAATACGTTGTGTCGTAGTTTACAGCTTGACTGCGATATTTGCACCTTTCGGTCCAACATATCTGACTTCAGCAAGCATATTTTTAGTACCGGGTTAGCATTCCCTCTTTGAGCCCTTATCCTTAGCCAGTCTGCAGCCTGTTATCCAGGATCTTCGTGTGGAGGTGTAGAAGGGTCTTGGCAGCTCTGTTTCGCTGGCCCTGACGCTAGCAGTCAGCTATGGGTCGCTGACCACTGCAGCTCATGCGCGGCTCAGCATCTTGATCCCACCCAATTAATATAATTTGTTATTTCACTTTCACCTGATTCCTTTCAGCATCATTGTTTAATTCATATTCATGATCATTGATCTAATCTAGCACAAAGTCATCTATCTGTACTTGAAGCACAGATTCTATTGCCTGGAAAGATGTATCTTAAAAAAATTATCAAAAACACTAACACTGAATGTGTTTTGCATACCCTTCATTATCCTAAAGTTGTGCATATGAAGTGTGTATGAAAGAAAGGTCTGGCTAAATAGCATAACATTTTTTGCTCTGCAACAAATGTTAAGGCGGAAATTATGACCAGAAAGAGAAAAGTGAAGAGTGTCGTCAAAGAATACTTGGTAAAAAATAATGAAACTCAAGATGTCAATCCAAAATTGAAATAATTTGAAAGTGACCTTTGCAGTTCTCTTTTTTTTAAAGGCAACAAGAATAGATAAATCAAAGTCTAGAAGCAGAAATATTTACTACTTTTCCAATTTTAATTCTTCAGAAAAAAGGAATGGTTACTTTTTGGGCCATCTTCTTAAGATTCGCTATGATGCCTCAGATTCCCTGGGTTCCTCTCCAGCTGTTCTTTGCTGAGTGTCCTTTAGCCTTCTCTCTTTTTTCTATCACTGTGGCTTCCATTCCAGAGCATGCTTGGTTAAATTGTTAGTTTGTATATATAGGTTATGTCCTCTCCATCTTCACTTACTCTAGAATTATCTCCAGCTGTATTGGTTGTTTCCTTGTTTTTTTTTAAGGAAGCATAAATTACAAATTATTTGTTTTACTCACATAATATAATACCATTATTGCCTAACTAAAATTGTGTTTTTATGAGATAGTGGCTTCACATTTCTTTAAATGTAAATGTAATCTCTGCATTGTCATATATTTTTTATCAATTGCATATCTATGCATTTTCAAAGTTGATCATTTTTTTAATTTTTCAGTTCTTGCAAGGCTATGACCTGGCTCCCTTGTTCACTGAAGAAGACTTTAGTCATTGGTTTATACCAAGACCAAACATCGTAAGCAGTTTTGTTGTTGAGGTAAGAAACCATGTCGAATTAGGTCAAAGTTATCATTTGGAACTCTAAACTTGAATATTGTCAGATAACATTGCTATTGGTTGGTGCCCTTGCTGAAGCTGTTGTCAGATATGCAAGGATACAGATACTACTGAGGTGCGTGTTGGTGTGTGTGTGTGTGTGGGGAGGGGGGGGGGGGGGGAGCCTCAGACAAAAAAAGTTTACTTGCCACTTATTCAATACATGACAGTCATTCAATCTCCTTGACACTCTTTGGTGTTTAGCTCTAAGATCACATGATTCCATCAATTTCACATGTGTTCTAATCTACCAATTTAGTTGACATAGCATCTCTCATCTGTTCATTTCTCTGTATTGCCCTTTCCCTGCATGTTCAATGCTATTACCTAATTAATTCTGCTGGCAGCTAGTCTCTCAATCCATCACTGTTTACCGTTTTCTAATCTATTACAATTTTTTGTTTTTGTCCAGAGGTCTGAGAGCAAAGAGTAATAAGGGTCAGGTGAAATATACTTATCAAGATCCCCAACTCACATACTCATTCAAGTTCTTGTAAACGATCTGTGTCACAGCAGTCTGGTCAATGAGGGGGGCATCGAGGCTGCAATTCTTATAGTGGTGAGCTTACTAAGGAGTCTCACATCCATGGTCCACCTTTCTTAGTACATTTCCGGATTTAAGAAAAGTATCTATAACCCACTGCCAAATAAAAATCGCCAAGAACTAGTTGTAGCTTATAGATACCAGGAAATACATTTTTAGTCAGAGAGTGGTGAATACTTGAAATGCATTGTCACAGGAAATAGTGGAGGCAGAGTCAATTAACAGATTCAAGAATAAATTGGATGTGCATAGATATTTTAAAATTAAGTGAATGTAAAAGAAACTGGTTGTATACAAACTCTGCAGAGTCTTCTAAACCAGTGAGTAGAGTGAAGAATTTGTGCATTGGAGACCAGATGTCTACGTTGAATTCTCAGCATTTCGTATCTAGACCACGTCACGAATTAGACAATTCAGGACACCATTAAAAGAGAGGTCGGCCAATATAAACACCTGTTGAGTATGGTAAAAATACACAAGCTCACATGGTATGAGCATGTTTCAAGATTGTCTGGGTTAATCAAAACGGTCCTGCAAAGTACTGTGCCTGGAAAGCATAAGAGAGGGAGGCAGAAAAAGAGATGGGAAGACAACATCAGAGAGTGGATGGAAAAGTCCATAGCTACAACAAATATTCTAGCACAAAAATCAAGTGAAGTGGCGGGAACTGGTCCAACAATCTGCAGAATTGGTGCCTGGAGTGGCGGGAACTGGTCCAACAATCTGCAGAATTGGTGCCCCAATAACTTTTCAGGTTATGAGACTGATCATGATGATAATGAAGAGCTAACCGAACTTGGCATGAGCAGCTTCGAATAACAACATATCTGAAGGTCTTCCTTTCTCACTTTCTCCACTCAACCAGTTCTAAGATTATGTTGTTACTTTGTTGTTCTTCTACTATTGTGTAGTGTGGATGTCTTCATTGTTTATTTCATGTGGCTGATAGTTTCTAGAGGATGGAGTAGCCTGTCCAATGTTCTTCTTACATAGTTGTTGCCAATGACATGCTTGGCAGATTACTGTGAAATAATTCTTTGCTGCTCTTTCAGATCTTGGTAATGCACTGCCATTTTAGGATCCTACTTGTGCATTTGTTAATGGATGTCGCTATTTCATTTTCTGTGTTTTCACAATGCAGCGCTAGTCAAGTTTACAAATTTGATGAGGAACAAAGGAACTTACTACCTATTGAATTTTCTCCTCTTCTATCCTTATTGTCCAAATCAATTCGTGCTCAGCTATTTATTTTTGATTAATTTTTTCTGATAGTTGGTTGTAGTGGCTTTTCTTATGTTCCAGAGCACACTAAAGAAAGTGGTCCTTGGCCCTCTTGGTTGTAGTGCAATAGGTTCACCATACTTAATTTCCGTGTCAAAGCACCATGTTATATATCTTGCATCCAGTTTTCAGCGACATGGATTGCCTTGCCATTTGCCTCCAGCATGTCGCACCTATTGCATATTTCCTGGAGGTTGGGGAAGGTCATCAGGTGGTTTGGGTCCTGTATTACACCACAATCACATGTGTCATCATCCATGTATCCCCTTCACTTCATATTCCTCTTGCACTGGGATACACCAGTTCGGAGTCTGTTCAGCGACTTCCATGTTGTGTATGGTAGATGGTGTCCAGGAGCAGGTTTCTCCCGAAGTTTCATCTCTGGGGCCTGAACCAATTTGTGCCACCTCGACTTTCAGGGTTTGTTCTGTATTGTTCACCATTACAAATAATCATGGTGATGATCCTAACCTCGTTGGTCAGGCATTTCCAAAATAGCCAATTTTCATCTGCATGGTGCGGATGAGAAATCAGAGTCTTGGGCAGCAAGTTTCACCTGGTCCTTATATGACATAGGAGACTTGGTCAATATGTTGCACCTGACCCTGATGGGATGTAAGAGACTTGGTCAGCATGTTGTATTTGGCCCTGATGTGAGGTGTGAGACATGGTCAAGTGTGAGGTGTGAGATCTGGTCAGTATATTTCACCTGGTCCTGATGTGAGGTGGGTGAACTTGGTCAGTACGTACTCTGATGCGAGTGACTTAAGACCCCTCTTAGGTGTAGAGATTTGCCATAGAAAACCTCAGACTATTCTATCTGCTGTCTTATTACAGGCCTGGTTTCAGTATAGAGGTTTGCCAGAGAGAATGTCAGACTATTCTATCTGCTGTCTTACTACATGCCTGGTTTCAGTATAGAGGTTTGCCAAAGAGAATGTCAGACTGTTCTATTTGCTGTCTTACTACAGGCCTGGTTTCAGTATAGAGGTTTGCCAAAGAGAATGTCAGACTGTTCTATTTGCTGTCTTACTACATGCCTGGTTTCAGTAAAGAGGTTTGCCAAAGAGAAGTCAGACTGTTCTATTTGCTGTCTTATTACAGGCCTGGTTTCAGTACAGAGGTTTGCCAGAGAGAATGCCAGACTGTTCTATTTGCTGTCTTACTACAGGCCTGTTTTCAGTATAGAGGTTTGCCAAAGAGAATGTCAGACTGTTCTATTTGCTGTCTTACTACAGGCCTGGTTCCAGTATAGAGGTTTGCCAAAGAGAATGTCAGACTGTTCTATTTGCTGTCTTACTACAGGCCTGGTTTCAGTATAGTCCTCATTTGTTTGGTTTTTCAAAGACTGTCTTACTCTATGATCTCAGTGGATTCTGAGTTATTCTGGGATTCTGGACCTCTGGCTCATGGCTTCCCAAGATTGTTGTGTAAGCAAGATTTCTTTCATTCTACAGACATGACCAAACCACCATAATTGAGATTGACCCACTCCAGTTTGTAGTGATTGTTTATCAAGGTCATGACTTATTGTCTTTTTGTGGACTTTGTTCTACTTTTCCAGTCCGGTCTAGTTTTTACATGTATGTCTTACACTGAATTGAGCTTGTGTATGCACATATACATGTGTAATCCAGACACATGATCATTGACCTGATCAAATAATAAATCATTTCTCAGTGCTTGAGGTCCTAAACCTAATCACACAAAAAGCCACAAGTTTAAAACTTTTCCAAAGACATATATAATGACAAAATGGAAAAGACTCTTCATTAAATGAAAGGTGCACAGGCTATGGAAAGTCTGCCTCATTTGAAATAATTCTAAAAATTAACATTGTAGCTAAGTAACATAGTGAAACACATGTGTTACATGTAGATGTCAAACTAGACTGCAGAATTAAGTCAAACTGGACTTTTCCTAATCGTTTGTGTGCCATCAATCTACATCGTTTGAAACTTCAAAAGACTATGTACCTCATTTCAGAGGTTTGGAGTTGGCTTATGTGGTTAGTGGTCTTTGACCATTACTTACAAACGTATTTCAAGATATGTATGTATATGTGGCCCATTTATTCAACAAGTCAAATCTTCTATCAGGAAGCCCGTTGAATAACAATGTGCACAATGCTCTTGATAATTGACATGTACAAAAGACAACAATCATCATTTTCTGTTTTAACAGGATGGTACATGCATATCATTATCATAACAATTCATTTTTGTATATTTCTCTTTCATGTAAATATTTATATTTTGTGAGATATATTTTGAAAAATCTAATAGAAGTTAGCTGTAGACCTTTCTTACTTTTTTATTTAATCATTCTTCACTCCCTCCACATTGAAGAAGGTAATATTTGCTACATCTTGTTGCTGGTTTCACTCCATAACAAATTGCTACTCTTTCCGTAATTTCACAAATCTTATATACACATACACCCTTCCCAATGATGTCAGCTTGTATAGGCTACTTGTAATTTATATAAGGGTTTTCTCATTTCCATCAGTATTAGTTAGCTAATTAGTTAACTGCCCATTGCAAGCGAAGATGGCATCAGTGTATACTCTTTTGTACAGGGTTTCTTTTCTAGTTAGTTTTGCTATTACAAATAATGAAATTATGCTTTTTTATGAAATCCTGGATTTTTTAGCAGTATTTTCCAACCAGTACATCATAAATTTTTACCATGTGCTTCCTGATAATCTAATTCTTGCAGTCATTGAAAATGGTCGGGGTTGTTTTACTATATAAAATAAGAAGTGGACTTTACAGACCTGACTGAGTCAAAATGGTTATGAAAATAACTGCTAGTTACTGATATTTGTAGAAGTTTCCATGTTCTGCAGTTCTATTTTATCTTTTTTTCTAACACCTGCAAAAGAAAAAAAACTTAACAAGCTTGCACATTTTAAAAACAGTTGTTGGTCCACTCGAGTGCAGCTTAAATTTATCCAGTTAAATTGTACAGGTTGCTTCCTGATACAAAGTGACATATATGTTTTCCTCATGCTGTGCGAATACTTTTAAAGTAAGCTTTAATTTAGTATTGTATTAGTGTAATAAATAGATTATATATGCTGGATATTCTCTACTTTCCTCATATGTACAAAATGATGATCTACTCTCCTCAGACCAGCGGCAAGTTGACAGATTTTGTGAGCTTCTATTCTATTCCATCCACCGTGATACATCACTCAGTTCACAAGTCCATGTCTGCCGCTTACTCATTCTACAATGCCAGTACTAGAACCCCATGGGAGGATCTCATACAAGATGCATTAATTGTTGCAAAACAAGTATTTTTTGTATTTTAACTATTTTCATTAGCTGACAATCGTTAGACACTGATATTTAAATCAGCAAGACTATACATTATTTTACATAACTTGTTTACATTTAGTATTCTGTTAGCATGTGTTTATATGCTTAAATGCATTGTGTTATTCATGCTTTACTTCTTTCTCATTACTGTCTTTCAGCTCTCTGTGGATAATGACTTTACTTTGCTGATTCTTTACATAAAGAGCTTTCAATTCTCTGTGTAAGGAAGTAGTGTAATGTGCAGGTTTTCCTCAACTGTGTTGTGGTTCTGAGAATAATAAGTCTTGAATCCTTGTTATTCCATTTTTGTCCTTTCTGTGGATGTCACCAATGTCTTCTTTATATCTGTGTTTTGTTTTGATTTCTGTACAGTCTCTCTGCATCAATAGTATGATGTCCTGTCGTCTGTTTTTTCCTACATGTCTATATTTCTACCATGTATGTATGAGTAGACATCTTTGAAGGAGATTCAAGCACGTAATTTATTTTGACATAGTTCTTAGTGTTAATATTTTGAGTTCCATGCCTTTATGTTTTAAAGCTCTACAAATATTCTTTTGTCTCTTGTTTGCTTCTATAAAATCAGTAATACGATAATAAATATTTATAAATATTGTGCTGACTTTAGAACATTAAATGTCATCACATTTTGCTCCTGGCAAGTTGTTTGATTGACTCCTGAATAATGCACCTATATGTAAATACTAAACAGTATGGTACAACTTTGAATTATGTTTAGTCCAACACCTTTTTTAGCATGAGTGAGCCATGAAAGTACTATATCTTGGGCAACATGCAGAATATAATTTTTATAAATATATAAATATTTTTAAAAACCTCAAAGAAATCTATTACATCTCTTCCACTTACTTTTTTGGACCAACTCTGCTTTTTGGTATTATGCTGATGAATGAGTTGCACTAAAATATAAATTCATTGTTGTTTGACTTGGCTTTGTTCGTTCTCAATCTCCCACCACCAAACCCTGAAAGGGCTTAAGTAGCAGAATGTAGTCCAGAGAACGGAATGCATTGTGTCGTAGTTTACAGCTTGACTGCGAATATTTGCACCTTTCGGTCCAACACATCCGAGTTCAGCAAGCATTTTTTTAGTACCGGATGAACATTCCCTCTTCGATCCCTTCTTCTTAGCCAGTCTGCTCTGCTGCAGCCTGTTATCCAGGATCACTGCGTGGAGGTGTAGAAGGGTCTTGGCAGCTCTGGTTCGCTGACCCTGATGCTAGCAGTCAGCTATGGGTCGCTGACTACTGCAGCTCATGCGCTGCTCAGCATCTTGATCCCATTGTTGTTTGATATAAAAATGAATTATTTGACAAACATTTGATCTTGTTCAGTATTTATATTATAATAGGAGTGCCTTTAACTGATTAGCTACTGAATTGAAAAACAGGCTGTGGCAGAATTAAATTTAGGTCCCATTTTCCCATTTGCAGGTGTATGTACAAATTTAGCTGCAGTTTTCTTAATTATTAACATATTTTTATGAATGTTATACCATTTTGTAGGTAAATGAATTTTCTTTAAGATAGATCTAAAACAATTGTGTGTTATTTTTTAGTAGGAAATTTGTAAATGGTAAATTATTATTTACAACAGAAAAGCATTACAAAATTATAAAAAAGTGCCAACTCACCTTAAATTTTTGAATGTCCAAAACATTTAATGTTGTTTACTTGGTGGTTATCACAAAGAATATCCAACAATAAGAAAAACAAATCCAAGAACACAGAAATTGGATAATATTTACACTTCTAATAGCTAATGTAACCACATGTAGGCCAGATCAGAAAAAATTAAACATTTTTTGAAAAATATACATTTGAAAAAAAAATATATATCTTTGGAAAAATTAACATTTGAAAAAAAATATATATCTCCAATTTATTTACAGTACATCAATGTCTTTAGTGAGCACCATCTGCAGGATCATGTGTATGGTACACTCTAAAACAGTTCTTCGGATGGAGATGGGGCTTTTCTGGGCAACCAGTGCAATAACAATTTGTACAGGCTCTCTTTGCAGGAGTTGAGCATACAATGCAGTTCCTGTCTTTGTCTGAGTGATCCACAAGATGCACAGCACCCTCATATCTTTTAATTTTGTTTCCTTCATTGAATTTTCTCCCAACTTTATTGCTGTTTGTGGTTACTACCTCTTGCGGGATGATGGATGCAGCCTTCTCAGTCAGCTGATGGATCAAATTTTCTTTGAAGACTTTCAAGGGCATAGGCTTCTCATCAGCATGACAGAGCGTGTATAATATATGAGCATTTTCCCGTGAAACCTCAATGATCCAATAAAATATGTTTTTCCACCATTTTCTTGTTTTTCTTTGGAAGCTGCCATAGTATGATACCATCTGGTCGCTATGGTCACATCCATTCATACACATGTTGTATCGCTGCACTACTTTGGGTTTTTCAACTGTGTTGCCTCGTCTAGTTGTAACCTGCTCCATCTGAACTGTAGTCTTGGTGGAGACAACAATACACGGCTTTTTGGCTTTCTTATCTCGCCAAGCCACACATATCTGGGATCCATCATTATTTCTGTACCACCTAGCTTCTCGGAGCTGTAGAGAAATGGTCTTCAACTGAAGCGGAAAATTTTTCCTGTTGATGTTGAGTGTGCCAGTATAATCAATACCCCTACTCAACAGATATGTAATCACGGTGTCTACAGTGTAGTACCTATCCGCAAATACATGGTGGCCTTTTCCAATTCCTTGCAGCAGATAATCAAACACCTTCACGGCCTGACTTGTACGGTCATTGGCAAGGAGATATGATGTGTTTTTTCCGAAGTATGTCAATATAGAGTAGACATACCCTGTAGTAGAATCACACAAGCCAAAAGTCTTGATGTGATACTTGCTTGGCTTGGAGGCATTGTACTGCTTGTGCTTCCAGCGTCCGTTATAGCCTATTACCATTTCATCAATGGCCAGATCCTGAAATGGATAAAATGCATCCTGGAACTTTGCTATTAGTGAATTCAAGAATGGCTCTATTTTGTCCTTGCCTACAGATTCAGCATCTCCAACATGCATCATGGTGTGGTAAATGATTTCAAATCTCAATCTGGGAAACATCTGACTGTACCATGGGTTGTAGTTGTGCGGTTTGTGTGCCCAATAATCCTTCACCAATGCTTTTTTACCTAAACCTATTGCAATAATCATGGCCAAAAATGTTAACAGCTCATATGCAGTGATAGGCTTCCAACTTGCAAGTGTAGACTTTTGTAAAGAAACTTGTTTGGATTTCTTCAGTTCTGCATATTCATTGATCATTGATACCAATGAATCTAACATATCTGGTGTTATCAAGGCAAACCAACAATCTAGTTCAGAGGAAGATGCATCTAGTTTTGCATGCATACCTGGTTCACGAATTGGAACAAAGGGAATACTGCCTGTTGTTTCACCTTCAGTTACTTGGTGCCACTGTTCTCTTTCTTTAGCTCCATTTTTTACTGAACTATTTGTAAATCTAGCAGCCGTCTTAACCTTTTTAGGGACTTTTGATGGTCCAGGACGTGCACCATCTTCGCTATCACTACTTGCGCTGTCTCTACTATTTTTTTCGTATTCATCAAAATCAATTGAATCATTATTATCGACATCTGTTTCACTTACCTCGTCTGATGTATTATTTATCTGTTGAAACAAGTTTCTAGCCTGTTCAATAGTTAGACGAGCCATACAAATGCTTTTGGTGACCTTATCGCTTGTTGCCATGGTAAACAATTTTTTACAGTTCGGTAACTAGCTTGAAAATATGATAATTATGACAAGAATACAATTTTTAACATCCGATTTGGTCCACATGTGATTCAAAAATCAACTTCCCTTCGGTAAATTAAAATCTCGTACCGAAACGGAAAGGAAAACTATAAATTTATAACTTGTTTTACTATGAAACAAACATTTGCGCTCACAGCGGCTTATGGCCGCGGCTAAATAAGTGTTCTGGCGTTGGGTGCGGCTTGTAGTATGTAACCAGTTAAATAATATTTTTCATGTAAATTATTCCATAATAGTGTCAGTTCTAAATTACCATTTTCTTATTTTGCATAATCTGATCATTTTTATGTAACTTTAAAATAATCAGTTTGTCTCCTTATTTTCATCCATGCAGTTGGGTTTTGATGTTTTTAATGCCTTAGACCTTATGGAGAACAAGAAATTCTTAGAGACTCTAAAGTTTGGAGAAGGAGATGGATTTCTACAGTATTATCTCTATAACTGGAAGTGTCCTCGCATGAAAACAAATCAGGTAGACTTATACAACATTTAGAAAACATGAACATTATCTTAACACTTTACAGTATGACCTAATTTTGATGATTTCTGTCTTTACAGTCCATGGTAAATGCTGCAACTTCGTATGTCAAATAATATTTTTCTAAATAAAAGTGATTAATATTAAACACATTGAGCTAAAATGAAGATCTTAAGACACATATAATTAAGCTATCTATGACAGGAAGCATTCATAATTAAAACATTTATTATATAAAGTGCTAAATGTTATTAAATATAATTAATAATACTTTTTTGCTCATAAAATCTGTCAAAATTGTTGCTTTATCCCATCAAAAGTATTTCAACTTTGTCTGTCATCTGTTTTAAAGTCAGTCTTAATCAGAGTTGTATTGAATATCCATGTGTAATCTTGATGAATGATCATTGGATCAATGAGATAATGTAATTTCTTGGCTTTTGAACTGTTAATTCCATCACACAGAATACCACAACTTTTGAAATTAAAATCCAGAATGCCACAACTTTTGAAATTAAAAGGAAACTTAAATATTTATGTAACTTAGAAACCCTTCATTAAATGAAATATACTCTTGCTTCGGATTGTCTACCATTTAAGTTATTTCAAAACCTTAAACACCATAACAAAATGACAGAATGTAGCTCATTTGTTTGATGTCAATGTCTGTTGAATCTTATGGAAACTGATGTTTTGCACTTGGGCGAAACTGGTAGAAAATTACTGTTAACATGACTATTCTGATTTGAAAGCTATCAATCTTTTAAATTCATGGTGGACTGTTAAGGTATTTTTCCTCAGTATGTGCTGCTTGGTTGTATTCCATATCCTTCTCTGTTTCTATTCTCATAATAAAATTGGGAGCATTGCATTTAATTTTTGTCTCATCACATGCCCACAATTTGTGATTCTTGTTAACCATACTCTTTTAACTTGCAGTTTCTTATTCCTCACTTCTGTCTCTTCATTCTTAATGTGTCCAGGATGAATCTGCAGTAATCCTAAATATTATTCTCTGAAAGGTAGCAAAGTGTGTCATGAATAAAATTTATTTGAAGTTCTCCTTTCTCCTCATGTACAGAGCTTATAGCAGTCCCAAGCCTGACTGAGAAAGGAGGAGGGTTGAGCATGGGATCAGCTCCCCCACCCCATAAAACTCATTTTTCTGCAAACAAATCAACCAACATGTCTAATGAGCTGACCTTGAAGGAAAAAGGCCCTTCAACAGGAGCTATGATGTGTTTCAACCAAAGCTCCTTTCCAATGACAAGGAAGGCCTCCAGACAGACACCTAGAATGTGCAAATCATGTGGCAGATTGAAAAAATAGTTCAATTTTCAATAGAGAGGAAAAAATATAACATCAGCATCTTTTAGCTTACCTAAATAAGAAAGACACAGGTATAGAAAGAACAGTTAATGTCAAACAAAACAATTATATATTCAGATCACCAAGATGAGAATGCACCACATAGTAAAGGGGTAGCACTTATGCTAACAAGGCTGTATTAGTAGATCTCTGAGAAAAATTCTGGACCTGCAGTGGTATTCACACGGTTTCAAATTAAAAAATTGTAGAAGAGAAAAGGACAAAGAAAGGTTGAACAGGAAATCTTGGGAAAATGGTGGCGTTGGATAGGCCACACACTGCAAAAGTTTCAAACCAGTATCACAAGGCAATCTCTATTATGGAACAGAACCCACAGTGAAAAGAGACAAAAAAGGCCAAAGAACACATCGAGAAGATACCCAGAGACTGATATAAAGAAAACAGGAAGAAGCTGAAAAGAACTAGAGAAAATGGTAAAGGACCGGTCTAATTGGAGAGGATTTGTTGATGGCTGTACACCCCAAGGTGATAAGGGTAAAAAAGAAGACATTTCTTATAACATAACTGTAACATTGTGTCACAAATTAGCATAGGTTATGAAAAGATATATCTTGTCAGAAAAGTTGGACAGATCTGCTAATATGTTGGAACATTTTTCTGTATAACAAGGATTTAAAAGCTGAATTTCTCCCTAGTCTGACCCTAATGACAGTTATTCGTTAAAAATAGTAGTTTATATTTAACATTTAAGAATTTAGTTTTAAAATAGCTTTTAATTTAAAGTTCTGCTTTCATATTATATTATATGAACCCTTGTTTTAAGATTACTTAATGTCATTATCATTTCTTGTTGTGATCCATAGATCCTGTGGATATTTTTCATTCAAGAAACTGAGAGTAATTGTCTTTCGTTGCACACTGTTATGTTCCTCCTTGCCTAGTATTGCTTGCATGGCTGTTTGGACGTGTACTAATAGTCTTTGCTGTTCTCTCCAGGGTGTTTGTTCTCGCACAGTTGTTAAAGAAATATAAATTTCAAGCAGTTCTATTGCGTGTCTACGAAGTCGTTTGGCTTGGTATACAAAGCTACTTCTTTTCAATCATCCCATTCCTAGGTTCTGGAATCTATTCTTCATTGGGTGACTCGGCATACAGCTGAACCTTTCTGCTTGTGTTAGCACCTTTGTGTCTCTACGTTCCCCTAGTCCTTGCATCCTTCCTTGTTTCTCCATCTCCACTATAGGCGTTGATTTCATTGCCCCTGTAATAACCCTTAGCATCTGATTTTGTACCTTATCTATCTCTTTCAATGTAGTGTTTGATGCTGGACACCACGCAGCTGATCCATATTCTAGATGTGGTCATATGCCCTGTTGATAAACACTGCTAAGTATTTTCTCTCCGGCTCCCTATGTCGTTCCACTTAGTTTTCTCGGGAGGGTTTACTTCCTGTTGACTTTTTCTGCTGCCTTGTTGACATGTTGTCTCTGAGTCACCCTATCATCAAATGTAACTTCGAGGTAGGTGGGTTGTTTATCTTCTTTTAGTTTCTCTCAATCTATCTTGATGCCTCCCGCTTTTTGTTTTGGAGAGAGGGTGAAGAGCAAAGTGCTGCATTTATCTATGTTGATGCTAACACTCCATTTATTTGCTCGTAGGGTTATGGCATCTATTGGTTTTTGTAGCATTTTCGTGATGACTGTTGCATATTCATCTGTGCACCATATCACCAGGTCATCTGCATACATTGCCACTTTCACTCCACTTGACAGTTCATTAATCTTACTTCACATAAGATGGCCAGATGTAATAGCAAACACAGGTCTGTGGTGAAACATGGCAACAACCAAAACAGCAGAAAATGTAGGCGAAAAAGTGGACATGCTTAGGAGACACCCTCAGGAGCAATCTGGACAGTATAACCAGACTTGCACTGGTTTGAAACCCACAGGGAAAGAGATGAATGGGGAGGTTGAGAAACACTTGGTGAAGAATGGAGAAAGTCAGTTCAGTTGGGGTCGTGCATGGAACTCAAGAGACAGCTCATAATAAGAACAGATAGAGGATATCTATTGCAGCCCTATATTCCAAGATGAACTAGATGGAATAATGATGATTTAGTTTTTACAAAGTTTCCTTTATTTTTTAGACATGAGATGGAAATTTGTTCTAAAACGATTTTATGAAGTAAAGATTTAAAATTATTTTTATGCTAGTTGCAGCAAGAGCAAGCGTAATTTTCAGTTCCATATTTTCTGATTGCAGATTGGCTTGGTTTTACAATGATGTACAAACGATGTCCCTATGTGTTATGTAGGTGTGAAGCTCATCTCTTCTTTGAAAATAACTCAAAGAGCTATTGTTCTGGAAAGAATCTGTCCAGTAGTTACTGTGAAGAGAAGTGGCTAATATCTTAAGTTTTACATGTGCAAAGTAAATAACATGTCCTTTGCAGAACATCGCTCTTACAGCTACCAACATATTTGGTTGTTATAAGTTTCTTTGTTGGTGTGCAGTACGATAGGTTGCCATTACTTTTCGTACATGGGGAAGTGATCGTACCAACAAAAATCACAGTGTCTGCCAAACTTGACACTGCGGATTTGTACCCGGTGCACTGGAATTGTGAAACCAAGCAAGTTTCACCTTAGGCCCCACTACCGATTTTACATGTGTTTGTTTCCTTAATATTTAATTATGTTAAGTACCTGCCACTGTATTTTGCTCAAAAGCTCTTTCTTTTAAAGAAATAGTGCTGCATCAGCATGAAGGGGATTTACTGTAGATTTGTTGAGAATGGAATAAGAACAATAATTATTGCAACAGATATTTAATGATAGGTTGAGTGTAATAAAATGCTTTCAACCCTTTACTTTTATTTCTGAAATATACAGAGGGTGCTTCTTCTTTGTTCTTTTCACCTTGGGGTATGTAGACAATCAACCAATATTTTGCAAGTATTCTGGCCCTGTGCTATTTTCTATAATTCATTTGAGCTTTATCCTGTGTTTCTTGAATCTTTCTTTTTCTCCGTGTGTTCTTTGACCTACCTTTGTCTCTTTTTCCTTGTGGGTTCCATCATAGAGATTGCCTGGTGATCTGGTTTGGGACTTTTACAGTGTGAAACCTTTCCAGTGCTACCATCTTTCTATGATTTTCTGTTCTATCTGTCTTTGGTCTGTTCTCTTCTATAAGTTCTAGTTTGTAACTTAATCAAATCATTGCAGGCCTAGAATCATTCTCAGGGATTTGTTGATAAAGCCATGCAGTCTCTTAATATTGAGTTTTGTCATCCACCTTGTTTCTGCTCCAAATAAAAGGACCAACTTCCCATTGGAGTTGAAGATTTATAACTTGATACATATTCTGATCATCCAGTTACATGTGGTTCTCAACAGGCCAATAGCCTCTTTTGCATTTGTACGTTATCTTCATCTGTCTCACTTGTTTTGTTTAGGAACCCTCTTAGGAATGTGAACCTCTTTACCTTTTACAATGGTGTTCCTTTCAATTTGATAGGAGCCATGTTATTGGCTGCATTTAATTTTACAAATTTTGTCATTCTGCATTGATTTTAGATCTACTTGGTGTGAGGTTTTGTCTAGTGTGTCTGTCTCCTTTGGCATTTGGAGTTGGCTGTGAGATAGAAGGTCAAGTCATCTGCAAAGTCCAGGTCTTCTAGCTGTTTAAATAAAGATTCAATTTTTCTCATAGGATAATAGTTTCTTTCATAATCCAATCAACTGCCAGAAGGAACTGAAAAGGCAATAGAAAACAGCCCTACAAGCCCCAAATTAATGCTAAATGCTTCTGTGAGTTGTCCCTCATACAAAACTCTACACTGTCTGTTCTCATTAATCTGCTTTAATGTGATGATGAGCTTTTGTGGGATCCCACAGTGCCTTAGTAGTTTCAAGAGTGAAATTCTCATACAAGCTGTGGACGCTGTAATATTAATTTTTACTATTGTTTCTAGAAATGCATTTTTATTATCTTATATATATTATATGTAACTCACACATTGAAAAAAAAATGATTTAACATTTTTCAGTATTACTCAGTGTCTGTCTTTCTCTATAGTGCATTTGTAAAGTTTAGTCAATGTCTGTTCAAATATATGCTAGGAATATTTTAAAGCCATAGACAGGCTTGATTTAACAAAAATTTGTAACTGCATTTTAATCTGTAATATAATTGTTAAATATAAATATTTATCATTTATATTTAAGAGCATCATTATCGTTCTCCATATTTGACTCTATTAATTAGAGTATGTGGCCATCACTGCAGTTTTCTGTAGTCCCTTTTTATTGTGTGATCAGGTTGCCAGTTTCATGCACAACCATTCATAGTCACCTTTTATGACATGCATAGTAAGCTGCAAGAGGGTTAACATTCCATGCTCCTAACATTGAGAGAATAAGCAGGTATATTTCATTATGACAACAGATGATGTGATTTTTTAGATATCCATACATCTTTTACATATTACAAATATTTGTGATCTAGAGTTTGTGTAATTTCACATGTCATTCTATGTAAAATATTTATAAGGTGTGATCAAAAAGCCCCCGGATTGGCATCATAATTCTCAAACTGAGTGATACAACTGGAATTTGTTAAGCACAGGTTGACCTTTGAACCTAATGTGCATGTAGCCAGAGTTATGTCTGCCCTGCTAATCTAGTTTGTCTCCAGCAGTACTTTATCTTTATATGTGTGAACCATATTCATCACATTATTATTGTGTAAAAAATGTGGTCATTCAATTTGCATAAGATTTTGTCAAAATTACATAAGGACACATGCTTTAAATGACAGTCTATGTAAAAGTTGACTTTCCTGTGGGTTGTGGTGCTCAGTAAGAAGCTGCTGTACTAGTTGGGATGCATTGGCAGGTACATTGTCATAACGAATCTGCCACTTGCCACTCTCATCAAAATGCTGGCATTGTGGGACCAAAAAAAGATTGTCATGTAATCATTTTGTTGCAAAACTGAACAGAAACTAATGTGTCATTCTTCTGACAACCTGATAACTTATGAATTGTTATTTGGTGATTTCCCAACACAACTGTGTGCACATGTTCAACATTGTTTTCACTTTTGCTGGCTGCAGGACTGCATTTTTTGCATTCGCTTTATTTCTCTATTTCCCAAGGCGTTGTGCTGCAGTTTTTATGTTGTGCCTGTCGGCCCAGTGAATCAGACTAAGGCATACATTTATGTAAGGATCTGCTTTCTCCTGTATTTTCTAAGGGTTTGCTTCCCTAGGGTAACTGCGGTGCTTTGATGGGTATCGAACCTTGCACTTTTGGCTTGTGAGCCGTGTCACTTAACCACTAGCCCACGCCGTCCCCTGCAGGCCTCTCATCACTTTCACTACCATCTATAAAATATTTATATCATTTATATACATTTGTATGACACGTAGACTATACATGTGGACCTCTCCTGATGGCAACAACAGAAACCAAATAGATTACATCCTAGTGCAACAAAGATGGAGATCTAATGTGCTGGCAACAAAAACGATGCCAGGAGCAGACTGCGATACAGACCAAGAATTACTGTTTGCAGTTTTCAAAACAAGACTACGTAGAATCAACAACGGTTGCCAGCCAATACGCTTCGATGTAACAGCAATACCTACTGAATACAACATCAAAGTACAGGAAGAGATGACATCTGAGAAGTTGACATCGTATGCACCAGATATTTTGATCTCGACAGCGAAAGAAATGATTCTCAAGATGTCGCACAAGAAACAGAGCTATATAACAGAGAAAACACAGAAACTCATTGAAGAAAGGCAACAATTAAAACAAATGGGAAGTAAGGGGACCAACACAGCATATAAAAACTGCGCAAGAAAAGTTAGAAGAGAAATAAGAAAAGATAAAGGAAAATACATAGTGGAAACGTGTAAGGAAATAGAAAACCTACAGCAACAAGGCAGAGAGAGAGATGCATTTAAGGCAATAAGAACAATGACAAGGGAGTTCCATCCGGTTCCACATGTCATAAATGACAATGAGGATAACACATTAACAGAAACCAAAGACATACTAAATAGATGGAGAGAGTACTGCAGAACCATGTATGGAGATAGCACAAAGCGCTCAGTTACAATCCTACCAAAGTATGAGAAAGAACCTGAACCAACATTAGAAGAAGTACGCTCTGAAATTTAAAGCCTGAAAAAGGGAAAGTCCCCAGGATGCGATGATATACAAGCAGAGCTAATACAAGCAGAGGGGGGGGGGGGGGGGGGAGGCAAGTGCTCGAGTCTATCACAAGCTGTATAAATAGATATGGCACAGTGCAGAGTGGCCAGAAGCATGGAAGAAATCAATTTATATTCCCCTCCCCAATAAAGGCAACCTGAAGCTGTGCACGATCTACTGAACTATTGCGCTGATCAGCCACTCTAGAAAGATACTCTTGTGAATCCTATTAAGAAGGATAGAGTAAAGGTATGAATCTGAAAGTCACGTAGTCCAGGTAGGGACCAGGGACAACATATTCAATTTAAGGAATATCTACGAAAAATGTAGAGAGTTTAATGTAGACCTGTACACATGTTTCATTGATTACACCATGGCCTTTGACACGGTAAAACATCAAAATCTGTGGAGAATCATGCAGGAAATGGGGTTTCCTTTGCATATAGTCCATCTCATTGAAACATTATAACATGATCAACAAGCCACAGTCCGAGTATCAGCAAACATCAGATTGGTTCGCAGTATAAAAGGGAGTCCAACAGGGATGTATCCTCTCACCTTTTCTGTACTACATATATGCGGAATGTATAATGAGAAATGTTCGAGAAGACGAGAACATTGAAAGTCTCGTCCCATTTACGATTGGGGGGTACGAGATTCCAGAGTTACGATACGCAGATGACACAGTGATACTATCAAGAAGGGCTAGAGCAGCTACTTTCGGCCGTTAATGGACATAGTAAAGATCAAAATCTCTTCATAAACATAAATAAAACAAAGATAATGACCACCGACAAAACACAATGTCAGCATAAATTTACAGTGGGTGGTGAGGAAATAGATCAGGTCACACATTTTGAATATCTGGGCTCCAGAATTGACGAAAATGGCGACTGCTCGAAAGAAATCAGAAGAAGACTAGCTATGGCAATGCAGCAACTGAACAGCCTGAAGAAATTATGGCAGAGCACCAACAAAATTATAAAAGTAAAAGTCTTGAGAGCCTCTGTTTTTGCTGTGCCAGCTTATGGCTGTGAATCATGGACGATTACCAAAACTTCTAGACAAAGAATCGAATCCTTCGAGTCAAAATGTTACAGAAAGATCCTCAAAATACCCTGGACAGGGAAAAAAACAAATGTAGACATTCTGCAAGAGTTGAGCATAGAGGAGAACTGGTTTATCAATTCCATTTTGGCTAGAAAATGCAAATACTTTGGTCACATCAAGAGACACAGCGGTCTTGAGAGGACGGTGATGGAAGGTATGGTGCCAGGCAAAAGAGGAAGGGGTAGACCAAGAAGACGATGGCACCAAGATATCCAGGAATGCCTGGGTATGACTGGCAAAGGCTGGAGTCAGACATATTGTGATGGGAGCGACGTTCTACAAAGGACATGCTACATTATGATGATGTATGACTCATACAAGCCTCCCCATAGACTGTCTGAAACTTTAAGTATGCAACTTTACACATTTCATCAAGTTTTTGACAAAATCTGGTGCAAATTCGATGATTGATTTTTTTTACACCATGAAAATGTGACGAATGAAGTTCACACACATATGAACAAAGCACTACTGCAAACAAATCAGATAAACTGGGCAGATGGGACTCAGGCTAAATGCACATTGGGTCAGAAGTCAACTTCCAGTTGTATTCCTTTGTTTCAGAGTTATGATGCCATCCAGATACGTTTTGATCACACCTCATACAACAGGTGGTAGTAATTTATAAGAAAAATGAAAGTTATAGGATAGACAAAGAAAAATTCAGACTTTCCAAAGAATCTATTTGTAGTCCTGCCATATCACTTTACAATGTTTGCACTTAAAAATACACTGCATCGTTTCTTTGTTCATTACCAATATTGTTTCTTTAATACTTGTCAGAATCTCTTGTAATGGCTTTTTAATCTAGACCCAATGTCTTTAAATTATCTGTAAGATAGTGTTAATTTTTTTCTTCTTCCTCATTCGCTATAAGATAAAGTAAGATTGCAGCGCCTTAACGTCTGTGCTTTTGACTCGGTCCGGTGTTTTGTGTCGTTTTCCAACATCTGGTGGTTCCTGTTCAGATTATATTTCACAACTCCTTCACCAGGTGGTATCAGGGACTTTATTCTGTGGAATTGATGTGCTTTCGATTGGTTATCCTGTTTGTTATGCTGCATTTCATGCCTGGCTTAAACCTTTCTGTTCGGGCTGAAGTCGACTTCCTCATGCCCGCCCCTCCCTCCACCGGAGGTTTCACAATACCTCTCCCAACCTTATATTCTCAGCACAGCAAGGGTCACGCAGGTCAATAGGTGGACACAATCAAAAGCCTCGGCGGCGGGACACGGAAAAATAGGGAATTTGAAACGGACAGACATGGAAAGCATGACACAAACATTGCGGCCCTCATCCCAAGGCAGCGAAGTGTTCGGATCTACCTGGGGAGCCTGTAGGGATTACGGTCGACATGCTATGCATGAACACATCCTCAGCAGTTGGACATGGTAGTGGTTGATCGGTGCAATGGGCCTTTGACGCCTATGTGAACATTATTAAAATTATTTTCTATCAGACATCCACATCGATAGGTCCTACAAAGCCATGTCTGTGGTTCTCTGTGAAGCAGTTTGTATAGCACAAACAGTATTCTGCCCTTGGAAACCCATTATATCCATCTTTTCTGTTCCTTAATTGCCCCCATCCTATCTGCAAGTCAGCAGTTGATTGTTGTCAAAGTTGTCTCTTGGAAAACTAGGGTTAAATGGCAAAGTATCAGCTCAAATTGTTATTTATTAATCTAATTAAAAATACTAATAACATTAATTGATTCTGAAGTCTTTCACTAATTTCTTTTGGTGACTAGTGTTGTTGAGGACAACAAAAGGAAATATCAAAACACATGATTCCAATTTAATAAGTGGTTGGAAAACACAGTGTCAACCCGCCATAGTAAGGTGCTCCAGCTGTAGCTGATGTAGGGACATAGAAAAAGGTCATATTTTTTTCTATGACAACTTTTTACAGGTTTCAAATGTTTACAGTTCTTTTTTTTTTTTTTGTCTGCCTTCAATAATTTAGAAAAACTCATTTCATGTATTTTTTTAATTTTTACAGTTCTTACATATCCCAGAAGTAAAAGCTAAATTATTTTAGTTTTAGATACATATTTTCTGTCTTGTCACAATTAAAATCTACTTGATTTTGCATCTTTTGTCATCATATAAACACTTCTAGAAGTACATCATTGCTTGCTTACTACATTTTATGAGAATTTCTGATATATGTAAGATTTTCTTAAACTTCCATTATTCTGATAAGCTCAAGTGCCGTTGTAAACAAGCCAATGAACAAGTTAGTGCTTTCAACATTCTGCTATGAATCTTGAGATTATATCTCTGACAACTTTATCTGCTTATTATCTTTTCAAAAACTGTCATACAATCTTCATGATTTTATTGCATTGTACGTGGTAAAATCTACTAAACCAATATTTTTTTAATTTAACAAAATATTGGCGATATCTTTTTTTTCTGCGCGTTATTTTAATCGCTATGTATACTCATATACATAAATAAGTAGAGTAAAATGATGTAATTATATATTCTTAGCTTAACCCTCTTTCTAACTAAAACTTCTTCTTCTTCTTCTTCTTCTTACGCAGTCAGACAGTAACCATTATTTTTTCGAAAAAAGCGGCGGTCATCCTGAGGCTGTCGCCACTGCCATAGAGCTTGTCTTGCAGTTCCACTGGTGATGGCCCCATCTGCTCTCTCTGATCCTCGTATGTCGGGCAGTTCTGCAGCAGATGTTCAGCGGTCATTTTACCGGTACCGCACGGGCATTCGTCGGTACCACCTATCTTCAATTTGTTGAATAGGTGGTACCTCAGTCTATTGTGGCCAGTGCGAAGTCTGAAGACAACGACCTGCTCTCTTCGGTTCAACTGGTAATAGGCATCGTTTTTGGTGTAACCAGTATGTTCGGTTTCCCATTTGGTCATGTATCTGGCTTTGATAAGCCGTTTTGACTCTTCGCTAACTAAAACAACACTTAAACATTCAATTGTTACATTTTTAAGAAGTTTCACCTACATTGGTGTCCGGATATTGCTTTATTTTAATATTTAGCATGTTAACTTTTCATTCTTTAATAAATATTACAAATATATCCACATCCACTAGATGTCATTTGCGCACCACAGTCATTGTGACAAGCTGTCATGTTTCCAATACTTCCCCTGAAGGGTTGTTTGAGTTTTAGTGAAACATAATTGCAAAACTAAAATACATGTCATTTTAGTTATCTGCATAAATCTATTTGCTGCATGCTATCCACTTTGATGCTTTTTAGTTCTTTTTTTTTGCTCCTTAAATAACATGGGCATTTACCATACCCTCTTTGCAGAAAATCCTCATCAAGGTACGTCATATGATTTGCAGTGACAAGATTTATTGCAATTTTGTTGTTGTGCATGATGAGGTATCTAGTCTCATGCACAATCCTAATTAGTCACCATTTGCAACATTTTTGGCAAGACACAGTATATGCTCTCAAACTCTTTCTCTCGCTCCCTCTCTCTCTCTCTCTGGGTGTGTGTGTGTTTTTTGGGGCGAAAGGGGGGGGGGGGAGTATTGTTGGGCGGGTGTGTGTGTGTACGCATGTGCATGCGTGCGCACATGCATGTGAAATGAGATAAAAAGGCTGATAATCTTATTTACACATTTGCAATGTCTTGCAACTTTAATTTTCACAGCTGTTCTCATTATTAATGGGATAGAACTAGGATTCCTTTCTGACTGTGTGTTAGATATGAAAACATAAAGAACACTAAAACTTCAATGAATAACAAAACAAGATCATTTATTTATTTACAAAAGTATTTGTTACAACATGGTTAAAACTAAATTAACTAAATATCAATAAATATTTCTATCTCAGGGAATGTTACCATGAGCTTGAATGGAATTCCTGGAACTATAAACCCAGTTTTGTAGTCTAACCTAATATCTATGATAATTTACAGAAGTCGTGTTCTCCACTGATTAACTACTATCTACTATGTAGCCACGTGTGCCCTCTAGATGTTGGTGATAAAGTGGATCACTGACGGTCGTCAGTCCTGTGCTGTGCAATAATAGCTTCTTGCTATGCCTGTGGGGGTGCTCCCTGAGGATTCAGGTTACAACTCACTTTCAATTAGTGGGCTATGGCTGCCCCGTCTGACCATTCAGATTCCAATAACATTTTCCGTGCTCAACTGCATGCATTCGATCAGTTATCTCTCATTTCCAACAGACCAGCAAGTGCGTGATATCTGTGAAAACTACAGATATGTTTTCTCAATTAAACTCTGTTCCTTGTAGTGAACAAATTTCTTTCTCGTATTGCTTTACAGGGAGCCAACCATTCGTACCAATGAGCAACTTAACTTAACGTTTTTATATTGGTTTAGAAGACTCTGCAGAGTCTGTAAACAGCAAGTTTCTTTTACATTTCCTTTCTTTGAAAGCTATATACATACAATCTATTCTTAAATGCTTGTTTTAGTCTAATTTAATCCGTTCCTTTGATAATCTTATGAACCTGTATTAAGTCACCTCAAATTCTTCTCTTTTTTAGACACTGTAGGCCGGTTTTTCTGAGTCGTTCCTCATAACTGTAATTCTGCAATACCACTATCAGCTTTATCGCTCTTTTTTATATCCTTTCAAGCATGTTTATATTCCCTCTGAGATAAGGACTAAACACCTGTACACAGTACTCCAATCTAGGTCTAACTAATGCTTTATACAATTTGACTAACACTTTCTTGCTCCTATGTTTAATATTTCTTTTTATCAAACCTAACATTACATTTGTCTTTTTCACTGCTACCTGGACTTGCTCACTCCCTTTACCTGTATGATCATCATAACCGACAAATCCCTTTCCTTTTCTATCATTCTAATATTGTTTTTGCCCATTCTGTAATTATGCTCCATATTTGATCGACCCATGTGGATGACTGTACATTTTTCTACATTAAACTGCATTTGCCAGCTCGCAGACCACTCTCGAATTTTATCTAAATCCGACCTCTATATATCCACTTCTAATTTAGATGAGACACTACTGAATAGTCTTGTGTCATATCAATGTCATCCGATATCAATATCCAAATTATGTATATATATATAAAGAACAATATTCGTCCCAAAACTGAGCCCTGTGGCACTCCACTCTTTACTTCAGATCCCTCAGAGTACTCCTTATTTATGCCTACTCTCTGCCTTGTTCCAGTTAGCCAATTTTCAATCCATTTGACAACTTCCTCACCTATTCCATGTGATTTTTAACTTTTAAAATAGTCTTTGATGAGGTACTCTATCAAAAGCCTTTGCAAAATCAAGATAAATAACATCCGCTGGCTCCCCTTTATCTATCATTTTAGTAACCTCCTCCATGAATTCTAATAGATTTGTCAAATAACATCTCTTCTAGTAAACCCGTGCTGGCTATTTCTGATTAGATTAAAACTTGTCTAAATGCATTACAATGTTTTCTTTGATTATTGACTCTAACAATTTACAGATTATGCTAGTTAAACTCACAGGTCTATAAATTGCTGGGTATTATTTTTGGCCCTTTTTGAATAAGGGGATCACTCCTGCATCTTTCCAATCCCCTGGAACAATCCCTTTTGCAAGTGATTTGGGAACATAATATAGCCAATGGTTTTGCTAGTTGATCTCAAAATTTCAAACAGCAATTTTGGATGAATATCATCTTGCCCTAGACATTTATCCACTTTCAACCCCTCCAATTTAAAAAAAAACTATTTCTTCTGTAATGCAGATTGATTTTTAATCCCTCTGTATCCATGTCTCTCTGGAAAATATCTATACACTCTGGGATCTTGGAGCAGTCTTCTATTGTGTAGATTGTGCTTAAGTACTGAATTAGTAGATTAGCTGCCTTCCTATTCTCATTTATTATTTTTCCTATGCTATCTATGATAGGGAATTTTTTTGTTTTGTGTTCTTTGTTTATTTCTAACATAAAAAAATAAACTTTTACTATCAGTTTTGATCCTACGATCAAGTTGTTTTTTTCAAAATCTATTTTTGCTGCTTTATTGACTTTCTGAGCTATGTTTTGCTTGTCCAAATATTTTAATTATGTTTCTTTTGATTTAGGTGTGCAATTCCCCTGATATATAGGGGTATAACCTCCCAGTCCAGTTCTCAGTGTCTTTTGTTAGCCTTCTACTTTTATAGCCCCCTTTTAGCCCCGCTTAAACAAAGATGGCACAAGTCACTAGGTACTCTCTTCCTTCCCAGTTAACTGGTCAGCAGTCAATGTTAGTCAGCTACTCCCCTTTTGAATCCTATTGACTTCTATGACTACCTACTTGTCACTATGTCATTCTAAAAGTAACAGCCTGACGTCCAATTAATTGTCTTCTAAATTGTTGGCACCCCACCACCATCCCACCCTGCCTCACCCCCGTGCTCTAGACTCCAGATACTACAACCAAAAAGGCCAGACTATGCCTACACCATTTTTTAAATTTATCATTCTTCATGACATGCTGGTCTCACTAGCTGGAGATGATGCAAGGTGTATTCTAACTGAACCGTGCTTGCTGAATGAGACATTCTATCCCTGTCCCAATAAATTTTAGCTCCAGAGAATATGCTGCTCTAACCCCTATGCTTCCTGGCAGATGATCCTGTTACATACTGCTCCCTGACAAATAACCCTGTTACATTAAAAATGATGTCCATCATTAAAAATTCCCAACAGTAAAATTAATCCTTTGGAATTCTAAAATCTGTAGGTCACACTGATTAGCTCGTATGATAGGACAAACAAACAAACAAACATAGAAAGCTATTGTGTATTTCACCTCAAGAACATAAGAAAGAGTAAAAGAAAAAAACCAGTAACATCCTCTATAATTAAATTACATTTTTACATAACATGTAAGTAATCACTTGGCAAAAATCAGTTTACTTTTTGTAATAATAATAATTCGTCTATTGTCGTTGATGAGTACCACTAACATCATCACATGTCATAATGCAACCTTGAGTTGGTGTGTGCGCTCATGACTGATCAAGTCAAATACAAGCCTGGGAAAGTTTATGGCATGACCGGCAAACAAAGTAAGCCGTTGTCTCTGACATTTTCTCTGCTCTTTTTATAAACTTTTTGTAATAAACGTTTAACAAACAATACTGATTTGGAGTTGTTGGTGTTTATCTTTATTTTATAGATGCTAACAAAACTGTGTCAAATAGGATCTTGGCTGAAATCTGTTTTTTTCATAATCAGTCTTTTGATTGTCACTTATTCAGATTAATCTGCATGTTGTCATTTTGAGTTGCTGTTAATTTAACAAAATAATGCGAATGACCTCAGTGGTGAGATGCTAGTGTGGTTCTTTTCAGTTAGAAAGAAGCAGTCATAATCGAGCAGGTCAGAGCTGTCTAAGACTTCATAAACTAAGAAACTGAAAGTAAAAGCTTCTTTTCTTATGTTAGAACTAAACATAGAATGAAAAACAAAGTAGGCTCTATCATAGATTGTGCAGGAAAAATAATAAGTGAGAATAGGGAGGCGGCTAATATACTCAATCAGTACTTTAGCACAGTATACACAAAAGAAGGCTCCTCCAAGATCCAAAAGCCTATAATTATTTTCCAAAGATACATGGATACAGAGGGATTAAGATCAATCTGTATTACAGAGGAAATGGTTTTTTTTTAAATTGGAGGGGTTGAAAGTTGATAAATGTCCAGGGCAAGATGGTATTCATCCAAAATTGCTGTTTGAAATTAAAGACCAACTAGCAAAACCATTTGCTATATTATGTTCTTAATCACTTGCAAAATGAATTGTTTCAGGGGATTAAAAGATGCAGGAGTGATCCCCTTATTCAAAAAGGGCCAAAAATCATACCCAGCAAATTGTAAACCGGTGAGTTTAACTAGCATAGTCTGTAAATTGTTAGAGTCAATAATCAAAGAAAACATTGTAATGCATTTAGACAAATTTAATCTAATTAGAAATAGTCAGCATGGGTTTACTAGAGGGAGATGTTATTTGACAAATCTATTAGAATTCATGGAGGAGGTTACTAAAATGATAGATATAGGGGAGCCGGTGGATGCTATTTATCTTGATATTGCAAAGGTCTTTGAAAGAGTACCTCATCAAAGATTATTTGAAAAGTTAAAATCACATGGAATAGGTGAGGAAGTTGCCAAATGTATTGAAAATTGGATAACTGGAGGAAGGCAGAGAGTAGGTATAAATAAGGAGTACTCTGAGGGATCTGAAGTAAAGAGTGGAGTGCCACGGGGCTCGGTATTGTGACCAATATTATTCTTTAAATATATATGCACGATTCGGACATTGATATCGGATCCATGATTGCAAAATTCGCTGATGACACAAAACTATGCAGTAGTGTTTCATCTAATGCCGAAGTGGATATATAGAGGTCGGATTTAGATAAAATTCAAGTATGGTCTGCGAGCTGGCAAACAGTTTAATGTAAATAAATGTACAGTCATCCACATGGGTAGATCAAATATGGAACATAATTACAGAATGGGTGAGAACAATATTAGATAGATAGAAAAGGAAAGGGACTTTTATTCATGAATCAGATATGACGAAAGACTGAGAAAAAAAGGCCTACAGTGTCTAGAAAAGAGAATAATTTGTGGTGACGTAATACAGGTTTATAAGATAATCAAAGGAATGGATAAATTAGACTATGACAAGTTTTTTTTAAAATTCAACCATCTATAAGAACAAGAGGGTATCGCTATAAATTAACTAAAAAAAGGTCCAGATGAGATATTAGGAATTTTTTTTAGTCAGAGAGTGGTGAATGCTTGCCACAGGAAGTAGGGAGGCAGGAACAATTAATGCATTTAAGAATAGATTGTATGCACATAGCTTTTATAGAAAGGTAATGTAAAAGAAACTGGTTGTTTACAGACTCTGCGGAGTCTTCTAAACCAGTATAAAAACGTTAAGTTAAGACAGTAAAAATACTCAGAAGTTCCTGTAAAGGATCAAAGTTATGGATACCAGATAGATATATGACATATGCAGAGGACCTGAACTTTAAATAAACTTTGATGTACCTGTCTGGCGACTCGGCAGCTTATGGCAATTGAATAGCCATTTTTCTAACTCAAAGGCGACTGCGGAATGATATTAAAAATGGATAATTAAACTTGTTCAATGGCCGTCTGTAAAACTTTCCGACATTCACGTGATACTTCTTGATGGGGACAGATAATTTAGAGATGGACATAGAGGAGTGAAAGCGGGTAATTGGTAATGCAGTGAATGGGTGCACCGACTAATGTCAAGAACCCGAAGGGTTGAAATATTTGCTAGATGGGTAGGGGTTGGTACATGAGATGTCCTCCTGTTACACTGTTCAACACAAAGTTTACTATTAGTGACACAACAACAGGTCAGGTCATCCCGTAACCGGTGAGGTCGTTGGGGCACACATAAAGACATCCCCACAACTCCACGCCATCCCTCTCTGTCAGATGCCGCTGCCTGTGACTCTTCTGGTCGGAGACTGGTCCATTCTTTTATGTTGTCCTCCCATCTCTTTTTTGGGCCGGCCTCTTCGTCGTCTGCCATGCACCTTCCCGTGGAGGATTGTGTTTGCAAGACCATTTGATCTCGATATGTGACCGTACCAAGTGAGTTTCCTTCTTTTGACAGTTGCCAAGAGATCTTCGAAAGGCCCTATTGCCGTTGTAATTCTATTTCGGATTTCCTCGTTTGTAACTCGATCCTTGTACGTGACGTTTAAAAGTTTTCGGAAACGTCTCATCTCCAAGGCCTGTATCCTGCGTTGAAGGTCAGCTGTAACTGTCCGTGTCTCACACGCATAGAGAAATATTGACAGGACCAGTGTACGCATTAATCTGATTTCCGTGCGTAGTGCTAACCGTTTATCTTGCCAGATTGTGTTACGCCGTGCAAGCGCCGCTATTGTCTGTGCTATTCTGGCCACACAACAACAGATTCAGTTAGAGCTCTTGAGACTACTAGAAAATATAGATCGGGACTCATTAGAATATAAACTACGAGTTTATATAACAAGGGAGCTACAGGAAACATAAACATTCCTACCTTTCACCAGTTTGTAGGGACATCAGTTTTGATAACGAGTAACCAATGTTGGATTTACACGTTGGCTGCAGCCCAGGGACCCATAATCTAGATTGGCCTCGACTTATTGCACAAAGAAAAATTGTGATTAATTCTATTAATAGTAAATTTAGTAAAAAGTTATTTGATTTAAATGATTATTCTCAAAATAAGTTACTGCATTCCATAATATTTATTTTTAAATAATTTGAAGTTTATACAAATTTTGTATCAGATTAATTCGAGCTAGGCCTGTATCAGTGTATCATGGCGTGGCGCTCTTTTAACAACTCTATAGTAACGACTGAACTCCCTGGCATTGAATGGTGCACTATTTGCATGTGCGACAGGTTGAAATCCTCGGAGTAACGTTTGATCACAATCTCATATAATTGTCATGTTGACCAGACCGCAAAAAGATGCAATTGTGAAGATGCGGTACGTGATCGGATTGTTAAAAATGACATACAGACATAAACTGGCACAAGCCAAAGTCTATATGCGTGCCACTACAGACACGGGGTACCCTCTATACAGTAGGATCTCAGACATCAATAATCAAGAAAGTAGCATCATAGATGGCACAATCAGAGAAAACAATCGGACAAGTCATCCCAGTTGAAGCGATAGACAAGGGAGAAGAATGGGTCCATACTGGTGATAGAATTACAGAGTGACATCATAGCCTTAGGTAAGGAAAGCAGAGAATGGGGAAACGGGAGAATAGAGCTCCAGGTGAATCAGCTGATAACAGAATTCGCAGGAAAGTGATGCCGTCATATATACCGAAGGATCGTTGCTGCGCTGTGGGACATAAGGCTGTGGTGTCTCGGCTAGAGAGAGAGGACTTAACTTAACATCTTTATACTGGTTTAGAAGACCCTGCAGAGTCTGTATACAACCAGTTACATTTACATCACCTTGCTCTAAAATCTATGCGCATCCAGTTTATTCTTAAATGCATTAACTGTCCCTGCTTCCACTACCTCCCCTGGCAATGCATTCCAGGCAGACACCACTCTCTGACTAAAAATATATTTCCTAATATCTAACCTGGACCTCTCTTTAATCAGCTTGTAGCTATGCCCTCGTGTTATTGTAGGTGGCTGTATTTTAAAAAACTTGTTATAGTCTAATTTATCGATTCCTCTGATCATCTTATAAACCTGTATTAAGTCACCACGAATTCTTCTCTCTTCGAGACACTGTAGGCCGGTTTTTCTGAGTCGTTCCTCATAATAACTGTAATTCTGGAATCCCACTATCATCTTTGTCGCTCTTTTTTGTATTCTTTCTAGCATGTTTATGTCCCCTCTATGATAAGGACTCCACACCTGTACACAGTACTCCAATCTAGGTCTAACTAAAGCTTTATACAGTTTGACGATCACTTCCTTGCTCCTATGTTTAATATTTCTTTTTATCATACCTAACATTGCATTTGCCTTTTTCACTGCTACCTTAACTTGCTCACTCACCTTTCCTGTATGATCTATTATAACCCCTAGGTCCCTTTCCTTATCTATCGTTGCTGAGCAGAGTAGGGCATACACATCAATAATCTCCAGTTTGAGAATGGAGATGAAAACAGTGGCCTCAGCGTTAAGATATATATGACCACTTTAACAAGGGCAATAATCGTGACTAAGACCCAACTCGTACTTCAGAAGGTACAGAAGGGATGGATGATGTACAAGTGTATAGCAGCTGTTGATGCACAAAACCTCCAGGCGTTGACATGGATCTACTGTCCTGCTTATGCTGGGGTTCAGGGCAATAAAAGTGCTGACATCTTGGCTTCACAAGCTCCTATCATGGGCACATTAGTGATGGATAGAAGTGACATTTTGAAATCAATCAATGACCGCCTGCTGGATGAGGACACCGCAATAGATGAAGTAGCAATCCACAGACTGCTAAGTTTCGTCATTAAACAAGGTTCAAGCGGAGTGGGACGCATACGAGGACGGCGCAGGAGAGTGTACAACCAGCGAGCTACAGGGACCCTCAGCATCCATACCTAACGCCATTTGATGAGAGAGACTGAGCACCTATGGGTATGCACGGAGTGCAGTGATGTCAATTCTTAGAAACAGAAACAGAAAGGACTTCACACCTGTACACAGTAATCCAATCTAGGTGTAACAGTTCACGCCGGAGCAAGAGAGTTTAGGACAGGGGTGATGTGGCTGCTGATAACAAAGGTACCTGAATGCATGTCAAGGTCACTCACCGTCTAAACAATGGAGAACAGAGTTGGGGCAAAGAATATGGACAGGTAGGAGCTGACCACTGGCCTTCCGATTTGGGTAGGGGGAGAATGAGTGACAGACGGGACGACGGTCGAACTTGCTGCGATAGATGAGTGACAGGTGTGCAAAGTATTTCGTTCCAATAAGACTGAATAGAGCCATCCCCCAGAGATCCATTGGTCAGCTCTGATACTGCTTGAGTGTATATAACTCAAGACAAAGTTTAGTTCAGGAGGCTGGATGGAGAGGAGAGGAGTGCGAGAGAGTGTATGTAGTTAGGAGTCTGGTTTAACTCACCGACTTAGATAGAGGAGCGATTGATAGACTGTTGTACGCATGTTAGTGATAGAACATGATCGCTCAAATAGGTGTGTGAGTTTTGTATTAATAGATAATCTGAACGTGTGTTGTAAGCAGGGCACATTGTGAACGAGGTATGTCCAGATCGCCGCCTGAGGGAATTTGAGTGAGGGAGTTTTTGATAAGGTATGTTGAGGGAGCAGATCTGAGAGGTGTGTGTGGCAATAGAACTGGGTTTTGATAGTTGGGAATTCCATCAAAAGCTAATGCTTACAATTTCCGCTTTAGTTAATATTTATATTAACATATATATAATATAGGAATATTTAGTTAAGATGATATGTATTGTATTGTGCTTGTAATTTCACTTCGCATTTTTCTGGTATGAGTATTATATAATAAATATGCCATCTGCTGTGTGCTATATTATTTGCAGTGTGTGGTCAAGAATGATGTGAATGAGTTTGATAATGTTCTAAGTTAGAATAACCCGAGGGCAAACGAACAGTGGGATCTCCCACATATGTCTAACTAATGCTTTTTTAAATAGTTTGACTATCACTTCCTTCCTCCTATGTTTAATATTTCTTTGTATCATACCTAACATTGCATTTTCCTTTTTCACTGCTACGTGGACTTGCTCAATCACTTTACCTGTATGATCTATTATAGCCCCTAGGAATGGATCACAACAGAGACTAATTACGATCATAAAATAGAAGACAAGAAAAAGAAGAAAGCTACACTCAACAATTGCCGAACCCGAATCATCAAAGTATATGACAAAGAAACTACATCATTGCAGACAAAGAGACCCTGAACTTGAACTGCAACCTACCAAGCAAGATAGAAAACCAAAGGGACATGTCTATATTCAAGAGACGGAAAGCGGCAGGACAGATGGAATAGCAACAGAAGCTTTAATGGTATATACATACATGTATATATATATATATATATATAATGACCACCGACAAAACACACAATGTCAGCATAAATTTACAGTGAGTTGTGAGGAAATAGATCAGGGCACACATTTTAAATATCTGGCTCCAGAATTGACAAAAATGACTGCTCAAAAGAAACCAGAAGAAGACTAGCCATGGCGATGCAGAGACTGAACAACCTGAAGAAATTATAAAAGTAAAAGTCTTGAGAGCCTGTGTTTTACCTGTGGCAACTTATGGCTGCGAATCAATTACGATTACCAAAACTTCCAGACAAAAAATAAAACCCTTCGAGTCAAAATGTTACAGAAAGATCCTCAGAATAACATGGACAGAGAAAAAGACAAATGTAGACATTCGGCAAGAGTTTAGCATAGAGGAGAACTGGTTTATCCATTCCATTTTGGCTAGAAAATGCAAATACTTTGGTCACATCAAGAGACACAACGGTCTCGAGAGAACAGTGATGGAAGGTATGGCGCCAGGCAAAAGAGGAAGGGGTAGACCAAGAAGACGGTTGCACCAAGATATCCAGGAATGCCTGGGTATGACTGGCGGAGGCTGGAGTTTTGGCAAGAGAACGAGTTTCTTTCAGACAGACTGTGATCGGAGCGACGTTCTGTAAAGGATATGCTACATGATGATGATATATATATATATATATATATATATATATATATATATATATATATATATATATATATATATATATATATATAAAAGACCACAAATACATAGAAAGTATTATTCAATAAGATATTGGAAAAGGAGAAAGTGCCCACATAATGGGAAGAGTGACATCTGCTTAAACTGTCTAGGTAGGGAGACGGCAGATTGCAGCAATTATAAGGGGATCACATTGTTGTCAGTGCCAGACAAGAAATTCAACAGAATCAACTTGAGCAGATTAAAAACGAAATTATACAAAAAGCTCAGAGAGGAACAGGCAGTATTTCGCCAATGAAAATCATGCACAAATCATATAGCTACTCTACGCATCATAGTAAAACAAAGTATTGAATGGAAATCAACATTATACGCAAATTGCATATACTATTTAAAAAAAAAAGACATTTGCCAGTATATAATAGCTGTTGAAACACTATGGGGTACTAGAGAAGTGCATAATCCCCATACATCATTTTTACTAAGATAGTACACAAAGATGCACTCACTGACAGATTCGGGGTACAAACAGGGGAGAGACAAGGATGCCTGCTCTTGTTCTTCCTGTTCATGTTGGGTATAGATTGAAATTAATCGAGAGAAAAATAATAAGTATTCACTTGGCCATATTGTCACAATTGGAAGACTTGACTACGCATGTGATCTGGTATTTTTGCCACACAGTATTAGCCTAATGCATGGTCGCTGTGGTCGAGAGGTGAGGTACTCGCCTCTCAAAGTGATGAACGGAAATGGAGTGGGTTCGAGCCTCGCAGATTTCTAGCCACCCCTAGTCTCAAAGAAGTTGGACAAGAGTACATGCATCCTGAATTACCAGCGCAGTTTCCTCCTCACTATAATCCAAAAACAGGGCAAGTTACATCATCTGCGCAAAATTGTCTGATGATGTCGCCACCATCTCTTGCGATGGGCAACTTATCCTAGCCAAATACAAGAGAAACTTGAAAGGGTGAGAGAACAATCAGTGAAATTTGGACTGAATGTCAATATGAAGAAAACCAAGCTCTTTAAATTCAACATTGTTAACAAAGAACCAATCATGATGGAGGGAGAGAGGGTGGAAGAAGTGGCTACTTTTACTAATTTTGACAGCACAATATACACATCAGGAGATGTTAGGATGAGAATTGGAAAGACAAATGTGGCATTTTTGAAACTGAGCATCATATGGAGATCCAGAGAAATCAAGATTCACACCAAAGTTAGAATATTCAACGTCTGTGTCAAGTCTGTGCTGCTGTATGGAGCGGAAACATGGAGACTGATCAAGACCACATATAAAAGACTCCAGTCTTTCGTTAACAGACGCATACGAAGGATATTGGGCATAACGGGACAGGACATGGTGAGGAATGAAGATCAATAGGATATGAGCCAACAACAGTCACTGGTACAACAAATTATAAAGCAAAGAAAACCGCATTGGATAGGCCGTATGCTACGGAAGGCAGACAGGCTCTTAAATGGAATCCTCAATGGAAGAGAAAGAGAGGTAGGCCCAAAAAATACAGAAGAGAATTTGAGATGGAACTAAGATTACATAATAATATCTCTGGAGAGAGGCAGAAAGAACGATACCGTCGGGATGTTGGCAACGGCTTATGCACCGATAGGAGCTATTTGCTTTCTGATTGACTTTATTTATTAACGATGCCACAAATGGACGACTCATTATCTGCCGTGGCACAAGACAGAGACCGTTGGAAGAGAAGTTGGGACCCGCAACGGTGTAACCTCCGCTGAAGAATGAGTCGTCCAGTAATCCAGTAATATGTATATATGTGTATGTATGTATATATGTATGTATGTACGTATGTGTACGTACGTATGTATGTATGTACGTATGTATGTACACGAAGTTATTGCATGCAGCAGAGAACCGATTCATATCCTCCAGCATTTCCCGCTCTGAGCTGCTATCCACAGGACATTCGTCAGCAAATACAAATTCATGGATCATGTCGCCTGCTGCTCTGGTTTTTGCCCCCATTCTGCGAGCTTTGAGGAGCCTGTCGTCCATGTCGTATCTGATTGGTACGACGGATTTGGCTGTTCTAAAAGCATCCGACATCGTGGCTGAGAAAATCATACTAAACAGGGTTGGGGCGAGCACACAGCCTTGCTTTACACCGTTTGTCGTGTCAAACGTTCTGGAAGTCTCCGTTTTCCAGCACACGAACACGCATGTCCTCGTGGAGTTTTTTCAACATGGTGGTAAACTTGGTGGGGCAGCGAAACTTTGACGTGACCATCCACAATCCAACTCTGCTAACCCTGTCGCATGACTTAGTGGGGTCGATAAATGCAGTGTACATGCCTATGCTCTGCTCCTGACATTTTGCCTGTATCTATCGCGCAGTGAAGATCATGTCTACAGTTCCCCACCCCGTTCTGAAGCCACACTGATTCTCTGGAAGGTGGTGACCTTGTTCAAGATGCTTGCCTAATCGATTTAATTAAGAAGTATGCTATATTTTTTCCGGCTACGCATAGCAGGGATATTCTATGGTGCTTATCACAGTTCTGCTAGTTTCTCTCCTCTGATATATCTTTAGATTCCTGCTGGATTTTTCCTTCGGTCCACATAACGCTGAATAGTTCAGTGATCTTGCCAGTAAGACATGGGCTAGCTGTCTTATAGATCTTTGCTGGTATTTCATCGGTGCCAGGGGCTTTTCCTATCGAAAGTGCGTTTATGGCCTTGTCGACCTCATCCTTGGTAATGTTAAAAAAACGGAAGTTCTGGGAAAGATGTGTGCAAGTTCACCTACTTGGGTAGTACACTGACAGAACCGACAATCTGGACGACGAGGTGACAAGTAAAATAATGAAAGCCAGTGCAGCCTTCGGTAGAATGCGCGCGGTATGGGAGCGCCGGGGCATTAGAGCCAAGACCAAGTCTCAAGCCTGCATCGCTGCAGGCGGCACAGCTGAGATGGGCTGGGCACCTTGTGCGCATGCCAGACACAAGACTGACGAAACGACTTCTGTACGGTGAGCTTAGCGAAGGCTGTCGAAAAGTAGTACGCCCAAAAAAGCGATTAAAGAACAGTCTGAAACTCTGAGAAGACAACTGTGAGAGCATTGCGGAAAACAGATCGATCTGGAGAAATGCAGTAAACGTGGGCGTTGCTAAAGGGGAATGTCACCGTTTGCAGACGGCGCACACCAAACGGCTAATTCGGAAGGATAGATCAGCGAAACCACCCCTACCGGCAGCAGAACGCATAGTGTGCAAACCATGTAAAAGAACATTACGTGAACATTGAACATTAATAGAACATTGGACTGATAAGCCACATAAGGCCCAGCAAACACTACACCAAAACATGACAGACAGTGTAGAATCAAAACAAAACAGATAACATACAACAAGGATGATGTTGGTGGTCGTAATTTTGTTGTTGTTGTTTGCCTCACTAGTTTCTACTGGCAGAAGCGCGTATATTCCACCCTAGGCCGTAATCGATTGGGTGATATTAAGACCCTTAAAGAAGTGATTGGATGCATGTGTGCGTCTGTATGTACCTATGCTAGGTTTGTGCGCTCTCAGAAGCCAGCCCAACCATGGTGCAATGGAAGGACCTCACCCCCTCCCCCCTCCATGAGGGCGCGTGTGAAAGTTGTGATTGTTGGACAGGGTAAAATGAAACAGTGAGGTAAGAAGAGCAAGGAGAGACCCAGAGTTACCCCCTGTGGTCGTCGTGGACAACGATGGACAGTTATCATTGGGGGGGGGGGGGAGAAATTCTTTATTTGCACAATTTTAAAACAAAATTTTGTGTGATGTGAGGTGAAGTGAGGTGAAAATTCCTATGAGATGAAACGTGAGATTGTGGGAGTTACACTTTGTGAGGTGAAAGGTGACATACATTTTATTTGTGAAAGCATAAATAAATGTACATATAAATAAATGCCCATATAAATGAATGCACATGTGTACTTGCTGATACATACCTATTCATTTTTGCACATACATATATCTTTTCACACACACACAGGCACATACAAATATATCCATATATATATATATATATATATATATATATATATATATATATATATATATATATATCCATATATATACACACACACATGTACACGTATATGCATACATACACACACACACTTACACCCATGTATACTTAAATACATACATACACACACACAAATACATACATACATACATACATACATACGTTCATACATCCATCCATCCATACATACACACATATACACACATACACGCACATGCATGTACACATATACATACGCATATATTAATATATATATATATATATATATATATATATATATATATATATATATATATATATATATACGTATTTGTACATACATAAACTCACGTACCCACATACATATATGCAACATGCGTACATATCCGTACATACATATTTGCTTATACACACATTTGTATATATAAGTATTATATTTTTCTCCCAAAAGCTATAGAGCCATAAAGGTTATGTGTACTTGTACCGTAGTCAAGGGAGTGAGTAATGCGTGGCCTACATGAGAACCATTCTTTACCCTAGGATTTTGTCAGTCCCCTCTGCCATAAAACCCGGCCTATTTCCTGTCCATTGTCCTTTTGGTCAAGACTGAGGAACTGACCAGTGGAGGAAAGGACCACCATAAAACTGGTGAATTTAAGAGACCAGAGATAAGATTTGACCGCTGGGGGGGGGGGGGGGGGGTGTTTGAGTGATTTAGTTCAGCAGGGAAGCCAACCCCTCAATTGGAATGGGGGAAATTGATACTTTCCCACTCTGCTAACTGTTTAATACTTAATTTTTGTGTGTGGGGTTTTTGGAGATAAAGGAGGGATAGTCTCAAAACGGCATTAATTCATTCACTCTTTTCCCCATTAAACACATTTTTCCTGTTTGACTTGGCAAGAGAAATTGAAATTGGAAATAGAAAATGATTAAACACATCTTAACATACATATTTCACAGTACAACATTTACATTTATATGTCGCTACTGGACAACGCCTTTCTCATAAACATGTGTATGATGTGTAGTAGAGTGTCTGGAGAGTATGTTCTGAAGCGATAGAAGGCTTCATTTCTGTATCTCCATTTGATGTGTCTGTATTCTGATAGCAGCTGGTAAAGTGTTTAACATTATTGCCTTATACATGTCTACTTTCTGTCTTGTTTGTGTCTCGATTGTGACTTGTAGAATTTGTCTTATGGGTAGGACTGTACTGCACGAGTAGAAAATGTGGTCTTATGTTTCTTTTTATCTCGTCTGACATAGTTGACATTTTGGTTTGCGTTGTTTTCCTGTGTTTGTGTGAGTTTAGTTGAAATAAAGTCGGTAAGCGACTTCTCTAGCTTTTGTGGTAATGTGTGGGTCATGTAGATTTGTGAACGTGTTCGTGTAGTCTGTTTTAAAATATTTGTAACCTCTTTTTATTCTAAGGTGTAGTGGGGGTGCTTGTAGCTTGACTAGATGTTTGTATATTTGATTTGTCTTCTGCTGTGTTAGTTGTTCGTGTCCTATGATGGCTTTTATGCTTGACGTGTAGAAGGGCGGTAATGTCCAACAGAAGTGTGGTGTTGCGTTGTTTATTGGTATCAGCTTGGATATACTCAGGTCAATGTAGTAGTGCGCAAGTGTGTGTTGTTCTGGATGTTTTACACTCCACCCGACATGGCCTATTCAGAGGGACTGTATTTTGGTCTGTATGTTTTGGAATGCGATACCTCCGAGTCTCCTGTATTGTGCCAGTGTGTGTTGGCTTAAGTTCAAGTTATGCTGTGTATGGTGTTTGCGAAAATGAAACCCCTAATGAGTTTGTTAATATCCTTGATTGTCTGCTGTGGGGATTCAAACACTATAGCTGTGTAGATTAATTTGGGGATGATGTATGTGTTTATTATTATGATACGGCCAAAAATTGTGGCTGTTTTGTATCTGTATCTTTGTAGCATGTCTTTTATTTTGGTCGTTAAATTTGTCCATGTTTCGTGGTGTATGTGGTTGGGGTCAGATAGGAAGGTTATGCCGTACACTGTCATAGAGTCTGTTATTTTTAGAACAAGGAAAGTCTGCTTTGTTTTTCCACTGGCCTATGCCCATTATAGTGGATTTTTGTATATTTATTTTTGCCCCACTGTCTTTGCCAAAGTGTGCAAAAGTGTTTAGAATGTTTTCTATTGATGTGTACTGTAGTCTAGGGGGAAGAAGACGGTGTCGTCTGCGTAGGCAAGCAACTTCTTCTCCTTCGCTCCATGCATGTGTGTGCCTTTTAACTTTAATGGAACTGTCTTGGACAGTTATCGTGTGTATTTGTGTGTATGTGCGTGCGTGCGTGTATGTATGTATGTATATAATAAAACTGTCTTCACTTCTTTATAGTTAATACTGGTTTCTAAACTCTATATTCTAAAGTCTGTGAGTGCATACAACTTATTTTTTGTGTTCAAATTCACGATGGCTATTTCCCATGCGCCGTGACGGGATCTTTACTTACTTACTTAAAGTATTTTTTAAAAACATAGTAAATACCGTTTTATTTGTTGTTATTTTGTTGTTCGCCAGAGTATATTATTTGTTTCAAACATTGAACTATACTTCAGCTGAAATTTTCTATTCAGTAATATATCTTTAAAAAATGGAATGAGCAGCAACAAAACAAAAACTAGAATAACAATAAGTTAACTAATCAGACATTCCTGGTTCACTGTAGTCTATGTATTCAATACCGTATTGGTATACGGCGCCCATGTAACGCTGTAATAACTTGGATGAACAAACTATCAACTAAAAGTGTACCATGTTTTTAGTAGGATTGACAGGTGGTATTGCCAGTGGCAAAAGTACAGCGACAAAAGTGTTTCATAACGAGCTAGGCTGCCAGTATATTGATGCAGACCAAATTGCAAGAGAAGGCATGACTGGCATGTTTCACATATTGAATATTGAAACTGTTTAATCAATGTAACATTTCACTTTAGTTAAGAAAAACTAGCATTCTTCATTACTGAACGTTTTGTTTGTATCGCGTATTCTTATTTTTGTTGTTGTCATGGATATAATAATATATATAGTTTATAAACTTAACACTATTAACAGTAACTATACTATAGTATATAACTTATATTATAAGAATATAAGAGGCGGCATATATATATATATATATATATATATATATATATATATATAATATAAGATATATAATATTATTATTATATCCGCACAACAGCAAAAATAGTAATTATTAAGTTATTAAAGAGCACACATAAATAATCATAATAATTAAATAATGACATCATAAAATTCATATGATCCGAGATATGTATTAATTATTGTGTAATAAATTAAGAGTATAAAGGAGCAGGGGATATTTATATTTACGATACAATTATTGCAGAGGAGACCAACGTTCAGACAGGAAAAATAATATACTGATCAGACTTTAGTAGGCAGGGTCAAGTAAAACATTCTTTTTTTAAAATGCTGCATGTTGATATCATTCACATTTTACTTCTATAGGAGCATGTAGCCAGCCACAACAATGTAAAATATCTTTGTGCTCTTGCAGTGTTAGTTTCTGTAGCACTTTAAACTTTAAAAAGACAAATGATATACTGTATATTCCAACTCTGTTAGCAAATCATGGATTCTTTTATCAAGATACAAAATTGAAAGATCACAATATGGGAAATTATAGGCTAGTGAAAAGCAATCCAGGTCACTAGATGAGACAGAGTGAGAAATGAAGAAATGCAACAGAAAATGGAAACATAATATTCATTTCGTTTGCTCTGTTTCCAAGGTAGAGTGTCTTGTACTATGTTTTACACATTATGACTAAGTGCAACCAAAGTCAGCACACATTTTTTGAATGTGTTCCCAACCCAATTCTTGCAGGTTCATGAATGCAAATTTGGTTTGTGAGCCATGCCAGTAACCTCTTAGGTACCCCAAACTCAACCCCATGCATCTTATATATAGACAGACAGAGAATGAACATATGACAAGAATGTCTCCAAAACGACCAGTTGCACGAGTCTATAACACCAATCAGCAGGGCTTCAGCCAAAAAGAAGACCAGAAAAAAATATATTGACAGTGTTAAAGAAACACTGCAGAGGCATGAATTGATAGCTATACAAATGACGCATGAAGGAAGGTTACACCTCTCCATGACATAAGTTGTTAGATCAGGTGAGATGAGTATAACAAGAGACATACAACACATCCATATTTTGAAGAGATAATAAACATAGGTCTGTAATCAGAAACAACACACTCTAGTCTACCCAGCTGTCAATAGTATCTGACACAGTTAAAGAAGACAAGATAATGAAAAAGAGGTTTGGGTACGTCACCTCAGAAAAAGCTGTGTCATAGTACAACCAAAAATCTCACATATTATTTTCTTTTGTAGTTGTGTCTGCTATGTGACAACTTTTACCTTATTTTATAAATATAACAAATATTTAGTCCATTAATTATTTATTTCAGTGGTTGCACCAGGACAATATGCAAACAAAAAAATTAGAGAGAGATTTGGGGATGAAGTTTTTCATGCAGACGGCCAGCTTGATAGAGAAAAAATTGCGCAAATTATATTTCATGCTGAGGACAAGCGAAAGCAGCTTAATGATATAGTCCATCCTGCAATTCAAAAGCAAATGTTGTTGCAGATATTTCTATGCTTCATAAGAGGTTTGTGTTTTATTTGTTCATATACATACCTGTATAGAGATTTCTGAACCTCATTAAAGTTGTGTTTTTCTTGTCTTTGTATTCACATACATATATATATATATATATATATATATATATATATATATATTTCAGTACATTATTAGAATGTTTGTAATTCTTGTGTCAGCATTGCTACACATATATTGCTTGGCTGTATTGGCTTGTATTTCTTGTGCAACATCCATTTACAGTCAACAGATAGTTGTAATCTATGTTACTTGTTTAGCTATAACCTGTATTTTGAAAGATACAGTTTGTGAAGGTACACAAGAGATGTCTGACATATGAGATAAATGGATAGCTATCACAGAGATCTCAAATCTTTAGAGGTTTGTGTGGATCGACTGTCCTGGTTATGCTGGAACTCATAACAATGAAAGAGTTTATATTCTGACATCATAAGCATCCATAGTGGAAACTTAAGATATTCAGAAGGGGACATATTGAAAATAATCAAAGACTACCTGTAAGGGGTGTGACACTGTGATCAATGCTCCAACAATTAACTCATGAGATCCGTATCACATGTAGGGCACACATTGTCAAAGCTGAAATTAGGATGCTGGCTTTTTAAAAAAGCACATTTACTTTGGGATTCAGCTTCTTCTTCTGCGTTCGTTCTCAATATCCCACAAACAAGCCCTGAACAGGGCTTTGCAAGTAGCAGAATGTAGTCCGGAGAACGGAATGTGTTGTGTTGCTAGTTTACAGCTTGACTGTGATATTTGCACCTTTCGGACTGACACATCCATCTTTTGCTGGGCTGCAATTATTTACTGCACATTTATACAGACACTTTAAGTTGGGTTGTTGTGCCAGATGGGATAGTTCTGTGCAAAAGTGACATCAAAATTTCCTGGAACACTTCACTGTCAAAGCATTTCATCTCAGTACTGTTGCTCATCCTTGTTGAGCTTGCTGTACAGTGGCCACTATGTAAGACATTTATTGCACACGCAAATGGTGTGCGATACCCATCTGACAATGTCCTTGAGCACCAGCTTGTAGATGCTCATGTTGTGCCCCTCTTTGTCATGCTGTTATTTAGGTATTTTTGCCTCATTGTGGTGAGACATGCTACCTTCAACCACAAATGAAGTCCTTTAGGTTATATCAAGGTTTCTTCTAGATTATTGGTCAATAGTGATTCGGATCAAGTTTATTTTTGCCATTCATAAGGATTGAGACCATAATTGCATCTTTTCCCAATTTTCTGTACAATTCCTTGCTTCCAGCTAAAGGTCATGATCTTGAGGAACATTCTCTTGCCAATATTTCTGACTAATTTGAAAAATCATTATTTTACCTTTATCAGAAAGTTTTCATAATTTGAAGGTAAATGTGGTTACTTCCAGTGCTTTCCTGGTCAGGTTAAATGTCATATGCTCTTTCAGTACAATCGTATTGTTTGTATAGAGTTTTTTCTTTATAAATATTCATTGTTTTCCATCAGGTGGGACATTTTAATGGCTCAACTGTGTTATCAGCTGTTTAATTATGTTTGTTGTATGTTTTCTGATCACTCACTGTTTACTTGTACTGCATTTTCTTTGTTTCTGCAATCTTTAGTACTTTGGCCAGCCTCCATAGTTTTTTCCATTAATCCACTTTATAGTCTTCTATTGTTTTAATTCCCTTGTTATTTACTGTTCCATTTAGCATCTGTCTATAATTTACTGTTGTGTCTTTGTAGGAAATGTTTGTTTTAACTGTCTTGTCCCTATTTTCTTTTTTGCCCTTGCCTCTGTCACAATTTTCTCAAGGTATCAAAGGTCTTGATTTCAGTATGGTTCATAGTCTTTTCTGTCCCCTCAAGTCAGCCCTAAGAATGGTTTTGTTACAATCAACCATTTCTCTAATTCTTTTATTTTGTGTGTTGATCAGTCTGCAAAATGTGTTTATCAATGATGGAAAGGTAATCCAATCCATTCTATTGTACTACCAGCTAGACAGTGATTTGTAGTTGCAAGGGGAAAGTTAGCTTTGTTGGTTTGTGATATCTATTTGTCAGTTGTTCCAGAAAGATCATCTTATTTTGAAAAGGTCAGGCTAAATGTTGAGGTTGAGTTCCATTTTTTGAATATATATTTGAATAGTGTTTACCAATACAGATTATTTTTATATGTGCAGAAAAACTGATGACAGTATAATTATAAATGCTTTGTGGAAGTTACTTAGGATGTAGACAGGGTGTCCCATTCATTGCTTTTTAAAACCACAGTTTTTTAGATGAGTTAGCCATTCAGTACTATTCTCAATGATCCCATGATAGTAGTGAGACAAGAATGTATTTTGTGAACATTGCTTTTTATTTTATTTGTAACCAATAGACCAAAGAATAAACTTTCAACGAAAAAAAACACCCGCTGTAGCTGAAAGAATAAACTGAAAAAAAATTGTTTTTGTAATACAATAAAAGTTCTCATTTCTTAAATGCAATTGTTAATGGGGGAAGTGCTTACCTGAATGGTTTCAATGCCTGTCTGCTGATAAGGAGAGCAGTGGATCGAATCCCAGATATGGTATATGTTTTTCTCTTGGGAAATGAAATCAACAAACATAGAAAGCACATGACATGGCGATAGCAGTGGCGAAGTGGCCTGTAGTCCTCAACCCAAAAAACCTTGACTACCCAGTAATGGGAATAAAGTCGTACAACAAAATAAAACAATTTTTAATAATTGAGTAATTTTGTTTTCTTTAAACAGGTCACAAGTTTGTCATTTTAGACATTCCACTTTTGTTTGAAACAAAGCGGTTGCTGCCTTATATATCCTACACTGTTGTTGTCTATTGGTAAGAAGAGAACATATGTCTGTATTGTTATCCAATGTAGTCTTTCGTTGATATATGTAAAATAATTTTACACATAAGGCAATCATTTGCATGCTTTAATAAATGACTTCCAAAGCAGCTGCTATACAACGAGTTTATGAAAGACAAGTATACTGTTTTGTAGTGCATAACATTGGTTAATAATTACCATGAGTGAACGATGAAGAAGAGAAATATTTATTGATAAAATAAGAATTGACAGTGTCATAAAAGTACAAAGTAGCAAGTTGCTTAAAATATTATCTGATAGTTCTGTCAACAAATCTACTGTGTAACAACTTATATATATTTATATACATACTTACATACCTACAGCAATTTTTATTTGTGAATTCATGTAATGTATTAATAATATGTTTATAATCAATCAAAAAGAATGTGTTTTTTATTCACAGCCATGAGGAGCAACAGTTGAATCGTTTAATGAAGAGAAATTATCTTTCAGTAGATGATGCAAAGGCCAGAATAAAATCTCAGCTACCTCTTGTTGATAAGTGCAAATTATGTACCTATGTTATTGATAACAGCGGAAGCATAGAGGAAACCAGAGAGCAGTGCCATAATATATATCTGAAGCTTCAATCATCTAACAAACATCTTCTCTGGCGGTTTGGTATGTTGCTGCTGTTTGTAGGAGCTGTTTGTGGGGTCATGTTATTTTTATGAATGTGATGAGAATGTGCTCTGGTCCTCTATTTGCTTGATTTAAACAGAATATAACAAGTTGACGACATTACCAAGTTATAATAATAATAAGTTTGAATCACAAGTGAAGAGGGTGACAACATCAGATGTGTGTTGTAATATGTGATAGCTTATGGCTGCAAAGACCTATCCTACCATGACAGCCCTGCCTCATGTAAGACACACATGGTATATGTGCCATCACTCAGTATATGTGCCATCATTTATGACTGAAAATTCTTTAGGCAGTTCTCCATCACTCAGTATATGTGCCATCATTAAACTGAGGGGCAGTTGATAAATGTTTTGAGACAGTCGAATTTCACCATTATTTTCTAGTCTGTCCCTATTAGCCGTATCAAAGGCCCTGGTCAGGTCAACAAATGTCATGTACAAGTCACTTTGCTGTTCCTGGCATTTCTCCTGTAGTTCATGTGCTATAAATATCATGTCAACCGTCTCACGACCCACTCAGAATCCATACTAACTCTCTCAATGTAGCTTCTGCTCAAGATGATTTGTTAATCAGTTAAGCCAAATTAAAACCACAATTTTACCAGTGATTGAGAGTATCGGATTCCCCTGTGAGTATCACAGGATTGCTGATTGCTCTTGTGATTGTATGTGTGAACAATAGAGGCATTTTTCAGTTCCTGCTGTATGTGTTCTTCATCCCAAATTGAGTGAAAGAAGCCTGCTAACTAGTGCAACCGCATGATGCCCCCTGCTTTGTAAACCTCTGCAGGAATAGAATCTGACCCAGCGATTGGACATAAGACTGATTGCTTTCTTGACCTCAACTCCACTGGATGGAATGTCAATTCTATAATTGGTTTCGACTTGTGACATGAGTGCTATGGTCTGATGATGAGCAGTGCAGTTGAGGACCATTGACTGCCTTCAAGGCATCATTAAACCTCTTTGAGTCATTAATCTTTTTGTATCTCTGCTTCCTATAAACAGAATATTACATAATTGTCATCATTATTGAGTGCCATGTTAACAGATGTACACAATTTTATGTATCTCCTTAAATGGGGCATTAAAAATGATTAATTTGTTTGTTGTATCTTTTTTTAAAATGCAAATATGAGATAGACAGCTAGTAAAATGGATATATGAGATGGATAGCTAGTACAATGGAAAGCCAAGAGTGAGAGATACAAATAAAATAAGCTGAGGACAGATTTCTAGAAATACAGTAACAAATGGTATCTTTTTTTAAAATCCAAATATGAGATAGACAGCTAGTAAAATAGATATATGAGATGGATAGCTAGTACAATGGAAAGCCAAGAGTGAGAGATACAAATAAAATAAGCTGAGGACAGATTTCTAGAAATACAGTAACAAATGGTGCAATTTTAGTTCTTATTAGGAAATTTATCAAAGACAAATAAAATGAGAACAGCAAGCATAAATGTGACTAATTGATCTAAGTTGCTTGTGTCAGAAGAAACATGCTACCTTCACATCAGGGTTAGGTGAAACAAGATAACCAAGATCCCACCTCATGCCAGGGACAGGTGAAACATACTGATCAAGACTTCATCTCATACCATGCCATGCACCTGGAATCAAGCTGTGTTACAGTAGCTTAGCCAACGAGGTGGGCATTGTTATGTTGATCCTCAAAGTGATGAGACTGCTGAGAAGCTTTGCATTCCACTATAACCTGGATGGTCCAGACCAACCTTCTTCAGCCTCCAAAGATAAAAAGAGCCAATGTGACCAGCTACCAGAGGAAATCCACAAAGACTGAAGAACTCAGCACATATAGCCTCAGACAACAACATAGTGTACTGGTTCATAGAACCTGGGCATCAGCATATGTGCTCAGTTCCTTTCATTACTGAAAGTGCCAACAACAGAGCATGAATTCCATAGCTCCTGTAGTAGCTACAAAATTGTCCACTAACCTTATCAGATATCCATTTACAGCCGGGTTGACCGGAAGAAGTGGTCTTACCATGAACAAATTCACATGTTCAGTCATTTCAAACTGAATATGACGTGATTCAATTTTGGTGCATTGGGATTGTAAACCAAGCTCACAACCCAAGGCCGTTAAATCTCCAAATCTAAAAATAAATATATTTAGAAATAATAACAACTCCTATACTTCAGCATAGAAGACGAGCTACTAATTAAGTATGGTAGAAGACTCTACACACCAGCATAAAAGATGAGCGACTAATTAAGTATGATAGAAGACTTTAAACCCCAAAGCAGAAGACGGTCAGCTAATTAACTATTATAGAAGACTCTAGAGGAAGTCCTTTAAAAAAGCCCAAATCGTAAAGCGGCAGGTGCGGATGGAATAACCTGTGAGACAATTAAAGCTTGTGGATACCTAGGAGTAAAATTGTTACATAGAATATTCTCAGCAGCAAAATAGTCCATGAAGACTGGCAAAAAGCTATCATTGTGCCAATCTGGAAAAAACTAAGGTGACAAAATAGAGTGCGATACCTACTGGGGGATATCGCTTCTAATCCACACAGGAAAACTGTACGCGAAAATCCTGGAACAGAGAATTCAAGCTATCCTGGAACCACGGCTATGTGGGGCTCAATTTGGTTTCCAACAAGGTAGGAGCAGCACAGACGCTCTACTCGCCCTGAGACAACTAAGCGAAATAAACATGGAATACGATCGGAAACTCAACGTGTCTTTCATAGATCAAGAAAAGGCTTTCGATAGAGTAGACAGAAACAAACTATGGGCCATACTAGACGACTTTTTGTTTTTGTTGTTGTTCATCCATCGTAATCGATGAGGACCACTTTGTCAACATTCACTGTAAACTGTTCTCATGAGTTCGAAGATGGCTAAATAAGCCAATCTGAGCATTGAACTGTCTGTTGCACTTTGTGCAGGTAAATAAAACACCTCCTTCCACTGGGGTTGAAGAAGGGTTAATGTGAGTTGACTTGCGGACCGATCGTCTCTGGATGGCCTCATCTATTCTTGATGCTTCATGTCTCTGAACACCCTCAGCAATAGTGATGCGTCAGGCTGTGTGATTGGTTGTGATTCTTTCCCAGTCACCGTGGTTTATGCCACACAGGATCAGTGATCTCTTTAGTTTTTCCTTGTACCTTTTCCGCTGCGCACCGCTTGCTCTCTTGCCACTTTGTAGTTCATCATGGAGGAGCTCTTTTGGTAGACATTGATTCAACATGCGTACCATATGGCCAGCCCATCTCAGTTGTGCTGCACATATCATGCTGTGTATACTGCACGGTAACACATCTATATTTGGCACCATGTCCTGCCATATAAATCCTCATCAGTTTCCGCAGGCAGTGCATGTGGAAATGATTTAATTACCTGGCATGGTGGCTATAGACGGTCCAGGTTTCACGTGCAGATAAGAGGGTTGGTAGAACAATTGCAGCATAGATCTTTATTTTTGTTTCGAGTCCCGATCCCTCGCCTATCTCACACTTTAGTATGAAATCTACCAAATGTTCGAGTCCCGATCCCTCGCCTATCCCACACCTTAGTATGAAGTCTACCAAATGTTCGAGTCCCGATCCCTCGCCTATCCCACACCTTAGTATGAAGTCTACAAAATGCAGCACTTGCCGTAGCTATTCTTATATTCACCTCATCATCTATGTGAATGACTTGGGATAAAATACTGCCAAGGTACGTGAATTTGTTAACATTTTTAAACAGTGGCCATGTACCTTGATTGAAGGTTCTGAACAGGCAATATATGGAGCTGGTTGATGAGGAACCACTGTGAGAGAGGTGATGAGGCCGAAGTTTTCACAAGCTGTGGCGAACCAATCCATAAATTCTTGCATGTCAGCCTCTGTATTGGAACTTAAGGCACAGTCATCCGCATAAAGACAATTACATATGGTTAAAAAATGTGGGTTTTGGCCTTGAACCGTCTCAGATTGAATAGCCCGTCGTCAATGTGGTAATGAAGCTCAACTCCGACATTGCTGTAGGCATTACACAGCATGGCGACTACATGGAGAACAGGGGCAACTATTAGAGAAAATTAGAGCACTGTACCAAGGGTGCCAAAGTGTAGTAAGAACAACAGATGGTCTGGCTGAAACAATGGAGAAAACAACAGGGGTGAGACAAGACATATATGGACAGAATAACGCCGGAGGCCAAATTGGAGCATCTATAAAGAAATGCAGATGAAGAAAGGACAGAGGCTGATCAGTTAAACGAACTCCATTTTGCAGACGATCAATGTCTACTTTACGAGAATGAAAATGATCTACAGCAACATCTGACTGTGCTAAACTCTGAATGTGGATTAACACATCCGAAACAAAAACTATGCAGATAAACAGTCCACCTGAAAACATCATTACAGTAAACGGGACCAAGATCAAACAAGTGCAGGAGTTCAAGTACTTGGGCAGTGTTTTCACACAAGATGGAGGTTTAGATAGAGAGATTGAGATCATGTGCCAAAAAGCAAATGTGATTGCATACCAGCTGTCATCATTATTGAAACACCCTAACATAAACATGTCCATAAAAAGAATGCTAATCAACAGGATATTTATGCCAACTCTCCGTTACCAGTGCCAAACTTAGACTTTAACAAAAACTCTAGAGAGAAAAATCACGACATGTGAGATGAGATGCCTCCGGAAAACAATCGATGTAACTAGGAGAGACAGAATGCGCACTGAAGATGTGAGAAGAAAAGTTGAAGTAAGACCCTGCTCGGAATAAATTGATGAAGTGAGAATCAACGGGTTCGGCCACCTAATGAGAATGCAACCTGACCAACTACCCCTGTGCGCCTATAACGCACTACGATTAGGTTTTCGCAACCGTGGCAGACCGAGAACTAGATGGATAGTAAATGTTGCGGAAATTCTAAATCGTCATGGGGTGACAACCATTTCAGCGACACGTCTGTCCCTGGACAGAAAACTACGGCTCTCCACGTTGCCTCAGGCACAAGTGGATAAGACAAGACAAGAAAAAGAGGGAGAAAAAAGACACCGGTCGCCAAGTAACATTAGAAAACTTTGTTTGCATCAGACAACGGTGAAAGAAAAATTCAGGAGTTTAGTATTACCGCCATCGCTAACAAAAATCTGGCGTTATTGTGAAGGTCAAACAAAATGGCTGGCAAGACGTTGCTCTGTAGCATTGCGAGACAATTTACTCAAGTGTCTTCGCAGCCGGCTCAAGCTTTTCCAGTTTTGGGACAGTTGAGCGTACAAGTATGACATCTGGCTTGACAAATCTGGTTATTTCGGACGCATTATTTAATATGATGTGCTAGAATTAATTAGAAATGGCATGAGAATACTGCACCAGACGAGGTCTGGAATTGCATTATTGCTTGTGACTGTGTTGTGTGATAGTCTGATAGTGATGTGCTTATAATATTTAATCATGGAAACAACGATCTGATCTTCACCTTAGCTTTGGTAATTTTAGACTGAGACTCCATTAGGCCCTAGCATATCCATATCCTTACTTGGAATTTCATTGCTTCTAATCTGAGATTTTAGGAATAAGTACAAATCATTGTGAAGTTGTCGTTGTTTTGAGTCTCTATAAGTATATTAATTATTATTATTCTGTGGATTCCTGTGTGTGTTTTAGTGTTCGTTTTTGACATTGAGGCAACCAAGGGTAACTCAGTAATTCTACTATCATTAAGTATTTTTCACTTTGTTTTTGTTTGCTTTAAATAACTATTTTAAACGTTATAATTTTTGTGGAAATAACTAAGTTTAGACTTTAAAATATTTCCCAACAGACCACCACAATACATCACAATGGACGCAGGAATTATTCTTCTGAGGTAAGTATGAAACAAAAATAGATCTACAAATAAATTAGAACTAATAATTCAAGAGAGAGCCGAAAAAGGTGACGTTTACAGTTTAGTTGAACTACTACTTGCTTTATTTTCAGAATATACTTTTGTCTGATTTATTTATCACAAGGTGTGACAAGGTCATGTCTGTTAGGTGTTAGTTAATTCTTGTTTGATTGTTTAGTCTACTTTAAAGCTGTACTTAACTTGTATATAGTATATACTATTATTATTACTCATTTCTCTTTATCATGAAGAATAGTTAGACTTATAGAAGTTTGCCAGTCAACCTTGCTGCCATCAATGTTATTTAAAACACAGCAGTAAATAAATCCTGTTTATAATGGGTTTGCAACCATATTGTTTCCCATGTGGTTATTCACTGGGCCACTAGCTGCATGCTTGTCATGTTTTACCTTGACCATTATTTTATTATTATTGTGGGCTGTGAGTGATACCCAATACAGTTTCACACACACACCCCCCCCCCCCCCCCCATTTTTTGGCACAGTGAAATTAATTTGCTGTATACAAAGGCAGTCCAAAAAGAAACCAGACTATTAAAATGGCACATCAACTAAGTAAGGCAGTGAGCTAGTTACTTCTTGTATATGTACCAGTGACATTGACCTACAGTTTAATCATAACTACATCACACCACGACCGTTAGTCTTTGATATATATCCGTGAAGTGATTACACATGTAGTGCTCATGGCAATTTTTTTGAAAGTTGAACAATGAAGGATCTTGAAGAGCAACATGTTTGTGTGAAGTTCTGCTTCAAATTAGGTACGCCCTTTGATGAACATCTGCTGCAAAATTGCCCAACATACGAGGACCAGAGAAAGCACATGTGGCCATCACCAGTGCCAACACTAGACAAGCTCTATGGCAGTGTCGACAGCCTCAGGATGACTGCTGCTTTCTTCGAACAAATTCAAGTTGTCTGACAGCATACGATGAAGAAGAAGAATACTGATGTAGACTTTCTGAAAAATGGGTTTATGGATAGTTGTTGAAACAAAAGGCAGTCATCACAGTATGTTGGAACGGCATCACAGCGACCCAAAAAAGCACATCAGAGTCACTCAAATGTTCTGTTGTCTTTTTGATTAGGAGGTGTGCCATTCATCATGAGTTTGTTCAACACTGTCAGATGATCGAGGAGTATTACTTGGATGTTATGAGGAGTTTGAGAGAGGCAATATGAAGAAAGAGGCCTGGAGCATGGACACACAAAAAAACCTGGATACTGCATCATGACAATGTATGTGGACACACATGTCACTGTTTATTCCTGACTTTTTAGTAAAGCATGAGATGACTGTTGTCCCACAGCAGCAATTTTATCTAGATTTGGCGCATGCAGACTTTTTTGTTACCCTTAAAGGCAGCTGATTTCAAACCATAGAAGAGATCAAAGAAAATTAGCTACAAGACATGCACACTATCCCAGAAAATGAGTTTAAGGATGGCTTAAAAAATTGGAAAATACATTTGGAGCAACACTGGAGGGAATGTAACAGAGTTAAAGGGTCCAATGAGCCAATGCCAGGGAAGCCCTGAAAATACTGTTCATGGTACCCACACACAACTAGAGAATCCTGTCCGAGAGGTTCAGTTCATTGAATGGTGCATTGTTCTTAACTCTCAAACAATGTAGTTTAAAACTGTCCAGCCAAAATGGTTCTCTTTCCCACGATTTGAACTGGGAATTCCATGACCTATAGGTCATCCAGTAGTTTGAAAAACAAGGCAGCCTTTCTCTGGGACACGCCAGTTCAAATAAAGTTTGAGGGAAATGAACGCAAAAAAGTAGACGTCATTTACAAAAAGCAGGGAGCTTAGCATATAAGCTGGGGGAGACAGATCAGGGGGAGAGATCAGAAGCAGCAGAGAAGGGTATTCTACCGTGCAGTTTAGTAGGTAGCATTTTGGACATAAACAAGTAGATAGGTAAAAACTACAGAACTTAGCCAGTGAGTGCCCAGAATAGAGAGATAGAATTATACAGAAAGGCAACGAGAGATCACACACGTGTAAGAATCTGTCTGTGTGTGATGTTCTGTTCGAGTCGTCGCTAACACCAGTCTCTCATGACCCGACTTCATTCTCGTCAGACGGAGATGTGTTGCTTCAACACGAAGTGGTCGTCCATTCACGATCCGGCGTGACTTGTGTGTTTCCTCGGCCTGACAACCACAGTAACAGGACCACTGTCGTCTGTCATAGGCACGAGCACAGCTGCAGTCGCCGACTTCCTGACGTTGAGACGAGACAAGAGGCTCAGTAGCCATCTGCCTTATGTTGAGACGAGACAAGAGGTAGACATCCACATTGTGTAAGCTGAGAGGTGGAACAAAAGGCCATCAGACGAGCGAGAGATGACTAAGAACTTGTAGATAGTCAGCATTATATCAACACACATAAATAGACGGTGAATAGACCAATTGCTAGATTCCGACCACGTGATTAGAACACTGGGTACAGTTTAGTGCTAGAGTAAATCCTGTGCTAATTGCACGAACTGCTAGAAGTAATCATAGTCAGTTAGAGAAGTGATGATAACAAACTTCTTGAGAGACATTAGAATTAGTTAATTGATGAACAATATAATATGATCTATGAGCCTAGTGTATTGGTATCATGTTTGTGAAATAAACATTCTTTGTTTTACTTTTGTTGAAAGAATTGTTAGTGGCTAAATTAAAGTGTGAGTTAAGGAGTGATAGTTGGAAGAAAGATAGTAGATAAAGGGATACAATAACGGTTAGCCTGTTATATGATGGATTAAATAGTACCGTAACCTAGGATAGATATAATAACGTTTAGACCTGATATAGGAACTATTTAGAAGCAAAGTCAGAATAAATTATAAGTAAAGAAAAACAAATTTTATTAAGCAAAGTTCAGTTTCTTTTTGGACTGCCCTTGTAAATAATACTAGTGCCATTTTTAAGAGGAAAAAAACATTGGACTATATTCAGGTCAGTACATAATGTTTAAAAATTGAATGTTGCAAACATTTTTTTTGTTCTGACATTTTTAGAGCAAGTTGGTTACCATGATTCCTGGTGATGGAATAGGACCAGAAATATCACAGGCTGTTAAGAAAATTTTCAAAACTGCAGGGGTTAGTCATTCAATTTGTTTTGTGTTCTTGTGTGAACTCTATTTTTTTTTTCCAGTCCATTCCTTATATAATATTCTAGCAGTGCATGAGCTGACAGCAGCCATCGACACATAGCTAGCGACTTGCATCAGGGTCGATGAATCATAGTTGACCAAGACTCTACTCTGCCTCCATGTGGTGGCTTTGGAAGCATGCTGCACTTGTTATTAGTGTAGACTAAGCAAGGAATAGGGATTGCAGTGGGAAGGCAAATCCAGTACTAAAATAAGCCAGCTGAAATTTGATGTGTCCGGCTAAAAAGCTAAGATATTACAGCTTTGCTGTAAACTACGGCATAGTGTTCTTTTCAAGATGAACACAGAAGAGGAGAATATGATGTTCATTGTCGTAGAAATGGGACACGAATGCATAATAGAAATAATAATAATAGTTGGCCATCGCAAGCGAAGATGGTGACAGCATTCAGATGTGCCCACATATGATTGTACAGTCCAATATGAGTGTGCAAACTCTACCGCACATAGACAGCATTAGTAATTTAAAAATTGAGCAAACTTGCATAATGTCCTTTTGTGCAGCTTGCTCTGTGCCTCTGTAATGGTTCTTTTCTCAGTGATATGAGCACTGTGTGTGGTGGTAGTGTGCAAGGTTGAGCGATATGAAGTAAGCAACTTTCAGGAGACGGATCAATGGAGAAACTGTTCAAAGATGCTTTCAGAATTTTTCTGTCCACCTAATGAGCTCTTGTCTGTCCTGAGTCACCATACAACAGTTGCTTAGGGAGGCACTCTTCTGTCATGTGAAGAGCATGCTTAATCTATCCCAAATGGACTCTCTGCAGCAGCATATGGATGTCCAAGAGTTTCACCCTGCTTGAGGACTACAGAGTTTTGCAGTCAATCCTGAGCAACCTGCAGGAACAGCTCATGTGGGAAAGGTTGATTTTGCTGACATGCCTGCTGCTATAGGCTGTCCCTGTTTCTCATGCGTTAGCACAACAGAAAGGTACACCTTGATCCACAATAAAAAATACGTGCAACATATAATGCAATGAACAAAACAGTATTTGAAACTGTTTTAATTATTGTCATTGTAGCAGCATGAAACTGGTCCTAAAGAAAAATTGGAGCATCAAAATCTTAAAGTATATATGCAGTGAAATTGCATGAAACTAACAATGTTACCGTTTCTTACAAAATAATCTTTGTTTTTAAACTAAAGGTGCCACTTGAATGGGAGGATGTGGATGTAACCCCTGTGAAGGGTCCTGATGGAAAGTTTCGTCTGCCGCAGAAAATTTTTGAATCTATGGCCAGAACAAAAGTTGGTCTGAAGGGACCTTTAGCAACACCAATTGGCAAGGGTCATCAGTCACTAAATTTAGCTCTTCGCAAGTATGATACAGTAGTGTTTTAGAAGGTGTTTTGAAAGAGAAAGATGCAGAAGTGTTTGAATGTTATTTAATATCAACTGATGGTGGAGTATCTGGAAGCCTCTCTGCTGTTTTTTGTGTGTCAGTTGGACATTATTATTTAAATAAGTAAAGCTGGTTCAGATTATTGTTTCTAAAGACATTAAATTTTGATTTATGAATTATGTAGCTAAAGGACACATTTTAATATATAGGATTCACTTGGCAGTTAGTAGTAACAACAACTGTATCATCTGTTGGTGTCATAAGAGTTGCCCATTGCATGCGAAGATGGTGACAGCATCTGACTTGTATTGTTATCTGTCATTGCGTATGGCTGTGAAGATGTGTACTAGTGGGACAAACATTGGTGGATTCTATAATTGGCTGTTGCATACTGCATTTTCTCTGAACCTCAGTAATTATGTTCTGAGCACCTTGTGTGAGGTCCAGTGCAAGCATCTCCCAGCAGATTACATCAATGTGAAACTGTTCAGATACTTTCAACGAGTCTTTGTAGCATTTTTTTCTGTCCTTCTGAGCTCATTGAACAGCAACTACTTTGAGACAAGTTTTGTTAGAAGTCAGGAATAACAATAACTTTATATATTTGATTTTTCATACTTTCTTATAAGTAACACATACAGTGAAGTCTGTTTTCATTTACAGAGCTTTTAGCCTGTATGCTAATGTCCGTCCATGCAAATCCATTGAAGGCTACGAGACCCCTTACAAGAATGTTGATATTGTAACAATAAGAGAGAACACAGAGGGAGAGTACAGTGGAATTGAACATCTTGTAAGTAAAGTATTGGTGTCTGAAATGTTAAAGATTACATCTGAACGGATCAAAATGTCCCTGTTTTGTTGATTATTTATTAGTACATTTTCTTAAATATTGTGTGCTGTTGTATTAGCACCAAGATAAGAGTGTGAAATGTAATGGGTGACTTTGGTAGTCAATTATGATGGCACATGATTGTGGAAGGTTAACAATTTTTGTGAGGAAGAGGGATAATTATTGAATTAGTGATGTGTAAAAAATTAATACAATGTTGAAATGAAGATGTAGTGGAGTCACATTAAAGAGTAAAAGGTAAATGCTTTTTTTTTATTCCTGTTCAAAGGTATCTCCTAAGGGAAAATATTAACCTTTACCACACAGGCGTCGCAACTAAGCGACTGAAATCAGGGAAATTGTATTGCGTGGGTCTCCTGAGCGTGACTTACGATGAAGCTGCATAGCAACAGCGTTCTTCTTATTTGCGTTAGGTTTCGTATGCTCGTTTTATGCCACTAGATGGGCTGCCTCCATGAAGTGACACGTCAGTCGCAGTTCCTCAATGGTTCCCCACAGTTTGTCTTGTATGTTTCTTTCCTAGGGCCAGGTCTTCTCACAGGAGTCTTGGTGCAGTGGACATGTTTGCAGGATGTGGTCTGGGGTCCTCTCTGACATGTACACTGCGCAGTCTGTGCTGCTTTCATTTTATGCATGTGTGCATTTAGTCTGCAATGACCTGTTCTGAGGTGAAAAATTGTGGTATACTGTTTCCTATTCAGTCTATTGAGTTTATGTTTGCCTTGACTTCTGGCAGTGACACTGGGTGGGTGAATTGTTCTCTTTGTCTTCCCTCCTTGGCTAGCCTGCCCGCCCATTCATTCCCAGGTATGCCGCAGTGAGCTGGAATCCACTGGAGGGTGATTTTATTGGGGTCTGAGAGTTTGTTTAGCTGGCATATCAGTTCCCTTTCCATACTATTTTGTGGTTCTCTTTGTGTGGCCTGCAAAATTTCCATGCAGTCGCACAAAAACACTATTTTGTTATCCTTTAACCCCTTTTCATCCAATAGTTTGACTGCTTCAATTATTGCCTGTTGCTCTGTTCTTAGATTTGTCGAGGGCTCCTCGGCAGCACTTGCTTTTTCTATAACGGTTCCATCCTGTAGAAATATGATGAGTCCCGCCCCTCCTTTCCTCAATTCTTCCTCTGATGATCCATCTGTGTAGACGTGCGTCCACATGGGTTGAGGATAGGCGTCTCCAATAGGCCTTAGGGTTTTTTCTCTCAATGCATGGTCTGATTCATCCACCTTTCTATCGGTACGCGGTATTTTCGCTTCCACCGTGAAGTTGGGCTGTATTTTCATATACTTGTATCATTTCTCATGTCGTTGGACATTTTGATATGATGTCACTGTTCCTGGCTGTAAGGGCTTTTCACAGATGATTGAAGCTTGTTCTTGTTATGCGGTTTTTTGTCGTTAATTCATTGACTTTTCCCTGCATTGGATGTTTATTCATACGCTTGTATTTTTCTGTCAGGTTTAGTATTTTTCCTTCTCTGCGCTCACCGAGGCTCTGGAGGCCCGCTACCGCTTCGGGTTCTCTAATTGGGGTGCTTCGCAGACTCTGGTAATAATTCTGAGTACGGTATTCTGTGCCTTGTCTAGTTTCTGTAGGTTGGTATTTGCCACTGTTGCATAGGCATCCATGCCATATTCCAGTGTTGGCCGTACGTATCCAGTGTAGACCTGTCTGACTGTGTTTGCATCTGCGCCCCAGTTTTTTCATCAGCCTTAGTCTGAGTGTGGCCTTCTTCTGAGTATCCTATATGTGTGGGCCCCATGTTAATCTTTTGTCATATCTCATTCCTAGGTATGTAGGATTGTTTTCTCTAGGAAGTAGGCTATTTTCTAAATATAGGTTGACCTGCTCTGGCTTTGTAGAGAGCGAGAAGATTGTTGAGAGGGTCTTGCTTTTGTTTGTGACACCCCATGAGTCTGCCCATTTCTTTACTGCATTCTTGCTTTTGCGGTTCCAATATTTTCTGAATGGGTCCATATGGCCAGGTCATCCGCATGGAGTGCCTTGTGGATGTGTGGTCTGAACTGTTTTGGCAGATCATTAATGAAGAGGATAAACAAGGTAGGGGATAGTGATCCTCCCTGGGGAACCCCCTCATGCATTTTGACCATTTTGCTCCTGTGTTCTTCCAGCCTGACTCTCGCACATCGTGAGTGGAGGTAGTCTTTGATCCAGTCAAGCATTTTCCCCCTTATTACGCAGCCCGCTAATTTTAGAATTAGTCCTTTCTTCCAGGCTTTGTCAAAAGCTTTAGTCAGGTCAAAGAAGGTGGCCAATAGTTTGCATTTTCTCTGAAAGGCATCTTCGATTTCCTGGGTCAGATAAGCGGTCTGGTCGTCGGTACTCCTGTATTTTCTATAGCCAGACTGGCACTCGCCCAGGATTTTTGTTTTTCTCAAGGAAAGTTAGCATCCTATTGTTCACTAGCCTTTCCATTGTCTTTCCCAGACAGCTAAGGAGGCTGATTGGACGGTAGCTTGTTTGGTTTTCTTTTGGTTTTCCCTTCTTGAGGATTGGGATTATTTCTGCCTCCTTCCATTCTTTTGGGAACAATCCTTGAGTCCACGATTGGTTTATCAGGTCCAGGAATCGCTGTCTGCCTATTGGTCCCAAGTGTGAAATCATTTCATTTGTTATTGCGTCGGGCCCAGGTGCCTTTTTCATCTTAAGTTTTCCTATTGCCCAATTCAATTCTTGGATACTGAAAAGCTTGTTTATTTGATCCTCATTGTTTTCTTTCCTTTTCCTTCTCTTTTTTAGTTCATTTTCCACCTCTCTAACCTTGGGCATGTTTATTTTGTCTTCTGCAAAACCCGCGGCAAGGAGATTGGCTGCTTGTTTTCCTGTATATGTCTCGCCACTCTCTTGAAGTACCGTTTTTGCATGGCTGATGGTGTTCTCCTCATTTAGGCTCCTCATCAGACCAAAGTTTTGTGGTGTCTTTCTCCATGTTGAGGGATGCGGTTTTGTCCTGCCAACCTTTTCTTGTATATAGCTTGCTGTTTGTTGTGTTCTGTGATGTTAAAGTCTGATGGATCTTGCTCCATAGTGGTTCTTGCTTTGGTAGCCCTGTCGTGCAGTTCTTGTAGCTCCCTGGTCCAGAAAGGTTTATAATTCTGTCTTCTGCCTCGTGGTATTGATTTTTTCGCTGCCTCTGTGATGATGTTTGTAAGTGTTGCAGCGTTTCGTCTTACCTTGATTGATGTGAAGGGTGTTTTTAATTTGTCTTCAGTTAAGTGCTTGTAGAGGTTCCAGTCTGCTCTTTTATAATTCCAGCTGGCTGTCTTCTTTCTGTTTATGGGTAGTTCTAAATCTGCTATTGTGATCATGACTGGTTTTTGATCACTGCCTCGTTACCTCTCTTTTTGTGCGCCTCTGGATGTTTTCCAGCATCTTGAGTAAAAGGTTGGCTCTGTGTCTGGTTCATTTATTAGAATGAGAAGATTTTCTACCATCCAATCCTCCACCTCCTCTCCTCTTGTATCCATGGTATTGTAGCCCCAACTTGGAGAGTGGCTGTTGAAGTCCCTGAGAACTATATGATTTTTATCGGCTAGTGGAATTCTATCTAGTTCCAGGTTTTTGCTATTGGGACAGTACTAATTTGTAATTTGTAGCGGTTCTGGGAGGACATGTATTTTGACTGTCAGATGTTCAGGCCCATTGATGCTGTTGGAGGTTTCTGTGGCGTCTATGGAGTTTTTTTTTTTTACTAATGTGATGATACCTCCTTTGTGACCCTCTCTGTCCAACCTGTGTGTTTCATATCCCCTAATACAAGGGGACGGCATGGCCTAGTGGTTAAGTGGCACGGCTCACAACCAGAAGGTGCTGGGTTCGATCCCCATCACAGCACCGGCCGTTACCCCGGTGAAGCAAACCCTTAGAAAATGCAGGAGGAAGCAGACCCTTACATAAAATGCATGCTGAAGTTGGATGCACTGGGTCGACAGGCGCAAAATAAAAACCTCAGTGTAACGCACACACGCCTTGGGGAATAGATAAATAAGGCGATCGCAAAAAAAAAAAATATCCCCTAATACCGAAACGTCTATCTGCATTTAGATGTGTTTCCTGTATGCACATGACATCTATCTTGTGCTCATACAGTAAATTGTGCAGTTCTAGCTTCTTCCCCATTACTCCCTCTGCGTTCCATTATGCAATCTTTAGAGTATTGTGTAGTCCAGTATCTTTACTCTGCTTAATCCTGGTACACCGATATGCAGAGCTGTCATCAGTAGCTTGGGGTGGATCCCTTTGAGGCTTGGGATCCGGCGCTGCCTCCGTCTGGTGGCAGTCCACGGAGGCAGCCCCATCTCTTTGGATATATCTGAGCATACTCATTAACCGTATATGCGTACATGTCCTTTTCCATTTCTGGGTACCCACGCCACTCTGGCCAGCATGTTCCGTCTTCGGTGGGAGAAGTTTTGGAGTCTTCCTATCCATGTCTCGGATCATCCAAACACTCTGCCGGGCTTCAGTTGCTTTTCTTTTAACCAGGGTAGCTCCCTGGGTTGGTGGGGATCGGGTCATGTCCACTCGCCGTTGGGCCCAGCATCTGCCGCACCTGACGGAGGGGTCATACTCCCCCGAGGGTTTCTGTTTGGGTTACCCCACCCATAGCCTGCTATTTTATCCCTTCAGGCATCGGGAGTCCGGTTTGTCAGCGCCGGATACTCGCTGTTCGCCATTGCCATGTTAGTTTAAAAGGGCTCATTTGATTGTAGAGTTTGCCTCCCGTCATGTTGGGTTTAAAAACAATGGCGATTTTTGACATTTGTTTTAGACCTCTGGAAATGATTTGTTATATTTTTAACAGAAAACTGTTGCTGTGTGATTAAATCTGCTCTTGTTTGCTTCTGTGATAGATTGTAGATGGAGTTGTTCAGAGCATAAAACTGATTACAGAGCAGGCCTCCAGGCGAGTGGCTGAATATGCATTTAAGTATGCCAGAGACAACAAGAGGAGTACAGTAACCGTTGTACATAAAGCCAACATTATGTGAGTTTTTCCCATCGGCATTAACCGTTACCAAACCACATAACAAATTGACGCAATTGCTCCTGCAGTCACATTATTTTTCAGCATGCCATTTTTACTATGTTGTTGACTTTGAAAGCCTGTAACCTTTTTATTTGTTGGTCTATGTATAGGATTTTGTTGCGAGTAGAGACATTAAATTAATAAAGAACTTATTTATTGTGTTTGATGTGTGTGTGTTAGTTTCTGAGATATAAGAAGATATAGGTGATTGTGTTGAAAAACAGCACAAATATATAGACTGGCCGTTTTTAGCGTCCCTTGCTTGAAAAAACAAATTAAACAGAAAATGCATTATCAATGTTTACAAGATGGCCATTTCTGTTCGCTTCCACTATAAATTTATTATATCTTCATTAAAAAAACAGATCTACCTTGGAAAAATCCATTGCAAAAACAATATGTGAATCTTTCAGACGAAGACCAAAAGGTGCAAATATCGCAGTCAAGCTGTAAACTAGTGACACAACATATTCCGTTCTCCAGACTACTTCCTGCTATTTGCAAAGCCATGTTCAGGGTTTGGTAGTGGGAGATTGAAAATGAACTCAGAAGAAGAAGGCGGCTGACGAATCTTGTAATTGAGAATAAATCACATTATGGACATTAGTTTTTAAAAAAACAGAATATAATTGTATTTTTATTTAGACCAACATGATTTTTCTCTGTTTCAGGCGTATGTCAGATGGATTGTTTTTAAAATGTTGTCGTGATGTGGCAGCTAAAAACAAAGACATCAAATTCTCCGAAATGTACCTCGATACAGTTTGTTTGAATGTAAGTATATGCTGAGGTGTTTATAGTTTGTATGAATGTAAGTATATGCTGAGGTGTTTATAGTTTGTATGAATGTAAGTATATGCTGAGGTGTTTATAGTTTGTATGAATGTAAGTATATGCTGAGGTGTTTATAGTTTGTATGAAAGTGAGTAAATGTTGAAATGTTCGTAGCTGGTTTAAATGTAGTTAAATGTTGAGGTACTTATAGGTTGTTTGAATGTAAGTAAATGTTGAAATATTTGTAGCTGATTTGAATTAATGTAAATGTTGAAATGTTTGTGGGTTATTTGAATGGCAGATAATCTTTTCCAGTATTGGCAAATTTTGCCAGTTTTGTGTCTTTCTGTCCAGACCAAGGGCTGCAATTTTGTAGATCAAAATTTTTTTCCAAATACATTATTGAACAAATTGAGCTAAAATTACGATCAAACATTACATGAAACATAATTAAATGTGTTACACGAAGTCTTCATTTTAGAGTCAAAATTCATACCCATCTATAGCGAATTTATCATTTTTAATCTCTTCAAAACTGTTTTCCTGTTGAATTTTTACAAATTTACTAAAATACTTGGTATAAAATTATTGATGTAACCGTGATAGACATTTAGATGTTTTACATTTCCGTGTCCGTTAAAAAAGTACTCATGGCTCATAGTTGTAATTCAGTTCAAAGCTAGTTAACGGGTATTTTGTGCTAATAAAGGTAAACTGGACCGCTCTGCACCACTTCATTAATGTGTAATGTGTACTTGATGTTGTCATTTGTCAATGATGATTCAGTGAGTAATTAGTTTTCCTGTAAAACAAATTGGAGCTACTTCATTATAAAAATTATGAGTTTGAAGTGCAAATTAATCACTATGCAGAAGGTGACTACTATTGTATAAGTACTTCTGCAGGGAAACTAATAGAGGTCGTTTGAATCACATCATCAATGAACTTGAGAAGAGAACACAGAATGCGCTAGGTATGGATAGAAAACTTTTTTGGGTGGACAGGACAGGACTTTCAATCTGTAAATGATACTGTAAAGCAAGGAAGAAAAGGGAAAATGAATGATTTTGACAAAGATATGATCGGAAGTGAGATTTTGAAAATGTTTAGAGAAAATGAACTTGTTACCCTCCGTAAACTTAAAGTTCAACTGCAAGCTGAATGCGATATTTAAATCTCCAGAAAACCTCTTTCACTTTTTGTAAATCGTTTATCGGTAGGAATATTGTTTGTGAAATGCTGCACCTGACTGCTGCCCAATGCAAATACGTGAGACAAAATCATGTGCAAAGAATGGAAGTCTATGATTGCATATATGTGGATGAATTGTTGGTTAATGCTCACCAAACCTCTGAGAAAGAATGGCAAACACTGGGCGGACACAAGTTGAGGGAAATTCTAAGTAGCAAAGGACAACCCATTATACAAGCGCATACTGCAGCAAAGAGAATGGGCTTGTCCGTGGTGCAGAACTCTTTTCAAGCAAAAGCTACAGATGGTAGGGACAACCACGCTGGAATGAATGGACACATTTTCAGGAATTGAATTAGAAAACACACTATTCCCCACTCTGGCCAGACCATCAGACCTTGTAATGGACAGTGCATTCTATGATAATGTAGCGCAGAAGGAAAATATTTCAACTTCATCAACCACAAAACATTAAATTATGATGTGATTTGCAAAAGAAAATGTCACGCATTTAAAACTTGAGTAATTGCAGCTTGTGAGACAGACTAGGAAGACAAAAATATATGTTATTGACAAAATCATTCTAGAGCATGGCCACACTTTTCTTTGACTCCCACCTTTACATACGCACTAGAACTTGTGTGGGCTTTAGTCAAAGGGCAAGTGACCGCATAGAAATGTTAGACTTGACTCTCAAAAATAGACATTGAGTACTAAAAGAAATGGTCAGAGCACATGCTCAGAGAGGAAGAAACATACTGTCAACGAGATAAATTGCAGTTTCTCCAACCATAACAGTTGTGAATCTTAGAGTTGTCAGATTTGGAATAAAGTAGTCCACATGAGTTGCTTGGTTTTGATCACCATTGTAATTTGTTATATTTCTTGACCTGTTGAAAATTGTTTATATTTATGTCTTCATTTCCAACATCCTGGTCTCACTGTGCATAACTTAACAGCTTGTACAAGATCCTGCATTCTTCGATGTGCTAGTCATGCCAAATTTATATGGAGATATTTTGAGGTAATTGTGTGTGTTATACTCTTCTGAATATTTTCTGTACACATATACCATTTTTTGTTTGGAGACAGAAGTCATAAGAAAGTGGTAGCTTATATATGGAAATTAGTAAATTGTGTACAAGAAATGAATCTTTCTCTCCCTATCCTTCTGCTTCTGCCAGATGTCTTTGCCCAAATATCACATCCAATTGGGTAAATATCGCTTAGCTGCAATCATCCAGGTTTTAAAATAATGGTGGAATGCCTGACATACATGCAGCTTTTGTTTAATGTTTTGTTCTTGACAATCCCAAATGTGTTAAAGTCATGATATCTATGTAATGGAATTTGGACATTAAGGCCAGAGAAATGATTTATTATTTAATCAGACCAATGATCATGCATCTGAGTTACATATGGATATTCAATACAAGTTCTAGTCAGACTTTGGCTGGGGTACAGAAAGAAAGGAAATGTGGTAATGCTATTGAAGAATTAACACAGTAATACACATGTCATGAGTTAAAAAAAAATGGAAAAAAGAAAGTGTTTTCATTTCTGCATTGATGACATATGTAGCTTTATACTAATATATATATATATAAATACTTCATGTCATAGTTAATTTCATTATATGTCTTTGGATCACAACTTTTGCTCCATTTATTTTATTTTGATGACATTTTTTTTTAAACAAACAATTTTTTTTATACTGAGTTAAAAACTTGCTATGAACTGTAAGACGGATACAAATCAGCAAAATTAGACGACTGGAAAGTGTTAATTTCATAAAGCATGTGTCATATTTAGCTACATAAAGCACTCTCATGCAAGAATGGTAATTTCTTTAGCCTTATGATTGTGGTCACAAAGGTATTTATCACTGTATTAAAAATCTCCATTGCTTAAAAAAAAGACCTAGAAGGTGCAATATAGAAAAACAAATTTCTTATAATTACGAATCATTCATAAACATAATTACTCTAAACAATAAAAAAAATAATGCAATTCTAATGCACTAAACTCTCAATGTTGTCACAGGACAGTAAACAAGAGCTTTGTCAAATGAACCGATCTTGGCCTATCTTGACTCTAACAATTAGTAATTTTAATATGACAATGTATCTGCTTTAGGTTTTATAGTGGTGGCACTTGTAATTTCAAATCAGATATAATACTCAGGTACACATGTAATAATACACATGAAATCTCTTGTAGCAGTCAATGTGTTTAAAGATTAGCTGTTACATTAATGGTACTACATTCACCACATCTGTATTCAAGATAATTAGTCCAGATACTTTGTCTTGTCCTTTAGTGATCTGTGTGCAGGTCTGATTGGTGGACTAGGGGTGACACCTAGTGGGAATATTGGAGAGGAAGGCGCTCTTTTTGAATCTGTGAGTCCACATTTGTTTATTTCACCAGTCATCGTTTCATTTGAAAACCAATATAATTTATTTGTAGTGTATTTCAAGTAAAGTTTAGAATGATACATTATTCTTTCATACTTTTTTAAAATTTTGTGACAACCATTACAGAAATAATTTTAGAATATAATAAAATTATCAATATGTTATGAATGTTTACAGTAAGAGCTAGTCCATAAAGTAAAACACAATGGCACATAGATCAACAACCTTGAGCATTACATCATGCAGCAACCATGATGATGCTTTCACCATTTTCATTTGTGATTGGCTTTATAAAGTTCATGAGACAAAGTCTTTGCATTTAACATCATCAATTAAAAACAATAGTCAAGAATATCACAACATGCAGAATGGAAACAATTAGTTTGAAGAATATTACAAGAAATGTTTTGAAGATAAGTAAAAAGAAACAAAAAATACATGAAGTCTTAAAACAATTGAGAGTTTACTGATTGGGAACATAGTAAGACCAATGATTGCCTGTTTGAAACATTTGAGAGTTAACTGTTTGGGAGCACAATGACTGTCTGTTAGTGGTGTGTGAATGTATTAATATATACATGTGTGTGTGCAGGGGGGGGGGGGGGGGGACGACATAACATCTGGTCATGCAAGGTATACTGATCAGACATGTTAATCAGGGTCAGGCAAAATATACTGGCCAAGATCCTCACCTTCGCTTCCTCATAACCCTCCCTGGAAACGGACTATTTTCATGACAGCTTGTCTAAACAAGGTGAGGGATCAACGTGATCCCTGTATTAGTGAGCGACACGCAGATGGCGCGTAGCACAACCACCTGGACGACCCCAGTTCACCTTCATCAGCACACTCTGGATGTAATATATTAAAAAACAGATTTAATTTTAAAAATTGATGTGTCTCGATGACATTAGAATATATGCAATAGTCGAGGCTTTGAATTGTTATTTTTTATTGCAATTCTGCGCCTGATCTCTAGACTAATTATTGTAAACTTGAGTTTTTTTGTTAGACAGTTTGCTACTATCTTTAATGCAAACAATTTATCTTAATTATATATAAAAATGTGATAGCCATCTTGTGTACATTTACAGGTCTTTTGTGTTTATTTTTGTAAAGTGTATGAGGAATTCCATTATTCTATTACATTGATTTAACAGACTATTGACACTTCATTTTTTCATCAAGTCCCAGGGGTTGACTACAATGCTCATTTATTTATTCAGGTCCATGGGACTGCCCCAGATATTGCAGGCCAGAACAAAGCTAACCCAACTGCCCTCTTGCTCAGTGCCGTTATGATGCTGCGGTATATGAACCTTGTATCATACGCTGACCGCATTGAAGATGCTACTTTCTCTGTGATAAAGGAAGGACAGGTTGGTTGCCTCGAGTAACCTATATGCATCTGACTTTAATATTCTTTCTAATTTTTCAGTTATCAAATGTGAAGCTGAATCACTGTGTAATTTGTTTTCTTCAAAAGTTTTTTTTTTTTTTTTTTTTTTTTTTGCGTTCGCCTTATTTCTCTAATCCCCAAGGCGGTGTGCATTGCACTGCGTTTTTATTTTGCGCCTGTCGGCCCAGTGCATCCGACTTCAGCATGCATTTTATGTAAGGGTCTGCTTCCTCCTGCATTTTCTAAGGGTTTGCTTCCCCGGGGTAACGGCCGGTGCTGAGATGGGGATCGAACCCAGCACCTTATGGTTGTGAGCCGTGTCACATAACCACTAGGCCACGCCGTCCCCTCAAAAGTTGTTTGAATAGTAAGACTTAAAATCAAATCAAAAGATCAAAGAAATTTTTGTTACAAGATATAAATGTACAAAAGCAGTAATTGTTTAACTGAGAATACGAACTATATAATATTCTGAATGACCTCTAATATATTCTTCTTCTGCATTCATCTTGAAAAGGACGTATCTACAGCAAGGTTGAAATATCAATGCCTTTTGGTACGACACATTGTTTCGGTGCATTATATATGCCTTCCCTCCTCGATCCTGATTCTTAAAACCAGGCTGCATGATCACAGACTGTTTCCAGGACCCTCATTTGGAGATGGAACAAGGTCTTGGTCAACTCTAATTTGTTTATCCTTGTGTAAACAATCAGATATGAGTTGCTGTCAGCTTATTCATTATGTCTTGTCGCCTGCGTGTAATATAAAAATAAATAATTCTGAATGGCTGCCTTAGATATATAAATCTGGATTGTCCATCTTAAATATATAATTGTTTTGCACCCGTCTTAGATATATCAATCTGTTTTCCCCATCTTAGATCAAATAATATGTATTTCCTGTCACATGTGGACAAATAAATTTGAATTCCCTATATTTTTTTCAGCATCTAACTGGCGATCTAGGAGGGCGTGCCACATGTTCAGAATTTACTGACGAGATTTGCAGGAAAGTATCATCGTAATGTATGGTACCAAACACCAGAACAAGATCCTTTTGAAATGTGTTAACTAGAAGCATGATCTACCGGTCATCAAGAAATGCTACTAACTCAAAACCTTAACCAATTTATATTTTAATGTGTAATTTATCCTTTAGTATTACCAAGTGATATTTTCTGACCTTTGTATCACCTTTATTAAGTGTGCTTCCAAGCTGAAAGTGTCACTGACACGAGCACCTTGGAGTGCCACGGAGTAAACTCCACTTTACTAACTTCACTTAAACATCGTCATCATCAAGTTCTGGGCTGGTCAATGTGTCTCTCCATCTTATCATCTTTGATGTTGTGCATCAGTCATTTCTATTATTTTCTCATGTATTGTATATTCAGTCTCTCTTCCTTCTCTCCATGAATCTCCATTACTTTGTCTATTTTGGAAAGCCAGGGAAAGCTAACATTGTATTTCAGCATTTCACATGCAATACTGTACACATCATTTAGTAATAACTAAAATGGAACCCTTGTAGAATTCACATGAGCTTGTCAGCTGAACTTGGGCTGTACTGTACTGTCATGGGCTCATGCTTGCAGTGGGCAATCAACCAGGCTGCTGTGAGATATAGTGATTGAGCTAGGTATATATTGCTATCAGGTGGAAGACCTTACTAACTAATCATTATGTGGCTGACAGTTGACTTCACAATACCAGTGAATAGCAAGTAAAATGTTCAAGTTACACTCTTCCTGTGTGGGTTCCAATTCAGTTTATATCTAGTTGTATTGCCAGGCTCTTTTCTGGTGGTCTGTCTTATCCATCTCAATCTTCACTTTCTGTCTCTAGTCTCTAGCTTTATTTGTTATGTTCTTTCTCTCATCCATGTATTTGTTGCTACCTCTGGCCATTTAATAGGAAGTATGAAATTGAAACATCTGTTGGTCAATGTTGGGGCAGCTTTGAGGGGACCCTTCTTGTAGCATTCAGATGGATATATACCAGGCATCTAGGACTCTTGACAAAAATACTAGGGACAGCAGTGATATTAAGAACATGAGGTGTACAATGAAGACATGTAACAGTATTTTAAAACTGCCAGTGATGCCTGTTGAATGAGAGATGGTTGAGACTGTCTTGGACTTCGATATGAAATCATTCACATAGGATCTGCATTTTTGTGTTGGTATGAGGATCTGACTCATGTACTAAGACATTTTTCCCAACAGTGACATATTTGGTTGCAAGAACAGACCTGTCTTATAGAAGATCATGAGAATCTTGATTGTTCTATTCCTTATTTTTGTTCTGGAATCTTTCGACTATGGGAGAGAATTGCAAAGAGTTGTTTTCTTAGTAATATAGCTTAAATGCCGACATGATGCTGACCATATCAAGACCAGTGTGCTGTTGGTCAAGAAAATATTGGCATAACGCCATATTCCCCATATGCCACACGGCATTCAAACAGGATTTTGACTATTACTTTATATAGCTGATATGCTTTATTGAGCTTTACATTAACCATGAGAGACTGAAGGAGCACTTAGTAAGTTGATGATACTTTAGTGATTTTATTGTAGTGTGCAAACATATATATTTGGTTTGTGAAATAAATATGGACTCTTGTAATATTATTCAGCCATTTTAGTAGTGCATCAGAGATTATAAACGTGTTTGTTGTGAATAAGATCTCTGTCATATCTGATCTAATTATTGATAAATAAATGATGTGCATTTTATAAGAGTGTATTTGTGCATAATGTCAGCATTAGAAGCCCATGTGTGAATGTTAGACAGGGATTGTAGTTCTATGGCTGCGCCTGTTTTGAAGAAGATGATGGTTGTTTTGAAAACAATGAAAGTGTGTAGGATAATATACATTACTTTTAAACCAGAACTGTACCTTTCTTTTGTGACATCTCTGCTTGAAACATGCTAATTTTTTCTACTACAGCAGTCATTTTACACTCCAGGACCAAATATGATACAAAGGTTTATACTTTGAGTTTGAATGTGTGGTTAGATTTAATAAGTGAATGATTTAAGTGATGGTACAAACTGGCAACATTGGGATATTATATGTGCAGTAGTTTCATTGTCAGTTAATGACATGTCATTAAGTGTAACTAAGGTGCACCATTTTGTTATAATAGTTTATATTATTTTTAAATTGGAGTCTTTATATTATTGCTGCCTGTGAGATTAATATTTCTCTAACTGGTTTTGAACATCAGTGGAAGCATTTAGTTGTATAAGGCCACACATTTGAGGTATTAATTGAAGCTGAAACCAAAAGGTGTGAAGCACTCATTCCAGAACCTTTGACACAGAGCCAGACCAGGTCTAAAATAATATTGGACGTTCCAGGGTTAACGAAGAAATATGAGCGGTCAGCAACAGAACAAAAAATCCACGTTCTGCAGGAGCTCAAGAGACAGTACCCTAGCAACTCTTGGACACATGTGTACACAGATGGATCGGCCTCGGTGAGCAATAAAAGAGGAGGCAGTGGAATCTACATCGCACACTCCAATGGGGACACACAAAATCACTCCATACCAATAGGAGAGACCTGTACCAATTTCAGAGCTGAAGCAAGAGCTGTTCATGCAGCAACAAGGATTCTTATCAGTCAAAACATAACTAAAAGGAAAACGTGTACTTCAAGCCCTAAACAAGATAGACTCTCACATTAAATAAAATATAACATCGGATTGCTGTCTCAAAAAACAGATTTAGTCCTACAGTGGATTCAAGCCAAAAGTCGGAAGTGATGGCGCGCAGACTTCCCATCCACAGAGCTATAAAGAAGTAAAGACACTCATCAAGTGATCTATGAGAATAGAAAAGAGAGACCAGCACAAATAATACAAGCCAGAAAATTACAGCATAGACAAACTTGGCAGAGACGGGCAGACTCAGAACAGGACATTGTAGACTCAAGACCCACCTCCACATAATGAGTCTCAGAGACACTGCCACGTGCGATTGTGGAGCCCCCAAACAAACACCAGAAGATATTCTGCAGGAATGCCCAACCTATGCAGACCAAAGAGAGGCCGTCTGGCCTGGGGGAGCAACCATGCTTGAAAAGCTGTGTGGGACTGGTGAAGACCTGAAATGCACAGTCGCCTTCGTGAATCTCACCAGACTAGAAGCATAGCATCAGTCGATCGACGGAGAAGGTATTAATTGGAGTCTTATACATATTTGTGTTGGGATCTTAGAAACTCTACATACCAGTTGGTTTATGAAAATGGTTCCCAAACTGGGACTCCTTTGTTATGAAGAAATTAAAAGAACATGTGAATAAAATCATAAGTTTTAAATAAAGATGGTAACACTCAGATGACCTGACCTTCAATAAATATAGACATATTTTTTGCTCTGTAATAAATGTTAAGATCTGTAATATGTTCACAGCATACCTGATGTAAAAACTCATTCTTTAAATAGTGTTTCAGCTTATGGTATCAGCTTATATTTATCTTAATGGTCCTCAACCTATGAAAGGTTGAAAACTGCTAGTCTCATGTAGTGGTATATATATAAGGTACACATAGTGTATACAGACAAGCATTTAAATCCTGTCAATATGTGAGGAACACCTAGTGTATTCAGACAAGCATTTAAATCCTATCAATATGTGAGAAAAACTTAGTGTATTCAGACAAGCATTTAAATCATGTCAATATGCGAGGAACACTTAGAAAGAACTTGCAACTTTCAGATGTCTGTGTGTATCTACTGTCCTGCTCATGAAAGAGCTGACATTTCAGCTTTGAAAGGACCCATAGTGTGAACATAAAATAGGGTAGATACATTCAATCAATGATCACCTCTTGCATTATGACACTGCACTTGATGAATTGACGATCCAAAGACTGGCGGGGATATGTCATTACACTTAGGCCAAGACCTGAGGGGATGGAGCAGCAGTACGTGCAGCCAGCAGACTACTGAAATCATCACTATCCATATTCTTCACCATTGCAAAGAAAGACTGAGCATCTATAGATCTGTCTGGAGTGTAGAAGATGTAGGTTCGTTATAATGTAACACAGAACATCTATTTTATAGGGCCCGTCAAGTGTTCAGATTTAGCATTGTATGTTTCCTGGAGGCTATTTGGATCTGATGGGAATTGTCAAGTTTGACAGAAATCATGGACTTTGTACGGTGAATTAGAGAAGCAAATTGAAACTATCCATGCTCAAATATGATATTTTGTGGAGTACATAAATGAGCTTTGTGCTGATATTTCTGGTCATGTGGATTAAAAGAGGAAGTTTGTGAATTGTTCAATCTTGGTGTCATTGACTTCTTGTTTGATGTAAGATGTGTGATTAGACTTGTACTCTCGTATCATTACACCAACGTAGGTGATCACATCTGACTTGTGTCGTCTCATATCATTACACTAACAGGGTGATCAAATCTAACTTGTGTTGACTCATATCATTACATATATAACGGGAAGCAACGAGTAGTGCCACTGTAACATACCAAGCATATGTGTAAGATGTGACATGGAGCTGGTTACCCCATCTTGCAGAAACTTTGAGCCACAAAACAGATATGGACAGGTCAACATTTGATGGCTTGGCATGTATTTATTGAAGATCTATGTTTCACAGGGAGCTGAACTGGAATCCTGATAATATGGAAGGAAAATAACCAAGTTCCTGACGCATGTGGACAAATATAGGAAAGAAGGAGACAAGAACTACGAAAGCAGTTAAACTAATTATGAGGAGTGTTCAAAAGAAAGTAGACCTAATTGCACCAAGCGAACATGCATACCATGTGCACGATGACATCAATTCAGGTGTAAACATCACATACCAACCGTCAAGTTTGCAACATTTTATTATCCTCACACTCATAGTGTCCTCAGCAGAACATTGAAACATGACGGGTGCGATACGGAATCTGAGTTGATCAGCTAGCGGTGGTTCGGTTTCTAACAGCTGAAGGATGTTGACCAGTTGATCAGCGAGCGGTGATTCGGTTTCTAACAGCTGAAGGATGTTGACCAGTTGATCAGCGAGCGGTGATTCGGTTTCTAACAGCTGAAGGATGTTGACCAGTTGATCAGCGAGCGGTGATTCGGTTTCTAACAGCTGAAGGATGTTGATCAGCGAGCGGTGATTCGGTTTCTAACAGCTGAAGGATGTTGACCAGTTGACATTTATCGCAAAATGCAGGCAGTTTATGGTGACATCCTTCTGCTGTTGGAAATCGAATCACTGCTCGGTGATCAATGCTGAGAATTCCGTATCAAACCTGCCATGTTTTGAACGGTCTGCTGAGGAAACTATGAGTCATAGAATAATGAAATTTGGCAAACTTGACGGTTGGTATGTGCTGTTTACACTAGAATTGACGTCACCATGCACATCATATGTATGTTCACTTGGTGCAGTTAGATACGGTTTCATTTGAACACTGCTCGTATATATGAGACAAGACAAGTGTGTCAAACAAGCAACCAGCAGACACAAGCACATGATGTGATTGATCACTTGAGACATCGTATCAGACTATCAATTGTGTTAGCTCAGTATCATATCACTTGAGACATCATATCAGACTCAATTGTGTTAGCTCAGTATCATATCACTTGAGACATCATATCAGACTCAATTGTGTTAACTCAGTATCATATCACTTGAGACATCATATCAGACTCAATTGTGTTAACTCAGTATCATATCACTTGAGACATCATATCAGACTCAATTGTGTTAACTCAGTATCATATCACTTGAGACATCATATCAGACTCAATTGTGTTAACTCAGTATCATATCACTTGAGACATCATATCAGACTATCAATTGTGTTAACTCAGTATCATATCACTTGAGACATCATATCAGACTCAATTGTGTTAACTCAGTATCATATCACTTGAGACATCATATCAGACTCAATTGTGTTAACTCAGTATCATATCACTTGAGACATCATATCAGACTCAATTGTGTTAACTCAGTATCATATCACTTGAGACATCATATCAGACTCAATTGTGTTAACTCAGTATCATATCACTTGAGACATCATATCAGACTCAATTGTGTTAACTCAGTATCATATCACTTGAGACATCATATCACTTGAGACATCATATCAGACTATCAATTGTGTTAGCTCAGTATCATATCACTTGAGACATCATATCAGACTCAATTGTGTTAACTCAGTATCATATCACTTGAGACATCATATCAGACTCAATTGTGTTAACTCAGTATCATATCACTTGAGACATCATATCAGACTCAATTGTGTTAACTCAGTATCATATCACTTGAGACATCATATCAGACTCAATTGTGTTAACTCAGTATCATATCACTTGAGACATCATATCAGACTCAATTGTGTTAACTCAGTATCATATCACTTGAGACATCATATCAGACTATCAATTGTGTTAACTCAGTATCATATCACTTGAGACATCATATCAGACTCAATTGTGTTAACTCAGTATCATATCACTTGAGACATCATATCAGACTCAATTGTGTTAACTCAGTATCATATCACTTGAGACATCATATCAGACTCAATTGTGTTAACTCAGTATCATATCACTTGAGACATCATATCAGACTCAATTGTGTTAACTCAGTATCATATCACTTGAGACATCATATCAGACTCAATTGTGTTAACTCAGTATCATATCACTTGAGACATCATATCACTTGAGACATCATATCAGACTATCAATTGTGTTAGCTCAGTATCATATCACTTGAGACATCATATCAGACTCAATTGTGTTAACTCAGTATCATATCACTTGAGACATCATATCAGACTCAATTGTGTTAACTCAGTATCATATCACTTGAGACATCATATCAGACTCAATTGTGTTAACTCAGTATCATATCACTTGAGACATCATATCAGACTATCAATTGTGTTAACTCAGTATCATATCACTTGAGACATCATATCAGACTCAATTGTGTTAACTCAGTATCATATCACTTGAGACATCATATCAGACTCAATTGTGTTAACTCAGTATCATATCACTTGAGACATCATATCAGACTCAATTGTGTTAACTCAGTATCATATCACTTGAGACATCATATCAGACTCAATTGTGTTAACTCAGTATCATATCACTTGAGACATCATATCAGACTCAATTGTGTTAACTCAGTATCATATCACTTGAGACATCATATCAGACTCAATTGTGTTAACTCAGTATCATATCACTTGAGACATCATATCAGACTATCAATTGTGTTAACTCAGTATCATATCACTTGAGACATCATATCAGACTCAATTGTGTTAACTCAGTATCATATCACTTGAGACATCATATCAGACTCAATTGTGTTAACTCAGTATCATATCACTTGAGACATCATATCAGACTCAATTGTGTTAACTCAGTATCATATCACTTGAGACATCATATCAGACTCAATTGTGTTAACTCAGTATCATATCACTTGAGACATCATATCAGACTCAATTGTGTTAACTCAGTATCATATCACTTGAGACATCATATCAGACTATCAATTGTGTTAACTCAGTATCATATCACTTGAGACATCATATCAGACTCAATTGTGTTAACTCAGTATCATATCACTTGAGACATCATATCAGACTCAATTGTGTTAACTCAGTATCATATCACTTGAGACATCATATCAGACTCAATTGTGTTAACTCAGTATCATATCACTTGAGACATCATATCAGACTATCAATTGTGTTAACTCAGTATCATATCACTTGAGACATCATATCAGACTATCAATTGTGTTAACTCAGTATCATATCACTTGAGACATCATATCAGACTCAATTGTGTTAACTCAGTATCATATCACTTGAGACATCATATCAGACTATCAATTGTGTTAACTCAGTATCATATCACTTGAGACATCATATCAGACTATCAATTGTGTTAACTCAGTATCATATCACTTGAGACATCGTATCAGACTCAATTGTGTTAGCTCAGTATCATATCACTTGAGACATCATATCAGACTATCAATTGTGTTAGCTCAGTATCATATCACTTGAGACATCATATCAGACTATCAATTGTGTTAACTCAGTATCATATCAATTGAGACATCGTATCACTTGAGACATCATATCAGACTATCAATTGTGTTAGCTCAGTATCATATCACTTGAGACATCATATCGCTTGAGACATCATATCAGACTATCAATTGTGTTAGCTCAGTATCATATCACTTGAGACATCATATCAGACTATCAATTGTGTTAACTCAGTATCATATCACTTGAGACATCATATCAGACTCAATTGTGTTAACTCAGTATCATATCAATTGAGACATCATATCAGACTATCAATTGTGTTAACTCAGTATCATATCACTTGAGACATCATATCAGACTATCAATTGTGTTAACTCAGTATCATATCACTTGAGACATCATATCAGACTATCAATTGTGTTAACTCAGTATCATATCACTTGAGACATCATATCAGACTATCAATTGTGTTAGCTCAGTATCATATCACTTGAGACATCATATCAGACTATCAATTGTGTTAACTCAGTATCATATCACTTGAGACATCATATCAGACTCAATTGTGTTAACTCAGTATCATATCACTTGAGACATCATATCAGACTCAATTGTGTTAACTCAGTATCATATCACTTGAGACATCATATCACTTGAGACATCATATCAGACTCAATTGTGTTAACTCAGTATCATATCACTTGAGACATCATATCACTTGAGACATCATATCAGACTCAATTGTGTTAACTCAGTATCATATCACTTGAGACATCATATCAGACTCAATTGTGTTAACTCAGTATCATATCACTTGAGACATCATATCAGACTCAATTGTGTTAACTCAGTATCATATCACTTGAGACATCATATCAGACTATCAATTGTGTTAACTCAGTATCATATCACTTGAGACATCATATCAGACTCAATTGTGTTAACTCAGTATCATATCACTTGAGACATCATATCAGACTCAATTGTGTTAACTCAGTATCATATCACTTGAGACATCATATCAGACTCAATTGTGTTAACTCAGTATCATATCACTTGAGACATCATATCAGACTCAATTGTGTTAACTCAGTATCATATCACTTGAGACATCATATCAGACTCAATTGTGTTAACTCAGTATCATATCACTTGAGACATCATATCAGACTCAATTGTGTTAACTCAGTATCATATCACTTGAGACATCATATCAGACTATCAATTGTGTTAACTCAGTATCATATCACTTGAGACATCATATCAGACTCAATTGTGTTAACTCAGTATCATATCACTTGAGACATCATATCAGACTCAATTGTGTTAACTCAGTATCATATCACTTGAGACATCATATCAGACTCAATTGTGTTAACTCAGTATCATATCACTTGAGACATCATATCAGACTATCAATTGTGTTAACTCGGTATCATATCACTTGAGACATCATATCAGACTATCAATTGTGTTAACTCAGTATCATATCACTTGAGACATCATATCAGACTCAATTGTGTTAACTCAGTATCATATCACTTGAGACATCATATCAGACTATCAATTGTGTTAACTCAGTATCATATCACTTGAGACATCATATCAGACTATCAATTGTGTTAACTCAGTATCATATCACTTGAGACATCGTATCAGACTCAATTGTGTTAGCTCAGTATCATATCACTTGAGACATCATATCAGACTATCAATTGTGTTAACTCAGTATCATATCACTTGAGACATCATATCAGACTCAATTGTGTTAACTCAGTATCATATCACTTGAGACATCATATCAGACTCAATTGTGTTAACTCAGTATCATATCACTTGAGACATCATATCAGACTCAATTGTGTTAACTCAGTATCATATCACTTGAGACATCATATCAGACTCAATTGTGTTAACTCAGTATCATATCACTTGAGACATCATATCAGACTCAATTGTGTTAACTCAGTATCATATCACTTGAGACATCATATCAGACTCAATTGTGTTAACTCAGTATCATATCACTTGAGACATCATATCAGACTATCAATTGTGTTAACTCAGTATCATATCACTTGAGACATCATATCAGACTCAATTGTGTTAACTCAGTATCATATCACTTGAGACATCATATCAGACTCAATTGTGTTAACTCAGTATCATATCACTTGAGACATCATATCAGACTCAATTGTGTTAACTCAGTATCATATCACTTGAGACATCATATCAGACTCAATTGTGTTAACTCAGTATCATATCACTTGAGACATCATATCAGACTATCAATTGTGTTAACTCGGTATCATATCACTTGAGACATCATATCAGACTATCAATTGTGTTAACTCAGTATCATATCACTTGAGACATCATATCAGACTCAATTGTGTTAACTCAGTATCATATCACTTGAGACATCATATCAGACTATCAATTGTGTTAACTCAGTATCATATCACTTGAGACATCATATCAGACTATCAATTGTGTTAACTCAGTATCATATCACTTGAGACATCGTATCAGACTCAATTGTGTTAGCTCAGTATCATATCACTTGAGACATCATATCAGACTATCAATTGTGTTAGCTCAGTATCATATCACTTGAGACATCATATCAGACTATCAATTGTGTTAACTCAGTATCATATCAATTGAGACATCGTATCACTTGAGACATCATATCAGACTATCAATTGTGTTAGCTCAGTATCATATCACTTGAGACATCATATCGCTTGAGACATCATATCAGACTATCAATTGTGTTAGCTCAGTATCATATCACTTGAGACATCATATCAGACTATCAATTGTGTTAACTCAGTATCATATCACTTGAGACATCATATCAGACTCAATTGTGTTAACTCAGTATCATATCAATTGAGACATCATATCAGACTATCAATTGTGTTAACTCAGTATCATATCACTTGAGACATCATATCAGACTATCAATTGTGTTAACTCAGTATCATATCACTTGAGACATCATATCAGACTATCAATTGTGTTAACTCAGTATCATATCACTTGAGACATCATATCAGACTATCAATTGTGTTAGCTCAGTATCATATCACTTGAGACATCATATCAGACTATCAATTGTGTTAACTCAGTATCATATCACTTGAGACATCATATCAGACTCAATTGTGTTAACTCAGTATCATATCACTTGAGACATCATATCAGACTCAATTGTGTTAACTCAGTATCATATCACTTGAGACATCATATCACTTGAGACATCATATCAGACTCAATTGTGTTAACTCAGTATCATATCACTTGAGACATCATATCACTTGAGACATCATATCAGACTCAATTGTGTTAACTCAGTATCATATCACTTGAGACATCATATCAGACTCAATTGTGTTAACTCAGTATCATATCACTTGAGACATCATATCAGACTCAATTGTGTTAACTCAGTATCATATCACTTGAGACATCATATCAGACTATCAATTGTGTTAACTCAGTATCATATCACTTGAGACATCATATCAGACTCAATTGTGTTAACTCAGTATCATATCACTTGAGACATCATATCAGACTCAATTGTGTTAACTCAGTATCATATCACTTGAGACATCATATCAGACTCAATTGTGTTAACTCAGTATCATATCAATTGAGACATCATATCAGACTATCAATTGTGTTAACTCAGTATCATATCACTTGAGACATCATATCAGACTCAATTGTGTTAACTCAGTATCATATCACTTGAGACATCATATCAGACTCAATTGTGTTAACTCAGTATCATATCACTTGAGACATCATATCAGACTCAATTGTGTTAACTCAGTATCATATCACTTGAGACATCATATCACTTGAGACATCATATCAGACTCAATTGTGTTAACTCAGTATCATATCACTTGAGACATCATATCACTTGAGACATCATATCAGACTCAATTGTGTTAACTCAGTATCATATCACTTGAGACATCATATCAGACTCAATTGTGTTAACTCAGTATCATATCACTTGAGACATCATATCAGACTCAATTGTGTTAACTCAGTATCATATCACTTGAGACATCATATCAGACTATCAATTGTGTTAACTCAGTATCATATCACTTGAGACATCATATCAGACTCAATTGTGTTAACTCAGTATCATATCACTTGAGACATCATATCAGACTCAATTGTGTTAACTCAGTATCATATCACTTGAGACATCATATCAGACTCAATTGTGTTAACTCAGTATCATATCAATTGAGACATCGTATCACTTGAGACATCATATCAGACTATCAATTGTGTTAGCTCAGTATCATATCACTTGAGACATCATATCGCTTGAGACATCATATCAGACTATCAATTGTGTTAGCTCAGTATCATATCACTTGAGACATCATATCAGACTATCAATTGTGTTAACTCAGTATCATATCACTTGAGACATCATATCAGACTCAATTGTGTTAACTCAGTATCATATCAATTGAGACATCATATCAGACTATCAATTGTGTTAACTCAGTATCATATCACTTGAGACATCATATCAGACTATCAATTGTGTTAACTCAGTATCATATCACTTGAGACATCATATCAGACTATCAATTGTGTTAACTCAGTATCATATCACTTGAGACATCATATCAGACTATCAATTGTGTTAACTCAGTATCATATCACTTGAGACATCATATCAGACTCAATTGTGTTAACTCAGTATCATATCACTTGAGACATCATATCAGACTCAATTGTGTTAACTCAGTATCATATCACTTGAGACATCATATCACTTGAGACATCATATCAGACTCAATTGTGTTAACTCAGTATCATATCACTTGAGACATCATATCACTTGAGACATCATATCAGACTCAATTGTGTTAACTCAGTATCATATCACTTGAGACATCATATCAGACTCAATTGTGTTAACTCAGTATCATATCACTTGAGACATCATATCAGACTCAATTGTGTTAACTCAGTATCATATCACTTGAGACATCATATCAGACTATCAATTGTGTTAACTCAGTATCATATCACTTGAGACATCATATCAGACTCAATTGTGTTAACTCAGTATCATATCACTTGAGACATCATATCAGACTCAATTGTGTTAACTCAGTATCATATCACTTGAGACATCATATCAGACTCAATTGTGTTAACTCAGTATCATATCACTTGAGACATCATATCAGACTCAATTGTGTTAACTCAGTATCATATCACTTGAGACATCATATCAGACTCAATTGTGTTAACTCAGTATCATATCACTTGAGACATCATATCAGACTCAATTGTGTTAACTCAGTATCATATCACTTGAGACATCATATCAGACTATCAATTGTGTTAACTCAGTATCATATCACTTGAGACATCATATCAGACTCAATTGTGTTAACTCAGTATCATATCACTTGAGACATCATATCAGACTCAATTGTGTTAACTCAGTATCATATCACTTGAGACATCATATCAGACTCAATTGTGTTAACTCAGTATCATATCACTTGAGACATCATATCAGACTCAATTGTGTTAACTCAGTATCATATCACTTGAGACATCATATCAGACTCAATTGTGTTAACTCAGTATCATATCACTTGAGACATCATATCAGACTATCAATTGTGTTAACTCAGTATCATATCACTTGAGACATCATATCAGACTCAATTGTGTTAACTCAGTATCATATCACTTGAGACATCATATCAGACTCAATTGTGTTAACTCAGTATCATATCACTTGAGACATCATATCAGACTCAATTGTGTTAACTCAGTATCATATCACTTGAGACATCATATCAGACTATCAATTGTGTTAACTCAGTATCATATCACTTGAGACATCATATCAGACTATCAATTGTGTTAACTCAGTATCATATCACTTGAGACATCATATCAGACTCAATTGTGTTAACTCAGTATCATATCACTTGAGACATCATATCAGACTATCAATTGTGTTAACTCAGTATCATATCACTTGAGACATCATATCAGACTATCAATTGTGTTAACTCAGTATCATATCACTTGAGACATCGTATCAGACTCAATTGTGTTAGCTCAGTATCATATCACTTGAGACATCATATCAGACTATCAATTGTGTTAGCTCAGTATCATATCACTTGAGACATCATATCAGACTATCAATTGTGTTAACTCAGTATCATATCAATTGAGACATCGTATCACTTGAGACATCATATCAGACTATCAATTGTGTTAGCTCAGTATCATATCACTTGAGACATCATATCGCTTGAGACATCATATCAGACTATCAATTGTGTTAGCTCAGTATCATATCACTTGAGACATCATATCAGACTATCAATTGTGTTAACTCAGTATCATATCACTTGAGACATCATATCAGACTATCAATTGTGTTAACTCAGTATCATATCACTTGAGACATCATATCAGACTATCAATTGTGTTAGCTCAGTATCATATCACTTGAGACATCATATCAGACTATCAATTGTGTTAACTCAGTATCATATCACTTGAGACATCATATCAGACTCAATTGTGTTAACTCAGTATCATATCACTTGAGACATCATATCAGACTCAATTGTGTTAACTCAGTATCATATCACTTGAGACATCATATCACTTGAGACATCATATCAGACTCAATTGTGTTAACTCAGTATCATATCACTTGAGACATCATATCACTTGAGACATCATATCAGACTCAATTGTGTTAACTCAGTATCATATCACTTGAGACATCATATCAGACTCAATTGTGTTAACTCAGTATCATATCACTTGAGACATCATATCAGACTCAATTGTGTTAACTCAGTATCATATCACTTGAGACATCATATCAGACTATCAATTGTGTTAACTCAGTATCATATCACTTGAGACATCATATCAGACTCAATTGTGTTAACTCAGTATCATATCACTTGAGACATCATATCAGACTCAATTGTGTTAACTCAGTATCATATCACTTGAGACATCATATCAGACTCAATTGTGTTAACTCAGTATCATATCACTTGAGACATCATATCAGACTCAATTGTGTTAACTCAGTATCATATCACTTGAGACATCATATCAGACTCAATTGTGTTAACTCAGTATCATATCACTTGAGACATCATATCAGACTCAATTGTGTTAACTCAGTATCATATCACTTGAGACATCATATCAGACTATCAATTGTGTTAACTCAGTATCATATCACTTGAGACATCATATCAGACTCAATTGTGTTAACTCAGTATCATATCACTTGAGACATCATATCAGACTCAATTGTGTTAACTCAGTATCATATCACTTGAGACATCATATCAGACTCAATTGTGTTAACTCAGTATCATATCACTTGAGACATCATATCAGACTCAATTGTGTTAACTCAGTATCATATCACTTGAGACATCATATCAGACTCAATTGTGTTAACTCAGTATCATATCACTTGAGACATCATATCAGACTATCAATTGTGTTAACTCAGTATCATATCACTTGAGACATCATATCAGACTCAATTGTGTTAACTCAGTATCATATCACTTGAGACATCATATCAGACTCAATTGTGTTAACTCAGTATCATATCACTTGAGACATCATATCAGACTCAATTGTGTTAACTCAGTATCATATCACTTGAGACATCATATCAGACTATCAATTGTGTTAACTCAGTATCATATCACTTGAGACATCATATCAGACTATCAATTGTGTTAACTCAGTATCATATCACTTGAGACATCATATCAGACTCAATTGTGTTAACTCAGTATCATATCACTTGAGACATCATATCAGACTATCAATTGTGTTAACTCAGTATCATATCACTTGAGACATCATATCAGACTATCAATTGTGTTAACTCAGTATCATATCACTTGAGACATCGTATCAGACTCAATTGTGTTAGCTCAGTATCATATCACTTGAGACATCATATCAGACTATCAATTGTGTTAGCTCAGTATCATATCACTTGAGACATCATATCAGACTATCAATTGTGTTAACTCAGTATCATATCAATTGAGACATCGTATCACTTGAGACATCATATCAGACTATCAATTGTGTTAGCTCAGTATCATATCACTTGAGACATCATATCGCTTGAGACATCATATCAGACTATCAATTGTGTTAGCTCAGTATCATATCACTTGAGACATCATATCAGACTATCAATTGTGTTAACTCAGTATCATATCACTTGAGACATCATATCAGACTCAATTGTGTTAACTCAGTATCATATCAATTGAGACATCATATCAGACTATCAATTGTGTTAACTCAGTATCATATCACTTGAGACATCATATCAGACTATCAATTGTGTTAACTCAGTATCATATCACTTGAGACATCATATCAGACTATCAATTGTGTTAACTCAGTATCATATCACTTGAGACATCATATCAGACTATCAATTGTGTTAGCTCAGTATCATATCACTTGAGACATCATATCAGACTATCAATTGTGTTAACTCAGTATCATATCACTTGAGACATCATATCAGACTCAATTGTGTTAACTCAGTATCATATCACTTGAGACATCATATCAGACTCAATTGTGTTAACTCAGTATCATATCACTTGAGACATCATATCACTTGAGACATCATATCAGACTCAATTGTGTTAACTCAGTATCATATCACTTGAGACATCATATCACTTGAGACATCATATCAGACTCAATTGTGTTAACTCAGTATCATATCACTTGAGACATCATATCAGACTCAATTGTGTTAACTCAGTATCATATCACTTGAGACATCATATCAGACTCAATTGTGTTAACTCAGTATCATATCACTTGAGACATCATATCAGACTATCAATTGTGTTAACTCAGTATCATATCACTTGAGACATCATATCAGACTCAATTGTGTTAACTCAGTATCATATCACTTGAGACATCATATCAGACTCAATTGTGTTAACTCAGTATCATATCACTTGAGACATCATATCAGACTCAATTGTGTTAACTCAGTATCATATCAATTGAGACATCATATCAGACTATCAATTGTGTTAACTCAGTATCATATCACTTGAGACATCATATCAGACTCAATTGTGTTAACTCAGTATCATATCACTTGAGACATCATATCAGACTCAATTGTGTTAACTCAGTATCATATCACTTGAGACATCATATCAGACTCAATTGTGTTAACTCAGTATCATATCACTTGAGACATCATATCACTTGAGACATCATATCAGACTCAATTGTGTTAACTCAGTATCATATCACTTGAGACATCATATCACTTGAGACATCATATCAGACTCAATTGTGTTAACTCAGTATCATATCACTTGAGACATCATATCAGACTCAATTGTGTTAACTCAGTATCATATCACTTGAGACATCATATCAGACTCAATTGTGTTAACTCAGTATCATATCACTTGAGACATCATATCAGACTATCAATTGTGTTAACTCAGTATCATATCACTTGAGACATCATATCAGACTCAATTGTGTTAACTCAGTATCATATCACTTGAGACATCATATCAGACTCAATTGTGTTAACTCAGTATCATATCACTTGAGACATCATATCAGACTCAATTGTGTTAACTCAGTATCATATCAATTGAGACATCATATCAGACTATCAATTGTGTTAACTCAGTATGATATCACTTGAGACATCATATCAGACTCAATTGTGTTAACTCAGTATCATATCACTTGAGACATCATATCAGACTCAATTGTGTTAACTCAGTATCATATCACTTGAGACATCATATCAGACTCAATTGTGTTAACTCAGTATCATATCACTTGAGACATCATATCAGACTCAATTGTGTTAACTCAGTATCATTTCACTGGAGACATCATATCAGACTATCAATTGTGTTAACTCAGTATCATATCACTTGAGACATCATATCAGACTATCAATTGTGTTAACTCAGTATCATATCACTTGAGACATCATATCAGACTCAATTGTGTTAACTCAGTATCATATCACTTGAGACATCATATCAGACTCAATTGTGTTAACTCAGTATCATATCACTTGAGACATCATATCAGACTCAATTGTGTTAACTCAGTATCATATCACTTGAGACATCATATCAGACTCAATTGTGTTAACTCAGTATCATATCACTTGAGACATCATATCAGACTCAATTGTGTTAACTCAGTATCATATCAATTGAGACATCGTATCACTTGAGACATCATATCAGACTCAATTGTGTTAACTCAGTATCATATCACTTGAGACATCATATCAGACTCAATTGTGTTAACTCAGTATCATATCAATTGAGACATCGTATCACTTGAGACATCATATCAGACTCAATTGTGTTAACTCAGTATCATATCACTTGAGACATCATATCAGACTCAATTGTGTTAACTCAGTATCATATCAATTGAGACATCGTATCACTTGAGACATCATATCAGATTATCAATTGTGTTAACTCAGTATCAGATCACTTCAGACAAGTCTCAGATATCAGATGAATCTTAACCTGCGGATACTCACAGAAACCAACAAAAAAGCTTTTTGATATCTTTTTTCCCTAAACCCACCGAATTCTTACCCACTCAACACTCATCTCTTCCCCCTCAATCCATTCATCACTTCCTGCCCATCCATTACCTTGTCCGTCCATTTGCACCTTTGATCAGTCAATTAAAGTTACAGAGAAAACGGCGGACAGACATGCTTTAGATAAATAATAAAGGTAGGTAGATACTGGAGAAACCGTTTGATGCAAAAGATAGCTGGTTTACAGTTTGTACTTGATTTTCGTGCGAAAGCGAGCGGGTTCGACTAGGGTATCAACAAGCTTCAGTTTACTAAGCTTTAAATTTCCACGTGATTCGCATGTAGGGAAGGCTAGCCACTGATCACATCACCTCGGGAAAATCAGAGACCTAGTCTACTGTAGTAGTAGTTCGATCAAAAAGGCCAGTTGCCATCATGTCTTTACTACGGGATGACTCGCTAGTCAGGGCACAACCAAGAGACGGCACGGTTCCTGTCAGAGTTTGAGCTTACAGCTGTACTGGAAGAAGATAACATTCCAGTCAGGACTTTACTAGGAACAATTCTGCGTCAAGTAATGGCTTCGTCTGGAGATAATGAGTGCGGTTCCATTTAGAGTTTGAGATTGAATTATACATCAGGAGATGACACGGCTCCTGTTAAGGATTGAGGTTTGGTCTCCACGGTAAAATAAGGTAGGGTTTAGCAAGAAGGAGGCAGTGTTTCAAACGAGATGACGTGATTACAGTCATGGTTTCACTAGGAGAAGACACGGTTTCAGTCATGTTTGCTTTAGAGAAAGCCAGGGTTCATATTAGAGCCCCACACGGACTGCAGAGGACTATTAGAGACAATACAAAAAAAAACAAACAACGAACGACTGTTATCGGAGAACAGATCAGAACTGGGAGAACTCCAGAGATCCTCAACAATAGCGCTCCAGTGGCTACTCTCCCAATGCGGAATCACGGGAAACGAGAGAGCTGATGCTCTGGCAAAAGATGGCAGCAAAAAGGTGCAATTTAATCATCGAGTACCATACAGAGAAATCAAGAACATCATCATAAATCAGTATACACACCAATGGAGAGAAGACATAAGCAGTACACCAGACCCAATTCACTTTCTCAAAAGAAAACAACAAACTACAGTATTTCGCCTAAGAACTGGACACTGCAGACTACTAGAACATCTATACCGACTGAAGATCTCACACACCGATGAGTGCCCATGTGGAACAGGATGCCAGAACTCTGAGCATATTCTACAAGAATGCCAGAGGGTGCAGAGCTGACACGAAAGCGGTAGGCCAGCCGCTCCGATCTGGTGAAGACTACAGACTTCATCATGGCAACTGTCCTGCAGATATAGCATGACCAAAAGATCCTGAACGCAAAGAAAGAAGAAGAGAGCCCCACAAGGGAACGACACCATTCCAGTCAGGGTATAAGAGAAGACATGGTTCCAGTTATCATATCGCTTGTGAAAGCCAAGATTCATGGCCTATACGGAGATGCTGCGGTTCAAGTAAGGGTTTGAGAGGATACAGTGTTCCAGTCATGGTTTGAAGTCCGAGCTTTGCTAGGAGATATACAATTTTCCAATAGGACTGTACAAGGAAAAGGTGTTGTTCTAGTCGGAGCTACACCAAGAGATTATACGATTCTCCCTAGGGCTACACAAAGAAAAGGCAATATTCTAGTCAGGGCTACACCAAGAGATGATACCATTCCCCCTAGGGCTACACTATGAAAAGACATTGTTCTAGTCAGGGCTACACCAAGAGATTATACCATTCCCCCTAGGGCTACACTATGAAAAGACATTGTTCTAGTCGGGGCTACACCTAGAGATGATTCCAACCATGGTTCCTCCAGGAGAAAACATGATCACAGGGCTCTGCTAGGAGAGAGTGTTTCACAAGGAGAAGAATTGGTCAATGGCCACGAGCTTTACTAGGAGGGGATAGTGTTTCATCATACGGCATGGTTTTAGTCAGGGTTCTTCTAGAAGGACACAGTGTTGTATCATACGACATGGTTTTAGTCAGGGCTCTATATATTCGAGGCAGGGCACTCGCCTCTCAAAGCGATACATGAAAACGATGGGCGATCGAATCCTGCAAGTTTCAAGCAATCCCTGGTCTCAAAGGAAGTAAGATCAGAATGTTTGCAACCCGAGTTACCACCAGTCGTCTCCACTGACCGTCTTGCCACTGGTCGCAGGCAGCTCAGGACGAGAGAGCGAGGTTGATGAGCAGCGCAATTACTTCCTCACTATAATCTAAATAGAGCGCACGTTACATAATTAAGATGGGCAGCTAACTATAATCATTGTTCTACCAACTAAAGACACAGTTTCAGCCAGGGCTCCAGGAGGAGAAGATATAGCTCTATTCAGGACTCTGCTAGCAGAAGACAGTGTTTCCCATTAAGACATGGTTCAGTCCGGGCTCCGCTACGAGTCGACGACGTTTCGCAAGCAGAAGATATGGTTTCTACTCAAGCCCATATCCCCCCCCCCTCTCTCCTCCTCCACACACACACATGATGAGACAGTGTTTCATCTGGAGAAAGCGGGACTTCACCCTAATAATCTGTGTTCCAGTGCTGGCTTTATCAGAAGAAAACAGTCTCATCAATGTTAGTCATAATTTGGTCAGTATTTGTACCTTAAGTGCATACTTTAGGATGACAATGATAACTGGCTTCTACCAAGCACATGGCCAATGACAATTCGACAACTAAGTGGGTTGTGCATGGAGCTAACAACTTCCACTGTAAGCATAACTAACACCATATCAATCTTCATGGAAAAGACAACTACATGATCAGCGTATAAGGCTTGCAATTTCATCATGTAAAACTGATTATTGTAACAACCAGTGCATGAGCATATGAGGTATTTCTGGGATATCCTTTCCATGAAAAGCTAGCGATGGCGATGGGCTTGAGGTCATAAACAAACAAAAAAGGTGATTCAGAGCAATGAACAGAACAAAATAATTATTTAAAAATACGGGTCTATTTATCAAGAATTTCCGATAAAGTACAGCTGTGTTATCTTCGTATATTTACTTTCTCGCTGAATCTCTGACGATTGAATTGTAAAAAAAGACAAGATATAACGATAGTTAAAAAAACAAACAAAAAAACAACCTTGTTTGATGGCTTCCTCTTTACATCTTAAATTTCGATGTGCCCTAATGCCAACACAGCAGTGATCCTTGCATGGTTTCCTGAGGCGAGACAGATTCGGCACGTTCTTAACGCGTGTTAGTTCTGGACGAAGAGATACATACTCATAGCGTAAACAGGAGGTCTGGAGATCCTGAGTTCAAGACAACCGAGGGGGAGAGAATAGTTCTCTACCCTCTGCCTAGATTTGTCTTTTCATTCAGTGAAAGAATCGTGTTGACACAGATTCAGCCCTGGATCTGCACAAACATCCCGCAAGCTACACTTTCCCGGAATCGCAGATTTCATTCACATCCAGATACAGCTGTAAAACTAGTCAAAACGAGGCACGTGTCAAGTTGCTAGAGGAAGCAAAAACGATCTTCGTCATTGTGCACCACTTGTAAGAGATCTGTACTTCCTCTTTTTCAGCATCATCATCATATTTTTTTTCTTCCCCATAATCATCTTCTTCACTTCTTGTTTACTTCTATTTCTTTACTTCTCCTTCTTCATCTTTATCTTGTTTTTCCACCTCCAATGTTTTGCCTTCCTCTTACTATTTTGCTTTCTTCTTTTTCTTCTTTACATCCACTTTTCTTCTTCCTCCACTTTTCTTTTTCAATTGCTACTTCTTCTTCCTTCTCTTTTCGCATTCTTCTTCATTTTCTTTTGTCCTTTTTATTTTTTGTTTCTTCTTCATCTTCTTTTTCTTCTTATTCTTCGTCTTTTGTTTTTGCTTTCTCTTAATTTTTTTTGCGTGTTCGCTCTCTTCTTTTCCCATTATCTTTGCTACTTAGTCTTTCTTCATTTTCTTTTTCTTCTTTACTCTTTTTTCCCTCCTTCTTCGTCTTCTTTTTCTACTTTTTCTTTACTTCTTGTTTTGTCTTTTTCTATTTACTTCTTCTCATCCTTCTTCTTCTTCTTTCTTCTTCTTCTTCTTCTTCTTCTTCTTCTTCTTCTTCTTCTTCTTCTTCTTCTTCTTTCTATATCTAGCAAAGCGAGATATTCATTATTTCATTCTCGTATCATTAATAAGTCATCATTTCAAGACCAAGATGACAATAGACTGTCACTTTGCGGAAGCATTACCAGAATGTGTTTTAGACTGTATATAACTCTAGGATAGAAGCGTCAATGCATGTCGCTGCACACATCTCATTCACGTAGGCTATGTATATATCTATCCATTCATCCATCTATCCATCCCTCTCTCTCTCTCTATCTCTTTGTCTGTCTGTCTGTCTCTCTCTCTCTCTCTCTCTCTCTCTATATATATATATATATATATATTTGTCTGTCTGTCTGTCGTTAGGTTTCCGGCAAGTTTGTCTGTTGTGTTGTCGGTCCGTCCGCCTGTCTGCCAATCCTCTCCCTGCCTATATGTCCGATATTTACAAACTTTACCTTGTGATACCTTTCAACAAATTCAGATTCTCCAATGTAACGATCTAGTCGTCAAGTATTCTTGTTTTGCAGTTAAGCCACATGGGCTGTTATTTTGGTCGGTAGATTAAGCAATCGATGAGAAGCGAGATTTACAGACCAGCAGTGTAGAAACGTTTCCGGTCTGTCAACAAACAGATCAGCACAGACTGGGTGTCTGAGATTCCAGACCGCTAGACACCTCCAGACGTTTTGTGTATCTTGAAAGGGTTGAGGTGCGCGGAAAAAGAGATACCTTATAAGATTTCACTATTCTTATTTTGCCTGTTGAGTTTTGTATGAGATGTCAATCATTTTGTTTGTGAATTTTCTTCACCGTAAAAATATTTGGAACAAACATTTCAGCATTGCGAATTATATTACACATACAATCTTGAACCGTTAGCTAACATTTAAAATGCACTAATAGAGAGAGAGAGAGAGAGAGAGAGAGAGAGAGAGAGAGAGAGAGAGAGAGAGAGAGAGAAAGAGAGTGAGAAAGAGAGAAAGGGTGGGGCGAGAGAAAAAGAGAAACAAATTGAGTAAGACAGAGATCTAGAGACAAGAATGAATGTATCAGGTTACAGACAAATAAATCTACGTAAATACCTGAAAGTTGTTCTGCTTAGTGTTTCTGCTATGTTATCTATCCATCCGCGCCGTGATCTATCTCGTGTACTATGCCGAGATCTTCTTTGACTAAAGTCACATAACTGGTATAGTAGTTCTCGCATAGTTTTTGCTATTTTCAGTATAAATAATAACATATTGCAGAGTTTATGGAGACAAATTTATGATTGCAGAATGCTGTTCGAACAATTGTGCCCAGAATAAAATACTGTACAGTAAATCTGCTTTGTTTATTTTATGGTCATGATATAACTTCAGTTACTGCCCTTTGTTTACATGTTTTTCGCCTTGGAGATTGAACAAAAAAATGTTATGGTTGTTCTGAAAAATTGAAAAAAGATAGGGCCTTGGACAAGTACAGCTATTAAAGATATTGCTATGAAGCTGTCTAGAAGCTACCGAGACGAATGACTACAGATCTGGGGTAGTTGTCTCGCCGCGGCGACTCAATTTCAACCAGTGTTCGTAAAGCGATCTCAGTCCCGCCAGGCGGAGCGATAGCGCGGGCTTGCGGAAAACGCTCGCCTGCCTTTCCCCGTAGTGCGAATTGGGTGCGGTTTGTGGTAGTGGCTCCTCCACCGAGGTGCGCTAGTCTGGTCCGTATCAGGAAACGTGGTCCGTCCGTGGTGATTTATCTAAGGCTTATAGCAGAGCTCGACAGTACGTCTCGCTGGTGGTCCGACTCTCGCAAAGAGCTTGTGACCGGCAAATGGAAAGCAGGAATCGTTGCCTCGAGGCCCTGCGTTCTCCCAACGGAGAAGGGCAGGCCGGCAGGCCAAATTGTCTCTAGTCCCAGTGAAATTCATCGCCGAGGTCGTTGGGATCCGTTCTGCACAGAGCGCTGCCATCCCTCCTCGAGCGAGCCCGGTCGGTCGGTCGTCTGGTGCGTGTGGGAGGCCCCTGTCAGGCGGTCCTAGGTCGACGGAGTGAGGGACGGGTGGAACAACCCTCCGTCCGTCCCGTCAGTCGGTCCTTGCGGCCGTCGTCCCAGCGAGGCTTTTTACACACCCTTCCTCCGCCGACCGGTGTGTGCTGTACGTACGTCTCCGACAGATATCTGGTTGATCCTGCCAGTAGTCATATGCTTGTCTCAAAGATTAAGCCATGCATGTCTAAGTTCACACTGTCTCACGGTGAAACCGCGAATGGCTCATTAAATCAGTCGAGGTTCCTTAGATGACACGATCCTACTTGGATAACTGTGGCAATTCTAGAGCTAATACATGCTTACCAAGCTCCGACCCCCGCGGAAAGAGCGCTTTTATTAGTTCAAAACCAATCGTCGTTTCCCCTCGCGGGGTTGCGGCGTCCCCACTGGTGACTCTGGATAACTTTGTGCTGATCGCATGGCCTCATGTGCCGGCGACGCATCTTTCAAATGTCTGCCCTATCAAATGTCGATGGTACGTGACATGCCTACCATGTTTGTAACGGGTAACGGGGAATCAGGGTTCGATTCCGGAGAGGGAGCATGAGAAACGGCTACCACATCCAAGGAAGGCAGCAGGCGCGCAACTTACCCACTCCCGGCACGGGGAGGTAGTGACGAAAAATAACAATACGGGACTCTTTCGAGGCCCCGTAATTGGAATGAGTACACTTTAAACCCTTTAACGAGGATCTATTGGAGGGCAAGTCTGGTGCCAGCAGCCGCGGTAATTCCAGCTCCAATAGCGTATATTAAAGTTGTTGCAGTTAAAAAGCTCGTAGTTGGATCTCAGGCGCAGGCGGGCGGTCCGGCTCGCGCCGGTTCACTGCCCGTTGTCTCCTGCCCTACCGTCTGCCGGCTCTCTCCCACGGGTGCTCTTCGCTGAGCGTCCTGGGTGGCCGGCGCGTTTACTTTGAAAAAATTAGAGTGTTCAAAGCAGGCCTCGGCTGCCTGAATAATGGTGCATGGAATAATGGAATAGGACCTCGGTTCTATTTTGTTGGTTTTCGGAACTGGAGGTAATGATTAACAGGGACAAACGGGGGCATTCGTATTGCGGCGTTAGAGGTGAAATTCTTGGATCGCCGCAAGACGAGCTACTGCGAAAGCATTTGTCAAGAATGTTTTCATTAATCAAGAACGAAAGTCAGAGGCGCGAAGACGATCAGATACCGTCGTAGTTCTGACCATAAACGATGCCGACTAGCGATCCGCAGGAGTTGCTTCGATGACTCTGCGGGCAGCTTCCGGGAAACCAAAGTGTTTGGGTTCCGGGGGAAGTATGGTTGCAAAGCTGAAACTTAAAGGAATTGACGGAAGGGCACCACCAGGAGTGGAGCCTGTGGCTTAATTTGACTCAACACGGCCAACACTGAAATGATTGACATGCCGAGACCACTCTTCTGGGGCCTAATATGGAACTGGTGCTGGACTTAGACCCCCAGAAATCTGGGGTTATGCCCCCTGTGGCTCGGTTTTGTCTGCATCCAGTGTTTGATAAAGGATTTGACGGAAGAGCACTATCAGGAGTGGAGCCTGAGACCTAAGTTAACTTACCACGCCAATACTGCAGAATGACTATCAAAAAGTACACCTTCGTGGGGTCTAATAGAGAACATGTGCTGGAATTAGACCCTCGAAAATTTTGGGGCTATCCTCTAAGAAACTTGATTGTCTCGCTAAGGGAATTGACGGAAGGGCACCACCAGGTGTGGAACCTGCGGCTTAATTTGACTGAACACGCCAATACTGTAGAACAACTGACAAATCGAGAGCACTGCCGTTTGGGTCTAATAATGAACGTACGCTGGTATTAGACTCACGGATGACAAGTCAGCTCTCAAACACTCAAATGAAAGAACGCTACGGAAATCGTTTTTAACTCCGCAGAAACCGCAGATTTCAAATACCTGGTCATTGACAAACAAAAGCCCTCAATAAATTCGTCTGACCAAATAGTGAACGGGTGCTGGAAATAGATCATCTGAAGACAGGTCAGTTTTACCCTACAAATGACAGGGCGTTGCTACGGAAAACCAGCTCAAATCGAGAGGAGCCGCAGACACTTTGGTTCACGTACCAGGCTGATAAGCCAAGGGCGCGAGGCTACCATGTGGGGGATTACGGCCGAACCCTTGTAAGCCGCAATCCCGCCCAAAATCTCAGCACCACTGCAATGGGAGGCTCCTACATGCTCGGGACCTGGGGCTTGCGCCCCAGCCCTATCAGCTAGAGCCACAGTAAGAGGTTCTTGCCGCCCGCCAATCAAAGCGGGCGGACAACTGCTTGATACTCACCCTATACGGCGATGGGGTGCGAAAAAACACCAACCAAAGACTTAGAACCTGGTCGGGGTGTCGAAAACAGTAGAGCAGCCACCTCACTGTGAACTGTCAAGACTCAACCACTGACCATGAGAGTTGTCCGCACACCAGGCGATCAACATCTCTGTGACATTACCAGGCTTGTCCTCTGGCGAAATGCACTCCGGCTACGATGTCTACCTCTGTACGTTATCAGCCATAACTATCATGCTGGACGCAGAAGAGATGCAGACCAGCGGACATTGCACACCTGCCCCACTGTGTCAACACCCCAGGTGGCGGGGAATGCTAGGCGTACCATCCCTGCATAGAAGCCAAGAAAATAAAGGGAAAAAGAGATACCCCACTCACATGCAAATGCTACGTTTCTGGCAGGACGTGACGATCCTGGGATACAGACACACTGGACTGCCTCTCTTCCGGGTAAACCAGTCCATCTCATATATCACATATCATCATTGCACCCTATAGACACGAGCAGTGAAGACTTGAAAGTCTGGTAAGACAACTTCCATAGGAGAGAAAACTCTGATCGTAAACAACTGCTGCCTTGCAGATAGGCTGGGGACAGCCAAAGGCTAAGGAGGGCATCCCTACAGAAACGCCTGTTGAAATCGGATGCACGGGGCCGCAAGCCTAACAAAACAGTGCAACGTAAATCACAGTATGATGGCAGCACAACCTATTCGAAAAACGTATGGCGCTCATCCTGAAGAGACCCGCCAGGCAGCGATAGCGCCGGGCCTCACGCCTCGAAGGGGCCCACCCTTGACTACTGGTGGTCACCCACCCATGTGTCGTGGAGTCAAGGCACATGGCTATGGGGTAACGTCTATTGGCCAAAACCTCAAGACCCTCAAAATACTACAGTGGAATGCGGAGGGAGTCATTAACAAAAAACTTTCCCTAACACACCACCTGCATGAAGGTAAGATTGACGTGGCATGTATCCAGGAAACGCACCTCAACAATAACCATAAATTCTCAATCAGAGGATAGCAGACCTTCCGTCTAGATAGAGAAGGCCACAAAGGAGGGGTCCTGATACTGACCAGAAACAGCATACCGAGTAGCGCGGTACCTGTCAATCACACCGGACAAGCAGAAATTGTAGGAGTTGACATAATGGCTCAAGAGACGAAGCTCCGCATTTTCAATCTGTACGGACCACCAAACAGAGACCTATCGCTCTCGAGTATGGAGGTCAGAGACTCCAACTGCATAGTAGTTGGAGATTTCAACAGCCACTCGGAGAGATGGGGATACTCTGACACAGACAGCAGAGGTGACGAAGTGGAAGATTGGGAGATAGATGCAAATCTCTCCCTAATCAATAGGCCGGAGGATAGCCCTAGCTTCTATTCAAGAACATGGCATACCACCTCGACTCCAGATTTGGCCTTCTCCATACAGGACATACACTATAAAATAGACCGCCAGGTGCTAAACCAACTGGCAGGTAGCGACCACAGGCCGATCAGGCTAACCATTGACATGGAAGTAGGCCCACAGGAAACAAAACCGCTCCCACGTTGGAATTACAAACGAGCTGACTGGGACAGATTTGCAATCCTGACAGATGGGCTGTGTGAAACCATCAACACACGAAACACCAAAATGAAGCCCATGGTAGAGAGCCTAAGCAAGGCAATAATGCAAGCCGCCACTGAAACCATCCCAAGAGGAGCTAGGAAAAACTATAAGCCCTACTGGAATGATGAGTTACAGAAAGTGGAAGATGCAGTAACAAATGCTAGGAACATGGCAGAACGAGAAAAATCCATGGAGGCAAACATTGCCCTCAAAGCCGCCGCGGCGAAGTACAAACACACTCTCAAGCAAACAGCAAGAGAAAGTTGGAAAAATAAAACGGAAAGTTTAAACCTGGACAAAGAAGGGAACAAGCTATGGAAGCTAGTCAGAGCCATGAACGACGAAACCCCGTCAAATAAACAAATTACTATCAAGCAGGGCGAGAACTTGAACACAGGTAAGAAAGCCGCAAACGCCTTTGTCGATCACTATGCCAGAGCAAACCACATCGAGGTCCCTGCAAATAAGCATACAGACATTAGCGAAGAGCTAAAGGGACACGAAAACATAAATACGGCTCCTGAAGAGCACATGATGGCCAAACTAACAATGCGCGAAATGGAAGAGGCTATGAGAACACTAAAGAAAAGGAAATCTCCCGGAAAAGACGGGATAACAAACGAAATGCTGATGGGGCTGGGCCAAACAGCGAAGAAAAAACTACTATCAGTCCTGAACCAAAGCTGGAAAAGGGGTATTGTACCCCAGGCATGGAAAGATGCAATACTGGTACCAGTACCAAAAACAGGAAAGGACAAAACAGATCCAAATGGATACAGGCCCATAAGCCTACTGAGCTGTGTCGGCAAGCTGATGGAACGGATGATAAACACCAGACTGATGTGGCATCTGGAAGAAAAACGAATACTAATTCCACAGCAAGCCGGCTTTAGACAGCACAGATCCACTGAGGACCAGGTCATCCTCATAGCCCAGGAGATAGAAGATGCCTACCAGGCACAGAAACACACAGTAGCTGTTTGGGTGGATCTGGAAAAGGCATTTGACAAAGTCTGGAAGGATGGACTTAGAGTCAAGCTAAGAAGAAGTGATGTCTGTGGGAAGATGTACAAGTGGATCAACCACTACCTCAAACAAAGAACGGCCAGAGTCCAAGTACAAGGGCAGATGAGCAAAAAGGTGACACTCGAGCAGGGAGTACCCCAATGGGGAGTATTGTCACCCACACTCTTCCTGGTATATATAAACGATATTACAGAGAATATACCAAGAAGAGTCCATAGCTCAATGTTTGCAGACGATCTGGCTATGTGGACCTCTGAAAAGAATCTCACCATAGCAAGAAATCGGATGCAGACGGCCCTAACATCGCTGGAAGAATGGGCGAACTCATGGCTGGTCAAAATAAACGAGGAGAAAACCACGTGCACAATATTCTCGCTCTCATTAAAACCCCAAAGTACCAAATTAAGGCTAAATGGCAAAATCCTGCAGCCAAACGACAACCCAACCTATCTGGGAATCACATTTGATCGGCGCATGACATGGAAAAGTCAGATTGAGAGAAACCGAATGAAAGCCAGAGAAAGAATGGCGATCATGAGGAAACTTGCTGGCACAAGCTGGGGAGCAGACGAAGGCATACTAAAGAAACTGTACACTGGAAGAGTGAGACCAGTTCTCGAGTATGGCATTGCGGCATGGACAACCGCAGCGAAGGCGAACTTCGATAAAGTTAACAAACTTCAAAACCAAGCCATGAGAATTATAACAGGTGGCATGAAGTCAACGCCAATTGTAGAACTTGAAAAGATTACAAAACTGCAATCCATGACCGATAGAAGAGACTGCAGAGCACAGCTGCAGTCAGAGAAACTCAGAAGACTGACGGACCATCCAATGTACCAGAGACTAAACAATTTGGGAAATGGGAAACTAAAGCGGAGAAACTTTGCAGAAATAGCCAAAGCAAAGATGCACGAAGATCCCATAAACGCACTAACAACACCAAAACCCATCACTACTGTACGAAAACCTACTTGGAGGCAGGATATATTTCCAGAGGTGGTAGAAAATATACCAGGTATTGCAAACAAAAACTGCCAGAGTGAAAAAGAAAGGAGAGACACTACCCTAAGCTTCATAACGAAAAGCTACCCAAGCATGGACTGGACCCATGCATACACCGACGGTTCTGTAACAAACACTACACAGAACGGAGGGGCAGGAGCATTCCTGAACCTATCAAATGGCAGAAAAATAAGACTGTCATTCGCTACTGGTAAGTACACAAGCAATTTCAGAGCAGAGGCAGAGGCACTGAGGGCGGCAGTGGAAGAAATGGTAACACACAGTGAAAATGAGAGCCATATAGTCCTGCTGACAGATGCTCTCGAAGTAGTCACAGCGCTAAAAAGCCAGAAAAACACTGAGCTTAATGACTTAAGAGCAGCACTCTGCAAACTGTGCCAGCAGTCCGCACCAAAAAGGGTAGTGGTACAGTGGGTTCCGTCACACTACAACATCCAAGGCAACGAGGAGGCAGACAGACTGGCAAAAGAAGGTGCAAGGCTACCACAAACAGATACCAGTATGACGTACGAAGAGTCAAAACGGCTTATCAAAGCCAGATACATGACCAAATGGGAAACCGAACATACTGGTTACACCAAAAACGATGCCTATTACCAGTTGAAACGAAGAGAGCAGGTCGTTGTCTTCAGACTTCGCACTGGCCACAACAGACTGAGGTACCACCTATTCAACAAATTGAAGATAGGGTGTACCGACGAATGCCCGTGCGGTACTGGTAAAATGACCACTGAACATCTGCTGCAGAACTGCCCGACATACGAGGATCAGAGAGAGCAGATGTGGCCATTGCCAGTGGAACTGCAAGACAAGCTCTATGGCAGTGGCGAGAGTCTCAGGATGACCGCCGCTTTTTTCGAGAAAATAATGGTTACTGTCTGACTGTGTACGCAGAAGAAGAAGAAGAAGAATGACTACAGTAGCGTCTTTTGTTATCTTCAGTTAAAAAATAAAACCAAAAAAAAATCAACCGAAGTTCAATACTTGTCCATTGCAGTTGACAATAACCAAACTAAATGAAATATAAACACTTCATTTATTCACCTTTTGACATATGCCATCACTGCAGTAGCAGACAAGAAGTGTGTTGACAAACACTAGCGATATGTTACCCTTTCGCTGCAATGTGAAGCTTGTGTTTTAACTGTAACTAGCTCCTTTACAGGAATGTTGTATCCCAGCTTTTGCAGGGGTTGATAACAATGTCACTGTAATCTTTACATAATGAGGGTGTCAGCCTCAAATACAACCCTCTTAGTCGTATTTTGCTGCATGCTTGAACGGGGACAGAGGCACTATTATTTACATCCCGGGCACCACTTGGGTGAACTCTTCATAAAGTGTAATTGACAGATATAGTCGTATCGTCCTGGATTCTCCTCTATCCCAGCATTACTCAACTGGTAGACCCACGTCACGCACAAACTGACAAAAGGTAATCTCAGATTTATTGACTGAGTGCCAGTCCTGTCTTTGTTTGATTTGATTAGACTCTTCAGTAGACGCTCACTATAGACACAGTGTCAAGACCGTTTGCTATCTCTCGCCGCTGGTGGTAACGATTGTGGCAAGATGGAAGAGAATTCCTTTATGGAAGCACAATTTTATAAACTCTGAAAGTTGCGAAACTGATTGTTTAAATCAGTTGGACAGAATTCTCGCCACATATGCTCTAGCCAATTCGGTACGTATTTGTCCAGCAAGCAAACATCCACAAGCAATTCATTTTGATTTACGTTTCGTTCTTTATAAAAACAATGTATATTTTTTAATGTTTATATTATGGTTTTGCGCAATGAAAGGTTTAATTAATGATTGTGTTGTTTTCTTTCATCTGAGATAACCCCCTTTTCAATGTTGTATTTGTTATTTTGTTATTAACATTAGCAATGGTCGAAACCGTGTGATATTTTAATGCTTATGATGTTCACAGCAGTATTCATCATACTTATTTGTACTTTTGTTCTCAGCATGCGTCATCAGTGAAGTTTGCCAGAAAGACTATCACATAGAAAATGATGTTGTATCTTTTTTTACAAACTCGGTGTTTTCCCCAATGTGTTTGTTAGCCGAATGAGCAGCAAGGTAGTGGCCATTAAATCTATACTCTTCTTCTCAAAAAGGTTCCCGTTATCATCACGCGGATTAGATCGGCTTTAGATCAGGGCTTTCCCGCACAGAGAAGAAACCGAAACGGAAAACATGCTATACACAACATCGTAACAGGAAACAAACGATTGTAAATAACAAGGTTGCTAGACGACAATCTAAAAAAAAATGTATCAAATAATTTTAAAAAGTTGACTAAAAGATACGAAGCCTGTTAAGATATTTGAATACAATCTAGTCATTTATATTTATTCAATTATATATGTATACGAAGTGCTTTCAAAAAATATTCGACCTCTGGGTCAGAAAAATACAATTACTCACCTGGAAGTTTGAAACCCTAATCCCGTTCAAAGTGCTGTCTTTGGGACTCCAGACACTTCTGTCCGAACGGTCTCACCATTGTTGCAAGCATTTCATGAAGATCTCTTTGAGAATGGCATACAACTGGGCCGTCGCATTCCGCATAATGTCTTCTCATGTCTCAAATCTGGTCCCTTTTAGCGGAATTTACAGCTTGGGAAACAGCCAAAAACAACAAGGAGCCATTATAGCAGAGCTGCCCTTCTCTATACTTTTCTAGAATTGCTTGTTATCTAGAGAACACTGATCACTGCGCCAATTTCATTATATGTAACATCCACCTATATAACGGTCACAAACAACAATTTCTAACACGTAACATCGCTACGCATGAATCAATTTACACTGACATGTAACACAGAACACACTAAAACTGATTTAGTATAACAAAACACAAAATAATTCATTTATTTCATATAAAGTCATTGACAACATTATTACTTATCTATATGTTACTAATATTTCTTTATTGAGATCTGGTTAGTGCCTAGCGTGGTGGAATCTTGGAAACTATACCCAGTTCGTTTGTCTATCCTCTTCGCTTGTACCCAGTTCGTTTGTCTATCCTCTTCGCTTGTACCCAGTTCGTTTGTCTATCCTCTTCGCTTGTACCCAGTTCGTTTGTCTATCCTCTTCGCTTGTACCCAGTTCGTTTGTCTATCCTCTTCGCTTGTACCCAGTTCGTTTGTCTATCCTCTTCGCTTGTACCCAGTTCGTTTGTCTATCCTCTTCGCTTGTACCCAGTTCGTTTGTCTATCCTCTTCGCTTGTACCCAGTTCGTTTGTCTATCCTCTTCGCTTGTACCCAGTTCGTTTGTCTATCCTCTTCGCTTGTACCCAGTTCGTTTGTCTATCCTCTTCGCTTGTACCCAGTTCGTTTGTCTATCCTCTTCGCTTGTACCCAGTTCGTTTGTCTATCCTCTTCGCTTGTACCCAATTCGTTTGTCTATCCTCTTCGCTTGTACCCAGTTCGTTCGTCTATCCTCTTCGCTTGTACCCAGTTCGTTTGTTTACCCTATTCACTTGTACCCAGTTCGTTTGTCTATCCTCTTCGCACGTACCCAGTTCGTTTGTCTATCCTCTACGCACGTAGTCCTACATTGACGTGGTTGAAAAGCTTGTGTGCGTCAGGGACCACAGGAGATATGCCGGCGGGAGTTCGACTCGGACAGGTCCTGAGAGAGTGGCCAGACCAAGGGGCTGAGGCGTAGATGGAACCCTTTAGGTGTGGACGCAGAACCCACCAGCGAGTGGTATACGCTATGGTCCAATCCATCCACACTTCATGGGTTAAATGCTTTTCTTTTCTCATTCCTTGCTTTCGTCCTCTATCCCAATGATACTGGAACCTCAAACTCTGACACTTCAGGGAAGATCATAGTAATGCTACTGGACAAAGTCTTAAAATTATGCAGTAGAATACCGAGGGGACAAGATCTAAGAAACTGGAATTATAAAAGTTCTCGAAAGAGCAATAAATCGACATGTGTTGTATACAGAAGACATACCTCACCAGCGATCACAGATTCTTGATAAAAGGATATAAGACCATCAGACTGGGCAGAGAAGATCGGATCGACCAAAAGGGGGAGTCCTGACTTCCATCAGGAACAAGTACCCTGGTTGGGAAGTTCAGAAATTCAAGCTACATGACACAGAGCAGACACGTATTGGCCTGAGAACCTTGGACGGAGACCTCACAATATGTAATTTATACTCTCTACCAGACAAACATACACACATGGAGAACATCAGACCAGGTATCCATGACTGGATGAATGCCGGAGACTTTAGCAGTCATTCTCCAAGCTGGGGGCACACAAACCTAAATGCCAAGGGAGAGGAGGTGGAAGACTTTATCTTAACCAACAGCCTAGTCATACTAAACAAACCTGACAACCCACACACATACTACTCCAGGTCCTGGAGGAAAACAAGTAATCCGGATCTCACCATGGCTACAGTGGAGATAGAAAAGGTCTGGAGTCGAAGCATATCAACAACTGGGAGGCAGCGACCATAGACCAATAGTAATTACCATAGAGGGACCAAAAGATACTCCAAATGGTAACTCCCTCCCTAGATGGAACTATAGAAAGGGAAAGTGGAGCCTATTTACATCGCAAAGTGACAGATCTCTGTTGGAAACCAAAATCGGGCTAAAAACCCTAAACTTCAAACCTTCAACAGGTGCGTTCTTGAGAAAAGTATCCAAGAAAAGTATCCCAAGAGGCTGCAGAAAAGACCACCAGTCCTTCTGGACTCAAACACTGGAAAGGCTGCAAGGCGAAATTACGTGCAGAGAAATGATGGAGACGAGCCCAACATACGATTCTGCACAATAAAGCAAAGACATTCTTCATTATTGTTGTTTGCAAATGCCCAGAATGATTCAGTTTCTCTTTTTTGAGCCCAGAAAAGGACATTAAGTTGTGGGTTGCAGTAGCTTTCCTCACATCCTGAGCGTGCTGATAAAGGTCGATCAGGGTCCTCCATGCGGTTGTGCTTTGCTTGGCTTCATCTGCGTGTCACGCACTACTACGGGGATCAGGTCGATTCCTCACCCCGTTAGCAAGGGGGTAGAAAAAACAGGCAGTCTGCCCTGGCGTGGCGACCATGTTTGAAAAGCTGTGAGGGACCAGTGAAGACCTGAAACGCACAGTCTTCTTCCTGAACCTCACCAGACTAGCAGCACAGCATCAGTTGATCGTGAACCTCACCGGACTAGAAGCATAGCATCAGTTGATCGCGAACCTCACCGGACTAGAAGCATAGCATCAGTTGATCGTGAACCTCACCGGACTAGAAGCACAGCATCAGTTGATCGTGAAACTCACCGGACTAGCAGCACAGCATCAGTTGATCGTGAACCTCATCGGACTAGCAGCACAGCATCAGTTGATCGTGAAACTCACCGGACTAGCAGCACAGCATCAGTTGATCGTGAAACTCACCGGACTAGCAGCACAGCATCAGTTGATCGTGAACCTCACCGGACTAGAAGCATAGCATCAGTTGATCGAAGAACAAGAACTTTGTCTATCAGTAACTTCCTCTTACAAACTAACAATTTAAATCTAGATTTTAACTGATTATCTAACTATCTTGTGGTCTTGTAATACCCTTCGTCATCGGGCGACGTGACTGGTCTCCGACAATCTACAGCCGGTCTCCGACAATCTGCAGCTTCGCTAAACTCTAGACCCTGCTGTCTAACAGGAGTCTTTAGGTGCACTTCACTTTTGATCCGAGAAATATGGCTGACTGTTCTGACCAATTTGATACAGGCAACGTTTCGTACAACCTGACATGAGCAGCCATTTGAGAGGGTCTACGAGACTGCTATTTTACATATCACTCTTACAGAGGTCAGCTAAAACCCCCGGTATGTTGTCACCAGCTGAGTCACCCGAGTTATCAGTTTTCTCTCTCGTGGAACTGGGGAAGGGCCACCATTAATTCCATTTATAAAGAGTGCATTTACCAAAGAAACGTAGGAGGATAACCTTCCGGACGGCTCTCGAAATCAATTGTGAATCTCTTTATATTGACCCCCATATGCTCCTCTCTATATAACATGGCCGACGGTCACGAGGTACTTCTGTCCCCATGCGTTGATCAGCGATTAGCCCGAGTCACTGCTCAACCTGCACCGTCTGCCAATCTATCACGTTTCTCTTTTCTGGTGCCCCCATTAACTTCTCTGACTATCTTGTCACCTTGTCAATCTCAATATGGCAGCCTGTCATCAATCTCAATGTGGCAGCCTGTCATCAATCTCAATGTGGCAGCCTGTCATCAATCTCAATGTGGCAGCCTGTCATCAATCTCAATGTGGCAGCCTGTCATCAATCTCAATGTGGCAGCCTGTCATCAATCTCAATGTGGCAGCCTGTCATCAATCTCAATGTGGCAGCCTGTCATCAATCTCAATGTGGCAGCCTGTCATCAATCTCAATGTGGCAGCCTGTAATCAAATCATATGTTGCTCCACTACCCACTTGCTTGTGTCTTTAGCTACTGCTGCAAAGGGCGTATCTAGCGCCCTTACCAAATTCTGGTGACAGCTAGCAACTACAACATTGGCGATACGCTAGCTCTACACCCATCCATATAAATTTCCAGCCTCAACCATCTTGAACAATCGACTTACTCCTGATAAATCTTGTAGAATATCACCCAAACTCGTGGACAATAACTACAAGTACAACTGACCATCTAACTTTCCTCGTTCCCTCAAAGATCACCAAACAGCCTGTTTTTAACAAAGGATGCTCACTGTAGTAGGCCTCTGACCTCTCCCACCTGCTTTTAAATATTATATTATTGTCTCCACTAAATATAGCCTTCGTTGTCTAAATTATAAGTTAAACTCCTATGCTTTATACATGCCATTTCACATAATATGTTACACGCATGACACTGTCTACCACACACATCTATCGTACATGACAATGTCATTGACACACGACAATGTTACACCATGTCGAAAGAACATGGGGCATGGCAAATCAGAGGAGTGTTGTGTTTGACCAAGAAAGTCTGAATCAAATAAAAAAATGGACGGGTGCGTGGTCATGATGGAGCCGCCAAGTTTCAGTTGTCTATAGGTCCGGTAGTTTGCGTTTTACACACCCTATTCTGATATAAAGGTTTTACACACCCTATTCTGATATAAAGGTTTTACACACCCTTTCTGATATAAAGGTTTTACACACCCTATTCTGATATAAAGGTTTTACACACCCTTTCCGATATAAAGGGTTTACACACCCTATTCTGATATAAACGTTTTACACACCCTTTCTGATATAATGGTTTTACACATCCTTTCTGATATAAATGTTTTGCACACTCTTTTCTGATATAAGATATAAAGGTTTTACACACCATTTTCTGATATAAGATATAAAGGTTTTACACACCCTTTTTTGATATAAGATATAAAGGTTTTACACACCCTTTTCTGATATAAAGGGTTTACACACCCTTTTCTGATATAAAGGTTTTACACACCATTTTCTGATATAAGATATAACGGTTTTACACACCCTTTTCTGATATAAGATATAAAGGTTTTACACACCCTTTTTTGATATAAGATATAACGGTTTTACACACCCTTTTCTGATATAAAGGGTTTACACACCCTTTTCTGATATAAAGGTTTTACACACACTTTCTGATATAAAGGTTTTACACATCCTTTCTGATATAAATGTTTTGCACACTCTTTTCTGATATAAGATATAACGGTTTTACACACCCTTTTCTGATATAAGATATAAAGGTTTTACACACCCTTTTTTGATATAAGATATAACGGTTTTACACACCCTTTTCTGATATAAAGGGTTTACACACCCTTTTCTGATATAAAGGTTTTACACACCATTTTCTGATATAAGATATTAAGGTTTTACACACCCTTTTCTGATATAAGATATAAAGGTTTTACACACCATTTTCTGATATAAAGGTTTTACACACCCTTTTCTGATATAAAGGTTTTACACTCCCTTTTCTGATATAAAGGTTTACACACCATTTTCTGATATAAAGGTTTTACACACTCTTTTTACACAGCCTAGGGAAATAACCACTCATACAAGTTAACGCAACGAAATCTAGTAGAGTCTTGTATCTCTTTTCCTGCTAAATCTGATCTTCAATATCTGAAACATGACTTTTCATCCGACTCCTAAGCTCCGTCTTCCTTTGAAAGCTGATGAGAGATAATCAGGTGAACAGAACACATTGTCTACTCTCGCCACTGTCGTTTCTGTAGCAGTTTGTTTCCCATTATGAGGTTGTCAGCCCAACATGCATCCATCTTTAGTTGCTTTCTACGTGATTAATAGAGGATCAATGAGCCAATTCTTTTCTATCCTGTAAGGGGCCCTTGGATCCGCTCAGAGGATTGCTGAAGTACTGCTAGAGCGAAGTGACACCACTGAACTCAAAGGACCAGTCACGTTCATTCATTTTAGATGCGTTCCAACCCTATACATCGTGAACCTTGGGTGAGAATGCTCAGACTCAGTCCAATAATCGACAACAGACATGACCAACTGAGAGTACAGTATGAAAAACATTAGCTGATTCTGATATACATATAGCCGCCATGGTTTTGAGTGCTGCAAGATGTCGCTTGCATCTCTGCATGGTTTGCTTAAATATTACTTAAATAATTAGCAGTATACAATTGTTATTCCAAGATATTTGGACCTATCACGTGTTTTAATAAAACACACATCAAGGACAATATTAGGGGGTTAAGTCTTCACTTAAAATCACATGGAATAGGTGGGGAAGTTGCCAAATGGATTGAAAATTGGTTAACGGGAAGAAGGCAGAGGGTGGGCATAAATAAGGAGTACTCTGAGTGGAGTGAAGTGAAAAGTGGTGTGCCACAGGGCTCGGTTTTGGGACCAATTTTGTTCTTGATATTAATAAATGATTTGGACATTGATATGAGATCCATGATTGCAAAATTTGCTGATGACACAAAACTATGCAGTAGTGTCTCATTTAAAGCGGAAGTGGATATATTGATGTCGGATTTAGATAAAATTCGAGACTGGTCTGTAAGCTGGCAAATGGAGTTTAATGTAAATAAATGTACAGTCATCCACATGTGTAGATCCAATATGGAACATAATTACAGAATGGGAGAAAATAATATTAGAAAGATAGATAAGGAAAGGGACCTAAGGGTTATAATAGATCATACAGGAAAGGTGAGTGAGCAAGTTAAGGTAGCAGGGAAAAAGGCAAATGCAATGTTAGGTATGATAAAAAGAAATATTAAACATAGGAGCAAGGAAGTGATCGTCAAATTGTATAAAGCTTTAGTTAGACCTAGATTGGAGTACTGTGTACAGGTGTGGAGTCCTTATCATAGAGGGGACATAAACATGCTAGAAAGAATACAAAAAAGAGCGACAAAGATGATAGTGGGATTCCAGAATTACAGTTATGAGGAACGACTCAGAAAAACCGGCCTACACTGTCTCGAAGAGAGAAGAATTCGTGGTGACTTAATACAGGTTTATAAGATGATCAGAGGAATCGATAAATTAGACTATTACAAGTTTTTTAAAATACAGCCACCTACAATAACACGAGGGCATAGCTACAAGCTGACTAAAGAGAGGTCCAGGTTAGATATTAGGAAATATTTTTTTAGTCAGAGAGTGGTGTCTGCTTGGAATGCATTGCCAGGGGAGGTAGTGGAGGCAGGGACAGTTAATGCATTTAAGAATAAACTGGATGCGCATAGCTTTTAGAGCAAGGTGATGTAAATGTAACTGGTTGTATACAGACTCTGCAGGGTCTTCTAAACCAGTATAAAGACGTTAAGTTAAGTTACGTTACAGAATTGTACAAAGAGCACGAAAAGAACGCATGCCTTAGTAATAAACATATGTGATCTTACCACGCACTACAATACCAAATGTACTTTAAGGAAATGCTATATAGACTCTAGTCGATAAAAAACACGTATAGGCAAGGGCTCAGCGACTAAATATGGACAACACACTTATAGGCAAGGGCTCAGCGACTAAATATGGACAACACAATTATAGGCAAGGGCTCAGCGACTAAATATGGACAACACACTTATAGGCAATGGCTCAGCGACTAAATATGGACAACACACTTATAGGCAAGGGCTCAGCGACTAAATATGGACAAAACACTTATAGACAAGGGCTCAGCAACTAAATATGGAAGAAACACATATAGGCAAGGGCTAAACTACTAAATGTGAACAAAACACTTATAGGCAAGGGCTCAGCGACTAAATGTGGACAAAACACTTAAAGGCAAGGGCTCAGCGACTAAATATGGACAAAACACTTATAGGCAAGGGTTCAGCAACTAAATATAAACAAAAACACTTATAGGCAAGAGTTCAGCCACTAAACATGGACAAAAACACTTATAGGCAAGGGTTCAGCGACTTAACATGGACAAAAAACAGAACGATAACTACGTTACGACCACAAGGCATTCGCCAGGGACAAATGAGGAAAGTTTTGTTTTCTGTTTTTGTCCTGATTCGGTCACTAACAACTTGCCTATATGTGTTTTTACCGACCGTTAACCTTCAGTACCTCTGCAGCTTCGATCTATTTATAATACTCTAATAATGGCTGCGGAACTTTTCCAAACAGCCTTTTAATAACGTCATGCAAATTGTATTAAATATTTTATGATTGACTTTCTGATAATCAACGCACGCTAATAATTATAATTGTAGATCAGGGCGTTTATTTTGACACTCGTGTTTCAAGCTATTTGTGAAATTGTATTTTATTCTTTTTTATGTTTATATACACATATATTTATGTTTTTATAAATTGCTGTTGTCTTTAATTTTCCTCTTGTTATTTCTTTGTGTTCCAATTTTCTTTCTAATGTCATCCAGGTAATTTGTCCATACATTTTAAATATTTTTGTTGAACTTTTCACCCTTTTTTTGTGTGTAATCGATTTATTAGGCAATCATTATCTCCCCTTTTACTACATTGTTTCGCTGCCGCTCTTGTGATTTGCGTCCAGTGACACACTGACACTACCCCAATGCCTCGACTTCTTGTTTCTGCTGATAATCTCCCTTGGGATGCCACGACTTAAAACATAATCTAGACAAACGGGCTTGCAACACTTGTGAGCATCTTTCGACTGCTAATTGAGTTTCATGGGCAGCAGGCAGGTCATTAAATATGTTAAGACCTTCACCTTATCAAACAGCGTGTGTCAGCTACATGAGTAAATACGAGAAATGATAAATAGGCAATACATATACACAGAATAGCAGATGCGAATACAGATACATAAGTAAGTTAGTTGGTAGACAGATAGATAGATAAATCTGCCGAAGACGGATGTATCGGTGTAAATATCGTAGTCAAGCTGTAAACTAGTGACACAGCGCATCCCGTTATCTAGACTACATCCTGCTACTTTTAAAGCCTGTTCAGGACTATGTATCGGGAGATGAGAACGAACGCAGAAGAAGAAGAAGAAGAAGAAGAAGAAGAAGAAGAAGAAGAAGAAGAAGAAGGTGGATAGATAGAAAAGCGGGTCTCGAGATGAACACCTCCAAGACAAACGTCATACGCAACCGTTTCGCTACAAATGATCCAGTCATCCTAGATGGCAGAATTTGGAGGACGTAGAGGAGTATATCTACCTGGGACACTTATTGAACTTGCAGAACAACCTAAACTCAGAACTAACAAAACGTTGTCGCGTAGACTTGGCGGCTTTCTCGTCCATACAGACATCGCTAGACCATACCCCCGACCAGAGTCTGCCCGCCTCCCTATTCAACTCCACAGTTCTACCTGCAATGTGTTATGCCACAGAAACATGGACTCTTTCAAAATAAATGGACTCCAAACTCAGAGTGACCCAAGTCTCTCTCGGGAGACGTATGATCGGCAACATGCTCCACAAGCAACGATTGAAAGGTCTCCACAACCCTGACGTACGGCAAATGTCATTGGTGAAGAGTGGAGTGACCCACGCAGAAAAGGCAAAGCTTTGTTGGACTGGTCATCTGCTTCGGAGAACTGATGACCGTTGGAGCACAGCGACAGCAGTCTGGTGCCCACGAAACAGAAGACGACCACGGGGAAGACCATCTACGCGGTGCTCTGACTCCCTCGAACTCAGAACCATAATCTACGATGCTACAGATAGATCGGAGACTTATCACCAACTGGTCCACCGTGTCCCAGACAGAAGACAATGAAAACATAGTTGGAAGCCGCAGCGGCTTAACCGCGGGTTGTCCAGTTAATCCATTCGTCTTGACTTAAGTCTTGCCACTGTTCCAAGGTAGCTCAGAACCAGAGAGGGAGGTTGATGAAGAGCGCAGTTTCTTCCTCAGTATAATCCAAATGCAGCTTAGGTTACATCATCAGGACTGATGAAGATTTGAACATGTCGAGCATCTCTGAAATTGTGCTCAATCGTGCAACATGGCGTTAGAACATAATTAGTTATTGAAGCATACGCAAGTTCACTATCTAATGTAGCATGTCAAATGCAAGATTTTCGGTACTCACTTTTAACATATCACCATGCACTTGAAAACGTCTTTCACCTTTTAACATATAAGTGGCACAAAAGGTCAAATACAAAACTCTGTCAAATTAGACTGACTGGGACCTGACGGGATCAACCATATCCGTTGTAATTTGAAATGTTTATCATGTTCATTTTCTTTTCAGTTTTTTTTTGCTATCAGTATTAGAAACTGTCCTTTTTCATAGAGACATACATCTAGATATATATATATATATATATATATATATATATATATATATATATATATATATATATATAAGATACATAAATAGATATTTAAATATATATATAGACAGACATATAGATAGATAGATAGATAGATAGATAGATAGATAGATAGATAAAGAAATATATATAAATATATATATATATATATTTATATATATATATAAAGGCAGATTGATATGTATATATATATATATAAATATATATATATAAATATATATATATATATATATATATATATATATATATATATATATATATTTATAGACAGACAGAAATATAGATAGATAGCTAGCTAGCTAGATGGATAGGTAGATAGATAGATCGATATATATATATATATATATATATATATATATATATATATATATATATATATATATATATATATAGAGAGAGATATATTCAGATATTTAAATAGTTAGTTTCTCTTTGTCAGTAAAATGCTAAAAACATAAGGTGAACCACTTACGGAACTAGATCAGAGATACCAACAAAAAAAAATAACTAAAGGAGATCATATAAACAAAATGCGCAATATGAAATCGGAGGACAAGAAAAGCTGGTGGATTTAATTAATTTCAAAATGTGCCCGTTGTCCATAGTAAAAGCAAGATCAGTATTAGCCAAGCTACTGCTACTTTAATATGCCCTTATGTAATACCACATTAAGATTGGTCATGAGATGGTTGGCGTCTGCGGTCGACAGTGACCGGATCAGTTTGATTCTTCCTGAAGTAGAGTCACGAAAAGTGCCCATTCATTTTCCTGTAGAAAGAAGCCGGTGACTTGGTTTCATGGAAATCCAGAGAATTTGTCTGTCTGGAGCAGTGTTGAGTTTGTCTGTCTAGAGCAGTGTTGAGTTTTTCTGTCTGGAGCAGTGTTGAGTTTGTCTGTCTAGAGCAGTGTTGAGTTTGTCTGCTGAAGCAGTGTTGAGTTTGTCTGTCTGGAGCAGTGTTGAGTTTGTCTGTCTAGAGCAGTGTTGAGTTTGTCTGTCTAGAGCAGTGTTGAGTTTGTCTGCTGAAGCAATGTTGAGTTTATCTGCTGAAGCAGTGTGGAGTTTGTCTACTGAAGCAGTGTTGAGTTTGTCTGCTGAAGCAGTGCTGAGTTTGTCTGTCTGGAGCAGTGTTGAGTTTGTCTGTCTGGAGCAGTGTTGAGTTTGTCTGTCTGAAGCAGTGTTGAGTTTGTCTGTCTGGAGCAGTGTTGAGTTTGTCTGCTGAAGCAGTGTTGAGTTTGTCTGTCTGGAGCAGTGTTGAGTTTGTCTGTCTGGAGCAGTGTTGAGTTTGTCTGCTGAAGCAGTGCTGAGTTTGTCTGCTGAAGCAGTGTTGAGTTTGTCTGTCTGAAGCAGTGTTGAGGGTAACACCGGGCAGTAAACATGCAATCTGTATACATAGAATGAATCTGAAAATTCCAGTTTGTAAACCTTTTTTCTTACTCTTGTCTTCCCTGAGAAAAGTCATTCACATTTTTGTATTATATCTAGAAATTCTATTCAAATCCAGATTGCTACTCGACATTGAGCAGGTTTTGCGCTATGTGGACCAAAATTGTCCAATAGCACAGATTGAGGACGTTTTTATTCTAGGGTGGTTAGACTGCACTGTAAGTCATCTCTTACGACAGGTTCTCAATGTGGCAATGCTTCTACTCTGGTACTGTATGAAACGAAGAAGGTTAGATTTGGATAAAACATAAATAGGTGATACTCAATTACAGAAACAAGGAAACACACTTTACGGTTACATGCCTTCGTCGGGTACTATGAACAGACGAAAACATCTAACGAATCATAAAAACAAATATGAGAATAGACCAGACAATGGATACAAAATGACTTCAAGTGGAAGTAATTAAACAGAGATTGGCCAGGAACATGTGAATAATGGTGTGCTAATTATGACAGAGTAGGCAAACGAGAAATGTTCAATATTAAGAAAACAAGACATAATTGTTGGTGAAAGATGAGGCAATATTAAAATAAAAATAAAAATGCAGATACCTAGGAGCAGGTTAGAGAAATATAACCTACATAAAATCAGATAAACAGCCTAAGGAAGGTGTAAAACCTAAATAAAGTTAGATAAACCGTCTAAGGAAGATGTATAACCTGAATCAAGTCAGATAAACGACCACAGGAAGGTGTACAACTTACAAAAAGTCACAATCTTACTACCTACCACTAGCGTCCAGAAACTAATAAACATATAAAATAGTCAAGTCTCTTTTAATGCAGTGTTACGAAAAACCATTAATGTTTTATAGATGTGAACTCTGGACAATAAATACAAAAACAGAAACATGGCTTGAAGCCACATAAATATGGCTCTTAATAAGCATACCACACATACCTTGGGCTAAAAAATCAAATAAAGACACGCTAGAAGAAAATAATATTGAACGAACACTATTATCTAACTTAAATAAAGAAAACAGTTTATTGTCACATACTAAGACACAAAGATCATGTCACGAACGTAGAAATCCGTCAGAGAGTTGAAGACGCTATTGGTCCTTTTGAAGATCTGTTCACAGCTATCAAAAGACGAAAGATGGCCTGGTGCGGGCACGTGGCGAGGTCCAACGGAATTACCAACTCGATACTCTTTGGTTCCGTACCGGGTCAGAGAGGGCGAGGACGTCCAAGGAAGCGATGGGTGGACAACATCACTGAGTGGTCAGGCCTTCGTTCCGGTGAGATACGTCAGGCGGCGACAGACAGAGAGGGCTGGCGTGGGATTTTGGGAGTGTCTTCATGTGTGCCCCAACGACCTGATGGGTTACGGGATGAACTGAACTGAACTGAAGACACAAAGGAATGGTGAGCCCTGTGACGGCGGGAAAAAGTTAGTGGCAAGAGAGATAGAGATAAAAGATGTGGGATGGCATGACAGACTGAACGGGCAAACACAGAACATCTGTCCTGCTGGTGTGCTCAATGGTTAGATGGCTGTGGAAGAAATGAATCAAACCCACACCACCTGTTCACACTATTTCAGCCATAGGTTTCTGTCAAGCTCCTCTATCCTTAATACTCTTACCCGCTGTTATCTATTGTACTTCTTCATCTGATGTTTTCCATCTTCTAATTCTAGTTTTCTTTTGCCTGAGCGTTCCCGCCCTTACCTTACGGTTATTTGCGCAAACACAACCCGATGACATTCCTGTGATTCCTAGATGGTCCTCACTGCTTTAAAATTCCCATCTCTCTTTGATTCATTTGTATGCTGTCCATCGATTTTCCTCTTGAGAGCTCGCTTCCTTTTGCACAACAATTTTGTTTACACTTTTCTTGTCTCAGTGCTAAGGAGCAGATGCTTATCTTTCTCTTTATCCTTTCCTCAAAATGTGTCAACGACTCTGGTCCTAATCATTGTAAATTAAGTTTGTCCAGTATTATCTGTATATGTTTTGTGGCATATGTTTAGTGGTACTTGTTTAGTGGTGTATATATATATAGTGGTGCCTATTTAATGGTATGTTCAGTAGTATATGTTTAGTTGCATATGTTTATGTTTAATGTTAAATGTTCATTATTATATGTGTATGTTTAGTGCTACATGTTTAGTTGTATGTTTATGTGTAGTGCTAATCGTTCAGTAGTATATGTTTAATCGTATGTTTATGTGTAGTGCTAAATGTTTAGTGGTAGATATTTAGTGATATATGTTTAGTGGTATATATCTCTGCTCAGTTGTCTATATATCTCTGCTCAGTTGTCTATGTCTCTCATCATTAATATATGTGTCCTGTATCACTGACGGTCTATATTAACTGATGAATTCCTCTGTTTAGTACAATCAATTTACATACATTTCTATGCTAGCCACTTTAGAATAGTATTTTCGAACCGTAGTTCGGAGAATACGTTCGGTGAAGTTCGGACTTTAAATCGATGTTCGATGTAGTTCTGACTTTATAATCATAGAAGCTCATTCGCTGTAAGAGAACAAGACTATGGGCAATGCCAAGCCTTTATTCACATACAGAGATATACGAATCCTCACATATTGCTTCCGTTTGACGGCAGGTAAAATTGCTGCGTATTCAGTCCTATTAGCGCTGTAACAGAGCTTAACGTTAAGTCAACAGGGGGACGACGTTTTTAAGAACAGATTACAAGTCATAATAAAACCACAAAAAAAAACTGTGCTTCTAGTTGAAAACGAAGTACACGGTTAAAGGTGGATTCACAACAAACACTGCTGTCTAGGATGAAGTGTTGAAGAGATAATTGCTGTAGGCCTCATACATTTATTAGACGAAGTGGTCAGTTTCTCTCACTTTCTTTCTTTCCCAAACAGTAAACAATTTACCCATTTATAGTTGTGAAGACGAGGACATATCTATATCGAAAGTTGAACAAGCTACCTTTGTCGCGAAAAGAGAACGATCTACTACTCTTCTACTCAACCATTCCATCGTCGACAGTTACACTTTATTGACCAACGACAGCCAATCATCACATACCACTGTTGAGCAAGTCGCGATACTGTCCGCCGTGGATCATTCCCGAATGTCTGGAATTGACACTGTTGTGTAAACAATTGTGAAAACTGGCTTTAGACGAGAGGGATCCAGTTGAAGAAATATCGGTTGTGGCCAGACATTTCGCTCTTCAAGTGGTTAGAAGGTCAGACGTTCACAGAAAAGGTCAGTTGGAGACGTCTGTAGCAGTTTTTAGACGTGAGCGATACAATTAATGAAAAACTAGATCTGCTGTGGTCAAATACATCCCTCTTTAAGTGGATGGGAGTACTAACATTATTAGAAAAGACACGTTGGAGACTTTTATAGCAGTTGTTAAACAAAGACATGAATGTAAAACATGGTTTCCAAACATTGTATGGTTGACGCATGAAGATATCAACAAGTAATTGTGCCATTTAATGATCACTATGACGCTCCTAATTTTGTATTGCGCTGATCAATGATAACAAATTGCAATTGTTCCCAACCGTTTCAAAATCACAAACCGCATGAAGCCAATTTAAATTCTGCGAAGTCCTTAAATAATAAGATTTGTGTTTCCGGACCAGCACGTAACATGTCGCCGGTCCACACATGATTGTTTACAGATCTCCACAAAATAGTTCACAAACTCACAGATGATGTTTAACAGACCGACACAAAATAGTTCACAAACCCACAGATGATGGTTTACAGACCGACACAAAAATAGTTCACAAACCCACAGATGATGGTTTACAGACCGACACAAAATAGTTCACAAACCCACAGATGATGGTTTACAGACCGACACAAAATAGTTCACAAACCCACAGATGATGGTTTACAGACCGACACAAAATAGTTCACAAACCCACAGATGATGGTTTACAGACCGACACAAAATAGTTCACAAACCCACAGATGATGGTTTACAGATCTCCACAGAATTGTTCACAAACCCACACATGATTTTTTACAGGATCGAAAGAAGGACGCAAATGACTTAACCGAACGAGCCAGGTTGGACAGAAAGAATCAGAGACAGAAAAAGTAGAGAACACATATATAAGTGAAGTCTTATCACTGATTGGTCTATAAAATACATTCAGAGAAGCCTTAAATACTTATAGGGCGTTAGAGACATTGAAGACAGTATTCGGTAGCAGAGTTATGATAGAAACGATCGCAGAGCTGAATAGTCAAGAAATTACAGAGAGAGAGAGAGAGAGAGAGAGAGAGAGAGAGATAGATAGATAGATATATATACAAAAATATAGATAGGTAGATAGATAGATAGATAGATAGATAGATAGATAGATAGATAGATAGATAGATAGATAGATAGATAGATAGATAGATAGATAGATAGATAGATAGATAGATAGATCCCTACAGAGAAAGAGAAGAAAAACATTCATACACTTGAAGAGTATTAGACACGGACTTAGAATTCATAAGTGGGAGTTATAGGCACAGTTGCTGAATTCTGCAGTCTAGAAGTCACACATCAAGTGAGACGATGCTGTAACAAACCGTGTGAATAGTTTACCATTTAGTCATTACAGTTCGTTGACCAAATAGGTAGAATCGTTAGTGTAAACGCGATTGGAATATAGATTATTGACAGATAGATGGGTTTTGGAAAACAAGTTATTGTGGGGTTCAGATCTGTGCTAATGCATGCAATCCAGGGTAAGAAATAATAATAGAATAGATACCACGACGGCTATTTATAAGTTGTAAATAAACAGAACGAAAGCTTAGTTTGTCCATGACTACAGATGGTCATGGTTTGTCCCAGTTGTGAACTCTTTGACGTTGTGAACTTTATATTTCTTAACTGTTAATACACTTTGGTATGTATGAGAGCGATTTGACAAGTGTTGACTTTGAGGAGATAATTTCATTACTGTGCAAGATGTACACATGAGCTATACATATTCTTAAAGCTTGGAATGTCGTTTAGACGAGATGTCACTATTTTTCAGCCTAGTCACCATCTGGTCCACACATGAACGCCAACGTCGGACAAGTTGTTGCATCCTATCGAGGAAAACAATCAGACGTCTTCTCCCGAAAGCAGGAACTCACAGCTGATTGTGCACCCACTCGCCAAAAGCTTAACTGTGTCCCTTATGGTGTTCCGTCATCTTCGGAAAGATTGAGAAATCACAAGGTGGCAGATAGGGCTGTACTATGGATGCGTTACAATGTCGTGAAACTTGTGACACTCTAAGTTAGTCACTGTTTGTCGACTCGTGTGTGGACGAGGATTGCCCTGCTAAAGACTTGCACTCGTCAGCATGCAAAGGATCCATCACGCACACACTTTCCTATACCCAAGGAGGACTTGGGTAATGTGATATACTCGCTCAATCCAAATCATACGCATTGCGGCGATACCTTTCTGGGGAGGAAAATATGATTGAAAACGTTACCGTTGGGGAACTATTTGGCTCAAGTGACCATCAAATCATCCGTTGGGATCTTATTGCAGGGAAAGAAGTAAACATAAACACGCGAACATACGACTACTCTAAGGCAGATGTTAAGAGGATGAAAGAGGCAGCGAACCACATAATCTGGAAAGATATTGTCGTAGTAACATATGTTGAACAGGAGTGGGAGAGTTTTAAAACAGTTCTAGAAACGCTAAAAGAGGAATGTGTTCCATGTAGGGAGGTAAACCCCAAGCGTAAAAAGTGGATAACTTGATTTGTAGTGAAATATAGAAGAGCGAAAAATAAAGCATGGAAAAAATATATAGAGGCAGGTAAATCAAATGAAACATGTAAAATATTTGGACAAGCAGAACATATCTCAGAAAGTGAATAAAACAGCAAAAACAGACTTCGAAAAAAAACTTGCTCAGAGGATCAAGACTGACAGTAAAAGCTTCTTCTCTTATGTTAGAAATAAACAAAGAACGAAAGACAAAGTAGGCCCTCTCATAGACAATGCAGGGAAAATAATAAGTGAGAATAGGGAGGCAGCTAATCTGCTCAATCGGTACTTTGGCACAGTCTACACAAAAGAGGACTGCTCCAAGATCCCAGAGCCTATAGATATTTTTCAAAGAAACATGGATACAGCGGGATTAAGATCAATCTGTATTACAGAGGAAATGGTTTTTTAAAAATTGGAGGGGTTGAAAGTGAATAAATGTCCAGGTCAAGATGGTATTCATCCAAAATTGCTGTATGAAATTAGAGACCAACTAGCAAAACCATTGGCTATATTATGTTCTCAATCACTTTCAAAAGGGATTGTTTCACGGGATTGGAAAGATGCAGGAGTGATCCCCTTATTCAAAAAAGGCAAAAAATCAGATCCAGCAAATTATAGACCGGTGAGTTTAAGCAATAAGACAAATTTAATCTAATTAGAAATAGTCAGCATGGGTTTACTAGAGGGAGATCATGCTTAACAAATCTATTAGAATTCATGGAGGAGGTTACTAAAATCATAGATAAAGGGGAGCCAGTGGACGTTATTTATCTAGACTTTGCAAAGGCCTTTGATAGAGTACCCCATCAAAGATTATTTCGAAAGTTAAAATCACATGGAATAGGTGGGGAAGTTGCCAAAATGGATTGAAAATTGGTTAACGGCAAGAAGGCAGAGGGTGGGCATAAATAAGGAGTACTCTGAGTGGTGTGAAGTGAAAAGTGGTGTGCCACAGGGCTCGGTTTTGGGACCAATTTTGTTCTTGGTATATATAAATTATTTCGACATTGATATGGAATCCATGATTGCAAAATTTGCTGATGACACAAAACTATGCAGTAGTGTCTCATCTAAAGCGGAAGTGGATATATTGATGTCGGATTTAGATAAAATTCGAGAATGATCTGTAAGCTGGCAAATGGAGTTTAATGTAGATAAATGTACAGTCATCCACATGGGTAGATCCAATATGGAACATAATTACAGATTGGGAGAAAACAATATTAGAAAGATAGATAAGAAAAGGGACCTAGGGGTTATAATAGATCATACAGGAAAGGTGAGCGAGCAAGTTAAGGTAGCAGGGAAAAAGGCAAATGCAATGTTGAGTATGATAAAAAGAAATATTAAACATAGGAGCAAGGAGGTGATCGTCAAACTGTATAAAGCTTTAGTTAGACCTAGATTGGAGTACTATGTACAGGTGTGGAGTCCTTATCATAGAGGGGATATAAACATGCTGGAAAGAATACAAAAAAGAGCGACAAAGATGATAGTGTGATTCCAGAATTACAGTTATGAGGAACGACTCAGAAAAACCGGCCTACAGTGTCTCGAAGAGAGAAGAATTCGTGGTGACTTAATTCAAGTTTATAAGATGATATATGATGGATAAATTAGACTATAACAAGTTTTTTTAAAATACAGCCACCCACAATAACACGAGGGCATAGCTACAAGCTGACTAAAGAGAGGTCCAGATAAGATATTAGGAAATATTTTTTTAGTCAGAGAGGGGTGTCTGCTTGGAATGCATTGTTATGGGAGGTAGTGGAGGCACGGACAGTTAATGCATTTAAGAATAAACTAGATGCGCATAGCTTTTATATCAAGGAGATGTAAATGTAACTGGTTGTATACAGACTCATCTGGGGTAGTTGTCTCGCCGCGGCGACTCAATTTCAACCAGTGTTCGTAAAGCGATCTCAGTCCCGCCAGGCGGAGCGATAGCGCGGGCTTGCGGAAAACGCTCGCCTGCCTTTCCCCGTAGTGCGAATTGGGTGCGGTTTGTGGTAGTGGCTCCTCCACCGAGGTGCGCTAGTCTGGTCCGTATCAGGAAACGTGGTCCGTCCGTGGTGATTTATCTAAGGCTTATAGCAGAGCTCGACAGTACGTCTCGCTGGTGGTCCGACTCTCGCAAAGAGCTTGTGACCGGCAAATGGAAAGCAGGAATCGTTGCCTCGAGGCCCTGCGTTCTCCTACGGAGAAGAAGGGCAGGCCAAATTGTGTCTCTAGTCCCAGTGAAATTCGTCGCCGAGGTCGTTGGGATCCGTTCTGCACAGAGCGCTGCCATCCCTCCTCGAGCGAGCCCGGTCGGTCGGTCGTCTGGTGCGTGTGGGAGGCCCCTGTCAGGCGGTCCTAGGTCGACGGAGTGAGGGACGGGTGGAACAACCCTCCGTCCGTCCCGTCAGTCGGTCCCTGCGGCCGTCCCAGTGAGGCTTTTTAAAAAAACACACCCTTCCTCCGCCGACCGGTGTGTGCTGTACGTACGTCTCCGACAGATATCTGGTTGATCCTGCCAGTAGTCATATGCTTGTCTCAAAGATTAAGCCATGCATGTCTAAGTTCACACTGTCTCACGGTGAAACCGCGAATGGCTCATTAAATCAGTCGAGGTTCCTTAGATGACACGATCCTACTTGGATAACTGTGGCAATTCTAGAGCTAATACTTGCTTACCAAGCTCCGACCCTCGCGGAAAGAGCGCTTTTATTAGTTCAAAACCAATCGTCGTTTCCCCTCGCGGGGTTGCGGCGTCCCCACTGGTGACTCTGGATAACTTTGTGCTGATCGCATGGCCTCATGTGCCGGCGACGCATCTTTCAAATGTCTGCCCTATCAAATGTCGATGGTACGTGACATGCCTACCATGTTTGTAACGGGTAACGGGGAATCAGGGTTCGATTCCGGAGAGGGAGCATGAGAAACGGCTACCACATCCAAGGAAGGCAGCAGGCGCGCAACTTACCCACTCCCGGCACGGGGAGGTAGTGACGAAAAATAACAATACGGGACTCTTTCGAGGCCCCGTAATTGGAATGAGTACACTTTAAACCCTTTAACGAGGATCTATTGGAGGGCAAGTCTGGTGCCAGCAGCCGCGGTAATTCCAGCTCCAATAGCGTATATTAAAGTTGTTGCAGTTAAAAAGCTCGTAGTTGGATCTCAGGCGCAGGCGGGCGGTCCGGCTCGCGCCGGTTCACTGCCCGTTGTCTCCTGCCCTACCGTCTGCCGGCTCTCTCCCACGGGTGCTCTTCGCTGAGCGTCCTGGGTGGCCGGCGCGTTTACTTTGAAAAAATTAGAGTGTTTAAAGCAGGCCTCGGCTGCCTGAATAATGGTGCATGGAATAATGGAATAGGACCTCGGTTCTATTTTGTTGGTTTTCGGAACTGGAGGTAATGATTAACAGGGACAAACGGGGGCATTCGTATTGCGGCGTTAGAGGTGAAATTCTTGGATCGCCGCAAGACGAGCTACTGCGAAAGCATTTGTCAAGAATGTTTTCATTAATCAAGAACGAAAGTCAGAGGCGCGAAGACGATCAGATACCGTCGTAGTTCTGACCATAAACGATGCCGACTAGCGATCCGCAGGAGTTGCTTCGATGACTCTGCGGGCAGCTTCCGGGAAACCAAAGTGTTTGGGTTCTGGGGGAAGTATGGTTGCAAAGCTGAAACTTAAAGGAATTGACGGAAGGGCACCACCAGGAGTGGAGCCTGCGGCTTAATTTGACTCAACACGGCCAACACTGAAATGATTGACATGCCGAGACCACTCTTCTGGGGGCTAATATGGAACTGGTGCTGGACTTAGACCCCCAGAAATCTGGGGTTATGCCCCCTGTGGCTCGGTTTTGTCTGCATCCAGTGTTTGATAAAGGAATTGACGGAAGAGCACTATCAGGAGTGGAGCCTGAGACCTAAGTTAACTTACCACGCCAATACTGCAGAATGACTATCAAAAAGTACACCTTCGTGGGGTCTAATAGAGAACATGTGCTGGAATTAGACCCTCGAAAATTTTGGGGCTACCCTCTAAGAAATTTGATTGTCTCGCTAAGGGAATTGACGGAAGGGCACCACCAGGTGTGGAACCTGCGGCTTAATTTGACTGAACACGCCAATACTGTAGAACAACTGACAAATCGAGAGCACTGCCGTTTGGGTCTAATAATGAACGTACGCTGGTATTAGACTCTCAAACACTCAAATGAAAGAACGCTACGGAAATCGTGTTTAACTCCGCAGAAACCGCAGATTTCAAATACCTGGTCATTGACAAACAAAAGCCCTCAATAAATTCGTCTGACCAAATAGTGAATGGGTGCTGGAAATAGATCATCTGAAGACAGGTCAGTTTTACCCTACAAATGACAGGGCGTTGCTACGGAAAACCAGCTCAAATCGAGAGGAGCCGCAGACACTTTGGTTCACGTACCAGGCTGATAAGCCAAGGGCGCGAGGCTACCATGTGGGGGATTACGGCCGAACCCTTGTAAGCCGCAATCCCGCCCAAAATCTCAGCACCACTGCAATGGGAGGCTCCTACATGCTCGGGACCTGGGGATTGCGCCCCAGCCCTATCAGGTAGAGCCACAGTAAGAGGTTCTTGCCACCCGCCAATCAAAGCGGGCGGACAACTGCTTGATACTCACCCTATACGGCGATGGGGTGCGAAAAAACACCAACCAAAGACTTAGAACCTGGTCGGGGTGTCAAAACAGTAGAGCAGCCACCTCACTGTGAACTGTCAAGACTCAACCACTGACAATGAGAGTTGTCCGCACACCAGGCGATCAACATCTCTGTGACATTACCAGGCTTGTCCTCTGGCGAAATGCACTCCGGCTACGATATCTACCTCTGTACGTTATCAGCCATAACTATCATGCTGGACGCAGAAGAGATGCAGACCAGCGGACATTGCACACCTGCCCCACTGTGTCAACACCCCAGGTGGCGGGGAATGCTAGGCGTACCATCCCTGCATAGAAGCCAAGAAAATAAAGGGAAAAAGAGATACCCCACTCACATGCAAATGCTACGTTTCTGGCAGGACGTGACGATCCTGGGATACAGACACACTGGACTGCCTCTCTTCCGGGTAAACCAGCCCATCTCATATATCACATATCATCATTGCACCCTATAGACACGAGTAGTGAAGACTCGAAAGTCTGGTAAGACAACTTCCATAGGAGAGAAAACTCTGATCGTAAACAACTGCTGCCTTGCAGATAGGCTGGGGACAGCCAAAGGCTAAGGAGGGCATCCCTACAGAAACGCCTGTTGAAATCGGATGCACGGGGCCGCAAGCCTAACAAAACAGTGCAACGTAAATCACAGTATGATGGCAGCACAACCTATTCGAAAAACGTATGGCGCTCATCCTGAGGAGACCCGCCAGGCAGCGATAGCGCCTGGCCCCACGCATCGAAGGGGCCCACCCTTGACTACTGGTGGTCACCCACCCATGTGTCGTGGAGTCAAGGCACATGGCTATGGGGTAACGTCTATTGGCCAAAACCTCAAGACCCTCAAAATACTACAGTGGAATGCGGAGGGAGTCATTAACAAAAAACTTTCCCTAACACACAACCTGCATGAAGGTAAGATTGACGTGGCATGTATCCAGGAAACGCACATCAACAATAACCATAAATTCTCAATCAGAGGATAGCAGACCTTCCGTCTAGATAGAGAAGGCCACAAAGGAGGGGTCCTGATACTGACCAGAAACAGCATACCGAGTAGCGCGGTACCTGTCAATCACACCGGACAAGCAGAAATTGTAGGAGTTGACATAATGGCTCAAGAGACGAAGCTCCGCATTTTCAATCTGTACGGACCACCAAACAGAGACCTATCGCTCTCGAGTATGGAGGTCAGAGACTCCAACTGCATAGTAATTGGAGATTTCAACAGCCACTCGGAGAGATGGGGATACTCTGACACAGACAGCAGAGGTGACGAAGTGGAAGATTGGGAGATAGATGCAAATCTCTCCCTAATCAATAGGCCGGAGGATAGCCCTAGCTTCTATTCAAGAACATGGCATACCACCTCGACTCCAGATTTGGCCTTCTCCACACAGGACATACACTATAAAATAGACCGCCAGGTGCTAAACCAACTGGCAGGTAGCGACCACAGGCCGATCAGGCTAACCATTGACATGGAAATAGGCCCACAGGAAACAAAACCGCTCCCACGTTGGAATTACAAACGAGCCGACTGGGATAGATTTGCAATCCTGACAGATGGGCTGTGTGAAACCATCAACACACGAAACACCAAAATGAAGCCCATGGTAGAGAGCCTAAGCAATGCAATACTGCAAGCCGCCACTGAAACCATCCCAAGAGGAGCTAGGAAAAACTATAAGCCCTACTGGAATGATGAGTTACAGAAAGTGGAAGATGCAGTAACAAATGCTAGGAACATGGCAGAACGAGAAAAATCCATGGAGGCAAACATCGCCCTCAAAGCCGCCGCGGCGAAGTACAAACACACTCTCAAGCAAACAGCAAGAGAAAGCAGGAAAAATAAAACGGAAAGTTTAAACCTGGACAAAGAAGGGAACAAGCTATGGAAGCTAGTCAGAGCCATGAACGACGAAACCCCGTCAAATAAACAAATTACTATCAAGCAGGGCGAGAACTTGATCACAGGTAAGAAAGCCGCAAACGCATTTGTCGATCACTATGCCAGAGCAAACCACATCGAGGTCCCTGCAGATAAGCATACAGACATTAGCGAAGAGCTAAAGGGACACGAAAACATAAATACGGCTCCTGAAGAGCACATGATGGCCAAACTAACAATGCGCGAAATGGAAGAGGCTATGAGAACACTAAAGAAAAGGAAATCTCCCGGAAAAGACGGGATAACAAACGAAATGCTGATGGGGCTGGGCCAAACAGCGAAGAAAAAACTACTATCAGTCCTGAACCAAAGCTGGAAAAGGGGTATTGTACCCCAGGCATGGAAAGATGCAATACTGGTACCAGTACCAAAAACAGGAAAGGACAAAACAGATCCAAATGGATACAGGCCCATAAGCCTACTGAGCTGTGTCGGCAAGCTGATGGAACGGATGATAAACACCAGACTGATGTGGCATCTGGAAGAAAAACGAATACTAATTCCACAGCAAGCCGGCTTTAGACAGCACAGATCCACTGAGGACCAGGTCATCCTCATAGCCCAGGAGATAGAAGATGCCTACCAGGCACAGAAACACACAGTAGCTGTTTGGGTGGATCTGGAAAAGGCATTTGACAAAGTCTGGAAGGATGGACTTAGAGTCAAGCTAAGAAGAAGTGATGTCTGTGGGAAGATGTACAAGTGGATCAACCACTACCTCAAACAAAGAACGGCCAGAGTCCAAGTACAAGGGCAGATGAGCAAAAAGGTGACACTCGAGCAGGGAGTACCCCAAGGGGGAGTATTGTCACCCACACTCTTCTTGGTATATATAAACGATATTACAGAGAATATACCAAGAAGAGTCCATAGCTCAATGTTTGCAGACGATCTGGCTATGTGGACCTCTGAAAAGAATCTCACCATAGCAAGAAATCGGATGCAGACGGCCCTAACATCGCTGGAAGAGTGGGCGAACTCATGGCTGGTCAAAATAAACGAGGAGAAAACCACGTGCACAATATTCTCGCTCTCATTAAAACCCCAAAGTACCAAATTAAGTCTGAATGGCAAAATCCTGCAGCCAAACGACAACCCAACCTATCTGGGAGTCACATTTGATCGGCGCATGACATGGAAAAGTCAGATTGAGAGAAACCGAATGAAAGCCAGAGAAAGAATGGCGATCATGAGGAAACTTGCTGGCACAAGCTGGGGAGCAGACGAACGCATACTAAAGAAACTGTACACTGGAAGAGTGAGACCAGTTCTCGAGTATGGCATCGCGGCATGGACAACCGCAGCGAAGGCGAACTTCGATAAAGTTAACAAACTTCAAAACCAAGCCATGAGAATTATAACAGGTGGCATGAAGTCAACGCCAATTGTAGAACTCGAAAAGATTACAAAATTGCAATCCATGACCGATAGAAGAGACTGCAGAGCACAGCTGCAGTCAGAGAAACTCAGAAGACTGACGGACCATCCAATGTACCAGAGACTAAACAATTTGGGAAATGGGAAACTAAAGCGGAGAAACATTGCAGAAATAGCCAAAGCAAAGATGCACGAAGATCCCATAAACGCACTAACAACACCAAAACCCATCACTACTGTACGAAAACCTACTTGGAGGCAGGATATATTTCCAGAGGTGGTAGAAAATATACCAGGTATTGCAAACAAAAACTGCCAGAGTGAAAAAGAAAGGAGAGACACTACCCTAAGCTTCATAACGAAAAGCTACCCAAGCATGGACTGGACCCATGCATACACCGACGGTTCTGTAACAAACACTACACAGAACGGAGGGGCAGGAGCATTCCTGAACCTACCAAATGGCAGAAAAATAACACTGTCATTCGCTACTGGTAAGTACACAAGCAATTTCAGAGCAGAGGCAGAGGCACCGAGGGCGGCAGTGGAAGAAATGGTAACACACAGTGAAAATGAGAGCCATATAGTCCTGCTGACAGATGCGCTCGAAGTAGTCACAGCGCTAAAAAGCCAGAAAAACACTGAGCTTAATGACTTAAGAGCAGCACTCTGCAAACTGTGCCAGCAGTCCGCACCAAAAAGGGTAGTGGTACAGTGGGTTCCGTCACACTGCAACATCCAAGGCAACGAGGAGGCAGACAGACTGGCAAAAGAAGGTGCAAGGCTACCACAAACAGATACCAGTATGACGTACGAAGAGTCAAAACGGCTTATCAAAACCAGATACATGACCAAATGGGAAACCGAACATACTGGTTACACCAAAAACGATGCTTATTACCAGTTGAACCGAAGAGAGCAGGTCGTTGTCTTCAGACTTCGCACTGGCCACAACAGACTGAGGTACCACCTATTCAACAAATTGAAGATAGGGTGTACCGACGAATGCCCGTGCGGTACTGGTAAAATGACCACTGAACATCTGCTGCAGAACTGCCCGACATACGAGGATCAGAGAGAGCAGATGTGGCCATTGCCAGTGGAACTGCAAGACAAGCTCTATGGTAGTGGCGAGAGTCTCAGGATGACCGCCGCTTTTTTCGAGAAAATAATGGTTACTGTCTGACTGTGTACGCAGAAGAAGAAGAAGAAGAAGTATACAGACTCTGCAGGGTCTTCTACAGTATAAAGACGTTAAGTTAAGTTAAGTTAAGTTAAGTTATGACACGGTGTTTGGCACGAATCAGTTTGTCCACGCGAGCTTGGTGTTGTGCATCCACGGCTGTGATCAATCGTCCTCTGCGAGCCTTATCTTGCAGGCTCATCGTGGCTAGATTGTTGCCTTTTACAGTCCATGCCCACTTTCTGACAGTACTGACATTCACACAGGTGTCATCATCTACCGGAATCACTCTTCCGCCGTCAGGAATTCAATCCCAACACGTTGCTTCAACGGCATTTCCATTTAGATCGCCATTTTACTGCCACGTTCTTGTCTTATGACATTATATGCCTCTATAGTTACTTCATTAGAAACTATTTTCACTTAGGTGTCTTAGGTGTCACGTGTCCACGAACACTGTTGTCATCGTTATCGCGCTGGTGGTAAAACATTTCCAATCGCCCTCCTATCTATGATAAGGAAAGAGGAAATCATCTTGAGCATTGTCGATTTGCTTGAAATGAGTTTCTGGTGCATCTTTCCTAAGACCCAACAATAGCCAGATAACCTTGTTGCGTTCCATTTCCCTTTGTATGTTTCTCGATAGTAGAAATGTCCATATTTAGCCGTTCCATGTGCTCCTCACAGTTAGCAGGGAAGAAATCCAAATACAAATGTGTGCAAGTATATTTTTTCAATAAGATGTTTCACGTAAGTTTTTTATAGCGCTGAAACAGGGTTTCCGGATGGCTGCTTTTAATTGTCAGGCTTACTGTTTCTTATGGGATCAAGATGCTGAGCAGCGCATGCGTTGCAGCAATCAGCGACCTGTAACTGACTGCTAGCGTCAAGACCAGCGAACCAGAGCGTCTGAGACCCTTCTGCACCTCCACGCGGTGATCATGGATAACAGGCTGCAACACAGGAAGCTGGCCAAGGTGTAGGGATCGAAGAGGGAAGGCTAACCAGGTATTAAAAATATACCTGCTGCCCAAGACGGATGTGTCGGACGGAAAGGTGCAAATGTCGCATTCGAGCTGTAATTTAGCGACACAATGCATTCCATTCTCCGGATTACATTCTACCACTTGAAAAACCTTGTTCAGAGCTTGGTAGCGGGAAATTGAGAGTGAACGCAGAAAAAGAAGAAGTTGTTGTTTGCAAATGCCTACAATGAGTAGGTTACTCTTTTGTGCATCCTGAAAAGGACGTTAAGTGGCAGGTTGCAGTAGCTTTTTTTACATCCCGAGCGTGCTGATGAAGGTGGATCGGGGTTCTCTAAGCGACTGAACAACACTTGGCTACATCTGCGTATCACTTACTACTACAGGGATCACATCGAATCTCACCTTATTAGCCAGACTGTTGTCCTCGACCAACGAGGAGGTCAGGTGAGAGTCTTGGCCAGTTTATTTCTCCTGACCCTGGCTAATATTGCCTGATCAGTATGTTTTGCCTGACCAGACGTTTGCCTCATCGTCCATAAAAAAATAAGAAGAAGAAGAATTGTTTTCTATATAGTTTTTGATCACTTGTTGGAAAGCAATCGAATATAACTTTCATCACCTGTGAGGATGTTACTAAAATGTTTTTCTCGGAAGAGGTGAAGTATTTTTGGACCGAAGAACACACATCATGATTTTGGCCAAACTAAGTCATGGACATTTTTCACGAAGGTACACAAATCCTGACCCATTTCTTTGAAGGTACACAAATCCTGTCCCATTTCTTCGAAGGTTCACAAATCATGTCCCATTTCTTTGAAGGTACACAAATCCTGTCCCATTTCTTTGAAGGTACACAATCCTGTTCCATTTCTTTGAAGGTACACAAATCCTGACCCATTTCTTTGAAGGTACACACATCCTGTCCCATATCTTTGAAGGTACACAAATCCAGTCCCATTTCTTTGAAGGTACACAAATCCTGTCCCATTTCTTTGAAGGTACACAAATCCTGTCCCATTTCTTTGAAGGTACACAAATCCTGTCCCATTTCTTTGAAGGTACACAAATCCTGTCCCATTTCTTTGAAGGTACAAAATCCTGTCCCATTTCTTTGAAGGTACACAAATCCTGTCCCATTTCTTTGAAGGTACACAAATCCTGACCCATTTCTTTGAAGGTACACAAATCCTGACCCATTTCTTTGAAGGTACACAAATCCTGTCCCATTTCTTTGAAGGTTCACAAATCCTGTCCCATTTCTTTGAAGGTACACAAATCCTGTCCCATTTCTTTGAAGGTACACAAATCCTGTTCCATTTCTTTGAAGGTACACAAATCCTGACCCATTTCTTTGGAGGTACACAAATCCTGACCCATTTCTTTGAAGGTACACAAATCCTGTCCCATTTCTTTGAAGGTACAAAATCCTGTTCCATTTCTTTGAAGGTACACAAATCCTGACCCATTTCTTTGAAGGTACACAAATCCTGTCCCATTTCTTTGAAGGTACACAAATCCTGTCCCATTTCTTTGAAGGTACACAAATCCTGTCCCATTTCTTTGAAGGTACACAAATCCTGTCCCATTTCTTTGAAGGTACACAAATCCTGTCCCATTTCTTTGAAGGTACACAAATCCTGTCCCATTTCTTTGAAGGTACAAAATCCTGTCCCATTTCTTTGAAGGTACACAAATCCTGACCCATTTCTTTGAAGGTACACAAATCCTGACCCATTTCTTTGAAGGTACACAAATCCTGACCCATTTCTTTGAAGGTACACACATCCTGACCCATTTCTTCGAAGGTACACAAATCCTGACCCATTTCTTTGAAGGTACACAAATCCTGACCCATTTCTTTGAAGGTACACAAATCCTGACCAATTTCTTTGAAGGTACACAAATCCTCACCCATTTCTTTGATGGTACACAAATCCTGACCCATTTCTTTGAAGGTACACACATTCTGACCCATTTCTTTGAAGGTACACAAATCCTGACCCATTTCTTTGAAGGTACACAAATCCTGACCCATTTCTTTGAAGGTACACAAATCCTGACCCATTTCTTTGAAGGTACACAAATCCTGACCCATTTCTTTGAAGGTACACAAATCCTGACCCATTTATTTGCAACGTGTTTTGAAGAAAAAAATGTCTAGTTTAATATGGAGAAGAGTGAGCAAGATCTTGCTGGATTCTATAAGTCTTTCGTGAAGCACATTCATTTTTCCCGGCTCAAGTAACTCCCATTGGGCAGTTAATCCTCTTTATTGTAATGTGAAGTCCTGGCAAGGATGTTTCTCTTGTTCTGTCCCTCTTGTCCTGTTCCGCTTGACCTGCCTGTCTCTTGTCCTGCCTCTCTTGTCCTGCCTCTCTTGTCCTACCACTCTTGTCCTGTCCCGCTTGTCCTGCCTCTCTTGTCCTGCCTCTCTTGTCCTGCCTCTCTTGTCCTCCCACTCTTGTCCTGTCTCTCTTGTTCTGTCCCGCTTGTCCTGTCTCTCTTGTCCTGTCTCTCTTGTTCTGTCCCGCTTGTCCTGCCTCTCTTGTCCTCCCTTTCTTGTCTTATTTCTCTTGTCCTGCCACTCTTGTTCTGCCTCTCTTGTCCTGCCCCTCTTTCTGGTGCTACGTGATATCCACATACACACTTAAACCGTAAATCAGCTGATGTTCCGTTTCAAGCCATATTCAACGAACGCCTACATTTGTTTTCCTATGACAGTCATGCTATACAACGGGTAGGGATAGGCTAATGGTTAAGTGACACGGCTCACAACTCGCTCCCCAATCACAGCACCGGCCCTAATCCGGGTAAGCAAACCCTTAGAAAATGCAGGAGGAAGCAGACTCTTACATAAAATGAATGTGGAAGTTGGATGCAGTGGGGGACAGGCGGAAAATAAAAACATAGTGCAACGCACACCACCTCGCGGAATATTAAATAAGGCGAACATACACAACAAATGCTGTACAATATAGAAGTAAAAGTTCAAAAGAAACCGAAGTAGGTGAAGATCAGTTTAGTTTTCGAAAGAGTTATGGGACTTGTGAAGCGATATTTTGTTTCAAGATGTTTGCGGAAAAGTATATAGAAGTACAAAATAGAAGTGAGACAGGGCTGTGTGTTATCCTCCTTACCTATTTAACATCTACACAGATGAACCTTTTAGACATACTGAGGGGAAGCCAAGACTAAATATCATCGGCAGGATAGTTAACAATATTCTCTATGCTGATGACACGATATTATTGACTGAAAGTGAGCAGGGGCTGTAGGACCTTGTAGAGACACTCTACAACAGAAGCATGGTTTGGACTTTGAGGAAACACAAACTATGATAATTAGCATAACAGATTTGACGCCATCAATGACATCACAGTGAACGAGGAGATGATGGAACAAGGTGTCTTGTACCTTGGGCAGATCACAGCCTATGATGGGAGATGTAAGATGGAGGTGAACAAGAGAATAGGAATAGATTAAAATACATTTGATAAGATAACAAATATGCTGACATTCAGACAATTAACAGATACACTGCATATGAGAGTCGGCAACACCTGGAAAAACCTGGCTCAAAATCGTTCAACCTGGAAGAGTGCGGTCACAAACGGCCTGTTGATATCAGCGAGGGTCTCCGTGTTTAGGCAACCATGGGTAGTCGCGAATTAGGAAGTCTAGAGCAGAGGGCATACCAGAGGCAGCAGCTGCTTACTATGTTTGCCGATCGTGCCAAAGAACTTTCTGGGCTCTCATTGACTTGATCAGTCACAAACGCACTCACATACTCCAGAAATCAGAATGGCATGAAATTATGTTGGTGGTCCTCATCAACGACGATGGACGTATTATTGTTACTAAAAAAACAAATGGAGCCACGACTATTCGAGTGAAAATTACATTAGTCTGCTTCCTCAGCCCTTGCCATTTTACTGCCTAAATAGGTTAATTGTTCTACATTCTGTAACATGTCTCCATTCACTTTGATATCAGTGATTTCTTTTTTGAAGCCTGTATCTGCAGGTTATCTGTTCGGATCAATGTCAGAGTCTGTCCATCTGTTCATGTATCCTCTCAACATTTGTGCTGAGAAAAGCCAAGTCATATGCTTTAGTATTTTGATAGGACACCGTTCTTTGGTATTTGGATGGAACACCGTTCTTTGGTATTTTGATAGGACACCGTTCTTTGGTATTTTGATAGGACACCGTTCTTTGGTATTTTGATACGACACCGTTCTTTGGTATTGTGATAGGACACCGTTCTTTGGTATTTTGATAGGACACCACTCTTTGGTATTGTGATAGGACACCGTTCTTTGGTATTTTGATAGGACACCGTTCTTTGGTATTGTAATAGGACACCGTTCTTTGGTATTTTGACGATAAGACCGTATTTTAATTGTTTGAGAAAGGGGGGGGGGGAAGGGATTTACCTAATTGCAAACTTCATTGATAGTAACTGTTAGAGTTACGTCATCTACTGCTATTAACATTTAACTAGTAATTCCGTTATCGTTAGCCACCTTGCGCTTCTTTTTCCTAATTCAAGAATAGATAACAAGATATAATCTGTGCTAAAGGAAATTAATCTTTGGTTCGGAAAGGATAGAGGTGCTAGAGATGTTTTGGAAACACTAGTGATTCTTGTAGCGCAATAATTAATCCAGCACATAACTAGTCTGACAAAAAAGCGTCAAATATAGTACTCAAGGACTCCAGAAACCCTCTCCTGACTGACTGGCAGACAGCACAGTGGCGTGATATGATCAAACGGCTCAAAAACCCTTTCTCCCGATTGACTAGCACAGAGGGCAGTGACGTGACATGAATGAACGAATCTCAAAACCCGTCTCCTGACTGACTAGCAGAGAGGACAGAGGCGTGACATGAACAAACTCCAACAACTAATTTCCGGACTGACTAGCAGAGAGGACAATGGCGTGACATGATCAAACGACTCCAACAACCAATCTCCGGACTGACTAGCAGACATGACAGTGGCGTGACATGATCAAACGACTCAAACAACCAATCTCCAGACTAGCAGGGAGGACAGTGGCGTGACATGATCAAACGACTTCAACAACCAATGTCCGGACTGACTGGCAGACATGACAGTGGCGTGACATGATCAAACGACTCCAACAACCAGTCTCCAGACTGGCAAGGATGACAGTGGCGTGACATGATCAAACGACTCCAACAACCAATCTCCGGACTGACTAGCAGGCAGGACAGTGGCGTGACATGATCAAACCACTCCAGCAACCAGTCTTCAGACTAGCAAACAGGACAGTGGCGTGACATGATCAAACCACTCCAGCAACCAGTCTCCAGACTAGCAAACAGGACAGTGACGTGACATTATCAAACGACTCCAGCAACCAGTCTCCAGACTAGCAAGGAGGACAGTGGCGTGACATGATCAAACGACTCCAGCAACCAATCTCCGGACTGACTAACCTCTAGATGATGATAAGCCAGACGATGGTAGCCGATCACACTGGATGCCAATGTTCTGACCACGAGCACATGGCCCATAAACCTCAGTATGAAAAGGTTTTTTTCTTCACGGAGGTAAATCCAAATCCAAGGCTTCAGAAGATTACACGGGTGTACATCATTTATTCAACATTGTCATTTACTTTGTATTTTGTACTGGAGAATTAAATAGAACCAATTAGGAGACCATTGTTAAATATCATTTTACTTGAACTTGAACATTTGCACCAAACTAATCACTTTTATACGCAGTTGTAGAGCTCTCACTTTTCGTGATTAAGTTAAGGTACATTTAACTTCCGTCGAATGCTTCAGTAGACCCAGCTGCAAATGAATGTCTGGCATACTGGGGAAAGAAAGGATGCGAGGAAGAGAAACACTTCATCCCTTGTAGGAATGCATGTTAGGGGCCTATTTTTTACCTTGACCTCACTTTGACCTGTATATATAATTATTGCTCTACTGGGGCTTTCTGAATATTATTTGACGTGTTCCCCCATGATAAACAGGTTGAGAAAGGCTGGTTTAGATTATCACTAGAGGTCTTCTAACTATGGGATCGGCCAAGCTCGCAGATCGGACCTGACGGGTCGCGGCTTAGTCCTTGCCCGGCTCTCACGCGGTCTCATGAATACTGATGGCTGTTTCTGCTCAGTGATTCTTCACTTTGTCAGCGTGAAGACGCAACGTGTGCAGTCATGAGAAAACCATTTTTCCCGCAGCCCTAGATGATCCATTGATGCCTGAAATGCAGTTCGGGATCCACTACTGTTGAGTTTTTCTATTCTTCTTACTTCGTCTCTGAAGCTGAGAAAAGTTATCCGTGTCTTCATACGATGAGACTCGTCAGTCTTGACTTTATAATGCTACACAAATTTAGTTACATTTGTGTTACACATATCGTGTTGTTCCAAATTGGGATGTAAAGGTTATGGTTAATATTCTTGTTCTTTTCGCTTTTTTTGCTGTTTTACCTTTTAGCGGCAGGTTACGAAGAGATCTCTGGAAAGAGCCCGACTGCGTACCTAATGCACAGTGCCATTCACAGCCTCAGATATTTATATGATCCCCTTTTTTCTTGGTCGGTCTTTGGCCTGGAATCTATTGTATCTAAACAGCATTGTTTGTTGGATAGTGCTGTGTTGTGATAGTCTTGTTACGTGGCCAAACCGTTTTAGTTGCTGTCTTTGCTGATGTAGTCTAGTATTAGTATCGTTCTCACCAGTTTTCTGATATCTTCGTTTTTGATCTGGTCTTTTCTTATTACACGAAATATTCTTCGTAGACATTTCATTTTTGTTCAGACTTAACAGTTTTAACACTGGGAGGAAAATCATGTTGCATAAAGCGCTTTTGATAGATATTGACACGTGCTTGCAATTAAGTATAAAATGATAGTTGTCCAATAATCTGATTTGTCCTATTGCATCTTCGTGGGTTTTCCGCGATAATTATTCCGCCTGCTGATAACGTGCTCTCCAAGCATGGGAAATCTTTCACTTGTTCGATTCTCTGTTTTTCATTGAAGTTAATGGTTTCTCAATGGTTTCAGGATTGTATTTCTGAAGTTGCTAGGACTACTTGATCGTCTGCGAAAAAAAGTTAGTTTAAGAGTTGACAATGTTGTTTTCTTCATTTTGGTTGGCTGTTTAACACATGTGGTCTACATATGTGATGAACAACAAAGGGGATAGCACACAACCTTGCCTTACTCCAGATTTGATATGACATTTTTGTGAAAGCCCGGTTATTGGGTTAACATAGCACTGACTATCAATACAAAGACTGTTGCATAGGTTGATTAAGTAAACGTTTACTCCATAGTGTGTCAATATTTTCCGTAGATGTTGTTTATCTATCCCGGAGAAAACGTTTTCTTGATCTACAAACCCAACATTCAGCTCCTGCTCGTATTCAGTTGTTTTCTCCACCAATTGTCAAATAAAACAAATTGTATCCGTACAGCTCCTGTTCTTTCCAAATCCAATTTATGTATCATTGCGTTTTGTGGTTTTGTTATTCTAGGATTTTACAAAATATTTAGCAAGTGTGGCTGAAGAGCGATATTTCTCTGTATTCTGTACAGTCAGTTTTGTAAATGTCCTTTTTGCATATTGGAATTATTGCATTTCTCCAATCTACTGGCATTTCCCGTGTGGGTCATAATAGGTTATGCTATCTTTATAGCCAACTTATCTATACTTCAATGGCTGATTCAACATGAATTTCATCAGGTCCTGAACATTTGCTGAGTGGTCTAGTTTCTACAGCAATTCTGACTTCTGAAAGTGTTATACTTTATTTTTGCCTGTTGTTTGTAAATTAAGTTCGTTTAAAATATTGCTGCCATATTTCCAGGACCAGTTTGTGGTAATTTATTGCGATTCCATTGTTGTTTATAATTTCTGTAGAAGTGCTGCAATCATCTCTGCCTCTTACACTTTTCAAATTTTTCAGTTCAGTTCAGTTCATACCGTAACCCATCAGGTCGTTGGGCCACACATGAAGACATGAAAATCCCACGCCAGCTCTCTCTGTCTGTCGCCGCCTGACGTATCTCACCGGGACGAAGGCCTGACCACTCAGTGATGTTGTCCACCCATCTCTTCCTTGGACGTCCTCGCCCTCTCTGTCCCGGTACGGATCCAAAGAGTATCGAGTTGGGAATTTCGTTGGACCTCGCGACGTGCCCGCACCAGGCCATCTTTCGTCTTTTGATAGTTGTGAACAGATCTTCAAAAGGACCAATATCGTCTTCAACTGTCTGACGATGTCTACGTTCGTGACACGATCCTTATATGTAACATTTAGGAGTTTTCTATAGCACCGCATTTCCATTGCACGTATTCTGCCCTAGATATCTGCTGTAATGGTTCAGGTCTCGCAGGCATTCAGAAATATTGACATATTTTTAGGTAAATTAATGTTAGGTTTTTATAATTCAGATTAAGATTTTGCCCCTATTCTTTGAAGGATTTAGTTTTTGCCTCCTTAATTACGTTCTTTATGGCTGCTTTATAGTCTTGTTCTTGTGTCTTTTTAGCCGATGTTTTGTTAATATTCTCCTTCTCATTTGTAGCTGATTGTATTTCGTCGCCCCATTACGTTGTTATTAACGGCCTCGAACCTCTTGATTTTACAGTTAATTGAAATTGCTTTTAAATGTTGCCTATTATTTTTCGACTGATTTAGTTTCTTTTGGCAGTCTAGCGAATCTCCCGTCAATAACTGAAACATATTCTTCTTGGATTTTTGTTTCTTTAGCGTTGTTTATTTTTAATGATTTTTTTGCTAACATGCCATGTTGTCTTGTATGCTTACTTGTATGAAAACTGAAAACACATAACCAACATTGGCTTTCAATATTTCTCTTGGAAAATATAAAGTCTAAATGACTTCTACAGTGTATGTCATGCCATCTGTGCCATGTATAAACTTGTGATTGTTTAAGCTCTACAGTGGATGTCATACCACTTGTACCATGTATATACTTGTGATTGTCTGACCTCTACAGTGGATGTCATGACATCTGTACCATGTATATACTTGCGATTGTTTATACAGAAAGAAGATGTTGGTTATAAACAGATCCCGCTGACTACATACTTCAATAAGATTGCAACCTTTATTGTCTTCCACTGATTTTATGTCGAATCCTGATCTAGCATTAAATTCAGCCACTTTTGAGTATTATTTATTGTTTCGTTAATGTGGTAAAAAATACCATTTACACTCGTCTTGATTATTAGCGGCAATACGGGCAGCATATACTGACATATATGTTGTAATATCTACATTTTCTTGAATTTTAACTGTTATAATCCTCCCAGAGATGTAATTTAAATCGAAGATATCTCCACGCTCCACCCTTACCCACGAGATGTCATTTATATCGACGATATCCTATTTCCTCCCAGAGATGTCATCGTTATCAAGAATATCTCTATCCCCCCCCGCCCCTCCCCACAGAGATGTTATTTATTTCAAGGATATCCTTTATCCTCAACGAGATGTAACTTATCGTTTGTGCTGATCTTGTTTGTGTTTTTATTGTTTGCATTGTTATTGTTTGTGTTGTTATTGTTTGTGTTGGTAATGTGTGTGTTGATTTCGTTTGTTTTGGTATCGTTTGTGTTCACATCGTTTACATTCGTGTCGTTTCTGTTAAAGTCGTGTTTGCGTTGATATCGTTTGCGTTGTTATCGTTTTTTTTTGTATTTTCCGTCCAGATCTTGATAAAGACGTGTTTAGGTTGATAGCTGCATGTTTATGTTGATAAAGGATCGGTGTGGTTGATAAAAACGTGGAAATAGGACCACCATTGCAGCGGAGCTCTTTACAGGAAGCATATGTCACAGCATTTTAAATAGCGGTTGTAATATAAGATGTTTTACATGATAAGACTGCTAACCCCATTCACAATTCTCGTTAGTACGTTTACGTAATGTTTTTCTACCACTCTGTCAGGAATTTAATGGTGTATGACCAATACAAATAGCTCAACTGCAGTTTGACTTAAGAATGAGCGTGTGAATAACAAAGGGACTTAGAACCCTCGCGTTCTTGTTTCTCGCCATACCAGGTTAAATCTCCAGGTGTGGGGCCGAAGATGTAGGGGTGAATGAGCAGACGGCTGCTTGCGACTCATAGCTGGCTGCTTGATCACGTTCAGGGACTCATAGCTGGATGCTTGTGTCAGGATCAAGGACTCATAACTGGCTGCTTGTGTCAGGATCAAGGTCTCATAGCTGGTTGCTCGTGTCAGGATCAGGGACTCATAGCTGATTGCATCTGTCAGGATCAGGGACTCATAGCTGGCTGCTCGTATCAGGATCAGGGACTCATAGCTGGTTGCTTGTGTCAGGATCAGCGATTCATTGCTGGTTGCTTGTGTCAGGATCAGCGACTCATAGCTGGTTGCTTGGGTCAGGATCAAGGACTCATAGCTGGTTGCTTGTGTCAGGATTAGGGACTCATAGCTGACTGCCTGTGTCAGGATCAGGGACTCATAGCTGACTGCTTGTGTCAGGATCAGGGACCCATACCTGACTGCTTGTGTCAGGATCAGGGACTCATAGCCGACTGATTGCGTCAGAGTCAACTACCCACAGCTGGCTGCTTGCGTCAGGGTCAGCTACTGATAGCTGGCTGCTTGTGTCAGGGTCAGCAAACCATGGCTCACAAAGAACCTAGCCCGGGACGAACTTCGGTAACAAAACTAAACAAATCTCAATGTTAGACACGCTCCAGTCTACTCAACAATACACGGGGACTATTTTAATGTACTGTTAGTGAATGAAAGGCAGAGCAAAAGTGAATTTGTCATTCAGCTAAACAGAAACTACGCAGTTCTAGTACAATGAAGATTCAACACATCATCCACAACGGCATTCTCTGTACGTAACTAGTGCTACCTTTCTTAAGGAAAGAAATTGAAACAAGAATGTAAATCAGGTCTCGTCAACCCTATTATACATGGCGTCCACTTTGATAACTTTCGTGAGGGTACATTTTCCTTACCGTCAACTCAAATCTAATTATTTTAAATGTCGCCATAATCCGCTAAGTCTGTATTTATAAAATGTTTTTAATAAATCATCATTATCATGTGACATCTACTTTGCAGAACTTCCCTTCCATCACAGCCTGTCTGAATGATACTCGATCTCTTGCCAAATCTCCAGCCTGCTCCAGAGTCATGTCAAAGCATCTCTTGACATCTTGGGGCCATCTCCTTCTCCGTCTGCCTCTGACTCTCTTGCCCGACACCAAACATCCCATTACCATTCTGTCAACATGTCTTTTCATGTGGCCAAAGTATTTCAGGTTTTTTTGTACGTGATGGAATTTATTAACCAGTTCACCTCTAACCTCTATGCCCAACTTTTGTCGAATGCCTGCATTCTTTTCCATCGTATTCTGAGAACCTTTCTATAACATTTCCACTCGAAGGGCTCGATTATCTTCCTTGAGGTTTGGGTAACTGCCCATATTTCACAGCCGTATGATGCCATCGGACAAACAGAGGTTCTCAACAGTTTCACATTTGTTGGTTTGCTGGTATTCTGTCATAGTTTCCTCAGGTTGTGTATCCACTGCATTTCCAAACTACTACTACCACTACTACTACTACTACTATTTCTACTACCACTACTACTACTACCACTACTACTACTACTACTACTACTACTACTACTACTACTACTACTGCTGATGCTGCTGCTACTACTACTACTACTACTACTACTACTACTACTACTACTACTACTACTGCTGATGCTGCTGCTACTACCACTACTACTACCACTACTACTACTACTACTACTACTACTACTACTACTACTACTACTACTACTACCACTACTACTACTACTACTACTACTACTACTACTACTACTACTACTATTTCTACTACCACTACTACTACTACCACTACTACTACTACTACTACTACTACTACTACTACTACTACTACTACTGCTGATGCTGCTGCTACTACTACTACTACTACTACTACTACTACTACTACTGCTGATGCTGCTGCTACTACCACTACTACTACCACTACTACTACTACTACTACTACTACTACTACTACTACTACCACTACTACTACTACTACTACTACTACTACTACTACTACTACTACTACTGTTGATGATGCTGCTACTACTACTACTACTACTACTACTACTACTAATAATAATAATAATTATAATAACAATAATAATAATAACAATGTTTTAAATACAGAATGCAACTATTCTGCTACCGCCCGCATGAAAGCTAAAATCGTCCACTAGTGGGCACTAGATCCCAGGTTGAAGAGCACTCGTGTAAATGATATCTGATTTCCCATATCGTGTCTTGGTGTTTTAGTTCATGTATAAGGCATGGTATTGTCGCTCAAGTTGTTCTTGTCAGATTTGCGATATGCTGTACGTATTACCATATTATTATGACTTACAGCAGAGGATTAAATTGAATTGAAGAACACAATATCTGCTTGTAGAATTCAGCCCGATAGGTGAAAATATTCGGGCATGAATCCCAGTACTAAATATCCTATCCTTCAGCTTGCGCTGGTCTAAAAAATAATGATGTTGTTGAGGAATAGCCGGAAAATTGTATTAATTTGGCCAACAACATTTGGTATAACAACATACAATGAAAATCATTTGACGACACGTCAAATTGACACTATTTTGATACAAAGAAATAATTCAGAACAATATTATATTGACATTATTAACAGATATTTATTTCTCTTATTCTTTTGAGTAATCTTCAGTTATTATTAAATGAGCAGTTTAAAAAATAATATTTTAATGCTATTGGAAAACCAAAATAAAGAAGGCTATTTAAAATTTACATTTTAGAATCATCAGAAAAAAAATATTGCTTCTATACATTTATACACATTTTTTTATTACAAATCTTTGTAAACATTTTTGTAAGTTAATAATAATAATTTTTGTAGAAATGCTGCTACAAATGTGGAGCTGAACATCAAGCAACGCTCTGAGACAAATTCAATTAATTAAATCACAAAGAAACCTTCACATCTTTGTGGAGAATAGGTCTTCAACAAACACATTTCAAGTCATCAAAGATTGGCATCTTTATATCTGTTCAGTTTTTGTAGCTTAACATTTCTACATAATAGATTATCCGACATCAAGATCAATCCTCGCATCTTTCAGTAATTACTTCTATCCTATACAATGTATGTCCAATAAAGAAGATTCTATTTTCAAATGCTTATCTCTAAGTAAGTACAGTTAAAGAAAAGAAAACATTTTAGCCGATGAGAACATTAATATAAAAGTTCACTGCTAAAATTATGAGTACTTCTCAATTGTTCAATGAGAGTAACAAAGGCACCGCTCGGTTTGCAGTTCACGTACTTGTTGGAGCCTAACTTTCGATATTGTGCAAGAGTTGGTTGAACTAATTCTTATAATGGCACCACCATGGGGTCAGATATTTGTGCAGAATGTCTTCGATTTACTACAGACATGACGCTGGGTCTAAATTGTTCAGTAAACGTAACAAATGTGACGCGTCAAAAATGAACAGTCAAGAAAGTTGCTTTTAAAGCAACTGGAAGATCTTGAGATTAGAAACAAAATAAATAAATAGTGCGCAGCAAAGTCTAACAGAAAGCAATGCGATCGGTGTAGTGATGATGTCAGTTATCATAATCTTGTCTCAGGAGAATCATCGTGAGTTTAAACAATTTATCCGCAGCTCGAGAACAAATTGTCATTGACTATTACATTGACTGGCCAGAGGACACCATGCTTGAAACACTAAATGCGCTTTTAGTGACAAATACAAATATCTAGTCCTTGGAAGCAAGAATGTGCATGTCTGGGAATTGTACTATCTCAAATGACATCAAGTCTGTCATTTTTGACAGTTAAACAAGGTAAACTCGAGTGGTCTGCCGGAGTATTTGTGAGGGAGAAGGACAAGAATAGTACCACTGCTTCACAAAGAGCATGTCGTAAAAGGCGAATAACTGTGTCACAGGGCATAACACCGTCCATGGTTAGGTGGTTTTTTTTAAGGGCAACATAGATGGCACCTAACAAGCTGCTAGTCTACTTTGCTCTTGTGTTTGAGTCTATTAAGATGGACTCGCACATCGGTTAATCATCTTCCGTAAACGCTTGCCCTAACGCAGCGGAGTATTAATCTGCTAGAGCCAAGCCCACTAAGCAGGAAATCCTTCTCCCTGCTACATTCAGCTCATACCAGAACTGGGACCTGCACGTGGACATCTGCTCCTGTAGAAGTACAGGTCGATTAATCTACATCCAGCTCATACCAGAGCTGGGACCTGCACGTGGACATCTGCTCCTGTAGAAGTACAGGTCGATTAATCTACATCCAGCTCATACCAGAGCTGGGACCTGCACAGGGACATTTGCCCCTGTAGAAGTACAAGTCGACTAAGAATTAAGAAAAAGAAACTCGCAACTTCAGAAAAGACATAAGTGGATATACGATATATTTAGATACATGCTCGCCTTAGACCTAAATTTACAAATGGGGAATGCCAGCTTGTGAAATCAAACTAATTGATTTCCGTAAACCCCAGGAGACTAATCAGTAGACGGGAAAATATGTATGACTGATAACTGATTTAAGAACTCCTTCCGATTCGCTGACATTGGTTCACATACAAGCTACTTCACGCTGTTTGACATTTACCTTGACGTGGGAGTGATCACTCTACTAGAAAATGTTCAAATGGAACTTACTGATGTCCAGTCACGTGATCCATTAAGAAATACTTAATACAGAGGGCGTGACATTCTAGAGCTCTTCAGAAAATGTCTGTTTGAATCTGGAATTGTTACAATCATGACAGTTCGCGCGTAAAATGGCATCGATATTAGACAATTTGGATATATGCGAGAAACTCTGTTCAAAAATGACATCGATGTTCGACAATATGAATATATGTTAGCAATTCTGTCCAAAAGTAGCATCGATATTCAACAATAGGAACATATGCGAGCAAGTATCTTGAAAAATGAAGTATTCAAATAGCAAGCTCAGACCCCAGCTGACTGATGTTCTTGTATATCAATGATCGAAAACTCGTATCATCCTGAGGGCCACATAAGGACACATTTAATGATGACGTACCACACCTAAGTTGAGTCTGCATTATTGTCTTCCTTCGACACCTTAAATCTTGGATACGACCTCACTTTATTATGAATTGTCTGTTGTTAATGTTGAAAAAGATATTTCGTTGCTTGGAAAATGACGTTTAAGATTCAGAACTGGCCATATTTCAATTTCCTTATAAAATCAATCAAATCTCACCAGGCACACTATTGCGATGATAACTCTGTTATCACTGCCATTGATTCAAGACAGATTAGGTTTTGAGTTTTCTCTTTCAATAAGCACAAACTCTAGCATTTATCCTGGAAAACTCCATGACAACAAGCACAAACTCTAGCATTTATCCTGGAAAACTCCATGACAACAAGCACAAACTCTAGCATTTATCCTGGAAAACTCCATGACAACAAGCACAAACTCCAGCATTTATCCCTGAAAACTCTCGAATAACAAGCAGAAACTCTATCATTTATCCTTGAAAACTCGGTGACAACAATTTTTCTCTATTTTTAAACGTTTACTTTTTTTTTTTCAAGTAGTTACAAAACTAAGATTGATCTATATGTCGCCAACCTCAATTTACGTTGTAGTGTTGTATCAGAAATTAGAAAAAGCAAAGTTAGTACGTAATGAATAATTTTGTTCCTTAAAAAATATGTGGTTTCCTAGTAATATCTAAATAATAACGAAAGAAACCTTGTTATAGGTGACACAAACGTAAACTAATTAATAAACACGATCCTATATTCTGTCATGGAAGAACGTGAAATTGAGCCTTAGTTCAACTCCTAATATATGTTCCAAATTCGTGCTTCTCGTATAACCTGGTCAGGTCAGGTTAGGTCATCACGTAACCAGTGAGGTCACTGGGGCACACATGAAGAAATCTTCACAAACCCACGCCACCCTTCTCTGTCAGCGGCCGCTGCCTCTTCTGGTCCATTCTTTTATGTTTTCCTCCAACCTCTTTTTGGGACGGCCTCTTCGTCATTTGCCTTGCACCTTTCCGTGCAGAATAGTTTTTGCAAGACCATTTGATCTCGATATGTGACCGTACCCTGCGAGTTTCCTCCTTTTGACAGTTGCCAAGAGGTCTTCAAAAGACCATGCTGCTGTTGTAATTTTATCTCGTATTTCCTCATTTGTAATTTGATCTTTGTACGTGACGTTTAAAAGTCTTCGGAAACATCTCATCTCCAAGGCCTGTATTCTTTGCTGAAGGTCATCTGTAACTGTCCATGTCTCACAATCATAGAGGAATATTGACAGGACCAATGTACGCATTAATCTGATTTTCGTGCATAGTAGTAACCGTTTATCTTGCTTGTTAAGCCGTGCAATCGCTACTATTGTCAGTGCTATTCTGGCCAGCACCTCACATTTTGATCTCTTCATCACTGAAAATTGAACCTATATATTTAAAACGGTAAACCACTACGAGTTCCTGGCCATTACTTTTATCTGCTGTTGAAGCCGTCGGCGTTGTTGGTAATTAATTTTGTCTTTCCAGCGTTTATCTCCATACTATAGTCAAGAGATGTTTCACCAAACTTCTGACATATTCCTCGAGTTCTGCTTCTTAACCCGCCAACCTGCCAATGTCATCTGCAAAACGAAGGTTGGTAATCGTTCTGCCCCCTATCTTAACAGTACCAACGTGACCTCCAAGTGCCTCACCCATAATCCCGCAATGACTTACACAGTAATCGATAAATTACTAAACGTATATGGCTTGAGCTATAGTCCGTCTTTTAATTGATGAACTAGGTCCGTAGAAATTTTCTCCTAAACTGCATGTCAGATCAAATTGATTTTTCGCATGCAGCGTTTGAATATCCATGATGCTAAAACATGGATATTACTTAGTCCATAGATGTTAAGACGTTTGCACATCGGCGAATTCTTTTAATTTTTTACGACCGTTGCAAAGAAATGACATTACATTTAAGATTTTACAGGACGCAGCTGAATAACTGAATTTCTCAGCATTTTGTTTATAGGTCTTGTTCATTGTCCTTAATGTCTTGATAGATCCATTGATTGTTTGTGTTGTCCTTTATATACAATCGTAAAAATGGCAACAATATGCCGCAGTTACTACAGCCCTTCGGTCACCCTTAGACCCCCAAGGTTGAATGAACTCCGCAGCTAATTTTATGTTGTGTAACGCATTTGAATATTGCAATGTAATTGTTGCTATTGAATGTACACCTAATTGTTTTGATAAGCATACCTCAATTCATCCAAGTCTGTAACATAAGATGATATTAATCACCCGAATCTGTCGATTCTAAGAGGTTAATTATTGTTACTGGCTGGACAAATTGTAACACATATCGTTGCTAATACTGTTCTTCTTCCCGGAGCACATGCTCAACACACTTCTCCCAGAACTGAATGTCTATTTTTGAAAGGTACTCACATGTCAGCACTTCAACATCACACATTTTAAATGTCCTGTTCTGTTTGGCAACTTGTCCTTTGACTTTAACCCACACAAGCTCTAATGTTAATTTTAGTTTTCGGAGAGCAACAAGTTGATTTTTCGCCAACAATTTCAATATCTCCCGTCTTATGACATCTCTGTCGAAATCGTCAAATTTCCTTTTTCTTTATTGCTTGATATGAGTGCGCTCTGTCCTGTCCAATCCAACGGTAAAAGTATGATCTATTTAGACCAAACGGCAATTGCGTTCGTTTCTCTGGGTCATGAATATCACAATATAATTGACCCATCTTAGATTCCCTGCGGAAGATCTGTTATAGTAAAGCTGTAACGTTCTGCATTGTTATAAATGTACACTTCAAACTCATTTTGAAATTGATATCAATGTAAGTTTTGAAAAACAACTATATGCCCAAAAAAACCAACCTAAAACTATTAATGTGTATTGATTGGCATCCTGTCAGTCTCGAGAGACAATGGACTTCACGCTAGAGAGGGGGCAGTCAGTTGTTATCCTTGCTTTTGCCGCACAGATTTGGGGTCTGGATCTTGACGCATCTTGTCTTCTCCTGACTGCAAACCACAAAGCCTGCCTCTAGCCAGGTCTGTCTTTGGCAAGTTTCTCCCAGTTGCAGGTGGTTATTTACAACGCTTCCAGGTCACGCAAGGTTCCATCTATTTTAGGTTTGCCCGTGATCAGCTCTCCGGATATGATATCTTTTGGTATTCATCCATCCTCCATTACGCACACGTGACCAAGCCACTCCAAGTTGCCCTGGTGGAGGATCGTTAATAAACTGGCCCAACACGTCGCTGTTAGTCACTCTGTCACTCCGTGAAGTTCCAAGTACGCGTCTTAGGAGACGCATATCAAAAGTATTTAGCCTTTTTTCATTAGAGACATACACATTTCAAGTTTCGCTGCCATAGGACAGGGTACTAATAACATGATCTGTACACAGCAACCTTTTTTGGAGATGGTCAGCATGTTGTTATTCCACACTCTCTGTGGGAGACTGGCAAGTGCTGATGAGGCCATTCCTAATTGTTTCTGCAGCTCTGCATCCAGTGAAAGGTTGTCGGTGATTATAGATCCGAAATAGTTAAAGTGATTCCCTACTTCCAGATTTTTATCGTTTAAGACAATGTCAGGAGGATCTGCACACTGAGCCATCACTTTTCTTTTTTTTTGTACGCTGATGGTGAGTCCAAATAGATCACAAGATTTTACCAACCTATTAATGATGATCTGTAATTCGGCTTCGGTGTGGGCGACCAGGGCAGCATCCCGAATGATAGTCTCCCTTCTCTTACTGTTTGCTCGCAGTCTGGTCTCCCTTCTCTTACTGTTTGCTCGCAGTTTGGTCTCCCTTCTCTTACTGTTTGCTCGCAGTTTGGTCTCCCTTCTCTTACTGTTTGCTCGCAGTCCGGTCTACCTTCTCTTACTGTTTGCTCGCTGTCCGGTTAGATTGAAGTCTTCCATCTGACTTAGTATGTAGAAAGACGTCCTATGTGACAGTTCCAAAGGCATGTTTAAGCACGATGGCAAAGAAAATGCCGAATAGAGTCGGAGCTAGGACACAATCTTGTTTAACTCCGCTGTTAATGTCGAAGGCCTCAGATTCCTGACCTTCCTACAGCACTGTACCTTTCATGCTCACATGAAAAGACCTAATCATGCTCAGTAGTTTAGATGGGCAGTCAACTTTAGACAATACTTTAACAAGACCCTCTCTGCTTCCAGGTCACATGCCTTGTGGAGGAAGATGAAGGCAAGAAATTAAGGTCCTTGTTCTTCTCTTGCAATTGTCTCAGTGAAAAAGGGAAAAGACTTTCTCATCGGTTGTCCTTTCTGCGCGAAAATCACACTGAGACTCCAGGTGCACCCTGTCGGTCAGATTTCACAGCCTGCTCAAGATGATGCGAGCATACAACTTTGCCTACGGTGTTGATGAACGATATTCCCCTGTAATTGTTGCAGTCTCCTCTGTCTCCCCTTTTCTTGTAAAGAGTGATTATGTTGTTGTCTCTCATGTCCTGTGATATCGCTCCCTCATGCCAACACTGGCCTATACGCGTATAACTATTATACAGTTATGCATGAAGGACGTTTTTTGCCTTCCGCATTCGACAAAGTGTCTAATTGGTGCAAGAAAAAAAATCAGGAATTTTTATTTACTGAGGGTATTTGAAGGTCAAAACATATATTTTTAAAACAGCCCGTCTGTGTACCATTAAACATGTTAAAATTAGGCCCAATTACTGAGGTTGCTTTTAATATAGACTAATGAATACATTTTTCAAAATTCATCCAATTTCATAAAGACAAAAAAAATTTCTATAACGTCATGGATATTTTAAGATTGCATTCGAAAAATCATTTGGACTTTAGTAGAAAATTGCTTCGGACGTTGTTCATGAATTAAAAAACGGATTATAGCAAAATTGTAACTAGAAACTGCAAATGTAGCTTTATATGTTTCGATTTTAACCAACCCTTGCATTTTAGAAGAGCAAGCAAGTCAGTGCATGGACACAAAAACTCAATGACGATCAACGAATGGCTATTGGAAGATAATTGACGCAATGTATGAAATTGAAAATGGCAATCAGAGATGTTTCTAATTAGATAAATCGATCTGCTGACGCAACACAATTTTTTGTGTATGAAATATTAAAGCGAAAAATAAGAGGGCAAGGGGCACCACGATACGATACACTTGTAGCTCAACATGAATCCCAGCAATTTATTTATCTGGCGGAGTAACTGCTTATTCTATTTTTTGAAATACGACTTATTTTGAATAGTACTATAACTTGAAGTATCAAACAAAGCACTACGGCAGTTTTAAACACTAAATTGTTCTAAATTATTGGTATGAGATGAAGTTTCAATGATTCACGTATACGAAATCTAGGCTGTAGCCTTCTTAAGGATCTGATGAGATGTAACGGACCATTTGGAGGTGAGTATTGGATTGTTGACAGTTGCTAGTTGTTAAAGAACGGGATTAAGGTCTACATTCCACATAGTGAAACTAGCCAGGACCATGCTCTGGAGATTGAACGAGAATTCGAAAATTGAATGTTGAAAATATGTGAAGCCAAAAATAGAGAAAAAATTATGTGCGGAAGACGGATGTTTCGGACAGAAAGGTGCAAATATCGCAGTCAAGCTGTAAACTAGCGGCACAACGCATACCGTTCTCCGGACTACATCCTGCTACTTGCAAAGTAGTGTTCAGGGCTTGGTAGCAGGAGATTAAGAACGAGCGCAAAAGAAGAAGAAGAAGAAGAAGAAGAAGAAGAAGAAGAAGAAGAAGAAGAAGAAGAAGAAGAGAAACAATTCAATTACACACATCACGTAATCTAGAAGTTGTTTTTGGAGATAAATATAGCAATACAGTCACAAATACAGAGGCTAAAATGGCTATCTGAAAATGACAAGGGCCGCTAAATGACGTTGATACATTAATCAGATTGTTATAGATGGACATTCAGGCGCTGCCGTTGTTCTATGGGTCTGACTTAATGCTATTGAAGGTACATAAACATACTGATTGTAGTTTGTTGATCAAAGAGTCCTTACATGTATTTACCCTTTAACGTTGGAGAAATCATGTGGAGGAAGAGCTATCCTTGTCTGACAACGGATGTGTAGTGTGTCGGAGGGAAGACGACTGTGGGCCACACAACAAATTAGCAGCGTAATGACATGATTTGAGTAAACCGTGTAAACGTAGTCCGTGTTGGTGAAGGAACAGACCGAACATGGAACTACAGAGGTACAATGGGTCCACTTTACTTCGGTATGTGTAATTGTGCTTTTATGTGAACAATTATACTTATATATGATGAAGGTTATTTGATAATAGTTGATGAATCAATGTATGGACATATTACTGTTCATAATTTGTCGGTAGCCGCATTCCCGCTGCTTTGCGGGTTACATGTTCATGATAAAGTCTTTTGGAGTGAACCCTAAGGTAAGATCTGCATCAATTGCCGTATCCAGTTCTCTTGCCACTGGACCGAGGTAGCTCAGAACGGGTAATGGAGATTTACGACAACACACTCCTTTCTCACTTCAATCTATCAATGTACAGGTTACAGCTCAGCCTTATCAGATCCTCATCCTACATGAAATAGAATGAAAGCGCTTACCTCCGCATAGTGAGACGTGCGCACATTAGAATGGAAGACAGCACTGATGACCATAGAACTCGCAAGAGGACAGGTTCATTGTGTCAAAGCTTAACCTTTACATAGAGCCATGACACATCATGAGGGCCTGAAACCTGTGAAGAGACTTAACATTTCCAAACTCAGCGCATCCCGTGTTAAAGGCTTTTGCAGAGTTCTGGACAGTCGACTGGCAGATACACAATTTGTCATAGATAAAGAGGAGGATAAATGGATCTTCCTGAAGGATTAAATCTACTCTACTGCTTCTGACTACTTGAACTATGCGACTCGCAAGACCCTTGCCTGTTTTGATAAAAACTATAAGAAATTGAACCGCTCCTGGAAGAAAACTTTCGCGTGTTAAGGAGTCATCAAGTAGATCTCATATAATCTTCGAAAAATTAAGCATTCAAAAACATTCACTGGATTGTTCAGAACCAACACAGTGCAATTCAGAATACCTGACCAAACAGAGATGAAGATGGAACCCAGGGATATGAAATTACAAATGACACGAAGTAGTTTTACGATATCCTGAAAACAGTCTATAGTCCTCGGTCGTATCATTCATCTTAAGTCCTTAATGCTGATGGTACGGCACTATTGAATGACAAAGTCCATATTCTGGAGAGTTGAACAGAGCACTTCAGAGATATCTTAAACTGTCCGCCCACAATCAACGAACCAGCCATACATATCTCGTTGCTATGAACTTGATGTTCAGACAGTACATTTGAGTTCGAAAAAGCAATCAGCGCAATGTCCAGTGGCAATGTATCTGGATCAAATGATATCCCTATTGTGGTTTACACGTATGGAGGTCTTGTAGTATTACAAAACCTAACATCCCTTTTTCGTTAAATTTGAGATGCATTAATCGCAGGAACTAAGAGATTCAATCATTGTTCACTTGTACAAGACCAACCGGAATAGTATATTGTGTCATAGCAGCAGTGGAATCTCCTTCTCTCGATCTCTATACAAATTATGGTTAGAGTTTTGCTCAACCGCTTAACACATAATCTTGGACAGGGGCTACTCCCAGTCTATGTGGTTTAAGAGCTAATCGGGGCCGGGTGGCATGATATTTGCAGCTCGTAGAATTCAGGAGAGATGCCAGGAACGGCATCAGGATTTGTACGGGACCTTTGTTGACAAGACCAAGAGATTCGACACTGTAAACAGTGACGTCCTTTAAGAAATGAGAGATAATTTCGGCTGTCCCTACAAATTCATAAATTTTTCCCGCCAGTTTCATAATGCCACGAGCTCATGTATTGATTTGTGGTGAACTGTCTGCAGCTTTTCCAGTCATAAGCGGAACCAAACAGGGCTGTATGCTGGTACCTCACCCTTTAAGTGTGGTATTTGCTGCAATGGTTTCTTTCTGATACTACACCTGTCTGTCGCATTGGCGTACATATCATGCGTTTGATAGAAAGGCAGCTATTCATTCTAAGGCGGCTGAGGTCCTTCACATAAATAAAAGAAGCAACAATTGTGTATCAACTCTTTGCTAATGACTACACCATTAACACGTGTTCAGAACAAGGCATCCATATCGCCATGAATGAGTTTGGGTAGCCTTCGACTGCACCTAGGTTGCGGTAGATGCTGCACAAAACGCCAGAATACGTGCACACCTCTTGAATTCAGTGATCCTACAGACACTGTGCTAGGGTTGTGAAACTTGGCCACTATCAAAATTGAAGACAACGCATGCCTCACGTGAGCACCGTCTCGTGGGGCTAACAATCAGACAGCAACGGGCTCTCATAACAGTGACATCTGGAGAACGTGACATCTCAAAGACATTAAAGAGATTATAAACTATTCAAACATCTATGGGCTGGGCATACTACAGCACATAAACTATTCAAACATCAATGGGCTGGACATACTACAGCAAATAAACCATTGAAACATCAATGGGCTGGACATACTACATCACATAAACTATTGAAACATCAATGGGCTGGACATACTACATCTCAAAAACTATTCAAACATCAATGGGCTGGACATACTACATCACATAAACTATTGAAACATCAATGGGCTGGACATACTACATCACATAAACTATTCAAACATCAATGGGCTGGACATACTACATCACATAATCCATTGAAACATCAAATGGCTGGACATACTACAGCACATAAACCATTGAAACATCAATGTGTTGGACATACTACATCACATAAACCATTGAAACATCAATGTGTTGGACATACTACAGCACATACACCATTGAAACATCAATGTGTTGGACATACTACATCACATAAACCATTGAAACATCAATGGGCTGGACATACTACAGCACATACACCATTGAAACATCAATGTGTTGGACATACTACATCACATAAACCATTGAAACATCTGTGGGTTGGACATACTACATCACATAAACCATTGAAACATCAATGTGTTGGACATACTACAGCACATACACAATTGAAACATCAATGTGTTGGACATACTACAGCACATACACCATTGAAACATCAATGTGTTGGACATACTACAGCACATACACCATTGAAACATCAATGTGTTGGACATACTTCATCACATAAACCATTGAAACATCAATGGGTTGGACATACTACAGCACATACACAATTGAAACATCAATGTGTTGGACATACTACAGCACATACACCATTGAAACATCAATGTGTTGGACATACTACAGCACATACACCATTGAAACATCAATGTGTTGGACATACTACAGCACATACACCATTGAAACATCAATGTGTTGGACATACTTCATCACATAAACCATTGAAACATCAATGTGTTGGACATACTACAGCACATACACCATTGAAACATCAATGGGCTGGACATACTACATCACATAAACCATTGAAACATCAATGTGTTGAACATACTACATCACATAAACCATTGAAACATCAATGGGCTGGACATACTACAGCACATACACCATTGAAACATCAATGTGTTGGACATACTACAGCACATACACCATTGAAACATCAATGTGTTGGACATACTACAGCACATACACCATTGAAACATCAATGTGTTGGACATACTACAGCACATACACCATTGAAACATCAATGTGTTGGACATACTACAGCACATAAACCATTGAAACATCAATGTGTTGGACATACTACAGCACATACACCATTGAAACATCAATGTGTTGGACATACTACAGCACATACACCATTGAAACATCAATGTGTCGGACATACTACATCACATAAACCATTGAAACATCAATGGGCTGGACATACTACAGCACATACACCATTGAAACATCAATGTGTTGGACATACTACAGCACATACACCATTGAAACATCAATGTGTTGGACATACTACAGCACATACACCATTGAAACATCAATGTGTTGGACATACTACATCACATAAACCATTGAAACATCAATGGGCTGGACATACTACAGCACATACACCATTGAAACATCAATGTGTTGGACATACTACATCACATAAACCATTGAAACATCAATGTGTTGGACATACTACATCACATAAACCATTGAAACATCAATGTGTTGGACATACTACATCACATAAACCATTGAAACATCAATGTGTTGGACATACTACATCACATAAACCATTGAAACATCAATGTGTTGGACATACTACATCACATAAACCATTGAAACATCAATGTGTTGGACATACTACATCACATAAACCATTGAAACATCAATGTGTTGGACATACTACATCACATACACCATTGAAACATCTGTGGGTTGGACATACTACATCACATAAACCATTGAAACATCAATGTGTTGGACATACTACATCACATAAACCATTGATACATCAATGTGTTGGACATACTACATCACATAAACCATTGAAACATCAATGTGTTGGACATACTACAGCACATAAACCATTGAAACATCAATGTGTTGGACATACTACAGCACATAAACCATTGAAACATCTGTGGGTTGGACATACTACAGCACATAAACCATTGAAACATCTGTGGGTTGGACATACTACAGCACATACACCATTGAAACATCTGTGGGTTGGACATACTACAGCACATACACCATTGAAACATCTGTGGGTTGGACATACTACAGCACATACACCATTAAAACATCTGTGGGTTGGACATACTACAGCACATAAACCATTGAAACATCAATGGGCTGGACATACTACAGCACATACACCATTGAAACATCTGTGGGTTGGACATACTACAGCACATACACCATTGAAACATCAATGTGTTGGACATACTACAGCACATACACCATTGAAACATCTGTGGGTTGGACATACTACAGCACATACACTATTGAAACATCAATGTGTTGGACATACTACAGCACATACACCATTGAAACATCAATGTGTTGGACATACTACAGCACATAAACCATTGAAACATCAATGGGCTGGACATACTACAGCACATACACCATTGAAACATCAATGTGTTGGACATACTACCGCACATACACCATTGAAACATCTGTGGGTTGGACATACTACAGCACATACACCATTGAAACATCAATGTGTTGGACATACTACAGCACATACACCATTGAAACATCAATGTGTTGGACATACTACAGCACATACACCATTGAAACATCAATGTGTTGGACATACTACAGCACATACACCATTGAAACATCAATGTGTTGGACATACTACATCACATAAACCATTGAAACATCAATGTGTTGGACATACTACAGCACATACACCATTGAAACATCAATGTGTTGGACATACTACAGCACACACACCATTGAAACATCAATGTGTTGGACATACTACAGCACATACACCATTGAAACATCAATGTGTTGGACATACTACAGCACACACACCATTGAAACATCAATGTGTTGACATACTACAGCACATACACCATTGAAACATCAATGTGTTGGACATACTACAGCACACACACCATTGAAACATCAATGTGTTGGACATACTACAGCACATACACCATTGAAACATCAATGTGTTGGACATACTACATCACATAAACCATTGAAACATCAATGTGTTGGACATACTACAGCACATAAACCATTGAAACATCAATGTGTTGGACATACTACATCACATAAACCATTGAAACATCAATGTGTTGGACATACTACATCACATAAACCATTGAAACATCTATGGGTTGGACATACTACATCACATAAACCATTGAAACATCAATGGGCTGGACATACTACAGCACATACACCATTGAAACATCAATGTGTTGGACATACTACAGCACATACACCATTGAAACATCAATGTGTTGGACATACTACAGCACATACACCATTGAAACATCAATGTGTTGGACATACTACATCACATAAACCATTGAAACATCAATGGGCTGGACATACTACAGCACATACACCATTGAAACATCAATGTGTTGGACATACTACATCACATAAACCATTGAAACATCAATGTGTTGGACATACTACATCACATAAACCATTGAAACATCAATGTGTTGGACATACTACATCACATAAACCATTGAAACATCAATGTGTTGGACATACTACATCACATAAACCATTGAAACATCAATGTGTTGGACATACTACATCACATAAACCATTGAAACATCAATGTGTTGGACATACTACATCACATAAACCATTGAAACATCAATGTGTTGGACATACTACATCACATACACCATTGAAACATCTGTGGGTTGGACATACTACATCACATAAACCATTGAAACATCAATGTGTTGGACATACTACATCACATAAACCATTGAAACATCAATGTGTTGGACATACTACATCACATAAACCATTGAAACATCAATGTGTTGGACATACTACAGCACATAAACCATTGAAACATCAATGTGTTGGACATACTACAGCACATAAACCATTGAAACATCTGTGGGTTGGACATACTACAGCACATAAACCATTGAAACATCTGTGGGTTGGACATACTACAGCACATACACCATTGAAACATCTGTGGGTTGGACATACTACAGCACATACACCATTGAAACATCTGTGGGTTGGACATACTACAGCACATACACCATTAAAACATCTGTGGGTTGGACATACTACAGCACATAAACCATTGAAACATCAATGGGCTGGACATACTACAGCACATACACCATTGAAACATCTGTGGGTTGGACATACTACAGCACATACACCATTGAAACATCAATGTGTTGGACATACTACAGCACATACACCATTGAAACATCTGTGGGTTGGACATACTACAGCACATACACTATTGAAACATCAATGTGTTGGACATACTACAGCACATACACCATTGAAACATCAATGTGTTGGACATACTACAGCACATAAACCATTGAAACATCAATGGGCTGGACATACTACAGCACATACACCATTGAAACATCAATGTGTTGGACATACTACCGCACATACACCATTGAAACATCTGTGGGTTGGACATACTACAGCACATACACCATTGAAACATCAATGTGTTGGACATACTACAGCACATACACCATTGAAACATCAATGTGTTGGACATACTACAGCACATACACCATTGAAACATCAATGTGTTGGACATACTACATCACATAAACCATTGAAACATCAATGTGTTGGACATACTACAGCACATACACCATTGAAACATCAATGTGTTGGACATACTACAGCACACACACCATTGAAACATCAATGTGTTGGACATACTACAGCACATACACCATTGAAACATCAATGTGTTGGACATACTACAGCACACACACCATTGAAACATCAATGTGTTGGACATACTACAGCACATACACCATTGAAACATCAATGTGTTGGACATACTACAGCACACACACCATTGAAACATCAATGTGTTGGACATACTACAGCACATACACCATTGAAACATCAATGTGTTGGACATACTACATCACATAAACCATTGAAACATCAATGTGTTGGACATACTACAGCACATAAACCATTGAAACATCAATGTGTTGGACATACTACATCACATAAACCATTGAAACATCAATGTGTTGGACATACTACATCACATAAACCATTGAAACATCTATGGGTTGGACATACTACATCACATAAACCATTGAAACATCAATGTGTTGGACATACTACATCACATAAACCATTGAAACATCAATGTGTTGGACATACTACAGCACATAAACCATTGAAACATCAATGTGTTGGACATACTACATCACATAAACCATTGAAACATCAATGTGTTGGACATACTACAGCACATAAACCATTGAAACATCAATGTGTTGGACATACTACATCACATAAACCATTGAAACATCAATGTGTTGGACATACTACATCACATAAACCATTGAAACATCTATGGGTTGGACATACTACATCACATAAACCATTGAAACATCAATGGGCTGGACATACTACAGCACATACACCATTGAAACATCAATGTGTTGGACATACTACAGCACATACACCATTGAAACATCAATGTGTTGGACATACTACAGCACATACACCATTGAAACATCAATGTGTTGGACATACTACATCACATAAACCATTGAAACATCAATGGGCTGGACATACTACAGCACATACACCATTGAAACATCAATGTGTTGGACATACTACATCACATAAACCATTGAAACATCAATGTGTTGGACATACTACATCACATAAACCATTGAAACATCAATGTGTTGGACATACTACATCACATAAACCATTGAAACATCAATGTGTTGGACATACTACATCACATAAACCATTGAAACATCAATGTGTTGGACATACTACATCACATAAACCATTGAAACATCAATGTGTTGGACATACTACATCACATAAACCATTGAAACATCAATGTGTTGGACATACTACATCACATACACCATTGAAACATCTGTGGGTTGGACATACTACATCACATAAACCATTGAAACATCAATGTGTTGGACATACTACATCACATAAACCATTGAAACATCAATGTGTTGGACATACTACATCACATAAACCATTGAAACATCAATGTGTTGGACATACTACAGCACATAAACCATTGAAACATCAATGTGTTGGACATACTACAGCACATAAACCATTGAAACATCTGTGGGTTGGACATACTACAGCACATAAACCATTGAAACATCTGTGGGTTGGACATACTACAGCACATACACCATTGAAACATCTGTGGGTTGGACATACTACAGCACATACACCATTGAAACATCTGTGGGTTGGACATACTACAGCACATACACCATTAAAACATCTGTGGGTTGGACATACTACAGCACATAAACCATTGAAACATCAATGGGCTGGACATACTACAGCACATACACCATTGAAACATCTGTGGGTTGGACATACTACAGCACATACACCATTGAAACATCAATGTGTTGGACATACTACAGCACATACACCATTGAAACATCTGTGGGTTGGACATACTACAGCACATACACTATTGAAACATCAATGTGTTGGACATACTACAGCACATACACCATTGAAACATCAATGTGTTGGACATACTACAGCACATAAACCATTGAAACATCAATGGGCTGGACATACTACAGCACATACACAATTGAAACATCAATGTGTTGGACATACTACCGCACATACACCATTGAAACATCTGTGGGTTGGACATACTACAGCACATACACCATTGAAACATCAATGTGTTGGACATACTACAGCACATACACCATTGAAACATCAATGTGGTGGACATACTACAGCACATACACCATTGAAACATCAATGTGTTGGACATACTACAGCACATACACCATTGAAACATCAATGTGTTGGACATACTACATCACATAAACCATTGAAACATCAATGTGTTGGACATACTACAGCACATACACCATTGAAACATCAATGTGTTGGACATACTACAGCACACACACCATTGAAACATCAATGTGTTGGACATACTACAGCACATACACCATTGAAACATCAATGTGTTGGACATACTACAGCACACACACCATTGAAACATCAATGTGTTGGACATACTATAGCACATACACCATTGAAACATCAATGTGTTGGACATACTACAGCACACACACCATTGAAACATCGATGTGTTGGACATACTACAGCACATACACCATTGAAACATCAATGTGTTGGACATACTACATCACATAAACCATTGAAACATCAATGTGTTGGACATACTACAGCACATAAACCATTGAAACATCAATGTGTTGGACATACTACATCACATAAACCATTGAAACATCAATGTGTTGGACATACTACATCACATAAACCATTGAAACATCTATGGGTTGGACATACTACATCACATAAACCATTGAAACATCAATGTGTTGGACATACTACATCACATAAACCATTGAAACATCAATGTGTTGGACATACTACAGCACATAAACCATTGAAACATCAATGTGTTGGACATACTACATCACATAAACCATTGAAACATCAATGTGTTGGACATACTACAGCACATAAACCATTGAAACATCAATGTGTTGGACATACTACATCACATAAACCATTGAAACATCAATGTGTTGGACATACTACATCACATAAACCATTGAAACATCTATGGGTTGGACATACTACATCACATAAACCATTGAAACATCAATGGGCTGGACATACTACAGCACATACACCATTGAAACATCAATGTGTTGGACATACTACAGCACATACACCATTGAAACATCAATGTGTTGGACATACTACAGCACATACACCATTGAAACATCAATGTGTTGGACATACTACATCACATAAACCATTGAAACATCAATGGGCTGGACATACTACAGCACATACACCATTGAAACATCAATGTGTTGGACATACTACATCACATAAACCATTGAAACATCAATGTGTTGGACATACTACATCACATAAACCATTGAAACATCAATGTGTTGGACATACTACATCACATAAACCATTGAAACATCAATGTGTTGGACATACTACATCACATAAACCATTGAAACATCAATGTGTTGGACATACTACATCACATAAACCATTGAAACATCAATGTGTTGGACATACTACATCACATAAACCATTGAAACATCAATGTGTTGGACATACTACATCACATACACCATTGAAACATCTGTGGGTTGGACATACTACATCACATAAACCATTGAAACATCAATGTGTTGGACATACTACATCACATAAACCATTGAAACATCAATGTGTTGGACATACTACATCACATAAACCATTGAAACATCAATGTGTTGGACATACTACAGCACATAAACCATTGAAACATCAATGTGTTGGACATACTACAGCACATAAACCATTGAAACATCTGTGGGTTGGACATACTACAGCACATAAACCATTGAAACATCTGTGGGTTGGACATACTACAGCACATACACCATTGAAACATCTGTGGGTTGGACATACTACAGCACATACACCATTGAAACATCTGTGGGTTGGACATACTACAGCACATACACCATTAAAACATCTGTGGGTTGGACATACTACAGCACATAAACCATTGAAACATCAATGGGCTGGACATACTACAGCACATACACCATTGAAACATCTGTGGGTTGGACATACTACAGCACATACACCATTGAAACATCAATGTGTTGGACATACTACAGCACATACACCATTGAAACATCTGTGGGTTGGACATACTACAGCACATACACTATTGAAACATCAATGTGTTGGACATACTACAGCACATACACCATTGAAACATCAATGTGTTGGACATACTACAGCACATAAACCATTGAAACATCAATGGGCTGGACATACTACAGCACATACACCATTGAAACATCAATGTGTTGGACATACTACCGCACATACACCATTGAAACATCTGTGGGTTGGACATACTACAGCACATACACCATTGAAACATCAATGTGTTGGACATACTACAGCACATACACCATTGAAACATCAATGTGTTGGACATACTACAGCACATACACCATTGAAACATCAATGTGTTGGACATACTACAGCACATACACCATTGAAAAATCAATGTGTTGGACATACTACATCACATAAACCATTGAAACATCAATGTGTTGGACATACTACAGCACATAAACCATTGAAACATCAATGTGTTGGACATACTACAGCACACACACCATTGAAACATCAATGTGTTGGACATACTACAGCACATACACCATTGAAACATCAATGTGTTGGACATACTACAGCACACACACCATTGAAACATCAATGTGTTGGACATACTACAGCACATACACCATTGAAACATCAATGTGTTGGACATACTACAGCACACACACCATTGAAACATCGATGTGTTGGACATACTACAGCACATACACCATTGAAACATCAATGTGTTGGACATACTACATCACATAAACCATTGAAACATCAATGTGTTGGACATACTACAGCACATAAACCATTGAAACATCAATGTGTTGGACATACTACATCACATAAACCATTGAAACATCAATGTGTTGGACATACTACATCACATAAACCATTGAAACATCTATGGGTTGGACATACTACATCACATAAACCATTGAAACATCAATGTGTTGGACATACTACATCACATAAACCATTGAAACATCAATGTGTTGGACATACTACAGCACATAAACCATTGAAACATCAATGTGTTGGACATACTACATCACATAAACCATTGAAACATCAATGTGTTGGACATACTACATCACATAAACCATTGAAACATCAATGTGTTGGACATACTACAGCACATAAACCATTGAAACATCAATGTGTTGGACATACTACATCACATAAACCATTGAAACATCAATGTGTTGGACATACTACAGCACATAAACCATTGAAACATCAATGTGTTGGACATACTACAGCACATAAACCATTGAAACATCAATGTGTTGGACATACTACATCACATAAACCATTGAAACATCAATGTGTTGGACATACTACAGCACATAAACCATTGAAACATCAATGTGTTGGACATACTACATCACATAAACCATTGAAACATCAATGTGTTGGACATACTACAGCACATAAACCATTGAAACATCCATGTGTTGGACATACTACATCATATAAACCATTGAAACATCAATGTGTTGGACATACTACAGCACATACACCATTGAAACATCAATGGGCTGGACATACTACAGCACATAAACCATTGAAACATCAATGGGCTGGACATACTACAGCACATACACCATTGAAACATCTATGTGTTGGACATACTACAGCACATACACCATTGAAACATCAATGGGCTGGACATACTATAGCACATACACCATTGAAACATCAATGTGTTGGACATACTACAGCACATACACCATTGAAACATCAATGTGCTGGACATACTACAGCACATACACCATTGAAACATCAATGTGTTGGACATACTACAGCACATACACCATTGAAACATCAATGTGTTGGACATACTACAGCACATACACCATTGAAACATCAATGTGTTGGACATACTACAGCACATACACCATTGAAACATCAATGTGTTGGACATACTACAGCACATACACCATTGAAACATCAATGTGTTGGACATACTACAGCACATACACCATTGAAACATCTGTGGGTTGGAACTACTTTAGAAGAAAGGACGAGCATTGAAGTTCCAAAATTGCCCTAAAGTATCCACACGAAAAGCAAATCCATCGTAGACGGTCTCCTACACGATTTCAGTACTCGCTAATTGAACAGAATATCCGTGACCCTATATCGAACAAACTGCTCGTTCCCTCAACCCATGCCTGAGACCGTGAAGATTAAAAAGAGAATTGGGACCCACATTAGGTCGACAACCTTGACGAAGAACGGGTCGATCAAGGTTAACGTTCAGAATAGGATAACACAACTGACCTAGAGAGACTTCTAAGAAAGTTTGAGTTCACCCACAAAGCAAAAAAAATGATACTATCAACCATGGAACCCAGAGAAATTCTTAAAATTAATTGGAATGCGTCATCAAAACAGATTAAAATTACATGCTGTCATTATGTTGCCGGGGGATTTGTAATCTAAAAGATTCTGCGGTAGGATGCGACTCGAATTACACGATTACAAAATAACATAATTGAGTTAAAAGCTATCAATTGAAATCATTAAGTTATTCTCCTTCATAGAATTCAACTTCTTCTTTATTCAGATATATGCATGACATTTACATTTTAAAGAAAATAATTCACAGATAAATTAGCATTCTCCGTTTTTTTCCCCATAAGCGAAAAGGACAGCAATATAATAACATTTGCCATTACCGACAACAACCAACATTTAGAAGCGGACAATTATTTGACGGTCTCTCTAGAGAATATCATTCCAGTCGTTAACAATTGTTTCAGAAATTTTGTTTATGAAAAAATTCGGAATTTACAAAAATAAATAAAAAGAACTTTAAATGAATAGCTTGACATAATTAAAGGGATGTAGCAACGCACCGCTGTTTGGGTGGGGTTGGGGGGGGGGGGTACGGGGGGTGGTGGGTGGGGTGGGTGGGTAGGGGGGGGTGTGGGAAGGAGCTGGAGCACAGGTACAGGGCGAATGCAAATTTTCTAGTATAAATTGTCAATTTGTAGTTTTGAAATGACGTATCTACTTAAAATATGTCTGTTTGTGCGATTATACGTTGCAAGTTGATATTTGTTTAATTTTCCATACATTTCCATTTAATTTATTCTACTGAATAGATGCTAGGATTATTTTCTTCATTTTCCTACAATGTATTTGTTAGCAAATGAAAGAGCAACAGTAGACGTAACCAAATAGAGCACTGGCTAATTGCATTTATACAAGTTTGACAAGTACAAGTCATATCAAATGTCAATTTCATTTTTAACACTGATTTTCTTTTATTTGCATTTCAGTGACAAATTTTTCAAATAGTTCTAACCATAATTGTGTTATATCGATATTTTTGTCAATATTTCAACACTCAGTGTCGTCGTGTCAGAAACATTAGTCAAATACCAATTTGCCATTGATCAAAACGTGAAAGAGGTGTGTGAATTGTTTGTATTTTTATTCGTTTCTCATAAATCAATATATTTTTGTTCAAAGCCCTCAGTTTTGGAATGTGTTATTTTTAAAATGACAATGATCAATATTAATACTGATTTAATTATAAAAAACGCTTTTCTTTATTTCATATTGTACAGTTTCGCTTGTGGACAGAAGTTCGGAACGAGAGAGCGCATATTATGTATTCAGACATTTCTGAGGGAATCGTTGTACTTTCGTCAGATATCTACGTGACCTTCAAACACAACTCACAGCCGTGAAAGACCTTTGAACACAACTGTCCTACCTGATTGATCTTCTAACACAACTGACATCACTGCGTGACCTTAAAACACAACTGACAGATCTGAATGACCTTTAAAACGCAACTGACAGATCTGAATGACCTTGAAATACAACTGACAGATCTGAAGTGTACCGTCTCATTTTATTTGCTCTATTTTCATTGTGTCCGATTGCATGAGATTTCCTATTCAATTTTTTTTTATCGCTGGTCAAGTTTCTGCTCGCTCATAGTGGTTCCATGGTCAAAAAGAATAAACCCACTGTTTGTTCCTTGTTAGCCCCAAAAGGCGACCAAAGAAGTTGTGCTTGGAACTTACAACCTCACTTTGGAAAACATTGCTAGGAAACTGCACTGCACATGCCAGCCACCAGGCTTACCTTAAATAAAGTGTAAGTCAAATGCAGTTTTGGACCTATGCTTAAGCAAATAAAACCATTGACTTTTCATTGACTGATTGAATTCAACATATTCAGCGACCACACTATTTATGCACACTTCCAGTTCTGACGCCCAAAATGTAATGTGATTTAACAATAACTAAATAAACTTTCCGTCTTTTTTCTTACTATAATTCTCTGAATTTCTTCGAAAAAAACTGAAATCTATTGCGTCTTCTTCTTTTTCTTCTTCTGCGTTCGTTCGCCATCTCCTACTACCAAGCCATAAACAGGGCTTTGCAAGCAGCAGGATTTAGTCCAGAGAACGGAATACGTTGCGTTGCGTCGCTAGTTGACAGATTGACTGCGATATTTGCACCTTTCGGTCCGACACATCCGTCTTCGACAGCATCGCATTCTATTATTCTTCATTTAAATTTCTTCACATTCATGGATGAAAAAGTTATGATGACACGAAGTCAAGATACAGACAGAGCAGAGTCAGCCAATTTTTAAAAAAATTAAAAAAACAAGTAGGTGAGTCAATCGAAGCTCACAAACGAGGCATGGATACCAAATCAACAAGATCACAGTTCTTGTATGCGTTCCCAAACCTTAACAGAATTACAAGTCAAGTAAAAACCACACAGAGCGAGTTTAAGACCCATGTAACTTTATGTGAAAACGTGCAAAACGTTAGTCCCAGCGAACAAGGAGGTTGATGTAAACCAGTTTAATAAGATCACAATTCCTTTTAGGGCTCCCGGACAGCCAACCGCCATGGATTTGACATGGACTCTGACAGAAATAAGACACTTTATAATAGAAAGTAAAGACTCTTTTGACAAAGATCAACACTAGGACACCACATTGAGACGGATGCCAGCACCAACTAACAGCGAATATGGGACGCACTCTAGAATCTAGAAGTCACACAGGATCCGTTTTCACTGGAAAACAAGCAGAACCTCTATCCACTCATCCACACCCCCCCCCCCCCATTTACCACCAGACAGACGAACAGTCTTCCTCATGACTCCTACGAATGAACAGATATTATCTTGAAAATCCACAAGAGCCAACAACACAACACAAGAACATGGCCAGCACATATTAAAAAAAACCAATCACTCCCCAATATATCCAAATAGTTGTAAAAAAAACAACCTACTGTTGAACAAAAATGCAAAAGCTAGAAGACAAAGTTCCACAGAAAAAAAGTAGAAAAGAGATGGCAACAAAATCATGGTGGATATTCTGAAAGTGCAAATAGTTTAAACGTAAATGCAAATGAAGAAATATAGGAGCAGTCTTGGGTGGCCCTAGCTATATCCGTTTGTGAAGATGAGATACATGTTTGGACTGTAGATTCCAGACATACGCCGACTTAGGCCACCGTTTGGTATGCTAGTCACCACAGACAAGAGGATTTCACTTCACAGACACATAAACACTACCGTGATTCGGCAAGAAAATGCTGACAGGTGTGTCATAGACAACGCATGCGGCTGTATATCTGACCCCACCTTAGTCTCTCTAATACAAGTATGGATGGATCCATACTGGCGAGAAAGTGACGGACTACCACCCAGTGGTTTTCCCCTGGGCAGGGAACGTAGAGATTAGCGGTTTTAATCAGGTTTCGAAGTTGAACAAACAAACAGTTGCATTATTCTTGATGATAACAACGTTGTACTTACCCCGCATCTCCACCACAAGGTGAGAACGCGTGATATGGCTTTTTAGAGGGAATTAGAGGAGGCAAGATCCCTGTCGAACAGATGAGAATATGCATTACAACGTCTAATGTGTCAATGGCGATTAAGGCAGCTAACGTAGCTCTGATATGACTAATTGGGATCTGATTGGTTAGAACAGCTATCCTAGTTCGGAAAGTCCAGAATGGATGGCTACAACATGAATGGATAGCAGACAAATAGGTTTCAAACCTCCAGTGACTTTTGCTAATCTACTGTCCTAGCTATGCGAATGTTCACAATGAAGGACCTGGTATTCTGACTCTCATATTGGGAACATCAACTAAAGATATCATGGCATACATCGTTATTAGATGGTGACCTGTTCATTTCATTATGCTACTGCAAAATCGTTTAGATTAAAAATCCCCCGGCAACATAGTGACAGCATGTAATTTTAATCTAAGTTTTGAGGAGGCAATCCAGTTGACGATACTAATTTTAAGAATTTCTCTGGGTTTGATGGTTGATCAGTCTTTATTTGTTTTTGTTTGCCGTTGAATTAAAACTTTCTTAAAGTCTCTCTAGACCAGTTATAATATCTTAATTCTGTTTTCAGTCTTCGAGGTCGCAGGCACGGGTTGATGAGTGAACGAGCAGTTTGTTCGATATAGGGTCGCGGATATTGCTGTTCATTTAGCGAGTACTGAAATCGTGCAGAAGACAGTCTGCGAGGGATTTTCTTTTTCTGCGGGTCCTTAAAGCAATTTTGGAACTCCAGCCCTCGTAGTTTCTTCTGTAGAATGGTCAGCTAATAGATGTTTGAATGGTTTATGTGCTGTAGAATGACCAGCTAATAGATGTTTTAATGGTTTATGTGCTGTAGAATGGCCAGCTAATAGATGTTTGAATGGTTTATGTGCTGTAGAATGACCAGCTAATAGATGTTTTAATGGTTTATGTGCTGTAGAATGGCCAGCTAATATATGTTTTAATGGTTTATGTGCTGTAGAATGGCCAGCCCATAGATGTTTGAATGGTTTATGTGCTGTAGAATGGCCAGCCCATAGATGTTTGAATGGTTTATATGCTGTAGAATGGCCAGCCCATAGATGTTTGAATGGTTTATGTGCTGTAGAATGGCCAGCCCATAGATGTTTGAATGGTTTATGTGCTGAAGAATGGCCAGCCCATAGATGCTTGAATGGCTTATGTGCTGTAGAATGGTCAGCCCATAGATGTTTGAATGGTTTATGTGCTGTAGAATGGACAGCCCATATGCGTGTGTATGGTATATAAGCTCTTGAATGTCTTTGTGATGTGACGTTCTCCAGATGTCACTGTTGTGAGGGCCCGTTGCTGCCTGATTGTTAGCACCACGAGACGGTGCTCACGTGAGGCATGCGTTGTTCTCAATTTTGATAGTGGCCAAGTTTCACAACCCTAGCACAGTGTCTGTAGGATCACTGAATTCAAGAGGTGTGCACGTATTCTGGCGTTTTGTGCAGCATCTACCGCAACTTAGGTGAAGTCGAAGGCTACACAAACTCATTCATGGCGATATGCCTTGTTCTGAACACGTGTTAAGGGTGTAGTCATTAGCAAAGAGTGGATACACAATTGTTGCTTCTTTTATTTATGTGAAGGACCGCAACCGCCTTAGAATGAATAGCTGCCTTTCTATCCAACGTATGATATGTACGCCAATGCCACAGCCAGATGTAGTCTCGTAAACCACTGCAGCAAGTACGCTGCTGAAAGGGTCAGGTACCAGCATTCAGCCCTGTTTGGTTCCGCTTATGACTGGGAAAGCTATAGACAATTTACCAGAAATCAATACATGAGCTCATGGCATTATGAAACTGGCGGGCATAATTGATGAATTTGTAGGGGCAGCCGACATTATCCACCACAATCATCTCATCACGATCATCATCACCACAAACATCAACAACCTTCATCATCATCACAAACATCAACAACCTTCATCATCATCACAAACATCAACAACCTTCATCATCATCACAGCCATCAACATGCTCACAACCTTCATCATCATCATAATCGTTATCACCACCATCATCACTATCTTTACCCGATCACTATCACATCATCACCATCGTTATCATCATCACCATCACCACCGCTATTACTACATCACCATTATCACTATCACCATCACTATCATCATCCTCCTTACGATCATTTTCATAATCATTGTTACCACCACATCATCGTCTTCATTATCACCACCATTGCCAGCACCACATTAACCAATATCACCATTATTATCACCACGACTACAACCACCACTATAACCATTATCTGTTGACTACCACAATCATCATCATCATCATCACCACCGCAACCACGGCTGATGGTTGGAGCTCCTCTATAGCCCCGTACATATTTAAGTTCAGTGTTAAAACGTTTGAACCTACGTTAACTGGCCATACAGTTCTGTAGGACGTGCTCAGTAGATTGTTCACTTAGTTCACATGTGTACATTCGTGGAGTAACAGTAGAGGTTGTACATGTGTCTGTTTAGTCTGTTGTGTCCTTAGACAAAGAATTGTGATCTGTTCTTGCCGGTCAAGTGTGTGATATCGTGGTTTGGTTGGTCCCATTATTGTCTCACAGCGTGAAGACATTTTTTTTCAAAGGATATGATGTCAATGTCTTGTTGTTCCCAGTGCCCACAAGCCAATCTGCCACCTCGTTGCCTGGTACGCCACAATGAACACAAATCTGCTGATAAACGAAGTAGTACACATTATCGAGCTTAAAGTTAACGCATGGAACAGAAAGCTAGACGATAAAGGAAAGGAAAAAGTACTTTCAAAATAAATGATTGACATCTAAATAAAAGTGCTAGGTGACCCTCTGAATGTCAGTTAGGCCTGCAGAGTATGAGAAGACTAAGTTGCTAGGCTTTCGCGTGTGTCAAAGTTGTCCACATATATTTCTTTCAAGGGCTATCTAATGATGACGGAGAATTAGGGGTCGTAGCTCTCTGTGACAAAATGTCAAATTGAGCGACAAACAACACGGGCCTAGGAAATCGTCCTGTTAGTTTAATGATGTCCAGGTGGTTAGGGCGAGTTATGGAAAGATACGAGAGGACCACTTGACGGGAATATTTCCGACACCCACAGCCTTCGTTCATCGCGCGGTCTTTTGTGAACGAGAAGGAGGGGACTTTGGCACTCACACTATCGCGTGCGAGGCGGGAAACTCAACCTGAACCTCGAGTCAGCGGTCACCTATTTACAAGGAATGTAGATATTTGGATGAAAATCACTGCTCTTATTTGTTGGAACCTAACAAAACACTTTTCTATAAGATAAACAAGTCGCGATTAATGTAATCCAGCATATATTCCCGGAAATTCTTCACACGTTTAACAAAAGTTATCAATTTTTGCCAGTAAGTGCCCTTGATCAATTGATAAGAAATATATAAAGGTAGTTTACAGAATGGATATACTTGAACTTGATAAATGTCCGTATCTCTTGTATTTAAATGAGTGCATGCTCGTAGATTTAACAATGAAGTTTCACAACAGTACAGGCACTGGTTGAACATCAGATGGATATTTATATGTCGTAATACTTGAAATTATATATAGATTAGAAGAAATGGTACAATTATTACAAGAAATATGTTTCTTCAGGTATGACTGTAATTTTTTGGATCATAATACATAAGTATTGAATAGGTTAAAGGTGCTATAAATTGTACAATTGCTAAACTTCTCCTTACATATTTATCTCTCTTTCGCACACTCTCTTCCTCTCTCTTTTTATCTCTCTCTCTTTCTCCCCTATCTCTCTCTCTCTATATATATACATATATATATATACAGGTATATATATATATATATATATATTGATATATATATATATATATATATATATATATATATATATATATCTACAAGATCTATTTGTGAAATAATATATAAAACATGCATATACTGAATTAAAACTGTTATTAATCGTGTGCTAATATCAATATGTGAAGCTTAAATTGAAACTGTTATTAATCGGGCACTGTTATAAATATCACAATTTAAAAAGTGTTATTAATCGTGTACTGTTATAAATATCACAATTTAAAAAGTGTTATTAATCGTGTGCTGTTACAAAAAATGTAGCTTAAATCGAAAGTGTTATTAATCGTGGACTGTTTAACATATATGTATCGTAAATTGAAAGTTTTACTTATTATATTAGAGAACGTGTATAAGTAAATATGATGGCCCTGTTGTGTCTTTGCGTGATGTCGGTCCCCCCTGGTTCTGGTCTTCACGCCGGTCACTTCTGGGTTGCAATGTTATTAACTTGAGAATTTTTGCCCCGGCATTGGCTAACAACTTATTCTTTTGTTTAAATTGTCAACTGCCAATGGTTCTTTATGTGGACAGCATCTACGCGGGATCTCTTAGTTTTTGTCAATCTCCAACAGGACTAAACGCTGCCTCGTTTCTTCTGAGATCAGGGGACGCACGCAACTTGTGAGATACCAAACTCTATCGTTTCGCGCTTTCGTATCTTGAGACAAGAGCCATTACTTCTCATCAACAGTTACCCTAATATATAAATGATGTAATCTATCACATATTTACCAAAACACCTCATGATCGGTCCTGAGACTGATTGTAAGGTCTGAGCATGTCTCTCTATTTGACCATATCTTCTGGTTGATCGGTCCTGAGACTGGTTGTAAGGTCTGAGCATGTCTCTCTATTTGACCATATCTTCTGGTTGATCGGGCCTGAGACTGGTTGTAAGGTCTGAGCATGTCTCTCTATTTGACCATATCTTCTGGTTGATCGCGCCTGAGACTGGTTGTAAGGTCTGAGCATGTCTCTCTATTTGACCATATCTTCTGGTTGATCGGTCCTGAGACTGATTGTAAGGTCTGAGCATGTCTCTCTATTTGACCGTATCTTCTGGTTGATCGGTCCTGAGACTGGTTATAAGGTCTGAGCATGTCTCTCTATTTGACCATATCTTCTGGTTGATCGGGCCTGAGACTGGTTGTAAAGTTGTTTGAGTATGTCTCTCCATTTGACACTATCCTCTTCAACTTACTTCATTTCACCATAGGTTCGTACTTGAATGTCTCTGCTTGTGGAAGATGTATGTGAGTCTAGGTTGACCCTTTCCTATTCTCCACCGAATCTTGCAATCTAATATCTTATGTAGAAGACTTTCATGTCTCATTCTGTGTTCCAACCAACCCAATCGCAGTTTTTGTAACATTTTCAATATTTGCCTTTAAGTGGCTACTTCAGTGAGGACACATTCTCATTGGATGTTCTTTATGTATATTCTTCAATGCTAGAATCCATGCTTGAGCCTCATTCAGTGCAGTTGGCCATATATGAGTACCGATTATTCTTTTCTTCAGTTCTTTCACGATATTCTTTGAGGTTAGCAATTTCAGTTTTTCTTTGAACCTATTTTATGCCAATGCAATCCTTGTCCTAATGAACGTCTCGCTGAGCTTATCTTCTGTTTTGGTATGCCCCAAATATGTAAACTTCTGTACTTGTTCAATTATTTCTCAGTTGATGCTTAAATTCATATACCTATGTGGCTTGTCTATTACCAAACTCTTTGTCAACAATGTGTTTATTTTCCTGCTAAACCCTTTGGCTGTGTCTTAAATTGTTATCAAGCAGAAATTGTAGCTTTGCTACTGATCCTTCCACTAGGACTTAGTCATCGAAGAATGTACGGCAATAACTTGTATACCATTTACATTGACACCCCTATTGCAAATCCAAACAGTTTCCATCCTCATCTCAAATATGCGTTATGTAGAGTATATAAAGTGTTGTTTCTAGAACTTTCTTTCAATCATGAAAGCTATTCCACACTCAGCTCTGCGAATTTATTGTCTGTATGAATGTCAGACTTATTGTTTGTGTGAATGTCAGACTTATTGTATGTGTGAATGTCAGACTTATTGCCTGTGTAAATGTCATACTTATTGTCTGTGTAAATGTCAGACTTATTGTCTGTGTGAATGTCAGACTTATTGTCTGTGTGAATGTCAGACTTATTGTTTGTGTGAATGTCAGACTTATTGTCTGTGTGAATGTCAGACTTATTGTCTGTGTGAATGTCAGACTTATTGTCTGTGTGAATGTCAGACTTATTGTCTGTGTGAATGTCAGACTTATTGTTTGTGTGAATGTTAGACTTATTGTTTGTGTGAAGGACAAGGTGTCAGGCTTATTGTCTGTGTGAATGTCAAGGCATCAGCAGGTTTATTGTCTGTGTGAATATCAGGCTTTTCGTCTGTGCGAATTTCAGGGTGTCAGACCTATTGTCTGTGTGAATGTCGAGGTGCCAGACTTAATGTCTGTGAGAATGTCAGGGTGTCGGACCTATTGTCTGTGTTAATGCCGGGGGGGGGGGGGGGGTGTGACTTATTATCTGTGTGAATGTCAGGAGGCCAAGCTTATTGTCTGTGTGAATGTCAAGAGTGTCAGGCGTATTTATATGTGTGAATGCCAGACTTATTGTTTGTGTGAATGTCAGACTTATTGTCTGTGTGAGTGTCAGACGTATTGTCTGTGTGAATGGCACTTATTGTCTGTGTGAATGTCACACTTTTTGTCTGTCTGAAAGTCACTTATTGTCTGTGTGAATGTCACTTATTGTCTGTGTGAATATCACTTATTGTTTGTGTGAATGTCAGATTTTTTTGTCTGTGTGAATGTCAGCCTTTTTGTCTTTGTAAATGTCAGGCTAATTGTCTGTGAATGTCAGATTTATTGTCTGTGTGAATGTCAGGGTTATTGTGTATGTGAACGGCACGGATATTGTCTATAGGAATGGCAGGCGTATTGTCTGTGTGTAGGGCAGGTTTATTGACTGTGTGAAGGTCAGGCTTATTGTCTGTGTGAAGGTCAGACTTATTGTCTGTGTGTGTAAGTATGTGGTGTATGTGTGTGTGTGTGGGGCTGCGGGAGGGGGGAATGACAGGCTTATTGTATGTGTGTGTGTGTGTGTGTGAAGGTCATGCTTATTGTCAGTGTAAAGGTCAGACTTATTGTCTGAGTGTGTATGTATGTGGTGTATGTGTATGTGTGTGTGTGTGTGGGAATTACAGGCTTATTGTCTGTGTAAATGCCAAGGTGGAAAAAGCCATGATTTGGAGCTTTCTTCCCTAGAGGGGCTAAGCCTCTTCGAACATAATCTAAGTGTGACAGTATCTTGACATAAGGATAGTCACTGCCCACACGCAGCCTTCTCGGATATTACGTGTGCACTAGATTCAAAATATTAATATGCTAAGTTCAGATCTGTCAGTCAAAAATGACAGATTTGGTTAGAATAATTTGTTGTACTCCTGCTGACCACTTGTAGATTTGCATTTATATTGTAAATAGAAAATTGACATTTGTTGATTTAAATTGATATTGTACATAGAAAATGTACATTTGTTGATTTACGTTGTTCATAAAAATGGACATTTGCAGATTTACATTGATAATTTATATAGAAAATGAAAATTTTTTGGTTAGCATAACAAATATATAAAGTATTTTTACAGACAACGCAGTCACAGTGTTAGAGATTACATTGTAGCAGGCCTCCATTGTTAGGTCCTATCGGGTGGTCGACCAGCTCTCTTTTTCACTGCATTGTATTTCTTAACTCAAAGTCACGTGCTCATTTGTATGTAGCTGGGGAGACTGGGGACCAGGATCCCTTTTCTGAAAGATATAAACAATCGTACTGTGCTGCCACCTGAAGGCTCATTGGACGTCACTCGTCTTGTCTTTCCCGTAACCCTCAGAGGTGTTAGGGACATCACATCTCACTAGTGTTTGTTCAACGTATGATTGATGGGTTTTGGGCATGTTTATAACCGGGTGGGGTCCAACCCTCTCTCGGGAGAATGATCACGTATATATCTGGTATGTGTGCTTATCCTTTTGTTTTCGCCTTCTGTGTTGTTTTCTTGGGGTATGTGACGTGCAGGTTTTATAGAGGATTCCGAGACGAGAGTTTATCTAAAACCCCCAGCAATATGGAATACATTGTAGACAAAATGTAGTTTTTATTGTGCATTTTATTAATGCTTGAAGATAGAACAAAATGCCTTTCTTGTTAAGCAGTAACGTAAATAAACGATGACAGGGTTAAACATTGATATTTTACTCAATCTATGCACAACATTCGAAATTGTAATTGAATAAAACACTTGCTAATTGAGTACACACTTTTTTCAAAACATTCCTATAACTTCGCTTGATAACATGGGATCGTGGAAATTGAATTACATTAACGCCCAAAATGATATAGTGTAATGAATGCATGTAGAATATACACCGTTTAGCTAAATAAAATACGTTGTTCTGCAAAAACGAAAGTAATGAAATTTCTTTTGCCGCTGATCTCTAAAGACTCCTCTGCCGACTTGTAAAATTCACACACCATTGTTTATTCTGAGTTTGGTGTTTGCGCCAAACAGTTACCATTAATGGAATGTCGCGACATTGTGTGTCAAATGATGGTTCGCATTTTGCATATGTGTAGCAAGGTACAAAGGTGAAAGACAATTCTAGTGCCTGTACACAGAAATCGACAACAAGGACCAAGAGCAAACTTGCACACGCTGGTACCCACGGGTGAGTTTATCTGTTTACTGTGAATGCATTTGATTTGTCTTTACATTTGATTTGTCTTTAGATTTGATTTTTCTTTACATGTGTTTTTTCGGAGACATCTTATCTGTAGTTTGAAAATTGTAGACATGCTTCAGTTGTTCTTAATGAAAGATGAGCTTAAGAAGATTCCATAGAAACCACGTTTGTTTTCTGTATGCTGTGTATGTTACATCGAGCTTCATTCAGAAAATAGCGTTCACATCTACACACATGAACAGTGACACATTTAAATACGGGCTTCAGGGACTGTAGTCATGGGGCCTCTGTCACCCACGGGCCTCTGTCAGCTAGGGGTCTCTCTCAGCTAGGGCTCTCTCTCAGCTAGGGGTCTCTCTCAGCTAGGGGTCTTTCTCAGTTAGGGGTCTCTATCAGCTAGGGGTCTCTTTCAGTTAGGGGTCTCTCTCAGCTAGGGGTCTCTCTCAGCTATGGTCTCTCCCAACTAGGGGCCTCTGTCAGCTAGGGGTCTGTCAGCTAGGGGTCTGTGTCAGCTAGGGGTCTGTCAGCTAGGGGCCTCTGTCAGCTAGATAGCCTCTGTCAGCTAGGGGGACCTACAAAGAAATATAAGAATGTTTCTTTTATGTAAGTTGATGTTTTCAATAAACTACAGTTTATTGGTACTCTGGATAATTCCAAGAAATACGCATAGCAAATGTTTGAAACAAATATTATGATATTTGCTGCAGTTTCATTTATTTATTTTGTAATTAATTTCTAATAGACATTCTGTAAGATGCTGAAGTAGATGTGAGGCATTTTGTAAGATGATAAGGTCACTGTGAGACATTCTGTAAAATTATGAGTAAATGTGAGACATTCTGTAAGATGATGAGTAGATGTGAGACGGTCTGTAAGATGATGGCCTTACAGCTACTTAACATGCAGAGGCCTTTGCCACGTTTAGCAAGTAGACGGGTGTGGCGGTAGTGCTAATTCTCAAACACCAATGTATTCCAATAAATTTGTAATGAATTCCTCCGCCACTGTTTTAACAGATGCCTTATCCATTTCTTTCATGTGGCAATGCTGAACTCTTTCTGGACTTAGGGCAATGCTGAACTCTTTCAGGACTTGGGGCAATGCAGCACTCTTTCGGGAGTTAGGGCAATCAATGATGCACTCTTTCAGGACTTAGGGCAATCAATGATGCACTCTTTCAGGACTTGGGGCAATACTCGTGCTGTTATTAACAGCACATTCCACTCCGACTCCCGTTATGAGATCTACATAAAACTCTTCCCTGGTGAACATGCTAAGAATAACTTGAAAAGTTTCCCGAGAATCCTGATGGGTGTTTCGATCAGTTTCAATCAATGCACCTAGCATTGTAATCACCGGCTAAAAGGAACTTTTCTTAGGCAGGTCGATCATTCCCTTTGAAAATACTATTTCACCTTATCAGCAAGGTGGTCCACATGAACGTACAAGTTAAACATTCTCCACTTCTAGTTCATGATCAGCACCTCAGTTCTCTTTGGCTCCTCATCCATCAGTCTATGTATGAGGGAATTCGTGATTCCCATACATCGCCAATCCTCGTCTGCTGAGTCCACAAGAATTGCCCGTTTGCCTGGAGACTGGCCTGTGACATTCTCCTTTATGTTGGTCTCCAGGACTAGGTGGATGTCAAACTGGTAAACCATTCTTTGGATGATACCTGCAAGTTGGTTGGCACTACGGCAATTCCAGTAGCCATTGCTTATATTTTTCAACGCAAACCTCTGTTTTCCTTCTACATTTTCTCGTTTTATCTCTTTCCCCCATTTCTCTTCTCCCGTTTTTTTTTCTTTTGAATCGACACCTTACCAAGAAAACTTAACAACAGAACACGATCTCATTCACTCCCGCGATTATTGTCTTTTTTATGATTTCTCGTGTTTTATTTTTATCTTATGGTAGAAATAAACGACTACATTGGTAGAACAACAATACAAAAAAAAATGGAAGAAAAAAGCATGAGATGTTCCCTATGGAATATATCTCCTTGGTGTAACTCCACCCACTTTCTAGACAGCCCACGTTCGCGACTGTTTACCCCATCAGCCTTGCAGCTTTTGAACACTTTAGTTCATATTGGGCTTGAAGTCATGTAACCAAAACAGGCTGTTTGTTCGCGATGACGTCACCTTGCCTATGACTGTCTCTGGCCTAATTTTACGGAATCTAAATCAAGCATGGCTGTTGAATAAGCGTAGAACAAAATTTTCAGACATATACCATCAGTCACCAGCCATATTGAAAACATCATGCGCCGGCCAAGGCGTTGGTATCATTGTTGTCAAGTACGACAACACATACCAGGAAACGATCCAACATTTTCACCGAATTAGTCAGTCACACAAAGTACTCGTAATTTTAAATACTGAATTGTTATAAAGGTTAAACGACAGTAAACCATGTCTAGAACAAACTAAAACCACTGCAAAAATTCCACGATATCACTTCCCAAACATAAGGGACATTCTATGTCGAACATTGTTGTAACGCCACACCCTGACCTGCTCAGCCTCATTAGTGTTGTGTTCAAATCTGTCGGTCTAAGTTGTTTTAATCATCACCCCGAGATACCCCAGACATTCAGTCAGCGGAAGTGGAAATGCAAGTTAATTGTGCGAAACCGACCAAATAAAAAATAAAGAAAGCAGTATTGCTTCTGGAGGATAGTACAGTCACTGACCCAGGTAATATCTCGACAGAAGCTATCGAAGCGAACATGCACACTTCAGCAGAGATATTCTACAAATGTTTTGTAAATTTGGGAAAGAAAATAATACCAGCAGACTGCAATGAAGGCTGTGTAATCAAGATACCGGAGAAGGGGAATCTGTTGAAGTGCACACATTATATGGGCATAATGCTATTATTGGTGCCTGGGAAGATATTTAGCTTGATCGTATTATACAGATTTAAATAGCCTATATATAAACAACTGAGAAACGAGCAGACCGGTTTTTTTGTAAAATGGGGAATGGAACTTGCCACTTTATATCGAATTCGTGAGTTACGAAAAGCCATTTGACTTTTTAGACAAGGAATCCCCCTAGACGTTGCTCAGGTAATGTGCACATCACTTGCAGTCTTAGTCATAGTCTTAGTCGACCTGTAATTCCAGGTCCCAGCTCTGGAGTGAGCTGGATGTAGCTGGGAGGATGATTGCCTGCTTAGTGGGCTAGGCTCGAGCAGCTTATTACTCTTCTGCGTTGGGACAAATACCACGGAGGGTGGTTAGCCGATGTGCGAGTCGATCTTAATAGACTCAAACACTAGAGCAAAGTAGACCAGCAGTCTATTATGCGCCATATATGCTGCTCTAAACAAACCACTTAACCATGGTCGGTGTTATGCCATGTCACACAGTAAGTCGCCTCTTACGACATGCTCTCTGTGATGCGATTCTTGTCCTTGTTATACACACAGACGCCAGATACATGACCAAATGGGGAACCAAACATACTGGTTACACCAAAAACGATGCCTATTACCAGTTGAACCGAAGAGAGCAGTTCGTTGTCTTCAGACTTCGCACTGGCCACAATAGACTGAGGTACCACCTATTCAACAAATTGAAGATAGGGTGTACCGACGAATGCCCGTGCGGTACTGGTAAAATGACCGCTGAACATCTGCTGCAGAACTGCCCGACATACGAGGATCAGAGAGAGCAGATGTGGCCATCACCAGTGGAACTGCAAGACAAGCTCTATGGCAGTGGCGAGAGCCTCAGGATGACCGCCGCTTTTTTCGAAAAAATAATGGTTACTGTCTGACTGCGTACGCAGAAGAAGAAGAAGATACACACAGACCCCGACAGAGCACACGGGATTAAAACTGATGCTCCTGCTGCTCATTAACATAATTAATAAAACATGAAAATATGAAGTGTGGAGCTCTAGAGAAAGCTTTCGGAGCCCTATGATGTAAGAACTAGTGTTAAACATGGATATCTCATCATTATTTCTCTTTCCGCTGGCTGTTTACTTGACATAATTATGAAGAACACAACTTCTCTATGCCAAAATGTTGTTACAGTTGATTGTAGGAAAAGTGTGATGTCATTTAAGTTGGGGAGTTTTGAAGGTAGAAATATTATTGAGATGAACGCATACTTCTTTATACAAAAAAGACGTTCAATGAATGTGTATATTTGACAAAAAGACTTGATCATCTGGACTTTGCTCATGATCTCAACCAGATACAAAAATAAAATAAATATACTCAATGAATGATCAGATAAATTGGGACTGAGGAAACACACAAACCCCCCACAAAAATGATGAAAATAAAAACATCTAACGACAACCAGATTGTACTAGGAGACACAATACAAGAAGAGGTAGAGTCATTCATCAAGCTTGGTAGCAATGTAGGCAGCAAAGTAGGAGGTACAGATAGAGCTTTACAATTAAGAATACAAAAAGCTAGAAATTCTTCTTAAACTAGTTTTGGGAATGTGTGGAAATCGAAAGGAAATATCAACACTGTTAAATGACTGACAGACTGAGAGCACTCTCGTTCTCGTTCTAACTTTCGTTGGGTCTAATAAGGAACATGTGCTGGTATTAGACCCACAGAAGACAGGTCAGTTGTACCCTCCTAATGAAAGAGCGTCTGCTATGGTAACCCTGCCTAACCCTACAGAAATCGCAGGTTCCAGACACTTGGTCATTGACTGAATAAAAAGCCCTCTATTGATTCGTTGCGTCTAATAGTGAACGGGTGCTGGTATTAGACCCGCGGAAGACAGGTCAGTTTTACCCTACTAATGACAGGGCGTTGCTACGGTAGTCCTGCTCAACTCGAGAGGAATCGCAAATCGCAGACATTTGGTCCACGTGCTAGGCTGATAAGCCAACGGCGCGGAGGCTACCATAGGAGGGATTACGGCCGAACGCCTCTAAGCCGGAATCCCGCCCTAAATCTCAGCACCACTGCGATGGGAGGCTACGATAGGGTTGGGACCTGGGGCTCGTGTCCCAGCCCGACCCAGTCGAGCCACAGAAAGAGGTCTCTGCCGTCCGCCGATCAAAGCGGGCGGGAAGCTGCCCGATATTCACCACATACAGCGATGAGGTGTGAAACCAGTAGTAGAAGACTTAGTTCTCGGTCGGGGTGTCGTAAGCAGTAGAGCAGCCACCTCACTGCAAACTGTTGACTCAGCCCTTGATCATGAGATATGTTCGCACACCAGGCGAACAACATCTCCGTGCCATTACCAGGCTTGTCCCCTGGTTAAATGCACTCCTTCGAGAGGAATCGCAGGTCGCTGACATTTGGTCCACGTGCTTGGCTGATAAGCCAATGGTGCAAGCTACCACCTGAGGGACTACGGCCGAACGCCTCTAAGCCAGAATCCCGCCCTAAATCTCAGCACCGCTGTGATGGGAGGCCACGATACGGCTGGGACCTGGGGCTCTCGTCTAAGCCCGGCCTGGTCGAGCCGCAGAAATGCACCTAGCCAAATGCATTCCTGCCTCGCTTTTTACCTCTGTCTGCTATCAGCCATCCCAATGGACGCAGAAGAGATGCAGTCCAGCGGACATTGCACCTCTGCCCTATTGTGACAACCTCCCAGGTGGCGGGGAATGCTAGACGTGCCATCACTGCAGATGAGCCGAGAAAATAAAGGGAGCAAAGAGATACCTCACTCACATGCATATGCTACGTTTCTGGTAGGACGTGACGATCCTGAGACACAGTCACACTGGACTGCCTCTCTTCCGGGATAGTACAAACTAGTACATAGTCCATCATATCATATCATTGCCAAACTCTATAGACACGAGGGGGGAAGACTCGTTAGTCCTGCAAGACAACTTCCCTAAGAGAGACAACTCTGACCAAAAATAACTGCTGCCTTGCAGATAGGCTGGGGACAGCCAAAGGCTAAGGAGGGAATCCCTACAGAAACGCCTGTTGAAATCGGATGCACTGAGCCACAGGCTTAACAAAATAAAACAGTGCAACGTAAATATCGCCGTAAACAGCGTACGATGAAGAAGAAGAAGAAGAAGAAGAAGAAAGGAAATATTTCCACCACAAAAATACAACTCCAATGTAAAGTGCGTCTTATTATAAAGCTATTTTACCAAAGAAAAGTACAACTAATAAAATCCAAGCTTTCATCGATGCCTCCACTGAATAGAGAGAATACAAATATAATGATGAAGTCATTTAATATAGAAATGTGGGAAAGAACCGGAGAAACGTCAGTGGGACTTGAGGACAATTTGAGGAAACGAAGTTGGGGGACAATTTAAGAACCTCTGCGGCAGCTCGGAGTTTGCGCTTTGTCGTCGTTACTTCCAGCAGTGAAAGGGTTGCACATATGGGGGTGCCCATGTGCAATGAAGTCAATTCTGTGAACCGTTTTCTATTTCATTGTTATTGCGGATTCCATATGAGAGTCTGCCTAACTGTGTTGGACTACGGTGTTTTCAACGTATGTTCTATCCAGTGCCGTTTTCTTCTCTGTGTAACATACCTAGCATTCCTGGTCAAATGGACCTCTTATATTTATGTAATAGGTTCGTCTCGTTAATTTACATGATGGCCACGAGAACCAATGTATCTGTATGTTATATGTATAGGTTTCCTTTATTTTATATGTACACCTAATCGAGTTCTCTTCTATCTTACGCTACACGCAATAACGACACAAGAACATCATCATAGAAAAACACTAACAATTATGTAGATAATAAAACAAGATAATTCATATATTACAAATCTATGGTTTCCAGCATGATTACAACTAAGAAACTAAATATACTAAATTTGTCAATCTAATACTTATGATTTAAGAATGATATTGTAAAGAGGAGGCGATGTCGATGGATAAGGCACACATTACAGAAAGAAGGTCATATAATTGCATACCAGCCACTGTTCTGGGCTCCCCAAGGCAAGACTCCTCAACACCGAATGAGAAAAGAACTTGGGACAAAGATATAGGCGACAGGGAAGACAGTATTTGTTGAAGATCTGTACTTCACATGGAGCTAACAAGTTTTGGTTGTTTAACTGATTTTATTTGTAAATCAGTAAGAAGAAAAGATCAGAGTATTAACAAAATGAAAGGTTATTGCCAGTCAGCACACGTGTACAAAGTTGATGGAACAGTACTTTGTAATATCACATGTCTTATTATCAGTCGAATTGTTCACCTTGAAATAAGTGCTCCGTATCAATAACCCAAGCCAGTTCATTTTGCCATTATGAAATCACGTGGGCGAGTTCACCAGGGCATATAGCCTAGCAATTTGGAAACTAAATAAATAATTATTCGATCAACCAGTCACGTGTACATATTTACCATTCTGATTTGAACCAACGGGCGCACAGGAAACAATTATTAGCTGAAAATGGAATGAATGTGATTTGTGTCTAACTTAATTGCATAATTTCGTATTGATTTGAACACACCACTAATAAGGCTTAGCTGGTCAGGGATACATAAACGTAGAGGGTCTGCGCAATACATTACAAGAGCAAACAACAACAATATTTACATTTACTGAATGTTCCCATCCACTTGGACCGTTAATCGGCCTGTGGAGTTGGTTTCCGCGTTTAGGGCCAAGTGTGCTGCGTCTCTTGTTGCAAGCCCAAATTGTTAATGCATTTTTGTTATGTTTATTCAACGATCACGTGGCATTCTTCGTGTATTGCAACCCGATTTGCGAACGTTATGTGCGCGCAGTTGTAGTTAATCATGTGACATTCTCATTAGATGACCAAGCCTTCGAATTCTTGTTTTTATTTGTATTCAGCATAAGGATCAATTCTGATAATAATTTATAATATCCTCGTTTATGATTGTATCTTTCCTGATGATATTGGCTAATTTAAAATACATTTATATCCTAGGTATTAATTGTTCTCACGTGCACACTGTATAAGGATCAAGCCTGACACTGATAGCCATATTAAACATGCGAAAGTAAATAACAAAGTGATATGCATGCCAGTTTTACAAAATAAATAAAACAAGCTAGCCAGCAATTCGACCACATTTTCTTTAGTTGGGCACCTTATCACGGATATAATTATACGTTAATCAAAGAGAAACAACAAACAGTTTAACCAATCAATCAAATGCCATCTCTCGCACCAGTGCATTGACCATTGACCAGATCTCGCCAGCACCCACGGTTCTGGGCAACTTTATCCAACTATTTCATTGCAGTTTTCTCTTACAGTCTCTTCTTACTGAATTTTTGTCTCATGTCTCTTTCTTTCCATTCGGTGGCTTATGAATTGTGGACTTGGTTTACAAACTCAATGCACCAGGTTCAAATCGCGGCGTGTTCCATTTGACAGACCGGGTATGTCGTGGCTTTTTTAGTAGTGTGACCGCTTCTTCCAGTCGACCAAGCTGTAAATTGGTACCTAACGAGGTTGGGGGGCAAATTGAGAGCCTCGAGTTTGTGCGTTGTCCTCGGTACTTCCAGCAGTGAAAGTAATGCACATAAAGATGCGAACAGGTGCTATGAGGACTGTTCTTTGAACTTTTTTCTATTTCTTTGTTCTTGCGGATTTTAAATAGCAGTCTGCATAGCTGTGGCGGACGACGGTGTCTTTAGCGTATGTTCTGTCCACTCCTATTTTCTTCTCTGAACTTGTTGTTCCACCGGCTGTTGTTGGCTCCATACACACAGATCTTCATTCCTCAACATGTCCTGCCACCTTGTACCGAAATCCTTCGTTGACATCTGTTAACAAAAGGACAGGGGTCTTTGTTGTATCGCCTTGGTTATTCTCCGTGTTTTAGGCGTCATGTAAGAGAACCGACATGACCGTGACATTGAATATTCTAACTCTGGTGTTAATCTTGATTCATCTGGATCTGCATTTGTTGTTTATTGTCAGGAATGACATTCTTGGTTTTCAATTTGTTAGTCTATAAATCTGAATCTGTCAATTATGCTTCCTAAATAGTAAAGACATTCATTTCTACCAACGTTCTCCGTGCATCGTGATAGGGTCTTAGCTGATCGTAGCTTGCTTTTCTTGTTTTGAAATACAGTCCTATTTTGCATGATTGTTCCTTCACCATGTGTGAGAAAAGTACCAAATCATCTGAGTAATCCAGGTCCAACCATTTCGATAATTGATTATCACTGATTATCAGTTCTCTGCCCGTCGTTTGATGTCTACATTATCCGATTATTTTTCTAGCGCTTATTTTTTAGAAAGGATTAACTGCGCTACTTTTTATCCTCACTCTCTCGTCTCGAGCCACCCAACCCCTGTGGCAAGTCAAGAACAAAACGATTAGGGGGCGACAACGAGATGCAGGGGACTCCGCATCAAGCACCCGTGAAAAAGACGGCGGAGTCCGAAGACGAACGCATACCACCTGATCACGAAGCCGACGGCTTAACCACTTCGCCACGGAATCTATAGTCAACAAGAATACAATGGGCGAGAGAAGGCATCCCTGTCTTAACACTGTTTGAAACTCATATCTGTCAGTCAGGGTTCTTTCATGTACTATTCTGCTAACGGTATCTTCGTACATACTCTTATAGGATTTGTACTTCTCTGGTATTCCATAACGTCTCGACAGTTGGCAAACAGTACGCTGATCCATACTGTCGACTTCTTTATCGTAAATGGGCAGACGAGCACAGAAACGCAGGAGCTCTCAACGAAAATGACACACCTGGCAAGGCCTTAATTATGCCTGCATCAGAGGGATGCATAGAAGAGGAGTTTTTGACTACACAATACGAGAGGATAGGCATTTATAAACGTTTAACTACTGAGCCTGATACGAATAGAAACTTATAACTATTGGGCCGGATGGGAATAGAAAACTTTAACTATTGGGCCGGATACCTAGAAGAAACCTATACTTATTGGGTCGGATACCTAGAAGAAACCTATACTTATTGGGCCGGATACCTAGAAGAAACCTATACTTATTGGGTCGGATACCTAGAAGAAACCTATACTTATTGGGTCGGATACCTAGAAGAAACCTATACTTATTGGGCCGGATACCTAGAAGAAACCTATACTTATTGGGCCGGATACCTAGAAGAAACCTATACTTATTGGGCCGGATACCTAGAAGAAACCTATACTTATTGGGTCGGATACCTAGAAGAAACCTATACTTATTGGGCCGGATACCAAGAAGAAACCTATACTTATTGGGTCGGATACCTAGAAGAAACCTATACCTATTGGGTCGGATACCTAGAAGAAACCTATACTTATTGGGTCGGATACCTAGAAGAAACCTATACTTATTGGGCCGGATACCTAGAAGAAACCTATACTTATTGGGCCGGATACCTAGAAGAAACCTATACTTATTGGGTCGGATACCTAGAAGAAACCTATACTTATTGGGCCGGATACCTAGAAGAAACCTATAACTATTGGGTCGGATACCTAGAAGAAACCTATAACTATTGAGCCGGATAGGAATATAAATCTTCAACTATTGGAACGGACACAAATATAAACTTTTAACTTTTCTACCGGATGCGAGGAGAAACCTTAAGCTATTCAATCTGAGAGAAACCGCCGGATCAGAAGAGAAACCTTCAAGTGTTCAGCCAGATGCAAAGAGAAACCTCTAATCAGCCAGCCGCGTAGAAAGAGAAACGTTTAATCAACCAGCTACATGCAAATTGAAATCTTTAACTATTTGGCCGCATACAAAGAGAAACGGTTACCTATTCGGCCATAAAAGAGAAACGTTTAACTATTCGGCCGCGTGCAAAGAGAAATGTTTAACAATTCGGCAACGTACAAAGAGATATGTTTAACTATTCGACCACGTACAAAGAGAAATGTTTAACTATTCGGCAACGTACAAAGAGATATGTTTAACTATTCGGCCACGTACAAAGAGAAATGTGTAACTATTCGACCACGTACAAAGAGAAATGTTTAACTATTCGGCCACGTACAAAGAGAAATGTTTAACTATAAGGCCACGTATAAAGAGAAACACTTACCTATTCGGCCACGTGCAAAGAGATATGTTTAACTATTCGACCACGTGAAAGAGAAACGTTTAACTATTCGGCCACGTACAAAGACAAATGTTAAACTATTAGGCCACGTACAAAGAGAAACCTTTAATCAACCAACCGCGTATAAAGAAAAACTATTCGGTCAAATACGAGTTCGAATAGTGATATTTGAAGTTTGATGTGCCAAATTGTCTTCAATTAATAGTTGTCCATCACAAGTGATGAAGACCACTCTCTTTGTTTAGCCGTGTGGACAGTCGTATCTCTTGCTGTGTCCGCTGAAATGGGTGACTTGCACGGTGATTTGGATTAAAGTGAGGAAGAAACTGCGCCTTTTGTCAACCTCACTCACAGAGCTTAAGCTACCTTTTGCCAGTGGCAAGACATTCATCGAGACGACTGGAGATAGCATAGGATGCAGATTTTGCCTCAGGATTACCACCGAAGCCTTTCCGTAAACATGTAATCCGCAGGGTAGAAAGGTGAGATGGCATCTAACGCAGTTTGTCGTGCCTTTTCGATAACCACAAGAGGTCGTATGGACAATACTCAACGTGTGAATGAGTCTAGCATCTCTCCCCAGCTGTATTCAACTCATCATAGTGGCATCTAAAATTCCCACACGCCAAATTAGTGAAGGTGAACCGGCAGAACTAACCCGTGAAATACGACACAGGTATAAGCGTAGTGCCATTCTGCCGGCGTCCAGACCAGGATAAACGGATGGAAGAAATCACAAAAAAAAGTAACGAAATAACAAGTCCAGACGGAAAACAACACCACGTTTCCGTGAACACAAGTGTAAGTCGTCGACTAGTGTGAATTCCAGGCAAGTCCGTGGTCTGGCGGCATCCATAATGATCCAAAACAGTAGAGAAATGTAGACTCGCAGCCAGTTATGGCGCCATCTTTGCCATTGTCTTCAATACATCTACACAAATTACCTAGAATTGTAAACAAAAATCAACTAAAAGAAAAGTATGACCTTTCAAAGTGATCGTAGATACAAAAAAATGGTACAAATATCTTACAAATACGTTTTAGTTTTCTTCTTCTTCTTCTTCTTCTTCTTCTTCTTCTTCTTCTTCTTCTTCTTCTTTTTCTTCTTCTTCTTCTTCTTCTTCTTGTTCTTCTTCTTCTTCTTCTTCTTCATTGCAGTTTGCAGCAAAGCTAAAAATTTTTTCGATTCGGCGAGTTGTCCGATTTCAGCTGCTTTTTTAGACCCGGTTTGCCTTTCTGCTCCGATCCCTATTCCCTAAGCCAGACCATAGTATCGCAGCCAATTTCCAGGGCCGACGCTCAGACCCTAGTAGGGTCTTGGTCAGCTCTGGTTCGCTGACCCTGATGCAAGCAGCAAACTATGAGGCACCGGCTGCTGTCAGCTCTTTAGCTGTGATGCATCTTCACCCACATCCCTCCCCAGAAAATGAAAAAAATTGAAACTAAGTGGTCACTAATAATTGTAAAACAAAATTTGGTTCGAAGGTCATTACTGCATGAAACATGCATTCGTTTCCTGTTCTGTAAAGAATAGACTTAATTGAGCTCCGACAGACTCATAGGTGTTTAGAACGTCTCAGTAAATTACGAAGAGTGTAGTTACTAATGGTTCCTGTAGCTCGCTGATTCTTCACACGCCTGCTCCGTCCTCTCCAGGGTATGATATACAAATTTTGCAATCTGTGCATTGTTGGTTCACCAAATATAGTGTCTTCATCCAAGATGCTGTCGTTGATCAACTTCAACATTTTTCCTTTATAAATTGACAATGTGCAGCTGTAGGTGCCTCTGCGGTCATGATGACAGCTATTTCAAAACCACGAACTCCAGCACGATCGGGACGGTAAATCAACTCAAGGTCCCGAAGTCTCGAGGCTTCTGCCCATTTTACACTAACGTTCCAGCCAGCTCTTCTGTAACTTCCCAAGCAATGACAGAGAGTCAGAAACGAATACGGCCCCCATAAAAGAAGCAGCCACCTCGATCGCTGCCATATATGCACCGCTTGACCCGACAACGACCCTGTCCCTCACTCTAGCAGAGACGTCCCAACCGCACAACATTCGATTTTAATAATTAGTCTTTCAACATTTTTTTCTAAAAGACATATGTTGCTTGAAAACGTGTTGATGGCAGTGTTCACTTGGGGCTTTTTCCATAAGGGCGTGTATTTTGGTATCTTTCGTTGGAGGCGCGTATTTGGGTCCCATTGTTGGGGGCACTTATTTCTTAAACTTGGACCGCCATTATGCAATATAATAACACATTGCGTCACTATTTCAATCAATACTAGACACAATGCGAGGACTAACACAGAGGCTGATATTTACACACTTGGGCGTAACACACTTTTACACACTTGGATTTAATACAATTTTACACACTTGGGTTTAATTAGCTGCTGCATATTCTGTCTGGTCAGCTGATGTAACCCGCGACAAAGTTCTCCTCACAATGATCTCTGAGTCACGTTTAAGGCCTAAAATTATCATGCCACTCTTTGGTCTATTCAGGGCACTCTTCGACCAATACGAATATTTCAGTTAATGCACTATATAGTATTGATTCGAATATTTGGTGTATTCCTAAGAATAGCGTACACACATCAACGTTAAAAAATATTAATTGCTACTCATCTGTGCTGTTTTTCAAATTTGGTAACGCATACACCAAGTTGAATTTTGTAGCTCATTCACCAAGTAGAATTTGGTAACTCATACACCAAATAGAATTTGGTAACTCATGCACTAATTAGAATTTGGTAACGCATACACCTAGTGGAATTTGGTAACTCATACACCAAGTGGAATTTGGTAGCTCATACACCAAGTAGAATTTGGTAACTCATACACCAAGTAGAATTTGGTAACTCGTACACCAAGTAGAATTTGGTAACTCATGCAGCAGGTAGAATTTGGTAACTCACAGACCAAGTAGAATTTGGTAACTCACGGACCAAGTAGAATTTGGTAACTCGTACACCAAGTAGAATTTGGTAACTCAAGCACCAGGTAGAATTTGGCAACTCAGACACCAGGTAGCAGACCAATAAACACGTCAAGGGGGAAGTAACACTTCCCAGTTGTCAATCTTGCGCTCTCGTTTTCGCTTTATTTATTTCTTTCTCTGTATCTCTATCTAACTCTCTTTCTCTATATCTCTCTCACACACATATCCATTTGCTGATAATAAATCTGGAACATTCCAATACAAACATGCGTGGGGCAAATGGGGTCTCCTGTTGCTTGATTCAGACATATCGACCACACTGATATTGAAATATAAACATTCCTCTAGTTCTTGTTCTAGCTCTTGTTCTAGTTCTTGTTCTAGTTCTTGTTCTAGTTCTTGTTCTAGTTCTTGTTCTAGCTCTTGTTCTAATTCTTGTTCTAGCTCTTGTTCTTGTTCTTCGTCTTTATCTTCTTCTTGTTCTTCTTGTTCTTCAGCTTCTGTATCCTTGACTAATCATGATTATATTCTTTTTCTTCTTCTTCCTCTATTTTCTATATCATCATATCATCATCATCATCTTCTTCTTCTTCTTCTTCTTTTTCTTCTGAATTATTGCCTATTTATCATCATCTTCTACTTCTTCTTCTTCTTGTTCTTATTCTTGTTCTTGTTGTTCTTCTTCTTGTGTATCATCGCATAATCGTCATCATCATCATCCTGATCATCATTATCTTCTTTTTCTTCTTCTTCCTCTTCTCTTCTACTTCTAATTCCTATTCTACCGCCTTTTCTTCTTATTTTGTATCATCATCTTAATTAACATCATCATCATCATCTTTTTCTTCTTCTTCAATTAGCCCGTTATCGTTCCAGCACTTTTCGCCACACACAACTTTGGTCACTCTTACATCAGCCTTGTCAGTATTCCTAGTGAAACATAAATCAATGAAGTGCCATTGCTTTGATCTAGAATGCATCCATTATGTTTTGTTCCGGGCAGGCAGCCGAAACATTGTGTTCGTGATTGCTAGATCGGTGGTTGCGTATAACACAAGCAGTAGGAGGCCATTGCTATTGGACTTTCCTGTACCGTGCACACAGACTATTCCATCCCAAATCCAACGGTCGGTTCCCACTCTGGTACTGAAGTAACCAAGGATGACTAACTTCTCGGACTTGGGGAACCGCGAGATAATGGAGCCAATTTCTTGATAAAATTTGTCATTGGTTTCATCTGGGTTGGTTATCGTCGGTTAGACACTGGCATTTTGGTCCATTCCCAGCGGGATCTGCATATAAATTATTCCATCATGTGGGAGTCCTTGGAAGCCTTACGAGGTCGTGGAGAAGGTGAGATTTGATGGCCAAACCGACTCCAGAATCGTGACGTTCATTACTGGTTCGCCCACTCTAAAAGAATGTGAGATCCACCCACTTTCGGTACTTGACCCTCATCGGCTAGTCGGGTCTCACTTAGGGCAGCTTTGTGTACACCACAGCGTGGGCGTTCTCTGGAGACAAGAGCAGCTTTGTGTACACCACAGCGTGGGCGTTCTCTGGAGACAAGAGCAGCTTTGTGTACACTACATCGTGGGCGTTCTCTGGAGACAAGTGCAGCTTTATGTACACCACAGCGTGTGTGTTCTCTGGCGACAGGGGAAGCTTTGTCTACATCACAGAGTGTGCGTTTTCTGGAGACAGGGACAGCTTTGTCTACATCACAGAGTGTGCGTTCTCTGGAGACAGGGGGAGCTTTGTCTACATCACAGAGTGTGCGTTCTCTGGAGACAGTGGCAGCTTTGTCTACATCACAGAGTGTGCGTTCTCTGGAGACAGGGGCAACTTTGTCTACATCACAGAGTGTGCGTTCTCTGGAGACAGGGGCAGCTTTGTCTACATCACAGAGTGTGCGTTCTCTGGAGACAGGGACAGCTTTGTCTACATCACAGAGTGTGCGTTCTCTGGAGACAGGGGCAACTTTGTCTACATCACAGCGCCTGTGTTCTCTGGAGATTTCTTCTTCTTCTTCTTCTTTTTCTTCTTCTTCTTCTTCTTCTTCTTCTTCTTCTTCTTCTTCTTCTTCGTACGCTGTCAGACGTCAACTTGAATTTGTTCGAAGAAAGCAGCTGTCATCCTGAGGCTGTCGACACTGCCATAGAGCTTGTCTAGTGTTGGCACTGGTGATGGCCACATGTACTTTCTCTGGTCCTCGTATGTTGGGCAATTTTGCAGCAGATGTTCAGCGGTCATTTTCCCTGTACCACATGTGCATTTGTCAGTGACACCTATCTTCAGTAAATTGAATAGATGGTACCTCAGTCTATTGTGGGCTGTGCGGAGTCTGAAGACCACGACCTGCTCTCTTCTGTTCAACTGGTAAAAGGCATCATTTTTTGTGTAGCCAGTATGCTCTGTTTCCCATTTGGCCATGTATCTGGCCCTAATACACCTTTTGGACTCTTCGTAGGTCACACTAGAATCTGGTTGTGGTAATCTTGCACCTTCTTTTGCCAGTCTGTCTGCCTCCTCGTTGCCTTGAATGTTACAGTGTGATGGAACCTACTGTACCACTACTCTTTTTGGTGCAGACTGCTGGCATAGTTGACAGAGTACTGCTCTTAAATCATTAAGTTACGTATTTTTCTGGCTTTTTAGTGCTGTAGCCACGGACAGGGCATCTGTAAACAGGACTATCTGGCTGTCATTTCTTTCTCCTGTCAGCATTGCTTCTACTGCAGCCGTCAGTGTCTCTATCTCCGCTCTGAAATTGCTTGAATATTTTCCGGTTCCCACTGACAGTGTTATTTTTCTATCGTTTGTTAGGCTTAGGAATACCGCTCCCCCTCCATTCTGAGTTGTGTTTGTTACAGGACTGTCGGTGTATGCATGGGTCCAGTCCATGCCTGGGTAGTTTTTCGCTTTGTGCCTCAGGATTATGTATCTTCTTTCTTTTTCAGCCTGGCTGGTCTTGTTTCTAATACCTGGTATATTTTCTACCACCTCTGGAACGATATGCTGCTTCCAGGTGGGTCTGCGTACAGTAGGGATGGGCTTTGGTGTTGTTATGGTGTTCATAGGGTCTTCGCTCATCTTTGCTTTTGCTATTTCTGCAAAGTTTCTCCGCTTTAGTTTCCCTTTTCCAAATCTATTTAGTCTCTGGTGCATTGGATGGTCTGTGAGTTTTCTGAGTTTCTCTGCTTGCTGCTAGGCTCTGCTGTCTCTTCTATCGGTCATGGATTACAGGTTTGTAATCTTTTCAAGTTCTACAATTTGCGTTGACTTCATGCCTCCTGTTTTAACTCTCATGGCTTGGTTTTGAAGTTTTCTAATTTTATCGAAGTTCGTCTTTGCTGCTGTTGCCCATGCCGCAATGCCATACTCGAGAACTGGTCTCACTCTTCCAGTGTACAGTTTATTTAGTATGCCTTCGTCTGCTCCCCAGCTTGTGACAGCATGTTTCCTCATGATTGCCAATTTTTGTCTTGCTCTCATTCGGTTTCTCTCAATCTGACTTTTCCATGTCATGCGCCGATCAAATGTGACACCTAAGTAGTTTGGGTTGACGTTTAGCCGCAGATATTTGCCATTTAGACTTATTTTAGTGTTTTGTGGTTTATTTGAAAGGGAAAATATCGTACATGTTGTTTTTTCTTAATTTATTTTGACTAGCCATGATTTCGCGCACTCTTCCAGCGATGTTAGGGCCTGCTGCATCCGATTGTTTGCTACGGTGAGATTTTTTTCAGAGGTCCACATAGCCAGATCGTCTGCAAACATGGAGCTGTGGACTCTTCTTGGTATATTCTCTATGATGTTGTTTATATACACCAGAAAAAGTGTGGGTGACAGTACTCCCCCTTGGGGTACTCCTTGCTCCAGTGCCACCTTTTTTGCTCCTCTGCCCTTGTACTTGGACTCTGGCTGTTCTGTTTTCGAGGTAGTGGCTGATCCATCTGAACATTTTTCCACATACTTCACTTCTTCGTAGTTGACTTTAAGTCCCTCTTTCCACACCTTGTCAAATGCCTTCTCTAAATCCACCCAAACCGCTACTGTATGCTTTTTCTCTTGGTAAGCATCCTCTATTTCCTGTGCTATGAGAGTGATCTGGTCCTCAGTGGATCTGTGTTGTCTAAATCCTGCTTGCTGTAGAATTAATATGTGTTTTTCTTCCAGGTGCCACATCAGTCTGGTGTTTATCATACGCTCCATCAGTTTACCTCAATAAACTGATAGGCCTGTATCCATTTGGATCTGTTCTATCTTTTTTCTTTCTTTGGTACTGGTATAGGTACATCATCTTTCCATGCCTGCGGTACAATTCCCCTTTTCCAGCTTTTGTTCCGGACTGAAAGTAGCTTCCTCTTTGATATTTGGCCCAATCCCATCAGTATTTCATTTGTTACCTCATCTTTTCCGGGCGATTTCTTTTTCTTTAAAGTTCTCATGGCCTCATTCATTTTATTCATGGTTAGTTTTGCCATCATGTGCTCCTCTGGTGCCATCTTGATGTTGTCGTGGCTCTTTTGTTCTTCACTTATGTCTGTATGCCTGTCTGTAGGAACATCAATGTGGTTTGCTCTGGCATAATGTTCTATATAGCGCTTGCTGCTTTTTTTTTCAGTAAGCATGTTGTCTCCCTGATTGGTGGTAATTTTTTTATTTGATGGTATTTCATCATTCATGGCTCTGACTAATTTCCATAGTTTGTTCCCTTCTTTATCTAGATTGAGGCTTTCTGTTTTATTTGTGCACCCGTCTCTTTTTATTTGGTTCAGTGTTCTTTTGTATTTAGCAGTGATGGCCTTGAAGGGGATATTTGCTTCAATAGATTGCTCTCTCTCTCTCTCTCTCTCTCTCTCTCTCTCTCTCTCTCTCTCTCTCTCTCTCTCTCTGTCGTGTTCCTAGCGCTTGAGACTTCATCCTCAACTTTCTGCAGTTCATGATTCCAATATGGCTTGTAATTTTTCCTTGGCCCACTTGGGATTGTCTCGGTTGCTGTTTGCAGTATTGCTTTGCTTATGCTTTCAACCATAGGTTTCATATTGTTATTTCGTTTGTTGATAGTTTCACACAGTCCATCTGTCAGGATTGCAAATCTGTCTCAGTCAGCTCGTCTGTAGTTCCAACATGGCAGCGGTTTTATTTCCTGGGGGCCTACTTCCACATCAATATCAAGCGTAATTGGCCTGTGGTCGCTACCTGCCAATTGGTCGAGAACCTGATGATCTATTTTGTGATGAATATCCCCGTGGAGAAGGCCAAGTCTGGAGTGGAGGTGGTATGCCATCTTCTGGAATATAAGCTAGGGCTGTCGTCCGGACTATTGATCAGCTCTGGAGACAAGGGGCAGCTTTATCTACATCACAGCGCGTGTTCTCTCTGGAGACAAGGGCAGCTTTATCTACATCACAGTGCGTGTGTTCTCTGGAGACAAGGGCAGGTTTATCTACATCACAATGTTGGCGTTCTCTGGAGACAAGGGTAGCTTTATCTACATCACAGTGTGGACGTTTTCTGGAGACAGGGGCAGCTTTATCTACATCACAGTGTGGGCGTTCTCTGGAGACAAGGGCAGAACGTCTCTCAGGACTATCTGCCATAGGGTTTCAGAGTAGCGCCGAACGTGAAGGCCTTTAACTTCATCATTGAGGGTGAATGCGCATGTTTGAATGATGTCTAACGCTGTAGCTAGTGCTACATTTTGATTACAGCGGTGAAGAGTTGGACTGTTCGTCAACATCATTCTCTCGTTCCAAAACTATCTGGCACCAGTGGCAGGACAAAATCAAGACAACTGGAGATAATTAGGAGTGCAGTGGAAGACCAGGGCTTCTAGGTGTCTCGCCGTTTCTCTATGCGGTCCACACCGCCGATAGTCTCTTTAAACCTGTTGAGCGAGGCATGGCTCTATTTGTGTAGTTCTCCGAGGCCAGCCCCCACTTGCCAGGGTAGACGTACCATATTTTGCTTTGTTTGTCGCCGTGATATAACGTGGTTGCTGTTGAAAAAGTGACAAGAAAGCACAGAAGATTAAAGAAAGAACAATGTTTTTCTTCCCTAATGTAACTTACCGCTGTGTCCTGTGTCGGCCCTGTATGTAAAAGGCACGACGCCGTGTTGCGACGTCATAGTTCGCGCTAGCGATCTGTGTTCACTATCAACACATGCTGCAATTCTCAACAAGTATTGATACATGTGCGCACTTCGTGTCTTCAGTACGGCGCAGGGCATGCTCAAACACATGAGCTGCACAATCACATAACTTGATTCGTCTTTAACAATTAACAAATTCCATGAAAAACACATATCATGCGGGGCAGGTGAAAGTAATCCAGGCCAGTTCAGTAATCAAGCTATGGACGGCAGAAAAAACGTGCAGGTATGAAACCATGTTCCATCCACCATACCCACCGGAATTGGGGACTAGCGACTTCTTTCTGTTCCCAAACATTAGGAATCCGCTTTATGGACGTCGCTATTCTGACGTCCACGACTTGGTTACTGAACTAGAAACTTGGTTCAAGGCCCAGACGGTGGAGTTGTATAAACATGGCACAAACAAGGCGGAGAATAAATTTGAGACGTGTATCTCTTGCAAGATGAATACATATAAAAGTTCTTAGGTTCACCCCAATTTCCAAGCAAGCGCCTTGACTCCTTCAAACTAAAGTGCATACTTTTCAACCATCCCTAGTATTCCCCATCTGTCTCAGTTATTAGGTTTTCATACGTCTCTTTCTTGATGGCAGTGTCCAGAATATATTTCCTAATTTCGCACCGGACAATTCTATTCCCCCTGTCTATCTGACAAATTTATCAAATTTAGAAACCCGTCTCGTCTCTTTCCCTCTTTCTCTATGTTCTTTGCGCGCCTAGTACGGCGAATAAGGCAAAAACAAATGATCTCCAGTTGGAACGGAGTGACGTCACTGATTTTAGATCTTGCATGGTGCTGAGGCCCAAAGTTGAACCCTCTCGCATGATTGTTCTTCTGAGTTTCCTTGGGTCTCCCTCTTTTCCAAATGCCCCCTGGCGTCCTTTCCAGGGCTTGCAATGGAAGACGGTTGTTGTTCATTCTAAAGACATTGTATGTCCATCGTTTTATCCGGATGATGGTCGACACATTTGTTTGGTTTGTCTCTGTTCTTATCGAGTCATTAGTTATGAACTGGTTCGAGCGTATATTCAATAATTTCCGTAAAGATTTATTTTCAAATAGATTTAGTTTGTTTTCCAGTGCTTTTGTTGTCTTCCAGCTTTCACATTCATATGTCAGAACTGATATTACGATTGAGTTAAATAGTCTGAGCTTGGTATGTTTGCTCAGTGTAGTTGATTTCCAGACGTTGGGGAGCTGATTAAAGACGCATTAGGCCAAAGCAATTCTAGTGGAAATTTTTTCCATGGCATCTCCATCTTGTGTCATCTTCATTCCCAGGTATGTGTAGTGTTATACATTTTGTAGAGATTTCCCCTGCAGCTTGATATCGAAAGTTGTGTTTATGGAAGCCATGCTTTTCGTATTTACAGCGTTTACTTGAAGTCTTATCTGTTCTGACCATTAGCAAATTCTGTCTATATTTTCTGGTTTAGTCATTAGTGGTAGTTAGTAGCGCTAGGTCGTCTACAAAATCAAGATCTTCTAAGGTCTTGTTATCTGTTTATTCTATGCCTAAATGCTCATCGTGGGCAACATTTTTCATAATCCTTCTTCTTCTTCTTCTTCGTACGCTGTCAGACGCCAACGTTTGAATTTGTTCAAAATTTGTTCAGCTATCATCCTGAGGCTGTTGATACTGCCACAGAGCTTGTCTAGTGTTGCCACTGGTGATGGCCATATGTGCTTTCACTGGTCCTCGTATGTCAGGCAATTTTGCAGCAGATGTTCGGCGGTCATTTTCCCTGTGCCACAGGTGTTTCATAATCCAATCTATAGCTTGCCAAAAAGTAGAGGGTATCAAATACATCCTTGTTTTACTTTTGTTTTCATGTTAAGCCATTCCGTGTTGCCTTCGGTTGTTCGAACACAGGATCGTGAATTATTATATAAGGCCTTGATAATATTTATGTATTTTGAGGGTAAGCCATAGTTCTTTAGAATTTTATATAATGTTGGACGGTGTAGACTGTCAAAGGCCTTGTGAAAGTTAATGAATTTGATTATTAGTGGGGATTGCATTTCTACTGATTCTTCAATGATAGTTCCGAATGTAAGAAACTGATCAATGCAAGAACGCTTTAGCCAGCCTGTTCTCCTCTTATGATGACATCTACTTGTTTAATATCATGCCGCAGAGTACTCTCCCAGGGCACTGGTACAATCAGATAAGTCTCCTTGGTATGTTTACAATAATACCATATTTCCACTGATGTGGTGGTTTTCCCATTTCCCCACATCATTTATGATGGACAGGAGAAGAGTGAGGATGGTATCATCTGCGGCTTTTAACATTTCACCAGTTATTTCATCATCCCCTGCAGCCTTGACATTCTTTAGTTTGTGCATGGCTCTTTTGATTTCTGCGAATGTAAATTCAGTACATAACACTGGTAAAAGGGGCATGTCTGTTTCGTTTTCAAAATTAGGCATGAAATGCAGCAAAATGCAGCATAACAAACATGATAACCGATCGAAAGCCCATCAATTCCACAGAATTAAGTCCCTGATTACCACCTAGTGAAGGAGTTGTGAAATATAATCCGAACAGGAACCACCCGACGTCGAAAAACGACACAAACACCGGCACGAGTCGAGAGCGCATCCATTAAGGCGTGGCCATCGTACTTTTTTTTCAGGAAAACCTCTTGGTAGTTGAAGGTTGCGATTAGTTGGCGCGTAACATTGTTGCACCGTGAGTTAAAAAAAATTGATGTGAAATCTGACTTTCGTTAATTGGTTACCAACTAAAAGATTTTTTCAGCTCTGTCTGTGTAATGATCGTCTCTGCCAGAGTAGATAATGTGTTTATGTTCATTTGGGAGATATTTCTTGTCTGTGCCTCTCCATCTGCACTCGCTCAGACCTAAAATGTCCAGGTTGTAGTAATTTATCTCATTGCTAACCTCTGATGTTTTACCAATTTGAGACATAATGCGGACGTTCTTGTATGAGATCTTGAAGATGTTTTTGGCATCAAGTATATTAGTTTGTGCTATAGTAATACAATTATGCGCTGTTGATTTGTTCCGTTAAATCTGTTTCTGTTTCTGTAACAGTCCATGTTTACGATAGTGGCTTGTTAGGCCGTTGCTCAACCTCGGGTCCAACCGATCTTTTTTTGAGGTTTGAGACCGGTTATAGGATCTTACCTCAATTAGAGACCGGTTATAGGATCTTACCTCAATTAGAGACCGGTTATAGGATTGATCTTACCTCAATTAGAGACCGGTTATAGGATTGACCTTACCTCAATTAGAGACCGGTTATAGGATCTTACCTCAATTAGAGACCGGTTATAGGATCTTACCTCAATTAGAGACCGGTTATAGGATCTTACCTCAATTAGAGACCGGTTATAGGATTGATCTTACCTCAATTAGAGACCGGTTATAGGATCTTACCTCAATTAGAGACCGGTTATAGGATTGATGTTACCTCAATTAGAGACCGGTTATAGGATTGATGTTACCTCAATTAGAGACCGGTTATAGGATTGACCTTACCTCAATTAGAGAACGGTTATAGGATTGACCTTACCTCAATTAGAGACCGGTTATAGGATCTTACCTCAATTAGAGACCGGTTATAGGATTGATCTTACCTCAATTAGAGACCGGTTATAGGATTGACCTTACCTCAATTAGAGACCGGTTAAAGGATCTTACCTCAATTAGAGACCGGTTATAGGATCTTACCTCAATTAGAGACCGGTTATAGGATTGATCTTACCTCAATTAGAGAACGGTTATAGGATTGACCTTACCTCAATTAGAGACCGGTTATAGGATTGATCTTACCTCAATTAGAGAACGGTTATAGGATTGACCTTACCTCAATTAGAGACCGGTTATAGGATCTTACCTCAATTAGAGACCGGTTATAGGATCTTACCTCAATTAGAGACCGGTTATAGGATTTACCTCAATTAGATACCTAGACGTATCTAACAACTTTCTTGTTTACTTGGTTGTTGATATTCCGAAAGAAACCATGGGAACTGGTGTATTTGTTTAGCTATATACGGCGTACACAAAACACAACCACCAAACACAAACTGCGCTCTGGAAAGTCTGTGTGGAATACTGAATAGTGGGGATATGCTGGTTGAACTTCTGTCCATTCATTTTTCGATGCATGTGTAATAATTTCTGGAGGGTACTATCATTACTCACACATGCTATCAATTCATCCCATCCAGTTTTTGATTTTCTGTCTGAAGCTTTACAATGATTGGTGGTTCCACGTCTTTCCTCATTCATCTCACCCCCCGCACCCCCTTCCCCCTCCTCCTCCCCTTCATTAACGTGCCGTTTATTTCTAGCTTTTCTCTATTCTCGTGTTGCCATCTCTTTCTCTTTCCGTTATCTTTCTGCTGTTGGCTTCTACAAGGCAGGTTGAACAAAAGGCGATCTGCGCCAGGTAATCTGACAAAGTATGTTCATGTAGCCCTTGGGCTAAGTGCATGGTAACTGAAGACCTGTTTTGGTTTTCTGCGTCTGCGGACTTTTCCTTTTGCGATGTTGGCAACACATAGCAGGTACCACATTTCCTCACATTACAACGTGGGGGGCGGGGGGGGGGGGGGAGGGGTAAAAGGGGGGGGGGTAGGAAACAACGTTACTTGATATCGGTACGAGGTCGATGACACCAGTCGTATTCTCCCCTAAGATATAATAAAACGATATTATCGCTTGGCGTCCATCATTCACGACGGTGAGATATATGAGGAGTAGTGCCTGGCAATCCTGTGTATATTTCCATGGACATTTCCATAACTCCTTCGATCTAGCATTATAATCACCAACAATAAGCACTTCTTGCCATGCAGTTCCGACAGCTTCGCCAGAAAATCTCACTGCTGTTCATCAAAATTTTAACTTAACTTAATTTCTTTATACTGGTTTAGAAGTCTCTGCAGAGTCTGTATACAACCAGTTTCTTCTACTCAACTAGATCTAAAAAAAGGTGGTATATATATATGTACATGCACACACATGATAAATTCTCGAATATTTGTTGTTGGTTAACACTTAAATCTCTGGATGTTCCAGTACTCAATTTTACCAACATTAGTATATATTCACAAATGGGGGATTTCTTGCATCACATACATAGCCATCCCTTGTCTGGCAGTCCCACATGGATTATTGTAGCACTTTTATCCTGGACACTCGACGCTAAAATTGTCATTCAAGTTGGTCACCTGGATCATAAATATGTCGAGGTCATAGACCCATTTTTTGGAGAATGGAATTACGTTGGGTGATACTGCGGCATTTCCAATACCCGATGGACACATTTTAAAAACCAAATCCCATCTGATTTCATTCGACTTCTGTTCTTTCCAGTTCGTGTTTTTGTCTTTCTCCTCTCGTCTCGACTGTCTCTTCATCCGCATCTACCTTTCTTGGTGCCATCTACTGGAGACATCGATGTCGAAGCACGATCTATGTTTTCCGCAGTGACTATTGTCGTAGTGTATCATTCAAGTTTTCCTTCTCACAGAAGAGCTGCCTGCCAGGGTAACAAGTCTCCTCTACTAGGAGCATAGGATTAACATATATGAGAACATATTATTGCAGAGATGGAACCAAATATGGAACTCTATAATAGGAGTTAGTCATAGTCATGGCCAGTAAGTATGGATGTAACGTTCGTCCAGACAACTCAGCAAGAAGATAAAGTACTGCCAAGAATAAGACTCCCGTCAAGCACAGAGAGATTCAAAGACCCTTAAGCTTGAGATTAGACTTTGCACATCAATCAAGGTATCATGCAACCGCCACATCAATCAAGTTTTCATGCAACTGCCACATCAATAAAGTTTTCATGCAATCGCCACATCAATCCAGGCCTCATGCAACCGCCACATCAATCAAGTTTTCATGCAACCGCCAGCAATAAAATGGGATGAACCTCAAAAGGAAAGTTTCAATAAAGGTCAGCAGATTCCAACCAGTCGGCCACTCGAAAAAGTCAGCAAAAAACGCACTCATTTACGTAGAAAAACTACATGCGTCCTTCGTTATGATTTCACTATGGTAAACAAGGACAGTATACGCTCGATAACAATAAGCATAACACCGGACCGCAAAGAGTATACTTGAAACATGCACTAATCACTGTATGTAGCACGAAAGAATACCAGTCCAAACGCAACAGAGTGCAGTAAAAATGGACACCAGCATTCTCTGATCCTCGTATGTCGTGCAGTTTTGCAGCAGATGTTCAGCGCTCATTTTCCCAGTACCGCTTGTGCATTCGTCAGTGCCACCTATCTTCAATTTATTGAATAGGTGGTACCTCAGTCTATTGTGGCCAAGCGAAGTCTGAAGACCACGACCTGTTCTCTTCTGTTCAACTGGTAATAGACATCGTTTTTTGTGTAACCAGCACTTACAAAGAGCAATAACAAATGAACACCAGCACATACAAAGCGCAATGGCATTGAACACCATCACATACAAAGAGCAATAACAAATGAACACCAGCACATACAAAGAGGAATAACATTGAACACCAGCACATACAAAGATCAATAACAAATGAACACCAGCACATGCACAGAGCAATAACAAATGGACACCAGCACACACAAAGAGTAATACCATTGAACACCAGCACATACAGAGAGCAATAACAAATGGACACCAGCACATACAAAGACATAAACAAAGAACGTCTGCACGTCCAAAAACCAACAACAACAAAAACATCGTCACATGCAAAGATAAAAAAACAAAACAACACCACCAAGTTCAAAGAACAACACAGAATGAACACCAGCACATTCAAAGCCTACAAAAGAACGCCTGCGCATCCAAAGACCACCAACAAAAAATCAACCACACCAGCACACTCAAGTACCAAAGACCACCAACAAAAATCAACCACACCAGCACACCCAAGTACCAAAGACCCCCAACAAAAATCACCCACACCAGCACACCCAAGTACCAAAAAAGAACGCCAGCACATAAGTCTAATAAAGAACGCCTGCACATCGAAAGTCCTACAACAAAAAACCCACACCAGCGCATCCAAGGAAAAATAAAGAATATCAGCAAATCGAAAGAACAAAAAACTATGAACATCAGCACACCCAAAGACCAAAAATAGACACTAGAAAAACACAGCACTCCGTGAATCGACCATGCTTCTTTTCTTCTTCTTCTTCTGTGTACGCAGTCAGACAGTAACCATTATTTTTTCGAAAAAAGCGGCGGTCATCCTGAGGCTCTCGCTACTGCCATAGAGCTTGTCTTGCAGTTCCACTGGTAATGGCCACATCTGCTCTCTCTGATCCTCGTATGTCGGGCAGTTCTGCAGCAGATGTTCAGTGGTCATTTTACCAGTACCGCACGGGCATTCGTCGGTACACCTTATCTTCAATTTGTTGAATAGGTGGTACCTCAGTCTGTTGTGGCCAGTGCGAAGTCTGAAGACAACGACCTGCTCTCTTCGGTTCAACTGGTAATAGGCATCGTTTTTGGTGTAACCAGTAAGTTCGGTTTCCCATTTGGTCATGTATCTGGCTTTGATAAGCCGTTTTGACTCTTCGTACGTCATACTGGTATCTGTTTGTGGTAGTCTTGCACCTTCTTTTGCCAGTCTGTCTGCCTCCTCGTTGCCTTGGATGTTGCAGTGTGACGGAACCCACTGTACCACTACCCTTTTTGGTGCGGACTGCTGGCACAGTTTGCAGAGTGCTGCTCTTAAGTCATTAAGCTCAGTGTTTTTCTGGCTTTTTAGCGCTGTGACTACGGCGAGAGCATCTGTCAGCAGGACTATATGGCTCTCATTTTCACTGTGTGTCACCATCTCTTCCACTGCCGCCCTCAGTGCCTCTGTCTCCGCTCTGAAATTGCTTGTGTACTTACCAGTAGCGAATGACAGTGTTATTTTTCTGCCATTTGGTAGGTTCAGGAATGCTCCTGCCCCTCCGTTCTGTGTAGTGTTTGTTACAGAACCGTCGGTGTATGCATGGGTCCAGTCCATGCTTGGGTAGCTTTTCGTTATGAAGCTTAGGGTAGTGTCTCTCCTTTCTTTTTCAGTCTGGCAGTTTTTGTTTGCAATACCTGGTATATTTTCTACCACCTCTGGAAATAGAATCGACCATTCAAATGCCGTCATTGTTGAAAGAAGTCAATGCGCACATGTAACATAATTGTACTCATCAAACATGAATAATTTGAAGATTTTTCAAATGTGTGGTAACGAGTGCAGAACTGGTCACATCATCTTTTATCAAATTGAAGTCACTAAAAAGTCAATAGATACGTTTAGGTTTACTTGAGTGTATTATTTGAAGGTCAATGTTCCACGGGGAGCTGAACGGTATTGATTGATTGATTAATTTCAAAATGCGACACATCGATTTTAGATTATAGTGTGACAAATGTTAAACTTGTTTGTAAATTTGACAGGATATTGAACGGACAATATCATTTCATGGAAAAACAACAAAACAGCAGATTTGATAAACACTAATTTGTTGCATTTGGCTTTGTTGAGCAAAAAATTCCGACGCGTCGCCGTGTCACATGATGGAAAAGAGGTACACGACAACACAACGCATTAGCAACAAAACACGGCTAACAAATCTACTTAAAAGATAATACTCCATCAATAGTTAATCGATACATCATGCTTACTGTCATATTCTTGGCCCAGGCAGTATCCTCCTTGCATTATTAATGAGGAGATTTTAGTGAAGAACATCACGTCTGATGCCAATGATGGAATAACCAAGGCAATATTAGGCTTCTGGTCTAATCTATCTATCTATCTATCTATCTATCTATCTATCTATCTATCTATCTATCTATCTATCTATCTATCTATCTATCTATCTATCTATCTATCTATCTATCTATCTATCTATCTATCTATCTATCTATCTATCTATCTATCTATCTATCTATCTATCTATCTATCTATCTATCTATCTATCTATCTATCTATCTATCTATCTATCTATCTATCTATCTATCTATCTATCTATCTATCTATCTATCTATCTATCTATCTATCTATCTATCTATCTATCTATCTATCTATCTATCTATCTATCTATCTATCTCTATCTATCTCTATCTATCTATCTATCTATCTATCTATCTATCTATCTATCTATCTATCTATCTATCTATCTACCTACCTACCTACCTAGCTACCTACCTACCTACATACCTACCTATCTACCTATTTATATATATATCTATCTATCTATCTACCTACCTACCTACCTAGCTACCTACCTACCTACCTATCTATCTATCTATCTATCTATCTATCTATCTATCTATCTATCTATCTATCTATCTATCTATCTATCTATCTATCTATCTATCTATCTATCTATCCGTTTGTTCGTCCGTCCGTCCATCTGACTGCCTGCTTGCCTGCCTGCCTGTTTGTCTGTCTATCTATATCTATTTATCTATGTACTGACTAAGACCCTCACCTCGACTTCCTCGTAGCCCTCCCTGGAGATGGGCTGTTTTCATGGTAGCCTGCCTAACAAGGTGAGAAATCGACGTGATCACCGTAGTAGTGAGCGACACGCAGATGAAGCCAAGCAAAGCACAATCGACTGGAGGACCCCGGTCCACCTTCATCAGCACGCTCGGCATGTGAGGAAAGCTACTGCATTCCGCCACTTAACGTCCTTTTCAGAGCGTACAACAGACTAAACCTACTCAAACCTTGAAACATCCTTAACAAAATCACTTTCTGAGATTTAGTTTGACATATATAATGAACTACATACAGAACGCGACGATAAACTACTATACTGCACATCTGCCAAGACATGTATTCCAGTCTTCGGATTGAATTTCTTTAAAAAAAATAAATAATAATGAAACTGTTGTTTTAATTTGTTTTATAATATGACATGCAACTTTTTATTTCAAACATACCCTTGTGTGTTATTTAATTTTAAAGAGTGTGGCTCATCAAAGCTTTTCACCAGTGATTTGAAGTCTACTTCTGAGAACATAGGATAATACAGCGTCAGTTAATCTGTTTCTGATCTTGGATTTGATAATCTTCATTGGCAGAAAATGTTGTTTTACAAAGTTCTGTTGTACCAAATATAAAACACACTTTTAGGGCTCATTTTCTCAGAAGTAGGTAACGTTCCTTTGGTAGTAATTTCCACAAATCAGCTCCAGTTGATTCTGTTGTGTTGAGGAATGGGTTACACTGGAGCTCACATAACTGTCATTGTAGGTCTGCTGGCTGAGACTCTACTGTGCACTTGAATGGGTTACACTGGAGTTCACATAACTGTAACTGTAGGTCTGTTGGCTGAGACTCTACTGTGCACTTGAGTGGGTTTCACTGGAGTTCACATAACTGTAACTGTAGGTCTGCTGGCTGAGACTCTACTGTGCACTTGAATGGGTTACACTGGAGTTCACATAACTGTCACTGTAGGTCTCCTGGCTGAGACTCTACTGTGCACTTGAGTGGGTTACACTGGAGTTCACATAACTGTAACTGTAGGTCTGTTGGCTGAGACTCTACTGTGCACTTGAGTGGGTTACACTGGAGTTCACATAACTGTAACTGTAGGTCTGTTGGCTGAGACTCTACTGTGCACTTGAGTGGGTTACACTGGAGTTTACATAACTGTAACTGTAGATCTGTTGGCTGAGACTCTACTGGGCACTTGAGTGGGTTACACTGGAGTTCACATAACTGTAACTGTAGGTCTGCTGGCTGAGACTCTACTGTGCACTTGAATGGGTTACACCGGAGTTCACATAACTGTAACTGTAGGTCTGCTGGCTGAGACTCTACTGTGCACTTGAGTGGGTTGTTAAGAAGTTGCTAAATGAAATAAATATCTTATTTTGAAGATCAATTAAACATGATAAGTTGTCTCGCAGGAAGTCAAATATTTCATCTATCAGCTCACAATATGTTCTGAAACATTTTCCTCGACTATGTCATCTTAGCTGAGCTTGAAGCAGGAAGTACCTGTAAACAGAATCCACTTCTTTTAAAAATGCAAGGAACTTCCTGTGAGTTAGAGAGCTGTGTCCTCCTCTCATCAAGTTAGTTACTTTTTTTTACAGTAGTCACAGTGCATAGTGTCATTTAGGATTATGGATTTTGCACAAACGGCCTCTTGGGGAAGTATGCAATGTAATGCAGTCACGTCATTTTTATTTTACTTCAAAAGTCCAACAAAACCAGTATTTTTCCCAACCATAGCCTTGCTACCATTGGTACAGATAGCAGACACTTTTTCAAATCTACCATTTTCTTCCACGGCGTTTTTAGCTGCAGAAAATATGTCTTTCCCTTTACTAGAATCCTTTGACATGCGAAATCAGCGGCTTATTCTGGGCATCCGGTGCCAAGACTACATCCGCTATGTCGAGGTCTCTGCTTAAACAGACCTCCCCTCAATCTCAGAAACACTTGACCAGCGCCGAGTTGCTTTATTCGGTCATATTGTACGGCCGGACCAGGAAACCCCTGCCCACAAGATACTACACAAGTCGTTCCACCGAGGCGGAGAACAGGCCGTCCCCGAACAGTATGGCTTCACCAGGTAGCAACCTCCTCCTCCGCCCTGGATAGGCCTGGAACTGCGTCATAGCTGTGGGTAATGGATGTGGCCGACCGATGCAACGGGCCTCAAACGCCAAAGCGAATATTATTATTATATACTTGTACCATGCAAAGAGCAAACTTTCAGTCATTCTACAGAAACAGTAAAGGCTTACTGTATCACTTCAACAAAAATAATAATCTGGCTAGTGTCTGTGATGTCTGTACTTTCATCATTCGCCAGTGAAAAGTATGGACAATTTTCAACTAAAGATATCAAGTTCTGGGACAAATGCAAACTCATATATTTTGTTCTCATAGCTACTGTTTGTTTTGAAAGAGGTACATTTTGAAATTATTTTCCTACTTTTTCTTCAATGAATGCATTTTCCATTTGATCTGCACACTTTTTCATAAACTCTCCATCAGTAAACGGCTTTTTTGCTTTTGCAAGCTAATAACCAATCACATAGGACTCATGAGCGATTATTCCTGAATCTTATTTACATGACTAAATAAACTCTTTTGCTGATTCCGTTTTTTCTTGAATTGTTCAATCACAAGTTTTCGTGGCTTTCTGCTATGATCGACCTAGTTTTTCTGATGATTTGTGACGTGGTGACGTTTCAAGTTATATTCGTACAACACGTCTAACGCTTGGGCACTAACTAAGCACTGAAGTTTGTTATCCTTATTGAGAATGAACAAATAATTGAACTCCTATTCTGGTTTAAATGCAAAATTTTCACTGTCCACTTTTCTATACTTATAAAACATTTTTTTACAAATTCCAACTCATACATGAAAACGTGCATACCAGCTACAAGCACAGAAGTGCAACTGGCTGATTTATACTTAGAACACTTCACAAAGCCAACTGTACACACATAGAACACTTCACAAAGCCAACTGTACACGCTTAGAACACTTCACAAAGCCAACTGTACACACTTAGAACACTTCACGAAGCCAACTGTACACCTCATCTTCTTCCTATAGTAATGTACCTTACCATCCACCCCAATTCCCACGATTTATTTCCCATACCGATGGTAAAGACAAAGCAATATTATTTGATCTCCGAGACTTCCGACCTCTGAAAAGATCTATCATTGCTTTCAGTTTCTCATTATCAAAGTAAGTACCGACACTGTCTTCGCCTGTCCACGTGCACGATCAGAGATTTGACGTTATCATTTCCGTTTTGTCGGCACTATCTTGTAGAGCTTAATTGGTACGATATAGAAAGGGAGAGAGAGAGAGAGAGAGAGAGAGACAGAGAGAGAGAAAGAAATAGACAGAGACATAAATAGACAGAGACAGAGAGAGATAAAGAGACAGAGAGTTGGTGGTGTTCTGGGAGGTGGGGAGATGTTAATCGTACAGTTTTTGGCCATTTTGGTTTTGTTTCTAGTGGCTGTTCGTGCTATTTTGTAATTTTTTTTTAGCACAGTAGTCGGAGTATACAGTAATTTTCAATCAACAATAAGAGGTCAGCCAAAACTGGTTGCAGGCCGGTAAAAACTTGTTGGCTGGCCGGATCTGGTGCGTTTGCCGTAGTTTGGCCACCTCTGGTCTACGAGACTGTCTATTTTTTACTTATTTTCTGACAGTTTGTCTTATATATATATATATATATATATATATATATATATATATATATATATATATATATAAATGACTGTGTGTGTGTGTGTGTGCGTGCGTGTGTGTGTGTGGGTGTGTGTGTATATGTGTGTGTAGTCCCTTTCTACTTGTCTGCCTATCAATGTGTTTATGATACGGTTAATGAGGACCCATTGCAGACACTGCCAACAATGATGGCATTTAGAGACTCCATTTTAGACCAGTTGTGTTTTAGGAGCGGTGACGAGCTCACTTCCTCGCTGATTGGTCATCCCTTACAGTCAATCTGGTGCCAATTTATGTCTGGTAAAGTGGAGCGTATCGAGACAGGAGATTGAATCCGATACATTTGCCGAGCGAAGCCATCGATCTAACAACTCTGCTATACACGTTTAATCAGAGCTCCAAAATGGACTCCCATGCCATTGTTCGCTTATTCTATTGAATGAGGAAAAAAATAGTCGAGCCTGAAGGAAAGTATGCTGACAGTGTGGAATTATCATGATGTGTCGGAGTCAAATATTAGAATACTATTTCTAGCTAAACCCGAGTGGTGCCCGGATTGAACAAATAGAACAACTGTAACCTACGAAGTATGCCTTAAAAGGCGACAATGGTTGTGGATTGGGCTAGCAACGGCATTAAGAAAACCATCCCTATTGAAACTGCCACTATCAATGTTCGGAGACAGTCTCCCTACAAAAGGGGACAGCGCAGTGGTGGTCCTAAGCTTCTCTTAGAGTAAAATACGAATCAATGTTACAGATTCAGCAGCATCAGGGCTCTTGCCCATCGACCCAATGCTGTACAGTGCTTTCTGCACGTGTTTCTTAGTTGTTGTTTAATTAACTTATTTATACTGGTTTAGACGGTTCTGTAAAGTTTGTTTACGCAAACCAATCATAACCATTACCTGCCGACACCACACAGAAACAAGTTGTTCTTGTGACGTTTGCATATGCTGTGTTCTGTGTGCTTAATGTCATTTTCAAACTGAGCTGGCTAACATAGGACATCTTCTCGGTTAAAGTAGCTGTAATAAAAGTAGGGATAATGGTCGCTAACACTAGCACAGTTTCACGTCTAGTCTCGTCTGTCTCGTCTAGTCTCGTCTTTCCTACAACCCAGCAGTCGTTTAAACATCATACCTAACTGACTTCTGAATTTACAGGTTCAATCACCGTCTGTCCATCCCTATGATTGCATTCTCTTTCAATATTTTCCCTGTCAATTTTTGTACAGCTTATCTGTCCATAACATTCTGGGTTGTCTTTCTTTCACAGTTTCCCGGGCACTGTTCCCCCAGTATCAGGGTGGTAAACAATTTAATCTTGATACATGACAAAACCATTGACTTTTGTGTGATTCATGCTTCAGTCAGATATTTGAAGAAAAAAAAAACATACAGGAAGCGTGCCTCAAATGTCGACATGCGCAATACGGTCCGATAGTTTATCAGACGATATCGAGACCTCTTGTCAGTATGTAAAACGCACAAACTGAAATGGTCCAGGCATATGATACGATAATAATATAATAATATAATACTCTGGGGCGGGGTTCCTGGCAAAAGGAAGGGAGACCATTTTAAGATGCACGGGACATATGCTGTTCGAAAATGAACAGGCAAGATCTTGAAAGAGACCGAAACAATAACGGTGGACAGATCACATGGCGACAGATGGTTTTTAATGCATTGAGATGTCATGCCCATTCGACCATTTGTCTACGGGAAAGACTGGACGAGAGAAACTGTACAACACAATCATTCAGTGGTTGTCACCGTTAGTCCCAATCCGCCTGCCACTGTATAAGAGGGTGAATTGGTACTTTGATAAGGAGGAGACCTCTGCTAGTTAAAACAGGTAAGACATGACAAAATCTGATAGAACTACCAAACTGGTACCAGATATTTGATTTTCGGTTGTTTAGTGCATGTGTTTTCTGTTGTTGGTGTATGTGTTTTCTATTGTGTATATATTTTCTATTGTTTAGTGTATGTGTTTTCTGTTGTTTGGTGTTTGTGTCTTCTGTTTCTTGGTGTATGTGTTTTCTGTTGTTTGGTGTATGTGTTTCCTGTTGCTCGGTGTATGTGTTTTCATTTGCTTGGTGTATGTGTTTTCTGTTGTTTGGTGTATATATTTTCTGATGAATATATTTTCTGTTTTTTTGTGTATGTTTTTTCTGTTGTTTGGTGTATGTTTTTTTCTGTTGTTTGGTGTATGTTTTTTTCTGTTGTTTGGTGTATGTGTTTCTGTTGTTTGGTGTATGTTTTTTCTGTGATTTGGTGTATATTTTTTCTGTTGTTTGGTGTATGTTTTTCTCTTGTTCTGTGTATGTGTTTTCTGTTTGTGGTATACATTTTCTGTTGTTTGGTGTATATTTTTTCTGTTGTTTGGTGTATGTTTTTTCTGTTGTTTGGTGTATGTTTTTTCTGTTGTTTTGTGTATAATTTTCTCTTGTTCTGTGTGTGTGTTTTCTGTTGTTTGGTGTATGGTTTTTCTGTTGTTTGGTGTATGTGTTTTCTGTTGTTTGGTGTATGTTTTTCTGTTGTTCTGTGTATGTGTTTTCTGTTGTTTGGTGTATATTTTTCTCTTGTTCTGTGTGTGTGTTTTCTGTTGTTTGGTGTATGTTTTTTCTGTTGTTTGGTGTATGTGTTTTCTGTTGTTTGGTGTATGTTATTCTGTTGTTCTGTGTATGTGTTTTCTGTTGTTTTGTGTATAATTTTCTCTTGTTCTGTGTGTGTGTTTTCTGTTGTTTGGTGTATGGTTTTTCTGTTGTTTGGTGTATGTGTTTTCTGTTGTTTGGTGTATGTTTTTCTGTTGTTCTGTGTATGTGTTTTCTGTTGTTTGGTGTATATTTTTCTCTTGTTCTGTGTGTGTGTTTTCTGTTGTTTGGTGTATGGTTTTTCTGTTGTTTGGTGTATGTGTTTTCTGTTGTTTGGTGTATGTTATTCTGTTGTTCTGTGTATGTGTTTTCTGTTGTTTGGTGTATGTTATTCTGTTGTTTGGTGTATGTGTTTTCTGTTGTTTGGTGTATGGTTTTTCTGTTGTTTGGTGTATGTGTTTTCTGTTGTTTGGTGTATGTGTTTTCTGTTGTTCTGTGTATGTGTTTTCTGTTGTTTGGTGTATGTTATTCTGTTGTTTGGTGTATGTGTTTTCTGTTGTTTGGTATATGGTTTTTCTGTTGTTTGGTGTATGTGTTTTCTGTTGTTTGGTGTATGTTATTCTGTTGTTCTGTGTATGTGTTGTCTGTTGTTCTGTGTATGTGTTTTCTGTTGTTCTGTGTATGTGTTTTCTGTTGTTCTGTGTATGTTATTCTGTTGTTCTGTGTATGTGTTTTCTGTTGTTCTGTGTATGTGTTTTCTGTTGTTCTGTGTATGTTATTCTGTTGTTCTGTGTATGTGTTTTCTGTTGTTCTGTGTATGTTATTCTGTTGTTCTGTGTATGTGTTTCTGTTGTTCTGTGTATGTGTTTTCTGTTGTTTGGTGTATGTTATTCTGTTGTTCTGTGTATGTGTTTTCTGTTGTTTGGTGTATGTTATTCTGTTGTTCTGTGTATGTGTTTTCTGTTGTTCTGTGTATGTGTTTTCTGTTTGTTGTATGTTGTCCCACTGCTTAAGAGTAATTCTTCTTCGTGATGTTTGATGCTGCTTTGTCCTCCGTTCCCCTCCCCCCCCTCTCTTTCTCTCCTGTATGTTATGAACAGGTATATTATTGTTTTGAATAACCTCCTTGTATGTGTTGGAGTGTTGCCGGGACCTTTACCTAGAGCTAAGAATGGTAACATTGTAATCTGCCGGGTATGTCGTAAGAGTATACTAAAGAGGGTTGGCCATGTGGCTGGCTAACCCATCCTGTATGATGATGTAAGCACAAAAACATTAACATATTCTGACAGGTCAAACATCTCGGACTAGACATCTACGTGTTGAAATAACCTATGCTTTCCAGGGAGCCGAAAGGTTATGATTGATTGACGGATGTTTTTTAATCTTGTGTTTTTTCAACATTGATGATTAAATGATGTATTATATTGAGCTATGATGGATTTAACATTGCTTCATTTATACGTGTAAAGGTCGCTAAGAACTTATTCTGAACTCGTGTTGATCGTCAGTTTTAGCTGATTTATTTTGACAATCTGAGATCCAATATACTGTCTGTTCCAGTTCTTAGATATTTGCGGACCTCTACAGTGCTCAGAAATGCGAGGTTAGAAGAACACGTATGTGTGTGCCTCTATCTCTCTGTGTTTGTTGTTCCAGGGGTTTCCCCAGTGGACTGCTCACGATATAAACGAGATTAGAACCACTCCTTCACTGGAACATGACGTACTTGGCGAGTAATGGTGAAATTAAACTCTTCTAGAGTATCTCCAACCTTCTAGCATTGTGCATCCAGTGTTACATACAAACCAAACGTCTGAAGACTTTGACGACGGCTCCGTGATCTGAAAGAAAACTTGCAAAACTGGTTCAGCAATGAAAGAGTGAATAAATCATTTTCTTTCGTATAAGAAGAAGAACGTATGTGTATGTGTTAGTGGAGTGTGTGCTTGTGTGTGTGTGTGTGAGTGTGATTGTGTGTGAGTATATGTGTGTGCTTGAAGTATGTATGTGATTGAGTGTGTGTGTGTGAGCGTGTATAGGTGTGTGTATGATTGAGTGTGTGTGTGTGCATGATTGTCTGTGAGTATATGTGTTTGTGAGCCGAGGTAGGGCGATGGTTAGTGCACCGACTTTCCAGCTGAGCGACCAAAATAATCTGGGAAACTAAAGTCGACCGGCGTGGTATTGAACATATCGTCCCTAGTGGTCTGTTGGTCAGAAAAAAGGTGGACCAAACACCATATTCCCAAATGCTGCACTAGTGCGTTAGTGGAACCTTTACTATGTGTTTGTGTGAAAGTGTTGGCAAGAGTGTGTGTATAATTGTGTGAGTATGTGTGTATGAATGTTTGTTGAGTGACATAGGTGAGGGTGGGATAATCGTAGAACAGCTATGCTGACAAAGAAATACAAATAAGTTAATTAAAAACAAAACAAGCAAATGTGTAATGAAATGTCATGTGTCACACAACAGAAACAATCGAGTACACGTGTCACTTAACTTTGTATTAATCATACTATTCTATTAAGCGTAAGCCTCTCTTCATTCCTGGAAGACCTATAGGTTATCTCAGTCATTATTATCAGAAGGTGTGAATAACGAGTGGGTCAATAAGACGAGAGAGAATGACACTTGAAACTCCAGAAGCAAAAACATGAAACGCTTGGGTTCTGTATTCCACAAATTTCAAGTCTTCTCTGGTCTCAATGGAATGGGGACCAGCGGCTAGTTGTATTTGAGAAGGATGAAAAGCTCGGATGTCCTGTCCCCACACTGTGCACGTAAAATAACCACTGGCAGTTGAAAATCAATAAGAGTACGATGTTAACTGCTGTCCGAATAACATTCTGAAAATAATACACAACCTAGATACTCACAGACTGGGTAAGCAACAGGAAGTAATTATTGAAAAATACAAGGACTCCAATTATTCCAAGTGGACAATGGTGGTTCTGTACAGGGGTTGTGTACACACTCTTGAAATGTGTGGATAAGGTTTCTTCTGTAGACCGCTGATGTACACACTCCTGAAGGGTGTGGATAAGATTGCTTCTGTAGACCGCTGATGTACACACTCCTGAAGGGTGTGGATAAGATTGCTTATGTAGACCGCTGATGTACACACTCCTGAAGGGTGTGGATAAGGTTGCTTCTGTAGACCGCTGATGTACACACTCCTGAAGGGTGTGGATAAGGTTGCTTCTGTAGACCGCTGATGTACACACTCCTGACGGGTGTGGATAAGGTTGCTTCTGTAGACCGCTGATGTACACACTCCTGAAGGGTGTGGATAAGGTTGCTTCTGCAGATCGCTGAGGTACACACTCCTGAAGGGTGTGGATAGGATTGCTTCTGTAGACCGCTGATGTACACACTTCTGAACGGTTTGGATAAGGTTACTTCTCTAACCCCATGGTGTAGGCTCTCCTGAAGTGTGTGGATACGGTTGGTTCTGTATCCCGCGGATGTACAAACTCCTCCTTCCTTCTTCTTCTTCTTCTGCGTACACAGTCAGACAGTAACCATTATTTTCTCGAAAAAAGCGGCGGTCATCCTGAGACTCTCGCCACTACCATAGAGCTTGTCTTGCAGTTCCACTGGCAATGGCCACATCTGCTCTCTCTGATCCTCGTATGTCGGGCAGTTCTGCAGCAGATGTTCAGTGGTCATTTTACCAGTACCGCACGGGCATTCGTCGGTACACCCTATCTTCAATTTGTTGAAGAGGTGGTACCTCAGTCTGTTGTGGCCAGTGCGAAGTCTGAAGACAACGACCTGCTCTCTTCGGTTCAACTGGTAATAGGCATCGTTTTTGGTGTAACCAGTATGTTCGGTTTCCCATTTGGACATGTACCTGGCTTTGATAAGCCGTTTTGACTCTTCGTACGTCATTCTGGTATCTATTTGTGGTAGCCTTGCACCTTCTTTTGCCAGTCTGTCTGCTTCCTCGTTGCCTTGGATGTTGCAGTGTGACGGAACCCACTGTACCACTACCCTTTTTGGTGCGGACTGTTGGCACAGTTTGCAGAGTGCTGCTCTTAAGTCATTAAGCTCAGTGTTTTTCTGGCTTTTTAGCGCTGTGACTACTTCGAGAGCATCTGTCAGCAGGACTATATGGCTCTCATTTTCACTGTGTGTTACCATTTCTTCCACTGCCGCCCTCAGTGCCTCTGCCTCTGCTCTGAAATTGCTCGTGTACTTACTCCTCCTTCCTCCCAGTACCTCTTCACAATTAACCGACGTTCTATTAAGACATTCAATGTCACCTTTAGCCCCATTCAATGTCACCCTTAGCCACATTCAATGTCACTCTTAGCCACATTCAATGTCACTCTTAGCCACATTCAATGTCACTCTTAGCCACATTCAATGTCACTCTTAGCCACATTCAATGTCACCCTTAGCCACATTCAATGTCACTCTTAGCCACATTCAATGTCACCTTTAGCCACATTCAATGTCACCCTTAGCCACATTCAATGTCATCCTTAGCCACATTCAATGTCACCCTTAGCCACATTCAATGTCACCCTTAGCCACATTCAATGTCACTCTTAGCCACATTCAATGTCACCCTTAGCCACATTCAATGTCACCCTTAGCCACATTCAATGTCACCCTTAGCCACAATCAATGTCACCCTTAGCCACATTCAATGTCACTCTTAGCCACATTCAATGTCACTCTTAGCCACATTCAATGTCACCCTTAGCTACATTCAATGTCACCTTTAGCCACATTCAATGTCACCTTTAGCCACATTCAATGTCACCCTTAGCCACATTCAATGTCATCCTTAGCCACATTCAATGTCACCCTTAGCCACATTCAATGTCACCCTTAGCCACATTCAATGTCACTCTTAGCCACATTCAATGTCACCCTTAGCCACATTCAATATCACATTTAGCCCCATTCAAAGTCACTCTTTTCCACATTCAATGTTCCAACTATGAGTTTGTCACAATGAGCTATATCTCGCCTTTTCTCACATGAAGCCAAGCAAATATGAATCCTACATTCTGATGTGTGTAATAGACCTGCACTAAATCTATTGAAAATGTAATGTATTATATATCCTTTGCGTGCAAATTGAAGATAAATTAATAAAAACAAACCACGTTACGAGCAAAAATCAACATTAGCATCTAAGTACAACAATGATCACAAAATTCAATATAATCAGTACTTTTGTCAACGATAGCACCATCACCTTTTACCTATTTGTGGATGTAAATCAAGAACTTCTATGAAAGTCAGACAGCTATTACCAAATCTAACAATTATTCTCGTCTAGAACAGGCGTAAATACGTATAAAAAAATAACTATAAGACCGAGGAACGTATAATGGAACATGGTCACTAAACTAGCTAGGACATGCGGGAATCCTGTCAATCTCGAGAGACAATGGACTTCACGCTAGAGAGGGGTCAGTCACTTGTTGCCCTAGCATTCGCCGCAAACGTTTGTAGCAAGGGCAATCACGCCCTAATATTAAAAACACGATGCGAATAAGTAAGAAAATCATGTTTAAAAAAACACACTTTGCTATATTATTAAAAAATATTAATAAACTGATATATCTTCCTTATCAATGTGGACGGACTACATCAAGTTGTTGCAATGTTAAATTGATACATATTCACCAAAACACTGACTCAAGGCCAGGTGTCAGGTCGTGAGATGAATGCACGTTCAAGCTCCTAATGAAGAGGGGATATATCACAAGCCAAAGATAATCTTCAATTATGGCTTTTTTTAAATTTATAAATACGTGGGCGCTGGCCACATGATGAGGATATGCTTCAAAATGTCCAGGTTAGCGATTAATCACGAAAAACAAGACAAGACAGATCAATCTGGATAACAGTGATTACTGAGATACTGACAGATGTTGGCATGAATCTAATAACAACAAGTTTCCAGAGAGTTAAGATAATGTCTTTTGTTGTCGATAATATACATAATTAAGTGTGGGTCAGTTACTGTACCGAATCAGGAATGAAAAGAACCTACGTTACGACAACAAAGTCTTTCGTTAGGGACAAACATAAAAGAAAACACCTAACGAAACACAATGTATTTAACATGAACTTGATACCGAATATAATTTGATTGGGGCGGCAACTATTAACCGGTTTAGAAGTGTGGGAATCAAGGTATGCCAGATATTACACAGCTGGCAAAACACGCAGACAAAATATGCTTAATATAATCACACGAAAACACATGTGTTACAAAATGTATTCAAATGTATAAATACAAATTTGAATCCATATGTGCGACCATGTGTTAACGCACGAACACATACATACGATTGTACATATATATATATATATATATATATATATATATATATATATATATATAGCGAGATAGAGAGAGAGAGAGAGAGAGAGAGAGAGAGAGAGAGAGAGATACACACACATATTTGTACATACACATACATATACAATTAATAAAAACATCCATATGTAGACACCTATACAGGGAAAAAGAATACATAAATAAATATAACAAGATACGAATTAGAAAGAGAAGAGGGAGAGAATAGGAAACAAGAGACTGAGAGTGAAAGAGAAGCACGGAAACGGGGGCTTACGCATAGATATAGAACATTCAAATGGAATTTTTAAGGCATCCCAGGAGGAAGTTTAAACGATTCTTCAGCTCAAACTGCTGTCGATCATCGGAGGAACATGAGACGATGCCAGCCACCCTGATCGAATCAAGTCAAAAAAAAAAACAAAAAAAAAAAAAAATTAACAGGCGAAAAAATATAACACTATATAATAAATTCACTGCACAAGCAAGATATTATACATCAGCAAAAAGCAACTAACAACAAAATTGAAAAGAAATAAATTCGCCTTAAAAAAATTAAGCAACAAGATAAACTAAAATAATGAAAGACGCAAAGGGCTTCGTTGTCTACATAGTGTAGCAGATCCCACTGTTTGCTCTAGGGTTATTCTAGCTTAGAACATAATCACACTCATCCACAACATCATGACCACACACTGCAAATAATATAGCAGACAGCAGATGGCATATGTATTATATAATACTCATACCAGAAAAATGAGTAGTGAAATTACAAACACAATACAATACATATCATCTTAACTAAATATTCCTATATTAAAAATATGTTAATATAAATATAACTAAGGCGGAAATTTTAAGCATTAGCTCTTGATGGAATTCCCAACTATCAAAAAACCCAGTTCTATTGCCTACTCACATCACACATACATCTATTTAACTGCATCCTCAACACACCTTATCAAAAACTTCCTCACTCAAATCCTCTCAGGCGGGCGATCTGGACAATGTACCCTGCTTACAACATACGTTAAGATTATCTATTAATATAAAACTCACACACTTATTTGAGAGATTCTGTTCTATCACCAACATTCGTACAACAGTCTATCAATCGCTCCTCTATCTAAGTCGGTGAGTTAAACATACTATCTAAATTCAGTCTCTCTCTCTCTCTCGCTCTCATCTACTCTCCATCCAGCCTCTCTCATCCAGCCTCTCTTATCCAGCGTCCTTAGCTAAACTTTGTCACGAGTTATATACACTCAAGCAGAATCAGAGCTGAACAATGGATCTAGGGGGATGGCTCTATTCAGTCTTATTGGAACGAAATACTTTGCACACCTGTCACTCATCTATCGCAGCAAGCTCCGCTGCCAAAACGTCTGTCACTCATTCTCCCGCTACCCAAATCGGAACGCCAGTGGTCAACTCCTACGTCTTCTCATTCTTTGCCCCAACTCTGTTTTTCTTTGTTGAGATGGTGAGTGACCTTGACACGCATTCAGGTACCTTTAAACTTTAACATGTTCAGGTACCTTTGTTATCAGCAACCACATTACCCCTGTCCTAAACTCTCTTGCTCCAGCGGGAACTGTTACATTACCTCCCTAAACTACAGACCGAAACATGGATGGTCATTTTTTCCATCTGCCAAATGGTCACCATATTCGTCTCCACTATCCATAATGTAAACACCACTCCTGTTTACAGCTCCACTCAAATTGTACATGGATAAAAAAAAATGTTACATCATTTTTGTCTCCACTATCCATAATGTAAACACCACTCATGTTTACAACTTTTCTTACAGCGTACCTGCATAAAGAACATATCATTTGATTTTTACAAACGTTATGTAAAGCATACATAATCAATACAAGCAGAAAGAAAAACACTGTGGCTGGTCGTTTTTACAACACAAGCCCCCATTTTTAAATCGTTTTACGTCAAACATACCCAATTCTGTCCCTGCAGGACCTTTAGCTCATCAAAACTAAAAAAACACTTTAAGGAAGTCTCCTTACTCATTGAGGTCAACATACCTCGGCTTGTATCCCATGAAAACCTCTAAAGGGTACGACCCTTCATTGTTACACTAGAACAGTTCAGGTCAATTTTCTCAGGCGGCCTCATTACACGTCTCTGCTTACGACCCATGGCCGACGTCTACTTTCATACTAAGTCCTGTGATGCCACGAACATACGTGGGTTTTATCCTCAGACTTGTATCAGCGTCTCTCCTGACAGCTATTCCCTCTACAAAAATAAAACAGAAATTTTTTTTTTGTTTCCCACAAAAACGACTTTTGACAACATATGTCATAGTCAATATTACATAACAATTTGCACACTCAAATTATTCAGTTTCTGATCAACGTAGTCTTCTTTTCTCAGTCTTGAAAATAAGCTGTTTGTCCCAGCATGTTGTTCTGCAACTCGTGGTAACCTCTATTTGCGGAGGCCTATAGTCTGCATGACCTATACTTCTCTGCAGATCAGTACCTAGATAACTGTATCAATATATCTAATCATGTTTACACAATAGACAACAACAAAATAAAGACACCTGCAATGCAAACAATGTCGAAACCCAAAACCAAATGTCAAAATATTTGCTCGCATACTCATGATATCAATATTTCAGTAAGTAAGTATCACAATTTGATACTTGTCAGGACATATAATCAGATTTAATCCAACCAAACAACCAATTTAAACACAAATTCAAGTCATACCATTGTCAAAAAATCCAAACAAACAAATACAAATGTCAAAATATTTGCACACATAAACAAGACCATGCTATCAACCTTTCAGTCCTTAAGCATCAGTCCTTAATACTTATATCAGGACACATACTCATGTTTAAACAACTAAATAACAACCAGTTAAAAACAATGCAAGTCACACTATTGTTGAAACCCAAACCAAATACAAATTTTCTAAGTATTTGCACACATACATGCACGTGTGCTATCCACCATTCACTCCTGCTAGTGCCCCAAATATGAGCACCTGTTAATGCCCCTTTTCAGCAGATACTAAACTATGACTAAGTTCTAACTTAATCAGATGCAAACTACTACTAACTATGTCTGAGCCAAAACCCGAATCGTCCAGATGTCGAATTACGTAATGCTGTAACCCTAACTCGTCCAAGTGCAGTCTTTGTTACAGTTGGATAGCTCCGTTAACTGTTGGCGTCTTTGTCAGAGGGAACCAAAACTGAGTGTTGTGATCTAACTAATTCACTGCTTTTTCCATAAACTCCCCACATCAAATCCACCTGGTCTGCCGTGACCGAAACATCACGTTAAGATGTTACCCATGGTCGACGTCATATTACCTGGCACAATCCGTTACCCGGCGTCTCCTGTCCGTTCCGCTGGTCGAAAATGTCCTTTTGATCTTAGTCAGTCTTAGCTTCAGACTGACCGTCACGCTCCTCGTCTGGCGTGTACTTCAGACAGCGACTTCAAAGGAATTGTTAACACCTGGCCATTCCTCAATTTTTACCTTACCCCCTAATTATTCGATTCTCCGTTTCCCAAGGATAACGGTTGATTAAACAAATTTATGCAAATGCATACATTAACTCGAGTTTCCCATGATAGCCCTACATCTGTCACTACCATGTGTGTAAGTGTTACACGACTCTACCTAATTCCATTTCTGAATTGAGGTAATTTCTCCACGTTTTTGACTAGCACCATCAAGCCTACTATCAAACGTTCCTTAGCAGTAATGCTTACTTCAGACGGACTCTGCGCTCCATCGGATGTCTCTAATTGCTGGGCGGTTTCATTCTGTCAAACACCCATCACAGTTGTCTGATCTGATTGATCTACGGTTATTTGGCTCGTATCCACCGGTTCCCTGGTGGTGTTACTTACACTTACATCATCCGCTACATCAGTCTTCCGTCCATCTGTGTTCAATATTTCTGGGAAAGATGTTTCCCACTGTTCGTTTGACCTTTGGCTTATCTCGAACTGGGATCTTGTCATCTTTGCTTCGATAACTGGTTCACTGTCCTGGCTTGGGTTAACCTGTTTTTCCCTTTTCTTCGTTTCCCTTAGAAACGCTGTTCCTTTCTTCTTTGCTGTACGAGTGTTCTTGTACGGTTCGTCCATTTCGCATTCTAACTGTGCGTCATTTCCACTTCCTTCCTCGGTGGCCGAAGCATTTTCCCTTCCTTCGGTCGGTTCGACCACTTGTCTCGCATGTTTTAGGACCTGGCGTGGGTGGGTACGAAACCATAGCTTGCCCTGCCCCCATTTCTCCTTCTCTCCTTTCCTCTTCATCTGTTGAATCTCCGACTGTTCCCTTGCTCGATTGTTCGTCGACCTCAACTAATGTTCTACCAGGCTTGACCACAACTTCCTGGTAAATTGGCCCCTTTCATCTGGCCCGACCGTGTTACCTGACGTAACACTATTTTCCTGAATATTCGGGCTACGCTTTCCGATGCTGTTATATTTCATCTGGACGTCTAAGCGAACGTTTGTCTCGTTTGCATTGCGTAACCTGCCCTCCGTCCCTAACTTTTCTGGGTACACAAACCCGTGCGCATGGTCTCTTTTATAGCTTTTGCCCTGTCTCTTCATCTGTAAATTTGCAAATGGTCTCTCATTATGGACTAAAAATCTGCCGGATTCAAACTTCTGCTTAACCATTTTCCCACGCATTTGACTTGGCCTCTCTATCTGGGTCAAACTCCTCCCCTTTTCGTCACCTCTATTCAGCTGTCTACACACGTCCACCCTGAGATTTCCACCTCCATCCCTCCACGGATCGGAATGTGGAAGTTGGTCGAGCTTCCTACTCACTTTTCTACCACTCTGTCCTCTTCCAAAACACTGGGCCGTGTTTACTTCTGTGATTTGTTTATTTCTTCTCTTCTTCCTAGCTGGTTTGGGCGCTCTGTTTCCAAACTGTTGCAACAGCTGTCGCAGCTTCCATCTGAGATCTTGTTCCTGTCTTTCCAGCCGAACAACTCTGTTTGTTAGTTCTCTTAGCTGGTTTTGTAGTTGACTTTTGTCGTCGAACTTATCGCTCGTCATTTGGACTGTAGCTAGGGCCACGAAAGGCTTGTTTTTGACAAACAGTCCTCTTCTCCAGACAACATTCGTATTCCGAATTATATTTGGGCATCCAATAGACAAATTTCCAAAAGCTAGACAATGATAACATTGTTTAACATTGTTTAACCTCGACATGTTGAATAAACCAGACTTGCCCCCCCCCCCCCCCCCCCCCCAAAAAAAAAAAAATAATTTACAAGACTGTCAAATGATCCCTGTCCTAAACTCTCTTGCTCCAGCGGGAACTGTTTCAATAGATTTGATGGGAAAGGGAGAAAGTTAATTTAAATCAGGTCTGGTTACATAATCACAGCAAACTATAATATTAAGAGAGACATTTTTGCAAAATACTACTCCAAAGTCAGCAGAACAAATCACAGAAAACATAAATATAAAGCTATTAATAACAACACAAGAACACAATATAGATCTATCAAACAAACACTGCACTATTTGAGACTGAGTACATAATTCAAGAAAAAATAACGCTTCTACAAAAATTAAAAACAAGCAAGGCTCCAGTAACTGACAACATTACTAGTAAAATTGTAATAAACATCTGTCTGACAGAAACGTCTGTTCCCCTAAACTCTGACAAGATCAGCATCGTCCGAATGAGCACTCCCAAAAGTATGGCTTACTGAAATCATGAAGTCAATCCTGAAAGAAGAACAACTAACTGATGAACCAAAAACTAAAACCCAAACAACCCAGAAACTTTTTGAAATTACGGGAAACCGCACTCTGTACTAGTGGCTGTAGTCTGTAATTCTGGTTTGCAATCGAGCGTAACTAGTGCCATGTAGTCAAATGTTGTTTAATCTCATTTCGGTCTTTTGCCTTGCAGTGCAATATTGAGTAAAAGGTGTTACTCAGACCCACATCATTGTCAGACGTCCTAGTGGGTTTGTAAATTTGAAGGGCGATCGTAACGCCACTTTTCATGTCCATCTGTTATCAGACCTAGACACAACTTGCCCGGCCCATTTACACTTTCTTAACAAGGCAGTATCTTATGACTTCATCGAATGTGCCAGATTTCTGTGTTGAAAATTTGATTCTGTACCATGCCAGTCAATGTTTTTCGCTCCACTGCCATTTTAGAAATTCGAGGGTTCTCTGGATCTGTTTTTCGTAGTTTCAATCCCTTACAACAGTGCACGACGGCTGGAAAAACTATGCTGCTAAAGGTGTGAGCTCTTGCCTTGACGTTTCTCATCTGCTGAAGTACATATATTCATATATATTCAAATTCATATTATTGAAGCTGGACCATTCTGCTGACATCCTACGTGAAATCTCACGATCTATATTGAGGAAGTTTTTTCTTCTACCATTCAAATGTACACATTCCCGTTTTCGACATGTCCTAGCCGCAGTTCCATTTCTGGCCCAAAAGTGCCAGTATATATTGACTTTTCCTTCTATTCATTTTAAGGTCTTGCTTGTTTAGGTGAGCTCATTTAGGCCTTGCTGTTGCGCTCTGACGCTATCACTGAAGATGACTGTTATCAGCAAACTTAAAGTGAGGCGTGGGTGTAGTAGTGGGTGAGCATTGATATGTATAAGCCTTTATCTCTCTAATTTAGTTTTGTAAAGATTTTCCGTTGTGCCATTTGTGGAGAGTTGTGATAGGTTATTCGAAGCCAACTAACACCAAGTTATATTGGTATGTTGATTGGTCGGTAGAATTGGGTAATATTTGTTGAGGCGGTTCTCATTTAACACTTCTGTCAATTTAGCATACTTTTCCTCAATACTCTGACTGCAATGGGTATTTACATGTGAAGTTATGGCAGTGCTCTCGAGAATTTTTAATTGTCCACAAACACAAGACACAGAGGCCTATGTACTTATCGCGTCCTCTCCATTAACCAGTTGATTGTGTGAAGTGGTCGTTAGTTCAGTAGCCCGTCCAGAAGCCTGCGTGAACTCGTGGTTTATATTCATACAGTTACCTCTCTAGTCTGTCCACAACCACTCTTGCAAAATTATGGGATGGTAGTGTGACACATTTTTCTCTTTCCATTTTTGTTAATCAACATTGTTTTTGATGTTTCTGTTCGTCAGGAAATTGAATTTCATGAGGCATTTGTTGAATAGTTGAGCTAGATGTCGTGGTAATGTCTCCTCTCCTGCCTGACTAACCCCATGTAGTGATTCCATCCAGTCCTGGCGTTTTTCCAAGCTTTAAGTGTTTGATCACATATAGAATGCCATCTATTTTGATCCTCGGTATTGTCATATGTTCTCTATTGTGTGGCTTTTTATATATACATCATTTGATACGGACAGAAGAACCGGTGTAATATTTAATACACTCATACTTTATAATACTTACTACACTCATTCCCTCTTTACTTACTACACTCATTCTCTATAATACTTACTACACTCATTCCCTCTATACTTACTACACTCATTCCCTCTATACATACTACACTCATTCCCTCTATACTTACTACACTCATTCCCTCTATACTTACTACACTCATTCTCTATTTCCGCTCTATCCGTCATGGTCGTGTCTTCTTAATCCTTTACAGATTTCAATAGATGTTTCGACTGGTGAAGATCTTGTCTACATATGAATCCACTTCGCCCCTTGTCTCGGCTTCTTTGATCAGTTTTTTCGAATCTATGCTGCTCATAATCTACTTTGAGATCGCGTTTGATCTGCTTGTTCAGATCGAATTGTTCGTTCTAATTGAGCATGTCATTGTTTTTTACATTTCTCGATACCAGAAGTCTTTTAGTGCCACCACTAATCCGACTGCATTTTTATTGAGTTTAGGATATTTAACACTGTGATGCCATTTTTCAGTCAACTGTCACAGGTCACAGGTAGGAGAACATGCACACTGCCAAACACGATGGCAAATTTGTTCTATTTGTCATCCGAGCAGCATGAATTATTATAGGACCTTGATTCACCTTTTGTGAGTGTTCATAAATGGTCTGTTGTTGCGGTCTATATTTAGCCAATGCAGTATTTCTACGTTCGTAACATAAGTGAATTAGTTTTATAGTTTGTGGAATGCAAGGTCTACCTTTTTCCTTCAGGCTTTCTGAAGTAGGTATTCCTGACACACAGTTTTTGCATTTCAGCAAAGACAGTTAAGTTATCTCCTGTTAGATTTCTTGTGTCATTAAACAATTCTTATGGTAAAAATATTCACATTGGTTGTTTATGTCCAACTCTCACATGAAAGTCTTCTATGATAATTTGTCTGTATGCCGTTTGCCGTAGCTGTTGTCCTGACTTTTCATAGAAGATATCAATATCGTTATCAACATATCATATATTTGGTATTAGTAGGGCAGTCCTGGAGCTAACAATCTGAACTAATTAGTAGGGCAGTCCTGGAGCTAACAATCTGAACTAATTAGTAGGGCAGTCCTGGAGCTAACAATCTGAACTAATTAGTAGGGCAGTCCTGGAGCTTACAATCTGAACTGACTGAACATTTGATTCGTGGAGACTGGGCACATTAAAGCCAAATTCACAAATGTGTCTCTGACCTTCCCAAGCACCAACATGAATTTCGTCCCCAAAATCAAGGCCATTTGAGGTGCGTTTAGGCCGGAACACAGATTGTATGAGTGCACTGGTACCTTAATTCAGAGATATAAGGCCTTCCATTAGTTAGTGTGTATCGATAGTCAAAATCCGCTATTTAGAAGGCTAGATATTTCCTAAATTTGTTCCAGTATGTCTTGTCTGAATCGTCCTTTATTTCTACGATCCGCGCATTCTCTTTAGACTGACTTCCATTTCTTTGTTTGGCTATTTATATTATATTAATCGGTTATATTAGTTCGGATTACTAAACCCGTGGAAGATATAATTCATGAGTTTTCAGTCCATAGATTGTCCTGTTGTCTGGACAGGTACTGGTAGGGGGAGCCCAACCTTCTTATGACGAACAAAAACCCCAGCAGCAAACCTGACTCGTGGCGGTCATGTGACAGTAGACATTAAGTGTCGCCATAGCGTGACGTTAAGAATAACAAAAGATAGTCCTAAAAATAAATTCAGGCTATCTCATGAAATACATTAAATACTTGAAAAGCTGATATGCAAACCTACAGGTTATGCCTGCTGCATTTAGCGAAGCGTTAGGATATACATGATAGGCTGAGCTATCCTAAAAGGTTTTTAAGAATTAGAGAAGAACGTCTCTTTTGTATAAAACAGATGTGAAGTAAATTAGAAATTGAAATAATCATTTTTGCTAAAGCGTAGTGACATGTCTGATTGTATCCATGGTCAAGCCTATCAAGGCGTAGGAATTAGATCATAAGGGTGGTTTTTGTCTCTCACAGTCAACTACTCACAAATTAACCCGGCCTTACCTGACTGGATTTCTATTTTTAGAACAGGGGAAAACACTGACACTTTGATGATTCAAAAAGGGTTCCATGAGAAATTGAAATTAGTGTAGCATGTGTGTTGGATTATATTATTTCTACTAGATAACCTGAGATTTCTGGGAAGGAGAGAGGAGTACATACGTCACGTGCAAGCTGGCATTAACCTAAACAATACCGATGCCATTGTTCGAAAACCGCTAGCGCAATCGGCATTTATAAGCAATTGCAAAATGGAGGTGCGCTTGCATACTTCAACAACAAATAATATCTATTTTTAAAAACATCTGTTATGTTTTTAAAATTCTGCCTCCACTTATCTGTATGTTTAGTAAATTTGATGGCTGGCTGTTGAATTTTAACAAAAAAATGAGCAATTTGACCAATACCATTACTGGCATTACCTTGTCAGGTGTTTACCATTTTTGTTTTTCCTTTACAGTGGCCATAAATAACTTATTTATACCACTTAAAATAACCGTTTATATGTACAGCAGTTGTATTTTGTAAATTAGCATTCATTTATCTGTAGGTGTTGTAAATTCGATGGATGGCTGTTGGGTTCGAGGAAAAAATAAGCAATTTTACCAATGCTTAGATGTTCAATATATCACCCACTCAATGTACATTTCGGTCACATCGTTTCTAATGCACACGTTTATATTTTTATCTATAACCCTTTTTGCGGATTTTTAGCTAAATTAATTCTCTAATAAATTCGTAACTTTTTATATCATTGAATTACATTTTTCTAGGGCTATCTGACAGTTTTATTTGTAATGCTTTAGTGTCAGTTTGAAAGTGATGTTATTGAATAGTTTATTCTAAGCTCTCATAGTGTGTTTAAAATGCTATTTAAGTGCAGCTTTGTTTAGTTTTTGTGATTTTGATTTCAATTTTATTATGTTAATGAGTTGCGTGATGCGTAAAATTTTCCATTTTAATTTCAGTAATGTTTTAGCATTTAGTGAAAATAACGTTACAAAAATGGGAAACGCTTTAGGAATCAGCAATGATTCTTTCGATTCAGGTGACTTTTTGTTACAAAATTATATTGATGCTTTTTCTTTTGAACAAAAAGTGCACATGAAAGGAAAAACAGCATTCAAAATTTACGCAATTTAAAAATTCTTATCCTGACAGTCAATTTCAAAAACTTGAAAACACATTCCTTAAGGTGTTTAACTTTATAACACTACACAATGAACTTGTAAATATTTACAGCTCAGAAAACAATGCCAAATCTGCATGGCAGTAATAGGTTCCATTGTAGATAACAACCTCCAAACAGTGTATGAAAAGACTGGCAAGTTGCTGCAACTGATTCTCGGTATTCTAATGAGCTCAGCTTCTACAGAACGTTCAATGAGTATATTGAAGAGAATTGAATAGATCTGCGTAATTCTATGACCAAAAATAGACTATTCAATCTGGCTACTATTTCAATAAAGAAGGAACGTTCTTATAAGTGTGCTCACAATCACATGTTAAAGGAGAGAATGATACATACTTTTTCAGAAATGAAACAACGACGATTAGAACTGATTTACAAGAAAACGTAGACAACTGTGTAGAAGTACGTCGACGGCATGAGTTTCAACTACCTCATTCAGTACAAACAGGAGGTACTTTTCAAAATTTTTTCGACATTGTTAAGTGTGCCTCGTTATGTTCATGACTCAGCTAACCCTAAAATATTCATCACACTTCGATACTGTCCTTCTGTCAGCTAGCCGAAAGCTATCCCTAGTGGGTTCTTTGTTTTGCAATGTTTATTCCTGCGGGTTAGTAGACGGGAGCAAGTAGATATCGCTTTTGCTATGAAATGCATTACTTTTTGGAATTGTGTCTAGACATCGGCTAACTGCATACTCTTTTCGATTTTCAACTTCTAAGAGTTCCTTCACTTGCACAGTGTACACGAGATCTCCGTTTTATGTCGCCAATCTCCAATATGACTAAACGATGGTTTCGCCTTCCTTGAGACCAGGGACTCTAGAAACATGTGGGATTAGAAACCAAACGGTTTCGCACCTTAGGTTCTTCAGAGGCAAGCTCCTTTTCCTGTCAGCTTGACCATTACATTAATCCGAGGAGATGTATCTAACAAGCAGAAGCATCAATGGAATGCATAAACAGAAGCTGAGCAACAGAGGATCGAAAAGCAAAGTCGTAATCATTTCGGCAATCTATGAAAAGACTTGAAAAATATCGGGACAGTCGGTGGCAGCCATTTTTTATTTCGACAATTATGACTGGTTGCTGAAAAAAAAAACAATTCACGACTGCCACGTAGGCGTAAAAAAATCTAGACAACTGATAAAGAACTTCAAAAATTTTGACCAGACAATTTTAGGTGGTTTAAAAAATGACAAAAACACCACCAATATTCACTGACCTGCTGAAAACATTTGTCAAACTATAAAGAGTTTTTAATAAAATAACAACAATGAGCATAAATTGAAAAATACTTCTTTCAATTCATCATCATCATGTAGCATGTCTTTTGCAGACCATCGCTCTAACAACAGTCGATCTGTAAGACTCGAGATCCGCAGTCAGAACGCCCCCCACCTCCCCCGGCTTGCATAACTTTCTTAATTTGTTCCCCCCACTTGGATCACAATTTTGTCTTTTCCGTATTTGGCCGCCACGGGCTTATACGGCTCTTTTCCACTCACTTCTTACGCTCTCCTGGCCACCTTTTCTTACCGTTGTCCGTTATTTAAAGTCAAGTCTTCGAGGTGATAAATCTCGATGTTAGACACTATATCAGATAAGTAGACCATTCTCCTTGTTAGTTCAGCATTGTTGCTATTTTTGGTCCCTGGTGAATGCATATTGGTTGTAACTTAAGTTTCGTTTATGTTCTCGTCTCGGTGCTGTATCTGACCATATCAATTTTAAAAAATTGATTAAATTTGATTCTAATCAACTGTAAACATTTTTTTCTCATTTTTTTTCTCACATAAAATGTATATACATGATGAGCATGAAAAAAAAGTTAATACAATTTCATCATAAAATTGTTATTAGTTGATTTAATGAAATGACACGTCGAACAGTTCTAGTTATTCCCAATTTGTAAACTGCCTACGTTTGCGTTTTTAAAAAATGACATGATCATTAGATCCGTCTACTCCGAAATGACGTTCACTCCAGAAGAAAGACATTCCATACTTATTTCAACCTAAGACTCTTGCTTTTATACCTGCAACACTTAGGCTACCTAACAGTCCCGATCTAAATCCTATTGACTTTGCAGTATGTGGCCTAATGATTCAGAAAGTGTAGCACTTGAAGATATGAGATGTTACTGAGAAGCATGAACGTTTGGATGCTTGGAAAAAACTTCATGAAACCGCAATCGCCCGATGGAGCAAGCTTCTGAAGACTTGTGTTTCAGCAAAAGGATAATTTATTAACCACAAAATGAAATAGCCAACATGTTTACTGACTTATTTTGTACATTCAAAGGGATTTTCATGATATTTTTCCAACTAATAATCATTTCAGGAAGAATTTGTATTCACTCATTTGTTTATGTTGACAAGTGTTAACAAAAATAAAGTTTAACGATAAGAACAAACTGCGGCATCCAGAGATTTTGAACATTATTGTCGTTACTGGCAGCTATCTGATGCCCAACACAGACTCCAGGCATGGCAAATTATGGTGTTTATTGCCCGATTGGTTCCTAAGGACACAGCTGGTATTTTCACGTCTGTTCAGTGCTTTGTTTACACTTGCTAACATTATTAGTCCAGTTAAATATTGTCAAATCTCAAGAGAAATGATAAAACGTGTACCGGATATAGTACCAATCAATGGAGAGACTTGATTATTATCAACGGTGATTTCATATTTAGGCGGTATAATTGTCTGACGTACTCGTATGATCTTCCTTTCTAATCTCAACTAATTTACAAGCTGCAGGTAGAACTTTTTCCGGCGCATTTCTAACTAAACTGTAACGGAATGTTTGGAAACTGACATCAGAAAACGATAGACTTTTGTGCCTATGGTTTCTGATCTCCAGATATCACATTTAAGCGGGACTATGCACGTTTACGTTATTCGGTTCCACAAAAACCTATGGAGCCTGGAGAATATATATTAGTTTTAACAAATTTATTGCTACACTAAAGTAATTTTGATCATATAAATATAGACTTGGAACATACATCAAGTGTCTATAAAATCACAAACATCTGCTATGTTGAAATGATGTCCGTGTACGTGGCAATACCTTCAAAAAGAAAGGGTTTTACAGGAGATTGGAACAGGTGAGATTGTTATACTCTATAAACAGAACCGTCTAGGCAGAAGTGGAATTTCTATTTTCCAGACAAAAATGGAATCCTTTTTTTCATTCAGGAGTGTATTCATATTTTCCGATCTGGTGTGTATTCCTATTTCCCAGACATGAGTCTGAATACTGTATGTAGACATGACCAACTCTCATGTACTTAAAGGTTACACTTCGAGGGTCATCAACGTTGTTGATGTATGCGTCCTGCTAACAAAATGATGAGCTATTGTCTGAGCAGATTACTATTAATAAATTTGTCGGTAGCCGCATCCCAGCTGATTAGTAGATTACTTGTTAGCAAAAAATGGCTTTGTAAGTAAACCCTGAAGAAAAATTTGCATTTTGTGCTATCCCAAGACATCTCGACTACGTCTTGCCACTGAACCATTGTAGCTAGGACAAGAGAGTGAGATTGACGACAGCGCATACTTACTCACTTATTTATATACTCACACAATTTATAAATGTAAAGTTGTTTAAGCGCAAATGACAGAGTCAAACCTAACAAAAGAAACGTGCAATCTTCGTGCCATTTGTAAAACATATGGTCCCACATGACTTCATTTTCTGACGTTACTGCAATCTTCACATGTGATAAGCAAACATTATTATAGAAAAGAAATTACCACTGCAAACCACAATGAGCCCAGCAACCCAGTAGGAAATGGGTCCAATCTAAGCGAGGACAGGAAGGAAAACTAAACTAACTACTGCCTAGGAAATTGATGTTAACAAAGAGCCTATGGACCTAACATGAAAATATGCAGTACGTGAGACTACAGAACCGATATTGTAGAATGAGAAAAAACCAACCAAATCGCTGGTTCAAGATGGAAACTAATTTACTAATAACAACTAAAGTGCCCATTATAAGTATCTACAACACTCGCCGAGAAGAAATAATCTCTTACAAGTATGGAGTCATCATGACCATGAAGTAAGTCTTTCGTAGAATGTCGCTCTCATGACAGTCCGTCTGAAAGAAAATTGTTCCATAGTCTAATCTCCAGCCTCCGTCAAAGTCCGCCCAGTCATTCCTTGATGATATCTTGGTGCTATCGTCTTCTCGGTCTACCCCTTCCTGTTTTGCCCAGTTTCATATCTTCATCACTGTACTCTCAAAACCGTTGTGTCACTTCATGTGACCAACGTTTTTCAAAGTTCTGGCCATGATGAAATTGATAAACCAGTTCTCTTCTATGTTCAACTATTGCCGAATGTCTATATTTTTCCTTCTCTCAGTCCAGGGTATTCTGATGATCTTTCTGTAACATTTTGACTCGAAGGACTCGATACTATTTCCAGATGTTTTGGTAACCGTCCGTGCTTCACAGCCATATGCTGTCAGGAAAAAGACACAGGCTCTCAAGACGTTTTCTTTTATAAATTTTCTGGTAAGCATGGACACAAAAATGTGTTTACTTGAGAGAAATTCAAACCAAATAAGAGCATTACTTTTTGGAAGTACAAAGACAAGAGAAACCAGCATACGACTAATACGATGGCTACCTTAAAAACAATAATCAGCTACCCTAACACCAAAATACATGTAAGAATTACTGAGGATCAGGTCTAAATAAGATGATGGAAAAAGACCAAAAATAGTTAATGTTAGTTAAGTAAAAGTCGATCAATTAAAAGATAGTATTTCTACATGTAACTTCATGTATTAAAAGATTCCTTCTATTTTTCTGACGTCTATATATTGTAAATACATTTATGTTTTCTGCAGAAAATTTGAAATATTTGTCTTCAACATATATTTCAATCAATCAATGAAACAAACAAGCAGTCAATCAATCAACCAAACAGTTGTCAGCTCTACATGAAGCATAGATCTTCAACAATTACATACCAACATCAAATGTTGACCTGGCTCTATCTATTGATGTTTCTGAGAATTAAAGTTTGTACAAGACGGGAGTAACCAGGCTTATACTCAACCTTCCATGGTCACCTCTTACAGTATGCCTGGCAGGTTACAGTGTTAATATTCTTTATTGAACTTTCGAGCTAATTAAGACTGCTAGCATATTAGTCAAAAGTAATGGCTGTCGGCCACTTAGTAATTTATTTTAAAGGTATTGATGTTATAGACTTCTTGCTTTGATCATGATTCCAATTAGCAGTTGACCTTAACCTTGGTTTATAATGTCTATGCACTAGACCTCAATTCAATTTACTTTTCAGATTAAAATTAATTCTTTATGTTATATGTTAATTTTTTCCGTTAAATGAAGTCATGAATAAATAACCAATGTTGGAATCGAATTTCCTTCATATGCATAATAGAAATGAGGTTCGCCATAGTCTTCTTGAACTCCAATTTTAAGATAGAATATTGATTACAGTTGTCATTACCAAAGCTTCTCAGTTACGTCAGAGCTCACTAAAATAGTTTTACACGTCAAGTTTAGTCTGGATGGTTGAAAATAGACATTTCTGAAATGAGTAGTGATATCAATGTTCGTTATACGACATTTATTTCTTTGCATAACCCACGTGTGGCTACAGTACACTTGATATGGTTTTGTAGTGGTATAAATGGATGTTATACTCCATCCAGTTCTTAGCATGACCCCTACATGGCTATATTATACTTTATAAACCTATTTTGATTCGGTCCAGTTGATAACCGCCTGCATAGAAAGGGAAGTGCAAGCAAGAAAACTGTTACAGTACTCATTATTTGAAGTTCGGTGTCACACCCGATCCTCAGTGTGAACAGTCACCATTCTGTCTTTTGTATGAACGGTCACCATTCTGTCTACTGTAAGAACGGTCACCATTCTGTCTTTTGTGAGAACGGTCACCATTCTGTCTACTGTATGAACGGTCACCATTCTGTCTTTTGTGAGAACGGTCTCCATTCTGTCTACTGTAAGAACGGTCACCATTCTGTCTTTTGTGAGAACGGTCACCATTCTGTCTACTGTATGAACGGTCACCATTCTGTCTTTTGTGAGAACGGTCACCATTCTGTCTACTGTGAGAACGGTCACCATTCTGTCTTTTGTATGAACGGTCACCATTCTGTCTACTGTAAGAACGGTCACCATTCTGTCTTTTGTATGAACGGTCACCATTCTGTCTACTGTATAAACGGTCACCATTCTGTCTTTTGTATGAACGTTCACCATTCTGTCTTTTGTATGAACGGTCACCATTCTGTCTTTTGTGAGAACGGTCACCATTCTGTCTACTGTGAGAACGGTCACCATATTGTCTTTTGTATGAACGTTCACCATTCTGTCTTTTGTATGAACTGTCACCCTTCTGTCTTTTGTATGAACGTTCACCATTCTGTCTTTTGTATGAACGGTCACAATTTTCCCTTTTGTGTGAAGGGTCACCATTTTGTCCATAATAAGAACGGTCACCATTCAGTCTATAATGAGAACGGTCACATTTCTATTTACTGTGATAAGGGTCACCATTCTGTCTACTGTGAGAACGGTCACCATTCTGTCTACTGTGAGAACGGTCACCATTCTGTCTACTGTGAGAACGGTCACCATTATGTCTACTGTGAGAACGGTCACCATATTATCTATTGTGTGAACGGTCACCATGTCTACTGTGCGCATATTATTTGACTTATAATCCAATTTAAATGTCATCTATAAGAGCATTTGAAGGCTAAACATAGCGCATATGTAAACTAGAATATGAACCAATTTTAGTTTCTGAAGGATATAGATTCTTATATAAAATATATATTTTCCATTTAGGATAACTCAACAAATACTAGTGGACTTAATTGTTGTGACCATTCAGTACCAAGAAGAAATCTCAGACATGCAAAATGAGTCTATTCAATATTTATTCAACATGAAAGGAACGATGGCTTGACTTTGTCACGAGACAGAAACGAAACAGCCACATTCACATAGTTTTGTCAGAGAATCACTGTTGTCGTTTCCGCCGTGATATTTTGATGAATGTGGCCTTAGTGATGTAAATAATTTGTTAGAGAAAAAATGAAATCGTCTGGATATCACAAGCCGTGGGGGATTTGAGATTGAAATTGACTACATTAGTACTTCAATAACAAACTCTTTGCAGTAGACATCAAGCTTATGGATTTCATTCACTTTGATTTGATGTTTCCGAGTTTAGTTCCAGTTGGGTCTTGTAATATACAAAATGCAGTTCCAATTAGGTTTTATAATGAACAATACGCAGTTCCATTTAGGTTTGATAATATACAAAAGGCAATTTATAAATGTAAATGCAATGAAGAAAGACAAATTGAAAACAGTTGTACCTATTTAAATCGTGTTGCCCAGTGATGAAACGCACGGTGAATGAACCCGTCGTGTTCAGTTTGGCAGACGCATTATTATTTATTGGTATGATCGCTTCTCCACGTGCCAAAAGTATTGGCAACCTACCATACAATGCATGCCAAGAAACTTAAAGCATAATAGTATGGCGGCTGTAGGAGTGACATTCTGCAAAGAATATCCTACTTACTTTACATCTATTTCTGTTTGATATAAAGTACATATTTGTATTATAATTTTATTTTAGTATAGTTGACTATTATGTTAGAAGGGGGCATCATAATCGTTGAGGTTGGGGCATGATTCAAAATTGGTTCAGAGACACTAAGAGGATATATGAGCATCACATCTCTCCATTTTATAAACCATCTGTCGCCACCAAAAGCTGCTCACCGTTATCCAAAGTGGGAGCCAGTTTTACCTGAGACTGTGTTGTGAAACTTTCCACAATCTAGTAGAACAAATATAAATAAGATACACATCATTTTTTACTCTCGAATTTTTCCAAATTCTGGCACACTAAAAAATTGACACCTCCAAAACACCTTTTCTGGTTAACTCATTAATCTATGTAAGTCCTGAATTCCACGAGTTGCCTACTTCTAAACTTGTTAAGTTTATGAAAGACAATAATTTAGAAATTGTAAGTGTACAAATCAAGTGAACTTATTTGTAACTTTTGCAAGTACTACAAGCTCTGTGAGCGCTCATTTTCTGATTTGAAGCAGATACACATATATTGTAGACGCAATCAAAGTCAAGATTACAAGAGTCTTCTTCTTCTTCTTTGCGTTCGGTTTCGTATGCTCGTTTTATGCCACCAGATGGGCTTCCTCCATGGAGTGACACGTCAGTTTCAGGTCCTCAATGGTTCCCCACAGTTTGTCTTGTATGTTTTTTTCCTCGGGCCAGGTCTTTTCACGGGAGTCTTTGTGCACTGGACATGTTTGCAGGATGTGTTCTGAGTCTGGGGTCCTCTCTGACATGTGCATTGTGCAGTCTGTGATGCTTTCATTTTATGCATGTCTGTATTTAGTCTGCAATGACCTGTTCTGAGGCGGAAAATTGTGGTATACTGTTTCCCATTCAGTCTATTGATTGAGTCCTGTGAGTATTTACTGTTTGTTCTCTCTATCCACTGTTTTTTATGTTTCTTTTGCACGTGTGCCTTGACTTCTGGCAGGGACACTGGGTGGGTGAATTGTTCTCTTTGTCTTCCCTCCCTGGCCGGTCTGTCCGCCCATTCATTCCCAGGTATGCCGCAGTGAGCTGGAATCCACTGGAGGGTGATTTTACTGTGGTCTGAGAGTTTATTTAGCTGGTATATCAGTTCCTTTCCCATACTATTTTCGTGGTTCTCTTTGTGTGGCCTGCAAAATGTCCATGCAGTCACACAAAAACACTATTCTGTTTTTCTGCAAGAGTCTAATTTATATAGAAATCGCCATATTTTACTATGCTATGGTTGTCTGCATAAGATCTAACTGTTAATTTTGCGTTCGTCGTAACTACATTTATTGTGAATCATTGTATTAGATGACATTTCATTATATTATATGTCTGAGCGACCCTGTCTGTCGTCTCATGCCTGCTGGATGTGCTAATTAGGTCACCTGTTTACGGAAAAGTCTTCGGGAGTAAACCCTGATGAAAAATCTGCATCCTGTGCTACCTCTAGTTGCCTTTTTCAAACCGTACGGAAAGTCGACCACACGAGAACATTCACTGCCTCAACAACACGGAGCAAGTGATCATGCTTCATACGAGAACGGGACATAACCGATTGCATAGCGATAACACAGGCTAAAATTGACTCCATTGCCCATGTGTACATGCAGCCAGCTGAACATATCCTGCAAGGCTGTTTGTTATATGCTTAGCCAATTGCGTACTGAGCACTGGCCCACGGAGACAAATCTCAACACAAAACTGTTTGGAAACGTTGAGGAACCCTCCACTACAGTAACATTTATTAAGAGAACTTGACTTCCCGTATAGACGTGATTAAAACAAACGTGGGGATCGATAAGAAGAAGAAGAAGTAGACTGTCTTGCCACTGGATTAAGATAGCATGGGACGATTGAATGGGCTTGATGCAGCGCAACTCTTTTCTACTTTAATCTATTCAATCGAAACCTAGAGCATCGGACAAACATCTGCAAGAAGATGAACGCTTTTTATCTTCGGTTCCTGGAAAGTACGCAGCCTACTGGACGGTGTCAGGACCAATAGGCCGGAACGAAGGACAACACTTATAGCCAGAGTGCTTCCTTGCTTCTGGATGGACGTGACTGCCCTTAGTGAGACCCGATTACCCAACGAGGATCAGTTTATAGAGACTGGGAGGGAGTGTGTGGTTGGTTACATCTTATTCTGGAGTGGCTGTGCCAGCACAGAACGACGTTAGTCTGGTGTTGGATTCACTGTCAGATCTCACCTCGTCATAGAGCTTGCTGTGCGCCCCAAGGGTGTCAAGGATAGGCTAACGTCTCTTCTCGCTCTCATTGGGTTGGGAACGATGTGCAACCTTTATCAGTGCATATGGCCCGATAATAATCAACCTTGAGATGATAAAGGAATAAATCTATGAGAATCTCCACCTTCTCATTCTGTCCGTTCCCCAGTCCGACAAGCTCGTAATCCAATGATAGAGTCGGCTCTCAACATCATTCCTGGGATGGAGTGTGGGTGGGTGGGGGCGCTTTGGGAGTCGGGTGAAGTGGGGGAGGGGGTGAGAGGTGGGTGGTAGAAGGGGAAATACTTGGGACACATGGCATAAGAAAGTACAACGATAATGGCCCATTATTACTGAACTTCTGTGACATTCATCACCTGTTCTTCAATGACGCCGTGTTTCGTCTGCTAACCCGATAAAAACGTAAATACACCCTCAATCTACACAGTGGCATCTCATCATCTATGTTATCACTCGACGGAGGGTGCAGGAAGGTCAAGGGTCATGTGTGGGCTGAGTGTTGGCCAGACCACAGATTCATTGTATCTAAACTCAATATTTTTGTGGAACCTACGCGTCGTCATCGGGGACTGAAGCATGCGAATAGGTACACGATCTCCAAGTTACAAAAGCAGGCATATGTAAATAACTTTGTCGCGCATTTGAATGGTAACTATACGAGAGAGCAGCACCCATTGAGGACATTGTAAGATAAACGGGTTTATATCAGGGATATGTTTCAGGCATATGTCTTCTAGGAGAAATGACTGATTCGAAGAAAACGACGCAACTTTAAAGATCCTACTGAATGAAAACTGCTTTTTTGGACTGTTCCAAAGCGACCCGTTCTACCCACCCCCCCCACCCCCCCCCCCAAAAAAAAAGACGGGTTTCCACAACATACGTACTGTTGTATAAAGCTGGCTCAGGTCCATGCAGGATGCCTGGTTTCATGACAAAGCGGTCGCGATTCAAGCGTATGCTGATGCCAATTACTTGAGGATGTGTTATTGTGCCATGAAAAAAACTGCTTCTCTTCAACGGTAAAAAGACTCGGCACCTGGAATGTTAGAACCATGTGGGAGGAGGGGAAGACAGGGCAGATTTCGACAGAGAGGGAGCGATATGACATTAGTATCCTTGTCCTGAGTGAGACTAGATAGACTCAGTCAGGAAAGGTACTATTGGCAAAAGGAGAGACCCTGGTATACTCAGAACACGAGGAAGAGGAAAACACACCACACACAGAGGAAGGGGCCCTAATGCTCTCAACGCAGGACCAAAGAGCGCCCATAGAGTGAAGAGCAGCCGGATGACGACTCTTGATGGCTACATTTAGAGCAAAGAACAGGAAGGTTAAACTAAATATATCAGGTACCTCTGCGTTAAGAAGTTAGTGACTTCACCACTTTGTGATGTACCCATTAAGTGACGTTAATAACTCATGTGGGATTATGTTCATATTTTGAACGTCTCATTCCAGCTGTTTCTAAGAAATCTCTTCTCTCATGTCGTTGACAGACGTAACTTTCCCTTAAACTGTCTTTTTGTGCACAGGGATAACTTAATCGCCACTTTCTGCTGGCTCTAGTCGTGATCACGATTTGAGCATTACTGATCGAGGTCCATGCTTTCTCTGAAACATTACTTATTATTAGTAAATTATTTGTAATATTTCAGTATTAGTATGAATGGTTTCCACTCTACTAGTTGATTGATGCATTGAATATGTATGATTAAGGGTATCTCATTTCATAACAGTACTTGCCAAACTACATGACCAAGTGCATGACCAAGTCCATGACCAAGTATCTTACCCAGTATTTGACCAAGTACCTGATCATTACCTGATCATAAACTTGACAAAGTATAAGTGCCTGACCAGTACTTGTTAAGTACCTCATCAAGTACCTGACAAAGTACGTGACCAAGTAGAAGACAAAGCATCTGACGAAGTACCTAACCAAGTTAATAACGAAGCGCCTGACAAAGTTCACAAGACAGCAGCTGACCAAGTCCTGACCAAGTACATGACTAAGTAGACATTCATTCCCCATTTTACAAGTAGTAATTGCACACCCCGGCAGAGTGGTTTGAGCGCATGTTTCCCGGAGAAGCGTGGTTCAGTTCGTGAACCGGTAGTGGGACGCTAAATCAGGCACCGACATTAACTGCAAAAACATGTGTATGTAAGTGCACTAAACAACAAAAGGGAAAGTGTAGCAATCAACAACGGATCTGCAGGTGCAGGATGAGCCTTGATGACAGAATGATGTGACTTATTAGATGTGACCTACTTAGAATCCCAAATCTTGAATGTGTATGTTATATATATATATATATATATATATATATATATATATATATATATATATATATATATATATATATATATATATACAAGGCAGCTTAAATAGTCGACTCGTGTTTGAAAGATGATATTATGGAGAATATATATTTAAAAATTGGTAGTGACCTTGACAAAATGACATGGCAGACGTGACCTTGACATATACTTTCGATCAGAAGTTACAGAATTTTGTTTGTGTGTTATGCTCGTTGCATCGTCGGAGTTGAAGATGTTCTTGATTGAACAACGTTCAAATGTCAAATTCTGTGTTTTACTTGAGAAGTCACCCTCAGAGACAAAAAAAATGCTTTATAAAGCATATGGTAATACCGCAATGAAGAAATCGAAAGTATTTGAGTGGAACAAGCGTTTCTGTGAAGGTCGTGTTAGTGTCGATGATGATGCACGTAGTGGACGACCGTCAACCTCGATCAACAATGAAAACATTTAGCCTGTTCGGAACGTCGTGTGGGCTGACAGAAGACTTAGTGTCGAGAAAATAGTCTCAGAAGTTGGAATATCAGTTGGAAGGTATCAGTTATCAGAAAAAAACTACCAGAAAAATGGCGAACAAACAGTTGGATTTTGCTGCATGACAATGCGCCAGCACATTGATTACTACTGGTGAAGCAGTACCACGCAAAGCATAATGTGATCACCTTGGAACATCCTTCGTATTCTCCCGACATGACACCGGTTGAATTTTTCTTGTTACCTTGACTGAAATCGGCACTGAAAGGACAGCGATTCAAGGATGCTGAGGACGTTATCACCAATGTGACAAGACAGCTGTGAGAGGTGTCAAAGATTGGGTTCAACGAATGTTTCCAGCAGCTGAGAGAGGTGTCAAAGATTGGGTTCAACGAATGTTTCCAGCAGCTGAGAGAGGTGTCAAAGAATGGGTTCAACGAATGTTTCCAGCAGCTGTATGACCGTTGGCAAAAGTGTGTAGTTGCCCAAGTGAACTACTTCGAAGGAAATGGAGTGTAGATAATTCTATTGTAACTTATTTCTATATAATCTACTAATTCCGGGAACATTTTGAATCTACCTCGTATATATAGTTTTAAATAGTTATTAGTCGTCTTGTACTTCTACAGGGGCGATGCCCAGCTCTGGTATGATCTGGATGTATTCGGAAGGAGGATTTCCTGCTTAGAAGTTCGTTCTTGAGTATCCAAGAATGTGAGACTGTTCTCTTCCAAGTGTTCTTGCTCAATTTTTTTCTTGGACTATCTTGTCTATAAATATATATTCTCATGCATTTATTAACATTGTTGAAGTTTACCGTGAGGATTTAAATGTCTGAGGAATAAAGGCCGCTTAATCATGCCTAGGTCACACTGTACAGTTTATGTTTTTAACTTCCCCTTCCTCTGTACGGTTTCAAGGTTTTCAACGTATGTTCTCGTGTTCAGTAGCCCAACAACCAACATGAACACCCTCTCATAAAATATCATTAAAAACCACAACTCCACAAACACTTGAAGTGATTAGGTGCAACCTCTATACGTCGTCATTAGTTGCTCTAATTGTTTTACGCTCCACATGAAACTGAAAAGGGGTTCCAGGAAGCATCAGAACACCAACCTGACATGGCAATAATCATGTAGGTTTGTATTAGCATGTGAGAACAACAGTTCCATTCAGTCATTGAAGTTGTCAAATATGAAAAACAATAATACTAGTTGATAATTTTGATACTACTGCTAATAATAATAAACGCTACCTATCGAAGATGACGAAATCATTAGACTTGTGTTGCGTTATGTGATCTCGTATGGACGCAAGTCCAATCCTAGCTCAAACACTCTACCATATTTGGTACACGTGTGGGAATAGTCGACTGTAGGGTCGTCGTGCGTTCTATTCTTTCGGGAGGCTTGCCTTCTGTGATTCCCGGCGGTGAAATTCGTTCTGCGATCTGAGCACCTTGCGTGATTCAAGAGCGCAGGTAAAACAGTTATATGCAAGATTTGCACAGAAGGTGATATTAATGTTAAAGATTATCAGATGCAATTTAGAGGGTCTCTGTAATGTTTCATCTGTCTCCTGATGAGCTCCTGTCTGTTCTTAGTAAACCGTATAACAGCTGCTTGGGAGACGATCACCGGACGTGCGATCAACATGTCATGCCCATCTTATCTCGGCTTTTTGCAGAAGCGTGAGGATGCTCAATATGTTTGACTTGTTAACAATGTCAGAGTTAGGTACTTTGATCTGTTACCTGATCCTAAACAGCCTGCGCAGACAGCCCACGTTAAAACTATTAAGCTGTCTCCCATGTCTGCCAATGCACTGTACACGTTTATCAGGCACGCAACAGAGTGTACGACACACTTTGACCTTGGGGACGACACTGAAGCCTTGCCAGTTCCATTAATGATAGTTTGGACAACACAGAGACATAATACATTGAATCATCATCATGTGCTATATGAGGAAGAGTTACCGAACAATTGCTTTCACAACGGGATACTGTCAAAGTTGGATACACTATAGATCTGTGCAAGATATGGAGGGCGATTCCAGTAGGGGGAATACTGGCACTCAGGGACAGATAAGGTTGATTTCCTGTGATTCTGGAAAATGAACGCAACATTTGCGAGATATTTGTGTGCACGAAAAGTTTTTACTTGAGATAGGGAAGGCCATGCAAGGGAGAGACAATTTCAGTTTCAAAATAAAAATACAATCACGGAAAATAAGAAGCTCAAACGTTCAGTCAAGTGAAATCCCACAGAGCCATTGTTGGATGGACAACACATGCCGCATGAATCATAATGACAAATCAAAACAACAACTATTATTGCGGCATATTCTCATTGCTTGAATGCGACAGTGAATTTTTCGGGACCTGGGAATCTAGGACTCTTGCGCGTATAGTCTCCGAGCCGACTGGGTATCGGGATTAACATTAAAAAATTAGCTCCTACCGGATTATGAAACGGCTGCTCCATTTATTAAGAGTTTGGTTTAATAATTGTTCGATCACCCTTGGACTGCCCACTTTGCATGTCAGCACGTTTTACAAACCTGTAAATGCTCATGATTACTCTCATGGTTTGTTACTCGTTTCACTGTGTGTTGTCCCTCATATAAGGCTTGGTCGTAACGTTGGTTTCCTTCGCGTTCTAGTTCCTATGTTGTGTCTGAGCCAAAATTGTCTATGTTTATATACTCCTTATAATTATATAGACGAAGATAACAAAATGGCCAAACAAAAGCTGAAAGATATAGACTAACATAACACAAACAAGAATCCACTGATCAACTAAAAACTATATTTGTATTAAAAAAAGGAAAAGTTCGATCAAAATTCGCTGCATGAATTCGAATGAGTATGTCAAAGAAGATTACATTAAGAATGCACTGTGATACGGGTAGTGGTAATACATAAAGTTATTTGCTGAAAAAGTTTGATAATCTGTGCTATCTAGGCCGCTGGATCAATGTAACCAACCAACCAGGACAACATCAGAGACAGGATAGAGAGAAAGTACACACATTTCCAGAAAGTACAGCGTGCCCCTTGCATTTGAACATATACACACACCATCAACGGACTTGCCACATCCATATATTAATCCATACGAACCTAGAATTCACACACAACACGATCAAACGTTATAGTTGTGAATTCCTATCATAACAAACAATTGTTTAAACTTATTAATTTTTTGTGTTGCAAATGTTGGTAATCTTTCCTTTAGAGGAAGACACATCATTTCATTTAAAACGTTATCTACTAAACTAAACAAAGTTCAAGGGGCTACTAATTAACGGCTACACTAAACAAAGTTCAAGGGGCTACTAACGGCTACATTACACAAAGTTCAATGGGCTACTAACTAACGGCTACACTAAACAAAGTTCAAGGGGCTACTAACTAACGGCTGCACTAAACATAGTTCAAGGGGCTACTAACTAACGGCTACACTAAAACAAGTTCAAGGGGCTACTAACTAACGGTTACATTTAACAAAGTTCAAGGGGCTACTAACTAACGGCTAGACTAAACAACGTTCAAGGGGCTACTAACTAACGGCTAGACTAAATAACGTAACGTTCAAGAGGCTACTAACTAACGGCTACACTAAACAAAGTTCAAGGGGCTACTAACTAATGGCTACACTAAACAAAGTTCAAGGGGCTACTAACTAACGGCTACACTAAACAAAGTTCAAGGGGCTACTAACTAACGGCTACATTAAACAAAGTTCAAGAGGCTACTAACTAACGACTACACTAAACAAAGTTCAAGGGGCTACTAACTAACGACTAGACTAAACAAAGTTCAAGGAAATACTAACGGCTACACTAAACAAAGTTCAAGGGGCTACTATCGGCTACACTAAACAAAGTCAAGGAGCTGCTAACGGCTACACTAAACAAAGTTCAAGGGGCTACTAACTAATGGCTACACTAAACAAAGTGCAAGGGGCTACTAACTAACGGCTACACTAAACAAAGTTCAAGAGGCTACTAACGACTACACTAAACAAAGTTCAAGGGGCTACTAACGACTACACTAAACAAAGTTCAAGGAGCTACTAACGACTACACTAAATAAAGTTCAAGAGGCTACTAACTAACGACTACAATAAACACAGTTCAAGGGGCTGCTAACTAACGACTACACTAAAAAAGTTCAAGGAGCTACTAACGGCTACACTAAACAAAGTTCAAGGGGCTACTAACTAACGGCTACATTAAACACAGTTCAAGGAGCTACTAACGTCTACACTAAACAAAGTTCAAGGAGCTACTAACGGCTACACTAAACAAAGTTCAAGGAGCTACTAACGGATACACTAAACAAAGTTCAAGGGGCTACTAACTAACGGCTACACTAAACAAAGTTCAAAGAGCTACTAACTAATGACTACACTAAACACAGTTCAAGGGGCTACTAACTAACGACTACACTAAACAAAGGTTGTTGTTGTTTATGGCCACAATATGTTGACTCTTTTGTGCGCTCTTAAAAGGGCATTAAGTGGTGTGTTGTAGCAGCTTTCCTCACATCCCCAGCATGCTGATGAAGGTTTCCCGCAGTCCCCCAGATGGTTGTGCTATGCTTGACTTCATCTACATGACGCTCACTACTACTGGGACCACGTCGATCCACATCTCGTCAGTCATCCTGCTTTGAAAACGTCTTGTTTTCAGAGAACGCTACATGGAAGGGAGATAGTGAACTCGGTCAGTATGTTATGTCTGACCAGACTAACGTCTCAGTTCCCCACCCTGTAAAGCTAAGATTGCTTTCAAAAGGTGTACTTCTCTATCTGAATCTGTAATTCTCCACTTTACTGCACAGCTTGGTAAATGTATAAAGTCAACATTAAACGCGCTGGTTCAACATGTGGTTTAGGAGAGTGTGTTATTATAAAGGTTCATACATAAAAACAAACTGTTTTGTTTCTAAGAATCTTCTTCACTGCTGTCCCGGTATACCCATAGGCGCTCAGTCTCTCAACAAATGGCGAAGAGCGGGGATGCTGATGGTTCATGTAACTGGTTGGTTGTACACCCTCCTGCTCCGTCCTCTTATGCGCCCAACTCCCGGTGAACCTCACTTGATTTCAAAGTTCTGCTGTCTGTAAAATGTTGATTCATTTATTGCGGTACCATGATGTGTTTTTTTTTTTTTTTTTTTTTTTTTTTTTTTTTTTTTTTTTTTTGGCGTTCCCGTTATTTCTCTAATCGCGTTGCACTGTGTTTTTATTTTGCACCTATCGGCCCAGTGCATCCGACTTCAGCATGCATTTTATGTAAGGTTCTGCTTCCTCCTGCATTTTCTAAGGGTTTGCTTCCCCGGGGTAAAGGCCGGTGCTGTGATGGGGATCGAACCCAGCACCTTCGGATTGTGAGCCATGTCACTTAACCACTAGGCCACGCCGTCCCCTGGTACCATGATCTAACATGCGGTCTTTGCTAGACTTGAGAAGGTTTCTCTTATCACATCTAATCTACCCGTAATAGGCTCTTGTGAAGCCTAATTTTCGTATCTGTCATCGTCCTATACCCAAACATAATCAGGACTAGATCCACAGCAGAGTCTGAAGGCTTGAGGTCTATAACATAATCAGGACTAGATCCACAGCAGAGTCTGAAGGCTTGAGGTCTATAACATAATCATGACTAGATCCACAGCAGAGTCTGAAGGCTTGAGGTCTATAACATAATCAGGACTAGATCCACAGCAGCCTATCAAGGCTTGAGGTCTATAACATAATCAGGACTAGATCCATAGCAGCCTATCAAGGCTTGAGGTCTATAACATAATCAGGACTAGATCCACAGCAGCCTATCAAGGCTTGAGGTCTATAACATAATTAGGACTAAATTCACAGCAGAGTATGAAAGCTTGAAGTCTATAACATAATCAGGACTAGATCCACAGCAGAGTCTGAAGGCTTGAGGTCTAAAACATAATCAGGACTAGATCCACAACAGAGTCTGAAGGCTTGAGGTCTATAACATAATCAGGACTAGATCCATAGCAGAGTCTGAAGAGTTCAGGTCTATAACATAATCAGGACTAGATCCACAGCAGCCTATCAAGGCTTGAGGTCTATAACATAATCAGGACTAGATCCACAGCAGCCTATCAAGGCTTGAGGTCTGTAACATAATCAGGCCTAGATCCACAGCAGCCTATCAAGGCTTGAGGTCTATAACATAATCAGGACTAGATCCACAGCAGAGTCTAAAGGCTTCAGGTCTATAACATAATCAAGACTAGATCCACAGCAGCCTATCAAGGCTTGAGGTCTATAACAAAATCAGGACTAGATCCACAGCAGAGTCTGAAGGCTTGAGGTCTATAACATAATCAGGGCTAGATCCACAGCAGCCTATCAAGGCTTGAGGTCTAAATACATAATCAGGACTAGATCCACAGCAGCCTATCAAGGCTTGAGGTCTATAACATAATCAGGACTAGATCCACAGCAGCCTATCAAGGCTTGAGGTCTATAACATAATCAGGACTAGATCCACAGCAGCCTATCAAGGCTTGAGGTCTAATAGCATAATCAGGACTAGATCCACAGCAGCCTATGAAGGCTTGAGGTCTATAACATAATCAGGACTAGATCCACACCAGCCTTTGAAGGCTTGAGGTCTATAACATACTCAGGACTTGATGCACACTAGCCTATGAAGGCTTGAGGTCTATAACATAATCAGGACTAGATCCACACCAGCCTTTGAAGGCTTGAGGTCTATAACATACTCAGGACTTGATGCACACTAGCCTATGAAGGCTTGAGGTCTATAACAATAGATCCACACCAGTCCTTAAAGGCTTGAGGTCCTTAACTGCTATCATTTCGTGACGCAGCTAGTCCTTATGTGCCATCCAACGTTTGAATTGGTAGTTTTACACGACGACTGCCTTAGTTAAAGTTTTTTAATCTAGCCCTTTCAGAGCTGAGGTCACTGCTTCCATCTTCCCTCTCATACTGAAGGTTGTTGCCTGTAAGCATCACTCCGCTCAGCGAAAAACATTACAACTCACTCTAGCGTAGTAGCCTTAACCAGATGCCCATAGGTATATATGACTTCATCATTATCCAGAGTGCTATCATTTATCAGATGGCTGTCCTCGAGCTCTGCTTTGCACTAACACCACTTACCTAATACACGTTTTGTTATCATGACCGTGTAGTAAACTGACAATCAATCATCTCGGTGAACCCTTTCATCTCCCTTGACTATCGCTGCAATTCTGGTTACCTGTCCGTTGTTCTCTCTGTCCGCGACATCAACGACATTCATCTCTTGATGCTGAATCCCTTGATGTGTGAGTTGTTATTGTTCTACGGTTGTCACCTGACTGCAGTAATTCACGAATAATCTTTGAATTGTGCCAATATATTTATGAATGTCACCAACAGAAGTCCAACTATGGGCATGTCTCTAGTGTAACCCAGAACAAGTAGCATGCTTCTAATCTGGATATGTGCAACCTTTCGTACGTTAATTGTAATAGATTGAGGATCAACAACTTCTTGATTAATCAGTCCGTAATCAACTATCAAATGACGATGTAGAATGAAAAGCAGTCATTGTTGCAAATTTGCCGCTGCAATACTGTTGAGTGGTTCTCAACCTTACATCTTTGCATGGTCTGGATGACGTGGTACCTATATGAGGGGTTGCGATAAAATGTTACTACGAGATATTTCAATATGCCTTATCCGTCAAGGAATTACCCATTAAATGTAACGGAGGAAGGTTAGCATTCACTATAGAGTTGTTGAAGAAGCAGCACATCATGCAGGTCTTGTAAGGATTGATCTAAACGCAGGACGCCCACACACATGTGAGATTGTCTGCAAGGTTTGCTCAATGTCTCTGACCATCTCATACTTATCTGAGTCAATCATCTACGTCAGGATGCCAACTGTAAATTTTAGTGGCCATCTTGTCCCTGTTGGTTCATTGTTGATCAATTTGTTGTTAAATGTTGAACAACGCCACAGATAGTGTCAAATCTTGGGACATTACTGAACGCATTCTAATTGCTTCTGATGTCCACGACCCCAAGCACAGTGCATTTGTTCTGGTCATCAAGGTAGCTGATATTCAGCTCCTCGGTCGTAGGTTGATTCCATTTTGATTCAAGCAGCTCATCAAGGTCTCAAAGTCGACCTGGTTATTTACTTACCTTAGATTGAGAGCCACCACAGCTGTTTCATGTCTGAACTGGGGCTCTCATACACATTGTATGGAGTGACACATCGTTACTCAGGTCTCTTTCATTGGTATGTACTTGGAGAACGAACTGAGTAGAAAGTGTTTCCGGTCTAAATTTTTCTGGCTCCTATCTTCTCATGCAATTTGTCATAACCGCTCTGTAGGATGATTATTGAATAGCTACTGAATAGAGTAGAGCCCTTGTTAGGTTTAGGGAGTGGACATGGATAGCTACAGATCCAGTCCTGAGACACTATTGCCTTCTCTATATTGATATCGAAACCCTTCACATTTCCAATGTTTGCCTCATCCAACAGTTTGATATGCAATACTATACTATATGAGGACATGAGTCAGTGTTTGTGCTGGAAGAATAGTATATGGGGGGATCTGAGTCTCAGCTTTTAGATTTGCATATCCACTTCCCTAATGGTAGTGGCTTTAATTTATTTCAGAATTTCCTGGAGGGCATGTTTGTTCGAACAACTTATCGATTGCCCAAATTCAAGGTCCTTCGCTTCATCTGGCTTTAAGTACGACCCTGTGGGATCTTGAATAGTTGGAATACGCTTGTTGGAATTTCTTCCTAACCATCTTTAGATACGTGTGTCAGAATTTCTAGACCGCATTATCATTACTCGCACTTTTCATAAATTGTTTCAACCCCTCGCTATAATAATCTATTGCTGTGTACTGAAAACAATTGATGGCTCTTCGTTTGATGTCATTTCTCAACCTCGTCAAGACATGTTATCCGTCTAGTTCAAGCTTTCCAACTTCCTTATGTTGGACTCTTAGAGTTGTTGGACAAGAGGGTAACTAGTCATTCTTGAACTGTGCAATTCCACCAGGGTTGTTGGACAAGAGGGTAACTAGTGATTCTTGAACTGTGTAATTCCATCAGGGTTGTTGGACAAGAGGGTAACTAGTCATTCTTGAACTGTGTAATTCCACCAGGGTTGTTGGACAAGAGGGTAACTAGTGATTCTTGAACTGTGTAATTCCATCAGAGTTGTTGGACAAGAGCGTAACTAGGGATTCTTGAACTGTGTAATTCCACCAGGGTTGTTGGACTAGAGGGTAACTAGTCATTCTTGAATTGTGTAATCCTCCCAGGGTTTTTGGACAAGAGGGTAGCTAGTGATTCTAACACCGATTGTCACAGGAGTAATCCTGGTCATATGTATCAGAACTAAACATCTGTTTGGGTTTCTTGTATATGGTGGCCCTTTTTCACGATATGGACAATACATGACGTGGTATCACTATCCGCTGTCTCCATTACGTTGCAGTTTGTGTAAGGAAGCAACATTGCTAGATTGAAAATTTAAAACTAAACTTACTTAGTCGCTGCTCTTCTACCGTGAGGTGTAGAGGTAAAACTAAACTAAACGATATTTATGTGTAAACTGCCTAATGACATCATTTGCTTCATATATTTCTATCGATATTCACAAAACAGGAAATTATTGTCACATTTCACAGCACACAATTCCATAATAAACTGCTTATTTATTTTCATTTCTTAAATTGTGATGTTGCGTAACAAGCTCACCGTGCACGTAAAAACATTGCGGTATTGTCGTGGTGATTAAAATAAAAGCTGTACCTGAGTAACAGTTGATAACAACATAACCAGGTATGGCTCAATAAACACGAGTTACATTATTATTTCATGTTCAGAACCGCGTGATAATATGATTGTGACGTGCTCGCTCTTGTTGTCATCATAAATATGGGACTGGCAAGCTGCAAATCGTACATTTGGTCACACGAAGACAACATCACATGACATTAATCGCGAACAAGCACACTCAAATCAACAGAATATCAGTGTTTCATTGTATATGCGTCTAGGCGATTTACTAATAAGTCTGTACCTTTATATATGTACTCGATCACGATGCCGACGTGTCAGTATACGCACGGCAAGTAGGAAACAGGTCCAATAAAATCTTGCAAACGTGAAGGTCGTCTCATAACAGGTATTGCTATTAAGGATGAAGTAATAGAGCAGTAGGGGCAGGATTTATCTGAGCTAGAGTGACTATTTCCCTTCCTCGCTGTCTAGTCTTCCTGAACTCTAAATCAATAATTATTTACAGCTTAACAGGTTAGGGCCCCTATTTACTTTTTTGAATTTGATAATAAGCTGCTAGTGAGGGGTGTTTATAGCTCTAGCAACCTCATCATGTAAAACAATATTTGATAAAACCCCACTGCAAGTCACTGGAATTTACTAAACGTTTGTTAGGTTAAGCCAAATGGGGTGTTGGTTCCATTCCCAAATAATTATAGCTTTGTGGCATGACACTTGAGTTTGTAAAGACCAATCACTGAACCTAATCCGTTTGACGTGAGAGGCAAGTACTCGAACTGTTCTGGTACTTAGACAACCACACCAGCCGTGGTGAATGAGGAGATTTCAAGAAGGGTGTGCATGGGTCAAGTTATCTGATCATGTTAAACATATTGCTACACAGACCACAACTGCTAGAGAGCACCACCTGCTGTATCACAGGAGTGATGACACTTATATTTCTATAGGATCAAGAAGTGAATAGAAAGGTCAAGTATAAACACATTTACAATTTGTGCTTATTGTAGTGGGCACTCAACGCCCGCAATCACGTGCGTGCGAGAGCACGCCCGCACGCACCTACCCACCCAAGAACCCACCCACCAAACCACACAAACAATCCCACCCACCCACGCGCCCGCCCGCATGCAGGCACGCGCGCGCGCGCTCACACACACACACAAACGCACTCGTCCTCTCTCACTCTTTCTCTCTCTACCTCGCTATACATACACTGCTAGGAAATTTACCAAATATCTACAAGCCTTTAAACACCTAATCCCTCTTCTGATGAAAGCACGCAGCGCTGTAATTAGTGCACTGGCGTTTCAGCCTAGCGGTCTAGGTTCAATCCCAATTGGTACAGGATAATTGTTCGATCGCAAACACCTCACGGGGTCGACCCAACCAACAAAATTGGGTACCACAGCAAGTCTTAGAAGTAAATGCGACTGGACGGATGCTCACTACATCACCTCTGATGAGTCGTTGGTCAAGATAATATGGACTTAACAGCATATTCCCAGAGGGAGCTTCACTTCTGTTTACACTCACGACCGTGAACTGAATGACTTCACTTAGTTGCCCTTTTTTTTCGGTGAGGTCAAGATGTCTTCTCCTACTTTTTTGTGGTTTATAGTTTCTACATGATCAGACAGCAAGCCTTCATTTGTAGTCTCTTACAATAGTCGGACATCACAAGCAAATATGGCGACAGTATCAGATTTTTGCTGCGAAATGTGATCTCATTGGACTGTAAAGTCCGATCCTGGCACGGAAGACTGCTGCATTCTGGTCAGACCTGTGAGGAGTCGGCTGTTTGGGTCGTCGCGTGCTCTGTTCTTCCGGGCGACATGCTTTGCTTTTCATAAGTCTTAGCTTGCTATTTTGCTTGGCCATTTGAGCATCTTGTGTGATTGTCAGGGTGCCATTCGTTAGTCATCAATAGCATAGTGAAGAATACTATAATTTAGTAACATTTTACAGCTGTAACTAAAGTAATATAAAAGTGATTACATTTCTCAACACTGACTTATTATAATAAACTTGATGTTGCGACCGAAAATAGATTACAAGAAAATAGTAAAATAGTTGATGTCTTCTTATTCCGCTTTTAGTCATAATAAGGACGTTGCGAAGTCGTGTCGTAGTTTACAGGTAGTCTGCGACATATGCTCTTTTCGGCGCGAGACATCCGGTGACAGCATGGCATTTGTGGGACCAGTTGTGCCTTTCCTCGGCGATCTCTATTCTCTTAGTCAGACTACATGAGTGCAGTCTGTTTCCAGGGTGGTTGCGGAGAGGCAGAATAGGGTCTTGGTCTTCTATGATTTACTGACTCTGACGCAAGCAGCCAGAGATAAGTTCATGGACTGCCGCGTCTTCTGACTCATATAGTTAACAATAAAATAAACAGCTGCCAGATATGAATTTTTAAGACGATCTATATCTGATTTTGCATATAACGGAAATCACACAGAAGACGACAAACACACTAATACTATAAGAAACACATCAAGGATAACAACAAATACAAGCAATTGAAATAACAAACTCATGATAACGACAAATATACTAACAGAAGTGGCAAATCCATGTTTGCATATAAATAAAAAACGAAGCGAATTACACTAGAATTACTAGTAAGAATTATGATAGTGGCTAAAGACCACATAGATTTAAAAGTGCGTGTATGTGCGTCTTTATGTCCGAAATATATTGATTAATAACATTGTCACTCCAAGAAAAGCATAGGGCCATACTTGCAAGAATCCTGGCAATTTGTGGTTTCAAAAACACTAGGATTAAACGATGACGTTGCTAGCCTCATACGGAACCTTCGTTAGTCGCCTATTAGGAAATGTTTGGAAGGTAAGAGTGGGCCTATTTTGCTCAACACCGGATACCACTTAGATAATAAAATACCTTATCAGTAATTTACAATGAGTCACTTTACCTGTTATATAAAAAATGGAAACGCTTTACCAGTTATACTAACATGAACACTTTACCAGTGTTATTACAATGAAACACATGTCCAGTTATTTACAATGAGTCACTTTATCTGTTATATACAAGCAAAAACCTTACCTATCATATTACAATGAACACACCAGTTATATTGTGGCAACGTAAGTTGTTTCCACAGTGGTTTAGCTATCTAGAATGTCACCACATTCATTCACACCATTCAAGACCACACACAGCAAAGAACACAGCAAACAGCAGGTTTAGATTTATTAATATCAAATTAATAAAACAACTAGTAAAATACATCTTAGCTAAGAAATGAAATAATATATTACTATTAATCTTCGGAGACTGTAAGTACAAACTTTTTAATATTGCTCTCAACTAATATAACCCAGTTCTAGCCACTACACTCTCCTCCCCTTTTCTCATCAACACGCTCTCAGAAAATCGTCTTCACGATCTTATTCTGTACATCTACCCACACTCAGATCCCCTCAGTCAGGTGATCTTTACATTATACATTCACATCCTTTCAGGCAGGTTATCTTGACATCACACGTTCAGATCTCTTCAGGGAAGTGATCTTGACATTACACATTCAATCTGTTCGACGTATACTCCAATGTGATCACACACTCAATCGGTCTGCACATATGCATACTTTGGAACATACATCGTTCTCTCGGCGCCGTTCACACACATTCAGATCTCTTCTAGTCACAGGGTACCCAACACACACCTTATAGAGCGACTTGCCAAGCAATTCATCCCATCGCTCACACATTTGTAAAACAGCCTTTCAATCGCTTTTCCGGAAAGTCGGTGAGCTAAACAGTCTCCTAGCTAAACTCTCATTCCTTTCGGAAACAGTCTCCCAACTGACAGTCTCTCTCTCTCTCTCTCTCTCCGTGGCCAGTCTGCTTGAGTTAAACTTTGCCTAATATTATATAGTCTCAAGCAGTATCAGGGCCATCCAATGGTCTTCTGTAGGTTGTATGACTGAGTCATCACTCTAGTTTGGATCTACCTCCACTTAGTTGTTATTGGAACGAATCACTCCGAATTTCTGTCACTCTGAAATGCCGCAGCAAGACCTGATGGCCTCTGTCTGTCACTAACCTCCCACTACCTAAATCGAGACGCCAGAGTGGTGAGCTCGTAACCCCTATCTGTACCAGAAACATTCTTTCCCTCAACCTCCCCTTTTTCCTTTGTCGACTTAGCGTCGAGACGGGGAGTGACTTAGATACATATTCAGGTACCTTTGTTCTCAGAGTCGCCGACCCCATCACCCCTACCCTTAACGTCAATGCTCCAGCTGGAACTGAAACAATTTTACACTGATCACTTTACCAGTTATATTACACTAAACACTTTACCAGTTATTTTACACTAAAATACTTTACCAGTTATATTGCAATTAAGACTACCTGTTATGTACAAGGAAACACTTTGTTATATAGAAGAAACATTTTAACTGTAATATACAAAGAAAAACTTTACCAGTGATGTACAAGGAAACACTTTACCAGTTATATACAAGGACACACTTTACCAGTCATATACAAAGAAACACTACCAGTTATGTACAAGGACACACTTTACCAGTCATATACAAAGAAACACTTTACCAGTTATGTACAAGGAAACACTTTATCAGTTATATACACAGAAACACTTTACCGGTTATGTACAAGGAAAGACTTTACCAGTTATATAAAAGGAAATACTTTACCAGTTATGTACAAGGAAACACTTTACCACTTTTATACAAAGGCACACTTTACCAGTTTTATACAAAGGCACACTTTACTAGTTATGTACAAGGAAACACTTTACCAGATATGCTGAGAGAAACACTCTTTTAGTTATGCACAATTAATGTATTGTCGTTGTTTAAGATACTCGTGTTGAGTTCTTCATTCTTCATGATGTCTTTTTAGCATGCTGCAGTGGTTTTTCTGATATACAGGGGCGCACTGGTGAACGTTTATCCACCTAGCTGTGGTGCAGTGAGAGGTGTCTTGGTAGACTCATCACTGTGAAAATCATAGTGTCCGTCGTTACGTCGTTGGTCAGGCTGCTGTAATTCAGCTTGCGTTCAGGAGCATAGCAATGACGTGTGAAGAAGTTTTTGTCAGTATATTTCGCTTCGCCGTGACGCGAGTTTTGACTCTCAAGTATGTTTCACGTCACCGTGACGTGAGTCTTGACTCCTAAGTATGTTTCACGTCATCGTGACGCGAGTCTTGACTCCTAAGTATGTTTCACGTCATCGTGACGCGAGTCTTGACTCCCAAGTATGTTTCAATTCACTTGGAAGGCTTGGAATCCTGGTATTCAAAGAGACATGTTAATGTCTGTTGCCATGTAGCCGAAGACTTCGGCTATATGTAGTACGTATTTAAAAACTTCCTGCGGCCTACTAGGGAAAGGTATAAATAATTTTGGTAGATTTGTAACTAGAATTTTTTAATTTTTTTGTCCTAGCAGCGACCGTTAAGTCTACTCGTTTTAATTTTTAACTGCCAAAGGATTTTTAACTCACTACCCAGAGATCAGGGTATTTTTTTACTAGAAGTTGCACCGGAAAAAAATTCCTGTCTCCATTGTGATTCCAACCCTACATCCTGCACCCGAGGCGGACACCTGACCTTGATTCCTGGCGTCAAAGTATGTTTCGTTTCACCGTGACACCAGACTTTTTGTCCTCAATTTGTTGATCTTCCTCTGACGCGAGGCTTGACTTCTAAGACAGGTTTGATTAAGCGTGTCACATATCTTCCCATTTCAATCATCATTATGATGTGCACGCCTGGTAGCGGCACCTCACTTGACATCTGACCATTGTTAGAGCATTTCAATACTTCAGATACTGCCATCTTGTCTTAAGTGACCTACCGTAGGTTAGCTCCTATCTTCCTCTTAATTTTCCCCTAAATTTTTTTTTACTGATGTTTGTTTTTCGAATATATTTTTTTTCGAAGAACATCGCCCCGCAGATGTAAGTCTGAAGTCTTCCATAACTGCGGACGATAGAGGAGGTCTTCGGGACAACTCTAGATAAAAAGTACTATTGAAATTTTAGACATAAAATGCCTGCAGTGCTGAACGCTTTAAGTGTTCATGATCTGTTGGTATGTGTCAAGTTAGTCTCAGAACAGAAGTTACCGTGAATGTTGAAATGCTGGACTTCATTTCATTAGGTTAACGGCTTTTATGAAGGAAAGGAAAGTGGGGGAGGGGGGAGAAGAGGGAGAGGGCGGAGAGGGGGGGGGTGTTAGTTACTTTCCTTGCTGTCTAGCATCTCAAAACAACAGCAGAGTCATATAAGAGCTTACAATCGGGAGTCCATCGAGAAACAGAGGACGCAGCTAGTAAGAGCCAATGCCTCTGACATCTCTGCCATTACGTCACTCTTCACTTGATAGTGAGAAAAATGAGAAAGAAATAGGAGAAAGTCTTGTTGTCAGACTCCATAAACGTGTATTATTTAAACGTCTAGCTCACGCGAGTCTCCTGACAACCAGCCAGAAACGTTGTCCTGCTACTGTTGGCTATAACGACTTTACAAATGATCTTTAAATCATGCTCTGGCCCATCAGTTGGATATTTGTGAACATGGCAAGCACTTTTTCTGTTAAAATGAACTTTGTCAGCGGCATTCATCCATCAATTAGTTTAATTTGATTCAAATCCAATGTAACAAATATACGGCAATTTGAACACGTGAAGTCCTGAGGACAGGATTGAGACGTGTTGAGACAGAGTTTGAGGCGAGGATAGAGGCGGAGCTTAAAATGGGGATTGGGACGAGCATTGGGGAGGGACTTGGAACATGGATTGATACGAGTGTTGGGGAGGGGGGGGAGGTGCTTGAAATGGAGATTGGAACGAGTGTTGGGGAGGGAATTGAAACATGGATTGATACGAGTGTTGGGGATGGACTTGAAACATGGATTGATACGAGTGTTGGGGAGGGACTTGAAACATGGATTGATACGAGTGTTGGGGAGGGACTTGAAACATGGATTGATACGAGTGTTGGGGAGGGACTTGAAACATGGATTGATACGAGTGTTGGGGAGGGACTTGAAACATGGATTGATACGAGTGTTGGGGAGGGACTTCAAACATGGATTGATACGAGTGTTGGGGAGGGACTTGAAACATGGATTGATACGAGTGTTGGGGAGGGACTTGAAACATGGATTGATACGAGTGTTGGGGAGGGACTTCAAACATGGATTGATACGAGTGTTGGGGAGGGACTTGAAACATGGATTGAGACGAGTGTTGGGGAGGGACTTTAAACATGGATTGATACGAGTGTTGGGGAGGGACTTGAAACATGGATTGATACGAGTGTTGGGGAGGGACTTGAAACATGGATTGATACGAGTGTTGGGGAGGGACTTGAAACATGGATTGATACGAGTGTTGGGGAGGGACTTGAAACATGGATTGATACGAGTGTTGGGGAGGGACTTGAAACATGGATTGATACGAGTGTTGGGGAGGGACTTGAAACATGGATTGATACGAGTGTTGGGGAGGGACTTCAAACATGGATTGATACGAGTGTTGGGGAGGGACTTCAAACATGGATTGATACGAGTGTTGGGGAGGGACTTGAAACATGGATTGAGACGAGTGTTGGGGAGGGACTTTAAACATGGATTGATACGAGTGTTGGGGAGGGACTTGAAACATGGATTGAGACGAGTGTTGGGGAGGGACTTTAAACATGGATTGATACGAGTGTTGGGGAGGGACTTGAAACATGGATTGAGACGAGTGTTGGGGAGGGGATGGAAACTTGGAATAGAGACGAGTGTTGAGTGGGGTTTGAAACAGCTATTAATGAGTGCCTTGAGACGGGTTATAAAACGGGATTTGAGACGAGACTTGAAATAGGGACAACAGGTGCTGGCTATATGACATGTTAATTCAATGGTCTCAAAACATATAAAACAAGATTTCCAATTTATGCTCACACGCAGAGTTGTCATTGCGAATGATGATTCTACATTGTCTATTATTCACTAGTATTTGGTCTTCCAATTTCCTGTTCTAATCTAGGTGACATATCATTTTAATATCATATTTTCCAGCACAAAGATGCTAATAATTTAGATACCAGACGTGCTCAAATGAAACTCGACCTAACTACACCAAGTGAATGTACGTACGATGTACGTGATGTCGTCACTTCTGTTGTAAACAGCACATACCAAATGGCAAGTTTACAAATTTTCATTATCCTCTGACGCATAGGTTCCTCAGCAGACCGTTCAAAACATGACAGGTATGATACGGAATACGCCCAGAGTTGATCAGCGAGCAGTGATTCAGCTCTTAGAAACCGAAAAACCGCTCGCTGATCAACTCTTGTTGGATTCGGCGTCATACCCGCCATGCTTTGAACGGTCTGCTGAGGAAACTATGAATCGGAGGATAATTAAACTTAGCAAACTTCACGGTTGGTATGTGCTATTTACATCAGAAGTTACGTCACCATGCGCATCGTAGGAATGTTCATTTGGTGCAGTTAGATGCGGCTTCATTTGAACACTTCTCGTGGATTATTAAGATTAGAAATATACGCGAAAATATTTTCACCATAACGTGAGAAACAAAGCTGTATGAAAATAGTCCAATACAACAATAACAAAATCATTAGAAACTGCCTATTGTCTTAATAAAAGATCTCTAGTACGACCAGACATACGATATGTCGATAACAACCGCATATATAGCAGTAATGATGATGATTCGTCTGTTAGTTGCACGTGAAGGATAGCGTCATTGTAACAGTTGCAACCACCTCCCCCCCCCCCCCACCTCCTTGACATAAAGACTGCTAAAAAATTTGCGTTGACGGTTTTAATTCGAGTGGTTTTACACTATGAGGTGTGCTAGCCCAATTACAGACCACTTCAGTCGACTTGAACGACTGGCTTGGAAGACTATAGTTGTCCTATTCTTTAAAACTCATGTTTCTCTCTGATGTGAGACAGAGAAGAGGACACTAACGCTACGTCAGGCATAACATACTGATCGGACTATGTTAGTCAGGCTCAGGTAAACATGCTAATCAAGTGTTAGTGAGACTCAGGTAAACATACTGATCGGACAATGTTAGTCAAGATCAGGTAAACATACTGATCAGACAATATTTGTCAAGATCAGGTAAACATACTGATCAGACAATGTTAATCAGTTCCAGATAAACATACTGACCAAGACCCCATCTCACTTCCATGCTGATTTCCCTAGAAACAGACTGTTTCAGTCTGGCTAACGGGATATTGATCGACATGAGTCCCGTAGTAGTGAGAGTCACGAAGATAAAGCCAAGCATAGCACAACCGCCTGGTGGACCGGGGCCCACCTTCTTCAGCAAGCTCTGGTGTAATGAAAGCTGCTGCTACCCGCCACCCTATAAGGCTCCCAACAGAGTAACGTCACGCATTTGAGTATTCAACAACAACACACACTTGGTGATGGACAACCTAACAGCATCTAGGAGCATACTATGTTTATATCTTATTCCATAAGAACTCTAAGCCTCATGGGTCACACACCATGGATTCTTTCAGAAAATAGCCCTTCAATGATCACTCTCCACCGGTTCTATAAGAACATAGGACTGTAACAGTTACTTTCCGGCTATTCTATAAGAACATATGACTGTATCAGTTACTCTCTACCGATTCTATAAGAACATAGGACTGTATCAGTTACTCTCTACCGATTCTATAAGAACATAGGACTGTATCAGTTACTCTCTACCGATTCTATAAGAACATAGGACTGTAACAGTTACTCTCCGGCTATTCTATAAGAACATAGGACTGTTACAGTTACTCTCCGGCCATTCAATAAGAACATATTACTATTACAGTTACTCTCCACCGATTCTATAAGAACACAGGACTGTAACAGTTACTCTCCACCGATTCTATAAGAACATAAAACTGTAATAGTTACTCTCCGACCATTCTTTAACAACACTGGTATTAGTAGTAGCCCTTTTTCAGTCATGTCTGATTATAGGTTGATGAGACCTAGGAGTAGGAACTCTTTATTGAGTTTTTGGTTTTCCTTTCGGCGTTGCCTCCTCACTTACCTGTGTTGCATGAGCTATGTTCGCACAGCCTGAAGTGGCTCTTTAGGTTACATCTCCATTTAGATCGGCTTGCAGTTATGTCTTCCCAAGATGTCAGATCCTTGTCCAGAGCCTTCTTTGAACCGCAGCCTGTGGTCCGTCAGCTATTGTTTTACCACATGCCAGCTACCCATAGGGAATAACTTTGGGGACGCGATCTTGGTGTACATAATTGGAAGACCGGTGCGAGGATGCATCTCCGCATTTGTCATCTTGTCCCTCCATGAGATGCCAACGATGGACCTCAGGCGCCGTAGGTGAAAGGTGCTGAACCTATGCTCTTGTTTGACACATGTTGTCCCCGTTTCGCTGTCATATAGGAGCGTACTGACGACACAGGCATTTTAGACCATGACCTTGGTCTTGGCTGTCAGTTTGGGGTTTTCCCAGACACGTGTTGTAAGACCAGGAAATATGCTATCAGCTCGTCCAATGCGATTGCCCAATTCGGGGTCTAGGGAGAACTTATCATTAATTAGATACCCCAGGTAAGTGAGCTAGTCCATAGTTATCAGTTCATAGTTATCGATAGTTATGGTTGGGGTGAAATCTACAATTTGTCCCAACACATTTGTTTCATTCAGGCTTATTGTGAGACCGAAATCCACGCCTTGGCCAATTGCAGCATCATCAACAAATAACAAGTCTTTGACAGTAATTTCCATGAGCTTGATTTTAGTGAGCATAGAAAGAATGTGACACAGACCATGCACTGATTCGAAGCAAAATAAAATTGGTCACACAGAGTCCAGGGTAGACTCAGAGCTGGAAAATCCGTTGCCCATTTTCATTAACTTTGCCGACCCAATGAACATAGGACTGTAATAGTTATTCTCTACCAAATATATAAGAACATAAAACTATAAAAGTTACTCTCGGCGATTCTATGAGAACGTACTAATAATAGTCAGATATGTTGTGCTGTACCTCCCCAGTGAGTTCGTAGGTGTATATATAGTCCAATTCCGGCACGGAAAAATCCTTGTTGTCTGTCATGCGCATGACGTGCCCGCCCATCTGATCTAGATCTTCTGCAATAGTGTGTGGATGCTCTCATGAGGATCTCGGTGTCTGGTACCCTATCCTGTGACTTTATTTTGAACAATCTACGGATGCACCTTGTATGGAAGTATTTTGTTTTCCTAGCATGCCTCCTGCACACAGTCCACGTCCCACTGGCATATAGAATGGTGGTGAGCACTATGGCTAGGTAGACTTTGAGTTTTGAATGAAGTCTAAGACTACTCCGATGCCAAACACTGTTTCGCAGCCTCCCATAAGAACATATGACTGTAATAGGTACTCTCCGACTATTATTTAAGAACACAGGACTGTAACAGTTACTCTTCACCGATTCTCATTGTAGACCCTCTTCTTTATCTCTGTCATGGTCTTCTAATTGCCTTTGCTACCTCTACAACTGTTCATTGAGGGATCCCCCAATCAGTCATATATTCCAATGTTGGTTATAATTCAGCAACTTTCGTGTTATGTTGTAGGTGTTTGTGCATTCTTCTTTTTGATTCTCTACCTCCGGCTTTATTGGTCATCTTGGGGACTTTACAGCAAGGCTTTGCTTATTTGTACATTTGGCTATCGGTTACGAAATGTGGCCATCGGTTGTTCAAGCTTACAAGCACCATCTTCATGTCATTTTTGCTACATTTTCTAGCTTAAATAATACAGTACCAACTATCGTAAAAACACGCATTTATCAAAGTACATGGGAAACACATTACTTGGGTAATGATGGTCTCATAGCGGGCAATGCCGTCGAGGATGAAGTTATAACGGTTTCACTGTACTAACTCTCATCATTCAAAAAGGGGGGGGGGGTGATCAGTTTCCAACCTAGCGACCGTTTCCTTCAAAACAGTTAGTCAGGTACTTATATATGGTTTGGTAGACTGGGTTGCGACGAGACCAGGATTTTACTGTGGTATCTGAGCAGCGGGAAGCCAGTGCGTTAACCACTCTGCCACGCTCGTCCTATTCATGTTATTGTGGGTGTGTAGAGTTCATCTGCACTACTTCCACCAGACACAGAAGGACACTATTCAATAAACAATATTCGACTGAGTGTACCATGTAAACATTCTGCTTTTGGTGAGTTTCATTCGGCTCTATTGTTGTCAACACAATGGTGAATTGGTGACCGAATCCGGAATGCGATCTGGCACTGAACATTCCAGCTAAGTGAGCCTGATCGTTAGGAACGGTTTAGGCTCCACTTATATAGATATCGGTTACAAATTGTTGATGTCTAGTGCGTTTCCATAAAGAGAACCGCTTCTTTGTTGATGTCTAGTGCTTTTCCATAAAGAGAACCGCTTCTTTGTCTTTCGTTCGCGCACATCCTCACAATTTGGATGAAATGCTTCTTCTGCCTTTTATTGGTTTCAGGCGTGCCAACTTATGCATGTATGTTATCATTGAGGAGAAGCTTGTGATATCATCGGTTCCATGGCTGCGCCGACTGTCTTGAGTAATGCTTGATCGTTGGAAAGGCATCGGAAAAAAATCCTAAGAGAAATCGGCATCCTCTTCTGTCCTCGGCCGTCTTGACAATGTATGATCAGTGAACAACAGTAGCTGAGGACGAGAGAGTGAGGCTAAGATGCGCAACCTTGTTTCACTATACTCAAATTTACATGGAAGTCACTTTGTCAAGAACTTTCACGGGCGCCATTGCCTAATATGAAAAGAACAAAAAGAGTGCCCTTGATATTTAGTGCATGGAATATTCGCAACCTCATGAATCGTACAGAAGCCAACAGACCTGAGCGAAGATCAGCTCTGATTGCCAAAAAAGCTTGCAAGTTACATAATTGATAGATCAGCCGTAAGTGAGACTCGCTGGGCAGATGAGAGCCTAATGACAGAAATTGAAGCTTGCTTATACCTTTTTTTCTGGAAAGAACGTGATCAAAGACTGACGTGATCTTTTACAGTGCTCTGAAGCTTCTTTACGGTCCGAATAGATCAGGCCTGGCACTAATTTTAAGCTTAGATGGCAATTTATTTAAACAAATTTTTTTTCATTTTATGTGTTTGCCTCACTAGTTTCTACTGGCGGAGGCGCGCCTATTCCACCCCAGACCGTAGTCAATTTGGACGATATTAAGACACATAAACCAGTGCTTGGATGCGTGTGTGTATCTATTTGTACCTAGCCTGGTATTTCCGTGATGCTCCTCCCGTTGTTCCTCGCTTTTGATGAACCTCGTTGTCCGCCGTAGGTACTTGCACATATATGCACAATTGTTTTCCTGAGGCCATTTTGGGAATGAGTATATTTATTTTCCTTCATACTTGCTTCGGCTCTCTTGATTTATTTCCTGATTTAAATATATATATCCCCCCTTTTTTAAAATTTTTTTTCTTATAAAACCCTATCATACATTTTATACACAATTGTGAAGATAGCAGTGTAGTGAGGTGTACAATGAGAATGAATGAAATGGAATGATTTGGAAATATGACAAACAATATACTTAATACATAAGGATTAAGAGTACAATATAAATTAATTGAAAAGGGTCTTCCTTCTGTTGTGAGGCCCATTTGTGTTGACTTCCTTCCGTCTGGTCTTGGTGTATCAGGTTTTGCCTGCTCTCATATATTTTTCTATCGCAGCCATGTACTCCAACTTTTCAGCGATTTACTGATTTGTGTGTCACTTTGTAGATCCTTCGTTTCACCTGTGTCCTCTAGCTGTCGCAGTTAATTAGGTGTTGAATGTGTGGTAGGCTCAGGAATAGAAATCACAATTTAAAAAAAGATGGCAATTCCGTTATCACTGAGGAATATAAGCTACTCGTAAGATGGCTGGGCATTTTTTAAATGTTTTTAAGAGACCTTTTACTGTTGATGAAGAGGTCATTCATCATGAAGAGGTCATTCCTCATCAACCGCAGATATAAATGAATGAGAGCAGGGATGATCATCCGACCGAGCAGGAAACTTGGCCCGCCATTGACCTCATTTCACAAGGCGAAACTGTACGAGCTTTCCTAACAGAGATCTACAAAGCTGCCTGCCAAACGATGGCTGAGAAGCTTAGTCATTTTGTTTTTGCGAAATGTGGAAGAAAAAGTGCATCTAACAGGAATTCAAAGATGCGTCCATTGTACCTATACATAAGCGCAAAGTAGTAAATAAGTTTGTGATAACCACAGAGGAATATCTTTGCTTTGCGTAGGAGGAAAAGTGATGGGAAAATACATCTCCGAAAACTGAATCTTCGTCTGAAGCAGGGGTTACTGCCTGAGACTCAATGTGGCTTTAGAAAGAACCGTGGCACCATCCATATGATCTTTTCCGCAAAGTAGATTCAAGAGAAATGTCTAGACCAGAATGTTTCTTACTATACCACACTTGTGGACCTCACTAAGGCCTTTGATACAGTAAATCGTAACGGTCTGGGGATAGTTCTGGCCAAGTGTGGGTGCCCGGTATTGTGTGCTGATCCCGGATCTTTTCAGAATGATGTTTTCTGGTACGTTGGAGTTGGGTTTCACTTCCGCACTGACGGCGGGATATTCAATCTGTAAAGGTTCAAGGCCAAACCCCAAATGCACAAGACAGCCATACAGGATTTACTTTATGATGATAACTGTCCCTTAATTTCATAAATGGAGGGTACTATGCAGGAATGTATGGACCGGTTCGTCACATCTTGTGAAAACTGACTTCACTATCTCTATAAAAAAAACAGAGGCTACATCAACCTGCACTAGATATGGCCTATTCAGAACAAGGTATTCTATTTCCTTGTACTAAGAGCCACATCAATTTATGGCTCTGATTGGTTAATTTAGACATTTTCGAACTCATGCCAAAATTGAATGTTGATAAATTGGTTCTCGTGGATTACAACATAGCAAACATAAAATAGGCTGATAGGATAGTCATTCAGGGCTTGAACCTGATCCGTCCAGTTTACGAATTTGCCTCGAAAGAGATACATTTAGTGAACAGAGCAACAAACCACCCTAATAATAAGTACTACCACATAAAATTATGTGACTGTGTTGTGTATAACTCACAAGTGTCTAGTATTACAATTGTCTGCACTCAAAATGTAATATTTATTTGTTAAGTATAATAAAAGGTAATTAATTCTACGTCTAACCAGCGAATTCAAATAATAACTTCTGGAAAAGTATTAGAGCACACATCTAGACTACAGCAACAATCAGAAGACGAATACCATTAAAGAATATCTCAATGAAAGAACCACATTTACAAAATCTCGTCAAATCTGAATCTAAGTTAATAGATCAAAGTTGTGGTCTTCTCTCCATTTCCCATTTTAAACTTATATACGACCGAAAACAACACATCTATGGCCTCCTGCATGATTTTCCTGGGAATCCCATGACAGCTCCAATTCTGTAACCAGACAGTTGTTCATCGTGAGTGTCGACAGTAAGCGCCAAAACCATCGCTCCTTCTCTTCGCCTAACTCCTGACAGTTTCCTATTAATTCTGGCTTTCGTCTGGTCTCAAATGTCATTACAAGTTAGGAGTTACACTCGAAAACCTTAAACTCGTATTGGCTCCTTCATGACTTTCTATTAATCACTCCAAGAATCTGCCAGACAAATACCTTCTACATATCCGTAGTGACGTCATTGTCCTTCTTTTCTAGGATTTCCTACTTGAAATAGGCAATGAAGCCGGAAAACATGTCTTCCTAGAAAATACAGATGAACTAGATCAGGACGTTGAAGGAAGGTAATATGAAAATAAAAACTACGATAACAGAAACCTATGACATCATTACTATCAGGTTATTCATTCACAAAAACATTTTGAGAAGCAATGGAATTGTTACTGCAGCAAAAGTATTATAATTACATTTTTCGTCTTTCCGTGTCTATAAGGGACCAACTGACTCAGATTTGTATGTTTGCCTCTTCAGTTTCATGTTTATATGGCACTACAGGCCTGGCATAGGCTACCATGTTAAAACAAAACTTAATCTTTGGTTTTCACGACCTACTTGTTTGTTAATGTTTTCACGTCATTACGTGTTTGTTAATGTCTTCACGTCATTATTTGTTTGTTAATGTGTTCACGACATACTTACTTGTATGTTAATGTGTAAACTTTATTTTGAAAATGTTAAAGGACATCTGCACCAGACATCAACTCAAACGAATCAATCGAATCGGACTCAAGTCACACTTATATCGTATACTATTATTTTCTGTCAATGGATAGACTCTACTCTTGTCGCTTAGACAGTAATTTGACGATGTTACATGCATTGACGTGCAACAAGTCAGTGCACTTGTAATAGATGCATGTGTTAATATTTGATTGATTATAGGCGATATAGATTTATTAAATTATTTTTTAATGATTTTATACTGCACACAAATCTATAATTGGACCGAATGTATTACCTGTCGTGCCGACTTGACCATTGAAGGACTTCATAAGATAACACAAGACTTCAGAGGGACTTGATTGAAGACCAGGTTTGACCGGAGTCTGGTTAAAGTTAAATTGAGACTTACAAGTAAAAACTGAATATATCACTTATACCGTGAGAAACGCCCTTGATGCCATACTTAAAACACTTCTTCCAGGCTAGCAGAAACAACAGGTGTCTATACCTGGTTTGGTTGCTTCTCGCCTATCAATCGGTACAGCTGTCTACGCTCAATTATGGTGGCCTGTTATTTTAACAGGATGGGATAGTTGGTGGGAACCAAGTGTAGTCTGTTCTGAGTATAGTTTATAGCTGCTTCTTACAACATGACATTACAGTATGTTTCCATGTCACGCAATCTTAACGCGCTGGACTCTCTCCCACACAAACACATACTCACGCACGCACATACACACGCACGCACACACATGCACTCAAATACACAGACACACATTCACACACACACACATATATATATATATGTATATATATATAAAAGCTAATGACATATTGAGGAAGAATGTCCCAAAAGGAGACATCATTAATTCGATAATTGCTTACTGTTATTACATGCCGAGTGTGGTCGAGCCTGAAGGCGTTTGCGGTTGTGGCCTAGTTTTCTTTCAAATTAGCAGTTGAATATACAACAGTTGCTTCTCACGAAGCATGCTTGGTCGTCTTACGTGTTTGTGGTTTAGACGTGTGAATGAATGGCTATGTGCGCGTGAGAGTACGTACATAAGTATGTTCGTGTGCCTGTACATTAATTTGTGTGTGTGTGTGAGTGAGTGTGTGTGTGTGTTTGCCAGCGAGTATGTCAGAGTGAGTGAATATGCACATATGTGCATGTGAAGGAATATATGCTTGAGCACTTGTTAGTAAATGTATAACGGAAGTGTGGAAGAGTCTTAGGTTAGCTGAGTAGTTTACTTATCTAAAGAGTTCCAACACATAAATAACACAGTAAACACTATGGTGACCGTAAAACAAAATATTATCATTTAATAATACGAATATCAACACAAAAACTAAGTACATCTAAACTAAGTAATCATAATAATAAATATATATATATTGAACTAGAAGGGGAGGTTTTATGCACTAGCGTTTGATGTTTCCTCCAAGATGGTTCTCAGGAACTTGTCGCTGCAGTCACTATCTGCACACTCAATACACAATCACATACTCGTTCTTGCGATCAGATTACGTACTCGGACGAATTTGTACACATAATCAACAAAGTAGTCTTCACAATCAGATTACATAGATCACTTCCCATACTCAGACGAACCTGTATATTCACAAACAATCGGATAATTCACAATCAGGCGTTCTGTGCATTTACAAATACTTAGATCACTTCACGTATTCACGCAAGTCTGTACATTTATATGTAATTAGATCACGCATCGTTCACTAGGTATCCTGCACGTACAACACACATTGCTATCTCTTACTGTTCACAGGGTGTCCATCATAAACACACGTGGAGCGCGACTGGTCAACTCGAGGTGTATGATCGTCCAGTCACCCTGAAAACTCACTCACTTCCAGACTCACTCTCAGCCTTCCTCATAGCCAGCCTGCTAGCCAGTCTCTGAGTTCATCCTTGCACAGTATTTTATAGTCTCAGGCAACACCATGGCTGTCCAATGGTCTTATGTTGGTTGTCTGAATTAGCGATCACTCTAATTTGGAACTACCCCCAACTAATTGTTATTGGAGGACTAGCCATGAATTGTCTACATGTCGTAGCCGGTCATGGCATCATCAAACTGTCCCCAACCCCCCTCTACACCAATACGGAACGCGAGAGTGGTCAGCTCCGAAATCCCACCTCAGCTCCGAAAACCTACCCCAGTACCAGGCAAAGTATTCCACCTAAACACCTCGTTTCCTTTTTCGACCTAGTGTCGAACAGGTGGTTGACCATTGCACGCATTCAGGCAAGCTTTGTTCATAGGTCGTCAGCCCAATCTACCCTGCCCTAAACGCCCATGGGTCCAGCTAGAACTGTCACAGAAGAATGAGTTTGTAAGTGTGAATGAGGGGTTATCTGAGTGTGGGGCTATCGGTAAGCATTTTCGCATGTTTATTCCATTACGTGCCTATGATTATTCTAAGCTTCTGGCTACTTGTATACTGTACAAAAAAGGGAGATGCTAGTCAGGTCAGACACAACATACTGACCAGGACGTTGAGTCAGTCAGGCACACCATACTGACCAGGACGTTGAGTCATTCAGGCACAACTAACTGACCAGGACGTTGAGTCAGGTCAGACACAACATACTGACTAGGACGTTGAGTCAGTCAGGCACAACATACTGACAAGGATTTTGGTTCAGTCAGGCACAACTAACTGACCAGGTCGTTGAGTCAGTCAGGCACAACTAATTGACCAGGACGTTGAGTCAGGTCAGACACAACATACTGACCAGGACGTTGAGTCAGTCAGGCACAACATACTAACCAGGACGTTGAGTCAGTCAGGCACAACTAACTGACCAGGACGTTGAGTCAGTCAGACATAACATACTGACCAGGACGTTGAGTCAGTCAGGCACAACTAACTGACCAGGACGTTGAGTCAGTCAGGCACAACTAACTGATCAGGACGTTGAGTCAGTCAGGCACAACTAACTGGCTAGGACGTTGAGTCAGTAAGGCACAACTAACTGACCAGGACGTTGAGTCAGGTCAGACACAACATACTGACCAGGACGTTGAGTCAGGGTCAGCAAAATATACTGATCAAGACCACTTTCTCTCTTCCATGTAGTGTTATTTTAAAACACGTTGTTTTCGTGGCAGTCTGGCTGACAAGATGTGGATCGATTTGATCCCCGTAGTTGTCAGTGTCACGCAGATGACGCCAAGCATAGCACAGCCGCATGCAGGACCGCTGTCCACCCTCGTCAACAAGTTTGTGATGTGAGGAAAACTACTACAACTCGCCACTTAATGCCTTTTTAAGATCGCTCAAAACAGCAAACTTCCATATTGTGGGCATTAAACAACAACAACAACATTGTGCATAAACAGATCAACAACAAACACGAAATGAGAGGCTTGTTCAAATTAAATCGGACCAAACTGCAACAAGCGAATATACTAACAATACGCACGATGACGTAACTTCTGGGTATAAACAACATATACCAACCGTAAAGTTTGCTAAATGTCATTTTCCTCCTCCTCAGTAAACCGTTGAAAACATGGCGGGTGTGATACGGAATCCGTCCAGAGTTTATCAGCGAGCGGTGATTCGGTTTCTAATAGCTGAAGGATGTCGACCAGTTGATATTCATTGCAGAATGCAAGCAGTGTATGGTGACAAAAAGTGTGTCGAAAATAACAATGAAGAACTGGACAACGATGTTTAAAGAAGGACGTGAGTTAGCGCAACTATATGCTCCTGACCTGGTCTCGGAAGATCGAGCGTTAACTCTCGTACTTCTATGTTCACTTGTTGCAGTTTGGTACGGTTTCATTTGAACACGCCTGGTGAATATATATGGACTAATGGTTGCTACAAATGGAGGTACTGGCCAGTTATAGAGGAAGAGGGGATAGAACGAACGACAGGAAATGTGTGTGAGCTCATGCAAGTACTAAGAAAATCTAAACAAAATGGATTGGAATTGATGAGACTGTCACTGAGTGGGAGATAGGGACAAGGCAGATCAGGCAGACACGGGATGATGCGTCTTTTGTTGATAACAATTGCATTCATTAGAGTTTTTATTTATATTTTTGTATCATTTTGTTTTGAAAAGGGTCGAGATGGAGTACCAGAAATGAAAGCATAAAATAGAAGCTTTCAATTGCTGATATTTTCTGTGTTCAGAAGGAGGTTTCATTGAATTTGTAATTGCTCTAGCAACATTCCATCGGCATGGTCTCATCAGCCAGACAGTGCAAGAGTTTGTAGGAAATGCGAACATTCGTGGGTCACACACGTCTAGGTCGCCGAAATGCTCACTAAGAACACTCATAGATTTATGGCTACTGTCCTTATTCAGAAGTGACATTCAGGATCCAACGTTCTATTCTGAGAAATTAATTCTGTTATTAACGTGTCTGAATCCTTCGCTTCTTGACCTAGATAGTGAAAGCGCGACTCTCGTTAAGAGGTTAAGGAGTTCATGACAACTGACACATAAATCGAAGGTCTACTCCCTTCGACGTTCATTCTCAGATCCTGCTGTTGTGTCTCATCTGTCTCGCATGGTCAGTATTGTTTCTTCACTTCATTGTGTGAGCGTGCAGGTAATGTGTTCCACTGACGTAGTATGTTCCCAATATAGACACCTGTTATCTGTCACAATCCTTATATTGTTGTAAAGAGGACGCTTGCGTCTGTTATGTAGAGTGTCTGCAGATGATCACTTACTCTTCTCTGGTTAAATAATAATATTTGTCTTATATTCGGAAGTAGGTATGTTGATCAGTCCATTTCCTCCCGAAGTTGGCTTTAATTATGACTTTTACCTCATTATACATGATGCCCAGGCCTGTTTGTGGGAAAGCCGCCTAAAGCTTCATTACTTCCGTTATTGCAGTGGTAGGGAATCAACTGAATGATCAACTTGAGTGTTGTGCTGAGAGCTAAATCAGGGAGTGAGTATATGCATGACTCGAGATATCTATCGTTATGTTGTTTTAGAGCTGCTATTATTGATAAGGCATCAGTAAGGAATACTAGTAATGCGTAAATCAAAGATTTTCTAAAATCATATTAACACCAATCTGCCCGTTGTGAAATGTATAACGTCTTATATTCTGTATTTTCCTAGTCAACTTTCAAGTCATCTGCACTGCGTCCATTGCCGTTGATCTGTTCTGTTTTTGCTATGGTTTTCCAAGGTTGGTTGCGTGGCCTAGGTGAGAAGCGTCCGTTTCACAATAGGAACGCACCAGGTTCGAATCACGCTCGTGTCCAGGCCTGGGTTATTTTTCGCTTCTCCAGGTACGGAAGTAAAACCAATCTACTGTACTGCACACTTACCAAGAAACTCATAACAGCCAAATAGGTCTGCTCTCGTACGAAGCGACGTTCTGCAAAGAACATGCTACTTATTTTGTTCAAGGTTTCCCCAAGATTTTATTGGATTTTCCTGGGTTTTTATTGTCAGTGTCTAAATACATTTTTCTGTCGTTATTTTATTTGAGCTTGTAGTGACTTTATGCATAGATATCTTTATGCTTTACTTTAGTTGGTTTTACATCACCTAAAGTTGCAATTAAAATCCTCATTAGGAACCCTATTTCTGTTGCACGACTTTTCTGCGTAAATGATCGTTATTCAAGATTAGCTCTTAAAAGGAAGTATTGGCTCTATAAAACATTAGACTATATTCTATGTAATATGCTTGTACATTTACATATTTTCTAAAAGTCAGCTGTAGTTGAGCTTTTCCAATCAATCAATCAATCAATCAATCAATCAACCAATCAATCAATTAATCAAACCCTTTTAGCTCACTGAGGAGCAAAGGTCTTCAACCAATAACCTCCAAGTCTGTCTGCCCCCCCCCCTCCCTTTTATACCAATATAGATCACGACAGTCCTACATTCCTCTTGTTAGACTCGAGTTCCCTTCTCCAAGTGTGCTGTGGTCTGCCCCTACTCTTCTTACCCTTTGGATTCCAGAATAGTGTCTGTCTGGCTCTTTTCGCAAATTATGACCTATTCATCACCAACATTTTCTCAAGGGTGAAGTATCACCTAGCTAGGGGTGCCATTAAAAAAATTGTTGTACCTTTATCAAGTATTGATATATACGTTTCATATTTGGACAAGTTTTGTAAAGATGATCATCACCATATAACCGGTTATAATTTATTTTAATGCTAAATGTTGATGTAAGAGCTAATATTGAATATTTATATTTGAAAAAACAAAACAAAACTATGCATGTGATTTCTAATGTAATCATACACACTTTATGTGTTTCTATTAAAGTTGTTCAACGATGTTTCTTTATAACAGACTAGAACCATATCTTGTCCTGTTGTATTTTTATGGAAATTCAAATGTTTATCCAATTTTGTTTAAAATGTTGATACTACAAATTATAATAACTTCAAAACAATGTAACATGGGTCGTTTACCTTTGTTCACAACGAATCCATAGTTAACTTGAATATCTGTGTACAGTTGCAGGACAATAGCTTTAAAAACTATAAATTATCACCAAAAATCCCACTGTACATTGCTGTTTTCGGCGAAACTCTTAAGACACTATTTGATAATATTTTCTGGTGATAAATACCTTGTTTCTAATTAATGACCTCCACTCTGATATAGAAATCCTTCAGCATCTGTCTGTTGATCATCCAGTACATGTCTTATCTGTTTATTTGCTCTCCTGGCCTGACATGATGCATGAGCAGATTTTCTCTGTGTTCCCTGTATTATAAAAATGTTCTTATGATCCTAAATCTCACACATATTCCTGCCAACATGTAATTCCATTTCCTGAATTACTAACATCAATGATTTGGTTCTATAACTATTACGTAAACTGCAATAGTAACATCCGCTTTCGAAATAGTTAGTCCATGGCTCTTATGCAAGTGACATCGTAACATTATTCAGTGACTCCTTGAAATTGTGTGTATATCCTTCAAGAAACGTTTTCAGTAGTTGAGTTCTGACAACGGCCTGAAATACTCGTTCTATAGTATCCATAACAGGAGCCGGCAGGTTACTGGTGTATTTGTTTGTATCAACAGTTCCATCTGCTACAGCTTTCTTATAATAGACACCATTTGTTGTGACTGTTCTTCTAAGCCGGTGGTTGCAAGTTCATAACACAACAGAACACCTGCGGATCTGCAAGTCCTTCTCGAACACACCTCATCAATATACAAGCCTTCCTCAACACACCTCATCAATATACAATCCCTCCACCAACACAAGTCATTGATCTGCAAAACCTCCTCCAACACACCTCATCAATATACAAGCCCTCCTCAACACACCTCATCAATATACAAGCCCTCCCCAACACACCTCATCAATATACAAGCTCTCCCCAACACACCGCATCAATATACAAGCCCTCCCCAACATACCTCATCAATATACAAGCCATCCCCAACACACGTCATTGATCTGCAAGCTCTCCTCCAACCCATCTCACTGATCTGCAAGCCCTCCTCCAACATACCTCTGTGATCTGCAAACATTTCTCCAACACACCTCTCTGATCTGCAAACCCTCCTTCAACACACCTCTGTGATCTGCAAACCCTCCTTCAACACACCTCTGTGATCTGCAAACCCTCCTTCAACACACCTCTGTGATCTGCAAACCCTTCTCTAACACACCTCTGTGATCTGCAAACCCTTCTCCAACACACCTCTGTGATCTGCAAACCCTCCAACACACCTCTGTGATCTGCAAACCCTCCTTCAACACACCTCTGTGATCTGCAAACATTTCTCCAACACACCTCTGTGATCTGCAAACCCTCCAACACACCTCTGTGATCTGCAAACCCTTCTCCAACACACCTCTGTGATCTGCAAACTTTTCTCCAACACACCTCTGTGATCTGCAAACCCTTCTCCAACACACCTCTGTGATCTGCAAACTCTCCTTCAACACACCTCTGTGATCTGCAAGCCCTCCTTCAACACAACATCATTGATCCTCAAGCTCACTCCAACCTCGTCTTCCTCATTGCTAATACAGTCCACCAGTTTATTGAATTCACATACAATTATTCACATACAATTATTCACATACAATTAGTCACATAAATGTGATTACATGAAACAAATAACCTATGTATCTTGTCTGATACAATGAAACTCAAACTCATTGCCTAGGCACTGGATCTATATCTCTAGCATTTGTACATTGGAAAACGAAAATGACAGACAGGTTCTGTATCTTACAATTCTTCCTGAACAATATCATCTCCACTTAACATTAAATTTAATTCAAGTTCAGAATCATCACTGCCATTTATAAGATCATACAATTTTAGTCAGTTCATTATCATCATCATCAAGCGTTTCCTTTGTAGAACGTCGCTCTCATCACAGTCAGCCGATATGCATCTCGGTCCGCAGTCGATCTTCCCACCTGCTCCATGTTCATATTTAGAGTCTCCTTGATGTCTTGTATCCACCTTCGCCTTTGTCGACCCCTGCGTGTCTCGCAACCATACATTGCCACAGTGAATATGCATGTTTTCAGGATCTTCAGTTTTAGTTCCTTGTAACTATTATGCCATATATTGTGCATGTTGTTTAGCTTCTGCCTTGGTCAAACGTCTTCTAATTTTTTAAACCTATCTCCGTAGTTGGATAACGTAGAGACAAGGTATTAAAAATGTGTTACATTTTCGATTTCTTCATTATTAATGGAAATCTGGGGTTGCAGTCATGTTTTGTCAGTGGACATTATCTGAGTTTTCTTAATGTTCAGAACAAGGTTCTGAGCTTCACTGTGCTTCAGAACGGACATGAGCAGTCGTTCCAGGCCCTTGGCAGTGTTTGACAGCATGACTGTGTCATCTGCATATCTTAGCTCTGGATCGCCTTTCCTCCTATTGTGAATGAATCACAATTCCAGTAGCTGTCATCTGTTTTCACCTTTAGCGTGACGTTTTCTGCGTAGATGTTAAATAAATAAGGTGAAAGTATGCAATGTTGTCTGACTCCCTTGTGAATCTCAAACCAATCTGTTGTACCTGCATTAGTTCTAACGGCGGCTTGTTGTCTACTGTAGAGTGTTTCTATTAGATGTATTAGGTGTGTTGCAAAAACTCATGTAATTCATTATTTGACCCAGTCGAAAGCCTTGGTGTAATCTATGATGCACGTATAGAGATTAACATTGTACTCTCTGAATTTCTAAAAGATGTGTCTCATATTGAAGATGTGATCTCGTGTAATTCTACCCTGTCTGAATCCTAAATGCTTTTCATGTATTTCATACGCTAACTTTTTGTCCAGTCTCTTTATGATTGTACGTAATAATATCTTGCTGGCATGGCTTATCAGGGCATTAGTTGGTGCATAATTTTAGATTTCCTTTCTTTGGTATGGAGATATATATTGATCTTCTCCATGCTGTGGGCCATTCTTAACTGCACCATATCTTCGTACATAATGTGTGGTACATGCGAATGCATACATCTCATCCTGTCTGTATTAATTCAGTTGGTATAACGTCCCATCCGACTTCCCTTTTTGTCAGTGACTTATTGCCCCACGCACCTCGTCCAAAGTGGGTTATGGCTCTCTCCCTTCATCACTTGTAATCAAGTCTTTACTTTTTGTGTTGTCTTCATACGTCTCGCTACAGTACTCCTTCTATCTTTCCTTCATACATCTCGCTACAGTACTCCTTCTATCTTTCCTTCATACATCTCGCTACAGTACTCCTTCCATCTTTCCTTCATACATCTCGCTACAGTACTCCTTCTATCTTTCCTTCATACATCTCGCTACAGTACTCCTTCTATCTTTCCTTCATACATCTCGCTACAGTACTCCTTCCATCTTTCCTTCATACATCTCGCTACAGTACTCCTTCTATCTTTCCTTCATACATCTCGCTACAGTACTCCTTCCATCTTTCCTTCATACATCTCGCTACAGTACTCCTTCCATCTTTCCTTCATACATCTCGCTACAGTACTCCTTCTATCTTTCCTTCATACATCTCGCTACAGTACTCCTTCCATCTTTCCTTCATACATCTCGCTACAGTACTCCTTCCATCTTTCCTTCATACATCTCGCTACAGTATTCCTTCCATCTTTCCTTCATACATCTCGCTACAGTACTCCTTCTATCTTTCCTTCATACATCTTGTACAGTACTCCTTCCATCTTTCCTTCATACATCTCGCTACAGTACTCCTTCTATCTTTCCTTCATACATCTTGTACAGTACTCCTTCTATCTTTCCTTCATACATCTCGCTACAGTACTCCTTCTATCTTTCCTTCATACATCTCGCTACAGTACTTCTTCCATCTTTCCTTCATACATCTCGCTACAGTACTTCTTCTATCTTTCCTTCATACATCTCGCTACAGTACTCCTTCTATCTTTCAAGTATATCTTTGCTCTCTGTCACCACATTGTCATTTTTGTCGTCGATTGCTTGTAGTGAAGGCTTAAATTCTCTCGTCAGTGTTCTGGTTGATTGCTTGTAGTGAGGGCTTGAATTCTCTCGTCCGTGTTCTGGTTGATTGCTTGTAGTGAGGGCTTGAATTCTCTCGTCAGTGTTCTAGTTGATTGCTTGTAGTGAGGGCTTGAATTCTCTCGCCCGTGTTCTGGTTGATTGCTTGTAGTGAAGGCTTGAATTATCTCTTCAGTGTTCTGGTTGGCTGCTTGTAGTGAAGGCCTGAATTCTCTCGTCAGTGTTATGGTGATTGCTTGTAGTGAAGGTTTGAATTCTCTCGTCAGTGTTCTAGTTGATTGCTTGTAATGAAGGCTTGAATTATCTCTTCAGTGTTCTGGTTGGCTGCTTGTAGTGAAGGCCTGAATTCTCTCGTCAGTGTTATGGTGATTGCTTGTAGTGAAGGTTTGAATTATCTCTTCAGTGTTCTAGTTGATTGCTTGTAGTGAAGGCTTGAATTATCTCTTCAGTGTTCTGATTGGTTGCTTGTAGTGAAGGCCTGAATTCTCTCGTCAGTGTTATGGTTTATTGCTTGTAGTGAAGGTTTGAATTCTCTCGTCAGTGTTCTAGTTGATTGCTTGCAGCAAGAGCCTGAATTCTCTCGTCAGTGTTCTAGTTGATTGCTTGTAGTGAAAGCTTGATATCTCTCTTCAGTGTTCTGGTTGGTTGCTTGTAGTGAAGGCTTGAATTCTCTCGTCAGTGTTCGAATTTTCTTGGATAATTCTCTTTCCTTCCCTTGCTGTTGGAGAGCTTCTATACTGTAGCACGTGTTTGTTATGTATTGTTTCTTGTCATTTATGATCTTTCTCCTGATCTCTCTTATACAGTCTCTGTATTCGTCACTGTTGTCTTCTATTCCTGTATGCCTTAACCTCCTTCGTTCTTCTTTTAATTACAGTGTCTCATCTGTGATATAATTATGTTTCTTATATACTTTCTTGGGTATCATATCTTGTGCTATTGTGAATAAGGTCTCTTACATGTGTTGCCAGCTCGTCGGATGACATGTCCTCATATCCATCAATACTTGATATTTGTTTCGTACTTCAATGCCGTATTCATTTGTTATTGCGTCTACATTGAGACATATCGGTCTTTTCTCTTTGATGATTCTCTTCAGTCGTGTTTTGTATTCTGTTACAAGTAGTTGGTGATCAGAGTCACAATCTGCTCCAGGGAGTGTTTTTGTTGAAACTATGCTTAACTTCTATCTTCGTTATATTATGATGTAGTCTATTTGGTTTCTAGTTTTCCCATCTGAAGATGTTCATGTATATAATCTTCTGGGATGTTGTCTGAACAAGGTGTTTGTGATTGTGAGATTATTTATCAAGCAGAAATCAATTAGTCTTTCACTGTTTCATTTTTGTGTCCTAGGCCGAATGTCCTTGTGCTTCTTTCTCCTCCTATTTTCGCATTAAAATCTCCAGTTATTTCGTTATGTCTCTCATTTCTATTTTATTCAAAGTCTTGCGTATTCCATCGTAGAATATATCTATTTCTCCATCTTCTGTCGCAGTTATTGGTACATATACTTGTATGACTGTGATGTTTCAGTCAGTCCAGTAAATTTGTTTCGAACCGAGTGGTCGTGGTCAGTGAACTTTAAAAAGATTAATATTGATGTTCAGTTTACCAGAAGATGCATTGCCACGTAGATCGACTGTCGCTCACTTGGAAAACCAATGACAATAAAACTGACGGTTCCTATTAGCTTTCGCTCTAATTTCTGCATGATAAGACTTCATTGAATTTCTCAAAATTCTCAACAAAGCTGCATTACATTGAAAATTACAATTTTATATCAGCTAAATTGTGGCTAAAATATCCAGCCACAAGCATTATTTAGGGAGTACTCATTATACGAGGTATGCTCAAAAAGTATCCGACCTTTGGGTCGGAAAGTACAATTACTCACCTGAAGGTTTGTAAACCCAATCCCCTTCAAAGTACTCTAACTGTGACTCTACACACTTCTCCCAGCTTTTCTTGGAAACATTTCAGGATGACTTCCTTAGGAATGAAGTACTCCTGGGTCGTTGCATTCCACATAATGTGTTCTCGTGATTAAAATCGTATCCCGTTCATCTTGGGGAGCAGCCCAAATTCGGGAACAGCCATGTCGGGAAGAGCCATGTCGGGAAGAGCCTCGTCGGGAACAGCCACGTCGGGAAGAGCCATGTCGGGAAGAGTCATGTCGGGAACAGCCATGTCGGGATGAGCCATGTCGGGAACAGCAATGTCGGGAACGGAGATCGTGACGAACCAGAGGAATGTTGTGTTTGGCCAGATAAGTCTGAATCAGATGTGAAGAATGGGCGGGTGAACTGTCATGTCGTTGTAGACAGGCCCGGTCGTTTGCGTCGAACAGCATCTCGAAGGCGACCGATGACCTACAGGTAGTACTCTTTGGTAATGTTTTGCATTGTGGTTCTTATTTGTGATGCATGTCTCACAGGAGTAAAAGAAAACGGGCAATATGATTGGTGTGCATTGACTCGCTTTTTCGGCCCTGGGAATGATGAATGTTTCCACTGTGAGACTGGAACTTGGTTTCCGGGTAGGTCCCTAAACCAACGACTCATCACCAGTGATAACAGTGTTCAGGAAGTCTTGGTCGTTGTTTGCGTGGTCAACCATACCCTGTGAGACTTTCAGGAGTTGCTTCTGCTCCATGGTTAGCGGCTTTGGCAAGAATTTCGAGAATACTCTCTGCATAGCCAAAACCCCGCTCAAAATGGAGTGTATCAAACCAATGCTTTTCCATACCTCATCTGGAAATTCTTGAATGATGACATGACGGTTCTGCAAGAATAAGTTCCATACTTGGTGAATGGCTTCATCATTTCGGCTTGATAGGTGCCTACCGTAATGTGACCCACTCTACACCGATAGTCAGCCATCCTTGAAGGGATTCTACCTCTCCTTAATGTGGCTGATGCTCATTGCATCGTCACCGAAACCTTGTAGAATCTTCCCAATGGTTTTCATTTGGGTATCGTCTAGCTTCTGAGAACATTTGATGCAACACCGCCGGTCAGTTCTTTCCGTGGTGAATTAAAATCGGACAGTTGCTCACTACACTCAACACTGAAAGGCTAACTGTCCGCGACTAACGCAATCTGCAGACTTTAAAAAATGGCGCGTACGCATAACGGTCACCTGTACCTCTATGCCGATAGACAATACCGATGCTTCATTTATTTCTCATGAGAGGTAAGACCAAAGTGCCTGCATCCTGAGTTATCTCCAGTCGTCTCGACCAATTGTCTTGCCACTGATCCACTGTAACTCGGGATAAGAGTGAGATTGATGATCAGGGCATTCACTCCCTTACTATTATCCAAATACAGCGCACATCGCATTATTAAGACAAAACCGTCTGATGTTATGGCGATCATCGCTTCGCGATTGTCAATAATTATTATTATATAAATAACAGGGCCACTGTCACCTTCCGAGCGTGTCGAAAAAAGCAGTTGAAGAGGACTGTACATGGGGCTGGCAATCTGATTATGTACAAACTACTGCTTTGGCACGGTACCGTAGTCGATTTGTCATGCACTTATTAAAACGTCTTTAGTGTGATGGACATACGTTTGTAGTAATGGCCCAAATGCAATGTTAGAACTAAGTTAAGAGTAATGGTTCAAATTCAATTTTGGATCTATGATTAGAGTGATGATTCAAATGTAGTATTGGACAAATGTTTCAAAAATGGAGAGAAAGTGCATGCACAAATGAATGAATAATGCGTATAGCTCATGCTTGAACTTATCATGTATCTTTAAATGTGTTGTCTGCTAGTTGTTTCTACTACTGCCACGTTTCCTCTTCCTTATCACCCACTTGCTTTTTATTCAAAGCCCACTATCAATTTCGAGCTTTGTAGGATTTATACACAGATTAGAGTTATATTTCTCTAGCCTTGACATATATTTCAGAATTAAACTGAACGACGTTTTTATAGTGGTTTAGAAAATTCTGCAGAGTCTGTAAACAACCAGCTTCTTTCACATTTCCGTTTTCTAAAAACTATGTGCATCCAATCTATTGTTAAATGCTTTTATTGTCCCTGCCTCCACTATCACCTGTGGCAATGCATTCCATGCATTCACCACGCTTTGACTAAAAAAAATGTTTACTAATATCTAATCTGAACCTTTCTTTAATTAATTTGTAGCTATGCCCTCTTATTCTTGTTGGTGGTTGTATTTTGAAAAAAATTGTAATAGTCTAATTTATTTGTTCCTTTGATTATCTTATAAACCTGTATAAAGTCACCTCGAATTTTTCTCTTTTCTAGACACTGTTGACCTGTTTTTCTGAGTCTTTCCTCATAACTGTAATTCTGGAATTCCACTATCAGCTTAGTCGCTCTTTTTTGTATCCTTTTCAGCATGTATATATTCCCTCTACAATAAGGAATCTGCACCTGTACACAGTACTGCAATCTAGTTCTAACTAATATGCTTTGTACAGTTTGACTATCATTTCCTTGCTTCTATGTTAAATATTTCTTTTTATCATACATAACATTGCATTTGCTTCTTTCACTGCTACCTGGATTTGCCGCGTCACCTTACATGTATGATCTATTATAAGCCATAGGTCCCTTTCCTTTTATATCATTCTAATATTGTTCTCTCCCATTCTGTAATTATGTTCCGTATTTGATCTACCCTTGTGGATGATTGTACATTTATTTACATTAAACTCCATTTGCCAGCTCGCAGACTATTCTCGAATTTTATCTAAATCCGACCTCAATATATCTACTTTCGCTTTATGTGAGACACTACTGCATAGCTTTGTGTCATCAGCGAATTTTGCAATCATGTATCCAATATCAATGTACAAATCGTTTATAAATATCAACGCAACTTTGGTCCTCAGATTAAGCCCTGAGGCACTCCACTCTTTACTTCACACCACTCACAGTACTCCTTATCTATGCCCACTCACTGCAGTATCGTTTCTATTGTTTTGGCTAAGCTCTAGTCATTTCACTTGTTTAGTCGTTTATTTGTTTTTATCTTCATCATTTAAAAAATGTATTTGTTTGTTCTTTTACTAACCACTCCACCGTGCTCAACTTTAGAGTCTCGTTTCAAAATGCAGACAAAAGTCGATGAAAAAATGTCCAGAGGTACACAAAATGTAGTCATTAATGATATCGTTGCATTTTTAAAACTCGCTCTACTCCTCCAATTACTTTATATAACAGCTGTCAATGTTAGTTTGGTATCGCTGTCTTGCCACAGACGGCAACAATATGTTATTACTTGCTTGCTTCTTCATGACCCGTTACTTTGGGGTAGTTGTACCGCTGCTTGTCTCAACTATCTGTATCCTGGACTTTGGAGATCCAGTGGGAAGTAAAGCTTTCCTTTTAACGTATCGCGGATGTTGTATTGGCGTGCAAGTGAGTGTGACCAACGCATTGGAGATCTGTCTCGTGGTCCCCCGCCCCCTCCCCCCTTCCGAGGGTACCAGACTGCTGTCGTCTTTAAGTAAACGTGATACAGGTAGTGGATTACACACAAGCCAAAAGGGACGTCTGCTGAGTGCAGAGTAGCCGCCTGGGGCTTGAGAAAAAGCTATATAAATAATATCCCAGATTAATTAGAGGAGTACAACAATGAATCCCGAGGATGAGAAGAAGAAGGAATGAGTCACATGAATATAGATTAGCATAGAAGAAGGAATGAGTCACATGAATATAGATTAGCATAGAAGAAGGAATGAGTCACATGAATATAGGATGAGAAGAAGAAGGAATGAGTCACATGAATATAGGATGAGAAGAAGAAGGAAGGAGTCACATGAATATAGGATGAGAAGAAGAAGGAATGAGTCACATGAATATAGGATGAGAAGAAGAAGGAATGAGTCACATGAATATAGGATGAGAAGAAGAAGGAATGAGTCACATGAATATAGGATGAGAAGAAGAAGGAATGAGTCACATGAATATAGGATGAGAAGAAGAAGGAATGAGTCACATGAATATAGGATGAGAAGAAGAAGGAATGAGTCACATGAATATAGGATGAGAAGAAGAAGGAATGAGTCACATGAATATAGGATGAGAAGAAGAAGGAATGAGTCACATGAATATAGGATGAGAAGAAGAAGGAATGAGTCACATGAATATAGGATGAGAAGAAGAAGGAATGAGTCACATGAATATAGGATGAGAAGAAGAAGGAATGAGTCACATGAATATAGGATGAGAAGAAGAAGGAATGAGTCACATGAATATAGGATGAGAAGAAGAAGGAATGAGTCACATGAATATAGGATGAGAAGAAGAAGGAATGAGTCACATGAATATAGGATGAGAAGAAGAAGGAATGAGTCACATGAATATAGGATGAGAAGAAGAAGGAATGAGTCACATGAATATAGGATGAGAAGAAGAAGGAATGAGTCACATGAATATAGATTAGCATATATGTTGACTGTCTTTTAAAATGGATGACGTCATGGTGGTTTGCATATACACATTTTCTGTACGATGAAGGTTTTATTTCTTTCATCTTCAATGGAACGTGCTTAGTAAAATCAAACATGCTTGCTGATTATGTGAGGTAGCACAATAGCTGCACTCAAAGACGCACAATAGTCACACTCAAATATACACAATAGTCTCTCAAATACGATCACAAAAGACAAGTTGAACAAGCACTTAGACAAGCTCTCACACACCACATATAAGCACACGCACAAACTCACATAACACGTACATCATCAAGCGAACATACACAGTTACATTTGAGTAAACCTTACATCATGAATACGCATATGCACATACGAACAGCTGCACATACAACACTACAGAGAATACACGGCTCCTGCTCTGCTAGCAAACACATTCACACATAAACATCTAAACACATAAGCCCATTCTGTCATAAATACATGGACATCCTCACATAGCCACATTGACCTACATGTATGCTTCACTAAATGTTGACAACACATTTCAATTCATGCGCATACACACTCACATAGTAACAACGTTTGATAGCATGCTATTGTCCCACCTGGCCATTCAAAGCAACGAACGTTTTTCTGTTGTTTAATGGCTTGGCTAGACATGGTCGTTTCTTCTCTACCAGAAGGTACAGCTGTCTTAACATGGTCGTTTCTTCTCTACCATAAGGTATAGCTGTCGTAACATGTTCGTTTCTTCTCTACCAGAAGGTATAACTGTCTTAACATGGTCGTTTCTTCTCTACCAGAAGATATAGCTGTCTTAACATGGTCGTTTCTTCTCTACCGTAAGTTATAGATGTCTTTTCTTTTAGCTCAAGGTATAAATGTCTTGATAAGGTCGTTTCTTCTCTACCAAAATGTATAGCTGTCTTTTCTTTTACCTCATCGTATAAATGTATTAACATGGTCGTTTCTTCTCTACCAAAAGGTATAACTGTCTTGACATCGTCGTCGTTTCTTCTATGTCATACGGTATATATACATTTTGTTTAATCTTAAGGTATAGATGTCTTGACATGGTCGTTTCTCCTCTGTCACAAGTTATATATATATATATATATATATATATATATATATATATATATATATATATATATATATATATATATATATATATATATATATACATATTCTTGTTTTTGTTGATAATAACTTCTAAAAGAAGAGTAACAGACCACATGCCCAACACTTGTTAGTCACCTCTTACGAGCTGCCTGGCAGGAGTATAGTGTTACTACGCTCTGCATGTCTCTCACTCCTCTGTAAAAACATTTGGGCTGTTGAGATTTCTCTGACCTATTGACTTTTACACCAACTGTGACCTTCCTTTGTAATATTCCTGTCAGATATTTCTTTGTTCTCAATTTGGTGGTTTCAATGCCATCAATTTAGCTTAATCATGTCTAAAGCATTCTGCTTCTCTTACCCAATCCTGGATGAATTAATCTGGTTTCTTGTGCACCTATCCGTAACCAGAATTCTTCCACCACAGTGCCATCTATTCGTCGCAAGCTACAAGTGTCTGCTTTAGTCAGTTGACCATCAAACACGGATCTGGCGAGAGCTATTTGGTACCGCAGTGTCTAACAAATCACCTTTTGAGAGGTGATGTTATGAATGCGAAAGAAGATGTGCATTCCAAGAAAAGAGACAACCAATCACAGCTAGCGTTAGTGATGTTCGAAATACTTGTCTAAAGTCAGCAGGAACAAGTCTTCTAGATTGCCAATTTGGCTTTTTAAAAGCCAAATTTAAGATATCTCACCTTTTAAATAAGTTACTTGATGTAAAAAAAAACAACACTACAACTTTGTTTGTCCGTCTTGGTCTTAACTCTGCCTTTAAAAAGAATATATTAAAGAAAGAAAAAGAGGCAGTGGGGGTGGGGGTGGAAGAGGAGGGTGGGGGCGTGTGAAATGTGATGAACAGAAAGAAGGCAGCATTTGACTTTTTAACAGTAGTTTTGATAAGATTTTGTCTTACAGATTACGTCTTGGCCGTGCAATGCTTTCACAACTAAAGGTCGCCAATTTTGTTGAGGGTCCAAGCCCAACAGAAATTCACTTTCTATTACAATCATAGTTCAGGCAGAATTAGTCTATATTTTGAGGTGGTTAACCCCGACTAGAACCATAATAAACAAAAGCTTATTACATTTTGTATTGATCAAAGTGCTTCTACGCATGTTTCTATACCCATTCATAGAAAACATTGAAAATAAACCATCACATACAGTCACAAAACTAACTCCCAACCACCCTCAACCCCAACTCATCTCTAACACTCCCAACACGAACTCATCACTAACACGTTTAAAACTAACCCATTACTAACACTCCCTATACTAACACATCACAATCAATAACATGATCAACCAACCATAAGCAATAATATCACACCGGCATTAATGACATTCACAACACCAAGCCATCATTAGCACTAGCAACGTAATAGCTTCACAAACCCATCAGGAACGGTTATGAAACTAACCGATCACTAAGACTTTCAACATCGCTTAGACTCACAACACCAAACCGGCATAAGACTCACAACACCTACACATCACTAAGACTCACAACACCTACACATCACTAAGACACACAACACCAAACCGGCACAAGACACAACACCTACACATCACTAAGACTCACAACACCTACACATTACTAAGACTCACAACACCAATCCGGCACAAGACTCACAACACCTACACATCACTAGGACTCACAACACCTACACATCACTAAGACTCACAACACCAAACCGGTACAAGATTCACAACACCAAACCGGCACAAGACTCACAACACCTACACATTACTAAGACTCACAACACCAATCCGGCACAAGACTCACAACACCTACACATCACTAGGACTCACAACACCTACACATCACTAAGACTCACAACACCAAACCGGTACAAGATTCACAACACCAAACCGGCACAAGACTCACAACACCTACACATCACTAAGACTCACAACACCTACACATTACTAAGACTCACAACATCTACACATCACTAAGACTCACAACACCTACACATCACTAAGACGCACAACATCTACACATCACTAAGACTCACAACACCTACACATCACTAAGACTCACAACACCAAACCGGTACAAGATTCACAACACCAAACCGGCACAAGACTCACAACACCTACACATTACTAAGACTCACAACACCTACACATCACTAAGACTCACAACACCAAACCGGTACAAGATTCACAACACCAAACCGGCACAAGACTCACAACACCTACACATTACTAAGACTCACAACATCTACACATCACTAAGACTCACACCATCTACACATCACTAAGACGAACAGCATCTACACATCACTAAGACTCACAACACCTACACATCACTAAGACTCACAACACCTACACATCACTAAGACTCACAACACCAAACCGGTACAAGATTCACAACACCAAACCGGCACAAGACTCACAACACCTACACATTACTAAGACTCACAACACCTACACATCACTAAGACTCACACCATCTACACATCACTAAGACACACACCATCTACACATCACTAAGACTCACAACAACTACACATCACTAAGACTCACAACACCTACACATCACTAAGACTCACAACACCTACACATCACTAAGACTCACAACATCTACACATCACTAAGACTCACAACACCTACACATCACTAAGACTCACAACACCTACACATCACTAAGACTCACAACATCTACACATCACTAAGACTCACAACACCTACCTATCGCTTACACTGACAACACCAAACCATCATTAAGACTCACAGCAACAAATATATCACTAACCTTCACAGCACCAACTCATCACTAATATTCACAACACCATCGACCCAGCACTCTGTAACCAACGGAACACTACAATAACAGTTGTCCGACCGTACAGAAAAGTATAATGACCAGTTGCTTGATTTACTCTTGAATTACCTTCTCTGTAAGATTCTTAGAATGTGCCGTCGCTCTAAGGACGAGCAAGATTAGAAGAAAAAAATGTAACTATTTTTATTTTCAAAATGGGATGATGTTGCATAAGAGTGCACGATGAGCTAGCAGCAAATAATAGGACAGAGAAAATTAAGAATTGGTTGAACAATCTAAACAATACAATACATACACATATCCCTGTACAATCTTGACTTAATGTCAAGGAGACGTCTGACAATCAAATGTAAAGTTGATTTCTGCAGCTTTGCCAAGTTCAACCACTGCTCCTCCCAACCTCTGTCTGCATGCCAAACCATCAATTAGCGTTGGTCCAAAAGCTGGAAGGTGCGGTCCTCGAGGCATGGTTTTAGTAATGTAACATATAATCTTTAACATATAGGTTGGAGTGTGAGAGGTATCAAATGAGACCGAGTGATGGGATAGATTTACACTCGTATGATGACAGAACTGGATGTTCTAGACAGACAGACATTGACAGACTTCTAAGCTAATGAATTATAATTTCTTCTTGATATAAGTAGTTTTAACATGGAAGCCACTGGGAGGTAAATAATGCATGCCTACGGAAGTATTTGGGAAATATTGGCAAGTCATGCTGAAGAGACAGGAAAGAACTCACCAGCTCGATGCAAATTATTAATTTTGGCAATCTGCGAGCATGAAAATCAATTAAAATGTGGGGGAGAGCATTGCTATGGAGAAACAATTTTTCTACGGTTGTTGTCATTTTATCTCCATGTTATTTCAGCTAACCCAAACATCCGAACAAGCACGCTTTTGTGTTTCTTTCATTTCTACCTCAACGTGTGCTAACAATCTAGATCATGTCCAGTCCATTACATAATGAATATTAACGAAACATCGCATAGACTATTAGAATACATTACCCATTCATCTCAGGGAAATGCATACGCTGACGGAATTTCATATACTCATTGAATGTTGCTGTCACGTTACTATCAGAACATGCATTTAAGCCAACCCTGTCACAGTATTGTATGTATTGTTGGAGCAGTTTGACATTCACAGCATGCATGTGTTTACGTTCGTCGCGAGACTGAGCTACTTCTCAAAGACTGTTTGATCAACAACTAATGCAACGTCCACAATCTCATTTGATCTTATTTTCCGCAAGCCATTTGAGGATTATCAAAGATCATGACCTGCGTGTCGTTCAACAGGAGATCACTGGTGATAGCAAATCGAAATTGTAGGATGGCTAGTCTCCATGCCTGCACAACGTGATATGTCTGGTTGGCTTTGGATTACCTGGAAATTATGTAAATGTTGAGCTCAGCTAGGGCAACAAACGTCAAATCGTATCATTGCTTTTCGTCCTGTCACAAACGCACATCACAATAATAAAGCAATCGTTCTTGGGTTTGACCTATCGTACAGGAACAAATATAGGTTATATACCCGACACAATGTCAATTGCTACTGTATGCGATACGTATGTATATATATATATATCAGTAGTTCAGTGATGCCAAATGTGCGTTGCCTAATATAAGACACCAGCATTAAATAAACAACAGTATCTCTTGAACAAGGATGCCATCAGGATACCCATTTTCTTCTCCGTGTCTATTTTGTCACTTCCGTCGGAGTTGACTTCCTTAAGGAAGCCTGTGCCATAGTACCTTGTGCGCTTTTGCATATATAGTTTCTGTAGCAAATCGTTTTACACAATGGATTGTTAACCCCATGCACAACCCTCTTTATTCGTGTTTCACAAAACACCTATAAGGTTACAGGGACCCTATGCTTTCCTTCCAATAAAGGCCGCCTGTTATACATCCTGAAGTACACTATATCAGAAACCTTTATATTTTCATGGCGATAAATGTATCGTGTACGTAATGAAGTATTTGGGTATTTGAATTCATTTTAATTGATGATTATCTTGTCCTTACACGATGTTGGATGTGTTTCTTTTCTGCTACAGGCACTGCATGGGGAGACCACTTTGGATGGTCCGGTACAAAAACCAAACCTGATAAAACAAATTACGAGCTGCTCGTTCTGATGAAACTGTTGGTGTCTTGTTCAGCCACATTTAGGCGTCTTTTATAGTATTCTAAATACTTGGGTCGTTCCAATGGTCTTATTCTTACTTACTGTGCCACTGCTCGTGCTGTCATGCCTATTGTGTGGACAGACATTCAAACAATAAATATAAACAATACAATAATTGGGCGAAAGTGTACACAGTAATGACAGTATCTTAAGAGGAATTAATACTGCAAATGGCTCACAGTGGGAAAACACATAAAGTGCAAAACAATTATCAATAGGAATGATCAGATACCACACTGAGACAAAAACTAAACCAAAGCCTACGTTACGACCAATAGGCCTTCATCAGGGACAACGAACAACAACAATAATTAACTCATGGAAGAAGGGATTAAAACATAATTAGAGATGTCAATACATTGGAGCGAACACAGGGACATCTGAGAATACGTCACATCGCTCCTCTCAAGATGGGTGCAGGAACCGAAATGACAGACACAGGAGAGATGAAGTGGCCAGGATAGCGTAAGAAGTGTGAAAAGGCCGGGTAGGCCAGTGGCGGTCAGTTACGGAAAGACTGAAAGGTGATTTAAGTGGCGAGGAAAGTGAAAAACGGGTGGGCAGATAGATGGAGATTGGTATGAGATGAGAATTCAAGAAAAGGTATGGAATATATTAATGCCAATTTGAAGGCAGCTCGTGCGAGAGATCACTTTATTTTCAAGGGCGAACCGTTGACGATCGTCAGAAAAGCAAGATACCAAGCCCGTGACAGCAACATCGACTTTACCAAGTGCTCAGGACAATTGAAGTGACTGGCGATAGGGAAGCCTATGCGATTATTGATATCATTGAGGATTTGGCGAAAACGCTCACGCATGTCCATACCAGTCTTCCCGATGTATGTGATACCACACTGGCGACGGATGATAGCGTAGATGAGGTTGCGGAACTTACATGTGAACCCCTCCTTGATAAAGAACTTTGCTTTGGGGAAGGTAGCCGAGCGAGTAAGGATAACATGATTGCAAGTGACACAGCCATATGCCTTATTGCATGGTCTGGTGCCTGGGTCTGGTGCCTGGACGGAGAATCGGGTAAAACCTCCTGAGTGGAAGGATAAGGCGGAATAGGATATTCCGAACAGAAGTGCAGTGAGTGTGATAAGTGAAAACAAGTTTCACTCGGTCAGAGTGATGGCAGTTAGGGGGAGGGAGGGAGTCGTGACAGGAGGTAGAGAGAACCCGCTGTTAGGAAGAGAGAGTGGCTCGTAGATGTGACGACATTGCGCATATGTGCTCAGTCCTTTTAACGGCCGAAAGTGTCGACGACAGAGCATAAACTTTGTAGCTCCCACAGCGGTTCAGAAATTGACCGCTGACTTCGTCCAGTATCCGTTTATACCTGAGTTGACTGGAAGAAGCGGTAATACCCTGACAAAACCCAGAATGTGTCAGATCTGAGAACGACGTGATTTTAACCAGATACGTTGCGATTATAAGGAAAGCCCATAACCCTAAAGCCACAGGCTTTCCCATTAATGTATGTCCTTAAACTTGTCAAAGGAAGGTTCTGTGACATACAATTATGGGTCCCAAGCGGGCACAGATAGAAGTGACCATGTCATGTTGGGTCCCATGGGCGCACAAGAAAGGGGTATCTCTTATACTAATAATTATTATCATTTGATCATAATCCGGTTCGCATAACTTGAGAACCTTGACCGATCAATGAAGAGGCGTTCTTCAAACTACTGCTCATCAGAAGCGAAGGTTAGCAAGCAGGTAAGGAAAGCATTTATCATGCCATCAATGGAGATGGGGAAAGTAACCCCAGGCATGCGTGAAATACAAACAGACCACGTTAGCCAAGGTCACTGTGACCCGAAGAAAGTTACTTCCAAGCTACCAATAGAGTAAAACAAAGTTAGGTATCAACCTTAAGGATTATTTATCTACGCCAACCATTACATGAGGGTTAGAGCACCAGCCGAGAGAAGGACGGGGGTAAAGAACATCCGCAAAAAAGCGGGCATACAGGGTATGAAATTGTTCACGTGATTAGAGTCGGAAACAGCCACAGACAAATAGAACAAGAAACATTGGACGAGGGGCAGGTTTAGACCGTAAGATTTAGATCTACAAGAAGTGAAAATAACTTTGCAGTTGATCGTCTTTATTCCTGCATTGACACTTTCACACGTGTCTCAAGTGGAAGGTTTGGACCGGTAGATGATTAAGTGGCTTGATATGGGACCGACACAATGGACAATGGACTTTAGAGATACCAAGCCATGCAGACCAAACCAGACTTCCAACTATCCACACATATAAGACAGAACCAGTTAAGATGAAAAGGAAACAAGTAGACAGAACACATGATAAAAGACCTTGAAAGATCTGAGAGCAGAGTGTGCGAAAGATTTCATGAAACAGATCTGAAAGTCTTGTGTCCAGAAATATTTAACGAGAATATCTTCAGCGAAGGATACATGCTTTGGAGATAAGATGTTTACGAAGACTTTTAAACGTCATGTACAAAGATCGAATTACAAATGAGGAAATACGAGATAGAATTACAACAGCAATAGGAACTTTTGAAGACCTCTTGGCAACTGTCAAAAAAAGGAAACTCGCTTGGTACGGTCACATATCGAGAAGAAATGGTTTTGCAAATACGATCCTCAACGGGAAGATGCATGGACGACGACAAAGAGGCCGTCACAAAAAAAAAAAAGGTGGGAGGACAACATAAAAGAATGGACCAATCTCCGACCAGAAGTGACACAGGCAGGGGACGCTGACAGAGAAAGGTGACGTGGGGATGTGATTATGTCTTCATATGTGCCCCAACCACCTCACCGGCTACGGGATGACCTGATATCAGAAAGCTTTGTGCACAAATAAATTCCCAGAAGGGATCATAAAACCTTGTCGCACTGCAGCGTGAGAGCTTAGCCGAAGCTACTCGCATTGAAGACTTGACGATGAACGATCCCGGAGTTGTGGACATAGATTTGACAATTTAGTTACATTCTGTTAAAATAAAAGAAACCAGACTAATCATATTTAACCTGGGTAAAAGTAGAACTATTTGTTCGTTTTGCACGAAAACCCAGAACAGTACTAGAATTATGTGTTAAAATAGAAGAACTTTTTCCCAATGAAACCTTTCTCAAATATAGATAATCCATTTGTATGGATAGAAGCTAGAACTCGTTTTGTGTGTAACATGCCAAGCATTATAAACATATATGTATTCGTTAGAGCATAGTGTTAATACAAGGAGATAAATGCAGACAAGATAAAGATGACCATCAACACTGACGGAATCAACGCTATGATCAAAGCAAATGTACAGGGTCTAGAAACAATGAACCGTTTCAAATATCTGGGCTCAACGATCAGTGATGAAGGTGAGGGATGAAAACCAGAATAGCAATATAACAACAGCAGAGCCTGCACAATTGAAAAATATATGGAATGATAAACGACTCTTCCTCGCCAAAAAGGTCAGACTAAGGCACTCATTGGTTCTTTCGATATTCCTCTACGCCTGCGAACCATGAACTATTACAGCAGATCTCCAGAGAATAATCCAGGCCATAGAGATGAGATGTTTTAAATGACTCCTAAATATCATCTACAAAGACATTATCACAAATGAAGAAGTGCGACGCAGAATCGAGAATGCAAGTGGACTGTACGACGATCTCCACACATCGATCAAAAGATGAAAGCTGACTTGGTATGGTCACCTCTCGAGTTCCAATGGACTTGCAAATACCGTAATATAGGACACAGTACAGTGCAAGCGAAGGCGTGGACGTCTGAGAAAACGATGGAAGACAACATCCATGAATGGACTAACCTACGAATCGAGGAGTTACAACACGCAACCGCAGACAGAGTGAAGGTGCAGTAATGTGGAGGTGTCAGCAAGGGTTACACAACGTTCTCAAGAGGTCACGGGATACACTGATCTGAGCTGTATTCGTGCAATAAAACTGCCGATGTATTATTAAGTCGGAAATTGTCAAATTTGTATTGAAACTTGATGAATATATGAAGAAAGAATAAAAGCAAATGATAGAATGTTAGGACAGTAACTGTTTCACAGGATAAGAAATGGTCTACGTGATCACACAACTAATAAAGGAAAATACGATAACAATATAACAATTCATTGTTTTCTAGTCGATTATCACTACAAATAAAAAACAATTTGCACACATCAACCAACAATAGGCGCTGCAATTGGGGACGCTTGATACTAAACAGTGAATCTGACACTGTTTGCATTGCATGGACACTGTAGGATAAACGAAAGAGAACCTGCCCTATCACAACTTATCACAGATTTATAGAAACTGAAAGGAAGATCTGGAATCATAAATGGAGAAACATAAGAAGAGACGTTGGAGACCTAGTAGACCTGATGTGGTTTGTTGCTGCTATCATTAAAACATAAGAAGAGACGTTGAAGACCTAGTAGACCTGATGTGGTTTGTTGCTGCTATCATTAAAAGCGCTATCATTGCGACTATTGATAATTTGCTTTGCCAGTCACCGAGCAACAACCCAATAACATAATATATCTCGTCGTATGTCTGGCGCAGTGTTACGCGATCCTCAGCATCTACGCATATCAATACCCAATAATTATCGCCAGATAATGTAGAAATCCTTAGATTCGAATCTGGGTTGCGATATTTTTTTTCAAAGTTTCAAATCTTTAGAATAAAAAAAAACGTGACACCATTTTGAAGACAAACTATCGCTTTCTCATTTTATACACTTAATGTTTTACTCTGCAATAATTTTTTTCGTATTTCGTAGTCTGTGAATTGCGCAGAACAAAGTGTGGGAGAGCGTTATGTTAAACTAATAACTGAGTGTTAATATTATACATTTTAGGAAAATAAAGTAATCTCACTAATTGTATATGCTGTTGCTATATACGCTGCCATTATGTCACTATCACACGAGGTACAAAAAAAAGGAAACCTTTACCCAACATTGTAAATGACTGACAGACTGAGAGCACTTTCGTTGGGTCTAATAGGGAACGTGTGCTGGAATTAGACCCACGGAAGACAGATCAGTTTTACCCTCTTAATGAAAGAGCGTTGCTACGGCAATCCTGCTCAGCCCTAGAGGAATCGCAGATTTCAGACACTTGGTCATTGACTGACTAAAAAGCCCTCTATTGATTCGTTTGGTCTAATAGGGAACGGGTGCTGGTATTAGACCCTCGGAAGACAGGTCAGTTTTACCCTACTAATGACAGGGCGTTGCTACGGTAATCCTGCTTAATTCGAGAGCAATCGCAGGTCGCAGACATTTGGTTCATGTGCTTGGCTGGTAAGCCAATAGTGCGAGGCTACCATCTGAGGGTTTACGGCCGAACGCCTCTAAGCCGGAATCCCGCCCTAAATCTCAGCACTACTGCGATGGGAGGCTACGATATGGTTGGGACCTGGGACTCGCGTCTCAGCCCTACCCGGTCGAGCCGCAGAAAGAGGTCTCTGCCGTCCGCCGATCAAAGCGGGCGGGAAGCTGCCCGATATTCACCCCATACGTCGATGAGGTGTGAAACCACTAGTAGAAGACTTAGTTCTCGGTCGGGGTGTCGTAAGAAGTAGAGCAGCCACCTCACTGAGGACTGTTGAGACTCAGCCCTTGATCAGGAGACATGTCCGCACACCAGGCGAACAACATCTCCGTGCCATGACAAGGCTTGTCCCCTGGTTAAATGAGCTACTGCCTCGCGTCTTACCTCTGTCTGCTATGAGTCATCCCAATGGACGCGGAAGAGATGCAGTCCAGCGGACATTGCACCTCTGCCCTATTGTGACAACCTCCCAGGTGGCGGGGAATGCTAGGCGTGCCATCACTGCAGATGAGCCGAGAAAATAAACGGAGCAAAGAGATACCCCACTCACATACATATGCTACGTTTCTGGCAGGACGTGACGATTCTGAGACACAGTCACACTGGACTGCTTCTCTTCCGAGATAGTACAAACTAGTACATAGTCCATCATATCATATCATTGCCAAACTCTATAGACACGAGTGGGGACGACTCGATTGTCCTGCAAGACAACTTCCCTAAGAGAGACAACTCTGACGAAAAACAACTGCTGCGATGCAGATAGGCGCCAAAGGCTAAGGAGGGCATCCCTACAGAAACGCCTGTTGAAATAGGATGCAATGGGCCACAGGTTAACAAAGTAACACAGTGCAACGTATATCGCTGTAACCAGCGTACGAAGAAGAAGAAGAAGAAGAAGAAGAAGAAGAAGAAGAAGTACACCTAATCATATTATATATACATATTATAATTCATAATAATGAATATAGTTATAGGATGGGAGAGGACAATATTAGGACCAAAAAAAATAAAAGAGACCTAGGAGTTATAATAGATCATATAAGAAAGGTGCGGATCAAGTCCAGTTGGCAGTGTAAAAAGGCTAATGGGCATGATAAAAAGAAACATTTCACATAAGAGCAGGGAAGTAATAGTCACGCTATATTAATCATTAGTGAGACCTAAATTAGAGTACTGTGTTCATGTGGGGAGTCCATATCATAGAGTGAATATAAATATGCTGGAAAGAATACAAAGAAGAGCTACAAAAATGAACGCGGTATTTCAGAATTATAGTTTTGAGGAACAACTAAAACAAAACTGGTTTTCAGTGTCTCGAACAAAGAAGAATTCGAGGTGACCTAATTCAAGTGTATAAATTAATAAATGGAAAGGATAAATTAGACTATACCAAGTTTTTCAAAGTTCAACCTGCTACAAGAACAAGAGGACACAGCTTCAAATTGTTTAAAGACAGGTCTTGATAAGATATTTAGAAAAAATTTTTTATTTAGGGGGTGGTGAATTCTTAAAATGCATTGCCGCCGGATGTAGTGGAAGTAGAGTCAGTTAATGCATTCAAAAATAGATTGGATGCTCACAGTATTTTCGAAATCCGTGGAGTGAAATAAACAGGTTGTATACAGAGTATAGAGCCTTCTAAACCAGTATAATGAAGTTAAGTTAGGTTACATCAGTCCCAGAGGCATTTGGGTGACTCGCTATAGCTCGGTTGTTAGTGGGGGATTTATAAACCCTTAGGTCATTGGTTTGAATTCAACTCCTTGGATTTGCATTTTTCCTTTCAATGTTGTATGATATAAACGTTTTAAATTATTTTCTTTGATTTTGATTGACAACTTAAAATGTCCGTCTTTATTGGCGGTTTATTGATGAACGGAAACGGTGGGCGATCGAGTCCTGCAAATTTCAAGAGAACCCTGATCTCACGGGACGTAAGACTAGAGTACCTACCTGCATACCAAGATAAATTTCTTTCTTTACTTTAAAGAAAAAGTGTGATTTCAAAACCATTCCAGGTAGCAAAGAATGTCCACATATGGAACTGATATTTTAGTGGGGTCAATTATTTGGCTTCCACACATTACAGAAAAGTGATCGAGTAGTTAGGGAGCTTGTCTCAGATGGTAAAGGGCAAGCGTTCGATATGAGTTTATTGTCACGCTTCGGTCTACTTATATATTGGACACCTGATTTACATAGAAGAAGGGGTCAAGAATACAAACTGGTCTCTTTACCGTAAATAGCTGAACAGGAAAGTCGTTAAGACTCTATCATGAGTGTCATAAGTGTCTATCATGAGACTACCTTTTCCCTTTTGTACAATAGAGAAGGCAGACTAACAAAACATAAATCTACATATATGCACACACAGATAACATGCACTCAGCAACCAAACATACCCACATATACCCACACACAAGGATCCAAACATATATGCACACACAGATAACATGCACTCAGCAACCAAACATACCCACATATACCCACACACAAGGATCCAAACATATATGCACACACAGATAACATGCACTCAGCAACCAAACATACCCACATATACCCACACACAATGATCCAAACATATATGCACACACAGATAACATGCACTCAGCAACCAAACATACCCACATATACCCACACACAAGGATCCAAACATATATGCACACACAGATAACATGCACTCAGCAACCAAACATACCCACATATACCCACACACAAGGATCCAAACATATATGCACACACAGATAACATGCACTCAGCAACCAAACATACCCACATATACCCACACACAAGGATCCAAACATATATGCACACGCGTTAATGCTTGTCAAATGTTGTTGTCTCGGTATGGATATACTAGTCCGAGCAGTGCAGACAAGACATTAATATTTATCTTTATCTTAAAGAGGAATCATTTCCTGGAATGAATGCTAGTCAGGTCGCAGTCCATTATTGTAAGCAGAGTTATTGTATATTTATACAGAGAGAAGAATTATTGTTGGAAGAATGGATCTGCGTAGAGATCTACGACAAGATATGTTATCTCATAAATAGATACGTAGAATTATACATTATTTTTTAGATAAATGAGAAGAATGTTTAATCATCGGACAGATAGATAATTAGAATTACATATAATCTGTCAGATCAGTAAAATTATATATAATCTGAAAGACAGATAAGTAGAATTATATACAATATGTTAAATAGGTAAGTAGAATCATATATTATATGACAGATAGATGCGTAGAATTAGAAATCATCTGTTAGATAAGTAAAATTAGAAATCACGTGATAGGAACAAAACGTAGTCACTTTTCTTCTACTTCTTTGATCAACTGATGTCATGCTTCTAGTCCGGTGAGGTTCACGATCAACTGATGCTAGGCTTCTAGTCCGGTGAGGTTCACGATCAACTGATGCCATGCTTCTAGTCCGGTGAGGTTCACGATCAACTGATGCCATGCTTCTAGTCCGGTGAGGTTCACGATCAACTGATGCCATGCTTCTAGTCCGGTGAGGTTCACGATCAACTGATGTCATGCTTCTAGTCCGGTGAGGTTCACGATCAACTGATGTCATGCTTCTAGTCCGGTGAGGTTCACGATCAACTGATGTCATGCTTCTAGTCCGGTGAGGTTCACGATCAACTGATGCCATGCTTCTAGTCCGGTCAGGTTCACGATCAACTGATGCCATGCTTCTAGTCCGGTGAGGTTCACGATCAACTGATGTCATGCTTCTAGTCCGGTGAGGTTCACGATCAACTGATGCCATGCTTCTAGTCCGGTGAGGTTCACGATCAACTGATGTCATGCTTCTAGTCCGGTGAGGTTCACGATCAACTGATGCTAGGCTTCTAGTCCGGTGATGTTCACGATCAACTGATGCCATGCTTCTAGTCCAATGAGGTTCATGACCAACTGATGCCACGCTTCTAGCCCGGTCAGGTTCACGATGAACTGATGCTATGTTTCTAGCCCAGTCAGGTTCATGATCAACTGATGCCATGCTTCTAGTCCGGTCAGGTTCACGGAGGAGACTTCGTTTCAGGTCTTCGCCTGTCCCCCACCGCCTGTCGAGCATAGTCGCTTCCCCGGACCAGACTGCCTCTCTTTGGTCTGTATAAGTAGGGCAGTCCTGCAGAATTTGTTCTGGTTTTTGCTTGGGTACTCCACACTCGCATATGGCAGTGCCTCTGAGACCCATTCTGTGGATGTGAACATTGAGTCTGCAGTGTCCTGTTCGAGTCTGCAGATCTTCCTCAGCCTAATTTGTCTGTGCTGTTATTTTCTGGCTTGTAATCTTTGGTCTCTCCATTCTGTCATCATGGATCGTTTGATGAGTGTCTTTGCTTCTCGTTTCCAAGGAATCAACATTGGACGGGAATCCACTGCAAAACTAGATCTGTTTTTGTTGGGACAGTATTCGGATGTTATATTTATTTCGTGTTAGAGTCTATCTTGTCTGGGGCTTGATATGGCTAGTAGTACGCGCCTGTAGTCTATCTTGTATGGGGCTTGATATGGCTTGGAGTACGCGCCTGTAGTCTATCTTGTCTGGGGCTTGATATGGCTTGGAGTACACGCCTGTAGTCTATCTTGTTTGGGGCTTGATATGGCTTAGTACGCGCCTGTAGTCTATTTTGTCTGGGACTTGATATGGCTTGGAGTACGCGCCTGTAGTCTATCTTGTATGGGGCTTGATATGGCTTGGAGTACGCGCCTGTAGTCTATCTTGTCTGGGGCTTGATATTGCTTGGAGTACGCGCCTGCAGTCTATCTTGTTTGGGGCTTGATATGGCATGGAGTACGCGCTTGTAGTGTGATAGAAGGACAGTTATTATTGTAGTTGTAGTTTAGCGGATACGAATCCGTGTTGCTGCATGTACAGCTATTGCTTCAGCTCTGAAATTGGTACGGATCTATCCTGCTGGTACGGATCTCTCCTACTGGTACGGATATTTCCTGCTGGTACGGATATTTCCTGCTGGAACGGATATTTTCTGCTGGTGCGGATCTTTCCTGCTGGTATGGAGTCGTGTTATATGTCGTCGTTGGAGTATTCCATGCAGATTTAATCCTCTTCTTTACCGAACCATCTTATCTTATCTTAACTTAACGTCTTTATGTTGATTTAGAAGACTCTACAGAGTCTGTATATAAACAGTTTATATTTACATCCAATTTATTCTTGAATTCATTATTTCCTGTGGCAATGCTTTTCAAGTATTTTCACCACTCTCTAACTAAACAAATATTTCCTGGTATTTAATCTTGGCCCTACTTTAACCCATTTGTTGCTTTGCCCTCTTGATCTTATAGGCAACCTTATTTGGTCAAACTTGTTTTTCTTGACCCTGCTTTAATCCATTTGCTGATATGCTCTCTTGATCTTATAGGTTGCTGTGTTTAGTCAAGGGTATTCCGTGGCGACGTGGTTAATCCACCGGCCTCCTGAATTCCACATTTTTTTTCATGGGTGCTTGATGCAGAGTCCCCTGCATCTCGTAGTCGCCCCCTAGTCGACTTGTCCTTGACTTGCCATTAAGGTCGGGTCTTTTTTTTATTTGGTTAAACTTGTCATAGTTTACTCTATCCTTTTCCGTAATTAAATTATCTAGAATTCTTCTCTTTTCTAGACACCGTAGGTCGGTGTTTTTAGTCTTTCCTCAGTTATAATTCTGGAATCCCACCATCAAATTTGACTGTGTGCACATGAGTCTAGAAGTAGCTAGAGGACTGTCTCTTGATCTCACGTAGAGCGTGAAATGTGTGTTCTGTTGCCGACTGATCACTTTTTAATCGTTACCTCTTGAACCTCTAAGACTATTTTGGACTTGTCATGGATACATATCCATGGTTCTGGAATGAGTGCTTCGCTTTTCGATTTCAGCTTCAAGGATGTATGAATTATTTCTGTGGATTACTCTGGCCAGATGGTTGAGGATTTTCATTAGCAGTCTGTTTATAGTTCTCTCTTTGAGCTTCTGCTGTAGATTGTGATCATTTTCAGTTTTTCAAACTGAGTTTAGATTTGTATTTTCTCCTTACTTCGTGGTGGCTCAGTTTTTGCTGTTTTCGCAAGCTTTGTAATAAGAGTGCTTTTAATGTCTCTAGGGAAATTCTGAGACCAACGTAGAGTTACACATGATCATAGAGAGTAATTTATAATCTGATAGATAGATAAGTAGAATTATATATCTGAAACATAAAATAAGAATAATTATATACATTATGAAAGACAGTTAAATATAATTATATACAAAGTGATAAATAAGCAGAATTATATATAATCTGAAAGATAGATAAGAAGAGTTATATATAATCTGATGTATAAAAAAAATAAGTAGAATTAGATATAATTTAATAGACAAATAATTAATTTTATAGATAGATAGATAGAATTATGTATTAACTATTTAAAAAAAAATATAATTACTGCGTTTTACCAATTATCATCATCATGTAGCATGTCCTTTATAGAATGTCGATTCCAACACAGTCTGTCTGAAAGAAACTCGTTCTCTTGCCAAAACTCCAGCCTCAGCAACAGTCATACCCAGGCATTCCTGAATATCTTGGTGCTATCGTCTTCTTGGTCTACCTGTTCCTCTTTTACCTGGCACCATACCTTCCATAACTGTTCTCTCGTGGTGTTTTACTAATTATAAAGGAATAAATAGCTCAAGGACAAATATCGCTATTCGCATCAGTTTTTGTGCAGCGTGCACAATTGGTTCACATTTCTACTTCGAAAAAAAAACTCAACAACGCACGCCTTACAAGTGATCGAATCCTAGTCTTACATGTACCGAACCGATATTCCAAGTATGTATATGTGTATGTGATTGTGTGCGTGCGCACGTGTGTGTGTGCGTGTTCGTGTTCATGTTTGTATGTGTATGTGTGTATGTATGTGGACGAGTTATTTACTTTCGTATTCATGTGTCAAATATGTGGTATTGTTTCTTGATCATACTTGTCTTCATGTCAAATATGTGATATGATTTTTTGAGTATTCGTGCAAACTTAAAATCTGATTGCACACTCAAGCGTCTCTTGGACTATGTAAACGGCGTGGTGTGTCGTGCCATGAGTAAACCTTCTACACCAGGGAGATTGGTTTCACTATGAGCCCCATCGTACGACTTGCTCTCAGTGTGATGATGACCCTATTTTATTAGAACGTCACATATGGATCTCTCCTAGAGACCATTTGTGCATCATCTGCAAATTTAAACACCATTTGGAGCACACTTCTTCAGTAAAACCAGGCCGTCCTATCGCCCATCCGCTACAGGACTGTCTACGTCAAACACTTCTCTTAGCCATGCATCTTTTGGCTTGCTTCTAATTGTCTTATCTTGGGGAATCCAGAACATAGACTTCCTAGTAATTTTATCAGCTAGTTTACTTAATGTGTGTCCCTATCAAACATACTAGCGACATCTCCTCATGTAATATCAGATAGCAGGAAGAACAAGGTACAGATAGCAGGGAGAGCAAGGTACAGATAACAGGGAGAACAATGCACATATGACAGGGAGAACAAGGTACATATAGCAGGGAGAACAAGGTACAGATAGCAGGGACAACAAGGTACAGATAGCAGGGAGAACAAGGTACAGATAACAGGGAGAACAATGCACATATGACAGGGAGAACAAGGTACATATAGCAGGGAGAACAAGGTACAGATAGCAGGGAGAACAATGTACATATAGCAGGGAGAACAAGGTACAGATGACAGGGAGAACAAGGTACAGATGACAGGGAGAACAAGGTACAGATAGCAGGGAGAGCAAGGTACAGATAAAAGGGAGAACAAGGTACAGATAGCAGGGAGAGCAAGGTACAGATAAAAGGGAGAACAAGGTACAGATGACAAGGAGAACAAGTTACAGATGACAGGGAGAACAAGGTACAGATGACAAGGAGAACAATGCACATATGACAGGGAGAACAAGGTACAGATAGCAGGGAGAGCAAGGTACAGATAAAAGGGAGAAAAAGGTACAGATAGCAAGGAGAGCAAGGTACAGATGACAGGGAGAACAATGCACAGATGACAGGGAGAATACGGTACAGATGACAGGGAGAACAAGGTACAGAAAGCCATAATGGTGATGTGCAGATAGCAGGGAGAACGGTGACAATGACATGTACTGAAATGCCTGAAGATTTTGTAGTATGGGAGACAGCTGATTACCAACCAGCGCCACAAGACCTCACGTGAGGGACAGTCATTGCGGCAATCGTTGACAAGAGAAGCTAAGACATACGCTGCTGCTCCTCTAGCTTAAATTCTTGTCGAATGTCTTCCTTTTTTCATTGTTTTGTTGTTTTTTGTCCACGGTGTTCTAAGGACCCTTCTAACACATTTTGAATCGTAGGACTCGAGGTTTGGGTGACTGTCCATGTTTCACAACCGCATGCTGCCACGGGAAAAACACAGGTTCCCAAAATGCCCACGTTTGTTGGTTTGCTCGTATTCTGCGATAGTTTACTGAGGTTGTGTTTATAAATACAGCATGCGATTTTTCTGCTAACGCCCACCCGCAAGTGGATGGTAGCGACCAGATTAAAGAGCCATGCAGTAGATCAACGCGTCCCCAATTCTCACATCGGCTTTGCTGCATATGACTTCCCTAAATACGGATTAAACACCTATATAGTGTTTGACAGAATCGATAGAACGCTCTCTCAGTAATGGGTTCGAACCCGTGACCTGTTTTTTGCACACGCCGGTTGTCATAGATGTCTAACTTATTACTTTAAGTTATGGAAGGCAGCTCAATAACGAAATTACAACCCAGTTGCATTACATGCGATGAGAATGAATTCACAATGATTTATGAAGCAACCGAAATGTTGTATTTCATTCGATGAACCTTCAATCAATATTGTGACAGCTTCAAGCAGCGTAATTGATCTTTACCGAACGCTGTGATTGTCTTGCTATGACGCGCAGACACTCAACTTGACAAATGATAAGCACACACGAAGCCCATATATACTTATACCTAACTAATCCTCCACAATGTGTTTGACTAGTTTGTTTCTAGATCACAAATGATCCTATTTGAACTAAGGGAATTCACATATCCTTACATTTACACTCGTATCTTACATTACTCTTCACAACGATATTTATTCACATTATTTCACTCCACTTTCTGGATGATTACATTTTATCAAATGTTCTTACCCCTCCCCTCTTCAATCCATATTCTCGTAACCAGACAGCACAGGTGCAGCCTGTTTCCAGAGCCGCCATCTGGAGGCGGAATAGGATCTTGGTCAGCTATGATTCACTGACCATGACACAGTCTAACAGCGATGCGTCGACGGCTGCTCTCAACTCATCCACTGCCACGACTTCGGCTGTGTGTTTGTCTGTCGTCAAGGAATTACCATTTTGAATTTGACAGTTTGAATGTAAACATTGGGATAAGTTTTATCACTTATGCATGTTTTCCATTTTCACAGAGTTTGTAAACTTATAGAAAGTGACAATGTGGTTTTGCGTTAGGTTTTTTTTTTTTTTTTTTGCGTTCGCCTTATTTCTCTAATCCCCAAGGCGGTGTGCGTTGCACTGCGTTTTTATTTTGCGCCTGTCGGCCCAGTGCATCCGACTTCAGCATGCATTTTATGTAAGGGTCTGCTTCCTCCTGCATTTTCTAAGGGTTTGCTTCCCCGGGGTTACGGCCGGTGCTGTGATGGGGATCGAACCCAGCACCTTCTGGTTGTGAGCCGTGTCACTTAACCACTAGGCCACGCCGTCCCCTTTGCGTTAGGTTATACAGGTGATTATAAAAAAGTTGTCACACTTGCATGACAAAAAATAAACAAACGTGTTTATGCTACCAAGCCACGAGATATTTAAGTTCTCAAAGTAAGAATGTCAGATAGCATGGCAATAATGTCATCAGAAATGTGGACCAGGGCTCTGCAGAGCGCACGGAGAAGGTTCCAGAAATGTGTTGACAACGATGCGAACAAGTTGAGACCCCATTGTCAGAAGTGCCATGTAAGTGTTAACATTTGTTTGAATCACTCTGTACAAACCATGATCTGTTTGATGCGTGTTGTAATAATGTACCATATAGCGTTTCACAATGTGATGATTCATGTATATACTGTATTCTATTACAGTGTGTGAGATCTTCTAATGCATGAACGACATTTATGCCTTACCAGATCCTATTTTGTACTCTTTTCATGGAATACAATTCGAATATTCTTCATTCTCTAATGTCCCATGACACACACACGAATTATTCATGCTTTAACGCCGTTATCATGTTTGTGGTATTGAACTGGCTTGGTCTTTCTTAAAGTCCACTCGACACAAAGCTGGCTTTTGGACTTGTGAATGACGGGATGTTAAATCCCGAGTGTGGGAGAATCTTTTTTCTTCGGAGGTTAGACGCATTATTAGTCACCACTTACGACATGTTCTCTCGGTTTGAAAATGGATCTAGTATTGTCTAACTCGGTGCCTGTCCAGAATAAATGTGTGCGTTCAAGTTGTGTTCAAAGAATTGGGGGTTTTAAAAGGTGTGTTCAGTGTATTATAGAATTGATGATGTTCAAAGCGTTGGGAATTCTAAATGGTGTATTCAATGTACTGGAGGATTTTAATGCTGCTCAAAGCCTTGTGAATTTTAAAGGATGTATTTTTTGTTAGAGCTTCTAATTTTTTTTCGAAGCGTTGTGAATTTTAAAGGAAATGATCACTTCAAATTGTTATGTATTTTAAAGGAAGTGATCACTTCAAATTGTTATGTATTTTAAAGGAAGTGATCACTTCAAATTGTTATGTATTTTAAAGGAAGTGATCACTTCAAATTGTTATGTATTTTAAAGGGGATATTTAGTGTGATGAGTCTTCTGAAGGTGTGTTATTATGTTATGTCAGTTAAAGGTACGTGGGGTTTATTGAGGCTCTTTCAAAGGTGTGTACACAATTGAAAGTCGTTAAATGGTTTATTGGTTTTTCGGTGTGTTGGTTCTTTTTAAAGGGGTGCTCACATTGTGCATCTTCTCAAAGTTTTTACACTACATTTACTATTTTTAAATATTATATTGAGTCTCTTATAGGTTTTTACACTGCCTTGTGAGATACATGTTAAGGGAAAAAGTTTCAGAATAGATTCTTAGGAAAATACCGAAGCAGTATACTCGTGGTCCCATCGCTATTCTTGCTTCCTCTGTGACGTCGCCTATTCCAGATTGTATCTGCTAATGTCGTTCCCCTGGATCAATTAGCTGTATGGTACCTGCTGCACGGACAACAGTTTGTTCTCCATAAAAATACGCCAAAGCTTCCGACCTGGAGAGTCCTTCTAGCTTCACCCTGCTGTGACGACACGATATGTGGTGCATCAGCAGTTAAACAGGGAGGATAGAATGTTTGTACTACGCTAACTGGACAGACCCATAACCTGCATGTTACAGATTAAATCAGGAAGACACACGTAATTAATGGCAGTGTTTACAATATAATGGGTTCTCTATACGTGTGTTCACCGTATTGGGTCTCTTAAAGATGTGTTCACAATTTTGGGTCTTTTTAAGGTATGTTCACCATTTTGGGTCTTTTTAAGATGTGCTTCCCATATTGGGTCTTTTAAAGATGTGCTCCCCATATTGGGTCTTTTAAAGAAGTGCTCCCCATATTGGGACTTTTTAAAATGTGTTTACCATTTTGGGTCTTTTTCAGGTGTGTTCACCATTTTGGGGTTTTTAAAACTTTTTACACTACATTGAGTCTTTTTAAAGGGGTGCTTACCATGATGAGTGTTTCAAACTATATTAAGCCATTTTAAAGGTGTATTCACCATGTTGGATCTTTTTAATGTATCAGTCTGTTGGGTCTTTCAAATGTGTGTTCCCTTTGTTGCTTCTTTTGAAGATGTGTTCACTATGCCGGAATTTTAAAGACTTGTTCACTATTTCGAGTCTTTTTAAGGTGTGTTAACTATGTTGAGTCTTTCAAAAATGTGTTGGTCTTGTTGGAATTGTAAACGTGAGCTCACTATTTTGAGGCTTTTTAATGTGTTCATTTTGTTGAGGCTTTTTAATGTGTTCATTTTGTTGAGGCTTTTTAATGTGTTCATTTTGTTGAGACTTCTTAATGTGTTCATTTTGTTCAGGCTTTTTAATGTGTTAATTTTGTTCAGGTTTTTTAATGTGTTCATTTTGTTGAGGCTTTTTAATGTGTTAATTTTGTTCAGGCTTTTTAATGTGTTCATTTTGTTCCGGATTTTTAATGAGTTAATTTTGTTGAGGCTTTTTAATGTGTTCATTTTGTTGAGGCTTTTTAATGTGTTAATTTTGTTCAGGCTTTTTAATGTGTTCATTTTGTTCCGGCTTTTTAATGAGTTAATTTTGTTGAGGCTTTTTAATGTGTTCATTTTGTTGAGGCTTTTTAATGTGTTAATTTTGTTGAGGCTTTTTAATGAGTTCATTTTGTTCCGGCTTTTTAATTGTTTCATTTTGTTTCAGAAATTTAATGAGTTCATTTTGTTCCGGGTTTTTAATGAGTTCATTTTGTTGAGGCTTTTTAATGAGATCATTATGTTCAAGCTTTTTAATGTGTTAATTTTGTTGAGGGTTTTTAATGTGTTAATTTTGTTCAGGCTTTTTAATGTGTTCATTTTTGTTCAGGCTTTTTAATGAGTTCATTATGTTGAGGCTTTTTAATGAGTTCATTATGTTCAAGCTTTTTAATGTGTTAATTTTGTTGAGGGTTTTTAATGTGTTAATTTTGTTCAGGCTTTTTAATGTGTTCATTTTGTTCAGGCTTTTATATGAGTTCATTATGTTGAGGCTTTTTAATGAGTTCATTATGTTGTCTTTAAATGTCTTCACTCTGTCGAGTGTTTTGAATGTGTCTTCCCTATTTTGAGTCCTGTGCGTTTTAAAGTTGTGGTCAGTGTGTTACATTTATTAAATGCTTGAGAACTTTGTTGGGCAATTTAAAGGTGTACTGGATGGGATTGGTCTTTTTATGGTGCGTTCATTGTCTTTCGAAATATAGAAATGAGTTCTAATTATTAGAACATAAAAGAATTACTACTACATCCAAAAAGTCTTTGTCTGTGGTTCACAAAAGTCTACTGTCGCCACATGTGCAGTTATAAAACAACAATACATTTGACTGGTGTGTATACTTTGTTCGATGTGTACGAACATATGCGTACCCAATGTCTTTAAAGGATGAATATTAAAGTCTCATAGCAGAAATTGGCATGTGAATGGGTTTAGTAGAGACTACAGTATATGTGAGTGGATGGCTTTATTAAAGATTATTGTCTGTATGTGGTGTGTGAATGGATGGGTTTATTAGAGATTACTGATTGCCTGAGAGGACGGAGCATAAAAGCGTACAACCAGTGAGATATAGGTACTATCAGCATCCAAACCCTGCACATTTTGATGAGATACTAAGCACCTATGGGTATGCCTGGAGAGCAGTGACAAGGATTCTAAGAACCAGAAACATATCTGGGGTAGTTGTCTCGCCGCGGCGACTCAATTTCAACCAGTGTTCGTAAAGCGATCTCAGTCCCGCCAGGCGGAGCGATAGCGCGGGCTTGCGGAAAACGCTCGCCTGCCTTTCCCCGTAGTGCGAATTGGGTGCGGTTTGTGGTAGTGGCTCCTCCACCGAGGTGCGCTAGTCTGGTCCGTATCAGGAAACGTGGTCCGTCCGTGGTGATTTATCTAAGGCTTATAGCAGAGCTCGACAGTACGTCTCGCTGGTGGTCCGACTCTCGCAAAGAGCTTGTGACCGGCAAATGGAAAGCAGGAATCGTTGCCTCGAGGCCCTGCGTTCTCCCTACGGAGAAGGGCAGGCCGGCAGGCCAAATTGTGTCTCTAGTCCCAGTGAAATTCGTCGCCGAGGTCGTTGGGATCCGTTCTGCACAGAGCGCTGCCATCCCTCCTCGAGCGAGCCCGGTCGGTCGGTCGTCTGGTGCGTGTGGGAGGCCCCTGTCAGGCGGTCCTAGGTCGACGGAGTGAGGGACGGGTGGAACAACCCTCCGTCCGTCCCGTCAGTCGGTCCCTGCGGCCGTCGTCCCAGCGAGGCTTTTTACAAAAACACACCCTTCCTCCGCCGACCGGTGTGTGCTGTACGTACGTCTCCGACAGATATCTGGTTGATCCTGCCAGTAGTCATATGCTTGTCTCAAAGATTAAGCCATGCATGTCTAAGTTCACACTGTCTCACGGTGAAACCGCGAATGGCTCATTAAATCAGTCGAGGTTCCTTAGATGACACGATCCTACTTGGATAACTGTGGCAATTCTAGAGCTAATACATGCTTACCAAGCTCCGACCCTCGCGGAAAGAGCGCTTTTATTAGTTCAAAACCAATCGTCGTTTCCCCTCGCGGGGTTGCGGCGTCCCCACTGGTGACTCTGGATAACTTTGTGCTGATCGCATGGCCTCATGTGCCGGCGACGCATCTTTCAAATGTCTGCCCTATCAAATGTCGATGGTACGTGACATGCCTACCATGTTTGTAACGGGTAACAGGGAATCAGGGTTTGATTCCGGAGAGGGAGCATGAGAAACGGCTACCACATCCAAGGAAGGCAGCAGGCGCGCAACTTACCCACTCCCGGCACGGGGAGGTAGTGACGAAAAATAACAATACGGGACTCTTTCGAGGCCCCGTAATTGGAATGAGTACACTTTAAACCCTTTAACGAGGATCTATTGGAGGGCAAGTCTGGTGCCAGCAGCCGCGGTAATTCCAGCTCCAATAGCGTATATTAAAGTTGTTGCAGTTAAAAAGCTCGTAGTTGGATCTCAGGCGCAGGCGGGCGGTCCGGCTCGCGCCGGTTCACTGCCCGTTGTCTCCTGCCCTACCGTCTGCCGGCTCTCTCCCACGGGTGCTCTCCGCTGAGCGTCCTGGGTGGCCGGGGCGTTTACTTTGAAAAAATTAGAGTGTTCAAAGCAGGCCTCGGCTGCCTGAATAATGGTGCATGGAATAATGGAATAGGACCTCGGTTCTATTTTGTTGGTTTTCGGAACTGGAGGTAATGATTAACAGGGACAAACGGGGGCATTCGTATTGCGGCGTTAGAGGTGAAATTCTTGGATCGCCTCAAGACGAGCTACTGCGAAAGCATTTGTCAAGAATGTTTTCATTAATCAAGAACGAAAGTCAGAGGCGCGAAGACGATCAGATACCGTCGTAGTTCTGACCATAAACGATGCCGACTAGCGATCCGCAGGAGTTGCTTCGATGACTCTGCGGGCAGCTTCCGGGAAACCAAAGTGTTTGGGTTCCGGGGGAAGTATGGTTGCAAAGCTGAAACTTAAAGGAATTGACGGAAGGGCACCACCAGGAGTGGAGCCTGCGGCTTAATTTGACTCAACACGGCCAACACTGAAATGATTGACATGCCGAGACCACTCTTCTGGGGGCTAATATTGAACTGGTGCTGGACTTAGACCCCCAGAATTCTGGGGTTATGCCCCCTGTGGCCCGGTTTTGTCTGCATCCAGTGTTTGATAAAGGAATTGACGGAAGAGCACTATCAGGAGCGGAGCCTGAGACCTAAGTTAATTTAACACGCCAATACTGCAGAATGACTACCAAAAGAACACCTTCGTGGGGTCTAATAGAGAACATGTGCTGGAATTAGAACCTCGAAAATCTGGGACTACCCCCTAAGAAACTTGAATTGTCTCGCTAAGGGAATTGACGGAAGGGCACCACCAGGTGTGGAACCTGCGGCTTAATTTGACTGAACACGCCAATACTGTAGAACAACTGACAAATTGAAAGCACTGCCGTTTGGGTCTAATAATGAACGTACGCTGGTATTAGATTCACGGATGACAAGTCAGCTCTCAAACACCCAAATGAAAGAACGCTACGGAAATCGTGTTTAACTCCGCAGAAACCGCAGATTTCAAATACCTGGTCATTGACAAACAAAAGCCCTCAATAAATTCGTCTGACCAAATAGTGAACGGGTGCTGGAAATAGATCACCTGAAGACAGGTCAGTTTTACCCTACAAATGACAGGGCGTTGCTACGGAAAACCAGCTCAAATCGAGAGGAGCCGCAGACACTTTGGTTCACGTACCAGGCTGATAAGCCAAGGGCGCGAGGCTACCATGTGGGGGATTACGGCCGAACCCTTGTAAGCCGCAATCCCGCCCAAAATCTCAAGCACCACTGCAATGGGAGGCTCCTACATGCTCGGGACCTAGGGCTTGCGCCCCAGCCCTATCAGGTAGAGCCACAGTAAGAGGTCCTTGCCGTCCGCAAATCAAAGCGGGCGGACAACTGCTTGATACTCACCCTATACGGCGTTGGGGTGCGAAAACACCAACCAAAGACTTAGTACCTGGTCGGGGTGTCGAAAACAGTAGAGCAGCCACCTCACTGTGAACTGTCAAGACTCAACCACTGACCATGAGAGTTGTCTGCACATCAGGCGAACAACATCTCTGTGACATTACCAGGCTTGTCCCCTGGCTGAATGCACTCCGGCTACGATATCTACCTCTGTACGTTATCAGCCATAAAACTATCATACTGGACGCAGAAGAGATGCAGACCAGCGGACATTGCACACCTGCCCCACTGTGTCAACACCCCAGGTGGCGGGGAATGCTAGGCGTACCATCCCTGCATAGAAGCCAAGAAAATAAAGGGAAAAAGAGATACCACACTCACATGCAAATGCTACGTTTCTGGCAGGACGTGACGATCCTGGGATACAGACACACTGAACTGCCTCTCTTCCGGGTAAACCAGTCCATCTCATATATCATCACATATCATCATTGCACCCTATAGACACGAGTAGTGAAGACTCGAAAGTCTGGTAAGACAACTTCCATAAGAGAGAAAACTCTGATCGTAAACAACTGCTGCCTTGCAGATAGGCTGGGGACAGCCAAAGGCTAAGGAGGGCATCCCTACCGAAACGCCTGTTGAAATCGGATGCACGGGGCCGCAAGCCTAACAAAACAGTGCAACGTAAATCACAGTATGATGGCAGTACAACCTATTAGAAAAACGTATGGCGCTCATCCTGAGGAGACCCGCCAGGCAGCGATAGCGCCGGGCCTCACGCCTCGAAGAGACCCACCCTTGACTACTGGTGGTCACCCACCCATGTGTCGTGGAGTCAAGGCACATGGCTATGGGGCAACGTCTATTGGCCAAAACCTCAAGACCCTCAAAATACTACAGTGGAATGCGGAGGGAGTCATTAACAAAAAACTTTCCCTAACACACCACCTGCATGAAGGTAAGATTGACGTGGCATGTATCCAGGAAACGCACCTCAACAATAACCATAAATTCTCAATCAGAGGATATCAGACCTTCCGTCTAGATAGAGAAGGCCACAATACTGACCAGAAACAGCATACCGAGTAGCGCGGTACCTGTCAATCACACCGGACAAGCAGAAATTGTAGGAGTTGACATAATGGCTAAAGAGACGAAGCTCCGCATTTTCAATCTGTACGGACCACCAAACAGAGACCTATCGCTCTCGAGTATGGAGGTCAGAGACTCCAACTGCATAGTAGTTGGAGATTTCAACAGCCACTCGGAGAGATGGGGATACTCTGACACAGACAGTAGAGGTGACGAAGTGGAAGATTGGGAGTAGATGCAAATCTCTCCCTAATCAATAGGCCGGAGGATAGCCCTAGCTTCTATACAAGAACATGGCATACCACCTCGACTCCAGATTTGGCCTTCTCCACACAGGACATACACTATAAAATAGACCGCCAGGTGCTAAACCAACTGGCAGGTAGCGACCACAGGCCGATCAGGCTAACTATTGACATGGAAGTAGGCCCACAGGAAACAAAACCGCTCCCACGTTGGAATTACAAACGAGCCGACTGGGACAGATTTGCAATCCTGACAGATGGGCTGTGTGAAACCATCAACACACGAAACACCAAAATGAAGCCCATGGTGGAGAGCCTAAGCAAGGCAATAATGCAAGCCGCCACTGAAACCATCCCAAGAGGAGCTAGGAAAAACTATAAGCCCTACTGGAATGATGAGTTACAGAAAGTGGAAGATGCAGTAACAAATGCTAGGAACATGGCAGAACGAGAAAAATCCATGGAGGCAAACATCGCCCTCAAAGCCGCCGCGGCGAAGTACAAACACACTCTCAAGCAAACAGCAAGAGAAAGTTGGAAAAATAAAACGGAAAGTCTGAACCTGGACAAAGAAGGGAACAAGCTATGGAAGCTAGTCAGAGCCATGAATGACGAAACCCCGTCAAATAAACAAATTACTATCAAGCAGGGCGAGAACTTGATCACAGGTAAGAAAGCCGCAAACGCCTTTGTCGATCACTATGCCAGAGCAAACCACATCGAGGTCCCTGCAGATAAGCATACAGACATTAGCGAAGAGCTAAAGGGACACGAAAACATAAATACGGCTCCTGAAGAGCACATGATGGCCAAACTAACAATGCGCGAAATGGAAGAGGCTATGAGAACACTAAAGAAAAGGAAATCTCCCGGAAAAGACGGGATAACAAACGAAATGCTGATGGGGCTGGGCCAAACAGCGAAGAAGAAACTACTATCAGTCCTGAACCAAAGCTGGAAAAGGGGTATTGTACCCCAGGCATGGAAAGATGCAATACTGGTACCAGTACCAAAAACAGGGAAGGACAAAACAGATCCAAATGGATACAGGCCCATTAGCCTACTGAGCTGTGTCGGCAAGCTGATGGAACGGATGATAAACACCAGACTGATGTGGCATCTGGAAGAAAAACGAATACTAATTCCACAGCAAGCCGGCTTTAGACAGCACAGATCCACTGAGGACCAGGTCATCCTCATAGCCCAGGAGATAGAAGATGCCTACCAGGCACAGAAACACACAGTAGCTGTTTGGGTGGATCTGGAAAAGGCATTTGACAAAGTCTGGAAGGATGGACTTAGAGTCAAGCTAAGAAGAAGTGATGTCTGTGGGAAGATGTACAAGTGGATCAACCACTACCTCAAACAAAGAACGGCCAGAGTCCAAGTACAAGGGCAGATGAGCAAAAAGGTGACACTCGAGCAGGGAGTACCCCAAGGGGGAGTACTGTCACCCACACTCTTCCTGGTATATATAAACGATATTACAGAGAATATACCAAGAAGAGTCCATAGCTCAATGTTTGCAGACGATCTGGCTATGTGGACCTCTGAAAAGAATCTCACCATAGCAAGAAATCGGATGCAGACGGCCCTAACATCGCTGGAAGAGTGGGCGAACTCATGGCTGGTCAAAATAAACGAGGAGAAAACCACGTGCACAATATTCTCGCTCTCATTAAAACCCCAAAGTACCAAATTAAGTCTGAATGGCAAAATCCTGCAGCCAAACGACAACCCAACCTATCTGGGAGTCACATTTGATCGGCGCATGACATGGAAAAGTCAGATTGAGAGAAACCGAATGAAAGCCAGAGAAAGAATGGCGATCATGAGGAAACTTGCTGGCACAAGCTGGGGAGCAGACGAAGGCATACTAAAGAAACTGTACACTGGAAGAGTGAGACCAGTTCTCGAGTATGGCATTGCGGCATGGACAACCGCAGCGAAGGCGAACTTCGATAAAGTTAACAAACTTCAAAACCAAGCCATGAGAATTATAACAGGTGGCATGAAGTCAACGTCAATTGTAGAACTTGAAAAATTACAAAATTGCAATCCATGACCGATAGAAGAGACTGCAGAGCCCAGCTGCAGTCAGAGAAACTCAGAAGACTGACGGACCATCCAATGTACCAGAGACTAAACAATTTGGGAAATGGGAAACTAAAGCGGAGAAACTTTGCAGAAATAGCCAAAGCAAAGATGCACGAAGATCCCATAAACGCACTAACAACACCAAAACCCATCACTACTGTACGAAAACCTACTTGGAGGCAGGATATATTTCCAGAGGTGGTAGAAAATATACCAGGTATTGCAAACAAAAACTGCCAGAGTGAAAAAGAAAGGAGAGACACTACCCTAAGCTTCATAACGAAAAGCTACCCAAGCATGGACTGGACCCATGCATACACCGACGGTTCTGTAACAAACACTACACAGAACGGAGGGGCAGGAGCATTCCTGAACCTACCAAATGGCAGAAAAATAACACTGTCATTCGCTACTGGTAAGTACACAAGCAATTTCAGAGCAGAGGCAGAGGCACTGAGGGCGGCAGTGGAAGAAATGGTAACACACAGTGAAAATGAGAGCCATATAGTCCTGCTGACAGATGCTCTCGAAGTAGTCACAGCGCTAAAAAGCCAGAAAAACACTGAGCTTAATGACTTAAAGAGCAGCACTCTGCAAACTGTGCCAGCAGTCCGCACCAAAAAGGGTAGTGGTACTGTGGGTTCCGTCACACTGCAACATCCAAGGCAACGAGGAGGCAGACAGACTGGCAAAAGAAGGTGCAAGGCTACCACAAACAGATACCAGTATGACGTACGAAGAGTCAAAACGGCTTATCAAAGCCAGATACATGACCAAATGGGAAACCGAACATACTGGTTACACCAAAAACGATGCCTATTACCAGTTGAACCGAAGAGAGCAGGTCGTTGTCTTCAGACTTCGCACTGGCCACAACAGACTGAGGTACCACCTATTAAACAAATTGAAGATAGGGTGTACCGACGAATGCCCGTGCGGTACTGGTAAAATGACCACTGAACATCTGCTGCAGAACTGCCCGACATACGAGGATCAGAGAGAGCAGATGTGGCCATTGCCAGTGGAACTGCAAGACAAGCTCTATGGTAGTGGCGAGAGTCTCAGGATGACCGCCGCTTTTTTCGAGAAAATAATGGTTACTGTCTGACTGTGTACGCAGAAGAAGAAGAAGAACCAGAAACATATTGTATGTAACGTGTAAATGGAGGGAATGATGCAACCTGGATGTGTCTATGATGCCTATGAATGGTATGTGTAGTGACAATTTCCAGTTTTTCTGTAATGTGTAAATGACATGTTAAGTGATAATTTCCGATGTTTCTGTCATGTATAAATGGCATGTTGTGATAGTTTCGTGTGTTTCTGTCATGTGTAAAGGGCATGTCAGTGATAGTTTCTCGTATTTCTGTCATATGTAAATGACATGTTAAGTGATAGTTTCTTGTGTTTCTGTCATGTGTAAAAGGGCATGTTAAGTGATAGTTTCTTGTGTTTCTGTCATGTGTAAAAGGGCATGTTAAGTGATAGTTTCTTGTGTTTCTGTCATGTGTAAAGGGCATGTTAAGTGATAATTTCCTGTGTTTCTGTCATGTGTAAAAGGGCATGTTAAGTGATAGTTTCTTGTGTTTCTGTCATGTGTAAATGGCATGTTAAGTGATAGTTTCTTGTGTTTCTGTCATGTGTAAATGAAAGTACTGATGCAAGATCGTTGTTGGTATTTTGTGTGTGAATATATATTTTGATTCCGAGAGAGAGAAGGTCAATGTGTGAATGGTATGTGTATGTTTGTGTATGTGGGTGTGTCTTCATGGAAGAGTTAATGTTAGACCGCTGTTTGCATTTGGTGTGTTAGTAGAAAACTTGACAAGAGGATAGACATTGATTACGATTTGTGACAGCACAGGAATCAAATCAACTCTATTGTTGTAAAATGGGGATGCAGACATGGCATAGGAACTCGCAGTGGCTCTGCAAGTGAATATGCCTACTGGATAACCTAAAACAATTCAAAAGTGGTAGGTGGCGTCCCCTGTTAGATGTAAGCTTTGAAAATCCAGTGAACTAATTGAACTTGTTAGCAACAGTATGAGAATGGTGAACGAAATGACCGATGAACCAATTGATTGGGTGAGACATATGAGAAGGGGATCTGTTCCTAGCAGCTTTCCTTACACCCAAGAGGAGCCATCAATTCTAAGACTGGCTTAGGTGTTATCCGCTAGGGATAAAGGACGCGAGATCTTGATGACGCTCTTTGCAGCCTCGTTCTCATCTTTTCAGCTTGTTCCCTTTAACTAGTATTTGGAAGTTATCGCCCTTTCTCTCGTATAATAAAGACTACCACTGATTTACTGATAATAACATTCTAACATATGTTTAATGTTATAACGACAACGCATGCAATAATATTGACAATAATAGTAATATTCTTCTTCTCCATGTCGCCTGTAATGAAGCATAGAGTCTTTACCGTAGACAGCTCCCTACGAGTATCTTGAATTAATCATTTTAAAATCCATCAAAACATTTTCAATTCCTTGTAGAGAATATGTCTTCAACAAAAAAAACCCATGTCATCCATTGTAGATGTGACAAAACCTTTGAAAGTTTATGTGGCTTACGTTTTTTACTTGACAGGGCAGTCAGTTCCATGCCCGACTCTCCTTAAAACCTGTTATGACATGCTTGACAGGTTGCAGTCTAACTCTTTTTAACTCCCGTTTTGGAACCCGGAAAACACTATATGGTACTCTTCAAGTTGCTGTTTCAGTAGTACGATGTTTTATATGATAAAGTTGCTTTCCCCGAAACATAACTATGTCAATAAGGTCTTCTCACGAGGGAATACCTTGACGAAATACTAGTTACCTGTTTGGAGATATTTTCATGGCAATCTACACACATAAACGCATAAATACATGTTTACAGTAAATATTATAATTTGTGTGTCATGTCTCGCGACGCCTGATCAAGTCCTTCCCACACCATTTGTCCGCACTTTAGATGTTCTTTGTTCACTACCACATAACATCACATATGTACACGATAATAGATTCAAGATGGCCAACAAAGGATGTGAAACCTTCCTCCAAGTTCAAAACTTATCCTTTTCACAATATCGCTTTTCTAAGTGATATTATTTTTATGTAATGATATCTAAAATTTCAGATCATATATCAGGATATTCTTCTTCTTCGTACGCTGTCAGACGTCAACCTTTATCAGGATATTAAGTTGAAAGGAAATGAGATATGCACCTATAACTATTATATGTGAGTGGTAGAATGTGTGGAGCACTTGTCTGAAGAGGCAACAGTCCGGGGTTTGATTATTAAGGAATCGACTCTAACCAGCTGTAAATAGAACTGGACCTAAATCTATAGAACGAAAGGCAGCTGATGAAAGGTCGTATTTTCTTTGCCTCAGAAAAACCGAGCCATAATGCAAGGATATCCTTAACGCTTCATCCTTGATGCCAATGTCTGCTACGTGACTACCTTGACCTCACTTGACACAGCGAGCTGTACATTAGATATGTTCTATTGTGCTGACGTGTAATCTGTGTAATCTGCATAACCTATCTGACGCAGATTGTGAGTGATAGATAACTTTATATACGTGTTGCATATCGATGTCAAATATTATCAATATAATTTATATCACTGATGCATTTCCTCGCTACATTTAACTATTTTTGTCCTTCAAATTTTACATAATGTATCTACCAGTCGTTGTGCTTGCTCATAAACTGCTGCCACTCTTCGAGAGACGTCCTTTGATGATCTCATTCATGGGTATAAAACTCAAATAAGCCCGAGTGTCACGAGATGTAGACCCGGAATATCAGTATTATGAGTTTGTTAGTTATAATTCGCTGTCTAGTCATAGTTTCTGCATATTTTCTGGCTCCTGAAAATTGTAAAATAGTTGTGTAACCTCGCATATATATGCAGTGATCGAGTATGTAAAGGCACTTGATAGTGTAGATGACGCAGTCATTTAGTAAATGACACAATGGTGTAGCTGAACAATTTATGAAAAGAATACACAATTTCTATGAGGATCTTTTTATGTGCCTCTGCCCCAAACAGGTAACTAGTATTTAGCCATATTATGATTTTTCAGTGAGAAGCATAAGCGTCTTTACTTGGAACGAAAGAATTGTCTACCTGAAAAATAGTCAGATCAATGTACAATACAAACTGGAGTCAGACAGGCATGTCTACTATCTTTAACAAAACTTCTTGTGATTGTATACTGAGTGATTCAGCAAACTAAGAAGGCAGGGATGCAGTGGACATTTGATAAACAACAGATGACAGCAGTACAATGGATAAGTGATAAACAACAGATGACAGGAGTAAAGTAGACATTTGTTATTTTATTCTGAAGGTCTTTTCAAGGTTACGTAGAGATAGCATACATGTATAAATCCAGCTGGTGGCTACATTGAGAAGTAATGTAGCACTGTGTCAAATTACAACTTTCTCCTCCTACTCTTTCATTGTCAGGGTAACGATTTATGACAAGCCTCTTGTAGATGACTAGTAAAATTGCGTTTCAAACGCGCCACTCCAACAACTAGCCACGTGAAAAAGAAATTAATTAAAACTTGTACAAATAGTGATTAAGCATGCCATTCTCGGAACTAGCCACCAAACATAGAAATGTAAGATGACAAGAACAACGAAGTCTCTTTAACGTCATCCCCGCTTGCCGTGTCTGTTATGGAACAACTTTAAGCGATTCATTACGTCTATTGTTCAATGATTTGTTCCTCCTTTAAGCTATGTGCACCAATTTAGAGCACATACCAGCTCTTTGTTTACAATAATGTGCACCCCCAACCTCGTAACGACGAACAAACGGCTCACTAAAGCCTGAGGTTTGTGGCGTTCTCGGTGGGTATTTCATTATCTTTCTAAATTGTTGCTTTCATTCCGATTTTTAACTGCCAATTGTTAATTTTTACCGTTATATTGATTGTCTCTGAACCACGGGGGACAACAAAGGCAATTGCAAAAAAGGATCAACTATTCGTTCATGGGTGCTTGCGCAGAACACACGAGTGAAACTGGTATGATAAAATCACCAACGGGAAACTGGTGGAATGGTACGATAAAATCACCAACGGGAAACTGGTGGAATGGTACGATACAATCACCAACGGGAAACTGGTGGAATGGTACGATAAAATCACCAACGGGAAACTGGTGGAATGGTACGATAAAATCACCAACGGGAAACTGGTGGAAAGAACGGGACAGATAGCAGTTGATCTTGAAGTATGGATGAGGCTATAGAGCTGCACAGGCAACACTTACCGAAAAGAAGTTGAAAACATTGCAAGACAGTGTATATTCTAGAATCCAAAGGTCAAGAGAAATAGAGGAAGTCCAAGTCAGTCATGGAAGAGGGAGCTAGCTGCCAATGTCAAAACAACAAGCAAAATATGGACAGAACTTGCACTGATGGCTCATTATAGGAAGACGGGGGCAGGTATATGTTGAGAACATATGTTCCAGAAGGGAGTGATCAGGTTTCTGATATATCGATTGGTTGATTCATTGAAGTGTTGATTATCATACACATCTTGCACACGGGGTCTTCGAGTTATTCGTCACTTCGATCTGACTGGACACTTGTTCCAATCGCCTCCTTTGAGACCAGGGAACGCTTGAAACTTGTGATATTTGAAAATGCACTATTTCGCGATCTCGTTCGTTAGATCCTTCGGATTCTAGCAGCTATCCTCTTAAAAAATATGGATACACAGAAACACGAGAGATCCTATGGAAACATAAGACAACAAATAAGGAAAACTAGTAGAAATTAGGAAGGAAGTGAGAAATAATTAACGAAATCAGCTTCCGATAGTTCATATATTTTGGTCATTTCAATTGATATTTACTTACTGAATTCTGCGCAGGAAAGGAATGTAGAAGACGAACAGAGAGCTTAAGAATGACAGAGAACAGCATGTCAAAGAGTTTGATTAAGACAAGAGACAAAGGTATATGCAGATTCATTCCAGCCGACCTTTAATATGGAGAAGACAAATGAACTTAACTATAAACTATTATTTCCTTGTATGATCTAAATGTGACACCCATGTATGTCATTGTTGCGTGTTCACGTATTTTCGACCGTTTTTAAATGTCGGGAGAAATATCCAACATGTTCAATCAACATTAGATGTCATACATAATGTTGATGTAAACTTCCTGGTTCCAGTGATTGTTTATCATGCTTATAACATTAATGTCATTGTTTTTTTTTTTGACAAGTCAGTTTCGATTGTGTTCAGCATTACGTGGGAGTGGTGTCCCTTTCGGTCAAGTACGAGCGTCTGTTTCTGTAGTGATCTTGATAGCGTTTGGTTGACAGTTGCTAGGCACCCAAGCACGATATCTAACCAGCCGATGTACTTGCCGGGGTCAGAAACTAATAGCAAGCGGTCAGAAATAATTACGTGACAACTTTGCAATCACGCACTCCCGCCCCATTTCCGTTTTGTTTTCTCCAGCCATTCCCCACACTGCCCTCACATTTATCTTATAGCAAGAAAAGAAGTAAACATAAACACACCAACATATGACTACTCTAAGACAGATGTTAAAAAGTTGACAGAGGCAGCGAGCCACAAAATCTGGAAAGATGTTGTCGGAGGAACAGATGTAGAACAAAAGTGGGAGAATTTCAAAACACTTCTAGGAAAGTTAAAAGTGTAATGTGTTCCATGTAGGGAGGTAAACACTAAGCGTAAAAAGTGGATAACTAGATTTGTAGTTACATGCACAAGAGCTAATTAATAAATCATGGAAAAAATCTAGAGAGACAGATAAATCAAAAGAAACGTATTTAAAATATTTGGACAAACAAAACATAACTCAGAAAGTGAATAAAGCAGCAAAAATAGATTTCGAAAAAAACTTTCTCATAGGATCAAGACTAATAGTAAAAGCTTCTTTTTTAATGTTAGAAATAAACAAAGAGTGAAAGACAATGTGGGCCCTCTCATAGATATCACAGGGAAAATAATAAGTGAGAATAGGCTAGCAGCAAATCTACTCACTCAGTACTTTGGCACAGTCTACACAAAAGAAGACTGCTCCAAGATCCCAGAGCCTATAGATATTTTCCAAGAGACATGGATATAGTGGGATTAAAATCAATCTGTATTATGGAGGAAATGGTGTATAAAAACAATTGGAGGAGGTGAAAGTGGATAAATGTCCATTTCAAGTCGGTGTTAATGCAAACTTGCTGTTTGAAATTAGAGACCTGGTAGCTAAGCAATTGGCTATATTACGTTCTCAATCACTTGCAAAAGAAATTGTCCAAGGGGATTGGAAAGATGCAGGAGTGATCCCCTTTTTCAATAAGGGCAAAAATTCAAATCGGCAAATTATGGACCAGTGAGTCTAATGAGCATAGTCTGTAAATTGTTAGAGTCAATAATTAAAGAAAACTTTGCAATGCATTTAGACATGTTTAATCTAATCATAAATAGTCAGCATTAGTTTACTAGAGGGAGATCGTGCTGAACAAATCTATTGGAATTCATTGAGGAGGTTACTAAAATTATAGATAAAGGGGAGCCAATGAATGTTATTTATTGAGATTTTGCAAAGGCCTTTCATAGAGTACCTCATCGAAGTTTATTAAAGAAGTTAAAATCAAAGGGAATAGGTGGCGAAGTTGCCAAATAGATTGAAAATTGGTTAATGGGAAGAAGGCAGAGAGTGGGCATAAATAAGGAGTACTCTGAGTGGTATAGAATACAAAGTGGAGTGCCACAGGGCTCTGTTTTAGGACCAATTTTGTTCTTGATATATATAGACGATTTGAACATGAATATCGGATCCATGATTGCAAAATTCACTGATGACACAAAACTATCTCATCTAAAGCAGACTTGGATATAGTGAGATGGGATTTAGATACAATTTGAGAATGGTCTGTGAGCTGGTAAATGGAGTTTAATGTAGATAAATGTACAGTCATCTACGTGGGTAAATCAAATATAGAACATAATCACAGAATGGGCGAGAACAATATTAGAAAGATATAATAGGAAAGAAACCTAGAGGTTATAACAGAGCAAACAAGTAAAGTGAACAAGCAAGTCCAGTTAGCAGTGAAAAAAGGCAAATGCAATATTAAGTATGATAAAAAGCAATATTAAGTATGATAAAAAGCAATATTAAGTATGATAAAAAGCAATATTAAGTATGATAAAAAGCAATATTAAGTATGATAAAAAGCAATATTAAGTATGATAAAAAGCAATATTAAGTATGATAAAAAGCAATATTAAGTATGATAAAAAGCAACATTAAGTATGATAAAAAGCAATATTAAGTATGATAAAAAGCAATATTAAGTATGATAAAAAGCAATATTAAGTATGATAAAAAGCAATATTAAGTATGATAAAAAGCAATATTAAGTATGATAAAAAGCAATATTAAGTATGATAAAAAGCAATATTAAGTATGATAAAAAGCAATATTAAGTATGATAAAAAGCAATATTAAGTATGATAAAAAGCAATATTAAATATGATAAAAAGCAATATTAAGTATGATAAAAAGCAATATTAAGTATGATAAAAAGCAATATTAAGTATGATAAAAAGCAATATTAAGTATGATAAAAAGCAATATTAAGTATGATAAAAAGCAATATTAAGTATGATAAAAAGCAATATTAAGTATGATAAAAAGCAATATTAAGTATGATAAAAAGCAATATTAAACAAAGGAGAAAGGAAGTAGCTGTCAAACTGTATAAAGCTTTATTTAGACCTAGATTGGAGTACTGTGTGCAGGCGTGGAGTCCTTATCGTTGAGGAAATATATACATGGTGGAATGGATAAAAAAAGAGCGACAAAGCTGATAGTGGGATTCCAGAATTACAGTTATGAGGTAAGACTCAGAAAAACCGGTCTACGGTGTCTAGATAAGAGAAGAATTCGATGTGTCCTAAAATACGTTAATAAGATAATCAAAGAAAATGATAAATTAGACTATAACAAGTTTTTTTCAAAATAGAACCCCCTACAAGAACAAGAAGGCATAGCCACACATTAACTAAAGAAAGGTCCAGAACAGATATTAGGAAATCATTTTTTTAGTCAAGCAGTGGTGAATACTTGGAATGCATCGCCACATAAAGTAGTGGATGCAGAAACAATTAATGTATTTAAGAATAGATTGGATGTGCAAAGCAATGACATGTAAATGCAACTGGTTATATACAGACTTTGCAAAGTCTTCAGTATAAAGAAGTTAAGTTGAGTTATGTACACGCATACACTCACACTCCGTCATATACGAAAGCAAGCGAGTAGAACAAAAACATAACACAATACACACTTTCTAGTGTATATATATATATATATATATATATATATATATATATATATATATATATATATATATATATACACACACACACACAAAGCTAACACAAATACAAACATTCTTCCATACATTCATTCATACACTTTCTCTTAAACACAGACATAAACCATATACACATATCTACTTGATTACTCAGACTTACACAAACTTTCACTGGTCCTCCCTGTCTCATACACACACGCAGCCATTCACAATAAACACGGACATATTCAAACTCATATACTAATATTTATTGGACCCTTTACTCGCACACGGAACCTATATAATATTCTTTCCCGAATATACAATTACACATTTTCTCAATAGAAAATGTAAGCCTTGCTTGAAATAGTTGTATACTTTCTGGTAATATTGACAAAAGTGAGGTGATTAGGGATGATTGTACTTGAATAAACTTCTCTGGAGCCCGATTGCCTTAGCAGTATAGTTCAATCTGATCTTTCCATTAGGGCTTGACTGACTACATATATCTTCCCGTCATGGACGCAATATGCACCATATTATTTTAAGCAATACGGCCCCAAATAGACTAGCTTTTTAACAAAACTGTTTAAAAATTATAACAATCGGAAGGTATGCATCAACCAAAGACAGAGAAGACTCTATGAAAGAATAATTTTACACCGGAAGACAAAATATAATGGATAAAAGGAGATGGGGAAATAATTATGATAGGTTACTTAAAGTGTAAGGTTGGGAATGGGAACATCAGTTTGAAGAGTTAACGGGGGAAACATTGAATAGCAACATCAGTTTGAAGAGTTAACGGGGGAAACATTGAATGGCAACATCAGTTTGAAGAGTTAACGGGGAAACATTGAAGGGCAACATCAGTTTGAAGAGTTAACGGGGAAACATTGAATGGCAACATCAGTTTGAAGAGTTAACGGGGGAAACATTGAATGGCAACATCAGTTTAAAGAGTTAACGGGGGAAACATTGAATGGCAACATCAGTTTGAAGAGTTAACGGGGGAAACATTGAATGGCAACATCAGTTTGAAGAGTTAACGGGGGAAACATTGAATGGCAACATCAGTTTGAAGAGTTAACGGGGAAAACATTGAATGGGAACATCAGTTTGAAGAGTTAACGGGGAAAACATTGAATGGGAACTATCCATGAAAATAAAGAAAGCTCTGTGAACTTCTGTGATTTACATCACCTAGTGATTGGATCCGCATATTTCAACAAACAAGAATACACAAATCAACATGGGTATCACCACATTAAGTTATTACAGAACAGCATACCAGACTGACAGTACATGTATATACAAAGTTAACATTACCACTACACGATGCAGAGTAGCAGAAATGGTATCAAACTACCATCATCATCATTACCTTCTTCTTCTTCCCCATCTTCTAATTCTTCTTGCTCGTACCCTGTCAGACCTCAAGCTGAAAGTATCTAAAGAAAGAAGTGGTTAACAGGAGGCTCTTGGTATCTCTATAGAACTTGTCCATGAATTTTTTTTTTTTCGTCTTTCATTCTTAAACTCCCGCTAACAACCCCTGAAAATGATGGCAAATAGCAGGATGTCCGGAGAAAGGGAATGCGTTGTGTCGTAGTTTACAGCTTGGTTGCGATATTTGCACATTTGTGTCAACACATCCGACTTCAGCAGACATTTTTGGAAACCGGGTTAATCTTCCTTCTTTGATCCCTTCTCCTTAGCCAGCCTGCTGTGTTGCAGCCTGTTAACCAGGATTACCGCATGGAGGTATAGAAAGGTCTTGTCAGCTTTGGTTCGCTGGCCCTGACGCTAGCAGTAATCTTTGGGTCGGACCCCCGCTGCAGTTCATGCACTGATTAGCATATTGATCATGTCCAAGAATAGTATCGGTGGGGACCATATATGATTTCTCTGCTCCTAGTAAATAGTAAATGTTCAGAAGTCATGTTATCAGTGCCGTAGAATATTTATCTGTATTTCATTTAGTTAGTTTGTTGAAAAGTTTGTCTCAATGTGTTATGGCCTTTTGGAGTCTAACTATTGCTACATGTTTACCTTTGTTGAGCCGGTCAATTGCGACATTAAGTTGTTGACCATGTCCTCGGCTTCGAACTTGTCCCTGTATCTACACCTGGTTCTTAGTTCTCAATCGACCTGTTTTTCTACAGGGGCAAATGCCCATGTACAGGTCCCAGCTCTGGTATGATCTGGATATAGGGGGGATAAGGTTTTCCTGCTTATCTGGCTAGGCTCGAGCAACTTAACACTCCGCTGCGTTGGGACAGGCGCTTACCGAGAGTAGTTAACCGATGTGCGTTCATTTTAATAGACTATAAAACTAGAGCAATGTAGACCCGCAGTCTGTTAGGCGCCATCTATGCTGCTCTAAGCCTCTACACCTGGTAAACCTCTTTATACGTTACACATATATCAGGTTGAGGTAGCATTCCACTTTCTCTTGACAGTATATCAGCTTACTCATTGCCAATAATGTTGCAATGAGATGGGACTCATTGTTTCTGAATTCTGAATTACTTTAGATCTGTATTTTTTGTTGTCGATTTCAAGTACAGCAACGAACGTCCACAAAGAGTACTACTAGCCACTCTGTGTTTTAATCTGTCATTAGAACTCCTGCTACAGTTTTCAAGGCATCTGCCTCTGCTGCTATGTGGTTTACTTTAAATTGTTCCATTCTCCACTGATATCGTTCTTTGCATTGTTTTTTTAGGATCAAGAAGATTTGTTCTCCTTCATTCTCTGCGCCTTTGTTGTTGATAGATTTGTAGATACATATGTTCAGCTGTTGAAGGGATTGTGTTTCTCTACGCGTTTTACAGAAATATTCTTTCTGTTTCTGTTTGACAATTATTTTTACAATACCAGGAATATTTTCTTTCAGCTCTGGGAAGCTATGAGTATCACCATACCGCGACAGTGTGGCGTCCGACAGGGTGATACAATCTTACCAAAGCTCTTTACAGCGGCCATTGAGGAGGTCTTTAAAAACATGAACATGGAGGATATAGGCATAAACATAGACAGGGAAACTAGTATTCATATGAAGTTTGCTAATGACATAGTCATCCTCAGCAACGACGTCAAAGAAGAGGAGAAAAGTCTGAATGAGCTCAGCGATGAAGTTGGCCTACAAATCAATAGAAAGAAAGCCCAGTTCATGCTCAACACCTGCTCAAAAGCAGATACGCACCTTGGAAAAAACGTAAATTCGTATATCTTTTTGGGACAACAGATTACGAACTCCTATTTAATAAATTGGTGATATCTCACGAAGGATAACAGCGTGCTGGCTCAGCTTCAACTGTATTAAGCCCATACTGCAACAGATGCGAAACGTTGACGCTACGGCTCACGCCTTTAACAGTGTGGTTATTCCAGTCATGGTATATGGCTGTGAGGTGTGGAACCTACGGAAAGCTAATGCAGATACGCTCCGCGTTGCCCTAAGAGCGATGGAGCGAAGAATATTACAGATTTCCATTCGAGACTAAAACCGCAACACATAGATCAGACGTCCAACGTCCTTCTCTGACATCATAGATGTCGCGCTGTTACGAAAATACAGATGGGCCGGCCATGTGGTGCGCATGCCGGATAACAGATGGGTCGGCCATGTTGTGCGCATGCCGGATAACAGATGGGTCGGCCATGTGGTGCGCATGCCGGATAATAGATGGGCCGACCATGTGGTGCGCATGCCGGATAACAGATGGACACGTAGAGGGACGTCATGGTGGCCATACAACTTTAGCCGACCTCACTGGCGACGGAGGATGAGGTGGAGAGATGGCATAATAGAGACTCTGGACCCAACATGGTACACCAAGACAAAAGAGTGAAATGAGTTTACACAATATTTGGCTAACTGGCATCAGACACACGTGCCTGATTGAATATCTGGGTTTTGAGGTTTGAGCTCTGGGAAGCTCTGTTTTCTCCAGGTGGGAAGCATGTGTCTAGTGTTTGTGGTCTTTTATTTTTGCAATGTACCATTCAAACGATGTGTCTTACTGATGTTGCAAAGTAGCTCCGCTTGAGTAACCCCTTCCTTGTCACTTTATTCTCTGGTACATTGAGTGGTCAATTAGTCTTCTGAATTTATTACCTTTGTATCGGCTCAGCTATCTCTTATGTCCCCCATTAGTTGAAGGTCGTTAATTTCTTCTAGTTCTATTTTGGGTGCGGTCCTCATCTCCCCTTTTGTGATTCTCATTATTTGGTTTTTGTTTTGATTTTGTCATTTCTGTATGCACATTATGACTAGCAGCCCCTTCTGTCCATCGGTTCAGCTATTCCTCTTTAAATTTGTTTGAAGCATTTGCTTTTCTGCATGCATCTTGGCTGGTGTGTTTATTTGAACCGCGTTTGCTAGTAGTTTTGTATGTCTGTCTGCTGTCTCATTGCCTGGTATGTCTATTCGTCCAGGAGTCCACTGGAGTGTGATTTTGATGATGTGTGTTGTTTGTATCTTATCAATCATCGCAGACAGTTGTATCACGTCTAGTGCCTGTCAGTTTAATCATTGAAGACTGCAATATGGGATGAATCTTGCCTTCAAAGTTGAAATGTTTTCTTGAATATTACCTAAACGGTGATATATATTGTTGTAATTTCTGCTTGGTAGATATTACATTGTTCTTCACACGGTTCATTTAGTTTAAATTTACCGTTACTTGGGCCTTTTATATTTACCGTTACTTGGGCCTTTTATATTTACCGTTACTTAGGCCTTTTATATTTACCGTTACTTTGGCACTTTATATTTACCGTTACTTTGGCACTTTATATTTACCGTTACTTGGACACTTTATATTTACGTTTACTTGAACACTTTATATTTACCGTTACTTGGACACTTTATATTTACGTTTATTTGAGCACTTTATATTTACGTTTACTTGAGCACTTTATATTTTCCGTTACTTGGACACTTTATTAAAGCTCCAAGTTCAGCGTGTATAGTGGCATTGAAAGCAGAGAATTGTCTGTATATGCATATCATAATGTTGAATAACTATCTATTATTTTATTTTTAAAAACAGTAACCTCACTAGATGCGGTTTTAACTCCTTTACTGGGTTAAGGACTATGCATTTTTGTGTTATTTCTCGTATTTGTAAAGATGATTTTTGTTTTTCTAGGGCTGCTACTACTTGGAAGTGAATATTTTGTTTTGATCTGTTAATCGATTTCCAGTGTTTGATCCTCTGTCTATTTCGTCTGTATCGTACTCTAGCTTGAAGCCGTGCCAGTGTTCTCGTTAGGTCCATCGTGTCGTTTTTGGCATCGCTTTGGAAACCAGTGGTTTATGTGGTTCTTCTGTCTTCTTACATATACTTAAGATTTTGATTTTAGATTTGATTCCATTTTTTTGGAGTTATTTTGCTCATTTCGTTAGCAGTGGCAAGTTGTAGCCCATAACCGATCGAGCAGGGCCCAGATACAGCTTCCTTAGATGACCTTTCACTGCTGTCCAGGTGGTGCTTGCAAGATGTTTGACCTAGTTCAGAGGTTTGCTTGAATTATTTGTCATTTTGTGTGAAAATGGCTGACCAAAAGCGATCAATACGCTCGACTCCTATCTGTAATGGACCATCATCTCTAGTCAGTACCTGACCTTCGAGTTTGATATGGAAAAGCCTGGTACGAAATATTTGTTTTCCTGTCGGTGGTAAATTAGAAACGATCAAGCCCCCCTCCCCCTTCTCCCCTGCTTCCCTCCCCTCCCCATACAATAGGGAATAATTGAATTGATGTTTCTAAAGATATTTTGGTAACGACTTTCTATTCAATCTAAAGAAACAAAGATAAAACTTAGATTGTCAAATTTTTGTTTTGTGAAATACATCAACCGATCTTTACATCATTTACGGGGCATGTATTAATAAATTAATAAATAAATATAAATATAATGTTTTTTTAAAGTGCAACACACAATTATTACGTGTAGCAGAAAAAAGACAATAATCATTTTTTTTTAACCTGAACATTTTCTGTTAGATTTCTACAAATATTTTCTGTATAGATCGACAAGAAAGATTTAGCAACAGTACACATGCCAGAGGTTACAGTAAGATAACGGACATTGTGTCCAAACATCAGAACTCATGTCAGAGGTTACAGTAAGATAACGGACGTTGTGCCCAAACATCAGAACTCATGTCAGAGGTTACAGTAAGATAACGGACGTTGTGCCCAAACATCAGAACTCATGTCAGAGGTTACAGTAAGATAACGGATGTTGATGTTTCCAAAAGTCAGAAGTTGCAGTAAGATAATGGACGCTACTTTGCCCAGAAGACACAAACAATTAAGTACAGAGACATAACATACTGTCTCTGCTACAATTTATCAATACTACTAAAGTGAGAAGCATTTTAACGGCAAAGCAATTATTACAGATACAATATTCGTTTTTTTATTCCTAAAAAGTAAGACAAATTTTAATTATCGTAAAAAAATATAAGTGAGTCATATAGCAGCGTGACAAACTGCATGCCACCAACGGCGTCTCACACATCAAACTTATTTGGATGTTTGGAGGCCACAAATAATTCATGTCCATAAAAAAAAACGTACATCAATGGTGACACTGATTACCAGCCAATTCCATATTGATTAATTAAGCACATTTTTGTTATAATGCATGCAGAAGAAGTATTACTTGCTACTTACTCAAAGTCCACGTGTATTTCTACATGACAAGAACAAGGACGAATATAATGTTTGACTGAAATAAAAAATGTAAGACTGTTATATAGTCGTATTTCAGTTTTTGTTTTTCTGTAACTTAAGCATAATATCAATCCACCTCTTCTTGGACTTTACTGTAGCAAGCCTGCGTTATGGGATCTAGCTACAGTGATTTATATGGGAATTTTTGTTACACGACGAAAGGGCTATGGTTATGCAAAAACAGCTCCAACAGTTTTTGAAAATCCTTCTTTGTAAAGTGACAATGGTTATATTGTTTACATGTGAATGGAATACACATAGCTATGCCAATACAATAAAGTTTATAAATGTTTAGAAAACATATAGATACACGGATAGGACAGTACAACAAACTTTCTAGGCAAAAAGAAAACACATGGATACATAGATTTGCTAATACACAAAACAAATTGGACATCTCAAGAAAACATAGATACGGAAGGTCACTGTTGTACAACAGTATGTATTGATATGGCGTAATCTTCGACATACTTTAACAGCAAAAAGTGTAATGTGTATATATAAAATATTGCTGAAACAAAATAACTGAAACAAAGTCGTAACATAGGGTCCACAGAACACATGTGTGGCATTTCTACAGAATATAGTGATATTGTTTTCTGATATCGTCTTCTGATATTGTTTTCTGATATCGTCTTCTGATATCGTCTTTTGATCGTCTTCGAATTACCGGACTAAGCGTATTTGACTCTCTCTGTTCTCGTTATTATATATCGGCTTATTATTTTCTGAACGATTTTTCCAATCCAAAAAGCTATTTATACACTGCTCAGTTTTTATAACAATTTGAATGACGCACGCCGCACCAACCGTCTATGAGCATAATGAGTGGCTGAGTCCCAGGCTGCATGCAATGAGGAGGATGTCTTTCCGATTGATCTAACCAAGGGTTCGGACTGCCGTAAGTGCGGTAACATGACGGAGAGGGTCGTTCCCCATCCTTGACGTCCAGAGTTTGCTTGAAGAGATGTTAGGGGAGGGTGAGGGGGTGGGCGCGTGGAGGGAGCGGGGTTAAGGCATTTTCGACAAAGCTACCAAATGTCGACTTTCTAAATATGGCAAACTGGTGACGCTTTGGCATAATGAGTATTCACTTGTGACTTGTTCGTTGAGTGGCTTCGTCATTTCAGATCAGGTCACACCAGTTGACTGTAAGAATGCGTTTGGCTGCGCACGTGGAAGGCTTCTGATCGCCCTGCAAAATAGTCCAGAATGATCAATTTCAAACTCATCGTGCACAAGAAGAAATTACAAGAAATTTTAAAATGTCAGTAATCTATTCGAGTTATTATCAATAAATATTTGAAACTGAAAAGTTAAAAACAACCAATCAGACAAAAAGCGACTGAACTAACGGTAGCTAACCATGCCGGAAGACTTCAATGATCGTGATTGCTGCTAAAAAGACATTTAGTGCTTACGGTACATCTCATCTGGTTTACCGATGACTCTTTCCTCTGTAACTACTCCGCATAGCAACTAATATAATCCCGTAAACGCTAAGATCGGAACTAGCAAACATGACATTGATGTGAAAAGAGTATCTTTATTGCAACTAACATTTATAAATTAATTATGGTGTCTATCGGCGTGTCCAGCATGCGACATAGTTCTGTTCACTTCATTGAGCCATGAATGAAAATTCACGATACCTACTTCCTCGTGATGTACTGCTCAAGCAAAATCGTCTCCATACATTTGAGCATTTTCGAAATTGTTTATCAATCATCAAGATGACGCACCAGCTCATAGTACTTTAGAAAATTTTCAATTCCTGGAGCGGGAGAATCCTGCTTTTATGCCTCCTACACTTTGCCGTCGAACAGTCCTTACCTACGCCCTGTTCCTATGCAGATTAAGGCATAATGGTTACGAAAGTATATCGCTCGAAGATGAAAGACGTTACTAAGTTAATGTAACGAATTTTAGACATTAAACCAATATCGTCCAATGGCACATGTGTCTGAGAACATGCTTTAAAGTAAAATGAAGATTTTGTGAACACAAAATGAAATTGCAAAATTCTTCGTTGGTTAATTGTGTACAACTATACGAATTTGCATACAATTGTGTTAACTAACAATGATTCTGTTATTAATTTATATTAGTTTCCCCTTTCCCTACTCATTCTGTACGGTTGAAAAAAAAATCTATGCACAGAAAAACAGCAGTTAACTGTTCTAATCCAATATATTTAGTTTCAAAGATCTATGAAAGCTAAAATCAGTATTATCGAAGTCTAGAATGTACAATGATATTGGATCGTTAAATAATTGTCGGTAACAAATGTCGATGTGAGTAGACCCCTATTAGACAAGCTGATGATGTTACTATCGCCAAATGTCCTCTTTACTTGCCGCACAGGTTTCTATGAGGGTATGCCGTGACATGGGAACATTATCAGAGTTGTATGCCCCTTCCAAGGTATAATACTCGCATACTAATAGCATTACTGACACGACCATTTGTACAGAAATGAAATCTACTGTGTTTCGATAAGGGTTCTTGGTTTGAAGAAAACTCTAGAAAGAAAAGCAATACCTAAAATATTATTTAGGAATAAAGGACTGAGGGCCGTGTTTTACTGGGAAGCACAAGAAAGATATGTCAGTCTATTTAGAGAAGGTTCGTTGAATCATTTGTAGACAAGAATGTGACTAGGAAATGAGGCCAGCAGAATTTATACGAGTACTATCAATTAAGCAACAAGTGGCGTGATCCAGTCCAGCTGAAATGCTCGATAGCGAACTAAGAATACATACCAAGAATACCATTAGTCAACCTAGTGTGATATGTCAAAGTTAGGTCAATTTCTGAAGTATAACCAAGAGACGTGAAGTGTTAGTTTCTCCTGACAAAAAGTACGTTGTTAAGTTATAGTGACTTCTAGCTGGTAATGATGGGAGGAAGAGAACAAGTAACCCACCCCTTTCCCCCACCACTCCCTACCCCTACGATGAGGAATGAAAAAGTCACCCCGCACACGATGAAGGGAACATGTCATCCAACAAAAACAACGAGGAAAGGAATACGTCACTCCACCACTCAACGAGAACAGTAACAAAGCTAGCTAATCGTAAAAAGCCAGGATAGATACAAGTCACCCAACAAAAAAACGTGTGAGGTAACACGTCACCCCAAAACACAACTTGAAAGGTAATAAGTCACCCAACCATACAATGAGTAATAAAACAAGTCACACTCCCACACAACGAGTAATCAAACAAGTCACACTCCCACACAACGAGTAATAAAACAAGTCACACTCCCACACAATGAGTAATAAAACAAGTCACACTCCCACACAACGAGTAATAAAACAAGTCACACTCCCACACAAGGAGTAATAAAACTAGTCACACTCCCACACAACGAGTAATAAAACAAGTCACACTCCCACACAACGAGTAATAAAACAAGTCACACTCCCACACAACGAGTAATAAAACAAGTCACACTCCCACACAACGAGTAATAAAACAAGTCACACTCCCACACAACGAGTAATAAAACAAGTCACACTCCCACACAACGAGTAATAAAACAAGTCACACTCCCACACAAGGAGTAATAAAACTAGTCACACTCCCACACAACGAGTAATAAAACAAGTCACACTCCCACACAACGAGTAATAAAACAAGTCACACTTCCACACAACGTATAATAAAACAAGTCACACTCCCACACAACGAGTAATAAAACAAGTCACACTCCCACACAACGAGTAATAAAACAAGTCACACTCCCACACAACGAGTAATAAAACAAGTCACACTCCCTCATAACGAGTAATAAAACAAGTCACACTAACACACAACGAGTAATAAAACATTTCACACTCCCACACAACGAGTAATAAAACAAGTCACACTCCCACACAATGAGTAATAAAACAAGTCAAACTCCCACACAACGAGTAATAAAACAAGTCACACTCCCACACAACGAGTAATAAAACAAGTCACACTCCCACACAACGAGTAATAAAACAAGTCACACTCCCACATAACGAGTAATAAAACAAGTCACACTAACACACAACGAGTAATAAAACATGTCACACTCCCACACAACGAGTAATAAAACAAGTCACACTCCCACACAATGAGTAATAAAACAAGTCAAACTCCCACACAACGAGTAATAAAACAAGTCACACTCCCACACAACGAGTAATAAAACAAGTCACACTCCCACACAACGAGTAATAAAACAAGTCACATGGGAACTTGTTACCCCACCATTCAACGAGGAAGGGTTAAGGGCACTTCACCACACAAAAAGGAAGGGAACAGGTCATCCCATCATACAATAAGGAAGGGAACAGGTCATCCCATCATACAATAAGGAAGAGAACAGGTCATCCCATCATACAATAAGGAAGAGAACAGGTCATCCCACCATACAATAAGGAAGGGAACAGGTCATCCCATCATACAATAAGGAAGAGAACAGGTCATCCCACCATACAATAAAGAAGGGAACAGGTCATCCCATCATACAATAAGGAAGGGAACGTGTTACCCCACAAAACAGATAATAAGATATGATATTAACCAATCATCATTTTCTTTCGATCCTGAGACAGTAGTTATTAATTCTATTGATTGAACTATGCGTCTCATTTTTGGAGTCTTGTTTCTATAACATTTTTCTAATGGATACCCCACCATAGACAGGGTTCTAACCTCTGTGATTGACGAGATTTGAAATGTCTTGGAGGTGGTTTTATTAAAAGGTAGTTTGGAATAAAGTCTGTAACACATCATTCCCAATGTCAGGAAATTCCACGCGACTCCCTTTACGAATGAAATCAATGTAGAACAGGTGCGTGATTGATAATGTGCTCTTGTCACAACATTTACAGGCAATATCTTTCTAGACGTTAATTGAACACGTGCTATGTAAATATGAAACATCAACAGTAGCTTAGCTGAGCCTATGTGACAAAACGGTCATTTCTATATTTGGGTATGCCGTTTAACATAGGTAGTTAATGCCACAAACACTGGACACTTAACTCAATACAAGAAAATGTATTACTGGTAAGAAAAAGCGGAAAATGCGTACTCTATCTTCTAGATTTAGATGCCAGAAATCTATGGAAATGCATTCAAGCAATACTCTTGTTTCTGATGGAATGTACCGGAACAAATGTTCCGTTTAGCGTGACAGATTGGATGCTTGCCTTAGCTTGTCGCTGCTTCATCTTTTTGGATCTTGCAAGTTCATGCTCAGGAATGCATCCGATTCGTGCAACGTTTGCGAAGGTTTAAATCTATCAAAGACCCTTTGCTCATTATTAACGAATTGCCCTTCCAGAAGATATAAATTACTCGTGCAAACAATGGTTTATCTTTTTTCTCTACACACACGATGTTGCATGTTAATACTGGCTCTGAAATGTTCAGTTTGGATGAGATGGAGTGAGATGGAATGGGATGTAGCGAGATGGAGTGTGTAGGAATGAGATGTAGAGAGATAGAGTGAGATGGAGTGTGTAGGAATGAGATGTAGAGAGATAGAGTGAGATGGAGTGTGTAGGAAAAAGATGTAGCGATATGGAGTGAGATGGTGTGAGATATAATGAGATGGTGTGAAAAGAAGTGATGAAATGAGATTGAGTGCGTTTGGATGAGATGACCTGTTATGAGATGAGACGAATCGAGAGGGATTGAGATGGTATGAGATGCAGTGGGATGGTATGAATTGAAATGAGATGGAAAAAGAGTGCGACGGATTAAGATGACGTGCATTTGAGTGTGATGGAACATGATGGAGTTGGATGGTGTGAGATAGAGTGTGATGGAATGAAATGAATTGTGATGTAATGAGGGATTGTGATGGAAAAGGATGGAGTTGGATGAAATGATATGGAGTGTTGAAATGAGAGGGAGTAAGATGGAGTAGTCTACTTCATACGATAATTGCATGTTTAATGTTGAAATAGTCAAGTGAGTTCCAATAATGAACTTGACCGGTGTTTGAATCTTCTCTGTAGCTCAGTACAATGTTAAGTAACATGGTGATTCTTTGACCCATGCAAGAGACAAGCGTATAACACGTACTCGACAGTTTATGTACATAGTCCACGGGTGCACAGCGGTGACGTAAACAGTCTAAGCTTGTTCACGCGTCTGATCAGTCTGTTGTTCCCTGTCCTGGGGAATGGTGATCTGTTCCCGCCTTTCATTTATGTGATAGACGTCGCGAGAGCCTGAATAGCTCTCCTGTTCTCAAAGTATGTGAGTTCAAAGGCAACTTATTAAGTACCCATCAATTTTTTAAGCTTATCTGTCTTCTCCTTCCCCGGTTCCTCAATATTATGGAATCCATTGTTTGCTTTCTTAAAGCCACATTGTTTAGTTCAGTCCTCAGATGCTGGAAGGTGCTGCCATTGATGACTTTCAGTACACATTGACTGCCCGGTGGCAGTCAGAATTATTGATGTCAATCATATTTGCAGCTTATTCAATTGCGTAAAAGCTATTAATAGTAGCTCGTGGTCTAACAATTGTTGTCGGGATATGAGACAAGGTACCAACTTCCATTCATGACATCATTTGTTGCTAATCCAACTATGTATCCATGTATCCACGTCTGCTTTGGGTAATTTTTCGATCATACTCAGTGTAGTGGTTTTCATGGCTCCTGCACGAGGACCTGGTTTTGCACCGTATCCAATAACTGCAAATCTGTTTTAGCAACTGATGAACGTGGTTCTGAGCTGAACTCCAATCGCGGTCTTATTACAACATTGCAAATTCAAGTTTCGTCCACTCGTACTTCAACTGGTTCCTGCTATTGTTATATGAAAACCTAACCGTTTTCAGACCTTAAATTTTGCATTTTCAAAACGTTTATCCGGAGTAAGCCTTTTGTCAGGTGTCAGCAGAAGATAGGGGGCGGGGGGGGGGGGGGGGGGGGAATGTAGATTCCTTCCGTGATCAGGGTTGTCCTCTCAGTGCACGTTAGCGGCTTGTTCTTTAGGGGAAAAGGTGAACAGCGATGTAGACGTTTAATTTGTGTTTATTGGGATGTGTTATGTGTCATTTCTCTGCTCAAGACCGTTAGGCTTTATGCTGGCCGCTGCATTCTGTAGTTTGATGTATGATGGGTTCATTGGAGCATCAGAGTACTAAGTCATCTTCGTGCAAAGCAGTTGTCACTTGAGCGTAAAAATCGTTCAAGTCATTGATATAAACAGGGAATAGTGTTGGAGAAGCTACTCACTATTCGTCACCCCCCGAACCGCCCCCCTCCCCGACCCAACCCCCACAACCCACTCCAAAATAGAACATCACATTTATAATGTACAGACCATCGATAGTGACTATGTTGCTCTTGTTGCAACAAGTATGACTGGTTGGTTCAAGCTTATCATCTTGTCTTGAAGTGCACTTCTCCTTAGCTTTAGAATACGGCGGCCTTTTTACACCATCTCAAAAGAACGCTTGAAGTCGTCCGGTAATGTTAGGACTTGAATTTTCTTCCTCGAAGACATCTTTTACTGCATAGGAAAGTACCAAAACTGACATTCGTCTTCTATACTGCATCATGTTCTAAATATAGCTTAATCGGACAGCATAATATTATCAAACTCTAAATTCTGTTCCAATCTGAGATTCGTTATTCGCTACACAATCTTGCTTACACAGCGTGTGAAACTGATTGGTAAGATATTCTTCCCCACACAGCTTTTGAGAATGATTGGTGGCAGCTAACTTAATGCAATGGTCTTACTTTTCTCTTTTTAAATATGGGTAATGGGGCGACCACCCTGCATGCTTTGGAGTATAGTTCTGTTCACCCAACTGTGATTGAATAGCTCAATGTATTTTCTAGCCCTTTCCGTGGATTCCTGGTGTTCTTTGGGTGTTCTGAACCTGTTTAGTATGTATTTGATACGGGATCCTTCATGAATGGTTTACTTTTCAGTTTAAAGAATACATCCGTTGAAGTCTTCAACAACGATATTCATATCTCAATTCTGCACTTTGAGGTCAGACACATGTGTGTTCACCTTATTTCTGCAACGGCCCTAATTGTTTTATTTTGTAATTCCATGTTGTGATGGCTTGTTCTATGTTTAGAGTTACAGTCAGAACACAGAAAGATTGGGCGATGTTAAATACCCCTAAGCTGGTTTCCAACTTCTCTACCTATGAGTCCAGCTATATGTGAGGTGGCCACTGTAAGTCCAGCTATATGTGAGGTAGCCCATGTAAGACCTAGTTTTGCAGTTGTGTTCTGGAGAAGAAGGTCTGAGTATTTTTTACCGTGTTGGTCAATGTTAAGAAATGATCATCTTGCCAGGTTTCAACTTCTTCAATTCTATAATTAGGATTGTTACAGCCCCAGCTCTGGAAGGGACTCTATGTGAACTGCTATAAGATTGTCCACGTATAGAGCGATGACTCAGAGGTTTCTCATTTGTACAGAAATAGTCTATCCGCTATATTTCCTTCTTGTCTTCGTTTAGCTGCAGTTGTTGATTCTCAGCTTAATCCATGTCTGCTTTCCTTCTATTTGTTTGAATGTTTCTGTTTATGCACAACAGCATACCTCCTACCGGAAAAGCGAGATGATATTTTATGGAGTGAGATATAATGTAATGATGAGATAGAGTGTGATGGAGTGTGATGGAGTGTGATGGAGTGTGATAGTGGAAAGGAGTGTAATAGTGAGAAGGAGTGAGAATAGTGAGCTAGAATAGTATTAGAGTTGTGACGTTTTGTTCTTGCAGGTATAGGTTTAGAATCTGGGTTTTTAATGTAGTTACAGAAGTGATATCCAATAGTCCAATAATCTTCCTCTGGGATGGCTGATTTAGCCATCACTCCAATTTGGAACTTCCCCATCTAAAATGTTATTGACTGTCTATCCACGAGTCACTGTCATTCTAAATGTGGTAGCCTGTCGTGTGAGTCAAGTCTCACACCAGAGTGGTCAGTTCTGTACGGGAGATAGTCTTCTACCTAACGTGTGCCTAGCCCCTCGTCGACCTAGTGTAGATTTACCTTAGCGGGACATGCGTTCGTCCAACACATTCAGGCAACTTTTTGTTTTCATCCCACTCTCCCCTGCCATAAACGTCCATGCTACAGCTGGAACTGTCACGGTGAGATGGTGTATGATAATAGGATAGAGTGGGCTGGAGTGTGGTAGTGAGATGGAGTGTGATAATAGGATAGAGTGGGCTGGAGTGTGGTAGTGAAGAGAGTGTGATAGTGAAGAGAGTGTGATAGTGAAGAGAGTGTGATAGTGAAGAGAGTGTGATAGTGGGAAGGAGTGTGATAGTGAAGAGAGTGTGATAGTGGGAAGGAGTGTGATAGTGAAGAGAGTGTGATAGTGAAGAGAGTGTGATAGTGGGAAGGAGTGTGATAGTGAAGAGAGTGTGATAGTGGGAAGGAGTGTGATAGTGAAGAGAGTGTGATAGTGAAGAGAGTGTGATAGTGGGAAGGAGTGTGATAGTGAAGAGAGTGTGATAGTGAAGAGAGTGTGATAGTGAAGAGAGTGTGATAGTGGGAAGGAGTGTGATAGTGAAGAGAGTGTGATAGTGAAGAGAGTGTGATAGTGAAGAGAGTGTGATATTGAAGAGAGTGTGATAGTGAAGAGAGTGTGATAGTGAAGAGAGTGTGATAGTGAAGAGAGTGTGATAGTGAAGAGAGTGTGATAGTGAAGAGAGTGTGATAGTGAAGAGAGTGTGATAGTGAAGAGAGTGTGATAGTGAAGAGAGTGTGATAGTGAAGAGAGTGTGATAGTGAAGAGAGTGTGATAGTGGGAAGGAGTGTGACTGTGAGAAGGAGTGTGATAGTGAAGAGAGTGTGATAGTGAAGAGAGTGTGATAGTGAAGAGAGTGTGATAGTGAAGAGAGTGTGATAGTGAAGAGAGTGTGATAGTGAAGAGAGTGTGATAGTGGGAAGGAGTGTGACTGTGAGAAGGAGTGTGATAGTGAAGAGAGTGTGATAGTGAAGAGAGTGTGATAGTGAAGAGAGTGTGATAGTGAAGAGAGTGTGATAGTGAAGAGAGTGTGATAGTGAAGAGAGTGTGATAGTGAGATATAGTGTAATGGAGCGTGACCGTGGGGAGGAATGTGATGTCGAGGAGTAGTGTGATAGTGATATAGAGTGTGATAGTGAAATGGAGTGTGAAAGTGAGATAGAGTGTGATATTGAGATGGAGTGTGATATAATGAAATCTGCGGAGTGAGAAGAATTGAGAATCATAACATTTGGTGTGAGGATCACACCCAATAGAGAAATATAGAAAATGGAGAATTTCCAACCAATAGAATACATAAGGAACGACATGACCCTACATCAAGGTGAAACATTCAAACGCTGATAGATCACACCATGTGTTAGAGAATAAAAGGGCTTGTAAGGGAAAAACTCCGAACATCTTTGCAGCATACCCGAAATCAAATTTGAGCACATCTCTTGTATAGGGCACATCACAAATAAAACATATGTACAAGACACGCATGATTCTCACCTAGAGAAAACAACGCTTCAATTAGCTGGTCGAAAACATTCCCGGTATTGTTACCAATGAACAAGCTAGTCAGACAGAAACGAAAACAAGAGCTATAACTGTCAAACACAAAGAGAATCACTACCCACGCAACAGCTGGACTGGACTCACTAACATACAGGTGAATCTGCATACATTCAACAGGAGGTGGAAGCCGCTTTTTTAGCCTAAAAATTAGTACACACAGACATCTGGCAGTGACATTTTAAGGTAACTTAGCAACAGAGTCAGTGTGAAATTTGAGTAAGAAGGAATTGTTTTTTCTTTCATTCGCCTCATTTCTCGATTCTCCGAGGCGGTGTGCTTTGCACTATGTTTTTATTTTGTGTATGTCGACTCAGTGCATTCGACCTCGTCATGAATTGCATGTAAGGGTCTGCTTCTTTCTGTATTTTCTAAGGGTTTGCTTCCCCGGTTTAAAGACCGGTGTTGTGATTAGGGATCAAATCCAGCACCTTTGGGTTGTGAGCCGTGTCACTTAACCACTAGCCCACGTCCTTCATTGTAAGAAGGAATGAGATGGATAGATGAAATGAGATGGTATGATACGGAATGAGGTGGAGTAAGAAGGAATGCGATGGAATGAAATGGAACGTGATGGAATGAGATGGAACGAGATAGTGTAAGTAAGAAGAAATGAGAAAGAATGAAATGGAGCGTGATGGATTGAAATTAAGTGTGATGTAATTAAATGGAATGAGATGGACTGTGATGGAATAGGACGGAATATGGAGGCATAAGAAGGAATGACACCGAGTGAGATGGATTAAGGAAGAATGACATGAAATTAAATGAAGTGAAATACGGTGAAATAGTATGTGATAGAGTAAAATGAATTGAGTGTTATATGGAAAGAGACACAATGAGATGGAATCAGACGAGGTGAGAGATAATGAGATAGAGTGAGAATGAATCGCATTTAGTGAGATGGTGTGGGATAGAGCAAGATCACATAAAAGGGAGTAAGACGGAATCAGGTGGAATCAAATGGAGATGGAGTGAGATTATATGGGTGAAGCATGCAAATGCCAGAGGAAATCTGAATTTGGTAATCTTTATAAAAAATTGTAATGAAATGTCGAGTTTATTATCGAGGTGAATGTGGAATTGAAAAACGTGTGTTTTTTTTACAATGTGCTAACTTCTATTTGAGTAATCTTTTACTCATCCATTTATGCAGCTAATAAAACATCCAATCATACATAGATCCACCATCTACTCACCCATCCATTCATCAACCCCCAATCCACCGACATATCCTTTCCTCCACCTATTCATCTAGCCTCCCGTCCATTAACCCACTCATCCATTCATCGTTCATGCATCCCTCCACCTATGATACACCATGCTTTCTTCTATCTGTTCATGAATATATGCACTCATTCACATGATACAGCATCCATCCACCCATGATACACCATGCTTTCTTCTATCTGTTCATGAATATATGCACTCATTCACATGATACAGCATCCCTCCACCCATGATACACCATGCTTTCTTCTATCTGTTCATGAATATATGCACTCATTCACATGATACAGCATCCATCCACCCATGATACATCATGCTTTCTTCTATCTGTTCATGAATATATGCACTCATTCACATGATACAGCATCCATCCATCCATGATACACCATCCTTTCTTCTATCTGTTCATGAATATATGCACTCATTCACATGATACAGCATCCTTTCTTCTATCTGTTCATGAATATATGCACTCATTCACATGATACAGCATCCATCCATCCATCAAGCCATGCACACATCAACACATTCACGCATCCATTTATTCATGCATTCATCCATCCATTTTTCTATTCATTATCCCATCCACGTATCGATCCATCCTTTCATCCACTACTCATTCATCCACTGTTCTATCTATCTATATATCGATCGTGCCAACCCAGTCTCCGTCCACCCACACATTCACCCTCTATCCCACCCACCAACCAATTCAACCCCACATGCATCCTCCAATACATTCACATATCACTCCATCCTGCAATTCACCTGTCTATTCATTCATACATTCACCCACTCATCCACAGACCCACCCATTTATCGACCATTCCATGTTCCCATACAATTATCTACACATCCATCATCCAGTCTATCCATGCATCACTCATCCATCAACCCATTCGCCGTCAATATAATATGTACCATAGATCCACCATACATCCCCCACATTTACATGTATATATCCATCCACATATCCATCAATTCATCTACCTATTTATTTATCTATTCACATATTCTTCGTCCAATCCATCCACCACCCAAACATCCACCGAATTTAATTCTTCCAGGCCTTAACCAGCCATTCATTCACCAACCCATAAATGTATCCACCCATCCATCCATTCATTCAATCGTTCATTAATCTATCCACCCAAAATCCACTCAATTCATCTACCCATCTACCATGCACTCAGCCATGTACCCAATTCTATTAACCATCTAGCCATCCATCCATCCATCCTTCCATCTAGCCATCCATCCATCCACACATGTATCCATCATCCTTCCATTCCCCACCCATTCATTCATCTATCCACCCACCGTCCATTCAATCCACCTTTCCATCGACCATGCACCCAGCCATCCATCCACCCACTCACACATGTATCCATCCAGCCACACCTGTATCTATCCATTCTCCACACTTATTCATTCATCTATCCACCTACACTTCATTCCATCCATCTACACATCCACCAAATTCCATTCACCGGCTCATTAACCAACCATCCATCTATCCATCCATCAATTTATTATATAATTCACATAGAGTATATTTGTACAACTATTTTCACTTTCAAGTACAACACTTTCTACACATATTTCATCTCACCCCTAACGCCCTCACCCCTCTCAACCCCTCTCATCAAATGAAAAAGAACACCAACTCAGTTCGCACCTGTATAAAGTTGGACGTAAACATAACGCTTTCAATGAAACCAGCAAGACGTTTTCCCAATCGCCAAAAGCTGATCTCTGAAAAGATGGTTGTAGATGTGTATGTGTATTCATTGTGAATTTGATAGTCTTACAAGAATACCAATCATCAAATGAATGTTGTCACATAGCTATATTCGCCCAAGTTCTGATCATGTCAACGAATCGTCCATCTTCCATTATCTGCATTGACTGTAGTTGTTGGTGCGTTCTACTGTGACACATATACTTTTCTACAATGCATCCTTACCTTTTAGTTTTATTCAATGATAATTTTACTTTTTGACATGATCTTTTTAAAGATAATATTATTTTGTTTAACTCACCCGTTTTTATAATCGCACAATGTTCCTCCTTTTTGATGAGCGATATGTCAGAAATCTTTAACAGGACACAACATTCAATCAGCAGAATGGATCTCAATCGTGTCCAACGAGGTAAGAAGAAGACCTCAGCTGCTTTCCAATGATGTGGTAAAATGGAGCCAGTGATGTGCAAGGCGTTAGAAAACTCATTATGTGCTACACATTTTAACAGAACCAACAACATGGAAAACGGATGCTTGTAAACCAAACCAGGCTTTATGTAACCAACCAAGCTGATGTCAATGTATACTTTGTGTGGAGCCAACCAAAGACAAGAAGAAGAAAACTGGTTTAACGTTCAGAACAATAAGATTTTGTGTTTATCGGTCAGAATAATTAGATTTTGTGTTTATCGGTCAGAATTATTAGATTTTTTGTTTGTCGGTCAGAACAATTAGATTTTTTGTTTATCGGTCAGAACAATTAGATTTTTTGTTCGTCGGTCAGAACAATTAGATTTTTTGTTTATCGGTCAGAACAATTCGATTTTTTATTTATCGGTCAGAACAATTAGACTTTTTGTTTATCGGTCAGAACAATTAGATTTTGTGTTTGTCGGTCAGAACAAATATAGCTCGTTACTTTCCTTTCCATAGCACCACCTCATGCGACAGAGGTCCAGTGTTCACCCCCCCCCCCCCAAACCAGCCCCACTTTCCCCCCCCCCCCCTGTACCCCGACTGCCGAATCGTTTCCGTCGAGCAGGTCTTCATCGCACATGCGTGTGGTAGCTTTGGCATCTCACGAGCTGCTCATGATCCTGAAGAGCCCGACATTCACAAATATCGTCGTTGCTGTATCCCCATCTGATCAGGTTTTTTCTTCATCTCGTCACCCCAGACCGAAGTCTATTTCAGGTTTTCCTTATTGGATATGGTAGGTATGCTCCAGCTGCAGCCCCCTCCAGCTTTATCCGCGGCGTATGTTTTTTGTTTCGCCATTTGTTGATGCGACGCATTCCTTGGCTTCATTTGAGAAGTTGTGTGTTTTGTAGGAATCTCCGTCTAGACTTTAGTCTCATTTTTTGCAACTGGAGTATTGGGCTGCTCTTCTGTTTGGTGTGCCAATAAGTCTGCGAGGGCTGTTATTTCTTGCACAGACTTTCAGTTTGGTTCCTTAGCAATGTGTCTTGGAAAACAGTGTGCAGTCTAGTTTGACACCCAAGTATTTGGGAGCTGTACAGTGTTCCAGCTCGTGTGCTTGCCATATGATCTTTAGTTTTCTTTTGGTTATTCTGACTCTCAAATGAAAGATAACTACTTGGGTTTTTCGACGGTTTGTTGCTTGGTGATTTTCATAGTAATACCTCCCTGGTTCTTTAAGGGTGTTGATCAGACTGTATTCAACCGCCTCGAAGCTTGTTCATTGGGCTGCGACTGTTGTGACGTCGACATTTATGAACTCATCACCCTGTGTTCTTAGGTTGATCATTGGTGTATATGTTGAACAATGGTGATGTCAGTGCACTACTTTGTGCATGTGTGTGTTCTATCGGCTTATTTTGTGTCCTGGTCCGAAGCAGAAACGCATATTTTGTATAAGGCATTTATTTAGTACGGTAAAACGCCAGTCTCTTGTTAATTGATAAATCTTGTTTGTTAGTATTATGCGGGTTACTGTGTCGTACACGGCGCTTGCGTCAACAAAAGCCACTGAAGTGTTTTTTTTTCGCTTGTTTCCATCTTCGATTATTTGTGTTAGGTTCAGTATTTGTCCGAAACATGATTTTCCAGGTCTAAACCCAGCTTGTTCTTCAATTACTTTTCTATCCATTGTCAACAAGATACGGTTAATGATAATTCTGTCCAGGATCTTCTATAGGTGACAGAGTAGATGGTTCGGTAGCTCTCGGTTCGGATGGGGTTTTCCCTGTGAGAAAAGTACTTCTCCATCTTGCCAATATTTGCCTTGTTGTCATACAAGTATTTATAAGCTGGACTTTTCACTTTTTTGGTTCTAGTCCCAACTTTGAACTAATCTTTTGTTCCGGTCTAAGTTTGTATACGCCAGCTGTTTTGCTGGTTTTCATCTGTTTTATTGCGTCGTTTTGTTCCGTTATGGAAACGGGTGTTAAACTTGTCGAATTTTTGTATGTTTTGGTTCTAGGCTTAGGATTTCTTTATCCAGGTCGCCTGTGAACAGGTCTCATTTAGTGTACTTGAAATTTAAGTGTCTTTTAAACGACACTGTAATGGGCCTGTGTTGTGTTTGTGAAATGGGCTCCTCGATAGTCTTCCTAGTCTGTGTTTTAAATTGTGTTTAACTTGTCACTCACAAGGATGTTATCTGGGTTACGATGTGATAGAGTCGTCTTGTTAATTGATGTACTGGTCACAAGAACCAATCTACATGTATATATGATAGTGCTAGGATTCCTTTCTGAATATGTGTAAACATTAAAACACATAATTGTAACAGACTTCACTGTTGCCCTGGCCGTTATTCTAACTCAGAACATTCTCACACTCATTCACATCATTCATGACCATACTAAGTAAATGACATGACACAGCAGGTCATATTTATTATATAATACTCATATTATAAAAATGAGTAGTGAAATTACAAACACAATACAATACATATCTTCTTAACTAAGCATTCTATTATTATATATATGTTAATATACATATTACTAAAACGGGAAGTTTAAGCATTAGCTCTTGATGGAATTCCCAACTATCTAAACCCAGTTCTATTGCCTTGCAACTACATCACACACACATCGCCTTAACTGCGTCCTCAACACCCTTATCAAATACTATTCCTCACTCAAATCACCCTCAGGCGGACGATCTCGACATAACTCGTTCACAATGTGTCCTTGCTTACAAACACACGTTCAGATTTTGTATTAATGCAAAACTGACACACCTATTTGAGCGATCCTGTTCCATCACTAACATTCGTGCAACAGTCTTTCAATCGCTCCTCTACCTAAGTCGGTGAGTTAAACATACTATCTACATTCAGTCTCTCTATCTCTCGCGCTCTCATCTCCCTATCCAGCCTCCTCTCCAACCAGCCTCTTGAGCCAAACTTTCTCTCGAGTTATATACACTCAAGCAAAGTCCGAGCTCGACCAATGGATTCCAGGGAATGACTATATTGTCTTATTGGAACGAAACACTTTGCACACCTGTCACTCATTCTCTCGCAGCAAGCCCGGCTGCCATTCCGTCTGTCAATCAATCTCCCTCTACCAAAATAGGAAGGCCAGTGGTCAGTTTTTACCTGTCCACATTCCTTACCCCAACTCTGTTCTCCTTTTGTGAGACGGTTAGTGACCGTAACAGGCATTCAGGTAGCTTTACGCTTTAACATGTTCAGGTATCAGCATCACCCCTGTCCTAAACTCCCCTTGCTCCGGCGGGAACTGTTACATTATACATGATGTTACGATTTCAACATAGAAAGACTCTAAAGCTTATGCGAACAATAAAACATGGTATTAATGTATTATAAATCCATGGTTAACAACATGGTTAACATTAAACGAACTAATTAATAACTCAATCTTTCTATTTCAGGAAATGTTAGCATGAGCTTGAATTGAATCCCTGGAGCTACACACCAAGTTTAGTATTCTATCCTAATTTATATGAGACACTCTTTACAAATCGTATTCTACACTGATTAAGTACTATCTACTATGTATTCACTTGTGCCCTCTAGAAATTAGTGATGAAGTTGATCTCTGGCGGCCGTCGGTCCTACGCTGTGCTATAATAGCTTCTTGCTATTTTTGTGGGGCAGTTCAATGATGATTCAGGTTACAACAATTTAAATCACGTGGGGCAGTTCAATGATGATTCAGGTTACAACAATTTAAATCACGTGGGGCAGTTCAATGATGATTCAGGTTACAACAATTTAAATCACGTGGGACAGTTCAATGATGATTCAGGTTACAACAATTTAAATCACGTGGGGCAGTTCAATGATGATTTAGGTTACAACAATTTAAATCACGTGGGACAGTTCAATGATGATTCAGGTTACAACAATTTAAATCACGTGGGGCAGTTCAATGATGATTCAGGTTACAACAATTTAAATCACGTGGGGCAGTTCAATGATGATTCAGGTTACAATAATTTAAATCACGTGGGGCAGTTCAATGATGATTCAGGTTACAACAATTTAAATCACGTGGCTATGGCCGACTACTCTGACCATTCTGATTATCTGAACAGTTTTTTTTCTCATTTCCAACAGGCCCGCAAGTGCGTGGTATCTGCGGAAATTACAGATACTTTTCGCTAACTCAACTTTTTCTCATTTCCAACAGGCCCGCAAGTGCGTGGTATCTGCGGAAACTAGAGATACTTTTCGCTAACTCAACTTTTTCTCATTTCCAACAGGCCCGCAAGTGCGTGGTATCTGCGGAAACTACAGATACTTTTCGCTAACTCACTGCTTTGCTAAAACAGGCCTCCTCCTATTCTCAGAACCGACGTCGAGTTTCTTTGCTTAGCCATGTTGTTCGGCTGGACAATAACACCCTGTCCCATACGATGCTACACAAGTCGTTCGTCAGCGCCAAAAGTCTTCCTCTGCCGGCTGGAGGCGCAGAAGGGGCCGTCGCCGCACAGAATGGCTCCAGCAGATATCGACCTCCACCTCCAAGCTGGACGAGCCTTATACGCCACCTAAGCAGACATTATTATTATTATTTTCAATTCAACTGCGTGCATTCGATCAGTTATCTCACATTTCTAACAGATCAGCAAGTGCGAGATATCTGTGAAATTCACAGATACAGTTTCTCAATTCTGTCACTCAAAGTGAACATATTTTCCTTATTGAGTCGCTTATAGGCAGTCCACATTCGTATCAATGAACAATAGTGCAATGCTCTCGACATATTGAGTCGCTTATAGGCAGTCCACATTCGTATCAATGAACAATAGTGCAATGCTCTCGACATATTGAGTCGCTTATAGGCAGTCCACATTCGTATCAATGAACAATAGTGCAATGCTCTCGACATATTGAGTCGCTTATAGGCAGTCCACATTCGTATCAATGAACAATAGTGCAATGCTCTCGACATATATTTGGATAACCTATCCGGATCCGCTCTGTTTGTTCTGTTCTCGCTTACCAACCTTTACAGCCACTGTAGCTCCGCGTAAACAAAGATGGCTGTTATTAACAGTTATTATGTCCCTTCCTAGTTGACTGGTCAGCAGTAAATATTACTTTGCTACTCCTCTTTGGAATCATATTGACTGCCAAGGCGACTTGTCAACCTGTTAGTCTGCCAGTTTGGCAATCTGCTTTGGTCTCCATTGTAAAAGTATCCGTGTTCTCTCTGCAAGTTTTGCTTGCTGAGTGTATGTTTAATCCTGGTTAATGCGCTTTTATACTGCTTGTATGATCTCTCTAGTGCAACTCCATTCCATCTATTTTTGATTTGTTAGCGATTTTGCGACATGTCTCCTGAATCATTAAGACATCGCATTTGTTGAAAGGATTGGGCGGCTGGTAGTCGTTCCAGAATGTTCTCGAATATCTTAAATACATTCTTTGTGAAGACTCATTTCGTGTTCCCCAAAATATAGTTAAATACAATACTGTGTCAGATAAAACACAGTGATGTAAGACAAGAGTTGACAATCAATAGCACTCGGACGCGCAAAAATCGACTTTATAGCCGAACATGCCATAACAACATTTCAAAACCCAATGCTTCCAAACGCTCGATGTTTCCAAGAAATGTTGTAAGAAATATTTTTAATATGTATTTTAGATCAAATGTAGAAGCACATATTTATTATATCAATTTCATTGATTGATTCATTAATTCATTCTATCGCTGCAAGCAAAGCATACAGACACCACTATAACTAGCCTCATTACAAAAATACATATATTTAAACAAAAACAATGGCGGCTTCAATAGCAATAGTTTTCAATGATGCAGCTAGAGGCATCATCCACAACACTAATTTGTTGCATTTTCCTGCTAGAAGGTTACAGTGTCCTACTGCGTCTAATCAGGGTACCACTCGGTTGTGTTACACGCTCATTTGTCTCTAGTATGTTCTATTTATGTATGGTGTATGTTTTTATACATATAACACACAGATCTGACTGGAGAAGCGCAGTCAAATCGGGTTTAGCTGCCGGTGAAGACGACCGTGTTGTGAAAGCCCAGAGGAGACGCGAGACGCGGAAATTAAGAGCAGAGGGAACACCATCCCCTTCTACAAACCTCGTGTGCCCGATATGTAGCAGATGTTTTCGTGCTCGCATTGGCCTGTTCAGCCACATGCGCATCCACACCCAACAGGGAAATCTGTGACAAGGATGATGTCGGCGGTCCTCATCGACAATGATGGACAGCTATTATTATTATAATACATACATGCATACACCCATACATACATAATACATGCATACATACATAGAAACATACAAATATACATACATACAAGTGTACATACACAAATACAAACATATATATACACACACACACACACATACACACACACACATATATATGTTGATGTTGTTGTCCAATGCCCACAATGAGTAAGCTTGTTATTTTGTGCTCCCTGAAAAGAGCGTGAGTGGCGGATTGTAGGAGCTTTCCTAGCGCGACGTACTGAACAGTATGTTGTCCCTGACCAGACTAGCGTCTCAGTTTCCCATGTATATATATATTACATACAGTGTTGATAATAACATTCCTGATATATAAGTGTTATCATTGCTACCTGAATGTGACGCGCTTTGGACTAATATGACTCGCTTTTCACTCACTGACAATACCTCCGTATTTGACAGTAAGACGTTTGCCAACATCTGGATAGACAGCTTAATCAAATGAGCAAATCACAGCAATGAATGTCCTTGTATAACATCTAACTGGTAAACAAACTGCGTATCCTCGATAGCTGTATCTGAAATACCTTTTTTAAATGATGGCCATTGTAGAACGATTTTCTTTATTGTTTTCAATTGCATTGTTAGAAAATACTAGTTCTCGCACAATTGACAAAATTTAACATTACATATTTTTACAGTTGGTCAACAAAGATTTGCTGCATCAAACAGAACCACATTGCAAAGACTTTCAGTGACAACATACGAACATTGAAGTGACCACATGCGATGGAGTCCAGTACTTACAGTATCTATTCCAACGCAAGTGATCCTGATCTCAGCTGGCGGACGCACGCGCCGACTTCAGAGAGTTCCGTCAACTTCAGCACGACAGGTCTTGACGTGAATAGAACGTTCTGGGAAAGTGTCTACAACACCACATGGAGCAACGTTACGATAAAGACAACAAAAGATCTGTCGAAAACGGTCCACGACATTGAATATGACTATTCCATAAGGAAAGCTATCCTCTACATACAGATTGTTGTTGGCATTCTGGGAGCAATTCTGCTGTTTTCATACATGCTTCACGCCCGCAGGTGACTACTTTACATCACATTTTCTTTAATACTGCTAAATACTATTGCCTTTACTACTACTACAACTACTACAACTACTATTACTGCTAGAACTATCGATAGAACCACTAGATATGATTACTGATACTACTACTACTGCTACTACTAGTACCACTGCTACTACTACTACAACTACTACTACTACTGCTACTACAACCACTGACGTAGGCTACCATCGATCATCAAAAGTACCTGTTTCTAGTGTTGAGCATCAGTTTTATTTTATAATTTGTTCTTTGAAAGATATAGAACTATCAAGTATCTTCTATATTTTTAAAGCTAAATGTATGTTTATTATTTATAATTATGGTTAGTATTTGTTGGTAGTGTGTGCTTTGGTTTATTTTCTCATAAAACTCTCAGTTACAAACATATGTTGTTTATTTTGTAGTGGGGATAGCATACATTTTTCTTGGACTAGTTTCTCCAAGAATAGCCTCTTTTGTTTCTTTAGCTGTCCCCTGAGTTGTTTGACCTTTCTCTATGAACACATGTCTATGTGGTCTCTAAGGTCATTCTCTTAAAACGTAAACAACAACATCCTTGTTATGCATGATAGCGTCTATTTTGACACAATTTAACTTGTTTGACATTCACAAATTTACTCTTTTTTTTTAACTTCAACTGACAATGAGATGGCAAATCTCGTTTCTAGGAATATCCATGGCCCTTTTGCCCCCCCCCCTCCTCGCACCACCCACTCTCCACCCACTCTCCACCCTGATTCGAATTCCTCTTCCTCCTTCTATTCATGCTTTTCGTCATTCTTTTTTTTTTTTTAAATGTTCTTCAATTTTCTATCTCGTATTTACTTTTTCTTCTGTTTCTTCTTCTGCGTCTTCTTCTTCTTCTTCTTCTTCTTCTTCTTCTTTTTCTTCTTTCTTTTTCAAAATATTTCTGATTTCGTTGTCTTTTCTTTTCCGTTCTCATATTTCTTCCACTTATTTATTTTATTATTCGCCTAACAATAATTTTCTTCCAATTTTGTGTTCTTCTCTGTGCCCTTAATTTTTCCTCAGCTTTATTTTTCTTTTTTTCTTGGTTCTTCTTGTTCTTAATTCTACTGCTAATTGATTCCTTCTTCACATTCTTCTCTACCTTTACTAACTACGAAACCTCTTAGTTGAAGACAGACATGTTTTTTGTTCACGACAGTCCTTGATGGTTTCTCAAAAGCGTCCAATTCTCAAAATTAACTGGACATTTATCACCACCTTCCACACATTGTCTGCTTTGGAGCCTCTATGGTGGTGTTCCAGAGTTCTCTCGTCGCACACTACCTATATTCTGGCTGCTAGCCCCCATTCATCAGCCATGACCATAAAATCTCCCGATATTGATTATAAGTGCTGATCTGTGTAGATGTATTTCCAAATTTTTCTGTTTCCCACTTTTCGTTTAAAATCGGTGATGGGATCAGACCATTTTTTAAACCAATATTTGATTATGGAGGGAAGTCTCGTCATCTCATCATTCCACTCTAAAGGGAAGTCTCCTCATCTATTAGTCCACTCTAAAGGGAAGTCTCCTCATCTATTAGTCCACTCTAAAGGGAAGTCTCCTCATCTATTAGTCCACTCTAAAGCGAAGTCTCCTCATCTATTTGTCCACTCTAAAGGGAAGTCTCCTCATCTATATGTCCACTCTAAAGGGAAGTCTCATCATCTATATGTCCATTCTAAAGGGAAGTCTAAGCATCTCATTTACCCACTCTAAAGGGAGGTCTCAGCATCTCATCTACGCACTCTAAAGAGAAGTCTCAGCATCTCATCTACCCACTCTAAAGGGAGGTCTCAGCATCTCATCTACCCACTCTAAAGAGAAGTCTCAGCATCTCATTTACTCACTCTAAATGGAGGTCTCAGCATCTCATCTACCCAGTCTAAAGAGAAGTCTCAGCATCTCATCTACCCACTCTAAAGGGAGGTCTCAGCATCTCATCTACCCACTCTAAAGAGGTCTCATCTTCTCATCTGGCTACTATAAAGGGACGTCTCATCTGTCCACTTCTGTCGTTATATGTCTTGGGGAAGTATTCTCAGCATTTGAGCACAATATTTTTTACACGATGTGATTCTGAGTTCCCGCCACTGTAGCGTGTGAGTATATCATCATCCGGTTGCTTCTTCTTGCTGCAGCTCAAGCTCTCTGTGTGGCCAAAGATGCAGAAGCGAATGAGCGGACAGCAGCCAGCATCGTTTAGATATTTGCTTGTTTCAGGGTCAGCGAACAATACCTGGCAAAGGCCCTATTCACCTCTAAACGGAGTCTAGAAATAGACTGCACCCATGCAGCCTGGTTAAGAGAATTAGAATCGATGATGGAAGACAAACCCGGTCCTAAATACCGCTGATGACATATGTTAGAACATATGAGGTTGCTGGACTTGCATGTGAAGCTCCAGATACCCAAGTGATTGAATGGTCTGGTGTGCAGATGGCTAATAACCATCAGGTCGCTCAGATTGTTGAAGGCGACAAGAGCAGCAGCTGGAAATTTATGGAGCATGGAATGATCAGAGTGAAGTATACGGAGATGGTGGTATAAAAATGTCCCGAACAGAGGAGAGGTCAAAACAATTTCACACGGTCAGAAGAAGTCTGGTAAACAGGAGTGAGGGAGTCTGTGCGGTAGATATATAAAGACAGTTTCATACTGTCTAACCAAGTCTGGTAAACAGGATTGCGAGAGTCAGTGTGGGCAATATATAGTACCCGCGGGAGGGCGGAGATGAGTTTATTCAGGTCAAGTGTTAACTTCAAATGACTTTATTTCTTCATCAAGTATCGACTTCTTATCTTTATTCCTACCCCAAGTACCAACTTCTTATCCTTATTCCTACCTCAAGTACCAACTTCTTATCTTTATTCTTATATCAAGTACCTAGCTCAAATCTTTATACCTACATCAAGTACCAACTTTTTATTTTTATTTCTACATCAAGTACCAAGCTCGTATCCTTTTTCCTACATCAAGTACCATCTCTTTATCGTTATTCCCAAATCAGGTGTCAACTTTTGATAACCTTTTTCATCCATCAAGAGTCAACTTCAGATCACTTTATTCATCCATCAAGTTGAAGTTTTCTGTCGCTCTAAAGACCCGTGTATCTCTTGCTCATTTCGCTCATCTCAATCATCAATATCTCGGCTCTCTCTTCACATATTTATCTAAGCAGTGTCAATACATGGTGTCTCTTGGGCACCTCTTCCTGTTGACTCCCGGAAGCTTAAAACAATAATTTCACTGGTGATATTTGGTGTCTGCTCTCTCACTAACAATCCTAAAGAGTGGACCTATTCAGACAAGAGCACCAGGCAAATCCAGTTTCTCACTGATTTCGAAATATTTCTTACGAGTGTGTGTGTCTGTAAATATATATATATATATATATATATATATATATATATATATATATATATATATATATATATATATATATATATATATATATATTAATGCGACGGCGTTCAAATCAAACCGGGTCATTTTGTTCTAGTTCTACCGGAATGGGTTACAGTATGCTGGAACTACTATCATTAATTAGGGGCACTTGTGTCCTATTACTGCTAGGTGGTCCACTTGCCATGGGCTAGTCACATGACAGATAAATAAAATGGCGGACAAAACTATGCTGCATACATTTTACCAGTGTGGCTAAGTAGCGATATGCCTCTGTACGTGTCACAATTTCTTTTGTCGCCCTTTTTCTTCTAAATTGGAACGATTTTAGCATGCTGCCAGTCATCTGGTACGCGTCTGTCTTTCCATGCCTTTGTGAAGAGTCTATGTAGCCAGAGTAACCCTGTTACCCCACATGCATGAATCATCTCTGTTGTTATGCTGTCATTGCCTGGTGACTTATTTTTTGGGATTATTCTTTATAACTCTCTCCGTTTCTTGAATCATTAAGTCGGGTTCGGTATAATCTGAGTTGCATGGTAGAAAAACTTAATCTCCCGTGGAGGTAATAGGTTGAAAAGTTCTTGAAAGTATACCTTCCACCGATCTCTTCTGATGAGCTCATTAAATATAGGAAAGTCAAAGAAATGTACACAAGACTGCAATCACAATGCGGCAATAAGACACTCAGACGCAGTAGATCATTTGAATAGGCACAACGTTTTAGATATGGCCGTACATCCGTGAGTAATGATCCCGGTCGAAATTGAAACTCCACCACAGTCATTCCTGTGAATGTCCAGAATGTGAAACGCCTTATCCTGGAAAATGACGCCTAATCTGTCGCGAAATTGCACAAGAGACAAGTCTTTTGTTCAGTACTTCGAACACTATTATTCATGAACATTTGCATTTTCGGAAGATTTGAGCGCGTTGGGGGCCAAGACAGCTTTCCGCTTTTGATCGGCAGAGAAGAGTTGAAACCTGTATTGAATTGTACGAACGTTTTGACGTGGAAAGAGATGACTTTTTGAATCGCTTCATGTGACGAAACCTGGGTGCATCATTTACTCCTGAATCGAAACAAGAAGTTGAGTCATACCGTAAACTTCTTCTTCTTCGTACGCAGTCAGACAGTAACCATTATTTTTTCGAAAAAAGCGGCGGTCATCCTGAGGCTGTCGCCGCTGCCATAGAGCTTGTCTTGCAGTTCCACTGGTGATGGCCACATCTGCTTTCTCTGATCCTCGTATGTCGGGCAGTTCTGCAGCAGATGTTCAGCGGTCATTTTACCAGTACCGCACGGGCATTCGTCGGTACACCCTATCTTCAATTTGTTGAATAGGTGGTACCTCAGTCTATTGTGGCCAGTGCGAAGTCTGAAGACAACGACCTGCTCTCTTCGGTTCAACTGGTAATAGGCATCGTTTTTGGTGTAACCCTTATGTTCGGTTTCCCATTTGGTCATGTATCTGGCTTTGATAAGCCGTTTTGAGCCATACCGTAAACAATGTCGGACAATTGCGACTGCAGATAGAAGTGATGTCGAGTGTTTTCTGTGACAAACTTGGCATCATTTGTGTTGATTTTCTACCTCGTCGTGCCACTATCAACATTGAACAGTAGATTCAAACTTCCAGGGATGTGCATAAACATCTGCGGAAAAAAACGGTCTGGTTTGATCCCGAATGGCGGCCTGCTCCTGCAAGATAACGCTCGACCTCATACGGCTCACCGCACTATGTGCCATCTGCAACAAGTCGTATGAGAAGTATTGTAACATCTACCTTACAGCTCATACCTCACTCCAGGGGTTATTACCTATTTGGATCCCTAAAGAATTCCTGGGAGTTCAACATTTTAACACTGATGACGAAGTGAAACAGGATGTTCTGGATTTGTTTAGACATACTGACAAATCTTTCTACCCTGAAACTTTTCAAGCATTACTTAAATTATGACATAAGTGTATGCACATCGCAGGAATTTATTTCGAAAAATAAATAACATTTTGACTACCTGAAACATTTTTTTTTGTACTTCAAAAAAAAAAAAAAAAAGACGGTCGAGGTTTGACCTGAGCGCTCTTCGTTTATATACCTACAGTAATTTATAATCTAGATGATATTTCAACCTTTAATGTTTATACAACAATTGTTGATTAAGCTGATAAAACATCGTTCAATATGTGTACGAGACTGTTAATCTTCCAATTTCCGTAGCAAGTGCATTGTAGCGAATGCGTGAAAACGTGTATCAGTGCTCATTTACGCTCATGTTGTATCAGACTACTTCATATTTGTGATTGCAAAGATTAGCGCCCCCGCCACACTGTAAAACAAGAAGGTACAACAATTAGAAAAACAGAAAACAGCTAACTAGTCTTTCTTTCCTTGTTATTAATCGTCTTCAGTTCTTTTTCACCATTTCAATCACGCTTCTCTTATTTTGCTAATGAAGCATATTAAAGACCAGCCGTGTGGATTTTGTTATCGATGTTTTGGATAGCTAACAATTGCACCACTGGTGTCCATGTTCAGGCCACATAATGGTAGATAGAAAAGTTAGACGGTTACTTACAATCATGATTATGAAGTACAGATTAATATCAAGTTTCAGATTTAATTATTTTAATTATATGCACATTATATGCTTCAACAATCTGGTTCTTATTTTTACAACAACAACAAAAAACAATTGGTTTCATGTTGTGTTGAAAGCTTTCAGCAGTTCACAGTCAGCTACAGTAATCGTTAAGAGAGCCGCGTAGCGCTGTGGTTAGCGCTCTGGCTTCGCATCTGAGTGGTCGTGGGTTAATTCCCCAATTGAGGCGGAAATGGGTTTTCCGCAATGGCTGACATGGCCTTAAACTGATACATGTTCAGTAGGAAAGTAAAGGTGGCCGTACCACCCACTAAGTGCCGTGCGTTACAAAACCAAATTTCCTATGCGTCGTATGGTATGACGAGAACTTTACTATAGTAATCGCATACATGTACGAGGCGTGTTAAAATGAAACTGGACCTAACTACAGCAAGGGAGTTAACGCAAAAATATGCGCCTGACCTGTTCTCGGATGATCTATCGTTAACTCACGCCGTTCTTTAAACATCGTTGTTTCTTCACTGTTATCCTTGACACACGAATGCCAACTGGTCGACTTCCTTCACCTGTTAGAAACCGAATCACCGCTCGCTGATCAACTCTGAACGGATTCCGTATCACACTCGTCGTGTTTACCTGCTGAGGAAACTATGAGTTGGTGGTTAATTACATTTTGCAAACTTGACAGTTGGTATGGGCGTTTACACTTGAAGTGACGTCATCATGCGCACCTTACGTATGTTCACTTGGTGTAGTTTGGTCCGATTTCATTTGACCACGGCTCGTATTTATATAAAGCTGTACGAGTCTGTTTCATGTTGTGTAGAAAGCTTTCATATGTTAACTAGGCTATACTAATCTCTTTCATGTATTTATAAAAAGTTGTACCAATCTATTTTATTTTGTGTAAAAATCGTTCATGTTAACTAAGCTATACTAATCTCTTTCATATATTTATAAAAACGGTGGACAAATCTATTTCATGTTATGTAGAAAGCTTTAATAAGTTCACTATTTGCTATAATAATATCTTTCATGTATTCATAGTAAAACTGTATTATTGTATTTCTTCTTTGATAAAATATTGTTCAATCTTGTATAATGTGTGTGAAAACACATATCGGTAAAGGCGCAGTGACCGCAACAAGACGAAAATTGAAACGAAACCGAATTTACGAGCACAAGACCTTCGTCAGGACAAATAGCAAAGACAAATAACTATTAAATCATAACAGAAACCAAGACGTGATATATATATATATATATATATATATATATATATATATATATATATATATATATATATCGACGACACTATACGGTTTGAGCTGGCAGCCATTATCAGGATGTGATCAGGAACTTGTGAGGCACAGTATGCCAGTTATGATAACGAGTAGACAAAGATAAAAATGGTCAATATGATTACAGGTAAAATAAAAATAAATGTAAAAAAAGGTCAGTTAAAGTGCACACGTATAAACACTCGATAAAAGCAAATATTTATAATAGCTCAGTACCCAAAACACGACCGCATTCACAAAAGACAGACACAAACTTGATTTTTATTTTGTTTTTCGTATTTGTTTTTTGTTTGATCCTGTCGCAGCCGCTGGACTAATATTTATATATTGTCATAGATTGTGTCTTACGTCTGCTCTAATTTGGTCTGTTTTGTTCTGAAACTGGCATACCGTGACTCACACGTTCCTGGCCGTATCCTGGAAATGGGTGCCACTCATCGAGTCTTGGTTTTGTGTTTAATTATTTATTTGTTATGTTTGGTTGTTCTTGTCTCGGAGTGGTCGTAACACTGGTTTCTAGTTGCTCTTGTCCTTTTGCCGCCGTCACTAAGCCATTATTTTCATATGTTTCAATCGGGGACGGCGTGGCCTAGTGGATAAGTGGCACGGCTCACAATCCGAAGGTGTTGGGTTCGATCCCCATCACAGCACCGGCCGTTACCCCGGGGAAGCAAACTCTTAGAAAATGCAGGAGGAAGCAGACCCTTACATAAAATGAATGCTGAAGTCGGATGCATTGGGCCGACAGGCGCAAAAATAAAAACCACAGTGCAACGCACACCGCCTTGGGGATTAGAGAAATAAGGCGAACGAAAAAAAAAAAAATTAAAAAAAAAATATGTTTCAATCTACGTTTGACCTTTAGTTCCGAAGCTTCGATTTTGACAATATATGTCGCTGTATGTTTGTTATGTCCATACACTGATGTGTCAATCTGTTTCATGTTTTTTATACCAAGCCACTAGACTATTTCATATGGAAGATAGAACGATGTTCAATTTTCCCCATCCTCATAGTCAACTGTATCAATATAGTTCATTAATTTTATTGAAAGATACTTCAGTCTGTTTCACGTGTTTCATATGAAGCTGTTTCCATGTATGCAAAAATCTAATTGCCTACACAGGCATGCAGACACCAAAGTTAACACTTGCCTACACTCGCATGGAGACACCAAAGTTTACACTTGCCTTCACTCGTATGTAAACACCAACGTTCGCACTTGTCTATGCTCGCATGTAGACATGATAGTTCACACTTGCCTACACTCTGATGTAGACACCAACGTTCAAATTTGCCTACACTCTCATATAAACACCAACGTTCACACTTGCCTACACTAGCATGCAGACACGAAAATTTACATTTGCCCACACTAGCATGTAGACATGAAAGTTCACACTTATATATTCTCTCGTGTAGACATGAAAGTTCACACTTATATATTCTCTCGTGTAGACATGAAAGTTCACACTTATATATTCTCTCGTGTAGACATGAAAGTTCACACTTATATATTCTCTCGTGTAGACATGAAAGTTCACACTTATATATTCACTTGTGTAGACATGAAAGTTCACACTTATATATTATCTCGTGTAGACATGCGAGCACACATATTAGTTATCGATCATATAATCAATCAATCTTACAGACCTGAACAATGTAGATACTGCAGGGGAAGATTCTACTCTGCACTGTTAGCAGACGCCATTACCTGTCATTACCATATATCATTTCCTGTTCTGTGCCCTGCATATACCCACGAGTTTGTTGCTGTTTCTTAACATACTTTCGCGCTACCTCTAATTATTATTTTTTTCGTTCAGATAACTCTCAGTTTTAAATAGCCTTCAGCTGGACACATTATGTGTCGTCATGGTCACTGGCTTGTCATCATTTATCTGTTCTGTTTATATCGAGCGCTTTTCATAATCCAACATTCCATGTGCACAGTTTCACGTGAAAATATTTATGATAATATGTGAGATAAATATCCACTAGATGACACAGGAAACTAAAAGAGGTTGAGGTAGTAGGAACGAATGGAAAGAAAGTGGTGGAGGGAGAATGAGAGAAAGACACTCACACACTTATATTAATATATATATAAAGAGGGCTATAGTATATATATATATATATATATACAAAGATAGAGATAAATAGATAGATAGATAGATAGATAGATAGATAGATAGATAGATAGATAGATAGATAGATAGATAGATAGATAGATAGATAGATAGATATATAGATATATAGATAGCTAGATAAATAGATAGATAGATAGATAGATAAATAGATAGATAGATATATAGATAGATAGATAGATAAATAGATAGATAGATAGATAAATAAATAGATAGATAGATAGATAGATAGATAGATAGATAGATAGATAGATAGATAGATAGATAGATAGATAGATAGATAGATAGATAGATAGATAAATAGACAGATAGAAAAATAGATAGAAAATAGATAGATAGATAGATAGATAAATAGATAGATAGATAAACAGATAGATAGATAGATAGATAGATAAATAGATAGATAGATAGATATATAGATATATAGATAGATAGATAGATAGATAAATAGATAGATAGATAGATAGATAGATAAATAGATAGATAGATAGATAGATAGATAAATAGATAGATAGATAGATAGATAGATAGATAGATAGATAGATAGATAGATAGATAGATAGATAGATAGATAGATAAATAGATAAATAGATAGATAGATAGATAGATAGATAGATAGATAGATAGATAGATAGATACATAGATAGATAGATAGATAAATAAACAGATAGATAGATAGATAGATAGATAGATAGATAAATAGATAGATAGATAGATAGATAGATAGATAGATAGATAGATAGATAGATAGATAGATAGATAGATAGATAAATAGATAGATAGATAGATAGATAGATAGATAGATAGATAGTTAGATAGATAGATAGATAGATAGATAGATAGATAGAGAGACAGAGAGAGAGAGAGAGAGAGGGAGGGTTGAGAGAAGAAAGGAAAACAATCAATGCAAGTACGTATTTCTGCTATTCCACGCTACACAATGCGGTATTCCATGTAGCGGTTTAAAATGGATAGTTTTATAAAAATACGTAGATTTCCAGAAAGTTCTGGCTACACCAACACAGATATTTACACAAGAAGACACATTTCAGTGACAGGGAATGATAACAAGAAGGACTGGATGAGAAGGACAGGGACAAATAAAGAGAAAAAGAAAGCAAGAAAAGAGAGAAAAGCGAACGTTCACAACAAAAGTACGTAAACGAAATACTAAAACGCTGTGACACTACACACATACCCCCACCCCCAACCACTCTTTTTTCCTTCACATAAAAAAAAAAAAAAAAAAAAAAAAAAAAGATTGACCATAGCGGAAAGAGGCTTAATTTAAATTTGAAATGAGTAAAGAGATGTCGACAAACAATGTCTTTCATCTCAGAAGCTGCTATCAATGTATGAATACAAATCAATTTGGCACGAAGTTTGCAATCAGCATGAAATGTCTGAACGTGAAGGCAGCAGGAAATATTGACTGGGCAAACAGAACAGGTTGATAATACATTGAAGCAAATATGGTTGTTCTGTTATCAAGCAAGTGCTGTTTTGTACATCGGTTATATGGCAAACAGACACAAATTGCACCTGAATATCTTAAGATTCGTGCCTTTGTTGGCGACAGGTTTATGACTGGGTTAAATGTAGACTCTATTGGCACAGTCAGCAGTTTCTACTGGCACAGTCAATTGGTTCATGACTATGTTACGTGTAGTGTGTGTTGGCACAGTAAACTGGTTTATCACCGGGTTAAAATTAGACTCTAGTAGCACAGTCAACATTCCTATGACAGTGTTATACGAAAGTTCTGCTGGCACAGCTAACATTCATATGACAGTGTTATACAAAAGCTCTGCTGGCACAGCGAACATTCCTATGACAGTGTTATACGAAAGCTCTGCTGGCACAGTCAACATTCCTATGAGATTGTTTTATTCTAGCTAGTCGTCTATCGCAAGCGAAGATAGCGACAGCGTTAGACATGTGTATTCAGATGGGATCGCATATGACTGTATAATCCTATGATGTATGATGTTCGTCCATCACAAGTGACGTAGACCACTCTCTTTGTTCAGCCTTGTGGAGTCTTTCTTCTTGCTGTGTCCGCTGAAATGGGTGACTTGCGCGGTGATTTGGATTGAAGTGAGAAAGAAATTGCGCCTATTCTCAACCTCACTCTATGGTCCTGAGCCCCTTTGCCAGTGGCAAAATACTTATCTAGGCGACTGGAGATAGCAGTATGAAGATTTTTTCCTTAGGGTTTACTCCCGAAGCCATTCATGTAAACGAGTGTCCCGCACGCCAGCGGAGGTGGTGGGGTAATAACATTTAACGTTGTGTTATATGTTGCATTGCCTGTCCCATAACCGCAAAAGGTCGTAGGGACATCATTCACCGTATGCATGCCAAAGTCGGATGCACTGGGCCGACAGGCGCGAAATAAAAACATAGTGCAACGCACACCGCCTTTAGGGAATATAGAAATAAGGCGAACGTAAATACAAAACACAATTAAAACAATCCACCGTATTAGTGACTTGGGCATCTCTACTTGGTTGCATTCTAGTTCATTATTGTCGTGTTTAAATTTCACACACCAAAACCGATAATGTTTGCAGCTAGAGCGTAGGGAGCTAATACGTGAAGTTCAGTTATCTGAACTAGACCGTGAAATAGGACACCGGTTTAAGCGTAATGCTATTCATGTTGCCGATGTCCAGACAATGATAATTGGACGGGAAAAAAACATTGAAAAAAAAACTAACGAATTAGCCAGTCCAAATACAAAAAAAACACCACGTATCCGTAAACACAAATGTAAGTCGTCGACTAGTGTCAATTTCAGGCAAATGCGTTATCTGACGGCATCCATAATGAAATAAAACAGCAGTGCAATGTAGACCCGTAGACGGTTACGGCGCCATCTTTGTTGCCAAACGATACACTACAATCACTACCGCACGTAGGGAACATGTAAATACCGTTAGTAATTTTGCCGTCTTGCAGTGATGCTTCTCTGCTCAGCGTGTATTAGCAGTGCACCAGCGCTTTGGACATTCAACTCCCAGACAGCTATATTAATGGAGAAACTATTCACAGAAACTGTTAGAGTGTCTTAGTATCGTTTGTTCTGTCATTCCAGAAAATCCTATCTTGTCCTGAGTTTAGGTGGGAGGGCGCTCATGTGATATACGAAGAACATTCCCAGTTCATGCGGTCTGGGCTTTCTACAGCATCATATGGATACCAGAGAGTCCTGCCCTGATAAGGACTACAGTGTTGGACAATGTTTCGCATGCGTATAGAATGGTGGTTAGCGCAACAGCACGAAGCACATTGATCTTGGTGGCAGCACTGATGCCTCACCGGTTCCAAACGTTTGCTCGTATTGTACCAAAGTAGCATGGGAATCCTGTTGTGGGCCTCAGAGTCAATATTCTTTTTTCTAGTGAGGATACTATCAAAGTAAGTAAAATTGCAACTGCTTGTATACGATGGCACTGTACAGTGATGTTTGGTTCGTGGTAGGGCGACTTGGGAGTAGATAGAAACGTTAGCTCCGTTTTCTTTGTGTTGGTCGTAAGGCCAAAGTTAGTTCACGCAGTTGAGAACTGACCAATGGTTGCCTTTCATGTCCTGATGACGTATTAAAGACGCAGCCATCAGTGAAAAGGAGTTCTAAGATTGTTCCTTATTTCACCTTTCTTCACAACCTCAAGAATTATTCTAGCCAAAACGTAATGACTTCAGTTATCTCACCGTCCTCTATCTGCACCCTCAACACACAATTACAAACTCTTCTTCACGATCAGATCACGTTCTCAGTCGATCTGTGCACTCACGTATAATTAGATCACGTATAATCAGGCGATCTGTGCATTCACATATAATCAGAACACACATCGTTCACAAGGTGTCCTGCACATACAACTCACATTCAAATCTTGTCCTTAGGCGATCTGTACACTCGTGTAACAATTCAGAACATACAACGTTCACAGATCTCTTATTGTTCATATGGTGTCCTTCATAAGCACCTATTGAGCGCAACTAACCAAACTCGATGTGTACAATGGTACAACCACCCTGTAAACTCTCTCACTTCCAGACTCATTCCCAGTCTTCCTGCCAGTGCCCGAGTTTATCTCTGCAGTGTAGTTTATAGTATCAAGCAACAACATGGCCGTGTAATGGTCTTCTGTGGGTTGGTTGATTAGCTATCACTTCATTTTGGAACTATCCCATTAAATTGTTATTGTCTGTCTATCCACGAATCACTGTCATTCTAAATGTGGTAGCCTGTCGTTAAAGTATTCGATGTCACCAACCCCTGTCCCCGTCAAGTCTGACGCCAGAGTGGTGAGTTCTGACACCTTACTCTATACCAGACGAAGTCCTCGTTTCTTGCAATCTAGAAGTCACGCCCCACAAATTATTGACTACTCAACATCACCTTACACAAATTGTAGAATACTCCAAACACGACACTAATTATTGACTACTCAACATCATGTTACACAAATTGTAGAATACTCAAAACCCCACACAAATTATTGACTACTCAACATCGCATTACACAAATTATTGACTACTCAACATCACCTTAACAAATTGTAGAATACTCCAAACCCGACACTAATTATTGACTACTCAACATCACGTTACACGGATTCCATTTACGATCAGATCTGTGATTGTGATTGTTAGCATACTCCACAGCACTAGACAGTTGGATGGCTGCTCCAAAATAAGTTAAATTTAGGCTAATGAACACTGCATGGAATATTGGTTAATCGATACTGCGTAGGCTGTAACCTGACCCAAACTAGACAGATTAGTGCCTACTCCGCACTAGACAGACTGTTTGCTACTCCACACTAGACAGACTGTTTGCTACGCCACACCAGACAGACTGTTGGCTACTCTGCATTCGATAGAATGTGGACAATTCTGCATTCGAGACTGTTAGCAACTCTACACTAGACTGTCTATTGACTACACCAAACTTGGCAGGCTTTTGGCTACTCTACAATGTCATACGTCGGACTTTTACAATTGTGAATGGCGTTATGAACTAACCCATGTATTTAAAGGGTTGTGCAAGTCAAACCTGACGTTTTTTTGCAAAGAATAAAAAACGTTTTATAGTAGCCAAAATGCCATTTTTTTCTCAATATAATTTCCTGCAACTTTTATACATTTATCCCAGCGTTTAAGTAATGCTTGAACAGCTCGAGCGCAGAAAGATTTGTTAGCATGTCTGAACCAATCCAGGACAGTCTGTTTCACTTCGTCATCAGTGCTGAAATGCTGACCTCCCAGGATTCATTTTATGTGTCCCAAAAGGTGGAAGTTGGTAGGAGCGATGTCTGTGATGTAAAGTGGATGTGGCAATACCTCCCAGCCGATTTGCTACAGACCGCACATAGTGCGGTGAACCGCATGAGGTCCAGCGTTATCTTGCAAGAGCATGACACCTTTGTGATCAAACCCAACGTGCAGCATGCTTCCGAAAATGCAAATGTTCACAATTAATAACGCTCACCGTACCCAGAGAAGGACTTGCCTCTTGTACAGTTTGGCGAGAGGTTATGCATACATTTTCTAGGATAAAGCGTTCCACGATTTGGATATTTACAGGAATGTTTGTGTTGGGGTTGCCACCAAGGCCGGGATCATCACTCACGGATGTACGTTCATCTCTAAAACGGTTACATCATTCAAATGTCTTACTGCGGCTCAGTGTCTTTTTACCGTATTGTAAATGTCCGCAGGCTTCACGCCTTCTTTCACAAGAAACTTAATCCCAACACGCTGTTCCATGTAACCACTAACAGTGTTGTCCAATGTTTTTTTGTTTTCATTGCGGCGTGACTGGCCCATGACAAGTGAGCCACTTAACAGTAATAGGACACAAGTGCCCCCAAATTAATGATGGTAGTTACATCACGCTATAACCAATTCCGGTAGAACTAGAACAAAATGTCCAGTTTTGATTTGAACACCCCTCGTACGTTAAAAGGATTTTGGAATGGTTATCAACATAGAAGGAAAACTGGAGAATATTTCGATTGATTGGACATTTAGTTGTCTCAGTTCATAATATATGAAGAATTGTTTTGAAATGATCAGGACAAAGATTGGTTTCGTGATGCAGCTTGGAAATAAAAAGATGACAGATTATTTAACTGTGTATCTCCAATCCTTCTAATTAAACGGGACATCATTCGTGTATTTATAGCTTGTGTTTAAAAATAAGATGTTTAGTTGTCACCCCTTGTCCATGTCTAAATAAAGTTTAGAACATTGAAAAAGAAATATATTATGAATGCTATATTCACATAGTTTTGCTGTAAAGTTATAACATGATTAGTCTACAGCGAATACAATTATAACTCATGGTGTTTTCAGTTGTTTGACATGTCAATGTTTCATGTCAGAGTCAAGGTAAATGAGGAAATGAAATGGGCAACTTGTTAGCACATAACGGAGATAATTTGATAGACCCCGTGCATAGAGCGAGCTTCTCCGAGAAAAATTCATGTACGCGGCTTAACCGCCATTCTGCTTGATTACTCACTGGGCGGCATTACAATGGACTCGAAACGAAATGAGGGCAAGGCGAGCGACAATGCAAAAAATGAGTACACCAAAACTCGTCATATCCCTATGGGACTGTTCAAATATAGAAAAACATTGCGCTTCAATTGGTTTTTGTGTGTTCCATTGTGAGACCAATTTGTGTCCTCTCCTTACTGTAAACAAATACGGGCAATTTAACAATTTATATTTGATTGTTATCTACATATCAGAAAACGCGTACGACGTGTGTTAAAGGCTTTTAACAGATTAATACAATCGCTCGTTACATCCATTTTGCCGTTAATATCCGAAAACCGGAAATAGAGTTTGTTGATACTCAAAGGGATTCAGTAAGTGTGATTACCAAATGTAATTGAAAACAAAACAACAAAATTCCGTTTTAAATGTGAACTGTAACAGTCGTTGAATTACTTGTTGATCGATAAACCATTGCTCTACTCTTGCCAAATGTCTACATTTGTCTTTTTCTCTGTCCAGGGTATTCTGAGGATCTTTCTGTAACATTTTGACTCGAAGGTCTCGATTCTTTGTCTAGAAGTTTTGTTAATCGCCCATGATTCACAGTCACAAGCTGCCATAGGAGAAACACAAGCTCTCAAGACTTCTACTTTTGTCGTTCCGTTTGTTTTCTGCCACAACCTCTTCAGGTCGTTGAATCTCTTCCCTTCCATGGCCAGTCTTCCTCTGATCTCTTCCCTTCCATGGCCAGTCTTCCTCCGATTTCCCTCCAGCAATCGCCACCCTTGTCAACTCCGGAGCCCAGGTATTAAAAATGCGTGACCTGGTCTATTTACTCACCACCCACTGTAAATGTATGTTCACATTGCGTTCTGTTGGTGGTCATTATCTCTGTGTTATTTATGTTTACAAACAGGCATTGATCTTCACTATGTCCATTCACGGGTGAAATCAGCCGCTCTAGCCCTTCTGAACTTTCTCATAGTATCACTGTGTTGTCTGAGAATCGTAACTCTGGAATCGGGCACCAACCAATCAAAACCTTCAAAACTTTCAATGTTCTCGTCTTCTTTAACACATTTCACTATACCCTCCCCATATATATATATATATATATATATATATATATATATATATATATATATATATATATATATATATATATATATATATATATATATATATATATATATACATATATATATAAATAAATATATGGAACTGAGATGCTAGTCCGGTCAGGTACAACGTACTGACCAGGACGTCGCGTCAGTGTCAGGCACACTATTCACACTAAGTTCACTATCACTTTTCCATGTAGCCTTCCCTGGAAACAGGCTGTTTCAGGGCAGTCTGGCTGACGAGATGTGGACTAAAGTGAATAGTGAGCTTCACACAGATGAAGTCAAGCATAGCACAACATCCGGAGGAATGTGGTTCACCTTATCAGCACGCTAGGAAGAAAGCTAATACAATTCACAATATATATATATATATATATATATATATATATATATATATATATATATATATATATTGAGCCGCTGTTAGTTCAATCTGCCAAATGGGTCAAGTTGAAATTAGAAACAGGTGGAAAGCAGAAAAGTAGAAGAGGTTGGAGTTGGAATAGACCATGGAGTGGACAGAGAAAGCATGAACAAATGAAAAAAACTGTAAGCCAATTTAACCGAACCTACAATAAACGTTTGTAATGTTTAAGTAGGTCATCCACACACCAACTACACAATGTCTTTACTAGCGTTTACAAAAATGTTAACCATGGAGGAGTTAATATAAATTCATGACGTAATATCGATACTTTTTTAAAACAAACTTCAAGAATACCTTCATCATTCCTCTTCATCGATCAACTGATGCTATGCTTTTAGTCCAGTGAGGTTCACGAAGGAGACTGTGCGTTTAAGGTCTTCGCCAGTTCCCCACAGCTTTTCGAGCATCGTCTCTTTCCGAGGCCAGACTGCCTCTATTTGGTCTGCATAGGTGGGGCATTCTTGCAGAATATGTTCTGGTGTTTGCTTGGGGGCTCCACAATCGCACGTGGCGGTGTCTCTGAGACTCAATATGTGGAGGTGGGCCTTGAGTCTACAATGTCCCGTTCTGAGTCTGCTCGTCTCTGCCAAGTTTGTCTATGCTGTAATTTTCTTTCTTGTTTTCTTTGTGCAGTTCTCTTCATTCTGTCCTCATGGATCGTTTGATGAGTGTCTTTCCTTCTTTATAGCTCTGTAGATTGGAAATCTGCTTGGCGTCACTTCCTGCTTTTGCCAGCTACTCTGCTTTTTCGTTTTCAGGGATCACACAGTAGGTTGGAATCAATTGTAGGACTAAATCTGTTTTTTGAGACAGCAATCCTATGTTTTATTATTATATTTTATTCATGTGAGAGTATATCTTGTTTGTGGCTTGAGATGGCTTGGTGTATACTTCTGGAGTCTGTTAGAATGACCGTTTTCCTTGTATTTATGTTTTGACTGATAAGAATCTGAGTTGCTGCATGAATAGCTCGCTATTTCTTCAGCTCTAAAATTGGTACAAGTCTCTCCTGCTGGTATGGAGTGATTTTCTATGTCGCCATTGGAGTGTTCAATGTAGATTGCACTGCCTCCCCTTTTATCGCTTACCGAGGCAGAACCATCCTGTACACGTGTGTCCAAGAGTTGCTAGGGTACTGTCTCTTGAGCTCCTATAGAACGTGTGTCCAAGAGTTGCTAGGGTACTGTCTCTTTAGCTCCTGTAGAACGTGTGTCCAAGAGTTGCTAGGGTACTGTCTCTTCAGCTCCTGTACACGTGTGTCCAAGAGTTGCTAGGGTACTATCTCTTTAGCTCCTGTAGAACGTGTGTCCAAGAGTTGCTAGGGTACTGTCTCTTGAGCTCCTGTACACGTGTGTCCAAGAGTTGCTAGGGTACTGTCTCTTGAGCTCCTGTTCACGTCTGTCCAAGAGTTGCTAGGGTACTGTCTCTTTAGCTCCTGTAGAACGTGTGCAAGAATACCAATTTTGCAATAGCAACTTACTGGAATTGGTTGTCTGCCCATTGACAACATCTTTCATCGCGGTGTCGACTTAATGGGAGTAGATGTGAAGCCAATTATCATTAAGGTTTATCATTTTGTTGTTATTTATAGGCGTGAACTATAGCCCTAAAACAGTGTTGTGACTACGTCGAATTTCCGTTTTTTTTGGAGAACAATGTTGTGTGGACCAATGAGCTGAATAATATGGTGATAGTGAAGACCTTTATACTCACACAGTGCTTTGTTGAGTCAGTGAGGACCATTATAATCACACAATTCCTTGTTGAGTCAGTTAGGACCATTATAATCACACAATGCCTTGTTTAGTCAGTGAGGACTATTATAATCATACAATGCAATGTGGAGTCAGTGAGGACCAATATACTCACACAATACAACTTGAAGTATATTTACGTGTATCAATTGGTAAAGATATCTCTTAAGAACATTTGACAAAAATAAACAGCTTTGAAACGTACACCTAAATTGGTAGCATCAGCCAAACGTTATAAGATAACTGGAATGTTTTATTTAGTATTACAAGTTTATGTCTGTAATTTGTTTTCAAATATCTTCCATTTCAACTGATTTCACAACAGATTATTGTTCCGTTTAATGTTTACACCAAAAACCCTGTACTTAAACGATTATATCTGGGACACAAGAATTCATTTGTAAAACTGGCCTGTCGTTTTCGATCATCGACTACTTGCAGGTGAGCCAGTATTTATTAGACTGTCGACTTGACCTGAAAAAAGGTGTTGTGAACCTTAACCTAGCGACCAAATGCAGATCTAACATGACCAATAACCTTGGATCCCAATAGTAGTGAGATAAAGCCAAGCATGGAGGACTACGGTCCATCTTCATTAGCACGCTCAGGGTCTGAAGGCAGAAACTACAAACCTGGACTTAATGCTCTTTCATGGCGCACGAAAAAGTAACATTCTCATTGCGGGAATTAAATAACAACCAATGACCAGAACAGAGAAGAAGAAGAAAACCTGTTACGGCCTTTAAAAAGAACCGAATAAATGAAAACTGAAAAAGAAGAAGATTTATCTAAGCTAAAAGATTAAACTAGAACAAAATAAAACGATCAACAGCAAACAAAATATAATGAAATACCGACTAAAAAATTAATGTTTGACTTAGACATCGATTCTAGCTGGTCCTCACTCCCATTATGATGTCCAAATTGAAAACTGCAGCGCATTTTAAGCATTAAATGATCCTGGTGAAATTTTAAAAGAAAGACAAATTTGTATTCCTTAAATGTTTTTTGGAAAAGGATGGATCATCGTGTTCAATATGATCCTTTAAATATGAATAATGCATCTTACAACAGGCAACCTGGATTCACTCTGTTTGATCTCCAGCTTAGCCTAGGTTTCCAGGACGCCTTACAACGTCAAAGCTTTTATCATCCTTAAACAGATTACAACAAAATGCACATGACAGTTCTTACAGTGCATTCCTTTACCTTTCCTATTTTTGTTAATATATGGAAGGACAGTGAAAAAATGTCTTTTACATTAAAATATATTGTTGACACGACAGCTCTGATAATTTTCAAGGTGCGCATTATTAAATAACAAAATAAAAGTTTAGAAAAAAAAGATGAAGACAATATCCGTCAAAAGTACTAATAAAGCTTTATTAAAAAAATTAAAAAAACAACAACAGAACAGCACTAGAGATTAAAACATCTCGAGATTAAAAATAATCCTAGGCAAAGAAAATATCAATAAAATGACGATTTTCTTGTCCGACAGAAAGTTAGCTGCTGTTATTAGCATTTTCCATATTTTCTGAACTTCTGCTTCTTTCGTTCGCTTAAAAATATTGTATTTATCTGCAAAGTTGTCTCTTGTATAACCGTCACAGTCTTTTGTAGTTCACATGCAGGTCCATAAAGTTACTCTTACAGTGTTGTTTCTATGGGCCAGTGAAATGTTCTCTGTATATCATATTCGGGGCAGTTCTGTAGAATGTGCTCTGCTGTCTGGGGTGCCTGTCCGCATGTACACATGGCTGAGTTGCCAATCTTCATTTTTTGTGTACATGTGGCTGCGGTCGATTGTGTCCTGTTATAAAGAGTAACACAACAGTTTGCTCTTGTCTGCTCATTTTATGGACTTCGTCTGGTGGTACTGTTGGTGGCTTTCTGATTGATTTGATCATCCTTATCTTCTGTAGGAATGTAACTGGCACATCTGGTTGCTCGTCTGCAAAACCCTCCGTTGCCAGTCAGCCTGCTCTCTCATTTCCTGGTACTCCACATTGAGACGGTATCCATTGCATGACAATCTTGTGCTGGTTGATCAGTTCAGACAGTAGAGCCTGTAGATCTGGCAGTTTCTCAAATTGCTGATTGTGCATCCGTCATATATGCTACAGATTGTGAACTGACATTGGTGTTCAACAGTTTCTCAGTTGCCACCTTGATTGCCTGGATTTCTGCATCATATATATGACATCATTTCCCAGTTGGTACTCTGACTGTATCCCTAATGTTGTTTGGGTATTCTATATACACTCCCGCTCCACTATTATTTACTGCGATCTGTGCTGACCCATTTATGTATACTCTGATCCAGAGGTCTTTTGGGTATTCTTCATCCAGGAAACTGAGGGTCACTATCCTACGTTGCACATTGTTCTGTTCATCGTTGTCTAATATTCCTTTCACTTTTTTTAAATGCATACTGATAGTCCACGCTTCTCTCTCCAAGGGGTTTGTTCTGGCACAGACTTTAGGGGGATGTCAACTTCAGATAGATCTATAATTTGCCTGCGAAGTCGTTTCGCCTGATGCATAAAACTACTTCTTTTCATTCGTCCCTTTGCTGAATTTTGAAATATGTCTTTCATTGGATGGCCCGGCATGCAGATGACTTTTCTGCTTGTGTTAATACCTTTGTGTCTCTGCGTTCTCTTAGTGCTTGTATCCTTCCATCTCCACTATAGGTGTTGATTTCATTGCTCTTGTAATGAATCTAAGTTTCTGATTTTGCACCTTATCCACTTCTTTTAGGGTAGTGCTTACTGCAGGACACCACGCTGCTGACCCATATTCCAGATGTGACCGTATACCTTGTTGGTAGACTTTGTTAAGTATTTTTACTCTACCTCCCCATGTGGTTTCACTTAATTTTCTCAGGATGGCTAACTTCCTCCTGGCTTTTTTGGCTGCCTTGTTGGCGTGTTCCCTCCATGTCAACCTATCATCGAATGTAACTCCAAGATAGGTAGGTTGTTTTTCTTCTCTGAGGTTTTATCCGTTTATCTTGATAACTCAAGCTTTTTGTTTTGGGGAGAGTGTGAAAAGCGTAGTGCTACATTTTTCTGTGTTAATGTTTACACACACCATCAGTTTGTCCATGAGGTCAAGGAATCTTCTTCTTCTTCTTCTTCTTCTTCTTCTTCTTCTTCTTCTTCTTCTTCTTCTTCTTCTTCTTCTTCTTCTTCTTCTTCTTACGCTGTCAGACGTCGACCTTTATTTTTTCGAAAAAAGCAGCGGTCATCCTGAGGCTGTCGACACTGCCATAGAGCTTGTCTAGTGTTGCCACTGGTGATGGCCACATCTACTGTCTCTGATCCTCGTATGTCGGGCAGTTTTGCAGCAAATGCTCAGCGGTCATTTTACCGGTACCACTCGAGCATTCGTCAGTGCCACCTATCTTCAATTTGTTGAATAGGTGGTACCTCAGTCTATTGTGGCCAGGCGAAGTCTGAAGACCACGACCTGCTCTCTTCTGTTCAACTGGTAATAGGCATCGTTTTTTGTGTAGCCAGTATGTTCTGTTTCCCATTTGGTCATGTATCTAGCTCTAATAAGCCGTTTTGACTCTTCGTATGTCACACTAGTATCTGTTTGTGGTAGTCTTGCACCTTCTTTTGCCAGTATGTATGCCTCCTCGTTGCCTTGGATGCTGCAGTGGGATGGAACCCACTGTACCACTACTCTTTTTGGTGCGGGCTGCTGGCAGAGTACTGCTCTTAAATCATTAAGTTCAGTATTTTTCTGGCTTTATAGTGCTGTGACTACTGCCAAGGCATCTGTAAGCAGGACTATGTGGCTTTCATTCCTTTCACCTGCTATTTCTACAAAGTTTCTCCGCTTTAGTTTCCCATTTCAAAAATTGTTTAGTCTCTGGTGCATTGGATGGTCTGTCAGTCTTCTGAGTTTCTCTGCTTGCTGCTGGGCTCTGCACTCTCTTCTGTCGGTCGTGGATTGCAGTTTTGTAATCTTTTCAAGTTGTACAATTGGCGTTGACTTCATGCCTCCTGTTATAACTCTCATGGCTTAGTTTTGGAGTTTGCTAATTTTATCGAAGTTCGTCTTTGCTGCTGTTGTCCATACCGCAATGCCATACTCGAGAACTGGTCTCACTCTTCCAGTGTACAGTTTCTTTAGTATACTTTCGTCTGCTCCCCCGCTTGTGCCAACAAGTTTTCTCATGATTGCCATTCTTTCTCTCGCTCTCACTTGGTTTCTCTCGATCTGACTTTTCCATGTCATGTGCCGATCAAATGTGACTCCCAAGTAGTTTGGGTTGTCGTTTGGCTGCAGGTATTTGCCGTTAAGACTTATTTTGGTGTTTTGGGGTTTGTTTGATAGCGAGAATATCGTACATGTTGTTTTTTCCTCGTTTATTTTGACCAGCCATGAGTTCGCCCACTCTTCCAGCGATGTTAGGGCCTGCTGCATCCGATTACTTGCTATGGTGAGATTCTTTTCAGAGGTCCACAAAGCCAGATCGTCTGCAAACATTGAGCTATGGACTCTTCTTGGTATATTCTCTGTTATGTTATTTATAAACACCAGGAAGAGTGTGGGTGACAGTACTCCCTCTTGAGGTACTCCCTGCTCAAGTGTCACCTTTTTGCTCATCTGCCCTTGTACTTGAACTCTGGCTGTTCTGTTTTTGAGGTAGTGGCTGGTCCATCTGTACATTTTCCCACAGACTTCACTTCTTCGTAGCTTGAATTTAAGTCCCTCTTTCCAGCCTTTTCTAGGTCCACCCAAACCGCTACTGTGTGTTTTTGCTCTTGGTAGACATCGTCTATTTTCTGGGCTATGGGAGTGACCTGATCCTCAGTGGATCTGTGCTGTCTAAAGCCTGCTTGCTGTGGAATTAGTATGTGGGTCAAGGAATCAACAGCTCTTTGCAGCATTTTGGTGACCATTGTTGCATTCTCATTTCTACACAATATTAGCAAGTCATCTGCGTACATTACAACATTTGTTCCTTGTGGTAGTTCAGCAATCAAGTTATTGATGAAGACTATGAAAAGTGTAGGGGAAAGAACCCCTCCTTAAGGCACACCATGAGGCAGTATAATTTTCTTACTCTTGAGGCCATCTAGTTGGACTATATATTTTATGATAAAGACTCTTTAGTTGACATATAATTAGATGTAAAACTATGGCATATCCTTACCTGTTTATTGAACTTGTGAAAACAAGATGTTGTTCATCGTTATCAAGAAAGAAAGAAATGCGCATTGCCCTTCAACAACACAATACATGACAAAGTGAAGATAATTAAATTTTGTATTATGTTATTGCTGATTTTTTATGCATTTGTCTCATTTCGTTAGGAAGTGTTCGTTGTGCTCTATTTTGCGCTCAATTCACCAGTGCATCCGGGATCAGCGCGCATTGAATGAAATGGGTTTACTTTTCATTGCCGTTACAAAAATCATAGCCCTATGTGAGTGCTCGTGTGTATATGTTTTTGTATGTGTGTATGTGTGTGTGAGAGTGTATGTGTGCGTGCGTGCGTGGGCGTAGTAACTTCGAAAGAAAGAGAAACAATATTAACGACGCGTTTGAGAAAATTGAGATCAAAAGGGAATTCATGGATTTCATTATTCATACATTTCAGAAACTATGACCATATCAAAAAGAAATAGAGTCCTGCTGTAATCCGTTCTGGAATGAGAAGTAGTTAGAGAAACAAGGCTATACGTGTGAGGACAACATTACGAGATATACCTGCTAGATTGCACCTTCAAGGAAAACACTAGAAGACGTCAAAGAACCATTTCAACCCTCGATTTAGAAATGACTGCTGATCTATTTCTTGTCAAGAACGCCAACCATTGGAATAGAAATGCTGGAAGAATGTCACACAGCCACGTGACATGCTGCGACTAATCATGTAACTCTAAATAATATGGCAGGACATGATGGCCTAGAGCAGCTAAAAGTGAATTTAAAACCAGGTCTGAAAAAAAAAAATAGCAGACACATTTGAGAAATACGATGCAAATTGTGTTCACGGACACACTCATATGTACAGTAAGAGATAGATTAACAGTGTTAAATGTACTATGAGGGACGAAGATTCACAATTGCAGCGACATACCAAGGAAGGATGGATCTGTCCATTACTATGAGCGACACAGGTGAAACGATTAGGTAATGCACAGATGAAGCCCGTATTGTAGGCATGCAACAAAAGCAAACACATAACCATCAGTAGACGATGCCAATCAGAGGAGATCTGCCACGTAGAGCATATCACAGTAACTCCATGAATGATGTAGAGAAAAAAAAATGATATACTGAACCTCTGTCTTCTTTATTTTCGTTCGCTCTCAAATAATCATCTACTTCCCTCATATACCTAGCGGTCCTTCCCATACTTGTCTCATCGCCATACAGTTATTTTTGCAATTGGGTTGGGGAGGGACATGCAGTCACTCTGCTCCTCTAGTGGAACCGGGAGACCTACAGAACATGTTCCTCTGCTTGTTTGTTCTCCTCACATGGGCACATATCTATGTGTCCAATTTCTAATTTGTTGAACAGATGATTTTTAAGTGCAATGACGCGTTTTAAGTCTGAATATTGTCACGTGATCTCTTCTTGGCAAAGAATAGTATGCTTCTGTTGTATCAGATGCTGGATGTTTTTTGTGCCATTTATCCTTGAAGTTAAATTGTAGAAATCTCTGCCGTCAGTTTTAGGTCTCCAACCTCTCTCTTTTGCCAATCTACCTGCCGCCTCATTAATTCCGTGTAATTACAGTGTGCAGGGATCCACAAAATTTTCGCTTTGTTGATATTTCGGCTTGCATTCATACCTCAGATAGGATGTCTAATTCATTGTTTTTATGGTGTTAAAGGGTCATTATGACCGACAGGAAATCTGTAAGAGAGAGTATCTTGTTTCTGAGATGGTACATATTTTCCACGATGGCTATTACAGCTATTCTTAGTGCCTCAGCCTCAGCCTTCAAGACGTGTGATACATGTTAAGTTGACAATGAGATATGGATTTCCGGTCAATTTTTTTATTTTGTGTAAACGCCTCCTCTTCCATTTTTTTAAAGATCTCATTGCTGATCCATCTGTGAATATGCTGGTCCATTCTGCTGCTGTATATGTTCTTTGAATTTATACTAAAACTATATGGTTTCCATACAGTTCCGTTGGTGTGCCTTTTTTCATCACTTCTGGAATGCTGTCTATCAGCTCTGGGAATCGAGTCCTCTCTCATGGTGGAAAAATGCTGCTTGTCTTTAGGGGCTCTGCCTTTATCTGTGTAAGATCTGGCAAAGTAGTGACTAGTATGTTTGCTTTTTTGAGCTCAGCCGTTTCTCTGGATTCTGCTTCGACCATTTCCTTCCAGTCTGTTATTCATTGGAAGATATGAAAGTTTTTTGAATTTTTCTACCAGTTATAGTACTCTATAATCTATTGTGTCAGTCGTGTGTTGCAGCTTTGTTATTTTCCTCATTTGTTTTATCGATGTTGAATTCATAGCTGCTTTAATAATTTTTTCTGCTTGATATTTGAATTTTGCCTATTTTTTTTCAAAGTTGGATGTTGTTGCTGTTGAGCAGGCTGTCCTCCTTATGGAAAAGATCTTAGCTGTGTATGTTTATTAGTGATATAATTTTAGACGATTGATTAAAGTTAGAAATGGTGGGAGCATTGGTAGTCTGTAGCCATCAGTGGTTTCTTATAGAATTAAAACTAAGAAAACTAGCCATTACAGATGTACTTAAATCTGGACATCGGAATGCTTGGAATGCATAGCGTTGGTTTCCAAGCCACTCGGATGTTAAAAACTACGTTACCTTGCATATCGTCTAGACGCTCGTTACAGCATGATCGGTAGTGACGAATGCTATTAACTGGTTTTTTATGAAATCTCGAAGAAAAAACCTAGGTATAAGATCTGGGGGGAAAAGCGGCGGATATAACTAGCTAGGGGAGCAAGAATCATTTAGAGATTGCAGAGCGAATAGCAGAGTAATAAGTCGTCAGATTGAAGGGCGAAGTGCGGAGGAACAAGACGTCAGTTTCCACAGCGAAAATCGGAGAAACAAGTCGACATCAGTCGGCAGCGAGCAACTAGGACTGTTTAGATAACGGTGAAGAGAAAGCAGAGAGAGAGAGAGAGAGAGAGAGAGGTTTCGACAGACAATCTTTCATCATATCCAGATGTTCGGCAGCGTATCAGGGAGAGGTAAATAGTAATGAAATTGATGTTTCGCAATAGCAAGTGGTAGAACCAGATATAGTAGTGCGTCTCGAGGAACACGCACGAATTAGTCATCTTAGATACTATTTATTTGCATCGCTGATCAGAATCCAACGTCTTTACAGAAGCATCTCAAAAGTCCAGCGTCTTACTAGAGAGATATTTGAATAGCACAGAGTTCCAGCAGTTCAACGATCACTACCAGCCACCGTCGACAAGGATAATAGGACCTCAAACGAAATCACCTGGGTTGCAGAACAGACACGAATCTCCCATCCTGTGGCAATCCACATAACTGTTCGTTTATCAAAGTAAAGTTCGTTTATCAAGTTACAGTTCGACTATCAAGTAGTCTAACGGTTCGACTATAAAGTAACTGTTCATTTATCAAGTGGAGGTTTGTCTATCCAACTGTAGTTCGTAATCAAGTCTATTTTCAGTTTAGTATTAGTTCATATTCCTTACATCCAGACACGTTTTGTTTAGAGTGAAGATTTGAGAGTCAGGTATGAACGTGTAGAAATAAAGTTTCATTGTTCTGTTTTAATTTCAACTAGTGTCATATTTAATTTGTTGGAAGTGAGAATATAGTTAGTGCAGACCCCTTGCACCCTCTGCTACGGTAGTTAGGCCAGCTGAAGCTGCTACACTATATTCCAAGACTGATCTAACATTTCCTGTGAACAGCAACTCCAGTATTTGATGGTCTACATCACGTGTATTTTTTGTTGTTGCGTCCACCTTATTTCTCTATTTCCGAAGGCGGTGTGCATTGCACTACAGTTTTTATTTTGCGCCTGTCGGCCCAGTTCATTCGACTTCAGCATGCCTTTTATGTAAGGGTCTGCTTCCTCCTGCATTTTCTAAGGGTTTTCCTCCCCGGGCAACGGCCGGTGCTGTGATGAGGATCGAACCCAGCACCTTCGAGTTGTGAGCCTTGTCACTTAACCACTAGCCCGCTCCGTCCCTGCAAACCCCGTGTAGTGTTGACTAGCCTCCATGTAATCTGACTGTAGCTAACAAATAATACGTCTTCTTCTCTTGACCTCCCCCCTCCGACTTTAGTATAGGGCCTTCAAAATAGTTGACGTTCTTTAGACGGCTTGTACCAAATTCCTTTCAATGCATTTGCTCGTGTGGTTTCTCTTGCAATTTGTTATGCACGATGAAATTGATAGCCTTATTCACAACCCTCAATAGTCGATTCTTGTGTTATGCATTGAGATGCACTGTTTCTATTCGTTCTGACGGGTCTACTCGCAGAACCAAACATACACGACCTATTGTAAAACAAATACTGTGAAAGCACCGTGAATTCTATTTAATGCCAAAATAAATTGCAGAATGACTTATTTTGAATTTAACAATTTATAAGGCATTAGGGCAACATAAGTTTCATTTCGGTATTCGTTAGTTTTAAATCCAAAATTAATTTGGTATATTTGTATATTCGGTTTTGTTACTAAGATTGACAAGTCAAAGTACGCGCTGTCGCTAGAAGACGGGAAGACATTCAGTGTTTTCGAGGTCACAGACAACCCCAAAGGAATTACGATAATGATGTAAGAAATTCGTCAAGCTTGTGTACTCCAGAGTACGATTGTCAGGAAGCATAAATAGAACTGCGACTTATCAGACATATTCATGCCAAGTATATCCATGAGATGATCTGTCTAAGACATGTCAACATCAGGTATATCCATCAGGTGATCCGTCTAAGACATGTCTACATCAGGTAGATCCATGAGGTGATCCGTCTAAGACATGTCAACATCATGCCCACGTCGGGTGTATCTATTTGGCGAGCCGTCTCCTACGTATCCACGTCAGGTATACCAATGAAGCAAACCGTCGTATCTTTTAAACAAATAAAAAACAAATGATTACTGTCGGCGTTTGTTCGCATTGTTAAGATTCACTTGTAGAATTTATAGGGCTGAGACATAAAGACTGCATGCAAACCAATCGTATACCGAGGATGTGAACATATGTACTGATGGTCAACGACCGAGATGCCAACCCTTCGATCATCCTCTCCTGATTTCAAAAAAAATTTAGAAAGATAACCACTATGGCAAAAACACGTGAAGTGCAGTTTCACAAGTTTTATCATTTTGCAGGGAGTGAAATGATATGAAGGCCGCGTACTACATTCTACTGAGTACACCAGCGGTTTGAAGGGCAAAGGTGAAGAGTGCATGGAAAAGGTCTGGGATGCCGAACGTCTTTCCTGGAGAATACTGGTTCAAACCTTGATAAAGAGCTTCCTCCATACTGCGACGGCATTTCCCTGACCTAACCATCTCCATCACGGACCTCAACAATGAGAATACATCGTTAGTGAGCGCCGTATAAATTTGCAGAAACCGCCATTGCCCGAGCAAATGACCTGATTTGACGTAGATGCCCCTGTCCTGTCAGAGAGCTGGTTCACTCCTGTGGTAACCAGATTCTAGAGATATGCCACAAATGGGACAAGAAGAAGAAAGATTAAGCTCTTGTGTAATTGTTGAAACTGCATAAAAAAGAACAATTTATTTTTTAAGGCTGAGCAACAGAAAATAGGAATTATCCGATCAAGCGCGTAAAGTTAAGGACGTGATAAAAGGAAGCGGAGTCAGATGAAATAACAAACGGGAAAAAAAGGAGTGAAGAAAGTGCAACCACTGCAGATTAACGTGAGTATGTGTGTGTGTGCGTGTGTGTGTGTGTGTGCGCGCGCGTGTGTGTGTGTGTTTATATGTGTGCTTGCATCCATGCATTATTTAGGACACACAATAGCCTTACCAGTACCAGATTATGTAGGCACACGCAAGTGTTTTGTTATTTATTCTGATAACGGGTAAGCTATAGACTATATTGTTTGTATAGCGAGTTGCCTGCTCATAAACGCCTATCAAACAAGCACAATATATCTACTGCGGCACGTTAGCTATTGGTTGGATAAAAGTGTCCTAATACGGGGATGAGTAAGAGGCCAAATGCAGTGTTGAATCTATATTGCTAAAGGCCATGAAGAAGTAGGCGAAGACTATTATACGCTATCTCAGCCGCCATCCCCTAAAATCATACTCAGTCGTTTGTGCCAGTGGTCCTCAACCTTTTCCAGACCATAGACTACCTCTGCAATTATACTTTGTAGGAGGTTTTTCTGTCTTTTTCTGCCAAACAGCAACTCAAATAATACGAGGACGACGCTCATTTTTCAGTTGAGCTGGAAGAACAAATTATCTTCTAATGGCTTCTTTTTTAATATGCTGAAACCTGGCAAGTGGCCACTGAATTATTACATAATGCTTGCAGTTTTAATTGTTGTTTCCAACTCATTTGAGAAATGAACGTGTCGCTTGTATTTCTTTGAGTAGTCAAGTATTAAATAAGGCATATTTCCAAATAAAACTAAAATTGACAATATGGAAGTATTATTAAGGTAGTGATTTTACAGGGTCTGTAACACTGATCAAACAATTTTAGCTAGGGTCAGGAGAAATATACTGACCAAGACCCTCACCTTCTCGTTAGTCGTCCTGGAAACGGAGTGTTGTCGAGGACAACAGTCCGGCTAACAAGGTGAGGTTTGACATAATCCCCGTTGTAGTGAGCGACACGCAGATGAAGCCAAGCATAGCACAACCGCCTGGAGGACCCCGGTACACCTTTATCAGCACGCTCGAGATGTGAGGAAAGCTATGACAACCCGCCACTTAACGCCCTTATTAGGGCGCACAAATGAGTAACCTACTCATTGTCGGCATTCGCAAACAACAACAACAACAACAACAACGGAGTCTGTATACTACCATTTTAAGCGAACTCGTTAGTTATCTAATGTCATGGTCCAGCTTGTAATTTATATTATTAAGGAAGGCCAGTTTACAATAACACCTCTGTCTGCACGTCAAGACAGCTTCTATATTTATCTTTCTTAAGGACAGTGATCGAAACCATCGATGCTGACACGCCTCCTAGAGGTGATAACCTATATGTAGCAAGACCTCACACAATAATACACCTCATAGAGGTGAGCAGCTATATGTAGCAAGACCAGACACAATGACACACCTCATAGAGGTGAGAAACTATTTGTAGCAAGACCTCACACAATGACACACATTGTGTGGTGAGCAACTCTATGTAGAAAGACCTCACACAATGATACACATTGTGTGGTGGTGATGGGGGCTATCTCCATTTAGCAACACCTCGAAGAATGACGGCTTAACGGATTACTAAAATCGCTGTTTTGGAAGTCTTATTCTGCTTGTTAGTTAAAGTTTTCCCATGCCCAGTAAGCAGTAGAGGGAAAAGCCTGGAGGCTGGACACTTGCGAGTTAAAGTTATCCCATGCCCACTAAGCAGTAGAGGGAAAAGCCTGGAGGCTAGACACTCGCGAGTTAAAGTTATCCCAGGCCCAGTAAGCAGTAGAGAGAAAAGCCTGGCGGCTGGACAGTCACGAGTTAGTCACACCAAGTCTAGTAAACTGTTCAAGAAAACCACCCACACACATTCTGCAAATAGTCAAAAGAGAGTCGGTCGAAATGTGATCCAAGGAAGACACGAAACAAGACCTTCTAAAGACAGACAAGGTGGATTTGCAGAAAAAAAAAGATAGCGTTTGACTAACTAGCGTCAAACATGCCTAAATTGGATACCAGGATCCTATTTTTCGAGTTAGCACAGTCAAGATCTCAGATCGATGTCGCTCACATGTGTGGAATAGATGTACGAGGTACGAGTACAATGTACGAGTACTATAAAACGCTGGCTGCATCAGGGTTCATTGAAGGGTCATTAAATAATCAATCTAGTTTTGTTTTTGAAGGAAATAGTTGAATAAATATCGAAGCATCTCTTCTTCAATAGAAGAAAGTTCAGTTTTGATTAAAAATGAATATCAATATTGGAATGGCTTTCAACAACACGATTATCCCTGTAGTTGTCGTCTTCCTTACCTATCAATGGTCCGTCAATTAATCAGTGTTGCATATTCAATATTCGCACTAGTTATCAAATCAAAACTGACAAATCGAAAGTTCTGCTCCAGACCTCAATGTTTTGACTACATCAGATTACCTGAACTAAATCCAAAACAATAAGCTAATGAAACAACATGAAACTTGTCAATGTATACGACAGAATGTACGGGTAGCGAGACCACGATTCTTGATTTTATTTCTCAACTTGCATTTACTATCTCGTACGAAACGCTTCCAATACTGCAAAACGTGTGATAGGGACAAGTCCATACAAACGTGGTCAAAGCTGAATTGGTGACAACCAGAGATTTGATCAGAAAACGAAATCCAGCTTGTACAGCAATGAGAAACAGACAATGGGAGGTAAACAATTGTTAAAGTACACTTGACACAATCAATTATTTGTTACATTAACTAAAAGAAAGACATCATTAATAATTTCATCATTTAGATTTTGTTCCGCAACCCATCACGTGACTCGTTGCTAACTCCAGGTTGAGAATCAATTGCCAGCGAAATCCCTCCTCTATCGTCCTCTTAGTTCGCACCGAGTAGCCATGTAACGTATTTTATGCATTATCTGAGACAGATAATAAGTGGCTCTTGACATCTTTACTGATGTTTGAAACAGCTGATTGATTGAACGTAGGCACTGATCTGAAGTCTGGTTTAGACCACACCGACAATGAAAACCCTGTCCGTTACTAGGGTGTAGATAAACCATTTGATGGACAATACATCTTCATTTGCCCAAACCTGTAAAAACAATGTCGTCGGAGATGAAATAGTAAAGACTTCATTGCATCGCATCTCCTTTTGTTGTTTGTTGTGAGGTGGGGTAAGCAGTTCTCTTCTCACTGTTTTGTCATCCCTTAGAGTAAGTAACGTACTAATTTACAGCTGGGTATACTAAAGATGTTGATACAAGGGAACGAACATGCCTTATTTGCCGTAATTAAGAAGCGCTTAAAACCCCTCAGCTACTGGTACATAATATATGCAGTCGTTCACGATATATGCATCGAAACGTTGGTCTTGTTTTGTGATTGTGTGACACGTATAACAGAAAACAAAAAGGTGTGGATATTTCCTGGCCACGTTAAAATGCCAAACAAAAATGGTTAAAGGAAGAATCGACTCGATTTTTGCTCGTGTCCGTTCAACCGTATTTGGTCCAGCCTTTTCAATTCACTCTCCATTTTTATCTGTCTGTTTATCTACTTTTTCTAGTTTTTTTTTCCTTTTCTTTCAAAATTTATGTAACTCCATTTTTCTTAGCTTCATTTCTATTTTCTACCGGGTTTTATTTAACCCGTAGTGTCTCCATTCTCTGTGTGTGCGTCTATATCTCATATCCGGGCACGTGACCGGAGTTTTGTCTTTAATTTAAGTTAGATTGCATTCATTCTGAACGAATCTGGGCCGCTTTTATAATCATTGAGGTCAATTTTGTGGCATCAAGCTTTTGAAATGCAGGCGAACTTTTCAATGTATCCATCAATCCAACTCTTGAAGAAACTGATGCTGGTCTGGTTGGATTTTGGGATGGATTAGAGCGGTGTCAAAAAATAAAACAGTTAAAATAATGGAGAGAATATCATCAAGTGAAGGCTTGCTGCCTGATTAGACAAAAATACAGATGAAAGACCGCAGGAAATCAGGATGAAAACACTTTGAAGTGCAATTAAAAACAAATAGCGAACGTGAGAGGAAAGGAAAGCAAGCAATTTAAAAAAAACAATATTTTGATTTTTTTTTTATCTGCAATGCAATACAGTTTGTACGACCAGAAGATCGTATTCAATGATCTTTCAATAAAAGTGGTTTTCCAAATGTATTTGTGTGTTTTTGTTTGTTTGCGGAGTAAGGTATTGGATATATGACATCATTTTAACACATTCCTACTCATTAGCCGCTCACAGCGTGAATAAAGTTATCAATTTTATTCACTTAAAAAGTGAATTCAATTATCTTCAAACTGACATGCGATTCATAAAAATATGTTCACATTATCTGAAGATTACACTAAAAGTGGGGAAAAAGAAAAGAAGCTTAATCATATCACATCGCGGTATTCAATTCACTAGTTACGTATTAAACGATAACCATTTACTTCTAAATTTCGTGCACAGCTCACATAAACACAATTCGTGTTAATCTCTTAATTAAGTTTACTTTCTAACATTACACTACCGCCCACTTGAGTCATTATGCGTCATAATGAAATGAATTTGCTTTTTCTTGGGTCAAATGTGTTGCACCTGTCATTGTTTGCATATTGTTGCAAGATTTCTGTTATGTCATTTGCTTATCTGCCGGGAAGACATCCTATTACATTGCAACTAGATCTTACTGTATCAATTAAATACTGCCTCTAACCATTTCAGGCTGACTCGTGTCAACGGACTAATTCTCAACCTGTGTGTGGCTGACCTTCTGGTGATATGCTTCTCCTGTGGGGTTCAGCTAGTGTGGGAACACCTGGACAGACGCTGGCTGGCTGGTGACGTCATGTGTCGGATTATTAAGATGCTCCAGATCTTCGCCATCTGTGCCAGCACTAATATGCTGGTGGTCATTGCTGTGGACAGGCACCAGGCCATTACTGCGCCTCTGCGGAAACAGTTTTCGGTAATAACACAACTACTCAAATCTCTCTAAATTGTTTAATTTGCCTGCAAAGTCTTCACCAGGGACAAAGAAAAAACGAATACAATAAACAAATCACTTTAAAATACAAGACATGATTTGAGACGGATATGCGATACGGTTAGAGTTGACAACCATTACCAGGAAGTGACTAAATATGCAAACATGAGTCACGGTAGGCATAGTAATGGCTGGCAGCTCTAACAACATCGTATTTCGGTCTACCATCAGGACCGGTGTTTTTGTAGTAATTTGTTCATTGTTATCGTTTCCATTTTGCCATCTACGAAAGTTGCTGTCCTGGTGAGGCACTGTGTCATTACTTGTACAGATTGTATTGACTTTTCTGGTAGCTTATATTAATTTATCAAAGTAGTCACTTTTTGGCCATCGGGACGGAAAGAGTAGTCCCCTGCAACCTGCCAAGCATATCGTAAACTACAAGCCAAAACATGTATGTTTGGGGCTGGAAACTCATGATAAAAAACAGTTTCTATTGAAACCGTACGAAAGTTAGAATACAAGCTATTGGTTGATGATGAGATACAGACTTCCTGTGAGGTGACAGTACACTATTTCTCTTAAGATGTGAAGTGTATACTTCATTCCAGATGGTGATGTATAGATGTATGTTAGATCGTGAGAAGGATGCTTTCTTTCAGGTGGTCAAATATAGTGGTCCCTCAATACTTATTTTGCTGGCTGACTATGGTTCATGCTGACCACCCGACCATACCATTACTCATCCTGACCAAACCATTATTCATGCTGACCATCTGACCAAAACCATTATTCATGCTGACCATCTGACCAAACCATTATTCATGCTGACCAAACCATTATTCATGCTGAACATCTGATCAAACCATTACTCATGCTGACCTAGCCATTACTCATGCTGACCATCTGGCCACACCATTACTCATGCTGACTACCTGACCAAACCATTCCTCATGCTGACCAAACCATTACTCACACTGACCATTTGACCAAACCATTACTCATGCTGACCAAACCATTACTCACACTGATCATTTGACCAAACTATTCCTCATGCTGACCATATGATTAAACCATTATTCATGCTGACCATCTAACCAAACTATTACGCATGCTTACCAAACCTTTACTCATGCTGACCACGTGACAAAACCATTACTCATTTTGACCAAACCATTACTCATGCTGACCATCTTATCAAATCAATACTCATGCTTCCTCTATATAGTGCAACACATCGATTCTAATTGAACTCAGCATTATTGGGATTAAAATATTGTTCTACAGCCCGTTGGTCATATTGCTGCAATACAAAACTTGCTGTTTAGATGTGTCCAAGGCCTGTGTAAACTTTGCATTGTGTTGTCCCAGTCAATGACACTACCTATCCAACCCGATCAAACCATTACGGCGCTACCATTTAAATCAATGTTTCTCAACCCGTCCTTGTTCGTCGTCTCCACTTTCAAATGTAAATGACAACTATAGCCTCCACCTGTTATGGGCATTATTAGTTGTTTCTCTTCGTGTGACCTTTGAAAAGACATGTCGCCCAACGAGAAACACTGCACACGTTTTATTTATCCTTTCAGAAAGTGAAGATAATTTGTGTAAATACAGATATTATTTGCTATTGTTGTTCTATCCAAGCTTCACTCAGCGGCATGTTTATTTAACGTCCTGCCGGCTCCGCGACCGGATATGTAGAAGCAGACATAAACAGCCAGAGTTACAATAAACATGAGTATTGTATTGTGCCACAGAAAGCTTGTATCTAGCGAAGGCATTTTACACGCTCTGAAAATGAATTAGTTAAAAACATGCTTGACTGACGAATACGTCGACGGAGAGAAAGAAAGAAAATCAAGTGAACAGTAAATACTGCTGAGGAGACGAGTAACATTAGAGGAATGATAGAGAGCTTTTCGACCAGATGAAAATGCACAAAATTGGTAATTTGAAGCAGTTAGAAAACATCAATGTAAACAGAAAATGAATTAAAAGCAAGACATTGAATTTTCTCATATCAGGCATGCAAGGGTCATTAAGGGAAATGGTTTAAATGAAGCTCTGTTAAGAGCTTTTTTGTATTTAAAAACATTTTTTCCCTTAGGGGCACAGTCTTAAGAATTTAGCCTTACGGCTAAACAGGCCATTCATTTAACGGAATATCAAATATCGATATCATTTTTTATGAACATCCTCGTCCGAGGCAGCCATCTAGAAAACATGTACAGATAACGGGTACAGATTCAGCTATATCTACTGGCGGATGGATACAGATTCAGCTATATCTACTGGCGGGTAAATATTCAGGTGTATATACTGGCGACAAGTAAATTCGAATTCAGTCAGTGACAGGAGCAACATTCGGTGCCCTCCCCTGACAACTTGCTAGGCGTAGCCTCCTGTATTTGGTAAACGTAAAAGTTAAAGGTAAACAAGTAGTCCCATAACACATTGCAGTCGGGAATCAAATGTGAGATATTGTTGATTTTCGTCGGGTGATCCTTTCTTACAATAAGAAAGGAACCTATTGAAAGATGGATTGATTACAGCATGCCAATAATGGAGGTGGAACTCATTATCTTTAAATAACTAACGACATGTTTAACGTTGCATTTTACCAAACTTATAGCTAGCACATACAAAAAACAAGTTCAGATGGGGCTCATTTTTCGTTGCCTCTTAATCTATTGCCATGTATGTGTTAACACTATATTTTATTTGTTTCTCTAAGGATTTGTTTTCTACTTGCCTGAGCAGTACGCTTTTCCCTCGATTAGAGCGTAGGTGTTCATAATCTTTTTGTTTTGAATCTTATGGATAACTGGATGTTTCTTTGACCATATTTGGAAAATTGTTTGTAGAGTTTTCTTGCAAATTTACTTGGCTACTCCACACATGCGAGGTTTGCAATGTCAAATATAGAGGGGTTTAATGATTATCATTGATCAACTGCAATCCTTCCTTTACTGATGGGCTGTTTGTAGTATATGGCGATAGTTAGGACTGTCCTCATTGGTCTATGTTGTATTCAAACAGCCACATCAGTTATTTCCTTCCTTGTGTGTATAGAGAAAATGTTTTGTTTGAGTCAGAGGAGAGTGTATGAAAAATTAGAAAGATTTCAAAATACAAGACAAAACGTCATTGATGAACTACGGCGTTGGGGACCAGGATGTGTGGCAACTGACAGTTTTTGTTTGTTTATTTGTTTGTTTGTTGCGTTCGCCTTATTTCTATATTCCCCAAAGCAGTGTGTGTTGCACTAAGGTTTTTATTTTGCGCCTGTCGGCCCAGTGCTTCCGACTTCGGCATGCATTTCATGTAAGGGTCTGCTTCCTCCTGCATTTTCTAAGGGTTTGCTTCCCCGGGGTAACGGTCGGTGCTGTGAGAGGGATCGAACCCAGCACCTTCGAGTAGTGAGCCGTGTCTCTTATCCACTAGCTCATGCCGATCCTACTGAAACAGTAAAGCAGCAGATCGATCAGGTAGCCCAAGGGAACATGCTAATAACTATTGATGAAATAACCGTGGTTTTCAACATGAGACACGACACTAACATGCGAATAACTATTGATGAAATTCCCGGGGATTTCAACATGAGAAACGACGCTAAAATGCGAATAACTATTGATGAAATAACCGTGGATTTCAAAATGAGACACGACGCTAACATGCGAATAACTATTGATGAAATAACCGTGGACTTCAACATGAGACACGACGCTGCGCACACAAATGTCAATGATGACCTCGGTTATAGGAAAGTGTGTAACAGATGGGTCCAAAGGCAGCTGACAATGAGGTAATGGAGGCGATGCAAAATTGATTAAATGTAATATTAAAATACTTTTTCTAGAGGCCATCTACAAGCTAGTGGACAGATAGACAAAATGTGTTGCCTGGCACGTAGATTTTTTGTTAAAAAAATTTTAAAAACATGACTGATTCACACTATTGTAGAAATGTTTTTAACAATACTGTTGTTACTTAAAAACTGCCCCTCGTATTTCAAGCCTCACTCTCTGTTCGATCTACGTTTAGTTTGAATCTTTCGCAGCCTGTTGGTTAATATTTTCTTCATTTTAGTGTCACAATCCAATATTTGTTTATTTATTGAATTTAGTATTGTTGCCTATCCATAAATAACAAACTTGGCAAAAAGGGAAACCATTAGTTAAAAATTGTGGTCGATGGGAAGAGTGATGGCATTTAAAAAAATAAAGTTTGTGTGAATGAGAGAGAGTGAGAGAGACAGGGAGAGAGAGATAGACAGATAGAGAGAGACAGATTGAGAGAGAGCTATGCAGATAGACAGTAAGAAAGATGGTGTCTTTTTTCAAGCCCCGACGCTTATTATTTTTTTCTCCCATATTTGAGGATAGTTTACGCGAGTACGTAGCTGCCAAATCAAGGATAGCTGTGAAATATGATTCTTAATAGATGGAAATCTAATTCCTGCGATTTTCTACCTAAGGGGGAACGAAATGTGGCAAAATAAAACATAAACAGTCCTCGTGGCTTCCTGATCAGGAGTTTAGCACGCAACGGAACCAAACTACGTCAATGAAGTTCTTCATTTACTTCTGCCACTTCCGGCGTCTGCGCAGTTCTTTGCTTCCGGTTTAACATGTTTACTGTATCCACACAATTGGAAGAAAGTAAATTAATTTTTTGGTTGTTCAAGAAATGACTTTGACCACACCAAGAAAGTGATTAAAATATCCGCAGAGTTGGCACCTTAAACTGATCAATAGTTTCTTGTTCCTGTACAAAATGGCAGTCAGACGCTTATTTTGTTGAAGAGGCGTGTCTCTACGCTTCTCTTTTCAGCTCTGTCGATAATTTCTAACAGAAAGCCTGGGCCGCAGCCCATTGTATGGTTGTCTCTCTAGACATTTCTTTTACTGTTGAGGTTTTCAACCCCCTGCATAGATGATTTCGCTGTTTCAAGCTAATCCTGAGTTGAGTACACTCTTGGCAACGTTTATTTTGAAGCAGATTCCAATCGTTCTTAATACATCCTGATGTATACTTGAGAAGGTGGACTCATGCCCTCCTGACTGTAGTGTAATGTAAAGACCGCCCCCCCCCCCCCACCCCTAGAATACTCACCACTATAGGGATTACCTTATCGATACCCACTTGTGACAACTCATGTTTCCAGAAGTACACAGGTGAATGTCAGTTTCGATGAGTACGTTTCGCCTCAAGACTGGGCACAATAGACTGAATAAAAACATGTACCGGCTTCGTCTGTTTGCTTCGCCACTGTGTACATGTGGGACAGGCGAACTTGTTCGATAGACTTGACCAAAGACGACATGTCTGTTTTATAATTTTCAAATGGTCCACTGTTATCCACCAACAAACTTGACTAATCAGAACTATTTGTTTAATATCTGCCTAATAGTCTACTGTTATCGACCAACAAACTTGACTAAATCAGAACTATTCGTTTTATATCTGTCTAATAGTCCACTGTTATCTACCAACAAACTTGACAAAATCAGAACTATACGTTTTATATTTGTCAAATAGTCCACTGTTATCGACCCACAAACTTAACCAAATCAGAACTATTCGTTTTATATCTGTCTAATAGTCCACTGTTATCGACCCACAAACTTAACCAAATCAGAACTATACGTTTTATATATGTCTAATAGTCCACTGTTATCGACCCACAAACTTAACCAAATCAGAACTATACGTTTTATATATGTCTAATAGTCCACTGTTATCCAAGCATTCGATTTCACTGTCACATGTCATGTTCATCTTTCTGTCCGGCAACTTATCATTTTGAGCAGTCAAGTTCTACAACAATCATATATTTGTTTCCTATCCATTTCGTCCACCAATTCTTTTTTTTTCAGTCTTTCTCTGCTCCTTCAGTTATCAATAAATTTCAATTGTAATTAAGTTTCGATGAATTTTGGTGCATAACTAACTTTTACTCTTTAATGTGCGACATTCAATCTGTTTCTTTCTCTCTCTCTCTCTCTCTCTCTTTCTCTCTCTCCATCGGTCTCTTTATCTTTCCCCCACATCTCATAAATATGTAGTATATGTATATACATACATAAATACCCACACACATACAAACGTACATACAGACATACAAAGATACATACATACACACGCATTATATAGACACGACTAGCAGAGGAAGGTAGATCACAGAAGAAGGCGCTGGTTTTACTTTCTTCTGGAGCGGCCGCAGCAAAGAAGAACGCCGTGAAGCTGGAGTTCGCTTTGCCATCAAGACCAACATGGTCGACAAGCTCACAAGCATGCCCAGAGGAATTAATGACCGCTTGATTACACTGCGTCTCCCCCTAATAGGAGGGCGCCATGCAACACTTATCAGTGCATACGCACCCACAATGACAAATCCTCAGGAAACAAAAGATAAGTTTTATGAGGACCTAGAGTCGCACATCGCTGAAGTCCCCAAATCTGACAAACTGGTCATCCTCGATGATTTTAACGCTAGGGTTGGCACAGACCATACAGCCTGGGAGGGGGCCATTGGCAGACATGGTATCGGAAAATGCAATAGTAACGGACTGCTCCTTCTGAGGACATGTGCCGCAAATGAACTACTCATTACAAACACAGCTTTCCGACTTCCTGTACGAAATAGAACCACATGGATGCACCCAAGGTCCCGCCACTGGCACCTCATTGACTACATTATCATCAGACGTAAGGATCGAGCGGATGCTATGGTAACGAAGAGCATGTGTGGTGCAGAATGTTGGACCGACCATCGACTTGTCATTGCCAAGCTAAACTTCAAGATCCAGCCCAAAATGCGCCACCATGGAAAGAAACCACCGAGGAGGCTAAATGTCTCTCAGCTGAAATACGAACCCACGAGAGCAGGCTTCCAGGAAGAGCTTGAGAGCAGACTATCTGAGCTTCGTTTTGAAAAGAATGACATCGAAGAGAACTGGGCATCATTGAGAAACACACTCTACGATACAGCTGTTTAACACATTGGCCCACTCACGCGCAAGCATAAGGACTGGTTTGATGAGAACGATCTGGAAATACAGGGCCCTCTCGATGCAAAACATGAAGCGCACAGGGAATACCAGAGAGACACACCATCTTTGGCCGCAAAAGCTGCCTTCAATAATGCTCGCAAAGCTGTCCAGACCAGGCTTAGAGAGATGCAAGACTCCTGGCTCAGCAAAAGAGCTGACGAAATTGAGATGTTCGCCGAGCGTCATGACACCAAACGGTTTTACGAGGCACTGAAAGCTCTCTACGGCCCGCAGCCCTCTAGTAATACTCCAGTTCGCAGTGCGGGTGGGGTACTGCTAACAGATAAGGTTCAGATTCTAGACAGATGGGCAGACCACCTCTGCAAAATACTAAACCACCCATCGTCCATAAATGAAGAGGCCATCCGGCGAATGCCGCAGTTGGAACTGAACCTGGCGTTGGATGAAGTCATTACTGAGGAGGAAGTCGACAGGGCAATCAGTTCACTATCTATAGGAAAAGCTCCAGGAGCTGATGCAATACCAGCTGGCCCATCCCTCACCAGAAGGATCACTGAACTCTTCTGTCACATGTGGGCTGAAGGAAAAATTCCGCAGGAGCTAAAGGACGCCTCCATTGCTCACCTGTACAAAAGAAAAGGCAACCGTCAGGAATGCGACAATCATCGTGGAATATCGCTACTCTCCGTAGCAGGCAAGATCCTAGCACGCTTACTGCTAAACAGGCTCAACAAACACCTTGAACAAAGCCACCACCTCCCAGAAAGCCAATGTGGATTCAGAGCCGGAAGAGGAACAGAGGACATAATTTTTGCCGCTCGCCAAGTACAAGAGAAGTGTCGAGAACAAAATCAGGCCTTGTACACCACATTTATTGATTTCACAAAGGCATTTGATACAGTTAACAGAGGAGGGCTGTGGATGATAATGTCTAAGTTTGGCTGCCCCAACAAGTTCATAACAATGGTAAAACAGTTACACGAAGGCATGTATGCTCGTGTACTGGACAAAAACATGAAAAAAAACAACTAGTAAAAGTTGATTAAGGTTGAGCTTAATCAAAATTTAAAAATGGGTATGGTCAGATACCGCACCAAGACGAGAACACAAACAAAACCTACGTTACGACCAATAGGCCTTCATCAGGGACAACAACACTGAACTAACAAATCAACATATAAGAAAAAATGGTCAACTCATCTGTTTCAGGTGGGAGACGCTTTCTGTCTAAGCGACCGGTCGTGCCAAGTACTCGATAGAAACTGAAATAGGAGCGGTCAAACAAAAAGTGACGGAATATGCCTGATAAGCCAAGCGTGGCCAAATAGTGGTCCAGATAGGAGAACAATGAGAAGGCAATATAAGCCGGGAGGGCGTGATATTGATATAAGAGAGGGGGGAAGAGAACTGATGGAAGAATGGGGGAGGCGGGGGGTGGGGGGGGGGGGGAGGAAGACAAATAAATGGGGGCCAGTGTGAGGGTTTAAGAAAAAGTATGGAAGATATTTATACCATGTGGTTGGAGACAGCCCATACTCGAGATAAGTCTGTTCTCAATGGCGAATCGATGACGATCGTCAGAGAAGCACGAAACTAGACCAGTGACACTGGCGTCAGCCATACCCCGGTGCTCAGGACCATTGAAGTGGCTGGCAATTGGGGAACCAGTGCTGTTGCGGATGTCGTTGAGGTGTTGGCGGAAACGCTCCCGTAGTTCCATACCAGTTTCCCCAATGTAAGTCATACCACACTGGCGGCAGATGATGGAATAGATGAGGTTACGAGATTTGCATGTGAACCCCTCTTTGATGAAGAATTCAGCCTTAGGAAAGGTAATGGAGCGAGAAAGGATGACATGAGGGCAGGTAACACAGCCACGTGAATTTTTGCACGGCCTGGTGCCTGGGAGGCTATGAGGGCTGGTGTGTAGGCGACTACTGACCAGCAAGTCCCTCAGGTTCCTGTCACGCTTATAGGCGACAAGGGGAGGATCGGGAAAAACTTCGCGAGTGGCAAGATCAGAGTGAAGGATAGGGAGATGGCGGAATAGGATATCCCGGACAGAGACGCTGTGAGGGTGATAGGTGAGGACGAGGTGCACACGGTCAGAGGGAGGACGGCGGGTGGGAGTGAGGGAGTCTTGGCGGGAGATAAGAAGAACCCGATGAAGAGCGGAGGAGAGAGTGGTCTCTGGGTAGAGTCGCTTGCGGAAGAAGTCAAGCATCTCGTGGGCCCTGAGAAGGAAGTCGTCGTCATCCTGACATAGGCGTCGGAGGCGGAGGAGTTGGGAGAAAGGAAGCGAATCGCGACAGGATAGGGGATGGGAGGAAGTGTAGAGGAGGTAGTTGTGGGCGTCAGTGGGTTTGTAGTAGACAGTGGTGGAGAGACCTGAAGTGCAGATAGAGACAGTGATGTCCAGAAAGTGGACAGACGTGAGGGAAATGTCAGACGTGAACTTGATCGAGGGTTGGAAGTCGTTGACAAAGTCGATAAAGTTGAGGAGATCCTTCTCCGACATGTCAGTAATACCAATCCCATCGTCGGTGTATCGATAATACATCAAAGGAAAGGGGCCCTGGAATTGAAGCCAGATCAAGTGTTCCAGGTGACCCATGAACAGGCATGCGTAGCTGGGGCCCATTCTGGTGCCCATAGCCACACCGCTGATCTGGTCGAAGAACTGGCCATTGAATTCAAAGGTATTGAGAGTAAGAACGAGTTCTGCTAGACGGACGATGGCAGACGTGGAGATGGATGGGTTAACCCTTCGGTCAAGGAAGAAACGGAGGACCAATAAACCATCATAGAGTGGGGGATCGAGGTGTACAGTGAACAAACATCAAGTAGGAAGAGACGATAGGTTTGGTCAGGGGAGAGGACAATGGTAGAGAAAGTGGTTAAGGCGTGGTTGGTGTCCTTAAGAAATGTGGGAAGACTCTCCACCATAGGTTGGAAGACACTATCCAGGAAGTCTGATACCAGTTCGGTGGGACAGGAACAGGCAGAGACAATAGGGCGACCTGGGTTGTCGGGCTTATGAATTTTAGGCAGCATGTAGAAAGAAGGCTTACCCAGACAACTGTCAAAAATACGGAGGTTTGTAGCGCTCTTCGGGAGGAGATGTCGTTTGGTCATTTCAAGGATGGGGGTAGAGACCTCCTTGTTAAAACGGACAGTGGCATCATCGGCGCGCGGTTTATAGAAAGAAGGATCAGATAGTTGAAGACTGCCCTCCTGACTATATAAATCCTTTCGCCAAACCACCACTGCTCCCCCCTTATCAGCAGGTTTAATCACGAGATCCCTACGCCGACTAAGGCTAGCCAGAGCACAAGCCTCGGTATGGGAAATGTTCGAATATCGCAAGCGCCGAGGGCAGTAGGCCTTGATATCGCGAAGAGTAGTTTTAATATAGAGGTCTAAGGCACGGGATCGGCCAGGAGGAGGAGTCCAGTCAGATTTACGATGGGAATAGCTGGAGAAAGGGTCATCGGGGTCAGGAAAAGAGCAAGAGTTGGGATTGTTTTGGTACCATTGTCGAAGACGTAGGCGGCGATGATAGGCATGCACATCCTTGAGAACAGAGTATTGGTCAATGGAGGGCTGGAGGGGGACAAAGTTAAGGCCTTTGCTGAGAACTGATATTTCACTCTCAGTCAGAGGAAGATCAGAGGGGATACAGACCACTTGATGGCGAGAATCAGTGGACGAGGAGGAAGGAGGGGTAGGAGGACGGAGACGAGTAAGCTTGTCCTTCTTGCGAGCAGACAAGAAGTCGTATAACTGACGATTGAGAGTATGAATAATGTATCGGATGACAGCATAGGAAAAGTAATCCTGGGTGGAGAGAGCTAGCAAACAGTGCAGGAGATGAGATTGGGAGGAATGAAGATCATGGAGCCGTCTATCGTAGCTGGATGCAATTCAGCGCATACGCAGGAAGCCACACTTCCTATCTGCATGGTCAAGATGGCGGAGCTCACGTTGGCTTAAAGAGCCCGCCGCGTGGTGAAACTTGGAAGCGAACCCGCGAGGAAGAACGTTGTAGCGGAGACAATTGCGAATGAAATTGAGATGGCAAGTAAATCGGGTAATCTTGAGAGTAACAAGAGCGAAGTCAGTAGCAATACGGGAGAGGTCAGGGGGGAGAAGGCCGAAAGCCGTAATGATGAAAGAACGGAAGAAATTGGTCATGAAATTGGAGGAAGGCATGGCGATGATATAGTGAATATGGAAGGTAAGACGACACAAGATAACGAGTAGTAGCAGCAATGGTGGTACAAATAAAATATATAATTAAAATAAGGCGAGGCTGCAGCGGTTCTGTGGATGTGTATAATGGGAAAAAAACATGAAAAAAAACTAGTAAAAGTTGATTAAGGTTGAGCTTAATCAAAATTTAAAAATGGGTATGGTCAGATACCGCACCGAGACGAGAACACAAACAAAACCTACGTTACGACCAATAGGCCTTCATCAGGGACAACAACACTGAACTAACAAATCAACATATAAGAAAAAATGGTCAACTCATCTGTTTCAGGTGGGAGACGCTTTCTGTCTAAGCGACCGGTCGTGCCAAGTACTCGATAGAAACTGAAATAGGAGCGGTCAAACAAAAAGTGACGGAATTAGCCTGATAAGCCAAGCGTGACCAAATAGTGGTCCAGATAGGAGAACAATGAGAAGGCAATATAAGCCGGGAGGGCGTGATATTGATATAAGAGAGGGGGGAAGAGAACTGATGGAAGAATGGGGGAGGCGGCGGGGGTGGGGGTGGGGGGGGGAAGGAAGACAAATAGATGGGGGCCAGTGTGAGGGTTTAAGAAAAAGTATGGAAGATATTTATACCATGTCGTGTACTGGACAGCGGTGCAATCTCTGAAACGTTTCTAGTATCAAACGGAGTAAAACAAGGATGTGTACTCGCCCCGACTTTGTTCAGCATGATGTTCGCGGCCACGATGACAGACGCCTTCAGATCATTGGAGCTTGGAATATCCATAAAGTACCGCACAGAAGGCAAATTACTCAATTCCAGAAGAATGAAGGCCAAAATCAAAGTGGCTGGCTACATAATCAGGAAACTTGTATTTGATGACGACTGCGCTCTAATGAGCAACTCAGAACTGAACATGCAGGTTGGAATGGACCAGTTCTCTGCCGCATTCAAAAATTTTGGCCTGACTATAAATGCCAAAAAAAACAGAGGTCATGTACCAACCAGCACCAGGCATGCCGTACACAAAACCAGAGACTACAGTCAGCGGGCAGACGTTAAATGCCGTAGACAAATTCACATATCTGGGCAGCACGCTGTCGAGATCTGTCAGGCTAGACGATGAGGTGGCAAGCAGAATAGCAAAGGCCAGCACAACCTTTGGTAGAATGTGCTCGATGGTCTGGGCACGTCGTGGCATCAGCGTGAAGACCAAACTCAAAGTCTACCGTACAACCATCATTCCAACCCTACTATACGCTTGCGAAAACTGGACTATATACTCTGGACATGCAAGGAGGTTAAACCACTTCCACACAGGTTGCCTGAGGCAAATATTCCACATTCGATGGCAAGATCGTGTCACTGACATCGAAGTTCTCTCGAGGGCTAACATGCATAGCATCCATGCACTGCTAGAAAAAGCACGACTAGGATGGGCCGGACACCTCGTCCGTATGTCAGACGAGCGGCTCCCAAAAAAGCTTCTCTACGGCGAGCGGAGAGAGGGATGGCGCGAGAGAGGGCGCCCAAAGAAACATTTTAAAGACGATCTGAAGGACTCACTAAAACGTTGCCAGATAAACATCGACACCTGGGAATATCTTGCGCAAAACAGATCTGACTGGAGAAGCGCAGTCAAATCGGGTGTAGCTGCCGGTGAAGACGACCGTGTTGTGAAAGCCCAGAGCAGACACGAGACGCGGAAATCCCGAGCAGCGGGAACACCATCACCTTCTACAAACCTCGTGTGCCCGATATGTAGCAGATGTTTTCGTGCTCGCATTGGCCTGTTCAGCCACATGCGCACCCACACCCAACAGGGAAATCTGTGACAAGGATGATGTCGCGGTCCTCATCGACAACGATGGACAGCTATTATTATTATTTATTATTATTATAGCAAGACAGAGAGAGAGAGAGAATAGAGCGAGAGAGAGAGAGAGAGAGAGAGAGAGTATAACATGAACAAGGTATCCTGGATAAGTTGTATATCTTGCAATAACTTAATTAATGCACATCAGAACTAATATGTCATGTTTTTTGGTACTCCTGCAGGTCCTAGGGATGGTGTCTGTTGGCTGGGGTATCGCTTTGCTATGCTCCACCCCCATCCTCTACGTGTTTCATAGCAAGTACGACGACACCAAAAATAAGACAGTTTGTGAGAATGTCTTCCGGGACAAGCCCATTGCCCACCGCCAGGCTTTCCTCACTTACGCTGCTCTTGTCAACTTTCTCATTCCTCTGATAATCCTTATTGTATGCTACGTGAGAATCTTTCTGAAGATCGCCCGGAAAGCCTCGGACAGTCGAACGAACAAGCGTCAGAGCTTCAAGCCAGGCAAGATCCACTTGACCAGTAACACAACGTCTGCAACACTTCATAGCGCCAAACTGAAGACCTTGAGAATGACGGTGGTCATTGTCAGCTGCTTTATTGTGTGCGGGCTACCCTACTTCTTCGCAGAAATGTATATGTCATATGGCGATTTCACCAAGCTGAGTCCTGCCGTCTACGGTATTCTTGGCGGCTTTGCAGTAGCAAACTCTGCTGTCAATCCTTACATCTTTCTGCTGTTTAGTGTCAGCATCCAATGTTTGAAGAATATGAAGCTATGTCCAGTTCAGACTGGACCAAACAACCGACAACTTATGTACAACGGAAGCGTAAGGTCGCGTGAGTACTCATCGGCAGTCTATTCCCGCACACCCGTCACTGGCGTATCCATAGACGCCTACGAGCTGACCATCGCCTCCAACTCTAGTAAATCCTCATCTGCGCCTGGCTATAATTCAAAAATGGGCTACAATTCTAGTTAATTCTAATAAAATTACTGTAAATTAAATAACACACCTCCAATTGAAGGCATAAGCTGAGGATGGAAGCAGTCAACAACGGATTGGAAGCACAACTTGATTTCCGTTGGTTCAAGTAATAAGGAACGAATTTTTTTGACAACAATGCACGCGTTTGAATATGACTACGTTTCATCAACTACACGAACATTGTGGTGGTTTTTCCAGAGTGACAATGATAACTAAATGACATCTATTGTTTGCAACATTACAATTGATTGAAAGTGGCATCTACAACTTAACACCTACTGTTGCACCAGCTATTACCAGTTACAATATTTCATTCGACTCCACGCAGAAGTCAATTGTTACATCGACGATTACTGAATCAATATAATTTTACATTCGTTATTAGAAAATACGGAACATAACAATTTATCTGTGTTGTACACTTTCATTACATTTTGTTTTAAATAAAAAAGATATGATTTTCAGCCCCAGTTATACCCTGGAGACGGCTCAATAGTCTAAGCGGATTGCTCCAAGTGAGCAGTTCAGTTAGGTATTGAAAGACGAAAGAATCTGTCATCTATGGCCTAGGATGCAGGAATGTGTATTTTTGAGATGATGATCGAGATGAAAGAACAAATGTAGACTTTTGTGTCGGTCGCTGTGGGGGACTGTTTTTGGTAATATTTCTGACCAAGATTAGGCAATAATTATAGGTACGGGTTTAAGGATGAGTCTGTGTTTATGTACGTGTGTCGGATGTAAGGATGAGTCTGTGTTTATGTACGTGTGCGGGTTTAAGGATGAGTCTGTGTTTTATTACGTGTGTCGGATGTAAGGATGAGTCTGTGTTTATGTACGTGTGTCGGATGTAAGGATGCGTCTGTGTTTAGGTACGTGTGCGTGTACAGGTGTAAGGATGTGTCTGTGTTTATGTACGTGTGTCGGGTGTAAGGATGCGTCTGTGTTTATGTACATGTGTCAGGTGTAAGGATGCGTCTGTGTTTATGTACGTGTTACTCGATTGGTATGTTTGCTTTTGTGTTTGACAGTAAGTATGTGTAGAATGTTTTATAGGAACGCACTACCATTTGATGACATCACAGTTTGTGAACATGTTGTTATTTTGTGTATCATTTTGGTGAGGCACCTGCTGTTCAACCACTGGCCTAGTCCTTTTGGTTAAATGTGGTAATGTTCACCATTTTGATGACGTGGCAGCCAGCCTAAAATTATCCCTGATAGGGGTTGCACTATTGTGTAGTACCATGTACATGTCAGAACATATCTATTTTTAAAACAACTAAAATGAACATGTTAATTAATGTTGCACATTCTTTTTCAATTATGAAACACAGAAATAAACTGATTTAACCAGATGTACAAAACTGACATTGAATTAAATATTACAACATATATTAACACGTACACACGTTATCAAACATTATATAAAAACGGTTGTGTTATCAACATTTCACATGGCAACAGAACCATACCAATACACATTTAAACAGCCAACGTATCTTTGAATGTATGGTCTAGCTACTGCTACCCCTAGCATTCTATTAGCTAGCGTTAAATTGTATTGTAGTCGCTGAATTATTCACACGGTTGGTTCTTTTATTTTAAATTAGCCTGTCCCTCCATTATCTAAGACATAGGCGTCTTTTTGTTATTGTTAACTAGTATTTGAGACTCAAAATTAATCTGTCCAATGTTGTTTGATTTCGTTAGTAGTGCGTACGTTTGTCGATCGTTATTGTTATTATTCAACGATTGTTCGTCCATCCCTCATTTTTGATCTATTAAACTATACTCATCAATTATGGTCGCCTAAGTCCCCATTACTGTTTTGCTTCTATTATATGCTCTTTCTGTCGCTTTTTATCTGCTAGACCATTACCTTGCCTATCAACATGTGTTGCCATCAATCAAATATTCGTACCGTACTTAAACTGCAGCCACAATATTAGTTGTCATCAATAAAATACTTAAACTGCAGCTTTATTGTGTCGATAAGTGTTTCGTTTTAATATTTTCTGCACTAAGTCAAGCATTTAGCATCAGTGCGCTCTATTTGAATGATTGGACTGAAGATGGTGTGTGAGTCTTTGAAAATAATGCTTTTTTTGTGCTGGGTTTTTCGCTACTACTTCTAGTGACTGCCGTATTGCCGTTAGTTATGCTGGAAAATGTTTGCATTGTATGTGATCTTGTCATTTTCTATAATTTTCCATTTTGGTAAGACTATTCCTGCTTCTATTGGTTTGTATCCGTAGAGTGATCTATGGATGTAGTTATACATTTTCCTTATAGAACTTGATATCTTTGTTCTATTTCCAGCCTTTTTTTTAAATTTTAGAAGCAAGGTGTGTGTCTATTTGAAGTTTAATGAGTCTTCATAGTTGTATCATTTTTAAAAATTGTTATTGCTTTTTTGCTTAATGTCTTTGAGATTTGAATTCTTCTTATTCTTCTAATATCTCCAAACTGTAGGATTCCTTTAATTACCATAGGAGTATTCCATGAGATAATACATATTTGTTTATTTTTAGTTAATTAATGTACCACCCACAAGAAAACTAAAATATAAAAAAAGTATATTAGCCAACTCGTTATTTGACTGTTGATCTACAACACAACACAACACACATACAACAAAAGTGTTAGTTAGGTCACGCCATTATTTGATTCTCCTGTCTACAACACAACTCACACACAACAAAAGTGTTAGTTAGGTCAAGCCATTATTTGATTGTCCTGTCTACAACACAACACACATACAACAAAAGTGTTAGTTTGATCAAGCCAGTATTTGATTGTCCTGTCTACAACACAACACACATACAACAAACAAGACTGTATTACTGAATAAACAACGTATATAATGCATAAACGGAGAAAAGACAACAGTAATTTTTTTATTTCTCCAGCTATGTCAAGTGATGACTTTCTTAACTGCATGGGCATAGGTATCACACAAAGACTGCATCAGTTCTCAGATATGACACTGAATCCCTGCATACCAACCATAGTTTGGCAGCGCAATATGTCGCATCCAGAGACATTAAATTTGGCTAACTGTGTACCCTGTCGGGTGACCCTAAATCTGCCTGGCACATCGTTGCCCAGGAAATCCACGAAGTTGTCGACACAGTCTTGAGGCATAGGATTAACATCCGGAAACCTTAGCTGACCGTGTCCACCCGGGCAATCCTAGAGGAAAAGAGGTCAGCGAGGGCCAAGAGCGACCACCCTGAACGGCATCGTCTGCAAAACAAATTCCAGTCTCCCGATAAGAAAGACCTTGAACACCATAACAACACCATAGCTGACAGCGCCGAGGAAGGCCTAGGGTGCAATGGCATGAGAGCGACATACCGCCCGATACAAGCTCTCAGCTTCAATCCCTCCCAAAGCCCCCTCACCCATCTGGTAAGCCCCCTAGAGGTACTGGTTCGATCGAGTACCCACTTGGGAAGTCCCAGCCCACGTGATGAGGGCGAGGGAGGCGAAGAAACTGTGGTCATATTGGAGAAACCGTCGGGGCCGTCCTCACAACAACTGGCTAAAACAGATGACCCCCTCCTCAAATAAACTGCAGGCCGCCTGGGACGCGGTGATCATTCGTGCTGATGGACATGGCCATTAATCGCGACAGACCCTGGTCGCCTAAGCGTACTATTGATTGACATTGGCAGACCTAATAACACCACATGCTACTGTGTTAATATATGTGCTCAATGATAACGCGTCACTTAGAATCTTAACACATTTTATTCATATATTACCATGTTATTACACTGAGAGACTGTTCTATTTAGGGCGTTTACTGCCAACCACTGATAGCGATCAAGTAACGCGTTGATTAAGTTTATTACTGACATAAATATGCAGTACTGGAATTAAAATGTAGGGGAAGGAATCAGGTTGGTTAATTGGTCAGACACCAGAAATAGATGGTTTATGAACCAGTTATATTATCTTGGCCTTTATATCACATTAGAGCGCACATGTACTTAACAATTTGTGTTGCCAATTGTACAATCTTCCATTAAGAATAAATAGAGAGACAATTGAGAATTAGACATAGTAATTACATCTTGCATTCGTAATAACAACCATAGCAACTGACGAGACAAAATGATCTTAACAAATTAGCGACCACTATAAGTAGGGACGGAGTAGCCGTTCCTGGTCTCACATAACTGTTGATGATTTGTCGTGGATCTGCCTCAACATTTCAGAAAGTGTCAGATGAACGTCAATACTGAATGATGTATTGAAATTGTTAAGAGGTTTGGTACTGGTCATGCTCAGTTATAATTTTAATTTTGGACAGATCTGTATGAAACGGAGATACCATCTTTATTCTGCTATAACATTCACACACAAAAATGTTTCCACATTAAAGTTTCGCAGGCATTTTATATGTCAACTACCGGTTATCTCCCCTTATTCGGCATAATCATTGAAACTGGAGAGGCGAAATGCGCATTACAGAACATGGACAGTTACTTTTCCTATTGGTTTCAGAAGTTCTTCCTTTACTATAGAATACGGTACCAGAAAAATCATTGTTGAGAGAAAATAATTGTCAATCGTCATCCTTATTGATTCATTTTGTCCAGAAATAAAATTTTGGTCTCCACTTTCTCATCTCATAAATTTACACCGTGCACAAGAGCAGGAGTCCTAGTGCAGCTCCATCTTAATCGCCGGCCACAAGGGCAGGAGTCCTAGTGCAGCTCCATCTTAGTCGCCGGCGACAAGGGCAGGAGTCCTAGTTCAGCTCCATCTTAGTCACAGGCCACAAGGGCAGGAGTCCTAGTGCAGCTCCATCTTAGTGACAGGCCACAAGAGCAGGAGTCCTAGTGCAGCTCCATCTTAGTCGCCGGCCACAAGGGCAGGAGTCCTAGTGCAGCTCCATCTTAGTCACCGGCCACAAGGGCAGGAGTCCTAGTTCAGCTCCATCTTAGTCACAGGCCACAAGGGCAGGAGTCCTAGTGCAGCTCCATCTTAGTCACAGGCCACAAGAGCAGGAGTCCTAGTGCAGCTCCATCTTAGTTACAGGCCACAAGGGCAGGAGTTCTAGTGCAGCTCCATCTTAGTCACAGGCCACAAGGGCAGGAGTCCTAGTGCAGCTCCATCTTAGTCCCAGGCCACAAGGGCAGGAGTTCTAGTGCAGCTCCATCTTAGTCACAGGCCGCAATGGCAGGAGTCCTAGTGCAGCTCCATCTTAGTCACAGGCCACAAGAGCAGGAGTCCTAGTGCAGCTCCATCTTAGTCGCCGGCAACAAGGGCAGGAGTCCTAGTACAGCTCCATCTTAGTCGCCGACAACAAGGGCAGGAGTCCTAGTGCAGCTCCATCTTAGTCACAGGCCACAAGGGCAGGAGTTCTAGTGCAGCTCCATCTTAGTCGCCGGCCACAAGGGCAGGAGTCCTAGTGCAGCTCTATCTTAGTGCAGCTCCCACTATAAAAGCAAATGCTCAAATTGTGCACATAGACATTGTGCACGTTTACACATATGAATAGTGTGCATGTTTACACATATGGATAGTGTGCACGTTTACACATATAAATAGTGTGCACGTTTACACATATAAATAGTGTGCACGGTTACACATATAAATAGTGTGCACGCTTACACATATAAATAGTGTGCACGCTTATACATATAAATAGTGTGCACGTTTACACATATAAATAGTGTGCACGTTTACACATATAAATAGTGTGCACGTTTACACATATAAATAGTGTGTACGTTTACACATATTAATAGTATGCTCGTTTACACATATAACTAGTGTGCACGTTTACACATATGGATAGTGTACACGTTTACACATATAAAAAGTGTGCACGTTTACACATATAAATAGTGTGCACGTTTACACATATAAATAATGTGCATATACAGTGTGCACGTTATCAACAGAAACATAGTGCGAGTATTAATGTTAAGTTGGACAGTTTTTTTATCGCAAAAATATTTGCATAATGTGGTAAATTTTACACATGACCTAACAATGCAAAGCTCAATGAAGAGACTTGTTTATGTGGATACAGATTAAATAAATGCTTTGCCAGTGTCATGAATGCCTTACAAATTGTATGTGAGGGTCGCTGATTTTCTGTGGTGCCATGAACTTCACTTTCCTTGCCTATTTGATTTAACTTTACGTTCCTGTCGAGGTAAATTTGTGGAAGTTAGATCCAAGACTGCATTTGACTCGCCTAAACAACTTTAAGAAAACCCTGATTCCAACCATTTACTGTGCTGTTTTATAGCAATAATTTGTATTTTGTGAGGTTGTCCTTTTTTGATAATATAACTTGCGTCCATGTGGCTTCAGTAATATACTGAATGCAAACTTAAGTCCTATAGGGAAATTGCATAGCTATTTTGCGGAAAAGCGTTAAAAAAGATGTGTCTAAGCGAAGGACTACTATATTTGATTCATTAAGTACATCATTAATAAAAGAGTGTATCTACAACCATCATTCTGCGACCAGGCAAACATATTTGTTAATTTCTGTAATCATATTTCAGCTTGAAATACATTTTAGCATCATATTTAAAATGTAAGATTTGTATTTATATGTATAATATTGTGAACATAAAATAATGGATTCAAGATTTCATTTATCCATATTGTATACACAGCTTGAAATAAAGACAAAGTCGATGTTGTAGCAATTTCTTCTGCTGCTGTTTGTCATTTATCAAAGCGCAGCAAAACGCAATAATGCCGCTGTATCAACATTTGCACACGCACGGATATATAAAATTATACTTAGTCCACGCGTGTTTTCACCAATTACACCAAAACACATATTTCACCAATTTCACCAAAACACATATTTCACCAATTACACAAAAACACATATTTCACCATTTACACCAAAACACATATTTCACCAATTACACAAAAACACATATTTCACCATTTACACCAAAACACGTACTTCACCAATTACACCAACACCAAAACACATATTTCACCAATTACACCAAAACATGTAATTCACCAATTACACCAAAACACGTACTTCACCAATTACACCAACACCAAAACACATATTTCACCAATTACACCAAAACACGTACTTCACCAATTACACCAACACCAAAACACATATTTCACCAATTACACCAAAACACGAACTTCACCAATTACACCAACACTTATTCCACTCGTACTTCACCAATTACATCAACACTTAATCCACAGGCACGTCTTCAATTACACCAACACTTAATCCACAGGTATTTCATCAATTACACCCACACTTAATGCATAGGCACTTCATCAATTACACCCACACTAAATCCACAGGCACTTCATCAATTACACCAACACTTAATCCATAGGCACTTCATGAATTAGACCCACACTTAATTCACACGTACATCACCAATTACACCAACACTTACACCCAAATGTACATAAGCAATCTCATCCACACATATACAAACGCTCACACAACACTTATGTCTCACCAACCTCCACATTTACACCCACGACTACATCCATTATAACATTTGCATGTTGAGTTGAATTGATGATCCCATTCCGACGTCTCAGACATTCCATCCCATTTTGACTAGGAATCGACAATCCTTTTAGACTCGCAGGAGGGGAAGAGAGTGACATTTTAAGCCGTCGTCAAAAGGTTCTCCAATGATACGAGGACAAGTCAGTAAATGGGTCACAAAGGGTTATTTAAACAAAGAACTGAATGGTACATGAAGATAAAAACGATTTATTATTGCCTTATTTCTCAACAGACTTTCCATCAACAATGTATGTACTTATCTCATTGCAACATAGAAGTCTTTGGTCTACTGTCTCAGCCAATTTTGCACTTCTGTACTTTTGCAGGAGGAAGCAGACCCTTACATAAAATGCATGCCAAAATCGAATGCACTGGGCAACGTACACCGCCTTGGGGAATAGGGAAATAAGACGAGCCTAAAAAAAAATAAATAATAAAGTAAACTGTTGGTGAGCAAGGATAATGTAATCAGGAAACAAGATAATGGACTGAAACGACTGACAGCACAGAGATGGTCGTTGAAGATCATTTTAGGAAATATGAGTAGAAATTTAAAACAATGACAAATAAAGCGCACTGTTATAGATGAACTGAAATAGGTATCGAAAGCAGATATTAGTGTTTCTGTGTGCTAATGGGTCGCAAAAGTGCAAGGAATTTTCGGAGTGACTCAAATAAAGGGACGAAATATTTAGCCGCCGATAGGGAAGGTGTGTAAGATTACCTCCCTTACAATGTTGGACAACTTAAATATTTTAAGACGATTGAACTAGTGCTAGCGCATAAGTGCGCGCACGCGCGCACACACACACACACACACACACACACACAACACACACTCACACACACACACGCACGCTCGCACACTCATACACTCGCACACACACACACACACAAACACTCGCACACACACACAAATCACACACACACACAAATCACACACACACAACACACACACAACACACGTACACACACACACACAAACTCGCACACACGCACAAACGCGCACACACACAAACACACACAGAAGCGCGTACATACACAAACACACATACACACAAACGCACGCACACAGATACACAAAAAGCGGGCATATACACAAACGCACACACACAAGCGCGCGCGCGCACATCACATGCAAACTTATATAGAAGTGTCCCAGCTAATGAGCGTGGCAGTAACTTAAGGTCGTGTTGGGGGCTATGTGTTTTAAACCGGTGTCATTGACGGATTACTCTAATGTCAACAATACGTCTTCTGAGAGATTAAACTTAAACTTAACGTATTTATACTAGTTTAGAAGACTCATCAGAGTATGTATGAAACCAGTTACATTTGCATTACACTGCTCCACAAGCTATGCACATCCAATTTATTCTTACATGCATTAACTGTCCATGCCTCCACTACCTCCTGCATTCCAAGCATTCACCACTCTCTGACTAAAAAAAAATACTTCCTAATATCTAATCTGGACATTTCTTTAGTTAATTTGTATCTGTGCCCTCTTGTTCTCGTTGGTTGTTGCATCTTGAAAAACCTGTTATAGTCTAAATTAATATTTCCGGTGATTATCTTAAAAGCCTGTATTGTCACCTCGAATTCTTCTCTTTTCTAGACATTGTAGGCCGGTTTTTCTGAGTCTTTCCTCATAACTGTAATTCTGGAATCCCACTATCAGTTTTGTCGCTTTTCTTTGTATCCCTTCTAGCATGTTTATATCTCCTCTGCGATAAGGACTCCACACCTGTACAATGTTGCCTTATGCCATATAGCCAGAACACACACAACATATATATACACACTTTTGGTCAACTCGACAAGATACGTATGTGTTAATGATGAGGTTCGTAAATGCAAAAGGTGCACACGAATTAAGAAAAAGGTAGGACAATTATACGGAATGCGAAGACAAAATGGTCGAAGGAGCACCGAACAAGTTCGCACATTGCGAAATGAGTAAAAGCATATGCCGCCAGCTCCAAAAAGAATCTGATCAGCATCGAACACAGCGACTTGTCAAAGTTGCTCAAACTCATATCAGTTTATTAAGATGCAGTGAAACTATCAATCCCAAGAGATACCTTATCAAAGGACCCAAAAATGGATTTAGGGGGGGGGGGGTGGGGGGACATACGAAAAGAAGCTATTACTTTCAGTTTTGATCGTCTGGCCGTTTTTTTTCAAATTCTATTTTTTTAACTTTTTGGGCTATGTTCTGCTTGACCGAATATTTTTAAAGTTACTTTTGAATAGTGACAGGAGTTGGAATGTGAATAGTGACAGGAGTTGGAATGTGAATTGTGGCACGGAGTTACAAAGGTGAATGGTAACACAGAGTTAGAAAGTGAATAGTGACACAGAATTAGAAGGTGAATTGTGACACAGAATTAGAAGGTGAATAGTGACACATAATTAGAAGGTGAATAGTGACACAGAGTTAGAAAGTGAATGGTGACACAGAGTTAGAAGCTGAATGGTGACACAGAGTTAGAATGTAAATGGTGACACAGAAGGTGAATAGCGACACATAATTAGGAGGTGAATAGTGACACATAATTAGAAGGTAAATAGTGACACAGAATTAGAGGGTGAATAGTGACACAGAGTTAGGAAGTGAATAGTGACACAGAGTAAGAAGGTGAATAGTGACAGAAGTTGGAATGTGAATAGTGATAGGAATTGGAATATGAATAGTGACAGGAGCTGGAATGTGAATAGTGACATGAGTTGGAGGGTGAATAGTGACACAGATTTACAAAGGTGAATGGTGACACAGAGTAAGAATGTGAATGGTGACACACAAGGTGAATAGCGACACATAATTAGGAGGTGAATAGTGACACAGAATTAGAAGGTGAATAGTGACACAGAGTTAGAAGCTGAATGGTGACACAGAGTTAGAAGGTAAACAGTGACACAGAAGGTGAACAGTGACACAGAATTAGAAGGTGAATATTGATGAAAGTTAGAAGTGAAGAGTGACACAGAACTAGAAGGTGGATAGTAACAGACTTACAAGGTAAAAAGTGACACAGAGTTAGAAGGTGAATAGTGAAAAAGAGTTAGAATGTGAATAGTGACACAGAGTTAGGAGGTGAATAGTGACAAAGAGTTAGAAAGTTATTAATGACACAGCGTTAGAAGGTGATTAGTGACACAGAGTTAAAAGGTGACTAGTGACACAGAGTTAGAATGTCAATAGTGACACAGAGTTAGAATGTCAATAGTGGCACATAGTTAGGAGGTGAATAGTGACACATAGTTAGGAGGTGAATAGTGACAGAGTTAGGTGGGGAATAGTGGCACAAAGTTAGGAGGTGAATAGTGACACAGAGTTAGAAGCTAAATAGTGATACAGAGTTAGAAGGTGAATAGTGATAAAGAGTTAGAAGGTGAATAGTGACAGAGTTAGGAGGTGAATAGTGACACAACGTTAGGAGGTGAATAGTGACAAAGAGTTAGAAGCTAAATAGTGACAAAGATTTAGAAGGTGAATAGTGACAAAGAGTTAGAAGGTAAATAGTGAGCAGATGAAAATAAAGAAATGGAGAGGTAGAATAAAGATGTGATTGAGCAGATTAAGAATGTGGAGAAGTCAAGGAAGGATGTATTTGAAAATTAGAAGAATGTGGGGAAGTCAAGGAAGGATGTAATGGAAAATAATAAGAACGTGGAGAAGTCAAGGAAGGATGTAATGGGAAATAAGAAGAATGTGGAGAAGTCAAGGAAGGATGTAATGGAAAATAAGAAGAATGTGGAGAAGTCAAGGAAGGATGTAATGGGAAATAAGAAGAATGTGGAAAAGTCAAGGAAGGATGTAATGGAAAATAAGAAGAATGTGGAGAAGTCAAGGAAGGATGTAATGGAAAATAAGAAGAATGTGGAGAAGTCAAGGAAGGATGTATTTGAAAATTAGAAGAATATGGGGAAGTCAAGGAAGGATGTAATCGAAAATAAGAAGAATGTGGAGAAGTCAAGGAAGGATGTAATGGAAAATAAGAAGAATGTGGAGAAGTCAAGGAAGGATGTAATGGGAAATAAGAAGAATGTGGGGAAGTCAAGGAAGGATGTAATCGAAAATAAGAATAATGTGGAGAAGTCAAGGAAGGATGTAATGGAAAATAAGAAGAATGTGGAGAAGTCAAGGAAGGATGTAATGGACAATAAGAAGAATGTGGAGAAGTCAAGGAAGGATGTAATGGGGAAAAAGAAGAATGTGGAAAAGTCAAGGAAGGATGTATTTGAAAATTAGAAGAATGTGGGGAAGTCAAGGAAGGATGTAATGGAAAATAAGAAGAATGTGAAGTAAAAAAAATGGACGCTGTCCTACTCCTTAAGATTAGATCAGTTTTTGGACATAACTAGAATATTTCATTCTCTCAATCTCTCAAATTCTCTTTGTCTTTGTCTATTTTAACCTTTCTCTCTCTTCCCTTCTCAATCTGATTTTTACCCTTACTATATCTGTTTCTCTTTCATCACCAGTCTCTTTCTGCTTTTTACTCTCACGTTCGCTTTCTTGTATTCTTTCCCTCTTTTCATTTGTCATTTCTCTTTTTTCAAACTCTCTCTCTCTCTCTCTCTCTCTCTCTCTCTCTCTCTCTCCTATTCTTACCTTTTTCAATCTGTTTCTCTGTCATCCTTCATCTATCCATCTTCATATTCTCTGTCTGGCTTTCTCTAATTGTTGTCTCTATTTCTCTTTACATTTCATTCCTTGTCTTTCACTTTCTCTCATGTTCCCTCTTTTCTTTAGGCATTTTCACTTTCTCATGCTCATCTCCTCCATCTCCTGCATCTCTTTGTCTCGTGCTCTCTCTATTTATCTCTCTCTCTCTCTCTCTCTCTCTCTCTCTCTCGCTCTTTCTCCTTGTAAAAAGACATGGTATTGTTAAAAGAAGCTGGAGAAATTTACCATTACAGACAGCAGGTTACCGACCTTTAACGTTAGCAATCAAACAATCCATCTTTCATATCTGCAGAAAAACAGTATCCTTTCTTCCAACACTTAAAAAAACGGATTTATTTAACAGAAATTCAATACGAAACCTAGATTTCGTTTCCTTTTGTACTCAAGATATACTGTCAAGCAATGTTCTGAAGCAGACGGGAGTTTGCTATTCACCAGTTCATATGGTAACACTTAGATGCCAACAAAGACACGTTTGGAATGTGGAATCGAAATAGAAATTTGATATTTCTGACTGTCATGACTAGCGTGTTTATAATGATTCCGAGCTCTTTACTGTTTTCTCGTCCTAATAGTATAGAAAGTTACAGCTGACATATCAATTACAGTTTTTTAGAATCTCAAAACCTTTTTTTTTTCTTACCATAAAATTAAGCATAGATTTTTTTCTGGACATATTATAAAGCATATATTAGTATTGTATTGCCAGGATCCAATGCCATTATGCATATCATTGCAGTTTCTGATAAATCCAAAGTATTCCTTGAATATTTAAATAGCACACGAAGATGTGTTGAGGACGGCAAATGATGTTTACTACATAAATCAGAAAGTAAACAATATACAAAGTGAGAAGATGTAAGACAAATAATAAACATAGATTTCGTATGTAAAACAGATGAAGGGATATGAAGTAGTGAAGATTCATGATCGTCTAGACCAACCGATACGACACATGATGATGATTATAAAAAAAGATTTAAAAGGTGAAGTTTAATACACACGTACATTTGAGCTCTATAACATCAGGTCAGATGAGTATCCGGGATCAAGATGCTGAGCAGCAAATGAGCTGCAGTGGTTAGCGACCCATAGCTGACTGCTGGCGTCAGGGCCAGCGAACCAAAGCTGCCAAGACCCTTGTACAGATTCACGCAGTGATCCTGGATAACAGGCTGCAGTAGAGCAGACTGGCTAAGGAGAAGGGATCGAAGAGAGAATGCTAACTCGGTACTCAAAAAATGCTTGCTGAAGTCGGATGTGTTGGACCGAAAGGTGCAAATATTGCAGCCAAGCTGTAAACTACAAAACAACGCATTCCGTTCTCTGGACTACATTCTGCTACTTAAGCCCTTTCGGGGGTTGGTAGTGGGAGATTGAGAATGAACGAAGAAGAAGAAGAAGAAGAAGAAGAAGAAGAAGATGAGTGTCCATCTTCATGCTCTGCTCTAAACAATCAGATCAGAAGAGTTTCCACCTTCATACTCTGTTCTAGATCATCAGATCAGATGGGTTTCTATCTTCATACTCTGTTCTAGACCATGATATCAGATTAATTTCCACCTTCATACTCTGTTCTAGAACATCAGATCAGAAGGGTTTCCACCCTCATACTCTGTTCTAGAACATCAAATCATATGAGTTTCCACTTTCATACTCTGTTCCAGAACATCAGATCAAAAGTGTTTCCACCTTCATACTCTGTTCTAGAACATCAGATCAGATGAGTTTCTACCTTCATACTCTGTTCTAGACCATGATATCAGATTAATTTCCACCTTCATACTCTGTTCTAGAACATCAGATCAGAAGAGTTTCCACCCTCATACTCTGTTCTAGAACATCAAATCATATGAGTTTCCACCTTCATACTCTGTTCTAGAACATCAGATCAAAAAAGTTTCCACCTTTATACTCTGTTCTAGAACATCAGATCAAAAGAGTTTCCACCTTCATACTCTGGGGAGAGGAGCCCAATGTTTGTTCCGGCAAAACATACTGATGCAAGTTAGTAAGGGTCAGGTAAAATATGCCAAAGATCCAATATCCCTACCTAACTTCCACGGTTGTCTACCCTGAATACAGGCTTTTCCGTGGCAGTCTGGCAAACGAGATGGTGGATCGACACGATCCCCGTAGTTGTGATCGATGAGCAGATGAATCCGAAGACGCCGATCTTCCTTGATCAGCGCGCGGGATGTGAGGAAAGCTACCGCAACCCACCATTTACGCTCCTTTCAAGGCTCACAGAATAGTGAACTCATTCTGACCAATCAGCAACAACAACAACCTTCCCAACACGCTCTAGAGTATCATATCAGATGAGTTTCTATCTTTATACATCACTCCTGAACATCAGCCAAGATGAGTTTCCATCTTTACACTCCGCTCCTGAACATCAGCCAAGATGAGTTTCTGTCTTTACACTCCGCTCCTGATCATCAGCCAAGATGAGTTTCCATCCTTACACACCACTCCTGAACATCAGCCAAGAAGAGTTTCCATCTTTACACTTCGCTCCTGAACATCAGCCAAGATGAGTTTCCATCTTTACATACCACTCCTGAACATCAGCCATGATGAGTTTCCATCTTTACACACCACTCCTGAACATCAGCCAAGATGAGTTTCCATCTTTGCACACCACTCCTGAACATCAGCCAAGATGAGTTTCCATCTTTACATTCCGCTCCTGAACATCAGCCAAGATGAGTTTCCATCTTTACACACCACTCCTGAACATCAGCCAAGATGAGTTTCCATCTTTACACTACCCTCCTGAACATCAGCCAAGATGAGTTTCCATCTTTACACTTCGCTCCTGAACATCAGCCAAGATGAGTTTCCATCTTTACACACCACTCCTGAACATCAGCCAAGATGAGTTTCCATCTTTACATTCCGCTCCTGAACATCAGCCAAGATGAGTTTCCATCTTTACACACCACTCCTGAACATCAGCCAAGATGAGTTTCCATCTTTACACTACCCTCCTGAACATCAGCCAAGATGAGTTTCCATCTTTACACTTCGCTCCTGAACATCAGCCAAGATGAATTTCCATCTTTACACTTCGCTCCTGAACATCAGCCAAGATGAGTTTCCATCTTTACATACCACTCCTGAACATCAGCCAAGATAAGGTTATACCTTCCATCGAATAACGACTGCAATAGAATTATAACGTCTTCTATCTCTGCATTGATGATGCAATCTGAAATTGTATTTTCCCCCGTTTTTCTCTTGATTTTATCTTATCCCTTGTGACGTCGTCTTGTCTGCTTTTTATCTTCTTTATGTCACTGGCTGGTTTATTGCAAGATACGAGAGTAAATCAGAAAAAAACAAAAAATGACAGTTACAACAACAACAACAACACAAATTGGATTAGATGCGAACTTGAAAAATATTTATTATTGCACTGACATTGTTCCTTATTTCTCAACATAAACGCCACCAACATTGATACACTTATTCTACGCTTTATCAGAGCACCAAAAACCTGCAACGTAAAAGTCTTTGGTCTGCTGTCTCAACCACATTTGTATGTTCAACCTATTCGTCATTCGTGAAACGTCTCTCATCACAAGGTGAGTTTTAAGTAGACCAAACAGGTGGGAAACACTTCTTACCGTAAACTGGAAGCCCTTCCTAATGAATATCCATTGTAGAAAGTCTCCTTACAGAAAGTCTCTCATTACACCTTACAGATACTTTTTTTTCTTTTTGTGAGTTATTAGTTTACACAAGTCGATATATGTCCAGTTTAGAAAAACAGCTTTCAATTTTGCTAGTCTTTTACAAAATTATGTTTCGCATTTCCTTATACTTGGAATACTTGGGATCCTGGCATTCGAACAGGCACGTTAATGTCTGTTGTCAGGTAGCCGAAGTCTTCGGCTATATGAAATACGTATTTTTAAAACTTCTTGTGGTTTACTAGGCCTAGCAAATAATTAATTTGCATTTTCTATCAACTTTTTAAATGTCTTCTGTGGGATAAATTCTTGATTATTTCAGTGTGTTATTGTTTGTTCACAACTTTCCTATCTATCTTGAAATTAACACGGTTACTGTATATTAATGTTGACTTTTTACTTATGTTTAACATAAGAAAGCCTAAATATGCACGATTACTGAAATAATTAAAATACGAATTGAATACCACACGAAAGAAATAATAGAGCAGATAATAGACTAGGAGCATCTCTTACCACCAAACCCCATATCTAACCCATCAGCCATTCATTTATGTAACGCATAACTTTAAAATCTCCCACAATATAGGAAACAATATATCTTATGCTCGGCTGCTCCTATTTGAATGTAGAATATTCATTTATTTTAAAAGTACACGTGCATGTTGAAATACCGGGGCACATAATTGGGGACCACCAGCCAGACCGTGTTATCAGCACTCGCTTCTGACAGTTGTGTGAATCTGTGCATGGTGCTCGGTTTCAGATGTGTAGAGCTTTGATTCACTTGGCATCTTTTCAAAATCGTTATTACAAGTACACAGGCATAACAGGGCAAGAGTTGAAAGGGAGACATGAACCCAGTTTACTGATAATAGCCAACTTAACAGCGGCGTATCGTTCGTATACACAAAAGGAGCGCCTCACCCCATTGAAGCTCATTTGAACAAGCTCCCTTATTGTCCGTCGCCCTATTTGATAGAGTTTAGGTAGGGCACCGCTTTTGGCTCACTTTAGTCAGCTTTTTAAGGAAGCCTAGTTGTAGACATTTACAGTGCGGTTTCAAAGCAATGGGATTTACATGATTTGGTTTGCAACCCTCATGCTCAACCCTTTCTATTCGCTTGATGTGATTTGTTAGGAAGAAAACAGTGCTGCTATTCTGCTTGTCATGATAAATATTCACCAGGGACAATCGTCTTATGTCACAATTGTGGAGACCTTGTATACGTTGGCTCCGGAGAGTGATTCCGACCAACCGTCTCTCAAGGGAGGCCTGGGTCACTCTCAACTTGTCCTCTAGTGATTTTGTTAGTGTCCACTTCTGAGCACCGTAGCACATCGCAGGGAGTACAGTGGAATTGAAAAGTGATTATCGTAGGTCTTGGTAATGGCAACCGTCCAGGATCGTGTTAATAAACGAGATGGTTGCCCAACCCGCACGGCGACATCTTCTCAGTTCAGGTCCCAGGTTACTCTCTATATTGAGTAGGCACACATGGTAGAAGTACCAGTTGACATCCTCTAATCGTACATCGCCAAGGAAGACTGGATCCCAAGTGGCGAAGCAATTGCGCAACGCTTTGGTCTTCGAGACATTCATCTCCAGACCCGCTGTCTTGCCCTCTACATCGAGTAGCTGCATCATTTGGTTGGCTTCTGCTGCGGACTCTGTGATGAGCACTATGTCATCAGCAAATCGAAGATGATTGAGGCGACTACCGTCAATAACGATTGTCCCTGGTGAGGGATGCGGTAATCCATGCAGACACGGCAAAACATAGATGGACGGGTCACATGTTGCGGCGAAACGATGGAGCACAGCGACCTCAGTCTGGTACCCGATAGATAAGAAGAGACGGCGGGGAAGACCTCCAATGCTTTGGTAAGACTCCCTAGCTGCACACTGCAATATCCGCGATATCTCTAGAGGAGCACTTGCTTCGCACTGATCTTCCGTGGCCCAATACAGGGTCGGCTGTAGACGAAGCTGGGACCCGCAGCAACGCTGAAGAACCGGTCATCAAGATCAAGAAAATAAATATGTTGGTACCGTTGGAACAAAACTAAAGAAAATAAAAAATTACGCACATTACAAGGGGAAGCGACATGTTTGTTTATACTATAAATGGTACCATCAATGTTGATATACCTTATGGTGGGGATCGTGTTGGTGAGAAAACTCACAGTAGCCTGTCTTCATATAAATATAGCATTAAGCTACCGTCAAAGACAGAATGTAGACCATACACTGCTGGGTAGGTTAAATGTCAACAGGGGAAAAGGTGGAGGATGGGCACCCAAAGCATACCCCCCCTCCACTCCCACCACCACCCCTACCACTCACCCATCAAAACTTCTGTGCAGCCTAAAGTTTCACTTAATGAAGCAAAATATCTATTAAATGTCAATGTCAACGTTTTTGTCTCTGTATCAACCTTGTTGATTTTCTAAGCTGTTAAATGTAATGGTGACTGGATGTTGGTGTTAGATATAGATTTGAGTATCCGCTATTTTTGCTAGTTGTTATCACTGTGAAAAGCTAGTAGGATGACGTAGTCGAGAGGTAAGGCATTTGCATCTCAAAGCGGTTAGCTCATTGGAGGTCAGATCAGACTGCATTCCAGGTTATCTGTGACAGATTGTTATCTTTGGGTGTTATACTAAACTGATGCAAGCGCTTAGGTAAGGAGAAGATGAAATATTGTAAACATGTTTTTGTATAAAAAAATCTGAAGTTAGCTATACAATTTAATAACATGATCTGTTGTTTAAAGAAAACCTTGATTTTCAACTGTCAGTCAAATAAGTTTTCATTTTTATTTGTTTGCCCTTTAGCCATATTCACCATCTATCACAGGAGAAAGAAACGGAAAATAGGGTTTTTTGGTCCACCTCCTTGGGAAAATCTTTGCCTGCCAGTTATTAAAACACACGTGATAGAAAAGGCGGAATCCAAGGAGACTACACCTAATATCCTGAAGACATGTGACTTGGAGACAGTCTATAGCTAACCAGAATCAGCAGTCCTGGTCTATACGGAAGGATCACCATTTAAATCTACCTCTTTTACACGATATGGTATCCATATGGAACACCCGGGTGGGTCCATATATGAGGTATGGGATTAATGCCGCGAAAACCGTTCGAACGATGAAGCAGAGACAGAAGATATAAAAACAGCAGTTCAGGTTACGCACCAACAGCTTGATTTATACAAGTTTATGGCGATAGACACTGGTTTTTAGTTACTCCAAGTCGGTTCTGGAGGTACTGAAGCACACAACATAAAACAAAAAGGAGATATTTTTGCTGGGGAGGGTGATCAACAACACGGGACTGCCCACGGGATAAAAGCAACAACAACAACAACAATATATCCCACTTATGCCAAAGCTTTGGTAAAGAAAAGATGAAATAATTTTTAAAATATGTTTATGTAAAAAATCGGAATTTAACTATAAAATCGTTTTTTATTTAAAAAGAAAATAGACAGTGTACTGTCAGCCAAATAAGTTTTTAAAATTTCTTTGTTTGTCGTCTAGACTTAAAATGTCCGCCAGATCTGAGCGAAGAAAAGCTAAACTGGCAACACTGTGCAGAACACCTTCAGCTTTAGCTTCGTTTCAGAATCTGTAGCCATTCAACTTAACAGATCTGATTACTTCTGTGTACTGGGTAACGAGGTTACTAGGACACCAGCGTTTTCATCAGGTGATACAACTTGTATTGCCCTGGATAACCGCTTCAATTTTCATTATGTGGTGTTTGATGGCATGCGGTTTTAAAAACTTACATATCTGCCTCTAGAGTTCGCCTGCCCTCTTTCATCATCATCATCATATATATATATATATATATATATATATATATATATCTATATATATATATATATATATATATATATATATATATATATATATAGAGAGAGAGAGATAGGGAGAGAGAGAGAGAGAGAGAGAGAGAGAGAGAGAGAGAGAGAGAGTCACAGCGTTGCCTAGGCTAGGGGTAAAACGTTTTGCTCACAATCCTCACGCGTAGCGTTCGAATACCGCGCCGTGTCCAGTTTTACAGACTCGGAGATTTTATCCCAGTAAGATCTCTCTTCAACTTACAGAAAGAAATGGCAATCTACCGTACCATATATATGTGTATATATACTGTCTCGACTGTCTGCGAGAACAAAGTTGAGGTCGGTGCTCATTAGAGAGATGTTATTTGCAGATGATGCGGTTGTTGTGAACAATACTGTGGAGATCATACATAGACTGGGAAACAGATTCGCCGAGGGTTGCAAGCAGTTTGGACTGACCATAAGCCTGGAAAAAACGAAGGTCTGCGCACAGGGTATTACCGCTTCCCCTTCCATCAAATTTGATGGCGTCACTCTGGAGTTCGTCAACAGCTTCACCTATCTGGGGTCTGCCATCAGCAAACTTTCTCCCTCGAGAAGAAAATAGAAAGTAGGTTAAACATGGCGAGTACCGCCATGGCCCACCTGACGAACAGAGTCCGAGAGAACAATGCGCTGTCTCACTACACCACAGTCTGCGTCTATCAGACCTGCGTTCTTGGCACTCGCATGTATGGAAGCGAGACTTAAAGAGCTTACACTCAGCAGGAACGGAGGCTCAGCACCTTTCATATGAGGTGCTTACGAAGTATATTAAGGATGGGTGGTAAGAGAGTGCCACAGAATGGGGTGTAACACATCTTCGATGGTTGGGGCATGTTTACCGCATGGAAGATAAAAGGTTGCTAAAGGATGTCCTTTATGGACAGCTGGAAATCAGCCACGTCAACATGTTTGTACGATCTGTGACAAGTACTGTCACTCGCGAATTGGCTTTTACAGTCATAGCAGACAATGTCGAAACACCGGAGACAGAGCTGGACAAAACTCACAAAGCCACACGCACATGATCTACAGAGACTGAGACGCCATTGAATATAAATAAGAGGAATTATTACATTCGTTAGTGTATGTGTGTGCGGGCGTACATGTATGTGTGTAGGCAGGCTTATTTCAGACGCTCTATGTTTTTTGGGGTTTAGTGTTTTTAGAGCTTAACCTTTCAATATTATTGCTTCATATATTTATCGTTAAAAGGCTGCACATCACCAAGGCATTTCATCACATCCTAATAGATAAAAAGCTACAGTGGGGACGGCGTGGCCTAGTGGTTAAGTGGCACGGCTCACAACTCGAAGGTGCTGGGTATGATCCCCATCACATCACCGGCCGTTACCCCAGGGAAGCAAACCCTTACAAAATGCAGAATGAAGCAGACCCTTATATAAAATGCATGCTGAAGTCGGATGTACTGGGTTGACAGGCTCCAAATAAAAAACACAGTGTAACGCACACCGCTTAGGGATTAGAGAAATAAGGCGAACGCAAAAAAAAAAGAAAAAAAAGGCTACATATCAGGACATTTCTTCACATCTTAATCGTTAAAAGTCTACAGATCACCAGGACATTTCTTCACATCTTAATCGTTAAAAGTCTACAGATCACCAGGACATTTCTTCACATCTTAATCGTTAAAAGTCTACAGATCACCAGGGCATTTCTTCACATCTTAATCGTTAAAAGTCTACAGATCACCAGGACGATGTGGGTAGTGAAACAAGGAAACCGAATCACTTCAACGTGAGTTGTTTTCACATTCTGTTCCTGATCAATAAACACGACAACTCACAAGTTTTAGTCCCAGAAAGCGTCAACAAACACAAACACTAACAGATCGTACAGCTGTGGATACTATTAACGCCAACAATTCACAGGTCTTAGTCACAGCTGAGGATAACATTCACAACAACTCTCGGGTATTAGTCACAGCTGTGGACAATATTCACTACAGCAACTCTCGGGTAATAGTCACAGCTGTGGACAATATTCACCAAAACAACTCTCGGGTATAGTCACAGCTGTAGACAATATTCACCACAACAACTCTCTGGTAATAGTCACAGCTGTGGACAATATTCACCACAACAACTCTCGGGTAATAGTCACAGCTGTAGGCAATATTCACCACAACAACTCTCGGGTAATAGTCACAGCTGTGGACAATATTCACTACAACAACTCTTGGGTAATAGTCACAGCTGTGGACAATATTCACCACAACAACTCTTGGGTAATAGTCACAGCTGTAGACAATATTATGTAGACAATTAACAATCTAGGTGTACTGGGAACTTGCTGGTGGTTGAACAAACGCTTGTTTGTGTGCAAATCACAGGTCTGGATGAGACATCTGCCTGACCTGGCAAGCAAATATGGTTCCAAGTTGACGGGAAAACAACAATATAAAACCAAGTGCAAGAAAATGGCTCTTAGGAGTTCCTATCTAAATGCTTTACCTAGGAGTGCCAGGAAGATTAAGGGCCAAAACGCTTGCTCAGTAGTTGTTGCTATGAGGAAGAAGAAAGGGGGTGACGGGAGATGGGAAGGGAGAGGGGAGTGTGTCCTCTAACGACCAGATTCTCTCTTGTTGCATTTCTCTGCATCACCTTTCATATTATTTGTGTGTGTGTGAATGTGCATCTCATTTTTATTTTATTTTAAATAAAAAAATATTCTTTTTTGGGTTTTCTTTGTGTCCGTTAGATGTATGTATTGGTTACATAACGTCCGCTCTTTTATTGCTCGACCGTACTGTGTATGTGGTTCCCCCATAAGGTTATAATATAGTTTAGAAATCCAGATATGTGAACCGGTCGTAGTGGAAGAAAGAGTTCCGCAATCATCACGTGTTTCTCATGGCTCTTGCATACAGTACAAAGTAACTGCTATGCCTGGCATATAGTGGGACATTAGATGTATAACCATTTATACAATACATGTATGTTGCTAGTCATAAGAAACGTTTATGTTACTGACAGATGTATGTACTGAACTGTACTTTACATCGATATTTTAATATCAATGCTCATTACACATACATATCAAGTGTGTGTTACAACAGTGTCTGCTTCGAGTTGTCGTTGACTTTCTACAATGAGTAAGATCACGCTGTTGTGCATCCTGAAAGGCTGGGTTTGCGGGGGTGATTTCATCGTCTGGTAAAGGGTGAAGTTTGCGGGAGTGATTTCATCGTCTGGTAAAGGGTGAAGTTTGCGGTGGTGATTTCATCGTCTGGTAGAGGGTGAAGTTTGCGGGGGTGATTTCATCGTCTGGTAAAGGGTGAGTTTGCGGGGGTGATTTCATCGTCTGGTAAAGGGTGAATTTGCGGGGGTGATTTCATCGTCTGGTAACGGTTGAGTTTGCGGGGGTGATTTCATCGTCTGCTAAAGGTTGAATTTGCGGGGGTGATTTCATCGTCTGGTAAGGTGTGAATTTGGGGGGTGATTTCATCGTCTGGTAAAGGGTGAGTTTCTGGGGGTGATTTCATCGTCTGGTAAATGGTGAATTTGCGGGGGTGATTTCATCGTCTGGTAACGGTTGAGTTTGCGGGGGTGATTTCATCGTCTGCTAAAGGTTGAATTTGCGGGGGTGATTTCATCGTCTGGTAAGGTGTGAATTTGGGGGGTGATTTCATCGTCTGGTAAAGGGTGAGTTTGCGGGGTTGATTTCATCGACTGGTAAAGGTTGAGTTTGCGGGGGTGATTTCATCGTTTTGTAAAGGTTGAGTTTCTGGGGGTGATTTCATCGTCTGGTAAATGGTGAATTTGCGGGGGTGATTTCATCGTCTGGTAAAGGGTGAGTTTGCGGGGGTGATTTCATCGTCTGGTAGAGGGTGAAGTTTGCCGGGGTGATTTCATCTTCTGGTAAAGGGTGAATTTGCGGATGTGATTTCATCGTCTGGTAACGGTTGAGTTTGCGGGGGTGATTTCATCGTCTGGTAAGGGTTGAATTTGCGGGGGTGATTTCATCGTCTGGTAAGGTGTGAATTTGGGGGGTGATTTCATCGTCTGGTAAAGTGTGAATTTGCGGGGGTGATTTCATCGTCTGGTAAAGTGTAAATTTGCGGGAGTAATTTCAGCGTCTGGTAATGGATGAGTTTGCGGGGGTGATTTCATCCTCTGGTAAAGGTTAAGTTTGCTGGGGTGATGTCATCGTCTGGTAAAGGTTGAGTTTGCGGGGGTGATTTCATCGTCTGGTAAAGGTTGAGTTTGCGCGGGTGATTTTATCGTCTGGTGAAGGTTGAGTTTGCGTGGGTGATTTCATCGTCTGGTAAAGGGTGAAGTTTGCGGTGGTGATTTCATCGTCTGGTAAAGGGTGAGTTTGCGGGGGTGATTTCATCGTCTGGTAAAGTGTGAATTTGCTGAGGTGATTTCATCGTCTGGTAACGGTTGAGTTTGCGGGGGTGATTTCATCGTCTGCTAAAGTTTGAATTTTTGGGGGTGATTTCATCGTCTGGTAAGGTGTGAATTTGAGGGGTGATTTCATCGTCTGGTAAAGGGTGAGTTTGCGGGGTTGATTTCATCGTATATTAAAGGTTGAGTTTGCGGGGATGATTTCATCGTTTTGTAAAGGTAGAATTTCTGGGGGTGATTTCATCGTCTGGTAAAGGGTGAAGTTTGCGGGGCTGATTTCATCGTCTGGTAACGGGTGAAGTTTGCGGGGGTAATTTCATCGTCTGGTAAAGGGTGAGTTTGCGGGGGTGATTTCATCGTCTGGTAGAGGGTGAAGTTTGCCGGGGTGATTTCATCGTCTGGTAAAGGTTGAATTTGCGGATGTGATTTCATCGTCTGGTAAGGTGTGAATTTGGGGGGTGATTTCATCGTCTGGTAAAGTGTGAATTTGCGGGGGTGATTTCATCGTCTGGTAAAGGGTGATGTTTGCGGGGGTGATTTCATCGTCTGGTAAAGGGTGAGTTTGCGGGGGTGATTTCATCGTCTGGTAAAGTGTGAAGTTTGCGGGGATGATTTCATCGTCTGGTAACGGGTGAAGTTTGCGGGGGTGATTTCATCGTCTGGTAAAGGGTGAGTTTGCGGTGGTGATTTCATCGTCTGGTAGAGGGTGAAGTTTGCCGGGGTGATTTCATCGTCTGGTAAAGGTTGAATTTGCGGATGTGATTTCATCGTCTGGTAAGGTGTGAATTTGGGGGGTGATTTCATCGTCTGGTAAAGTGTGAATTTGCGGGGGTGATTTCATCGTCTGGTAAAGGGTAATGTTTGCGGGGGTGATTTCATCGTCTGGTAAAGGGTGAGTTTGCGGGGGTGATTTCATCGTCTGGTAAAGTGTGAAGTTTGCGGGGATGATTTCATCGTCTGGTAACGGGTGAAGTTTGCGGGGGTGATTTCATCGTCTGGTAAAGGGTGAGTTTGCGGTGGTGATTTCATCGTCTGGTAGAGGGTGAAGTTTGCCGGGGTGATTTCATCGTCTGGTAAAGGGTGAATTTGCGGATGTGATTTCATCGTCTGGTAAAGGTTAAATTTGCGGGGGTGATTTCATCGTCTGGTAAGGTGTGAATTTGTGGGGTGATTTCATCGTCTGGCAAAGTGCGAATTTGCGGGGGTGATTTCATCGTCTGGTAAAGTGTGAATTTGCGGGAGTAATTTCAGCGTCTGGTAATGGGTGAGTTTGCGGGGGTGATTTCATCGTCTGGTAAAGGTTGAGTTTGCGTGGGTGATTTCATCGTCTGGTGAAGGGTGAAGTTTGCGGGGGTGATTTCATCGTCTGGTAAAGGTTAAGTTTGCTGGGGTGATTTCATCGTCTGGTAAAGGTAAGGTTTGCGGGGGTGATTTCATCGTCTGGTAAATGGTGAATTTGCGGGGGTGATTTCATCGTCTCGTAAAGGTTGAATTTGCGGGGGTGATTTCATCGTCTGGTAAAGTGTGAATTTGTGGAGTGGATTTCATCGTCTGGTAAATGGTGAATTTGCGGAGGTGATTTCATCGTCTGGTAAAGTGTGAATTTGCTGGGGTGATTTCATCATCTGGTAAGGGTTGAATTTGCGGGGGTGATTTCATCGTCTGGTAAGGTGTGAATTTGCGGAGGTGATTTCATCGTCTGGTAAATGGTGAATTTGTAGGGGTGATTTCATCGTCTAGTAAAGTGGGAATTTGCGGGGGTGATTTCATCGTCTGGTAAAGGGTGAAGTTTGCGGAGGTGATGTCATCGTCTGTTAAAGGTTAAGTTTGCTGGGGTGATTTCATAGTCTGGTAAAGCTTGAGTTTGCCGGGGTGATTTCATCGTCTTGTAAATGTTGAGTTTCCGGGGGTGATTTCATCGTCTGGTAAAGGTTGAATTTGCGGGGGGGATTTCCTCGTCTGGTAAAGTGTGAATTTGCGGAGGTGATTTCATCGTCATGTAAGGGTTGAATTTGCGGGGGTGATTTCATCGTCTTGTAAGGTGTGAATTTGGGGGGTGATTTCATCGTCTGGTAAAGTGTAAATTTGCGGGAGTAATTTCAGCGTCTGGTAATGGGTGAGTTTGCGGGGGTGATTTCATCCTCTGGTAAAGGTTAAGTTTTCTGGGGTGATGTCATCGTCTGGTAAAGGTTGAGTTTGCGGGGGTGATTTCATCGTCTGGTAATGGTTGAGTTTGCGTGGGTCATTTTATCGTCTGGTGAAGGTTGAGTTTGCGTGGGTGATTTCATCGTCTGGTAAAGGGTGAAGTTTGCGGGGGTGATTTCATCGTCTGGTAAAGGGTGAGTTTGCGGGGGTGATTTCATCGTCTGGTAAAGTGTGAATTTGCGGAGGTGATTTCATCGTCTGGTAAATGGTGAATTTGCGGGTGTGATTTCATCGTCTAGTAAAGTGGGAATTTGCGGGGGTGATTTCATCGTCTGGTAAAGGGTGAAGTTTGCGGAGGTGATGTCATCGTCTGGTAAAGGTTAAGTTTGCTGGGGTGATTTCATAGTCTGGTAAAGGTTGAGTTTGCGGGGGTGATTTCATCGTCTTGTAAATGTTGAGTTTGCGGGGGTGATTTCATCGTCTGGTAAAGGTTGAATTTGCGGGGGTGATTTCCTCGTCTGGTAAAGTGTGAATTTGCGGAGGTGATTTCATCGTCTGGTAAGGGTTGAATTTGCGGGGGTGATTTCATCGTCTGGTAAGGGGTGAATTTGGGGGGTGATTTCATCGTCTGGTAAAGTGTGAATTTGCGGGGGTGATTTCATCGTCTGGTAAAGTGTGAATTTGCGGAGGTGATTTCATCGTCTGGTAAAGGTTAAGTTTGCTGGGGTGATGTCATCGTCTGGTAAAGGTTGAGTTTGCGTGGGTGATTTCATCGTCTGGTAAAGGGTGAAGTTTGCGGGGGTGATTTCATCGTCTGGTAAAGGGTGAGTTTGCGGGGGTGATTTCATCGTATGGTAAAGTGTGAATTTGCGGAGGTGATTTCATCGTCTAGTAAAGTGGGAATTTGCGGGGGTGTTTTCATCGTCTGGTAAAGGGTGAGTTTGCGGAGGTGATGTCATCGTCTGGTAAAGGTTAAGTTTGCTGGGGTGATTTCATAGTCTGGTAAAGGATTAGTTTGCGGGGGTGATTTCATCGTCTGGTAAATGTTGAGTTTGCGGGGGTGATTTCATCGTCTCGTAAAGGTTGAATTTGCGGGGGTGATTTCCTCGTCTGGTAAAGTGTGAATTTGCGGAGGTGATTTCTTCGTCTGGTAAAGTGTGAATTTGCGGGGCTGATTTCATCGTCTGGTAAAGGTTGAGTTTTCTGGGGTGATTTTATCGTCTGGTAAAGGTTGAGTTTCTGGGGGTGATTTCATCGTCTGGTAAAGGGTGAAGTTTGCGGGGGTGATTTCATCGTCTGGTAACGGGTGATGTTTGCGGGGGTGATTTCATCGTCTGGTAAAGGGTGAGTTTGCGGTGGTGATTTCATCGTCTGGTAGAGGGTGAAGTTTGCCGGGGTGATTTCATCGTCTGGTAAAGGGTGAATTTGCGGATGTGATTTCATCGTCTGGTAAAGGTTGAATTTGCGGGGGTGATTTCATCGTCTGGTAAGGTGTGAATTTGTGGGGTGATTTCATCGTCTGGTAAAGTGTGAATTTGCGGGGGTGATTTCATCGTCTGGTAAAGTGTGAATTTGCCGGAGTAATTTCAGCATCTGGTAATGGGTGAGTTTGCGGGGGTGATTTCATCGTCTGGTAAAGGTTAAGTTTGCTGGCGTGATGTCATCGTCTGGTAAAGGTTGAGTTTGCGGGGGTGATTTCATCGTCTGGTAAAGGTTGAGTTTGCGTGGGTGATTTCATCGTCTGGTGAAGGGTGAAGTTTTCGGGGGTGATTTCATCGTCTGGTAAAGGGAGAGTTTGCGGGGGTAATTTCATCGTCTGGTAAAGGGTGAGTTTGCGGAGTGGATGTCATCGTCTGGTAAAGCTAAAGTTTGCTGGGGTGATTTCATAGTCTGGTAAAGGTTGAGTTTGCGGGGGTGATTTCATCGTCTGGTAAATGGTGAATTTGCGGGGGTGATTTCATCGTCTGGTAAAGTGTGAATTTGTGGAGGTGATTTCATCGTCTGGTAAATGGTGAATTTGCGGGGCTGATTTCATCGTCTGGTAAAGGTTGAGTTTGCTGGGGTGATTTTATCGTCTGGTAAAGGTTGAGTTTGCGGGGGTGATTTCATCGTTTTGTAAAATCACGATGTAGATAAATGAATCTCGATTGCTATGCTTCTCGCAACATTGACGGTATGGGTTCAAACCTTAGTTTATAGTTCGTCCCGTTCTTCGTCAATAGGTGGTCACCCTTGAGCTTGTGGTCTCAACTCAGGATCCAGTCGTTTCTGTCGCTGATGCATGTCATCCAGTGTGATAGTAGTATGTCTGTTGTGAGGTCGTGAAAGTTGTATTTTTCTAGTGAGCTGGGGGCCTTACCTGAGGTCTCTTTTTGTCTCGCAGGTAACAAATGGTGTTTATGATACTCCATCTTTCATCTTGTTTCTTGAAATATGACTAGCCCACCGGTGTTTCGAATGGTTGACGTACTGTAGGACACCCTCGATGTGTGACATTCTCCGGATGTTGCTATTGAGTAGTTCGCTCTGCCGCTGTTGTCTGAGAGTTGTGCCCACAAGGCGTCTTTCAAGAGATGCGTATGCTGTTTTCAGTTTGTTCCCTGCTGCTTTCGTTAAAGACCAGGTTTCGCTACCACAGCAGATCGGGGGCAGGACTATCAAGTCAAAGATGTCCGCACGTATTCTGGTGTCCTTTGTGGCGTCTGTTGCTGTCATGATAAAGTTGAAGGCTGCCCAGTCAGTCCGTTTCCGTCTGGCGATCTCAGGTTTTATGTTGTTCCCCATGTTGAGGAGCCTTCCCAGATAGCCATATTCGTCAGCGTTCTCTATGGGGGTTCCCCTCAAGAGTTTTGGGTTGGGCTCTGCGAAACGGTTGCGCATAACTCTGGTTTTTCCCTAAGTTCATAGCTAGACCTGCTTTCCCTCCAACCGTGTCTAGTGACCTCAGCATCTCTGTCGCTTCCAGGGGTCTCTCTGTGGTGAGGACGATGTCGTCTGCGAATAAAAAGTGGTTTAAACCTCGGACTATATTAAATATTTGTTATTTTGTCGTTATTTGTTTAAAATGTAATCATTACGTTACATTCTATTATGGCGTCATTTTCTGATATCCTGAGCACGAAAATATAGCTAGTTGAGATCGGGAGACAACTGCGGTTTGCTTACGTCCCCCCACATTTCGCTGCACCTCGTTTTTTGTTTAAGATCTGATCAAAATATTCCATTTAATTATGAAACCATTTTCGGATAACCTCAGCACACGAATTTAAATAAATAGTTGAAATCGGGAAACAGCTGTTCCTTGTTTATTTTAAGGCTGCAAGCGCCATATAATTTATATTTGGTAATGACGTCATTTTAAGAAAAAAATAAAACGTATAATGAATCTTCTGATGAAAGTTACATGGACATATATTGATGGAAGATATTGATGGAAGAAATTGATGGAAGATATTGATGGAAGATATTGATAGAAGATATTGATGGAAGAAGAGATGGAAGATATTGATGGAAGAAGAGATGGAAGATATTGATGGAAGAAGAGATGGAAGATATTGAAGGAAGATATTGATGGAAGATATTGATGGAAGAAGAGATGGAAGAAGAGATGGAAGAAGAGATGGAAGAAGAGATGGAAGAAGAGATGGAAGAAGAGATGGAAGATATTGATGGAAGATATTGATGGAAGAAGAGATGGAAGATAGTGATGGAAGAAGAGATGGAAGATATTGATGGAAGAAGAGATGGACGATATTAATGGAAGAAGAGATAGAAGAAGAGATGGAAGATATTGATGGAAGATATTGAAGGAATATATTGATGGAAGAAGAGATGAAAAATATTGATGGAAGAAGAGATGGAAGATATTGATGGAAGAAGAGATGGAAGATATTGATGGAAGATATTGATAGAAGAAGAGATTGAAGAAGAGATGAAAGATATTGATGGAAGAAGAGATGGAAGATATTGATGGAAGAAGAGATGGAAGATATTGATGGAAGATATTGATGGAAGAAGAGATAGAAGATATTGATGGAAGATATTGATGGAAGAAGAGATTGAAGAAGAGATGAAAGATATTGATGGAAGAAGAGATGAAAGATATTGATGGAAGAAGAGATGGAAGAAGAGATGGAAGATATTGATCGAAGATATTGATAGAAGAAGAGATGGAAGACGAGATGGAAGATATTGATAGAAGAAGAGATGGAAGATATTGATGGAAGAAGAGATGGAAGATATTGATGGAAGATATTGAAGGAAGAAGAGATGAAAGATATTGATGGAAGAAGAGATGGAAGATATTGATGGAAGATATTGATGGAAGAAGAGATAGAAGATATTGATGGAAGATATTGAAGGAAGAAGAGATGGAAGAAGAAATGGAAGATTTTAATGGAAGAAAAATGGGAGATATTGATGGAAGAAGAGATGGAAGATATTGATGAAAGATTCATAAACAGATTAATGGAAGAAGAGATGGAAGATATTGATGGAAGATTCATGGACATATTGATGGAAGAAGAGATGGAAGATATTGATGAAAGATTCATAAACAGATTAATGGAAGAAGAGATGGAAGATATTGATGGAGGATTCATGGACATATTGATGGAAGAAGAGATGGAAGATATTGATGAAAGATTCATGGATAGATTGATGGAAGTAGAGATGGTATGCTAGAAAAGATGAGTGGGTTCAGCAAAGGAAGGGCAGATGGGTGGGGGAGCAAAGAGTGCAAAGCATGGCTGCAAAAAGTGATAACCTCTAATTGTTAATCTGTTGTTTCCGGACAGTTCGACTGTCAGACATATGTTCTGTCCGTGTCTGCTAGGGTATTACGTATTGGCCTAGATGCAGTACCTATTATTTTGAGTTATTGTTCTATTTAACCCATATAATGTACATCATTTTATATAGTACAGTAGCTATTTAGTCTAATCAATGAATATACGTGCTAAATCATATTTCACAGAACGTATAGTTGATAGTAAGCATCACATACTTGAATACACACACACACATAAACACACCTGCAGACACACGCACACACATAAACACACACACACACACACACACAAACAAGGTGTATGGAAAAACTATCATTAAGGGAGTTCTCGTGTTGTTAATGTATACCTGAAGGCTTATAAGTCACAACGAAGTGTACAATTAAGTTTTTATTTCATCACACGATTTACCGGAATTTGAACTAGATTTCTCGGGAGTATGTATGTATGTATGTATGTATGTATGTATGTATGTATGTATGTATGTATGTATGTATGTATGTATGTATGTATGTGTGTGTGTGTGTGCGTGTGCGTGTGCGCGTGTGCGTGCGTGCGTGCGTGTGTGTGTGTGGATGTGGGTGGGTGAGTGGGTGGGTGTGTGTGTGTGTGTGTGTGTGTGTGTGTGGGTGGGTGGGTGTTTGGGGGTGGGTGGGTTGGGTGTGTGTATGTGTGTGTGCGTGCGTGCGTGCGTGCATACATACATACAGTATGTATGTATGTATGTATGTATGTATGTATGTATGTATGTGTGTGTGTGTATGTATGAATGTATGTATGTATTTATTGTCTGACGCTGTAGCTAGCGCTGACTTTGGATTATAGTGAGGGTGAGTTGCGCTGTTCGTCAACCTCACTCTCTCGTTCCAAAACTATCTGGAACCAGTGGCAGGACAAAGTCAAGACGACTGGAGATAGTTATGGATGCAGTGGATGACCATGGTTTGCTAGGTGTCCTTGAGACTGTCCCACAAGAACTGAAAGATGTTACCTTCGTTCACTTATTCAAGCGAAAGGGAAACAGTCAATCCTTTGATAACTACAGAGAAATCTCCCTAATCGACTTCTGGAAAGATATTGGCACGAGTTCTCCTCAACAGATTGATCACCTAGAACACGGTTTTCTTCCAGAGAGTCAGCGTGGCTTCAGATCGGGTAGCGGAACTGTAGATATGATATTCGCGGCTCTGTAGATATGATATTCACGGCTAGGCAACTTCAATAGAAATACCAAGAGCAGCAGCATGGGCTGTACATGACTTTCCTGGACCTGACCAAGGCTTTTGATACCGTCAACAGAGAGGGTCTTTGGAAGGTCATGGGAAATTTGGGTCTCCAAGCAGATTCACCAAGATCGTCAAATAATTCAACGTAGGTATGAATGCTCATGTGCTGAGCGATGGGGAAACGTCAAACGCCTTTCCTGTGACAAATAGCGTCAAGCAGGGCTGTGTACTAGCCACGCCACTCTTCAGCATAATGTTTGCTGCCCTGCTCATCGTTAGTTATCAGGGTTGTAACCAAAACGGAGTGGAAATAAAATACAGAATGACGGAAAACTCTTCAATCACAGGCGACTGCAAGCCCACATGAAGGTAAAGGACACAACCATCTCGAACTTGCTTTTTGCTGATGACTGTGCCCTTGCTGCCAGCACCGAATAAGACATGCAGACATATGTTGACAAGTTCTCAGCACCCTGCGACGTGTTCGGTTTTACTTCTTCTTATTTACTTCTTCAGATCAAGGTTCCGGTTTCTCTTACAAAGGACACCATTGTTTGTAAGGCTGTTTCATCTCCATACAGGTTCTGTCTCATATCTGTCTTACGAGGCCAGCATTGTTCTCTCTTTTCCTGCGTAAACATGCTGCTCTGTATGATGTGTTCCATGGTCATGATATGCTCCCCACATGGGCACCTGTCATCTGTTCCACGGTCATGGTATGCTCCCCACATGGGCACCTGTCATCTGTTCCACGGTCATGGTATGCTCCCCACATGGGCACATGTCATCTGTTCCAATCCTCATTTTGTTGTAAAGATGACCCTTGAGTCTGTTATGCCCAGTTCTCAGTCTGAAGATGATGACTTGCCCCTCTCTAGTTAAGTTATAGTAGCTGTCTTCTTTTCGGAAGTCGGGGTGTTGATCAGCCCATTTTACATTGAAGTTGGCTTTACTTATGCTTTTGGCCTTCTTATATGTGATACTCAGGTCTGTTTGTGGGGATGCTCCTCCACTCTTTTCTACTTTGTCTGCAGCTTTATTGTCTTCAATATTGCAGTGGGATGGGATCCACTGTGTGACCAACCTTTGGAGTTTTGCTGAGAGCTGTGTCAGGGAGAACATACTTCTTCTTCCTCTTCTTCTTCGTACGCTGGTTACAGCGATATACGTTGCACTGTGTTGTTTTGTTAAGCCTGTGACTTAGTGCATCCGATTCCAACAGGCGTTTCTGTAGGGATGCCCTCTTAGCCTTTGGCTGTCCCCAGCAGTTGTTTGAGGTCAGTTGTCTCTCTATTAGGAAAGTTGTCTTGCAAGACTATCGAGTCTTCCCCACTCGTGTCGAAAGGGTGATGATGATGGTGATATGATGGACTTATGTACTAGTTTTTCAAGTGTCCCAGAAGAGAGGCAGTCCAGTGTGTCTGTCTCCCAGGAACGTCACGTCCTGCCAGTAACGTAGCAAATACATGTGAGTGGGGGTATCTCCTTGCTCTCCTTTAGTATTCTCGGATTTGCAGTGATGGTACGCCTAGCATTCCCCGCCACCTGGGAGGTTGTCACAATAGGGCAGATGTGCAATGTCCGCTGGCCTGCATCTCTTCTGCGTCCATTGGGATGACTGATAGCAGACAGAGGTAAAGAGCGAGGCAGGAGTGCATTTAACCAGAGGACAAGCCTGGCCATGGCACGGAGATGTTGTTCGCCTGGTGTGCGGACATATCTCATGATTAAGGGATGAGTCTCAACAGTTCGCAGTGAGGTGGCTGCTCTACTGCTTACGACACCCCGACCGAGAACGAAGTCTTCTACTAGTGGGTTCACGCCTCATCGCCGTATGGGGTGAATATCGAGCAGCTTCCTGCCCGCTTTGATCGTAGATCTCTTTCTGCGGCTCGACCGGGTCGGGCTGAAACGCGAGCCACAGGTCCCAACCTTATCGTGGCCTCCAATCGCAGTGGTGCTGAGATTTAGGGCGGGATTCCGGCTTACAGGCGTTCGGCTGTAATCCCTCAGATGATAGCCTCGCACCATTGGCGTATCAGCCAAGCACGTGGACCAAATGTCTGCATCGTTTATGGTCAGAACTCCGACGATATCTGATCGTCTTCGCGCCTCTGACTTTCGTTCTTAATTAATGAAAACATTCTTGACAAATGCTTTCGCAGTAGCTCGTCTTGCGGCGATCTAAGAATTTCACCTCTAACGCCGCAATACGAAAGCCCCCGCGTGTCCCTGTTAATCATTACCGCCAGTTCCGAAAACCAACAAAATAGAACCGAGGTCCCATTCCATTATTCCATGCACCATTATTCAGGCAGCCGAGGCCTACTTTAAACACTCTAATTTTTTCAAAGTAAACGCACCGGCTACCCGGGACGCTAAGCGAAGAGCACCGGCCGTAGGAAGCCGGCAGACGGTAGGGCAGGAGACAATGGGCAGTGAACCGGCGCGAGCCGGACCGCCCGCCTACGCCTGAGATCCAACTACGAGCTTTTTAACTGCAACAACTTTAATATACGCTATTGGAGCTGGAATTACCGCGGCTGCTGGCACTAGACTTGCCCTCCAATAGATCCTCGTTAAGGATCCTCATTCCAATTTCGGGGTCTCGAAAGAGTCCCGTATTGTTATTTTTCGTCACTACCTCTCCGTGCCGGGAGTGGGTAAGTTGCGCGCCTGCTGCCTTCCTTGGATGTGGTAGCCGTTTCTCATGCTCCCTCTCCGGAATCGAACCCTGATTCCCCGTTACCCGTTACAAACATGGTAGGCATGTCACGTACCATCGATATTTGATAGGGCAGACATTTGAAAGATGCGTCGCCGGCACATGAGGCCATGCGATCAGCACAAAGTTATCCAGACTCACCAGTTGGGACGCCGCAACCCCGCGAGGGGAAACGACGATTGGTTTTAAACTAATAAAAGCGCTCTTTCCGCGAGGGTCGGAGCCTGGTAAGCATGTATTAGCTCTAGAATTGCGACAGTTATCCAAGTAGGATCGTGTCATCTAAGGAACCTCCACTGATTTAATGAGCCATGGGAGAACATACATTGCTCGAGATCTTCATCTTTGTGTTGTTTTAGCGCTGCTATTACTGACGCGGCATCAGTCAGGAATACTATGTTTTCTTGGTGGACATCTTTATCTTGGATTACAAGCTCAGCTGCGGCCTTCAGTGCCTTTGCTTCTGCACGGAAATTACTGGAATATGTTCTCGTAGCTAAAGCTCGAGTTTTTTCTTCTCCATTCCTTAGTTCGGTTTTACAATTAATACCCGAAAAACCAAAGTCATGTTTCAGCCTGCCCCGAGTGACGCATATCGCGACCCAGATATCAGAGTGAAGAACGAGCGCCTCGAATCAGTAGACAGCTTCACGTACCTTTGTAGCACTCTTTCCAGGGAAACTGATATTGACTGCAAGGTCAGTAACAGAATCTCCAAGGCCAGTGCTGCCTTTGGGAAGACAACAGTGTCTGGAATCGGAGGGTTTTAGGCTTGATACAAAACTCAAAGTCTACCGAGCCGAAGTGCTTCCCACGTGGACTGTATACAGCAGGAATGCTAGGAAAATAAACCACTTCCATACAAGGTGCCTCTGCAGATTGTTCAAAATGAAGTGGCAGGATAAGGTACAAGACACCGAGATCCTCATGAAGGTAAAAATGCCGAGCATCCACACATTGTTGCAGAAGACCCAGATCAAGTGGGCCGGCCACGTCGTGCGCATACCAGACAACCGTATCCCAAAACAACTAATGTATGGTGAGCTGAAAGATGGCATGCGTCAAGTCGGTGGCCAAAATAAGCGTTTCAAAGACTCCCTCAAAGTATCTCTGACACGCTTGAGCATCGATGTAAACGCATGGGAATGCCTTGCACAGGACCGCAAAGCATGGCGGAGAACCACCATCAGAGGCACCTCCATTGCTGATGGGCGCCGGACCTCCGAAGCATAGAAAAAACGCACTTTGCGTAATGACAAAACAACTGACATTCACATGTCCAATTCTGACATTAAATGCTACGTATGTGGAAGGATCTTCTGTGCCAGAATTGGACTATACAGCCACCTCCAAACTCACTGGTGAGGTGCAGCACAACATGTCTGACTGCTGTTGTCATCATCGCTTGCGATGGACTGCTTTTATGTATATGTATGTGTGTGTGTGTGTGTTTGTGTGTGTATGTGTGTGTGTGTGTGTGCGTGCGTGTGTTTGTGTGTGTGTATGTGTATGTGTGTGTGCGTGCGTGTGTTTGTGTGTGTGTATGTGTGTGTATGTGTGCGTGCGTGTGTTTGTGTGTGTGTGTATATGTGTATGTTTCTATGTGTGTGTGCCTGCGTGTGTTTGTGTGTGTGTATGTGTGTATGTATGTGTGTGTATGTGTGTATGTATGTGTGTGTGTATGTGTGCGTGCGTGCGTGCGTGTGTGTGTGTGTGTGTGTGTGTGTGTGTTACAATAATATGAATAGGCTGAATAGTCTTTCAACCTAGTATGAGCAGATCTCATTATATTAAGGGCACGATAATTTTGTAAGCAACTAGGTGCAGCTTTTGTCACTGACCTCGATAATCTACCTTCCATAAATGGTGATGACGCCATGTTGAGTTAGATGCGATCTGTATTCAATGGGCAGAAGGAGTGTCTTGGAAAACATTGCAGCAGCTGACATATTCATTCTCAACCCACGCTTAGTATTTTGTTGGCTACGTCAAACAGTCTAGTAGATAGCACATCAAGCATATTGAACTCTCATTGTTTTGGAGCAGGTGAGGCCCGTCATGGGCCTGTGGCATACAGAGGGTACTCAAAATAAAATGCAATCAAGGGCTCGAGCGGTGAAACTCTGAAATGCTTTTTTTGTGTGATAGAGACGAGAATATGACCAATATCGCTCTCAGAACATGTCGTAAGACCCGATCAACAGTTCTGTCTAACTCCTCTGTTGTAGATAGATATATATTTAACGACATTACAGTCCCTAATGTACCCCATGCCAATAGCTTCCTTAGTATGAAGAACTTCTGGTTAAAATAAAAGCCCTAAAAACGATACTAAGTCACAAAGCGAAAAATATGACGGTGACTCTGCAAATATAGGCTGAAAATAATAATTTTGGTTTGTACTGTGTTATTAATTGGATTTGATTCGACCTATAATAGAGAGTCGGGATACATTCTACTGATGTGTAGGGTTGCTGGCAGCGTGTTATTATAGTTGCTGCATAGTTCGTTATTTAGAGACAATTCGAGTTGATGTTTTTTTCTACGTCGAAAGGAACAACATATACGCCACTTGCGTCGGATCTGATTGCTTACACCACTGAACAGGCCACTTTAACAAAACAATGGAGGCCACATAAGACACGGATAATCCGAGAGGATTGAAATGTAAGCCACGTATGAGGTCGATTCTGAGCGTTATCACTTGCACATTCCTCAGGCCTAGCGAGCTGCACGGTGGCATTGAGCTCACGCGCTACTAATAGCTAGATCAATCACATCTAAATAGCCACGACAACGTTTGCTTTATCTCAGTACAGACCATTGGTTAGGCACGTAGCACATGGCAAGTATAGACCATTGGTCGGGCACATAGCACATCTCTGGAACAGACCCCATGTCAGGCACATAGCACATCTCTGGCATAGACCACATGTCAGGCACATAGTACATCTCTGGCACAGACCACATGTCATGAGACATAGCACATCTCTGGCACAGACCACATGACATGAGACATAGCACATCTCTGGCACAGACCACATGTTATGAGACATAGCACATCTCTGGCATAGACCACATATCAGGCACATAGCACATCTCTGGCACAGACCACATGTCATGAGACATAGCACATCTCTGGCACAGACCACATGTCATGAGACATAGCACATCTCTGGCGGAGACCACATGTCATGAGACATAGCACATCTCTGGCACAGACCACATGTCATGAGACATAGCACATCTCTGGCATAGACCACATGTCAGGCACACAGTACATCTCTGGCACAGACCACATGTCATGAGAAATAGCACATCTCTGGCACAGACCACATGTCATGAGACATAGCACATCTCTGGCACAGACCACATGTTATGAGACAAAGCACATCTCTGGCATAAACCACATATCAGGCACATAGCACATCTCTGGCATAGACCACATGTCAGGCACATAGTACATCTCTGGCACAGACCACATGTCATGAGACATAGCACATCTCTGGCACAGACCACATGACATGAGACATAGCACATCTCTGGCACAGACCACATGTTATGAGACATAGCACATCTCTGGCATAGACCACATATCAGGCACATAGCACATCTCTGGCACAGACCACATGTCATGAGACATAGCACATCTCTGGCACAGACCACATGTCATGAGACATAGCACATCTCTGGCGGAGACCACATGTCATGAGACATAGCACATCTCTGGCACAGACCACATGTCATGAGACATAGCACATCTCTGGCATAGACCACATGTCAGGCACATAGTACATCTCTGGCACAGACCACATGTCATGAGAAATAGCACATCTCTGGCACAGACCACATGTCATGAGACATAGCACATCTCTGGCACAGACCACATGTTATGAGACAAAGCACATCTCTGGCATAAACCACATATCAGGCACATAGCACATCTCTGGCACAGACCACATGTCATGAGACATAGCACATCTCTGGCACAGACCACATGTCATGAGACATAGCCCATCTCTGGCGGAGACGCCATGTCATGAGACATAGCACATCTCTGGCACAGACCACATGTCATGAGACATAGCACATCTCTGGCACAGACCACATGTCATGAGACATAGCACATCTCTGGCACAGACCACATGTTATGAGACATAGCACATCTCTGGCATAGACCACATATCAGGCACATAGCACATCTCTGGCACAGACCACATGTCATGAGAAATAGCACATCTCTGGCACAGACCACATGTCATGAAACATAGCACATCTCTGGCGGAGACCACATGTCATGAGACATAGCACATCTCTGGCACAGACCACATGTCATGAGACATAGCACATCTCTGGCACAGACCACATGTCAACTACATTGTCTCAAAGGAGCTGGGACCAGGGTGTCTACCGACAAGTTACCTCCAGGCTTTTTGACTTAAGTCTTGCCACTGGTCCAAGATGGCTCGGTACAAGAGATTGAGATTGACGGCCAGTCCAGCTTGTTCCTCACTATAATCCAAATACGGCTCAAGCTGGACAATCAAGACAGAAACCGTCTCATGGTGTCTCCATCATCGCTTGCGGTGGGCAACTAACCAATTTTTAAAAAAAATGTCAGGTACATATCACATGTCAGGTACGTATTACATAACTTACCGTTTTTAAACTGGTTTAGAAGACTCTGCATGTCAAGTATAGACCTCATATACGTTATTTTTCACATGTCAAGTATAGATCTTATGTCAGTTATTTTCCATATGTCAGGTACTGTCCACATGTCAATTATAGACCACATGTCAAGTACAGACCTGGTGTAGGGTACGTATCCCATGTCAAGTACAAACATAAATGAGTGAATAGCTAGTATTCACGTGGACCAGTAGGTCTAAAGAGTGTAATCATGCCTGAAAAATATTTGAATTCTATTCTCTGGACTCTGAAACTTGCAATTTGTAATTGAAATACTACAACGATAGTTTGACCTTCACCAGTACGAAATGGTGTGTTAATAACATGCAATCTCACGCTCTGACATCAGCACAACGTATGTGGCAGTGTGAGTGTCATGTTTTTTTTGTTGTTTTTTTTTTCGTTTTCCTTATTTCTCTAATCTCCAAGGCGGTGTGCGTTGCACTGTTGTTTTTATTTTATATGTCAATCATCGAGCATTAAGTGGACTTCTGTCATTGAAAGGATTGCGTGCAAACAATAATCAGGTATGTTACATTTTTCATCATCATCATGTAGTTAAATCTTTGCAGAACGTCGCTCGCGTGACAGCGTGTCTGTAGGAAACTCTGGCTTTCGCTAGTCTTCCGACCTGCTCCAATGTCAAACCAACGTCTCCTTGATATCCTGAGTCCATCGTCTTCTCGATCGGCCCATGCCTCTCTTTTCAGTGACCATGCCCTCCATAACCACTTTCTCCAATTCGTTGTGTAGTCTGACGTGTTCAAAAAACCTCACTTTTGTGGTCATTACACCATTTATGAGCCCATTCTCCTCCACAGTCATGTCTTGCCGGATGGATTTGTTTGGTTATTTGTCCACTGTACTTTCAGGACTCTTCTGTAGTACTGTGTTTCAAAAGCACCAATCTTCGCTCTTATTGTCTTTGTAATCGTCCATGTTACACATCCAGTTCCCACAGGAAAAATGCATGTTCTTGGGATCTTTAGTTTTAGTTCCTTGTTTGTAGTATGCCAAAGGTACATTTATACAGGAATTAATAACTCGTTTTACTGGTGAAAAGAGGACATCGAAGAAGGATTAGAAACAAAGAGTGAGGCATTGTATGTGTGTGTGTGTGTGTGTGTGTGTGTGTACATGCGCTTGTATGCGCGCTTGTGTGCGTGCGGGCGTGGTTACGTGCGTGGGGGGGTGGTTTATTCATTTTGTTTGAAAGAGTACTTGGTGGATGAGTATATTTGCAGTGTGTTGGTATGTATGAGTGTATGAGTGTGTATGAGTGTGTGTATAGGTGAGTGTGAGTGGTTTTGTGTGGAAGGTTATTGAGACCTGAGCTTACTCTTGGCTATGTCTAATCTTCTTCTTCGTTGTTTTGATCAGTATGATTCAACTCACCATAATTAGTTTATCTTGATCAGTATGTTTCTTCTTCTTCTTCTTCTGCGTACGCAGTCAGACAGTAACCATTATTTTTTCGAAAAAAGCGGCGGTCATCCTGAGGCTGTCGCCACTGCCATAGAGCTTGTCTTGCAGTTCCACTGGTAATGGCCACATCTGCTCTCTCGATCAGTATGATTCAACTCACCATAATTAGTTTATCTTGATCAAAATGTTTCAACTCACCATAATCAGTTTATCTTGATCAGTATGTTTCACCTGACCATGATTAGTTTATTTTGATCAGTATGTTTCACCTCACCATAATCAGTTTATCTTGATCAGTATGTTTCACCTGACCATGATTAGTTTATTTTGATCAGTATGTTTCACCTCACCATAATTAGTTTATTTTGATCAGTATGTTTCACCTCACCATAATCAGTTTATCTTGATCAGTATGTTTCACCTGACCATGATTAGTTTATTTTGATCAGTATGTTTCACCTCACTATAATTAGTTTATCTTGATCAGTATGTTTCACCTCACCATGATCAATTTTAGATTCAGCAGTTTCAGAGTATGGTGTTAATTATCAGAAAGATTTTTTGTTGAAAATAGTCTATGTGCCCACCTGCCTGTAACTCACCAGGTGTGTGGGTGTATGTGACACAGAAGTTATGGGAAAGTGAAAGTGTACTGGACCGTAAATAATATGTGTAGGTGCTGGCTGTTGCATGGTTTGGGTTCGATAACTAGAACAGCTAATAACAATGGTATAGGTAGTTCCGTGACTCCGACTACACGCAAGGTCGTCGGGGATGAAGTGATGGACACTCTATAGTATTAGGTCTCAACTTTTGACAAGTTGTTTTGTAGTGAGTTCACCAGATGGCATCCTTGCTGCCTTTGTTTCTCTAATAGTAAGTCATGAACACATTTACAACTTGGTTCATAACAAAAACAACCATTGAATGAGGCCTGTGTTTCTCAACCTCTTTTTAATCATGTCCCCACCTTAATGTCTAAAGATTGTTATGCTCCATATCATCGCACCCCCACCCCCAGCACTATAGTAAACCAATTTCTAAAGAAAGTGAAACGCAAACATATACTAGAAATACAGAGGAACATACGTCAAGCTGTTTTTAACTTGGCTTTCTTCAATGAATAGTTTATAAAAAAATGTGTTTATGAGTTCGCCTTATCTCTGTATTCTCTGCGGTGGTGTACGTTGCACTATGTTTTAATTTTGCGCCTTTTGGCCCAGTGCATCCGACTTCGGCGTGTATTTTATGTAAGGTTCTGCTTCCTCCTGTATTTTTAAAGGCTTTGTTTCAACGGGGTAACTGCCGATGCTGTGATACAGTACGAACCCAGCACCGTCGGTTTATGAACCGTGTCCCTTAACCACTACCCCACGTGGTCCCTTCAATGAAAATAAATCTTACACTTTGGGTATTATAAAACATAAATGAGAGCTCTCAACTCGGGGATAAACAATCCGAGTTAATGTGATCTTTGAGTTGATGTCTTTTGCGAAATGGTTTTATTTGAGGTACTCATTAAGTCAATGTCAAGCTACAACCCACCCAGATTGTGATATCCAGGCGATTTCATTTTTTGGTTCAGAAACAAATCATTGACAACACTAAATCCTTATTCCAATGACTATGACGACAGGAGGTGATCTAGACTAGGATCTAACATTAACACACTAGTTCCACCCACCAAGTATTTATCTTGAATGCTGTACAAATGTTGCCAGCTTTTTATTCTCTTGGGAAAAAAACAGGCCTACAAAATCGATCATTTATTGCCGACAATGATTACTGTGAGGACGAGGCGAATGCAACAACTTTTTTCGACCCCCCCCACCCCCCCCCCTCCCCCCCCCTCCCACCCCCCCTTCCCACCACGTTTTTTTACGCAACGTTATTTTCACAAAACAGAACAGTGTATCTTGCTCTTGTCACTTGCTCACTCCTCACAAAGAATAGGATCACCGCCATAACGCCAGTTTGAAATCACTTTTTGCGCCTTGGTGGTTTCTGTAACAATTTGTTTTGTATGAAAATTGTGATCCTCTTCAGTAGCTTTTGTTTTCATCATATGTTTGAAAGGGAACAAGACGCTGAACAGCGCATGAGCTGCAGGGGTCAGCGACCCATAGCTGACTGCTAGTGTCAGGGTCAGCGACCCATAGCTGACTGCTAGCGTCAGGGCCAGCGAACCAGAGCTGCCAAGACCCTTCTACACCTCCACGCGGTGTTCTTGGAATACAGAGTTGCTGCAGGGCAGACTGGCGAAGGAGTAGAGATCGGAAAGGGAAGACTAACCCGGTATTAAAAAATGCCTGCTGAAGTCGGATGTGTTGAACCGAAATGTGCAAATATCGCAGTCAAACTGTAAACTACGACACAACGCATTCCGTTCGCTGGACTACATTCTGCTACTTAAGCCCTTTCAGGTTTTGGTAGTTGGAGATTGAGAACGAACGAAGCCAAACTAAGCCATATGCTTGAAAACTGCAATGGGTCGTTTGGATCCGCAAGGAGCAGCTGGCCATCGTACGCGATAGCCTCATGATAGAGATATTTTTTCGAATAGTGTAAGATTCTTTTCTTCTTCTTCTTCTTTATCTTATTCTGCTCCTTCTTTTTCTTCTTCTTCCTCTTCTACTTTGTTCTCAAACTCCCGCTACCAAGCCATAAAATGTGTTTTGAAAGTTGTCAGTAGAACGAATTCAGTTGTGGCGTAGTTTACAGCTTGACTTCGATATTTGCACCTATCGGTTCAACACATCCGACTTCAGCAGGCATTTTTTAGTACCGGGTTAGTTTTCTCTTCTCGATCCCTTCTCCTTAGACAGTCTGATCTGTTGCAGCATGTTATTCTTGATCATCGTGTTGAGGTGTAGAAGGGTCTTGTCACCTCTGGTTCGCTGACCGCTGACCGCTAGCAGTAAGCTGACCGCTGTAGCTCATGCACTGTTTAGCATCTTGATTCATTGAAAGGTCTGACACTGTAGGTAGCATTTAAATTATATTTGCGTGAGAAGAATCTGGGATATCACCAACCACACTCTCTCGTCCCGATCTGCTGTGATCCAGAGACACGACCTGCTAGCCGAGACGAGATTGGAGGTAAAGCGGACTGTAGATTTATTTTCTCCTGTTACGGACTTGCTAGGCATGAGTAAAAATTAAGTGTGAATTTAATTATATTTTGAATTTTACCCGAACACCGAATAACAGCCTGCTCTTAATGAAAGCCACGTAGCGTAGTGGTTAGCGCGCTGGCTTCGCATCTGAGTGGTCCTGGATTCATTCCCAAGTTGAGGCGGTAATGTTTTTTTCAGACCGCAGTGGCTCTCGGGTCGACCCAGCCTTACATGGATACCGGTTCAGTCCGGGAAGTAAAAGCGGCGAGGAAGAGGAGATGGCTACCGCCCTCATATAGCCGAGCCTTTGAAATGTGAGATTGCTAACACATCACACCCCTACGGCAGTAATGCTATGGATTACTTACTTTACTACTTGATGAAATGTATATTTATTTTATTTATTTTCAACACTTTCAGTCACTCGGTGCACCGTAAGGTACGTCTTGCATCACCATAGAAACAGGTTACTTACAGTAAGTGTGTAATGGCAAAGCCAGCTGCACCGCGTGCCAGGTGATGATGAAACCCTGATCACGTGACTATCTGCGTCAGACAGCTCAAACTGTAGAAAACACTCTTCAGCTCTCTGATTGGTTGTTGCTGAAACGCGCCCTCAAATACGATAAATTAAATGTCAGAAGTACTATGCTTCTATTTACACATAGACTACGCTACCTGCACCCACATGCCGTTAGAGGTACACAATATTTTCACGGTTCCGGGTTGGAATTTGTTACCAAATATTTATCTCATCTGACCCAAGTAATCAGAGTTTACCGTTCGCTGGAACAGATCTAACACCAACTTGTTTACTGCTTGGATTCAACGATTCCAACAACAAAATATAAAATTAAGATATCTTCAGGAATTTACAAGAATAGTAAATATCTTCTGGTCAGCTGTGAAGAGAAAAAGATCTGTTTTTCAAAATCACTAATTTTGGTTAGCATAGACAACATGAAAAAAAGTCATGCTTAGCAAGTAATTTAGGCATTTCAGAGAACTCAATTCAGTGTTTGTTCGACACACGTTACAATGTCCACTGTGTCTAGCGTATCCATGCAGAGCGAAGAAGACCTGATGAAATCCTCTAATTGCCGGACATACAGTCCAGTTAGAAGGTATGTTGCATTATTTTCGTTTAAATCAGCTTACTCGTCATGCTTATTTTTCTTGACCTTTGTTTTGTTAGCTGCTGTTGGTGTTCTTGGCAATAATAATGTTGTTGTGTATTCTAAAATTGTTGTTGTATCTATTCGCGATGGGATTGTAGATAGTGCTTTAGCTATCTATGCAGATTATTGTGAATATGTTGTTGTTGTTATTGTTGGTATTATAGACGACCTTACTTCATCTGCTATCGCCGCTGATGGTGTTGTTGTTATCATTGCTGCCCTTGCTCATGCTGAAGTTATCATTGCTGCCCCTGCTCATGCTGAAGTTATTATTTCTGCCCTTGCTCATGCTGAAGTTAGTATTGCTGCCCTTGCTCATGCTGAAGTTATTATTGCTGCCCTTGCTCTTGCTTAAGTTATTATTGCTGCCCTTGCTCATGCTGAAGTTATTATTACCACTATATTTATTATTTCTGATATATTTGTTGCAATAATTTATACGTTACTGTTGCTACAGAGAACAGTGTGGTTATTCCGATATTGTATGAGTTGCTGTACTTGTTAGTAATGTTATTGTTACTGCCATTGGTTCTTTTGCTATTCTTGCTGTAGCAAGTAGTGCTGTTATTGCCGATGTTATTGATGATGATGTATCGTTGGTGTTGTTTTTAATTTTGTTGTTTATATACCTGTAGCAATAACATACATTTTTGATGGCGTTTCTATAGCAGTAGTCTTACTGTGACTGCTTGTCCTTGTTGTTCTTTGCACTATTACTTTTGTTGTTAGATCATTGGATTTTATAGCCATTTGTGTCAAACAGTACAATATATTTTGTTTATAAAAATAACCCCCAGTTTACCACTGACAGTAATATTGTTCTGGTTAATCATGTCACTGTCATATTCCAGTCATGTTTACAAGTGTTACTATCCTGAAACATGAAAAGCTGTGAATCTCTTCCCTAATAGAGGCACTTATCCTTAAATCATACAGAAAATGACAGCATAGACAAACTTGGCAAAGATGGGCAGACAGATTTTCAGATTCAGAACGGGACATTGTAGACTCAATGCCCACCTCCACAAAATGAGTCTCAGAGACACTGCCACGTGCGATGTGGAGCACCGAAGCAAACGCCAGAACATACAAACAAGGAATGCCCGACCTATGGAGACCAAAGAGAAGCAGCCTGGCATGGGGAAGTGATCATGCTCGAAAAACTGTGGGGGACCGGCGAAGACCTGAAATGCATTCTCCTTCGTGAACCTCACCAGACTAGAAGCATAGCATCAGTTGATCGTGAGCCTCACCGGACTAGAACCATAGCATCAGTTGATCGTGAACCTCACCGGACTAGAAGCATGCCATCAGTTGATCGTGAACCTCACCGGACTAGAAGCATGCCATCAGTTGATCGTGAACCTCACCGGACTAGAAGTATGGCATCAGTTGATCGTGAACCTCACCGGACTAGAAGCATAGCATCAGTTGATCGTGAACCTGACCGGACTAGAAGCATGGCATCAGTTGATCGTGAACCTCACCGGACTAGAAGCATAGCATCAGTTGATCGTGAACCTCACCGGACTAGAAGCATGGCATCAGTTGATCGTGAACCTCACCGGACTAGAACCCTAGCATCAGTTATTCGTGAACCTCACCGGACTAGAAGCATGGCATCAGTTGATCGTGAACCTCACCGGACTAGAACCATAGCATCAGTTGATCGTGAACCTCATCGGACTAGAAGCATGGCATCAGTTGATCGTGAACCTCATCGGACTAGAAGCATGGCATCAGTTGATCGTGAACCTCACCGGACTAGAACCCTAGCATCAGTTGTTCGTGAACCTCACCGGACTAGAAGCATGGCATCAGTTGATCGTGAACCTCACCGGACTAGAACCATAGCATCAGTTGATCGTGAACCTCACCGGACTAGAAGCCCAGCATCAGTTGATCGTGAGCCTCACCGGACTAGAACCATAGCATCAGTTGATCGTGAACCTCACCGGACTAGAAGCATGCCATCAGTTGATCGTGAACCTCACCGGACTAGAAGCATGCCATCAGTTGATCGTGAACCTCACCGGACTAGAAGTATGGCATCAGTTGATCGTGAACCTCACCGGACTAGAAGCATAGCATCAGTTGATCGTGAACCTGACCGGACTAGAAGCATGGCATCAGTTGATCGTGAACCTCACCGGACTAGAAGCATAGCATCAGTTGATCGTGAACCTCACCGGACTAGAAGCATGGCATCAGTTGATCGTGAACCTCACCGGACTAGAACCCTAGCATCAGTTGTTCGTGAACCTCACCGGACTAGAAGCATGGCATCAGTTGATCGTGAACCTCACCGGACTAGAACCATAGCATCAGTTGATCGTGAACCTGACCGGACTAGAAGCATGGCATCAGTTGATCGTGAACCTCACCGGACTAGAAGCCTGCCATCAGTTGATCGTGAACCTCACCGGACTAGAAGCATGGCATCAGTTGATCGATGAAGATTAAATGATATATTTTACTTGTAACTATCGACGCTTTTGTTGTTTTGTCCACATAAATAAGCATCAATGCTTTATCTGCTTTTTCTTTTTGTCAAATATGTTCTATTGTCTGCTAGACCGAATATCTAAATCTTTTACAGTTTTAGGACCCGCCAGTTGTTTATCAAACGTCTTATATATTCCAATTGTCATGTTTGTTTTTTTTCCACATCCCCCAGTCCATAACCATAGTGAAGGTTATTTGGGATAATCATTCCTTTAAAAGTCTATGTGGAAGTGTTAAAGATTATGATATATTATATGTGTGACATTTCAACAGGTGTCTCTTTATTATAACGTTGTAAAATTATTGTTTTATACATATCTGATATTCCATTCATGGGCTATCAAAGAGATGCCCAGTGGCTACATAGTCAATGCACTGGCCCACCAGTTTAACCATAATGCAATATATAATTATGACACGCGAAGATTTATTGAAAACTTATGTTATTTGAAATTATGTTTGTTGCATTCAGGCGTAAGCCGCGAAGCGATACACCAGTTAACTTAGATGCTCTAGCTGTCAATGGTAGATTCTTTGTATACTAAGGAGAAGTTCTCACTCACTAAGTCATTCACTCACTGACTCACTGACTCACTCACTAAGTCATTCGCTCACTCACTCACTCCCTAAGAGACTCACTCCCTAAGAGTCTCACTCCCTAACAGACTCACTCACTGACTCACAAAGTGATTCACTCACTCGCTCAATCACTGACTCACTCACTGACTCACTGATTCCCTAATTCAATCAATCATTAATTCACTACACTAGAGCATATACCTATGTGTCTTTCTCACGTTGTACATTTAATGACAAGAGCTAACAACAGACATGGGTCTGTATGAAGGAACACTTCGACGACCAAAATAACTGGACATTTTGATTGGAAAAGCAGAAACGGGACAAGAGACTGTAGAGGTCGAAGAACACATGGCAAGGAAAACGGAAGGTGAGGCCAGGTGTACCATCGGCGGAATTTGAAAAGACGTACCACATATTGAATTAACGGAGAGCCGTAGGGGAGCCTAGTGACTGAAGTGAAGTCGCTTTATTAGGCCGCTCTTGATTGACTTTAGTAGAAGATTTAGTTTGTCACATTTGACAGTTGGATTGCGATTACCCTCTCAGCCAAGCGCATTCTCTCTATTTTATTCAAGTGAATTTTTTCTAACCTTTTCTTACCCTCAAGTCAACTGGTGTATTAAAGCTGTTCTTCTCTTAGCCCGCATGTTTCAAGCGACCCTGGTCTCACAGGAGGTAAGACCAAAGGGCCTACGCTCTGAATTACCTCCCGTCGTCTTGACTTATGTCTTGCCACTGGCCCAAGGTAGCTCGGGACCAGAGGGTGAGGTTAATGATCAGCGCAGTTTCTTGCTCACTGTAATCCAAATACAGAGCAAGTTACATCCTCAAGGCAAAAACTGCTTGCGATGGACAATTCATTTTAAGATCAGCTAGAACATAGATAGGTAGGCTTATAAGATTGATCTACCCAATACCGTTTCAGTTGAAAACGAAAATGTGTTTACATCTTATTTTATTAATAAAAAGTGGCACACAACTGTATAATTTTTTTCCGTAATCCACCGCATTTGTAGCAGATCCTCTATTTCTTTGCCCTGGCCGTGATCTAACTTAGAACATTCTCACACTCATGCACATCATCATGACCATACAAAGTAAATGACATATCACATATCAGGTGGCATATTTATTAATCATACTCATATCATAGAATGAGTAGAGAAATTACAAACACAATATAATACATATCTTAACTAAACATTCTACTAAAACGGGAATTGTAAGCATTAGCTATTGATGGAATTCCCAACTATCTAAAAAAAACAGTTCTATTGCCTTGCAATGACATCACACACACATCGCCTTAACTGCGTCTTCAACACACCTTATCAAATACTCTTCCTCACTGAAATCCCCTCAGGCGGGCGATCTCGACATAGCTCGCTCACAATGTGTCCTTGCTTACAAACACACTTTCAGATTATCCATTAATGCAAAACTCACACACCTATTTGAGCGATCCTGTTCTATCACTAAACATTCGTCCATCAGTCTACCAATCGCTCCTCTATCTAAGTCGGTGAGTTAAACATACTATCTACATTCAGTCTCTCTCTCTCTCTCCAGCCTCACTCTCTCTCATACTCCATCTCTCCTCCAGCCTCTCGAGCTAAACTTTGTCTCGAGTTATATATCCTAAAAGCAAGGCCAGAGCTTAACCAATCGATCTCAGGTATGGTCATCTTCAATCCCAATTGGAACGAAACACTTTGCCCACCTGTCATTCATTCTCTCGCAGCAAGCCCCGCTGCCAATTTCGTCTGTCAATCAATCTCCCCCTACCAAAATCGGAAGGCCAGTGGTCAGTTTCTACCTGTCCACATTCCTTAACTCAACTCTGTTTTCCTTTGCTGAGACGGTGAGTGACCTTGACGTGCATTCAGGTAGCTTTAAGCTTTAACATGTTCAGGCATCCTAAACTCCCCTTGCGCCGGCGGGAACTGTTACACATTGAGTTCAAGTCCCTCGGCACAAACATAATTCATACACATTGTGGGACTGGCGCACATCGTGGCTGATACGATATTCGGAACCTTGACTGATGTCCAGTAGTGAGGCTTTCTCATTCAGACACTTGACGATGTATCAGCACCATGCATTTAGCTGTCACTGAACTCACCGTTCAGGAACTTCCTACTCAACTCGTACACTTGCTGACAACATGATCACCGCATTGATCCTTCATTCGCCGATAAATTTTTATAAGTTTTAAAACTATGCTGCTAAGAAAAAACACTAGTAGGGCTGCCATCGTTTTGGATTGCGTCACGTGGCTCATCTGCAGCGTGATACAACCTACAGGAACTCTTGAAGTCCTTAACAACGATACTGCTATCTGAAGTGGCAATGGTACGACGTTACGAATTCCTATTGCAATATTTAGGTTTTCGTAGTGTGCCTCCACGAAACTGTATGGAACTACATGCTCCCATCTTGTCCCTACTCTTGTTATCATCACTTTGGCAGCATTTGACAATAGATGAAAGACTGCGTTGTTTCTCTAATGGGAGGCTGGGAGGCTGCGTTGTTTCTCTAATGGGAGGCTGGGAGCTGCATTGTCTCTCTGATGGCAGGCTGGGAGGCTGCATTGTCTCTCTGATGGGAAGCTGGGAGACTGCGTTGTTTCTCTAATGGGAGGCTGGACGGCTGCATTGTCTCTCTGATGGGAGGCTGAACGGCTGCATTGTCTCTCTGATGGGAGGCTGGGAGGCTGCGTTGTCTCTCTGATGGGAGGCTGGGAGCCTGCGTTGTCTCTCTGATGGGAGGCTGGGAGGCTGCGTTGTCTCTCTGATGGGAAGCTGGGAGGCTGCGTTGTCTCTCTGGTGGTAGGCTGGGAGGCTGCGTTGTCTCTCTGATGAGAGGCTGCGTTGTCTAGGGATAAAGCGTCCGTTTCACAAATCCAGCGCACCCGGTCACGCTAGTGTCCAGTTTGGTAGACATGGTTTTTGTTTTCTCCTCTCCGTACGGAAAGTAGTTGCAACCTACCGTTGCCAAGAAACTTCTAACAGCCAATTAGGCTGGTGAATGCAGGAAGCGACGTTCTGCCAAGGCCGTGCTATTTGCTTTTTTTCTCTTTTTTTTTTGTAGTTTCTTTTGTCATATGGCATAATAGCTAAACTTGCTTTGGGGCATTTAGAAATTATATTTTGTTTTCTATTCCATTTCCAGCTATGACATTATTTGGGATCCAAACAAATCAAAACGGAGAATATTTTGAGTAGACAAAACCTAACAACGCGACGTGACCGGATGCAGAAATCAAATGTGAGACACAAAAGAAGAAGCTGAAAGTTCATACAAATGGAGAAGAGCCAATTGGAGAGAGTAGCATTAGAGAGAAAGGGAGAGAAAACACAAATTTAACCCGACAGGCTAAATCAAGACTTGACCGCATACCACATTAATATGTTTTGATTTTCAATGTCACATATGAACAAAGTTTTAATCGTATAATAAACCTATCTATCTATCTATCTATCTATCTATCTATCTATCTATCTATCTATCTATCTATCTATCTATCTATCTATCTATCTATCTATCTATTTATCTATCTATCTATCTATCTATCTTTCTATCTATCAATCTGTCTGTCTGTCTGTCTGTCTGTCTGTCTGTCTGTCTGTCTGCCTGCCTGCCTGCCTGAATCCCCGTCCGCCCGCCCGCGCGTCGGTCCGTCCATCCATCCATCTATCTATCTATCTTTCTATCTATCTATCTATCTATCTATCTATCTATCTATCTATCTATCTATCTATCTATCTATCTATCTATCTATCTATCTATCTATCTATCTATCTATCTATCTATCTATCTATCTATCTATCTGTCTGTCTATATTGGTTTCTACTTCACCACCCGCCTTTCCATCAATCTATTCTCTCACCTACCCATCTATTCCTCCACCCATGAATCTATTCCCCCACAAACCCATCCATATATTGCACATCACAATATCCACCTATTCCCCTACCATCCAATATATCTATTCCCCACCATCTCTTCTCTCACCAACTTGTGCACAGTTCCCCACCCACTCATTCATCTATTCCCCCACTCACCCATCCATCTATTACCTCAAATCCCATTCATCTAATCTCCACTCATCCAGATAGTATCCATGTATTTATCTATTTAGCCCGCACCTCACTTCTACGCAGCTTTCCCTGGAAATAGCATGTCTGTGGCAGCCTGGGTAACATGATTGACACGCATATGAAGCTAAGAATAGCACAACCGCTGGAGGACCTAGGTACACCTTAAATCGCACCCTTTGGATATGAGGAAAGCTACTGTAACACGTCACTTATCGTCTCTTTATCGGTGCACAAAGAGAGTAAAGTTACTCATTGCAGGCATTCAGCACCAACCACTGCCTCTGTTTTCGTCTCGGTTACAACCCGGTAGAAAGTGAGACGACACTGCGCTACAACCCGGTAGAAAGTGAGACGACACTGGGTTACAGCGCGGTAGAAAGTGAGACGACACTGGGCTACAATCCGGTAGAAAGTGAGACGACAAAAGAAGTAGATAACCCAATGACCAGTCCATTTCTACGTCTAGCATCTAATTTATGTACACGAGACAAATACACACTAGGACATGTATTTGCACACAGATATAATTGGTGTATGTGTACATTGATTAACTTTCTATCTTTAATCGCCAGATGTTGGTGTGCTGTAAGCTCGGTATATTGCAAACAAACTAGCCTTGCCATACATTGGAAGTACTGGAACGTCTACGGCACTCAATGCCTTTTTCTCCACTATTACACAATTTTAACAAACGTTACAAAATAATAATTTAAGTGTAAACCTCAGTGTCCAACCAACCCACAACCATAGACACGTCAATATGTTTATCAGTATTCTTTCTAAACCAAAAAAGCAGTGAAGATACGCGCTTAGCGTGATCAACCTCTGAACTACTTTCACAACGATTTCATCACCATATTCTGTGGGTGTGTTCCGCTCAGCGAATCAGAACAGCCGACACTATCAACATTACTTACTTGACACACCTTCGTGTTTTGGGTTTATTTTGGCACAAGCCTGGCAGGACGGATAGTGTTGGTGAGGGAGAAAATGATGGATGGATGGTCCAAAGCGATGAAAGTTGAGGAGCAACCATCGAGCACGGCGACAGATGTAGCTTACACATTCTTTGATGGACAGGTGGAGATACGCGAGAAGGTTGGAGAGGAGGGGAGATCTAGCAAAAAGTCACATTCCAAGCGAGCTTAGGTACGTTAAGTTTGCCAGTCTTACCTCGAAGGGCTTGCTGGTTTCTGTCTTTCACGCTAGCTTTACCACTCTCCCCCTCTCTCTCGTCCTCGCTCTTCTTACACACAGCCACCACACACAGCCACACACATGCGCACGAACATATACACACACACACATACACACACACACACACACACACGCACACACACACACGCACATATACGGGAAGTTTAAAATTGTGTAAAGGGAGCGAGGGAGGGAAGGGGAATTAAAAATGGATAAAGAAATACATTAAAAGCAGAGGGCAGCTACAATGAATCTACCGTGCTTATTTGTTCATAAAACAAGTTGACTATTGTTGTATTTCTCTTGTCTGTTTGTAAAAGTATATGCCTTATAGATATATAAATAGACAGACTAACAGACAAACACACAAACATACATACAGACAGACAGATAAAGAGACAGATAAACAGACAGACAGACATATAAATAGATAAATAGATAGATAGATAGATAGATAGATAGATAGATAGATAGATAGATAGATAGATAGATAGATAGATAGATAGATAGATAGATAGATAGATAGATAGATAGATAGAGAAGACATCGAATGTCAAGTAAAAGGGTGGAAGGAAATATAACTGAGTATTTATTTCTCCTTTTCCTTACGTGAATTGCCATCTCTTGCGGGTCTCACGTGTGGGCTGGTTATAAATATCCATTATTCGGTTTGAACTTTAATACTTCCAAAGCAACACGGGACGTTTACTTAAGTATAATTGCAAGAATCTAACGCATAGACTAACTTACAATTTACCTATTCGCTAGGAGCTTAATTCTGCTTAGCATGTTTGTGTGAAGGCTACATATCGGATCATGCGAAGTTCACATAGTTTCGTAATGCCTACATGTCGGCCTACTTGCACCAAACATATTCAAGAGACGCCTACTTGTTGGTCACTTGCCCTCAACCTGTTTGTGTTAAGGCTGCGTGTAGACATGTTTGCAATTTGTAGACTAACTCACAATAGAAAGCCTACCAAGTCTGCCTGCAGCCAACCTGCAGGACAGGAAGAATATCAAGACTACTTGACACCAATCTGCAGGACACAGAGTCTACCAAACCTATCTGCAGGACAGGAAGTCTACCAAGCCTACTTGCAGCCAACCTGCAGGACTTAAAGTCTACCAAGCCTACTTGCAGCCAAACTCTAAGTCAGGAAGTCTACCAAGCCTACTTGCAGCCAACCTGCAGGACAGGAAGCCTACCAAGCCTACTTGCAGCCAACCTGCAGGACAGGAAGCCTACCAAGCCTACTTGCAGCCAACCTCTAACACAGGAAGCCTACCAAGCCTACTTGCAGCCAACCTGCAGGACAGGAAGCCTACCAAGCCTACTTGCAGCGAACCTCTAACACAGGAAGCCTACCAAGCCTATTTGCAGCCAACCTCTAACACAGGAAGCCTACCAAGCCTACTTGCAGCCAACCTGCAGGACAGGAAGCCTACCAAGCCTACTTGCAGCCAACATGCAGGACAGGAAGCCTACCAAGCCTACTTGCAGCCAACCTCTAACACAGGAAGCCTACCAAGCCTACTTGCAGCCAACCTCTAACACAGGAAGCCTACCAAGCCTACTTGCAGCCAACCTCTAACACAGGAAGCCTACCAAGCCTACTTGCAGCCAACCTGCAGGACAGGAATTCTACCAAATTTATTTGAGACTAACCTCCACCGTCTTCTCTACATCGTATTGGATCTGTTTTGTTCCACTCCGGAAGTGGACACATCGATGATTGTATACTCTATGCTTCCGCCCCACAACAAACAAGTGGAAAGGGCTATGTACACAACAACAAGAACCAATTTATAAACTGATTAAAGAAACAATTTTTCTTTTTCGTTTGTTATCAAACTTCCGCTACCAAGCCTTGAAAAATGCTTTGAACATAGCAGGATGTATTCCGGAGAACGGAATGCTTTGTGTCATAGTTTACAGCTTGACTGCTATATTTCCACCTTTCGATCCGACACAACCGATATCAGCATAGCATTTGTGGGTCCCGGATTAGCAGTCCCTCTTCGACCCCTTCTCCTAAGCCAGTCTGTCCCGTTGCAGCCTGTTATCCAGGCTCACAACTTTGAGACGGAGAAGGATTTTGGCAGATCTGAGTCGCTGGTCCTGACGCTTGCAATCAACTTTAGGCAGCTGGCCCCACAGCTCATGCACTGCTCAGCATCAAGAGCCCAAACAACAATTCAAGGTAAAATAAGGAGTAAAACTAAAGCAGACACGAAAATCTAAGCTATTTAATCGTATAGCCAGGAAGAAATACGACTAGAGCGCACTAAACCAAGATCAATATAAACACGTTTGGGATATTCCCATTCACCATGCGCTTGTTTTCATATTTATGGCGAAGTTAGACAAGGACGTGAATATAACAGCACAAGTTCAAGGGAAGACGGACAGGAAGTATTTGTTTCTGTTAAAGCTTTGATTTAATTGACACGGTCTTTGTCATGAAGCCTGTTTCTCAACTTCCCTATAACCAAGAGAGCTGTAATTGTGTGCACAGCCTGGTCCGAAGTTTATGGTGGGCTTCCCGGTAAAGTCCCGAAAACAAACATGTCTTAATATAAATCAAAGCTTTAACCGAAAAACGCAGTAAGAAAATATGTAGTCGTTTAAACCTATACATAAGACTAAATATTTGCTTGGCAATCTTCTCTCCTGGCGTAGTTATTGATGGCTGACTCAGTTAAGAAGATTTTCGTTCTTGTAAACGTTGTTTCCCAACATTTCTTAGATCTTTGTTTTCAGGTATCGTTAGTCGATGTTTAGTCTGCACTACGTACTCGACTCGGACTAGTACAGTACAACTGACTCGATGTTATAATATGTTCTGGTACAAGAAATCCAATACAAAAAAAATGCAAAAAACCAATGAAACAAAATTCTTTTTCACTTTACATATTATTTCGTTCTAGAATGTCCAGCAGTTTTGTTGACTACAACAGATGCAAACGGCCTTACCAGGTACTGTCACTGATCCTCGCCATCGCTTGTGTCGCACTGACACTTGCCCTTGCCGCAACTTTGATTCTTCTGTGGTCAGGACTGAAGAGCACATCACGTGGGCCTGAGTGTAGAGAACTAGAGAAGGTAGATAGTGGCGAGTTATATAATGGTCATCTCAACGCCTTCACGGGACTTACACAGTTTGAGATAGAAAATGTGGTACATTTTCTGCATTCTCAGAAGTCTCTGGAGTTAACAACCCCTGATATCGCTAACGTTAACAGCAACTATATCCACCTTGTTGAAATGTTAGTTCCTCGTAAGATGGATGTTTTGCGTTACCTGGAAGGAATCGGCTCAAACCCACATCGTATGGCGAGGGCTTTTATATTTAGAGGAAATTCCTCAGATCCTTGTATAGAAGAATACGTAGTAGGACCCCTACCTTACCCGAACAATATGTCACTGGCAGTTTCAAAGTCGAGGAAAACTAGAATTCCATACAATATGAGACCTTTTTCTAGGTATGAGTTCATGGCCGTTTCCAAGCATGTTCTTCCTGGTGTCTTGAAGAAAGTGGGAACAATTTTAAAAGAAAGCTACAACGCTACCTTGTTTAATTGTGACAAACAATGTTTGAGATTCTCTGTAACCCCAGTGTCCAGCGGATTCCTAGAAAGCGGCCGTCGCAAGTCTTGGTTTTGGTTTGCCTACGACATGGAATTTTACACACTTCATCCATTAGACTTTCAGTTTCTGGTGGACATGTCGGCAGTTAACCCATCTAAATGGCAGGTACAGCGAGTCTTTTATGCAAACACGCTGTTTAACAGTCTGGAAGATCTAGTGGACAGATATAGCAGAGGAGACATCAATAAAACCAGAATCACATTTCCAGATCTACCCAAGGAAGCCCAGTACAGCGCAGCTTACATGCGAGGAGAACCTGTTCCGAGCAATTTAAAACCACCTCCTCAACAAGTCCAACCCGCTGGTCCTAGGTATCACATTCATGGGAACCGAGTGGAATACATGGACTGGAGATTCAACATTCACATCTCTCCAACGGTCGGTGCGCAGCTGTTCGATATCAGATACAAAGGAGAGCGAATCGTTTATGAATTGAGCATGCAAGAAATTGGCGTCCTATATTCAGGGCATTCTCCAGCAGCCAGTATGCTAAATTTCGCCGACAGTGCTGCCCTCTTCGGAACACGTATGCGTGGAATGATGCCGGGAATTGACTGTCCAGAATATGGCTCCATGCTTGACGCTTTAGTGTACACATCAAATGATCATGGCCTTAGGCGTCTGCAGAACTCGCTGTGTATATTTGAGCACTCCCCAGACACGCCCCTCCGTCGGCATCGGGCGTACAGCATGTCAGGGGCGTTTTATAGTGGACTTACCGATCACGTACTTGTGGTCAGAATGTGCATATGTGTTATCAATTATGACTACGTGTTTGACTTTGTATTTCACAATAACGGGGCTATTGAGGTGAAGGTAAGCTCCACTGGATATCTGTCTTCAAATTTTTACTATCCAGAAGAAGAAAGATATGGCACGCGAATCAGCGAAACAGTTGTAGCTGGACTCCATCATCATTTATTCCACTTCAAGGCCGACATTGACATCAAGGGTACAAGCAACCGATTCCAAACCTGGAATATTGGAGAAGAGACCAAAAGAGACACCTGGGCAGAAAATCCATCACAGTCTCATACTCAGAATTTTATGTTTAAAGAGGACAAGCAGACGGAGATGGAAGCGGTGTACAAGTTTGATTTCAATCACCCCAAATATCTGTTGTTTTACCACAACCAGTCCTCATCCCTTGGCCACACTCCTGCATACCGGCTCATTCACAAAGGGTTAACTAAAACACTTCTTCCTGAAGGAGATGGGTTCGAGCCGTCCATGAGTTGGGGGCAGCATCAGATGCACGTGACTCGGTATAAAGATGATGAGATGTCTAGCAGTTCGATGTTTGCCATGTGGGACGCGAAAGATCCCGTTGTCAACTTTAGGACGTTCTGGCAAGATGGCGAGGACATCGTAGACCAGGTAAGTTAGTCTTAAGTGTTTACAAAGATAATCTTGGCCTCCTCATACATTCTCAACGACATCCTGGTATTTGTAACTCATGGTCTAATCTAACATATTCGTCCGATTTCTTTCCTTTTTTCTTCTACTTCAGCATCAAATGTGTTTCATTTTCTTCGCCTTGGCTACAATTTCAGGTCTTCATTTGACATGATAAATCATGCATGTTGCATTGGTATTTCTTCTTCATCTTCTTCTTCGTACGCTGTCAAACGTCAACCTGCATTTGCTCGAAGAAAGCAGCGATCATCCTGAGGCTGTCGATACTGCCATACAGCTTGTCTAGTGTTGCCACTGGTGATGGCCACATGTGCTTTCTCTGGTCCTCGTATATCGGGCAGTTTTGCAGCAGATGTTCAGCGGTCATTTTCCCTGTACCACAAGTACATTCGTCAGTGCCACCTATCTTCAGTTTATTGAATAAGTGGTACCTCAGTCTGTTGTGGCCTGTGAGGGGTCTGAAGACCACGACCTGCTTTCTTCTGTTCAACTGGTAATAGGCATCATTTTTGTGTGTAGCCAGTATGTTCTGTTTCCCATTTGGCCATGTATCTGGCCCTAATAAGCCTTTTAGACTCTTCGTAGGGCACACTAGAATCTGGTTGTGGTAGTCTTGCATTTTCTTTTGCTAGTCTGTCTGCCTCCTCGTTACCTTGGATGTTACAATGGGATGGAACCCACTGTACCACTACTCTTTTTGGTGCAGACTGCTGGCATAGTTGACAGAGTACTGCTCTTAAATCATTAAGTTCAGTATTTTTCTGGCTTTTTAGTGCTGTACCTAAGGTTAGGGCATCTGTAAACAGGACTATCTGGCTTTCATTGCTTCCACCTGTGAGCATTGCTTCTACTGCAGCCCTCAGTGCCTCTGCCCCGCTCTGAAATAGCTTGAGAATTTTCCATTTGCCACTGACAGTGTTATTTTTCTACCATTTTTCTACCTCCGTTCTGTGTTCTGTTTGTTACAGAAACGTCGGTGTATGCATGGGTACTGTCCATTTTTGGGTAGTTTTCCGTTATGTACCTCAGGGTTATGTCTCTTCTTTTTTTTCAGTCTGGCTGTTCTTGTTTCCAATACCTGGTATATTTTCTACCACCTCCGGAATAATATGCTGCTTCCAGGTAGGTTTGCGTACAGTAAGGATGGGCGTTCGTATTGTTACGGTGTTCATAGGGTCTACGCTAATTTTTGATTTGGCTATTTCTGCAAAGTTTCTCCTCTTTAGTTTCCCATTTCCAAATCTATTTAGTCTCTGAAGCATTGGATGGACTGTCAGTCTTCTGAGTTTCTCTGCTTGCTGCTGGACTCTGCAGTCTCTTCTGTCAGTCATGGATTGCAGGTTTGTAATCTTTTCAAGTTCTACAATTGGCGTTGACGTCATGCCTCCTGTTATAACTCTCATGGCTTGGTTTTGAAGTTTGCTAATTTTATTAAAGTTCGCCTTTGCTGCTGTTGTCCATGCCGCAATGCCATACTCGAGAACTGGTCTCACTCTTCCAGTGTACAGTTTCTTTAGTATACTTTCGTCTGCTCCCCAGCTTGTGCCAGCAAGTTTTCTCATGATTGCCATTCTTTCTCTCGCTCTCACTCGGTTTCTCTCGATCTGACTTTTCCATGTCATGCGCCGATCAAATGTAACTCCCAGGTAGTTTTGGTTGTCGTTTGGCCGCAGATATTTGCCGTTAAGACTTATTTTGGTGTTTTGGGTGTGTTTTAAAGCGAGAATATCGTACATGTTGTTTTTTCCTCATTTATTTTGACCAGCAATGAGGTCGCCCACTCCTCCAACGATGTTTGGGCCTGCTGCATCCGATTGTTTGCTATGGTGAGATTTTTCTTCAGAGGTCCACATATCCAGATCGTCTGCAAACATGGAGCTGGAGACTCTTCTTGGTATATTCTCTGTGATGTTGTTTATATACACAGCTCAGTAGACTGATAGGCCTGTTTCCATTTGGATCTGTTCTATCTTTTTCTTTCTTTGGTGCTGGTATTAGTACAGCGTCTTTCCATGCCTGCGGTACAATTCCCATTTTCCAGCTTTGGTTCAGGATTAATTGTAACTTACTTTTTGCTGTATGGCCCAACCCCATCAGGATTTCATTTGTTACCCCATCTTTTCCTGGCGACTTCTTTTTCTTTAAAGTTCTCATGGCCTCATCCATTTCATTCATTGTTAGTTTTGCCAGCATGTGCTCCTCTGGTGCTATCTTGACGTTGTCTTGGCTCTTTTGTTCTTCACTAATGTCTGTATGCTTGTCTGTAGGGACATCAATGGGGTTTGCTCTGGCATAATGTTCTATAAAGGCGTTTGCTGCGTTTTTCCGGTAAGCGTGTTGTCGCCCTGCTTGATGGTAATTTGTTTATTTGATGGTGTTTCGTCATTCATGGCTCTGACTAAATTCCATAGTTTGTTCCCTTCTTTTTCTAAATTGAGGCCTTCTGTTTTGTTTTTCCAGCTGTCTCTTGTTATTTGGTTAAGTGTTATTTTGCATCTCGCAGTGATGGCCTTGAGGGCGATATTGGCTTCCATAGATTGCTCTATCTCTGCCATGTTCCTAGCCTTTGAGATTTCATCCTCCGCTTTCTGCAGTTCACGATTCCAATATGGCTTGTAGTTTTCCTTGCCTCTCTTTGGATGGTTTCGGTGGCTGCTTGCAGTATTGCTTTGCTTAGGATTTCTACCATAGATTTCACATTGTTATTTCGTGTGTTGATGGTTTCACACAGTTCATCTGTCAGCATTACAAATCTGTCCCAGGCGGCTCGTCTATAGTTCCAACGTGGCAGCGGTTTTATCTCCTGGGGGCCAACTTGCATATCAATTTCTAGCCTAATTAGCCTGTGGTCGCTACCTGCCAATTGGTCGAGTACCTGACGATCTATTTTGTGGTGAATATCCCCCGTGGAGAAGGCCAAGTTTGGGGTGGAAGTGGTATGCCATGTTCTAGAATATAAGCTAGGGCTGTCGTCCGACCTATTGATAAGATAGAGATTTGTGTCTATCTCCCAGTCTTCCACTTTATCACCTCTGCTGTCTGTATCTAAATATCCCTATCTCTCCGAAAGAGTGACTGTTGAAGTCTCCAACCACTAGGCAGCTGGAGTCCTTGATTTCCATACTCGAGAGCGACAGGTCTTTGTTGGGTGGGCCATACAGGTTGAATATACTCCTACAATTCCTGCTTGTCCCGTGTGATTTACAGATACTGCGCTACTTGGTATGCAGTTTCGTGTCAGTATCGGAACCCCTCCTTTGCGATCTTCTCTATCAAGACGGAATGTCTGATATCCTCTGATTGAGAATCTGTGGTTTTTGTTGAGGTGCGTTTCTTGGATACATGCCACGTCTATCCTACCTTCGTACAGGCGATTTGTTAGGGAAAGCTCTTTGTTAAGGACTCCCTCCGCGTTCCACTGTAGTATTTCAAGTGTCTTTAGTTTTTGGTCAAAAGCTCTTGCCCCATATCCGTGTGCCTTGACTCCACTGCACATGGGTGGGTGACCATCAGTAGCATCAGGTGGGCCCCTTCGAGGCGTGGGGCCCGGCACTCTCGCTGCCTGGCGGGACTCCACAGGATGAGCACCATACTTTTTTCTGTTAAGATGTAACGTCATCATACAGCGATATACGTTGCACTGTTTCGTTAAGCCTGTGGCCCAGTGCATCCGATTTCAACAGGCGTTTCTGTAGGGATGCTCTCCTTAGCCTTTGGCTGTCCCCAGCCGATCTGCAAGGCAGCAGTTGTTTGAGGTCAGTTGTCTCTCTCTCTTCCCCACTCGTGTCAAAAGGGTGATGATGATGGTGATATGACGGACTTATGTAATAGTTTTTCTAGTGTCCCAGAAAAGAGGCAGTCCAGTGTGTCTGTGTCCCAGGATCGTCACGTCCTGCCAGTAACGTAGCAAATACATGTGAGTGGGGGTATCTCCTTGCTCCCCTTTAGTATTCTCGGCTCCTTTGCAGTGATGGTACGCCTAGCATTCCACGCCACCTGGGAGATTGTCACAATGGGCACATGTGCAATGTCCGCTGGCCTGCATCTTCTCTGCGTCCATTGGGATGACTGATGGGAGACAAAAGTATAGACGAGGTAAGAGTGCATTTTGCCAGGAGACAAGCCTGGTCATGGCACGGAGATGTTTTTCCCCTGGTGTGCGAACATATCACAGTTCGCAGTGAGGTGGCCGCTCTACTGCTTGCGACACCCCGACCGAGAACTAAGTCGTCTACAAATGATTTTATACCTCCACGCTGCGTGGAGTGAATATCGGACAGGTCCTCGCCCGCTTTGATCGGCGGAACGGCAGAGACCTCTTTCTGTGGCTCTACGAGGTCAGGCTGTGACGTGAGCCCCAGGTCCCAATCTTATCGTTGCCTCCCGTTGCTGTGGTGCTAAGATTATCGTTGCATATCCGGGCGGAATTCTGACTTAGAGGCGTTCAGCCATAATCCCTCAGATGGTAGCCTCTCAACATTGGCTCTCAACCAAGTGCGTGAGCCAAGTGTCTGAGGCCTGCGATTCCTCTCGGATTGAGCAGGATTACCGTAGCAGCGACCTGTCATTAGTAGGGTAAAAACTGACCTGTCTTCCGAGGGTCTTCTTCTTCTTCTTCCTCGTTCGTTCTCAATCTCCCACTACCAAACCATGAAAAGGCTTAAGTAGCGAAATATAGTCCAGAGAACGGAATGCGTGTTGTCGTAGTTTACAGCTTGGCTGCGATTTTTGGACCTTTCGGTCCAACACATCCGACTTCAGCAAGCAGTTTTTGAGTACCGGGTTAGCATTCCCTCTTCGATCCCTTCTCCTTAGCCAGTCTGTCCTGCTGCAGCCTGTTATCCAGGATCACCGTGTGGAGGTGTAGAAGGGTCTTGGCAGCTATGGTTCGCTGGCCTTGACGCTAGCAGTCAGCTATAGGTCGCTGACCACTGCAGCTCATGCGCTGTTCGGCATCTTGATCCCTTCCGAGGGTCTAATTAGATCCAACGAAAGTGCTATCGGCCTGTTAATCATTACAGTGTTGGCGTGTTGATTCAAATTAAGCCGCAGGCTCCATTCTTGGTGGTGCCCTTCCGTCAATTCCTTTAAGTTTATGACTCGTGCTTACTGGGAATTCCTCGTTCATGGGGAAGAATTACAAGCCCCAATCCCTAGCACGAAGAAGATTCAACGGGTTTCCCAACCCTTTCGGGCCAGGGAGGTATCCACGCTGATTCCTTCAGTGTAGCGCGCGTGTTGCCCCGGACATCTAAGGGCATCACAAACCTGTTATTGCTCAATCTCGTGTGGCTAAACGCCACTCGTCCCTCTAAGAAGTTGCGCCGGCGCATCGAGGGAACGGCGAACTATTTAATAGGCTAGAGTCTCGTTCATTATCGGAATTAACCAGACAAATCGCTCTACCAAGTAAGAACGGCCATGCACCACAACCCACCGAATCAAGAAAGAGCTATCAATCTGTCAATCCTTACAGTGTCCGGACCGGGTGAATTTTCCCGTGTTGAGTCAAATTAAGCCGCAGGCTCCACTACTCCTGGTGGTGCCCGTCCGTCAATTCCTCTAAGTTTCAGCTTTGCAACCATACTTCCCCCGAAACACAAACACTTTGGTTTTTTCGGAAGCTGCACCCAGAGTCATTGAAGCAACTCCTGAGGATCACTAGTCGGCATCGTTTATAGTCAGAAGTATGACGGTATCTGATCGTCTTTGCTCCTCTGAATTTCGTTCTTGATTAATGAAAACATTATTGACAAATGCTTTCACAGTAGCTCGTCTTGCTGATCTAAGAATTTCACCTCTAACGCCGCAATACGAATGCCCCCGTTTATTCCTTTTAATAATTACCTCCAGTTCCGAAAACCAACAAAATAGAACCGAGGTCCTATTCCATTATTCCTGGCACCATTATATCAGGCAGCCGACGCCTGCTTTGAACACTCTAATTTTTTTCAAAGTAAACGCGCCGGCCACCCGGGACGCTCAGCGAAGAGCACCCGTGGGAGAGAGCCGGCAGACGGTAGTGCAGGAGACAACTCAAAAGAGTCCCGTATTGTTATTTTTGTCACTACCTATCCGTACCGGGAGTGGGTAAATTTCGCGCCTGCTGCCATCCTTGAATGTGGTAGCCGTTTCTCATGCTCCCTCTCCGGAATCGAATCCTGATTCCTCGTTACCCGTTACAAACATGGTAGGCATGTCACGTACCATCGACATTTGATAGGGCAGACATTTGAAAGATGCGTCGCCGGCACATGAGGCCATGCGATCAGCACAAAGTTATCCAGAGTCACCAGTGGGGACGCCGCAACCCTGCGAGGGGAAACGACGATTGGTTTTGAACTAATAAAAGCGCTTTTTCCGCGAGGGTCGGAACTTGGTAAGCATGTATTAGCTCTAGAGTTGCCACAGTTATCCAAGTAGGATCGTTTCATCTAAGGAACCTCGACTGATTTAATGAGCCATTCGCGGTTTCACCGTGAGACAGTGTGAACTTAGACATGCATGGCTTAATCTTTGAGACAAGCATATGACTACTGGCAGGATCAACCAGTCGGAGACGAATCACCGTGTGTTTGTCACACACACAGACACACCGATCGGGGATGGATGTGTAAAAAGTCTCACGAGGACCGCCGCAGGGACCGACTGACGGACGGACGGTTGTTTCGTCCCTCACTCCGTCGACCTAGAGACCGCCTGGACGAGGCCCCGTACACACACCAACCGACCGACCGGGCTCGCTCGGGGAGGGATGGCAGCGCTCTGTGCAGAATGGATACCAAAGGCCCCGGCGATGATTTTCACTCGGACTGGAGACGATTTTTGCCTGCCGGCCTGCCCTTCTCCGACCAGTTGGTCGGGCGAGGACAGGGCCTTTAGGCACGATTCCTGCTTTCCAATTGCCGGTCCCAAGCTTATTGCAAGAAAAGGACCTCGAGCGAAACGAACTGTCGAGATTGGCTATACGCGCTAGCCTTCGACGAACCTCACAGACTGACAAAGTTTCTCGATACGGACTACAAGTAACGCACCGTTACCGGCTGTACGACGCAACCAAAATGGTCCCGCTACATTTCCGGGGAGAGGCGGGCAAGCTTGGTAGGCAAGCCGCGCTCTCACTTCGCCTGGCGGGACTGAGATCGCTGTACGAACACTGGATGCGAGCCAATCGAGCCACCGAGAGACTAGCCCCAGATCATTGGCATTTCATAGATACCGTTATAAATTATCTCATCACAAAAAGTGAGTGAAATTAGAGACACGTGTAAGTAAACAGCAAATACAGATGATGCCACAAGTAGCCGATAGACCCTCAGTGCAATTGATAGTCATTGTGTTAACATCTAAATGATATAAACAGCTCTAAAGGGAAGAGCTTAAACAAAATGTATGTAATCAGGTTTAAGGTAGAGAGAGATTTGTATAAGGAATGCACTATGGATAGGAGGTAGGAGATCCACTAAACATAATCTGCTATGGTGAGAAGCAGAAGGACAAACACGCTTAAAACGTATCTAAAGGCTTTCAACATAAACTTCGAAACATGGGAATATGCTACACAAGACTGTGCAACATGGAGCACATCACTTCACAGAAGTTCAGCATCATTCGAGGGTTCCAAAAAACCTGCAGCAGAACACCGGAGACAGACTAGAACAGTCCGTGAGCTATCACTGTCTTGTCAAGCAAACATCCAATGCCCACATGGACTGTGAGTATGTAAATCCCATATCGGACTCGCCAGCCATCTTCCCACCCATTTACAACCTCAACTCACAGAATACTCAACTGAAAGAACTGGTTAAATGAAAAGAGAAAAGGTCTTCCTTCATCACCCGTAATGGACGAACAATAACATCTTAGAACTTCACGTTGATTGAAAAGAAGTCAGCAAATATTTAACTGCACTGGCAATAGTAAATAAACGCAACTTAAATGTTAGACTGTAAACTGTTAAAACAAAGTTACTAGGCAGATAGTACAGTAGAAAAACATTAAATGTATAACTTAATGTGCCTAATATACGTATGTTATCCTACTGCAGGAAGAGCATTACTGAGAAGGAATTCGATAAAAACATACAGTAACAGTTGCTCTTCTCAAACATCAAACGTGATGCTAGATGGGACCTCCTTTAACTGCAGGATCTGCCTCAATTGGGATACACATGTGAGGAGTCGGATGTGGGGTCGTCTTGCGCTTTGTTCTTTCGGGCGGCTCGCTTTCTCTTAGCCTCGATGATAATGTTTCGTTCTGCGATCTGAGCACCTTGTGTGGGGCTATCGACCCCAGGTGTAACGGTTATGTGCCAGCATCTTCCGGTATGTGGCATCAATCTTCAATTTTTTTTGGAGACAATTTTAAGGAGTCTCTGTAGCGTTGCTCCTGTCAAGATGATAATCATCTGCCTGTTATGAGTTCACCGTAATACGGCTGCTTGCTGAAGCGTTCATTAATTATGCGAATAACATGTGCCGTCCATCTTATCTTGACTTTTTATAGAAACGTATCGGTGCTCATAATGTTTGACTTGTTAGGAATTTCAAAGCAAGGTACTTCGTTCTGCAACCTGCTCCTGAGCAGCATGTATAGCTGGTAGGCGTGTCTGTTGTACATTATTTGTGTTTCGCGGGCATTCAATGGAGTGGTCAGTATTACAGCACAATACACTTTTACCTTGGTGGAGACACTGATGCCTTGTCGCTTCCAGAGGCTCGTTTCTCGCTTCCCAAACACAGAACTTGCTTTTGCAATCCCGTTGTTGACCTCAAAGTCAGCCTTCGTTTCTCAATTCATGAAACTGTCTAGGAAGATGAATCTATCGACTGGTGGAGACGTTGGTGTCGTGTGGCATTATTCTATTCGCTGTACGGCTTCAAAGGAGCAGGCTGGAAGAGTACCTTAGTTTCCTAGTGTTGAATGTGAGTCCAAAATTTCTGCACGCCGCTGAAAACTGCGTCAGGGTGGACTGTAGATCTTGTTCTGACCAGATGTTAAGGGCACAGTCGTCAGCGAACAGAAGATCTGCGATGGTGGTTACGTTCGCCCTGATGTAAGACTGCAGGTGTCTCAAATTGCGTTCTGTACCTGGAATGCGCCATATTCAGAATCAAAGAGCATTGCTGCAAAAAACACGTCAAAGAGTTCTGCTGCTAGCAGATGTTCTTGTTTGACACTGCCTGTGACAGGGAAAGCTGCAGCCAATTTCCTTCGCACTATACTCGAGACGCCATGCGATAATGAAACTGGCGGACGACTGTCATGAATCTGCCAGAACAAACAAACTTAGCTGTGATTTGCTAGATCAACCATAGATAGGCAGTAGCTCAGTGACCGCACCAGGCCACAAATAAAACGATTTTTTCAGTGTCAAATATGGAACCTGACCAAGGAACCTGAACACACGATCACCAAAACTTGTGATCTATGTGATTGCAAAGCGTGGTAAGAGTCACTAGAAGAAATGGGATGAAACTTAGGGTCGTAGGTAGTCTACATAAAGGGGGAATCATTCCATGTACCAGCATTTTTTTTTTTGGTTTTTTTTTTGCGTTCGCCTTATTTTTTCTAATCACCAAGGCGGTGTGCGTTGCACTGTGTTTTTATTTTGCGCCTGTCGGCCCAGTGCATCCGACTTCAGCATTCTTTTTTTATGTAAGGGTCTGCTTCCTCCTGCATTTTCTAAGGGTTTGCTTCCCCGGGTTAACGGCCGGTGCTGTGATGGGGATCGAACCCAGCACCTTTGGCTTGTGAGCCGTGCCACTTAACCACTAGGCCACGCCGTTCCCTTGTACCAGCATATACTTAACTTAACTTAACGTCTTTATACTGGTTTAGAAGACCCTGCAGAGTCTGTATACAACCAGTTACATTTACATCACCTTGCTCTAAAATCTATGCGCATCCAGTTTATTCTTAAACGCATTAACTGTCCCTGCCTCCACCACCTCCCCTGGCAATGCATTCCAAGCAGACACCACTCTCTGACTAAAAAAATATTTCCTAATATCTAACCTGGACCTCTCTTTAATCAGCTTGTAGCTATGCCCTCGTGTTATTGTAGGTGGCTGTATTTTAAAAAACTTGTTATAGTCTAATTTATCGATTCCTCTGATCATCTTATAAACCTGTATTAAGTCACCACGAATTCTTCTCTCTTCGAGACACTGTAGGCCCGTTTTTCTGAGTCGTTCCTCATAACTGTAATTCTGGAATCCAACTATCATCTTTGTCGCTCTTTTTTGTATTCTTTCTAGCATGTTTATGTCCCCTCTATGATAAGGACTCCACACCTGTACACAGTACTCCAATCTAGGTCTAACTAAAGCTTTATACAGTTTGACGATCACTTCCTTGCTCCTATGTTTAATATTTCTTTTTATCATACCTAACATTGCATTTGCCTTTTTCACTGCTACCTTAACTTGCTCGCTCACCTTTCCTGTATGATCTATTATAACCCCTAGGTCCCTTTCCTTATCTATCTTTCTAATATTGTTTTCTCCCATTCTGTATTTATGTTCCATATTGGATCTACCCATGTGGATGACTGTACATTTATCTACATTAAACTCCATTTGCCAGCTTACAGATCATTCTCGAATTTTATCTAAATCCGACATCAATATATCCACTTCCGCTTTAGATGAGACACTACTGCATAGTTTTGTGTCATCAGCAAATTTTGCAATCATGGATCTCATATCAATGTCCAAATCATTTATATATATCAAGAACAAAATTGGTCCCAAAACCGAGCCCTGTGGCACACCACTTTTCACTTCACTCCACTCAGAGTACTCCTTATTTATGCCCACCCTCTGCCTTCTTCCTGTTAACCAATTTTCAATCCATTTGGCAACTTCGCCACCTATTCCATGTGATTTTAACTTTCGAAATAATCTTTGATGGGGTACTCTATCAAAGGCCTTTGCAAAGTCTAGATAAATAACATCCACTGGCTCCCCTTTATCTATGATTTTAGTAACCTCCTCCATGAATTCTAATAGATTTGTTAAGCATGATCTCCCTCTAGTAAACCCATGCTGACTATTTCTAATTAGATTAAATTTTTCTAAATGCATTACAATGTTTTCTTTGATTATTGACTCTAACAATTTACAGACTATGCTCGTTAAACTCACCGGTCTATAATTTGCCGGATCTGATTTTTTGCCTTTTTTGAATAAGGGGATCACTCCTGCATCTTTCCAATCCCGTGGAACAATCCCTTTTGTAAGTGATTGAGAACATAATATAGCCAATGGTTTTGCTAGTTGGTTTCTAATTTCATACAGCAATTTTGGGTGAATACCATCTTGACCTGGACATTTATTCACTTTCAACCCCTCCAATTTTTTAAAAACCATTTCCTCTGTAATACAGATTGATCTTAATCCCGCTGTATCCATGTCTCTTTGAAAAATATCTATAGGCTCTGGGATCTCGGAGCAGTCCTCCTTTGTGAAGACTGTGCCAAAGTACTGATTAAGCAGATTAGCAGCCTCCCTATTCTCACTTATTATTTTCCCTGTACTGTCTATGAGAGGGCCTGTCTTTCGTTCTTTGTTTATTTCTAACATAAGAAAAGAAGCTTTTACTGTCAGTCTTGATCCTCTGAGCAAGTTTTTTTTCAAAGTCTATTTTTGCTGTTTTATTCGCTTTCTGAGATATGTTCTGCTTGTCCAAATATTTTACATATGTTTCTTTTGATTTACCTGCCTCTATATATTTTTGCCATGCTTTATTTTTTGCTCTTCTACATTTCACTACAAATCTAGTTATCCACTTTTTACGCTTGGGGTTTACCTCCCTACATGGAACACATTCCTCTTTTAGCGTTTCTAGAACTGTTTTAAAACTTTCCCACTCCTGTTCAACATCTGTTCCTACAATAATATCTTTCCAGATTATGTGGTTCGCTGCCTCTTTCATCCTCTTAACATCTGACAGCAGACATTGCGGCTACAATGCAAGAGGAAGACTTATATTATAGGATGGATTTATAGTGTTAAAGAAACACTTCTGTGGCACGAATTGAAATATACCAACCGCAGATGGTATCTGCAGAAAGTGAGCAAATCCTCACAATGGCATACAACTTTCAGCGCCCCTCTAAAAGCACTTTGTCTCCAATTGTTCTGAATAATTTTTATGTTTCGCAGCCGCATTTTGCTGCAGAGAAAATACATGTCCTGGTCAGTTGAACCTTCGTTTTCTTACTTTTGGCCCGCCTTACATTTTTCACCTGCATTAGTTTGTGCGGCAAATGGAAGCCTTCGAATGATTTCTATCGAACAATCGCTAAAAGTATTGATTATGGATAACAAATACTTAAGGCTAACCTTCGCTTATATTGCGTTAGCATCAGCACGTGCTAAGTCACGTGGCTTCGAATACTAATTTCATTCCACGTCCATCTATCCTTTGAGAAGGCACTGTGTTTTCCCATCCATTTTACAATGGATATTCTCTTTTTTTGTCATCCTCAGCCTACCATGCAATCAATCCTTCCCGGTGTTGCATGGTTATCAAGGCCCCTCGTTTCTATGTCCCCAATTAACTCGAATATCTTTTTGTTAAGTTAACAGTGATCGTTAATTATTGTTTTCATGTTAAATGTTCTTTACTGCAGTTCTGAGCTTTCAAAAGAACACATTTTGTTCTTCTCGGGAACCACATGCACATGTCTGTGGCAGAAAGACTTGCATGGTTTGTGTTTCCGTTGTTTATGATTCACATCTATACAATGATATTGTTACTACAAAACATTACACATATGTACACACACACACACACACACACACACACAATCTCACTCAACTCCCCTTTCCCCATTTCTCTCTCTCTGTCTGTGTATCTCTATCTGTTTGGAGCTCTGTTTTTCACAGTATGAAGGCTGGTAACTTCTATAAACCAGCTTCGTCTAATGCCATTTTATTATTTCTCTTATACATATTAAAACGTTTTAGTAAGAGATTCTAAGTATTTGATTGATGTTGTTTATGGCCATATGTCGACCTCTATGTTAATCTCAGATCTGATCCATGTTTATCCTTTTCTTATGTCGCATGTGTCTGGTTCTACTTCTGTCTATATTGAGTGCATAGCTTGAAAAGGCGGAGACGAAGGGAACTGGCTACCCCACCTGCCAAGCTGAGGCCTAATCATACTGGTCTCTAACACTTCATTCCTGACCAGCGGCTAACTTTGCATAAGGGAACTGACTAACCCCACCTGACAAGCTGAGGCCTAATCATACTGGTCTCTAACACTTAATTCCTGACCAGCGGCTAACTTTGCATAAGGGAACTGGCTACCCCACCTGACAAGCTGAGGCCTAAACATACTGGTCTACATACACTTCATTCCTGACCAGCGGCCAAGTCTTCAAAGGGACTTCCATTATCTTATTTTAAAACTTGAAATATTATTAAACATTTCTTCAGTATTTGATTATATAAGAACAAAAAAGCTTTCATGCAGCGACTCTTAATATGGAACAAGAAAGTGTAAACGAATTTAAAGGCGTTGATAAATGTTCTGACGTTTCTGAAAGCCATGCATAGTGTTGCATCATCTCTGTTGTGGTTTCATCTGCAAAACGCACAAAGAAATGCCTTCAATAACTTACCATAATGACGCTAGTGTTTATGTAGGGAATTAAACAAACAAATAATGTTACCATGGTCGTGGGGTATGGAATGCGCCTCTCACAGATTAAGTGTTAGAGAGCAATAATAAATGCACACACTCATGCATTAAAATGCGAACAGGATATCAAGATAGCAGTGGAAGAAGTGCATGTACTGATAACAGCAAAGAAACAAGGATTGCATTGTAGTCTACCAAGGTAACGCGCGGTTCCCATGTACGGGAGGGAAATTAGATGTAACCACACCAACGATATCTGACATGTAATGGCGTTGCGTCATGAAAGTTGTTTCATATTTATTCAAGGTTGTCTCCCTTTCGTCCCACAGCCAGAATAGAGCGGCAAGCACACATACCGCCGTTTATATCCGTAGTAAGCATGTAGGCGAGCGCGTGGTCGATTGTTTTCGATGCCTGCCTGTCGACAAGGAGGTCAGCGGATCCAATCCCTGTTAAGGCCTATGTTATTTATTTTTAATCTGTTGGGGTGAAATAAACAAACATAGTCAGCACACGACGTGGCGACAGAAGTAACGAAGCAGCTTGTAATCCCCAGCATTAAAACCGTCGACTACATCAGCAATAGGACTAAAGTTGTACGACGAACAACGCTAGCATTATAAGAAGTCTCTCTAGGCTTGACTTCAAGCTTGTAAATCCAGAATGGGCCTCTTATGTTCCTCTTTAGTACCACCCGGGTGATGTTTATATATTTTTTTTTAAATTGATCCTTGACGTTGTGTTTTTGTGTTTGTACGCTTGTGTTAGTTCTCTTGTAACTGTACTTTAGAAAGTAGCAGAAGGTAAGAAGTGAGATGCTTTTTGTACACAAACACACAGAACCAATGGAAACGCACCTTTGCCAATCAACCAAGCATGCCCGGACTGTTGATATGGTTATGTGATACGCGACATGATTATGTTATGTGATACATGATTATTTGATATGATACATGGTTGTGTGTTACATACGATATAGGGTTATCTGATACGATATATATATATAGGGCTACATAGAGGCCCTTGAAATGTAGATCTATAAAAGAATTGGTCGCATTTCGTAGAATGAAAATAACAGTGGAGGGAAAGGTTGAAGGCAGGAGTGCAAGCGAGTAAATTAGTGAGCACCATCAAGAGGTAGACTAAAAACAGTTTCTGAGAGTACCGACAAGGAAAGAGACAGAAAAAAATGTTGCAGAACAATTGCATCCAACCTTCGATGTTGTGGATACACTTGCCATCATCATCGTTACTACTGTTTCGGGACCTACAACTTTCATTAAAAGAGATCGATATCGATCGAGCATCAAATGTGTGTTAACACGTAAACCATCACCATGTTAGGTACACACGAGACAACAGATAACAGTGTTAGGTTTTGCCGCGGCTACACCAATAATCCTTTTAAAGTCCATTCACGGACGTCATCAAGGTTAAAGTTAAGTGCATGGCTAAACGATAAGACGAGACAATGAGAAAAAGAACAACAAAATCACAGGGCACAAGACCACGCCATTCCATAACACGTCATTCAATTACACGTCATTCAATAACACGTCATTAATAGAACACGTCATTAAATAACACGATCACAATACCAGCATGCGCAAACACTGCATACCGCGGTGAGCGAGACAGACCTGGCCAGAAGCATGTTAAATCAAACGCGCACAAACATCTTTTAAAAATACAAAAATTGCACAAACAGCATGCCATGAAAATACTTGCGTAAAAAAAAAAGGACTGATTGCCAGGTTCATCCTGTTCACATGACCAGTGAATTAACCCTCTCATACATTGTATCCATTATATACATTATATACATTGTATCCATAATATACATTGTATCTAATATATACATTGTATCCATTATATACATTGTATCTAGTATATACATTGTATCCATTATATACATTGTATCCATAATATACATTGTATCCATTATATACATGGTATCCATTATATACATTGTATCCATTATATACATGGTATCCTTTATATACATTGTACCCATTATATACATTGTATTCATTATATACAGTGTATCCATTATATACATGGTATCCATTATATACATTGTATCCACTATATACATGGTATCCTTTATATACATTGTACCCATTATATACATTGTATTCATTATATACAGTGTATCCATTATATACATTGTACCCATTATATACATTGTATCCATAATATACATTGTATCCATTATATACATGGTATCCATTATATACATTGTATCCATTATATACATGGTATCCTTTATATACATTGTATTCATTATATACAGTGTATCCATTATATACATTGTATCCATTATATACATTGTATCCATTATATACATTGTATCCATTATATACATTGTATTCATTATATACATTGTATCCATTATATACATTGTATCCATTATATACATTGTATCCATTATATACATTGTATTCATTATATACAATGTATCCATTATATACATTGTATCCATTATATACATTATATACATTGTATCCATTATATACATTGTATCCATTATATACATATTATCCCTATATACATTGTATCCATTATATACGTTGTATCCACAACTATCTGTCATATTCACATTTTCACATTGTCCTCGGCGTCAGTCTGTAAATATGGCCTTCTGAATTATAAATGCGATTTCTCTGTCCACTCTGCCGTCATCAGTGAACATACTACCTAGGTATTTGAATTCCCGTACTTTGCTCGATACCATTGTCCGTCATGTGGAAACGTCTCTGCACTCGTTCACGTGAAATCAACATAGTCTCAGTCTTGCCTGTGTTGATCTTCACGTATTATTCCTTACAAGCGAAATGGAGAAAGTTCAGCTGGTGTAACTGGTCTTCTCCATTTCGGTAAAAGATGATCTGATCATGAGCAAACATCAGTTCAGTGAAGGGCTCTTCATGAGGGTTAACCAGCTGTGTCATTTTGTCCATGTAAATTATGAACAAAAGGGGAGAAAGAACACATCCTTTCGAACACCACTCATGACTGAGAACCAATTTGTTATACCTGCATTTGTTTGTACTGCACCTTCACTGTTTACGTACAAGGCACGAATGTCATCCAACAATTGATCCTCCCCAGCACATTCCTCCAGTACTTCCCACAACCTACAGCTTTTTACAGGGTCAAATGTCTTTTCTTAATCTAAGAAGGCCACGTGGAGTTTCTCATTGGAATCTATTGTTCTTTCACTGAACTGTCTGAGCATAAATATAGCATTCGTAGGTCCCCTGCTCTTCCAGAAGCCTGATTGTGAAGTATTGAGCAGTGGCACTACAGCTTTAATTCGTTGCTCAAAGACCCGTTGGAATATGTTTCCAACGTGGTTTAGGTAGGATATGCCCCTATACAAGCTGCAATCTTTCTTGCTGCCCTTGTTTTTCTAAATAGGTACCACCATTGTGCGTGATATGGCAAAATCTGTCATTTCAATATTTAATAATTCAGATTCCTGTCGATCTCATAAACGTCAAATAGTTTAAATGGATATCACTTCTACGTTCATCTGCAAATTTTCCCCTGAATCATTACAATTTTCATTAAAATATGTTGGACCCTATCGGCAAGTCCAGAGGTGGCTGTACAGTCAAATTCTAGAACAAAATCCCTGTCCACATACGTAACATATAAGATCAGGGCTAGACATGCGGATGTCGGTTGTTGTGTCTCTCCATACGTCACGTTTACACCAAGCCTCGAATATCCGGCCACCCTCAGCAACGGAGACGCCTCTGGTGGTGGTTCTACCCTAAGTCTTACGGCCCTGTGCCATGTACTCACATGCGATTACATCAACATTGAAGTGTGTCATAGATGATTTGATGGAGTCTTGTAATCGCCGTTTTGCTCACCGATCACACGCATGCCATTTGGAAGGTCGCCGTACATTAGTTGTTTGATATGCAATTTTCTGAGTGCTCACCACATGGCCGGTCTAACTCATCTGGACGTTCATCGTGTGTTGGTGCTCGGCATTCTGCTCTTCGTCAGGATCTCATGGCTGGTTCCCTATCCTGCAATTGTATTCTTAACAATGTGCGGAGGCAGCTTGTCCAGTAATGTGTTGTTTGTGCTGCTGGTATGCCTGCTGCCCACAAACAACGTCTCATTAGCATACAAATCACTGATTCGATGACGATCATATATCAACTTTAGGGATCACACGAAAATGTCCTATTGGCTATTTACTTTTGTTTTCTTTAACATCGTTTTTGTTTATCTAGCTGTTTAATTAATAAATGCCTTTATAGGTTGCTGGTATACCTGTTACTGATCTGGTGGTGCTGTTGTTGGAAGATACTGATGCGAGAAATGCGACAGTGTCAGTGTGAATTATGAAGAATGTGAGATATAGCTTCCAACTCGGTCACTGAAAGCTAACAGTAACTAAGAAATTGGAAGCTAATTTTAGCTGAACAGATAGCAAGCACGTGGGAAGAGAGAAAGACATTACTTTGGGAGAGTTCAGACATATGTTAGATACATCGGATATTCTTAGGAAGGCCGACCTGGATTTTCAGTGTCTAAAAATCAAGTCATGTAAAAGTTAGATGGTCATGATTTAATTTCAATATCATCAAGCAGTTTTTATCCACAGTTTTGTACTCATGGTTCATAGGAGTGATGGGATAGTTAGCATAACCCCCAATTCTGTAGTGTCTTGTCCCATGATTATTATTAGGAGTTTATAACAGCCCATGTTGTAGTGTCTAGATGACACAGGGGGGTTGGAAGAGGTAGACCTGTATATGATTTGGCGGCTAAATATCCCAGAACTAGTTGGTAGGGGATCAAAAAAATGGAGAAAATAACATACATATGACAGGCAGTATTAGCCTAACGGATATGAGCTGGCCAACAGTGTGGCGACAGACGTAACACATAACTGGCGGCCATGTTGATGTTATGTATGTGGAGGAGAAGTATCGGAGGCCAATAAATACTGAAACACAAGTCATTCCAGTCAGAGCTGGTCGGGATGTCCGACGGTGAATTTAATACATATTGTACCAGATTGCCTGATGAAAATGACAGTAGACGAACCCCAGCGAACGAGAGAGTTCCGGACGTATAGATTAACTGTAATGTCATAAGTATTGCTCTGGCCTGCTGGAAATGACAGTACGGTGTACCACGGGTGTTGACTAGACACCTTTGACTGTCAACCCCTGCAGGTTTGAGGCATCAACGTCTGTCACAATGACTGCTCTTGTTAAAGAAGTCTCAGATATCCATCTCAGCGCTGATCCCAATGATTCCATCTCCATTCTCAAACTGGAGGTTGTGGACATGTATGCCCTACTGCACTCGACAACGACCTGTCCTCTCACTCTAGCCGAGACGCCCCAGCCTGATGTCCCACTCAGCAACGACCTGTCCTCTCACTCTAGCCGAGAAGCCCCAGTCTGAGATCCCACTCAGCAACAACCTGTCCTCTCACTCTAGCCGAAAAGCCCCAGCCTGATGTCCCACTCACCAACGACCTGTCCTGTCACTCTAGCCGAGAAGCCCCAGCCTGATGCCTCGTTGAGCGGCACTGGTCCGTCGGTGCATATGACGACGTCACTCTGCTGCGTGTTCTCCTCTATCAGCTGATTCACCTCGTGCACTACTCTCCCGTTGTCCTATTCTCTGCATTCCTTGTCGAAGGTTATGATGATTCTCTGGTATTATATCATTTTATCACCACTGTGGACCTATTCATCCCCTTGGCTATCGTCTCAGCTGGGGTGTTTTCTCTGTCTGTACCATACATGACGCCCCTCTCTTGATCCTTGATGTCTGAGATACTACTGTACAGAGGGCGAGGCGTGTCTATGGTGACAGGCATATAGGCTTTTACTTGTGCCAGTTTATGTCTGGATTTCACCGATAACAATCCCAACATGTACCGCATCATCACAATCGGAGAATCTCTAGTGCAGCCCAGAACTAGTCGCATACCTTCATTTGAATGCGTTCCAACCTTTCATTTTGTGTTCTTGATAGTGTGAGGATTTCCAGTCCGTAATCGATAACCGACAACACAACCTGACAAAATAGGATGAACAGGAGGTGCTGTTCCAAGTTGTCAACAGCCAGTCTTGAGTGCTCCTAGCCTTCGCTTACATCTTTCTACGATCTGGTCAACATATCAATTACATGAGCGACTGCGATAAAATGTAACTCCGGGGTATTTCAACCAGTCACACCTGTCAATGGTGCTTCCTTCAAATGAAATGATCGGCAGTTCAGCCTGTACTGTAGAATTATTAAAAAAGCACCACATCATGCAGGCCTTGTTCGGATTGATCTTAGAGTTTGAGTCGCCATGCCACTGTGAGATTGCTTGCAAGGTTTCCTGGATGTCGTTGACTAACTCCTACCTGTCTGAGCCAGTCCTGTAGTACAGGATGTCATCTGCAAATGTGAACGTTCGCCCTGTCCCTGTGGGTTGAATGTTGGCTACATTTACTGTGTAGATGTTGAACAGCACCGGTGAGAACGGAGACCCTGAGGCAGTCCTGGACATATTCACTTCGGTTCTGATGTCTAAGATCCCACGCGTAGTGCAACTATTATTTTCATCAGGTCAGCTGATATCCAACTAACCAGCCAAATGTTTGTTTGTTTGTTTTCTTTTGCATTCGCCTTATTTATCTATTTCCTAAGGGGGTGTGCGTTGCACTGTGGTTTTTTAGTTTTTAGCATGTCGGTCCAGTGCATGCGTCTTCAGCATGCATTTTATGTAAGTGTCTGCTTCCTCTTGCATTTTCTAAGGGTTTGCTTCCCCGGGATAAAGGCCGGTGCTGTGATGGGGATCGAACCCAGCACATTCGGTTGGTAGCAATGTCACTTAACCACTAGCCCACGCCGTCCCCGGGTTTAATCTATACTGCTTCAGACATGTCATTAAAGTCCAAATATTTTTTACGGCTGTATGCGTCTTCTCGGTCGAGTGCCACAGCGACTGTTTCTTGCTTTGACTGAAAACCCTCATACACATACGCAAAAGGTCCCAGCGTTACCCCATATCTCCTTCGCTGTTCTGTAGCTGCCCAGCGTATCGTGTAGGATGCGCTCCCGTCTAGGTGGGACACTATTTTCTTGGCCACCATCTTCTAGAGCAATTTTCCATATACATTCTGTATGGTGATTATTCGATAGCTGCCGAGAAGCGTGGAGTCCTTACCAGGTTTAGGCAGTGGGCACAGATAGCTATGAAGCCAGTCCTCAGGTACATATGCCTTCTCGATAGTGTTATTGGTTGATATTGGTAGAGAGAGTGAATGTGAACAGAGGACTTCGAAACGATCTGGGTTTTTATTCGGACTTACCATCACGTTAATTACTAAAAATATCCGATAGGAGATCGTTGTCATCCATAGATCAGTTGATAATTGTGTAATAACTGATCTGTGGAAATAAACATATTACCATGTTTCTTTTATATTGAAAGAAAATGCTTTTGGGTAGACATGAGATTTGGTCATATCGGTAAGTTTAACCTGACCCTGACACGAGAATGGTCTTTGTCGGTATGTTTAACCAGGCCCTGACATGAGATGTAGTCTTGGTCGGCATGATTAACCTGGTCTTTACATGAGATGTAGTCTTGGTCGACATGTTTAACCTGGTCCTTACATGAGATGTAGTCTTGGTCGGCATGTTTAACCTGGTCTTGACATGAGATATAGTCTTGGTCGACACGTTTAACCTGGTCCTTACATGAGATGTAGTCTTGGTCGGCATGTTTAACCTGGTCCTGACATGAGATGTAGTCTTGGTCGGCATGTTTAACCTGGTCCTGACATGAGATGTAGTCTTGGTCGGCATGTTTAACCTGGTCTTTACATGAGATGTAGTCTTGGTCGGCATGTTTAACCTGGTCTTTACATGAGATATAGTCTTGGTCGGAAAGTTTAATCTGACTGTGACGTTGGTCTTGACTATCAGTGTTTTGCTGTGCAATTGCATTGTAATCAGTTTGTTTTTCAATTACTAGAAATTATATCATTTGCAAAGTAAATAACATATATACTTCTCTGTTTAGCACTTAATAAAGAAATGTTTGTGTCTTCTGCAGGACATAGTTGCCTGGGTTACACTGGGAACTTACCATATACCTCAGATGGAAAACGTTCCCAACACAGCAACCGTAGGCACCACGCAGTCCTTCTTTCTTGTGCCGTTCAACTACTTCCAGGAAGACCCGTCACTAGGGTCACGTGATTCTGTCAAAATCATGCCACGTGATCCACAAAGACCTCTAGATGGCGCTGTGGTCAACAGGCACAACATGAGTCTCTACTACAGTTGTCAAAGTCAACTGATTGACAGGCGTATATTTAAGAACAGCACCTTCCTATTCTCGTAGTTCGCCAGTGATAACACAATTACATTTGTATGTGTCTGTCGTTTACTCAACGGGCCGCTTACTTACGCCTGCGATCCGAAATCCGGTACGCCAGCCGAAAATATCTGACCCCGCAATCCAAAAACTTATTTCGTATCCACCGACCAACAAGCCCGACTAAAGCTTTCCACTATGCAAACAGACACAAGTGGATGTTACTGAACTGATCGGCTTTAGAATAGTAAGTTGGATCAAGCGTCATTTCTGTATCTCATTGGGGGACGGCCCAGTAAACACTTCCCGTATGTATTATGTAACTTATTTGTCATTAATCCGTTCCCTATTCCGCCTTTCTCTTCGTCGTCAACTATTGCATATTTTCTACCATTTAACTTTCTGGAGTATCTAGGGCGGGGCACGCTTTCCTGACTATCACCTTTTTCTGACCCCGATAAAATGCCTGGGTAAGTTGTCCCTAGACTAAATTTTCTGTTAGGACTAAAAAATGTATCTCCTCTTTTCTCTGGTCGCTTATCTTTCACCGGAACACCAAGATGTATCTCCCCACAATCAATGCACGACTATCGCCTAATGAGTTTTCTCCCGCGTACATGGCAAAGACATTTTTATATCCTTTATCAAATCATATTCCAAAATGGCGTCTATTTCCTGCAGTCAATTTATTGTTTAGTACGTCATCCCCAGACTTGGTTGTTCATTTTGAGAACTTCTAATCACTTTGGTAATTTTTTTTGTTGTGATTTAAAAAACAAAAAGTGTTTCTAGAGACATATTAATACAGAACTTGCTGGTGCTATTCCTGTTATTGTGTTTATATTCGTTTCTGATATAGAAGAAAATGAAGGTGATAGTGGTTTTTTTAAATCTTTTTTTTTTTACTTAGATCTCACCCTCACTAGTTTATACTGGCGGAGGCGCGCCATTTTCCACCCCAGACCGTAGTCCATTGGGCGATATCAGGACGCATAAACCAGTGCTTGGGTGCATGTGTGCGTCTGTATTTACCTATGCTAGGTTTGTGCGCCCTCAGAAGCTAGCCCAACCAAAGTGCAATGGAAGGGCCTCACCATGAGGGCGCGTGTGAAAGTTGTGCAAGAGTGTGACTAACAGACTCACCCGATAGCGGCGTCCTATGGTTACATAAAAAAAAGCAGCCGAAAATCGTTCTAATAACTACCACTAACCGTACTACTAACTAATGTACTAACCGTACATGGCTGAAGTTAGTACTTTCCACAATCAAAAGGGCAGTATGTTCTGCCGTTTCTGAAACTAACCCGATAGTTTATATACGATAAAGCGACGACCTTGAGCTGTCGCAGAATTTCGACAGCGGCACAGAACGAATGTGTGGCAATTTCTGACTTGGACAGACTGAACTACGTCGCTCCCATTGACCAGAAAACCAACCGCTTGCTCCTCGGCTGTCTGTTCATGTACCTGTACCTTTTTAACCACCCTTGTTTAGGCCGGACTAAATTCTCATTTAGATTTTTTGGTCTGTCTATCTTTCTCACATCACCAAGTTCAAAGTTACTAATTTTCCTGTCTAGTCTATCTGTCACAGCTCTATTTCCCTGACTGTACCTTTCTAATATATGAATTGTATCCGCCAACATGGCTATTTGTTTCATATACTCTTAATTGTTGAAGTCGGATGTGTTGGACCGAAAGGTGCAAATGTCGCAGTCAAGCTGTAAACTACGACAACGCATTGCGTTCTCTGGACTACATTCTGCTACTTAAGCCCTTTCAGGGTTTGGTAGCGGGAGATTGAGAACGAACGAAGCCAAGCCATATGCTCTTAAGATCTCAATTCCAATGTCTTTACTTCTTATTACCTGACTCACCTGCATGGCAAGTATGTGTTTACCTGTCCTCATCACGGGAACCACTTCCAACATGGACCAGGCAGTTTCTGTCACTCTAGCTACGGAGAGCCCTGTCTCCACATTCAGCGATGATGTAGTCATGTCCACGGCATATGAAGCATTTACCTTTTGGCTTTAAATCCTGTTGGACATGTTCTCAAAAAACTATGTGGGGAATTCTACCCGAAAATTTTTTTTTTTTTTTTGCTTAAATGTTTGCCTCACTAGTTTCTACTGGCGGAGGCGCGCCATTTTCCACCCCAGACCGTAGTCAATTGGGCGATATCAGGACGCATAAACCAGTGCTTGGATGCATGTGTGCATCTGTATGTACCTATGCTAGGTTTGTGCGCCCTCAGAAGCTAGCCCAACCAAAGTGCAATGGTAGGGCTTTACCACGAGGGCGCGTGTGAAAGTTGTGCAAGGGTGTGACTGTAGGACAGAGTCAAATGAAACAGAGTGAGGTGAGAAGAGAGAGAAGGGGGAGAGTGGCTGTCCGCCGAATTCGCTCTTCTACCCGAAAAAAAAACGTGGCTGTCTACGTTTACTAAAACAACACAACAATAGAAATTGTGGAATACCTTTGATTGCATTTGTTGAAGTTCTTCTTCACCTACCTACTAATATCTACACCGTAAAACTTCCTTCTTAAACTAGATTCAATTATTTAGAAAAGATATGAACTGGTTCTATCTGCTTATCACTTCTATTCTGGTCACGGGATCAAATGAAGATTATAGATATATTATAGAGCTATCTCCCTTTTGTGCTTTAAAAAAATATAAATTGATTAATTTATTTCCCTTCACTTTCAACACCCGAACGGTTCTTAAGAAATACAACAATGACTTAATTCATACACCAAAAGTGAAATACAATATCAATATACAAGGTTTTATACTTCTTGCACAATAATTGCCTAACTGTACGTCTAATATAAGTCTTAAAACTATTCTTACGATGTAATAATAATTCATAGTTTTGGTGACAGTAACGCTGATGCATTTTATCTTTATATATATCCTAGTTTCTATCCTTGGTCAAACTAATCGTATTCTTATCTCTGGCGCAACTTAACAACTGAATGGTTCAGATTTTGCTAATCTGTTCCTTTAAAGTCGTGTGGCTCCTTCAACTCTTATAGTCTTCTATTCAACGTTCAGGTTTTGCTGTGGAATAAAAGCATCCTCGAGTATATAGATCCATCCTTTGATCATAGTGCCTCTCTGGTGTCCATCAGGGTAAACACGTCTACTGACTACTTTCTGGCTGATGTGTGGGTAAATCGTTTACTATCTCAGATCTCAGAAAGATGTAAGTGTTTAGGGCTCAGAAGGTTTTTATTCTCAGATAGTAGGAAGATTTTGTGCTTGGGACACAACCCTTTTTTGTGCTCGGATCTTAGGGATATCTTTGTTTAAGATACATCTAGTTTTTCATTATTGAGTCTCTGAAGATGGATTATGATACCAATGATTTTCTATCTGGTCTACTTGGCTGGCCGGATGTTGGTCTATGTCAATCTGCCAGTCAATGTCGGCTCGAGACAAAAGGAATAAAGTCTCGAGCTTCCTTGAGGTTCTAGTTCTGCAGAACTGATTCATCTGCGAGGGTCAAGAGCGAGGGTCAAGAGCGAGGGTCAAGAGCTAGGGTCAAGAGCTAGGGTCAAGAGCGAGGGTCAAGAGCTATCTGCGAGTCTGATTCTAAAGATCTGATCATGTTTCTTAGTTACTCGGACTTAAATTCCCCTTCTAGGCCCCAGTCGTATTTGTCTGCGGCTGGTCGTGATTCCATTCACTTAACACAGTCTGACACAGTCAGAAAATAAAATGATTCGGTCACTTCATGAAAATGTGGCAGGATCATCTCCTTCTCTTCCCTTACAACACATGACGATCTGGCTGCAGTGCACGAGGGAAGCAACGTGACAGATGGATGTCAGAAATTCGAATGATCGTACAGCGACATGGACTTACGACAGACGCAACATACTTTGCTCAGGAAAAACTACTGCAGCTCCCCACGCCTCTCGAGTGATTGAAACTGAACTGAACTGCTTTAGAATATTATGTTTGACCAAGTGCCATCTCTTCGTCTCATAAGTGGGCTCCTGAGTAAACGGATTAAGCTTTAGGAAAACTAGAACATCGCTGTTCGTGTCTATCTGTTGGTAGACATGCGTGCTACATGGCGGGTACACATGCGTGCTACATGACGGGTACACATGATATATATAACAACGTATTACCTGCTACTTCATTGGAAGAGTTTGGTAACTGATTGTGTATTGTGAATTCGGTTTCGCAAAAACACTTTCAATTTTTTCATTTTAGTTGAGTAGCTCAAATCTTGTCTGCCTCTTCTTTATGAAGATTCCATACCTCGCATTGTGGAGGCTTCTGAAAGTCTGAACCACTGTCGTGACGATTTGCATCTACTGAAGCAGGGATATACGATTGAAACCAACCTATCTTACTGCTCTCCTTGGTTAAATTATCTTACTGTTCTCCTTGGTCAAATTATCTTATTGCTCTCCTTGGTCAAATTTCACAATGTATTACGTAACGTCGTAATTTATTGGCACAAGTCCTCTTTATCTTCTTCGCTCGTCCTGACATATATTTGTCAGTGCACTATGCTATTAATGTCAACCGATCAGTACTCGCGGTGTTATGGACATGACCACTATTCAGTTTAACGACTTAAATACTGGGTCCCCTGGAGGCAAGTTGATTAATATGCGATGGTGAATAATAAGTATAATAATAGACACATATTAATAGTATCCATATTACGACCGTCTCTAAATCCCGTAAGGTCGTCATTGACACTGACCAACGATTGCTGAATGTACATAAATAAAACTTAATGAAAAGAAATTTGTTTTTGTTTTAATGTGTGCGTGTGCCTGCGCGCTGTGCGTGTGTATCAACTAGTTAATGTGTTAGTTAATGAACTCTTGTCTAGGCTAACTATTGTCGCCTAGTTGATGTGTTAGTTAATGAACCCTTGTCTAGGCTAACTACTGTTGTCTAGTGATTGTGTTTAAGTGAACTAAAACTTTTATAGGGTCTAGTTTATGTGATAGTAAACTAAAGCTCTTTTATGGACTAGTTTAAGTGATAGTGAACTAAAGCTCTTTTAGGGTCTAGTTTATGTGATAGTGAAGTAAAGCTCTTTTAGGGTCTAGTTTGCGTGATAGTGAACTAAAGCTTTTCTAGGCTAACTACTGTTGTCTAGTTGATGTGTTAGTGAACTAAAGCTTTTCTAGGCTAACTAGTTGTCTAGTTGATGTGTTAGTGAACTAAAGCTTTTATAGACTAACTAATGTTGTCTAGTTGATGTGTTAATGAACTAAACTCTTTCTAGGCTAACTACTGTTGTCCAGTTGATGTGTTAGTAAACGAACTCTTGTCTGTGCTAACGACTGTGGTTTAATTAATGTTCCAGTGTACACAATCCTTTTTTGGCTAACGGCTGTCATCAAATCGACGTGTTAAGTATCTCGATTCATTGTCACTTTTCGTCTTGTCAGACGATAGTAATTGTGCTTTTAGTACAAAGCCCGGGCAGAAGTATAGAGACCATACAGTGTTGTCCCTCTCTCGGTCTACCTTGTTTGCTCCAATGAAAGGTGATATCAATACATTTGGAACACGGCAAGCTGGAGAAGCTGCCGGATCAGTAGAGCAATGCTTTATCTGTTCGCCTGTCGGGGCTTCACTCCTAGACCAGCCACCAATCAAGGCTACATGCCTGGTCTGCCCGGCCACAACGCTCAGCTGAAGCTGCCTGTCCTCGCTCTAGTATAAGGCATCGTATCCTCTTCAGTGTGCTCCTTCGAACATCGTCGGTTGGCAGGTTTGGTGGACGCTGACCAACTTTCAGAGTTATCACAAAACAGGTTGCACAGCTATACCTGACAAAACCCGACAGGATACGCCACTATCTTATCTGGTTTCAGATGATTTGAAATCAGAGTTTTACTTCTCCTAGATGAGCTGCATTCCCAGGCTTCCGAGTAACATCTGCTGAAAAAATACAATAATTATTATTAACTACAGCAATGAGCTTTCCCCCCCCCCCCTTTTTTTGGTTGGGGGGGGGGGGGCTGGTGAATCTCGGAGCTGCGTTAGAAAAAAAAGTATAGGTATCAATTGATGATGGAACTTAGACCGCTAGGCTGGACAGAAACAGGACGGTAATGCGCCACCATTGTCTAAAAAAATATCAACATCTAACAAACGACTTTAATTAACAACATCGTTTAGATAGTTGGCACTGACGAATGCACATGCGGTACTGGGACAATGACCGCTGAACATCTGCTGCAAAACTGCCCGACATACGAGGATCAGAGAAAGCAGATGTGGCCATCACCAGTGGCAACACTAGACAAGCTCTATGGCAGTGTCGACAGCCTCAGGATGACCGCTGCTTTTTTCGAAAAAATAAAGGTTGACGTCTGACAGCGTACGAAGAAGAAGAAGAATTAACAACTTCGTTTAAATGAGCATGCATCTGGTCAGTTAGGAGAATATTAGATAACAGATGCTTTTGCAAAATAGAAAGTTTACTTTATTAACAGGGAGAAGCATTTGATTACATTAGCAAGTTTCGTTAATCAGAAATGTAAAATGGCCAAAAACGTTGGGAAATTTGGACGGCAATTTAGAGCAGCTGAATATTATAGGAGTTAGATTCTAGAAGTGGTGGATTGTTACAAATTATAAGATGAATTTTAAATATTTTCAAATTATTGCTCATATAATTTTGTTTAGCTATGCTTATGTTTATTAAAGAGTGCATGCAAGTGGGATATAGGGCAACTAACTTTGTTTTGGTTTAGTAAAGAGTTTAGTGGAAGGAACTACTGACAGTTCTCTTTGTTCTTAGATAATAAATAAATCATCGAAACGAATGTCTCTGACAGCTATCATTGTTTTTAAAATACTTACTTGAAGTACTTGGAATCCTGTATTCAAACAGGCATGGTAATGTCTGTTGCTAGGTTAGCGGAATGTTTCGGCTATACGAAGTAATTATTTTAAACTTACTGCAGCTTCTTTGACCTAGGGGAAGGTGTAAATAATTTGGGTATATTTGTAGCTAGAATTTTTGTCCAAGAAATAGCCGTTAAACCTACTCTTTTCGACTTCTAACTGCCAATGGAAGTCACAATTGACATATTTTGAAAAGGTTGATTCAAATTTCGACAGAAGTTCTAAAGTAAATAGTGGGCTAGAACATCAAATATACTATTACAGAGAACGTATTTGGGAAAGTAAGAAGACATCAATGAGGCAAATGTCCAAGTTCTATTTTGAAGATACAACCACAACCAACAAACTGCGGTCACTCCTAGGCTTTCAGATAAGGCGCCATCAACATCAACCCCTGTTAGATGTCCTTCAAAGTCCCCTTCTCGTAAAAGAATTAGAATAAGTTTTTCTGGTTTGAAAAATAGATTTCTCAATTTTATCCTTCCGGTGTTCTACATCAAGAAAACCTCAAGTCATCGACATCCACACCTGGACATGCTGTCTATGTTCATCGCCTACTGACCTAAGCATAATCTTAATGGCCAGATGCAATTTACGCATTGTTTATTTTTGGTAATTTTATTTATTCTGTTTATTTAAGTGTCGCACTCATTCGCAAGTGTCATAAAGTTAGTTATGTGGGGCTTTTTGGTGACCATAGTGAATTTCCAGTTAAACAAAGATTATGCTTCGAGTTTGGTCGATGTTCGACTATCGTCGGTAGTCTGGTCCCAAACTTGTCGAAAGAGCGAGGTGTGCATATAATAGACTATGTTTAGAATCTTGAATCTGAATGCAGCTATGTGCATGTGTGTGATCAGGTACCATTATTTCAGTAAAACTGTAAGTTGTTGTAGTTGCTGCACTAGAACGTACAATTTTGCGCAATGGAAATGAGCTCTTTGCGAAGAATTCTTGACATGTCATATCTGCATCTCGTTACAAACGAGAGTGTTCATGAAATTGTTAAGAAGGAGTTAGGTCAATATAAAAACCTACTGACTAAAGTAAAAACAAGAAAATTGACATAGTATAGACATCACGATCGGTGGGGCTGACCAAGACCGTCCTGCAAGGCCCTGTGCCTGGGAATCGTGGGAGAGGGAGACCAAAAGAGAGATGTGAGTACAATATAAAAGAGTGGACGAGAAGGTCTACAGCTAAAACTTATACCCTGGCGAAAAGTCGAGACATATGGCGTGAAGTGGTTCGACAAACTGCAGTAACGCTGCCCTAACGACCTTCTAGGTTACGGGATTGATGATGATGTTGGTTGCGTTCAAGAGGAACGTACATGTTCTGTTCTCCTATGTTTAGAATGGACATCACTGAAGTCCGGCTTAATCCATTGGTGATTAGTATCTTTCAACAAGTGACGAAGATTGTAGATACTAACTGTTTCTGTAGCTAACTGGTTGCTGATGCTGTTGTCCCTCATATTCTTGTGATTACATCCTTAAAGAGTTCCCGTGATGAACTGGACCGTTGATTGGAGTTCCTCTTAAGCTCCGCTCAGTTTTGAGTTTAGTGTTGAAATGGTAGTTCAATGCATCTTTATTAACTGGCCAAACAAGGAGCAGTCCTTTAACACATGCTCAGCAGCCTGTTCGTTTAGTTCATATGTACGCTTCAGTGAGGTAGGCAGACTTAGCGTACCACATGTATCTGTTTAATCTGATTTGCACTATCCTGAGGCGAAGAATAGTGATCCGTTTCTGTCGGTCACGTGGGTGGTAAATGCCGTTTGATTGGATCTGCTCTATTCTGAAAGTCTGGATATCCTTTCTCTTCTCGGTCATCTCGGACATGTTTTTGGGATGATGTATGAAACTTCATTGTATGCTATCATCTTAGTTGCTTGAATAAGTTTGTATTATGATTTTATGATATTGACCTTTTGGTCATGACATAAAGGCGTGTTCGTGTCTGCATTCACGTGCTTTTTACTCATTGTAAGTAAAGTGTTGTTTCTGGTCTTCTTTTTATTTATGTCTGAAAGTTGAAACAGCCATCTTGAAGTCAAAGAAATCAATGCCAAAATAGCCAGAATTAATTCCATCACAGACAGCAACAAAGGATCTTCACAAAAAGAGAAAATACCACATTCACATTTTAACACGAAACGAAACAAAAATGTATTTAGCTGAGTTCGCACATTTTCTTTGACTGAGCACTATTATCACTGAAGTTACAGATCGGATGACCTTAGTTGAGAGAATATAACGTGTATTTTTGCGTTTGTAATAAAACGAACGATATGAACATCTTATCATATGCTCTTTGCAAATGAAAGGTAAACCTCATGTTTCACTGAATACACTTGTTTCTCCCGAGGCGAAATTTTTAGAGGTTTACGTAGCCTAAATATCGTAAGCTCTAAATAATTAATGACTTTTCTTTGTTGCCTTTCTTTCGAGATCATTTATCTAGAGCGTGAGATTTTATTTGGAGGAAGGGCACGCGGTCGGGACAGAACATAGTGCGGGACTGTTCTATTTCCAGGGAAGATTCTAGAAACAATTTTGAAGATGTTTTAAATATTGGCCTTCGGTCGTCGCACAGTCTTGTGGTCTATAGCAAGGCCAAATATTATCGGAATAAATATGCATATTATCGAAGTGTATACAACTCTTGTGAAAGCTCTTTAAACAACAAAAGCACTTTTATACAAGAGACAAACTCAATGTTATCGAAATAGCATATCACTGAGGGAAAATGCTGCAAAACATTTTGCCTCACAATTACGGCGTTTCAAGTTTATTTTATCTATGCAAGCCATTTTTCTCTTATTTTCTATTTTTTTCTGTCAAATTTCCGAAATATATCAGGGGCTTAGATACAAATGACCCATTCCTCTTTTGGAATCTACAATTTGATTATCACTAGAACTCTGTGTGTAGAAGTTATGTTCCTGGCAACGCTTCTCTTGAACGAATTCAGATCTTAGGTGGAATCATTTCCTAGCCGTATTTTCTCTCTGCGAGAAAAAAAAAAGGAATCGCTTACATGTTCAGTGTTATCGGAGCCAATAAATGAACAGCACTCGCACAATAAATTCTGAAATTTCACAAAGGAGAGCATGAAGATGGCTCGGCTTAAATCTCACTAAATCCAGCTTTCAGCAGGTGAGAAATGTAAAGTTCTGTCTCATTCCTTTTCGTCCTTGTCCAACTACTTCTTCCATGCGAAGGAACTAATTAACTAGAGACACAGGGTAATAGATGATCGGCTACAGAATGAAAATAGTAGCAGATGAGAATGTTTTCTCAGGTCCAGAGAAACACTGTTCTGTGAAAATATACTTCGGCACAAGACAGATTAACACACATTAAGATGGCGTAGTTCCCTTTTAGCGACAAAAACATGGAAATTCAACTGTAGCACATGTTTAGATTTCTAAGGATAATGGTTTCAATTACAAACATGAGCATACCTTTTTAACATCCTGTAGAAGTAGATAGACTAGAAATAGTATAATTTTTTCCTCGGTACATTTGGAAAACAGATGGTCAGACGTTAAACCTACATGTACCGATTTTACCAATGGAATGAAATTTGTTTGGCAGGTGCGCCAGTGAGAATATATTATCGTGCATCGATCAAGCAGATGGTACAAGTGTTTGAACCATGAGCAAATGGACGAAAAAAGATACAGGTAAATATAGAAAGATACAAAGATCGAGGAACTGACTGACAACTCAAAAACGTAGTGGCGGAGAAAGTTAATCAAACCTTTTACATATATTCAACGGGGAGACAGAAACAATACGAGATGGCGGAGGAAAACGTAAAAATTACTGCATGGGAAGGTCAGGCAGGACGACAAAAGAGGATTCTGTCGGCGAACTATGAAGCGATGGAACGACAAAAGGCAAAAACAAGTCAGAGGGATAGATACAGCAGGCGTGTATTTGGCGTATTCTACAATATTCAATAACAGATTTGGAGAAGAGAGTTAGGAACTATTATCAAGAACAGCGCCCGAGAACAGATATCGAGAGCTGAATTGGTTGATTTACATTCAAGTCGTTGAGGGCTTAGGCAAACTGAGCCTTCAGGATCTTCCTTGTGATCACATAAGCAGAAAACGATCCTACAGATTTCTCTTGAAGGAAGAAAGGTCTGTTATTCTACAGACATTTCGATAGAAGTTAGAAACTTTTATCAGGACTCTGTTTATCAAACTTAAGAAGAGCCAACCTGTGTCTTGAAACTTGTTTTCAAGGAGTAACACGTATGCATCGTGCACGAGGTCCCAGATTAAGTAAATACAATTGTTTGTGCCGAGGTCCCAGATTAAGTAAATACAATTATTTGTGCCGAGGTCCGATTAAGTAAATTCAATTATGTGTGCCGAGGTCCCAGATTAAGTAAATACAATTATTTGTGCCAAGGTTCCAGATTAAGTAAATACAATTATTTGTGCCAGGGTCCCAGATTAAGTAAATACAATTATTTGTGCCGAGGTCCCAGATTAAGTAAATTCAATTATGTGTGCCGAGGTCCCAGATTAAGTAAATTCAATTATGTGTGCCGAGGTCCCAGATTAAGTAAATTCAATTATTTGTGCCGAGGTCCCAGATTAAGTAAATTCAATTATGTGTGCATCTATTTGTGTTTTATTGATTTTATGAGAAACAATCGCAGTGTCGCTGGATCTAGACGATTCATTTACTTAACGGCAACTTTTTCTTGGCTGTACTGTGAGACCTCATCATAAACACTTGTGCTAGTGTTAAACCATGTTTCTTTCATTGGTCTGTAACTGTCCAGCGTATAGGGTAGGATGTGTTCACAATCTAGGGAGGAAATAGATTTTCTGGCCACTATCTATTCAAGCAATTTTCAATATACTGTAGGTAAAGAAATGATTGAATTGCTTCTGAGTAGAGTAGAATCCTTGCCAGGTTTAGGACGTGGGTGGCCAGGGAGCCAGTTCTCAGACACTGATGCTTTCTTTATAGTGGCATTGAACTCCTTCAACCACATTTCTGTTTATGCCTTATCCAGCTATTTGATGTGGAAATATTATATCGGGATATTCTTGCTGGGAATATATTCTGCCTCTGCTATTATATCTACGTAAATCTGTTTTCTGATGGCAGTGTCCAGTATATATTCCCCAATTTCCTGTCGGACATTTTTATTTCATTCCTGTTTGAGCAACACATCGATTAAGAAATCTAAGACCGCTCTATTCCTTTGTCTTCAAGAGAGCCCACGTGGACTCTTCAATAGCTGCTATGCATTATTTCTAATCATCTTTCGATGCAGGTGTCAGAGCTTCTTGAGGGTAATATACGTAGCGACTATTTAATAAATTAGTTTCCCCTATCGCTTATGATTTTTCACTAAGGCGCTAAAACAATCGATGACTGGATTTGTTCTTATCCATCTCATCAGTCGTCATTCACTGGTCGTCCATTTTTGGAAGTTCCGGTACTCTTATGTTGCCACTTCATTTTCTTCGTATGCCTGTCCTACCGTTTATTTCCAGCAGAGTGACTAGATAGCAGCTGCCCTGAAGAGAACATCAATTCTACTCAGCTTGAGATCTTGAACATTCGAACAGATGCAAATCGATATCTAGGACACATTGATAGGCATGGAATGGTCCCACACATATAGGATACCATGCAGACAGTCTCGCGGTGATGTATGGATTCCAGCTCTCAGACCAATTGTTACAAGCCTTGCGTTATACGGTGCTTCTGGAACAACTCTGTTGTCAAAGCCAACCACTTTGGCTTAACCCAAGAGTCATCGACAGGTACGAGAGGTTGAAATAACTCGGTGTAACATTTGATCACAGCCTGCCATAAGGGAACCATGTCGACCAGACCATACAATGATGGGAGCGAGTGCTGGCAGTACTCCAGACAGTCACAGCTGCGAAAGTAAAACAGCAACTGTTTTTCATCCTATATCGTCAGTTGTCGGTTACCGTCAATAGGGCATCCTCAAACTATGAAGATCCCAGTAAGAAAGGTCGGAGCGCATCCAGAATGAAGAATGAGACTAGTTCTGTGTTGCACTAGTGGTAGCCATCATTTGAAGCCGAGGTACTTGCTGGGGCCTTTGTCTCTGACATCCAGATATGGATTTGCACAATCAATGGAGCGAGAATCAAGAGAGTGACGTCAAGGTGGATCGCATATGCAGGGATAACAAGTTAACAGGTGACAACAGTTGACTTGATAGTCAAGGAAGGAGAACGCGCCCACACTGGCGATAGTATAGCATATTGCTATAGTGTCGTCATGACCTTAGGCTGAGAGTGTAGCGATGTGTACAACTGTAAAGCAGAACTCTAGGTTAACCAACTGATACGTGATAACACGCATGAGTGATGCAATCATATTTACCAATGGGCTGGGGCTGTGCGTAGAAAAACAGTTTACGGCTGCTGGGACAGTAAGAAGTCAGGCTGCTGCTCGGTAGAGCGAGCCATACTGGGCAACAACCATCAGGACGAGAATGGAGTTGGACGCAGTGACCTCAGCTGTGAAATAGCTATTTGAGACATCTTTAACAAGGGACGTCATAATGCCAGAGTCTCAATACATATTTAGGAAGGCACAGATCGACTGGCTAAGGCTTTAGTAGATAGTAAATGTAAAAGCGTCAAACCTCGAGGAGCTGGTTAGATCAATATCCATAGTTATGCTGGGGTATAGAGCTTCTAAAGAGTTTTACGTCTTGGTTTTCAAATAACACAAAAGAAATGGATAGGGGTGACCTTTAAAAATCTATCAATGACCATCTATTAGATGATGACACTGCAATTGATGATTCAGTAATTCACATACTTCACAACCTCGCAATCAATCGAGAATCGAGTTAAGTGGTACTCATGTGAGAATGAAGCAAGAGTGTGTACAATCAGCGAACAACAGAAACTATCAGTACCAATACCTTTGGCCGTTTTCTGAGAGAGAGAGAGAGACTGACCACTTTTGTGTAAGCCCGAAAAGTAGTGAAGTTAACTTTTAGGTACAAGAACAAAAATCTTCTATTTGAAATTGACATTTTAGTAGATTATGTAGCAACGTTATATTAGCTGATTCTGTTTTATTGCTCATGAATTACAAGTGTTTTGTGCCTTTTTATTGTTCATTTCATCACTCGATTCCACATGCATGGTTGTACAAATGAAACTCGTTATTTTTAATATACCAAAAATAACTTATGAATGGACATTACTGAGTTCATAGCCTTTTACACTCCGAATTGTACAGTGGTGGATTACTTTCTGGCAGAATTGCTATTGAACACTCTGTAACAGATCAACCAGTTAAAATACCTTGGCACTGTAGAGCAATCGTTCACAACCGGAAAAGAGCAGCAACTGGCAGAATTTTCCATACAATAAAAAGATGTTTTCTCATAGAAAATGAATTAAATATGCAAGAAACCAACGATGATCATAATCCGCTCTAGCTATGTTCTTATCTTGACTTCAGATGTGAGACATGGGCCATGGATGAAACTCACAAAAGCCAGAACAAAACCTAATAAAATCGGGGACTTAAGAGACGTTCCAAATAATAAGAAAGGACAGATTACACAATCAGATCATACATCAGAATCGTGATACAGACTCCCTTCAGGCTCAAGTGGAGCAATCTCAAATACGGTTTGGTCATGACTGCAGAGTAAAAGAAGGCCAGCAATCATGGGGATCCAAAAAGGCAAGGATCCAGACCCCCTCGGACGACTTCATCCGCTGGGATGACAATATTGGACAGTCTCTGTGAGACTAAAAGTCAGCAGGAGGAATAAACCAGACATAGCTGTCACCCTCCCCCTCGGACGACTTCATCCGCTTGGATGACAATATTGGACAGTCTCTGTGAGACTAAAAGTCAGCAGGAGGAATAAACCAGACATAGCTGTCAGCCGTTCTATCTTACAAATATCAACAAAACTTGACGAAAGAGATGAAACAGGAAAATACTGTGATGTCAATATAATCTACAGATTATAAAAACATTTACTTTATTTTTATTTCCAGTTGTTTCCCTTAGCAAGACTTTCTTTAATTATCTTATCTGATATCTCCTAACCGACTCTCAAACGCAATCAGTTCTTGATGTCTCCAAATGGACCTTCAATCTCATTCAGTCTTTGTTATCATACTTTTTGCCCTCACACCGTTGTCTACTTCTGTCCCTTCATTTTACGGTGCAAGAATTTAAAGGAACTTTGCCCAGAACATTATTTTCTGGTAAACAATGTTGTATACAGACTCTTCTAAACCAGTATAAAGACGTTAAGTTAAGTTAAGACATATATACGCGCATGAACAAACAATAAACATAATTAACTATTTCCTGGACATATGTTACTAATGTTATTTGTTTTGCTTGGCAGCCTGATTTTGTATGCATCTTATCTGTGCCAGAAGACAGTAACAATTTATAATAGACGCTGACATCTTTGCAGCAGCACTTTCTTACTGGTGACTCAAAGAAATGTTATTTAATGTTCATTATTTTTTTTTATAGAAAGGTAGTCTCGTTGATATTTGTCATCAGCTTTTTTCGATGGCATGATTTATATCACCAGCTCAGACTGTAAGCATTCTGTTGATAACTGTTAGATCAGGATCTCAGACTGAGAACATCTTGTGGATCTCTCTTAGATCAGGATCTCAGACTGAGAACATCTTGTGGATCTCTCTTAGATCAGGATCTCAGACTGAGAACATCTTGTGGATCTCTCTTAGATCAGGATCTCAGACTGAGAACATCTTGTGGATATCTCTTAGATCAGGATCTCTGACCCAGATTGAAGGAATCCTGTGGATATCTCTAAGATCAGGATATCTGACCCAGACTAAAGGCATCCTGTAGATATCTCTAAGATCAGGAGCTCAGACTAAAGGCACCCTGTAGATATCTCTAAGATTAGGAGCTCAGACTGAGAACATCCTGTTGATTTCACTAAGATTAGTTCAGACTAAAAGTTACCTGCAGACCAATAGAGCCAATTTGGTGCTTCATAGGTCTTAGCAAATATGTGTTATCTATTGTGAGGTCTAACATATTTAGAGGCTGTGGGTGTGGTGTTCAGTCTCCGTTCTCGATTGTCAATATTTTCCTTGTACAAAACAAGCACATAACACAAGACAACACAGTGACTTCTTTCTTCCTTCACCCTCAAACGCCATCAATCTCCCTTATGTATCAGGTTTCTCTTGTCATTCAATTGTTCATGCAATTGTCCTGAAAAGGGCCATATTGCCACTCTGCTCCTCTCATGGATGTAGCAGACCTGTATACATGTTCTACCATTTGTTTGCTCCCTTCACATGAGCACATGTCTATGTGTTCAATTATTAACCTGTTTAACATTTGATTTTTTTCAGTCAGCTTTGGCGCTTGTAGTCTGAATAATGTAACTTGATCTCTTCTTGGCAAGGGGTTATATGCATCTGTTATACCATATTCTGGATATTCTCTATGCTATCTTTGACTAGTTTATGCCTCCTCATTTCCATGCATCCTTTAGTGGCACTGTATTTTCACTGTGTTGAAATTGTTTTCATGAGCTCCTTTATTCAATTCGTTCTCAACATAGTTTCTGAGGGACGTTATGAATGATAGAACATCTGTAATCTCTAGTATAAACTTTTGTTTTCCACAAGACAACCACACAAAACAATAGAGTGGTAAACAACAATATCTAATTTAAATCATATGTTAATATGATATACACTTTAACTATTACTCCTCAAAGGAATACTACCAGTCATCAATAGATAACTTATTAAACGGTTCAATACAAACAGTACAATGAATGGAATACAAATAGTACAATGAATGGAATACAAATTGTATATGTTGGTCTTACCTATTATAGTATTTATTTATTTGAGTATGACCAAAATGAACGTCTTTGATCTGCTTGTCTATATCACAAATACAAAATGTATCCTACTACACAGCTTTGAAACATGGTTTGTTACTATCATCATGTAAACTGTAGTGTCTATGTTTTCAATTGTAACAAATAGTCATCATCATCATGTGGCATGTCCTTTGCAAAATCTTGATCTCACAACAGCCGATCTGTAAGACTCTCAATCTCTAGTCAGAACTCCCGCCTCTATTGCTATCATCTTCAGGACCTCTGTGATGTCTTGTGTCCATCTTCTCTTCAGTATGCATCTGCCCTACTTTCCAAGCACCATATCCTACAGTATCGTTCTCTCCAGATCATTATGGCATTTGATGTGGCCAGAATAGTTTACCCTTCTAGACAAGATATTGTTTACAAACCAATTTTTATCGATATCCAGTTTTTATAGGATATCTGCATTTTTCTTTTTCACTATCCATGGTATTTTGAGCACACTCCTGTAGCATTTCAGCTCAAAAGATTCAATCCTTTTTTTAAGTGTTTGTGTGGTAGTCCACATTTCACATCCAAACGATGGCCCTGAGAACATGCAAGTTCGCAGGATTTTTTATGTTCATCATTTTATTAGAGTTCTGTCATAAGTTTCTCATTTTATTCAACCTCTTCATTGCCATATCCATACTCCGTCTAACTTCCCTTTGGTAATCTCCATTGTTGCTTACAACTGAGCCGAGATACTAAAAATTTGTGACTTTCTCAATCTCCTGTTATTCTAGAATAACTTTAGGATTGGTCTTTGTCTTGTCTGTGCTCATTATTTTGGTTTTACTTATATTCAGAAATACATCCTAGTCTTCGTTGTGTTGTTTTACCGACAGGATCATCCGTTCCAGCCTGGCTGTGCTCTCTGAGATAACAACTGAGTCATCTACATATCCGAACTCTGCCATCTTGTTCCTGCCGATTGTTAATGGCTCGTACTTGTCATACTTTTAATTGTTTTTGACGTTATTACAGATTCAGCTTATATATTGAATAGATAAAGAAATAGTACGCATCCCTGTCTTACTCCCTTTTGAATTTCGAACCAGTATGACGTTTCACCGGCTTTTCTGACCGAAGCTTGTTGTTCTTGGTAAAGTTATTCAATCAATTGAATCAAGTGCATTGTGAACCCCATGTTATTCATTTTGTTCCACGCCGCTTTATGTTGCACACAGTCGAACGCCTTTGTGTAATCTATAAAGCACGTATACGTCCCCATTGTAATCTCCGCATAAAATATTTCTTATGTTAAGGATGTGATCCCTCATGCCCCTACCTTATCTAAAAACCTGCCTGCGCATCATGGACCTTCTTATTGAGCTTGTTTTCGAGCCTCTTCATGATGATCTGTATATTTTGCTAACATGACTTATTAAAGCGATGATTCAATAATTGGTGCATTGCTTCAAATGGCCTTTCTTGGGGAGAGGTACATACACAGATCTTAACCATGACCGTGGCCACATTGTACTGTGCCAGACCTTCCTATACAGGGCATGACAGATGCTGACACATAGTCAGGAAATGAAATACATAATACAGATTTCTAGAAAAGTATCGAGAACAACCAATACATGAATGAAGAAATGAGGGAAAAAAAAAGAAAAATATTTTTTATGGACAATTAAATAAATAGCCTTATGAAAAACTTACATTTGTAACCCCGGCATGCTTATGAGCTGGCAAATGGAGTTTAATGCAGATAAATGTACAGTCATCCACATGGGTAAATCTAAAATGAAACATAATTACAGATTTGGAGATAACAATATAAGAATGATAGAAAAGGAAAGGGACCTAGTTGTTATAAGAGATCATACATGTAAAGTGAGTGAGCAAGTTCAGATAGCACTGAAAAAAAGTAAATGCAATAATAGGTAGGATAAGAAGAAATATTATAGTGGGCTCGAGGTAAGGTGTTCGCCTCAGGTACTGGCGGTAGTAGGTTCAAATCACAGTGGAGACTGGGATTTTTTCACATGGGTCATCCGGTAAATATTTCCCCTAATTTCTGTGTAGTGAGATCAGACACCCGTGTGCAGTGGGGCACAAGTTAAAAATACCTTAGCAGTTGTAAAGACAAAATTCAAGTTACAAATCTACTCAAATTATTCTAGGGATATTTGTCCCACAGAGAATGTCACAAAAAGGGGACTCTGTGGTTATAATTTCAGGTCTTCTTTATGTAGTTAGCGGAGCGGCTTAGATGGCGCCTGACAGGCTGAGGGTCTACCTTGCTCTAATTTACGCTTCCACCTCCACCAGTCTCAAATACTGGGATTGACCTAGCAAGTCATCAGTGGATTTTCACCTGCCAAAAAATATGTGGACTGAAGAAATAAAATAAATATAAAGATGTTGGAAAGGATGCAAAAAAAGAGCAACAAAGCTGATAGTGAGATTCCAAAATTGCAGTTATGAAAAATTACTCAAAAAAACCAGCCTACAGAGTGTCTAGAAAAGAGAAAAATTTGAAGTGACAATACATGTTTATAAGATAATCAAAGGAAGGGATAAATTAGATTACAACAAGTTTTTCAAAATACAACCACCTACAAGAACAAGAGGGCATTGCTACAAACTACAGAACAGTCCAGATTAGATACTAGGAAATATTTTTTTAGTGAGAGCGGTGAATGCTTGGAATGCATTTTCACAGGAAGTAGTAGAGGATAGGGCAATTTATGTAATTAAGAATAGATTTGATGCACATAGCTTTTACAGCAAGGACATGTAAATTAAACTGGTTGTATACAGACTCTTCTAAATGAGTACAAAGATGTTAAGTTTTAAGTTATGTCTGAAAAGGCAACTAAAAAAAGTTGTTCATGGGGAATAGTGACCAGCCAATTGCTTCAGAACTCTCTACTTTTATTGCTTAGATAGATGCAGTCGTCCTGTAAATGGACCAGCTGTTGTAGTGGGCCTATGCTTCAATTTAAATAAATTCAAGGAAAAATTAATGACAGAGACAAATTTTCTGAGTTCATATAACAAGATGACTGACCCACACATTCTGAGAGGTAAGATACTAAAAAAAACAATGTTGTAGAGAGAATTTATCATGAAATGCTGAGAAACTCAATTTTTATTTGTTGCTTTTGCCTTATTTCTCTAATTTCTCTAATCTCCAAGATGCTGTGCGTTGCACTGTGGTTTTTATTTTGCGCCTGTCGGTCTAGTGCATTCGACTTCGGCATGCATTTTATGTAAGGGTCTGCTTCGTCCTGCATTTTCTAAGGGTTTGCTTCCCCAGGGTAACGGCCAGTGCTGTGATGGGGATCAAACCCAGCACCTTCGGATTGTTAGCAGTGCCACTTAATCACTAGCCCACGCCGTCCCCCAAAAACTCATCGTGACATGAGAAAATTCATTGTGACAGATCCCTGATAATTCTACACACAAAAAAAATGTTGAATACAATGAAATTCCAGAACTGCCTCATGAACTATCAGAACTTTTCTCAGTAACCTGTTAATTAAATAACGTTGCATCATCAATACAAGAAACTTCAAGTCATTATTATATTAATATGTCAATTATGATACCCAAACTAATATATATATATATATAGGTGGAATCTGTCAAAAATAGTACAGTTTTCCATAAGCGCAGCACACAATTTTGATGTTGCTACCAATGTGGTCTTTACCAGGGATGAAACAAAACAAAAGGAAAGCAGAAATTGTATTTAGCAATGACACCTGCATCGTTGTCATGATACCTTCATTTTGGCCATGACACAAGGACCCGTCATGATCTACAAATATATATTATCTCAGCTCTGATGCAATCCTCTCAGCCATGATACAAAAACCTCACAAGTGGATGTCTATATTTCAGCCATGAAACAAGCATATCAGCAAAGATACAAGCATGACAGCAATGATACAAGCACCTCTGCTATAATTCAAAAATTTCATCAATGATACCAAATCATCAACCATGAAACAAGTTTCTAAGCTATAATTCAAGTATCTAAGCTATGATAAACATATCTAAGCTATGATAAACATATCTAAGCTATGATACAAATATCTAAGATATGATACAAGTATAAAAGCTATAATACAAGTATCTAAGCTATGATACAAGTATATAATACATGATACAAGTATCTAAGCTGTAATTCAAGTATATAAGGTATGATACAAGTATCTAAGCTATGATACACATATCTAAGATGTGATACAAGTATCTAAGCTATGATACAAGTATCTAAGCTATGATACAAGTATCTAAGATATGATACAAGTATCTAAGCTATGATACAAGTATCTAAGCTATGAAGCAAATATCTAAGCTATGAAATAAAAATAGAAGATATGATAACAGTATCCTCTTTTCCTTTTTCATGGACCTGATTTAAAAGGTATGGAGCATTGTATTATGTTTTGCATCTTAATGGCTCAGTGCCTCCAGCATGAATTATTTTAAAGAGTTTACTTCCCATAGTGGTGAAGTCTTGCTGATTCATGAATTCAAGCACATACAAGTTTGAGTTATGAGCCACGCCACTTACTGCTTTGCCATGTCACTCACATACCAATATTTCAGTAATGATACCAAAATATCAGCTATGATACAAGTATCCCAGCAATGTTCCAAAACTATCATCTATGATACAAGTATCCCAAACAATGGTACCAAAATATCATCTATGATACAAGTATCCCAACAATGATACCAAAATATCACCTATGATACAAGTATCCCAGCAATGATCCCAGTGTACCAACATTTCTGAATCTGGCAAATCTGATTAAAGGCCTTTTCGTGATATATTCTATTCTATATATGAACATTTATTGCCCGTTTCAGAATTATATTATTCCACTGGCTCAAGAATATAAACCAGCTATCACTTTAGATGAGCAGGTGGTGCAGTAGTTTTAACAACAGTCTCACAGTCATTTGGAAATGGGTTCACACCACAATACAGACCCACATTTTTTTTATAGTGGGATGAAAAACAAAGCTAGCTTGAACACAGAGCGATGGCTGGAGAAAGTGGTCTTTATTTCTCTATAAATTCATTTAGTGCATTTTAACAATATAAAAAGGCCATGCTGGTAGTTTAACAAAATATCTTTTAACTTAAGTTTGCATAAGATATATTTGTACATGAAATTATTGGTGCAAAAGCCACATCAGCTTGCAATATTGAAAATGTAGGGCAAATGTGGGTAATACAAGTGTAATATTTAATTTATGTTTATTTAATCATGATAAATCATTTTTTTTACTGCTTGGCAGTTACAACATGAGATGTTTAATATGAACATTTCATACTGGATGATATATGACACTACAACATTTGACATCATGATAACTAGTCAGTGGTGTATCGCAAAGCACTGAATGTCATTAATCGTATTGTACTTTAAAACACACGACCACCGCTGGTGAATCAATATAACAATTATATAAATATGTGCCTTTTCAACACACCCACACACATAAAAACTGATACGTTAATACACACAAGAATACTCATTCAAATTACCCTATCTATCAATCTCGATTTTAACATTTACTGATCACGAAAAATTGTGATTATAATTAGTTAAATAGAATGAGTTTGACCATGTTTGGCAAGGGCCCATATGAGAGCAATGATTTCCAAAGAATGATATGAGCGCAATGATTTACAAAGGCTGATATGAAAGCAATGTTTTTACAAAGGTTAATATGAAAACAATGTTTTACAAAGGCTCATATGAGAGTAATGTTTTACAAGGGTCCATATGAGAGCAATGTTTTACAAGTATCTTTATGAGAGTAATGTTTCACAAGTCACCATATGAGAGTAATGTTTAATAAGGGTCCAACAAAGGTTTCTAATGTCATTAGGTGGCAGCAACATCCAGATTTGTGATTACTGTAGGTAACAGACATTATGTATTTGCATGCATGTGAAAAGCTGAGATACAAAATGGCATCTGTGCACACAGAATGTATAATCAAAGAACAGGAAACTGTTGTGAGTCGGTTTTTTTCTTCTAAAAAAGACGTTCGATTTTGGAGCACTGATAAAGTGTAACAATGTTGGTGCTGACAATGTTAGTGCAATAATAAATGCTTTTTCAAGTTCGTATCTTATTTTAATTTTTTTAAATAGTCATTTGTGACCTATTTACTGACTTGCCCTCATATTATCACAGTGCTAATGTCTAATAGTGAAAAGTATATGTTGATCTTATAATAATAGTGTTATTATCAAAGTACAAATGACTTACATTGAACAGTACATGTGTCAAATTAAGATAAAGTAGTTGTGACCGTCTGCAATTTATATCAATTCATTAAAATAAAATGTCAGAAAAGAATACATGCCAACCTGTAACACTATTTTATTACTGGGCTAGCCTTTTCTGCATGAAATAAATCCAATCTGGTTGCCAAAAGGAATAGAATCTCTCTGATGGGAAAAGAACTGACGGTTGCACACAGTACAGATAGCATGGCTAGTGTCAATGTTGTTAGGGAGTACACCATCTCTCTCAAGCATCATAACATTGGCCCCTACCAGGTCTACATGAACCAGTTGATAGTTGTTCTCAAAAGGCTGGACTAGAGCTGGATCAAGGTCACTTATTGGAGTAGCATCTTCGACTGTCATAGAGAAGCATGATGTCTCTACACTTGGACCAATTGCAGCACGGACATCCTTTGGATTTGTTCCAAATTCATCTACCATTGTCTTGAGACATGATCTTACGGCCCCTAAGGTAGTTCCACGCCAACCGGAATGAACAGCACCACAAGCTCCTGGAATATAGACACAAACATATGTAACAAGACACAAACATCTGTAACAATGTCAGGCAGTGGTGAGATTAGTTTACATCTGTAACAATGTCAGGCAGTGAAGGGATTAGTTTACATCTGTAACATAACAATGTTAGACAGTGAAAGGATTAGTTAGCACAGAACTATACGTAGCAGTGAAGGGATTAGTTTACACAGAACTATGTGTAGCAGTCTTCTTATTTGGCACTTTCACTGTTGTGACACATTACAACTAACCCCTTTACAGAAAGATTGTGTTCCAGCACTTGCAGTGACTGTTTCAGATAAGTGTTGAAGTTGCTAGCCACATATACAACACTCTTTAGTTGTTTTTCATGATATACTTGAAACGTTAGAGTGGGCCGGTGAGCGTGTATGTAACCAAAACAGGTGGAAAGCATCCTTTGATATTTGTATGCAACAAGGGGTGCAAGAAAGATTCAGTGGGGATAGGAAAGATTCAGTCAAGTAAGTCAACAAAGACAGGACAAGAAAGATTCAGACAAGTAAGTCAATACAGTTGTGTTCTATTTGCCTTTCAATAAAAATGGTTTATTTCCCAAATGAAGACGTATCAACTTCTAAAAGTATTAACCCCACGAAGTTAATCAACTTACTTCGTCACTCCTCTTCTACTGTGAGGTGTTCAGATTTTGTAGAAAGAAAGCCATACTGTTCTATCCGCTGTCTTTCTCCTGACTTCTTTCCAATCCAGCCCCCTGTCACTTAAGGACTGTTGTATGTTGTCTTCCCAATGTACATTAGGATGTCCTGGGGGTCTGCATTCTTGGTTTTGTTGTCTTCCATGACCGCCTTGGCATCCGATCCTCTTCCTTTCTACAGGCATTGTCAAACCACTGCAGTTGAGATTGCTCCACTTAGGTCTGCAGGGGTTGGGCTTCGGGATTGTTACGTATTGTCTGGCTGAGAATATTGTCCCTCTTTGTCACCTGAACCACTTTTCATAGGTACCTCTTTTCTGAAGTTTGTAGGTGCCTTTCTTGCACTGTGATCACTGCCCATGACTCACATCATATGTCAGGACAGACAAATAGGACAAGCGGTATACATCCATCTTTGTTTTTCTACTTATTTCTCTTTTGCTGAGAAACCCTGTGTTTAGTACATGGAAAAGTCAACCTGCCTGCTGCTCTTCGTATGTTTAACTCTTCTTTTATTCCTCCGCTGCTGTCTATTACCACCCATATATTAATAAGTGAAAATGTCCAGGATTCCGATGCTGTCATATATATCGATGGATCTGTGATGTGCTGTTGGGGCTTCTCTGAAGAGTGAGACAGACTCGACGCTGACAACAGCGATTCATACTTGACAATGACCTCCAGTATGCGAAGCGAGATTGGGGTAGTTACTTGAACTCTGATGTGGGTATTTGAGACCTCTTTAGTGAGTGCCGTAGTCGTATGCAACCCAATTCTTGTTTCAGAAAGTTCAAAAAGACTGGATGTGGCTCAAGTGGATAGCAGACAAAACGGCATTGAACCTTTGATAACATGTGTCATTCCACTATATTGTACATGCTGAGGTTGTGGAAATGAAAGAGTTGACATCCTGGCCTAAGGGTATCCACAGAGGGGACATTGTCAATGGATAGAGGTTGTTTAACAACTGGCTTTTGGATGAAGACACTGTAATCGATGAACCAGCAATACACAGATTACAGAGTTATGAAATCCAAAATGGGTCCAGCAGAGAAAGTCTCCTGAGAAGATGGAGCAGGAGTGTATATAACCAGCGAACTACAGGAACCACCAGTATATACATGATATTTGCTGAGAGGGACTGAGCGCCTATTAGTCTGTCTGTACTACATTAAGAAAACAACAGAATTTTACTACAGGACAAGCAAAGCGTTCACATTGCTTCTATTGTCAGCTGCTTAAAAAAAATCTTGTCATTGAAATGATACATCTGAAAGTGTTAGTTTGGCAATCTTAAATGCAAACTCTAATTATTAGATAACTGGATAATTGCTAACATATTTGATTTCACATGCTGGTTAACATTGATTAGTTGACAAATCTTATTTCAGGTTGAGTTGTTTTGATGCATTTGTAAATGAAAAAAAAAGGAAATCCCTTGGCACCACCATCGGGGATAAAGTCTACTAGTTTTCATCTTATTACAGATGGGTGATAATTTTCACCATTACTGTCTGCCTCCATGGGGGCAGCAAGTCAGGTACCCATTTACAACTGGGTGGACTGGTTTATGTTCGTGAAGAGAAAGTAACATAAGAAAGTAACGTAAATAAAATGAAACCAATAGAACACTAAATCAGAAAAGTATTTCAATATTTTGAGCATGAATAAAAAATAAAATGTAAAACATTAAAATAATATATGATGCATATTTGTAACATTTATCTTCTTCGTTCGTTCTCAATCTCCCGCGACCAAGCCCTGGAAAGGGCTTTGCCAGTAGCAGGATGTTGTCCGCAGAACGAATGAGTTGTATTGTGGTTTACAGCTAAACTACGATATTTGCACCTTTCGGTCCGACACATCCGACTTCAGTAGGCATTATTAGGTACAAAGTTAGCCTTCCCTATTTGATCCCTTCTGCTTAGCCAGTCTGATCTGTTGCAGCCTGCTATCAAAGGATCACCATGTGGAGATAAAGAAGTATCTTGGCAGCTTTGGTTTGCTGGCCCTGATGCTAGCAGTCAGATATTGGTCGCTGACCACTGCAGTTTATGCACTGCTCAGAATCTTGATCCCGTAAGATGTATTAAAGCTATAGAAATTATTTTTAAAAAGACCTTACTTGGTATAGATCAGTGTTTCTCAACCCTAACTGAGCTGGCGTTCCCTTTTCAAAAGAAAAATGTGTAAATGCATCCTTTCCACAACAATCATAACCCTGACATTACTTTGAATCCCTCGTTTTGAATCATTCATTGAATGATTGATTTCTTATAAAATATCACTTACCAATTAAATTTAGTGTGATCCCTGAGCTTTGTGTGACACAGCTAACTGAACAATATATGTTTCTATATTTATTAAAAGAAGTCTTGAGTCTGATCTGTCACATATTTGCAATCGATTGCGTAGCTTTTACAGCTGCATCATTACAGAACTTAACCCTTTCTCTACTAAATATGATGTTGAAAATGCTGTAATAAACAGTTGAATTTGTTGCCAAAGAAGAGGATAAGACATCCTAATCTGAATCCACAATTTTTCGCAATGAACGTTAGTAAACCGCGATTTTGCCTCATAGTCATTTATAGTTCAATCAGCTCTTCTTGGAGATCTTCACTAACAAGTTCCACATCTATTTCAAACGGATCAATTACCTATTCTGGTACGTTGAGATCCTGCAAATCTTTAAATCTGATCATCATATCATTGTTAAAAGCCTCAAAATTGCAACAATACATTTTCAAATCTGTATCTTTCAAACTGTCTAACTGTTGCAAACATGAAAATTGATATGGTGCACGCCGACCAAGATTATTTTTAAACAATCTCAATTTGGTGATGAACCCCATAATAACTCATTTCGGTTTGATAAGACTGATGTCGTTCCCCTGTAGTTTAACAAGGACATCATTGAACTTTTCAAGTATATCTTAAAAATGGGCCCCCATATTTTCACAGTACTTCAGTTTCAATGCTAAGCTGTTCTTTCATTGAATCAAGAAACTCCATAATGATATAAAATAATGCCCAAAATCTATTAAGACAATTTCCTTTGGACATCCATCTTACTTTCAAGTCATTGTCATTACACAATTTACCAAATTATCTATCATTCAAGGAATGTGACTTGATTTTATTAATAACAGTGATAACTACACTCATTGATTTGTGGAGTCTGTCACTAAGTTGTTTGGCTAATACGTGCTGCCGGTCAATAACACAATAAATGGTTAAGACATATGGTGCCACCTTTTTAAAGTGCACCAGAAAACAGCGATAGCAACCAACCATTGCATGAGCTCCATCTGTCGCACATACTATAACATTTGAAAAAGGAATGTATTTTGTAATGAAATATTTTTCAATGATTTCAAAGATCGGCAAGCCCTTGGAAACTGTTGTCAGTAATTTTGAGAATAACATTAAATGTACATTTCTTCCACAACTTTTTCACTTTTCATGAATCTAACACATGCAAGGCTACATTGCGGCGTACTGTGCTTTCGTCAATCTGTAATGAAAATTGGGTTGATTATAAATCCCGGCACAGTTGATTTTCAACATTAGTTGTCATCTCATCAATTCTTCTAGACACAGTATCATTGCTCAGTGGAATAGAGGTAACTATTTCATTTGGATTTCTTTCCATCATTCATCATGGTACTAATCACCTCTCGCACAGCTGGTAATATTAAATTTTCTCCAATACAAGATACGATGAAGCCTTTATCCTTCTAGCTAGAAAATTTTAAGCATACCAACAACTGTGTTACGGCTTTCAAACTTTTGCGTTAATTCCTGGAAGAAGAAGTCCTCTTGCCAGCATGCTTCTTTATAACAATGTTCATTAACACGGTGGCTTCATTGCTTCGTTAGAAAACACGTGTTGACACAACACGCTCATTGGTAATATTTCATTTGCAAAACCGAATTAAAATTAATCAACTGAATATTGTCGGCATTTTCTCTTTATATGTGATATCTTAAATATATAACGGTTGTTAATGGAATAAATGCAGCAAAATCACCACAAGAATAATGTCTTTTGTTTGACTCAGGTTGAAATACTGGTATCGAGGATTACTTGGATTGTGACATGTCCAGATTTTGTAAAATTGTAGAGCCAATCTCAAATTAATGTTTTTACATGTGCTCAGATACAGCGCATGTTACCTCTGCGTTTGAATATTAATGATTGCGAATAAATAGATGGCTGATGTCAGAGAATAATTATTTCGCTGTCATTATTAATATTTCTCAAATACAGTCACTGACATGACCGAGAATTACGAAAAACGCCCCCTATAGGCAAAAAAGCACCTAATAATTATGGTTATAAAAAACGCCCCCCGTTGAGAAACACTGTTTTAGATGTTTTCAAGTATGGGCTGATTCTTTTTTGTTGCATTAGAGCGAGGAACAGAAGGGGGTGGGACAGTGGTTATAGAGTATGCCTCTCAAAGCAATGACACTCTCCAGTCTATGCAGATTGATAGCGTACAGGAAAGGCAGGACAGTTGGGAAGACAACAGGTCAACCCACGTGATGAAAACGGAGACAACAAGCAATGGAGTCTCTAACACTTCATCTCCGAAGGAAGTATCTGAAAAATGAAGCAAGAGAAAGCAGGAGATTTGTCTAATTCCAGCCATTAGCATCGTATAACAGTGAAAAATGAAGTAAGAGAAAGCAGGAGATTTGTCTAATTCCAGCTATTAGCATCGTATAACAGTGAAATATCGAGTAAAATAAAGAAAGAGACTTTTTTAAAAATCCGACATTGGCATTGTAAAACAGTGTTATTGACAAATCGAGTATTAGAAAGTAGGAGATTTAAAAAAAATAACCGCCAATTGTACAGGACATCCGTATCAATCAGTTGCAATTTTACACGCATTATCAAATAACTATACTGACACAGCTCACAGTCTGAAGATGCTGGGTTCGCTCCCCACACAGCACTGGCTGTTACCCCGGGGAAGCAAACCCTTAGAAAATACAGGAGGAAGCAGACCATTACATAAAATGCATGCCAAAGTCGGATGCGCTGGGCTGACAGGCGCGAAATTAAAAATGCGCACGCACTCCGCACGCACACACAATTACATAAAATATCTCTTGAGGATACAATGATACAAAGAGTAGAACCACTACACTTCTCTGAGTTCTTCACTCTTGTCGGTTTTTCTTTAATAATTGGATGTGGTGGCTCATCTTGTATAAGAGAAGACTGAACAATATGGGTATGGACACTCACTGTCTGTAGTGAAACGCGATAATTGTTAACACATACCACTGCAGAGATCGTGTTGACGGTCTTCACTTCGCTAGCCAGCCTGCTAGGACATAGCCTGTACATGAGATGGGATCTGATTAGGTTGCACTTGAACCTGACCAGCGACTTAGAGTCCAGATCAACAACCATAGGTGGCTTCTTTGTGAAGGACTGCCCAAAATCTGGCATTGTTTCACTGCAGCTGTGGCATATTTAGAAATGTATACTACATGCTGAAGCTGCTTGCCCCCTCCACAATCCTCTTTAGTCATTTTTTACAACAGGCAGAGAAGTGTAGTGGTTCTACTCTTTGTATCATTGTATCCTCAAGAGATATTTTATGTAATTGTGTGTGCGTGCGCATTTTTAATTTCGCGCCTGTCAGCCCAGCGCATCCGACTTTGGCATGCATTTTATGTAATGGTCTGCTTCCTCCTGTATTTTCTAAGGGTTTGCTTCCCCGGGGTAACAGCCAGTGCTGTGTGGGGAGAGAACCCAGCATCTTCAGACTGTGAGCTGTGTCAGAAAATACAGGAGGAAGCAGACCATTACATAAAATGCATGCCAAAGTCGGATGCGCTGGGCTGACAGGCGCGAAATTAAAAATGCGCACGCACTCCGCACGCACACACAATTACATAAAATATCTCTTGAGGATACAATGATACAAAGAGTAGAACCACTACACTTCTCTGCCTGTTGTAAAAAATGACTAAAGAGGATTGTGGAGGGGGCAAGCAGCTTCAGCATGTAGTATACATTTCTAAATATGCCACAGCTGCAGTGAAACAATGCCAGATTTTGGGCAGTCCTTCACAAAGAAGCCACCTATGGTTGTTGATCTGGACTCTAAGTCGCTGGTCAGGTTCAAGTGCAACCTAATCAGATCCCATCTCATGTACAGGCTATGTCCTAGCAGGCTGGCTAGCGAAGTGAAGACCGTCAACACGATCTCTGCAGTGGTATGTGTTAACAATTATCGCGTTTCACTACAGACAGTGAGTGTCCATACCCATATTGTTCAGTCTTCTCCTATACAAGATGAGCCACCACATCCAATTATTAAAGAAAAACCGACAAGAGTGAAGAACTCAGTTGTGTATCTTTGAACAACAACAACTATATCTTTCCAATCATAGGAGACGAATAAACAATAAAATACAGAAGTAAACAGACAGGAAGCACACCATACCTGTCTTGACGTCAGCAAGAAGAATCATACAACAGTCAGCTCCAGGGGCAGCGACTGTCACACCTGGTATATTTGTGACCACCCCATCGTACTTTGATGGCTGCTCTCTTCCAACCACCCATATGTTCCTGTCATGCTCCACTTTAGCGATGTGTAAGGTGTCCAGTTCGAATCCAACTGTTAATGCTAATCGTCGTCTGTTTTCCTTAATGACAAGTAGTGGATCAGTTTTTCTAATTGTGTACAGCATGTTCATAGATGCCAGTGGTGCAAACTGGGTTACGCCTCCATATCGCTCATGGAACCCTGATGATAGACACATTTTATAGTCATTAGAAACATCTTGTTATTTTATATCACGACACATATCATCATTGTTGTTGTTCACAGCTACACATTAGTCAATCAATTAATGAATCAATCGATCAAAACCTGTTTTTCCCTGCAGATCACAGGTCTTCAACGAACACGGACCAAGTCATGTTTGTTCTTGCTATCATCTCCAACATCCGCCACGTCTACCCTGCCTCCTTCACTGTTCACTCAAGTTTTCTTCACCAAGTGTATTTTGAACGACCTCCATCTATCTTGCCTTTTGATTTCATAAAAAAATGACTGTTTAGCCATGCAATGTTGCCTTTATACAAAGTATGACTATTCCTCGCCAATGCCTTTCATTTTCTTTTCTGATCTACACCCTGCTGGACTCAAGGTCTAAGCTTCATGTGCTTAGTTAAATAAACTTATGCCGACGTTTCTACGGTTGTGGGTTACAGTGGCGCTTCGTACATTCTGAGGCGTACTTAAGAAGATGGGTCGGGATCCTCCTGGCCTTAGTACAATGCGAGGCTTTTCAGTAATCTCAACATTTTGAAGATTATAGTGTCGATGGCAACCTGGTGAGCCAAACTGATGAACGCACGGTTACTAATCACCATAGAACATATTTCTTTGTTCCGAATACTTATCAAATAATTATCGTTGCAGTCGTTTCAATATATTACCTTCCGTTTAATACACTTCAATGGCTGTAATGTACAAATGGTTCACCCGAGAAGAGTCGCGTTTACATGAGAAGAGCCGTTTACCCCAGAAAAGTCACGTTTACCTGAGAAGAGTAACGTTTGCCCCATGAAAGTCCTGTTTACCTGAGAAGAGTCACGTTTACTTGAGAACAGTCATAGATACGTACTGCCGTCTCCACTTCGCTAGGCCTTTATCAATTACTGTCCAAATAAAAACAACAAAAAGAAAGCATTCCATTAAGATATTTATCAGCACTGAATATTGACTCTGGAATACTTTAACATCCGGAGAGACACGGTACTACAAGAGGTAGGTTCATTCATTTAACTTCGTCGTAATATAGACAGTGTCGGAGGGACTGAACGCAATTAAGTCCACCCCACCACAAAAATACAGATCTTCAAATCCTTTGTAAATTCTGTCCTAATGTATGACTCTGTGACGTGTGGAACAATGAAAAATGCAACGAAAAAGATCAATGGATGACTGCGCGGAATAGAGGCTCCTCTAACTCTATTGTTCGTCTCTTATATCTCACCTCCCAAACACTTCTACATTTTTACCTGCACTGAACAATGACTATTGTTTTTTTTCTTCGTTTTTTCTCAAACTCCCGATACCAAGCCCTGAAAAGGGCTTTGCAAGTTGTATGATCTAGTCCAGACAAAGGAATACCTTGTGTCGTAGTTTACAGGCTGACTAAGATATTTTCACCGTTCAGTCCATCGAATCCAACTTTAGCATGGCATTGTTGGGTATTAGGTTAGCCTTTCCTCTTCGATTCCTTCTCACTTTGCCGTGTTCTAGTCTGTTGTCCAGAGGCGGAGAATGGTCATGGCAGCTCTAGATCTTTGACCCTGTCGCTAGCAGTCAGCTTTGGATCGCTGACTGCTAATGCTCCTGCACTGCTCAGCATCTTGACCCCGAACATTGACTACGATTTACAGCTACTATATACAACAAAAGAACACTTTAAGATGTTTACCTGTATTGAACAATGACTGTTATACACAACAAAAGAACACTTCTAGATGTTTACCTGCACTGAACAATGACTGTTAGATACAACAAACAAATACTTCTTTAAAATATTTACCTGCATTGAACATTGACTGTGGAATGATATCACTTCTAAGAATCCTAATATCTTCGATATCGCCAAGTGTCTTTAGGTACTCCTTGAAATTTCTCTTCACCTCCTGCTCCTTGGTAACAACATCCACACTCAACACCTGACCTGACACATCCACACCCAACACTGACCAGTTGTGGACGGCAGAAAACATATGTAGACACAAGTTCTCCCAGTATTTCTTCATGATTAGAGAGGTTACTAGCAGGAAGTCTGTTACACCTGCATCGTCTAGTTCAAACTTAGCCTTATAGAGAAGGTCAATTGTGTCATTGGAAACGATGGACCTGACGCAGGGGAATGGGTTGTCTATTAGGCCATTAGACAGAACCGTCACATGGTGTTTAGAAGTGTCGTTCAACTTGTTTTTAATGACAGCAGTAAGTTGTTCTCTTGTGACATCTGAGCTGTCAGTGGCAAGGTCAAGGATGATATCGTAATCGGATTTCATGTTTAGAAAATTGGCTGGCTTGTACTTTCACCTGAAACAACAGCAACAGTGAAGGTCATGATGAATAAATAAATAGTTAATGTACCTCATGTTACATGCACATCAATTTAATCGTGATCAAACAATTGTACATCTACGCGGACAATCATTTTAACACATATCTATGTACCACTGCCCGTGGAACAGTTTCATTATAAACCCAGGCTAATCAAGATCTCTTTATAAATAGAGTTTGCTTAGCTATCTCACTCAGTTTCTTACTCTAAGCTCCTCTCTCTGTTTCTCTTTCTATTTCTCTCACACTAATATAATCAGAAACACTCTCAGAAAAGCCTGGCAATATGCCTGTCTACTGAGCTGTAAATTGATACATTTTTATTGGCCGAAGATGGATGTGTCGGACCGATAGGTGAAACTATCGCAGCCAAGCAGTAAACTATCGACACAACGCATTTCGTTCTCCGGACTACATTCTGCTACTTGCAAAGCCCTGTTCAGGAATTGGTAGCGGGAGATTGATAGCGAATGCAGAAGAAGTAGAAGAAAAAGGTACCTATTGACAGGTAGGGAAAGTACGGTAGTAAGGTCACCACACTTCAATAAAAATTGAGACCAAGTACAATGATGTATCTCACCTCTCATTTATAACACCAGTGTTCACAATGGGACTAACAGTACAGTTTACCTAGAAACTATACACGATGTAATCACATAAAATAACTGTACAGTTTACCTAGCAACTATAATGGGACTATTGTACATGACTTAGCTACTATACAGGATACAATTACCTAACCAAACACTAAACAAATACAGCGTCTCTTGCTATATCGATATACATACATTCATTACTGTAGTGTTTATCATTGTACTCCATGTCCCCAACTTTATCAGAGCTACCCATTGTTAACATCAGCTTAAAGAACTGCAGTTTTTAATAAAGTCATCTCTAATACCAATCAATGTCATCATCTGATTAATAATGTGCGTATGTCCTCAGCAAGATTGTCTGATTTCTTCACGTCATTTCTAGTTACAGAATGTCCTCAGTACGAACCTCTCTAGTTACAGAATGTCATCAGTACGATATTCTCTAGTTACAGAATGTCCTCAGTACGAACTTCTCTAGTTACAGAATGTCCTCAGTACGAACTTTTCTAGTTACAGAATGTCTTCAGTACGAACTTATCTAGTTACAGAATGTCCTCAGTACGAACTTCTCTAGTTACAGAATGTCCTCAGTACGAACTTCTCTAGTTACAGAATGTCTTCAGTACGAACATCTCTAGTTACAGAATGTCCTCAGTACGAACTTCTCTAGTTACAGAATTGTTCTCAGTACGAACTTCTCTAGTTACAGAATGTTCTCAGTACGAACTTCTCTAGTTACAGAATGTCCTCAATACGAACTTCTCTAGTTACAGAATGTTCTTAGTACGAACTTCTCTAGTTACAGAATGTCCTCAGTACGAACTTCTCTAGTTACAGAATGTCTTCAGTACGAACTTCTCTAGTTACATAATGTCCTCAGTACGAACTTCTCTAGTTACAGAATGTCTTCAGTACGAACTTCTCTAGTTACAGAATGTTCTCAGTACGAACTTCTCCAGTTACATAATGTTCTCAGTACGATCTTCTCTAGTTACAGAATGTTCTCAGTAAGATCTTCATGTCATTTCTAGTTTCAGAATGTTCTCAGTACGAACTTCTCTAGTTACAGCATGTTCTCAGTACGATCTTCTCTAGTTTACAGAATGTTCTCAGTGCGATCTTATCTAGTTACAGAATGTCTTCAGTACGAACTTCTCTAGTTACAGAATGTCCTCAGTACGAACTTCTCTAGTTACAGAATGTCTTCAGTACGAACTTCTCTAGTTACAGAATGTCTTCAGTACGAACTTCTCTAGTTACAGAATGTTCTTAGTACGAACTTCTCTAGTTACAGAATGTCCTCAGTACGAACTTCTCTAGTTACAGAATGTCTTCAGTACGAACTTCTCTAGTTACAGAATGTCCTCAGTACGAACTTCTCTAGTTACAGAATGTCTTCAGTACGAACTTCTCTAGTTACAGAATGTTCTCAGTACGAACTTCTCCAGTTACATAATGTTCTCAGTACGATCTTCTCTAGTTACAGAATGTTCTCAGTAAGATCTTCATGTCATTTCTAGTTTCAGAATGTTCTCAGTACGAACTTCTCTAGTTACAGCATGTTCTCAGTACGATCTTCTCTAGTTTACAGAATGTTCTCAGTGCGATCTTATCTAGTTACAGAATGTCTTCAGTACGAACTTCTCTAGTTACAGAATGTTCTCAGTACGAACTTCTCTAGTTACAGAATGTTCTCAGTACGATCTTCTCTAGTTACAGAATGTTCTCAGTAAGATCTTCATGTCATTTCTAGTTTCAGAATGTTCTCAGTACGAACTTCTCTAGTTTACAGAATGTTCTCAGTGCGATCTTCTCTAGTTACAGCATGTTCTCTGTACGATCTTCTCTAGTTTACAGAATGTTCTCAGTGCGATCTTCTCTAGTTTACAGAATGTTCTCAGTGCGATCTTCTCTAGTTACAGAATGTTCTCAGTAAGATCTTCATGCCATTTCTAGTGTCAGAATGTCCTCATAAAAATCATTCGATTTCACCCCCTAAACACTAGTTTAAGAATATCCCCTGGAAGATCAATCGATTCCTCAATGTGGATCGTAGTTACATATTTCCGTCGGTAAGATGATTTTATTTGCACGTGTTTATTTGTATGTGTATTTGCATGTAAGATCAATTGACTTATACAACCGGTCCCTATCGCCAGAATGGCCAGTTTAGGATCAATCGACTTATATGTGTTAATCAGTTTCAGAATCTCAGCACCCACTAGTTGTATGTCATGTCTCATTTGAACTTACTACATTGATCTCATATTTAAACAATCTTAGAGATATGTCAGAGGAGTTCATTTTCCTAATGTCCCCAAGGTCTACATCGTCGGACTAACTATTGTTTGTCTCACAAGACTACTAAGACAGGGTATGTGCAATGATTTACATGCAACATAAGAATGACTGAACCTTCAGTTTCAAAATCCCAGCATTATAACGAGTAAATGTTCAACACTGTTTTCAATAACGAATGGTTGGCGAAATTAAAGCCGAGGTTGTCCAGATTAGTTCAATCTACACACGCAAAGCCACTTTTACATACAATCCAACTGTCACTGGAGGGTAGGCTAGCCTAAGAGTTCATGTTCCTTTAGGTCAGAGAGCAATAACTGTGGCATGACTAGCTTAGTTTTTTGCTTCAACACTAAAGGTCAGCGGGAACGACAATGGTTTAAGTAAAAAATGGTGTTTAAGCTGACAATCTGATAGTCTGATATAATTTAATTTCTAATATTTTTGTCCAGCGTAATCGTTCAATGAATTCATCATCTATTCTAATACGCCAATGCTTGCACACTATCATCACTCGCACGATAAACAAATATTCAGTCTGAAAAGAGGAACAGCTGTCACAATTACTGAGGTATATGAGAGAGAGAGAGAGAGAGAGAGAGAGAGAGAGAGAGTAAACCACATTAAGCAGGTACTGAAACATCACATAGTTAAAATAACATAGGACCAAGTAATCACAAGTAATCACCGTACACAATTCAAGGATAGTAATGGTCAGTCAGGGCCAGAATGATCAAATACAGGCCCAAAATCTAGCAGTTTAGCCTCTTTAGGGCTTTGCCATGTTTCCTTTTAATATTTTACAATATTTTAACAAGTTGTTAACAATTAGTTTCAGTTAACTTTGATTTGTTTACTTGTTGCTTTATTGTGGTTAAATGGTATGTATTTCGCGGATTGTTCTCAACAATGCCCCGCTGGATTCATTCCGTCAAATCGGTCTTAAAAGGCCATAACGTCACTCAATCTTGAACATTACGAAGTATTTTTATATAAAGTCCCTAATACTAGCCTTGTTTCTTGATCAGTATTCGAAGAGTATCAACCAGCATGCTAACATGAGACATGTAATCACCCAGCATGCCAATATGACAGACAGACTCACCGAGCGTGCCAATATGACAGACAGAATCACCGAGCGTGAGTCATTGAATTACCCAGACTCAAACTGGCTTGTGAGCATGACGTGTCAAGTCGTCCGTACTATCAGAATGACATACATAATTACTATACCTATCAGCACGACACACGAAATCAGTTCTTCCTGTCAGTTTGACACACGGATCCATTTGGCTTGTCAAAAGGACACACGGAATCAATCTCCGGATAGTATCTTCTTCTTCTTTGCGTTCGGTTTCGTATGCTCATTTTATGCCACCAGATGGGCTGCATCCATGAAGTGAGACGTCAGTCACAGGTCCTCAATGGTTCCCCACAGTTTGTCTTGTATGTTTCTCTTCTAGGGCCAGGTCTTCTCACGGGAGTCTTGGTGCAGTGGACATGTTTGCAGGATGTGTTCTGGAGTCTGGGGTCCTCTCTGACATGTGCATTGTGCAGTCTGTGCTGCTTTCATCTTATACATGTGTGCATTTAGTCTACAATGACCTGTTCTGATGCGAAAAATTGTGGTATACTGTTCCCTATTTAGTCTATTGATTGGGCCCTGTGGGTATTAACTGTTTATTCTCTCTATCCACTGTTGTTTATATTTTTTTAAATGTTTGCCTTGACTTCTGGCAGTGACACTGGGTGGGTGAATTGTTCTCTTTGTCTTCCCTCACTGGCTAGCCTGTCCGTCCATTCATTCCCAGGTATGCCGCAGTGAGCTGGAATCCACTGGAGGGTGATTCTATTGTGGTCTGAGAGTTTGTTTAGCTGGCATATCAGTTCCCTTTCCATACTATTTCGTGGTTCTCTTTGTGTGGCCTGCACAATTTCCATGCAGTCGCACAAAAACACTACCGGACAGTATAACACACGGAATCAATCAGCCGGTCAGTATAACACACGGAAGCAACAATCCTGTTAGAATAATATCCAGAATCATTTAGCTTGTCAGAACGACAGTGAATCAATTAGCTTGTCGGATCAAGACACGGAATCAAATAGTTTATCAGAATGACACACGGAATCAATTAATTTGTCAGAATGACACACGGAATTAGTTAACACAGAAATGGCAATTTGGAGAAATGTTTTTTTGTCTAATGATCTATCTAACTGTACCGTACACAGTCGGCTGAGGGTTTTTCGTTAAGTCAGTCCTCGCTTGAGTTTACTAGAAAGTGTTTACGGTCGCAAAGTGTCGCATTTATAAAGGGACATACCAGGATACTAAAAAATGTCATGTGCAACCAAGCTGACCTTAATTCAGTCGCAAAAGTTTTCAATTATGACACGGTTTTAAATATTTATTTTTGTGGTATCCGCCTCTGTTTGTGGTAGGCAGCAAGTGAAGACAACCGCTGAGAAGATACGTGACACGTAGCAACATCACTTTCTATGTAGTACAACTATGCTCACTAAGCGCCACTAAACGTCCCACGTCTCTACAGATAAAAGGTAAAAGTAGCACCAGACACTGTAGCCAGGGATGAAGTGTTGGATGGTTTATTGTAATTTACCTTAGGGGTAAGGTGATTAATTCGGGTCCTCGCTGCCTTTCCTTTCTTAACAGTACAGTACGTAAGGTACCCATTTACACCAGGGTCGACGGGGGAGAATGTCGATAAAGAAGACAGAAGCCAAATTATTTGCCCTGAGAATCGTGCACAATACCACTCTGCTACACTCACGCTCTACAGCCAACTGGTGTTCTATTAACGAGCGAGACCTATAGCCAACCACATGAAAGCGTTTCTATGTTAAACACACAACATCAGGAACATAATTCCTGACCGCACATCAACTACAACAATAATGTTACCATGCATAAACGCCACAAATGTTACTTGAAATAGGTCAGCTACATATGCTGCTAAAATGGGCGGTTACAAGCAGGATATACGATGTGTATTTGTGCACGCACAAGTGAATGTGTGTTACTGTGTTTGTATATGTGGGTGGCGTGCGTGCGTGCGTGTGTGTGTAGATACTTGACTTGGGTTCAGATACATTTATTATTTGCTTTTACATATTTGTAAATGTATCTACATATGTAGATACTAATTAGATGAACGCATATTTACTTATATTTAGATACGATAATGACGTTGTTAATCCAAAAGTTGGCAATTTCGACCGGGAGAGGCAGGTAGTAGTCGAGCTGGGACTACATGACAACATACAAGGCGTGTTCAAATGAAGCCAGGCCAAGCTGCAACTAGTGAACATACGTACGATGCGCATGATGACGTTACTTATGTTGTAAACAGCAGATACCAATCTTCAAGTTTGCAAAATTTCATTATCCTCCGAATCATAGTTTCCTCAGCATGCCGTTGAAAAAATGGCGGATGTGATATGGAATCCGTCCAGAGTTGATCAGCGAGCGGTGATTTGGTTTGTAACAATAACGAAAAGTTGACATTTGTCGCAGAATGCAGGCAGTGTATGGTGACAAAAGTGTTTCGAAGACAGCAGTGAAAAACTGGACAACGATGTTTAAACAAGGACGTGAGTTAACTCAACAAAATGCGCCTGGCCTGGTCTCGGAAGATCTTTCGTTAACTCACATCATTTATTAAACATCGTTGTCCAGTTCTGCACTGTTGTCTTCAACACACTTTTGTCACATTACACTGCCAGCATTCTGCGATGAATCTCAACTGGTCGACATCCTTCAGCTGTTAGAAACCAAATCACTGATCGCTAATAAACTCTGGACGGATTGTGTATCACACCCTCTCCAGCCCCCCCCCCCCCCCCCTCCTTCCAATGTTTTCAACGGTATGCTGAGGAAACTATGAGTCGGAGGATAATGCAATTTTGAAAACTTGACGGTTGGTATATGCTGTTTACACCAGAAGTGACGTCTTCATGCGCAACGTACCCATGTTCACTTGTTGCAGTTTTGGTCCGGTTTTATTTGAACACGCCTCGTATTTCCCTATCAGATTGGAGAGTAAGGCAGTAACCCCTTAACTAATCAGGTCAGTCGGTTTGTTTTTAACTCTCAACCCTTGTTTCGTCAGGTAAAGAACGGAATGGTTACTGCTAGTGTATGTGAGAGGTCATCAATGCTTTAAGAACGTAGTAGGCTTATTGTGGATCTACTGCCCTAGACATAGTGGGGTTCATGCAATTTTAACCACGGACACCCATTCTTCGAAACCACCCGATGTGGGGAGATGAGAAGTAGATTGGAGGCTAGGAGGATAGTACTCTTCCCTAGATGTATGTATGTATGTACTTATATGAGTGTCTGTGTGTGTGTGTGTGTATATATATATATACACACACACCACTCCAGTCATTATAAGTCTTTTCAGCAGATCCAGACATCATCTGTTGAATGGTTTGATACTGATGTTTTTTATAATCTAATCAGGATTATGTCAACCTAGGAAGTCGCTGATTATCTAGTCAAAAACAGCGGCTCTGATTACCTAGTCACGAACTTATTATATGATTATCTGTGCACAAACATAGACTCTGATAATTTATTCACAGACATAAACTTTTGATTATTTAATCGGAAACAGTGGTTTTGATGAACTGATCTGCTGTATATTTAAATACGCGCGAGCGCGTGCGCTTGTGCGTGCGTGTGTGTGTGTATTCCTCTCTGCCCAATTGTGGTTTTTTTCCATGAGCATTTTCAAACATTTTTAAATAAGCATATTCAAATCGCGTATGTATTCTTCATTTATTGCAGCTATTTCTGATAAATAAAAGAATATGTATCGTATCTTTCCCGTGAATCACGATTTCCATATTTCCGGGTAATTTCGTGCACTTATCAACGCCTACATCCTGGAAAAATGAGAAGAAACATTTTTTTAAAATTCCATGAGCATATATAGGTTAAAGTTTCAAGTGCGTTCTTTCAAAACTAGATTGTTTAACCAGACTTTAGGCTTGTTTGAAAGAAGGGGAGGGCAACGTTAACGGCTGAAGTTTTCTACAAGAGATGGGTTAAACTGTAACGTTGGTCGTCACTTATGACAGTCTCTGTGTGGCAATGACCAGTTTCAGTGTGGCAATGACCAGTTTCAGTGTGACAATGACCAGTTTCAGTGTGACATTAGCCAGTCAGTGTGACAGCCAGTCGCAGTCTGCCATTAGTCAGTCTCAGTGCGACATTAGCCAGTCTCAGTGTGACATTGATCAGTCTCAGTGTGACATTGAAAAGTCTCAGTGTGACATTGACAAGTCTCAGTGTGACATTGATCAGTCTCAGTGTGACATTGGCCAGTTTCAGTGTGACATTGACCAGTCTCACTGTGACATTGACCGGTCTAAACAACGCCTGGCACAAGGAAGTGTTCTAGCACCCATGCTATTTAACATATATATATAAATGACTAACCCATGGACACAGACACACGAAAATGCATATATGCTGATGACACAACAGTTGCTGCCCAGGGAAAAGGGTTTTAGGAGGTTGAAATCAAACTTCCAAGTTATCTCAATGACATTGCAAAATATTACCACAAGAATCACCTCAAACAAAATCCCATAAAAACCCAGAAACAAAGAGGCAAAAATAAAATCATGTTAGGTGGCAAGGGCAGGAGCTTGAACACTGCACGGCTCCCAACAATCTAGGCGTGAAGTTAGATGCACATTATCCTACATAACGCACTGCCAGAAAACAAAGCGTAAGATACACGAAAGAAATAATATCATTCGAAAACTGATCGGCACAACATTGTGGTGGTGGTGGTGGTTGGGGGGGGGGGGGGGAAATCACATAATCAGTCTTTCGGACATCTGCACTTGCCTTGTGTTTTTCCGTAGATGAATACCCTGCGCTAGTCTGGATAAACTCTGCCCATGCGAAACTGGTTGATACCGCAATAAATGAGCGGGTCGGATAGTATTAGGGTGTCTAAAACCCACACCCATTGATAAAATATATCTCATTATTGGCATAGCACCACCCGTGATTTGAAGAAGCGTCGCAGCAGAAATCGAACGAGAAATACAGGAGCAGATCCCAAGGCACCCAATGTTTGGACACCAGGTTCAGAGCATAAGACTCAAATCCAGACATAACTTACTAAAATCAACACAGCTTATACAGACAAACCATGCAAGTCACCACATTGAGAGATGTCCCGAATTGATGAAGGCCTCAGAGATGGCACGAATTAATGCAGGCCTCAGAGATGGCACGAATTGATGCAAGCCTCAGAGATGGAACTTCGGAAGGAGCCTGCTCCCGACATCATCTACCATACACGACATGGAAGTCGCTGAACAGACTGGTGTATCTCGGTACAAGAGAAATATGAATCAATGAAGATACACAGATGATGATGACACATGTGAATGTGACGCAATATATGTAAACACAATCACACATGTAAACACAATCACACATGTAAAGACAATCACACTTAGTCAAGAAATCACCTAAGCTAAATCATATATATATATATACATAAATATAATTAATATTAAGCAGTATTGACACATTGACTCTAAAATGGGGTGCGTGTGCTTCAATTTAGTTATTTAAGTAATTAATTATGAACATTTGTCAAATTTCAAAATCCATAAAAATTGTCCACTACAATTAAATGTGTAAAACACTTTATAAATAATTCAATTTCCCCATTTTAGCCAGTCTGTCAATGACCATTGTTCAGTGGTTCTTTAACAAGTCGCCAATCTTTTAGCGAATGTCTAATGCCAGCCGAGTATAACAATCGGGGGGGGGGGGGGGGGGGGTGTGTGATGCCAACAGCTACATGAAAATAGGAGGGAGAGTAGAACAAGTAAGATACAAAATAAAGTGTGGTGACACAATATCCGCCATGGACCCTTGCAACCACTCACGTTTCAATAGGAATAGTTTTCCGATTGACAAAAGGTAGTCGGAGAATGTATAGGCCATTGTGCCTCCGTATTTATTAGGGTTATGGTATCGGACATCTAATGTTGGGTTAGGAACATAGTTGTCAGTTCCCGAAGCACTACCAGAGACGACCTTTTCCGTGGCTACCCAAGTGTCCTCTTGTGTAATTAACAATTGATTTCTGCTTGAGCATCCTCTCTTTCATTGAATCAAGTGTCACAATCGAACTGTCACTGATAAATGCCCGTTGTTCCATGGCAACAATGAACTGTTCATACATTTTTATCATTTTCATATCGTCTGTAGGGACTTGTCCACCCGTTTCCTCAATGTCATCGTCATCACTATTATACTCATGATTATTTATTTTACTTTTCTCATCAACTCACTTCACTACGCCCACTTGTGTAACAGGGTTATGTGTCAGGGAACAGCATGTAACTGGGTCGTAGCTAATTCTCTGGAGTTAACATTAGTTGAGATAGGGAGATCATATTTCACTCAGATGCAAACAGTTGTTAAGAGTTGACCCGCTCGTCGTCTCCAGGTTAGCGCGACCGGTGTGTCTCGAAGAATGCTGAGCTAAAAATGGTGGTGTCCAGAGTGCGGGTAGAGGAGGTAGGCGACATTTAATCTGACGTCAGGCTGTCACATTTAGATTGACACGTTGACGAGTTTTCTGTTTTTAGTTCCCGACTTTTGTTGCATCTTTAGCTCCGCCTAAACAAAGATCGCGGTGGTCAAGAGATATGCTGCTCCTTCCCCGTTGACTGGTCATCAGTCAATCTTAATCCAGCTGCTCTCCCTTGGAGTCATATAGCAGAGCATTACATAGAGTTATCCGACTTTACATCATGGTCAATTGTACTATTGCCCATTGGTGCGAATGGTGGACTTCCTGTAATAAGTGAAACGAGAAATCTGTTCACTTCGAGTGACAGATTTGTACACATATTGTAGATTCCACACACCCTAGAGTGGCGATGCTGGAAAGAACAGCTTGAGAACGCTGTCGCTGCGAATACTATAGATTCCACCTCATGGAGTGGCGGCGCTGGAAATAACAGTTTGAGAGTGAGCCGTCTGTATTCATGGTTCAGGTCAGGCAAATCGAATTTAGCTGAGAAGGAACGAGAGTTGTAAACCATAATCCCCAGGGAACAGATCCCCAAACTTGGTAAGAAGCACATGTTACATAGCGTAGGATCGACAACAGCCAGAGATCAACTTCATTGCCAACTGCCGAAGGGAACCAACAAAGTGGATAGTTAGTTAACTAGTATAGAATTATATTTATATAAAAAAGGTTGATTGAAGTTTATAGTTACGATAGAAGGCTCAAAATCTGGTTCAATTAGCTGCAGGGCTTCCATTAATAGCGTATGCTTACATTCTCTGTGTTTGATAGTGTTTGACCTGCCGAGATAAGTTAGTTTCTTTTTCTTTGATATTGTTGTAACAAATACTTTTGTAATAAATTAATTGCTTTTTGTTTAATACCGCATCAAATCTTAGAGCCTTCTTTGTTGAGTCTTAACGTGAAAGTATTACATGTTTTGATATTTAACATACAGTCAGAAAGGTTAGATCTGTTACACTTGCTTCACTATGCTCAACTTGCAGGGCTATGCTTTGTGGGGATCTCTCTCACGAACCAGGTTTGCTGGGCTGGCTGTTATAAGTCCTCGCTGTTGTAGGATTTGAGGGTTGTCCTCTATCCACCTGACAAGTGGTCCTCTATGTTTCATGTAACCAGATCTTCATGTATTATACACTCTCCACGGCAGTTGAGCAGGTCCAATTCGCAAGAGCTTACCAAACCGTACTATTTTATTTCTTACTTTGTATTCCATATTATTGACTACATTTACAACAATGTCCGCACTGTCCATATAATTAACACAATGAGCCCAGTTATCCATATTATATAACAGAGATACTCCAGGGACAAGCTCCAGCAATAGCTTACCGTATCGATTGCGACACACGCTTCCATTTCTTCTTATCCTTATCGCCTACAGGCCTCGAGCTATTTCCACAGTCCACCTAGTAACGTAGTCACAACAAAGTCAAAGTCAAAGTCATCGATCAGCATGAGCATGGCTGGCTGGTGGAAGTGCTGACTCATGACGGATGCAACGTCAATGTGGCGTGGCGCTGACTCATGACGGATGCAACGTCAATGTGGTGTGGCGCTGACTCTTGACGGATGCAACGTCAATGTGGTGTGGCGCTGACTCATGACGGATGCAACGTCAATGTGGTGTGGCGCTGACTCATGACGGATGCAACGTCAATGTGGTGTGGCTTGAGCGTGTCGTGTCGAGCCATGTTTTGCGTCAAACGCCAGATTCGGTGTGCAGGTTACATGCACGAACAAATCGTTCGATTCCAAAAATGTCCGGTTTTCATAACTTCCAGAAAAATGATTGCGTATTTATATATTGCACCACATCTTTTATGTAAGAAAAATGTATATCGCTAAGCGCATACTACAGACTTGTATTGTAAAATACCAAATATGTATTTAGTTTCAATATATTTTACAGTCAAAGCATTAATGCTATTATTTGATAGTTTACTTACTCTCCGACGCATGTAGCCGGACATCATTCGAAGGTTGCCACCTCCATAAACACACTGCATCGAGTCTGGAACCATCAGAGACTTTCACAAAATCCAAGCTACAGATCCACACAACCTCCGTTTTCTCCATCTTGATGCATTGAAGCCTTCCGCATACACAGTCGGAGAAGCATTCTTATCACCCCCCGATACGACTCGGTTACAATCGACGAAGTCAGCCAAAAGACAAAACTCAAAAACACATCCATCAGACTAAATCGTGGCAAACGTCAGTAGTGTAATGTATGTGGAAGTTGATTTTGAGAGGAAAACATTAAGTGATGTCCGCCATGAAACGAATAACTGAGAAAACCGGCCTGGGGGTGTTTGCGAATTGTGACAATTACTCATTCAACTTGACAGGTGTACATGCAATATCGCTGAAACAATTGAAGTTCTCAGCGTGTTCTTCTCTCTTCCAGTACAGAGCTGGGGGAAACGACACACCTATGTTTGTTGAGTCTGAGTCAAAAATAAGGTGGACTGCACAGACTATAAGCAAAGCCGATCAACAAGTACCGTAGGAAGAAATTAAGCTTTCAAAGACATGATAGAAAATGAAAACGAGACAGGCGAAACAAAAAGTGACACAGGGCAGTTGTATAACCGCATGTAGTTACAGTTTCTGACTTTGTTACGATTTTGGAACAAAGAGCTCGATCTTATTGACCGTATTAAACAAAGGCTGCAGGATCATATCCAGCACTTCGACGATGCTGGCCCAGCATTTGATAGCCCTCTGATATCATTTTGATGATGAAAGAAGTACCAGTGATTCACTGAAGAAAGACTCAGTCTCTGTCAAGAATGGAATATTGAAACAAAGCCGCCAGAGACAAAAGGAACGAATGGCTGATGAGAACTCGAGAGACGCTGATGGGTTAACTGCCGAAGAGGAAACGAAAAGAGCCACGAAGGAAATAGCTGTGCGAGATCATTCAGCAAGTTAAAACTAATAGTTTCGTATTTGAGAGCCTCCATGGGTCAAGACAGACTATCTGATCTTGCTCTACTGAGTCTAAAAAGAAAAACAACCCAAAGGAAACAGTCACATCATAGACCAATTTGCAAAAAGCAAGGAAGGTGCAGTTGTCATTTTTATGCAGTGCCATCGTCTGTTATTTGAAAGATTAACTAGCTTGGCTGATATTTTCAAACCGATATTATGGTAAAGTTATCGAAAAGATGATGTCACATGTTAAGACAATGGCGTAATTTCAACGCTTGCTTGTCATATGAGATAACTACTCTGGCTCTAGCAGGTATATTCGTGGGCTCCACCAGGTATATTCATGGGCTCTATCAGGTATATTCATGGGCTCTAGCAGGTATATTCATCGGTTCTAACAGAGAGAAAGAGGAAGAATAGCGCCGGTTACTGTCTTAGGCGTCGATGTTCAGTGTGGTAAAACATGCATGCTGTCTGTAGCAGCACATTCAACCAGCGGTTCCCAACCCTTTGTAGGTCACGGGCCCCCGTAACTGCAGCGCTAAATATACAAGGAAGTACTTTTGACATGAGGTGTTTATAACCTACCGGGCACCTACCAGCCATATATATTATGACCGCAATCCAAAAGCTGAATATAAAATCCGGCCATCTTTCCTAGTCGTAAATGGTAATTCAAATGTGTATGGCAAGCACGAATGTAATCAGTTGTACAGATTTCCTAGTGTATAAATACATCTACAGCATCGGAACGTCTGCATGGGATAGTAGTAAAGCACTTTCTTTTACCGATACAATCACCAATATTGATCCTCGTTATCGACCACCTCCAGTCGACTCGCCTTTTGCAACCTAGCAATAAATGGAACCTGTTAGGGAAGGAACGATAGCGAGAAAGGAGCCTGGGGCCCCAAAATGCTATAGACCTCGTACGGAAGTCTCTAACACGCCATCCCAGATACAGTTTATTGGCGATATAAGATACCTATGTTACATTCATCACTATTTCCATTGTTGAAAGATAAATGTGACCCTTCATCCTGTAACTGACATGTTCTGATACCATTCAGTGCTTTACAGCAGAGGTCCTAAACTAGAAAGGGGGTAAGGGAGTTTTTTGGGATTTATTGGGGGTAAAAGGCATGTTATGTTTGACCATAATTAGTATGTTGTTTAACAGCTTTTACTAAAAATGTAAAATTTTAAAAACATTTTTTTTACATTTCTATTACAAATATTCTAATGTATTATTATTCTAATGTAAATGTATTAGTACTAATATTAAAACAATGCCAGATTGTAAATGTTATATACTAATTTTTTGCAATACACTTTTTAAGTCAGACAAACTGAGTATGAGAAGATGAAATTCTGACATTTGGTGAAAAAGGCGGACGGCACAAAGAAGTTCGAATAGCCCTGATTTAAATGATTAGTCTCTACATCAAGTGGGAGTAAACATATCACATATCTCATGGCTCATTTGTTGTAGAGCAAAAAGATCTTCCGGTTTCGTAACTAGGTCATAGTCAGCTGATGATTACAAACCTTAGAACATAGTAAATTGATGACTACAAACCTTAGAACAAAGTAAATTGATGATTACAAACCTTAGAACATGGTAAATTGATGATTACAAACCTTAGATCATAGTAAATTGATGATTACTTACCTTAGAACATAGTAAATTGATGATTACTAACCTTAGAACATAGTAAATTGATGATTACAAACCTTAGAACATAGTAAATTGATGATTACTAACCTTAGAACATAGTAAACTGACGATCACAAACTTAACTTAACTTAACGTCTTTATACTGGTTTAGAAGACTCTGCAGAGTCTGTATACAACCAGTTTATTTACATTACCCTGCTCTAAAAGCTATGCTTATCCAATTTATTCTTAAATGCATTAACTGTCGCTACCTAAGGATATAGTAAACTGGTGATCACAAATCGTAGGTCATAGTAAACTGATGATCACAAACCTTAGGTCATAGTAAACAGTTTATCACAAACCTAAGGTCATAGTAAACGGTATATCCCAAACCGTAGGTCATAGTAAACTGACGAAGACAAATCTTAGGTTATAGTCAACTTATGATAGCCTAACTTAGGTCATAATAAACTGATGAACAACAAACTTAGGTCATAGTAAACGGATGACCGACAACCTTAGGTCACAAAAAACTGATTATCACAAACTTTAAACAATAGTAAACTGATGATCCACATTCTTCTGAATTTCTCACTTTTTTGTTGAGATCTGCTGTCTCTTCTGTCCTCCATTAGTTCGTAACTTGTTGCAGCTCTTCAATGGGCGTGCTCTCTGTCCCTTGTTGTGATTCGTCATCCTTGGTTTTGAAACATTACATGTCAACCCCTAACCTAAACACCACCAATCCTGACACCAAACCACCAAACCAAACACCACCAAACCAAACACCACCATACCTAACATTCTTAACCGTAACCTTCTAAAACGCATCAATAGATAGTGTTAAATATGTGTAATTGGTTGTTTGACCTTCAAGCGGTACCAACGAGCTGATAAACGAAAATATGGCATCAGAATGCTACTAACTAAATTACACAAACAAATAACATAACATTACAGAGCTAATTACATAACATGCACAATCACAACAACTTGATAAGACTGGACCAAAGAGTTAATATCTTAAAATATCACAATGCAGTATTCAATGAACATCCTGAATGATGCGACCCAACACAACACAACAACAAATTAATAATACCAACATTAACGAAAAAACAAACTTCGATGTTTCAACATGCAAAAGATCATATACACTGAATTACACAATCTGTCTGCTCCTACCAACAAGTGAAAATCACATTTTCTTGTTTGGGGAAGTTGTGAAGTTATAATTGTCTCGTGACTGTCAGTCCTCAGGTTTCATTAACTGCTTGAGCACACACACCAATAGTTGCGTTGTTGCGTGTCGAACACTGTATGTGTTGTGCCAGGGAAAATATCTGCAGTATTGAGTCTAGTGAGGAACTTTGAATTGCAATACAGCCAGTAGATACCATATACGCCTTCTTCAGTAAGTAAAGTAGAGGTTTGTTTCAGAGTAGGACAAGGACATTGTTAGATACTTCAATATACTAAGTTCCAGCTTGTATGAGGTAGGGTGGCCAGTTATATCCTTCGCTACCTTATACTTATATAGTCGTCCAGAGCGTAACGACCATGGCGTTTAACCCTGTACTTTTGTCGTGAAAAGCGAGTGTTCTAGCACTACACTAATCATACGCCTTTATCAGTACGCCTTAAGACAATAGAAATGCCAATTTAGACCGTTAACAAAGAAAGATTGTCGGCAGTATTATTATATCAAGGCTAGTAGCTTCCAACAATAGCGTAAACAGGCTATGGCGGCCAACACAAATGCAGACTTTGCAAGGAAACTGACTGAACTGTTCTGTTATCTTCGGTTAAGAACCAACGTCACTGCACTCTGGGCAGATTCACAGGTGTCAGCCTCTTTCTGAAAATGCCGAAGAGTATAGATACTGATGGTTCATGTAGCTCGATGGTTATACACACTCCTGCACTTTCCTTTCAGACGTCTTCTCTCTGCTGCCCCCCCCCCCCCCGGTTAGGATTTCAAAACCCTGTAATCTGTGCATCGCTGGTTCATCGACTGCAGTGTCTTCATCCAAAAGGCGAGCGTTGATAAATTTAAAAAATGCCTCCTCCTTCTATTGTAAATGTCCCCACAGCGGTTCCACTGAGAGCAAAATATCAGAAGATTCATTCACGCATACCCTAGCATGGCCAGGACAGTAGATCCACACAAGTTCCCGAAGGTCTGAGGCTTGTATATCCACTATCCACTCATGGCACAACCAACCTTTCTGCACCTTCCGAGACAGGATTGTGGGTCCAAGACGATTACGGTAATCATTAAAAGGATTCCCCATAGCCACTTCACAGCTGAAGTCACTGACTCAATCTACATTCTTATGATGGAGATCTGTTTTAAAGCATGCACCTCTTCTGTCAGCAACGACCCTGCCTCTCACTCTAACAGAGAAATCTCACCAGGTTTGCTTCCAGCACAGATTCGTCGGTATATGTGACAGGGTCAGAATCCTGGACTATTTCACTTAATCATTTTGTAACATGTAGGTTACCGAGTGATCCACTGGGGTCTTTGACTATGACACAGACAAGAACAGTATCATTGCCGCACAGATACTATGTCGTAAGAGGCGTTTTAGCTCGGTCTCTCTCGGCAGATGGGTACCCCATCTGTCGAGAGCATCGCACAAAGCACCAACTCCGTTGCTCCAGCGATGAACCCAGGGATCTCCGGAAAAATTTGACATCATGGACCGACCGTCGCAGCTCGAAATCGAACCCCGACTGTCTGAACACGAGGCAAACGGCTTGACCACTTCGCCACAGAGACCCTCAGGTGCAGGTAGAAATAGCTTCATGCTAAAGTCTGTATTCGGGGATCAAAGTCTGGGACTTCACCTGACAATGTTTTAGTTTCTTGTGAGGTTGGTTGACCAGTTTAATTCCTGTCTGCAGTGTCATAGCTATCAGCAAATCAGGTAATTTTTACATTTGGGTAAACTTGAGCGTGTCTAGACCACGGGCGAACCCGCCTTTTTGATGCGAGAAACAAAGGCTCTAAATACTCTGCCACAGATGGTCTATGAGAAAAAAGAAATACCTAATTCTGAAACATTGAAATCAATGGCGCTATTTATAGTGGGTCAATAGAGTTGAACGTGGCTTCTAGATGTAACGCAATGAGACACAATTAGTAGGCCAAGATATGTGTGGGCCAACCTCTGCAAATATGGGCATGTAACATACAAGAAGAGGTCTCGCAAAGGCCAATGTAGTCCAATTGCAGAAACTGTTATCATGAATGAAATGTTATGGGCATCATGCTACTATGTCTCAGCATTTTCGCGAGGCAGGGTGGCCCGTTTCCTTCCCTGTTCTAATGGTTAAATAAGTTCACGTTTAGTGATAGATCAACTGGAGCGCTTCGATAACTAGGAAAGATCCAGATACTTTTTCTGTAAGAAACAAACGATCTACCACTCTGTTACAGACTCTCAGAGAACATTACCTAATATAACTGAGAAAGACCGGTAGTGGGACTCATAAGACATGCCCATAGATGGTCTGGAGGCAACACCAGAGAGTTCGTTATAACAACATGCTGACCATCTCTACAAAGTTGCTGTGTACAGATTGTGTGTGCCCAGTACCATTCTCTATGCTTGCGAAACGTGGACGAAGTATGCATCACATATAACAAAAGGATGCGCTGCTTGATACACATACTTGGCATTTCATGGAGTGACAAACAATGTGTTGGACCGTGCAAAGATTGCCATTTTAGTTACAATCCTCCGCCAGGACCGCTTGGTCACATAATGGAGTACGGGCGAATTTCAAAAGATAACCTATAAGGAGAGCTGACCATGGGCAACCGTAACAAAGGTAGACCCTTCTACCGCTACAAACATGTTTGCAAGCATGACCTGACGCGTTGGATATGAACCTGCAACTGGGAGGAACTTGTCAGACAGACCTGGCTGGAGGCAGGCTTTGTGTGCTGGTCTGCAAGCATGGGAAGCTAAGATGTGTCAAAATGCAGACTCCAAACGTGTCCAGCGAGAGCAAGGACAACAACTAAGGCCCCTCTCTAGCGTGGTCTATTATCTCTCGAGACTGACAGGATGCCAATCAATCAATGAATCTGGAAGTGACCCACCCAAAGCGCTATCCCACATGCACTTAATAATATGGCTATCTCTAGCAGAATAAATTGTTACAAGTCAATTTTGGTGCAGGTACACAAAAAGCGAGTATGCGGTTTACTATAATGTCCAACTATGTTGTTGTTGTTTAATGCCCACAATGAGTAAATTTACCCTTTTGTGCGCCCTGAAAGGATAGTTAATAGCGTGTTGCAGTAGCTTTACTCACACCCCAAGCACGCTGATGGAGATGAACCCTGGTCCTCCAGGCGACCGTGCCCTATGATTACAGATCTATCCCGATCTGCGGCACTCTGATCTAAGGTTTTTCGATTTACCGACTTCATTCTTCTTAAACCTGATAAGGAAAAAGCTTAGACAATCTTTGAAACTATATTAGTGGTTAGTTCTTTGGCATGTTGTCTAAGTCTGTAAGTGTATAGTTCTGTAGAACATAATGTTACTATATAGAAGCTGAATGTCGTGTTATGATAGACCACGTTCACATTTAAACACTACACATATAGCAAATACCGTATCGTCCGTGAATACACGCCCCAAACATTGAAAAGGTCCATTTCAACAGCAACAACCAGAGCACATTTGTCAAGACTGGTTAAGTGTGTTCAAATAGCACGAGGGAAATTCCCACGATCGTTCACTGAACCTTCTGCCCACATTAATTAAAGTAGGTCATACAATCAAACGTGCAGGGGCCTCCCTAGCTCTAAATGGGAAAACATGGACCTTTATAAATTTTCTTGTTAAAACACTGTTTGAACTCGCCTAAAAGACGTTTGTCTGATGTCTGTGACATCGAACTGAAAATCTTATCACAAGGGGCTAGGTGTTTGAAGGAGCAGTACATTCACTTGTATCTGTGTCAGTAGGCGGATCTGTTCTCAGAAAATACAGCAACACATACCCTTTTTGTCACGCGCCTCGGGTGATTCAGGTGTTGTGACACAGCCTTATTGATATAGTAGGTCTAAAGAAAGATGTGTCTTGTCATGTCCGCTTATGTCAGTGTTCGTATACCGCTGATTTACATGAAAACTTTGTTTTATCAGGACAAGCCAATAGAGGACGCCCACGAGGTCGTGGCTAGTTAGTAGATGACGTTCATCAGGGTGGGGATCAGTCAGCAGAGGACGCTCACCAAGGATAGGATTAGTCAATCGAAGTAGTTCCCCAGGGTGGGGAATAGTCCTCAGAGGAAGTTCACCAAGGATAGGATTAGTCAGAAGAGGAAGTTCACAAAGGATAAGATTAGTCAGAAGGGGAAGTTCACCAAGGATAAGATTAGTCAGAAGGAGAAGTTCACTAAGGAAAAGATTAGTCAGATGGGGAAGTTCACTAAGGATAACATTAGTCAGAAGAGCAAGTTCACCAAGGATAGGATTAGTCCTCAGAGGAAGTTCACCAAGGATAAGATTAGTCAGAAGGGAAAGTTCACTAAGGATAAAATTAGTCCTCAGAGGAAGTTCACCAAGGATAGGATTAGTCCTCAGAGGATGTTTAGCAAAGAAAAGATTAGTCAGAAGAGGAAGTTCACCAAGGATAAAATTAGTCCTCAGAGGAAGTTCACCAAGGATAAGATTAGTCAGAAGAGCAAGTTCACCAAGGATAGGATTAGTCCTCAGAGGAAGTTCACCAAGGATAAGATTAGTCAGAAGGGGAAGTTCACTAAGGATAAGATTAGTCAGAAGAGGATGTTTAGCAAAGGAAAAGATTTGTCAGAAGAGGAAGTTCACCAAGAATAGGATTAGTCCTCAGAGGAAGTTCACCAAGGATATGATTAGTCAGAAGGGGAAGTTCACCAAGGATAAGATTAGTCCTCAGAGGAAGTTCACCAAGGATAAGATTAGTCAGAAGTGGAAGTTCACCAAGGATAAAATTAGTCCTCAGAGGAAGTTCACCAAGGATAAGATTAGTCAGAAGGAAGTTTACGAAAGATAAGATTAGAAGGAAGTTCACCAAATATAGGATTAGTCCTCAGAGGAAGTTCACCAAGGATAAGATTAGTCAGAAGGAAGTTCACCAAGGATAAGATTAGTCAGAAGAAAGTTCACCAAGGATAGGATTAGTCCTCAGAGGAAGTTCACCTAGGATAAGATTAGTCAGAAGAAGAAGTTCACCAAGGATAAGATTAGTCCTCAGAGGAAGTTCACCAAGGATAGGATTAGTCCTCAGAGGAGGTTCACCAAGGATAATATTAGTCAGAAGGAGGTTCACCAAGGATAAGATTAGTCAGCTGATGAAATTCACCAAGGATAAGATTAGTCAATTGAAGTAGTTCACCCTGGTTGGGATTAGTCAGCAGAGGAAGTTTATCACGGTGGGTTCTTGGCAGCAGTGAATTCGTTCACTGTTGCCATCTAAGTACATCGTAAAGAGGGTTGTGCCTGGACAGTGATCGCATCGCGCTAAACAAGCTGGTATAGAATACACTACTGCAATAACACATATACTCTACTGCCAAGCTTCCTGTTAGGGGCCAACTAATTGGTAGTCATAAGCTTTCTAAGAAACGGTAATGAAGAAAAAGAACAACAACTTTCCATGTTCACACTGTACATTACGGTCATGTATCGATCTATAATCAAGTGTGGTCAAACTTGGTTTACAAGGCCAACCTACCATATTCACATTGAACATTACTGTCATGTATCGATCTATAATCAAGTGTGGTCAAACTTGGTTTACAAGGCCAACCTACCATATTCACATTGAACATTACTGTCATGTATCGATTTATAATCAAGTGTGGTCAAACTTGATTTACAAGGTCAACCTACCATATTCACATTGAACATTACTGTCATGTATCGATCTATAATCAAGTGTGGTCAAGCTTGGTTTACAAAGCCAACCTACCATATTCACATTGAACATTACTGTCATGTATCGATCTATAATCAAGTGTGGTCAAGCTTGGTTTACAAATCCAACCTACCATAATCACATTGAACATTACTGTCATGTATCGATCTATAATCAAGTGTGATCAAGCTTGGTTTACAAAGCCAACCTACCATACTCACATTACTGCCATGTATCGATCTATAATCAAGTGTGGCCAAGCTTGGTTTACAAAGCCAACCTATCATGTTCAAATCCCGTGGCGCTCTGTTTAACAGACTTGGCGAGTCCTTTTTTATTTACAAGGTTTTATTTAACCTGACATGGCCTTATCCGTTTGAGTGGACTTATATTTCTAATATTTTAACTTATAGAGCTGAAATTGTGTACACAACCTCTGTTAGCGCGGAGTGTTAAATGATCATATTTTAACGTATCCTCGAATGAGCCTACAGGACCCGCTTCAAGAGGACACCTTAAATAACGTACTTTTCAAATTCAGAATGCAGAGTAAGAAAACTATGTAGAAAAGCCAGATGTCAATATACCGCATGACATATTATGGGCAATTCGTCATTCACCATAGTTCAAGAAGAATCCTCGATTGACCTGTCCTGGATCCGTTATAGAAGAGTACAAGAATAACGACCATTTGAAATTCAAAATGTAGGATTAGGCAACCTTGTGGGAATGATTAAGGGCAGAGATATGCAAACGGCATGACATATTTTTAAAACAAAAAGCAACCTGTCGTAATATAAATAAAAGCTTGTACTGAAATGCCATAGTGAATCGAAGGCGGTTCTATTATTTGCCCTTTTTTTCTCCATCACCGATGTATATCGGCTGCTGCTGTTGAATGACCACGGTGAGTAATATTACTCTTTTGTGCTTCCTGAAATGGGCGTTAAGCAGCGAATTGTAGCAGTTTTCCTCACATCCCTAGCGTGCTCATGATCTTCTCTGTTGTCTTCACGCCACGCGTGTTTGGACACATCCCTTCTCTGTTGCCTTCACGCCACGCGTGTTAGGACACATCCCTTCTCTGTTGTCTTCACGCCACGCGTGTTTGGACACATCCAATATATGTTGCCTTCACGCCACGCGTGTTTGGACACATCCCTTCTCTGTTGCCTTCACGCCACGCGTGTTTGGACACATCCCTTCTCTGTTGCCTTCGCGCCACGCGTGTTAGGACACATCACTTCTCTGTTGCCCTCACGTCATGCGTGTTAGGACACATCACTTCTCTGTTGCCTTCACGCCATGCTTGTTACTATGCATCACTGCAGTCGGTTTCCCTCAAATATAGGGCATGTCAAGAAACACTGAACTTGATCTGATAAAAATCTAAACAAGTCTCCAGGATTTCCCAAAACGGGGGACAGCGAGTTTCCTGGTGAAGAAGTCTCGATCTTTCTTCATCGTTTGTGTGTCTCGCAAGCGCCAGGGTCACATGTGCAGCCATCGGTCAGGTTAGGTCAGTCCCGCAAAACGGTTGATATCGGCCCACGAAGGGTGTTCAAACCATATTAGCATTTGGTCTTAACGGATTGAATGAAAGTACTACAACGTCACGGTTGATCTACAGTCTGTACATGAATTGTTAGATGAAATACTAGTGTAACAGAGTTTTAACTTTTGAAAGAATGTGTTAACAATAGAGTGTACGTATAATTGAGTGCTGAGGTGTCAGAGTGGTTGAGTGTTCGCTTCTCCCAGTAGAGGAAATAGGTTCGATCCCATTATTGAAAAACTCATTTTGACCCAAATATAAATAAATACCTAGCTTACTGTTAAGGATCAAAGCTGTACCATTTTCCCCACCCGCCAAACTCATACAAATCGGAGACTTAGTATAATAGCCACCTCTACGACTTCATCTCCGACAACATCAGTCTTTGCAATGAGGAAAGACAAGAGAAAGAAACTAAGTATAATTATACTCTGACATCGTCCTAAAACTCACCCACCAATGCTCAAACGTGAACAATCATATGTATGTATTGGATATTTTTCTCTGGTCTGTTTCGGCCAACGCCACCCTTTATCTCACTCTTTCTACCTCCCCACTCCCATTCCCCTCCCCTTTCCCCTGCTGATTGTACTAGAACCAAAGAAGGTTGCAGCATCCCGCACTACGTTAAAGTAGTTACATTAACTACTCTCACTTGTAGGTCCCGTGTAGTCCACCAACCCGAACAAGCCAGATTTTCATAAAATGATTTGCGTGTCCTATTTAAAAATGATAACAAGTTTACAACGTGCCACTTACAGAGGGTCGATGACAGCTGTTTCAAATGAAGCCACGCTATTGTGGTCATTATTTGACCCTTCCCTTCCCACTTTCTGACGTCACACTGTAACAACTGCCCCTCAGCGTGATGTCAGAAATTTGCTTGTTTTCTCTACCCCACCCAATATTTGGGGATGAACAAATATTGTTTTCAAGATGAAAGTCAAGTTCTATTCTGTTAATTAAGAATTGTGGTCACTTCAATCCGGGCAGTCCCATGTGTGCTCACTGTTCCCCAGCATGTAGTCATGAGCTTAGATATGGATGGTTCTAGTAGTCCAATGGATGCACACACACCTTCCTCGTCCTCTTATAATCCCTCCCTTCTCATTCGACGATTGATTTCATAATTATGCAGTCTGTGCATTGTAAGTTTATCTACTGGGGTAAGTGAAAGAGTTTGATTGACCACAGAACGTCACAACTTTCCATGTACGTATTTCAACCTGTAGGCATCTTTGAAGCCGACGATGCTAACTGTCTCATGTCGTATTATTTGATTCTTAGGGGTGACGATGTCCGTTACTTCTTGTTCCAACTACGGGAGCCTTTTAGGCCGACGATGTCAAACCCACGTGTCGATTATGTGCATCTTTGGAGCGACGTCGTCAAATCATTCATGTTCCGATTATGAGTATGGGCGACATTATCATATCTTTCATGGTCCGACTATTGCCAACCATACAAATAACGTTTCTCTATTTGATAACGATATTAAATACGAAGAGTAGAGAAATATACAAATAACGTGTCTCTCTTTGATAACGATGGTAAAAGGCGAATGTGGAGCCTTGACACAAAGTAATATAAACAAAAGGAAGAAAATCTCATGACAACAAAACGCTTTGCTCATGCCTAGAGCATTGCCATTAACGGAGATCATGTCAAAACCAACACAGGTTGAGATCTGGAGATGTCTAGTAAACACCGTCAGAAATAAGAATGGCTATGCAAATAGATATCATTTAGAGTTGACAGAAATGAGTACGCAAGACATACAGTACATATCGAAGAATATCGAATGCTGAGTTCCGGGCAGCTTCATGGGAGGAACTAAATAAGACAGCCCAAAATAATGGGAACAGGTGGAAAGCATTCGCTTTAAACTTTGCTTCAACGGAAGCCAGAAGGACTTACTAGGTAAACATCTGCAAGACAGTAGCTGCAATACGACGTTTGAAATCAGGCGAAACAGTACATTGCAGTTGGGGCAACTTCTGTGAAGGATCTCATCGGGTGGCGGACGAAGACTCGGTGAAACCAGATAAACAAGATTAACAGGCTTACAACAAAAGAATTAGAGCAGGGATATCTAATAGACATTCAAAACCTTCGAAAATATTTAATCTGCCAACAAAAAACTTACAACATTCAAGCCAACGTAGGAAAAATACAACCAGGGTTTGGGAAAGTATTCACTGTGTTAAGAATACGATATACAGAATTGGTAAAGGTAAAAAGTGCCGAACGTTCATGAAAAGGGCTTTGCAAGTAACAGGGCTGTTGTCCGGAGGACGGAATGCGTTGTGTCGCAGTTTACAACTTGACTGGGATATTTTCACCTTTCAGTCCGACACATCCGACTTCAGCAGGTATTTATGAGTACCGGGTTAGCCTTTCTTCATCTATCCCTTCTTCTTAGCCAGTCTGATCTGTAACCGCCTGTTATCCATCATCACCGAGTAGAGGTGTAAAAGGGTCTTGGCATCTCTAGTTCGCTGCCAACTTTAGGTCGCTGACCATTGCAGCTCATGCACTGTCCAGCATCTTGATTCCGAAAAAAGTGTTTTTCAGATTCAATATAAACATCTATATTAATGGTAATATGGTTTGGTAAGGTAGCCACGTTTGAAAAAAAGGTAGAGCGCATTTGAATTAGAGGATTATACAAGACGAAGAAAGGGTGGGAAAAAGGGGGGGGGGGGGTAGGTTTGACGTGAAGGGTGGAGGTTTGGAAGAAGGGTGAGGAGGGTTAGGTTGGTGAAAAATTAAACATCTAAAATATTAATAAGTCGTCGGTGTTACCAGAAGAGACAGAGTGTGGAACGACGACATTCGAAGTATTGTCGGCACTACTTCTTGTGTCGAATACATTTCCAGGCAGAAAATAAGTTCGTTTGGTCATCTCATGAGAATGCACCCTCATCATCTTTCACTGATGGCTTACAATGCTTGTAGATCTGGCTACAGGGCAAGGGGGCGGCCGCGAGGTAGGTGGATATATTACATTAGAGTGATTGGGCTCACTCCGCCACCTCACTCTGTGAGGGCTCACATTGGCCGACGCAGCGCACTTGGCGCAGGATAGACGACTTACGCTCCCTACGTAGCTAAACGGCAGAATTGGAAGGGAAACTAACTAAACTAACTACTAATATTAATTAACGAAAATGTAATCTTACAGATGGGGGGTCAATAAAAACAGATAGTGTATGATCTCTTCGACATTTTATGATATACCTGGTACAACAGAAAAGAGGAGTGAGGCAGTTCTTTAACTTTCAAATTGTTCATGACTGACAACGGGAATACAATTTATTTAAAGTTATAAATATGTGTGTGTGTGTATGCGTGTGTGTGTGTGTGTGTGTATGTGTGTGTGTGCGTGCCTTTGTGCGTGGTCAACAAACATGCTCTTGAATATTTCTTCGTAAAAGAGAAATTCAGGTAGATGAAAACGGGGTATCTGGTGGCTCTAAATTTGAGGAACAAAACACACTTTGACCTCACAAATGGCATACTTGATATGTTCCTTGTATAAATGTAAAATAACACGCACACTCAAAGGTGACGATTAGCACCACTCAGTGTCAACCCTGCCGTCGTACCCTCTTCTCTACCTTTCCAATTATGCATTTACATTTCTCGACGCTCTCGTATTGACACACGTATGACAGGAATGAGATCAGAGTACACCTCTCAGATCTCACGATTAGTGACATCCACTCAAAGGTTGGGTCTACAAGTTCATGTTCACTAATCTAGAAGACGTCTTCAAGTTCATATTCACTAACATAGAAGACGTAGTTTCCCGTTATATACCTCTGGGTTATGTCTCTTCTTTATTTTTCAGTCTGGCTGTTCTTGTTTCGAATACCTGGTATATTTTCTACCACATCCGGAATGATATGCTGCTTCCAGGTAGGTTTACGTACAGTAGGGATGGGCGTTGTTATTGTGTTCTTAGGGTCTTCGCTCCTCTTTGCTTTGGCAATTTCTGCAAAGTTTCTCCGCTTTAGTTTCCCATTTCCAAATCTATTTAGTCTCTGATGCATTAGATGGTCTGTCAGTCTTCTGAGTTTCTCTGCTTGCTGCTGGGCTCTGCAGTCTCTTCTGTCGGTAATGGATTGCAGATTTGTAATCTTTTCAAGTTCTACAATTGGCGTTGACTTCATGCCTCCTGTTATAACTCTCATGGCTTGGTTTTGAATTTTGCTAATTTTATCAAAGTTCGTCTTTGCTGCTGTTGTCCCTGCCGCAATACCATACTCGAGAACTGGTCTCACTCTTCCAGTGTACAGTTTCTTTAGTATTCGTTCGTCTGCTCCCCAGCTTGGGCCAGGAAAACTACTGATTCAATTTGAATTAAACAATTTGTGCTAATAGTTTTTGTTTGGAAGAATTCAATATTTTAATGAAAGCTCATCATCAGGGCTTCTCTCTGTTCATCATTCGTATAATATGTACTGAAGCAATAACAGCAACATTCAGATTGTGAACCTTTCATTGCAGACTCGTTTAGTATCTATTTAACACATTCAATATTTGGTTCACAGACAATGGAAGTGTGGTGAAAACAGATAAACTATGAGGTATCTTCTCCAAACTTACCGATCGACTTCATGCGAGAAGAAGAGGGATATGTGATCCTCTCCAATCCTGTTGAAAGATGGAACTGTTTGAGAACAGTAAACCTGAGATAGGCAACTATCATTTTTGGGGGGAATGGTATATTTTTCTTTGAGAGAGAAGGTCAAATTAGAAGAATCCGTAACAAAACCAGGCGGCAGCAACAGCCAAATCGGTGTGACATTAAATGGGTCAGTGAGAAAGGATCTGACATATATGCAGGAAGCAGCGTAGCTCTTTTTCTTTGGCTTTCGTCCTGTAAAGGACGTTTGTGACGCTGTATCGTAGTTTATAGCGAGGCACCTTTAGGCACTACACATCTCATCTCGGCACGACCTTTTTGAGATCGGATTTGTCTTTCCTCTTTGATCCCTTATATTTTAGTCAGGCTACACGGTTGCAGTTTGTTTCCAGGATAGTAACTCGAAAACGGGATGTCAACTTGATCACTAATAGGTCAATGGCCCTAATCTAAGCGGTCATCTTGGAGCAGCTGGCTGCTGTCATCTCATTCACTGCTCATTTTTTGGCCCAGCTTACAAATATAACAACGTTCTCCATTTTCTGGAACCAGCTGACGAGTGGGAAGTCCCGTTAGGAATACAGACGAATGGTAGAGAAGGATACCATAGCAACAGCATCACCATGAGCAGTAACAAACGTCTCGTTAAAGACGTTAGTGACTTGAAACACTTGTAGACTCGTGCTCCACGAAGAATAAACATGATGGCTGATGATATTGAACGAATCAAGTGATGCACTTTATCCTACCTAAATAATGATACACATTAATTGATACTTAAGCAAGTGCAAGAACTGAGGCTCTAATAGTTTGGGAGTGTCACACCATGATGTGTATAGAGTGGCGACATAAACATGCAGCACAATAATGTGTATAGAGTGGTGACATAAACATGCAGCACAATCATATGTTTAGAGTGGCGACAGAAACATGCAGCACAATGATGTGTATACAGTGGCGACATAAACATGCAGCACAATCATGTGTATAGAGTGACATTATAAATATATACAAACAACTAAAAAGATACAGTTTCAAAATATGCAGCAGTATTTAACAGCGAAAGAAACAAATGTTAAACAACATCGTGTGCATGTAATAGTCTACTAAAAATAATTAGGCTCAATGCGGCAAACACAGAACCAATCAGGATGAGAGGAACGCCACTGGAAGAGGTAGAGGTATTTAGATACCTAGGAAGTATCATCAACAAGGAAGGAGGGACAGACGAGGATATAAAAACAAGGATACAAAAAGCAAGAGTTGCAATCGGAATGTTGAAACACATATGGAACTCCAAGAAAATAAGAAGAAAGACAAAAATAAGAATTTTCAATTCAAATGTGAAGCCAGTCCTGCTGTATAGGACGGAAAACTGGAGGATGACCAAAGGCAAAGACAGGAGACTGCAGGGTTTTGTCAACAAATGCCTGAGAAAGATTCTTTATATACAATGGTTTGACAAAGTAACGAACTACAGACTGGGAGAGAGCGGGAGAAGGTAAATTTGAACAGAAAATCTTAGGAAGAAATGGGAGATAGATGGGTCATACACTAAGAAAGCCCCAGGCCAGTATCACCAGGCAATCCCTGTCATGGAACCCACAGGGAAGAAGAGGCATAGGCAGACCAAGGAATACATGGAGACGAGATCTGGAGGCGGAAGTAAAGAAAACAGGGAAAAGCTGGATAGAAGTGGAAAAGATTGCACAAGACAGAGCTGCTTGGCGAGGGTTGGTTGATGGCGTATACACAATTGGGAGAATATAGTATACAGAGGGCTGCGGTAGCGCAGTGCACTGGCTTCCCAGTCAGACGATCAGGGTTCAATCCCCCGTTGGTGCAGGAATTTTGATCTGATCCCAAACCGGCCTGTGGTCGACACAGGCACATAAATTAGGTACCAGAAAATCTGGTAGGTAAAGGCCGCTGGCGTGATGCTGACCGCATCATCCACTATGTGCCGTTAGTTACAAAATAATATGGGTCTAATATGGGTCTAACGCCATATTTCCTATTCGCCGCACGGCGTGACGAAATCTTTACTTTTTAATAGTCTACGCGTTTACTGAAAACTTGAAATGAAGGATATCCATGCCAAGTGTAGAGATTGGACATGAACTTTGTCAATTGAAACAAGAATAGATGAACATACCATATTCTGAGGTTGTCACTAACACAAGATTAGTCACATGTAATCTTGAATACCTAAAAGGCACTTGTTTGATATCTTGTCAGAGAGCTGATATCGTTAAGATATGAAGGGGCTTGCATGTAGGTGTATCTGTTCTACTTCACATGTAACTCGCAAGTTCAGAGACAGCAAGGCCAGTCAGTGAGAAAATAAACAGGTGCAAATATGCATTGATGATAAACAGACTCCTCAAAGATTAGCCTCCCTTAGTGTGCCACAAAAAGCTTCTGTCAGTGGAGAGTTTTGTATGTAACCTTCAGTCAGTGGAGAGTTTTGTATGTAACCTTCAGTCAGTGGAGAGTTTTGTATGTAACCTTCAGTCAGTGGAGAGTTTTGTATGTAACCTTCAGTCAGTGGAGAGTTTTGAATGTAACCTTCAGTCAGTGGAGAGTTTTGTATGCAACCTTCAGTCAGTGGAGAGTTTTGTATGTAACCTTCAGTCAGTGGAGAATTTTGTATGCAACCTTCAATCAGTGGAGAGTTTTGTATACAACCTTCAGTCAGTGGAGAGTTTTGTATGTAACCTTCAGTCAGTGGAGAGTTTTGTATGCAACCTTCAGTCAGTGGAGAGTTTTGTATGCAACCTTCAGTCAGTGGAGAGTTTTGTATGCAACCTTCAGTCAGTGGAGAGTTTTGTATGCAACCTTCAGTCAGTGGAGAGTTTTGTATGCAGCCTTCAGTCAGTGGAGAGTTTTGTATGCAACCTTCAGTCAGTGGAGAGTTTTGTATGTAACCTTCAGTCAGTGGAGAGTTTAGTATGTAACCTTCAGTCAGTGGAGAGTTTTGTATGTAACCTTCAGTCAGTGGAGAGTTTTGTATGTAACCTTCAGTCAGTGGAGAGTTTAGTATGTAACCTTCAGTCAGTGGAGAGTTGTGTATGCAACCTTCAGTCAGTGGAGAGTTTTGTATGTAACCTTCAGTCAGTGGAGAGTTTTGTATGTAACCTTCAGTCAGTGGAGAGTTTAGTATGTAACCTTCAGTCAGTGGAGAGTTTTGTATGCAACCTTCAGTCAGTGGAGAGTTTTGTATGCAACCTTCAGTCAGTGGAGAGTTTTGTATGCAACCTTCAGTCAGTGGAGAGTTTTGTATGCAACCTTCAGTCAGTGGAGAGTTTTGTATGCAACCTTCAGTCAGTGGAGAGTTTTGTATGCAACCTTCAGTCAGTGGAGAGTTTTGTATGTAACCTTCAGTCAGTGGAGAGTTTAGTATGTAACCTTCAGTCAGTGGAGAGTTTTGTATGTAACCTTCAGTCAGTGGAGAGTTTTGTATGTAACCTTCAGTCAGTGGAGAGTTTAGTATGTAACCTTCAGTCAGTGGAGAGTTGTGTATGCAACCTTCAGTCAGTGGAGAGTTTTGTATGTAACCTTCAGTCAGTGGAGAGTTTTGTATGTAACCTTCAGTCAGTGGAGAGTTTAGTATGTAACCTTCAGTCAGTGGAGAGTTTAGTATGTAACCTTCAGTCAGTGGAGAGTTTTGTATGCAACCTTCAGTCAGTGAGCATTTTATCATCAGCTGCTGTCAGTGATGTTTTTCTTGTTCGACAGAAAGAAATATGCAGAAGCAATGTCTAGTGTCATCTTTACTGTTAATCAATTAATCAATCCCTTTTCAGCTCCATGTGGTTATTGGTTTTCGATAAATACATCCCAAATGGCTAAGTATTGACCTGTCCATACCTGTTGATGGTTTTGTGGCTGACCACTTCTACAGCGTTAGATAGCTAGGCCCATGATTATCTCTACTTCGCCGCCTCTTATGACGAACCCAGAATGTTACAGTGGTACTATCTTCATACGTCCTAACTGTACCGTCAAGCAAATACAACATGTATTGATCCGAAAGACAGTTGCAGGACATGTCAACAAAATAAATACAAAATTCTCAAAATTGAAAAAAAAAACAATAAAAGTTGTTATAATTGAAGATTTCTGAACAAGTATTCCCCAACGTCATACTGCTAATGTTTCCTAGACACGTGCTGAGTAACTTCTAATAGTTGGTGCTGTAAGCAATAACGGACATCAGTATCTAAATGATCAGTGCACCTTTGAATCACACAACGAAGACTAACATAACAATGGTCAGGTACCACTTGGACCTAACCAACTTACCAGAGTAATGAATTCTTGTTTTCAGAACTTCACTGACTATTCTACAAATAATATTTGACTCCGATAAAACAAGATTAGTGGTTCTGCGTGAGGCAATGTTACTGGCTCTTATTTATCTGTAGTTACATAAAAAAGGGTAGGGGGCAGGCGATGGTGACTAGGGTTGGGGAAGGACCAATGAATAGTTATTAATACGTGCCGAAACAATGAACACAATACACATAGTTAGCTGCGTGAACTCTGTACTGCAATGTATAATATGGCTGTATAATCTAGGACATTCAAATAAGTGCTTTAGTTCTTTACAACGGAAATATTTGTAATTCAAGTAGTTTTGGGAAACAGATCAGCAAATATTTGCATAAGCGTTTTGTTTGAGCTTATATTATCGACAAATACACCATACGTTTGGTACCAGCTTATATTACTGACAGAAACAAGAAACGTTTGCCATGAGCTTATTTTACTGAGACACAAAACAAGCATTTGCTATGTGTTTATAATACCGACAGAAACAGCGTTTGGTAGATGTTTATAATACCGACAGTAACAACGTTTGGTAGATGTTTTTATTACCGACAGAAACAACGTTTGGTAGATGTTTATATTAGTAACAAAAACACAACGTTTGGTAGATGTTTATATTACCGACAGAAACAACGTTTGGTAGATGTTTATAATAGTGACAGAAACACGTTTGATAGATGTTTATATTAGTGACAGAAACACAACGTTTGATAGATGTTTATAATACCGACAGAAGCAACGTTTGCTAGATGTTTATATTAGTGACATATGCAATGAACAAATGGCTCTATCCTTTGATTATATAATATTAACGTAATACCACATAAAAACATGACACCTAACAGATACTTCTATGCTGCAAAGATCACAAACTCGATCTGGTATTTGATATTGCTAGCTAGAGGGTTTTCTGGGTTGGTGGGAAATAGACAACAGTAACTTCATAGATTCTTGTAAAAGACGACACAAAAGTGTTATTCAGAAGACCGAAAACAAAATCATTTCAATATATTACTACTGAACTACCACCACTGAACTATAAATACTGAACTACCACTACTGATTCTCGGATACATGCTTCTAGTTGAAATGGAGGACCTATGCTTCATTTGAGGTAAACAAAAAATTGGATATTATTATAACCATCTCACATTTTGCAACAATTTATATTATATATTATTAGAACGGTATCACATGTTGTAACCATCATATCATTAGAGCGATCTCACATTTTGTAAAAATGATATTATTAGAGCGATCTAAGATATTGTAACAATGATATTATTAGAGAGATCTCAGATATTGTAATAGTGATATTATTAGAGGGGTTTGTTCATATTGTAACAATAATATTATTAGAACGATCTAACATTTTGTAAAAATGATATTATTAGAGCGATCTCAGATAATGCAACAATTATATTATTAGAACGATCTAACATATTGTAACAATGATATTATTAGAACGATCTCACATATTGCAGCTGTAATACTATTATAACGTTCTCACATATTGTAACACTGATATTATTTGAGCGATTTAACATATTGTAACAAAGCTATTATTATTATTATCGTGTCACATATTTCAAAAATTTATATTATATATTATTAGAAAGGTCACACATGTTGTAACAATGATATGTATATATATATATATTATAGTGAACAAATGTTATTTGAGAGTTAATTACCTGACTTGTTCAGCTGGTTCGTGTAAACTTAGAAATACTGACTGATCCAAATTCGCGAAAATCCAGGATGTTAATTTAGCAGCCTGAATTGAAAAGAGTCCAGAGTACTATACAAGTACTGTCCTAAAACTCGGATACAAGCATGCGTCACACAATTGATATTACGCATGTTTCAACTACCTGTCTTACCGGATTGTCTTCTCTTGACAAATGTTAACGTTCGAACTGTGGCCTAGTGGTAACCACTAACTTATCGCCCTCTCGACCTCGTCTTCTTTCCTCTCGCTCTTTCTCTCGCTCTCTTATTTTTCTCTAACCTATATCTCTTTCTGTATCTCTTTTATAAATCTAAACTCTCTATCTTATCTCTGTCTAATATATCTTTGATTCGCTGTCTAACTTATATCTTTTATCAAATCCCTTTCTTTATTTTATTTCTCCAATTATCTCCTTCTTTCTATCTCTTAACTCTCTTGTTTTCTCTCTGTCTTTCTCTCTCTCTCTCTCTCTCCATCTCTCTCTCTCTCTCTCTTATCACTCGAATATTTTCTCTTTCCAATCTTTCAAGCGTGTCCCTCTACAATATATCCATCTCTCTCTCTCTCTCTCTTATCACTCGAATATTTTCTCTTTCCAATCTTTCAAGCGTGTCCCTCTACAATATATCCATCTTTCTTTCTCTCTCTCTCTCTATCTATCTATCTCTCTAACTATCACTCTCCCACTCACTTTCTTTTATCTTTTAATGATCTCTCCTTCTCTTATATCTCTAATTTCTCACTCACTGTTTCCGTTCTCTCTCTTTCTCTCTCTCTCTCTATATATATATACATATTGTCATGTAACTGGTAATTTGCAGTTCGTCGCTCTCAGAGCAGACTATATGTAAGACTCAATCTTTGACCAGCTCTTTCACCTTTGTCAACTGTCATCCTCAGAAGCTCTTTAATGCCCTGTGTCCATCTTCTTAGTTATGTTTAGTTTTGCACTGTAGCAAACTTATGTACATTATCACCTATACATTTTTACAGAAGCATCAACGCAAGGAGAGTGAGGGAGGAACAATTCAATCCATCTATAATTATCAACGATAATGCCAAAGATCCACTCACCAACAGTCAAGAAATAAGAAACGGATGGAGAGAATACTTTAGCGAGCTGCTAAACTTGGGACAGTATGAACCAGTACATCATCGGATGGAGTATAAAACAGAACAGATTAGAAATATTTAAATCAGAAGGGGAAGCGGCCCCGCGAGACAGCAAGAAAAATAAGACAGCACACATAGATGGTATCACAACAAATATGCTACTAGCTTTCTGGACAACTGCAGTTGACTGACTGACCAGAATATTGAATGGCGCCTGGACGTCGAGCAAGGTCCGGACAGACTGACTGACCAGAATATTGAATATGGCCTGAACGTCGAGAAAGGTACGGACAGACAGGCAACGAGCAATCATCGCTCTCATTTAGAAAAATAAAGTCAAATCTCTCTTCTAAGCCACATAGGCAAGATGTATGCAAAGATACTAGAAACAAAAAGTCAAACCTCTCTTCTAAGCCACATAGGCAAGATGTATGCAAAGATACTAGAAACAAAAAGTCAAACCTCTCTTCTAAGCCACATAGGCAAGATGTATGCAAAGATACTAGAAAAAAAAGCAGGACCGATTCTGGAACCCCAACTAGGAAATAATCAGCTCGGATTCAAGAGAGGAAAGAGCTGCACAGACGCAATATTTATATTGAGACAAATATGCGAACAGTCTATAGAATTAGCTGGAAACAACAGCCTCATATTCATAGATCAAGAAAAGGCGTTCGATAGAGTGAACAGCAGTAAACTATGGGTGATCCTGGCAGATTGTGGACTACAAGGTCCTCTCCTTAGTAACATCAAAGCCCTATATTAGGACAGCCAGAGTACAGTAAGAACAACATAAGGTATGTCGGAGGGGTTTCCTATTTTATCAGGTGTCAGGCAGGGTTGTGTCCTGTCACCACTCCTATTTGTCACTTAAATGAATAAAATAACTCAGGAGGCAAATACAGAACAAGAACGCACCAGCTAATTGCTCTTTGCAGACGACAAATGTCTGATCCACTCCAATAAACGAAACCTACAAAGTCATATTGACTCACTCTACTTGAACTGCCAAAAGTACGATATGAATATCAATACACCAAAATACAGAGGCCATGCATAGACATAGAAAGCACACCACACTTGATGTTCATGTGAATAAAACAAAAATAAAGCAGTTACAAGAATTTAGGTATGTGGGAGCTGTTTTTACTGAAGAGGGCAGACTCAACAAAGGCATAGAGGCGAGAGTACAGAGGGCAAACGCTCTCACATATCAGCTGTCTCCACTACTAAGGCACCCCAAGATTTTCCTCCAAGCAAAAAAGCAGATGATAAATAGTATCTTCATCCCAACCCTGTGCTACCAGTGTCAGACATGGGCATTGGATAAGGCCTAGGAACGAAAGTTAGCCACCTGTGAAATGCGGTGTCTACGAAAGGTCACTAACAACACCAGAAGAGACAAAATCACAAATACGAGTATTCGGGAGACGTTTCGAACAATTCCCTGTCTACAGTACATAGAGCAACAGAGAATGAATTGGTTTGGCCACATTGTGAGAATGCAACCAGACCATATTGTTCATGCAGCCTTCAACAGAAGAACATCAGGAAGAAGGGCTAGAGGTAGACCGAGGAAAAGGCGGATTGACAGCGTAAAAGAGACCTGCCGTAAAATGGGGTCAAATGTTACTCAAGCCACGAGAGAGGCAAAAGACAAATACATACCATGACACTGGGCTACAACCCGGTAGAAAGTGAGACGACACTGGGCTACAACCAGGTAGAAAGTGAGACGATACTGGGCTACAACTTGGTAGAAAGTGAGACGACACTGGGCTACATCCCGGTAGAAAGTGAGACGACACTGGGCTACAACCTGATAGAAAGTGAGATCACATTGGACTACAACCCGGTAGAAAGTGAGACCACAAAAGAAGAAGAAGAAATCCATCTTCTACCCGGTCTGCACCTGTCTCGTTTTCCAGACACCGTACTTTTCAGAATAGTTTTTCTTCTACCCCACTGTGGCATTTGTTGTGGCCAACGTATTATAGTTTCGCAGATCTTCTTCTTCTTCTTCTTCGTACGCAGTCAGACAGTAACCATTATTTTTTCGAAAAAAGCGGCGGTCATCCGGAGGCTGTCGCCGCTGCCATAGAGCTTGTCTTGCAGTTCCACTGGTGATGGCCACATCTGCTCTCTCTGATCCTCGTATGTCGGGCAGTTCTGCAGCAGATGTTCAGCGGTCATTTCACCGGTACCGCACGGGCATTCGTCGGTACCACCTATCTTCAATTTGTTGAATAGGTGGTACCTCAGTCTATTGTGGCCAGTGCGAAGTCTGAAGACAACGACCTGCTCTCTTCTGTTCAACTGGTAATAGGCATCATTTTTGGTGTAACAAGTATGTTCGGTTTCCCATTTGGTCATATATCTGGCTTTGATAAGCCGTTTTGACTCTTCGTACGTCATACTAGTATCTGTTTGTGGTAGTCTTGCACCTTCTTTTGCCAGTCTGTCTGCCTCCTCGTTGCCTTGGATGTTACAGTGTGATGGGACCCACTGTACCACTACCCTTTTTGGTGCGGACTGCTGGCACAGTTTGCAGAGTGCTACTCTTAAGTCATTAAGCTCAGTGTTTTTCTGGTTTCGCAGATCTAATACTGAAAACTAGCGAGTTTTGTTCTATATCCCACTCGTTTAGGATTTTTGTTTGTCCTTATCCGTCGTATTTTAGTTCTTTCATGTTGAATTTGAGCTCAAATTGTTCATTCTTCTTCCATAGTGTCTGTGTGGTTGTCCACTTCTTGCTTCTGTGCAATGCGACTGGGAATATTCAAGTCCTTTTGATTTAATTTTGTCATTTGATTAGTGTTCTGTTAAAGGTTTCTTATTTTATTTAAGCTCTGCAGTACCATGATCATCCATCTTGTTACTTATTGTTGGCAAGCTCCATTGTTTCTTATAATCGAGCCGACATTTTGCAAATGTTTTAACCGTTTGCTTCTGTAGGACAACTTTAGATCTGGTTTTTGCCTTTGCTCATTTTATTAGTTTTATAGATCTTTAGGTATACATTTTGCTTTATGCTGTGTTGTTACACTGAAAGGATCATCTATTCCAACATCGAATTGTCTTCGAAAGGACTACTGTATCATTTGCATATCTTAGTTCTGGTATTTCATGTACGTAAATTGTGATCGGCTCTAACTTTGCATAATCTGTATCATTTGAGACGTTTCTAATTGCTTTCTGCGTCCATATCTTACACCCTTCTGCACTTCAAACCAGTCCGATGTTTCCCTAGCTATTCTGACCGTTGTTTGTTGCTACTGATACAGTGTTTCAATCAAATGAATTATGTGCGATAGGACACTATGTACTTCATGATGTTCCGTAACATATCGAATTGCAAACAGTGAAAAGCGTTTGTGTAACCTATGAGGCACGTTTTTGCGCTAACATTGTACTCTTTGCACTGTTCGATAATATTTCTTATATAAAGTATGCGACCCCACGTGTCTCTTCCATGTCTAAAACATGTCTTATGTTTGAAATACTTACGCAGAAGTTTGTTACCTAACCTCTTCATAATTATCCGCCGCAAATTTCTGCTAAGATAACTTATCAAAGCGATGGTTTCGTAGTTAGTGCAATGCTTCAACTCACAATTTTTAGGGAGTGTGATACACACAAATCATTTCCATGCTCTATGCTATATTGTGCGGCGCCAGATCTTCTTGCGCATTTCGTAGTAAATACTACGCTTGCCTCTCCTATTGCCTATATCCATTCAGTCGGTATAGCATCCCATACCGGAAGATAATATTCTTTTCTCCAGACCTTGGATTTCACTTCCTACCTAATCGTTCATATGTTTTGACTCTATGTCCTGTCTATATTTACTGGGTTACTGGATTTCCGCACGACCAGTTTCTCAGAGGCGGTTAAGCCGCTGCGGCGCCCACTTCGCTTTCATTGTCATATATCTTGGGCCACTGTGGACGTGTCTGGTCTGTAGGATCGTGGATGTTTTATCTGAGTTTGACTTGAGTCGACCGAGCAAATAGGTGGACATCTACCTGGTGGTTTTCTATCTCTGGGGTACCAGACACTGCTGTCATTGTACTCTAACGGTCATCAGTTCCCCGAAGCAGATGACCAGTCCACAAATGGTTTAGAATGTCTGCATGGGCAACTGCGTCCTACACCAGTGAAGACAATTTAAAACTTTGGTTACGTAGCGTGAAACCCACCTTAGGTTTATATATGCAAACATACATATGTATGTATGTATGTATGTATGTATGTATGTATGTATGTATGTATGTATGTATGTATGTATGTATGTATGTATGTATGTATGTATGTATGTATGTATGTATGTATGTATGTATGTATGTATGTATGTATGTATGTATGTATGTATGTATGTATGTATGTATGTATGTATGTATGTATGTATGTATGTATGTATGTATGTATGTATGTATGTATGTATGTATGTATGTATGTATGTATGTATGTATGTATGTATGTATGTATGTATGTATGTATGTATGTATGTATGTATGTATGTATGTATGTATGTATGTATGTATGTATGTATGTATGTATGTATGTATGTATGTATGTATGTATGTATGTATGTATGTATGTATGTATGTATGTATGTATGTATGTATGTATGTATGTATGTATGTATGTATGTATGTATGTATGTATGTATGTATGTATGTATGTATGTATGTATGTATGTATGTATGTATGTATGTATGTATGTATGTATGTATGTATGTATGTATGTATGTATGTATGTATGTATGTATGTATGTATGTATGTATGTATGTATGTATGTATGTATGTATGTATGTATGTATGTATGTATGTATGTATGTATGTATGTATGTATGTATGTATGTATGTATGTATGTATGTATGTATGTATGTATGTATGTATGTATGTATGTATGTATGTATGTATGTATGTATGTATGTATGTATGTATGTATGTATGTATGTATGTATGTATGTATGTATGTATGTATGTATGTATGTATGTATGTATGTATGTATGTATGTATGTATGTATGTATGTATGTATGTATGTATGTATGTATGTATGTATGTATGTATGTATGTATGTATGTATGTATGTATGTATGTATGTATGTATGTATGTATGTATGTATGTATGTATGTATGTATGTATGTATGTATGTATGTATGTATGTATGTATGTATGTATGTATGTATGTATGTATGTATGTATGTATGTATGTATGTATGTATGTATGTATGTATGTATGTATGTATGTATGTATGTATGTATGTATGTATGTATGTATGTATGTATGTATGTATGTATGTATGTATGTATGTATGTATGTATGTATGTATGTATGTATGTATGTATGTATGTATGTATGTATGTATGTATGTATGTATGTATGTATGTATGTATGTATGTATGTATGTATGTATGTATGTATGTATGTATGTATGTATGTATGTATGTATGTATGTATGTATGTATGTATGTATGTATGTATGTATGTATGTATGTATGTGTGTGTGTATGTTTGTATATGTATGTGTGTGTGTGTGTTTGTGTGTGTGTGTATGTATGTATATATGTATGTGTGTATGTATGTATTTATTAAAGGGTATTCATGTGTATGTGTGTGTACAAAGTCATGTTGAGTACGTCAGTCTCAAGTATCTCGACAACTTTTCACATCAATAAATATATTTGCTGTTAAATCGATTCAAGATCGAGCGCATGACTTCCTGGAGCGTTTTATCAGAAATAAAAAAAAAAGGATTTTTCCAAAGTGCGTCAGGCATCAAGACTGCTTTCCTTCCTGTCTGCAACGAAGGACATAAATTATTGTTACATATGCCCTGAACATTGATAAAAGGAGGGGCCATACACACATATTATAGCATGACCATAAACGACTTCAGAAATGTACGCATGAGATAACACATATCAACATACTAGTTGTGGAAAATCCAGAGCATAATGTAGGGGACGGTAAAATCACATATGGTGTTCAACGTAGCGTATGCGAACCTGTGTTAAATGAATACACGTAGGTACGTACAGTGGAGACCATATACATATACACAAACGAGACAAAACATATCCCGTTAGAGAAGAAATATGCCCACAAGAGGGCAACAATATTTCAGCAGGAGAGATATATATTCCAAAAGGGAAGATACGTATCTCAAAGGAGTAGAGAGTGACATAATAAGTAGATATATTTTAAAAAGAGTAGAAACATACACACACATACATATACATTTCAAAAGATTTTACACATATCTGACAAAATATATACATTTTCCAAAATAGATGAGAAATATATATCACTAGAGGAGTGGGATATTCAACTAAAGGAAAGACATATCCAACATCCAACTAGAGAAGAGACATCTAACAAGAGCAGAGACACATCAAAGAAGAAGACAGATATATTCTACCTGAGGAAAGAGATAACATATTATGCAATGTGATATTCTAGGTATCCTAGCACTATCTCTTTACCAACTGATAAGTATGACGGCTATGACTCACTGCTTGTAGTCAGGCTTACTAATTCTCTCTCAGCTACCCACGTGTGATCTCAAATTTCTACAACATAAATTATAATGTCAAAAAAATAAAATATAAATAATTGCGCTAAAGTCATGTCACATAATTCATGAAGTCGAAATAATGAAATCATGTAACGTAAATCCCCATCTTACACTCATAAAACGCAAATCACCACGTCAAACTTCTAAAAATTTACATTTTGATGTGAAATTCTTGCAAGACAAATCATAACACCAACCTCCTACAACATAAATCATAACACCAACCTCCTACAACACAAATCATAACACCAACCTCCTACAACACAAATCATAACACCAACCTCCTACAACATAAATCATAACACCAACCTCCTATAACACAAATCATAACACCAACCTCCTACAACATAAATCGTAACACCAACCTCCTACAACATAAATCATAACACCAACCTCCTACAACACAAATCATAACACCAACCTCCTACAACATAAATCATAACACCAACCTCCTACAACACAAATCATAACACCAACCTCCTACAACATAAATCATAACACCAACCTCATACAACACAAATCATAACACCAACCTCCTACAACACAAATCATAACACCAACCTCCTACAACACAAATCATAACACCAACCTCCTACAACACAAATCATAACACCAACCTCCTACAACACAAATCATAACACCAACCTCCTACAACACAAATCATAACACCAACCTCATACAACATAAATCATAACACACACCGATCTCCTACAACATACATCATAACGCGCATTGTCATCATCCTGCACGCGCTCAATTATTGATTGCAATATTGATCTCTTTTCCATCCATAATTTTAGGGCAGTTAATGCGAGCTTAACAAGCCAACGTGGTATCTCTTTTATTGTCATTAACCCCAGAATGACAAGACTGTAAATCCACATAGGTCACATAACTTTTGAGATTGGTTTGTACGCTCTCCACTTATTCTATAGCTTTTCCTTCTGCACATTCAGAAACAAGTTTTGATATGTAGCTATAACTGCTTGCACTGATTTGAGAAGTCTTAGAGAACATCGTGCGCATCCTAATATGAAAAGTGGCACTCGTACAAGACACTAAACGTACAAGACACTAAATACGTACATACAAACATTAGTGGACACAGTAGCCAAAATACACTCTTGTATTAGTCATTTTACATTTATTGAGAATGGTTGAAAGGGGCTACTATAATCAGTCATGCAAGAAAAGGACTACTATACTCACGCATGACTGAAATGGGATACTATAGTCAGGCATGATTAAAAGCGGTTGCTGTAGTCAGTCATAGTCATGACTTCAAGGGAATTCTATTGTCAGACATAGCTGAAAGAGACTACTAAAGTCAGGCATAATTGGAAAGGGCTACTATAACTACGAAACGTGTTAAAATGAAACCGGACCTAACAGCTTCAAGTGAACATACATACGATGCACACGATGACATCTATTCTGGTGTAAACTGCACATACCAACCGCCAAGTTTGCAAAATTGCATTATCCGCGACTCATAGTTTCCCCAGCAGACAGTTGAAAACATTGCGGTTGTGATACTGAATCAGTCCACAGTTATCAGAGAGCGGTGATTTGGTTTCTAACAGTCAAAGAATGTCGACCAGTTGACATTCATCGTAGAATGCAGGCAGTGTTTGGTGACAAAAGTGTGTTGAAGACAACAGTGAACAACTGGACAACGATGTTTAAAGAAGGACGCGAGTTAACGAAAGATCTTCCGAGACCAGGTCAGGCGTTTATTGTTGCGTCAGAAAATGTCATCGCCAAAATTGATGCAATTCGGGTTCCATACATTGCCTTTATTCTGCGATGGATGTCAAGTGGTCAACATCCTTCAGCTGGTAAAAACCGAATCACCGCTCGCTGATCAACTCTGGACGGATTCCGTATCACACCCGCCATGTCTTCAACGGTCTGCTGAGGAAAGATAATGACATTTTGCAAACTTGACAGTTGGTATTTGCTGTTTACACCATAATCGACGGCATCTTGCGCATCGTACGTATGTTCTCTTGGTGCAGTTAGGTCCTGTTTAATTTGAACACGTCTCGTAGATAAGTATAACAGACTAATCTATCCACTGTCATCTCTCTTAGTTTGATATGAGTTGTGTTGTTGGCAGAATTTAATGTTCCTTCCTCTTAGTTCTTAGTCAGACTGTACTTCTACATGTGCAGATGACCCTGTGCATCTCCTAGCTCTGGAATGAGCTGGATATAGCGGGGAGAAGGGTTTCCTGCTTAGTTGGCTAGCCTCGAGCAGCTTAATACTCCGCTGCGTTGGAACAAGCACTTACGGAGAGTGGTTAACCGATGTGCGTGTTCATCTTAAAACACTCAAACACTAGAGCAAAGTAGACTCTCAGCCTGTTAGGCGCCATATATGCCGCTCTAAACAAACCACCTAACCATAGCCGATGTTATGCCATGTCACACAGTTTATCGCCTCTTACGACATGCTCTCTGCGAGGCAATGGCACTATTTTTGTCCTTGCCGTACACAAAGACCCCGGCTAACCACTCGGGTTACTATTTTTGTCTTTTCTATATGATATTTTTTAGACCTACTGGGTGAGATATTATGTTAATGTTTCCATCGTCTTCCGCATTTAGAGTGTAACACTGCAACACTGTTAATGTTTCCATCGTCTTCCGCATTTAGAGTGTAACACTGCAACAATGTTAATGTTTCCATCGTCTTCCGCATTTAGAGTGTAACACTGCAACAATGTTAATGTTTCCATCGTCTTCCGCATTTAGAGTGTAACACTACAACACTGTTAATGTTTCCATCGTCTTCCGCATTTAGAGTGTAACACTGCAACAATGTTAATGTTTCCATCGTTTTCTGCATTTAGAGTGTAACACTGCAACAATGTTAATGTTTCCATCGTTTTCTGCATTTAGAGTGTAACACTGCAACAATGTTAATGTTTCCATCGTTTTCTGCATTTAGAGTGTAAACACTGCAACAAAGAAGGAATGTGTCGTCTGGAACGCCTAGGTCTTGCAGTTGTTTGGTAAAAAGGTTTACTGGATTCCATTGGACATTTCTCTGATAGATCATACATTCTACACCTAAACAATTTATCGTTCTAAACTAGAATAATGTGTCCTCACGAACTATAATAATGTGTCCTCATCATCATCATCATCATCATCATTATCATCATCATCATCATCATCATCGTGTAGTGTGCCCTTTGCAGAACGTCGTTCTTATGACAGCCTGTCTGTAGAAAACTGTTATCCGCCAGTCTTCGAGCCTGCTCCAAGGTCAAATCCAGCGTCTCCTTGGTGTTCTTAGTCCATCGTTTTCTCGGTAGGCCATTGTCTCTCTTTCCAGTGACAATGCCCTCCATATTCACTCTCTCCAGTCCGTTGTGTGGTTTGACGTGTTAAAAAAACCCTCAGTTTTCGTGTCATCACATCATTTATTAGCCAATCCTACTCTACATTCAGGTCTTACCGGGTGAATTTGTTTCTTTCTTTCTTCGCCCACGTGATGTTCAGCACAGACTCTTCTGTAGCACTGTGATTCAAAATCATCGATCTTCCCTCATATTGTTTTTGTAATCGTCCATGTTTCACATCCATAGGTTGCCACAGGAAAATGCATGTTCTTAGGATCTTTAGTTTTAGTTCTTTGTCTGTATTATGCTATATGTTCTGCATACTCCTTATCTTTTACATTGCCATAGTCGGTCGTCTTCCTACTTCCTTTGCAGAGTCTCCATTGTATTGACCTCAGATATTCAAAATGTACAACACTTTCAATCTCTTCGCCAGTGATCTAAAAGTTTTGTCTTGTCAGTTGTCCTTATCTTAGTAGTCACGAACTAGAATAACTTCTGAACCTTTCCTAAAAAGTTAAGCGGCTAATTCACTGTCCACAAGTAAAAACTGTGACAGCGAAGATTAATAGCTGCAATTTTTCCTTTAAAAGGTTTTAGCTTTTTCTGAGTCGGGTTTCAACTTTTCTTCATCACCATGTGCATCCCTTTGATGTAATACTTACTTACTTAGTCGCTCCTCTTCTACAATGAGGTGTAGAGGTCCTTTGATGTAATCCGGTACTAATTTACTGCTGGACAGACTGAAACCTGCATAGCCTGGGGGTTGAACCAGTTCCTTCCCCGGAAGTATCATTGTATGAAGGTTACGATTGTGACAATAGAGAACATTTACGTAAAGATGGATAGAGAATAACGACGACAGAAGAACCGGAAAAGTTTATCATCAGTTTATTATCAGTTTATCATCAGTTTATCATCCTGCCATTTGGAAAACAGATAGCATAACTGATAAACGTCACGAGCAACAAGAAGTTAAGGAAAGATACCGACGCTCAGATTAGATCAGTACGGCACTTGAAAACCCCTTCGTTATTACACACCCAATCGTAGAAGTACTATCCTCTCAAGGACTACACTGTCAGATTGTGCGCGTGACTAAAGATCGATGTGATCACCGTCTCCTAATCTGGACATTTCAGCGACATGGTCTATCATTTAATGTTGACCTGCTTGTTTTAATATTGCTCCAAACGACTGACAAGTTTGCTGTAGCTGCCTCGGTACTTGCGTCTACATTAATCCCAAACAAATATAATTCCTATTTTTAGCACCAATATCTACTGTTAGCATCGGATTTTGGGGTAGTGACGCACATAATAGTCATTTATTTTAATATGGGGGTGTGAAACATCTCATAAAATGGGTATACCAATAAACCTAAATTTAATCATCAAATAGTCAATGACTCAGTCAATTCTGTTGACCCTAGCGCGGGTGCACATGCTCAATGTATCGAACGTACTTCGAAAACGGCAAAGGAGACAAACAAGCGCAACATTGATATACACAGCCAGATAATTGATTCGTACACCTGCGAGTTCATGTGCCGTTGACGCATCAAAGTAATTGGTTTGGACGTTTTCACCGTTATTCTTATCGACCTTGTTCACGTCTGGGCATCCTCATTAATTAAAATTGTAGTGTTATTCGTCCAATTATTTCAATAACCCTGCCAGGAAATTTTCTTCTCCTCATATTTAGGCCCTCTTTTCTTCCAAAAGATTGGTTACAAAACTGAATATAACCGTCTTTTCTACACACCAATCTTTATCTAACTGTTTACTTATTTTTATAAAACAAAACAATATTGACCTGCTCCACCCCTAAACCCGAAATGGAATGTCCCGATACAAAGATCAGCTGGCAAACACACATCAGCTGCAGCTGTCAGAGACCCATAGCTGACTGCTAAAGCCAGCGAACCAGAGCTGCCAAGACCGTTCTACACCTCCACGCGGTGGTCCTGGATAATAGGCTGCAGCAGGGCAGACTGGCTAAGGAGAAGGGATCGAAGAGGGAATGCTAACCCAGTACTCAAAACATGATTGCTGAAGTCGGATGTGTTGGACCGAAAAGTGCAAATATCGCAGTCAAGCTGTAGACTACGACACAACGCATTCCGTTCTCTGGACTGCATTCTGCTACTTAAGCCCTTTCAGGGTTTGGTAGCGGGAGATTGAGAATGAACGAAGCCAAGCCAAGCCACATACACATGAGAGGAATCCAGGAGATTCTGCTTGGGGTGGACTAAGACGCAAGTACCGTAGCGTCCTTCCGCGGAGCATGCACCAAACTGCTTGTATGTACTCATGATGTAGTGGTTTATGTAATTGTTCGAATTAAATGACAAAACTGCTACTCCCATGCACAACATTCTTTCACCGCCTTGTGTGACATGTTTGTGAAACTTATGTCATCCAGTTCTCCCCTTCCCACCCGCCCCCTATATAAATGGGATTGAGAAAGACTTAAAGGAAGCCTTTTAAATATCTGAAGAAAGTTACTTAAATGAAAAAGGACGCGCACTATTATGTTATTGTATAAATAGTTGTGTGCAATGTTCAGAGCCGTTTAACTGTGAACATGATGATGATGATTACCACTTTCGCTCCAAATGCAGGCTAAATCTGAGCATTTTCAGCGGTGGTTGTTTTAGTAATGCGCAACCTCATTAGCCGTATTTTATGTCATGCTTGGTAGGTATAGTGGTCCTTTATTCAACTCAACTTCTGCATTTACAGGTGATTAGGTTGGTTGACACTAAAAAGCGCAACTTTTGATACAATCAAAAAAGACAATTATAAATGTAAGATTAATAATTGGTTACGCCAAAAAAAAAAGGTAGAACATGGAGTTTACACAATAAAACACATGGTTTAGTGCAGGTGTGAATAAAGGACTTCATACAACTAGTAGAAACAAATAAAAAGCAAGTGTTTTGTTGCTCGGAAACCGAACAAGGAAAATAAAATAAAAATACTCGCACAATGGAATCGAATACGTCTAGACCAGGTAACATTATCACCATCATCAGTTATCCGTCTGGCTCCCCCTGAACCATTGGACAGCTACATATTCTCTTCGTCTGTTCCTAATCTGTGCCTTCTTTTTGTGTGGAGTCCGATTGAACTGACTTCCTCCTCGCCGCCAGATGTTTCTTGGCTTCCACATGCATCACTTTCCCTGTGCGTTCCAATCCAGCGGGTGTCTGGTTACGCTGTCCGGTATCTTTCTGAGAGGGCGTCCTATCCATCTCCACTTTCTCGCACCAAATTTCAAGCTGTATTAGTTGTTGCCACTATGTGCCGCTGATTACACAATAATATGACCCTAACTCCATATTTCCTATGCGATGCTGATTACACAATAATATGACCCTAACTCCATATTTCCTATGCGCTGCTGATTACACAATAATATGACCCCAACTCCATATTTTGCTATGCGCTGCTGATTACACAATAATATGACCCTAACTCCATATTTCCTATGCGCTGCATGGCATGACGGGATCTTTACTTTTTTTTTAAACCATCGGTTGTTGCTGTTGTCTTCTTCACAAATATGTATTTGACGTGACTTCCGACCATCTGACACGAACAATAGGTCGGACACTTTGTCTGCAGTTTGCATGAGATAATCAAAGTGGCATGCCATGGCTCAGAGATATGTATGAGATCAAGATGCTGAACAGTGCATGAGCTGTACGATCAGAGATCTAAAGCTGACTGTTAGCGACAGGACTAGCTAACCAGGGCAGCAAAGGTCATTATACATTTCCTCGCGGTGATCGTGGATAACAGGCTGCAATAGATCAGACTCGCTAAGGAGAAGGGATCGGAGAGGAAAGGCTAACCCACAATAGGTCAGACTCGCTAAGGAGGAGGGATCGGAGAGGAAAGGCTAACCCACAATAGGTCAGACTCGCTAAGGAGGAGGGATCGGAGAGGAAAGGCTAACCCACAATAGGTCAGACTCGCTAAGGAGGAGGGATCGGAGAGGAAAGGCTAACCCACAATAGGTCAGACTCGATAAGGAGGAGGGATAGGAGATTAAAGGCTAACCCACAATAGGTCAGACTCGCTAATGAGGAGGGATCGGAGAGGAAAGACTAACCCATACCCCGAAAATGCCTATTGAAGTCGAATGTGTGGGAACGAAAGGTGCAAATGGGATCAAGGCACTGAGCAGCGCATGAGCTGCAGTGGTCAGCGACCCATAGCTGAATGCTAGCGTCAGGGCCAGCGAACCAGAGCTGCCAAGACCCTTCTACACCTCCACGCGGTGATCCTGAATAACAGGCTACAGCAGGGCAGACTGGCTAAGGAGAAGGGATCGAAGAGGGAATGCTAACCCGGTACTCAAAAAAATGCTTGCTGAAGTCGGATGTGTTGGACCGAAAGGTGCAAATATCGCAGTCAAGGTGAAACTACGACACAACGCATTCCGTTCTCTGGACTACATTCTGCTACTTAAGCCCTTTCAGGGTTTGGTAGCGGGCGATTGAGAACGGACGAAGAAGAAGAAGAAGAAGAAGAAGAAGAAGAAGAAGAAGAAGAAGAAGAAGAAGAAGAAGAAGAAAGGTGCAAATATCGCAGTCGAGCTGTAAACTACAACACAACGCATTTCGTTCTTCGAATAACATCATGTTACTTGCAAGCTATTTTCAGGGTTTGGTAGCCGGAGTTTGAGAATGAACGAGGAAGAAAAAAATATATATAACAGAACCAATTGTACTTCCGTGTTTAACAGCCTAATCTTACACTCCATTTTGACGTTATCCCCTCGCTACAAAAAGATACGATTTGAAAGGATTCGGTATTATACTGAAAATAAAACAACATAACAAGTATTGAGGCTCGCTATAAGTCGAGAAGTAAATCACTCGTCTCTCCAAGCAAGGAAAGGAAAAATTGGACAATCGAATCTCGCAAGTTTCAAGCGACTCCTGGTCTCAAGGGAGGTAACACAAGAGTTCCTGCATCGTGAGCTACCTCCAGTCGTTTCGACGTGCCTCTAGTCCAAGGTAGTTCTAGTGACCAGAAAGTGACGTTTATGATCAGTACAGTTTCTTCCTCACTCCCATTATTTTCCAAATACAGCGTAAGTTACATCCGCAAGACAAAAACACCATCTGATGATGTCAACCTCATCGCCACCATCATCAGGAGCAGCTAGCATTAAAATAAAATTTTTACAACAAAACGCGATTTTCACAAAAGGGAAATAACTGCACATATGGTGATTTAAAATTAAAAACATTCTTGGCAGTGCAAATCAGCAAACGCGTAATGTTAGACATCTAACTCTATCCCATTGAATGTAGAATTTAATTATGGCCACTGTATGATAATTTAAATTCATTATTTAGTATATAGAGTGATAAAAAAAAGTTTTATTTGTAAAAATAAAATGTGAAACATATAAAAAGTATTATTCTACTCACCATGTCCGTATTGTCAAGAAAGTCATAACAAATCGATAATTTCCACACATATTAGTATAAAAATATGTCTGAAGATGACAGCCAAATGTCTTGATATCATCCTTCGTTGTTAATGTTTATAACCCATAAACCACACATCAGGTGCAGGGCTTACGCCAGGGTCTGGTGAAATATTCTGACCAAGACCTCACCTAACGTACATGCAGTGCACTTCGACTCACGCTGTGTTACATAAGTCTAGCCAAGGACATGACTATTAGCACTGCGATCATCCCAGTGGCTAGCCTGCTGAGAAGGGCTGTATTGCACTACGGCAAGGAGGAGTCAGGTTCAGTGTCTCCAATGAACACAGGAATGCAGAATTAATAATTGCGAATTCACTGTCAGAGACGATTCGTCAACAGTGGAAAACTCTGAAAGAAGACAATGGCACAGCAGTCCAATCATAAGACTACGTGATTATGATATCGATGTCCAAGCAACAAGATATTCTAGTGTTACCGATCGACAAGCAACAATAGACGAAACGTAGGACTAGATTCTTGTGTAGGTGGTGGACAAGCAACAGTATACCAAACATAGGACTAGATTCTTGTAGAGACGATAGACAAGCAACAATAGACCAAACATGGGACGATTCTTGTGTAGATGATAGATACGCAACTGTAGTTCAAAGATGGGACGATTCTTGTGTAGATCAAAGACAAGCAACAATAGACCAAACATGGGACAATTCTTGCGTATATGATAGACACGCAACAATAGACCAAACATGGGGCTAGATTCTTGTGTAGATGATAGACACGCTGCAAAAGATCAAACATGGGACGATTCTTGTGTAGGTGATAGACAAGCAACAATAGACCAAACATGGGACTAGGTTATTTTGTAGGTGATAGACAAGCACCAATAGACCAACCATGGGACTAGATTCTTGTGTAGGTGACAGGCAAGCAACAATAGACCAAACATGGGATTATATTTTTGTGTAGGTGACAGACAAGCAACAATAGACCAAACATTTGACTAGATTCTTGTGTAGGTGATAGACAAGCAACAAAAGACCAAACATGGGACTAGATTCTTGTGTAGGTGATAGACAAGCAACAATAGACCAAACATGGGATTATATTTTTGTGTAGGTGACAGACAAGCAACAATAGACCAAACATGGGATTATATTTTTGTGTAGGTGACAGACAAGCAACAATAGACCAAACATGGGATTATATTTTTGTGTAGGTGACAGACAAGCAACAATAGACCAAACATTTGACTAGATTCTTGTGTAGGTGATAGACAAGCAACAAAAGACCAAACATGGGACTAGATTCTTGTGTAGGTGATAGACAAGCAACAATAGATCAAACGTAGGACTAAATTCTTGTGTTAACGTTAGGCAAGAAAAAATAGACCAACCATGGTACTAGATTCTTGTGTAGGTGACAGGCAAGCAACAATAGACCAAACATGGGACTAGATTTTTTTAAGTATTCAACATTAAAGAAATATTTGTTACTGAAAATGTTTTGACTTGCTGAAAAGGTTGATACTGAAAAACGATAAGAAGGCAACGTTTACTGCGTGGATTGAAATAAATAACTTGTGTGCTACCTTTTAAGGCCGTATACAAGAATGATCTAATCACTAAGCGAGCACCCAACTTTCTTCAGTAGGGACAGATAATGGGCAATCTTTGTCATGATGATGTTGTTCAAATCTACTCGTGCTGGATTCAGTTAATTCTTGACGACAAACGTGTGGTAGCAGGTTGCAATGACCATCATTGCATCTCGAAGGGCACTAGTGAAAATTGACGGTGGTCCTTTTGGCTGTAGTGTAATACAAAGCTTTTCAATAAACACACGCCTATGAATATTACAGCGTTGATCCCCATCTCTTTGGCAGCCAGACTGCTGTGACACAGCCTGTTTCCTGAGACACGCACGAACGCGCGAGGAGGAGTCTTGGTCAATATGTTACACGAAGGTTTACATTAAAATTGAAAACATTTGAAAAATAAAAGGACTTTATTAATTAAATAGCATTCATACACTTATTTATTTATTTTAAAAAAAATAAGGGTGATTCTAGTTGTGTCATCGTGGGTATATCTTGGGCCGCTGTCGCTTGGCTGTGCCCATTTCCTCTCCAAGCCGTGGGCCTAAGTCTGACCTGGAATAACCCATCCCTCCAGGCGAGTCAGAGCCTCGTTAGCCTTTGACGTCTAGGTCATAGTTGCCCGGATTGCACCCTGTGGATGTGAGGTTGACTTGTGTATCCATTTTATCGGCAGGCTACTAATTTCACTTTTCACCCCTCCGAAGAGGAGCTTGCCGACCCCGACACCACTGGTCTACAGTGCTAAGCATGGACACACCATTACCCACCAAACTCTTACTAATCTTGTCCGTCTCTGTCTTAATACTGACTTGAACCCATCACCGTTCCGCATACGTTACTTTCCACTTTGTGCTCATAGTGCAAATATTTATGATAGAGGTTTTCCACACACACAAATGCTCTTAAGATTAAATGCCGTGGTTTCCCCACCATTTCCCGTCCGCGCTGGCTCGATCTGACAGCCTACTCCTGATTCAAGCTACTTTCACACGGCCATTTCTTCCCATTTATAACACCAGATGATAATTACGTCTGGAGGGCACACACAATCTCTGTATCTATTGTTATATGGACCATGTCCTAGACCTACCTCGTGAAAGGTTTTACCAAAGTGCACTTATCTCTAGTAATGTACTCTATATAAACCAAATTATATCCGACTGGTTTCCATGAGGGCTCTTCGCGTACCAGAGGTGAGAATAGGATCCATACTACACCGATATAAGGTTGTAGGAAGGGAATAGAACGGAATGCATTTCAATGCTGGCATTTCACACCAGTATTCTAAGTTTTAAAGAAAGCTCTAGAAACAATATCAGTGATTTTCATTTTACGATACAAGAATGCATTATTAGAATTAGAAAAAAAGCAGAATAAGCAGTCTATAATTTTAGAAGGTTTTAGAAACTCCATATGGAGACGTGATGATGATGTCAAGTGCCGTCTCCACATGGAATGTTGGTTGTGACCTACCTGCTGCAATCTCTGTCTTTTGCCTTGATGGTACGCTCAAACAGTGTTGTAGTCCATCTCTTGATGGTACGCTCAAACAGTGTTGTAGTCCATCTCTTGATGGTACGCTCAAACAGTGTTGTAGTCCATCTCTTGATGGTACGCTCAAACACTGTTGTAGTCCATCTCTTGATGGTACGCTAAAACACTGTTGTAGTCCATCTCTTGATGGTACGCTCAAACACTGTTGTAGTCCATCTCTTGATGGTACGCTCAAACACTGTTGCAGCCGAACTCTTGCCTTTACGGTACGCTCAGACACTGTTTTAGTCCAACTCTTGAAGGCACAATCAACCACTGTTTTTAGTCCATCTTTTGACGTAATCTCAAAAGCTGTTGACAGCTTCTGGCGGACTAGATGGAGTTAAGTCTACCTGCATTTGGAAGCTGCTTGTTTTTAATCAGAGTAGCGCACTTGGCTTCAATGGCGGGCGTCATATTCTTGACCTTCGCTTCAAACACGTTATCTGATTTAAGTTCTTCTACTGAAGGTAGCAAATATAATTTTATGGATAGCGTTTCGAAGATGTTAAAAGGTTTCTGTAAAAGTGTTGATACGAGGCGGAATGTTAAAGGTTTCTTCAAAAGCATTGTGAAATCTTTTGATCAGAGCATGGTCCGACATTCTACTTGCGTCGATGTGTGACTTAGTTTTGTTTACGATGTGGTGGAACATTTTTTGCTGCAATCTGATTATTCAGAGAACCAAAGAATGAGAGATGTCAAAGCCAGCACTATGCTAGGAGCTCGTGAGGAGTACATACTTGAGAAGAGATCTTCTGACAAGGATCGGGTCCACAAGAGTGACAGACCAACGGTGGTGTGAAGACGAAGTGTAAATAGGCGCCTTGATAAATTTTTGATTGGTTCAGCCATGTTTATGACTGACTTTATCACCGCAAAGCCTATATCATGATCTCTATTTCGCTGATGTATGTTCCTTGCCATATAATATGCACTTTCTTACTAATTTATTCCTAGCCCTGTTTTCGAGTTACTTTGAAGCGATGCCGTGTACTCATCGAGTCTTTTTAATTCGTCATTAATAACGTGTGTCTTTCAAATCTCACTTGCATCATGCAGGTCTAAGACAGTCCAGTCAGCATCACTTGTATCATGCAGCCTTCAGTCAGTTCAGCCATTATCACTTGTATCATGCACGCTCTCAGACACTCCAGCTAGCATCGCTTGTATCATGCAGGCTCTCAGTCCAGTCAGTATCACTTGTATCATGAAGGCTCTCAGACAGTCCAGCCAGCATGACTGTGACAATTCCAGCAGGAGCATAGACGTTTACCGAAGGGGAGATTGGGCTGGCGACTCTGGGAACAAAGGTTGCCTGAATTCTTGCCAAGGTCAATTCCCATATGGACACTAAGTCGACAAAGGAAACGAGGAGTCTAGGTGGAAAACTTTGTCTGGTAGAGAAGGGATGGGGGAGGGGGGGGGGGGTCGGAGCTGAGGTGGGGATTCGTAGCTGATCACTCTGGAGTTCCGCATTAGCGTAGTTGGGGGTGGTTGTTGACAGTCAGATACCGTCACGACATTTAGAGTGACAGTGATTCGGGGATAATCATTCAATAACAAATGATCTAGGATAGTTCCATATTAGAGTGACAGCTAAGTCAGACAACCAACAAAAGACCATTGGGCAGCCATGATGTTGTTTGAGACTATAAAATACTCTGCACAGATGAACTCCAACAGACTGGCTAGTGGAGAGACTGATAAGATGTCAGTAGTCTGAGGGACTGGCTAGCAAAGTGACTCAGGGGCTTTCAGGAGTCTGTGACTGTGTGGATTTGCAGGTTGCCTGGACCAGCATGCGTTTCGAGTTTGAGCCAGTCGCTCTATAGGTATTTATGTTGGACACCCTGTGAACAGTAACAGATCTGAATGTTGTCGCATGTGAAGGACACTTTGTGAACCGATTGTATGTGAATGCACAGATTGACAAAGTACGTGATCATAAGTGAGTACGTGATGCGACTATAAGTGACGTGATCTAATTATATATGAATGTACAGATCGCCAGAGCATACACGAACCGATTGCATGTGAATGTACAGGTCACCTGATTGAAGGTGATCTGATTATATGTGAATGCACAGAACGACTAAGTACGTAATTCGATCGTGAGGACGAGTTGGTGAATATGTGTTAGGTGTGCAGATAAGGGAGATCAGCGGCAAGTATCTGGATTATGTAGTTTGGGGGAACCATCAAAGGCTAGTACTTACAATCTCCTATGTTGCTCAATATATATATATATATATATATATATATATATATATATATATATATATATATATAAATATATATATATATATAAGGATCATTTATATAAGATATACTTTGTTCTTTTTGTTAATATTGATTTGTTGAAATGCATGCTAATAATAAATGATTATCTATTTTTCCATTCAGAATAGCGTTTACTGCGTTTTACTGTGTGAAGTCATGTCCTGGTGTTGATACATGTTGTAACTGTTTAGATAAGTAAACTACTCAGATAAACCTAGACTCTACTACATATATTATTTTGGTCCGAGTGACCAGGATATCTTTGTTAGGATAAGTACCACGAAAGAGCTAAACGCCTTTTGCTGTGACATCACTTTTATCATGCAGGCTTTCAGACAGTCCAACCAGATCACTTGTATCATGCAGGCTCTCGAACAGTCCAGTCAGCATTGCTTGTATCATAAAGATTCTCAGACAGTCTAGTCAGTATCACTTGTATTATTTATATACTCAGATGTCCAGATAGTATCACTTGCATCATGCAGGTTCTCAGACATTCCAGTCAGCATCATTTGTATCATTCAGGTACTCAGTGAATTCAGCCAGCATCACTGGTATTTTGCAGGCTCTCAGTAAGTTCAGACAGCTTTACTTGTATCATTCAGGTACACAGTGAGTTCAGCCAGCATCACTTGCATCTTGCAGGTTCTCAGACGGTCCAGTCACCATCACTTGTATCATGCAGGCTCTCAGCCAGTTCAGCCAGGATCACTTGTATCATGCAGGCTTTCAGACAGTCAAGCCATCATGAAGCAAAAATTTCAACATCCCATTTAAACTGCTCTTGTGATGTTCGTCCATCACTAGTGATAAAGACTACTCTCTTTGTTCAGGCTTGGGGACATTATTTTCTCTTGCTGTTTCCGCTGAAATGGGTGACTTGCTCAGTGATTTGAATTAAAGTGAGGAAAATAACTACGCCTTTTGTCAACCTAACTCGCTGGTCCTGAGTTACCAGTGGAAAGATATATATCGAGACGACTGGAGAAAGCACAGTATGCACATATTTCCTCTGGGTCTACTACTGAAGCCTTTCCGGTAAACAGGTATCCCGGATGACAGCGGAGAGAGGATGCTATCTAACGTTGTGTGTTGTGCCGTTCCCATAATTACAAGAGGTGGTAGGGACATAATTCAGCGTGTGAATGAGTTTGGCATCTCTCTCCCGGCTGTGCTCAGTTCGTTATAGTCGTGTCTAAATTTTACACACCAATATTGACACTGTTTGCAGATAGGGCAAAGGGTGACAATCTCGTGAAATTCAGTCGTGTGAACTTGACAGAGGAATACGACACTTGTCTAAGCGTAATGTTATTCATTTAGCCGATGTCCAGACCAGGATAATCAGACGGAAGAAATCACAAAAACGAACGAATTAACAAAAGTTCAAATGGAAAACAACAACACATTTCTGCGAACACAAGTGTAAGTCCTGAACTAGTGTAAATTTTAGGCAAATCCGTGGTCTGGCAGCATCCATAATTAAAACAGCAGAGCAATGTAAACCCTGTGCCGGTAATGGCGCCTATCTTTGTTGGAGTTGCATAGGTTGTGTAAATGTCGTAAATTGAGGCTGGAATGTATCTATAGAGAATAAACTGTTGTCCGTTCCCCACGTACCTTTTATCTACTCCAGGGGAATTATACAGGCTATTAGCCGATACAGGCTATAATCGGGGACGTCGCAAGAGTTTCTAGAATAGCAATGAAACCACGATTAGACTGTATTTGGAACACTAACTTCGGTTTGCTAACATTGTTAATGAGTCGTTACCTCGACCTCGACACTACTATTACTTTCCTACACACCTGCCTACCCTACCTCACAATAGCCTTGTGGGATACCTATTGACGAGAAATGTGAAGTAAACAGTGTCCAGCTTTAAATGTGGTAGTTCATCTAGAATTCCTTTTCCTCCACGCCCGACATGTTCGGACTTTCCCAAAAACAGATATTACAACTACGGAGTTTCTGTGGTAGAGGGGTTGCGTTTTCCCAATTCTAACTAACAAAGTTCAAATCACCACCTGCTCAGTTTGACAGAAATTGCAGATCGCGGGTTTTTTCATGGCATGGCCATTTCTTCCAGCTGATTCAGCTGTAAATGGGCACACGATGAATCTGCGGGTGACTGCGCCTTTAATCAACCTAACTCTCTGGTGCTGAGTTACCCTTGATAATGAGATCCGGGTACAATGTAATAGGTTCTATGAACGAGTCTCCAACCATGATCCTGGAACAATGTAGTAGGTTCTATGAATCAGCCTGCAACCATGACCAGGGTACAATGAGGTTGTTCTATTAACCAGTCTCCAACCATGACCCATGTACAATGAGGTGGTTCTATGAACAAGTCTCCGACCATGGCTCGGGTACAATGTAGTCTGTTCTGTGAACCAGTCTCCAATCATGACCCGGGTACAATGTAGTAGGTTCTATGAACCAGTCTCCAACCATGACCCAGGTACAAGGATTTCCGTTCTGTGAACCAGTCTTCAACCATGATCCGGGTTCAATGTAGTAGGTTATATGCGCCAGTCTCCAACCATGACCCGGGTACAATGATTTCCGTTCTATGAACTGGTCTCCAATCATGTCCCGGGTACAATGAGGTCCGTTCTATGATCCAGTCTCCAATCATGTCCCGGGTACAATGATGCTCGTTCTATGATCCAGTCTCCAATCATATCCCGGGTACAATGAGGTCAGTTCTATGATCCAGTCTCCAATCATGTCCCGGGTACAATGATGCTCGTTCTATGATCCAGTCTCCAATCATGTCCCGGGTACAATGAGGTCCGTTCTATGATCCAGTCTCCAACCATGACCCGGGTACAATGATGCTCGTTCTATGATCCAGTCTCCAATCATGTCCCGGGTACAATGAGGTCCGTTCTATGATCCAGTCTCCAACCATGACCAGGATACAATGATGTCCGTTCTATGAATCAGTCTCCAACCATGACCTGGGTACAATGATGCCAGTTCTATGAACCAGTCTCCAATCATGTCCCGGCTGGTGCAACAACTGATTCTGCGCACATTTTTTTCTGTGACAGTGCATTTCAAGCATTCACCACTCTGACTAAAAATTATTTCATAAAATCTAATTTGGATCTTTCTTTAATTAATGTATAGCTGTGACCATAACGTTGGTGTTATAGTCTAATTGATCCTTTCAGTTGTTAATGTGACCTGTAAGGGCAGCTAAGAATAGTTAAACGGCAGACATGTCCTAGAAAGCAGCCAATGAGAGTTGGGCATGGTGCATTGGGCTGCCTACGTCACCCCGCAGAAACTACAACAAACAAGAAAATGACAAATTAGACACATAGAAGCAACGAAACTCTAAAGCTGTAGTCAGCTCATGACATTCTTTAGAAAGGGTCGAGTCATCTTTTTCTGATGTCAAGGTCCAGAGTAGCAAGTAAGAAATAAAGATCCAGTCACGACATACGGCACATAGGCGTAGTAGTGCATAATAATATTTTGGGTAAAACCATTTGGCTTTTTATATGAATATATATATATTATACAACATGTGACAGTTGGGCTGAAATGTCTCCGCCTTTCGCCCTGCACATCCGGTTGTAGCCCATTTTTATTGTGGCTTGAAAGGAGAACTTGGAATAGTAAAACTATAAGCCCTACTGGAATGATGAGTTACAGAAAGTGGAAGATGCAGTAACAAATGCGAGGAACATGGCAGAACGAGAAAAATCCGTGGAGGCAAACATCGCCCTCAAAGCCGCCGTGGCGAAGTACAAACACACTCTCAAGCAAACAGCAAGAGAAAGTTGGAAAAATAAAACGGAAAGTCTAAACCTGGACAAAGAAGGGAACAAGCTATGGAAGCTAGTCAGAGCCATGAACGACGAAACCCCGCCAAATAAACAAATTACTATCAAGCAAGGCGAGAACTTGATCACAGGTAAGAAAGCCGCAAACGCCTTTGTCGATCACTATGCCAGAGCAAACCACATCGAGGTCCCTGCAGATAAGCATACAGACATTAGCGAAGAGCTAAAGGGGCACGAAAACATAAATACGGCTCCTGAAGAGCACATGATGGCCAAACTAACAATGCGCGAAATGGAAGAGGCTATGAGAACACTAAAGAGAAGGAAATCTCCCGGAAAAGACGGGATAACAAACGAAATGCTGATGGGGCTGGGCCAAACAGCGAAGGAAAAACTACTATCAGTCCTGAACCAAAGCTGGAAAAGGGGTATTGTACCCCAGGCATGGAAAGATGCAATACTGGTACCAGTACCAAAAACAGGAAAGGACAAAACAGATCCGAATGGATACAGGCCCATAAGCCTACTGAGCTGTGTCGGCAAGCTGATGGAACGGATGATAAACACCAGACTGATGTGGCATCTGGAAGAAAAACGAATACTAATTCCACAGCAAGCCGGCTTTAGACAGCACAGATCCACTGAGGACCAGGTCATCCTCATAGCCCAGGAGATAGAAGATGCCTACCAGGCACAGAAACACACAGTAGCTGTTTGGGTGGATCTGGAAAAGGCATTTGACAAAGTCTGGAAGGATGGACTTAGAGTCAAGCTAAGAAGAAGTGATGTTTGTGGGAAGATGTACAAGTGGATCAACCACTACCTCAAACAAAGAACGGCCAGAGTCCAAGTACAAGGGCAGATGAGCAAAAAGGTGACACTCGAGCAGGGAGTACCCCAAGGGGGAGTACTGTCACCCACACTCTTCCTGGTATATATAAACGATATTACAGAGAATATACCAAGAATAGTCCATAGCTCAATGTTTGCAGACGATCTGGCTATGTGGACCTCTGAAAAGAATCTCACCATAGCAAGAAATCGGATGCAAACGGCCCTAACATCGCTGGAAGAGTGGGCGAACTCATGGCTGGTCAAAATAAACGAGGAGAAAACCACGTGCACAATATTCTCGCTCTCATTAAAACCCCAAAGTACCAAATTAAGCCTAAATGGCAAAATCCTGCAGCCAAACGACAACCCAACCTATCTGGGAGTCACATTTGATCGGCGCATGACATGGAAAAGTCAGATTGAGAGAAACCGAATGAAAGCCAGAGAAAGAATGGCGATCATGAGGAAACTCGCTGGCACAAGCTGGGGAGCAGACGAAGGCATACTAAAGAAACTGTACACTGGAAGAGTGAGACCAGTTCTCGAGTATGGCATCGCGGCATGGACAACAGCAGCGAAGGCGAATTTCGATAAAGTTAACAAACTTCAAAACCAAGCCATGAGAATCATAACTGGGGGCATGAAGTCAACGCCAATTGTAGAACTTGAAAAGATTACAAAACTGCAATCCATGACCGACAGAAGAGACTGCAGAGCCCAGCTGCAGTCAGAGAAACTCCGAAGACTGACGGACCATCCAATGTACCAGAGGCTAAACAATTTGGGAACTGGGAAACTAAAGCGGAGAAACTTTGCAGAAATAGCCAAAGCAAAGATGCACGAAGATCCCATAAACGCACTAACAACACCAAAACCCATCACTACTGTACGAAAACCTACTTGGAGGCAGGATATATTTCCAGAGGTGGTAGAAAATATACCAGGTATTGCAAACAAAAACTGCCAGACCGAAAAAGAAAGGAGAGACACTACCTTAAGCTTCATAACGAAAAGCTACCCAAGCATGGACTGGACCCATGCATACACCGACGGTTCTGTAACAAACACTACACAGAACGGAGGGGCAGGAGCATTCCTGAACCTACCAAATGGCAGAAAAATAACACTGTCATTCGCTACTGGTAAGTACACGAGCAATTTCAGAGCAGAGGCAGAGGCACTGAGGGCGGCAGTGGAAGAAATGGTAACACACAGTGAAAATGAGAGCCATATAGTCCTGCTGACAGATGCTCTCGAAGTAGTCACAGCGCTAAAAAGCCAGAAAAACACTGAGCTTAATGACTTAAGAGCAGCACTCTGCAAACTGTGCCAACAGTCCGCACCAAAAAGGGTAGTGGTACAGTGGGTTCCGTCACACTGCAACATCCAAGGCAACGAGGAGGCAGACAGACTGGCAAAAGAAGGTGCAAGGCTACCACAAATAGATACCAGTATGACGTACGAAGAGTCAAAACGGCTTATCAAAGCCAGGTACATGTCCAAATGGGAAACCGAACATACTGGTTACACCAAAAACGATGCCTATTACCAGTTGAACCGAAGAGAGCAGGTCGTTGTCTTCAGACTTCGCACTGGCCACAACAGACTGAGGTACCACCTCTTCAACAAATTGAAGATAGGGTGTACCGACGAATGCCCGTGCGGTACTGGTAAAATGACCACTGAACATCTGCTGCAGAACTGCCCGACATACGAGGATCAGAGAGAGCAGATGTGGCCATTGCCAGTGGAACTGCAAGACAAGCTCTATGGTAGTGGCGAGAGTCTCAGGATGACCGCCGCTTTTTTCGAGAAAATAATGGTTACTGTCTGACTGTGTACGCAGAAGAAGAAGAAGAAGAAGAAGAACACTAACTTCGGTTTGCTAACATTGTTAATGAGTCGTTACCTCGACCTCGACACTACTATTACTTTCCTACACACCTGCCTACCCTACCTCACAATAGCCTTGTGGGATACCTATTGACGAGAAATGTGAAGTAAACAGTGTCCAGCTTTAAATGTGGTAGTTCATCTAGAATTCCTTTTCCTCCACGCCCGACATGTTCGGACTTTCCCAAAAAACAGATATTACAACTACGGAGTTTCTGTGGTAGAGGGGTTGCGTTTTCCCAATTCTAACTAACAAAGTTCAAATCACCACCTGCTCAGTTTGACAGAAATTGCAGATCGCGGGTTTTTTCATGGCATGGCCATTTCTTCCAGCTGATTCAGCTGTAAATGGGCACACGATGAATCTGCGGGTGACTGCGCCTTTAATCAACCTAACTCTCTGGTGCTGAGTTACCCTTGATAATGAGATCCGGGTACAATGTAATAGGTTCTATGAACGAGTCTCCAACCATGATCCTGGAACAATGTAGTAGGTTCTATGAATCAGCCTGCAACCATGACCAGGGTACAATGAGGTTGTTCTATTAACCAGTCTCCAACCATGACCCATGTACAATGAGGTGGTTCTATGAACAAGTCTCCGACCATGGCTCGGGTACAATGTAGTCTGTTCTGTGAACCAGTCTCTAATCATGACCCGGGTACAATGTAGTAGGTTCTATGAACCAGTCTCCAACCATGACCCAGGTACAAGGATTTCCGTTCTGTGAACCAGTCTTCCACCATGATCCGGGTTCAATGTAGTAGGTTATATGCGCCAGTCTCCAACCATGACCCGGGTACAATGATTTCCGTTCTATGAACTGGTCTCCAATCATGTCCCGGGTACAATGAGGTCCGTTCTATGATCCAGTCTCCAATCATGTCCCGGGTACAATGATGCTCGTTCTATGATCCAGTCTCCAATCATATCCCGGGTACAATGAGGTCAGTTCTATGATCCAGTCTCCAATCATGTCCCGGGTACAATGATGCTCGTTCTATGATCCAGTCTCCAATCATGTCCCGGGTACAATGAGGTCCGTTCTATGATCCAGTCTCCAACCATGACCCGGGTACAATGATGCTCGTTCTATGATCCAGTCTCCAATCATGTCCCGGGTACAATGAGGTCCGTTCTATGATCCAGTCTCCAACCATGACCAGGATACAATGATGTCCGTTCTATGAATCAGTCTCCAACCATGACCTGGGTACAATGATGCCAGTTCTATGAACCAGTCTCCAATCATGTCCCGGCTGGTGCAACAACTGATTCTGCGCACATTTTTTTCTGTGACAGTGCATTTCAAGCATTCACCACTCTGACTAAAAATTATTTCATAAAATCTAATTTGGATCTTTCTTTAATTAATGTATAGCTGTGACCATAACGTTGGTGTTATAGTCTAATTGATCCTTTCAGTTGTTAATGTGACCTGTAAGGGCAGCTAAGAATAGTTAAACGGCAGACATGTCCTAGAAAGCAGCCAATGAGAGTTGGGCATGGTGCATTGGGCTGCCTACGTCACCCCGCAGAAACTACAACAAACAAGAAAATGACAAATTAGACACATAGAAGCAACGAAACTCTAAAGCTGTAGTCAGCTCATGACATTCTTTAGAAAGGGTCGAGTCATCTTTTTCTGATGTCAAGGTCCAGAGTAGCAAGTAAGAAATAAAGATCCAGTCACGACATACGGCACATAGGCGTAGTAGTGCATAATAATATTTTGGGTAAAACCATTTGGCTTTTTATATGAATATATATATATTATACAACATGTGACAGTTGGGCTGAAATGTCTCCGCCTTTCGCCCTGCACATCCGGTTGTAGCCCATTTTTATTGTGGCTTGAAAGGAGAACTTGGAATAGTAATACTAAAACCTACAACACATGAAGTAATAGTTGACTAGGAGGGGTTCACCTAAGGCCAGCTACCAAATAATGTATAAAGTACGAGTGCAAGTCAGTAAATAGGTCACCAAGGGATATTCTAAAAAATTAATAATAAAGGAATTTGAAAACAATTTATTATTGCACTTACATTGTCACTTATATGTCAACATAATTTGCATCTATATTGTTATAATTATCCCATCTCCACCAACATTGTTACAGCTATCTCATCTTCACCAACATTGTTACAATTATCCCATCTCCACCAACATTGTTACAATTATCCCATCTCCACCAACATTGTTACAATTATCCCATCTCCACCAACATTGTTACAATTATTCCATCTCCACCAACATTGTTACAATTATCCCATCTCCACCAACATTGTTACAATTATCCCATCTCCACCAACATTGTTACAATTATTCCATCTCCACCAACATTGTTACAATTATCCCATCTCCACCAACATTGTTACAATTATCCCATCTCCACCAACATTGTTACAATTATCCCATCTCCACCAACATTGTTACAATTATTCCATCTCCACCAACATTGTTACAATTATCCCATCTCCACCAACATTGTTACAATTATCCCATCTCCACCAACATTGTTACAATTATCCCATCTCCACCAACATTGTTACAATTATCCCATCTCCACCAACATTGTTACAATTATCCCATCTCCACCAACATTGTTACAATTATCCCATCTCCACCAACATTGTTACCATTATCCCATCTCCACGAACATTGTTACAATTATCCAATCTCCACCAAAATTGTTACAACTATCCAATCTCCACCAACATTGTTATAATTATCCTATCTCTTTATCAGTGAACTAAAACCTGTAGCTTAGAAGTCATTGGGGTCTGCTATCTCAGCCACATTTATCTTCACATTCAAATTTTTGGTCATTCGTGGAACGTATCCCACCAAGGTGGGTTTTAGTGCACTTAAAACAGATGAAAATTGGTTGAGGCTAAGTTGGGGTAGTGTTGCAGAAAGCGCCGTTATAGTTTGTCACATGTCTTCTGGGTTTATCGAACCGTATGTGGTCTGGCATTGTCGTGATGGAGCAGTACTAGTTTGGTCAGCAGGCCTGGACGTTCTCTTCGAATTGCTTTCCGAATCAGAAGAACAGAGCGCAGACCAATGAGCTCCGCCGTATTAGTGCAGCAATGAGGTCAACACCTACTGCAGTATGTGAAATTGATGTGAATGTGGAAACCCTTGATTTGGACGTTTATGAGAGGGGTAAAAGAATGACCAAAAAGACGAAAGATGGCTTGGCATGGGCACGTTAAGGTCCAGCGGAATTACAAATTCGATACTGCATGGTTCCGTACCAGCAACGAGAGGGCAGGGGCGTCCAAAGAAGAGATGGGCAGACAACATCATTGAGTGGCCAAACATTCGTCCCAGCGAGGCACGACTGGCGGTAGCGGACAGAGATAGATGGCGTGGGTTTGTGGGAGTGTCTTCAAGTGTGCCCTAATGACCTGTTTGATTATGGGATGAGCTGAACTGAACATATTCTTGTCTTTCTAAAGCCAATCTATGTGTCGTTGAGTTGTCGTTCGATGATGTAGCGCAATTTCTATATTTTTATCAAATATTTTACATGTGGTCCAGGAGCGAAATTCCTCTGTATTTTACAGTCTCTTGCTACCTTTCCTTCATATTAAGGTAATTTTGGCATTTCTCCAATCTTCTGACGTTTCTTATGTTGTCCAAACTAGGTTATGTAATTTTTGAAGTCAAATTTTACCTACCTAATTAGCTGTTCTGATTAATTAAACCAAATTTTAATCTGGCAGCTTTGCTAAGTAGTGCAGTTTGTATAGCATTTCGGGTTTCTGAAATCGTGATGTGTCGTTCTAACTCCATGCTTACGTTAACATTGGTATCTTGTATGTCATTGTTACCTACTGGTTGTAACGTGAGAAGTTCTTTAAAGTATTTGCTGTCAGGGCCAGTTGTTGGTCATCTTCATCTCTCATACTTTTATACTTTTGATCTTCATGTAGACCTTTCTTTTGAGGTTTATGTAATCTGAATTCAGAATTTACCCATAGTAATTTCATGATTTAGTTTTAGCCTGATTTATTACCAACGTGAGTGCTTTCTGGCTTATTTATAGTTGATATAGTCTTGTTTATGTTTGCTTTTAATCCATGTTTCTCATCTTTTTTTTCTTCTTGGCTTTGATAGCTGTTATTAACAGTCACGAATCTCCTGACTTCACAGTTTCATGTGATGTTTAGCTGTGTCTATGAAATTACTTGTAAACGTTCATTCTCTTTCGAATGATTTAATTTCTTTTGACAATCTAGCGAAGCTCTCATTAATTTTGTCAACATAGATTTCGTAACCGGAAATGGAATGTCCCTATACAGTCATCAGCTTTCAGATACATATGATGGGAACCCATGGAACTCTGCCTGGGTTGAATTAGGGGACAAGTACCGCTGGCTCCTTGACATTCCTGAGCTATGCAACCTCACCAGTTGAAGAGTTGTCTGCCACAGAAAGATAAGCCAATGAAAACCGTCAACCATCATTTTTTTTTTTTTTTTTTTTTTTTTTTTTGCGTTCGCCTTATTTCTCTAATTCCCAAGGCGGTGTGCATTGCACTGCGTTTTTATTTTGCGCCTGTCGGCCCAGTGCATCCGACTTCAGCATGCATTTTATTTAAGGGTCTGCTTCCTCCTGCATTTTCTAAGGGTTTGCTTCCCCGGGGTAACGGCCGGTGCTGAGATGGGGATCGAACCCAGCACCTTATGGTTGTGAGCCGTGTCACATAACCACTAGGCCACGCCGTCCCCCTAACCATCATTTGAAAACCGTCAACCATCATTTGAAAGCCGTCTGCCTGGGTAGTGTGGACACGCTTCCTGATACCATTAGTGGCGGGACAGTTTTGTTGCTGTCCTTGTTATTGTTGGTGTTTGTAATGTCACTCGCACTTGGGTTATGTATTCGTTGTGACCTTCTTTGATGGTGGGTTACAGTGGTTGTCCTCACGTCTCGAAACCTGCTTGAGAAGGCGGACTATGGTCTTTCTAGCTGTAATGCAATGCGAATATCTTCGTAAACTCGCAACTATGGAATCACAGTTCAGATCCCCACTTCATTAGCCAGACTGCCATAAAACAGCCTGTTTCCAGGGAGAACTTTTTGGAATAGAACTAACGTCTTGACCAATATGTTTCACCTGGCCCTAACTAACATAGTCTGATCAGTATGTTTCACCTGAAGTTGACTAACATAGTCTAATCAGCATGTTTCACGTGACCCTGACTAACATAGTCTGATCAGTATGTTTCCCCTACCGTTGACTAACATAGTCTGATCAGCACGTTTCACCTGCCCCTGACTAACATAGTCTGATCAGCATGTTTTACATGACCCTGATTAACATAGTCTAATCAGCATGTTTCACCTGACGAAGACTAACATAGTCTGAACAGTACGTTTTGCCTTCTCCGCGTTAGTCTCTTTTCCCCACAGTCTTATCGTTACTTCTGTTCTTGATGGCAGACGGGCCACAGACACCCTGTTCTTGCTGGTAGACGGGCCACAGATACCACGTCCTTGATGGTAGACGGGCCACAGATACCACGTCCTTGATGGTAGACGGACCACAGATATCACGTCCTTGATGGTAGACGGACCACATATATCGCGTCCTTGATGGTAGACGGGCCACAGATACCAAGTCCTTGATGGTAGACGGGCCACAGATACCACGTCCTTGATGGTAGTCGGGCCACAGATACCACGTCCTTGATGGTAGACGGGCCACAGATACCACGTCATTTATAGTAGACGGACCACAGATACCACGTCCTTGATGGTAGACGGGTCACAGATACCACGTCCTTGATGGTAGACGGGTCGCAGACACCACGTCCTTGATGGTAGACGGGCCACAGGTACCACGTCATTGATGGTAGACGGGTCACAGAACCTCGTCCTTGATGGTAGACGGGTCACAGACACCCCGTCCTTGATGGTAGACGGGTCACAGACACCCCGTCCTTGATGGTAGACGGGTCACATAGACCCCGTCCTTGATGGTAGACGGGTCACAGACACCCCGTCCTTGATGGTAGACGGGTCACAGATACCACGTCCTTGATGGTAGACAGGTCACAGACACCACGTCCTTGATGGTAGACGGGTCAAAGACGATGCCCTTATGATTACAAAACAATGGGCCCGAGTGTGAGAATCCAGTCGATGCCGGTTTAGAGTAAAGACAAGATAACGTAGGGAATATATCTGGTCGTATGAATAAGTGGTATAGACACGATGACCGACAGCTTATAAATACAACCCAAAACACAAAGTCCACACACCCAAGGTGTGGTATTGTGATCCTTTCATCATGAAATGAAGAAAGTACGATTTCGTTTGTGAAGTTTCCCGAATCTCTGCAAATAGTTGTCGGAATTTAATTGACCATTCTGGAAGTCAAGAGCGAGATATCATTCTTCCTGGTGGTAACGCCAATCGGTGTAGATAGATTGTATTCAAACAATCTCAGAAACGACCGTTTAGTTGTTCGTGTTTGATATCATCTTGTTTACTTTTTAATAATTTGTGTATGGTTAGTCAGGTCTAGATAACACAATATAAATGTGTTGGAATTTTGTACAGGAAGTCGAATCTTTGGATACGAAGCGACCTTTTCAAGGTGTCGAGTGCAAAGTATCACTGTTGGCGTCATATCGCAGTACTTATTCTGAACAGTAAAATACCTGCTGCAAATGTGTCTTGAACTGTCCTGTTACAGGCATTATGTGTCCGAAAGAGTGATGTCCCGCTCAGCAATAATGTTCCTGAACACTACTTTTACTGAACACTACTTTTACTGAACAGTACTTTCCCCGAACTTATTTGTACGGATTTGGATTTGGAGATTCAGAAGCGAAGTGGTTAAACCGTCGGCCTCGTGATCATGTGGTATGGGTTCGACTCCAGACTCCGCCGTCTTTTTCACGAGTGCTTGATGCTAGAGTCCCCTGCATCTCGTAGTCGCCCCCTAGTCGTCTTGCTCTTGACTTGCCACTTGGGTCGGGCGGCACGAGGCGAGAGAGTGAGGATAAAATGTTGTCCAGTTAATCCGTACTAAAAATATCACTAGCAAAATAAGGTATGCCATCATCGTCTACTGTGGACGGCGACCTTTGCCTTTTGCTTTTATTTGTACCGAGGACAAATTTCCATGGGACCATTTGTACAGAGCTAAAATGTCCCTGGAACTATGTGTACTGAACAATAATGTCCCTAGAACTATTTGCAATGAGCAATAAAGTCCCGGGTACTATCTGTACTGCGAAATATTGTCCCTCGTACTATCTGTACTGAGGGAGGAAGAATGCCGTCTGGTCAGGCAAAATATTCTGGCTAAGACCCTCACCTCGGCTTTCTCGTAGCCCGCCCTGTAAACGGACTGTTACCATGGCAGCCTGGCTACCATGGTGAGGGATCGATGAAGCCAAGCATAGCACAAACGCATGGAGGACCTCGGTACACCTTCATCAGCACGCTCGGGCTTTGAGAAAAATAACTGCAAACCCGACACATAACGTCCTTTTTCAGGGCGCACAAAAAATCTCAATGTGAGCATTCGAAACAACAACTATCTGTACTGAGCAATAATGTCCTCTGGAACTATTTGCAATGAGCAATAATGTCCCTAGAATTCCTTGGACTGAGCAATAAAGTCCTTAGAACTATATGTACTGACCAGTAATGCCCCTGGAACTATTTGTACTGACCAGTAATGTCCCTGGAACTATTTGTACTGACCAGAAATTCACCTGGAACTATTTGTACTGACCAGTAATGTCTCTGGAACTATTTGTACTAAGCAATTATGTCCTTTGAACTATCTAAACTGAGCAATAATATCCAGATACTGCACGTTCCGGACAGACACCAATATAGGACCGTCTGTTTTGCCTCTATTGAGTGGCAACAAATAGAAGGTCCAGAGATCAGGAAAATCTTCAATGTAAGGTAGAGGAGACCCTGGCTAATTGCCGTTAAGTCGTTATATAAGAGCCGGAGGATAAGATATCAGCAAGTTACAGAGGATTGTTTTTACGCGGGGTCATGCACTGAGCACTGAAATCTGTGTGACAATGAAATAAGCAACAATAAACACCAGTTGAACAATATGCGCAATGTCAATTGAGCTATTTCATTTTTAGAAAACCGACTCGTGTGCAAATGAATTGAAACGTTGGTTGAATCGTCTAGATATGTGGTCTCAAACTGTCCCAACGCGACCCATGTTTGACCCACAAAGAATTATTTGTTTATTCAAGACGTGAATGACAACCGATAAGAGATTGTATAAATTCGAGAACAAAAGTACTCAAATATAAATAACCTAATCGAAATGTTTTCCGTAGAAAAACAACAGAAATACAATAAAACAAAACATCAACGATTAATACAATTATGGTAGAACGGCACACATTAAACAAGGGGATACATTATTAACTTTATTCTAGTTTCGGTAACTTAACCCTACCAACAAGTACATATCAAGTGACATTTTTTTCAAACACAGAAACGGAAAAAGTGTTAAATAGTAGTTTCCCCAGTCTTCCATTTTTTACTGCGTTACTGAATTTGAAACTGACACTTGCTGATCTTCTGTCTACCTCCGACACAACCATGAACACGTGTATGGTCTACGCTTGATGATAGGAAGGTTATGAAGAAATCAAGCATATAAATGTGTATGGATCGAATTTACACAAGTCTTACATTCCATGCTGGCAAGTGTTGAAGGATCAAGACACACTTTATTAAGATAGTTAGACATGTAAGAAGGAGGCAGTTTAGACAAGTATCCGTTGCGGGATAGTCTTGTGTTGGTGCTTTCGAGGCATGCCCATCGATTGCTTTAGTCGTTTGTGACCCAGTTAAACCAGTGGGTCACAAGAATGCGCCTCTCTGTATGCGGAAAGCGCCAATGTGCCTCTGATCACTCTACAGTATGGTCCAGGTTTCAGAGTCGTACATTAGAACATAAACTACACTAGAATAGTAACAATCAGCCAGCAAGAATGGAGAATCTACAACGTATACGCTGACGTAGATCACCTCTCCGAGAATGTAAAGTGGGAATTTCTGTCGGACGTGTCTGAATCACAGAGCAAAAAGTGCCTCATTGCAGGTAACTTTAATGCTAGGTCAAAGGAGTGGGGAAATGTCACTGAAAATAGGCAAGGGGTCGCCTTGAACCAGGCATTATAGGCATTAGTCCAAACAAACCTCAGTGTCGTGAATGACGGACGTCCGACTAGAATAGAATATCGACCGGGAGATACGGACGGGGTCATCGATCTGGCTCTTATATCCAGTTATGTTGATCCATCTACACGCTGGGACGTATTAAGGGCACAAGAGAGCGACCACCTGCCGTGTGTCGTACTTATACCCAGAGGAAAACACACCAGACACCCGAAAGCCAAACAGGTGTTCAGATACACTTACGAACAGGATAACATAGTGAACAAGCTGCGCCAGACGATAGGACGCAGGACCACTAGATCCCCTTTTGTCCAACCACCTTGGTGGACTCAAGATGTTGATACGGCCTGGAGAGAAAAGGAGACGGCAACAAATGATTGGCGTAAAATCAGAAAGAGAGCTGGTATTAATGTCGACGCATTGAACGAGAAGGAGGAGGTAAAACGCAAAGCTTCCAACTCCTTTAAAGCGTTAGCTAGAGAGTCCAAAAGCAAGCAATGGGAGGAGTTCATCACAGGAGTGGGTAATGATAATACCTTCCAGAAGTTCTGGCACATGCATCGAAAGATGAATGGACAAACTACAAGCCAGCTTATCTCCAACATTCAAGACATCACAGGAAGGCTCCTGAAGACAGATGAAGAGAAGGGTCTACGTTTTTTTCAGTCGATATGTTGCCCAGACTGACAAAGGCGACAGAGATGCCCGTCAGGAAACTCGAAAGGCATCTTAGACGCAGCTATCAGGGGAGAGGCTTATGTAGACCTTATCACCGAGGCAGAGGTCGTAAATAGCCTACTTACAAGCAAAAACACAGCTCCAGGTCCTGATGGAGTACAGTATTGCCACATCAAGCAGTTGGATGAGACAGATATAAGAAATATGGTGAAGGAGTCCAACCACACTATAGAGAAGGCATATGTGCCTGAGGACTGGCTTCATAGCTATCTATGCCCACTGCCTAAACCGGGTAAGAACTCCACGCTTATCGGCAGCTATCGAATAATCATCATACAAAATGTATATAGCAAATTGCTCGAGAAGATAGTGGCCAAGAAAATAATGGCCTTCCTTGAACGAGAACAGATTCTACCCGATACGCTGGGCAGTTATAGAACAGCGTAGGAGACTTGGGCTAACGCTGGAACTTTCGCGTATGATGTGTACGAGGGGTTTCAGTCAAAGCAAGAAACAGTCGCGGTGGCACTCGACCTGAAAGACGCATACCACCGTGTCGATTTTAGGACCCTAATTACCTGTCTGCAGCAGTGTGGTTTAAGCCCGTGGCTGGTTAGTTGGATATCAGGTACCCTGATGGAAAGAACAGTTGCGCTACGCGTGGGATCGTGGACATCAGAACCGAGGCGAATATGGCCAGGACTGCCTTAAGGGTCTCCGCTCTCCCCGGTGCTGTTCAACATTTACACAGTAAAAGTGGCCAATATTCAACCCATAGGGACAGGGCAAACGTTGACATTTGCCGATGACATCCTAACGTACAGGACTGGCTCAGATCGGCAAGAGTTGGTCAAAGACATCCAGGAAACCTTGCAAGGAATCTCACAGTGGTGCAGCGACTCAAGCTCCAAAATCAATCCGAACAAGGCCTGCATGATGTGGTGCTCTTTGAATAATTCCATAGTAAAATCTGAACTCCAGGGCATCACTTTTGATGGTTGCACCATCGACAGGTGTGACAGGTTGAAATACCTCGGAGTGACATTTGATCGCAGTCTTTCCTATAACTGCCATCGTACAAAGATGCAAGAGAGGGTTAGGAGCACTCAAGACCATGGCTGCTGCAGACTTGGAACAACGCCTCCTGTTCATCCTATTTCGTCAGATCGTGGTGTCTGTCATCGATTACGGACTAGGCAACCTCACGCTATGAAGAACACAGTGTGTAAGGTTGGACCGCATCCAGAATGAAGGTATGCGTCTGGTTATGGGCTGCACTAGAGATACCCCGATTGTGATGATGCGGTACATGTTGGGATTGTTATCGGTGACATCCAGACATAAACTGGCACAAGTCAAAGCCTATATGCGTGACACCACAGACACTCGACACCCTCTGCACAGTAGTATCTCAGATAACAAGGGATCAAGAATCAAGAGAGGGTCGAAATGGATGGCACAGGCTGAGACAACAATCGGACACGTCACTCCAGCTGAGACGATAGCCAAAGGGGAAGAATGGGTCCACACTAGTGATAGAATGATAGAGTACCAGAGAGTCATCATAACCTTAGGCTAGGAATGCAAGGAACGGAACAACGAGAGTGCAGAGCACGAGGTAAATCAGCTGATTACTCAGAACACCCAGGAGAGTGACGCTGTCATTTACACCGACGGATCAGTCGTGCGCAGTGGGACATCAGGCTGGGGTTTCTCGGCTAGAGTAAGAGGAGAGGTCGTGGCTGAGCGCAGTAGTGAATACATGTCAACAACCTCCAGTATGAGAATGGAGACGGAAGCAGTGACTTCAGCACTGAAATGGATATCTGAGACTTCTAAAACAAAGGCATTCATCGTGACAGACGCGCAAGCCGTACTTCAGAAAGTACATAAGGGATGGATTAGGTACGAGTGGATAGCTGCTGTTGAGGCCTCAAACCTCCAGGCGCTGACCTGGATCTAATGTCCTGCTCATGTCGGGGTTCAGGGCAATGGAAGAGCTGACATCTTGGCTTCACGGCCTCCCATCATGGGCACATTGGTGATGGACAGAAGTGACATTTTCAAATCAATCAATGACCGTCTGCTGGATGAGGACACTGCAATAGATGAAGCAGCAATCCACAGACTGCAAAGTTTCGACATTAAACGAGGTTGGAGCGGAGTGGGGCGAATAAGAGGGCGGCGCAGGAGCGTGTACAACAACGAGCTACAGGGACCATCAGCATCCATACCTTACGCCATTTGATGAGAGAGACTGAGCACTTATGAGTATGCCCGGAGTGCAGTGACGTCGATTCTTAGAAACAGAAACAGAATAGTACATCCATAGATTAGTTTCAAGTCAAAGTCTCCGCTGGCTCTAGACTTCGCACAGAACGTTCATAGAGGCGACAGTAAATAATGCTCTTCGAATGATGTCCGAGTGACTACGTACATCGGAGTTTTGTTTGATAACCAGGTAAATGAAATGATTGGCGAAGTTGACAGGCTTGCCATCAACGAGGAATCCTGTTGGGGAATTATAACCACAGTTTTGGAATATGATTTTTTTCCTCCATGATATGCGGATGACTAAACGTGGTGCAAAATTCTCTTCAGACCTGAGTGGTTCTATTAATAAGGGGTGGAGGCTGATATGACTGCGACGTCTGCGTAGTCAAGGTCGGTCACTCGTAACTGTCCAGTAGTGACTTCTGGGTTGTGCGTTTCCAGCAGACGAATGATCCAGGCCATGACGCGTAGAACAATTCTGGGGCAGCACACATCTTTGACGGACACTTGATGATGCGGAGAACCTGGTGGATAGATTGAGATCCATGCGAAGACTTGCTCCACTGTTGCTGTGTTTTTGTTCAAATAGCCGCTGAACTATACTGGAAACTCCCATTTATTTTAAGACATCCCACAAGACATGTAGTCAATGGCAGCCTTGAAGTTAACGTACGTGACATGGAGTGGGCGTAAACTCATGGTGTATCTCCATAAGTCGGCGGAGAGCATGAATGGCGTCAATGGTGAAATGGCAGCCAATGAAGCCAGACTGTAGAGGGCATTGATCCTTTTTAGCAGAGGCTGTACGCGGAAGAGAAGTACGTGGGAAATAACTTAACAGGGGACAGGGAGTAATTTGACTGACCTGCAGCTCCTACTTTTAGAACATGATCAATTTCATTTGTATAGGGAGATGCTTATTGCGTCCCGCCATGAAAAAGAGACATGCCTCACCGGACAACCAAGCTGTTGCGAACATCTGCTGCAGGGTGTCGCTCATGAGGTACAGTGCATATTTCATAAGCTCGGGAGCAATGTCATCAGGTCATGTAGCTCCACTTTCTTTCAGCTTCTGTAGGGTGGCACGGACTTCTGCAATGGTATGGGGTGTAGATTACCAGTGCTTTACGAGATGGGGTGGTTCATTGTCCGAGGGGATGAACAGCTGCTGGGCGCTTTAATGCGTCAGTGTAGTGATCTTCTTCTTCTTCTTCGTTCGTTCTCAATGGAATGCGTTGTGACGTAGTTTACAGATTGGCTGCGATATTTGCACCTTTCGGTCCAACACAACCGACTTCAGCAAGCATTTTTTGAGTACCGGGTTAGCATTCCCTCTTCGATCCCTTCTCCTTAGCCAGTCTGCCCTGCTGCAGCCTGTTATCCAGGATCACCGCGTGGGGGTGTAGAAGGGTCTTGGCAGCTATGGTTCGCTGGCCCTGATGCTAGCAGTCAGCTATGGGTCGCTGACCACTGCAGCTCATGCGCTGCTTAGCATCTTTATCCCAGTGTAGTGATCAATCCACCTATTTCGTGAATCTTCTATTGTGCCGTCGGTTCAATTTTTCAGTTGGGGAATGCATCTAGATTGACATGATTGTTGTTGTTTATTGCGTTGTGAGCCCTGAAATGGACGTTAAGTGGCGGGTTTTAGTTGCTTTTCTCACATCCCGAGCATGCTGATGAGACGCGGTCCTCCAGGCGGTTGTGCTATTCTTGGCTTCGTCTGCGTAACGCTTACTACTACGGGATCACATCGATCCACATCTCGTCAGCCAGCATGCCTTGAAAACAGCCTGTTTCCAGGGAACGCTACATGGAAGAGATATTGTGGTCTTGATAAGTGTAGTGTGCTTGACCCTAAAGCAACGTCCATATCAGTATGTTGTGCCTGACTGGACTAGCGTCTCAGTTCCAAAGATTAGCATGATAAATCAGCTCTTGAGATTGTGAATGAACGACAAGCTGATGTGTCATTCCTCTGTGTCATTTGCTATTGTGTTGGGGTGCTGCTGAATCACTTATTTCCCTTTCTCTCTGTCTATGTCTCTCTTTCTCTCTCTCTCTTTCTCTTTCTCACTCTCTCTCTCTCTCTCTCTCTCTCTCTCTCTCTCTCTCTCTCTCTCTCTCTCGCCCGCGCTTCCTCTCCATCGTTGAATCTTTGCAACGCAATTTTCGATTCCGACTACTTCTTTATCTTCTCTGTTGTCCGCTGTATTGGGGGTTGGCGTTCATCTCATTTCTCTATTCCCCGATGAGATATTTAGAACTCTTCGCGTCATTGCTCATTGTAACACGGATTCTGCTTTGCGAAGACTTCAAATCTCACACCCATATACCAATGCTGGGATAACCATACTATTGAAGGTGTGAGCCTTGGTCTTGACGTCCGTCATCTGCTGGAGTATTGGTTTAATGTGGTTGAAGCTGAACCAACCCGTCGCTTTCCTACCCGAGATCTCCTTAGCAATGTTGTGGTTGTTGTAGATTACCTGACCTAGATAGACACACGCACTGACATTTACAATCGGCTCATTTTCCAATCGCAGCTCCCAAGTAGGACAGAAAGTGTTCGGCAGAAATTAAGTCCTCTTTCTATTTATGTTTCGGCCAACCGTCTTGCCTGCTTCATTGAGCTAATTTAGGCTAAATGTACAAAACCTAAATGCGCCTTTTAAAAAATGCGATTAACATAGTTAAATAGTAGCTCAAATATATATATATATATATATATATATATATATATATATATATATATATATATATATATATATATATAGGAAACAATGGACAGAGAAGTCAGCTTATGTCGGAGCCTATTGTGTTTGATTAAAGTCAAACTCTGATAAACGAATGACGTAGGTACTTCATATTCCAGTCTTGTTTTCCTAGTTATTTTCGTCTTCTCAAAAGAATGTGTTATAGATGTATAGCTACAAAAGCGTATAGACGTACTATTATTGCGTATCGAAATATTTTGTTTACATATCTCCTGTTTCTGAAAATCAACAAGCGTTAGTATTCAACGCCTTGAGACTGCCGCGAGATACAAGCTTCTAATATCAACACACACACTCGCACACGCACACACATACACATACTACCTTTCTCGGTCAGGCTGTTTATCCAATAATTAACATCCAGAAAAGCAAGCAGTCGCAGTGTCTTTTGAATAAAATGCAAAAACTGTAAATGTAGCTACACGTGTTGCATATAGTGTGCGTAATAGATTTAACGGGGAACGACATCGTAACCTAGAAATAATTGTATTTTGTGTGAAGGATACATCATTTAGATGACTAACTTTGACGTCGTTGCTATACGAATAGCACAGTGTTAATGTGCAAACAGACCATTTTCTCCATCTAAGGCTTGTGTTTGAGCAAAGAAGCAAACATTCTGACTTTATTTGTAGCTTCTTTATTCATTCAGCACAGAGTTGCTGTCCTACATATTAGTTGTCGGGGTGATTAATGCAGGATTTGCGCTACCCATTACTGTATACAGATGTTGTGTTAGTTATTAATAAATTTGCATACACGCACGCACTAAAGTTGTAGATATGTGCTTGAACAGATGAACAATTGCTCCGTGTGTGCCAATGGTGTTGCAGTGAAACCGATAATGAGATACCGTTGTAGATAACAACTGTTGGCAAAGTCGTTTTACAAATTCAAAAGGATGGGCTGTAACACCGTTTATGTATACATTTTGTGATGCAACATGATCCTATATTTAAAATTAGAAGCTGTTTTGTAATCTGTTATTTTGTTTAAATATGACACTTTGAATGCATAATTAAGCTTACGAACACTTGACACCGAAACAACAGCTGTTTGTTTATGGGCATCTTTAAACAAGAGAAACATACTCATATGTAAGCATACAGGTCCGGATTATCCGCGGTGGGCGAAAGTCTAGCTGGCTGGGGTTCTTTGTGGTCCCTGCACAAGCTAGCAACAGTTTCAATATAGATTCTTTCATATGTGTAATGGACAAATGTTTTTAACCGCTTAAAATACATAAAGAAAGCCGTCAAATTAAAACCGTACATTAAATCATTTATTTTCTACAAATTTACTGCGCGCTGCGTCGATATTTCGTTTTGATCGATGTTTTTAATCTTGACGATCTGTGACGTGTATTGGGTGTAAACGTCTACAAATGGATACAGCATATAATATTCTAAGAGTGCAAATCTGGGTTGTAAAAACAGATGAAAAAGGAACAAATGACAGCAAAGTACGCGAATCCTAATTTTTCAGATGGATGAACAAATTTAGAGATTTGTACAATCTATCATTTTCTTTTTCTCCTGTTTCTTTAATTTTGTTTCTTCTTCTACTTCCGTTTTCATCCTCTTTTTTTTTCTTTCTTTCTTCTTCAGTTCTGCTCCGTCTAAAAAGGTTTATCTTCGAATATCGTTGTTGGATGAGCAGTCATGAAGAACATTGACATTGGTTTGTGAAGGATATCTGGGGCAGGTAGAGATCAGTTACTAGCTCACGTTGGTCTCAAGAGGGGCAGAACAGTTTGTTGATGTCTTTACGTTAGTGAATTGGATCAAATCCTGTCTTTACGTTAGTTAATTGGATCAGATCCTGTCTTTACGTAAGTGAATTGGATCAGATCCTGTCTTTACGTTAGTGAATTGGATCAGATCCTGACTTTACGTTAGGGAATTGGGTCAGATAAATTGTCTTTACGTTAGTGAATTGGGTCAGATCCATTGTTTTTACTTTAGTGAATTGGGTTAGATCCTGTCTTTATGTTAGTGAATTGGGTCAGATCAATTGTCTTTACGTTAGTGAATATGGTCCGATCAATTGTCTTTACGTTAGTGAATTGGGTCAGATCCTGTCTTTATGTTAGTGATATGGGTCCGATCAATTGTCTTTACGTTAGTGAATTGGGTCAGATCCTGTCTTTACGTTAGCGAATTGGGTTAGATCCTGTCTTTACGTTAGTGAATTATGTCAGATTTATTGTCTTTACGTTAGTGAATTGTGTCAGATCCTGTCTTTACGTTAGTGAATTGGATTAGATCATGTCCTTACGTTAGCGAATTGGGACAGATCAATTGTCTTTACGTTAGTGAATTTGGTCAGAACCTATATTTACGTTAGTGAATTGGGTTAGATCATATCTTTACGTTAGTGAATTGGGTTAGATCATATCTTTACGTTAGTGAATTGGGTTAGATCACATCTTTGCGTTAGTGAATTGGGTGATCTCCATCGCTCAACTCCCTGATTTTATTCCATAGGTTATTGTAATGGTTCTGAACGATAATATTGACCTCTTGTTATGTCACTGAATGGAGAAAATGCTTTATTTTGCTACTTACTTTAGACAGGACATCAAATCTCTCATTTCCTATGATCCTACAGTGGGAGAGCAGTCACTGGACAGCAGCCGTTCAGGTCTTCTGTATACTGCTTAGCTAGGATCGTATTTCCGGAAGCATCTATTCATTTATTATGTTTCGCATTTACTCAAGTAGGGATCTGCAGTCAGTAAAGAAATCAATCTTGACTGGTGCTTGCTCGTTGGGTCTGGTAAGTATTCTGGTTGCCCAGAGAAGTTCTTTCAATTCTTCACAACATAAATCTTTACCACTGGGAAAGCCTTGCCAATTGTTTATTCATTGTTGTGTTTTTTAAAGATGCCTCCTACTTTGATCATTACTGCATTCTCTGCGGATTCATATGTATATACCTGCGCTCATTGCTTTAGATTTCATTTTTCTTCAATAATTTCCTGAGCAAAGACTTTAATTGAAGAGGTGTCTGATGATGTTTTGATATTACTCCATGGACCTCTGAGATGATTGAGACATTTTCATAGAAGTTGTCTGATTCCTCGCAGTGTGCACAAAGTAGTTATGCCTTTCTTTAAAAAAGAATAGCATTCTTATATATAAGATGGTGATATGAAGGTGCGCCGAATATAATCAGGAAACATACACATTTACATGCTAGAATTCGTGAGAAAAATCTTTAATAATTAGAAAACGTGCTTAGTATGTACATTACATTTGATGAAATGTTCTGGTAGACAATATCTTGACAGTAACTAAATTCTTGTCATTAGTTTAAAAGTTTACCTGTTGAAATTAGAAGACTTGATAACATTATATTCCTGTTCATTTAGTCATTCGTAATGGCTGATATTTCACGAAAGTCTGCACAGCACATACATTTATATTTATGGCCCGTGAAATTATATTTAGAAATTAGAACAGACATTTGAGAAATTTGAAGGAAAAACCAAAAAACCAGAGCGGACCATTCAGATCACACAAATGAACATTAGAGAAAGATTTTTAAAAAACGATGGTCATTTGTTATGAATGAATCACAATCCGAATGCACTGATAATTCTGCTAAAGGAAGATTTTTAGAATTAAAGTTTACGGGACAATCACTGACCAACTGTTCTTGCAAAAGAGACTTGAATCTCTAACTGCAGTTCCCTTTGTGATATTTTTCCATTGGTAATGGTGAGCTAAAACATGCGGTTGTGCGTCTTGTTTCTTTGCACAACATTAATCTTGGTTCCAGTTTGAAAAACTAATGTATTCAATTTCACATAATTGTTTGGAGAATCGCGAAACTCAGTGTAAGAGCAGTACCAGTTTACGATTTTCGTAATAACACGAGCAATATGTGAATTCACGAATGAAATTTCCCACACATTGCCATCGGTTGCTGCGGAACTCTTACAATACTTTCAAACGAAGACATATTTAAAAAGAAATTCCCATAATTAGGCTAAAATATATTCTATTTAGTTGTTATGACTGAAAAAATATGACATTACTTCGGTTTTACAAAAAATGAAAGTACATTTGTTCTTATATCTCAGCATTTCTGAGATTTCAAGATCGACACGCTGCAACCTTCACAGTCATACACTGTCAAATATGGTTGCTTGCTGGTCCCAACGCTTTTCACTATGGTATTTGCTGCACACTATTTGCTGCACACTATTTGCTGCACACTATTTGCTGCACACTATTTGCTGCACACTATTTGCTGCACACTATTTGCTGCACACTATTTGCTGCACACTATTTGCTGCCCTTAGTTGCTAATCCCAGACATGGCTGTGCCATTGGCTAACAAATCAGATACAAGACATCTGGGCAGCTATGCAATCTGAGGCGTCTAAAGTTTCTCACATGAATGAAAGAAGAAGCCGTCTTAGATCTCCATTTTTGCTGATGACAATGCCATTGTCTTTGACAGTGCGCCCTCACGGCATTGTACTTGCTCCAATCCACTTTGGAATATATTTATCACTTCTTTTGAAGCATACATTTCGTGACCAGAGAGGTGCTATTTTCATTTATTCTTGCACAGAATGTGGCCTATTCGATTCCCAAAGGCTGAAGGCCAAACCAAAATAAACAGGGTTCTGATGTGAGAACTGATTTTTGCGGATGATGCCGTAATTACGACTCACTCAGAGGAGGAACTGCGAAGCTTACTATCTGCGTTTTCGGAAGTCTGATGTAAGTTCAGGTTAACAATCAGCAAAACGAAAACACGTTTTGGTCCAGGGTGCAGTTAAATTACCAGTAATCTCCATTGATGATTAGTCTTTCGATGTAGTAAATCATTTTAAGTACTTCTGATCTTTAGTCAATAATAAACTATCCATGGGCCAAGAGATCAATATCAGGATAGGCAAGGCAGCAACAACAATGAGCAAATTAACAAAAAGGGTCTGGGAGAACAAGAAGCTCACTGTTAAAACAACAACAAAATTGTTTACCATGCCTGTGTCTTCAGTACCCTTCTTTCTGACAGTGAGACATGTTCTATCTTCATGCCCCAGAAGTGGCGGCTAAACAGCTATCACATGAGATGCCTGCGCAGAATCATGGGGGGGGGGGGGGGCGGCGGCGGGGGGGGGCAGGGCAAGATCACCTTTTGGAAAAGAGCAGGCACTGTCACAATCTTTTGCATGCTTAGTTTTTGAAGACTCCAATGGCTGGGACACATTCGGTGGATGGATGATAGCAGAACACAAAAATATCTTCTCTATGGAAAATTGCAATTGGGGAAAAGGTCTCTGGGCCGGCCACTACTTCGGCAGAAGGATGTATGCAAGCGGAGATGAATGATGCAGGTATTGATTTGGAATAATGGGAACAGGACGCCATTGATCGTGTTACATGGAGGGGCAGGATTAAGCACGGAATACAGACAAAGGAGATACTGATTGCTGAGAGGCTGAAGACTCAGCGTTTCAGAAGGTCAGCCACAACATGCGATGCCTCAAACTGTTCTGACTTTTCTTGCACACTGTGGAACACGCTTCTCTGCCCGGATTGGTCTTACTAATCACATTCGTTACCGTCATGTAGTTGTACACCTTTTTTTAAAAAGCACAATTGCTATCGTCTGACAAGACAGAAAGAGCCAATGATGCCATTAACTTGTGTTCAGAACAGGATATACTCATCAGCATTGATTAGAATACAACTAACGTTGGTCTTACAATCAACACTCAAACAACAGAAGTAATGGTTCTACATGCTCCCGGGAAGTCCTACCATAAACCACACACCATTGTACAGTGTCAACATCTGCAAGCAGTTTACTGGGACCTGCAGAAAGGCTAAAGCCCTTGTAGATGCCCATGTCGACTAAGACTAAGATCTGTCGTAGTTGTACCCTCCCCAGAGAAGCGAATATACACTTTGGGGGTCTACAATTGGCCTGCTAAGGCAAGGGCTCATCAGTATTTGGGCCGTTTGGCATTCTGTCCTTTCGTACACTGAGATGCAGTAATTATTATTTTCTCGCCAATGAGAGCACTTGGTGTGGTCAGTGTGTCATGTTTATCGGTTCAGAGCAAGCAGCTCACACGAGGCGACGTCAATGAAGAAGCTGCTCATAAATATGTGCAAAGAGGAGCTGTATTGTTTCTTCTATCCCTTCGTCACGCCTTGCCCGTCCTGAACTCACACTAGTCTGTTAGTTAAATTGTGTGCATCATCTGTACACTACTATCGCAAGGGGTTCCAGAACAATCCTGTCTAATAGAAGGAGAAAAGGGGCGGGTGAGTGGTGACCAAACACCACACAGGTTAACCCGGCTCTGTAAATACAATGTTTTCATTGATCTTTGAACACGAATCCGTGAAATTGATATTGGACACAAATATAACGTTATTAGTCTTATACATTAGGCACAAATTAATACATTAGGCACAAATTAATACATTTGGCACAAATTAATACATTTGGCACAAATTAATACATTAGGCACAAATTAATACATTTGGAACAAATTAATACATTAGGCATAAATTAATACATTTGGCACAAATTAATACATTAGGCACAAATTAATACATTTGGCACAAATTAATACATTTGGCACAAATTAATACATTTGGCACAAATTAATACATTAGGCACAAATTAATACATTGGGCACAAATTAATACATTAGGCACAAATTAATACATTTGGCACAATAGACACATTGATCATCGCTACACCACAAATGATCGTTGCCAAGACACAACATAACATGTGTACAGACCTGATAGACGCCCATATTTTACTCTAGGTATTGCTCAAGATGGCTTTGCCTGATGTTGATGAGATAGGCATTCATTGTGTAAGCTTTTGACTGAATCTGGGCAGGGCTGTTAACCTTGTTTAAGTCTGCGTATCGTTAATCAATCTTAATTATTCAATATTGAGAATAACAAATTTGCACTATTAATTTTGTTCTAGGGTTTGACACATATTTACCTGAAACATGCATTTTACTTTTTCTTTGTTTTGCTTTCAGCTGCCAGTTGAACGACACTTATCATAATGTGGGGATTGCTTGGCTTCTTGTTGGCTACCTTTTTGGTTGCTGCTGGATTTGTTAAAATGTATTACCCTCCAATATGGCGAGATTTGTACACAGTGTTTGTTAACATCAGTGTCATCAGAAAAGTAAAAAATGCGTATGCCTCACATGAACTAATAATTGACCAATTTGAAAGACAAGTTTTACTGAGACCAAAACATCCATTAATCATTTTTAAAGAAGACAGTTTTACGTACAGCGACGTGAACCAGCAAGCTAATAAGGTAGCCCACGCCCTGGTCCAGCTCGGTACGCAACCAGCAGATACGATAGCAATCATTATGTCCAACGAGCCGGCATTCCTATGGATATACTTAGGTATTGTTTCACATGCAACGTCTTCGTGACTATTAGCCTCATCATCATAATCTTCATCATCATTATCATCATCACATATAATGTCGAACGGTGAAGACGATTATGATTTATATATAATTAAATTAAATGGAGTACTTTTATTACGAATGAAAACATTAGAATTACCTTATAAGAAATTGCTGATGCCACTTATTGAGGAATAATTTTCGAAGCTGTGTATTCTTGACCTAGTGCTTTGTTGCTAAAGAGACGAGTATAAACTGTCCATGTACTTAACATCATTTAAATTATAGGGCCTTGCCTGAATACACAGTAAGTCTGCCGCTCCCTGGTACACGAAGCACTTGCTAGAGAAAGAAACCACTTAACGTTCGAATTACGAACAGAAATACATCAATAAAATTAGCAAATTTAAAAAAAATAGAACATTTAAAGAGGGGTAGACGATATTATATTTCAATGAATAAAGGAGGTCGTGTCGTTCTTATTGGATAGCATTTTCTAATACTATCAGCAACTTCCTGTACAGATTGGTAGTCAGTACTCCCTTTCACTGCCTTCCATATTGGTTAATTACCCATAATTCTATCTCATTGTCGCACTCTATAAATGTTACCAGTAATTATATAATGATATGTACGACAATTAATATATAAATTTCCTCTGACGCGTGTAAGACGTCCCTGTGCATGGGTCAGATTACACAAAGTTGCTCAGATCAGTATTCATATGTTCTCTCTGCCGGTACAACACAACATCAAAGTAGAAAACAAATTTGAGGCGTTGCTTGCTATACAGGAAGAGATGACATCTGAGGAGTTGACATCGTACGCATGGGAGATTTTGATCTCGACAGTAACAGAAATGATTCCAAAGATATTGCACAAGACACAGAGCTATATAACAGACGAAACACAGAAACTCATTGCAGAAAGGCAACAATTAAAACAAATGGGAAGTAAGGGGACCAACTCAGCATATAAAAACTGCGCAAGAAAAGTTAGAAGAGAAATAAGAAAAGATAAAAGAAGATACATAGTAGAAACATGTAAGGATATAGAAAACCTATAACAACAAGGCAAAGAAAGAGATGCATTCAAAGCAATAAGAACACTGACAAGGGAATTCCGTCTGGTTCCACATGTCATAAATGACGAAGAGGATAACACACTAACAGAAACCAAAGACATACTGAATAGATGGAGAGAGTACTGCAGAACCATGTATGGAGACAGCACAAAGCGCTCAGTTACAATCCTACCAAAGGATGAGAAAGAACCTGAACCAACATTGGAAGAAGTACGCTCTGCAATTAAAAGCCTGAAAAAGGGAAAGTCCACAGGATGCGATGATATCCCAGCAGAGTTAATACAAGCAGGAGAAGAGGCATGTTCTCGAGTCTACCACAGGCTGTATAAGCAGATATGACACAGTGCAGAGTGGCCAGAAGTATGGAAGAAATCAATTTATATTCCCCTCCCCAAAAAAGGCAACCAGAAGCTGTGCACAAACTACCGAAAAATCGCGCTGATCAGCCATGCTAGCAAGATACTCTTGCGAATCCTATTAAGAAGGATAGAGAAAAGGTTTGAATCTGAAATTCACATAGTCCAGGCAGGTTTTAGGAAAGACAGAGGGACCCGGGACCACATATTCAATTTAAGGAATATCTATGAAAAATGTAGAGAGTTTAATGTAGACCTGTACACATGTTTCATTGATTACACTAAGGCCTTCGACACGGTAAAACATCAAAATCTGTGGAGAATCATGAAGGAAATGGGGTTTCCTTTGCATATAGTCCATCTCATTGAAACATTATACCAAGATCAACAAGCCGCTGTCCGAGTATCTGGGCAAACATCAGATTGGTTTGCAGTACAAAAGGGAGTCCGACAGGGATGTATACTCTCACCTTATCTGTACAACATATATGCGGAATGTATAACGAGAAATGTGCGAGAAGATGAGAACATTGAAAGTTTCGACCCATTTACGATTGGGGGGTACGAGATTCCAGAGTTACGATATGCAGATGACACAGTGATACTATCAAGAAGTGCGGAAGGGCTAGAGCAGCTACTTTCAGCCGTTAATGGACATAGTAGAGATCAAAATCTGTTCATAAACATAAACAAAACAAAGATAATGACCCCCGATAAAACACAATGTCAGCATACATTTACAGTGGGTGGTGAGGAAATAGCTCAGGTTACACATTTTGAATATCTGGGCTCCAGAATCGACAAAAATGGTGACTGCTCGAAAGAAATCAGAAGAAGACTAGCTATGGCAATGCAGAGACTGAACAGCCTGAAGAAATTAGGGCAGGGCACCAGCAAAACGATAAAAGTAAAAGTCTTGAGAGCCTGTGTTTTTCCTGTGGCAGCTTATGGCTGTGAAGCATGGACGATTACCAAAACTTCAAGACAAAGAATCGAATCCTTTGAGTCAAAATGTTACAGAAAGATCCTCAGAATACCCTGGACAGAGAAAAGAACAAATGTAGACATTCGGCAAGAGTTGAGCATAGAGGAGAACTGGTTTATCAATTCCATTTCGGCTAGAAAATGCAAATACTTTGGTCACATCAAGAGACACAACGGTCTTGAGAGAACTGTGGTGGAAGGTATGGTGCCAGGCAAAAGAGGAAGGGGTAGACCAAGAAGACGATGGCACCAAGATATCCAGGAGTGCCTGAGTATGACAGTGGCGGAAGCTGGAGTTTTGGCAAGAGAACGAGTTTCTTTCAGACAGACTGTGATGGAAGCGACGTTCTACAAAGGACATGCTACATGAGAGAGCCGGTACAACCCTTCAGTTCTATATGCTGCATAGACATCCAGCAATGCAAACTTGTTGACAAAAGCGGTCATTTCTCGAATGCAGTCTTGACAGTGACACATAAAAACAAAGAACAAGAGGAAAGGAAGGGTATTTGGTGGAAGAAAAACAGAACCATGAAATCCTTGGAGTGAACTACGAGATGACAGGTGTATAATTAAACCAATGATTTCTTATGAATCGCAACCATTGGCTTGATACCTCGGCACAGTGATAACATCAGTTATAAACTGTAACTCCCAATCTGGAATAGAATGGTTTAGGCAGAAATAACATTCATGACAACTAAGACATGAATCCTGCCACGTAATTCAGGAAGATATGTTGTATAAAGTTTGTGCGGTCTAGAGACAAGTAGCATCTCAGAAATGTAACCTTGTCAAGCGTGTCAAGAGGCACGCAACATATACAGAAAAAAACATTAGAGGTCACATAGATTCGAAAATACATAGGAATGTTAAGGACCCATTGTACAGCCAACAAATAAGCCTATGCGATGAGATAGGCCGACGTGTACAGTGCTCATATGAAGCTTATTACACATCAGTGAGAAGCCATTACAATTTGTGTGTGCGTGTCATACGATTACACACATCAGGGGGAAACCATCACAATTTGTGTGTGTGTGTCATAGGAATAGATTGTTATTATTGTTTTTGTTGTTTAATGCCCACAATGAGTAAGTTTACTGTTTTGTGCGTCATGGAAAGGACGTTAAGTGGCGTGATGAAGTAGCTTTCCTCACATGCCGAGCATGCTGATGAAGCTGAACTGCTGTCCTCCAGGTGGTTATGCTATGCTTTGCTTCACTACTACATGGATCACATCGATCCACATTTGGTCAGCTTAGCTGCTTTGAAAACAGCCTGTTTTCAGGGAACGCTACATGGAAGGAAAACTTACGAGATCCTCAACAATAGCGCTCCAGTGGCTACCCTCCCATTGTGGAATCACAAGAAACGAGAGAGCCGACGCTCTAGCAAAAGATGGCAGCAAAAAGGCCCAATTTAATTATCGAGTACCATATAGAGAAATCAAGAACATCATCAGAAATCAGTATATACACCAATAGAGAGAAGACATAAACATAAACAGTACACCAGACCAAATTCACCAACTCAAAAGAAATCAACAAACTACCTTATTTCGTCTGAGAACTGGACACTGCAGACTACTGGAACATCTATACCGACTGAAGATTTCACGCACCGATGAGTGCCCATGTAGAACAGGAGGCCAGAACCATGAACATTCTACAGGAATGCCCAATTTATAGGGAAATGAGATGCCAGACCTGGCCAGAGGGTGCAGAGCTGAGACAAAAGCTGTGGGGCAGCCGCTCTGACCTGGTGAAGACTTCATCATGGCGACTGGCCTGCAGATATAGCATGACCAAAAGATCCTGAACGCAAAGAAGAAGAGGTCTTGGTCAGCGTATTGACCCTGACGCTACGTCCTGATCAATATTTTGTGCACGACTGGACTAGCGACTCAGTTCCCCATAAGAATATATAAACTAGATGATATATACTGTAGAAATGGATACATTACAACAAAAACATGATAGGGATTAGTAGCACCATTGTGGGAGTAATATGGGGAAGGCTGAGAACTGATGTACACGCACTTAAAACAGGAAGCTGTGGAAAGTCCTATTCGCCAAATTAGGATACACTTGAACAGGAATACAAAGTATTTAGGTCACGTCACTGAAGTTTGACAAGAAGCCAATTGTGTGTGTCTGTGATTTCAAGTGCTTCTCCAGATACTGTTAACTGTAATAGAAAGTAATGCAACTATGTGTAATGTGTAACGGGCCAATTTAGAAAGTCAACTTTAAAGTATCGTTAAATATAAAAATCGACAAAAACAATACAATACAAAGATAATACAGCAGAGCTACAAACGAATCAGCAGAATATGTTCGAGGGTGCTTCAACATAAAAACCTTTTATTCTTCTCAATGTGTTAAAAAATATTTGGCGCGCAGCTATATTATTGTTCATTGAAGTCACCATTGTGTTCAATACAAGTCTGAGGGTAATGTAGCACAGGGAATAAGCTGTATCAAGGTCAGAGAACCATAGCTGACCAAGACATTATACCGCCGACATGGAGCGGCCCTGAAAACATACTGCACTACTGTAGTCTGGCTAAGAAAATATAAATTGAAGCGAAAAGACAAATCCGGTCTAAAAGTCTGCTAGTGACCAAGGTATTGGGAACGCAGTGAGAAGACAAATGCCATCGATTCCGGTGTCGCTACCTGACTCATCTGATCTCGCCTCGAACAGTCAGATAATTTATTACACCCCTCATACACTTACTTAAGTGACAAATGTGCATGACCTTATTCACCTTTCATTCGACGATGAATTTTGCTACTAAACAAATGGATAATACACCACTGCTCCTCTTTGGTACAAGTCACTAGTGGGACGGCAATCTTTAACCGTCTTAATTCGTCACGTGGTTTGTCTGCATCATGTTACCACCTGCAGGACACTCTTTGAGCCCTTAGTTGTCACGTGGCTTGTCTGCACGGTGCTGCCACCTGCAGGACACTCTTTGAGTCCTTAGTTGTCACGTGGCTTGTCTGCACGGTGCTGCCACCTGCAGGACACTCTTTGAGTCCTTAGTTGTCACGTGGCTTGTCTGCACGGTGCTGCCACCTGCAGGACACTCTTTGAGTCCTTAGTTGTCACGTGGCTTGTCTGCACGGTGCTGCCGCCTGCAGGACACTCTTTGAGTCCTTAGTTGTCACGTGGCTTGTCTGCACGGTGCTGCCACCTGCAGGACACTCTTTGAGTCCTTAGTTGTCACGTGGCTTGTCTGCACGGTGCTGCCACCTGCAGGACACTCTTTGAGTCCTTAGTTGTCACGTGGCTTGTCTGCACGGTGCTGCCACCTGCAGGACACTCTTTGAGTCCTTAGTTGTCACGTGGCTTGTCTGCACGGTGCTGCCGCCTGCAGGACACTCTTTGAGTCCTTAGTTGTCACGTGGCTTGTCTGCACGGTGCTGCCACCTGCAGGACACTCTTTGAGTCCTTAGTTGTCACGTGGCTTGTCTGCACGGTGCTGCCGCCTGCAGGACACTCTTTGAGTCCTTAGTTGTCACGTGGCTTGTCTGCACGGTGCTGCCGCCTGCAGGACACTCTTTGAGTCCTTAGTTGTCACGTGGCTTGTCTGCACGGTGCTGCCACCTGCAGGACACTCTTTGAGTCCTTAGTAAATGGCATGACAATGGCACAGTGTTTCGAATTTCAAACGTAAAGTTAAGATTTTAATTTGGATGTCCCTCTTACCTAAATAAGTATTCATCGGAATACTAACATTGATAAGATTCCAGTGACAATATAAAACACAAAGACGCGTTGAGATTATCCGTGTATATAGGGGGGGGGGTGGGGGGGGGGGGGGGTCCCTGTGCGGCCCTGCCATTGTTGGTGATATTTCATTGTACGATTGTGCATTTGTATTTTGTTTTATCACAGTCAGTTCAGTATATTAAGTAGTCATCGGCGAACGTTAATGTTGGATGTAACTACTTTAATATTTGTTAATCTTAGTTAAAGGTATGGAGTGTAAGTTAATCTATACAGGTGATTCCAGTGGATGTTGGGCTAATCTAAGGCCTGAATATAGATAGACGTTGTAATGCTCAATATAGCAAACAGCGTTCAACAGTTCACTCCATCACAGCTGCCGCTATTCCGGCTACATCAAACAGAGCAGAAATATGGCATAGTCTATTTATTAAATGCATAGACCAAGCAGGTGGCCACAAAAACTTGTTTCTGCCACAAATGAGAAATTATGGTTATCATATACAAAGCTGCCACTGTTTGACGTCTCCTCCGTGGGAGCATTGCATGGGGTTGCGTGTATGTATTCTACATGCTGGACATTACTTTTCTGGCCACTACCTACTTGAGCAATTTTCCGTAGACAATCTGTATTATGATTTAGCTCGACAGCTAAATATCAACCTGTTTTATCTGAGCTCTTGACTATAGCGACCACCAAATAGTCTCTTTAATCTGTCGTAACCATTTACCTGTCACTCTAGTTCATGGAGTTTTCGTCAAGTATTGCATTTGTTTTATCCTAGCCAGTTTTAGGGAATTCAGAGTCCATTTATTTGCAGATCGGTTTTAGTGTCAATTGTATTTACATGGTAATGTTGTTGCTAATATCGTTTACCACTTTCGGTAATCGCTTATTGCAACCAGCTTGGGAGGAAATATTTGCCCTATTTTGTTTAGCCTAGGGATTGCTCAGACGTCGAGGTGAGTCCGCAGAGCCAGTGGAAGTCCGATATCTTGGTCTTCTGCGTGTGAACTCATTTCATAGTCCAGAATAGGTCTTAACAGCTCGCAGCGACCGTTCAATGATGAAATATTGACTACTACCGCTGTGATGCGCACCCGTTTTGCGCTTTGAACATTTAATATAAGAGAGTCCTAGTTACTTCCGCCGTTTACCCGTTTTGCTGTACAAATTACATCAACTCAAATCTTGACATTGATGGTATGTCTGAAAACAAACATCCTAACATCCTACTGAGCATTTGTATTACCTTGAACTTTTGGAGTCATTTATGTATATTATCGAAGTCTCATTTTCATCCGACATTCTCATTTTTTATTCCTTTTAAATTGGAAGGAAGGAGCAATAAACACTTTCGAGTCAAAAGAGATGACGGGAAAATATATACACGAAACGAAAGAGATCATGGAATAAGTGTGGCATGACCGAGACAATATCATTAAAGAAGATATGTTTGATATTCACAAGTAAATAACTCTTTATGTAGAAACTCAATTATGGCAAAATAAAAAAAGTCAAACAGACCAGGATGCATTTACAATATACGTGGGAGGAAAGCAACACAATTTGGCTGTAATGAGGTTTGCCAAGTCTACCAACGCAGATTACTGTCGCTGTGCTCTGATTAGGAGACTCCATTTATCTTAAATGAATCAGGTGTGTTTTTTATTCACTCGCCTTGTAAAATATTTGTGTAGGTTTGCTCGTGGAAAAAAAGTCAAATTATTCCGAAAACGGTGAGTGCGATCGGGAACAGGATGCTAGAGACTGTCTTGTACTAGGTCACAGCTATCTCTGAAGGGAAGTCTTCTTCTTCTTCTTCTTCGTTCGTTCTCAATTTCCCACTACCAAACCCTTAAAGGGCTTAGGTAGCAGAATGTGGTCCAAAGAACGGAATGCGTTGTGTCGTAGTTTATCTTTCGGTCCAACACATCCGACTTCAGCAAGCATTTTTTGAGTACCGGGCTAGCATTCCTTCTTCGATCCCTTCTCCTTAGCCAGTCAGCCCTGCTGCAGCCTGTTTTCCAGGATCACCGCGTGGAGGTGTAGAAGGGTCTTGGCAGCTATGGTTCGCTGGCACTGACGCTAGCAATCATCTATGGGTCGCTGACCACTGCAGCACATGCGCTGCTCAGCATCTTGATCCCCAAGTGAAGTCGGAACAGTTTCCATTCTCGCTACCTGACATTTTTTTAGTGTAAACCAGGTTCCCATTTATGGCTCGATATGCTGGTGAGTTCCAGACTTCGAGAACCAAGCTGTCCATGAACAATCATCTTTTAACAACCTTCGTACTATTTAGAAACGTGTTGATTGAACAGCTGATATTACCTGCAATTTGTCACACGTTTATTTATATCCTAATGTACAGGTACGATTATCTTGTCACAGGTGTTCAAAAACTGGGAGCTCGCATCGCTCTTGTGAATCATCATTTAATGTCGGAGGGTCTGAGACACAGCATCGCAAGCTGCGCACCAAAGATGGTCATTGTGGGTGACGGTAAGTAACTAAACGCTTCAAGATACAAGGCAATACAAGATATACTCCGAGCACCCTATTATCATATGCGCAAGCAAAACACAATCAAACCTTTCAGAGAATATGTTGTACATTGGCTTGGCTTAGCTTCGTTCGTTCTCAATCTCCCACTACCAAACCCTGAAAGGGCTTAAGTAGCAGAATTTAGTCCCGAAAACGGAATGCGTTGTGTCGTAGTTTACAGCTTGACTGCGATATTTGCACCATTATGTCCAATACATCCGACTTCAGCAAGCATTTTCTGAGTACCAGGTTAGCATTCCCTTTTCGATCAATTCTCCTTAGCCAGTCTGCCCTGCTGCAGCCTGCTATACAGAATCACCGCGTGGAGGTGTAGAAGGGTCTTGGCAGCTCTGGTTCGCTGGCCCTGACGCTAGCAGTCAGCTATGGGTCGCTGACCACTGCAGCTCATGCGCTGCTCAGCATCTTGATCCCTTTTGTACATTTGAAATGTGTACTTTAGAACTGAAATCTTATACAATATTTGACTTGCTGTAGTGCACATTTATTAACTGTATGATTGCCAAATAAAGGTTTGATTAACAGGTGGTACAACGCTCCCTATTCATGACACAGGTACCGAGTTCAATCCTCGTATCAATATGCTTCAGCCGACCCAGCTGGAAATCTGTACCTTAAGGAAGGAAAGGTAGCGAGGGCTATAACTTATCATCATATATCATGACATGCTATGGGACTACCTCCATATTACATAGCCTATACAATCTAGGGCACAACCAAATATGCTCAGTCTATCTTAACAAGTGGAAGCAGTTATGGAAGCTGACGGCTTCTGTAGCTCGTTGGATGTACACACATTTGCTCCGTTCTCTCAATGGTCTGCAGCTTGGAGACCTCTGTGTCCGCTATCTTTTACATAGACACTTCATGTGTACTCGGTGAAGCAGGAAGTGCGCCGCCCTGATCGCCACACGAAGCTGACAATAATCTTGTAATGTCCATTCTGATACTGAAATCAGTTCTCATGTGCTTCACGCTTGACAGTGATCTTACCCCTCTTAGAAAACACAGCAATAGAACTGGCTTACCATTGACTTAGACATACAGTAATGCGCATGTTTGTCTCTAGTCTTAGAATGATATTCCAACAGCTCGGGCACCTACTCCAATAAACGTGACTAATTTTTAGAAAAAAATTATTGAATACTTGTGTATCCACATGAAACGATTACAAAACATACACATTTACACACGGCTACACACTACATACACACACATACTCATACAGTACTGCCACTCCTTACACGATGCACTAAGCATGATAAGCTGTCTCTCTAACTACATCCTTCATTTGTTGCTCGATATATCAACAGGTTATGATGACAGTATCTCAGGACGAGTGTGTCATCTTACGCCCCTGCTCAATATCCCAGTGTACTCCTACAACCGTCCCAGCAGTGATGATAGGCCAAGCTTCAGCGAATACATGACGAAAGTGGCGGGTGATTCATTTCCCGCCAAGTACAGATCTAGTGTTCAACTATCAGATCCTTGCGCCTTCATATTTACTTCAGGCACCACGGGTATGTTTTGCCACATGTCAACAACAACAACAACAACACCAACAACAACAACACCAACAACAACAACGTAACTGTTTATTAGAAGTAATACTCCACGTGTTTATCCAGGGGTAATCTATTTTTGTCCAGTGATTAAATGGATCAAATGACAAGTTTTGTTATGTAGCTAGTACTCGCAACATGATCAGGTGGCGTGTGTAGTGGTCAATGTGATCACCATCCACGAAAACTCGCATGCACTGTCTTAAGAGTCTTGATAGAAACCAAACTAGAATGTCTGTGGTTAAAAAAGGTCACTTCACTATGAGTTTGGTCAAGTTTCAAACAAAATAAACGGAGATAAATAGAATTAGTACTCAAGAGAAATTTAAAGAAATCAGAATGAAGATTAGCTAGAATATGAGCTCTGAAAAAAGAAGACAAATGAAATGTAAACTCAAATGTAAATTAAAAGACGATACGAGAAACTAGAACCAACAGCAAACAAAAGACGTTATAAATGGGCACGAGTATGTCTCCAATAGAACTTGCCTGGCCTATGTGTATATGGTCCTTACACAACTCTGGGTGAACTTCACTCTGAACCTGGACTAGTGTGACTTTAGGGACTGAGCTTGTGTACCACACGTCTGTCAAAGCTATACTTAGTCTTAGTCTACGTCTACTTCTACATGGGATGATGCCCATGTGCAAGTCCCAGTTCTGACATGATCTGGATGTAGCCGATGGGAGGATTTCTTGCTTAGCAGGATAAGCTCGAGCAGCTTATTACTTCGCTGCGTTGGGACAAGAGCCGCGAAGGGTGGTTAAATGATGTGCGAGCCCATCTTAATAGACTCAATCATTAGAGCAAAGTAAACCCGCAGCCTGTTAGGCGTCATCTATGCTGTTCTTAACAAACCACATAACCTTGGCCGGTGTTATACCATGTCACACAGTTAGTCGCCTCTTACGACATGCTTTCTGTGGAGTAGTGATGCTATTCTTGTCTTTGTCATACACAAAGACCGCAGCGGACGACTCGGGAAAGCTATACTGTAATTGATTAATGACATTAAAATACCTAGCTAATGACACTAGACTGTGCTCTTGTTCACTTGTTCTGTATATATTTAAAAATAGTAATTTGCTAAATGTGACAGTAACACATGAGTCATATCTGCAAGATATTTAATATAAATCCTCTTTATTTCTTATCACTTATAGGCCTACCCAAGCCCGCCATTATCAGTCATAAAAAAGCCATCTTGTGCAGTCATTGCTACAGCCCTGTAGGATTCACCCCACAGGAAGTCATGTATTTGACCTTGCCCTTGTATCATTCGTCAGCACTGAATCTGGCTGTCCTCAATGTAATCAACGTAGGTATGGATGAATATCTTCTTCAACTACTACTGATCTTCATACTCTCCTGTCCTGTCTCTCATTTCTCATCTGTTCCTCTAGTTGTTCTCCATTCATCCAACCCAAACGCCTTAGTCAGCATGTATCCAACAATCGATGTTTCGATGATTGATATGCTTTTTCACTCCAAATGTAGCATATGTTCACCACTATAACTGACCTCTAACAGAAAACCTGTATGGATACATTTTGCAATGACGATATGAGAGCTTTAGTCTAACAGGATGCGGTTAATATCCCTGCAACATGCGCGGCTTTGTCGACTTATCCTCCAAGCTAGGAACGTTACCATGGTTCTATTCCCTTCAACCTTCAGTCAGTAGTGCTGGCCCGGATGTGGTTACTGAGTTCCCAAGCAGGACATGACGATCCTGGTTCCCTTCAACCTTTAGTCATCAGTGCAAGTCAGGAAGGTCAGCGGTCAACGTTTCCCTTCAACAGTGAGTCAGCAGTGCTGGCCCGGATGTGGTTACTGCGTACCATGAAAAGACGTAATGTTCCTGGGACACCGACAAACTGAACTGCTTCCCTTTGGGAAAACTCGTAAGATGCGCCCATAACCGTAACGCAGGTACCATTTAGGAAATCACTGCTTAACATTATACTTGTCATAGTTTTGCAGATATTTACAGGTAATAGACACATCTGTTAATTAGTCTGATCTCGTGGTACTTTGGGAGTTCAGAATACGACAACTGTAACCTTCCAAGCAAATAGTACATTATGATCTTTGTGTCTGTGCTTGCATGGAAACTATGCAGAAAATTGGCATATAAACCACCACAGCAAGGTCTGTTTATAGTTGATGTATGTATCTCACACCACAAGAACAGTTTATAGTTGATGTATGTATCTCACACCACAAGAACAGTTTATAGTTGATGTATGTATCTCACACCACAAGAACAGTTTATAGTTGATGTATGTATCTCACACCACAAGAACAGTTTATAGTTGATGTATGTATCTCACACCACAAGAACAGTTTATAGTTGATGTATGTATCTCACACCACAAGAACAGTTTATAGTTGATGTATATATCTCACACCACAAGAACAGTTTATAGTTGATGTATGTATCTCACACCACAAGAACAGTTTATAGTTGATGTATGTATCTCACACCACAAGAACAGTTTATAGTTGATGTATGTATCTCACACCACAAGAACAGTTTATAGTTGATGTATGTATCTCACACCACAAGAACAGTTTTTAGTTGATGTATGTATCTCACACCACAAGAACAATTTATAGTTGATGTATGTATCTCACACCACAAGAACAGTTTATAGTTGATGTATGTATCTCACACCACAAGAAGAGTTTATAGTTGATATTTGTATCTCACACCACAAGAACAGTTTATAGTTGATGTATGTATCTTACACCACAAGAACAGTTTATAGTTGATGTATGTATCTCACACCACAAGAACAGTTTATAGTTGATGTATGTATCTCACACCACAAGAACAGTTTATAGTTGATGTATGTATCTCACACCACAAGAACAGTTTATAGTTGATGTATCTATCTCACTATTACAACTGCTTACAGTTGATATTTGTATCTAATACCGCAGCAAGAGCTGTTTATAGTTGATGTATGTATCTCACACCACAAGAACAGTTTATAGTTGATGTATGTATCTCACACCACAAGAACAGTTTATAGTTGATGTATGTATCTCACTATTACAACTGCTTACAGTTGATATTTGTATCTCACAAGACAAGAACAGTTTATAGTTGATGTATGTATCTCACACCACAAGAACAGTTTATAGTTGATGTATGTATCTCACACGACAAGAACAGTTTATAGTTGATGTATGTATCTCACACCACAAGAACAGTTTATAGTTGATGTATGTATCTCACACCACAAGAACAGTTTATAGTTGATGTATGTATCTCACACCACAAGAACAGTTCATAGTTTGCGCCTCTGTCCGGGATATCCTATTCCGCCATCTCCCTATTCTTCACTCTGATCCTGCCACTCGTACAGTTTTTCCCGATCCTTCCCTTGTTGCCTACAAACAGGACAGAAACCTGAGGGACTTGTTGGTCAGTAGTCGCCTACACACCAACCCTCATAGCCCTCCAGACACCAGGCCGTGCAAAAATATACGTGGCTGTATTACCTGCCCTCGTGTCATCCTTTCTCGCTCCATCCCCTTACTCAAAGCAGAATTATTCATCAAAGAGGAATTCACATGCAATTTCCGTAACCTCATCTATTCTATCATCCGCCACTAGTGTGGTATGACATACATTGGGGAAACTGGTATTGAACTGCGGAAGCGTTTCAGCCAACACCTCAACGACACCCGCAGCCGTACTGGTCCCCCAATTGCCAGCCACTTCAATGGTCCTGAGCACCGGGGTAAGGCTGACGTTAGTGTTACTGATCTAGTTTCTTGCTTCTCTGACGATCGTCATCGATTCGCCCATGAGAATAGATGTATCTCTAACATGGGTTGTCTCCAACCACATGGCATTAATATCTTCCATACTTTTTCTTAAAACCTCATACTGGCTCCCATCTATTTGTCTTCCTTTGCCCCCCCCCCCCCCCCAATCTTTTATCAGTTCTCACCCCCACCCCTCCTATATTAATCTCACGCCCTCCCGGCTTATATTACCTTCTCTCTGTTCTCCCATCTGGATCACTATTTGGCCGTTTCCATATTTGACCACCATTGGTTTATCCGGCGCATTCCTGACATTTCTTATGCTCTCCTGGCCACCTTGTGTTTGACCGCTCCCCTTCATTTTCAGTCAGCATCTGGCCCAACCGGTCGCTTAGACAGACTGGGTCTACTATCAGATACAGATGAGTTGACCATTTTTTCGTACATATTGATTTGTTAGTTCAATATTGTTGTCCCTGATGAAGACCTATTAATCGTAACGTAGCTTTTGTTTGGGTTCTCGTCTCGGTGCGGTGTCTGAACATACCCATTTTAACATTTTGATTAAACTCAACCTTAATCAACTTTTTCATGTTTTTTTTCCATAGTTGTTGTATGTATCTCACTACTACAACTGCTTACAGTTGGTATTTGTATCTTACGCCACTACAACAGTTGGTATTTGTATCTCACGCCACTACAACAGTTGGTATTTGTATCTCACGCCACTACAACAGTTGGTATTTGTATCTCCCGCCACTACAACAGTTGGTAGTTGCTCACACCACAGGAGCTTTTTATAGTTATATATGAATATCATACCACACGACAATCGCACACCACAAAATGGAGTCTCTCTTACAAATAAAACAAAAGGTCACAGATAGCGAGTAATGATTACCAGCTGTTGTGACTTTCTCTTGTAACTGCTTAGTGAAATTGCCTATTCTGATAGTAACATGTTGTCTGTTTATTGTGAAGTAGCATAGTGGCCGTCTATTCCACTAGTGACACGGTGACCGTCTAGTGTACTAGTGACATGGTGCTTGGCTATTGTACTAGTGACATGGTGGCCGTTTATTGTACTAGTTACATGGTGCTTGTCTATTGTACAAGTAATATGGTGGATATCAATTGTACTAGTGACATGGTGGCTGTATATTGTACTAGTGACATGGTGGCCGTCTATTGTACTAGTGACATGGTGGCTGTCTATTGTACTAGTAACATGGTACTTGTCTATTGTACTAGTAACATGGTGCTTGGCTATTGTACTAGTGCCATGGTGCTTGGCTATTGTGCTAGTGGCATGGTGGCCGTCTATTGTACTAGTTACATGGTGCTTGTTTATTGTACTAGTAATATGGTGACGGTCTATTGTACTAGTAACATGGGGCTTGTCTATTGTACTAGTAACATGGTAGATGTCTATTGTACTAGTGACATTGTGGCCGTCTATTGTACTACTAACATGGTGGATATCTATTGTACTAGTAACATGGTACTTGTCTATTGTACTAGTAACATGCTGGATGTCTATTGTACTAGTGCCATGGTGGCCGTCTATTGTACTAGTGACATGGTGGCCGTCTATTGTACTAGTAACATGGTGCTTGTGTATTGTACTAGTAACATGGTGGATGTCTATTGTACTAGTAAAATGATGGCCGTCTATTGTACTAGTAACATTGTGGATGTCTATTGCGGTAGCAACATTGTGGCTGTCGATTGTTCTATTAACAAAGTGGCTGCATACTGTGCTACTAACTGCATGAAACAAACAATTGCTACACAAAACGTAGTAATTTATTCCACAGTAATTGTTTAGCGCAAGTTCCGCCATGTCAACAATATTCAGGCTCAACTACGTAGTTCTTTTGGAGTAACATAGCACAACACGAATGTGTTGGGTGAGAATTTGTCCTGCACCTATCCCCAGTTTTTGTGTTTATCAGTTATACATTGATTGAAAAAGCTATTCATTGATTGAAATTGCCATTCATTGATTGAAAATTGCTGTTCATTGATTGAAAATTGCCATTCAATGATTGAAAATTGCCATTCAATGATTGAAAATTGCCATTCAATGATTGAAAATTGCCATTCAATGATTGAAAATTGCCATTTTCTCTCAAAGATATTATTGTCCCAATTATTATAACAATGATAAGTTTTACTAATATTATAGTAAACCTTCAAAGAGCCGCAGATCTGAAACACGGAAATACTACACTCAGGTAAACGAAGAAGTCAAACATCGTTAAGGTAGTCAGGAGGATTTACATTGATATTCTGACTACAGAAGCCGAAGAAGGTTTACATACCACTACCAGAAAACTGTCCGGAAAAATCCCAAAAACCAAAGCAGACTATTTATAAATAAAAGAAGTACAACCAATCTTGAAGAACATAAGAAAATGTAGGTAGATTGCTTTAAGTAGCTCCTAACTAGGTCTCCTCCAGTCATCATCTTTTAAATTTGTCCGCGGTCGATGAAGTCCTTAACTTAACTGTGATAAGCAAAATAAAGAAGATAACAAATAGTAAAAGCATGTGTAGCATTTGAAAAAAATAGGTTCCTCAGTTTGGGACCGGAGAGGAATTAAGCTTTTAACCAAAATGAAGGTTTATGCGGCAGTCGTTATACCAACTCTTCTGTACGCCTGAGAAACTTTGACTGTGTACAGTCGTCCTACCAACTCTTCTGTACACCTGAGAAACTTGGACTGTGTACAGTCGTCCTACCAACTCTTCTGTACACCTGAGAAACTTGGTCTGTGTACAGTCGTCCTATCAACTCTTCTGTACACCTGTGAAACTTGGACTGTGTACAGTCGACATGCGAAGAAGCTTGGCCTTTTTCACCTGCGCTGCCTAAGGAAGCTGAAGAACATAAAATGGCAAGATATAATTACACATTTAGAAGTTCTTTTGCGGGCTAGTATAACAATCATCCATACAACTCTGTGCAACTCTCAGCTAAGATGGACTGGCCATCTTGTCCGCATGTCAGATGAGCGGTTTCCAAAGAAAATATTATATAACGAGCTTATCAGGTAACTGAGCTCGCGGTGGCCAGATAAAACATTACAAAGACACTCTGAAAGCCTCACTGAAAAATTGCGACATTCACACTAATGGTTGGGAAAACATTGCTGCTAATCGTTCTGCCTGGCGTAGTAAAATCTTCTTTGGCACTTCACATATCGGGCAGACAAGTATCACGGAAGCTGCACAGAAACGAGCGACACGGGACGCAAGAGAAAAGTTGCATCCGCCTGACGGTCAGACATTGCTTATTTGCCCTCAGTGTGACAGACACTTTCGTGCTAAAATTGGTTTGCTCAGCCATCAACGAACCCACTCTAGGATTGACAGATGACCACGTGGTCCTCTTCGGAAAGGATGGACAGACACTAATTATATATGCTGTTAATGTATATTTTATTAATTGCATAGCTATTTTTAATTATGTTACCATTAGTCACTGGCAGCCGTAGCTGTGAACCCGCACGCCATTCTTTTACCAAAGGGTGTGGAGGACTGTCTTATGTTTCTTAGGGAATTCACAATGGGCATTCAATAAAAAATGAAATCCGGACTTTTTGTTCTAGTTCTACATGAATGGGTTACATCGTGCTGGAACTACTATCATTAGAACACAAGTCACGTGACAGATACATACAAATGGCAGACAACACTGTTAGGACTTGCATGAAACAGCGTGTTGTGATAAAGTTTCTTGTGAAAGAAGGCGTAAAACCTGCGGAAATTTACAGAAGAGTACAATACCGCGATGAGACACTCAGCCGTAGTAAGAAATTTGAATTTTGTAATTTTTAGAGAAGGTCGTACATCGGTGAGTGATGATCCCGTCGTAGTGGCTCTCAATCCACCACAATCATCCATGTGAATATCCAGGTTTGTGGAACGCCTTATTCTGGAAAATCGACGTATAACATGTCGCAAAATTGCACAAGAGGCAAGTGTTTATCTGGGTACGGTGAACACTATTATTCATAAATATTTGCATTTTCGAAAGGTTAGCTTGAAACAACTTTTGTTCCCTACAAGACGGTCCTGGTTTGAGTTGAACGCCCATAGCAGTGTCTTCCAATGCCAAAACGTTCTTAGCTACCTCTTTAGGCACCGTTTTGTAGACCACAGTTTAAACATAAATTGCGCCATTTTGGGCTCCAGTAACACACAGCTAAATGGCTATTTCCAGCATTAATAATATCAGTAGTATGTTATTACTATTATTGTTATTATCCTAATCATTACCGTCGTGGAAAGTGTTTTTTTGTTATTTTTTCTAATATTTCATCTTATCAGATGTCAATACTATTTTTGTTAGAGTGTCTGAGGTTAACATACCTACATTTGTAGGATTATGTGCTATTGATGTTGTTGTTGCTTAGATGTTTGCCTCACTAGTTTCTACTGGCGGAGGCGCGCCATTTTCCACCCCAGACCGTAGTTCCTGTACTAATGATGTAACTTCCGAGAATGGCTGTAAATCCGTACATCTGTACTTGCATTCAAGTTGTCATGTTTAACCATTATGTTTTTTTGTATTACAACACAAACTCTTTCATCAGTTTCTGCAGTTGTGGTTTTTGCAAGAATTTTTTAGTGATAAATCTGCTAACACAAGGCACAACCCTCACGAGATGTCTTTTATCAAATAATTTATAAAGAGAAGATTTAAATCAAATCAATCAATCAATCGATTTTACCCTCACAGTCTGCCTGGCTGCCTACTACTGCTCTTGGCCTGTTACAATCTGCCTGGCTGCCTACTACTGCTCTTGGTCTGTTACAATCTACCTCGCTGCCTACTACTGCTCTTAGCCTGTTACAATCTGCCTGGCTGCCTACTACTGCTCTTGGCCTGTTACAATCTACCTGGCTGCCTACTACTGCTCTTGGCCTGTTACAATCTACCTGGCTGCCTACTACTGCTCTTGGCCTGTTACAATCTGCCTGGCTGCCTACTACTGCTCTTGGCCTGTTACAATCTACCTGGCTGCCTACTACTGCTCTTGGCCTATGACAGTCTGCCTGGCTGCCTACTACTGCTCTTGGCCTGTTACAATCTGCCTGGCTGCCTACTACTGCTCTTGGTCTATGACAGTCTGCCTGGCTGCCTACTACTGCTCTTGGCCTGTTACAATCTGCCTGGCTGCTTACTACTGCTCTTGGCCTATGACAGTCTGCCTGGCTGCCTACTACTGCTCTTGGCCTGTTACAATCTGCCTGGCTGCTTACTACTGCTCTTGGCCTATGACAGTCTGACTGGCTGCCTACTACTGCTCTTGGCCTGTTAAATTCAGAACAAAAAAGAGACTGACCTTGGATCTTGTTTTGTAGAAAAGAGGTGACACGTCTGATCAGGCAACACATACGTATCAGACATGTTACTCAGGGCCAGGTACAAAACATTGGCCAAGACCACCATCTCACTTTCAGGCAGGTCAACCTGGAAACATGCTGTTTTATGGCAGGTTAACTAACGAAGGAGGCGATCGACATGATCCCGGTGGTACAGAGCGACACGCAGATGAAGCCAAACATAGCACAACCATTTGTATGACCCCCGTCCAACCTTATCAGCACGCTCGAAATGTGAGGAAAGCTACTGCAATACACCACTTAGTGCCCTTTTTAGGGGGTAGAAAACAACAACAACAATAACAGCAACAGCAACAACAACAATAACAACGCTGGTTAATGTTCTCCTTAATGTGTGTCCTATACTCGTCCACCTGTTCTGCCTGCTGTGCTGACACACCGGGGACACATGCCGCACAGCAGTGACGGAGGGATCTATAGTTCTCAGGCTTTAACACCCTTTTTCAAAGAAAGTGTCGTACTACGACGAAAGTACCCTGGGGATTGACCTACTAGTTCCTAAAGCGTTTTGGCGTCCGCCACGTCTAGGTGCCAAACAGTCTCTATGCCTAACCATTTACTCAGCGTCTTGATATGCTTCTTTGTGGAGTACATTGTCCCTGACTGAAGATTGTTCCAACTAGAAAGCCTACGTTAATGTACTGGTTGTGCTGTAGTATTGTCATTTGTTTTACATGATCAAGATGCCAACACATCCACAACCCTCTCTAGTCACGTTTTACAACATTCACTAACGTGCAATGATCTTTTTCTGTGTTTTTCAGTAGTGTTCCTGTAGCAGACGAAACCGGGTTTTGCTCTCCCGACTCACTGGGGCCGCACCTTGACTATCCACCTTTTCAGTCTTAAAATCTATCACATCAATAAACTAAGGACACTGTTTGAAAACAATCAAAACAAATTCATTAATTCTATGTTACAACTCGTCCACTCTTCTATCATGCCCAACTTCCTAAACGCTCCTATCTAATGGTTACCTAACTTAAATCACTCACTACCGCTAAACCTAAAACTATTGTCTAAAGTCAACTTTCTGTACTTGGCCTGCTGTAACTTGCATCCGAATTATGGCGTGATTTCTTTGTCTCCTGTAGTCAAAGAAAAGTTCAAGAGTATAGATCATGTTCATAGATCATGTTCATAGATTAGATTATTCGCCTGGATTATACAATTTTCACACCAGGGTGGCAGTAGGGATGACAAGAAGGAACCATTTTAATCTGTTGAGTATGTTATAAAAGCCGACTAATTAGAGATGTGAATGGAGCTAGTAACCCTATGTGAAACTATTGCTATTGAAACCGCGATGTGATATCGTCGGGCACATGCTTCCTGTAATGGAGTCAGCTGTTGTGGTGGCGATATGTTTCTAAGGCTAATCTCCAGCCATGTTATATCATATGCGTCACATATCTAGTCGTATTATTTATGTCATTTAATGAATGTATTGAATATGTTGTTTAAGTTGAAGATCGCTATGTATAAAACTGTGTGTGTTTTTTTGTCTAAATCATTGTTGTTTTGTATTGTGTTATATAGCTATTAAGCTGATGTAAAAACAGAAAGTCCATTGGTGGTACTTTGTGAACTTTTATTGTCAACTTTCATTTAAGTCTGTTTGCATACAATCCTTCGGTTGTGCTCTTTGAGGCTTATAATTCAAGATAGAATATTGTGTGCATGCCGGCTGATATTTTCTGGCGTCAGAGTTTTCAACCTGGAAAATATTTATCCCCAGCGTCACATAACCTACAATGTAAACTACTTGATAAGATGACGCGGTCCTATAGTGCTGGGCGTATTCCTTGTGGCTTGTGACAAATGCCATTTAAGAATAATACAGATGTGTGCGTCAGCCTATTTTAGGACACAACTCTAAACTAAAACTACTTATGACTCTAAAGAAACAATGATACAAACAATGGACAACAACTCGTGCCTGCTTGACGGTTTGTGAACTCTAACAGTAGTGTCAAGTGGGTACTTTGTTTACACTAATACATGTAACAATTAAACATAATGTGTACATGTTAATTGGATTACATAAGGATTGTTCTTGTACGCCCATAGTTGAATATAGACTTTACATTATCTCTTATCACAACATCCTTTATGTATGGTATCCCAGTTAACTGTTAGGAAACAGGCAGGTTTAAAATGTGTGAGATTCGCATTGAGATATATAAAATTGAAAGACAAAGACAGATTGAGAGAGAAAGCGAAACAAAGAGGAGAGAGAGAGAGAGAGAGAGAGAGAGAGAGAGAGATAGAGAGAGAGAGAGAGAGAGAGAGAGCTCACTGATAAAGTGACAATGAAATGCTAGGAACGGGCACTTATCTGGTTTTTGTTAAAAGCTTGGCTTGTCAAATCAAAGTTATAGTTTTTTACCATTAATACAGGCAACACATCTGATATAAATCCACATAGAAATAAAAACATTTTATGAAAATAAAGCGATGAAGGGAAACAGTTATTTAAAAACTAATGCCATTCTATTTCTTTGCAAAACCTGTTACTTGATCACGGAAACACAGACAAGATGCATGAATAAGTTGCCCCACAACGGTACAGTCAATGATGGTTTCTGCAGATCTGTTCAGTCTCAGTTATTCACTTCTGTTGCAACGTTGTTACTTCGTGTGTTCAGGTGTGCTCTCATCTCCCTCGTATTATGAGTGTTTCCAAGGAAATCCGAACGGCTGCTGCTGGAGTCACAGGTTTTCTGTTATTCTTCCTCTTCTTCTGCGTACGCAGTCAGACAGTAACCATTATTTTTTCGAAAAAAGCGGCGGTCATCCTGAGGCTCTCGCCACTGCCATAGAGCTTGTCTTGCAGTTCCACTGGTAATGGCCACATCTGCTCTCTCTGATCCTCGTATGTCAGGCAGTTCTGCAGCAGATGTTCAGCGGTCATTTTACCAGTACCGCACGGGCATTCGTCGGTACACCCTATCTTCAATTTGTTGAATAGGTGGTACCTCAGTCTGTTGTGGTCAGTGCGAAGTCTGAAGACAACGACCTGCTCTCTTCGGTTCAACTGGTAATAGGCATCGTTTTTGGTGTAACCAGTATGTTCGGTTTCCCATTTGTTCATGTATCTGGCTTTGATAAGCCGTTTTGACTCTTCGTACGTCATACTGGTATCTGTTTGTGGTAGTCTTGCACCTTCTTTTGCCAGTCTGTCTGCCTCCTCGTTGCCTTGGATTTTGCAGTGTGACGGAACCCACTGTACCACTACCCTTTTTGGTGCGGACTGCTGGCACAGTTTGCAGAGTGCTGCTCTTAAGTCATTAAGCTCAGTGTTTTTCTGGCGTTTTAGCGCTGTGACTACGGCGAGAGCATCTGTCAGCAGGACTATATGGCTCTCATTTTCACTGTGTGTCACCATTTCTTCCACTGCCGCCCTCAGTGCCTCTGCCTCCGCTCTGAAATTGCGTGTGTGCTTACCAGTAGCGAGTGACAGTGTTATTCGTCTGCCATTTGGTAGGTTCAGGAATGCTCCTGCCCCTCCGTTCTGTGTAGTGTTTGTTACAGAACCGTCGGTGTATGCATGGGTCCAGTCCATGCTTGGGTAGCTTTTCGTTATGAAGCTTAGGGTAGTATCTCTCCTTTCTTTTTCAGTCTGGCAGTTTTTTGTTTGCAATACCTGGTATATTTTCTACCACCTCTGGAAATATATCCTGCCTCCAGGTAGGTTTTCGTACAGTAGTGATGGGTTTTGGTGTTGTTAGTGCGTTTATGGGATCTTCGTGCATCTTTGCTTTGGTTCTGTTATTCAATCAGGCAAACTTGTTGCCTTGTAACAAAATAACATGTCTTTTAATATGAAGATTCATCTGGTCGGCCTTTCGGAAATATTGCCTCATGTTTAGACAGGATTGTTTTTCTGACCTTCATTTAGCTATTAGTAGTAAGTGTGTGGGTGGTTTCCTTCTAGCAGCATAGCAGACATTAGCATGATGTGGATTTAGGTAGACCAGTACCCTGACGTTGCCCTGTTGTTATTTAACGTATCCAGCAGTAAACGCTCTTCACTTTGTTTTTGGTGGTGCTGGTAACCGTCAAGATGTCGTTGAATGAAGTCTGTAACTGGGAGTTTCCCGCCATCATGTCCAGGAGTACACCATCAACTCCAGGAGCACACCATCAACTCCAGGAGCCCGCCATCATCTCCAGGAGCCCGCCATCAACTCCAGGAGCACGCCAGCATTGGTTGGCTTTCTTTACTAAACTCAGACATGACGTAGTGTGTATTCCCATGTATTAATATAAAATAAAGATTATGCTAATACTATATAAGTAGTTCACCATAGAATGAGTGTAATCTTTCCAGTATGATCTCTTATTGTCTGCTTCGTTTAAACATTGCACTTTATTGAGTCCATATCTGGAAATTGTCTTTGATTGTTGAAGTTTAAGGTGACGGTTCTGCTACTGTTCGTCGGAGGGAGTGTTGGAGATTTCATGTTACTAGATCTCAGATTCTGGTACAGAGAGGTCACACGTACAGTTGCTCGTAGATTTGAATTCTCTAGTTGTAATCATGTGCACATTTTTAGGCTGGGAAAACTGAAGCGTGTCAAAAGCAGCGAATGTACACGGAACTCTTGCGATGACATGCACCTACTCTAGCCACTCTGCTACTGAGACAGTTCCCATATTTATTTGAATGTGCGTTTTGTTGTGTGTTCACTCACATTCCACATCTAGATTTGTTGTCTGTGTTGCCTTGTTGTTAAACATTGGCAGATTCTATTGTTTTCATTTTATGATTCTTGTTAAAAAAATGTATCTTTTCCACCTCTATCAGAGATGCAGCTACACGAGATCCCACTCGTCTGTTCCTCTATCAGAGATAGCTACATGAGATCACATTCCTCTTTTCTTCTATCAGAGATGTAGCTACATGAGATCCCATTCGTCTTTTCTTATATCAGAGATGTAGCTATATGAGATCCCACTCGTCTTTTCCTCTATCAAAGATAGCTACAAGAGATCACATTTGTCTTTTCTTCTATCAGAGATGTAGCTACATAAGATCACATTCGTCTTTTCCTCTATCAGAGATGTAGCTACATGAGATCCCATTCGTCTTTTCCTCTATGAGAGATAGCTACATGAGATCCCATTCGTCTTTTCCTCTATGAGAGATAGGTACATGAGATCCCATTCGTCTTTTCCTCTATGAGAGATAGGTACATGAGATCCCATTCGTCTTTTCTTCTATGAGAGATGTAGCGATATGAGATCCCCTTCGTCTTTTCTTCTATGAGAGATGTAGCGATATGAGATCGCCTTCGTCTTTTCTTCTATAAGAGATGTAGCGATATGAGATCCCCTTGGTCTTTTCTTCTATGAGAGATGTAGCGATATGAGATGACCTTCGTCTTTTCTTCTATGAGAGATGTAGCGATATGAGATCCAATTCGTCTTTTCCTCTATCAGAGATGTAGTAATTCGAAACCCCATTCGTCTTTTCCTCTATCAGAGATGTAGCCACACGAAACCCCATTCTTCTTCCCCTCTATCAGAGATGTAGCCACACGAAACCCTGTTCTTCTTCCCCTCTATCAGAGATGTAGCCATATATTATCCCATTTATCTTGGCCTCTGCCGGAGATGTAGCTACAATAAATCTCCCGGATACTCACGGTGACACAAGACTACTACACTTGTGCCTTAGTGAAATTTGAGGAACAATCATAACTTTGTAACTTGTTAAATATGTCACTGAAATAATTCACAAATAGCTTTTGGGGGGACTAATATGTAAGGGGTCGACTGAAGTGGCGGCAAGACACTTCGTAACAATCAGATAGCATGTTTATTTCAATGATATCAACGTACTAGCAGACTTAACTTAACTTAACGTCTTTATACTGGTTTAGAAGACCCTGCAGAGTCTGTATACAACCAGTTACATCTACATCACCTTGCTCTAAAAGCTATGCGCATCCAGTTTAAACATCCAGACATAAATTGAATGTAAATATAATTGATATTAAAGCTTTCTAATTGCTGCCAACAGGTGCGACATTGGTTTTGCGAGAGAAGTTCTCTGTGTCCCACTTCTGGTCGGACTGCGTCAAGTACAATGTCACATGCTTTCAATACATCGGTGAAATGTTACGTTATCTGGTCAACTCACCCGAGGTAAGTGTTACTGGTGTTATATGACGATGTTACATATTTGTTCCATAGCAGGACCTTCTATCTCTGTTGTGCTGTCTGCTGATGGAAGACTCACGTTTATTTAGGGTTGGCTGGATATGTAACTAATATAAATATGTAACTAATATAAATATGTAACTAATATAAATATGTAACTAATATAAATATGTAACTAATATAAATATGTAACTAATATAATTTAATGATCGATTGAGTGGTAGAGTGGTGGAGTACTTGCAGCACATCATATTAGGTTAGAAAATTGTTAAGGACATCTCCCGTCGACCTAGATGTCAAGGAAAGGCAACAAGACAATGGAAATGACCAGTTTATTTCATAAAACGTTGTGGCCAAGAGAAAATATGTCTCTAGCACGTTATTCCCGTTAGAAGTGATTATAATGAGACTAACGTGCGTACATGAAGGACAGGAATCATTAAAGCGTAAACATAAAGACTTCATCTTAAACAGCAGGACAGTCGTTCTGTAAACTGGGAGAAGGAAACATGTCAAGTAGGAGTCATGCATCTACAAACAAGAACGCATACATATGTAAACTAGAAGACAAACATCTGTAAGCCAGAAGACAAACATCTGTAAACCAGAAGACAGACATTTGAAAACCAGAAGGTATACATCTACAAACAAGAAGGAATTCATCCACAAACAAGAACGCAGACATTTGTTTTTAAAAAAGACAGTTGTTTTACCAACACTTTTCTCTCACAGGACTCAGTGAAGTGATCCCTAGAGTTCAACCAACAATTTACTCTCACAGGACTCAGAGAAGCGATCTCTCGGGTTTTATCAACATTTGTCTGATCTGAACCACCCTTAGCCTGCGACAGAACTCAAGACAAACCGAAGAACATATACTTACATTAGGCGATCGGTATCAGTTGAAGACGATTGCGTGATGGCCTCAGCTTCATCGCTATACTAGTCTCTCAATAAATCATCTATCAGGGACCCAATGTCTCTTCATAGAGTTAAAATTGCGAACATCATAGCCAGCTTTGAGTTTGGCTCTGCTGCGAATCTATCTTGAATGTCACAAACATACATCACTTGTTATGTTAGCTAACTTTGAGTTTGGCTCTGCTACGAATCTATCTTGAATGTCACAAACATACATCACTTGTTATGTTAGTTAACTTTGAATTTGGCTCTGCTGCGAATCTATCTTGAATGTCACAAACATACATCACTTGTTATGTTAGCTAACTTTGAGTTTGGCTCTGCAGCGAATCTATCTTGAATGTCACAAACATACATCACTTGTTATGTTTCTGCTAAGCTCCCTCTACCCCCTTTCTTGGATGCTGGGGACAGCTAATCATGTAAAGATAAATGTTCCTACTGCATGGACAATTTGTGTGGCTGTTATTGTGACCAGTCCACTCAGACTCTAGAGCACAGTTTATAGATTCACCCTATTCTTTCTATACAAAGTCTGCCTACTCCCTTGTGACTTTTATTTGTATTGGTTGACTTTTTGACACAGGCCTTTCCCACGTTCAGGCGTTATCTCATAGCTAAAACTTGCTACGTGGTGTGACGCTTTTTGCAGCCCGAGTAACCAGATCTGGTTTTCCTGTTTCCCACACCATCCCTTTGGACATCCTCAAAAACACCTACCTACAATTTCAACTCGAAGTCTTTGATTATTTTCATGTAAGATTTCCATGTCAAGACTTTGTACAGTTCTGTATGTAGTGATATATTTAATATATTTCGCAAATATTTGGTGGTCTAAGAATAAAACTTCCTAATATGTTTCATTCTCTTCTGGCCTTGAGCCGGAATAAAGACAGTTACCATTTTTCGTCATTGTCCCCTTGATCGGGATCTCTGCGTGGATCTCAATGACCCTGTCACAACAATTTCAAATACTTTTAAATGGTTTGTTAGTTATTTCGATTATTCTAACCTTGATGGACTATTTATAATTGAAAATAAAATCATTTCATTTTTAGAGTTTAAATTTACCATCAAAAAACACTTTTTTTCTCATTACTTATTTCGAGTATTATATTTTAAATACAATTTCAAGTATTCCATTGTTAAATAACTATTTTAAGTTAGCTTCGCTGTTTCAACGTTTTTTTTCATATTCTTTTTAGAAACCAGATGAAACACGTCACAAAGTTTGGGCGGCCATAGGAAACGGTCTCCGACAAGATATATGGACCAAGTTCAAGTCTCGCTTCAGAATGGATAAAATCTTTGAGTTTTACGGATCCACTGAAATTCCTGCCAGCGTCACTAACCTGTTCAACGTGCCAGGCAGTGTTGGCCGGTTGTCGCCCTTACTGGTACTATTATTTGCTTATGAATCACGTTCATTTGAAAAAAAAATGAAATGATAAATCTTGTCCATCAAAGGATCTCGAAATTCGAATTATCAAAAATGTTGTGTTAATTATAGATCATGAATATGTACGAAAACAAAACAGTTGTCTCATTAAAAGTGCTATTCTATTAAAATAAAGTTGGTCTTTGTCTGGCCAACAAAAAATATGTTATATTAATGTGCCCTTGTCTTTGTCTGACCAACAACAATATGTTATATTAATGTGCCCTTGTCTTTGTCTGACCAACAACAATATGTTATATTAATGTGCCCTTGTCTTTGTCTGACCAACAACAATATGTTATATTAATGTGCCCTTGTCTTTGTCTGACCAACAACAATATATTATATTAATGTGCCCTTGTCTTTGTCTGACCAACAACAATATGTTATATTAATGTGCCCTTGTCTTTGTCTGACCAACAACAATATGTTATATTAATGTGCCCTTGTCTTTGTCTGACCAACAACAATATGTTATATTAATGTGCCCTTGTCTTTGTCTGACCAACAACAAAATGTTATATTAATGTGCCCTTGTCTTTGTCTGACCAACAACAATATGTTATATTAATGTGCCTATGTCTTTGTCTTAGAATGCTTTGTTTTACACGGATCAAAAATACAAAATAGAATAATGGATGACGCATGTAAATCAGTTAACAATAGTTATTGTTCCTCGTCTTCTTCTTCTTCTAATATCGTCTTGAAAAGCAGGTTGTGACGTTATATAGTAGTTTAGATTAAAGCTGCGATATGTGAACTTGTCAGTCTTACACATCCGATTTGAGCTGGATTTAGTGGGTACTGCGTTTGCCTTGCTACTGCGATTCCTAGTCTATGAGCCACTGCACTAGTGTAGCCTGTTTAAGGGTCGCCGTTTTAAAGCGGAATACGGTCTTGCTCCGTTATGGCTTGCTGACCCTGATTCAATCAGCCAGATACGAGTTACTGACACTGATACAAGCAGCCAGCTACAAGTTACTGACACTGATACAAGCAGCCAGCTACAAGTTGCTGACCCTGATTCAATCAGCCAGATACGAGTTACTGACACTGATACAAGCAGCTAGCTACAAGTTACTGACACTGATACAAGCAGCCAGCTACAAGTTACTGACACTGATACAAGCAGCCAGCTACAAGTTACTGACACTGATACAAGCAGCCAGCTACAAGCTGCTGACCCTGATTCAATCAGCCAGATACGAGTTACTGACACTGATACAAGCAGCTAGCTACAAGTTACTGACACTGATACAAGCAGCCAGCTACAAGTTACTGACACTGATACAAGCAGCCAGCTACAAGTTACTGACACTGATACAAGCAGCCAGCTACAAGTTGTTGGCCCTGACGTAAGCAGCCAGCTATGAGCTACCTGCTCTCAGCTCATTCACTGCTGTATATTTGGCCCTTAACAAAATGTGAAAGCAAGTTTAGAAATACAATTATTTTTTTTAGAACGACATATTACAATAATTTTAAAATGTAATGAACAAACAAGTAGCGATTTAAAACATCGTGAAATGTACAATAGTAGAAAAACAAGTGCTTGTATTACATACTGGTTTCTTATTTTATTTTCAGAGTAGACTAACGAATCTGATTGTGGTAAAAGTCAACCCAGAAGACAGCCAACCGTATCGTAACTCAAACGGAAGGTGCGAGCTTATCAAACCAGGTAAATGTTAGAATCGGTCTCCTTCAGTTGTCGTGGTTTATTTCTTCAGGAGTATACTATCTTGTATGCCAAGTCCATGTTGTCAGTTTCGGACAGATTTCCTAACCAACACACATGAACAAACACGTGCAATGCTTGAAGAAAGAGACTAGAGTCACTAGAGACAAGAGAATGAGATTTTTGGAAGGTTGACTAGAGTGTCTTAATGCATACGCGCCGTGCGAGCCAATAGCACCAGACGGTAGAATTTCAGAGCGCGAACAGACTCAAGAAAAGGACAGATTGGAGGTATTCAAGAAACACTTAACATGGATTGATTGAAAATAGCAACGGCCACTCAATGACACACACGCACATAAAGATTGTTCCTTTCCAAGACATATAACAATTTCAGTAGACAGATGAGAAAAGATTAGATGGGTGGGGAGGAAGGAGAGGAAGAGAAAAGCAAATAAGTTTTCCAACTATTTCTGTCCCCCCTCCTACCCCCTCCCGGAAATAGCAAACAAACTTTTTTTCCTATCCCTAGTATACACTTCCAAATGTATATGTGAGTCAATTGGAAACCCGAATTGGCATGAATATTGAGATGTTTTTTTCTAAAAATACCATCCACAAACTGTACTCGTAATATACACGTTGGCTAGCCTTTTTTGCTTTGAAAAAAGACCGAGGTTTTAATGTAATGTACAAGAGCGAGAGTGATAAATGCTGGAAGACCCCAACTGATCCCATCAATGAAGATGAGCTGGGAATAAGGGAAAGCAAATGAGGTTTACGACTGGATCTTTTGGGTCAAAAATAATTTGAGCAATTTATGAATAAGCTTACACATATTTAACTGCCAACTGTCAAATATGTAAAATTGGAAACTTAAGCTATATACCAATATTTTTTGTATTTTTAAACTATGAACACTTTCAAAACTATAAGGTCGTATTATGTATTAGGTCAATTTATATTTGGGACAAACATGATATTAAATTCTTGTTTGTTTCTGCCAGGATCGGCAGGTGTGTTGCTTGCCAAGCTGTCAGCTAAAGTGACATTTGATGGTTACCTTGGTCCAGCCTCAGACACCAGCAGCAGAATCATCAAAGATGTGCTGAAACCAGGCGATTTCTATGTCAACACTAACGACGTCTTTACACTGGACACTGACTTCAACTTGTACTTCAAAGACAGGGTCGGCGATTCTTTCCGGTTTGTGCTTATTGTATTCTATAGACAAGACTAACTATTGTTGTTCACGCTACACCCTGACACACACTTCGGTTTCCCACTCACCCGTACTGAACATGATAGAAATGAACACCTTTCCAGAACGTCCAACGACTTAGGTGTACAGATGAGATAAGATGAGATGAGACGGGTGATAAGATGAAAAGAATAAATACACAGTAAGTTATTAAAAACAATTTTCACGTTGCTCTATTTGCTAAGGGCATAGGTCTAATACTAAGTTTGGTTCTCCCTAACTAACTTTAAGGAAAGCCTGGTTTAAGACACTTGTTAAAGCCCAATACTGCGTTCGGTTTTCTCTGACCAACTTGAAGGAAAGCTTGATTTCATTCATTTGTTGACGCATATATCAAATACCGCGTTTGGTTTTCTGTAAACAGCTTTAAGGAATCAGCCTGCTTTCAGTAATTTTCAGTACAGTTTGTGATTTTTACATAATGATATTGCCAACCACATGTAAAGTCGTCTTTAATAGCCACCTGGCTGCTTTCCAGGAATGAAGATTGCAGTAATTGTAATAATCACGACATAAAATGTTTCTGTATGGCGACATTTTGGTGGTTGTAAAATAACGCTATCCTAAACAAAAAATGGACTGGCCAACAATATTCTCCAGCCAGCATTTCTGAGACCGACGAAGAGAACAAGTCATAAGATACATGCTATAGAATCAAAAATGGATCGGGCAAACAATGAACGAGACAGATATGACCATATAGACAGACAGAAGTTGAAACATAGCAAGACGTAATGTCTTAACAACATACAACTAAACAAAGACGAATGCACAGAAGTTGAAATATTGCATTGCCAAAACGACAGAGGATTTTCATATGGCGTTGCACGGGAAAAACATTTTTCTTTAATTTACATAACTTGTTGTGACCGTAAGTTGACTTAGCGACGTGAATTAGTCGCGTTGATCACCACAACTTCCGGTGCTTGGAAGTTTTTTTAAAATGTAATTGGCGTTTGAACCGGCAGCCTACGATAATCACGCACTAGGTACGAAATATTAACTTAACACAGAAAACTCAGTCAAAACAACACTGCACTCAAGAACGAAACCTATGAAATTGAAAGCTTGTGTGGGTAGAACATTATCAACACGTCTCAACTCACGTGTTGCCAAGGGTCAAAGGACTGAAACCCATCACCACATTGATCAGTTCCAACGTGAACTTGCTTCAAGTATCTGACCTTGTGCTGCCAGAATAAAAAAATGGAACTGTAAGATATACCAAATGAATAAATTTGCTGAAAATAGTTTAGTTAATTTTAATGACCTCTGGAATGATACGACACACGAGCTTAAAATAGTTGCGTTAAACTAAAAATTACATACAGGATGAGCTGTGCACATTTTAGGTTACAGATCCAGGGTTTTTGCAAGACAGATAAAATGAAAAATGTAATTTCTGTTTTATAGTTAACCAATTCAATCCGTGGAGCAGATATTTTAGCTAGCAAATTTTGTGTTAAAATCCGTGAAGCTGATATATTGGCATGATCAATTGTACATACGAGTTTTTCCATACCAAGTATTTCAATATTTATAAATATAGATGTACCTCCAAGTGGCAATTCTACATTGCAAGAATAAAAGTATTCAGGGGCCCAAATGATTCTTAAGTGAAATAATTTGAATTTGAAAATTGAACAAATTGATACTTATTTTGTATTTTGTATTAACTAAATTCTCAAATTACATAAATCTTCCTCCTGGCCTAGTATGCCGGAGAAAGTTGTAAAATACCTACTACATATAGCCGAAGCATTTGGCTACCTAGCAACAGACATTAACATGTCTGTTTGAATGCCAGGATTTCAAGTATTTCAAGTTTTAACTTCTAAGGGCCAGTACTGTGTATTTGCATTATTATGAGCATTATTACTTCCCTTTATTAATTAACTTGCTTGAACCTTGTCAACTTTCAACAATGGGGAGGAAGACTAACGTCTAGTCAGGCAAAATATACTGATCAGACATGTTAGTCAGGGTCAGGAAAAATATACTGAACAGACATGTTAGTCAGGGTCAGGCAAAATATACTGATCAGACATGTTAGTCAGGGTCAGGCAAAATATACTGATCAGACATGTTAGTCAGGGTCAGGAAAAATATACTGAACAGACATGTTAGTCAGGGTCAGGCAAAATATACCGATCAGACATGTTATTCAGGGTCGGGCAAAACATACTAGCCAAGACTCTCACATCGGCATAGCTTTCACTGGAAACGGGCTGTTTTCATGGCAGCCTGGCTAACGAGGTGATGGATCGAAGTGATCCCGTAGTAGTGAGTGACACAAATATGAAGCCAAGCATAGTACAACTGCATGGAGGACCCAGCTCCACCTTCATCAGCACGCTCGGGATGTGAGGAAAGCTAATGCAACCGCCACGTAACATCCTTTTCAGTGTGCACAAAAGCGTAACCAACTCATTCAGGGCATTTACAAATAATACCAACAATATCGTAACTCTTTCTTATTTTGAGTTACACTATTTTTGTATTTCTGTGTTAGATGCGCATTATGTCGTTATGTTTCTCAGGCTCTCTATTCTTTTTATCTCATTTGGATTATTTTTTTACATTCAGCCAATCTGTAGTTATCAGCTTCCTGTGGAGTGTAAGACTTCAACATTTACATGCCAACTCATCAATTGTTGACCTGTCTATATCTTGAAGTTTTTGGTTGTGGAGTAACGTTTATACAGGATTAATTTGTCAGCCACATATATTGTACCATTATTATAATACAACAACTCCGTAATATTGTGTTGGGAATTGCTTCTTAATGTTCAGTGTATAGTGTTTTGCTATTTTGGCTAGTATGCAAATTAATTTTAAAACGTTTCAAATTAAAATCTTTTAAATTTATCTTCAGAAATGAAATTATTATAAGAGAAAGTAATGCATGCAATCAGGATATGTATGTTTTGGTGGCAGATACAGGATGTTGGAAAGACTATATTGATCGAATACCTATTTATTTCGGCAGTACACTCTCGGCAGACAGTAGCGTAGGCTCAACAAGGAAATCCAGACTGTCAGAAAGCATCTGATGTGAAGTATTATTTGGCGCTACTGCTTAGGCCCCCAAGCCTTTTTAGGTATTAAAGCAACAACTGATAAACAGTACATTTATGCCGATTCTGTGCTCCAGTGCCTAACATGGTCCCTGTCTAAGCATAACAGCAAAATGTCGACGATTGAAAGAAAGTTTTTGAGGACGATCATCGGTGTTACCGGGAAAGATAAAATGCGAGACGAAGACATTCGAAGTACGTTCAGGACTATATCATGTACTAAGTACATTTCTAGGTACAAGATACGCTGGTTCAGTTATCTTGTGCGAATGCACAATCACCAGCTTCCACAGATGGCATACATCGCTAGAAGGGTTATAATAGATCAAACAGGTAAGGCGAGTCAGCAAGTTCAGGTAAGTCCTAATCATAGAGGAGATCTAAACATGCTGGAAAGAATACAAAATAGAGCGACAACGCTGATAGTAGGATTCCAGAATTACAGTTATGAGGAAAAACTCCGAAATCCCGAACTACAGTGTCTGAAAAAGAGAAGAATTCGAGGTTACTTAATACAGGTTTATAAGATGATCAGAGGAACGGATAAATTAGACTATAACAAGTTTTTCAAAATACAACCACCCACAAGAACAAGAGGGCATAGCTAAAAATTAACTAAGGAGAGGTCCAGACTATATATTAGGTAATATTTTTTTCATCAGAGGTAGTGGAGGCATGGACAATTAATGCATTTAAAAATAAATTGGATACGCATAGCTTTTAGAGCAAGGCATGTAAATGAAGCTGGTTGTATATAGGCTCTGGAGAGTCTTCTAAATCAGTATAAAGATGTTAAGTTCAGTTAAGATCTGGTTACAGGGTAAAGAGGGCCACCGCGAGACAGATGGATAGATGAGATTATAGTGACCGTGCAACGACATGGGCTCACAATTATCGACGCAATGAACTAGAAGAAGGACAAGCGACTTAAGCCCTACACGACGCTCAGCAATGTAAGTGGAAGGAAAACTAACTTTTAACTAACTACGTTTCCAGACATATATTTCATGTTCTTCACTTTGAAGATTTACCGCTCTGAATAAATACCAAAATATAATCTACTGTTATTTGGACAGTTTAATATAGATAACTAATACTGAGAGTGTTGTTTTTTGAAACAGGTGGAGAGGAGAAAACGTTTCAGCTGCAGAAGTGTCAAATGCCATGAACTCTGCCCCATTTGTCCAGGATACAAACGTTTATGGAGTTCAGATTCCAGGTAATCTAGACAGTTTAAATACCTATGATGTCAATATACACATTAGTCATTTTTTTTTAAAACTCATAAACCTCACAACATCCTTTTCAGCACGAACGCCGAAGAAAAAGATGTCCGAGTGAACTCTTCCACGAAGAAGGAGATATCCGAGTGAACACTTCCACGAAGAAGCAGATATCCGAGTGAACACTTCTACGAAGAAGAAGATGTCCGAGTGAACTCTTCCACGAAGAAGAATATATCCGAGTGAACACTTCTACGTAGAAGAAGATATCTGAGTGAACTCTTCCACGAAAAAGAAGATATCCGAGTGAACTCTTCCACGAAGAAGAAGATATCCGAGTGAACTCTTCTACGCGCGACTGTAGCAGAATTGTGAAAAAATTGACCAGTAATTAAATTAACTAGTTTTATGTGTCATGATATTGAAGATTCTAAGGCTAGCAGAAGCTAGCAACGTTTCCTATAACGCAGACTTCCTTTCTCAATACGATGATGACGTATACGACAGCTACACTTTTAAATCCATGAAGTAAAGGTGACAAAAAAGAAAGATTGTGTATGTCGTTGGGAACTTCATTTTGTATAATAATGTACTACAGAAACAAACACTTGGATAGCTCATAGACTTTTAAAGTGGTCTTTCTGCAAGCAGATCAACAACAGTCAAGTAAACTTGCCGTTTATCCGCCATGGGGAATATGATGTTAGGTTCACAATGTGATGACTAACGGCAGACTAGGTGTGATGTGGTCTACATCACGTCGGTCGCCTTTACTGTCCCAGATTATTCTGTGTCCAAGTGTTGAGGCTGGGTCGACCTCCGGAACCGTTTTGCGCTCGGACGAATACCGCACCCAACTAGAAACTGAACCCCGATCGCTTTGCTGCTCCCTAGTAGGTCGGTCAATTGCTTACAGTAAAGGACAGAAGTAGCCACATTTTCAACACTCCTGTCGTTGATAAAGTGTTACAGACCTCCTTGTACTTAGTCTTAGATGATACGTGTCATTGGAGTAAAAATGGAAGAAGAGAAATTGTTCCATAATCTAGAGTAAATGATATAAACTGATTCTTACATCATATTTATGAGGTGACCCATTTTACAATGAATATAAATGTCTTATTCTTGTAGGATGCGAGGGTAAAACTGGGATGGCAGCCGTCAATCTGAAGGAAGGGGAGGATCTGGATGAAGATAAGGTGCAGGAACTGGGACTTCTGTGTACTCAGAAACTTCCTGGTTATGCCAGACCCAGGTGAATATAATGTATTTAATTATGCATTCACATGTAGTTGAAGTTTACTTAGCTATTCCAGACTCATCTTGCATTACTATGGGCATAATATTTAACTGGCTTCGTCAGATACAGTAAGCAATGTGATATTTATGTAACTTTCCGTGGTGATATCGTGTCTCTGGACATCACAGACACAGGTAAACACTGTGCTGTTCATGATGATGTTCCTATGGAGATGCCCTTTGTCTATCAATATCGATCTCAAGTAATTAAGGATATATATATATATATATATATATTTATTTATTTATACAGTCAAAATATCCTTTATCAGACCCAGAGTGTAGGATCAAGATGCTGAGCAGCGCATGAGCTGTAGTGGTCAGCGACCCATAGCTTACTGCTAACGTCAGGGCCAGCGAACCAGAGCTGCCAAGACCCTTCTACACCTCCACGCGGTGATTCTGGATAACAGGTTGCAGCAGGGCAGACTGGCTTAGTAGAAGAGATCAAAGAGGGAATGCTAACCCGGTACTCAATAAATGCTTGCTTAAGTCGCATGTGTTGGACCGAAAGGTGCAAATATCGCAGTCTAGCTGTAAACAACGACACAACGCATTCCGTTCTCTGGACAACATTCTGCTACTTAAGCCCTTTCAGGGTTCGGTAGCAATAGATTGAGAAAGAAAGAAACCAAGCCAAGACCCAGAGTGTAAGATTTGATAAGGAAATAATAAATGTGGTTACCTAGCTTTACCGTGTATGCGCTACCCTAAAATGAGCCATTGGTCTAAATGGTTCTGAGTCTTAGTCTTAGTCTTAGTCGACCTGTATTTCTACAGCGGCATCTTAACTTAACTTAACTTTACGTCTTTATACTAGTTTAGAAGACTCTGCAATGTCTGTAAACAACAAGTCCCATTTACATTACCTTGCTCTAAAAGATATGCGCATCCAATTTATTCTCAAATGCATTAATTGTCCCTGCCTCCATTACCTAATGTTTCAATGCATTCCAAGCAGACACCACTCCCTAACTAAACAAATATTTCCTAATTGTTAATCTGGACCTTTCTTTAGTTAATGTGTAGCTATGCCCTCTTGTTCTTGTGGGTGGTTGTATTTTGACAAAAACGTTTTATAGTTTAATATATCCGTTCCTCTGATCATCTTATTCGAATTCTTTTTTTTTTCTAGACACTAGTTCGGTTTTTCTGATTCTTTCCTCATAACTGTAATTCTGGAATCCCACTATCAGCGTTGTCGCTCTATTTTGTATTCTTTCCAGCTTGTATATATTCCCTCCATGACAAGGACTCCTCACCTGTGCACAGTACTCCAATCTAGGTCTAACTAATGCTTTATAAAGTTTTACTATCACTTCCTTGCTCTTATGTTTACTATTTCTTTTTATCATACCTAACATTGTATTTGCCTTATTCACTGCTACCGTAACTTGCTCACTCACCTTACCTGTATGCTCTATTATAACCCCTAGGTCCCTTTTTTATCTATCTTTCTAATATTGTACTCGCACATTCTGTAATTATGTTCCATAGTGAATCTACCCATGTTGATGACTGTGCATTTCTCTACATTAAACTCCATTTGCTAGCTTACACACCATTCTAGAATGTTATCTAAATCCGACCTCAATATACCCACTTATGCTTTATCTGCCCCTGTGCAGGTCGCAGTTCTGGTATTATCTGGATATAGCAAGGAAACGGATTTCCTGCCAAGCGGGCTAGGCTCGAGCAGCTTATTACTCCACTGCGTTGAGACAAGTGCCGCGAAAGAAAGTTAACCGTTGAGCGAATCCATCTTATTAGATTAAAAAACTAGAGCAAATAGACTCGCAGCTTGTTAGGCGCAATCTATCTGCTCTAAACAATCCACTTAACTATGGCCAATGTTAGTTGCCTTTTACGACATGCTCTCTGCGTGGCAGTAGTGCTATATTTGTCCCTTGCATACACAAAGACCCCGGCGGACCACTCGGAAAGAACTGCTTCACTCAAATTAACTGGTGGGATAAATGGTTCTGCTTCACTCAAATGAAATGGTTTTCTCCATGTATCTACCACACTCAAATGAACTAATTACTTCAATTTGGCAAACATTTTACGGATATAGCACATAAAACAAGGTACGCTCAAATATGCCAGATAATATTATACTGCTCAATTGAACACAATGTTTATTGAATGTATACAGTTTCAGGATACAAAACAAATACATTTATTTAGAAATAAAAAAACTAAATTGAGGACCAGCTTTCCTGCCAGTAAGATCAATAAATACACATGAATTTATTCAGTTTAGCATCATTATCAATAAACGTAATGTTCTGTCGATCTCTGATACTCCATCCAGCCATTCACATGTGTATTATCTGGTCTACTAAGTTATCTTTCTCACTATGTATTCTGGTCTGTTTCTTCTTACTGTTTCCCTCTGCATTAAGTTTCTATTCTTAGATAAATAAATTTGTCTTGACATTCCCTCACTGTAAAAACTGTTGTACGACTTCATTCCCATTGTTCAGGAAATCAAGGGGTTATTATACAAATGATTACAGGCCTATTCGCCATTGTTGTGAGTTGGCTATGTTTGTTTATTTCACCCCCAACATATAAAAAATATATGCCATACTGAGAATTAGATCCGCTGCCAACCTTGTCAGCAACCAGGCATAGAAACCATCCGACTACCCGTTCCTCAATTTCTTGAATAACAATCTTCTACTCAGTTCTTGTTTCCATGCATACACGTCAGCAGATACCCGACTTGGGTTATGTAACAAAGGTATTCCTCTATAACTGTCTTTATCCTCTGACAGTCGCCATTAGTCAGATATAATCTCTGAACCAGGTGTAGTGCTTATTGTCCTGCACGTGTCCGCCACAAATATCAGATGAAAGTGCTGCAGATCAGACCACTTCAAGAGCATATCAATGCTTGACTTCAGGCTTCGTGTAAGCATGTCAACTGCAATGGCAGCTATACGCTTTAATTGGAGCAGAAAAGTAAGGTGCAGGATGTTCTATCACAGTGAGGTTAATAGTCACATACACCACCCTCGTAAGTTGGTTTATAAGCGTGCTTCGTAGGTTACAGTTCGCCTATTTCTTTCCTCTCCACGTACCATTCGACTATGTTCTCTGATAAAACACAAACAAAATATACTGCTAGTTAAACGATCTAGCAAAGAATCATGTACAACGTTAGCTATAAAGTGGAGCGTTGAGCCTAGTCGACAGTGATCTGGGTACAGCGTGCCATGATTTAAGATCACGGAGGGACTGACAAAAAGCCTGATCGTAGTATATGTCTGGTAGGTCTACTTCTATTTCAGTTGACCCAACTATAAATTGGTACCTGACGTATGAGTTATGGAAGCTAAAAACAGAAAGAATGGAACGGGCCACCCCAACTCGCATATACTACGGCTTAGCACATGAAGAGTTTTCTAAATCCCTGACGGCAATTGTTGCCATGGGACTGACTTTTCAATTATATAATCGCTGCCAAACACAAGTCTTCACGATAGCTTGTTGTATCATATCTCAGGTTTCCCAAATGTATTTTCGATCTCGAAGCTGATCTTGTATTGTAAAATGTTAATTTGTTAGTTTCTTTGTAATTGTTTAACTGACTTCTGAAAAGTGTGTTCAATGTTTGAACATTTGACATTCCTGACATTATTTCAAGCGCCAGCACAACAGCTAGCTAAACTATTCAATAAATGCCTTAGTTGAGGTCTAATCGCTGGCCAATAGAAAACATCACAGACCTATTTTGATTAACAAGAAAGAAGACGCGGGAATACTGCCAAACTACTGTCCAACCCGTTAGCTTTCATTCTTCTTCTTCTTCTTTGCGTTCGGTTTCGTATGCTCGTTTTATGCCACCAGATGGGCTGCCTTCATGAAGTGACACGTCAGTCGTAGGTCCTCAATGGTTCCCCACAGCTTGTCTTGTATGTTTCTCTCCTCGGGCTAGGTCTTGTCACGGGCGTCTTGGTGCAGTGGACATGTTTGCAGGATGTGTTCTGTAGTCTGGGGTCCTATCTGACATGTGCATTGTGTAGTCTGTGCTGCTTTCATTTTATGCATGTGTGCATTTAGTCTGTAATGACCTGTTCTGAGCTTTCATTCATATGCAATCTTTTCACAAGTGAGGTAGTGAATAGACCAGACAAGCAACTTGATGGACATCAGTCCCAAGAGCAAGCACACAGGCTTTTTCTTCTTTTTCCTCTTATCATTATGATTATTATTATTACTATTGTAATTATTTATTAATCAGCTTCCCTGAGCAATTAACTCTTCAGCATTCTATATAATAGTGCTAGGGGTTATGTGGTTTTTCATTCCCACCCTGGACGAAAATCAGAAATGTGTCTGGTTCCTTACGACCACAGAGGGGAGAATGATGCACTGATGGTGTTCAATGTCGAGTGTTGAATTAAAACAATTCTGAGAAGCAATAACCTGCTTATAATCTCCACCAGCAACCGGGGATTTGAGAGTATCCCGTATCCATCAGTTATAACGTGCTTAGATTTGCAATAGGGTCTCTAGGACACGCTTTTCGCAGAGAAATATCGTGTTGGGCGCTCAGCTCCGTGCACTGCCAAGTTGGGTTCCCAGTTCTGTGTAATGTCAAGTTTGTCGCTCAGTTCCGTGCACTGCGAAGTTGGGTGGCCAGTTCTGTTTAATGTCAAGTTGAGTGCTCAGTTCTGTTTAATGTCAAGTTAGGTGGCCAGTTCTGTGTAATATCACGTTGGGTGCCCAATCCTGTGTAATGCCAAGTTCGGTGGCCAGTTCTGTGTAATGTCAAGTTGGGTGGCCAGTTTTGTGTAATGTCAATTTGGGTTCTCAGTTCAGTGTAATGTCAAGTTAGGTGCTCAGTTCAGTGCAACCTCTACTTTCCGTCCTTATTTTAGAAGAGTTGTTATTTCTTGGCCTAACTAAATGTGCGAATTCACTTATTAGAAAGAAAAGCCAACACATGTATGTCCATTGAACTGGGGCTAAGAAATTATGCAGTAGAAAACGGGAATTCGTACATTTATTTAGGCCAAGAAATTACAGACACATTAAACCGGAAAATAGCAGGATGGTTCACTTTCAACTGAATTATATCTGCACTTCAACAGATGAGAAACGACAAATCACGAGTTCCCACCTTCAACAAAATGATTATTCCAGCTTGCGGGATAGTTAACCGTTTCGAAAAGTATATTAATAGAGCGAAGAACATTGACAGTTTCTCTTTGGGACTGAAATTGCAACACATAAATCTTCTCCAATGAAGGCAAAGATACAATATTGTTAACACAATTCAGATGTGCGAGGCATGTAGTGTGGGTGCTTGATAACAGGTGGACAGAAAGATGGAGGTCCTGGTGTCCCTACAACTTTAATCGCCAAATGGGCTTTCACAAATGAGACGGGGCGATATCCTGAGTAATTTCCTGGTCATTCATCATGTAGCATGTCCTTTATAGAACGTCGCTCCCATCACAGTCTGAAAGAAACTCGGTCTCTTGCCAAAACACCAGCCTCCGCCACTTTCATACTCAGGCATTTTCATGGATATCTTGGTGCCATCGTCTTCTTGGTCTACCCCTTCCTCTTTTGCCTGGCACCATACCTTCCATCACCGTTCTCTCAAGACCATTGTGTCTCTTGATGTGACCAGAGTATTTACATGTTCTAGCCAAAATGGAATTGATAAACCAGTTTTCCTCTATGCTCAACTCTTGCCGAAAGTCTGCATTTGTTCTTTTCTCTGTCTATGGTATTCTGAAGATCTTTCTGTAACATTTTGACTCGAAGGATTCGATTCTTTGTCTAGAAGTTTTGGTAATCGTCCATGCTTCACAACCATAAGCTGCCACAGGAAAAATACAGGCTCTCAAGACTTTTACTTGTATCATTTTGTTGGTGCCCTGCCATAATTTCTTCAGGTTGTTCAGTCTTTGCATTGCCATAGCTAGTCTTCTTCTGATTTCTTTCTAGCAGTCTCCATTTTTGTCAATTCTGGAGCCCAGATATTCAAAATGTGTGACCTGATGTATTTCCTCACCACCCACTGTAAATTTATGCTGACATTGTGTTTTATCGGTGGTCATTATCTTTGTTTTGTTTATGTTTATGAACAGATTTTGATCTTTACTGTGTCCATTAACGGCTGAAAGTAGCTGCTCTAGCCCTTCTGCACTTCTTGATAGTATCACTGTGTCATCTGCGTATCGTAACTCTGGAATCTTGTATCCCCCAATCGTAAATGGGTCGTAACATTCAATGTTATCATCTTCTCGAACATTTCTCATTATACATTCCGCATATATGTTGTACAGATAAGGTGAGAGGATACATTCCTGTCAAACTCCCTTTTGTACTGCAAACCAATCTGATGTTTGGCCTGATACTCGGACAGCGGATTATTGATCTTGGTATAATGTTTCAATGAGATGGACTATATGCAAAGGAAACCCCATTTCCTTCTTGATTCTCCACAGATTTTGATGTTTTACCGTGTCGAAGGCCTTAGTGTAATCAATGAAACATGTGTACAGGCCTACATTAAACTCTCTACATTTTTCAAAGATATTCCTTAAATTGAATATGTGGTCCCGGGTCCCCCTGTCTTTCCTAAAACCTGCCTGGACTACGTGAATTTCAGATTCAAACCTTTTCTCTATCCTTCTTAATAGGATTCGCAAGAGTATCTTGCTAGGGTGGCTGATCAGCGCGATATTCGGTAGTTCGTGCACAGCTTCAGGTTGCCTTTTTTGGGGAGGGGAATATAAATTGATTTCTTCCATGCTTCTGGCCACTCTGCACTGTGCCATATCTGTTTACACAGCTTGTGATAGACTCGAGCACAAGCCTGTCCTCCTGCTTGTATTAGCTCTGCTGTGATATCATCACATCCTGGGGACATTCCCTTTTTCAGGCTTTTAATTGCAGAGCGTACTTCTTCCAATGTTAGCTCAGGTTCTTTCTCATCCTTTGGTAGGATTGTAACTGAGCGCTTTGTGCTATCTCCATACATGGTTCTGCAGTACTCTCTCCATCTATTCAGTATGTCTTTGGTTTCCGTTAATATGTTATCCTCTTTGTCATTGAGGACATCTGGAACCGGACGGAATTCCCCTGTCAGTGTTCTTATTGCTTTGAATGCATCTCTTTCTCTGCCTTGTTGTTGTAGGTTTTCTATATCCTTACACGTTTCTACTATGTATCTTCTTTTATCTTTTCTTATTTCTCTTCTAACTTTTCTTGCGCAGGTTTTATATGCTGTGTTGGTCCCCTTACTTCCCATTTGTTTTAATTGTTGCCTTTCTGCAATGAGTGTCTGTGTTTCCTCTGTTATATAGCTCTGTGTCTTGTGCAATATCTTTGGAATCATTTCTTTTGCTGTCGAGATCAAAATCTCCCTTGCGTACGATGTCAACTCCTCAGATGTCATCTCTTCCTGTATAGCAAGCAACGCCTCAAATTTGTTTTCCACTTTAATGTTGTATTCAGTAGGTATTGCTGATACATCGAAGCGTATTGGCTGGCAACTTTTGTTGATCCTACGTAGTCTTGTTTGGAAAACTGCAAACAGTAATTCATGGTCCGTATCGCAGTCTGCTCCTGGCAGCGTTTTTGTTGCCAGCACATTTGATCTCCATCTTTGTTGCACTAGGATGTAATCTATTTGGGTTCTGCTGTTGCCATCAGGGGAGGTCCACGTGTAGTCTTCGTGGATGTTGTTTGAAGAAGGTGTTGGCAATGGAGAGGTTGTTTTCTGTGCAGAATTCAACCAGTTTTTCTCCTCGCTCATTTGTGTGTCCTAAACCAAAAGGTCCTTGAACACTTCTCTCCTCTTCGGCCCCTACCTCTCCAACTTTCGCATTGAAATCGCCAATGATGACAAAGTTGTCTCTTTTTTCAACTTTTTCCATCGCTTCTTGCAAGGTGTTATAAAAATCATCCATTTCACAATCGTCTGCTGCTGATGTTGGTGCATACACTTGGATTATTGTTAGATTTCTAGTCTTTTTCTTTAGTCTGATTACAATTATTCGGCCGTTGACTGGATTGTAACCGAGTAGTGAAGGTGCTGTCTTCTTTGACAGAATAAAGCCGACCCCGCTTTTTCCACCCTTGTCCATCCCAGAGTATATAAATGTTTCTCCTGAGGAGCTGGTATAGTGCCCTTGGCCGGCCCATCTGTGTTCAGAGACTCCAAGAATCTCTATCTTGGTTCTCTCCATTTCTCTTCCGATCATGAACAACTTGCCCTGGTATAGGCTCCTGACGTTCCAGGTGCCTATTCTTAGTTTTGTTTTTAGTCCCATTTAAGAGTTGTCCACTGTAATGCAGTCAGGCTTTAGGCCGTCATCTCTTTTACTTGTACTGACTCTGAAATCGGCCTCTTCCCCAGTTGGCGTCGAAGATCTGCCTGGCCTCAGGACCTCGCCATCAGATCTTTGAGTTTCGTTTCTCTCGACTGTCATAAGTTTCTTGGCATTTTAAATCCAGTAGTTTGCCATTGCTTTCTGGACGTTGTTCTGGCCGCTTACCAACTATGGTCTCTGGTGCGCCCTTAGCCCGATACCAGGCGTTTCCAGGTCCCTCTTTCAGAGTCGTTGTCGCACAGGTCGATCTTCCGCCTCGTCTACCAGCAGCTGTATGTACTTGTCAGGGGTGGACTCCCCTTCTTGTCATTTCACCCACGTAGTTTAGCCACCAGCCAACGCCGTTGCCGGGGTGGGGGGGGGGGGGGTGTGGCGCTGCCGTACACAGGCAGACTCTAGGAGCCATACGTGAGCTAGACAGAAGCGGTGGAACCAAATAGGATCCTGGCCATCAAGGATGTGGCTGCCTCTCACAGTGTGGTGCTATCCCTTACACACTTCTGCCCTACCCCCTCCCCCCCCCCCCCCCCGGTCCAGCATGGTATTACAAGGTAAAAGGCTTTATTGAATTTAAACATTTGGCTTCTTTGCATCAGACTTGGCATCTTGCTCTACTGAATACCAGGATTGTAGATCAGATTATGTTTTGCGTTTCCTAATGTATGTACTAAATGTAAATGCTTTTTCTTCTTCTCCTAATCTACATTAAAACCAGTTGAAGTATTTTTTAAATACGTTATTTCAAACTGAAAGACAAATCTCCAATCAGAAGACATTGAACATGTGTGAATGGTGGGGCAGACAATTCAGTGAGGTGGAGAATTATCTAGCCTAGGAGGGGTAAGCCCGTGTGTGAGACAAGGATAATCTTAGATTTATCATCGCATTTATGTCATGTACAGGGTTTCTCTATAATTGAAACATTTTATCATCATTTTTAAAAATGGATTATACAGTGTTTTTCTTGTATGTCTTTAACATTCCAACCACCGCTCAACTTCTCGCTCGCCTCCTCAACCCTTTCAGATTTCTGCGCTTCCAGCGACAGATGAGTTTGACTAGCACCTTCAAGCAGCAGAAGACAGAGCTGACCAAGGAAGGCTACAACCCTGGGCTGGTTGACGAGCCACTGTACTACCTGGACCAATCTTGCGATCAGTTCAAGCCTCTGGATGGTCAGATTTTTACTGAAATAGTTGATGGACATATTAATCTCTGATAAGATCACACCTGACATGTCAAACTGAATATCACGTATAAATAACAGTCGCAACAATATGTATGGGAATGTTTCATAGAGGTACAAATACAAAAAAAATGACACCACGTTACTGCCAAACAATCTTTGCCAGATACAATCTTTAGCACAAATGAAAACAACTAACTGAAATGACGAAAACAGAACATGCTACGTATGTGAATGAAAGAATTCTACCTTGGACAGAACAGATATGTTAGTAAATAGGTAATAGTAACATGTAAATCAAATATATAGAAAGAAATGAATGCGCGAGAACATTGTTTAAAGGTTTGGAAGGTGTTTAGATTGCAAGCACTTAAAAAACTAAATGTTTTGATTTTTTTCAACCCAGTTTCTGTATGTTATTATGTCATTGAGTCAGCTGGTTGAATTGCTATGTACTTATATTGTTTATCAAATCCCTGAAATTAGAGCTCCTGCCTCCTATATTCCTGTATTGAATAAAATAACTATTTTTGGACTGTTTTCACACCTCGAAGTCTACTCTACACTCTCCCGGTTTTAGCATATGTGAATAGCGAAATGTGAGTAACACATGTGTTTGTTTTCTTTCCTAGAGCAATTAGAAAGTTATGTGACTAGGCTCCTATGTCGTGCTGTCAGTGAGTCGTCCCATAAATCGTGCTGTCAATGAGTCGTCTATTAGATCGTGCTTTCAATGAGTCGTCTATTAGATCGTGCTGTCAATCAATCGTCTATAATTCGTGCTTTCAATGAGTCGTCTATTAGATCGCGCTGTCAATGAGTCGTCTATTAGATCGTGCTGTCAATGAGTCGTCTATTAGATCGTGCTGTCAATGAGTCGTCTATTTGATCGTGCTGTCAATGAGTCGTCTATTAGATCGTGCTGTCAATGAGTCGTCTATTAGATCGTACTGTCAGTGAGTCGTCCCTTAGGTTGTGCTGGCAGTGAGTCGTCCCTTAGGTCGTACTGTCAATGAGTCGTCCCTTAGGTCGTGCTGTCAGTGTTCCTTAGGTCATGCTATCAGTGAGTCGTCCCTTAAGACGTGTTGTCAATGAGTCGTCCCTTAGGTCGTGCTGGCAGTGAGTCGTCCCTTAGGTTGGGCTGTCAGTGAGTCGTCCCTTAGGTTGGGCTGTCAGTGAGTCGTCCCTTAGGTCGTGCTGTCAATGAGTCATCTATTAGATCGTGCTGTCAGTGAGTCGTTACTTAGGGCGTGCTATCAGCGAGTCACCTCTTAGGTCGTGCTGTCAGTAAGTTACCTCATACACCATGTTGTAAGTGTGGCTCTTCAAACAACATGTAGTTAGTGAATCATAGTGTACGACAAGGTTCAAGGTTGCTGTCAAGTGAGATTTCTCATATCTATCACACACGGGAGTCCTCCAGAAAACAACTGTCAATGTGTATATATATATATATATATATATATATATATATGAGGCATGTTCAAATAATGATTAGCAAGAAACTGAGGTATCAGTAATCACTGTGAACAACTTCCTACTTATTGATCACCATTTGAACTGCCCCTAGCGACACATCGGATTCTTTTGCTAGCGAAAGTAAGCTCCGGCTATGGTCCACCCGAATTGCAGCATCAATTTTGGCGATGACATCTTCTGTCGCAACAATATGAGCCTGACCTGGTCTCGGAAGATCATTGGTTAACTCACGTCCTTCTTTAAACATCATTGTGCAGTTCTTCACTGTTGTCTTAGACACACTTTTGTCACCATTCACTGCCTGTATTCTGCAATTAATGTCAACTGGTCGACAGCCTACATCTGTTAGAAACAGAATCACCGCTCGCTGATCAACTCTGAGCGGATTTCGTATCACACCCGCCATGTTTTCAATGGTCTGCTGAGGAAACTATGAGTCCGTGGAAAATTAGATTTTTGCAAACGACGGTATGTGCTGTTTGCACCTGAAGGGATGCCATCATGTTCATCGTAGTATGTTCATTTAGTGCAATTATGTTCGGTTTCATTTTAACACGCTTCGCATATATATATATATATATATATATATATATATATATATATATATATATATATATATATATATATATATATTGAAATTAATTAAAACAAGAATATACAATACAAGAGACAAGTTTACAGTCTAGAAGTGAATTACAAATATTCTTCAACATAACAACACTACGTGCGCATTGTGTATTTGAACATAGGTTTATATTTTATTTATGAACATAGCTTTATATTTGATATCTGAACATAGCTTTCTGTTTCTCTCAATTGTGGGAAAGCACACAAGAACGTGTGTGTTTTCTCCAGCACAAGAACAATAACTGCCAGATCTATAAGTGACCAACAGAACATCATTCATTTAACAAAGATTCTCTATTGTTAGGCTTCATTAATCTTATTATTGTATTTGATTTGTCTTGTCTATGCTATGTCTGTACTCTTGGTATTCAATCAGCCAAAGGGAGTGTATGATTCCAGGGAGCCAATCCTTGTTTAAACTAGGTGTTCTGCACTGGAGTACCATGTTGGACCAAGGGGTTCACTCAAGCCATCATCTCATTGGTGGGCGTCCGCGTGGAATCTTAATGATGTAGGTCCACCAGGACCTCACTTTTCGTGACCATCAGTTGTCGGACATTAGACACACATGTCCTACCCTTGTGTATTTCTTATCCAGAGCAGGATCTACAACGTCGTCGAATACAGTATGGTGCCTGATTTCTGTGTTACAAATTTGGTTCCGTAGAAAGACTAACAATGTTCTTTGTTCCATTGCCCATTGAGCGACTCAAAGCTGTTCTGCATCTGGTTTTCGTATGTTCCACACCACTCAGTCATATTTCATGACTAGACCAAACATCAAATGAAAATCGTGGTCTCTTGCCTTGTTGCTTCTCATAATTTGAAGTATGGATTGAAGCTGAACTGCCCTGATGTTATCTAATATCATGTTTTAAAAGATAATAAAATCATTATTAACGATTTATTAATATTCATTTCTCATTGTATGGGATTAACTTTATTTCGCTTTTGTTCTTAGTTATCCATTACTTATAATCCACCTTCGTGTGTTTAGCTCTGGATGACCCATTTTCTTTAACAAACAGGCAACATGATACAATACAGTCACTTTCACAAACCTGTTATGTTGAGGTATGTTTACTGAGTAAGCAAAGCAGACATCTCACGAGATTGTGTTGCTATGATCAAACTTCTTATTATTATTAATCAGCTTCCCTGAGCGATTAGCTCGTAGGGATTCTAGCAAATAATGCTGGGAATTCCATGACTTTCCATCCCACTCAGGCCAAATACCAGCAATCTGTCTGGCACCTTTCTACTGAGTGGTGGGTGTTGAATAAGGGCGGCACCCCAGATAGAACATCATATCGGATGATGACTGCAGATTGGAGCTGAATGTTTGCAGCTAGTCGTTTTTATAACAAATTACAACTCAAACTTAATAATCACAGTAATCAAATATGTATTTTATTGTATGAGCACGAAATAAATACCATTTTTGCACAGGCGAAATGTGGCCATCTACACTGAAACTGGACCACCCTGGTAATAGTGCATCAAAAGTAGAGTCGTAAACATGACACTGAAATTTGGCTTTGCTAAAATATGTAACTTTCATTTCTCATTCAGAGTACACAATATTGTTTAAAAAATGTAATTGTTACTTATGAAAAATCATATGCACTAAGTTTAACACTTTTATGATGCATGCGCATGCAATTAAGTGATATACACATACGTGTTACATTATATAGAGACAATCTGAAGGCAGTGTCTGTGAAGGAATTCGGAAGTCAGTCGAGAAATGGTTTTACAATTTATTGTAAGCGATTGGTCCAATTATTTTCAAAATATTTGTAAAGTTAAGTTAGGTACTGAAAGACTGACATAACTGCACAAAATGCAGACCCCTATGTGCTTAGATTCCTTTAGATGTGGAAGGAAATATGATTGCTGTAACTCACTGTGTGCACACACTCCTACTTCGATGTTTCAGCCTCGCCGTCCTGCTAGACAAAAGGACACAATGACATCTCATGCAGCCGGTTCATTAAACGGGATGTCATCATCTAAACAGTAGCCATTGATTGATTTATAAATATCTCTCCTACCCCCCCCCCCCTTTTTTTTCACCTCACTCCATCCCTCCTTATAGATATATATTGTCCCCAGTGCTAATTCTTGTCAAAGCAAACGTGAGCTATCATGTATGATCAAATTACTGCACCAATGGTCTCAGTGTGTTTTTGGTTTGAATGCTCCTGGTAAAGTAAACGTCTGTTTCTATCTGACATGGGGAAAGGGGAAGAAGGAAGAAACATAACCTAGCCTGTACACTACACGTCTATTGCAGGAACAAGCAGCCTATTCACGTTATCAATACTTGTTTGGTTTTTATGGAATGTTCTTACAATGTGTGAACATGAAAAGGCTAAATAGGTTTCCAGCAGAAATAAAGAATTACACACGGAGAAGAAAGAGCAAGACGCACATAAAAGAAAATAGGTAGATGCGGACATAACAGCCACCCACAATAACACGAGGGCATAGCTACAAGCTAACTAAAGAGAGGTCCAGGTTAGATATTAGGAAATATTTTTTTAGTCAGAGAGTGGTGTCTGCTTGGAATGCATTGCCAGGGGAGGTGGTGGAGGCAGGGACAGTTAATGCATTTAAGAATAAACTGGATGCGCATAGCTTTTAGAGCAAGGTGATGTAAATGTAACTGGTTGTATACAGACTCTGCAGGGTCTTCTAAACCAGTATAAAGACGTTAAGTTATAACTGTAGAGATCCTGGTAAAGTTCATGACATAAGGACTTGTCGTGTATTTGTTGAAGACCTGTGTTACACTCGCTACTGAAAGAGGTTTAGAATGATTGATCAGCCTTAAATACATTAATCGTGTAATGATTATTAAAAAATTATTCTACTACATATAATCTATGCACTACCAAATACCACTGCATCTTTAAACGAATAAAGCACTTCATATGTCATTTGCTGTATGCAGTACATCTTCAACCAATATGTATTTGCATTTGGTTTCTGTAACTTTTATGTATACATATTTACACATTATGCACAATAAATTCACTGGTTTGTACAACATTATTAAATTGGTAATTAAGTTTAAGTTATATTTTTTACATTGTCAAAATAAAAATAATTGAGCATTATGGATTGTATATCCTTAGTTTTACTAAAAGATTTGCTTTACTATCTTTATGTACTTGCTCGAATAACCCTGTTCTATCCAGGTCTTCAATTTCTTCGCATTGGTTTATTCATATCGTGCCCTCTTATATTCTCGATACAATTCATTCTTGATACTCGTACATATAGAAATGCTTAGCTTTGTATAACTTGTCCAGTAATTGTGTTTTTCCTCCATTTCGCTCCTCATTTCAGTTGTTACTTATGGTTTCTTGTTTCCTTGTATCCAATGTTATCTCTACTGCCTATTTTATGGCTTCATTACTATTCTGCCACTGATTGAAGATAATTGCAAATGATTGGCAACATTTATATGGCTAATTCTACATCAAACGAATGAACACATTCAAAACGCATATCTTTTAAAAATATAACACCTATTTATTTTCTTCAATGGATAATAACACTGGAAAGACATAAATTGATAAACTCTCAAAGAAATGTCTAACTGTTTGAATACCCCATGCGTGTATTAAAAAATATCTCTCACTACGGGGTTTACTGTCACTGCAGAGGTGCATTGGGGGGAAATGCAGGCATGATAAATAAAGTTTGCTTGCAATGGCCCCCACACTGTACAGATGAAGTTTTTATTTTACCTCCGATAGGAAAAAAAGCTGTTCCTTATCAGGCAACAGAACGCCTTATATCATAGTCATCAAAGATAACATGCAAAAAGCTAGGTCAGTCGCTTTTCTTGTGTGCTTATTCCTATATTCACCATATATATATACGGGGAAAAGAGGTGGACGTTTGTGGGTGCGTGCATGTGTGGACAGATGACTAATTTTGACCTGTCCAACGGCTAAATGTGGCTCACAAGAACTGTCAACCCTGGTTTCAAATCGGTCCAGTCATTCTTGGCTTGCAATTCTGTGCTGTTCTGTGGACAATTATTATGATTATTATTATAGTTATTATTATAACTTTTATTGTCACTGGTAATTTGTATATATGCATCGCGTTGTCGTTACATTGACACTGCAAAAAATTTGAACTTGCTCAATGTATCTTAGATTAAACAGTTAGTTTCCTTTATATTGTTTGGGCTGCTGAATATGAATGTATAAGTTTAAAAACCAAATGAGCTCTAGTTTTGATAACATTAATTTTTTAAGTTGTACATTTACAAACATCCCGAGTGGTCTGCCAGGGTCTTTGTGTATGACACGGACAAGAATAGCACCACTGCTCTACATAGAGTATGACGTAGGAGGCGACTAACTGTGTGACATGGCATAACACCGGCCATGGTTAGTTGGTTTGTTTAGAGCAGCATAGATAGCGCCTTACAGGCTGCGGCTCTACTTTACTCTAGTGTTTGAGCCTATTAAGATAGACTCGCACGTCGGTTAACCACCCTCAGCAGCACTTGTCCCAACGCACCGGAGTAATAAGCTGCTTGAGTCTAGCCTGCTATGCAGAAAATCCTCGTCTCGGCTACATCCAGCACATTCCAAAGTTAGACCTACCCAGGAGCATCTGCCCCCGTAGAAGTGCAGGGCAACTAATAAGTAAGAACATTTAAGTACACATATCCGACGATACTCATCATAGATGAAATCATTTAGAATGACTAGCTTTGCATGCTGCTTATAATGAGCTCTTGCTGCATATGTCACATGTCTAACGATAGGCAACTAGCATTGCTTCCTTTCAATTCCTTTGGTACTTTTACCTGAGAGTGGAAATGTCCTGATGAAACCGTTCCGCAAGTTTATCACTGACATCATAAACAGTTAGACGTGGCAAAATCTAGATAAGATTGCAGAAAGTGTAATGTCAATTACATATTGAAGTGTAAACTCTCGTAGCCCTGCAAGAGGGCTTCTAGAAGCTCCTGGTAAATCGTCAGTAATAATGTTCCCTAGAACAATTGTGGTCACGTGCTGGCAAGCATTCCGAGCTAAGACTTCATCGCTTGTGGGAACATCAGCAAATGGCAGATCTCGTAAGTCCTGACTGAATCTTGTGTGTGCTGACTTATCTTGGGGACCGACAATTACACGTTCCGTGATTTTACCATCAATGAATCGTGTAAATGTCTCACGAAGATATTATCATTCTGCTAAATTTCGAACAATGGTATTTACAAAATTTTTCATTAGTCCAAGTTGAATATGGATTCTACAAGTGGTTCGTTATGAACGTTCATTGTCTCCCGGTAAAGTGATTGTCGTAGTGACCAAACGTGTTTCTTGTGACAGAAAACCTGGCATCCCTGTCCCAGAGACACAAACACCTTTCTTCTGTAGCAGGTCACAATACATTTGTCACTTATACTTGTCATAGCTGATGGTGTATAGCGATTGTTTCATGTTGTGGGCTTTCTTTCATGTGATATGCATACTAGAGCACAACAGATAGCAACATGTTTATATTATGAAGCAGGAGGCGTTTTAAGATCAACTTTGAATCAATGAACAGTTTCTAATCATCGGATAAAACGCTATTTGAAGTGACGCTTTAAGATCGTTAGCAATGGCGCTTTCTGCAATTTTGAAAAATGGAAGCAGCTTTTTTTTGTTGCCTGTCATGTAACCTAGGTGCATGCCCATTATCTTTGGAAGATTCAATTGTCGCAGTCTGGACACGAACAGCTCTGCTTTACTTTTTGGTAATTCCACACCATAGAAATCACTCTTGGTAAATGCATGTTTCTGTTCAGACACTTCAATAAGCACCAAATTCGGATCTTTTAATGTAGATACTTTCACAGACGACTGATAATCACTGGCCTTACTTCTGTTTTCATCATCCAGAGTTTATCGATCAAGTAGGTCTGGACCAACAAGAAGTTCCACATGAAACACTGGGCGCATGGCAGAATTCAATTTCGGAAATTTTAAAAGCTGCTATTTCTTTTTCGAAATTCTTATCGGTTCCTTCACACCAAAACAACAACAAAACAGTCGATTGCCCATTTCGGTGGAACTAGCAGCGCCGATTCATTCCATTAGGCTAACAACATGTTTGTGGAGGCCAGTACCGGTTGCGATCTCTCGTCCAAAGTGAAAGTCTGTAAGATTTCTTTAACATCTGACCAACCGGTCGTCTTTGTGTTTACAAAGTATCTTGACCGACAATAAGTCACAAGCAATATGTACTACTCATGGCTACGGACATCTTCAAGCATTTGCAGAAGGCAATACGCTAAAAATAGCAAGAAGTAAATGTGGTTGCAAGGACTACAACATATTGTCCCCCAGTTTATGCTTAATCGTATCCGTCTTGTGGGGAATCATTCGCTCGACATATATGATATCAAGTGCAGCTCATCCAACCCACGCTCCCCCTTTCCCGTATCTTGAACACTAGAGCTAATTTGCAGTTTTTAAGTTCATATTCATGATCCAACTTATAGAAAAAAACTGCATTTGTCTCAGATTCAGACTGTTGTCCAGTGTTATTTAATAAATTTCAATATTAGCGTGACTTCACTCAAAAGATGAAGACGCTTAAAGTGCACAATAAAACATGCAAATAATGGTGGTGAGGATGAATTGGAAAACACAGCTGGAGTACGAGTGAAGAAAACCACGAAAAAAACACTGATATAATAAAAAAAGTACCAACAATAATATATATTTGAATAGTCATTAAGTCTAAAATTCACAGGGTGTATTGATAAAGATAGTCCAACAAAATGTACTCGTATTGTATGTGATTGCAAATTGCCTAACGAAGCTAATTAAAGGAATATTTCACTCGGAAATGAAACTCTCACCGTCAGACCGTCACTTCTTAACACGTGCATGAAATGTTTCATGTGTTTTTTATCGTCTTAAATTAACATTCAGCTTTTTTTTTTAAAATGCACTCTTGTACCCTATTTGGTTACGTTGATGCATGTGTGCATATATGGAGGGAGAGATGAAACAGAAAAGTTCACCTTGACAATATATGAGACGTACCATTACAATTATAATTTAAGGGAGATAACTAAATCTGGGTTCAAGTGTGAGTGATGACGGATCAAAATATGAGGGGTTGGCCAGAATAGCACAGACAATAGCGGCGCTTGCACGGCTTAACAGAATTGGACAAAGTAAAAGGTTAGCAGTATGCACGAATATCAGATTAATACGTACAATGGATGTGTCAATATTCTTCTTTACTTATGACACATGGATAATTATAGCATACCAGTAGCGGTGAATACAGGCCTGGGAAACTGGATATTTGCGAAGACTTCTACACGTCATATACAAAGACCGAGTTAGGAAATATGCAATAGAGCTTTTTTGTGTGCAAGGCGGACGACAAAGAGGTCATCCCAAAAAGAAGTGGGAGGACAGGCATAAAAGAATAGACCAATCTTCGACCAGAGGAGACACAGGATGAAATTGCTGGCAGAGATGTGTGCCGTGGAGTTGTGAAGGGTTTCTTCTTTTATGCCCCAACGACCTCATTGGTACTGGCATGATCTGACCTGAACTAGATCTCACGCTATGAGATCACAAAATGTCGAGTCACAGTCTGGATATGAACATTCATGTGGTTATTTGAAGTTCATTTTGAATAATGTGTAAGTAGAGTTCAATATGTTTTTTTTTTTAAAGCCATGGTCCATTATATCATTTAAAGTGATCAGGGGTATGGAAGATATGTGTCAGTATCAGCGTTGTAGTGTTTAGGAGATACCGGATGAATCGTAGAGGTAGAGCTACCTATGAGATTGGCTGAGTTTAGAGCCGCACACGTTGTAGTGTTTATGGGATACCGGATGAATCGTAGAGGTAGAGCTACCTATGATTGTGCAGAAAGATATCCAATGTAAAGTTATTAGGGGCTTCAGAAATGGGGAAATTCACATATTGACATACAATACAAGCAACACAAATAAAAGTTCGTCAACAGGTGGCGACAGAAGTACCACAAACCTATTGGATAATATGGGTTAGAGGGAAGAGCATGGGGAGAGGGGAGGTTTGGGTGATACAGGATAAAGCACTTGTCATTCTGGCAGGGAAGTCCGACTGTGTTTCATAGATACACTACCTTATTGCCTAATGGCTAGAGCAGTAGACTGACCTCAGCAAACGAGAGAGATCGGGACATACGGTTTAACTGTGGATTATGTAGGCATTGCTCTGGTCTGCTAGAAATGACAGTAAATTAATTCCATAGCGGAAGAAAGAATCGGAATGTAAGGTCTAACTGTAGATTTTCAAGGGCTTTGCACCCTGATCTGTTGAATAGGACAGTGGCCGCAGGTAAGAGAGGGAAGACTAGTCGGAAAAACGATTGTGGTAACTTTGGTCTAGCCAAACAAAAACTTACTGTGTGCAGATGTGCGGTAAACTCAGGAATTTGCGCTATCCGGCTCTGGACGAAACTATAGTCTGGGATCCAGTAAGTACGAAACTGTCTATGTCAGAAGTACTTAAGGTGCAGACCAAGACACCTAAAGGACTGTCTCGTAGCCTGTCTTGAACGCTGTCAGTGTCAGACTAGTCATAGTGGTCGGACCGAGTCCCCTGACAATAACTAAGGTGTAAGAGAGACACTCGTGATGGCTCGTTCTCCAGACAACCACACAACCTTCACCCCGTTAAGCAGATTCTGCCGCCAAAAACTCAAAGAAGATTATTAAAACTTTGCCACCGAACGTCTACTGAAAGCTGCTGAATATCGGCGAACCATAAAATTAGCTACTCGTAGCTTTGCTGAACACTGACAAATCAGTCCGTGTCTGAAAGCTTCCAACGGATCTCGCACGAAATCAAAACTGGACATAGTCAATAATGAAACTAACCTGTTCATATCAACAGAACCCTATACAATTGCCCTACCATCCACTTTACCACCTCGTCCAGGTTTCCTGCCCTCTGAAATTCACCATCGCTTAGTCTTAGTCGACCTGTACTTCTATCGGAGCAGAAAGCTCTGTACAGGTCCCATCTCTGGTGTGAGCTGAATGTAGCCAGGAGGAAGATCTCATGCTTAGCAGGCTAGATTATGACTCCACTATGGAGGGTGGTTAACTGATGTGCTAGTCTATCTTAATAGACTCAAATACTAGAGAAAAGTAGACCCGCAGCCTGTTGGGCGCAATCTATGCAGCTCTTAACAAACCATCTAATCATGGCCGGTATTATGCCATGTCACACAGTCGCCTCTTACGACATGATCTCTGTGGGACAGTAGTGCTATTCGTATCCTTGTTATACACAAAGACCCCGGAAAACTACTAGGGAAATTGACCATGTTGTCGAGACAATGTCATCTGGAAAATCATCGGGTGAAGATGACATCACTGCGGAGGTCATCCGGACTTGCGGTCTACCCCTTTACCAAGCCCCAGCGCAACGTGTTTCACGTTACACGTTATCTTCATTCGGCATGAACACCTGCTGCCTGCCACAACTCGAGGACAACACTCTTACACAAGAAGGGAGACAAGAGGATCTAGGAAACTATCGTCCAGTTACCCTCCTCCCGGTCACCTACTAGCTGTTTACAAAATGCATCCTTCCCAGAGTCGGCACCACTCTCGAAGAATCGCATCCAGTCGAACAGGCAGGCTTTCTGCGTTCCCCCAGAACAATGGACCATATTTCAACCTGTTGCCACCTTATTGAGGGAGCCCGAGAATTCCAGACGCTCTTGATGTTCACATTCATCTATTATAAAATGTCGTTTGATTCGATAGAACCACATTTTGTCTGACGTTCACTGTTGGAACAAGATGAAGATCCTGGTTACATCAGAGTTCTCACCAACAGTTATACGAACTGCACCACTGCTTATCGTCCCTTTCAACGTCCAATTGTGGTACCAATTCAAAACGGGTTCCGCCACGACCTATTTCACTGAAGCTCAATCTCTGCATGTTTGGAAACAGTCATTAGCCGATGCAGCTGGGACACCTTTGGTATCCTTATTGACGGCAGACGCCTCAATCCCTTCGATTTGCCGATGAAATAGTACTCATCACAGAGTCCGCAGCAGAAGCCAACCAAATGATGCAGTTACTTAATAGAATGGTCAAGAAACCGGGTCTGGAGATGTTTTTCTCGAAGAGCAAAGTGTTGCGCAATCGCTTCGCCACTTTGATCCAGTCTTTCTTGGTGAGGTACAATTAGAGGATGTCAACGAGTACATTTATCTTGGACGTCTTCTCAATATGGAGAATAACCTGGAACCTGAACTGGCAAGACGTCGCCGCGCGGGTTGGGCAGCCTTCTCGTCTATTAACACGGCCCTGGACGGTTGTCATGACCATGACCTACGAGTCTCTCTCTTCAATTCCACTGTACTTCCTGTCATGTGCTACGGTGTCGAGACGTGGACTCTAACAAAATCAATAGACGAAAAATTGAGAGTGACCAAGGTCACCTTTGAGAGACGCTTGGTCGGAATCACTGTCTGGAACCAATGTATTGCAATGTCTCAACAATTCTGACATAGGATGATTGTCCCTGGTGATGGATGCGCTAATCCATGCAGACAAGGCAAAACATAGATGAACAGGTCACATGTTACGACGAAACGATGGAGCACAGCGACACCAGTCTACTACCCCGAGATGAGAATCCCGGTACCCCCGAGGTAAGAATCCCGGTACCCCCGAGGTAAAAATCCCGGTACCCCCGAGGTAAGAATCCCTGTACCCCCGAGGTAAGAATCCCCTTAAATGTGTTGGTCAGACTCCTTTGCTGTAACATTCGAGCTGCCTCTAGGAGAGAACTTACCACTGGACTTTCATGGCCAAAGACAGGGTCCGTTGGAGACAAAGTTGGGACCCGCAGCTACGCTGAGGATCAGGTCATCAAGATTAAGATCAAGAGAGACACCAGGGGCCATGTCCGAAATGTAAGAGGGGTGAAGCCTTAAACCCAAAAGAAAGCACGTTTACAAACATGTGAGACGAATCTTTGGTTTCACAGCGGAGAATGGACTGAGGAGATCTGACAGTATGTCTGAGGTCAGTCACAATACCAGATGCGAGGGACCATAACTCCCCTGATGTTAGGTTACTTTACTAGTTGCTATTGTTGGGAGAGAAAAGTAACAAATAACTTCGAAACGATCTGGAGATATATCCCGATATTCCATCAAGTTAATTACTAAAAATCTACGATATGAGAGTATAATTATAGACAGAGCAGTTGATAATTTGGTAAAATTCAAACAAACAAATAACCAGGTTTTTATATTGAAAGAAGAAGTCTTTTTATTTCCTTTGTCTCACCGCGGAAGAGGACATAATTAACGGTAGGGTGATAGGTGGGCTTTACGGTTGAAGTAATGTCTAAATAAGAGAGGATAGGTCTATTACACAAGGATATATTCACAACATCAAGCAAGTATATGGGACATTTTGGGTTATAATTAAAAAGAAACAGCTGTATTTTTTTTTTTTTTTGCGTTCGCCTTATTTATCTATTCCCCAAGGCGTGTGTGCGTTACACTGTGGTTTTTATTTTGCGCCTGTCGGCCCAGTGCATTCGACTTCAGCATTCATTTTATGTAAGGGTCCTCTTCCTCCTGCATTTTCTAAGGGTTTGCTTCCCCGGGGTAACGGCCGGTGCTGTGATGGGGATCGAACCCAGCACCTTCTGGTTGTGAGCCGTGCCACTTAACCACTAGGCCACGCCGTCCCCCAGCTGTACCGATGGTGTACAGATGGTGTTAAAACAAAGGTTGGATGAACTAAAGATTTGTGTCATTGGTGAAGAAATAAAACAAGTAAAATGTAAATACAACACACTGGTCTCTTCATTCTGAATAGGTGATCGGGAATTCCATTTGTAAATTAGTTGAAGACTGTACTAGACATCGTTACAAAAATGGAAAGCTGCAATTTAAGTAGGCCACTTCAATCTAGACGTTAGACAAGGTGCGTGGAGACCGTGCAGCATGTTGTGTGAATTTTCTTCTACATTCAAAAAAAAAAGAAAAGGTAGAGATTGAGAGGAAACGTGTTGTCTCGATTATTAGATCTGAGGAATGAGATGCTAACTTGTGCTTACCCCTGAGCTGCAAGGCGGGTTTTGTAAAATACTTACAGATGATACTTGGTCAGCAAAATGATCTTACCTAATGGATATTGTGAAACAACTAAACTAGGTTAATTTCCCCCCCCCCCCCCCCCAAGCTAAGAAGGTTGCAATGCGATCACAACTGTATCACTTTTCTCTTAAACATGTGACAGTTTGGGCGTATTATGTGTCTTTATGAGCTGTTATTACCTCAGGAATACTGTATAATACTAATATATAGATATATATATATAAATATATATATATATATATATATATATATATATATATATATATATATATATATATATATATATATATATATATATATATATTTTGCCAGAATTTTGAGGATAATTTAGTCAACACCAAAAATCCAGAAAAGTGTTTCAGGTTCCAACAGCAGCTTACAGATATTCTCACTGATACATCAGGAGACTGTACAGTAATCAAAGACACTACTCTCACAGCAGAAGTAATAGCTTATGGCATTAGATAATAAAAGAATCAAGACTGGTTTGAGGCAAATAGTTGGATACTGCAGCGATTGATTGACAGGAAAAAGGCAGCACGACTGAGAAACAAAGATAAAACAACATGAAACACTCTCGATGTATTGAAACAAGCTAGAAAAGAAGTGTAAAGGACAGTTAGACAATGTGCACATGGCTATTGGATACAGTTAAGTGAGAATATGTAACGTGTTTACAATAATGGTAACATCAGAGGCATGTAGGAAGGGATAAAGAAAGCCATCGGCCCAACAGTGAAAAAGAGTGCGCCGCTAAAAGCTGTATCTGTGGAAATCATCACTGATAAAAGGAAGCAGTTAAACAGATGGGTAGAGCACTATCTTGAACTGGGGAAATCATCACTGATAAGAGGAAGCAGTTAAACAGATGGGTAGAGCACTATCTTGAACTGGGGAGATCATCACTGATAAGAGGAAGCAGTTAAACAGATGGGTAGAACACTATCTTGAACTGGGGAAATCATCACTGATAAGAGGAAGCAGTTAAACAGATGGGTAGAGCACTATCTTGAACTGGGGAGATCATCACTGATAAGAGGAAGCAGTTAGACAGATGGGTAGAGCACTATCTTAAACTCTACTTAAGCAAGACAGAACTAACATAAGATGCCGTCAATGCCATCGAGACCATGCCAACTCTGGACCATCTGGACTCTCTGCCAACCATAGCAGAAGTTAACTGTGCTATTGCTGACCTTGCTTCTGGCAAGGCTCCAGGAAAGAATGGAATCCCAATAGAGGTCATCAGGAGTGGACAGAACATTCTTGCTCCACAGATACACCAGTTGATAACTTTATGCTGGCATGAAGGACAGGTCCTGTAGGACATACTTGCCCCATAGATACACCAGTTTATAACTCTATGCTGTATTGAAGGACAGGTCCCACAGGATTTCAAAGGTTCGAGCAGTGTAACCTTTTACAAGAATAAGGAGGACCGGAGTGACTGCATCAACGACATAGAAAGTTCACTTCTGTAAACCGTTGGGAATATACTTGCCAGAACTGTTCTGCGTAGACGCCAGGTCCTAGGAGACCAGGTTTACCCAGAGTCACAGTGCGGTTTTCGTTGGAAAAGGTCTACCACATATATTTTCGTTACGACAGTTGCAAGAAAAATGCAAAGAACAAAAGCAACCATTGTATATTGCCTTCATAGATCTCACAAAAGCATTTGACTTGGTCAATCGTGTGGGACTGTTCAAAGCGCTCAGAAGGATTGGTTGTCCATCGATTCTACTGAGCATTATTGAGTCGTTACACACTATCATGAAATGCACCATCAACTTTGACGATGCGTTCTCAGAGGAGTTCGCAATCAAGTGAGGAGTAAAACAAGGCTGTGTACTTGCTCCAACCCTCTTTGGAATATATTTCTCACTTCTCTTGAAGCATGCATTTCGTGACCAGGAAGGCGGTATCTTGAATCAGTCTCGCACATATGGTGTCCTGTCCGATTCCCAAAGACTGAAAGCCGACCAAAATAAATAGGGTGCTGATGAGAGAACTGATCTTTGCGGATGATACCGTAATTACGACTCACTCAGAGGAGGAACTGCAAAGTTTACTATCTGCATTTTCGGATGCCTGCTGTGAGTTCGGGATAACACTCAGCAAAACGAAAACACAAGTTATACTCCAGGGTGCAAACAAGCCACCAGTAATCTCAATTAATGATGAGGTTCTCGTTGTAGTAAATAATTGTACGTACCTGGGATGTTCAGTCAATAATAAACTATCCCTGGACCAAGAGATCAATATCAGGATAGGCAAGACAGCAACAAATATGAGCAGATTAACAAAAAGGGTATGGGAGAACAAGACGCTCACTGTTAAAACAAAATCACCGGGTCAAGATACTGAGCAGCGCATGAGCTGCAGTGGTCAGCGACCCAAAGCTGACTGCTAGCGTCAGGGCCAGCGAAACAGAGCTGCCAACAAGACCCTTCTACACCTCCACGCGGTGATCCTTGATAACAGGCTGCAGCAGGGCAGACTGGCTAAGGAGAAGGGATCGAAAAGGGAATGCTAACCCGGTACAAAGAAAATGCTTGCTGAAGTCGGATGTGTTGGACCGAAAGGTGAGCCATGAACGACGAAACCCCGTCAAATAAACAAATTACTATCAAGCAGGGCGAGAACTTGATCACAGGTAAGAAAGCCGCAAACGCCTTTGTCGATCACTATGCCAGAGCAAACCACATCGAGGTCCCTGCAGATAAGCATACAGACATTAGCAAAGAGCTAAAGGGACACGAAAACATAAATACGGCTCCCGAAGAGCACATGATGGCCAAACTAACAATGCGCGAAATGGAAGAGGCTATGAGAGCACTAAAGAAAAGGAAATCTCCCGGAAAAGACGGGATAACAAACGAAATGCTGATGGGGCTGGGCCAAACAACGAAGAGGAAACTACTATCAGTCCTGAACCAAAGCTGGAAAAGGGGTATTGTACCCCAGGCATGGAAAGACGCAATACTGGTACCGGTACCAAAAACAGGAAAGGATAAAACGGATCCAAATGGATACAGGCCCATCAGCCTACTGAGCTGTATCGGCAAGCTGATGGAACGGATGATAAACACCAGACTGATGTGGCATCTGGAAGAAAAACAAATACTAATTCCACAGCAAGCCGGCTTTAGACAGCACAGATCCACTGAGGACCAGGTCATCCTCATAGCCCAGGAGATAGAAGATGCCTACCAGGCACAGAAACACACAGTAGCTGTTTGGGTGGATCTGGAAAAGGCATTTGACAAAGTCTGGAAGGACGGACTTAGAGTCACGCTAAGAAGAAGTGATGTCTGTGGGAAGATGTACAAGTGGATCAACCACTACCTCAAACAAAGAACGGCCAGAGTCCAAGTACAAGGGCAGATGAGCAAAAAGGTGACACTCGAGCAGGGAGTACCCCAAGGGGGAGTATTGTCACCCACACTCTTCCTGGTATATATAAACGATATTACAGAGAATATACCAAGAAGAGTCCATAGCTCAATGTTTGCAGACGATCTGGCTATGTGGACCTCTGAAAAGAATCTCACCATAGCAAGAAATCGGATGCAGACGGCCCTAACATCGCTGGAAGAGTGGGCGAACTCATGGCTGGTCAAAATAAACGAGGAGAAAACCACGTGCACAATATTCTTGCTTTCATTAAAACCCCAAAGTACCAAACTAAGTCTAAATGGCAAAATCCTGCAGCCAAACGACAACCCAACCTATCTGGGAGTCACATTTGATCGGCGCATGACATGGAAAAGTCAGATTGAGAGAAACCGAACGAAAGCCAGAGAAAGAATGGCAATCATGAGGAAACTTGCTGGCACAAGCTGGGGAGCAGACGAAGGCATACTAAAGAAACTGTACACTGGAAGAGTGAGACCAGTTCTCGAGTATGGCATTGCGGCATGGACAACAGCAGCAAAGGCAAACTTCGATAAAGTTAACAAACTTCAAAACCAAGCCATGAGAATTATAACAGGTGGCATGAAGTCAACGCCAATTGTAGAACTTGAAAAGATTACAAAACTGCAATCCATGACCGATAGAAGAGACTGCAGAGCCCAGCTGCAGTCAGAGAAACTCCGAAGACTGACGGACCATCCAATGTACCAGAGACTAAACAATTTGGGAAATGGGAAACTAAAGCGGAGAAACTTTGCAGAAATAGCCAAAGCAAAGATGCACGAAGATCCCATAAACGCACTAACAACACCAAAACCCATCACTACTGTACGAAAACCTACCTGGAGGCAGGATATATTTCCAGAGGTGGTAGAAAATATACCAGGTATTGCAAACAAAAACTGCCAGACTGAAAAAGAAAGGAGAGACACTACCCTAAGCTTCATAACGAAAAGCTACCCAAGCATGGACTGGACCCATGCATACACCGACGGTTCTGTAACAAACACTACACAGAACGGAGGGGCAGGAGCATTCCTGAACCTACCAAATGGCAGAAAAATAACACTGTCATTCGCTACTGGTAAGTACACAAGCAATTTCAGAGCGGAGGCAGAGGCACTGAGGGCGGCAGTGGAAGAAATGGGGACACACAGTGAAAATGAGAGCCATATAGTCCTGCTGACAGATGCTCTCGAAGTAGTCACAGCGCTAAAAAGCCAGAAAAACACTGAGCTTAATGACCTAAGAGCAGCACTCTGCAAACTGTGCCAGCAGTTCGCACCAAAAAGGGTAGTGGTACAGTGGGTCCCGTCACACTGCAACATCCAAGGCAACGAGGAGGCAGACAGACTGGCAAAAGAAGGTGCAAGACTACCACAAACAGATACCAGTATGACGTACGAAGAGTCAAAACGGCTTATCAAAGCCAGATACATGACCAAATGGGAAACCGAACATACTGGTTACACCAAAAACGATGCCTATTACCAGTTGAACCGAAGAGAGCAGGTCGTTGTCTTCAGACTTCGCACTGGCCACATCAGACTGAGGTACCACCTATTCAACAAATTGAAGATAGGGTGTACCGACGAATGCCCGTGCGGTACTGGTAAAATGACCACTGAACATCTGCTGCAGAACTGCCCGACATACGAGGATCAGAGTGAGCAGATGTGGCGCATTCCGTTCTCTGGACTACATTCTGCTACTTAAGCCCTTTCAGGGTTTGGTAGTGGGAGATTGAAAACGAACGAAGCCAAGCCAAGACAAGCAAAAACAAAATCACTTGTTTACCAGGCCTGTGTCTTCAGCACTCTTCTTTATGGCAGTGAGACATGGTCTACCTACAAGCACCAGGAGTGGCGGCTAAACAGCTATGCATGATATTTGCACTTTTCGGTTCGTCAAGGATCATTGTTGCCGAGGCGAGTATCAATGACGCTGAACAGTGTAGCCAGGACCGGAGTGAGTGAACAAGGGCATCAAGTTTAACACATTTTACTAAAATGCAAATATAGGTAGTTGGCGGTAGTGGGAGAGAGGGAAAGTGTTGACTTGTTTATGGCTGTTCATCATCATCATTATTTATCCACTTGTGTCGATAGACGCCGTGGGGAGGTGTAGTTTTCTGTTGTAGGCCAGCTTAATTGTCCGTGATGTTGTCATTCCGTGTTTCTTCAGTGTCTCACTTACACTATATATCCATCTTTTACGTGTTCTGCCACTTGCTCTGCAACCCTGATTTTCTGGTATTGTAGATAGGAGTAGCTGGTAACTTTGGTTGCATTCTTGTCAGTTGTCCGAACCATTTAATTCTCTGCCTTCCCATGTACGGTGTTGCACTACCTTCTGTCTGATTATTTCGCTTCTCAATCTGTCCAGCCTTGTGACAGACATCCTTTCTCAAAAACCTCATTCCGCATACCATGATTGTTCTTCCTTGTGCCTTAGTGAGAGTCCATGTCTGACACTGGTAGCAGAGAATTGGTATCAACATACTATTTATCAGCTGTCTCTTTGTCTTCATTCGGATGTATGTGAGTCTTTGTAACGGTGAGAGCTGATAGGAAACCGCATTTGATTTCTGTGTTCTTGATTCCACCTCTCTATCTAGCCTTCCATCTTGTGTAAACACGCTGCCCAAGCATTTCTTCTTCTTCATCGTACGCTGTTTACAGCGATGTTTACGTTGCACTGTTTTATTTTGTTAAGCCTGTGCCTCAGTGCATCCGATTTCAACAGGCGTTTCTGTAGGGTTGCCCTCCTTAGCCTTTGGCTGTCCCCAGCCTAACTGCAAGGCAGCAGTTGTTTTTGGTCAGAGTTGTCTCTCTTGGGAAGTTGTCTTGCAGGACTATCGAGTCTTCCCTACTCGTGTCTATATCGTTTGGCAATGATATGATGGACTATGTACTAGTTTGTACTATCCCGGAAGAGAGGCAGTCCAGTGTGACTTTTTCCCAGGATCGTCACGTCCTGCCAGAAACGTAGCATATGCATATGAGTGAGGTATCTTTTTGCTCGCTTTATTTTCTCGGCTCATCTGCAGTGATGGTACGCCTAGCATTCCCCGCCACCCGGGAGCTTGTCACCATAGGACAGGAGGTGCAATGTCCGCTGGACTGCATCTCTTCTGCGTCCATTGGAATGACTGATAGCAGACAGATGCAAAGAGCGAGGAAGGAGTGCATTTTACCAGGTGCATTCCTGCGGCTCGATCGGGCCGGGACACAAGCCCCAGCCATGTCGTAGCCTCCCATCTTAGCGGCGCTGAGATTTTGGGCGGGATTCTGGCTTAGAGGCGTTCGGCCGTAATCCCTCAGATGGTAGCTTATCAGCCATGCACGTGGACCAAATGTCAGCGACCTGTGATTCCTCTCGAAATAGTGCATTTGACCAGGTGACAAGCCTAGTCTTGCACGGAGATGTTGTCCGCCTAGGAAGCGGACATATCTCATGGTCAAGGGTTGAGTCTCAGCAGTTCGCAGTGAGGTAGCTGATCTACTGCTTAGGGCACCCGACCGAGAACTAAGTCTTCTACAAATGATTTCATTCCTCATCGCCTTATGGGGTGAATATCGAGCGGCTTCCCGCCCGCTTTTATCAGCGGACGGCAGAGACCTCATTCTGCGGCTTGACCGGGCGGGGCTGGAGCGTGGCCCCCAGGTCCCCACCATATCGAAGCCTCCCTTTGCATTCGTGCTGGGCTGCTTTTGGGCGGGATTTTTGGCTTAGAGGCGTTCGGCCGTAATCCCTCACCTTGCACCGTTGGCTTATCCGCCTAGTACGTGAACCAAATGTCTGCGGCTCCTCTCGGGCTTAGCAGGATTACCGTTGCAAAGCCCTGTCATTAGTAGGGTAAATCTGACCTGTCTTCAGAGGGTCTATTTCCAGCACCCGTTCTTCTTCTTCTTCTTCTGCGTACACAGTCAGACAGCAACCATTATTTTTTCGAAAAAAGCGGCGGTCGTCCTGAGACTCTCGCCACTACCATAGAGCTTGTCTTGCAGTTCCACTGGCAATGGCCACATCTGCTCTCTCTGATCCCCGTATGTCGGGCAGTTCTGCAGCAGATGTTCAGTTGTCATTTTACCAGTACCGCACGGGCATTCGTCGGTACACCCTATCTTCAATTTGTTGAATAGGTGGTACCTCAGTCTATTGTGGCCAGTGCGAAGTCTGAAGACAACGACCTGCTCTCTTCGGTTCAACTGGTAATAGGCATCGTTTTTGGTGTAACCAGTATGTTCGGTTTCCCATTTGGTAATGTACCTGGCTTTGATAAGCCGTTTTGACTCTTCGTACGTCATACTGGTATCTGTTTGTGGTAGCCTTGCACCTTCTTTTGCCAGTCTGTCTGCCTCCTCGTTGCCTTGGATGTTGCAGTGTGACGGAACCCACTGTACCACTACCCTTTTTGGTGCGGACAGCTGGCACAGTTTGCAGAGTGCTGCTCTTAAGTCATTAAGCTCAGTGTTTTTCTGGCTTTTTAGCGCTGTGACTACGGCGAGAGCATCTGTCAGCAAGACTATGTGGCTCTCATTTTCACTGTGTGTTGCCATTTCTTCCACTGCCGCCCTCAGTGCCTCTGCCTCCGCTCTGAAATTGCTTGTGTACTTACCAGTAGCGAATGACAGTGTTATTTTTCTGCCATTTGGTAGGTTCAGGAATGCTCCTGCCCCTCCGTTCTGTGTAGTGTTTGTTACAGAACCGTCGGTGTATGCATGGGTCCAGTCCATGCTTGGGTAGCTTTTCGTTATGAAGCTTAGGGTAGTGTCTCTCCTTTCTTTTTCGGTCTGGCAGTTTTTGTTTGCAATACCTGGTATATTTTCTACCACCTCTGGAAATATATCCTGCCTCCAAGTAGGTTTTCGTACAGTAGTGATGGGTTTTGGTGTTGTTAGTGCGTTTATGGGATCTTCGTGCATCTTTGCTTTGGCTATTTCTGCAAAGTTTCTCCGCTTTAGTTTCCCAGTTCCCAAATTGTTTAGCCTCTGGTACATTGGATGGTCCGTCAGTCTTCGGAGTTTCTCTGACTGCAGCTGGGCTCTGCAGTCTCTTCTGTCGGTCATGGATTGCAGTTTTGTAATCTTTTCAAGTTCTACAATTGGCGTTGACTTCATGCCACCTGTTATGATTCTCATAGCTTGGTTTTGAAGTTTGTTAACTTTATCGAAGTTCGCCTTCGCTGCTGTTGTCCATGCCGCGATGCCATACTCGAGAACTGGTCTCACTCTTCCAGTGTACAGTTTCTTTAGTATGCCTTCGTCTGCTCCCCAGCTTGTGCCAGCAAGTTTCCTCATGATCGCCATTCTTTCTCTGGCTTTCATTCGGTTTCTCTCAATCTGACTTTTCCATGTCATGCGCCGATCAAATGTGACTCCCAGATAGGTTGGGTTGTCGTTTGGCTGCAGGATTTTGCCATTTAGGCTTAATTTGGTACTTTGGGGTTTTAATGAGAGCGAGAATATTGTGCACGTGGTTTTCTCCTCGTTTATTTTGACCAGCCATGAGTTCGCCCACTCTTCCAGCGATGTTAGGGCCGTTTGCATCCGATTTCTTCCTATGGTGAGATTCTTTTCAGAAGTCCACATAGCCAGATCGTCTGCAAACATTGAGCTATGGACTCTTCTTGGTATATTCTCTGTAATATCGTTTATATATACCAGGAAGAGTGTGGGGGACAGTACTCCCCCTTGGGGTACTCCCTGCTCGAGTGTCACCTTTTTGCTCATCTGCCCTTGTACTTGGACTCTGGCCGTTCTTTGTTTGAGGTAGTGGTTGATCCACTTGTACATCTTCCCACAAACATCACTTCTTCTTAACTTGACTCTAAGTCCGTCCTTCCAGACTTTGTCAAATGCCTTTTCCAGATCCACCCAAACAGCTACTGTGTGTTTCTGTGCCTGGTAGGCATCTTCTATCTCCTGGGCTATGAGGATGACCTGGTCCTCAGTGGATCTGTGCTGTCTAAAGCCGGCTTGCTGTGGAATTAGTATTCGTTTTTCTTCCAGATGCCACATCAGTCTGGTGTTTATCATCCGTTCCATCAGCTTGCCGACACAGCTCAGTAGGCTTATGGGCCTGTATCCATTCGGATCTGTTTTGTCCTTTCCTGTTTTTGGTACTGGTACCAGTATTGCATCCTTCCATGCCTGGGGTACAATACCCCTTTTCCAGCTTTGGTTCAGGACTGATAGTAGTTTTTTCTTCGCTGTTTGGCCCAGCCCCATCAGCATTTCGTTTGTTATCCCGTCTTTTCCGGGAGATTTCCTTTTCTTTAGTGTTCTCATAGCCTCTTCCATTTCGCGCATGGTTAGTTTGGCCATCATGTGCTCTTCAGGAGCCGTATTTACGTTTTCGTGTCCTTTTATCAGCCATGCACGTGGACCAAATGTCAGCGACCTGTGATTCCTCTCGAAATAGTGCATTTGACCAGGTGACAAGCCTAGTCTTGCACGGAGATGTTGTCCGCCTAGGAAGCGGACATATCTCATGGTCAAGGGTTGAGTCTCAGCAGTTCGCAGTGAGGTAGCTGATCTACTGCTTAGGGCACCCGACCGAGAACTAAGTCTTCTACAAATGATTTCATTCCTCATCGCCTTATGGGGTGAATATCGAGCGGCTTCCCGCCCGCTTTTATCAGCGGACGGCAGAGACCTCATTCTGCGGCTTGACCGGGCGGGGCTGGAGCGTGGCCCCCAGGTCCCCACCATATCGAAGCCTCCCTTTGCATTCGTGCTGGGCTGCTTTTGGGCGGGATTTTTGGCTTAGAGGCGTTCGGCCGTAATCCCTCACCTTGCACCGTTGGCTTATCCGCCTAGTACGTGAACCAAATGTCTGCGGCTCCTCTCGGGCTTAGCAGGATTACCGTTGCAAAGCCCTGTCATTAGTAGGGTAAATCTGACCTGTCTTCAGAGGGTCTATTTCCAGCACCCGTTCAATATTAGCCTGACCGTATCAATAGAGGGCTTTTAGTTTGTCAATGGCCAAGTTGCTTGAGCCTGCGATTTCTGCAGGGTGAAGACCAGATTACCGTAGCAGGCGCTCTTTCATTTGGGGGTTTGGAGACTGACCTGTCTTCCGTGGGTCTAATACCAGCACATGTTCACTATTAGACCCATCGAAGGTTCTCTCTTTTGACAGTCATTCTACACTATTGGCGTATTTAGTCAATTTAAGCCTCAGGCTCCACTCCTGATAGTGCTCTTCCGTCAATTCCTTTATCAAACACTGGATGCAGACCAACCGAGCCACAGGCGGCATATCCCCAGATTTCTGAGGGTCTAAATCCAGCACCCTTTCCATATTACACCCCAGGAAAGTGGTCTCGGCATGTCAGTCATTTCAGTGTTGGCCGTGTTGAGTCAAATTAAGCCGCAGGCTCCACTCCTGGTGGTGCCCTTCCGTCAATTCCTTTAAGTTTCAGCTTTGCAACCATACTTCCCCCGGAACCCAAACACTTTGGTTTCCCGGAAGCTGCCGGAGAGTCATCGAAGCAACTCCTGCGGATCGCTAGTCGGCATCGTTTATGGTCAGAACTCCCACGGTATCTGATCGTCTTCGCGCCTCTGACTTTCGTTCTTGATTAATGAAAACATTCTTGACAAATGCTTTCGCAGTAGCTCGTCTTGCGGCGATCCAAGAATTTCACCTCTAACGCCGCAATACGAATGCCCCCGTTTGTCCCTGTTAATCATTACCTCCAGTTCCGAAAACCAACAAAATAGAACCGAGGTCCTATTCCATTATTCCATGCACCATTATTCAGGCAGCCGAGGCCTGCTTTGAACACTCTAATTTTTTCAAAGTAAACGCGCCGGCCACCCAGGACGCTCAGCGAAGAGCACCCGTGGGAGAGAGCCGGCAGACGGTAGGGCAGGAGACAACGGGCAGTGAACCGGACCGTCCGCCTGCGCCTGAGATCCAACTACGAGCTTTTTAACTGCAACAACTTTAATATACGCTATTGGAGCTGGAATTACCCCGGCTGTTGGCACCAGACTTGCCCTCCAATAGATCCTCGTTAAAGGGTTTAAAGTGTACTCATTCCAATTACGGGGCCTCGAAAGAGTTCCGTATTGTTATTTTTCGTCACTACCTCCCCGTGCCGGGAGTGGGTAAGTTGCGCGCCTGCTGCCTTCCTTGGATGTGGTAACCGTTTCTCATGCTCCCTCTCCGGAATCGAACCCTGATTCCCCGTTACCCGTTACAAACATGGTAGGCATGTCACGTACCATCGACATTTGATAGGGCAGACATTTGAAAGATGCGTCGCCGGCACATGAGGCCATGCGATCAGCACAAAGTTATCCAGAGTCACCAGTGGGGACGCCGCAACCCCGCGAGGGGAAACGACGATTGGTTTTGAACTAATAAAAGCGCTCTTTCCGCGAGGGTCGGAGCTTGGTAAGCATGTATTAGCTCTAGAATTGCCACAGTTATCCAAGTAGGATCGTGTCATCTAAGGAACCTCGATTGATTTAATGAGCCATTCGCGGTTTCACCGTGAGACAGTGGGAACTTAGACATGCATGGCTTAATCTTTGAGACAAGCATATGACTACTGGCAGGATCAACCAGATATCTGTCGGAGACGTACGTACAGCACACACCGGTCGGCGGAGGAAGGGTGTGTAAAAAGCCTCACTGGGACGACGGCCGCAGGGACCGACTGACGGGACGGACGGACGGTTCCACCCGTCCCTCACTCCGTCCACCTAGGACCGCCTGACAGGGGCCTCCCACACGCACGAGACGACTGACCGACCGGGCTCGCTCGAGGAGGGATGGCAGCGCTCTGTGCAGAACGGATTCCAACGACCTCGGCGATGAATTTCACTGGGACTAGAGACAATTTGGCCTGTCGGCCTGCCCTTCTCCGTTGGAGAACGCAGGGCCTCGAGGCAACGATTCCTGCTTTCCATTTGCCAGTCACAAGCTCTTTGCGAGAGTCGGACCACCAGCGAGACGTACTGGACGCCTTAGATAAATCACCACGGATGGACCACGTTTCCTGATACGGACCAGACCAGCGCACCTCGGTGGAGGAGCCGCTGCAACAAACCGCACCCAATTCGCTCTACGGGGAAAGGCAGGCGAGCGTTTTCCGCAAGCCCGCGCTATCGCTCCGCCTGGCGGGACTGAGATCGCTTTACGAACACTGGTTGAAATTGAGTCGCTGCGGCGAGACAACTACCCCAGATGCCCAAGCATTTGAATTCACTGACTTGTTTAAGCTCTGTACTTTTTATATGTATATTTACTCTTTTCTCTATTCTACTGATTTTCATTGCCTCAGTCTTTATGTACTGATCCTCATATTATATCTATTGCTGGCATTTTCAAGGTCATTCCGATGTTCTTGGAGGTTTTGTTCATCAGAATGAAAGAGACTCTGATCATCTCAAACAGTAGCTCGTTCATTGTGGTGGTTTCTGGTTTGGCTTCAGTTGTTATTTGATCCATGTATACAATGAACAAAATTGGTGATAGTACACATCCTTGTCTTACCCCTGTCTTAACTGCAAACCACTTGGTGATTCCGCTTGGTTCTCACTGTACTTTGGCTGCTTTTATACATTGATATGATAGTTTTTAATAACTGTCTTTGCACTCCATAGTTTACCAGGATCTCCCATAAGATGTTTCTATTCATTCTGCCAAAAGCTTTATCCTGGTCTACAAAGACGATGTTCTGTTCCTTATTAAACTCACTAGTTTGTCTAAAATCTGTCTTAAAGCAGGGTGTCTGTGCAACCTCTTTTTTTTCTGAAGCCAAACTGTGTGTCCCTTAATTGTCTCGACTATTAATCTTGTTCTGTTTTCAAGGATCTTTGCGTACATTTTATTTATATGGATCAAGAGAGATATTCCCCTGTATGTTTCAGAGTCTCTTTTGTTTCCTTTTCCCTTCCAAATGGGTATAACTATCCATTTTTGCCAGTCCACCGGAACTTCCATTGTTGCCTTGCGACATTCATTATTCTGGACAGCCATTTTACTCCCGCTCTGCATAGGCTTGTATGGCCACTGTTGTAATGCCGTCTATTTTTGGTGCCATGTTTGGTGCACTCTTTTAGAAAGATTGTTCGACTTCTGATGCTATGATTGGTTGCTCTTCTCTCTCTTTGTGGCATGGTGTGAAGATTTCATTATCGTTTATTTCTGCCAGATTGAGAAGTTGCTTGAAATATTCCTCCCATCTCAGCTTCTTTAAGTTTTCATTTAGTAATGAGATATTATGTTTGTCATTTAAGATGGTTAGCGGGATAAAACATTCGTCTCTCAGTCTCATTTTTTTCGACAGTTTTATAGAACTCTCTTGGAGATTCTTTGCATTGGTTAGTTATCGTTTCGCAATATTTTTGCCACTAATTCTCTTTTGCCTTCTTTATAATTCTGATTGTATCTCTACTTGTTGTTTTGAAATGTGCATAATCGTCTTCTGTTTTTGATTGCGCCCATATTTTATACAGTTCGTTTTTATTTTTCATAGCTTTTTTCACCTTTTCATTCCACTACACTGTTATGGCTGCTACATAATGAAAATATAGGTAGTTGGGGGTAATGGAAGGTAAGGGGAAGTGTTGACCTGTTTATGGCTGTTACATAATGTTGCGCCAACATTGTAACACACGCTAACTGCTGCTGAATATGTTAATGTAATTCTTAGATTAAGTTATGTTTATATAATTACAATTAGGCGTCCACTAACTTTTTGAGGCTGATGCATAAAATCAGTCAAATATTATTTGTTGGTTTGTATACACAATCTTTACATTTGGCGGATGCATGTCAAGCTAAGATATCGGCCGCTTATAATGTGTTTGCATAGTCCGTAACAGTGATTTTGTGAAGAGCTGTTCTGTTCATTTATGATGCATGTGTGTTTTTATATTTAATGTTTTAGAAGTTAAATACTACACTGGATGCATCCATTAATGTTATACCCGCATTATGTTGGAGCCCATAATGTTGGTAGAGAAGTGCAGAACGATTGACAACACGGCAAACCTATGATCATTGGCAGCATGGCAACCATGAGAACCTTTCACAATATGGCGATGAGGAAAATCAACTGTTAACTGTACCGAAATCCTCACACTAGAGTGAACGATTGTGACGTATACATCCTTTTTTAAAATCTAAACAGTAGCTCGATCCATTCATTTTGTACAAGAGCGCAGCAGTAGTTGTTATATGAACTTGATTTAATAGGAAGCGTTGTTGAAAATTCTCATTGTAGCAGGTAGCTAAGCTACATACAGTTTCAGGAGACGCTATACTTGACTAGCTACTGGGGAAAATACACATTACGTTATTAAAATATCGTTCTTGACATAGAGTTCTCTGTCTCAAGGTCATCTGAAGTGATCGAAGTTTGAGAATCTTGAATTGACTCGCTGAGTTTTTGACTAGTGTAAGGTCACACTTCCAAACAGGTTGCCTTAAGAGAATATTCCACATCCGATGGCAAGATCGTGTCACTGACATCGAGGTTCTCTGGAGGGCTAACATGCCCAGCATCCATGCACTGCTAGAAAAAGCACGACTAGGATGGGCGGGACACCTCGTCCGTATGTTAGACGAGCGGCTGCCAAAAGAAGCTTCTCTACGGCGAGCTAAGAGAGGGATGGCGCGAGATAGGGCGCCCAAAGAGGGTCTGAAAGACTCACTGAAAAGTTGCCAGATAGACATCGACACCTGGGAATGTCTTGCGCATAACAGATCTGACTGGAGAAGCGCAGTCAAATCGGGTGTAGCTACCAGCGAAGACGACCGTCTTGTGAAAGCCCAGAGCAGACGCGAGTCCCAGAAATCCCGAACAGCGTGAACTCCATCACCTTCTACAAACCTCGTGTGCCCGATATGTAGCAGATGTTTTCGTGCCAGCATTGGCCTATTCAGCCACATGCGCACTCACACCCAACAGGGAAATCTGTGACAAGGATGGACAGCTATTATTATTATTATTATTATTATTATTATTATTATTATTATTATTATTATTATTATTATTATTAGGTCACACTGAAACTTGCAAAACGAATGCTGTCCTTCTACTTTCTCTTCTGCGTTCGTTCTTAATCTCCCGTTACCAAGTCCTGAACAGGACTATGCAAGTAGCAGGATGTATTCCGTAGAACGGATTGCGTTGTGTCGCTAGTTTGCAGCTTGACTGCGATATTTACACCTTTCCGTCCGACACATCCATCTTCAGGAGAATGCTGTCCTGAAATCTGACAGAAGTGAGGACCAGGGAAGTTTGAGCACTAAGTGAGATACAACGAAGTTAGCAACTATCAAAGAATTTCAGGTGTAGAACGGTCGCTCAGGTGAAGTACTGACGTTACGCACTCTTTGTGTCCTCCGTTAGACAAGGTGATGCTAGCTAAGGTTGTAAACTAACGAGGCGAACCAGCAACACCCGCAAGTCTATAAAGCAGTTTTAAGAAAAAAAGGGCGTGCCAAGAAAGATGGTGAGGAAGGAGGGAACATTAGCGAATACATAAAGGGAATCTCTGGAAAGAAGAAAACAAGGTCAGGACTCATAAGAATACAGTCAGGTTTGCGTTGGTGGATAATAAGTCTGAGCAAGGGCTCGGGACAATTACAGCCTGTGTATAGTTGACTTATTCAAGAGCAGTGTCCATGTGTTAGGTCGACTTGAGCGAGAACTGCAGTCTGAAAGCTGAGATAGAGCGTAGAAGAACTGGTAGCGAGAAATCAAAGTGCGAGATCTGAGAATGGATACAGCAAAATTGATACTATAGTCTGAAAGCTGAGATGTAGTTATGGAGAGCGACAGCGACATATATATGCTACTGACCAATCTAAGAGCAATGACGTGATGTTAAAACGAACTTATGAGAAGTTATTGAGAACATACAAACAGTACAAAGAGCCCCGAAAATAGAGTTGAGAGCAGACTACAGATAGTAGAGATAGACTTAGACGGATGATGATCCACTGACCGTATGTGAACCAGCCCGTGTTATCTCAGCTTAAGAGGCTACAATCTGTTCGCTTTGCACGAAAACCCATATTAGATACAGTATACACCTACATATGTATCGCATAAATTATTTGTGCGTGAATTGATTTTATGAAAAGCATTATTTTTTGTGTTTTAAGAGAATGAAATAAAAATGATTTTAAAAATCGGTTTTCATGAATTTATGAACATAAGATAAACAAATTTATTAGGCTTTAGAAAGCGTCAGCTTATTTGTTTCTGTGGCTAGGACATAGCTGTGTGTGACAGAGCCAGGTATGTGACAAAGTGATTTGTATTACATATGGTGGATTCAGGGATTCAGTCAGATGTGGGATTCAGGAATTCTGTCAGAAGTGGGATTCAGGAATTCTGTCAGAAGTGGGATTCAGGAATTCTATCAGAAGTGGGATTCAGGAATTCTGTCAGATGTGGGATTCAGGAATTCTGTCAGATGTGGCATTTAGGGATCGTGACACCCTCCCAATCATAAACCTGAACTAATTATCAACTTGCCACTAAAGGCTAACAATAACTTAGAAATAGGAAAGCTAATTTTAGCTGGACAGTAAACAAACAGGCGAGAACATTTTTACTTTGGAGAGTTCAGACAATGGCTAGGTACATTCGGCATTTCTGACAAAGCCGGCCCATATTTTCATTGTCTGAAAATCGGGTCATGGAAAATTTAGTTTGTAAGAATTGACTTTCGCATCATTTCACAAAATATTGTGTAATCTTAGATCGTTAGTTTAACAAGTAGCATATTCACATGTTAATTCTGAGAATTGTTCCTTTGATTTATATTTAGATTGGTAGTTAGTTTGGTGGGAGGTCACATTCACCCATGATTTAGTGTCTAGATGCCATAGGAAATTTGTAGGGATTGAGCTACCTAAGATTTGTCGACAAAATAACCAATTTGAAGTTGATAGGGGATCCAGAAATTAGGAACATGACATATTGACAGGCAGTGCAAGCCAAACGGTGGCGGGAGCTGGACACCGGGGTGGTGACATAAATGCCACGTTGCTGGCGACCATCTTTAATAGGAGAAGCTTAAGGAGGAACATCAGAGTCCGATAAAACTGAAGCACAATTCATTGCAGAGAGAGCTGGTCGAGAAGTCCAAATGTGAGTTTTATAGGCAGGAGTTCGATAGTACATGATGAAAGGAACAGGGGACTAATTCCGGGCGAACGAGAGACTTCGGGTTGTAATATTTATCTGTGAATTTCACAGACATTGCTCGTACTGGCCTGCTAGAAATGAAAGTACTATGGTCCGATAGGGGAAAAGAGAGATCGGATAAAAAAGGTAACTGTGGATGTCACAGGCAGTGCAGCTCTTGTTTGCTGACAAGGGCAATAATATGAAACACGGACAATAGGGAGGTTATCCCAACCACGAGTAACTAATTAGTAATAGAGACACAAGAGACCACGACACGGACAATAGGGAGGTTATCCCAACCACGAGTAACTAATTAGTAATAGAGACACAAGAGACCACGCACAAGAGTGTAAGGAGTGTAGACTAAAACCTCAGAGAGCACATTCCAAGAACCCGTGTGAGAAATATTTGGTTCCACGGCGGCAAATAGACAGACGGAAGCTGTCAGTCTACCAGACGTCAGTCACACAACCAGCAAACGATGGACCACAAGATGCTGATATAGTTTATATCGTCAGAGTGTAGGGATACATGACATTGCACGATCTGTGTTACATATCCGGAGATACCATTAAGCTAATTACTACAAATCTTCGATGAGAGAATGTAGTCTTAGTTAGATTAGAATATAAATGACTAGATTACGTAAACAATGGATAACCATATTCTTATGAAAGAATCAGTTTTTTCTTGTTGCTTACGTTTGTATGTGCAAGGACACATAATGAGGGTAAGTGGGGCACGTTGGCTGTACAGCATGGTAATAGGGAAAGCGAAAGGACCGAGACTAACAGATAATAAGAGAAAAGCTGTTACATATTGCAATTTGGTTTCCGTGTCTAGAATCTGTTCCATATTACAATTTAATTTCCGTGACTAGAATCTGTTAGAGAGATACAGTTGGTTTTTCGTTACTAGAATCTGTTACATAATAAATTTGGGTTTTCGTTAATAGAATCTGTTAGATAATACAATGTCGTTTTCGTGACTTGAGTCTGTTACATAATACAATTTGGTTTTCGTAGCTAGAATCTGTTACATAATACAGTTGGGTTTTCGTTACTAGAATCTATTACATAACACAGGTTTTCGTGGCTAGAATGTGTTACTTAATACAGTTGGTTTTCGTTACTAGAATCTGTTAGATAATACAGTTTTGCGCCAGCGACCAGAGTAACTAGCAGCTAGATCTGACTCGGTTACATGGGCCACATTCTCTATTAGCTGATATGTAAGGCTATATTTTTTTTCCGGCGTGCCACCTTATTTTTATTAAAATATCTAATGTTCAGCTGCATCTGTTTATGAGAAACTGCGGTTATGTAGTCGTTTTAAATATTTGTTCTTCTTGTTAATTTGTTCATTTTGTTTTAATTGGAGAAGCTTCACTACAACTCGATTGTAATTGTAAACCAAAGGTAACACGATAATGTCAGTTTAACATATGTACAGGTATGACACACGCACTGTATGACCAAAAGTGACTAAGTACCTGAAGTAATGAATATGTTTTTGACATTAACATTCATAGAACAAAAGTTATGTTATTTACCAAAATAAATGCGCAGCCCAAAACTAATATCCAAGTGAACGGCGTGATACTAGAACAGGTAGGCAGCTGCCTTCATCTGGAACAGATAATTACAAGTGAGGGTAGATATGAAAGGGAAGTGACGAAGACAATAGAAATAGCGAAACGCCTACATAATATTATGAGGAAAATATTGGCATCCAGGCAAATGACCAATACATAAAAAATGAGACTCATCAACTGTTTTATATATATATATATACTATTTTTGTACTCTGCAGAAACATGGTCTATGAACACACACTTTAAGAACACAATATAAATTATCTTTAAATATGATACAATAGAGCGTGTCTCATTTCGTCAAAAGACGAACAAACAATAGCGACGTCTAGACGATAGTGCCTTGCGTGGTCGACAAGTTGTGCACTTTAGTATGAAGGAGTCAAGACACTTAACTTAGCGTCGTTATACTGGTTTAGAAGACTCTGCAGAGTCTGTATACAACCAGTTTCATTTACATCACCTTGCTCTAAAAGCTATGCGCATCCAATTTATTCTTAAATGCATTAACTGTCAATGCTTCCACTAGCTAGTGTGGCAATGCATTCCAAGCATTCACTACTCTATGACTAAAAAAATATTTCCTAATATCTAATCTGGACCTCTTTTTAGTTAATCTTTAGTTATGCTCTTTTGTTCTTGTTGGTGGCTGTATTTTTTAAAAAAAATTGTTAGTCTAACTTATCAATTCCTCTGATCATCTTATGAACCTGTATTAAGTCAACACGAATTCTTCTCTCTTCTAGACACTGTAGGCTGGTTTTTCTGAGTCTTTACTCATAACTGTAGTTCTGGAATCCCACTATCAGCTTTGTCGCTCTTTTTTGTATTCTTTCCAGCATGTTTAAATCCCATCTATGATAAGGACTCCACACCTGTACACAGTACTCCAGTCAAGGTCTAACTAATGCTTTATATAGTTTGACTATCACTTCCTTGCTCCTATGTTTAATATTTCTTGTTATCATACCTAACATTGCATTTGCCTTTTTCACTTCTACCTGAACTTGCTCACTCACCTTACCTGTATGATCTGTAATAACCCTAGGTCCCTTTTCTTATCTATCTTTCTAATATTCTTCTCTCCCATTCTGTAATTATGTTCGATATTAAATCTACCCATGTGGATGATTCAACTCAATTTGCCAGCTTATCTCTAGAATTTTATCTAGATCCGACCTCAATATATCAACTTCTGCTTTAGATGAGACACTACTGCATAGTTCTGTGTTATCAGCAAATTTTGCTGAAATCGTTGGTGCCAGCCATAGTGTGGTTTTCAGTTTCAATACCCAGAGGTGCTGCTTCCGAATTGAGGTCCTGAACTTTGGTCTTGACCCGGGAAATACAGAGGCCTAGGGAGGAAATATTGCTATTTAGGCCTTTTAGAGAGCGCAGAGCAGTCTGTACCGAACAGAAAAATGTCTCCGCGGAAGCAAGATCGGTGAAGATAGAATGGTGATAGCGATACCCTCTTGGTGCACCCTGAAGTAGTAAGGAAGCCGGTTGACAAGGACACATTTCTGTTTGACACCTGAAGTCGTGGGGAATCTGTCAGAGAGAGTGCAACCTAGTCGAACTCTGGAGTCTGTGTCCTTGTTTGCTCATTGATCAGGTTTAACAGGGATGGTCGAGGTACATATTCTCTGGGGGGTTTACCATAGAGCAGACCGATCGACCGAGTCGAAGGCGGACTTCAAGTCCATGTATGTGCACAGGGGTCGATTGAAGGCGTGTAGTTCGGCAAGGAGGTGTATAACGAAGATTGCACCGGCTGTGGAACGCCCCGGGGTCAAACCAAACTGTTGGGGCGACGGTATATGCTCAGTAGAAGCTTGAGTCCAGCACGTGGCAAACACCTTCCCCGTAATCGAGAGTAGTGTTATAGGCCTGTGATTATGACAATCTTTGCGACTCCCCTTGCCGTTGTGCCGGGAAACGACGATTCCATCGTGTCAGTCGGCCGGGAAGTGTCCCATCCTGCCTTCCGGTATTTAATACGATATTTTATTGAACACAATACTGGTAGGGAAGTTTGAGTGTAGGGGGGGGGGGGCAATAGGTAGGTAGCGCTATTAGTGGTAGAGCAACATGGAATGATGCAGTAATGTCAGTCTGCCAGAGTGCACCGTCAAGACAAGAGACAAGAGATATTGGAGGTCCATTGCAACTACCTTCTTTGTAGAGACGGCACTTGAATTGAATTGAAATACAAACACGCGAATTTCACTGAACAGTTGAAACTAAGAAGTTAGGAATTGAGAAAATAAATGGCATTCATTTTAAAGTGAGTCTATGCAAAAAGATAATACTTGTAATGTTTGGGAATTTTCTGAAGCGTATAGTCAACACATTAAACACAAATTTACCATTCCTTAAAATGTAGTTTATTAGAAATCGATGAAAATCATAGATTAGGGGATATGATGTTCCATCTCGATCATAACAAGAGGGCTACAACGTATGTTCTTTTGAGACCCGAGTGTATCAACAATAAGCGCATGTGAAAGTTTTAATATGATAACCTGATGCATTGTGTCACAGCCTACTCTAAAACGTGAATTTGTTTTATTTCCCTGTGTGGAGCATGGATTGATTTTAAACTTCGGAACGATATGAGCTCCATCATTTAGTCGGTGGTAGAATGTGACGTTTCAAGGATTTTTTCCGGTGAGTCAGACGACCTATCTAAAGATGACTATCATTGTGTAGTCACTCAATATGTTCATTACCTACAATTTGTGCACTGTGCAGTCTCAATATCAGTATTGTATGCGTCGTAGTGTATACTGAATGAAAACTGTGTGTAGTAATGCAACAGACGAGCAATTAGAAAGGATCCTAAATCACACAATAAATAGAATACAGAAAGGATTTCTTTGAGGTAGACTCAATAGAACTCTTTACATTTAAGAACTCTAAGATCGTATACAGATAGCGACAACTCCTCTAATAATTACAAGCAGGACATTTCCACAACAGAGGAGGACAGGATTACCAAAACTAACTGAGAACATCGATGGAGGAGATGAAAAGAAGATGGCCAAGTACATTAATGTCAGAACTAACTGGCATGTTAAGTTTGACAATATGAAAACTAACTAAAGTATAACAATATGAGAACTTGTTTTCATGTGAATTATCACAATATGAGAACTGGGTGTCATGTGAAGTATGACAATATGAGAACGTGGTGCCATGTGAATTATCACAATATAAGAACTTGGTGTCATGTGAATTATCACAGTATGAGAACTCAAGTATGAGTTAATATGAGTCACGTGAAATGTGACAATATGAGAAATCGGCGTCACGTGAAGTATGACAATATAAGAACTCGGCGTCATGTGAAGTATGACAATATAAGAACTAAACGCAATGCTAGGTATGTCAATGGGAAAACTAACTGGTATATGACGTTTGTCAAAGTGAGAACTAAGAGTTATTTTAAGTTTCGAAAATGAGAAATTTGGAGAGGAAAATGTCAATTCAAGACTCATTACAGCAACAAATGAGAAGTTTGTCCACAAAAAACGAATATCATTACATCTTTACTGAAACAAAGACACACACCAAGAAGACCAAAACAATAACAAAGTTGCTGATGTGTGAATAATTCAGGCTGCATATAGAAGAGATCGTCAATAAAATGTGGAATTACTGTAATTGAACATGGCAAGAAATTCTGAACACCAGATGATAAGTTGTGCTTCTGGCTCTTTTTAGATACCATCTCCATAAACCGTAATGTGTATGTAAACTAGACGAATTTACATACTTTTACACAGTTTCAGGCCAGTTGTATTTTTAAAGTGGCAGTATTTGTAAACAATATGTTATTCGCGACGATATGTCTTCAAACAGGATATACCTGGGCAAGATGGCCAGGCATTTGAAAATCGTTTTCATTTCCTTTTTTTGCGTGTTGCAGTCTGGAAAAAGAACTATATTCGGCCTCGCACGTCATACTCTGTAAGGAGGTCAAGGTTAGAACTCGACCCCTACTGTCATCGTTATCCCCGTCCCTGGTACCTTTTGATAGACCTGGAGTAGGGTAGTGCCTGGCTGATGGGTGTGGTTCCGGAGCTCGGGTCGGCGAGGTGAAGGTCATGTTAGAAGTTTGTCCAGATTTCATAACGTTGTGCTCAGCTATATCGGCTCCCATGATCTCATGTTCTGGTGTCATGCGGATTCCTATGATCTTGTGGATTGGCTGCAAATTAGAAAGAGAATAATTAATAATTAATGATGTGTATGTCAAATGTAACGACGAGTTAAAATTGAGGTTGCTTCTGTTGCTTTCGAAGCTCCGAGTATCCGAGATGTTCGCTATGATGATTTGTTCGGGTAGTCTTTAGCGACTCTTCTTTCACTCCGGAGAGTTTTAACGAAAGTGTACCAGGTCTTCCTAGATGTAGTACAATACAAAACATATCAGCATTGATCACCACTACAAGAATCACAATATAGATTTCATACTTCGCTGATCAGGCTACTGTAACATGCTGTTTTCAAGTAAACTGCGTGGATTTAAGGTGGGTTTTTTGTCAGTGATGCACGTGACCTTGACGGTACTCTTGGAATCTGTAAGATTAAGGTGAAGGTACAATGTAGTAACATAGCGAATACATCCAACACGACTCCACTATAAAAATTGTCGATGTTCAGGCACTCATGTCGAATGAAGTGTTAAAGACTTGACTGCCCCATATGTCGGTGCTTAGGAACTTCCGGATAAATAAACGGTTTGAAGCCTTCGCTGTCTAATATGTCCGTATTCAGACACTCCCGGCGAAATGAAGGATTTGGAGACTCCACTGTCCCAAATGTCCGTATTCAAAGACTCCGGGTGAATGAAGTGTTTGAGACTCGACTGTCCCATATGTTATTGCCGGTGAAGTAAAGTGGTTGGAACCTTCACTGTTCCAGTTTTCTGTGTTTTATGAAATGGGTTGGCCAATTTCTTCTTCGGTACCTTGCACGCACATTTTTATAGGTGCCAGTTAAGCAGTGAGTAGACTTACCTGCAACATGCGTTTACTCAAACAGTTCTTCCACTCAAAGAGAAGTTGGTTAATTTTTCATAACGCTTCCATCTCGCCATTATAACATATTGGTACAATGAAATCCATTTTTCTAGCCAGTTTAAAATATACACGTGACTGCCAGAAATAGAAACTGTGAAAACTGTTGATTATGGTATTATGGCTCACGCTTTCTATGTATCCTTTCTGCTATTGTCATGAGCACTCTGCCCTCTGCCTCTCGCTTTTAGGGTCCTATGTTTTTTATGATGATAACACAGACGTAACTTTCTAGCACGGTATTCAGTGGAAACCACATGAGTAAGGTCAAAAAGACACTTTTCTCAGCTGTAGTCGAAGCTTTCAGGAGGACATGTTGCACAATCATACACGGTTATAGAAATAATAGCAGAAAAAAATACGGCATGGATACAATTTCATAAATAAGTATTGTACAAAATATAAGACTTATGCAATATGTAGATAGGATAACCTCAAGCTTGTGTGGATATGTGGAAGCGATGATATAAAAAAATGTTGAATATTTGGAAGCGTTGATCTGAAACATTTGTGGCAATGTTGAAGCGATGTTCTGAAACTTTATAATGAAGGTCAGAAAAAGACAACGCAAAGAAAGCATTTCCAATTGAAAAGACAATATTTTATCAGAGTATAGGAGGAGCAGAGTATAAAGAAAATATTCATTATAGGATAATGGATAGTCTCCCAGAGTGTGCCACAAACGCTAAAAGCTGACGGTGTCAGCTGACAGACAGATCTCAATAATATAGGAGCAGCACACACTATGTAAAAGGTACTAGGCATTGTTAATCGTGAATCTAGATAGACAAACAATATGCCCACAGTAACTCTTTGAGAATGTCACAAAATGTTACTTAAAATGGTTTTACGTGTGGTTAGCAATATCACTGGATAACAGACGTTAAGAAAACACAACTGAAAGGTCATATTAAGTACCTGACAACCTCTTTCACTCATGTGCCCAATAGGTAATGACGGGAACAAACAGGGAACAGAAAAACAAGAATTCGACATTAACTAAATGTGATTCTCTGAAAAGAAAAAAATTGTTTAAAGTTAAACAGCGGAAGCCCCGAACTGTTGCACAACTCACGTATAAAAGCAAAAATGTTGATCCTGCCGACCATGCCATCTCACTGACTACGGCCAGAGTCTGTACACCCAACATGTAGAAACCTCCGCCATGGAAGAGACCATTCCTGCCAGATGTCAGGAACTCAACTTTGTCGTCCGCAGCAAACAGTCCAACTGCCAGTAATCCCTGTTTTGTTTATAAAGGATAAATATTAGTGTTTAGATGCTCAGCTGTGAGTCAAATTATTGCATTCACGTTTGTTACAACAATAATCATACATATACCATTAAATATTTTAAAGCACAATAACAAAATTAACATGTAGTCACACACACACATGAAAACGCACACACACACACGCGCGCGCACGCACGCACGCACGCACACACACACACAATAAATTAGTTAGTTTTCCTTTTAATCATGCCATTAAGCGGCGTGGGGAGCTTGAGTAATCTGTCCTATGTCATGAATGTTGTATTAGTTAATGTGAGCTCCTATTGTTGCACACCCCCTCAAATGTCATCTATCCACCTGCTTCGCTGTCACCCTGTTTTCATGTAACCAGATCTAGCTACGGGCATAGATGATAAGTTGATGCTTTCTGACACCTGAAATGGATTTTCATGTCGAACTTACCGTCTGAAAAAGACAACAGCCTGTTGAATAGCAATACCATCTACGCGTATGTTGAGTAGCCCAAGTGTTCTGATGATCCTCATAGGTTTCTGTGTTCTTTTCGTTAATTCGCATACCGTATTTAGCACATGTAATCGCAAGTGCGTTCATGTGTTTTTGCATTTTATTTTCATGATTGTACAACAGACACTAATCATCTGCAATAAATAATTCATGTTTTTTAGTTGGGTTTTACTTCATATGTCTTAATTTGACTGGTCTCTGGTGCGATTGTGTTGATGTAGATGTTAAACAGCAGAGGGCAAAGCACACATCCCTGTCTCTCACCGGAAGTGATTTCAAAAGCATCTGTGACGCATAAGTCGTTCTGATAACGTTTATACCTGTACGATACACAGCTCTGACATTAACAAGGAGTTGGCCTTGTACAATATCTTCCAAAGTGTAATTATATCTATCCTATCAAACGCCTTTTTCTTGATCAATGAAAGCAATGAGTCGAAGTGTTCTTCCCATCTTTTTATCTGCTTATTAGCGTTGTCAATCACAAATGTGTAATACATGGAACAGTACAGTGTGGAATTCATCAGCAGCAAGAATACATAAAATCAATTTGAAGTCCCGATGTCAAATACTCCTGATACCGTCAGTTAAAACAATTAAAGGACATAAAGGATACTTAAGAGCATTGACAACGGATTAAAAAAATATAGGAGGTGAGACTTGAATTGACGCTCAAGTGAAAAGAGAACACAAAAACACAATGCATGAATTACCATAAAACTAAACCAAAGTTGAAAAGAAGAAAGATTAGGAAGACATATTTATACTGAAATAAAACCATAAATACTAGAGCAAAGGGTCATGAAATATACAATGAAGTCAATAGAAAAGAAAGTTAGATCATCAGATTAGACAAGAGAAACTTTGTTAATGAGTTGGCAAGTTGAACTGCTAGAACAGGAAATTCGACTAATCTGTTCAGCAGCAGAATGAATATAACATAAGAATATTTAAAACAAAGAATAACATTTGTTAGACAACGCAAATGAGCAAATAAAGAAATGGACAGAAGATGTCGAAGAACTTTTTAATAAACCGGCTCCACGTGATACCGCAGAAACTGAACTGCAAGTTAGTTGCGTGAAACAAAAACAAGAACTTAAGGAAATCAAAATATTACTGAATGAAGGTAAAAAAACCACTGGACCAGATTACATCTCAGCTGAAGCAAACAAAGGATAAATAAACATTTCAACATTCATATTATAAAATTTGTTTGGTAAAGTTTGGAAAAGAAAATAAATACCAGCAGCCTGGAAACAAGACTATATAGTGAAGGTGTCAAGTGAGTGAGATTTTATCAGGATACACATTGCACAAGGAATAACGTTATTTTCACTGATTTAACAACTAATCAACAGAATAATTCTATAGAGATTGAGAAAAAACAATAGACAGACATCTCGGTGAAGAACATACGGGTTTTAAACAAAATTGGTCCAGTGCAGACCAAGTAGCTGCATTGAGAATTCTAATTGAACAACGTATGGGGAGTAACTCACTGTAACAGAGTCATAGATCCCAGAGGGACGCAAGATGTAGATCCCTCTAAACACTATTCAAAAGTATTCGGACATATTTCTTTAGAACCTTGTCCAAGACAAAATATAACGTGTTAAGTGCTCAAAATCAAGAACACTAAACATATTTGCAGTCCAGCAGTTGATGTCACTTAAGCTAGAACAGGCACATATGAAATAGTGTAACTGACAATTTTGGCTCTCCGATTAGGAGGTCAGAGATCAGAATAATACACAATAACAGTCAATTATTGCTAATAAGAAAATCGCCAAAGCTAGATAGAGATCACAAGACCACAAACAAAAACAACCATATACCAGACTCGTGTAAGTTGAACATCAGACGTAGTCTGTTTATATAAATCAACTACTACTTTAATGGGGATAGGGGAGATTATCAAATTGTAAGAGTTTGTTATATGGAAAGGGGGAGGAGGGTATGTTTTAGGTGATAGACATAGCAATTAAGCGTGATTGGTTCCAGGTCGTACAGTGGTGATGTGACCAGTTTGACTGGAACCAATGTCGACCACGGACAACTAGGGCGTTATCGGTATTTAAGTACGTGCGTTGGAATATAGAACTTCGTTGTCACAAATATCTCTAGAGAAGATCTAAAGCTCTCGTTGTCACAGATATCTCTAGAAAAGATCTGAAAAGTTGGATGTCACAAATACAAAGAACTTTATTGTCTTAGCTCTTGCTCATGGATCATACAAGAATTGTTACACAGCACAACATGAAACGCAAACACAAATTGAAAAATCCACAGGCGATCAATGGGAAGCGAATCAAGAACTGAACTCTTTTGTTATCTAGACTGTGTAAAAAGAGAAGGATTAGACTAGTGTGACACATATGTAACCGGGAATCCATCCGAGTTACATACACAAAAACCCTGTTAACTGCGACTAAGTAATGCTATTTTAAGATTATCATCCAAGAGATGCAAGTAATTCACCATGGCCTACTTTAAATAGGTCGTCTGACTGACTGAGAAAATCCCCTAAAACGCCACATTCCACCGCGGACTAATGAGAGAGCTCATATTGTGCCAAGGTTTATAATCAACCCATGCCCCACACAGAGACATAAAACAAATTTACGGTACAAAACACAACAAATCATTGCTGAGAGTGATCCTTTCACAGAATCCTGCCTTGAAATCAACTATATATCCATCTTTCTTTCCCGAACACGATATTATAGTTGCACTGATAGTTAACACATGAAAGTTCCGTCATTTAGTTAGTCTAAGGATGTGACTTTTCAAAATGGTTTCTTCGTCTGTCAGAAGGCCTGTATCTACAGTAGATCGTGAGTTAGCACATTATTGAGCTACATGTCACTATGTATTTTATATTGTTATTGAATTTCCTTTTTGTTCTATGTAATTATAATTTATTTTTGGCGCTCTAAAGAATCTTTCGAGTGTTCAGTCTGGGGAGAAAAGGGTGAAGTAATTAAATAATAAATACATGTAAAGAAAAAAACTGTTTCACATATCTGTATTTTAGTCTTTGAAAATCCGTTTGACAGTGTGGATTAAACAACTATATGCCAACTGTTGAGGAGCTGTGAAATATCAGAAAGTACCAAACTCTCATACAAAATATATGTGAAGATACAGATAGCAGAGTGGTAAACGAAACAGTCCTAACTGACAGACACGGGGTGCAAACAGGGATGAAATAAGAATGCCTGCTCTCGAACTCCTTTTTCTTGTTGGCTAAAGATTGGATAATGCAGACATCAAACAAGGGGAAAGAACTTGCATTAAGAGGAGTATATTGTCACAATTGGAGAATCTAGACTACGTAGATATTCTTATACTTCTATTACAGTCAAAGTCGAATGCAAGAGAAACTTGATAAGGCGAAAGAACAATCAGCCAAATTTGTAAGAAATATCAACATGAAGAAAAAACAACTCCTTAAACTCAATACTATTAACAACGAACTAATCATGTTGTAGGGAGAGCTGTTTGAAGAAGTGGAGTCATATACGTATTTGGACACCGCTGTGTACACATCAGGAGGTACAAACGGCGAACATAATCACGGCACATTGGCCAAACAACTGCCCCACCAAGCAGGGAGCCTAGCAGCGACCACCGCCAGCAGCAACACAAGAAAAAAAGGCGTTGAAGTCATCAAAAGTCACATCAAAAACCACATCAACACAAGCAGCAACACAAGCAGCAGCAACAACAAAAGCACCACTGACAGATCCGGAAGCATTCATCACAGTGACCAACAAGAGGAGGAGGCACAGGTTTGGGCCAAGCAGTCCCCAATCCGAGAGAAACCCTCCACAACCCAAATATACACACAGACCGGAAGATTTCCCACCAACACCAAATAAAGGAGCGTCGCTACAGCTACAGGGACACTTGTGAGAGCAAGCGGCCAGCCCACATCAGGACAGACGAAGAAGCACCCACCACCATTTGGGGGACCCTTCTATAACCAGGGATCCCACTCCTAGACACACCACCAAAATTAGTGATTGCACTGGACAGCGCCGGTGAGAATTAATCTCATCACTTCACACCAAAACAAAACACATCAACCACGAATACGCGCGCGATCATGTACACACATACAAAATAAAAACATTTTAAAAATAAATAATGTGTAAATGGCAGAAATTAAAATACTCAACATCAACATCCGCGGTAAATGCGAGAAGTTTAATAAGCTCATATGCCTCGCAAAAAAATACAAACCATACTTTTTAATGGTCCAGGAAACTAACATACATACAGATCAAAATACAGCACACATTACACCGCAACTAGGAATGCAACATTATACAAACATCGCACAGGTGGGAATTAACAAACACAAACAGGGACATCAATGGGGGCATGGCGACAGTCCAGGTCAGCAACAACACACACACACATACAATAGTAAATATCCATGCATCAAGCACTTACAGAGACCAACCACTTTTTTACGAAACTTTAGACAGCCTACTGACACGTTCATACCAGGGACATAGTATCATCCTGGGTGGAGACTTCAATTGTGTTCTGTCAGACAAAGACGTTTTTGGCAACAACGTCGGGGCACAGTTACGGAAACTCAAAGGAACGGATACAAACCAATTGGAAATATTATAAGACATAATTAGCACACACAGTTTAGTTGACACATACAGACACAAATACCCACATTAGACAGAAACCACACACAAAAATAGTGGACACCCTAGGGCCGCTCGTCTAGACATAATATACGTGCACTCAGATCTATACACCACACAAGCCAAACATCTGCCAGAAACACTAAACTTTACAGACCACAAGGCAGTCATGGCTACCATCAATACAGCAGAAACAGACACGTCACTCAGACGCTTCACGCATTGGAAGTTCAACAACACACTGCTACAAAATAAAGGCTACGTTAACCACATTACACACCTCATCCTAACACACAAACAGAAAACATACAACGTTGGAAAATACTTAAAAACACAATTCAAGAGAGAACAATGATTCTTGCAACCAAAAATCATTGACATGAGATGAGGCAGGAAAAATTAATAGAAGAAGCCATCCATTTAACGAAACTAATCGATACATACTCACCACGCTTATACACATTACAAGATGAACTAGAAGAATGCCAACACTACATGTTTCAAGGAACTTTCATGAGAACAAAACTAAACACGATAACACAGGAAATACCAAGTAAACAATACCTAACAATAGAACAGAAGGTACAGAGGAGAAGACAGATAAAAGTAATAGTGGACCTAGAGGGCAACACGCACACAGACATACCGATATAGCACGAGCTTTCGAGACATACTACAAAGAGATATACACAAGCGAAGACACAGGAAAACATATCCAAGACGTTTTCACAAAATACGCTAGAAAACTCAACAGCGTGGAAAAACTGAGGCTTGACGCTGACATTACACTCACAGACATAACAAATGCAGTAAACAACATGCAAAAAGCCAAGTCACCAGGACCCGATGGGCTCACATCAGAATTCTACCAACACTTCTTCCCCATTTTAGGACCACTCCTACTCAAAGTATATCAAGAAACTTTTAAAAAGAACGAGCTTCCTCCCAGTCAAAATTTGTCCTACATTACACTAATACCAAAGGATAACGCAGACAAAACACAACTTAAAAATCACAGACCCATATCACTTCTAAACGTAGACTACAAAATCGTAACTAAAACTCTAACAAATAAACTCAAACCATTTATGACATCACTCATACACGAGGACCAACAGTGCAGTGTACAAGGCAGAAATATACACCAACATAAACATTTTATCAGAGACATTATCAACCTCACACACGAGGACCAGCAGTGCAGTATACAAGGCAGAAATATACACCAACATACACATTTTATCAGAGACATTATCAACCTCACACACGAGGACTAACAGTGCAGTGTACAAGGCAGAAATATACACCAGCATACACATTTTATCAGAGACATTATCAACCTCACACACGAGGACCAGCAGTGCAGTGTACAAGGCAGAAATATACACCAACATACGCATTTTATCAGAGACATTATCAACCTCACACACGAGGACCAACAGTGCAGTGTACAAGGCAGAAATATACACCAACATACACATTTTATCAGAGACATTATCAACCTCACACACGACAAAAACACGAAATCATCAATCCTTTCATTAAATCGAGAAAAAGCTTTCGATAAGATATCCCATCAGTACCTCCATAAAGTCCTCGAGAGTTGCAACTTAGGAGACCATTTTAGAAAATGGATACAAATCCTATACGCAAAGCCTGAAAGCAAGGTACTGGTAAACCACCAGGTTACAAGTGCCTTACGGCTAACGAGATCAGTGAGACAGGGATGTTCCCTCTCCTCATTGCTCTATACCCTTGCCTTGGAGCTGCTATTACAGAAAATCAGACAAGACAGCTCCATAAAAGGCACACACATACATGGAGCAAAGGAGAAGAAGTTGCTTGCCTATGCAGACGACACCGTCTTCTTTCCCCCAGACTACACACCAATAGAAAACATTCTAAACACTTTTGGACACTTTGGCAAAGACCGTGGGGCAAAAAGAAATATACAAAAATCTACTATAATGGGCATCAGTTCAGTTCAGTTCAGTTCAGGTCTGACCACTCAGTGATGTTGTCCACCGATCTCTTCCTTGGACGTCCTCGCCCTCTCTGTCCTGGTACGGAACCAAAGAGTATCGAGTGGTAATTCCGTTGGACCTCGCGACATGCCCGCACCAGGCCATCTTTCGTCTTTTGATAGCTGTGAACAGATTTTCAAAAGGACCAATAGCGTCTTCAACTCTCTGACGGATTTCTACGTTCGTGACACGATCTTTATATGTAACATTTAGGAGTTTTCTAAAGCACCTCATTTCCATTGCATGTATCCTGCTCTGGATATCTGCTGTAATGGTCCAAGTCTCTCAGGCATACAGAAATATTAATAGCACCAAAGAGCGCATTAGTCTAACGTTTATACCGAGGGCGAGTCGCTTGTCTTGCCAAATAGGTTTCAGCCTAGTCAGCGCCGCTGTTGTTTGTGCTATTCTTGCAATTACCTCTGGCTTCGATCCCTCTGCACTGATCAATGATCCCAGATATTTGAAACGTTTTACCACCTCAAGTTCCTGCCCATTTGCCTATATTACAGATTTAAACCCTGATACGTTATTGGTCATGAGCTTTGTTTTATCTGCATTTATTTCCATACCAAAACTCAGGGCCGTTCTATCCAATCTACCAATCAACTCCTGGAGTTCCCTTTCTGTGCCTGCCAATACATCAATATCATCAGCAAATCGGAAGTTTGTGATAAGCCTGTCACCTATTTTAACCGTGCCAACATGTCCTTTTAAGGTCGTCTCCATTATTCACTCCAAGAATATATTGAAGAGTGTTGGGGAGAGTATACATCCCTGTCTCACACCCACCGTCGTACGGAACCAATCGCCTAGCGTTCCGTCTACTGAGACTGCGCTTGTCGCCTGCTCATAAAGGTTTGCAATTACCCTCACAATATCACTGTTGAACTTATACTGCTTCATTGTTGACCATAGCGCCGCATGCCACACTCTGTCAAATGTCTTTCTAAAGTCAATGAAGGCATGGTAGAGTTGTTGTTGATACTCTGAGTACTTCTCATTCATTAGCCGAAGATTAAATATCTGCTCGATGCTACTCCTTCCCGCTGGAAAGCCAGCTTGTTCTTCGGCAATGATATTCTCTGCCAGTGGTTTCAGTCTGTTAAGTATTATTCTCAAGAGAACTTTACTTGGATGACTTAACAGACTGATTGTTCGATAGTTCTAACACATATTTAGGTTTCCTGATTTAGGAAGTGGTATAATGACTGATTTTGTCCAGCAGGTGGGCCACTCTCCTGTCTGCCAAATTCTATTGCAGATGTAAGTCAGGGTATTAATTGTTGCCTCACCTCCCACTTGTAGGAGCTCTGCTGGGATATTATCCACACCTACAGCATTCCCTCTCTTCAGCATTTTCACGGCTTCATATCCTCCTCACTTGTTATCGTTTGATTTTTCTCTATCAGACTCACTTCAGGAGACATTGTATTTCTTGGGTCACCTCGACCGTCATGCTTATATAGCTCCGAACAGTACTCTGTCTTGCGCTCACGAATGTCTTGAGCTTCTGTGAGACATTTCTCACTCTTGTCCAGAATCGTTGTTTTTCGACTATGTGCAGGTCTTACTAAGTCCTTGACTAATTTATATGCCCCCTTGGTATCATTTCTTCCTAGATTTTGTTCGATATCTGCGCACTGAGCCGTTATCCATTCCACCTTGGCCTATTTCATCTTGCCTTTATGTTTCCATTTATCTCTCTTTATTGCTGAATCCCATCTAGTGTTTTCTTCGCTCTCTTCATTTGTCGTCCCTTGTCACATAAATCCAGTATTTCACTCGTGATCCATGCTTTCTTCTTAATCCTGCACCTACCTAGAACATCAGATGCCGTGGAGATTAATGCCGAATTCAAGGCTTCAGTCATCGTCTCAACATCTGCCTCCCCGCTTAGAACCAAGAGAGGTGCGAATCTTGCCCCAACACCGCTCCAAAGGTCTCTACTATATCCGGGCACTTCAACTTCTCCAAGTCAAATCTCAGTCGAGTTATCTCTCTTTTCAGAACTTTCTTTAGTCTGAGATGCATGGTCATCAGCACTAAGTCGTGGTCGCTCCCTATATCGGCCCCTGGGAAACTTCTTGTCTGGGCGCTTTTGACGCTACATCTGAATCTCCTTTGGACCAAAATATAGTCTATTTGACTATGAAGCGTATTATTTTGGCTGTGACACGTCCACCGTCTCGACATTTTATGTGGTCCTAGCGTATTCGCTACTAATAACTTATTATAATACGCAAATTCCAAGATTCTCAGTCCTCTATCGTTCGTGGTCACATTCCCATATGCTCCACATGTGCCTTTCCAGTCACGTACCATTTCTTCGCCAATTTTGGCATTCCAATCTCCCTGTATCACCAGTATATCCTTCTTCGGTACCTCGTTCACCAAAGCCTGCAATTCTTCGTAGAAGCTCTCACCTCGCTGTCCTCGTAATCTGAGAGAGGTGCATAGCATTGTATCCCCATGACATTGAAGGACTTTGCATTTAGTCGTATAATGAGCAATCGGCTTGATACTGGTCGGCAACCCAATACACAACATGCTGAGTCTTTGTGCACGAGCATTCCGACATCATGAGGTGTTTGTCAGGTCTTCCACTGTAATAAAACTTGTGACCTTCTTCTGTGGTGTGTTCTCCGAAATTTTTCCAACGTGCTTCGCATATGCCAAGCACATTCCAGTGGTATCTATCCATCTCATGGGTCAGTTCTTTTATTTTCCCACTTGCACTTAGAGCTCTAACATTCCAAGTGCCCAGAATGAAATCCTCTCTTCTGAGTCTTATGGTATCACCAGTTGCACACTTAACACCTCCACCCTGGTGTGGGGCAGTAGGCGCGGTCCTTGTTGACCCGGGCTGCGACCGATCCAGTATAATCGATTTCGTTTTTGTCCTCATGTGTGATTCGTAGGCTTGAAATCACCTGAATCACTTGAAATCGCCAATCTCCTCTCCAAGCTGCGGTGGGCCAACATCTGCATTTAACCTGAAGGAGCCCGTCTCCCAGGGGAGCCATCGTCTCGTTAGCCTAGAGCCTCACGGTTCTAGTTACCCAGTGTGTACCCCGAGGAGGTGAGGTTGGCTCGTGAGCTCACTTTAATCGGCAGGCTTCTAATTTCACTTTTCATTCTTCCAGGGAAGAGTTAGCCGACCTCAGCGCCACTGGAATGTGATACCGATCATGAGCACACCTTACACAAAGCAGACTTTCCTTTTGTTCTAAAAATAACAGACTCCATGAAATTGTACGGCATAACCTTCCTATCTGACCCCAACTACATACACCACAACACATGGACAAATTTAACGACCAAAATAAAAGACATGCTACAAAGATACAGATACAAAATAGCCACAATTTTTGGCGATAGCATAATAGTAAACACATACATCATCCCCAAATTAATCTACATAGCTACAGTGTTTGGACCCCCACAGCAGACAATCAAGGATATCAACAAACTCATTAGGGGTTTCATTTTCGCAAACACCATACACAGGATAAGCCAACACACACTGTCACAATACAAGAGACTCGGAGGTATCGCATTCCAAAACATACAGACCAAAATACAGTCCCTCCGAATAGGCCATGTCGGGCGGATTGTAAAACATCCAGAACAACACACACTTGCGCACTACTACATTGGCCTACGTATATCCAAGCTGATACCAATAAACAACGCAACACCACACTTTTGTTGGACATTACCGCCCTTCTACGCGTCATGCATAAAAGCCATCCTAGGACACGAACAACTAACACAACAGAAGACAAATCAAATATACAAACATCTAGTCAAGCTACAAGCACCTCCACTACACCTTAGAATAAAAAGAGGTTTCAAATATTTTAAAATGGACTACACGAACACGTTCACAAATATACACAGCCCACACATTACTCCAAAAGATAGAGAAGTCGCTTACCGACTTTTTTCAACTTAACTCCCATAAACACAGGAAAACAACGCAAACCCAAATGTCAACTATGTCAAATGAGAGAAAAAGAAACAGAAGACCACATTTTCTATAGTCATACCCACAAGACAAATTCTGCAAGACACAATCGAGACACAAACAAGACAGAAGGTAGACATGTATAAGGCAATAATGTTAAACACTCTACCAGACACGACACCAAACATTCTAACACAAATGCTAATTCTGCTATCAGAATACAGACACATCAAATGGAGATGTAGAAATGAAGCCTCATATCGCTTCAGGACATACTCCCCAGACACTCTACTTCATATGTTCACGAGAAAAGCGTTGTCCAGTAGCGACATACAAATGTAAATGTTGTACTGTGAAATATGTATGTTAAAATATGTTTCATCATTTTCATTTCCAATTTCAATTTCAATTTCTCTTGCCAAGTCAAACAGGAAAAAATATGCTAATGGGGAAAAGAGAGTGAATGAATGTATGCCGTTTTGAGACTATCCCTCCTTTTTCTCCAAAAACCCCACAAACAAAAATAAAAGTATGAAACAGTTCGCAGAGCGGGAAAGTATATATATAAATATGTGTGTATAAGCAAATATGTATGTACGGATATGTCCGCATGTTGCATATATGTATGTGGGTACGTGAGTTTATTCATGTTCATATACGTACATATATATGTGCGTATGTACATGTATACATGCATGTGCATGTATGTGTGTATATGTATGTATGGAGGGATGGATGGATAGACGGATGGATGAATGCATGTATGTTTGTATGTATGTCTGTTATGTATGTATACATGGGTGTAAGTATGAGTGTATATGTATGCATTTACGCATACATGTGTGCGCGCGTGTATATATATATATATATATATATATATATATTCACATATATATATATATATATATATATATATGGATATATGTGTGTGTGCCTGTGGGTGGGAAAAGATATATGTACGTGCAAACATGAATAGGTATGCATCAGCATGTACACATGTGCATTCATTTATATGTACATTCATTTTTGCTTTCACATTTATGTCACCTTTCACCTCACAAAGTGTAACTCCCACCATCTCACGTTTCATCTCATGGAAATTTTCACCTCACTTCACCTCATATCACACACAGTTTTGTCTTAAAATTGTACAATAAAGAAATTTTCAAAATTAAAAAATTTTTAAAAAAACATCAGGAGGTACAGAAGACCAGAATTATAATGAAAAGCAAGAATTGTATTTCTGACGCTTAACAACATATGGAGATTCAGGGAAATCATGGTTCACACCAAAGATAGAATATTCAACGCCAGTGTCACGTCGGAGCAGCTATGTATAGCTGAACAACGAAGGACGACCAAGGTCATACAACAAAAACTCCCGTTCTTTGTTAACAGATGCATGTGAAGCATAGTCCTGCTCACAGATGCACTGGCCGTAGTCAAAGCACTGAAAAGCCAGAAAAATGCTGAACTTAATGAATTGAGCAGTACTCTGTCATCTATGCCAGCAGGCTGCACCAAAAAGAGTAGTGGTGCTGTGGGTTCCATTTCACTGCAACATCCAAGGCAATGAGGAGGCAGACAGACTGGCAAAAGAAGGTGCAAAACTACCACAACCTGATACTAGTATGACATACGAAGAGTCAAAACGGCTTATTAGAGCTAGATACATGACCAAATGGGAAACCGAACATACTGGCTACACCAAAAACGATGCCTATTACTAATTGAACAGAAAAGAGCAGGTCGTCGTCTTCAGACTTCGCACTGGCCACAATAGACTCAGGTACCACCTATTCAACAAATTGAAGATAGGTGGCACCGACGAATGTCCGTGTGGTACCGCAAAATGACCGCTGAGCATTTGCTGCAAAACTGCCAGTCATACGAGGATCAGAGAGAGTAGATGTGGCCATAACCAGTGGCAACACTAGACAAGCTCTTTGGCAGTGAGTGTCGACAGCCTCAGGATGACGGCTACTTTTTTCGAAAAAATAATGGCTACTGTCTGACTGCGTACGATGAAGAAGAAGAAGAAGATGAATGTGAAGGATAATGGGCATAATGTTGAAGGACATGACGATGAATGAAGATATATGTAGAAGCAGCCAACAATAGCCACTGGAGCAACACATTACGAGAAGAAAACGGGGTTGGAAAGGACATTCAATGCAGAAGATACCGTCCAACGTTGCCAGTCAGGTTCATACATGGAATCGTCAAGTAAGGAGAAAGAGATGTAGACCACAAAATACACAAAGAGAAGAATGTGAGAAAGAACTAAGACTAAATTACTTCCCCTACAGAAAGGCAGAAAGAGCAGCCCAGAACCGTGGGACCATGCATGCTGGTGAGATGCTGTCAATGGCCGATGCACTGAGAGGAACGACAAACTTTGATTGATATGTATATTGTAATTGGTCCCAGTGAGCCTGATAGCCAAACAGACTTGAGCATGTTTCATCACCCAGTTATATCAGATACGTGAACTATGATAAACCATTTGACAGCTTAGACAATCACTCAAGAAAGCCCAGGCATCGTAGGGTGTGCCTGATCTTCCCTAACATAATTAGGAAACCTTAAAGACATGAAATGTAGTTCTATATGGAAGTTCACTTTCCGAGCGTTTTGAGATAAGAATTGGTGTGCGACATGATGTCTCTTATCACCATTTTCTATCTGCTGGCTGTTCGCTTGATTATGAAGACAACAACATCAGCCGTCAAAAATGGAATTAAATGTATTTAGCGGAAGTCGGATGTGTTGAACCGAAAGGTACAAATATCGCATCCAAGCTGTATGTAAACTATGACACAACGCATTCCGTTCTCTGTACTACATTCTGCTACTTAAGCCCTTTCAGGGTTTGGTAGTGGGAGATTGAGAACGAACGAAGCCAAGCCAAAAGTATTTAGAAAAAATAGTAACTTAATGATCTGGACTTTATCGATGACTTGGCTCTTCTGTCCTATAACCGCTATCAGATGTAAAATTGAGTAACCATTCTTGATGAGAGGTCACATACATGCGCAGAGAAAGATACAGGTTTGGATAATAAATACAATTAAAGGTGTCAGCTTGCATTGAGAGATACACTCTTGCACAAGTGAAAACATTTATATATTAATTAGTATAAATATAGACAATGCAAGAGGTACACATACATATTTTAAAATAAAAATACAAACAGTGAGAGAAGCTTCCATTGCATTTGGGGAACTTATAAAAATCAAAAAGAGTTTAGTCGAACAAAAAATACAAATCTTCAACTCCAATGCAAAGTTTGTTCTATTATGCGGCTTAAAAACACACATAACAACACAAATACAAGGAAAAGGTTACAACCTATCATAAATGGGTGCCTGGGGTGAAAAGAAAGATTGCAAGTTTATGATAAGATAACTAATGTAGAACTGTTGAAATAACCAGACATTTATCAGTGTAACATGAAGGGGGAAGAAGGCGCTGGTGTTGGATGGGGCACACATTAAGGGCAATAACTCGACAAGATGACAGGAGTCTTTGTTCTCGAGTCCCCAATGGAAGAGAAATGGAGTCACACACACAGAAACAATAAAGAAGAAAGCTTGAAACAGGGAGGACATGGGCAGAAGTGGAATGGATGGATCAGAACACGTCGACTTGTCCTGCGTTTGTTGAATACCTGTACTCCATAGGAAGCTGCTAAAGATGTTGATTGATGATAAATAGAACTGGCGTTTCAATCGATCTACTGATCAGGTGAGTGTTGATTGAAACCCTGGTAAGCCATTGATCTTTTATCATGGGAAAAGTAAAAACCTCGCTTGCAGAGTGGCCATTGTAAAGACTTGGCCTTTATTCCTCTTCGGTGTATATCTTCACAAAATAACAGCACAATCAAGAAGTATTGATTTTAGAAGTTGGCAATAAATAACAGAGTTAAATAATATCGAATGACGGCAGTAAATAATTGCATAAATCGAAAAGTTTTAAACGCATTTCTTTTAATAACAGGTAAAATATATTTGTGCTGTAATTATCTGTAGTGACGTTGCGAATTGGGAATTGCCGTTTAAAATGATTGTATGACTCACCCATGCTCCACAGGCACCATGAACGGCAACAGCAGAGACAGGGTCATCAATCTTGAGTTTATCCAGTAAAGCATCTGTCCCGATTGTCAGAAGTGCACCAATTACTCCGATAACAACCGCCTCCCAGGGACGCACCAGTGGACATGAGGCTGTAAGATATGATCGAATGTGATTAAAATATGTACGATGCGTGATCGAAAAAGTGGCATTGAATATTTGTAGAAACACAATTCCTGGTATTATTTCAATCTGAAGAAGATCAAGCACGAAATAAGAACGGTTGAGACCATCAAATAAAAAAACCCAAAAGATAATTTTGCACATGATAAAAGCAAACAAAAAATTTCTCAGCGGTACAACACAGAAATAAAAACGCATGTTTGAAAGTGAGAAGAAAATACATTAAAATAAGAAAATCTACCAAGATGGCTTAGCCGAGCTGTCCTACAGGTCCGGATAATCCTGTGCATGCCTCAGCTCTGACGGGAGTTGGAAGTAGCCGGCAAGGCTCCAGAAGTTTATTACTTCGCTGCGTTGAGAAAAGTGCTGCGGAGAGTGGTTTAACCGATATGCGTGTCCATCTTCATCATCATCACCATCATCAACATCATCATCAGCAATCCCGTAACCTGAAAGGGCATCGGGGCACCAATACTGCAGATTATTGGATCATTTCCAGCCACTCCACTCTTCTGTCTGGACTCAGTTTTGTGACTGTCATTCTTGTGTATTAAGAAGGCTGGTGCATTTCTGATTTTACTCAATGCTTTCGGCAATATCGGTGTGTATTTGAACGTTTTGCACCTGGTGGAACCCATCCTTCTCCAGGAAACGTGTCCCTTCACATTGTGGATTTGTCTATGATCTGCCTGTCTACTCAAGCATGGCGTCACAGGTCCACTCTGAAGGTTATGCCTTTTTGTATTCTTTTTCCGGCCTCGTTTTCATCTTGGCCGTTTGCTTTTAATCGCTGTTGTTTATTCTGTGTTCGACTTTATCCTATTATGTGTCGATTGAAATACATCTGGGTCTGTTGACGGGCACAAGTCCAATTGGAAAAACGCACATAAAACACGTTATGCAAGAGGAATATGTAACACTGCAGTTGTTGACCCAAAAATCATAGAAAAACACACGTGATACAGAAGCGAATCAGATCAGCAGCCACTTTAGCGCTTGACCGAAAAGGACACTCTTAATAGTCCATCGTAATAGACTCAAACACACTGAAGTAGACCTGCAGCATATTATGCGTATTTTGCATTGTCACACAGTTAGTCACCCCCACGACATGCTCTCTGTGAGACATTCTTAATATCCTTGTCATTATCATTCACAAAGAACCGCGGCAGACAACACTTATATTTTACACCGGTAAAGAAAAATAGAGAGGAAAAATTGAAATACGCTTGAGCAGATATAAAAAATAAATACAAAATGGCTAAAAATATACTTTGTAGAACTAGTTAGATTTGAAGAATCATACATTGTTAGAATTGATAAAATAGAAAGAAATATACATTGGTGAAGGTGAAAGACAATACACAAATTTAAATGTTATTGAAGTCCGTTAAATTGAAATAAATATACCTGGTTGAGTTCGATAAAATAGAAAGAAATATGCATGGTTAAATTTGATAGAATATAGATAAATATACAACATTGAATTCAATAGAATATACATTAATACACATTATTCAAGTTGGAAAAATTTAACACCCGTAAATTATTCAAATCGAAAGAATAGAAAGAGATATGCATTCATGTAGTCGATATAATAGAAACAAATATTCATTCTAGAAATCGAAAGAATATAAAAAAATATTCATTATTCAAACATTCTGAATTCAACTGTTAAATGAGGCTATAGATCTCCATGAACCAGTAGTCCACATAATTTTGATATTAGATGCCCGTCGAACATCGAGGGCCACCTGAGAATACGGAGCAAGAGTGTGTAGAAACAACCACTATATGTACCATCCTAACAGTATAATCACTATTCTTCATTAGCTATAAGAACTTGTGTTTATAAGTACAGTAATATCGATTCCTCAATAGCTACAATAACTTGTGTATATAAGTGCAATAATATCGATTCCTCATTAGCTACAAGAACATGCGCATATAAGTGCAGTAATATCAATTCCTCATTAGCTACAATAACTTGTGTATATAAGTGCAGTAATATCGATTCCTCATTAGCTACAAGAACATGCACATATAAGTGCAGTAGCTAAGAGAACGTGTGTATATAAGTGCAGTAATATCGATTCCTCATTAGCTACAAGGACATACGCATATAAGTGCAGTAATATCGATTCCTCCTTAGCTACAAGGACATGCGCATATCAGTGCAGTAATATCAATTCCTCATTAGCTACAAGAACATGCGTTTATAAGTGCAGTAATATCGATTCATCATTAGCTACAAGGACATGCGCATATAAGTGCAGTAATATCAATTCCTCATTAGCTACAAGAACATGCGTTTATAAGTGCAGTAATATCGATTCCTCAATAGTTACAAGAACATATGTATATAAGTGCAGTAATATCGATTCCTCATTAGCTACAAGAACATGCGTATATAAGTGCAGTAATATCGATTCCTCATTAGCTACAAGAACATGCGTTTATAAGTGCAGTAATATCGATTCCTCATTAGCTACAAGAACATGCGTATATAAGTGCAGTAGCTATAAGAACTTGTGTATATAAGTGCAATAATATCGATTGCTCATTAGGTACAAGAACTTGTGTATGTGCACTAATATAGATTCCTCATAACAGAACTAAAAAAATGGTTTGTGTAGATATGATGTTGAGAAGTGTACCAAGGTGGATAATAGTTGTCCATCACAAGTGATGAAGACCACTCTCTTTGTTCAGCCGTGTGGACAAGTCATAGCACTTGCCGTGTCCGCTGAAATGGGTGACTTGCACGGTGATTTGGATTAAAGTGAGGAAGAAACTGTGCCTTTTGTCAACCTCACTCACAGAGCCTAAGCTACCTTTTGCCAGTGGCAAGACATTCATCGAGACGACTGGAGATATCATAGGATGCAGATTTTGCCTAAGGGTTACCACCGAAGCCTTTCCGTAAACATGTAACCCGCAGGGTAGAAAGGTGGGAAGGTATCTAACGCAGTTTGTCGTGCATTTTCGATAACCACAAGAGGTCGTTTGGACAACACTCAGCGTGTGAGTGACTCTGGCACCTCTCCCCAGCTGTATTCAGCTCATCATAGTAGCATCTAAAATTCCCACACGCCAAATTCGTGAAGGTGAACCGGCAGAACTAACCCGTGAAATATGACACAGGTATAAGCGTAGTGCCATTCAGCCGGCGTCCAGACCAAGATAAACGGATGGAAGAACTCACACAAAAAAAGAACGAAATAACAAGTCCAGACGGAAAACAACACCACGTTTCCGTGAACACAAGTGTAAGTCGTCGACTAGTAAATTCCAGACAAATACACTAGTGTGAATTCCAGACAAATCCGTGATCTGGCAGCATCCATAATGATACAAAACAGTAGAGAAATGTAGACTCGCAGCCAGTTATGGCGCCATCTTGGCCAGATGGATGGAGGTGGATAGAGTTAATGGTAAATGCATGTTTCAAAGTTGGTAGATCATAAACGAAAGTAACCCATTCAACGGAAAGACGGTAGAAAAGGAAAATGCAGTTTGAAATCTTTGGACATAAATTTAAACCAACACAAAAGAATAGATTAACGGGGGAAGGATATAATAAAGTTCAAACATTTACCCACACACAGATCAATATGCACGCAATCACAAGAACACGCAAGCATATATGTATATATAGTCGACATTTGGCTACATGGCATAGGGCACATAATGTGCCTGAGTCAACACCAGGATTACAGTATTACAGTACAGTATATGTATATATGTACACACACACACACATACATACATACATACATACATACATACATACATACATACATACATACATACATACATACATACATACATACATACATACACTTACACACGCACAACCACATACATAAATACATGACATAAGAACACCGGCAATATTTTAACAGAGAGCATAAGGGAAAACTAAGAAACTGCCGTTATGTACATTGTGTATGTAAACACTTAGACACAGGTGAGTATGCTCATATCACACGTTGACACACGTAATGGAGCCGTTACCTGTGATGGACACGAGAGCACCGAGGATAGTATTGACCAGATATCCGATGTCGAACTTCCGTTTCATTGTCACATAGCTAGGAATTGTTTGTTGTTGTCAAATAAAGAGAAAGCGGAATCTTATTCAAATTTATACGTTAAAGAACTTCAGTAAGATTGTTGATGAAGTTGTAATTGATAAATTGTGATAAATGATTCTTTTCAAACTCATGCAGTACATATTCAGGGCAATGAAAGTGAAGGAGATAGAGGTCAAGATAAAAATGTTGATGACTATGGTAATAATGACGCTGAGAGTTATTAAAACAACAATAATGTTTGGAATGCCTACAAAAGTGATGAGAATGAGGCTACAAAATACGTTCAGCTGATACTGCCCATGCGACTTAGCACCATCATGATGCTTCCAGCAAAGCGTATGTGTGCTCTCATCAAGGTGGTTTTAGTAGCGTTTGTTTTACACATGACTGCTAGCGCCAACAACAACTATACTAAGTCGCCACTGTGGAGTGCAATTGTGTCCTCCCAGAAAGGAGTATTGTTATCCTTCTTCCTCTTCTTCTTCTTCTTCTTCTTCTTTGTTCATCTTCAGATCAAGGTCCCGGTTTCTCTTACACAAGACACCGTTATTTGTAAGACAGTTTTATCGCCATACAGCTTTTGTCTCATATCTGTCTCCGAGACCAGTATTCTTCTCTTTTTTTTACTGCGCGCGCATGCAGCTTTGTAGGATGTGTTCTACAGTCATGGTATGCTCCCCACATGGACACTTGTCATCTGTCCTAATCCTCATTTTGCTGGAAAGATGACCATTGAGTCTGTTATGCAAAGTTATCAGTCTGAAGATGATGACTTGCTCTACTTTACTTACGTTAAAGTAAATCGGGGAGTTGATCAGCCCATTTTCCACTGAAGTTGGCTTTAATTATGGTCTTGGTCTCATTAAATGTGATACTCAGGTCTCTTTGTAGGGATGCTCCTCCACACTTTGCTAGTTTGTCTGCAGCTTCATTGACTTCTATTTTGCAGTGGGATGGGATCCACACTATGACCGACCTTGGGAGTTCTGCTGAGAGCTGTGTCAGAGATAACATACATTGCTCGAGATCTTCATCTTCGTGTTGTTTTAGCGCTGCTAATACTGACGTGGCATCAGTAAAGAATACTTTTTCTTGGTGGATATCTTTATCTAGGATTACAAGCTCAGCTGCGACCTTCAGTGCCTCTGCTTCAGCACGGAAGTTATTGGAGTATGTTCCCGTTGTTAATACTCGAGTTTTTTTCTTCTCCATTTATAAGTCTGTAATAGACCCCTCCACCTCCATTGGATGTGGCTTTGTTAGATGGGCCATCTGTATATACGTGTATCCATGTTTCTGATAGGTATACTCTCCTTAGATATTCTTCTGTAATAAATTTCCTTTATAGATCTGTCTGACTTTTTTTTTTCCCTATTCCCTCTATGGTTTTTACCATCTCAGGGGACTTGGCTTTTTTCCATGGTGGGATTTTGGATGTTTGTTTCAGATCTCTAACCACTGCCTGACTTAAGATTTGGTCTGCTCCTGCAAGTTCTTTTGTTTTTGATATGAAGTGGTTTCTCTTTAATCTCCCTCTTCCCGAACGATTTATCCTGTCATATATTGGAGGATCAGAGATTCGTTTGAACTTCTCCCCCTGCTGGAGTGCTTTTTGGTCTCTTCGTGTCTCCATACTTTCGATGTTCTCCATTGCATTTATTAGTGTTGTTCTCATAGCTCCAGTGATGATACGTATACCTTTGTTTTGGGTTGTATTTATTTTTGAAAAATATTCTTTCTTGCTGTGGATCATGCTCCTAGGCCGTATTCTAGCATTGGTCTTACATAACCTTTGGTTCACTGTTATTCCCAGGTATCGTTATCCAGAAAAGAATTACTAACTTTGTCATAATCATGTACATGATGATGATGAATGTCCGTCTTAACCATAACTTTAAAAAAAATAATTTTGAATTTTTCTAATCAGGGTGAGGACAACAAGATCAAATGATCACCTACCTGAGAAAGGTGCCAACAATACCTCCAGACATGGACGCCAGCAGTGTTGTAACTGCAGTTCTGCAAAAACGTGCGAATGTATTTAAAAATAAATGTATATAAAACAATCATGGAACATTCATATTTTTAATGACTTCTTCTGTACATCATTTTTAAAGAACTCAGATCAGCCTATTTGTTAGTGCACATATTGACATACATACTCAATCACACACATACATACACGTCTCCACATGGGACGTTTACATGCATGCACCCACACTCACATTTTCACGGATGCATTCACAGGAGCATTTTCGAAATCGCTCGTCAGAACATTTTGGACATCATTTAAAGTTAATAGTTAATGTATGCAGCTTACTGTGTAGGTTAATGTGTAAAATCTTGAGAGCTAATATTGTTTTAAAGAACATTGTTTATTTCCGACTAAACAAAACTAGCAACATTAAAATACTGTTTTCAATGGGATTCTTTCTCTCCATTTCTCTCTCTCTCCCTTTCTATGTATGTCTCTCTGGATCTCAGATCTATCAGGACTATAGACTCAAGTCAGAACACAAAATCCTTCAGTGCGATCGGTGTGTCGCTACTCTATGTAGTTCTTGCATGTTTTTTGGCCCCCATGGCTGCATCCTGCCTTGTGGTAGTTCTACAACAGAGTCTCTCTGGATCTGCCCCGTTTCCTTTTGCCACTAGGCTCCCACATCATTGCCTGTATTGGAAGTCTATTATTGTTCATTCAAAGGACGTGCCCGGTGTACGCCCGCATGAATTCTTTCCAGCCAATGCCCTATAGATGATTAAGGCATTCATTTGCAAAAGCATTCAATCTATTTCACAACCATATGTGAGCCCTGAGATGACGTTAGAGTTCATTATTCTGAGTTGGACACGGTTACCCGGTGAAATAGATCTCCAAATATTCGTTAACTGGTTCAAGGCATTTAAGGCCAATGCGGTTCAAATGATAATTTACTGTGCAGCAGTAAACTAGATTTTCAATGTGTTTATCATATGTCCACATAATGCCGAATTGGATGTTGTGTGTGGAAGGTTGGCATAACTCAGTCTATCGCCACTCCGAATAGCAACCATGCTTCACACAGGTTTCAATCTTAAACCAATCAGCTTTTCCGACAGTGGGCCGCAGGCAGTACTGTGAATTAGTGTTCAGTGCTTTTATGACCAGAACAAACTTGATTGGGAAGCCATAGATGATGAAAATGCTTTAAAGTGATGGCCGATTGGACAATCAACTAACTGGTTTCTTAAAATCGATGACGTTGACTCTTCAAGAATTATTCAATAGGACAAGGAACATTAAAAACCCGTTTTCATTTTAACTTGTAACATTAAAATAACGTTTTCAATGGAACAAGTAACATTAAAATAATGTTTTCAATAGGACAAGTAACATTAAAATCACGTTTTCATTTTAACTTGTAACATTAAAATAATGTTTTGAAAGGAACAAGTAACATTAAAATTCCGTTTTCATTTGAACTAGTGATATTAAACTACGGTTTTCAATGAAACTAGTAAATACATGATAACGAAGAGCGGTATAATATTGACACAAATAGGAAGTAGTGTCAAAAATTAAACTTCCTATTTTTGTATTAACATTAAATCCTACGATGAGATCAATACTTGACTATCGTAAATGGAGATCAGGCTGTTAAATCAACATCGACAACAAAAACGCAGGTTGGTCCTCAGAGAGTATTTAGGCTAGTTTTGACTTAAGTGTATTTGATTGTATACATTTCCTGTAACAGCAGTTGTAATAAATTCCTTCTGTTATGTCTTTTATTCTTTATCTTTGGTTCCTTATAGCTATGTCTCATTAGGACTCATGACTGTCACATAATATTTATGTTTCATTGGCTAGCCTTTCGATCCAGGTAAAGCAGATTGCTACCACTACAGTTAATACACTAACAGGTGTCTATATCCAATCATTTGCAAATGGGAATATCAATAGCAATAGTTTTTAAAATAAATTTGCTATCGACATGCAAACAACTCTTTAAGTAGTCTCTTATGAAATGCTTGTAAGGTTACATGTAGTACTTTATATTTCAAGGTACCACTTCAGTGTATTGATGTGTGTGTGTGTGTGTGTATGTGCGTGCGTGCATGTGCGTGCGTGCGTGTGTATTTATATGTGATGTATGCGAGTCTGTCGACGTGTTCACGAGACTGACATGAAGAGCTATAGAGAATCTGAGAGAACTTACTTGGCTGCCAGCTTCCACTTGCCCCTGGAAATACCAAAGGTGCTCCCACAGTTGAATGCTAGCCAGCCCCACCTGAAACATGTTTCCCATAGTTGTTTCTTATTGTAACATACTATAACTTTATTTACTCACTTCTCTTTTACGATTCGGTGTAGAGGTCTTCTTAACATCTTGTGGCTCATAATTTATGCAGGATGAAGTAGTTTTCTCCTTTCCCATTCCTGTTTAGTCGCCTCTTACAACATGACTGGCAGGTTACAGTGTAACTACTCTTGTCTTTACCTCTCTTATTCGGGCACAGGTATCACGTGGACGATATCAGACAGTATTCATCTACAATTGTGCAGTTGGAATATCCAAGAGCAGTGCTCTGTTGTTAGGCACAATTGAGATATTTAAGAAATAATCCGAGAACTGATATTGAAAATAGGTTCCAAGAATAGATCTGGGAACAGATCATCTGTCAAGCCGAAATGCAGGAAAGAAGAACTTACAGCGAGAAATTACAGCCTGAGAGCTGAGATGCAGCACAGTAGAAGACAGGAGAACGTAGAGACAGAGCGACGAGGGGCTTGGAATGAGTGTATTGAAGAAGACACATCTGCTGAATACAAGACATTGAAAACGAAAGGCTTGGAACTGAGAGCAGATATTTCAAGAACAATCAGATAGTAGATATTAAAAACAGTCCTGTATGTAGACAAGAGTAAAGACATTTCGATTAGGGTAGACAGAGGTACCAAGATCCTGCATTATTAGACTGGAGTTGAACCAGTCTTTGTTAGCTTAGTTTCAGTGAGTAACATATGTGCGCTTTGCATGAAATTCTGATAACATAGTTTGACAGTTTACTACTAATATAATTACATCAAATTATGTGTGAGTGAATCGATTTTATTTTAACAGTTGTTTCTTATGCGTTTTTATGAGTTTGAAAAAAAAAGTGATTTGAACAAACGTTTGACATATGAAATTCATGAACGTATGGTAAACTTAGGTTTGAAACTTTATTTTTAGAGTAGGTGTCACAGAGGGGTTCAATGGAAACGGCTGGAATGATTCACGGACCCTAGAAAATATACAACTAACGAATGCATCGTTGTCGTCAGCAGATGAAATTCCGAGATGTCATTACTCAGATATATTACATTAGAAAAGAATCATATGCCCCATGGCGTGTTGTTTCTATGGAGGACTTAAATACTATATTACCATATGGAGATATAAATACAGCATAAGGAAATAGTTATATATGTGTGCAATGCAAACTGAGTCGCTTATACACCAAAGTCTACTTTTTTTCAAACCAAAGCCAAACGGTTGTTTCATCTTCGTGTTCATGACCAATAAATTGGTAAAAAATGACTTCTTTTTAACTTAAAAAGCAAGCCTGTTCCCCAGTCTTGTTATAGTTACATCGTACTGATCATGCACGTGCTATGAGCTGTATATACGAGGGACGTTCAAGTCAAATAGGGATTTTTTTGTAAGGAAAAACAAAATAAATTGTTTCAAGCAGTCAAAATTACATTTATTTGTGTATTTAATCACCTGTGGCGTTTATGCACTTATCTCAGTTTTTAAGTTATGCCTGAATGATTTATAGTATAAAGATTTGTCAGTATGTCTGATCCAATCCAGGACAGCATGTTTCACTTCGTCATCAGTGCTGAAATGCTGACCTCCTAGGAATTCGTGTAGGGTCCAAACAGGTGGAAATCGCTTGGAGTGAGGTCTGATCCGTATGGTGGATGTGGCAATACCACTCAGCCGAGTTTCTCCAGATTGCACATAGTGCGGTGAGCCATGTGAGGTTGAGCGTTATCTTGCAGGAGCAAGACGTCCTTTGTGATCAGACCAGGCCGTTTCTTTCCGCAGACGGGTATGCACATCACTCAAAACGTGTATGTACTGTTCACTGTTGAGAGTGGCACCACGGAGATGAAAATAAACGTAAATGGTGCCAAGTTTGTCCCAGAAAACAGTCACCATCACTTTATCTGCAGAGACAACTGTCCGAAATTGTTTAAGTCGTTGTAATTGCCTATGCTTCCACTGCTAGGAAGCTCGTTTGCCTCCAGGAGTATAATGATGCGCCCAGGTTCCGTCAAATGTAATGAAGTAATCCAAAAAGGCATGCCCTTCTATATTAAAACGTTCTTTCAATTCAGTGCAGGTTTGAGCTCCTCTCTGCCGGTCAAAAGCGGAAAGCTGTCTTGGCACCCAACCTGCACTATCCTTCCGAAAATGAAAATGCTCATGAATAATAGAGTTCACAGTACCCAGATAAATATTTGCCTCTTGTGTGATTTTACAACAGGTTATGCTTCTATTTTCCATGATAAGGCGTTCTATAATCTGGATATTCACAGGAATGACTGGTGGTTTGAGAACCACCACGGCCTGGATCATAACTCATGGATATACGGCCTTCTCTAAAAAGTTTTCACCAATTCATGTGTTACTGCAGCTGAGTGTCTCATCAGCACATTGTGATTGCAGTCTTCTGTAAATTTTCCCAGGTTTTTTGCCATCTTTCACAAGAAATTTCATCACAACACCCAATGCAAACACTAACAGCGTTATCCGCTTTTGTATTTTTCTGCCACGTGACTGGCCAATGGCAAGTTATTCACTTAGCAGGACACAAGGGTTCCTAACTAATGATAGTAGTTCCAGCACTCGGTAACCCATTCAGGAGAACTAGAACAAAAGACCCTATCTGATTTGAACGCTCCTCGTGTAATAATTTGTACACAGACGTTGCACGAGACATGACAATTAATTATCTGAACGGTTTCTTCATAATAACAAGACCTGCAAAGCTGGAGTATAATCTAATATGTCTGTTATTTACATCAGGGGACAAGAACTCAACATCACGTTCATGTTTTGGTTATGTTAAAGAAATCCATCACTTTACACAGTTCTTCCTCTACTTAAATTAGTTTTTTCTCCAACGGAAGCGTGAAGACACTTCTATAACTATGATCGAAGACGCAGTGAATGAGAGGGCAATAGTCAGCGGCGACTCACAGGCGACAGCTAGCGTCAGGGTCAGCAAACAAGAGCTGCTCAATGCCATATTCTGACTCTAGGTAACCGTCCTAGAAACAGGCTGCACCGGTGTAGCCCGACGTAGCGAACGTTGTTCCAAAAGGGAGGTAAACCCGGCCCCAAAACTCATGCTGAAACCGTATGTGTCTGGCAGAATAGCTCAAATTTGCAGCCCCCCTGCAAACTACGACATAACATAACAAAATAACATTTGCAGGACGAGAGAAAAAAAAAGAAGCTAATTGTTTTTAAATATATATTTACCATAACATAAACATGCCGACAATCGCATTTGCTGGATTGCACATTGCTGGTTTTGTTGCGTCTTTGTCAAAACGACCTATTCTGGGTTTCAGCATTATAGTGGCTACCAAACCAGAAACTCCACCAACCATATGCACCACACCTGTGGAAAACGTAAAGATCAAGTAATATTTGATTTGTTGGAAACAAACCTTGATGGAAAAAAAAATGAGGGGTTCAGTAGACATAAGAGAAATAGTGATTACAACGGTTACAGTGATATTTTAAATAACTATTTACCGATAGCTGAGAGAGAGAGAGAGAATAGAACATAACAAAAGTGTTAATATTTGAGAATAATTCGGAAAACAAAATTGCTTGCAGATAATCTAGACATAATTCTATATTCTCGAAAATGATTATAATAATTCCACTGAAGAATTATTATTATTACTGGTGTGGACTCTTTTTATTTATTGAAGTAATTAATGTTATAAATGATTAATTAATGAAATTCTTCACATTCCAGACATGGATTTGTATACTTTTGGAACGAATTCATGTTATTCTTTACAGAAATATGTATGATTACTGACCTACACTCTTATTAATCGCTGAAGTATTTCATGTTATTAATGGTTGTTATTGTTATCGGAAAACACTCGTACTGAGGTCTTTTAAGAATTGGTGGCGTGCCTTAATGACTGGCTACAGTGGCGTTTCTCACATCACGAAGCGTAATTGAGGCGGTGTACCGATGTACTTCTGGTTGAAGTACAGTGCGAGACTTATTAATGAGCACACTCCTATTGGGATAACAGTGTTGATCCCCACTTCGTAGAGAAGGCTGATCTGATACATGCTACGTATTTCCAAGTGATGTACGAAGAAATGAGATGTGATCATTAACAGCATGTTCCACTAGACCGTGATGCTACTGTTTGCTCTAATTATACCTGCTACACATTCACTTGTTGAAAACATTAATATTTATTGAAAGGACTCTTCTCATTCTTGGTAGGAAGGTCTGTTATTCCTTTCATGTAGTCTGTTATTCCTTGCATGTAGTCTGTTATTCCTTGCATGTAGTCTGTTATTCCTTGCATGTAGTCTGTTATTCCTTGCATGTAGTCTGTTATTCCTTGCATGTAGTCTGTTATTCCTTGCATGTAGTCTGTTATTCCTTGCATGTAGTCTGTTATTCCTTTCATGTAGTCTGTTATTCCTTTCATGTAGTCTGTTATTCCTTTCATGTAGTCTGTTATTCCTTTCATGTAGTCTGTTATTCCTTTCATGTAGTCTGTTATTCCTTTCATGTAGTCTGTTATTCCTTTCATGTAGTCTGTTATTCCTTTCATGTAGTCTGTTATGATTTAAAGGAATTCGTGTTGTTCCTGACACAAAGATTCTTGTTATTCCTTGCATGTAGTTTGTTATGATTTAAAGGAATTCGTGTTGTTCCTGACACAAAGATTCTTGTTATTCCTTGCATGTAGTTTGTTATGATTTAAAGGAATTCGTGTTGTTCCTGACACAAAGATTCTTGTTATTCCTTGTATGTAGTTTGTTATGATTTAAAGGAATTCGTGTTGTTCCTGACACAAAGATTCTTGTTATTCCTTGTATGTAGTTTGTTATGATTTAAAGGAATTCGTGTTGTTCCTGACACAAAGATTCTTGTTATTCCTTGCATGTAGTCTGTTATGATTTAAAGGAATTCGTGTTGTTCCTGACACAAAGATTCTTGTTATTCCTTGCATGTAGTCTGTTATGATTTAAAGGAATTTGTGTTGTTCCTGACACAAAGATTCTTGTTATTCCTTGCATGTAGTCTGTTATGATTTAAAGGAATTCGTGTTGTTCCTGACACAAAGATTCTTGTTATTCCTGGTACGTAGTTTAGTGTTTTTTTCTGGCACGTAGATTCGTGTTACTCCTTACACATATTTTCGTGTTAGGTCTGCACATTGTTTAATGTTTATTCCTTGCACGTAGTTTATTGTGCTTTAAAGAAAATTTGTATATTTCTGGACAGAAGTTTCGCGTTATTCCTTGAAGGGAGACGTGTTATTGTTATCATATATTCATATGGTTATTTAAATTACTACCTGGTAGAAATACTTATGATTATATTGTTGGTGATAAATCAGTCTACATGCAGAAATGACTGCTGATCACTGTGTTATGTTTTTGTTTACCAGAATTTAACATTTTATTTCTAGTTGATTTCCCTATTAGTCATAATAGATCAATTTATAATTCATTGTTTTTTTTTCAGAGCAGATCTACTAATTATTTATATACATCATTACTCCTATTAGAGTATCAGTCATTCCCACAATATATACTTCTAATCGAACACTATTTATCGATTCCTACGCACGTTTCATTGTGACATTGCTACCATCCTCATCTCTGGCCCACACGCAGCCCTCGTGGAAACTATTTTGGCAACATGAAACGAATACAGATAAAATCATAAACAAACAAATAAATAAACAAATAAATAAACATATAAATAAACAGAAGTGGTTCATAAAAGGAAGCCAAACCAATATCAACACGTGACTAATACCTGACCCAGCGAAATCGATTCCGCCAAGTTGCAAAATGAAACCCTTGCTTGACCAAGCCCAGTGGGCTGGTATACAGTAGATGACTGTGTTAAACAGCGAGAAGATAATATAGGAATCCAGTCTCGTCCTCTCCGCCATGGCGCCCGACACGATTGTTGTAGCTGAGGATAAGAAAGGTAACATCAGCTCCAAGACATTTTTAGATTTAACGACACAAAAATGAATTTTGTGCCAATTGACAGTTGTCTTGGTAAACTATTTCTGGTTTATTATTCTTGCAACGTCATATGAAATACTGCTGCTCTTTCTGTTTCTGTGGCGATGTTGATGTGTTAGGAATGAAACACAGTTCATGTCATTATTAAAAGGGCGATTTAAAAGTTGTGCTTTTGAGAAGATCATTTCATTAACGTGCAGGACTTACACACGAGCTATACATTGTCTTCAAGCTTGGAATGTGGTTTTATTGATGTGTACTTCCTTTTTTAATGTATTCACCATCCATGTCCGCACATACGCCAACTTAGGACAAATTGTTGCATGCTGAAGAAGAAAGAAAAATATGGCTTCTCCTGAAGATATTGGAGTGTCACACCGACAACAGTTTGTTATTGGAAGTCACACAAGAGGGACATACCAATACAAGTTTGTTATTGGAAGTCACACAAGAGGGACATACCAATACAAGTTTGTTATTGGAAGTCACCCAAGAGGGACATACCAATACAAGTTTGTTATTGGAAATCACACAAGAGGGACATACCAATGCAAGTTTGTTATTGGAAGTCACCCAAGAGGGACATACCAATACAAGTTTGTTATTGGAAGTCACCCAAGAGGGACATACCAATACAAGTTTGTTATTGGAAGTCACCCAAGAAGGACACACCGACAACAGTTTGTTATTGGAAGTCACCCAAGAAGGACACACCGATAAAAGTTTGTTATTGGAAGTCACCTGAGAGGGACACCCCGATAAAAGTTTGTTATTGGAAGTCACCCAAGAAGGACACACCGATAAAAGTTTGTTATTGGAAGTCACCTGAGAGGGACACCCCGATAAAAGTTTGTTATTGGAAGTCACCCAAGAGGGACACACCGACAAAAGTTAACTATTGGAAGTCACCTGAGAGGGAGACCCCGACACCACTTTGGAATTGGGAGTCACCTGAGAGGGACACACCGACACCGGTTTGTTATTGAAAGTCGCTAGAGATGGTCACACCGACAACAGTTTGTTATTGAAAGTCGCTAGAGATGGTCACATCGACAACAGTTTGTTATTGAAAGTCGCTAGAGATGGTCACACCGACAACAGTTTGTTATTGAAAGTCGCTAGAGATGGGTCACACCGACAACAGTTTGTTATTGAAAGTCGCTAGAGATGGTCACACCGACAACAGTTTGAAGTTGTCAGCCGCCATAGAGGAACACAATGACAACTGGCACTAACTAAATACTACTGACTACATATCATCGCAACATAAGGTAAGGATATGGAATCTAAGGTCCCAAGTGGTGCTCACAAACATGACGGCCTAACCCTTTGTTGTTAGCAGCACTTGTTAATGTATATATATATTTTCATTCATTACTGAAGACACATTTTTTCTTTGTTCCATTTTTCTAGTCAGACTATCTATCAACAAATGTAATCTTTGCTCGATTGAAAGCTGGGCTGTGTCCGTGGAAGCTGTTTGCGGAATATATATTATGAAAATGCATCAACAAAGTAGTTTTGAAAACTTTAAAATACGTTTCTGTTAATCCCATCTACTAGCTTATTTACATAGGGACATTTCTAATTATGTATCTTTTAGTGCTATATCCGTCAACAGGTTACTGGTGAGACAGTTGTTTTGTTTCCGTCAAGTTTCAACGGCAAGAGAAGCAGAGACACTGAAATGCATCACATAGAGAAGCAGAGAGATAGAGTAAATCAGACAACTATATACATACACACACACACACACACATACACACATACACACACACACACACACACATACAGTTACATCTGTATCTCAAGTGTTTCAACTAATCTCATGACATTTCTCATGCCATTTTTGTTTCTTCATTTTCTGTCAAGGAAACACAGAACAAAATATCAACTGTGGGCTAAGATCAAAGACATTGTGTACCCATTCTACTGACTTCTGTTTTTGGTGTAATACTTTCGTTTCTCTACGGAAAACAAAAAGCAGCCTGTTGTTTCCCTACGGCCAACATAAGGCAATCTGGCGCTTCATCACGGCCCACATAAGGCAACCTGGCGCTTCATCACGGCCCACATAAGGCAACCTGTCGTTTTATCACGGCCCACATAAGACAACCTTTCGTTTCATCACGGCCCAGATAAGGCAACCTGTCATTTCATCACGGCCCGGATAAGGCATCTTGGTCTGGCGAATATGAGACAGGTCACACTGTGATAACAGACACCCGTTCTGGGTAGTGAGGCTGAAGACGGCATGGAAAAGAAATACTGAACATTAAAACGCATCAAAATAACATTATGGAATTAATAAATGGCATTGTGTGCAGTAACATGGGGGGGGGGGGAGGGGGGGAGGTGTTGTATGATCACCCGCACCAGAGAGCGTGGAACTGGCAGATGAACTATTTCTTTATGACCTTCTGACAAAAAGTGCATGCGCTCTTAAGCGATGAGACACACAACCGGACCAATTTATTGTGGATATGTTTTTGCAAGCATCAAATGAATGTTGACACTAATGAGAGGATATTAATTTCTGACAGGTTCCTGGCACGGCGTGCCCTACTCCAGACAGTATTGATTGTGTAACATATTATAAAGAACTCCAGAGCTAAGTGAATTTCATTGAGTAGATACAAAAACGCTGGATCGTGCTTTTTGTAGAGTTATTTGTCTGAAGTCGATCTAGTATATCCACGCGCTCCCTAAGCAAATTGATAAGAAAAAAATAGATGTAATAAGTACACACGAATTTTAATAGAAGCAGTACATAAATGTGTCTTTCCCAGAGAGGTGATGGGCGTTCGAGAAGTGACCAGTTAGAGTGCGCGCTCTTAATGGACCAACTGATAGGGCACGGCACATAGTCGCGTAACACTTCTATTTACCAAACTATGAATTGTTAACGGAATATGCTCAAATTAAAGAAAGACAAGACGCCGAGGAAGACAACTGATTATAGAAACAGCTAACACACCGTACAATGAAGTTTCTAACACTTCCGTGAGTCCATGACCATAATTAGCTAGTGGGGTAACATTATTTTGTTCTTATGTGGAAGTGCTGAAATAATCAGCGAATAGGACAGAAGAAGCATTTAGAGAAACCGATGTAATCCTTTTAAAATAATTGTTTTAATAATTTCAAGAAAAAAGTTAGCGCTAGCTTGGCCTTGGAGAAAGGATGAGGTGAATGGCGGCCATAAAAGTGAAGATAAAAACACAGGTCCATGGTACATGAGTAAATAGAACAGAGAGGGCAAATCTGTAACCAGCGGAAAGCTATTTACAGTTAACACACACACGCAAACACACGTGCATATATATATATATATATATATATATACACTCACTAGCTACATCCTCCATCTATTGATGTGTGAACCCACTAGATACATCCTCAATGAATTTATGTGTAAATCTACTACATACACACGCACACGTGCACACGCGTACGTACATACATACATACATACATACATACATACATACATACATACATACATACATACATACATACATACACACACACACATGATGATAATTGGCCATCATTGTCGATGACCACCCCAGCCATCATCCTTGTTGTAGTGATCTGTGTTGTTGTGTCTGCGCCGTCTGACATGTTGTAGTATAGTGTTTGCTGGATCTCGTGTGGCTCGTCAGCTCAATGCGGGCACGGAATGTTCTATTGCATGGTTTGCACACTGTGTTTTCTGCTGCCGGTGAGGGTGATTTTGCTGCTCTTTCCTTCCGGATCAGGCGTTTGGTTTGCGCCGTCTGCAAACGGTGACTTTCTCCTTCAGCAACGTTTATTGCATTTCTCCAGACCGATCTATTTTCCGCAATGCTCTCCCAGTAATCTTCATATTTCTGACAGCATCTCAGTTTCCTTCAAGCTGTCATTAAATCGCTTTTTTGGGCGACCTCCTTTTCGACAGCCTTCCCTAAGCTCACCGTACATGACTCTCCGGCAGTCTTGTTTCTAGCATGCGCACAAGATGCCAAGCCCATCTTAGCTGTGTCGCCTCCAGCGATGTATGCATGCTTGGCATGTCTGCTCTTTTAAGGATTTCAGTTTCAGGGACATGGTCCAGCCAGCGGATGCGGAGTATGCGTCTCAGGCTGGTTGTGTGGAAGTGGTTCAATCTTTTTGCCTGTCTCGCACAGACAGTCCAACTCACGCATGCGTATAACAGGAGTTTGGTGGATAGCAGCTCGGTAGACCTTGAGCTTTGGTGCCAATGCCCCGGCTCATCCATTCTGTCGAAGGCTGCACTGGCTTGCATTATTCTACTTGCCCACTCGTTGTCCAGATTGACGGTTCTCGACAGTGTACTACCTACCTACGTGCAAGATCTGTCCTTGTTCTTCAATTTGTGGCTGTGTGTATCCTGTACAAGGAGTTGGTTGGTGCATAACTTCCGTTTTTTAACATTTATGACCAGTTCGAAGTTGTTGCTTGCAGCAGAGAACCGATCCACGTCCTCCTGCATGTCCCACTCTAGGTTGCTATTCACAGCAAAGTCGTCAGCAAATACAAGTTCATGAATCATGTCGCCGGCTAATCTAGTTTTTGCCCCAATTCGGCGAGCATTGAGGAGCCTGCCGTCCATGTGGTATCTGATGGATATTCCCGATTTGGCTGTTCTAAAAGCATCCGACATCGTGGTTGAGAACATCATAATAAACAGGGTTGGGGCGAGCACACAGTCTTGCTATGCACCGTTTGTCACTTCCAACAAACTGGAATTCTCTCCCTTTTCCAGCACACGAGCACGCATGTTTTCTTGAAGTTGTTTCACCATGGTGGTAAACTTGATGGGGCAGCCGAACTTTGACATGACCATCCACAATCCACCTCTGCTAACCCTGCCGAATGACTTAGTGTGGTCGATAAATGCAGTGTACATGTCTATACTATGCTCCTGGAATTTCCCCTGTATCTGTAGCGCAGCGAAGATCATGCCCACAGTCCCCTGTCCTGTTCTAAAGCCACACTGACTCTCTGCGAGATGGTTGCCTTGTTCAAGATGCTTCCTCAGCCGATTTAATAAGAAGTGTGCTAGAAATGTTTCGGATATATTCGAGTTCTGCTGAGCGTCTGGTAGGCTGCTGTTACATCTCGATCCCAATGGCAGTGTTTTTTATGTGTGTATCCAGAATTATATTCGGATGCTAACAATACTCAGTAATTATAAGTGAACACACTTGTGAAAATTGTGTGCTAATCAAACAAGACCTGTACTTTTGGGCCATATATATATATATTTTAAACAGCGAAATCTGCACTCCAACATTTGACTATTTGTCGTCCATTAACGCAACTTTGACCAGTCGAGTATATGTCGGTCACTGAGGCGAACGCGTTGGTAGTGAACAAAGACACGACCCACCAGTATTCATATTGATCCAGAAACCTTTCAAAATACTCCAGAAGTACAATGGTAGCCCTATGGCTCTCACCAAGAAATGATAAATTAAAGGAAGGACATATTTTCAAAAGATGTGTTACTAGGGTCAGCGCGCGGGAAAGGACAAGAACAGCAAAACGTACTAGGGGAAGCAGAGGAGGAACTAAAAAGCACAGCAGAACTAGTTCCACTTCCCTGCCGCTACATACACACACTCACACAATCACACTCACAATCACACAGCACACACACACACACAGACACACACAGGTACATACACAAACACACATAAACACAGACACATACAAACACATATACACACAGTCACACACACAGACACACCCAGACACACACGTACACATACACACACAGCCACATGCACAGACATACACACAGTCACACACAGACACATACACAAATATACACACACACAGATACACACACAGACACGCACATAGACACTCACACATGGACATGGACACACACATATCCAAACACATACTAACATACATACACACACCCACATACACAAATACATTCAGTCATTTGTTGGCATTGAGTGTTAATGCAAACTTCCACATATTTGCTCTTCTTACGAATCATAGTTAACCAAATCCATGTCTTCAGGTTTGACGACCTTGCATAAAATGACCGAAAAAAACCCAGCTGGACTGAAAACGTTCTTTGACAGACAATCGGTAAACAATCAAGTTTTCTCATAATGACCTTTAAATGGTTTACTTGTTGTCTTAGTAAACTAGCAATTACTCATCAATAATGATGGACCTTTTCAGATGTTATAAAATCTAACAATTGAATAAGTGTTCATTATAAATCAAGACAAAAATTCGCGCGAGCTCAGAGCACCCAAAAAATCTCCTAATTGTCCACTACCAATTGAGTTGTCGTGGGTACACAAATGTCTCTGAATTTGTTGCTGTTATATGTTTTAACTCACGTGTCGAGATCAAAAGGTCTTGCAAATACGATCCTGCATGGAAAGATGCAAGACGACGTTTAAGTGGTTGGTCCCAAAAGAACTGGGAGAACGACATAAAAGATTGGGCCGATCTGCGACCAGAGGAGGCACAGAGAGGGTTTACAGTGAGGTGTGGCGTGGCGCTGTGTGACCCCAAACAAACTCACCGGTAGCGGGATGATCTGACCTGGCCTGATATGCTTAGAGTATATCGTTGGTTAAAAAATAAAAAGATTTTTAAGTGTTAGTGATTTGTTCTTCGGGTGAGGATGACTAAGAGCTGGTTGCGTACAGCAACAGTATACAATGAGTGAAAACGCCTGGTTCCTTAAACATTGTCAGTATTCACTTTGCAATTAATAGATTCACATATCACTCTCATTAGCGTTGTGGTGTCCATTTCACCAACTCAAAAAATACGAACAAAATGTTGCTGTGCAAAATATTCAGTGTATAAAAATTCAATTCTGCAAATGAGAAAGCAATGTCACGTCTTCAATAATCGTATTCAATATTAAATATCAAAACCCATTCGGTCTTCTATCATTCAACTTTGGAAGAAAAAATTCCAGCGAGCCGGATTCCAACAATAAACTTAGGAATATCTAAATTGTCCACGACGAAAATTATGGATGTTGATATCAGTAGCCGAGTTTCGAGTGGTACTCTGACCGGAAATGACGAGAATTATGGATGTTGATATCAGTAGCCGAGTTTCGAGTGGTACTCTGACCGGAAATGACGAGAATTATGGATGTTGATACCAGTAGCCGAGTTTCGAGTTATACTTTTACCGAAAATGACGAGAATTATGTTACTTGATACATTTTCTTTTATGCTTCCAAGCATTCCAAAAAGCATTCTTCTTCTTCTTTTTCTTCGTACGATGTCGGACGTCAACCTTTATTTTTTCTAAAAAAGCAGCGGTCATCCTGAGGCTGTCGACACTGCCATAGAGCTTGTCTAGTGTTGCCACTGGTGATGGCCACATCTGCTTTTTCTGATCCTCGTATGTCGGGCAGTTTTGCAGCAGATGTTCAGCGGTAATTTTCCCAGTACCGCACATGCATTCGTCAGTGCCACCTATCTTCAATTTATTGAATAGGTGGTACCTCAGTCTACTGTGGCCAGTGCGAAGTCTGAAGACCACGACCTGCTCTCTTCTGTTCAACTAGTAATAGGCATCGTTTTTTGTGTAGCCAGCATGTTCTGTTTCCCATTTGGTCATGTATCTAGCTCTAATAAGTCTTTTTGACTCTTCGTATGTCACACTAGTATCTGGTTGTGGTAGGCTTGCACCTTCTTTTGCCAGTCTGTTAGCCTCCTCGTTGCCTTGGATGTTAACACTCTGGGAGCATTCTCCAAGCTAACGCAAGCCCCAAACAGGATGATAGATTCTCAAATGAAATACATAATAACATCGGGATATTCTACTCCATCGTTCTCGCCTTTTTAGCTTGTGTCTAACTTTATTTCTGATAATACACTAGAACATATCCTTCAGGGCTGTGCAACTTTCGCAGGTCAAAGAGAGGCAGTCTGGTCAGGCGGAGCGACCTTGCTCGAAAAGCTATGGGAGAGCGCTGAGAACCTTATACGTACAGTTTCTTTTGTGAACCTCGCAAGGCTAGATACATAGCATCAGCTGATCGAAAAAGAACAAGTTTCAGTATCCAACATCTTATGGCAATTAGTTTCCCTGCATACATGTACACGAAGTGTAATAATATTGTCCGTGTCGTTTGGTGTACGTCAATATGTGTACCGTTATGTCCCGAAAAGCACCGTATGGTTAGGCATAACTGCATTTATCTCCACATAAATCAATCAATTGGACGTAGTCATTAAAAACGTAGATGGCTTTTCATGATTATGAAAATTATTCTAATTACTATTTTCAGTTTTATGTGAGTAATTAAAATTGCTTCAAGGGATGGAATTGTAGGTGCTACAGATGCAGCCAACGGACTATTTTCGTGACCTCATTTGCAAAGTTTGTTGGAGTGCTTATTCCAGTTTTTTTGTAAATAAAAAACCTTGACATACAAATTAAATGTGTGCAGTCACATGTACACACACATTTTTTCTCTATACCAAAACAGAATGTACTTGTATGAAGAAAAATACTGCACTTTCACTGACATTCCCAAATATGAATAATGTACTTTCAATGAAATGTCCAAATATAAACACTGTGCTTTCACTTACTCTCCCCAAAAACACTGCAAACCTTTCAATCAGTACGACACGACAGAACAAATTCAGGGACTCTTCCATCGAGAAAAGATAGCTTCGAATATGCTGAAACTATTGTTCGTTGAAACTTTCAATTTAGAATGTGGTGACAATTTAATGTCAAGGTCCATGACCATCAAATAAATCTATTAGTTTGAGAAAGAATGACACCATCGGGCGTCTAAACAAATCCGTTGACATAAGCTCAGGCGTGCGATATATACTTCACTCATTACGTAACCAAGCATTTGGCTACATTAAGAGAGCCATGGGGAGGAAGATTAACTTCTGGTCAGGCACAAAATACTGATCAGCAATGTTAGTCAGGGTCAGGCACAACATATTAATCAGCAATGTTAGTCACGGCCAGGCACAACATACTAATCAGCAATGTTAGTCAGGGCCAGGCACAACATACTGATCAGCAATGTTAGTCAGGGCCAGGCACAACATACTAATCAGCAATGTTAGTCACAGCCAGGCACAACATACTGATCAGCAATGTTAGTCATGGCCAGGTATACCATACTGATCAGCAATGTTAGTCATGGCAAGGTATACCATACTGATCAGCAATGTTAGTCAGGGACAGGCCAAATATACTAGCAAAGACGCCCACCTCGCCGTTCTCGTAGTCCTCCCTGGACATGGACTGGGCAATCTGGCTCGCGAGGTGGGGGATCGATGTGACCCCCGTAGAAGTGAGCGACAAGACGATAATGCCAAGGATAGCACATTCGGTTGGAGGACCACGGCCCACCTTCATCAGCACGCTCGGAATGTGTAGAACGCTACTGCAAACCACCACTAAACAGTCTTTTTCAGGGATCACAAAAGAGTCAATATACTCGTTGTGGTCATCACAACAAATACAGCAAGAACACCACCAGGACCACAGTTAGCAGCGGTTTACCAGTGCCTGGTTAAAATTCTTATCTTCAGCACACATTTTGTTTTAGTTTATATTAGTATCGACCTAATTTTCTCTGCAATATATGATATCTTAAGTAGTGGGGTTTTAGACATACGTTGATTACATGAATGTGCAAGCTTAAATGGTAATGGTAGCACTCACCTGTTGTAGCGAAGGAGAGCTGGAACACGAAGGTGGAATATACAACGCCCATTTTGTCTGGATCAACATCCACGAAGAAGTAGCCTATGCCCCAGAACGCGTTACTGCCAGCGTCTTCGCCAAAGCTCAGTCCATAACCAAACATCCAGTACGTCAGGCCACCAAAGATTACGTCTACAACATTCTTCACCATGATGTTGACTTCATTTCGGGCTGACACGTTACCTGCCTCAAGCAACCCAAAACCTGACAGAAGAAGTCACTTCTGAATTAAAGCTGAATTCTTTAGATCTGCTACCATGATTGAAAACAATGACACGATCCATTCCCACGATATCGATGACAAGATCATACAAGACAATGACAAGATTGGCTCCCCTGATATCAATGACAAGATCCACTTTCATGACATAGAACAATAACAAGATCCGTTCACATGATATCATCGACAAGATTAGCTCCAGTGATATAAATGACAAGATCCACTTTCATGACATAGAACAATAACAAGATCCGTTCACATGATATCATCGACAAGATTAGCTCCAGTGATATAAATGACAAGATCCACTTTCATGACATAGAACAATAACAAGATCCGCTCACATTATATCAATGACAAGATACATTTGCATGACAGAAAACAAGGACAAAATCCGTTTCCCTATCATTAAACAATGACAGCTCACTGCAGATAAACTATGGCAGATAAACAACAAAACCAACAACACGTTACTAGTGCTGTACTTTCATGACTGCGCAAACTTTAGAACTTCTGAACAATGTCAGTGGAACATGTAGTAAGGGCGATTCGGCGCTATAGATGCTAAATGTAGATTGAAAAGGTCCTTTTTTCTTGCATTAAAAAAGGCGCTACTTTTTATCATCACTCTCTCGTCTCGAGTCGTCCGACCAAAATCGCAAGTCAAAGACAAGACGATTAGGGGGCGACTACGAGACGCAGGGGACTCCGCATTAAGCACCCGGGAAAAAGACGGCGGAGTGCGGAGTCGAACCCACACCACCTAACCACTTCGCCACAGAATCCAATTCAGTAGTGAGAAAACCTTCAATCTAGTGCAAGCGATGATGTGATAATATGATGACATAATAATGAGGTGTGTCCAGAACACTATAGTTTGTAAAAACCTGTAAGACTACACAGGAAGAAGGCAAAGTATAGTTATTACTCCTGTGTTATGAAACATATGTACTTCTTCTTCTTCTTCTTCTGCGTACACAGTCAGACAGTAACCATTATTTTTTCGAGAAAAGCGGCGGTCATCCTGAGACTCTCGCCACTGCCATAGAGCTTGTCTTGCAGTTCCACTGGTAATGGCCACATCTGCTCTCTCTGATCCTCGTATGTCGGGCAGTTCTGCAGCAGATGTTCAGTAGTCATTTTACCAGTACCGCACGGGCATTCGTCGGTACACCCTATATTCAATTTGTTGAATAGGTGGTACCTCAGTCTGTTGTGGCCAGTGCGAAGTCTGAAGACTACTACCTGCTCTCTTCGGTTCAACTGGTAATAGGCATCGTTTTTGGTGTAACCAGTATGTTCGGTTTCCCATTTGGTCATGTATCTGGCTTTGATAAGCCGTTTTGACTCTTCGTACGTCATACTGGTATCTGTTTGTGGTAGCCTTGCACCTTCTTTTGCCAGTCTGTCTGCCTCCTCGTTGCCTTGGATGTTGCAGTGTGACGGGACCCACTGTACCACTACCCTTTTTGGTGCAGACTGCTGGCACAGTTTGCAGAGTGCTGCTCTTAAGTCATTAAGCTCAGTGTTTTTCTGGCTTTTTAGCGCTGTGACTACGGCGAGAGCATCTGTCAGCAGGACTATATGGCTCTCATTTTCACTGTGTGTCACCATTTCTTCCACTGCCGCCCTCAGTGCCTCTGCCTCCGCTCTGAAATTGCTTGTGTACTTACCAGTAGCGAATGACAGTGTTATTTTTCTGCCATTTGGTAGGTTCAGGAATGCTCCTGCCCCTCCGTTCTGTGTAGTGTTTGTTACAGAACCGTCGGTGTATGCATGGGTCCAGTCCATGCTTGGGTAGCTTTTCGCTATGAAGCTTAGGGTAGTGTCTCTCCTTTCTTTTTCAGTCTGGCAGTTTTTGTTTGCAATACCTGGTATATTTTCTACCATCTCTGGAAATATATCCTGCCTCCAGGTAGGTTTTCGTACAGTGGTGATGGGTTTTGGTGTTGTTAGTGCGTTTATGGTATCTTCGTGCATCTTTGCTTTGGCTATTTCTGCAAAGTTTCTCCGCTTTAGTTTCCCATTTCCCAAATTGTTTAGTCTCTGGTACATTGGGTGGTCCGTCAGTCTTCGGAGTTTCTCTGACTGCAGCTGGGCTCTGCAGTCTCTTCTATCGGTCATGGATTGCAGTTTTGTAATCTTTTCAAGTTCTACAATTGGCGTTGACTTCATGCCACCTGTTATAATTCTCATTGCATGGTTTTGAAGTTTGTTAACTTTATCGAAGTTCGCCTTCGCTGCTGTTGTCCATGCCGCAATGCCATACTCGAGAACTGGTCTCACTCTTCCAGTGTACAGTTTCTTTAGTATGCCTTCGTCTGCTCCCCAGCTTGTGCCAGCAAGTTTCCTCATGATTGCCATTCTTTCTCTGGCTTTCATTCGGTTTCTCTCAATCTGACTTTTCCATGTCATGCGCCGGTCAAATGTGACTCCCAGATAGGTTGGGTTGTCGTTTGGCTGCAGGATTTTGCCATTTAGACTTAGTTTGGTACTTTGGGGTTTTAATGAAAGCGAGAATATTGTGCACGTGGTTTTCTCCTCGTTTATTTTGACCAGCCATGAGTTCGCCAACTCTTCCAGCGATGTTAGGGCCGTCTGCATCCGATTTCTTGCTATGGTGAGATTCTTTTCAGAGGTCCACATAGCCAGATCGTCTGCAAACATTGAGCTATGGACTCTTCTTGGTATATTCTCTGTGATATCGTTTATATATACCAGGAAGAGTGTGGGTGACAGTACTCCCCCTTGGGGTACTCCCTGCTCGAGTGTCACCTTTTTGCTCATCTGCCCTTGTACTTGGACTCTGGCCGTTCTTTGTTTGAGGTAGTGGTTGATCCACTTGTACATTTTCCCACAAACATCACTTCTTCTTAGCTTGACTCTAAGTCCATCTTTCCAGACTTTGTCAAATGCCTTTTCCAGATCCACCCAAACAGCTACTGTGTGTTTCTGTGCCTGGTAGGCATCTTCTATCTCCTGGGCTATGAGGATGACCTGGTCCTCAGTGGATCTGTGCTGTCTAAAGCCGGCTTGCTGTGGAATTAGTATTCGTTTTTCTTCCAGATGCCACATCAGTCTGGTGTTTATCATCCGTTCCATCAGCTTGCCGACACAGCTCAGTAGGCTGATGGGCCTGTATCCATTTGGATCTGTTTTATCTTTTCCTGTTTTTGGTACTGGTACCAGTATTGCGTCTTTCCACGCCTGGGGTACAATACCCCTTTTCCAGCTTTGGTTCAGGACTGATAGTAGTTTCCTCTTCGCTGTTTGGCCCAGCCCCATCAGCATTTCGTTTGTTATCCCGTCTTTTCCGGGAGATTTCCTTTTCTTTAGCGTTCTCATAGCCTCTTCCATTTCGCGCATTGTTAGTTTGGCCATCATGTGCTCTTCGGGAGCCGTATTTATGTTTTCGTGTCCCTTTAGCTCTTCGCTAATGTCTGTATGCTTATCTGCAGGGACCTCGATGTGGTTTGCTCTGGCATAGTGGTCGACAAAGGCGTTTGCGGCTTTCTTACCTGTGATCAAGTTCTCGCCCTGCTTGATAGTAATTTGTTTATTTGACGGGGTTTCGTCGTTCATGGCTCTGACTAGCTTCCATATCTTGTTCCCGTCTTTGTCCAGGTTTAGACTTTCCGTTTTATTTTTCCAGCTTTCTCTTGCTGTTTGCTTGAGCGTGTGTTTGTATTTCGCCGCTGCGGCTTTGAGGGCGATGTTTGCCTCCATGGGTTTTTCTCGCTCTGCCATGTTCCTAGCAAACATATGTACAACCCCTCTAACTCTTCTGAAATTCAGAACAGGCTGAAGATATTAGATCAAATGCTAGTTGTAAACTATTAAACGTTCCACTTAAACTAGATCATATAGTCCGACAGATATCCTTCCACCAATTTCGGTTTCCGAGCTAATAGCCTCATTAAAGTTTTACAGTCAAAATATACCTATCAAAAATCATTGTTGTTGAAGTTGAACGCTAGTTATATACTGTCAGGTAATGTATTTAACTATACCACTGCACATTACTTAAACGTATGCAAATAAATTTTATGATTTGCGTTGTGTCGTCTTGAGAAATGAATAAACCGATTGGTTTTTTTTAAAACTGCCAGTGATGTACAGACTACCAAGAACCACACGCCAAGTAGTTTTGTCTTCCGCCGAAACGGTTAGTTATTCTCTCGTCTGACAGGTCCGCCATGTTTACAGCTTTCTATTCTTTAAGTGGGTCTATTGCGGCTAAGTACTTGTTTGATCTTTGGGACCGAGAACAGGGGACCGACGGGCAACGATGTTTGGTGTTCTCCTGAATGTGTTTCCCAGCTACCTTGACCTCCTTCGCCATATGCCACGGCACATTGGAGATTGACCTGCATGTTACAGAAGCTCTACACTAGTAACACTGTCATACATGTGCAGTTCAAGTGTCCCGCCCAAATACTTATTAATGAAAGTCTTTACTTTTCTGGAACGGGTCTTTGTCGTGCACCCGCAGTGTAACAGAAATTGGACATAGATCATTTAAGTATATATCACCTCTGAAACCTACGACAAGTGAGATTATTCTGAACAAGGATATCCAAATGAAGAGATGGGCCAAACACTATTCAGTCTTGTATACCTGTAATGACCCAGAGGTGGACTCTGGCCTCGAGATGGGAGAAACTCTGTTCAGTCTTGTGAATAGTTGTCCATCACAAGTGATGAAGACCACTCTCTTTGTTCAGCCGTGTGGACAGTCGTATCTCTTGCTGTGTCCGCTGAAATGGGTGACTTGCGCGGTTATTTGGATTAAAGTGAGGAAGAAACTGCGCCTTTTGTCAACCTCAGTCACAGAGCCTAAGCTACCTTTTGCCAGTGGCAAGACATTCATCGAGACGACTGGAGATAGCATAGGATGCAGATTTTGCCTCAGGGTTACCACCGAAGCCTTTCCGCAAACATGTAACCCGCAGGGTAGAAAGGTGGGATGGCATCTAACGCAGTTTGTCGTGCATTTTCGATAACCACAAGAGGTCGTATGGACAACACTCAGCGTGTGAGTGGGTCTGGCATCTCTCCCCAGCTGTATTCAACTCATCATAGTAGCATCTAAAATTCCCACACGCCAAATTCGCGAAGGTGAACCGGCAGAACTAACCCGTGAAATACGTCACATGTATAAGCGTAGTGCCATTCAGCCGGCGTCCAGACCAGGATAAACGGATGGAAGAAATCACAAAAAAAGAACGAAATAACAAGTCCAGACGGAAAACAACACCACGTTTCAGTGAACACAAGTGTAAGTCGTCGACTAGTGTGAATTTCAGGCAAATCCGTGGTCTAGCAGCATCCATAATGATCCAAAACAGTAGAGAAATGTAGACTCGCAGCCAGTTATGGCGCCATCTTTGCCAGATTTTCAATTCAGTCTTGTATACCTGTAATGACCCAGAGGTGGACTCTGGCCTCGAGATGGGCCAAACTCTATTCAGTCTTGTATACCTGTAATACCCCAGAGGTGGACTCTCGCCTCGAGATGGGCCAAACTCTATTCAGTCTTGTATACCTGTAATAACCCAGAGATGGACTCTGGCCTCGAGATGGGCCAAACTCTATTCAGCCTTGTATACCTGTAATAACCCAGAGGTGGACTCTGCTCTCAACGAAATTGAGATTCTGTAAGTATTGCAGGAACTTGACGATAAACCGAACATACAAGATTTGGGAACAGCTATCGGGGGCATGCCAGTGGAATAGGTAACCGACAGAGATGGCATTCCATCAAATCATCAAATACGGATTTATTCAATACCTGTACAAAATGATCTGCCAGTGTTGGGATGAGGATGTGGTATCACCGGACATGATAGGCGCCAACATCATCGCCCTTTACAGAAACAAGGGAGCCACACGAGGAGGCTGCAACAATTACGGAGACATATCGCTCATCAACACCGTAGCAAAAGTGGATGCTCGCATCATCCTGAGCAGGTTGCGAAAGCTGGTCCTTATGGTATTTCCGGAGTCTCAGTGTGGTTTTCGTGCAGAAAAGTTCACTGTTGATATGGTCTTTTCACTGAGACAATTGCAAGAGAAACGCAGAGAACAACACAAACCCTTATTTCTTGCCTTCATTGACCTCACCAAGGCATTCGACCTGGTAAACAGAGGGTATTTTTAAAGTATTGTCTAAAGTTCGCCGCCCACCTAAACTACTGAGGATTATTAAGTATTTTCCTGTGGTCATGAAAGGTACAGTGCTGCATGACGGTCAGGAATCTGAGGCCTTCGACATTAACAGCGGAGTTAAACAAGGTTGTGTCCTAGCTGCGACTCTTTTCGGCGTTTTATTTTGCCATCGTGCTTAGATACGCCTTTGGAACTGCAACAGAGGGTGTCTTTCTGCATACTAGGTCAGGCGAAAAACTTGTAAATCTAAACAGACTGCGAGCAACAAGTAAGAGAAGGGAGACTGTCATTCGATATATTCTCTGCAGGAACGATAAAGAATGGCCTCATCAGCACTTGCCAGGCTCCCACAGAGAGTGTGGAATAAGAACATGCTGACCATCTCCACAAAGGTTGTTGTGTGCAGATCATGTGTGGTAAGTACCCTGCTCTATGGCAGAGAAATATGGACTATGTTTGCCTCACAAGAAAAAAGGTCAAATGCTTTTCATATGTGCTGCCTGAGACGCATACTTGGAATTTCATGGAGTGGCAGAGTGACTAACAACGAAGTGTTGGACCGTGCGCCGCTTGCGGTGGTTTGGTCATGTGTGCAGAATAAAGGATGGGCGAATACAAAAAGATATCATTTACGAAGAGCTTACTACGGCAAGCGTAAAAGAGGTAGACCTTTCATCCGCTACAAAGATGGTTGTAACTGTGACCTGAAGGCACTGGAAATGAACACCTGCAACTGGGAGGAACTTGTGAAAGACAGACCCGGCTGGAGGCAGACTTTGTGTGTTGGTCTGCAGACAGGGTAAGACAAGATCTGTCAAGATGCAGACTACAAACGTATGCTGCGAAAGTTAGGGCAACAACTGACTGTCCACTCTATAGCGTGAAGACCATTGTCTCTCGAGACTGACATGATGTCAATCAACAATTTAAACTATTGATGCCAAGGTAACTATGTTACATTTGCTCAAAGTTGCGTTTCCAATTGTATGTACATTTTCTTGATTGTTCAGGTCACCCAAATCATGTACCAAAATAAGCTAACTGCAGACGCTAGAGCACGAACTCTATAGCACCCGCCGCGGCTTTGACATTTTTACCCTGAGTTTGTAATGTACTAAATTCCAGCTAGGTCGACTGGGAGAAGTGTGCATGCCATGAGAAAGCCCAATAACCTTTTACAAGGGCCAAAAAGACGATACATAATTATATTAAGTAGCCTATCTTAGTTACGACTTACTATATAATGATGCTACCTTGGAGTGATAATACCCAACAGAGTTTTTCGTACTCCGCTTCTTTGCGGAGTTCTCTTTTCATTTCTCCGTGTTGCATAAATTGATTTTCCCATGACCGAGATTGCTCTTCATCTTACATCCTTACTTGAACCGGTCTGCAGATTCATTTTCCTAGAATGTCAGATTCGTGGGTAAAGTCTTAATGCCCGCTTTAGACAGCGTTTTATTTTTGGAGTATCATTACTTAAATAATTTCGTAACGCAGCCTGGATGGCTGGCTACATGACTAGCTAGCAACATGATCAATGTCTGTCATATTAGGTATGGGGTGCTGTGCACTCTTCAAAATGAATTCTCCTATAGTGTAAAAGTCTATATTTCAATAATATGTCGTTGGTTTTCTTACCAAAATTATTTTCGTTATCTAATATCTGTCGAAACAGATGTTCTTGCCGGAGATCACCAATCTTGTCTGGGGCAATTGTATCGGGACTAGAAGGTGGTGTTTTCGTTGACTATTTTTTCAGGGATATTAGAAGGTGGTGTTTTCGTTGACTATTTTTTTAGGGATATTAGAAGGTGGTGTTTTCGTTGACTATTTTTTCAGGGATATTAGAAGGTGGAGTTTTCGTTGACTATTTTTTCAGGGATATTAGAAGGTGGTGTTTTCGTTGACTATTTTTTTCAGGGATATTAGAAGGTGGTGTTTTCGTTGACTATTTTTTCAGGGATATTAGAAGGTGGTGTTTTCGTTGACTATTTTTTCTGGGTTGGTTTTCGTTGGCTATTTTGTCGGGGTTTTCGTTTTGTCCCTGATCTTTTAGCTTACCACAAAATGTTCCTGAACTGTGGTTATATCGTCCTTGACTTTTATCTTAATAAATGTGATTAAAAATTCGGATCAATGTAGCCCCATAGCAAGGACTACCATTATGGATTAAGTGTTAAGAACATCATTGTAATACGTCTCTGCTTTTTCTAAGGTGGCATTACCAGTTACTTTCCTGGTCAGCTTGCCATCCTAATTGCAAGTCGGGTAACAATTTTACAGCTGAATAGTTTGATTGTGTCCAGGTTAAGTATCGAACCCGCCGTATCTTTGCTGCAATAGATAAACACAATAACTCAGCTGCCGATCAGACGCTTAAGCTCACCTGTTTTACGATAACGTTACAGCCTGACACACACATAGCATTGCAATAACGTACAGCCATACATACATACCAGACTGCATGGTAAATATAATAAAGGCACTGGTCAGGATCCAGGTAGCGTCGTCCCATGTCAGAGACTCCGGCTCGGTAGTAGTAGTGTTGTTAGTGACAGCAGGAACTGTAAAGTCTAATTGTATAGACAAAGAACATCAGATAGTCGCTATATTTAACAGCCACAGTTCATCGACTGATTTGTTACAACGACACATGATAACAAAGACATAAACATCACACTCCACGATGTAAAAGTGAATGGTGAAGAGAGTGTTAGACAAAGCTACAAAGCTGAATGTACATAAAATACTGTCCTGTTAATGATTAATACTTGTACACGATCTCTACAAAGAAGAATATACATGATTAAGAACTGTCATGTAAATGAAAATGGCAGAATCGAACACACAGAGACCAGCGACGACATCAGCAGTGAGAACATACAATGGATTGTTATCCACTGAAGGATACATGAAGATGAAGTGGTTGATTGATTAGTCAAAGATGGAGAAAATAAATAGTAAGTGGAAGAAATTGCAACTTTTGGGTAAGTAACAACGTCGTTTAAAAATAGCAGAAGAGACAAATGCTACAGAGAAAACATCGAGTCTAATAAAGCATTCGCATATAATTCCTTAAAAAGAATAACACAAGTGTCAATATTTAGATTTCCAATCAGTAATCAGCATCAGGTGCAAAATTATTAACAAATTATAAATCTGACACATCAACGCATGCCCGTGTTGTAAGACCAGACAAACAATACAATATATTTTTTTCTAGCCATGTCAACTCGAAGAGAGGAACTGAGTGAAAGCATGACGCTTTTAAATCTAGCTCAACTAAAGATTTCATGACAACAAAAGACTTTTGAGACAGACTGCCAGGGTCATGAGAGCAGCAAGCAAACTGATAGATTTCATGGTGAGAAGAGCAGTCTGAAACAGACCGCCATGGAAACAGCAGATGTTATTCTTTGACAGGAAACGACGAAGAACGGGCAGAAAAAATGATTATGTTCTGAGAACGGGCAGAACAAATGATTATGTTCTGAGAACGGGCAGAACAAATGATTATGTTCTGAGAACGGGCAGAACAAATGATTATGTTCTGAGAACAGGCAGAACAAATGATTATGTTCTGAGAACGGGCAGAACAAATGATTATGTTCTGAGAACGGGCAGAACAAATGATTATGTTCTGAGAACGGGCAGAACAAATGATTATGTTCTGAGAACGGGCAGAACAAATGATAATGTTCTGAGAACGGGCAGAACAAATGATTATGTTCTGAGAACGGGCAGAACAAATGATTATGTTCTGAGAACGGGCAGAACAAATGATTATGTTCTGAGAACGGGCAGAACAAATGATTATGTTCTGAGAACGGGCAGAACAAATGATTATGTTCTGAGAACGGGCAGAACAAATGATTATGTTCTGAGAACGGGCAGAACAAATGATTATGTTCTGAGAACGGGCAGAACAAATGATTATGTTCTGAGAACGGGCAGAACAAATGATTATGTTCTGAGAACGGGCAGAACAAATGATTATGTTCTGAGAACGGGCAGAACAAATGATTATGTTCTGAGAACGGGCTGAACGAATGATTATGTTCTGAGAACGGGCAGAACAAATGATTATGTTCTGAGAACGGGCAGAACGAATGATTATGTTCTGAGAACGGGCAGAACAAATAATTATGTTCTGAGAACGGGCAGAACAAATGATTATGTTCTGAGAACGGGCAGAACAAATGATTATGTTCTGAGATCGAGCAGAACAAAAGATTCTGTTCTGAGAACGGGCAGAACAAATGATTATGTTCTGAGAACGGACAGAACAAATGATTATGTTCTGAGATCGGGCAGAACAAATGATTATGTTCTGAGAACGGACAGAACAAATGATTATGTTCTGAGAACGGGCAGAACAAATGATTATGTTCTGAGAACGGGCAGAACAAATGATTATTTTCTGAGATCAGGCAGAACAAATGATTATGTTCTGAGAACGGGCAGAACAAATGATTATGTTCTGAGATCGGGCAGAACAAATGATTATGTTCTGAGATCGGGCAGAACAAATGATTATGTTCTGAGAACGAACAGAACAAATGATTATGTTCTGAGAACGGGCAGAACAAATGATTATGTTCTGAGAACGGGCAGAAAAAGCGATTATGTTCTGAGAACGGGCAGAACAAATGATTATGTTCTGAGATCGGGCAGAACAAATGATTATGTTCTGAGAACGGGCAGAACAAATGATTATGTTCTGAGATCGGGCAGAACAAATGATTATGTTCTGAGAACGGGCAGAACAAATGATTATGTTCTGAGAACGGGCAGAACAAGCGATTATGTTCTGAGAATGGGCAGAACAAATGATTATGTTCTGAGAACGGGCAGAACAAATGATTATGTTCTGAGAACGGGCAGAACAAATGATTATGTTCTGAGAACGGGCAGAACAAATGATTATGTTCTGGGAACGGGCAGAACAAATGATTATGTTCTGAGAACGAACAGAACAAATGATTATGTTCTGAGAACGGGCAGAACAAATGATTATGTTCTGAGAACGGGCAGAACGAATGATTATGTTCTGAGAACGGGCAGAACAAATGATTATGTTCTGAGAACGGGCAGAACAAATGATTATGTTCTGAGAACGGGCAGAACAAATGATTATGTTCTGAGAACGGACAGAACAAATGATTATGTTCTGAGAACGGGCAGAACAAATGATTATGTTCTGAGAACGGGCAGAACAAATGATTATGTTCTGAGAACGGGCAGAACAAATGATTATGTTCTGAGAACGGGCAGAACAAATGATTATGTTCTGAGAACGGGCAGAACAAATGATTATGTTCAGAGAACGGGCAGAACAAATGATTATGTTCTGAGAACGGGCAGAACAAATGATTATGTTCTGAGAACGGGCAGAACAAATGATTATGTTCTGAGAACGGGCAGAACAAATGATTATGTTCTGAGAACGGACAGAACAAATGATTATGTTCTGAGATCGGGCAGAACAAATGATTATGTTCTGAGAACGGACAGAACAAATGATTATGTTCTGAGAACGGGCAGAACAAATGATTATGTTCTGAGATCGGGCAGAACAAATGATTATGTTCTGAGAACGGGCAGAACAAATGATTATGTTCTGAGAACGGGCAGAACAAATGTTTATGTTCTGAGATCGGGCAGAACAAATGATTATGTTCTGAGAACGGGCAGAACAAATGATTATGTTCTGAGATCGGGCAGAACAAATGATTATGTTCTGAGATCGGGCAGAACAAATGATTATGTTCTGAGAACGAACAGAACAAATGATTATGTTCTGAGAACGGGCAGAACAAATGATTATGTTCTGAGAACGGGCAGAACAAGCGATTATGTTCTGAGAACGGGCAGAACAAATGATTATGTTCTGAGATCGGGCAGCACAAATGATTATGTTCTGAGAACGGGCAGAACAAATGATTATGTTCTGAGATCGGGCAGAACAAATGATTCTGTTCTGAGAACGGACAGAACAAAAGATTATGTTCTGAGATCGGGCAGAACAAATGATTATGTTCTGAGAACGGACAGAACAAATGATTATGTTCTGAGAACGGACAGAACAAATGATTATGTTCTGAGAACGGGCAGAACAAATGATTATGTTCTGAGATCGGGCAGAACAAATGATTATGTTCTGAGAACGAACAGAACAAATGATTATGTTCTGATAACGGGCAGAACAAATGATTATGTTCTGAGAACGGGCAGAACAAGCGATTATGTTCTGAGAACGGGCAGAACAAATAATTATGTTCTGAGAACGGACAGAACAAATGATTATGTTCTGAGAACGGGCAGAACAAATGATTATGTTCTGAGATCGGGCAGAACAAATGATTATGTTCTGAGAACGAACAGAACAAATAATTATGTTTTGAAAACGGGCAGACCAAATTATTATGTTCTGAGAACGGACAGAACAAATGATTATGTTCTGAGATCGGGCAGAACAAGCGATTATGTTTTGAGAACGGGCAGAACGAATGATTATGTTCTGAGAACGGGCAGAACAAATGATTATGTTCTTAGAACAAAACACGGACGACAAATAGAAACACAATGCAACACGGCAGAGCAGACTCTGATGCTAAAATATAGGAATTGGATGGATTAATCAATAAATAGGTATTTGAAAATGGTTGGTTACCGCGTACAGGTTTGGCTCTAGAGTATGATGATAGTGACAAGGAAATAACAAAAATATGAAATGGCTATAGATTTCAGAATCTAAACTGTGGTATTATTGTCGAATGAAGATAAACGGTACATTGGTAGAAGTGTCAGATGATTACTGGACAATGAAGCCAGTTCCTGTGACAGAAATGACTCACGATATTACACGCCGTGTGGGATCTAGATATTGATATATGTTCATACATTAATCTAGCCAGGGTATACAAATGTTTATACAATACTCTAGCTAGGGTATACATATGTTCATACATTAATCTAGCCAGGGTATACAAATGTTCATACAATACTCTAGCTAGGGTATACATATGTTCATACATTAATCTAGCCAGGGTATACAAATGTTTATACAATACTCTAGCTAGGGTATACATATGTTCATACATTAATCTAGCCAGGGTATACAAATGTTCATACAATACTCTAGCTAGGGTATACATATGTTCATACAATACTCTATCTAAGGTATACATATGTTCATTCAATAATCGCGTCAGGATCGACATATGTCCATACAAAATTCTAGTTAGGGTATACATATGTTCATTTTCTATTCTCACATCACAACCATTTGGTATTCACAGCGGTGTTAAAGCGTCAACACTGTTTGGAATCTTCTTTGCTCTGTTATTGAGTCATGCATATGGTAACGCAAATGATGGATTCTGCTTTCACACTTAGTCAGGTGGTCGGATAGCTAACTTAACAAGACTCAAGGCCAAAATGATGATCAGTATATCACTATCAGTGACTTGCTTTCCGTTTATGATACGACAATTGTCAACATGAACTTCAGAGCTTCACCCAGGCCTGCAAAGATTTTGGTCTTCCATAAATCTGAACAAAAGAAACGCGCTGAAGCAGAATGTAGATACTCCGCCAAATCTTAGCATCGATAATTATGAACGGGCAGATGTTCACAAATTCACATATCTAGGGTTCCTCATCTACGACAAACTCTCTCTTGGCCCAAAAATAGACAGTTACATAAAGTTGCTGCTACATTTCCTCGCCTTACAACGCCTGTTTGTGAAGACCAGAAACGGACAATTAAAACCAAAGCCGTGGTATACACGTGTCGCCCGTACGCTCCTATATGGTAGCGAGACTTGGGCAGCCTATGGCAAACCAGAGCAGAGGCTTAACACCTTTCATCTAAGACGCATGCGATCCGTTCTATGAATTACATGGATGGGCAGAGGGACAGATGCAGAGGTGCACTCTCGCACTGGTCTCGCTAGTATGAACACTGTCCTTAGGCAGCGGGATGACTTGGTCATGTTCGTTGTATGAAAGATGGTTGCATTTCGTTAGTGTAAATATATTCATACATTAATTTCGATAGGGTAGATAGATATATGTTCATGCATTAATCTCGGTAGGGTATAGATGTATTCACACATTAATCTCGCTACCGCAGAAGGAAGACTTTGTAACTCATAACAATATTATTGTTACATGTCATAATCAGCACCCTCCACATTTCCATACCACACCACCCACCCACCACCATCATCCGTCATACATGCTGAAAATCTGCTGAGCAAAGAAGAGCTTTCTAGATTTGAAATAATGTTATATAAACAGTATTCCGTATATGAATCAAGAACAGAGAGAATAACTTCTGATATCAGAAGTAGAAGCCGGTATTGTACGTGAAGGTCAGCGTTTAACATGCGATGTCATGCTCTTCTAGTTTGTCGTTTGTAACTATATATGAAACAAAGGATGAGGCTTCAGTAACTTTGTTGTATTAAGTGTGGGACCGAGGACGCAGCAGTGAATGTGCTGACAGCAGCCAGCGATGATTCGCTCCATGGTGGCATCTGGGTCTGCGAACCAAAGCTGAGCAAGCCGATATTCCACCTCCTTGGAAATAGGCTGCACCCATACAGGCTTGTCAAGAAAATATGGGACGAGGAAGAAAGGCAAGCGCGGTCTAAAAATGCCATTCTTATACTAGATGTTTTGACCCAAATGGCGCAAATAACGCAGCCTCGCTGTAAACTACGATACAACCTCCCGGCATCCTTTACGGGACGAACGCCGAAGAAGAAGTATTAGGTCTCGTCTTACTATGAGATTGGGCGACCAATCAAAAACGAAGTCAACTTATTTTGCTCTATACCGTTCTTTAAGAGGAATATGACTCCAACTGTACATGAAGCCTGGATATTGCACATTAGAGCTCTTGTATGTTGCATTATGTTTATAATAATGAAGTTACTAGCCATGTGCATGGCTCACTTCAATTACCCTCTACGACATCCATGTAAGGTGCCATGGTGCTGTTATTTCGTCACCAGTAAGGGCCCTAGGATTCACGGGTGGGAACAAAGTCAACAGTCACGCACAATTCAGTGTACACTTCCTGTGTTTAGTAGAAGACTGTTTCCCAATTGAATTCACTGTCATTTATAACCTTTCTCAAACTCTATGAAGCTACAACATTGCCAACGAGGTAGGAGACACACGATACGATAAAGTAATCTGAAATGTCAGTAAAGGCCATCAAACAGGTGTACATATATTGATAATGTAAAAACAAGCAATGTATGATATGATGAGAATAACGTTTCAAATGCATATGTGACAAAGAGCGGCATAACAATATCTATATTAAAGCGACATACATATATAAACGTTTTAAATTTATAGGCAAGAAAACAAAAGTAATGATTTGTTATTTTAGAAACTGCTAGTGCATGACCGGCGCCCGAAAGGAGAACAGCAAGTAACAAAAATATAACCTGCTCTGTATGACGTAAGACTATTGACGATCAGACGTAGAATTGGCTACCCACTCCAGTAGAATGTATAGAACCAAGGAAACGTATACAAGATCAACATCCTTTGTAGAAGTGCACTGACTAATACGACAGGTGGTAATCGTATCTCATAAACATCATTCCTCAGATTCCGTAACATTGTAATTGAGTCGCTTTTAAGGCAAGTCAACAGACGTATGTTGTTGTTGTTTTTGTTGTTGTTGTTATCACATAGCTGCGGGGCAAGTATGCTCTTGACAACCCTATACCATTATTATATAAATACAGGTTCTCTTCAATTATTCGACTACCCTGTACAGTGTGTTGGCAAATGTCTGTGGTGCTTGTAAGAATCTTTTCCTCGTATCCGCAATGGCTTTGCATTCAATGAGTATGTGTCTGTTCCATCAGGGTGAGAGAAATGTCTGCACACGTGCATGTGCAGGGGATTGATGTGGCTTATGTGGCAATTGACTGTGGTGTGTCCTGTTCGGAACTTAATGATGAGACGTATCTCTTCCATGTAGTATATTAATGCCTTTACTTGTTGGCTCTAACGTTTCGCTAAATACCCTCACACAGTTGTTTACAACTAAAGAGCCTGTTTACACGCGTTGTGGCAACTTGACATTTGGAGGTCAGGCCTATATTTTCTTGTTGAAAGGCTTACTAGATATGATCACCCATCATTCAATTGCAGACGCTTCATCGACTCCGGACCCTGGACCACGATCGAATAATAATTCGCCTAAATTAGGAATCCAACTTATATAGCTCAGATGCGCTCTCAGTGGGCTAACCACTGTGTTACCGCGGCAATAAGAAATGTATAGACAGGAATAAAATCAGCTGGCAAACGAAATGGAAAAGAAAAGCAGTCAATGTCAAAACTGTATTCCGAAAAAGAGCGGCAAATACGGCACTCTACCGGCTGCAGGTCTACATTCCTCTGGTGTTTTAGCTATTTGGATGCCGCCAGGCCATGTATTTGCCTGGAATTCACACTAGTCGACGGATTACATTTTTGTTCACGGAAAAGTGTCGTTGTTTTCTATTTGGACTGGTCAAATGTTTGTGTTTTCTTCACTCCGACTTTCCTTGCCTGGACATTGGCTATATGAATTAGCACTACACTTATACCTGTGTACTTATACCTATTTTCATGGTCTAGTTCATGCCGCTGAAATTCAGGATATTGACACCCTTCGTCCTAGCTGCAAACAGCGTCAGTTTTTGGTGTGATTTGAAATTTAGACACGACTATAATGGAGTAGATCCCGGCGGGGAGAGATGTCCAACACATCTCTCACTCGCTTAATGATGTCCCTACGACCTCTTGCGGCTATGGTAAAAGCACGACACGCAACGATTGATGGCATTCCCCTCCGCTGCCTTAAGGGATATCTGCCACTGACCAAAGGTAGCTCCGGACCAGACAAAAGATCACCGCGTAAGTCAGCCATTTCAGCGGACACAAGAGAAAAGATTGTTCACACAACTGAACAAAGCAAGTTGTCTTCACCACATGGGATGGACGAACATCATTTCAAACAACTCTGTTTTTGAAAGCATCCAGTGTTGCACGATTTTAGTCACGTAATGAAAGCCACGTACCGTCTAACTCATTGTATGCCACTATATATACTATCTCAATGTACTTTCATACAGGGAATACGTCCGACAATGGGAACAACTATTTATGATGTGGACAAACAAAACAAGTGGAGCAGACGGGGTTTGGGTCAGGTCGTCAGTGATTACTTGGAACTCTTCAAACACATTCTGAGATGTTAGTCGTCACTGTAAGGAGAAAAGGTCACACCTACAAAACATATAACACATCCGATATGTATTATTTGGATGACCTAAGATCAACTGGTGAAAAACGTTAGATATGGAAGAGACAACTATCCGAGTGCAATGCAGGACATAATAGATTCCCGACATTAAGTCGCTATTGCGCTGAGAGTGTCTTATGCCCTATAGCATAACTGAAACATTGTGTATTTAACGGATGAGATACTGTCGAGAGGCACTGTGGGGAGATGGTAGACAGCTAGGACCACGGTACCAACTCGGAATCCCACTGTGTTGAAGGTGCCCAACAAGGCATTTGAGAGAGCTGGGTACGCCCAACGCGACATTTGATAGATCTGAGTGCGCCCAACGCGACATTTGATATATCTTAGTGCGCCCAACGTGACATTTGACAGAGCTGGGTACGCCCAACGCGACATTTGACAGAGCTGGGTACGCCCAACGCGACATTTGATAGATCTGAGTGCGCCCAACGCGACATTTGATAGAGCTGAAGTTGCCCAACACGACATTGCACTGCAAGAACCACGCCCCAAGCCCTTTTGCAAATCTCAAACGCGACAGAACGGACAGATGCTGGACACTCTAGTAGCCCCATTGGTCAATGAAGATTGTAAGCCCACCAGAGCTTATTATAATTGTTGTATCTCTGCACTCGACATTGCACAACATCGAATGCATCACGCTCGTCTCTGTGGTGTGGAAGAATGCTGATACATTTGTGGTTTCGGACCGGGGTTAGAAGAAAAGTCCTAGAATCCCCAAGAGTTAATCGGTCAGGGAAGCTGATCGATAATAATAATAAGAAGAAGAAGAAGAGGAAGAGAGGAGAGGAGGAGGAGAAGGAAGAGAAGAAGAAGACGAGGAAATAGAAAAAGAAAAAGAAGAAGAAGAAGAAGAAGAAGAAGAAGAAGAAGAAGAAGAAGAAAAAGGTCCAGTGTCGTGTTTACCCTACAATTTCTCCAATCACGTTATATCCTTATAATCCAACACCGTGCCATTCTCCAACTATTTCTAACCTGGCTCCTAGACCTTAAACTAATTTTTTACCCGCTAGTATAATGTGCAATATTGAACAAATAAATGGGGGAACTAAAGTACAGCTGCAAGCGTATTTTCATCAGGGAAAAACGGATCTATGTGAGTCTTGCAATAAAACTTGAATCGATGGCAGACTTGGAGAATAAGTAAGATGGCCGCCCCTTAACGGCTGCCCTCTCGACTCGCTCCGGTGTTTGTGTGTCGTTTTCCGATGTTTGGTGATTCCTGTTGGGATTATATTTCACAACTCTTCACCAGGTGGTATCGTGGACTTTATTCTGTGGAATTGACGTGCTTTCAATCGGTTATCGTGTTTGTTATGTTGCATTTCGCTGCATTTCATGCCTGGCTTAAGCCGTGAGAGACCAGTCCATGATGGAGTTCAATGTTCCGCTCAGTTGCACACCATAATTCGGTCCAGGTTATCACTACTCAAGGACCTTTCCACTCGGACTGAAGCTGACTTTCTTCTGCCCCCCCCCCCTCCTCCTCCTTCCTTCTTCTTCTTCTTCTGCGTACACAGTCAGACAGTAACCATTATTTTCTCGAAAAAAGCGGCGGTCATCCTGAGACTCTCGCCACTACCATAGAGCTTGTCTTGCAGTTCCACTGGCAATGGCCACATCTGCTCTCTCTGATCCTCGTATGTCGGGCAGTTCTGCAGCAGATGTTCAGTGGTCATTTTACCAGTACCGCACGGGCATTCGTCGGTACACCCTATCTTCAATTTGTTGAAGAGGTGGTACCTCAGTCTGTTGTGGCCAGTGCGAAGTCTGAAGACAACGACCTGCTCTCTTCGGTTCAACTGGTAATAGGCATCGTTTTTGGTGTAACCAGTATGTTCGGTTTCCCATTTGGACATGTACCTGGCCTTGATAAGCCGTTTTGACTCTTCGTACGTCATACTGGTATCTATTTGTGGTAGCCTTGCACCTTCTTTTGCCAGTCTGTCTGCCTCCTCGTTGCCTTGGATGTTGCAGTGTGACGGAACCCACTGTACCACTACCCTTTTTGGTGCGGACTGTTGGCACAGTTTGCAGAGTGCTGCTCTTAGGTCATTAAGCTCAGTGTTTTTCTGGCTTTTTAGCGCTGTGACTACTTCGAGAGCATCTGTCAGCAGGACTATATGGCTCTCATTTTCACTGTGTGTTACCATTTCTTCCACTGCCGCCCTCAGTGCCTCTGCCTCTGCTCTGAAATTGCTCGTGTACTTACCAGTAGCGAATGACAGTGTTATTTTTCTGCCATTTGGTAGGTTCAGGAATGCTCCTGCCCCTCCGTTCTGTGTAGTGTTTGTTACAGAACCGTCGGTGTATGCATGGGTCCAGTCCATGCTTGGGTAGCTTTTCGTTATGAAGCTTAAGGTAGTGTCTCTCCTTTCTTTTTCGGTCTGGCGGTTTTTGTTTGCAATACCTGGTATATTTTCTACCACCTCTGGAAATATATCCTGCCTCCAAGTAGGTTTTCGTACAGTAGTGATGGGTTTTGGTGTTGTTAGTGCGTTTATGGGATCTTCGTGCATCTTTGCTTTGGCTATTTCTGCAAAGTTTCTCCGCTTTAGTTTCCCAGTTCCCAAATTGTTTAGCCTCTGGTACATTGGATGGTCCGTCAGTCTTCGGAGTTTCTCTGACTGCAGCTGGGCTCTGCAGTCTCTTCTGTCGGTCATGGATTGCAGTTTTGTAATCTTTTCAAGTTCTACAATTGGCGTTGACTTCATGCCACCAGTCATGATTCTCATGGCTTGGTTTTGAAGTTTGTTAACTTTATCGAAGTTCGCCTTCGCTGCTGTTGTCCATGCCGCGATGCCATACTCGAGAACTGGTCTCACTCTTCCAGTGTACAGTTTCTTTAGTATGCCTTCGTCTGCTCCCCAGCTTGTGCCAGCAAGTTTCCTCATGATCGCCATTCTTTCTCTGGCTTTCATTCGGTTTCTCTCAATCTGACTTTTCCATGTCATGCGCCGATCAAATGTGACTCCCAGATAGGTTGGGTTGTCGTTTGGCTGCAGGATTTTGCCATTTAGGCTTAATTTGGTACTTTGGGGTTTTAATGAGAGCGAGAATATTGTGCACGTGGTTTTCTCCTCGTTTATTTTGACCAGCCATGAGTTCGCCCACTTTTCCAGCGATGTTAGGGCCGTTTGCATCCGATTTCTTGCTATGGTGAGATTCTTTTCAGAGGTCCACATAGCCAGATCGTCTGCAAACATTGAGCTATGGACTCTTCTTGGTATATTCTCTGTAATATCGTTTATATATACCAGGAAGAGTGTGGGTGACAGTACTCCCCCTTGGGGTACTCCCTGCTCGAGTGTCACCTTTTTGCTCATCTGCCCTTGTACTTGGACTCTGGCCGTTCTTTGTTTGAGGTAGTGGTTGATCCACTTGTACATCTTCCCACAGACATCACTTCTTCTTAGTTTGACTCTAAGTCCATCCTTCCAGACTTTGTCAAATGCCTTTTCCAGATCCACCCAAACAGCTACTGTGTGTTTCTGTGCCTGGTAGGCATCTTCTATCTCCTGGGCTATGAGGATGACCTGGTCCTCAGTGGATCTGTGCTGTCTAAAGCCGGCTTGCTGTGGAATTAGTATTCGTTTTTCTTCCAGATGCCACATCAGTCTGGTGTTTATCATCCGTTCCATCAGCTTGCCGACACAGCTCAGTAGGCTTATGGGCCTGTATCCATTCGGATCTGTTTTGTCCTTTCCTGTTTTTGGTACTGGTACCAGTATTGCATCTTTCCATGCCTGGGGTACAATACCCCTTTTCCAGCTTTGGTTCAGGACTGATAGTAGTTTTTCCTTCGCTGTTTGGCCCAGCCCCATCAGCATTTCGTTTGTTATCCCGTCTTTTCCGGGAGATTTCCTTCTCTTTAGTGTTCTCATAGCCTCTTCCATTTCGCGCATTGTTAGTTTGGCCATCATGTGCTCTTCAGGAGCCGTATTTATGTTTTCGTGCCCCTTTAGCTCTTCGCTAATGTCTGTATGCTTATCTGCAGGGACCTCGATGTGGTTTGCTCTGGCATAGTGATCGACAAAGGCGTTTGCGGCTTTCTTACCTGTGATCAAGTTCTCGCCTTGCTTGATAGTAATTTGTTTATTTGACGGGGTTTCGTCGTTCATGGCTCCTCCTCCTTCCGATACCTCTTACACGACACCTCTTCCAACCTCGTACTCTCAGCAAAGCAATGGTCACGCTGACCAAAAGGTGGACACAATCAGAAGCCTCGGCGACGGGAAACGAAGAAACAGAGAGTTTGACACGGACTGACACGGAGAGCATGACACAAACATTGGTTAAATACACTTCTCGCAGCTTTCATCCCAAGGCAGCGGAGTACTCGACTCCACCTGGGGAGTCTGTAGGGATTTCGGTCCTCACGCTACGCATGAACACATCCTCAGCAGATGGCCATGATAGTGGTCGATCGACGCAACGGACATTTGACGCCTACGCGAACATTATTATTTTAATAATTAAATATCATGCCATTGTCCTAACTGTTTTCTGCAAGCAACAAGATGCTGGATTTGAGATACGCTGCATGACATATTGTTGGGCCAGAGTTCAATTTTTATCACGTGAAGCTCAGTAGTCCATTATATAGATATTGCAACAGTAAGCCGATGAAATCGACAAAGTAGGGCTGTGCATGGTGCACAATGTGCCGTAGAGCATACACCTGTTGTTACAGCATATGAACACTTTTGAAAATGTGCTCTGTGAGAAGGTCAGCTCTTGCGGCTTCCACGTGCTCCTCTTGGAGCGGGAAAAGAAAAATAAGAATCATGTTTCTTGGCGCAGATGTTTAATTTTTGACGGAACCATGATATTGTTTAAGTAAATGAATGTTTGCTAAATGAAAAGTAGTGAAATATATAACATATTCAAGAACTAGGACACGTATTTAAAATATCAACACTAACTGCTACTATTTTTGTACCTCATAAACTGCTAACTAGCTAACATGTAACTAATTAACACAATAAATGAACTGTCAGCTTACAAACTGATAACTAGCTAACTTGTAGCTAATTAACACAATAAATCAACTGTCAGCTTACAAACTGATAACTAGTTAACTTGTAGCTAATTAGCACAATAAATCAACTGTCAGCTTACAAAATGATAACTAGCTAACTTGAAACTAATTTACACTTTTTTTAAATTTGTAAATTCTTTTGCGTTTGCCTTATTTCTCATTTTCCCAAGGCGGTGTGCGTTGCACTATATTTTTATTTTGGGCCTGTCGACCTAGTGCATCCGACTTCGTCAAGCATATTATGTAAGGGTCTGCTTCCTCGTGCATTTTCTAAGCATGCACGGGTAACGGCCGGTGCTGTGAGGGGAGCGAACCAAGCACCTTCAGATTGTGAGCTCTGTCACGTAACCACTAGCCCACGCAGTCCCCTAATTAACAAAATAAATCAGCTGTCAGCGTACAAACTGATAAAGACGTTAGTCTCCTCTCTCCAACAAACTAAGCAAACTGATAACGCAATTAGCTGAAATTAACATACATTAAATAGTAACATACTTAGCATTAAACCAGCAAAGAATAACAAGTTAAGTAAATTACTCGACCGCTAAAGAATCTTTGGAAGTAAAAAACAATGTTTATCTGGCAGAAAGAAAATACTTTGTTTAGTTAGTGTTTAAATTTAGCCTGTTTGAAGGTTTTGTTAAATAAAAAATAATTAAATCTAAATTTTTAAATTTGATTTGCCTAAAACAAAAACACGTACTAACAGAATCAGAAATTAAATAGGGACAAACCTTCAAATGAGAAATTTTTGCAGAGTCCATTCGCTGCTGTGCAGCCAGGCGTCATCACGGACATGGCAACAGACGGTGATATCCAACGTCTAATGTACAAGACGTGTAGTTCTGTTTATATATGGACTATTTATGTTGTCCTAGCAGACGTGAACAATCTAGCCGTCGGTGTGGGTTACAAAAAACATTACGGCTGCACGTATTGGCGACTATTTTGTAGTTGGAACAAAAGCATACAATGATACGACTGTCCCAGACTGACAATGAAATGACACAATGATACGACTGTCCCAGACTGACAATGAAAGGATACAATGATACAACTGTCCAAGACTGAAAATGAAATGACACAATGATACAACTGCCCCAGACTGAAAATGAAATGACACAATGATACGACTGTCCCAGACTGACAATAAAAGGACACAATGATACAACTGTCCAAGACTGAAAATGAAATGACACAATGATACGACTGTCCCAGACTGACAATGAAAGGACACAATGATACAACTGCCCCAGACTGACAATGAAATGACACAATGATACAACTGTCCAAGACTGAAAATGAAATGACACAATGATACAACTGTCCCAGACTGAAAATGAAATGGCACAATGATACAACTGTCCCAGACTGAAAATGAAATGACACAATGATACGACTGTCCCAGACTGAAAATGAAATGACACAATGATACGACTGTCCCAGGCTGACAATGAAAGGGCACAATGATACAACTGTCCAAGACTGACAATGAAAGGACACAATGATACAACTGTCCAAAACTGACAATGGAAGGACACAATGATACAACTGCCCCAGACTGACAATTCTTCTTCTTATTCTTCGTAGGCTGTCAACTTGAATTTGTTCGAAGAAAGCAGATGTCATCATGAGGCTGTCGACACTGCCATAGAGCTTGTCTAGTGTTGCCACTGATGATGGCCACATGTGCTTTCTCTGGTCCTCGTATGTCGGGCAATTTTGCAGCAGATGTTCGGCGGTCATTTTCCCTGTACCACAAGTGCATTCGTCAGTGCCACCTATCTTCAGTTTATTGAATAGATGGTACCTCAGTCTATTGTGGCCAGTGCGACGTCTGAAGACAACGACCTGCTCTCTTCTGTTCAACTGGTAATAGGCATCATTTTTTGTGTAGCCAGAATGCTGTTTCCCATTTGGCCATGTATCTAGCTCTAATAAGCCTTTTTGACTCTTCGTAGGTCACACTAGGATCTGGTTGTGGTAATCTTGCACCTTCTTTTGCCAGTCTATCTGCCTCCTCGTAGCCTTGAATATTACAGTGGAATGGAACCCACTGTACCACTACTCTTTTTGGTGCAGACTGCTGGCATAGTTGACAGAGTACTGCTCTTAAATCATTAAGTTCTGTATTTTTCTGGCTTTTTAGTGCTGTAACCACGGACAGGGCATCTGTAAACAGGACTATCTGGCTTTGATTGCTTTCGCCTGTCAACATTGCTTCTACTGCAGCCATCAGTGTCTCTGCCTCTGTTCTGAAATTGCTTGAGAATTTTCCATTTGCCACTGACAGTGTTATTTTTCTACCGTTTGTTAGGCTCAGGGATACCCCTCTCCCTCCATTATGTGTTGTGTTTGTTACAGAACCTTCGGTGTATGCATGGGTCCAGTCCATGCTTGGGTAGTTTATCGATATGTACCTTAGGGTTATGTCTCTTCTTTCTTTTTCAGTCTGGCTGTTCTTGTTTCCAATACCTGGTATATTTTCTACCACCTCTGGAATGATATTCTGCTTCCAGGTGGGTCTCCGTACAGTAGGGATGGGCGTTGGTGTTGTTATGGTGTTCATGGGGTCTTCGCTCAGCTTTGCTTTGGCTATTTCTGCAAAGGTTCTCCGCTTTAGCTTCCCTTTTCCAAATCTATTTAGTCTCTCATGCATTGGGTGGTCTGTCAGACTGACAATGAAATGACACAATTGGTACAACGGCTGTTTACTGACATAGAAATGACACAATGGTATAATAGCTGTTTACTGTCATGGAACTGACATAACAGTATACCAGCTGTTTACTGGCAGTGAAATGACACAATGGTACAACATATGTTTACTGACATAAAGGGAAAAATTATACATTAGCTCCTTACTGACATAAAGGGGACAATGATACATTAGCTCCTTACTGACATCAATGGCACAATGATACAACAGCTCTTTATTGACATAAATGGGACAATGGTATAACAGCTCCCTACTGACATAAATGACACATAATTTGCTTAGTTATTCGATAACCCCTTACTGAGAGAGAACGCATATAGTGATATAACATATACGTACTGACAGAGACAGTTAACAGTTAGAAACTGTTCTTCATTGACAACGAATTGACACAGTGGACAATCGCTCTGAGCGGCCAGCGAATAGACACAGTGGACAATCGCTCAAGGCTGACAACGAAATGACACAGTGAACAACCGCTCTGAGCTGACAACGAATTGACACAGTAAACAACCGCTCTGAGCTGACAACGAAATGACACAGTGGACAACCGCTCTGAGCTGACAACGAATTGACACAGTGATAAAGCTACTTCTCATTTACAAACAAATGATGCGGTGACACATCAGGTCGATGGGAACAAAAACATGATCAAGTGAGCCACCTCCTTATGGTACACAGAAATAATTAAGCGATACTTCAGCCCATCTGAAACAAAGAAATGATCCAGTGATACGTCAGCTCGTTGGGAACAAAGAAGTGATCAAGTGATAGGTCAGCTGGCTGGGAACAAAGAAATGATCAAGTGATAGGTCAGCTGGCTGGGAACAAAGAAATTATCAAGTGATAGGTCAGCTGGCTGGGAACAAAGAATTAATGAAGCGATACTCCAGACCATTTGTAACAAAGAAATGGTTGAGTGATACGTCAGCTAGTTGCAAACAAAGATACGCAGTGAAATGAGGCTATGTAATGACAAACAAATGACAGTATATCGTTACTGTCAAAAGAAATTGTGACTTGATGCAAATACGCTTCAGTAAGAAAAGAAAAACACAAATTATTTATTAATTGCATTAAAGAGATGAAAGGCATAATCACATGGTCACTTTATACTATCCAAAGAAACGTGTGATTTCAGAATTAAAACGGCCTTTCCTTCGCGTAGCAAATGCTGAGAACACTTATGGTTTAAATTGCTATTTCATCAAGCAGTTTTTAATGTAACACTTTCTGGTAACTACGATTACTATTTACTCATTTATTCCATACACGTTATGTTTGCTAAATTGAACTGATTGTACATTGAGTTTCAGCCTGTTATTCACAAAATAATTGAATTGTTCCTTCAGTTACCGTAGAATTGAAGATTGCTAAACAACTTTTGTTTCGATCAATCCTCAGTCCAATTTTCTCTAACATGTGAGCATCCCACGGTCCCGTTATAACATGAATCTAATATTTTGCAGTGGTTGTAACTTTTCTCAACACAAAAGGATGAAGTGAAGGCACTAACAAAAGCACGGCAGAAAGATCAATACAGATTTACCCTGATGACATTTGATAATTGAATTATGGATCATTTCTGAAACGTGTCTTTCAATGAATAGAATCCAGGCAACATATTGTTCACATATATCTATGTAGCGCGAGACAGGACATTCACTGGCATCTCTTGAGCGGTTTACATAAAGACCATACGAGAGGTTCATTATTTCAGCTTATATATTTTTTTTAAAATAAGGCTCCTGTCATTATACTCTTTACATTAGTGCAATAGGAATATTGACAGTGGAGAACGCCAGGGATCAACTCTTAAAAGTTCATATTATTCAACATTCATACAGATAAGAATGTCAGTTGAATTTCTAACAAAGAGTTCCATTAGGTGATCGATATGCCCACACCTTAAGAACATGCGTGAGATCAGATTGCTAGAATTAAAAAAACTGCTGTAATTCCTCGTTTACAGATGATCATTAGTACAAGTAAATGCTGCTACGTTTAAGACAGAGAAAACGTTAATAGTTGCCCACCCGAAGGCTAAGACGGCGACATCATCAGATTTGTGTTTTTGATATATGGTCGCGCTTGACTGTAACGACATATCATGTCTTTGGGGGGATTCGGTAGTTTGTCTGTTGTGCATTCTGTACTTTTGGGCAGTGCGCTTTCTCTGAACTGCATTGATTAAGTTCCATTCATAGAAGCGAGAACCTTATGAAATAGTAATGCTCCAGGCTGAGCAGTCCGTCCATGCGTTTCCCAAAGAATGTACATTAATGTTTAAACTATTCTGAGACACATTCAATTATTCGTTGTACCATTTGTTCTGTCCCCCCGATGACCGCTTGCTTGTTTTCAGTTGACCGTAAAGCAGTTGCTCTGGGAGGCGTTTATCAGGCATACAAGCAACATACTCAGTCCATCTGGATATAAATGCTCGACAGCCTTACTTTGTTGAAGATTTCAGAGCTGAGCGCTTAAGCATGCCAGCTGACCCAAACAGTCTGCTGTGACAGCTCACGTAGAAATTGTAACATTGTTTTTGTACATGTCTGCTTCAGATTGTCCGTGCTTTACATATAGGTCAGAATGACATCTAGCACAACAGCACGATTCGCTTTGATCTTGGTGGCAACACTGATTCCGTGCCTGTCCTAAGCTATTACTTGAAGTCTTCTGAAAGCAGCCCCTAGCCTTGCTAATCCTCGGTGAAACTCAGTGTCGATATGTGCTTCTCTGATGATGCTACAGCCAAGGTGGGTAATTATCAACTGTTTTGAGATGTTAGTCATGTACAGTGATGTTTGGTACGTGGCAAGGCTTCCCATAAGCAATTTACATGACTTCCCTTTTTTTATGTAGACAGTAGACCCACAATTAATTGCATGCCGCTGAAAATGCTTGTATGAAGGTCTGCATGTCTTGTTTCGAACAAGTGTTAATGTCAGTCATTAGGAAGAAGGAGTTCAAAGATGATTATTTCTGTGACCAAAGTAAGAGATCGTCTGGGCCTCAGCTTCAATAGCTGCCCGTCTTTCCTCAAGGATAGTACTATGTGCAATATCATAAAGCATGACTGCAAATACCATGTTAAAGAGTAGTTGGGCAAAAAATTGCTCTTTTTATTACGTTTATGACTAGGATGTCATTTATGTCTTCGTATCTGGATAACATCCGCCTTGCTGCTAAGCCAGGCATGTTTCATCTACCTACGCTTACAATGAACTGTACCGTTCAAGTGTACTATGGCGTACATTTTTAGAACACTTCAGTCGAACACATGAGGTGAATATCAGGATAATTCAGGCGTACATATCAGGACAGTTCAGGGGTACATATCAGGACAGTTCAGGCGTACGTCTCAGGACAGTTCAGGCGTGCATATCATGACAATTCAGGCGTACATATCAGGACAGTTCCGCGAAGATTTGATGATCTGGAGGTTGGGAGCTTAGCTCACAATCCCAACGTACCAGGTTCGAACCAGTTTGACATACAGGACATGTCTATGTTTTTATGGTATAACGGCGTCTTCCACTCTACCAGCTGTAAATTGGTACCTGACTAAGGCAGGTAAAAATGTTGGGACCGTCGCGGGAGCTACGGAGTTAGTTCTGTCGTTGGTACGTTCCGATATTCAAGGTACTGATCCCATGTGCTGGCGCGCAGATGCATTGAAGTCGGTTCTGTTAACCATTGTTTCATTTTTCAACAGCTCAGCATGTATTGGAGAATGCTGTCTTTTTGGATATTCAGGGGTGGTCATGTTTGTAGGGTCTGTGAACATTATCAGGGACCGACTACCGGCATTGTTCTTATCAAACTAGTCAAGGTTGTATTCCGATTTATTGCCCAGATCATCTGAATCAGTATAGTATACCGGTATACAGTATCTTTCAGGGGTCCGTGCTTCTTCAACTGTAGTTAGGCAGAACTAGTCAGTTGTATAAGTGGGCAGTCCAGATCCTTTAACAAGCTCCCTATGAGAACTTCACTAATCAGTTGTAAAAGTGGGCAGTCTAGATCCTTTAACAAGCTCCCTATGAGAACTTCACTAATCAGTTGTATAAGTGGGCAGTCCAGATCCTTTAACAAGCTGCCTATGAGAACTTCACTAATCAGTTGTATAAGTGGGCAGTCCAGATCCTTTAACAACCTCCCTATGAGAACTTCACTAATCAGTTGTAAAAGTGGGCAGTCCAGATCCTTTAACAAGCTCCCTATGAGAACTTCACTAATCAGTTGTATAAGTGGGCAGTCCAGATCCTTTAACAAGCTCCCTATGAGAACTTCACTAATCAGTGTAGAAATATTGAGTCGTTTCACCAGTATCAGTCTCTGATGGTGTCGCATAGGCTCTATGTGAAGGTTTGATTTTGAGACGAACAACCGGGAACAGGCCAGATTTCTAGATCACACATTGTCTTCCCTTACGACACTATTCACCAACCCACCTCCGAAAAACTAACAAATAAAATACGTTACGTTGATGTAGATGTGTGGAAGACTTGCACGGTCCCGCAAACCTTAAAGATGTCTTGAAGACTTGCACGGCCCCGCAAACCTTAAAGATGTCTTGAAGACTTGCACGGTCCAGCGAACCATAAAGACTTGCATGGTCCCGCGAACCTTAAAGATGTCTTGAAGACTTGCACGGCCCCGCGAACCTTAAAGATGTCTTGAAGACTTGCACGATCCCGTGAACCTTAAAGATATGTTGAAGACTTGCACGATCCCGTGAAACTTAAAGATGTCTTGAAGACTTGCACGATCCCGTGAACCTTAAAGATATGTTGAAAACATGCACGATCCCGTGAACCTTGAAGATGTCTTGAAGACTTGCACGATCCCGTGAACCTTAAAGATATGTTGAAGACTTGCACGATCCCGTGAAACTTAAAGATGTCTTGAAGACTTGCACGATCCCGTGAACCTTAAAGATATGTTGAAAACATGCACGATCCCGTGAACCTTGAAGATGTGTTGAAGACTTGCACGATCCCGTGAAACTTAAAGATGTCTTGAAGACTTGCACAATCCCGTGAACCTTAAAGATATGTTGAAAACATGCACGATCCCGTGAACCTTGAAGATGTGTTGAAGACTTGCACGATCCCGTGAAACTTAAAGATGTCTTGAAGACTTGCACGATCCCGTGAACCTTAAAGATATGTTGAAAACATGCACGATCCCGTGAACCTTGAAGATGTGTTGCAGACTTGCATGGTCCCGTGAACCTTGAAGATGTGTTGCAGACTTGCATGGTCCCATGAACCTTGAAGTTCCACACCATATGATATCATAGATAAGCATTCACATGAACATGAACATTTTAAAATAGCAGTCACCTAGAATATATACTGAGTTAATACAGTGTGGTCGTTAATACGTGAGACTTAATTATATACTGAGTTAATACAGTGTGGTCGTTAATACGTGAGACTTAATTATATACTGAGTTAATACAGTGTGGTCGTTAATACGTGAGACTTAATTATATACTGAGTTAATACAGTGTGGTCGTTAATACGTGAGACTTAATTATATACTGAGTTAATACAGTGTGGTCGTTAATACGTGAGACTTAATTATATACTGAGTTAATACAGTGTGGTCGTTAATACGTGAGACTTAATTATATACTGAGTTAATACAGTGTGGTCGTTAATACGTGAGACTTAATTATATACTGAGTTAATACAGTGTGGTCGTTAATACGTGAGACTTAATTATATACTGAGTTAATACAGTGTGGTCGTTAATACGTGAGACTTAATTATATACTGAGTTAATACAGTGTGGTCGTTAATACGTGAGACTTAATTATATACTGAGTTAATACAGTGTGGTCGTTAATACGTGAGACTTAATTATATACTGAGTTAATACAGTGTGGTCGTTAATACGTGAGACTTAATTATATACTGAGTTAATACAGTGTGGTCGTTAATACGTGAGACTTAATTATATACTGAGTTAATACAGTGTGGTCGTTAATACGTGAGACTTAATTATATACTGAGTTAATACAGTGTGGTCGTTAATACGTGAGACTTAATTATATACTGAGTTAATACAGTGTGGTCGTTAATACGTGAGACTTAATTATATACTGAGTTAATACAGTGTGGTCGTTAATACGTGAGACTTAATTATATCCTTCACACATAACTTATGATTGCCGAGTCAATACAGTTATGTAAGTCTCAATCATAACGTTTCTATATGATTTATGATGAATTATTACTGCTGGAAAGGCACATTGAGAAGATTATAACCCACAGTATGTTCATGTTTTTGTTCTCGTGTATCTAGTTTCACAAAATCATTTTCAACAAAGAAATAATGCCGAATAATGAAAGTCAACTGCTTCAGAGAATCAATTAGCTATTAAACTGTTCTCACACTGTTTCCTGCAAGAAAGACATCCATTGCGTGTAAATAAACGGACATTCTGTCATACTTGAACCTGTCAGAGAAGAGAAGGAGTTTGAGATCCACCACAATAGAACTGGTCGACATGAAATATTTAAAATAATATTTGTGTTAATCACGCATGTAAAGAACTACAATACAAGTCACGTTCTGAGAAGATAAGTACGAGACCTTATGCTTCCCTGAGTTACAACCATCTATCGCCTCATCAATGTATTGTTCAAACTGTGTAAGAAGTGATAGAACAAACACATCGATATTGCCAAATAATTATGCTCAGAATATGTATGCAACAAAATAGCATTGAATCAATCAGATCTAAGTTAAGACAAATGTCAGTCAAACAGCACATTAATTAAAGTGTTCCTATGGCATCGGTACCCTAATGGAGAACATTTGTAGACCTGTCCAGCTAACGTTTGAGGCACGTATTCGCCATCTCGAGCCGGGCGGGAGTGTTGGAAATGTTGAGTCGGAAATGTTGAGTCGGAAATGTTGAGTCGGAAATGTTGAGTCGGAAATGTTGAGTCGGAAGTGTTGAGTCGGAAATGTTGAGTCGGAAATGTTGAGTCGGAAATGTTGAGTCGGAAATGTTGAGTAGACGTCTACTTTTGTTAGAATTGTTGATAGGGATGTCTGATGGTGAAGGAAGAAAAATAAGAAGAAACGAATTGTTTTTTTTAGCTTACCTGGCTCTTGTTCCATGTCTTTAGCCCTGTACCACTGTTGCTTGGGCATTGGCACAAATTAACAGGTGACAGATCTCACACCACCTGTCATGAAATGACAACGCACTTTTTATTTACAGCTGCCTATTAAAAGTAATTATGTTAATTAATTAAAATCAATTTATAATTCTAAATTTCTCACAGTTAAATGATTGATTTTACTTAACATTGAAAGCACATACGTGTTTAATATACATTTTGTGTGTGTTATATACTATGTTTTAACCCACGTTTTTTGTGTTTGGTGTATATACTATCACAAAGTTATTATACATTTCATTTAAGAACCAATTTGTTCTCTTTATTACAATTAAAGCACACACTTAAACATTTTTTTAATTTTCTGGCATTATGTTACCTTTAACAAATATCACTGATGATTGGCACACAGGTGAAATTCGGTCTTGGCCTATACTCTGATATTGTTTCAAATATACTTAGTAATCTCCAAGAACCAATCACACAGACAGTAAGCAGTCTACTTATTGCTGCCAGCTTAAATACGATAAATGTGTATTTGACCCAAACTTCAATTGCACAACCCAGTATCTGTTTTTATTTTGGAAATGATTATGTTCAGGTAACAGCAATATCAACTAACCTGGTCTCAATGAGAACAATCCAGGTCAATGTATACATGGCAGTTATGTCTACACAGTTCCAAATATATGAGGCAGACATGGATGTTTTTGAAGAATATTGATCTGGTTCGTTAGCAGACATTCGTCACACATTCTACAAACGCAAGACTAGAACATTACCGACATTGGTCCTACCCGAGCTACGTTTACTTTGATTCATTGAGTTCATATTTTGTGGACAAATCTCTTCTCTACCGCCCACCCAAGTACACCAATATTTGTTTCTCTAAGAACATTTTGACATATAACTACCGTATTGACCTGAAGAGGGGGTGGTTATCGCCTTTTACGTAAACAATAAGTGACGTCGACAAGAATACAATCTGACTCTTAGACATTCCAAGTTAAAATGCACGTTGACGTTGCTATGTTTTACCGTAATGAGGCAATCCCTGTTTCCACCTGGTGGCACACAAACTGCTTGCTGTGAATGATGCACACCTGTAGCAAATCCATATATTGCTGTTCTCCAGATTTAACTATGTTAGCATGAACATATAACAAGATACAGCTTTTGGAAGGATGCACAAAATAACACACTATATAATGATTAGTACTGTAAATATTCTACACATGCACGAGCATACAAGTGAAATAATCTCCGTAACTGATGCATTTTCACAAAGATAGAAACAGGAGCGCATTGGTTATATTATCGGTGTTTTCAATGACGCACACGTCTTTATTGCTACTAGTAAATAGTGAAACAAAAGCAAGTTTGATTAGGAACATAGTTTTTATACAATCACTTTCAATTAAACAAGGAACATACCATTTTATTGAAACACTCTCTTTTAATTAAACAAGGAATATACAGTTGATATACAATCACATTTACATTGATAAGGATTATAGGTTTTTATAAATTTATTTTCAGCTTAACAAGAAATATATAGTTGTTATACATTCACATTCAATTAGACAAGGAGCATAGAGTTTTTATACTATCACTTTCAGTTTGACTAGAAAGATTGAGCTCTTACACAAGCACATGTAGTATGACTTGGAGTATAGAGTCTTACACAACCACATGTAGTATGACTTGGAGCATAGAGTCTTACACAATCACATGTAGTATGACTTGGAGCATAGAGTTTTATACAACCACATGTAGTGTGACTTGGAGCATAGAGTCTTACACAATCACATGTAGTATGACTTGGAGCATAGAGCTTTATACAACCACATGTAGTATGACTTGGAGCATAGAGTTTTATACAACCACATGTAGTGTGACTTGGAGCATAGAGTCTTATACAACCACATGTAGTATGACTTGGAGCATAGAGTCTTACACAATCACATGTAGTATGACTTGGAGCATAGAATCTTACACAATCACATGTACATAGAGTCTTACACAATCACATGTAGTAGGACTTGGAGCATAGAGTCTTACACAATCACATGTGGTATGGCTTGGAGCATAGCATTTTACACAATCGCATGTAGTATGACTTGGAGCATAGAGTCTTACACAGACCCAATTTGTTTGACTTGGGCATATAGTCTTACACAATTACATTCAGTTTGACAAAGAACATGCAATTTTTGTACGATGTCATTGAGTTTCACTTCAAGCATAGTTTTACACAATCACATTCATTTTTACTAAAAATGTTTAACTGATATCATCCTTGTTATTAGATCACTTTCACTTACCAACTTCCGACAGAAAACATGTTGTCCAATGTATTAAATAATCTATATATTTCATGAACAGTTCAGTTAAGTGACGGCACCCTTCTGTGAGACGAAACTTTCAACCAATCCCTTGAACCAAACGCCACTGTGCTTTTTCTCGTATATTAGAAGGTGTTCAATGAGCATCCTGAAGGCCTATTTCCAGTTTTAACAATATGCCAGCATAATAATAATAATAATAATAATAATTAGTAAAATATTTAACAAATCATATGACTACATAAAACAGTATAATTTGTATATTTATAATCGATACGTATTATGTTCAAGTGATTTATGCTTCTGTTGTCATGTATGTGTGAATATATAACAAATTGGGGGCACATTAAACATGTCTGTCAACATCCACTTTTGATCGTCCCAGATTTCAACCATCTTTCTCGTGATCAGTATGTCCTATTGATTTCTCTTGAGATGTGGGCAATCATCCGCTTCGTGAGAGTGTTCTCAACAAACAGCAGGGGATTTGTTTCACTCTGTGTACCAACTCTGTTCTAGCTGCTAACCCGGGAACTAATATATGTACTTAGCTAATTGATCATAACCAAGAACATCATTTGTAACCTTTCACCCCAAAAAATCCTAACATTTTTGTGTGTAATGTCCTTATTTCGGCCAGACTACTTCTGTTTGTTTTTTCTAGTTCTTCATTGAATCACTAAACCTGTTATATGTTGGTCATTCTTTAATGTCGCAAAGTCCCACCTACATCTAATATTACAATTAGGTCTTGAAAAAATGTACGCAAATCCATCGCATTCCCTTATGTCGTTAGGTCTTATATACCTTTGCTATTTTCTTATACTGTTACGATTTATAATGTTCTGCCAATCTGCCAATGCAGTAATCGGCATGCTAAACTGCGCTATTGTGTCGCGCTAATGGCAAAGCTTCAACCTCTGTTAATCAACGCAGATAACTGTCATATTGTATTATGGCTTTCCGCTAGCCTAACACGCACAGCTTCTTTAAACACCTTCTGTTTGATCCTTCTTCTTAAGTGGCCATTCCGAAAGCGTGTTAGTCACTCTTCTATTCCCTGTATAATATGATACAAATACAACACTTTTTCAAACACGGTAGCGTATGGCGACAAACAATGAACAGCAATGAAACAATGACTGCACATTTCCTTTTGTTGAAATCTATGTCCTTATTTTATACTTGGTTCTCCTGCAGAAAGTATGAAAGTATAAACATAATTAATACAATATATATATTCTCTAAACTAATTGCTTAAAACTAGTCTTTACCGGGTCTTATTTTATGGAATGTTAATGTGTTATATCTACAGTTGCCATGTGTCTTGCTTCCCCTTTTCCGCAACGTAAGAGGTCATGGGGTATTTAATCTATTCAGCATTGTCTGTTTCTGCTTTGAACTGTCCGATTTTCTAATCTTTAAAAACAAATTATGTCCATTTCAGATCTGTTTTCCTTCACACCCTTTAGGAATTTCTCTCTTTCTCGCTTCTGGTGTGACCGAGTCTAGCGGGTCAAAGAGGTCCCAATAGAGAGGGGTCACATGGATCCTAAACCAAGCGGGTCATAGAGGTCCCAATGAACAGGGGCCACAGGAATCTCTAGCAAATGAGGTCATAGAAGTCCCAATAGAGGTCACAAGGATCCTGAGCCAAGTGGGCCATAGAGGTCCCAATAGACAGGGATCACATGGATCCCGAGTCACGCGGGTCATGAGATGAGGATCTTTATAATATTATCCCTTTAACAAATAATTTCAGAACCGGGACCGAAATTAAATTGCTGTTTCAATACAGGTGTGTCAAAGTAGGCCACAAGCTGTCCTTGTGGTTGTGATAAAGTGTTCACGACTTCTTTGTACTGAGTATCACATTGTTACCAGGGGTGTTGGCACGTTCCTTTCTTTGTACTGAGTATCACATTGTTATCAGGGGTGTTGGCACGTTCCTTTCTGTGTACTGAGTATCACATTGTTATCATTGGCACGTTCTCTTATTTGTTGTTTTTCCTTCATTAAGAGTAAGCCAGGTACACCTTTACAGATGAATCGCCTGGATTTTGTTATGCACGTTTGTGATTTCGAACCATGGCGCGGTGTAATCCCAGTCTTAGCAAGCCAGCTTACTGTCGAATAGGCTACACACTCCACAAGCGTTCAGTACTGGTCTCAATATGGATTCGTAATATGGCATGTAATCGATGGATAGGTTGTTACTGGTTTCATTGTCTGTTCTAAATGGTATGTCATCGATGAATGGGAAATTCTAGTTACTGGTACAAAATATGACATGCCATCCAAAAATATGTTTGTTATTGGTCTCGCTCCGTGATTTAGATGACATGTCTTCGATGGATGTTTTGTTATTGATATCTTTATGTGTTTTAAATTTGGCAGCTTAACTATGGATATGTCTGCAAACTATCTAATTGTGTTTTCTAAATGTTTTAAAAAACGCTCACCATCAAGAGTCACTTTGCCGCTGGTCTAAATAAAGAGATGTAACTGGTGGTTTTATTTTACTATAGAAACGAAGGAGGATATTGACTTGTAATTGTGTTTGTACAAAGAAATACAATAACACATTTTCTAGTGGATATGTTCGAGAAAAATTCCATCCGAAATACTCGACACAAGGATCCGAGTTAGTGCAATGCTACTGCGCTTGCGTCCCAGCCGAGTGATCAGAGTTTGGTCGTAGTTCGTGGGGGATTTTGTTCCAATAGCAAATCGTCTTCTGATGTCCAGTCTCCAAAAGTTGGTAGCAGAATAATCTGGGATAGTAGAAGCCAGTAGGAGAGATGTTGACCACCGCCAGAGAGACGTTGACCACCGCCAGAGAGATGTTGACCACCGCCAGAGAGATGTTGACCACCGCCAGAGAGATGTTGACCACCGCCAGAGAGATGCTGACCACCGCCAGAGAGATGCTGACCACCGCCAGAGAGATGTTGACCACCGCCAGAGAGATGTTGACCACCGCCAGAGAGATGTTGACCACCGCCAGAGAGATGTTGACCACCGCCAGAGAGATGTTGACCACCGCCAGAGAGATGTTGACCACCGCCAGAGAGATGTTGACCACCGCCAGAGAGATGTTGACCACCGCCAGAGAGATGTTGACCACCGCCAGAGAGATGTTGACCACCGCCAGAGAGATGTTGACCACCGCCAGAGAGATGTTGACCACCGCCAGAGATATGTTGACCACCGCCAGAGAGATGTTGACCACCGCCAGTGAGATGTTGACCACCGCCAGTGAGATGTTGACCACCGCCAGTGAGATGTTGACCACCGCCAGAGAGATGTTGACCACCGCCAGAGAGATGTTGACCACCGCCAGAGAGATGTTGACCACCGCCAGAGAGATGTTGACCACCGCCAGAGAGATGTTGACCACCCCTAGTGTGCCGTTGATCGAAGCGCAAGTGTGATGTTGACCACTTCTAGTGTGCCGTTGATCGAGGCGCCAGTGTGATGTTGACCACCGCTAGTGCATCGTTGGTCAAGGCGGTCGGCGTGATGTTGTCTATACTTACTTACTTTCCATGTACAAAGCACCACGCCATTCGACAGAAGTCCAGTGTTCATCCAACCTTACTGACATGTCGTTTTGCTCGAGTATATCTTTCATCGGTTGGCCATGTTATGGCCCACAGACAGCACCGCATTTCCAGGTATCGTCTTTGCTGTATACCTTATCTTATCAGGTTTTTGCTGTATCATGTCACCCCAGACCAGTCTATTTGAGGTTCATATTGGATAAGTTAGATCTGCTCCTGGTGCAGCCTCATCTTGCAGCCTTGTCTATGGGGGTATGTTGTTTATGGCGCAATTTCTCGGTTTCCTTGTCTTCGTTGGTGAAGTTGTATTTTCTGAAGGAAACTCCTATTAGACTTTGGTCTCTTTTTTTGCAACTGTTTTCAGTACATAAGGTGTCTTGCATCTTAAGCCTGATTGTCTCTCTCACCTTGTGCTACAGCGATTCTTCTGTTCCAGTGGGGTGTGTACAACGTGTGGGGTCTATTTGTTTCATTAGGGGTCGGTTCTTAGAACACAGTATATGAGTAATATAGGCGTTACTTACAATAAGAACATTTCTAACCTAGAACGGTTGTTCTGTATCATATTTTGCTTTTAGGGGATAGGTGAGGTGAAGTTTCCTTCCTCAAGCCATTGCGTTCCTAATTCTAACAGTCAATCTTGTATAAAATTACAACTTGGTGAAATGGAGTGAGTCGTGACTTGCTTCAGTTCTGAATAAGTGTTGCTGTCTGAAGTAACGCTCTATCCGCTCTGCCACTAATAAATGTAGATTTGCTTCATGCTATTTTAAGGCCCACCGTAAAATATCAAACAATCGTGTGAACCAAGAACAGCTTCATTGCATGCCAGAATCATTATTATGCAAGCAGCGCCACCACTCCCTGCGTGTACTCATATCTACCAGAACATGCACTTCCATGTGCCCAGTGATGTAACACTGTCCCCCAGCCCCTGTCTCACAATAATTGTTTTCAGTCTATGACACGAGGTCGCGCGCCTAAAATGACCCATCCCAGCATTCAATAGGTCTGATCACGTGATAAAAACACGACGGGCGCAAATGAATTATGGATCAATAATTTACATATCTGGGACTGAAATACATCCTCAAACCTCTGCCAGTTCATGCCATTACTCAGCTCAGAGGTCTTAAACTAATATAGGTTTACCAGACGCTTTATTATTTGTGTTCTTAGTTCAACAAACTTTCTAAAATTCTTCTCTTAAAACTTTCGTGCAACATCTCCTTGATCCCACCTACTAGTCGCTACTTCTTTACCTCTCCTAAATAACTATTACTTGGCAATTATTATAAAATACACTTGAAATAAAATTTAACCAAATGTAATTGTTTTCTGCTTTCCATTATATTTTCTTTTCACATTTTGTCATTTATTGATAAAAGAAATCGTCACTGTCTCTCCCGTAGATCCATGGCTGTCTATGGTTTAGCTAAAGTTGGCCGTGCGTAGACCACACTGGACAAATTGCGTTTGAAATGAAAATAGTCAATCTTTACCAATATTTTCGTCTGTAGCACGAAAATGACAATACAATGTGTTGCTCTTGTTTTGGAGAAATATATATTTTGATGCATATTAATGACTAAGTTCGCATAGAGCACATATATAATTATTTCGCAGTGCTATATTTCTTTTCCATATTGCGTTGTGTTGCATGAGACCGCCATGCACTCAAAACACGCGACGGTACTGCATCATTTTCTTATACATTACCCTTTCGTTAAAAGTCCAAGTTATCCTTCAAGTTTACATCCAGCAGTGATGATAGCTATGTTGATAGAGCAGATAACTAGTGTTTTACGAAAAGTAACGTCTTCAATAGTGAAAACAACGCAATAATTATATTTCGGATGAACGATTGGGAACCAGAACAATTATCAAAATGGTTGTTTTCAATGGGCTTAATAACATGTTAAACTATTTGCTGTGCTATTAATTTGTTCAAAGCAGCATTTGTTTTATGGCACTAACTTTCATACCATTGGTTTCCACACTGCTACTTTTTTAATCATCTTCTCAAAATATGTGTTATAGAGATTCAGTGAAAGCAAGCAACTATCTCATACACCTGGCTTTTTGAAACTGTAACTGGTAGTCCTTATTTGATTGATATAATCGCTTCTGAATTTACATAATGTACTGGATTATTCTAATGGTTGAATTGGACTATATATACCTTTTTGATGCAACATCTGAAAAAAATGTTTACATCATTATAACGGTTACATTTTTAGACATGTAGCCCATTTTAGAAATTATAAGTTAATTGTATATTTGTTCTCCAAACTTGGAAATTAATCATTCGAAGGAAGTGATATAAATCATTTGTTAGACCTAAATTGGGGTATTGTGTACAGGTGTGGAGTCCTTATCATAGAGGAGATATAAACATGCTGGAAAGGATACAAAAAAGAGCGACAAAGAGACAATTAATGCATTTAACAATTGATTGGATGCGCATAGCATTTAGAGCAAGCAAATGTAAATGAAACTGGTTGTACACAGACTCTGCAGTCTTCTAAACCAGTATAAGGACTGGTATAACCAGTATAAGGACTGGTATAACCAGTATAAGGACAGTATAACCAGTATAAGGACAGTATAACCAGTATAAGGACAGTATAACCAGTATAAGGACTGGTATAACCAGTATTAGGACAGTATAACCAGTATAAGGACTGGTATAACCAGTATAAGGACAGTATAAGTTCATGTGCCAAAACGACAACTCATTACAATTTAATTATTGTGTAATGTCCTCAAACGACCAACATGGCACTCTCCCTGGTTAAATTCTTTAGTACGTCGAAAATGTATGTGCTAAAATTTGTGTGCAATGTGTGGCAAAGAAAATAAAAACAGAGGTAGTCCATATTATATCGCAGAAAGACAGACATTACTGTAATGTCAGATAAAGAAACCATATCTCGCGTCACGTTCATGTATTTGATGAATAAATATGGAGATTATTTTTGCAGATGTAATTGAAATAGTAGCGACATTCGCGTTTTCTACTCTGGTAGATCTGGCTGCAGGACAAGGGGTTGACACAAGGCAGATTAATGGATGCCACTGGAGTACTTGGGCAGTGACACGGTCCACATTGACCAAATGAGTTCACTTGGCAAAGGAAAGACTACTAAAACTCCTCACGGCGCTTAGCCGCATAAGTGGAAAGAAAACTAACTATCGTAATGGCCGTGATACTTGCAAAATAGACAAACGGAGTGTAGGATAATAAGTTTATAGACAACTAAAATTCTAGTTTACTCACTATATCATACTAGCAAGCCTAAATAAATCTTGGGAGTTTTAACTGAAGAAATAAATTTTTTAAAAACTAACAGCTATGGCACATGGTAGTCATGACCAAGTGGTTTGTCCCCTTCACCCCCCCCCCTCCTTTTACGCCCCCCCCCCCCACCTGACCCCCTTCTTTTTTTCTCTCCACCCTCTACATCAAACTGGTGTTGATCGTTACTCACTGGCAGCAGGAACAGTTCTCAGCCTAACTCGCCCTCACCCCGCCGCCATCCCCCCTCCCCCATTCCCTGGCAACCATTATCTATTAAACGGAGAACATTGACACTGTTAAAAGCAAAGTTCCCTGTCCGACTGTTATTCGACTAAACCCTACGCAATGCCTTGGGCCAATCTGAACGCCCTTGTTTGGAAAAGGAAACAGTGCTTGCGTTTTAATGAAGCTATCATGGTAGCCTAGCTAGTACAATTAGAAGGAAAAACTCATACAGTATTCGTTATGGTGTTATCAGCTACAAATGGTCTTGCATGCAAAGGCATCTTTCGACAGAAAATGTAATTCTCCACTTTTGTACCAAATCTTTAGGTCAGTTTTAGGACTCCAGTACCGGGTTATCAGATATGACCTTCACCTTTAGATAGATTAAAGAAAATAATGATAATTGTGACTGTTTTGTTGTTGTTTTTTTGCTGCAGCTTACGTTCATAGTTTTTGATGATTCTTATTTCCGTTTTGACAGCAGCTTAAATGCCATCCCAGCTCATCACTTTCATGCGAGTCTTCCCGTGATATTTAACGTGGTTTTATGTCGAGAACATTTGCTGAAACCGACTATTATATTTAAATACTCAAAAACTTGAACATATGATTCTGTTATGAGCTGCCTTAAGACTGTCTTAATGATGTCTTAAGGCTGGTAAAAATTCGCTGCCGTATACGCCTTCTCTCATGTCATTGTTCAACTGAATGTTCCAGAATCCGTGATAAACGTATAGAAAACGTAACGAAACAGAAGAGCCGTCCATTGCTTTAGTTTACAATCTAGACATGTATCTGCAGTGTCTAGTTTTTTGAATATTTTCTTCACTTATCAGATAATAGATATGAAATATGTAATTCACACAAATCTGATTTTGTAACAAAGCAACTAATGAAATATGTTCTAGGTCATGTGTACGTCCACAAACACATTTCTTTTGCTTTTAGCAAGTTTACTCTCGGTGAATATAATGTTTACTACAATAAATTGATGAGGTGATAAATAAACCTTTAATAATAAGTAGGTTACAGCGGCCATATCATTTTCAACTCGGGGAACTATTCGGGTGATGCATCAGATATTTTTTTAAATAAATACTGCAATTTTCCCCCCTCCATTTTCTGCATCTGACTGTCACTACCGCCCTCTTCCTGTATACAAATAGCCAAGGATATAATTAAAACTGATTACTGAATTAGAAGCATTAATTACGTAATTAGACACGCACGCAATCATTGCTCCTTATTACACTAGTCGCGCATTTATTGTGACAGTTATATTTGAGTATATTGTATTAATCGTTCGTGTATGTGTTTGTGCACTTTGATGTGTGCATATGTGTGTTGGTTCTCCTAATTTTTTTTTCAGTCTTTACGCAACAACAAACATTTTTAGGGATAAAAAATGTCACCCAGTACTGGCAAAGCGGGTCATGTCAGAGATGATAAGTTAGGATTTATTACGTCGCTGAATTCTTGTCCAATCTTCTAGAACATGTACTCCTTCCTTAGCCTGCATTCTAGTTTTGTACAACCTTCTCCGTTTGTGCTGCAATCTGCACTTTATTATGATGTATCTACGCACTAGTGTACGTTCACTGCGAGCTTTTGTTTGCTAACCCTTGGTAAAATATTCGATTACAAATAATTATCATCATGTGCTGTATCTGATGTCAGAGGTCGAGGTCTGGTCAAAGATTCACTGGAAAAGTGAATAAAAATCGTTATTTATCTGAATTGCCAAACTTTTCTGATCACTAGAAGGGTAAGTGGATTGTTATTCGGAAGAATGGTTTGTGAGATAAAACTTTCCTACATGGTAGTTCAGGATTGACATTAGTTTATAGCTCACACTAGCTCAGGGTTAAATTAGTTTATGATTCCCTTTAGTCTAGGGCTGACATTAGTTTTTGGCTCCCTTTAGTCTAGGGCATACATAAGTTTTTGGCTCCCTCTAGTCTAGAGCATAAATTAGTTTTTGGCTCCCTCAAGTCCAGGGCTAAAACTAGTTTATGTCTCCCTCTAGCTTTAGTTTGTGTTTCACTAGTCTAAGGCTTACATCAGTTTAGGAGTCCCACTTATTCAGGACTTACATTTGTTAGGCATTAGCGAGGCTTTACTCTAAATAAATTTGATGTAATTTAGCAAATATATATGATTTCTTCTAAAACACCTTCACTACAATGTCGCAAAGACAGTAATCGTCCTTGATAGCAACTTTGTCAACTCTATCGAGAATTTCATTAACCTTGTCATCAATGAAAATTCCAACGCGCGCGTCCTTTAGGACATTACTAGAAAGTTGGCCTGGAAGTCGCCTCCGTGAACGCCCTGCACCGAATCTGGCGCAAGCGGAGGCTTTCACTGAAAACTGAAGCCAACGATTTTTAAAACGTGCTCCGGAAAGGAAAATATTCTGCAGAGAGAGAAGAGACGTATTAAAGAAAGTCTTTACATGGATAGCCTTAGGCGCATCCTTGCGATCCACTGGTATAGTAGAGTCACAAACAATGAAGCAATTCAAAACAGTCTTCCCCATGCTAAGCCGTCGCCGTCTGCTCCCATTTGAACAAGTGGCCCGCCTTGTCGAAGATAAACTAGTCCACCAGCTTTAATAGCAGGTCATGGACACTAAGGATGGCAACGCCCCTCTCCATCTTGGTTCCACCGTCGCGGCCATCCTGGCAGTATCTGGTTTGGTCAAATCTAAAAACATAATCATCACTGCACGATGCTTGAGTTTCAGCCTTGTATCCTGTCCACTAACGGTTAGCGCACTGGTCATTATCACCTAAGCAGAAATTTAATATATTTTTCTACTGTCGTGTAAAACTGCATTGTAATCTTGTGTGTGTGTGTGTGTGCGTGTGTGTTATTCTTGACAAAGTAATATACAGTTTGTTATGTTATTGATCTCCCGATCCTCGTCTTCTTTTATACTGCAAAATAGTATAACAAATTAAAATACAACATAATGTTTTAACTATTAAAGAGATACACGTGCCTTTATTTACGATAGGAAACAGGATGTATGTTTTAAAGCAAAAACAATGCACTGCAATTATGTGAAACTTAAATTGATCTAATTAAAAGAGTCCATGCTGTCGGATGTAATAACAACTTTCATATGTACGCTGTTGAAAGTGCGAGAACATGTTTCCAAATGAATCCTCAAGGGTGATACAACCTGGGTTGACCTAAATGTTTCCTGGAAACACGAGGTGTATTTCACTGGTTTCCATGGAAACTTTGACAAAAACTGAACTTGTTTTTACAAACCTTATGACAAGGACAAGCGTGTATTAATTTATGGAGATATCCACTGAAAATATCACAGTTTATTTCTTCATGGAATCGGACATTTACTTAATCTACACTGTACAAGTTTCGTTTCGTGTCTCCTCTTTTTCATTTATCTCTATGCCATCAAGCGAGACCACAGGAGCAAGGATTTCTTACATGTGTGATAGAGTTACATTGAATACATATAATAACTTTCTTTGCTTTATTTAATCTTTCTCTCAAGACTTGACACTCGAACAAATCGCAAACTTTAACACAACATTAATTGTATAACATAAACCAATAATAATGTATCCGCCCTCTCTGATAATACTATTTTATCATGACTTGGCGTCTAGTGGATTATTTGCCCTCTCTTTAATTATCTCCCCTAAATAACAACAAACTTCTTTATAAAAAAAATTACATGAATAATATTGTTTTGCATATCTATACATTTGTAACTTCACTGGCAGTCCCCAAACTTCTGATCGTCCTACATGCGCTGTGGAACAGAGCTTCCTAAGATAGGTTCGCGTCTTGCGCCTTCATGAGTCTTGTGGCACACTTGACTTTTGAACAGGGGGCTATGACCGACCCCGCTTGGTTCAGACGTTTCGTACAACCTGACATGAGCAGCTATTCGATAGAGTCTACGAGACTGTTCTTTCAGGTGTCTCCTTTGCATTTTTGTTTGCTGTCATTTCAGCAGATCATCAAGAACTGATGCCCGTAAAATCCACAACCGAGAAGTCTCACAAAAATAACGTTGATAACTGTCTCACTCGAGTGAACAGTTTTCTCTCTTTCTCAAGCAGATTATCAAGAACTTAAAACAGTGAAAATCACAGATACGTTGTCATCAACAGAATCAATCACTTGATCCGTTTTCCTTTTCGTGTTGCTGAGGAAGTCTACCATTCGTTCCATTTGACAAGAATGCAATTACTAAAGAAACATAGTGGGAAAGCCTTCCCGGCAGCTGTTTGTGAAATGAATTGTGTATCTGCCTTTATTGGACCATTAAGCTCCTCCCTATCCAACATGGCTGACGGTCACGAGTTAAATAATATGTCCCTTCCCCGTTAATAGGTCTGTAGTCAGTATCCCTACTGTACTTACAACACTTGTCAGTCTTTCAAGTCCCCCCCCCCCCCCCAACGGGAGGCCTTTTAACTTCTCTGGTTGACTTGGCACGCTGTCAATCTTAATGTGACAGTTTGTCATCATATTAAATCCTCTACCCCTTTGTTTGTGTCTCTAGCTACAACACCATTGGGCGTATCAAGCCCTTTAGAACATTCTAGCGGCAGCTACTCCCATCCTTCTAAATGTCTAGCGCCCATAATCTTGATCAACCGTCTCACTAATGTTAAATATTGCATAATCTGTGCCCAAACGTATGGATAATACTAAAAGTAAAACTGGACCCGTCTTTGACGAAGAATGCCTAGGGTGGCTGGTCTCTAACTGGCCTCTCTCACCTGTGCTAAAATATTATAATATTGTCTCAGCTAACTCCCATAATTCGTACATGTCATTTAATATAATATGTTACACACATGACTCTATCTTCAACACACATCTGACGTAAATGATATTGTTACAACAATACAATAGAAAATATATATTGTTTATCTTCTTGGCCTCGTAAAATGTACTCTAAATATATTTGAATTTTCACTTTTCACCAAACTAAAAATTTCGCTAAAAGAGACCCAATTTGAGTCACGAGAAGATATTATGCGGAATGAAACGACCCAGCGAAACGACTCCATTCACAAAGAGGCATAAATTTGGTAACAAACGCCACATAGGGGATGATGTGGTCAGCATCACACCGGCTGCCTTTATTTCCCAGATGTCCTGGTACCCAATGTATGTAGCTGGATATATATATATAATACTAAGGTTCGATCCATCGATCTAACTTGCGTTTCTTCCTTCTCTTCTACACAACCTATCTAAAGGCCCGATTCTTGTTTTGCAGCTCTTTTATTGTTCGTGCCGTCTGGAATTCTTGTAGTCTGGTCTCCTGCGTTTTCTGGTCCTGCTGTAGAACAGTGCTTCTTTGTTCCACGAACTTAACCGTTGTGACAACTTCCTTTGAGATCTACGTCTCTCTGACATGTGTCTCTGTCAATGTCTCTTTGACAACTCTATGATAATGTTTCTCTGACCATGTGTCTCTGTCAATGTCTCCATGACAACTTTATGACAATGTCTCTCTGACCATGTGTCTCTGTCAATGTCTCTTTGACAACTTTATGACAATGCCTCTCTGACCATGTGTCTCTGTCAATGTCTCTTTGACAACCTTATGACAATGTATCTCTGACCACGTGTCTCTGTCGATGTTTTTCTGACAACGTATCTGGTCGCTCCTAGACTTACTTTAACAATGTCTCTCTGGCAATGCATCAATGACAATATTTCGTTGTCAACGCTTCTAGTCACTCCTGGACCAATTTTGACAATTTCTATCTGACAATGTCTCACGAACAATATCTCGTTTCAATTTCTCTGCTCACGCCTGGACCAGTTGTGACAATGTAAATCTCACAATGTCTCACGAACAATATGTCGTTTCAACTCCTCTGCTTCCTCCTAGGCCAGTGTTTTCACATATTTTCTTTTACACATAAAGCTTGTCTTATAATTACAATATGATTACACGTGATGCCTATCCAGTCTGTAAGACTGAGTTGTCCGTAGTGGCTAGTAAAGAGTTCTGAGCACATCAACAGTCGCTTCGAAAACAACCATATCTGTTTGAAGGGCTTCATCCTTTCAATATATTATCTACTCTCTATTTAATTAACATTATCTTGTGAGCATATTATCTACTCTCTATTTGATTAACATTATCTTGTGAGCATATTATCTACTCTCTATTTGATTAACATTATCTTGTGAGCATATTATCTACTCTCTATTTGATTAACATTATCTTGTGAGCATATTATCTACTCTCTATTTGATTAACATTATCTTGTGAGCATATTATCTACTCTCTATTTGATTAACATTATCTTGTGAGCATATTATCTACTGTCTATTTGATTCACTTTACCGTTTAAGCATATTATCTAGTCTAAATGTATTAACATTATCTTGTAAGCATATTATCTACTCTCTATTTAATTAACTTGATCGTGCCAGCTTATTATCTACTTTCTATTTGATTAACTTGATTGTGCCAGTATATTATCTACTTTCTACACGAGACATGTGTTAAACTAACCAAAAATATTTCTTGACTCAACATTCCGAGAGACTGCAGAACCCAGCATAAATGTAGCCTTAACGAAGACTCAAAGACACCATAGTAGCAATACCAAAAACTAGTTGAAAGTGACCACGCCTCTAATGCGACCATCCAGGCGTAAGAAATTTCAGAATTGAAAACGTAAAAGTGGCCTCACCTTGTAAACGACATGACAGAAAACAAAACAGTCGGTGCACCTGGAAACTTATTAAGGATTAAATGTAATAACTCAACAATACCTCCAGAAAGCATACTTCAAGTTACCCACATACAAACAGCCTACAAATTACTTCTGAACCACTAAATAACAAAGGAAACCGAGATCCATCTGGACTGTAGAAATGAAAAGGGCAAACTAGCTACACTCTACTAAATAAAGGAATCAAATGGTTTGATATACGAAATATTACGGATGATTTGAGGAGAGAAACCATGAAAGGCTGCTAAAGCGTTTGAAGACATGCATCAAATTTATGCAAACACAAAAATGTGGGGAAAAGATATACGTAGAAAAGCAGATAAAACAGGAAAAACCGTCAATATGACCCAAAATGCAAAAAGAGAGAGAGAGAGCGGCAAGGACAAAAGTTGGAGCACAATGCGGTTCTCAAATACTTGGCTCTAAAGTTCCACAGAACAATGCCCTATGCGTTTACTGCTATATAGAGAAATGATTAGAAACATAAGAAATAATATCATCTATCAATTTACTGACACAACATGTCGAACACAGCCAGATGCCACTTGCCTTACATAACATTTAAGCTCCTGAATGTATACAGACACAAAAACTTGTAGAGATGATGATTTCAGGGATCATGAGACATGCGACTTTGGATCGACTCAAAACTCTGACAACCTGATGATCTGCCCAGACATGCGACTTTGGAACGACAGAAGATTCAGACCACTTGATTATCTGCCGAGACATGCGACTATGAAGCGACAGAAGACTCAGACGACTTGATTATCTGCCCGGACATACGACTTTGGAACGACACAAGACTCAGACTACTTGATTATCCTCCCATACATACGACTTTGGAACTACACAAGACTCAGACCACCTGATTATCTGCCCAGATATACGACTTTGAAACGACACAAGACTCAGACCACCAGATTATCTGCCCAGACATGCGACTATGAAAAAACAGAAGGCCCACCCCAACTGATGATCAGATCATGCCTCTTTGAACTGGGCAATATGGATGTTACTTTGAGGGGAAGAGACAATGCAATCCCTGCGGCTGAAATGGGGACCTTATGTCTGACGCCTTCAACCTGACACAGAATGTGAGGATGTATATTCTCTATTTGAAAGACTGTTTCGTGTCAGTATGATGATGATATAATCCCTATAGCTTTGAGCTGGTAGCTGCTGACAGCCCAATGCATCACAGACACATATCTTTCTCTCTTTTGTTCTGGTAATGGGTAAAGTGTGGTGTACATGATCTGATGCTGTGGGAGCATCCGGTTTCGCAGATCGGCTAGCTCTGAGCACAGAGTCAGGATGTGCTCTAATGATTCCCTGTGGTCTCGATAGAATTTGCAATTTGGTTCCTATAGTGACTCTAATCTATTCAGACGTTTGTTGAGAACGGCATTGCCTGTTCTCAGAAATAATATCCATCTCTGTATTCTTTGTTTCAATGTCTTGTCTGGGTCCTGGAAACATAGTTTTGTTTAGTGTCTGAAATGTGTTCGGGCTGTCAGGAATGTAGCCCACCGATTTAGCCATTCCTGTTTATAGTGGCTCACAAAATCTGCCAGTAGGGTGAATATTTGGTTTTCTTTGTGAAGACTCCTGCAGCACATCTTTGTTCTGTATATTTCCTTTTCCATTCTTAAGTACAGGTCAAATCAGGAATGTCTCTAGATGCTGTTGTCCTTGATTTGCTTGACAAAGAATGGCAAAACTTTCTCTATACAAGAGACTGTATGTGTTATCACATGGGCGTAATTTATGTTAATATATGTTAATATTGACGATTCTCATCCGAATTGAGACTAGGAAGCGGCTTGAAACAAAGGGGGATAATACATAAAATATAATGAAATACGATAACTTCCCTCCCTGAGAATATATTGAATTGGAGCTTTGGAAGGTCGCTTAGTGCTAGCAGACATAGGCAGAACATTTTACCCGCTAGCTCAACTCTACAACATGAAAGAATCAAAAGCCGATTACAATTTTAAGGTTTTCCCCCCTCGCACTTATCTCCTTTGTACTCTTTCTGCACCCGTTTCATTCTCCTCAAATCGCTCATTTCTCCTCTTACCGCCTCTTTCTTCACCATCCCGCCCCTTCCACAATTAGAGCTCATTTTGAATTTCATTTATTTTCATTTTTTTAAATTTTCCCGACGTAATCCTAAAATGGCGTCATAAGGAAATGGAATATAAGATTAAACGTTTAAATCAGATTTTAAACAGAAAATGAGAATAATTAACAATCAGTCATACACTAATGTCAAGCCTGTACTAGAGGGTTTGAAAGCGTGAGTCATACACTAATGTCAATCTTGCACTAGAGGGTTTGAAAGCGTGAGTCATACACTAATGGCAATCCTGTACTAGAGGGTTTGAAAGCGTGAGTCAGTCATACACTAATGTCAATCCTGCACTAGATGGTTTGAAAGCGTGAGTCAGTCATACACTAATATTAATCCTGCACTAGAGGGTTTGAAAGCGTGAGTCATACACTAATGTCAATCATGCACTAGTGTGTACAAAAGTCCGTAACGAGCGTCCTTATTTACTACAATAAATGACACATTGAACTAGAGTGAGTCACAAATAAATGTCAACCGTGTTCTAGTGTAAGTCACAAATATGTTTGCAATGTTCGACAACGCAGACTGGTTGCTTTCCGTCAACAAGCCACTCATAGGATGTCTCTACAATGTTTGGGCAGATCATCGGGTTGCTTGGGTCTTGTGTAGCTTAACAGTCGCGTGTCTAATCATCACTGTATCAACATCCCTACAAGAATTATTTGTGTGCATATTATGTGACTAATAATAATCAATGGGACATAGACAACTAAGGGAAGTTCCAGAGGATTTGTAAAATAAATAGAACAAAGGAAACAAAAGAGACTGAAACGTACAGATGAATATTTCTCTTGTGCCATATAAGTAAAATGTACTCGAAGATCCTAGAAAACAGAACAAGACCAATAGTCGAAAGACAATTAAATGACACACAGTTTGGCTTTAGAAAAAGGAAGAGGTTGCACATCCGACATAGTTACTCTAAAACAGATTTGTGATCAAACTGTTGAATACAACCAGGAACAGAACATCGTCTTTGTAGACCAGGAGAAAGTTTTTGGCCGAATGGATAGAAGCAACCTATGGGAAAACATGGATACCTACCTAAAGAGTGCAGGAAGAATTATTGAGAAATATAATAGCAATGTATAAAAACAGCCAAAGTACTACGAGAACACCTAGCGGAGTCACTAAGTGGTTTCCAGTTAAGAACGGAGAATGTGTTCATTTGTGTTCATTGTAAACATGGATCAAATAGCCACTGAAACAAAACCAGAAACCACCACAATGAACGAGCTCATTTTTGCGCATGTTAGAGAATATGTTATTCAGATAAACATGACCTCCAAGAACATTGTAATGCCATTGACAATGACTGAATGACTGAATGACTGAATGACTGAATGACTGAATGACTGTGATTTATATGCAATATGAGGATAAGTACAACAAAGACACTAAAATTCAGCAGAAAAGAGACAGCACTAAATATGCTGGTAAAAGTAACAAAACTTAAACAGAGAATTCCAAAATTTGGGAAGTCACACACGCAAAAAAAACACGCATACAGACACAAATACATACATATATGCATGCGTACATACATTCATACACACATACACACATATACACATTAATACATACATACACACATTCATATACATATATGTGTGTGTGTATCTGTGTTTGTGTGTGTGTGTGTGCGTTTGTGAATGTGTGTGTGTGTGTGTATGCGTCTGGGAATGTGTTTATGTACTTTTTACCGTGAGTACCCCACAAGCTGTATTTATTGTTTACTTCTTTATATATATTAGGTCGTACTGACGAAGGCAGATGCTAATTATTTGTACTTTAGTGTACTGCAAAGATTCTAAGCAGGTCTCCACTACATGGATTACAGAGTCCATAACCTATCTCGTTAGTCAGTTTGAGGTAACACAGTTTGTGTCCAGCTGTACAGAATGGACGTGCTGTTGATCTTGATCAGTATCGTTCGCCTGGCCTGACGTTAAAATCTACGCCAATTAAGAAGATAATGTACAGACATGACACAAAAATACATTTAATAGCAAGCATATATTAAAAGGTGTCCACTGAGAGAACGTGGCCATCCAAATTGGTATTATTCCGGTATGTTAACATCAAAATAATTATCCTACTTTCTCAAAATCCAACCAATTTGATAGCGGCCCGAGTGCGGCCGGTCCTGGCAGCCTAGTTTAAGAAATACCACTCTCCTGGATCAGGCGACCAATACTCAGATCTGGAGAACATAGTTCGCGCATTCTCGTCAGCCATATCGATTTAGATCTGATTGCTGCCAGTCATTACCACAGTTCATGCGTGAGTAAAACCTGGATCAGTTTATTGTTGTTCCTCACTTATATTTCGGTATCATCGATCTATTGAATTCAAAGAATATTTGCGTCAGCTAATAGACACTCAGGACTGTCTTTCCATAAGCAGTTATCGAGTGTGGGAAGTCGAGGGTAAAAAAATGTAATGGAAAGCAAATTATTTCGGGTTTCTACTAAAATCTCGATATTTTTTAAAGTGATAATGTGGTGTTTCGGTATACTTTATATTAAAGCGTTTTAAATTTCACAAATATCAATACTGATATCAGCTATTTGATGTCAAATAAAGGAAGTGAATATATCACACAAACCTGTGAGTCTTTAAGAAAACACAAAATGCTCACTTGTTAAATTTGTTGATTAAATATTTTAAGATCAGTTGTTGCGTCTGTTGCATGCATGCACGTGATAAAATAGGTTTTATATAAACAGTACATACGTAAGTTAACTTTTACAGATGTGTCGTTTGTGAAATTTTAGCTAACCGGAATCTCACCTACTTGAAAGGAGACATTGTCATGCACAGCATCTGATATGGCTGGAATTTTCCCTACGTGCGTGGGATGTGAAAGGTGACATTGTCATTCACAGCATCTGATATTTCCTGAATTCGTCTAACTCAAGGTAGGATTTGTAGAAACATATAGCAATAATGACTAATGATGAAAAGACAGATGCGTAGAGAACAATATGATCTAGAAGGTTTGTTGTGGATCTTCTACTCACAAGCAACACATTTCACGACAATCTTTAATGTACTTGTGCTCTATTTGTACTTTCCTACTTACTTCCTTACTTGCTTACTTGCTTACTTACCTACTTACTTACTTACTTACTTAATCGGTCCTCTTCTCCCTTCTGGAACTGAGGTTTGGCAGAAACAGGGCCAGACCATTCCTTCCGTCTTTTCCTCCTTCCAGTCTGATCCACGGCCTCTTTTTGACTGTCTTATGTTGTCATGCCAACGGACTAAGTCGTCCTCGGGGTCCGGATTCGTGACGCTTTGCTTCACATAACTGCCGTGGTACCCGATCTTTGTTCAGTCTGAAGACATGACCAACCAGCAAACTTAAGCGTACTCCAGTCTAGTCTGCAAGGGCTGAGCTGCTAGATCTTGCTTTATTGTCTAAATGCAGACCTTGTCTCTTGTTACTTGAACATTTTTCTCAGATATATCATTTCTGATGCTTGGAGCTGGTTTTTCTGGGTTGTTGTCGTTGCCCATGCCACGTGTCAATGCGTAAAAGCTGGTACATAGTTGGAAGGGAATACACACATCTTAATGTCCTACTTAATTAGCGTGTTCTGAGGAATCCTCTATTTATGGACAAGAACAATTTTATCAGCTGCTGTCCTTCACGTATTCAACTCTTCTTTAATACCGCCTTTTTTATTTATCACATTTGCAAGGTATTTGAACTGTTTCAATTGTTCCGGAGTCTCAATTTGTTGAAAGATTATTTTCCTACATTATTTTAGAGCTGTAATCGAGTACCTACTTGACAGTTAAGGAAGACAATATCGAGCTATAACCTTTACCTCCATGACAAACACACACACACACACACACACACACACACACACACACAAATATATATTCCTCTATGCTTGTAAGACACGGACAGTTACAGCTGACCTTCAGTGAAGGATACAGACCTTACAGATGAGATGTTTCCGAAGACTTTTAAACGTCACTTACAAAGATCGAGTTACAAATGAGGAAATACCAGATAGAATCACAACAGCAATAGGGCCTTTTGAAGACCTCTTGTCAACTGTGAAAAAAAGGAAATTCGCAATATACGGTCACATATCGAGGTCCAAGGGTCTTGCAAATACGATCCTCTACGGAAAGGTGCGAGGCAGACGAGACTGGTCCAAAAAGAGGTGGGAGGAAAACATAAAAGAATGGACCAATCTCCGACCAGAAAAGACACAGATAGCGGCCGCCGTCAGAGAAGGCTGGCGTGGGGGTTGTGGGATTGTCTTCATGTGTGCCCCTACGACCTCACCAGTTACGGGATGACCTAACCTGACCTAATCTGACCTGTTATAATTTGGCCAATGATATCAGATCCGTGATTGCAAAATTTGCGGATGGTACAAAACTATGTGATTGTTCTCAGGCCGAGGGATTCGATTAAAACATCGTCTGATAGGTGGCAGATGGAGTTTAATGTAGATAAATCTACAGGCATGCACATGGGACGATTCAATAACGAAAATATTCACATGATAGAAGAGAACAATATTAGGAAGATTTAAGTCCAGGTGATAGGGAAAAAGGCTAATATAAAGCTGAGTATGCTGAAAAGAAACATTACACATAGGAACAAGGAAATGAAAGTCCGACTGTATAAAGCATAAGTGTGACATAAATTTGAGTACTCTGTACAGGTGTGAAAAAATTATTGTAGAATGGATACAAACATGTTAGAAAGGTTACACAGACATGCTTTTAAACTGGCAGTGAGATTCCAGAATTATAGATACGAGGAAAGACTCAGAAAATCTCGTCTTCAGTATTTAGAACAGAGAAGAATTAGAGGTGATTAAGTCACATTAACACGTTCATAAGAACATCAATTGAAAGGATAAATTAGATTGTAGCGTTTTTCAAGGTATAACCGGCTACAAGAACAAGAGCACAGCTACAGCCGGCTACAAGAACAAGAGCACAGTTACAGCCGGCTACAAGAACACGAGGGCACAGCTACAGCCGGCTACAAGAACACGAGGGCACAGCTACAGCCGGCTACAAGAACACGAGGGCACAGTTACAGCCGGCTACAAGAACACGAGGGCACAGCTACAGCCGGCTACAAGAACAAGAGCACAGCTACAGCCGGCTACAAGAACACGAGGGCACAGCTACAGCCGGCTACAAGAACACGAGCACAGTTACAGCCGGCTACAAGAACACGAGGGCACAGCTACAGCCGGCTACAAGAACAAGAGCACAGCTACAGCCGGCTACAAGAACAAGAGCACAGTTACATATTATTTAAAGACAGGTCTACATCAAACATTACAGAATTTTGTTTTTATGGAGTAGTGGCTGCATTGAATGAATTGGTCAGTGAATGCATTTGAAAACATATTTGATGCGCATAGTTTTTCTTTTAGTTTAGGAGTGAAATAAACTGGTTGTATACAGACTTTGTAGAGCCTTCTACACCAGTATAATGAAGTTGAGTTAAGTTAACCCCACTTATATTTTCATTGTACCATTTTTTCATTCTATATTTGTTAGTTCACATTGTGCTACTGATATTCAGATAACAAATACACTGAAACTATTTTGGTGTACGTGTTTCTAGTTTGAATATATCTTGAAATATGCCATGGCTTTTAACTATGTGAGCAGTTTTGATTGACTGGAATTTTGAAAGTAAGTCTGTGGACATAATGACATTCAATGGTTGGTTTTGTTTGCTATTTGCATTTCCTTTTTTTGGGGGTCACTGGTTCTTTCTTGTGTGTGATTTTTGTCGTATATGTGAGCTCATGCGACAGAATGTGCAGACTCTAGAACAATAAGTCCAATCAGTCCCACAATAATAATACTGTTCAAGGTCATATAAGAGAGAATAAGATGACAAGTAGAGAGGGAAGTTTCGAAAGAACAATTTGGTTTTCGAAAGTTTACTGGAACAAGGGAAGCATTTTGTTTGTTTGCGAACTCTGACACAGAAATAAATATAGAAAAACAAAAGGGCATTTATATTTGCTTCATAGACTACAAAAAGGCTTTTGACAGAATCCAACATGAGAAATTAATTAAATGTCTCCATGAAATAGGTGTAGATGGTAAAGACATGGGAGTGCTCCGTATTCTGTACTGGGTACAAACTGCTGCAGTAAAATCAGGGAAGTTATTCTCTCCAATTATAGATGTAAAACAAACAGTGAGACAAGAATATATATTATCCCCTTGTCTTTTTAATATATATACAGAATAAATATTCAAACACATGGAATGACAGGGCTTGTCATTGGAGGAGTAGCAATGAATAATCTTATATATGCGGATGATACAGTTGTGATGGCAAAAAGTGAGCAAGAATTTCAGGAGCTTGTGACAACAATATACGCGAGATTTATATTATACATAAACATTTAAAAAAACAAAGTCTATGAAAAGTGACAAAAAACCATATATGCAGATCAAAATAAAAGATAAACTAATTGAACAGGTACAGAGTTTCTTCTATCGAGGTCATAAAATAACGGAAGAAGGCAGCTGTGAAAAAGAAATCAGAAAGAGATTTAGTATGGACAAGATTGAATTCGGCAACATGCGATACGTACTACATCCAAACAGATAAATCAGAATTTGAAAATGAGAATTGTCAGGTGTTATGTATACTCGTCACTATTGTACGGCGCAGAAACATGAACACTGAATGACACTTTGGAAAAGAGTATTGAAGCCTTCGAAATGTGGGTATTTAGAAGATTGGATCTCATTTCTTGGAAAGAGAAGAAAACAAGTTTGGAATTATTGAAAAAGTTATGGGTGAAAAGAGAATTAATCAGGGTTAGTTACGTTAGTTTGGTCATATAACAAGACATACCTCCTTGTTGAAGACAATACTGGAAAGTAGAGTGGAAGGCAGTCGTTCAAGAGGCAGAAGCCGTTTTAAGTGGTGGATAACATCCGAAGATTGACTGGAAAAAAGCTTCTCAGATTGCACCATTGCGGCAAGAGATCGAGTACATTGGAGATCCATTGCAAACGACCTGCGATGCGGAGATGGTACTTGAACTAAACCGATGGGATCTTGTAATAAATATTCTAAAAGTTTATGTTCCAAACAGGTGCAGTACCTTCCTACGTTTGCATTCTCCTCTATTTTTCAGAGTTTGTGTTTCTATGTAGCTGCAACTTATCATTCGTTTCTGCTGTGCCAAATTTTACTGATATTCCTGGTATTTCTGCCTCGTTCTCCCGTATATTCATGTGCATGTATGCGCTACATCTCTAGATCTGTGTATGTATGTGTGTGTTATCATTTAATATAACAGCTGTTCGAGGCTACTATCAGAATATCTATCTCGTGGTGTCATCGTAGCTGCAATTCACCCTCAATTGTCACTTAGGATTTCTCAGGTTTAAATACAGTTTTACGTCAGAAACACACATTCGATCGCCAACATCTCAGCAAAGTAATCAGACTATTATAAAAGCAATGTAGAATACTTGCTTAGCTAAACGTAAAACGTAAGTGGAAAACTCGAAACTGAAGAAAATAAAATTGAATAAACAAATTAAAGCATTTAGCAAACGAGAAGGGCTGACAGTTGAGAAATGTATCGTGTCAGAACTAGTTGCAAAATGAGGGACGTAACTGTGGGTTGTATTCGTGAACTATTACGAAACTGCAAGCAACGGCTCGTTGCAGACCTGTAGCAGAACTTGAGCAGCACTCAGCTCGTGTCTCATTGGCCCGATATAGGGTGTTCTTTTCACTATTAGCGCACCTAAAATGTATTCTTATGTGATACAAAATCACAGAACATTCATTTACCTACGAAACGTTGCTTGTCAAGTTTTTTTTTTAAAACCTTGTAGTGCAGCTAGGTAGTAAACTAACCGTTTACAAATACGGGAACAATAGTGAAGAATAGGCACCAAAGAGGCAAAACTAGCTCAAACTTCTTACAAGCACACTTTTGAGAACTGAGAAGACAACTTCCGAACATCTCTACATTGCATAAATCCGATATATAATATACTACATTGTAGCTATGTAGACTACAGCATCTAGGAATTATTGTATCCAGGACAACTTAATACAAAGCCAAGCCAGTCGTTCCATTTGTAGAACTATAAGATCGTCACCAACAGCAACATGAGAAATCGATGCTAACGTGAAACCACTTGATACAAAAAGAAAAGATACAACAATAGAATATGTGGAAAGATACAGACGCCGTCATTAGTTTATAAAAAACATTCAAACTAAAGCTTGCCGACAAATGGACACATAAAATAGGCGGACATGGAAATCTCAAATTATCATTAATTAAATGGCATACCATTACCAAAGGGGAAAGCATCTAGATCATATGCATAACTGCCCAAACAATACATCGCTTACACATACCCAAGTACAAGCCTAAGCCCAAAAGACATACCTTGCTGATAAACTAACGGGGAAACAAGTCGGCCGACCCAAATAGATTAAAACTGCACAAACGAAACCATCAAGTACAATACTTGTATCCATGCAGACACAGATAGATCAGAATTTAAGGCAACCATAAAAGCAGGATATGGCTCCTACATAATTTGTCCAGATAAAACAACACATCAACTGTGCGCACCTTGCAAACTTACTCATTGTGTGCATTAACAACAAAGGCAATCACCCCTAACCTCCATCACCAACACTCCGTGTGGAGGCACAGAGTGCTAAATTAGCAATGATAGACACCTGGGCTACATATGGTGTGAGGCTCCTAGTAGCATATTGTATATATATATATATATATATATATATATATATATATATATATATATATATATATACATATTAACAAGATATAAATGTTGTCATATCCGGGGGTGGGGTTGAGGATAAACTCTCAACACCAACTAAATGTTCTCATGGTGTGCGTCTCATAGTCTCATATAGCCTCTGACAACAAAGTCCGTCTCCTGGCATTCACGCAGCGGAACTGTTTTAACTAACATTAGAAGAGACGGAAGGCGAGCCACTGGCGCCTAAAAACCAGTTGTTTCGGGCAGAGGGAGATCGGAAGCCTAAGAAGATAGCTAATCTAGGAGAACCATCTGAAGCCTTACAGACAAGATACTGGCGTATCTTGTCAGGTTTTGTCAGATATGGCTGTGCAACCTGTTTTCTGTCAACCCTGAAAGTTGGTTAGGGCCTACCAAATCTGACAATCGACGATATGCGGAGGAGCACATGCAAAAGGATAAATGCATTGTCTTAGAGCAAGTAAAAAACAACCTCAGCTGAGTGTTGTGGCAGGGCAGACCAGAGCCTTAACTTTGGTTGGCGGCTGGTCTAGGAGGAAAGCCCAGACATGCGAACAGATAGAGCATTGCTCTACTAATCCGTCAGCTTCTGCAGTTTGCCTTGTTCCAAATGTATTTGTATCACCTTTCCAATTGAGCAGACAAGACAGACCGAGAGGAGAGGGACCATGCTGCATGGATAACACATGGTCTTCATATTTCAGCCTGGTCCTTGTGTTATTGACAGGTGCAACACCATCCCTGTCCTTAACAGGTATCAAAATCAAAGCGGGAGATAACAGTTTACCGGTTATTGGCCCTTGCCAATTGGACTAGGAAAATGCACCACGGGCTGTATCCGATATGGAAGACATTTTCGGGTGTGCCTGATCAACTAACGCCTGCCTCAAGCTGTACAACCCCAAGTCAGTAAGGTGTTGATCCGCCACAGCCTGTCTGCTTCAATGAGTACTTGGGGCTGGGACAAAATTCTAATCGCATGCTGTAAATCAAGTGTACCAGGCAATACAACTAAAAATAAAAGCTTCAGGATTTGGTTTACAACTTCGAATGTCAGGACTATGTGTCCTGGACATGCCACTGACCTCAGAGATATTGGCGATGTGAAAAAAATGGCTTTAATAGATGCCGGATTCAATCGTCTTGGAATAGATATTGATGGTCTGCAGGAGATACACTTCCCAAACGACGAGTCACTTAGGGAGAACAATTACACTTTTTTCGGAAAGGCAGAAGGAAGGAAGAAACCCGTAAACATGGGGTGGGTTTTACAGTGAAGAACTAGCTATTGTGTGCTATTGAGAGTCCAGTTGGAGGATATAAGAGTATGTTATCAATGGTACTGTCTATCTCGTTTGGATTCATAACGAAGATCCGACGTTGAAATCGGCCGGAGATGGAAAGGATTCCTTCTAGGTAGATTATCACAATGCAGAGAAGGCAATTTTAAAATGAGACTGCCTATATGTACTTGGTGATCTAAATGCTCGGGTGGGATCGACTCGAAATGGTGACTTTAGGTATCTTAGGCATGTTGAAACATGCTTCCTCCAATTATCATTTTTGTGTAGCGCACATAGCTCTGCAAACATTGATAACAATGCAAAAAAGCTTGAAGGCCAAGACCAAAATAAACAAGATGCTGAGAACTGCTCTTTGCGAATGATGCCGCAACTACGACTCATTCAGAGGAGGAACTCCAAAGCTTACTATCCGCATTTTCTCATGCCTCCTGTGAGTTTGGATTACAAATCTGCAAAAAATTAAATCACAACTTGTGGTCTACCAGTAATTTCTATTGATGATGAGGATCTCGAGGTCGTATATCACTTTAGCAACCTAGGATCCTCAGTCAATAATAAAGTAATTGTGGACCAAGAGATTAATATCAGGATAAGCAAAATAGCAACAACAATAAGCAGGCTAACAAAAATGTATGGGAAAACAAGAACCTCACTGTTTAGACAAAAACACTTGTTTACCAGTCATGTGTGCTCAGCACCCTTCTTTATTGTAGTAAGACATGGTCTACCTTCATACACCAGGAGAGGCGGCTAAACAGCTATCACATGAGGGGCCTGTACAAAAATCCTGGGGGTTATGTGGCAAGACAAGATCACAAGGGCAGAGGTGTTGGAGAGTACAGGCAATGTCACAAACTTGTCCATGCTTAGTCTTCGAGGTTTCCGATGACAGAATACCAAAATATATTCTCTATGGCGAATTACACTTTGGGATAAGGTCTCGGGGCCGATAATTTCTTCAGCGCAAAGATGTATGCATGTGGGATATGAAGGCATCGATTTTAAATCATGGGAACAGGACGCCATGGATCGTGTTACATGGAGTGGCATGATTAAGCATGGAATACAGACAAAGGACATACTGATTGCGAATATGATAAGGACTCAGCGTTTGAGAAGACACGCTACACCAAGCGATGCCGCAAATTGTCCTGACTTTCTTTGCACACACTGTGGAAGATGCTTCTCTGCTCGGGCTGGTCTTACGAGATTGTGCTGACTTTCTTTGCACACACTGTAGAAGATGCTTCTCTGCTTGGGCTGGTCTTACGAGATTGTCCTGACTTTCTTTGCACACACTGTGGAAGATGCTTCTCTGCTCGGGCTGGTCTTACGAGATTGTCCTGACTTTCTTTGCACACACTGTGGAAAATGCTTCTCTGCTCGGGTTGGTCTTACGAGATTGTCCTGACTTTCTTTGCACACACTGTGGAAGATGCTTCTCTGCTCGGGCTGGTCTTACAAGATTGTCCTGACTTTCTTTGCACACACTGTGGAAGATGCTTCTCTGCTCGGGCTGGTCTTACGAGATTGTCCTGACTTTCTTTGCACACACTGTGGAAGATGCTTCTCTGCTCGGGCTGGTCTTACGAGATTGTCCTGACTGTCTTTGCACACACTGTGGAAGATGCTTCTCTGCTCGGGCTGGTCTTACGAGATTGTCCTGACTTTCTTTGCACACACTGTGGAAGATGCTTCTCTGCTCGAACTGGTCTTACGAGATTGTCCTGACTGTCTTTGCACACACTGTGGAAGATACTTCTCTGCTCGGGCTGGTCTTACGAGATTGTCCTGACTTTCTGTGCACACACTGTGAAAGATGCTTCTCTGCCCCGGCTGGTCTTACGAGATTGTCCTGACTTTCTTTGCACACACTGTGGAAGATGCTTCTCTGCTCGGGCTGGTCTTACGAGATTGTCCTGACTTTCTTTGCACACACTGTGGAAGATGCTTCTCTGCTCGGGCTGGTCTTACGAGATTGTCCTGACTTTTTTTGCACACACGGTGGAAGATGCTTCTCTGCTCGGGCTGGTCTTACGAGATTGTGCTGACTTTCTTTGCACACACTGTGGAAAATGAATCTCTGCTCGGGCTGGTCTTACGAGATTGTCCTGACTTTCTTTCCACATACTGTGGAAGATGCTTCTCTGCTCGGGCTGGTCTTACGAGATTTTGCTGACTTTCTCTGCACACACTGTGGAAAATGCTTCTCTGCTCGGGCTGGTCTTACGAGATTGTCCTGACTTTCCTTGCACACACCGTGAAAGATGCTTCTCTGCTCGGGCTGGTCTTTCCAGATTGTCCTGACTTTCTTTGCACACACTGTGGAAAGTGCTTCTCTGCTCGGGCTGGTCTTACGAGATTGTCCTGACTTTCTTTGCACACACTGTGGAAGATGCTTCTCTGCTCGGGCTGGTCTTACGAGATTGTCCTGACTTTCTTTGCACACACTGTGGAAGATGCTTCTCTGCTCGGGCTGGTCTTACGAGATTGTCCTGACTTTCTTTGTACACACCGTGGAAGATGCTTATCTGCTCGGGCTGGTCTTACGAGATTGTCCTGACTTTCTTTGCACACACTGTGGAAGATGCTTCTCTGCTCGGGCTGGTCTTACGAGATTGTCCTGACTGTCTTTGCACACACTGTGGAAGATACTTCTCTGCTCGGGCTGGTCTTACGAGATTGTCCTGACTTTCTTTGCACACACTGTGGAAGATACTTCTCTGCTTGGGCTGGTATTACGAGATTGTCCTGACTTTCTTTGCAAACGGTGGAAGATGCTTCTCTGCTCGGGCTGGTCTTACGAGATTGTGCTGACTTTCTTTGCACACACTGTGGAAAATGAATCTCTGCTCGGGCTGGTTTTACGAGATTGTCCTGACTTTCTTTCCACATACTGTGGAAGATGGTTCTCTGCTCGGGCTGGTCTTACGAGTTTTGCTGACTTTCTTTGCACACACTGTGGAAAATGCTTCTCTGCTCGGGCTGGTCTTACGAGATTGTCCTGACTTTCTTTCCACATAATGTGGAAGATGCTTCTCTGCTCGGGCTGGTCTTACGAGATTGTCCTGACTTTCTTTGCACACACTGTGGACGATGCTTCTCTGCTCGGGCTGGTCTTACGAGATTGTCCTGACTTTCTTTGCACACACTATGGACGATGCTTCTCTGCTCGGGCTGGTCTTACGAGATTGTCCTGACTTTCTTTGCACACACTGTGGAAGATGCTTCTCTGCTCGGGCTGGTCTTACGAGATTGTCCTGACTTTCTTTGCACACACTGTGGAAGATGCTTCTCTGCTCGGGCTGGTCTTACGAGATTGTCCTGACTTTCTTTGCACACACTGTGGAAGATGCTTCTCTGCTCGGGCTGGTCTTACGAGATTGTCCTGACTTTCTTTGTACACACCGTGGAAGATGCTTATCTGCTCGGGCTGGTCTTACGAGATTGTCCTGACTTTCTTTGCACACACTGTGGAAGATGCTTCTCTGCTCGGGCTGGTCTTACGAGATTGTCCTGACTGTCTTTGCACACACTGTGGAAGATACTTCTCTGCTCGGGCTGGTCTTACGAGATTGTCCTGACTTTCTTTGCACACACTGTGGAAGATACTTCTCTGCTTGGGCTGGTATTACGAGATTGTCCTGACTTTCTTTGCAAACGGTGGAAGATGCTTCTCTGCTCGGGCTGGTCTTACGAGATTGTGCTGACTTTCTTTGCACACACTGTGGAAAATGAATCTCTGCTCGGGCTGGTTTTACGAGATTGTCCTGACTTTCTTTCCACATACTGTGGAAGATGGTTCTCTGCTCGGGCTGGTCTTACGAGTTTTGCTGACTTTCTTTGCACACACTGTGGAAAATGCTTCTCTGCTCGGGCTGGTCTTACGAGATAGTCCTGACTTTCTTTCCACATAATGTGGAAGATGCTTCTCTGCTCGGGCTGGTCTTACGAGATTGTCCTGACTTTCTTTGCACACACTGTGGACGATGCTTCTCTGCTCGGGCTGGTCTTACGAGATTGTCCTGACTTTCTTTGCACACACTATGGACGATGCTTCTCTGCTCGGGCTGGTCTTACGAGATTGTCCTGACTTTCTTTGCACACACTGTGGAAGATGCTTCTCTGCTCGGGCTGGTCTTACGAGATTGTCCTGACTTTCTTTGCACACACTGTGGAAGATGCTTCTTTGCTCGGGCTGGTCTTACGAGATTGTCCTGACTTTCTTTGCACACACGGTGGAAGATGCTTCTCTGCTCGGGCTGGTCTTACGAGATTGTGCTGACTTTCTTTGCACACACTGTGGAAAATGAATCTCTGCTCGGGCTGGTCTTACGAGATTGTCCTGACTTTCTTTCCACATACTGTGGAAGATGCTTCTCTGCTCGGGCTGGTCTTACGAGATTTTGCTGACTTTCTTTCCACATACTGTGGAAGATGCTTCTCTGCTCGGGCTGGTCTTACGAGATTGTCCTGACTTTCTTTGCACACACTATGGACGATGCTTCTCTGCTCGGGCTGGTCTTACGAGATTGTCCTGACTTTCTTTGCACACACTGTGGAAGATGCTTCTCTGCTCGGGCTGGTCTTACGAGATTGTCCTGACTTTTTTTGCACACACTGTGGAAGATGCTTCTTTGCTCGGGCTGGTCTTACGAGATTGTCCTGACTTTCTTTGCACACACGGTGGAAGATGCTTCTCTGCTCGGGCTGGTCTTACAAGATTGTGCTGACTTTCTTTGCACACACTGTGGAAAATGAATCTCTGCTCGGGCTGGTCTTACGAGATTGTCCTGACTTTCTTTCCACATACTGTGGAAGATGCTTCTCTGCTCGGGCTGGTCTTACGAGATTTTGCTGACTTTCTTTGCACACACTGTGGAAGATGCTTCTCTGCTCGGGCTGGTCTTACGAGATTGTCCTGACTTATTTTGCACACATTGTGGAAGATGTTTCTCTGCTCGGGCTGGTCTTACGAGATTGTCCTGACTTTCTTTGCACACACTATGGACGATGTTTCTCTGCTCGGGCTGGTCTTACGAGATTGTCCTGACTTTCTTTGCACACTGTGGAAGATGCTTCTCTGCTCGGGCTGGTCTTACGAGATTGTCCTGACTTTCTTTGCACACACTGTGGAAGATGCTTCTTTGCTCGGGCTGGTCTTACGAGATTGTCCTGACTTTCTTTGCACACACTGTGGAAGATGCTTCTCTGCTCGGGCTGGTCGGGCTGGACGAGTAACACTCGTTGTCGTCATAGACTGTAGTTACACCCCTTTTTCTTTTTTTTTTTTCAAAGCACAATTACTATTTTCTGACAAGTCGGAAAGAGCCAATACACAAAAATAAAATGCAGACAATACAGATGTATTTATCTTTGGAGGTCCCCTATCTGATAGAGATCCATGAGCGGGGAACTCAAAACTCATACTTAAAAGAGGAAATGACGAAACAAACCCACCGAAGAAAACATGTGTTCTCCACTTTTTGGCACAGTTAAAAGAAGAGTGCAAATCCGGTACCCAAAGATCGCTAAAGTCAAATTCTTAAACACTGGGAAACTTTCAAGAAAGACAATGCCATCTTGTTTGCTGATTTCATCGTACAGTTTTTAGTTTCTAGCTGGGAGTAGCAACGGAACCTGCAACAATAAAGATGATACTCTCCCTGATTTCCCAGTAGTCGGAGACAATTTTTAATGGTAAACTTTCTTATTTGCGCTCAGGGCGTTCACATCTCATATCATATGTCCACTTGTGTCGTTAGACCTGTCTGGGAAGTGCCATTGTCCATCGTTTGTCATCAATGTGATCGTTTATACCTTATGTACATGCCTCTACAGTGTTTCTTTAACACTATACTTTCCATCTTTTCCATGGTCATTCTCTTGTTCTGAAGCCATCTGTTAAAGGCTCGATTCTTGTCATCTGATCAAAGCATTTGGTTAGAAGGTTTGCAGACGATCTTGTCATTTAATAAGATCATTTATTTGGAAGCTTTGCACACATTTTTTCCATATTATTAAACCCTTTAATTGTAAGGTTTGCAGACATTCTTGTCATTTTATCAAACCATTTAAGTCTATGTTTACATATGTCAAGTCTGGCATTGTTCACACATTCTGGTACAGAGGCGATCAGACAGAAGGATTGAAGACATTCCTGTCAAATGGTCAAAGAAAGTATTAAATATTCCAACTGTTTGTATATTCTATAACTGGCAGTTCTCACTTTCTGTAAGATTTCATTATTTCTCTACCTGTCTCTTCTATTGACCCTGACCGCTTGTCTTAGTCATTTCAAATGTTGTGATCTTCCGTTCTTGTGCTTTCATAAAGTTTTATGATTGCCACTGATAACAGGGACTGAGTTAGTTTACTTAAGATGATATACCCTTCCTATATAAATGATGAACTGCACTGAGGATATAACACATCCCGTGGTGTACAGATAATGAAGGGAAATCTTGTTATAATAGTCTATTATAATGCTATTATAACAGTCATAATAATGTGTCTAGTTGTGCTGTAACTAGACTTAAGTTAGGAAGGTTATCATCAACCGTCCTGAACTACCTGATCACTTGACAAGACTCGCTATCTGAAACGACTGACTAGACTTAAGTTAGGAAGGGTATCATCAACCGTCCTGAACTACCTGATCACTTGACAAGACTCGCTATCTGAAACGACTGGAGGTAGTATAGGATGCCGATTTATTATTTTCTCGGTTTTATTCCCGGACAATCTAGGCCTGTGTATTTGACGTTTTGGGTTGGAATTTCATTATATTTCCAATTTTCAATTGCCAAGTGTTATTTTACATGCACGGCTAGTGCATTAGACCTCCGATTTTGTCGCACATCTCCAATATATCTAGATACTAGATCTCACCTCATATCGAGTCCAGCGAACGTTTGAAACAGGCATTATTTGAACATCTCACCGTTTCGTGATTTCGTTCGTTTGTTGCTTGACGAGGAGCTTACCTCTCAGCTACAGCTACCACAGCACCTTTACTACAATTGAATAATTTAAGACTGGTTAGATCACTTGTCTCCTTTTACAAAGGGACCAGGTTCGTTCCAAGAGTTGGCTTGCTCCTGTCTACACAGCTGTAGAAGAGAGCATAACTTACAATTTGGGAAGGTAAGACTGAGAAAAAAAGGAAATGGTCGCCCGTCTTTTAAAAAAAACGGAGACATTGCACAATAACGTCTCTAGTCGTCTAACCCAAGACAAGGTTGAAACATTGCACAATAAAGTCTCTAGTCGACTTATTTCAGAAACGGTTCAGACATTGCACAATAAAGTCTCTAATCGCCTCACCTGAGAAAAAGGTTGACACAAAGTACAAAAAAGTCTCTTGTTGCCTCACCTGAGAAAAAGTTGAAACATGAGACAATAAAGTCTCTAGTCGCCTCACCTGAGAAAAAGTTGAAACATGAGACAATAAAGTCTCTAGTCACCTCACCTGAGAAAAAGTTGAAACATGAGACAATAAAGTTTCTAATCGCCTCACCTGAGAAAAAGTTGAAACATGAGACAATAAAGTCTCTAGTCGCCTCACCTGAGAAAAAGTTGAAACATGAGACAATAAAGTCTCTAGTCGCCTCACCTGAGAAAAGGTTGACACATTGAAGAATAAAGTCTCTAGCTGCTTCACCTAGGCAAGAGTTGAGACATGGATCACTAAAGTTTCTTGTCACCCCAACTGAGAAAGTGTTGAAACACTAGACGAAAATGCTTTTGAGCATGTCAAGAAAGAAGAAGTTGGGACACGGAGCAATACAGTTTCTGATCATCCTAACTGATAAAAATGTGAAACATGAGACAATAAAGTCTCAGATCACCCCAACTGAGAAACAGTTGAGACAATAAGACAATAATAAGATAGACAATAAGTTGATTCTACTATTAGCCAAATGAAGGTCTGAAAGGCAAACCAGCGAATACCAGATGGATTTGCAGAAGAAGTGGATAGATTCTGACAAAATGTCGCCAAACTAGAATTGCCTAATTAATACCAGGGTTGCAGTTATATTTTGTGTAATATTTTATTTTTTTTTCTTATACGTTTTAGAAAATTAATAACTATTTGTGAGGAGCGAACTATTACAAACAGCGAATAGCGGAATTATTTAATGATTGCAGATGCACTAAGTTGCGGCTTAGAAGTATTACTGCCCAGTCAAGATACAGACAAGGCTGAAGTCCCGCACTTAGATACATGTGCGCCTCACCAAAATGATTAGTACTGTCGATTTTATGTTTGCCTTGGATTAATACATCGTTAGTCAGTTTCATTTTTTCTTTATGGACGAAAACATCAAATCATAATCTCCCCCTGTCCCCGTCTCCGTCCCTGTCTGTCTGAACGCTATCATGATTTCAAATTGGAGCATATTTTCAGAACACGTATTTCAATTTTTGCAAGTTCTGATTTCCATTTTGTAAGGACTGATATAATTTTTTCAGGGATTAATATCATTTGAACAATATTTTAAAATGTGTAAGATGATAATATTTGTAAATAGAGTTCAACGTTACTCCTGCTAGTTTTTTCTCTTAAACATATTCTATTCTAATTCCTCTACATTGCCATTATCTTTCTATTAATCTTTTTGACATTCCTGGATAAACGAAATAATACTTTTCCATTCCTTATATGATATTGTGTGGGTTGTTTTTAGATCTTTCCCTGTATCTGTTGCTATTTTAAATTCGGCAGATTGTTTCCATCTGCAAACCCTCCATTGGCAGATCAATTTACCATGGATGTAGTAAGAGCCATGCGATAAAACTGAAACCAGTAACTAGTTGTATTCTAATCACAGGGTCTTGGTCAACTGTGCGGGGTATGATCTTGGTCAAATGTACATGGCATTGACTTGGTCAACTGTACATGGCATTGAGTTGGTCAACTGTACATGGTATGGGTTAGGTCATCTGTACGAGGCGTATGTAACAGGAATCGTCTTTCCGAAATCACTTTCATATAGATTAACCTATTGAGACAACAGTGATGAAATTAGCTAACTACCTTGTATGCATTTTTAGCTGCGTGTTATTTTTCCACTTCAAACATATTACGTCATCATTTCACACAAAACACGTACTCGAATGTTAAAAGGGTATAATGATTCAGATTTTAGCTTTTATCTAAGTGACATCCGATTCTATAAAACCTATTTTAAACTTTTCTGAGACTAATGTAATTCTTCTTTTCATTTCCAGTTATTAGATTATCTACGGTGATCATTTTGATATGTCTATATCTCTTGTTCCCGTTAGGTCATTGAAGAACCTAGAATGGTTGCAGCAATCTCCCGCCAACAGGTAGCTTTTATTCCTAAATTCCCCGCCGTCCTGTTTCACTCTTTTCCTTTTATATTTCTCGGTCCTTCTTACCCACCTCCACATTGACCTCTTCTCTTCACTGTTAGTTCCAGTCTCACGTATATATGTATGATGTACCAGAATCAATTAATATTCCTGTTTACCGGTATATACGTGTGTCTTGAAGTAAATTTTAGAACCTGAAGATCGATACGCATTTATAAGTGGAGCCATTCCCCTCAGGGTTTAAGCTTTTCAATTAAGAACAATGAATAGAGAAGAGGATAGAAACGTCGGTTTGAAAAAGAAGATGAACTGACACTGCAAGTGCTCTCATCGGTTATGAACTACTCAGATAAGGTGTGCACTAACCCTGGTATTACAAGTCCATCTGGAAGTCAACTAGGTTCAGAATTTCGCGATCTTTTTCCCTTGAGGTTCTAAAATATAGTTCTGTCTAGGAAAAGTCAACGTGACCACTGAGAAGTAGTTGCTTTCCAAAGTGAAGAGGAGCTTTCTCATCCCCTGTTGATGAAACAGTAGAGGTAGTTTACTCCACTATTGATGTAACAGTGTCTGATTAATATCACTGGCTCTCCAGTACACATGGGGCGGCCGTACGAAATAGAACCGATGCTGATCTAGTCCACAGCAAACGTGTTTGATTTTTTTTTACAAACAACACCTATCCATCTCCATCAGTTTTGTATATTTTCTGTTATCACCTACCCATCCCCATCAGTATTGTCTGTTGTTTTGTTATTACATATCCATCTCCATCAGTATGGTCTGTTGTCTGTTATCACCTATCCATCTCCATTAGTATTGTCTGTTGTATGTTATCACCTATCCATCTCCATTAGAATTGTCTGTTGTCTGTTATCACCTATCCATTTCCATCAGTATTGTCTGTTGTCTGTTATCACCTACCCATCCCCATTAGTTATGTCTGTTATATTGTTATCATCTTTTCATCCCCATTGGTATTGTTGTCTTGTTATCACATATCCAGCTCACCAGTATTGTCTGTTCTCTTGTTATCACATCACCCTTCTCATCGGTATTGTCTGTTGTTTTATTATCACCTATCCATATCCATCAGTTTTGTCTGTTATATTGTTATCATCTATCCATCCCCTCTTCCTGTCAGTAATCTTCAACTGTTTTTTTGATTGTGTTTGTTTTCTTCAGAAATCTATATTTTGTATACTACTTAGACATTAATGTGTGTGTGTGAAAAACGTTAATACACTTCTAAAATGCATTATATTGCTCTTATCAAATTACGTATCCACTATGCGCACTATTGAAGTATTTGCATAACTTTTAAAAAGTTGATATGTCTTTCACTTTATAGATCTACGTACGGCAGTTCTTCTGATAACTATTGTAATATTTTATATTTGATAAAACACGAAATCACGTTACTTGTCAATGATTCAACGATCCTTGAAACCAAACGCTTTTCTATGTTAATTTTTTGTTTAAAGTGCAATTTAAATACAAGAACGCATTTAATATTTATTATAAAGAAATTTTAAGTGACGTGCAGAAATAGTTTTGAATAGGATAGATCAGCGGTTCAAAACATTTTAGTTACAGCGGACACCATTTAAATATCTTTTGTTGCACCTAGAAACAACCTGGACATCGTTGATCTTCACTGTGGTTTCTCGAAGTGGTGAGTTTTCTGAAATGACTAGGATCGCGAGGAAGACACACATTCACCTTTTCAGCATTCCCCGAGACATATCAAGAACCATCGATATCAGAAAAATCGTCAGGTGCAATGAACTCAGGAGGAGTAGCTTCGAACAACATTGGAATCTGAACCTGCACCAAGAACGATGCACTCAGCAGAAGTAGCTTCAAAGAACATTGGAATCTGAAACGGCCATCTTTTTAGGGGAACCTAAGAATGGATATACAGATTTTAATATGTTCGGCTCATTCTTAACTAGCAGATGATACATAAAGTCTAGCATCAGTTGAGTAGTACCAGTGCTAAACATGGTCTCTGTCCAGGGCGTGTGAGAGCAGAATTTCGACATGTGAAATGAAGTGTTTAAGGGAGGGCATCGGTGTTACCAGGAAAGACAGAATGCGGAATGATGACATTCGTAGTATGGTCGTCAATACGTCTCGTGCTGAATACATTTCCAGGCAGGAATAAGTTGGTTTTGTCATCTCATGAGAATGCACCCTCGTCAACTTCTACTGATGCCTTACGACGCTGGTAGATCTGGCTTACAGGACAAGGAGGCTCCCGCGAAGCAGGTGGATAGATGACGTTCAAGAGATTGTGCAACCACACATCTCACATTGGCCGGCGCAACGCACTTGGCGAAGCACAGACGACTTACGCTCCACACACACACAGCACTCAACGGCACAAATGGAAAGAAAACTCTCTAACTATTGTATTCCTAAAGGAAAACTGTGCCAATTGATTTATTATTAATTGTTTAGCGCCTGGAGCCAATATTAAAGTAGCTTCAGTAGCTTGCATTATGTCATCAAAAACTGTACAGTAGAATCCCAAAGTTATAATATTAGTACTTCTGTATAATGTTGATCATTCAGGTTAATCTTTCAGAGAAGTTTTGCATATATTATAATGTTCATGATTCACTTTAATATGTCAGAGGACTATTGCAAAGATTATAATTTTGATCATTCAGATTAAACTGTCAGAAGATTATTGCATAGATTATAATGTTGATCATTCAGATTAAACTGTCAGAAGATTATTGCATAGATTATAATGTTGATCATTCAGATTAATATGTCAGAGGAGTATTGCTTGAATCAGATTATGTACGAGTGATACTCGGGGCTAAAGTGAGGGAGGGCGGTGAGGGGGGGGGGGGGGCGGGGGGCAAAGATAAATAAAACTGCACATTTAAACTCAACTTGTGAAAACAAATTATTCTCGTCTTGAGATTAGAGAGAGATAGATAGAGAGAGAGAGAGAGAGAGAGAGAGAGATAGAGACAGAGAGAGAGAGAGGAGGGGGGTAGAGAGAGAGAGATAAATAAGACAATTGAAATAAAGCAACCAAACAGAAAACAGATGTCCTATTGGCTGTAACCGACAGGAAGATCAAGGAAAACCAGTTTAAGCCTGTCCTGTGAAGCCAAACGAACTATGCCCCATGCTTAAACTCAAGAAAATAGCTCTATACAGAAGACAGTAGCGAGCAACATGTGCAAGATTTATTTGTTTTTTAATGAAAACAATTATTTTGATCCTGATATAAATTTGGAACGTCCAGGAAACACATATGTTTATATCTGATTTGATAAACTTCCGGGTAATTATTATTCTACACTCGGTGAAACATTGGCTTGTGTGCTTTAATTGTGTATCCAATCGTACACAAATCTTACTAACCTGACGTGCTCTTAAAGGTAAAGATCGTTATTCCGACCATAATTTGATATTCTAACAGCATTTAACATCCAGTTTTACTATGCTATCAGGTTCAAGCTCGGAAATCAAACTTATTTAATCACTCGATTAAGGGAAAACATTGTGTCATTTATCTTCAATTCCAGAGCGTTGTGTTTGTTACCTGAGACGCAGATAAATAGTGACTCATCTTAGAAAAATAGTTGATATGTATACGGAGATTTAATACAATTAATAAGATTTTTGAGGAAAATAGACAGATTCAGGAACTAAATTGTCTATTTCAGTATATTATCTTACAAGGAAGATGTATAATATTATGTAAAATCGATATCACTACACTTTAACTGACCGTTGGCTGACAGTTTCAGTAACTCTCAGCAAATAGCGAATATTAGTGACACTTAAGTTTACATTTGTGCAGTTAAAATTCACACTTATATTGACTCCTCTCAGAGTGTCAATCTCAACTTACCCTACCGGCCAAAAATATGAAACGTCCATACAGTGCCTGCTTTCTTAGTCAAAATGTCAGCTTTTCCATTAATGCTGAACACAACATAATGTAAACATTAGGTCCTCATGAACAGCATAACTTTGACAGCAGACCCTAAAAATAGTATTACATTGACAGAAGACCTCACAAACAGCATAATCTTGACAGAAGACCTCACAGACAGCGTAACCTTGACAGAAGACCTCACAAACCACATAACGTTGACAGAAGACCTCACAAACAGCGTAACCTTGACAGAAGACCTCACAAACCACATAACGTTGACAGAAGACCTCACAAACAGCGTAACCTATACAGAAGACCTCACAAACCACATAACCGTTACAGAAGGTCTCCGAAAAACAAAACGTTGTCAGAAGGCCTCACAAATCACATAACGTTGACAGAAGACCTCACAAACTACATAACCTTTACAGAAGGTCTCCGAACAAGAAAACGTTGCCAGAAGGCCTCACAAATCACATAACGTTGACAGAAGACATTACAAACACCTTAACATTGCCAGAAGACCTCACAAATCACATAACGTTGACAGAAGACCTCACAAACAACGTAACCTTGACATAAGACCTCACAAACACCATAACGTTGACAGAAGACCCCACAAACAGCGCAACGTTTGCTGAATACCTTACAAACACCATAACGTTGACAGAAGACCTCGCAAACAGTGTAACCTTGACAGAAGACCTCACAAACCCCATAACCTTTACAAAAGGTCTCAGAACAAGAAAACGTTGCCAGAAGACCTCACAAATCACATAACGTTGACAGAAGACCTCACAAACAGCGTAACCTTGACAGAAGATCTCACAAACAGCGTAACCTTGACAGAAAACCTCACAAACCACATAATTTTTACAGAAGACTATATAAACAGCTTAACCTTGACAATAGACCATAAAAAAGAGCAAAACCCCTTTAGTGTAATTCCTCACAAGCAGTATAACTTTGACTGTAGACTTTCGCAAACAGCATAATCTTGATAGCCTTATAAACAGCATAATTTTAACAATATTTTCACTCAAAAAGCATGATCTGGACAATATATTTTCACAAACAGCAAAACCGTGACAGTATTTTCAGTCAAACAGTATGGCCTTGACAATATTTTCACTCAAACAGCATGACCTTGACAGTATTTTCACTTAAACAGCATGACCTTGATAGTATTTTCACTCAAACAGCAAAACATTGACAGTATTTTCTAACAAATGGCTTAGCTTTGACATTATTTCCTCACAAACAGTATAACCTTGACAGTCCCATCTACTGAAGGTTTTAGTAATCTATATCGTTAGCCATCCCTTCTGAAGCAGGAAATGAAAATGACACAGCGACAAGCCTGGTTACAGAGATTCTACATACATACAATAACTGTTTCCATCTGTGAATAAAGTAGTTAGTTTCAGCATTGCATACACAGTTCATGTTAGATTCCAGGGATTGTAGACAAGCGACAGTATGGACACAGCTTCCAGATTTCAATTCAAGCAATGGAAACTAACAATGCTTTGTATTTAGGATAGAACTAATAAGAGCAACGAAAAAGCTGGAATCTTGATACCAAAATAATACAGTATGTGCACATTATATCTCAATTGAAATGACCTCTTGAAGTCCTTCAATAACCCCTTATTGGAAGGTAACACGAAATCGATTAATCGGTATTTTACAGACAGCAGCACCGTGACTTCAAATGAGGCTATATCGGAATGGACTGCATGAGAGCACAGAGCAGAAGTGTACAACTAGCGAAAGACAAGAACCATCAGTATTTTTACCCTTAGTCTTCTGCAGAGAGAGAGAGAGAGAGAGAGAGAGAGAGAGAGAGAGAGAGAGAGAGAGAGAGAAAAAAAACCTATGTGTATCTCCGAACTGCAGTAACAGTAGATACATTTATCTTCAGTCCACGCGTGCCGTTTATTTTTGGCAGACGACAATCCGCTGGTGACTTGACCGGTCAATCCAAAGTACATTCTTAGGAGCAAAGACAAATTGACAACAAATTGTATCGCTGTATGAGAACGAATTTTTTGAAAATATTTACACCTAGGAACTTCTTCTTCTTCTTCTTCTTCTTCTTCTTCTTCTTCTTCTTCGCACGCTGTCAGACGTCGACCTTTATTTTTTCGAAAAAAGCAGCGGTCATCCTGAGGCTGTCGACACTGCCGTAGAGCTTGTCTTGTGTTGCACTGGTGATGGCCACATCTGCTCTCTCTGATCCTCGTATGTCGGGCAGTTTTGCAGCAAATGTTCAGCGGTCATTTTGCCGGTACCACACGTGCATTCGTCGGTGCCACCTATCTTTAATTTGTTGAATAGGTGGTACCTCAGTCTATTATGGCCAGTGCGAAGTCTGAATACCACGACCTGCTCTCTTCTGTTCAACTGGTAATAGGCCTCGTTTTTTGTATAGCCAGTATGTTTGGTTTCCCATTTGGTCATGTATCTAGCTCTAATAAGCCGTTTTGACTCTTCGTATGTCACACTGGTATCTAGTTGTGGTAGTCTTGCACCTTCTTTGCCAGTCTGTCTGCCTCCTCGTTGCCTCTGATGTTGCAGTGGGATGGAACCCACTGTACCACTACTTTTTTTGGTGCGGTCTGCTGGCATAGTTGACAGAGTACTGCTCTTAAATCATTAAGTTCAGTATTTGTCTGGCTTTTTAGTGCTGTGACTACGGCCAGGGCATCTGTAAGCAGGACTATATGGCTTTCATTCCTTTTACCTGTCACCATTACTTTCACTGCCGTCCTCAGTGCCTCTACCTCCGCTCTGAAATTGCTTGTGTATTTTCCAGTTGCCAATGACAGTGTTATTTTCCTGCCATTTGGTAGGCTCAGGAATGCCACTGCCCCTCCGTTCTGTGTTGTGTTTGTTACAGAGCCGTCGGTGTATGCATGGGTCCATTCCATGCTTGGGTAGCTTTTCGATATGAAGCTTAGGGTAGTATATCTCCTTTCTTTTTCACTCTGGCAGTTTTTGTTTCCAATACCTGGTATATTTTCTGCCACCTCTGGAAATATATGCTGCCTCCAGGTAGGTTTTCGTACAGTAGGGATAGGCTTTGGTGTTGTTAGTGCGTTCATAGGGTCCTCGTGCATCTTTGCTTTGGCTATTTCTGCAAAGTTTCTCCACTTTAGTTTCCCATTTCCAAAATTGTTTAGTCTCTGGTGCATTGGATGGTCAGTCAGTCTTCTGAGTTTCTCTGCTTGCTGCTGGGCTCTACAGTCTCTTCTGTCGGTCATGGATTGCAGTTTTGTAATCTTTTCAAGTTCTACAATTGGCGTTGACTTCATGCTTCCTGTTATAACTCTCATGGCTTGGTTTTGGAGTTTGCTAATGTTATCGAAGTTCGCCTTTGCTGCAGTTGTCCATGCCGCAATGCCCTACTCGAGAACTCGTCTCACTCTTCCAGTGTACAGTTTCTTTAGTATACTTTAGTCTGCTCCCCAGCTTGTGCCAGCAAGTTTCTTCATGATTGCCATTCTTTCGCTGGCTCTCACTCGGTTTCTCTCGATCTGACTTTTCCATGTCATGCGCCGATCAAATGTGTCTCCCAGGTAGTTTGGGTTGTCGTTTGGCTGCAGGTATTTGCCGTTAAGGCTTATTTTGGTGTTTTGGGGTTTGTTTGAAAGCGAAAATATCGTACATGTTGTTTTTTCCTCGTTTATTATGACCAGCAATGAGTTCGCTCACTCTTCCAGCGATGTTAGGGCCTGCTGCATCCGATTACTTGCTATGGTGAGATTCTTTTCAGAAGTCCACATAGCCAGATAGTCTGCAAACATTGAGCTATGGACTCTTATTTGTATATTCTTTGTTATGTTATTTATATACACCAGGAAGAGTGTGGGTGACAGTACAGAATTAGTATGTATTTTTCTTCCAGATGCCATCAGTCTACACCTAGGAACAACGTATTATATCCCCACTTTTGAACATTAGATAATTCTCTTACATGTTTTGGCTAGCTTCTTTAAAGTTCTCAAGGTCACAAAAATTATTTGACCAACACATCTACTACAATCGTAGAAACCTCTAGTGAGGAATTACTATTACGGTCCACTTCTACCATGGGGTGTATAGTTTGTCTAAAAGACCGCCAGACTGTTTTATCTAACGTCTTCCTCTTGCCGTGCTCCTGCCTGGTACTCGGTCTCTTATAGACTGTCTTATGTTGTCAATCTGGTAGACTTTGTGCTGTCTTGGGGTGGTTGTATTCTTGGCTCTTTTCTTCCTATGACTGACGTGGTAATATCGATTTTGTTTCATTCTGCAGACATGACCAAACCACCGGAGTTGAGATGCTCCACTTCTGGTGATCTCAGATATTCTCGTCCAGTCTTACTTCAAATTCCTGCCACGATTTTTGTTTTACTCTTAGCACCGTACTCTTTACATCTGATTTGATTGGTACGTTTTCTATGCGTTTCTATGTTTCTTTAAACTGTATTCTTGATGTTGAATTATTGTTGTCATGCTTTTTTTGTCTATCCTTGTATGATCACTTTGACTTCTTATGTTTATTCCATGTCCTATTTATGTCCTTCTTGGCACTGACCACCCCATTCTTCTGCTGCAGCTGCCTTGAGGATGCTCTGGAATTTTGACATTAGGGCTTCTACGGCTTTTCTGCACGTCCTACTGCCGAAAATAGAAGTCTTTATTATCTGGCCATAAGATCTGACCCTCTTAACTTGTGTGCCTTTATTCTTGCTTCATCTTTGGTGTTTGGTTTCTTATTTGGTTATGGACGTTGTTTTGACAGTTACTTTTTCTGGTGTTTTCTTTATTGTCACGAAGTAGTGATCACTTCCGATATCTGGTCCTCTCCAGGATCTGGCATCTCCTTCATACTAAAATGAATCTTGCCTCATGGTGACATAATCAATTCAGTTTAATTCTAGTGCGAAGGTTGGCTGCAATGGACCTCCAATATCCTCTGCTGCTTGTCTTGACTGTCACTCTGCCATCCTAACATTACTCCATTTGTGTATGGTGCTCTCCTACTTATATCGCTGACCGCCTCTTATCTTGACGGTACACTCTGCCAGACTTACATTAGTCCATCTTTCGATGTTGCTCTCCCACTTATAACGCTGACCGCCTCTTGTCTTGACTGTCACTCTGCCATCCTAACATTACTCCATTTGTGTATGGTGCTCTCCTACTTATATCGCTGACCGGCTCTTATCTTGACGGTACACTCTGCCAGACTGAAATTTGTTCATCTTTTGATGTTACTCTCCCAGATATTGCTGCCCGCCTCTTGTCTGCCGACCTTCAACTTTCCCTTCCAGTATTGTATGTAATATAGTATCGTGTCGTTTTCAATTACTAAAATATTTAATTTGTCTAATTGTAATGTCTGTCAAAAGTTATCTACCCCTGGCAAAGTTCTTCAGGACATCGTTATCTGTTTGTTTCCATTTCAGCAAAATGCGACACATTATTCCATGTAACCACATTTCGAGGGTCTCTATTTCTAGTGTTACTATAACAGGTAGACAGCTACTTGTATCTGGAACAGATAATTACAAGTGATGGTAGATATAAGAGGGAAGTGATGAAGAAAATAGGAATGGCCAAAAGTATATTTACTATGATGAGGATTATATTGGTATCCAAGGCAAATAACATATACATTAAAAATAGGACTGATCAGAAATTATATATATATATATATTTTCAACATTATTTTACGGTAAAATGGACTATGAACAAACAGTTGGAAAACAAAATAGAGGACCTCGAATTGTGGTTAAAATCAGTTATGACGTTCTGATAATCGTGGAGGTGTGTGCTTATTGAGTGTATGTGTGTATGCGCTTGTTAGGCAATTTTGGTTTTTGTAATGACTAGATTTTTCTCACTGCAGAATCTCTGGAGTAACCTTCCAATGTCATGCAAAACATTTGGAACTATCTCTCCTACGCTCACTCCCATCTTCATTGATTATTTCCTACTACGACATCGAAATCTCCACGAAGAATAATTGCGTTATGCACAATAGTCTTTTCAGGAAGCTCCAACAATACTTCTTTGGCTTCTGCTCTATCACACTCATTCAGTTCGTGAACAATCACGATGTTTACTATCATATCTTCGTTCAGATATGAGCCTGCATTCCTTGCTGGTAAGCCTATCACTCTTGGCCACAGTATAGCCCACTTCCTCGTTTGGCTATATCGGTAGACGCACATTGCCCTCAAGATCTATGACCATATGTTCTTTTTTATTTTTCTGTGAGAACTGGGTTTTCCACATTCCATTTCTTAATTTCTTAAGTAAGCTATTTATTCTTTCCTTTGATACTTATAATGTTTCGTACTTTTATGTTCCATATTATAATGTTCTGTATTACGAATATCTTAGTCCGTAGTTCGTGCCAGTTCGTCTTCTTTCGCGTTCACCAAGGGGTTCTTGCTTGTTAGAGGATGTGGGGACATACAAGTATTTTGCCTCGTCTATCATTGCATGTTGGAGGGGATACCTCCATTTAACCTTCACGTAGGCCACATCTTTAGGTTCAAGGCTGTTAATTCTAAATTCTAAATATAGAAGTCCTTCAGCTATCCATTACCCAGCTGCGACGTCTGATAGGGGGCCTATCTTCTCCCCACAGGATTTCTCTCTCTGGAAATGTAATAGCCTTGACATTGATATAAGTCCGCTGTAATGGCTTACCGGAGATCAAACATAATACCATATCATGTCTCGTCTGATCATACAGTAAGGGATTTATGCAATGGCTTATTCATACAGAGGTGTGTGATACTGATTAAATGCTTTGCATCCCAGGATTGAAATAAATGTGTGAAAGGATATGAAGGTGCGTGTCCCATATATGTGTGAGAACTATCTTTATGAACTGACAGTATAATTATGTGATATTGAAAACGGCGTGTGGTACATGGTGTGTGATAAATGGTGTGTGATACATGGTGTGTGATAAATGGGGTCCGATAAATAGTGTTTGATAAATGGTGTGTGATACATGGTGTGTGATAAATGGGGTCCGATAAATAGTGTTTGATAAATGGTGTGTGATACATGGTGTGTGATAAATGGGGTGCGATAAATGGTGTGTGATAAATGTGGTGTGATACATGGTGTGTGATAAATAGGGTGCGATAAATGGTGTTTAATAAATGCGGTGTGATTCATGGTGTATGATAAATGGGGAGCGATACATGGTGTGTGATACGTGGTGTGGGATAAATGGGGTGCGATAAATCGTGTTATACACGGTGTGTGATAAATTGTGTGTGATACATGGTGTTGGATAAATGGTGTGTAATAAATGGTGTGTAATAAGTGTTGTGTGATAAATAGTGTGATGAATGGTATGTGATAACTGGTTTGTGATACATGACGTGTGATAAATGGTCTGTGTTAAAGAGTGTGTGATAAATGGTGTTGAAAAAACTGTGTGATAAACGCTGTGTGATACATGGGGATAATTTGTGTGAGATACATGGTGTGTTATAAATGGTGTGTGATAAATGGTGTGTGAAATATGGTGTGTGATAAATGGTGTTTGATAAAAGTGGCGTGTGATACAAATAGAATATGACAAATCGTGTGTGAATACATGGGGTTTGATAAATGGTGTTTGGTAAATGGTGTTTGGTAAATGGTGTGTGCCAAATGGTGTGTGATAAATGGTGTGTGATGAAAAGTGCGTGACGAATACAGTGTGGTGTATGGTGTACGGTGGTCAGAGTGTAATTATTGGGAAACAGTGAGCGAAGTGTGAGAAACAGTGTGTACTAAATGTTGTGTGACAAATGATCGGTGATAAATGTTGTGAAATGAATAGAGCAATTGATGTCGAATGATGAATAATGTGTGATGAATGGGTATATGAATATTGTGTTACAAATGGTGTTTAATGAATGTTGTGTGATGAATGATGTTTAATGCATGTTGTGTGATGAATGATGTTTAATGCATGTTGTGTGATGAATGGTGTTTAATGAATGGTGTGTGATGAATGGTGTTTAATGCATGTTGTGTGATGAATGGTGTTTAATGAATGGTGTGTGATGAATGATGTTTAATGCATGTTGTGTGATGAATGGTGTTTAATGAATGGTGTGTGATGAATAATGTTTAATGAATGTTGTGTGATGAATGATGTTTAATGAATGGTGTGTGATGAATTATGTTTAATGAATGTTGTGTGATCAATGATGTTTAATGAATGGTGTGTGATGAATGATGTTTAATGAATGGTGTGTGATGAATAATGTTTAATGAATGGTGTGTGATGAATAATGTTTAATAAATGGTGTGTGATGAATGGTGTTTAATAAATGTTGTGTGATGAATGGTGTTTAATGAATGGTGTGTGATGAATAATGTTTAATGAATGGTGTGTGATGAATGGTGTTTAAGAAATTATGTCTGATGAATAATGTTTAATGAATGTTGTGTGAGGAATGATGTGTGATGAATGTCGTGTGATGAAATGTATTTGTTGAATATTTTATGGTGAAGATTGTGTAATGAAGATATGGTGGTGAATATTGTATGGTGAATTGTATTTATTTGATGATGTGCGATGAGTGGTGTTTAATGAATGGAATGTTGAGTCTTTATTTAGTGAACGGACTGGGGTGATTGAAGTGGGTTGTATGGGGTGGAGGAAAGCAGTGGGGAGAATTAAGTGGGAAGAATGGAGTGGAAACATGACGTTGAAAGAAAGGAGTGGGTAATACGAAGAAAGGAGAGGGAGGAATTAAGTGGGAGGAAAAGAGTGGGAGGCAGGAAGTGAGAGGGGTAGGGTGAGAGGGGTGGAGTGAGAGGGGTGTAGTAAGAGGGGTGTAGTGAGAGGGGTGTAGTGAGAGGGGTGTAGTGAGAGGGGTGTAGTAAGAGGGGTGTAGTAAGAGGGGTGTAGTAAGAGGGGTGTGGTGAGAGGGGTGTGCTAACAGAAGTATGATCTTATGATGAGAGGATTATGATGACATGTTTCGGTATGCTGATCTCGACAGACAGACCTACAGACAATTATACAAACAGATCGACAAATAGATAGATCTTGTAAACAATGAAACATACAGACGAACGGACGGCCGACAGACACACAGACAGACTAACAGACAAACACCGGACAAGCGAAAAGACAGACAGACGGACGACAGACAGGCGAACAAAACAGACAGATGACGGACAGACGAATAGACTTATATAAAGGGGTAGTCTATTCAATATTGCAACGGTATTATGTTTCCAGAAAAATGCACGAGAACTCCACATTGCCAAGTCATCTAAATGACACAACTGTCTCAGTTTCTGGTGTGACCTTGACCATAAACGTCACCACTAGGGACTCCATCTTTGAAGCTAGAGACGCCGCCAGCTGGGACGATGCAACCTGGATTTTGACAAGCGCCTTCATCATATTTACCATGCAATCAGGTGCGTGCCAAAGTACATTCCAATGTGAACTTGTCAATCTAAATACTGACATTCTCAATTAATATGAACAGATTAGTATCCAGGTTATCTGGTTTTATAATTTGAACAATCAACATGTATGCCCGCTATTAGCAGTTGTCAAAGTGTATAGGCACTATGGACAGGACAGAACAAGAATCTCAACATGGTCAGGACAGTACATGTACCCCAGAAATGGTAAGAACAGTACATTAATACTAGTATTGTCAGAACAATATATGGATTCCAGCAGTATTAAGACAATACATTAATCTCAACATGATCAGAACAATTCATGAATCCCATCGTCGTTAAGACCGAACATGAATCCCAGGATTGCCAGGACAGTACATGAATCCCAACATGGTCAAGACAGTATATGAATCCCAGCATGGTCAAGACGGTATATGAATCCAGCATGGTCAAGACAGTATATGAATCCCACCCAGCATGATCAAGACAGTATATGAATCCCAGCAGTGTCAGAATAGTAAATGAATCATAGCAGTGTCATGACAGTACACAAACGCCAGCATATTCAGGACAGAACATGAATCCCATCATGGCCAGGATAGTACAAGAATCCCATCATGGTCAGGACAGCACTTGAATCCCAGCATGGTCAGAACAGTATTAGGATTCCAGATTGATCAGGAAATTATACTCTCGCATGCATATGATCGTGCTTAGTTAATCAAGTAACTGCTTTTCTATGGAGGGACTGAGTTTGTATATGTTACATGTAAATGCCACAGATACGGTTTCTTAACTCTTAACGCATGAGTATCCGTGCACATATTATGTCTTCCTCTATGAGAACATTGCCTTTGCCTTATAAGGTAAAGACCAATTTTGATTACAATTTGTGTTTTTTTGTTGCTTGTATGTCGTCGGTCGATTTACTGTAAAGTCGTCTTCTTCGTGATCTGTAACAAAACTGTCATGTGATACATGGGAACTGTAGTAGTTGGTCAGGTAGTTCTCTCATGAGGTGACCCACAGCCTACTTTAGCTACAGGCCTTCTGACTCACGAGGAAAAACCTTTCAAACGTTACACTCCTAAGCCGACTAAATAACATAACTCACAATTCACAATGCGCCAAGGTGTATAATCAATCCACGCTCCACAAATAACAACAAAATAAATTCACGGTACAAAATACAACAAATCACTAGTGAGAGTGATCCTTTCACAGAATCTTGTACTGAAACCAACTGCTTATCCATCTTATTGTCCAGACTACGTCATTATAGTTTACACATGCAAGTTCTGTTATTTAGTCGGCCTAGGAATGTGACGTTTCATAGGGATTTTCCCGATGAGTCAGACGGCCTATCTAAAGTAGGTCATGGGTGACATAACTAGTATTCTTTCTGTCTTGCTATTGCCATATTTCGCCCTCTATTTATTATTTGACTTTATTACATGTTCTAAGACATTTAATTTCACACGCTGTGATTCGTTACTTCCATGTACTTGGATAAGAAACAAGTTTAACTCTAGTAACAAAGATGGCATGTAGATAAACGGTTTATCAGTTGTCGTTTTGTAACCAAACTAACGTAGGCTAGTGGCTAAGTGACACGGTTCACCACCGGCCGTTACATCGGGGAAGCAAACCCTTAGAAAATGCAGGAAGAAGCAGACACTTACATAAAATGCATGCCGAAGTCGGATGCACTAGGCGAACAGGTGCAAAATAAAAACGACAGTGCAACGCACGCCGCCTTAAGGAATAGAGAAATAAGGAAAAAAAAAAAAAAAAAGCATTCGGCACTCTCTGACCACAACAATATTCCCCGTATCTTTTCTGGACCTTTCTTTAATTTATTTCGGGATGTCACTTTTGTTCTTGTGAGCGGCTATATTTTGAAAAACGCATTTTAGCCTAAGTTATCCTTTACGTTTATTATCTTATAAACCTGTATTAAAAATTCTCCTCTTTTCTAGACTCTGTAAGTCGGTTTTTCGAAGTCTTTCCTCCTAACTAAAATTCAGGAATCCCACTATCAGTCTGACTGCTCTTCTTTTTATGTGAGCACCATGTGTTATAACAGTGCACCAGGCTGAACGGTTCGGAGCAATCAGGTCTCAGACCCCAATATTAATGAAAAAAACTACTCAAAGAAACTTTTAGAGTGTCTTTGTACCGTTTCTTCTGCCTCCCCCCCCCCCCCTCCCCCAACGAGCGCCTACCTGTCCTGATCAGTTGTTTATTGAGGCGCTCATCTTACATGTAAGAAACATGTCCAGTCCATGTGATTTGGACTTTCTGTGGCAGCGTATAGATGTCAGAGAGTATCGCCCTGTTAAGGACTACAGAATTTGGCACTCTATCCTGTCAGCCGATCCCGAACAGCCTGCGGAGACAGCTTACATGGACATGATAACGTTTTCTGACATTTCTGCTATAGACGGTCCATGTTTTGCATGCGTACTGAAGAGTGGTTAACACAACAGCACCATACACATTGATCTTGGTAGCAACACTGATTCCCTGCCGGTCCATACGTTTTCTCGTAGTCTTCCAAAAGTAACACTAGTTTTGAAAATCATGTTGTGCACCTCAGAGTATATTTGCTTCTCTGGAGAGGGTACTTCGAAGGTAAGCGAAAAAATGTGATTAATTTTGAGTGACAACTGAATTTCACCATGATTTTCCAGAGTTTGTACCAGTTGACGGTGTTAAAGGCTTTTGTCAGGTCAACAAAAGTCGTGGACTTCCCTGGTTCTTTTCAATTTGGTATTGCTTAAATTAATATTAATATCTCTGGCAAAGTTTTATAAGACAAACAAATTATCAAAGATAACATTTTAAGCCAAAGAAATCTTACAGCAAAGCATGCACTGTCTCTAACTTGTTTAGTTTTAACGTAACGAATTGTTAGCAACAACATCAAAAACAGCTAGCAGAAGAACTATTTTATTTTTTTGTTATTGATTAGGCTGCCGTAATTTCCGAAAATAATGTTTCCTGCACGACGCAAGGGAGTGATTTCAGAATTCCTTCAAACTCATGGAGAGCGACTTAAAAAAAGCTGGTACAATTATCTTTACATAATTTTATTTTCGTTCGACCGTTGTGCAACTCTAAATCTGATAGCAATTTTAAAATGGATTTTATCAGGCGACTCAGAATGTTGTAGTGCATTTACATCCAATCATTCGTAATTGAACGGGCTCGCATGGTCTTCAGCGAACATTTAGTCTTGATAGAAGCTCTTTTAATGGAAATCCAGATGAAAATAACATTATCAATGAGGCTCAGCAGGTTAGGACAAGACGGGAGAATATGACAAGAATGCTGTTACTTCGCTGGGACAGAGCATGAAACCCATATTTAGCCAAGGCCACACAGTAATTTTTAATCCCTGGTGACAGCCGACATCCTTAAGTCTGACCCGATGCTGTAATTGTAATTGGTTCTGAGGTTTTCTTGTGGAGTTAATTCGTTTAACTTGAAATCGGAAATGTCGTAAGCAAATATATATGAGATTCATAATTAAACTTGATCTGATTGTAACAGATTGTAATACGCACGAGTGAAACAAAACTAGAAGATCATTATTAATCTCTGGTAACAGCCGTCATCCAACTGTCTAGTATAGGCTTCTGTGTGTGCATTGTTCCCAGCGTTTGATGGTGCATATAATTCTGCTGTGTTTATCTTCTCTGGACTTCTTTAACAGTGTAAATCTATACTTGAATATTTGAATATTCAATTACTCATGCTTTATTGCTGTTCGTAGAATTATTGTATTTCTACTATCTAGTAATGGAAAAAGGGCTCCGACGCTTGGTTTATCCCTCGTGTGAGGGGTAGGGAAACTTTGACAAAGCTCAAGCCAGGGTCAATGGCAACATACTGAAATAGACCTAACTTTAATTCCACGCCATGCACAGAAATATAATCTAGTTAAGTCGTCAAGTAACACACATTGCCGCAGAAACAAGAACAGTGGAATTATTTACCATTCTTTCATTTAAGCGGTCGTGTTAGTGGGCTACTACACTTGTTGTTATACGAATCGCTTGGAAGAAAGTTAAACGGCAGTAAATTTGAGACTTTTGTTGTGAATCCTCTCTAAAAAACTCAACCAAAAAAAAACAAAAAAAAACACGGAACCATGCTGATGGAATTTTCACTAACTAAAAATCAACGATTTTAGTCTAATTTTTTGCTGATACAAATACAAACAGAAAAAAATGAATGTGATTTAACAAAAGAGTACATAAAGCTAGTCACGGGTTTATTGTTTTTCAAAGAATGAAAATGTGATTTACTGACTAGCACTTATTGTGGAGGATTACATTTATTATTATTTTATTATTTATATTCTCAATGCATTTTATTGTTCAGGGATTCATATTAAAATAAGGATTTGCTTCTAAAATAAATATTGTAAAACTCTCTAACTTTTATTATTGGAAAGATGTTCGAATATTCTGTAATTTCCTGAAGCAATCGTTACCTTATACGATTTGTTATCGCTTATTTCACCTGCATATATTGTCCTTTTCTTGTTCAATGGATGTTGAGTTTCTGAGTTTGTTCCCTGACTGGAGATCGTTAACGCACACGTGTCATAATTATAAATGGCTTCAATAAATCGGGAATCGGATGTCTGGTCCACCGTTAATGTAAGCAAGTAAGTAAGTTCCCCATTGTAAGCGAAGATGGCGACATCATCGGGATGCCCTCGTCTTGAAAATGTAGGTTGAGTTGAATTTGGATTATAGTGAGAAATAAGCTGCGCTGGACATTAATCCCATTCTCTCGTCCTGAGTTACCGGGAACCAGTGGCAAGACATACAATCAAAACGGCTGAAAGTAGCTTAAGATGCGGACATTCAGTTTGTACAATCTGTGAGACCAGGGTCGCTTGAGACTTGTGGGAGACAATCGTCCACCGTTTCCTTGACGATTTGAGAGGCGAATGTCTTACCTCTCGACAGCAGCAGCCCCCACGCGTAGACTAGAAGACGCTGCTGCTACCAGCGGCCACATGGCTGAGAGTTGATTCCAACCGTGACATGCAATGAAAATGGACGCAATTTCCAAGTAGGTGGTGCACACTAACCAAGGACGGTGCGCAATCTTTAGTGACGTCCTATCCAACAACGTGTATTCTATAACACGTGAAGAACATATCGTTTTGTCTCAGAATTCCGAAGAAAATTACACACACAGGCTTCCTGTGAATAGCGTAGGACGTGCTAGAAAATGATCGCCACACAACACTGCGCTCCATACATTAATTGGAACGAACAACCACATGAAAATGGCAGACCTTGAGAGCAGCTGTTGCTTGGTCGCCATCTTACCGCCGTTAATGTAATACTGTCTTAAATGATTCCGTGGCGAAGCTGCTAAGCTCGTGATCAGGTGGTGTGGGTTCGACTCTCTACTCCGCCGTATTTTTCACGGGTGCTTGATGCGGAGTCCCCAGCATCTCGTAGTCGCCCCCTAGTCGTCTTGTCCTTGGCTTGCCATTGGGGTCGGGCGGCTCGAGACGAGAAAGTTAGGATAAAAAGTAGCGTAGTTAATCCTAACTAAAAAAAGCGCTAGCAACATTAATTATGCCATCATCGTTTACGATGGACGGCGGCCTTTGCTTTGCCATGAACGATCTACAAACGGCGTTTTGTTTACACAGTAAATTTAATCAATATTTATCAACCTCATTTTGAAACAACTTGCAGTTTTTTTTTTAAATACACACATTTCCCGCGTATATACAATCTGATTATTCATTGAAGTAACTTACAAATCAGCTATAAATTAATTTTGTGTCGAATAAGTTTTGAAGTAATAAACATGTCACAGGTTTCGGTTTGCTGGAAAGCGGATCTGTCAGTACCAAGAACGAGGTCAACATCATGGCCAAGAACGTTGCTGACGTCATATTTGGCGGCATCTCCTACTGGATGCTGGGATACGGTTTCAGTTTCGGAGACGGAAGTGGCACCAACGGCTTCTGCGGAATCGGCAAGTTCTTCATCGACCCTGATGATGCCGTCATGGGAGAGGAATTCTCACGTTTCGTCTTTCAGAGCTCCTTTGCGACGACTGCAACTACGATTGTTTCAGGTTTGTCCTTTTACTTCCGAAGTTCCCCATTTTACTTTATTTTCTGCACATTTTTCTTTCACATTGTTTACTTTTTTAAATTGAAGAACGACCATTTTCTCTTTGAATGCTCTATATTGCTCACCAGCTTCCATGTTTTCTTTAATGTTTTCTGTTCTCTCTAAGCACTGGAAATTAACAATAGGAACCAGAATGGAAAACATATTTATAGATTGACACTTTTTTTTGTTATTGTTATTTTGTCAAAATATATTATTTTGAAAGTTTTAGCCACTATAAATGTGTTTCTGCATGTAAATCATGCTGCAACGAGATTCTGATAGCTGAAACTGTGACGCTATGTTTGTACAATTGACGAGATTCTGATAGCTGAAACTGTGACGATATGTTTGTACAATTGACGAGATTCTGATAGCTGAAACTGTGACGCTATGTTTGTACAATTGACGAGATTCTGATAGCTGAAACTGTGACGCTATGTTTGTACAATTGAAAGGAAAACAACTGCTACCTAGATGTTTGAATGAATTTATCAGACGCTGAACAAGTGCATTGGAAGAACAAACAATTTACTGTTGTACAAATCAACTAAATCACATGGACGTGCTCAAACAAAATCACAAAATGACGTGCAGATTTCTACGAAAACATGTAAAGACACTTTAATTAGACAATGTAAGTCTGACAAACGATGGATGTGGATACAGATAATTTTCTTAGAAATGTTCGGCAGAATACCATGTCCGTAAACAAACATGAAAAGTAGACGGCATGCGCATTCAAATGATAACCTGAGAATATAGATGATATGAAAAAAGAATTAGAAAGAAAGAAACTGATCATTAAAACCAATACAACACATACTGAACAAAACAATACAACACATACTGAACAAACCAATACAACACATACTGAACAAACCAATACAACACATACTGAACAAACCAATACAACACATACTGAGCTTGTGTAAACCTGGCATTCGATCTGATAGATCGGTGACAAATTCCAGGTAGCCTACAACTAATCTGTTGTGCTGATCCATCTGGTCGGCCCTTAGAATGTGATGGCCTGTGTCTTCCCTGGTTTGCCTTCCCTCACATTTGACCATTAAAAGTAAATTTATAGGTGATTTCCTTTCTTGCGACTTTCTATCAATGGTGTAGGTGATGCTCTTTCGATTCCTGCAACCAGATTATTCCACGTTGGTATGAAGCCAACCCAGCACTAGTTGGCATGCACTCTGCCTTCGGCAGTTCTGGTGACCGTTAAATTATCCTTTTATGAGACCTTGCGAGAGGCAGTTTCCCACAATTACCTCCAGGAGCTTTCATAACATCGATCAACAAAACGAGTAATACAATAATATTACAGTGAATCGCTGGTTTTAATTATCATATGAAGACGAAGAAGAAGAAAAAGAAGAAGAAGAAGAGAAGGAAGAAGAAGAAAAACAAGAGAAAAAAGAATGTGAAGAGATGATGATAAAGAAGAAGAAGAAGATGATGATAAAGAAGAAGAAGAAGAAGCAGAAGAATAAGAAGAAGAAGAAAAGAAGAAGAAGAAGATGTTGAGGCTGATTGTGTAGGAGAATACAATGGTTCGTTTCATTTACTTTGGGCTTCCAATGCAGTCCGTAAGCACTCATTGAGAGAAGAGGTACGGAAGCGAGAAAGGGAGGGATAGATAGATAGATAGATAGATAGATAGATAGATAGATAGATAGATAGATAGATAGATAGATAGATAGATAGATAGATAGATAGATAGATAGATAGATAGATAGATAGATAGATAGATAGATAGATAGATAGATAGATAGATAGATAGATAGATAGATAGATAGATAGATAGATAGATAGATAGATAGATAGATAGATAGATAGATAGATAGATATATAGATAGATAGATAGATAGATAGATAGATAGATAGATAGATAGATAGATAGATAGATAGATAGATAGATAGATAGATAGATAGATAGATAGATAGATAAGAGAGAGAGAGAGAGAGAGAGAGAGAGAGAGACACGTCGCAGTCAGACTTACATTTGCACAGTTTTGAACGCAGATTATTAGTGACAAGGATGCCTTTGATTTCCATGTAATCTACTTCTCCATCGACATCCGTATTCCTGTTGCCGTCTACATAACGGATGGACGGCAAGCCACGACCTGCGTAGCTCACGCGATTATTCTTTGTAAGTTTAAATGAACAGTGTACAGCTTTACTGTGTAGCAGTGACAAAGGAACTTGAGTGTGAATTTGATCTTAGTGAAAGCGAGGGAGAGGCACATGTCATCTCACGTCCTCAGGTTCCCCTATCCAGTGGCAAGACATGGTCAAGACAAATGAAGGCAGAAGAGAATATAGATATTTCTTGGGGTTATTTTCCGAAGCATTTCTAACGATCAGATATTCCATAAGGCATGGGGCTGGAAATGGAACCGCCGAGGTAACACTTCTACTCAATTGATATACAAAAGTCGGCATGCCTGACATCCCCAGCCCGAATAACCAAATTGCGAAGAAGTACGCGAACCAAAGACAAAGCTAAAAGCACTTTTCTCTAGGGAACGTACTAAACAACATACATTTGTGATGGAAAATCATTTGCACAATACGTAAAGAGAATGCGCCTAGCTCTCTGTTGAGGGATGGCTATTCCGGCGATGTCCTCAATTTTTGGAAAAATAAAGTAAAGATCAGCCCATATCTCGACAATCAGCTCTGATCAGGCACGATACGAAATACAGATTATTGCTATTAATGAACATTGGTGGGGAATAGAGATTGGAAACCAACAATTCACGGCCGAAAACATCCACAAATCATACCGAATAGTCACTAATTGGTCCATTCACAATGAAGAAAACAACCGGCCCATGCCATTGCTCTGACGTGACAACTATGTAGAATCTCTCTATTAACAGTATTAATGGGAAGTTAGTAGTACATTACCTCTGTTCTCCAACTAGGTTAATAGTTTGTTAATTTAAATAGGACGATAAACCGTTTTCATCTTGCCAGGAGGTTTGCTTATCAGTTCTGTTTTCCCAATGGGTGTCCTTGGGAGATATTTAAACGTGTATCCTAACAAAAACAGGAAAATTTTGAAAATATTCTTGCCACTTTTGATAACATGTGACATATATAATTGACAAAGACTTCTTGTCCCGTCAATAATATATGACAAACACAAAAAACAAGTGGAAAAAAAATGGTACGAGATCACAAGCAGGATGTTGAGATACCTGTAACAAGCCACCAGGAAATAATTTAACCAGACACGGATTTCACAAGTCAAGTGTCAGTGGAAGAAACGAGTTGTAGAGGATAACAGAAATTGGAGAAGAAAGCAAACATATTAAGGAAAACTCCTTCAAAGAACAATAATCGCTCAGAATAAAAAATGTTGTTGAACAACAGCTAATGTTCTTCGTTTTAAGGGAAACGAAAGAATGTATAGGCAGATTGTAGAAATATGTTTGTCGCGAACATGACCTTTGTTATTACGTAGAAAGTGCAGTAATATGTCATCGATACACTGTTGAGAATGTGCAGCCGATGCTCATGCCCAACACTTCTTCAGGTTCAGTAGCTGCAGTTGTTCACGATAAAGATATCAGATGAAGAGCAATCAGCGTGCTCCCTTAAAATGTGAGTGTCAGGAAAAGGCAATGTTTTATATAAAGTTCCATCCACAACACAGAGAAAACAAAGACAACAAGCAACAGAATTAATAATGTCATCAATGGGCGCTTCATCCGTATAGAATAATTGGATGATATAATAAGATCAATAATGTGAAATTGTTGTAAAGATCCAGACAAAATTCAAACGGGAAGTAACCGTTGGTGGATAGGAAACACGTTCGGGAAACCAGCTGACTGTACACGTACGTCTCTATTCTGGAGTTCCAGGGAAAGAGAAATTGATTGATTCCATAAAACAAACTGAGAGCACATAGGGACAGACAAAGAAGAGATAAGATAATCTCTCTTAGAGAACTGAGTCTGATTTATGGAACAGTAAGACTTGCAGTGTATTGGTTAAATATCTGTGCTCATCAAAAAGTTGAACGGTTTTGATTGACTGAAATGAGGTTGATTCACGTGAACCAAGCCTACTCGTCGAGTTCAATATTTTGAAGCTGCCCATATCATCTTGAAAGGCAACCACAACTGTTGGAACAGATTTCCCAAGATCGCTGTTTGATCTCTATGACATATTGCATTAGTTGTATTGTATATGCTTCGATAGCTGAGGTTGATATATGTATACGTCGCCGAAGTATTTCTTTTTAATTTTTCAAGCGAGCTTGTTGATTGTTCGTACATATTTTTCATCAGTATGGAATTTTGAATCCCTTCGTTTGTGAAAAAACTTATCCCCAATATATATATATATATATATATACGAGACAGCTTCAAAGAGTTCCCGGAATAGTCGACTCGTGTTTGAATGAAAGATGATATTATAGAGAACATATATTTTTAAGTTAGTAGTGACCTTGACGAAATGACATGGCAGACGTGACCTTCACATATATTCTCGAACAGAAGTTACATAATTTTTGTTTCTGTGTTGCATCATCGGAGTTGAAAATGTCCCGTATTGAACAAAGTTCAAATGTCAAATTATGTGTTTTGCTTGAGAAGGCAACCTGAGAGACACAAACATTTCTTAATAAAGCACATGGTGAGACCACAATAAAGAAATCGAAAGTTTTTGAGTGGCACAAGTGTTTCTGTGACGATTTTTAGTGTCGATGATGATGCACGTAGTGAACGACCGTCTCCCACGATCAACAATGAAAACATTGAGCGTGTTCGGAACGTCGTGTAGACTGACAGAACATTTTGTGTCGAGAATATTAGCCTCAGAAGTTGGAAGATCAGTTGGAAGTTGGAACAGTATTGTGCACAATGAACTGTACATGCACCGTGTTTGTCAACACATGATTCCCAAAATGTTATCGCCTGAACAGAAAGAAACGAGACTGACCCTAGCAATTATGTTGGGAGTTTTATTTTATTCCAAGAGTATTGTCTACCATGATTTCATTCCTGATGGCCGAATGGTTAACGAGGAAATGTACGTTGATGTCCTCCGTCGTCTAAAAGTGCAATCAGAAGAAAACGACCAGAGAAATAGAGAACAAACAGTTGAATTATGATGCATGACAATCGATCCCAACTGTTGTATCAGTACCTCGCAAAGCACAATGTGATTACCTTGGAAAATCCTCCATATTCTCACGATCTGGCACCGGCTGATTTTGTTTTGTTCCCTCGAGGGGGTTATCACCAATGCGACAATGCAGCTGAGAGAGGTGTCAAAAAATGGGTTCCACGAAAGTTTCTGTATGATCGTTGGCAAAAGTGTGTGGATGCCAAAGGGAACTACTTTAAAGGAAATTTAGTGTTGATAATTCTATTGTAACATTTCTATGCAATCCGCTAATTCTGAGAATTTTTTGAAGTTACCTTGTGTGTTTATATATATATATATATATATATATATATATATATATATATATATATATATATATATATATATATATATATGGTGTTCGTCCATCACAAGTGATGAAGACCCCCCTATTTGTTCAGCCTGTGGGCAGTCTTCTCTCTTGCTGTGTCCGATGAAATGGGTGAAGTGCTCGGTGATTTGCATTAAAGTGAGGAAAAAAACTGCGCCTGTTGTCAACCTCACTCTCTGGTCCTGAGCTACCTTTGGTCAATTGCAAAATATATATCGAGACGACTGCAGATAGCATAGGATGCAAATTTTTCCTCAGGGCTTACTCCCGAAGCCTTTCTCGTAAATAGATATCCCGCAAGGCAGTGGAGGGGCAATGACATCTACGTTCTGTGTCGTGCCTTTTCCATAACCACAAGAGGTCGTAGGGACATCACTCAGTGTGTGAGTGAGTCTGGCATCTCTCCCCGGCTGTATTCAGCTCATTATAGTAGTGTCTAAATTTCTCCCACGCCATTTTCTTGAAGTTCAGCAGTGTGAACTAGGCAGTGAAATACGACACAGGTTTAAGCGTAGTGCCTTTCATAAAGCCGATGCCCAGACCAGGGTAATCGGACGGAAGAAATCACACAAAAAACACGAATTAACCATTCCAAATGGAAAACAATACCACGTTACCGTGAACGCAAATGTAAGTCGTCGACTATTGTGAATTCCAGGCAAATCCGTGGTCTGGCGACATCCATAATGAACCAAAAGAGTAGAGCAATGACCTGCAACCAATTACGGCGCATCTTTGTTACGTACACGTATATATATATATATATATATACACACATTTGTTTACATACATCAACTTCGGTATGTTCGCGTGTGTGTGTGTGTGTGTGCATGTGTGCGTTAGGGTAATTTAATGTTAGTTTAATTAAGTGTAATTTAAAATATTTGGCAAAACAACCAAAACATAGCTCAAAAATGGAATAAAGCAGCAAAAAATAGACTTCGAGAAAAAACGTTAAAGGATCAAGATTTGATAGTAAAAGCTTTTCTTGTTAGAAATAAGCAAAGACCGTATAACAGAGTTGTATGTCTCATAGACAGCACAGGCAAAATAATAAGTAAGAATAGGGAAGCAGCTAATCCACTCAATCAATCTGCACAAGAGAAGACGGCTCCAAGTTCCCCGAGCCTATAGATATTTTCTAAAGAGACATGGATACAGCGGGATTAAGATCAATCTGTATTACAGAGCAAATTTGTTTTTCTTTAGAATGGTAGGGCTGAAAGTAGATACATGTCAAAGTTAAGATGGCATTTATCCAAAATTGCTGTTTGAAATATTAGAGACCACTAGCAAAACCATTGGCTATATTATGTTCTCAATCACTTGCAAAATGGGAGTGTTCCAGGTGATTGGAAAGATACAGGAGTGATCTCTTTATTTAAAAAGTTCAAAAAGCAGATCCAGCAAATTGTAGGCCTATGAATTTAATGAGCACAGTCTGTAAATTATTAGTCAATAATCAAAGAAAAACAGTGTAATGCATTAAGACAAATGTAATCTAATCGGAAATAGTCAGCATGGGTTTACTAGAGGGAGATCATGCTTAACAAATCTATTAGAATTCATGGAGGAGGTTACCACAATGATAGATAAAGGGGAGCCAGTTGACGTTATTTATCTAGATTTTGCAAAGGCCTTTGATAGAGTACATCATAAAAGATTATTTGGAAAGTTAAAATCACATGGAATAGGTGTAGTTGCCAAATGGATTGAAGATTGGTTAACTGGAGGAAAGCAGAGAGTGGGCATAAATAAGGAGTACTCTGAGTCGTGTGAAGTAAAGAGTGGAGAGCGACATGGCTTAGTTTTGGGACCAATTGTGTTCTTAATATATACAAACGATTTGGACATTGATGTCGGATCCATTGTTAGAAAATATTTCGCTGATGACACAAAACTATGCAGTAGTGTCTCTAAAGCAGAAGTGGATATATTGAGGTCGGATAACATTTGAGATTGGTCTATGAGCTGTTAAATGCAGTTTAATAATGTAGATAAATGAACTATCATCTACATGGGTATATCCAATATGTAACATACTTTTAGAATGGGCGAGAACAATATTAGAATGATAGAAACGGAAAGGAACGTAGGGGTTATAATAGGTGATGCAAGTAAAGTGAGTGAGCAAGTCCAGATAGCAGTGAAATAAGGCAAATGCAATATTAGATATCATAAAAAGCAATATTAAACATAGGAGCAAGGAAGTGATAGTCAAACTGGGTAATGCAATAGTTATAACTTGATTGGAGTACTGTGTACAGGTGTGGAGTCATTATCAAAGAGGGGATATAAACATACTGGAAAGGATACATAAAAGAGCGATAAAGCTGATAGTGGGATTATAAAATTACGTTATGAGGAATGATCCAGAAAAACAGGCCTTCAGTGTCTAGAAAAGAGAACAATGCGAGGTGACTTAATACAGGTTTATAAGATAATCAAAAGAACGGATAAATTAGACTATAACAAGTTTTTTTCAAAATACAAACATCTAAAAGAACAAGAGGGCATATCTACAAATTAACTAAAGAAAGGTCAAGATTAGATATTAGGAAATATTTTTTTATAGTCAGAAAGTGGTGAATACTTGGAATGCATTTCCACAGGAAGTATTGGATGCAGTGCCAATTAATGCATTTAAGAATGGAATGGATGCACATAGCTTTTCTCTTTAGAGTAAGGAACATGTAAATAAAACTGGTTGTTTACAGACTGTGCAGTCTTCTAAGCCAGTATAAAGACGTTACATTACGTCAAGTTTTCTGTATGCAAATACACACGAAAATATGAATGGAACAAAATGGGACATTCCTGTTATCTACATAAAATATTTTGTATTTCTGTTTGATTGTTTCTTATTCTAAATACTGATTTGAAATTAAATGAAACACAATTATGCGCAATCTTCCCTCTCATGTTATCTTCCAAGTATGGTAATGGGAGTACTTAATGTGACGTCACTTCCTGTTTACAGGTGCTATAGCTGAGAGAACCAAATATTTGGCCTACATCATCTTCTCGTTCTTCAACACGTTTGTCTTCTGTTTCCCTGCCCATTGGGTGTGGTCTAAGCACGGCTGGCTAAACAAGCTGGGAGTCGTGGACGTTGCCGGAGATGGGCCGGTGCACTTGGTAGGCGGCGCCACGGCTCTCATCGCTACTCTGATGATCAAGCCTAGGGCAAAGAGATTCACTCCTGAAGACGACCATCAGATGGGATCTCCTACAGGGGCTTTGCTAGGGCTGTTTATATTGTGGTAATGTATTGTTCGCATTACAGTAAATGTACGTATAAGAGAAACAGTTGTTGTGAAATGTAAATAGGAAAGCGCATTTTATTTATAGGATTGTTTAGTTCCTGGAGGAGGAGCCGGTCCACCTATTAGCCGAGACAGACGGGTACGGAATAGCTGAATAGCTGAATAAGTGCTACTGAAAAATGTACCTGTGGTACTGGGAAAATGACCCTGAATATCTTGGCCGACTCACGAGGACGAGAGAAAGTATATCACCAGTGTCAACAATATACAAGCTGTATGGCAGCGTCGACAGCCTTAGGATGACCGCTATTTTCTTTGAACAAATTTAAGTCGACGTCTGACAGCGTACGAGGACGAATAAGAAAAAGACAAAATAAAAGAAAGAAGAAGAGAAAGAAGACATGCTGAATGACCTCTAAATTTGGAGGTTAAATGTTGATTATCAAATGAACAGCCGTCAACCAACCAGAAACGATGATCTTCGTTGGGTCAAAGGACGGCATCCTCTTAATCATGCAAGGACACACCAGGTCAATCACCTGTTTATCTATCCATCCTACTGCAAGTCAACAAAACCTATGTACCCCATGGTAGAAGAGAACCGAAGAGAGGTTTGTTGTACTTACCCCCATAAATCGAATTTCCGGACTTAGATGTCACCTTATCCTCTGTCTTAGGTTGACTAAATATCAAGTAACAGATTCATGAATAACTCTCTCTTCCAGTGTCTTGCTTTGTATACCCCCCCCCCCCCCCCCGCCTACGCTCTTTCTCTTTCTCTCTCTCTGTCTGTATCTCTCTCTGTCTTTCTTTCTCTCTCCCTCTCTCTTTTCTCTATTGGTTCACATAATAGACACGTTTAGTTCTCCGTTCTCCGTCATCACCTCTTCAATAGCTACAACCATACCTTCAAACTATTTTTTTTTACCCGCTACCAAGCGCGTTTTCGTCAATAATTAAATTCCAATTGCCCAGTAAAATCTTTGAATTGAAATTGTATTCCAAACGTTTGCTTGCAAATCCAGGGACGTATTGAATTCTAAAAGTTCAGTACATTTAAGTCGCCCTAGATGCTGATGTTTCTACCATTCATGGGACCATATAATTAAACAGCTGCTTTTAAAAGTCATTGATCTTTAATTGTGAATTAAAAATTAATCGAATTAGAAGGTATTGCAGAAGATTTGGTTGAAATAGGGATTGATGAACATGATTGGAGTTAGACGTTTTGTGTGGTCCTAAGAAATATGGCACCATTCTGGAAACTATTTTTGAAGAAAAGTATATAACAAGCAGGAAAGATGAAAACAACGCTTTAAGTGGAAATGAAAATCAAAGGATGTGCAAGAAAAGGTTGAATCAACACATTTGATAGAGTCAATGCAGCAGTCGCGTAATGACAAGATAGCAAAACCCTTATTGGACCTGACATACTTCCTACACGCTGACTTCAAGAGCAAACTTTTAACATTGAAATACGTATTTACAACCTCTCATATTTAACATCCCAACCGTGTCACATGTACCAATATACAGCTTGGTAGACTGAAGCATATCGACATCAGCAGGCATTGATGCTGGTAGTTTTTCTGTGAGAAGTTAATGTTCTAACCACTCTGCAACTCGCAAGCACACTAACAGCTACGTCAGTAAGATGTCTGACAGTGAAGAGCCTTTTAAACCCATTCAAAGATGGACATAATTGATCACAACCGCTTTCAGTTTTTTCAGCTTCGGGACTGACATGCATGCTCTGTCTATTGGCTCGACTACTTGTTAGTCTACGTGCAGGAAGATCTTTACAAATCAATTTAGGAGTAGGGAGATATGCTTCTAACAGAACTGGTTCAAGTCTGTTTAACTAACATCACTTCATTCTTAATTCCCAATGATAAAACAGTCGAAATGTAGAGAATTTTTTGACCTTCATGTATCAGAGATTTTATGTTGAAAACTCGGTCGCGTAAATAGATCAATGAAGTCGTAAATGTGTGGGAAATAAACAGTTTAGTGTAATAACACGTTAAGGGAAATTAAGTCAACATTTGATGTGAATTGACTGTAGAAACTGGGAACTCGTGCCTAAGTAGCCAGTGGCATGTGATCATCCGTGTGAATGAGTGTTTGTGTGGGTGTTTGTAGGTGGCTGGCTGGCTGGGTGGGTGTGTGTGTGTGTGTCACAGAGTTTTAATGCGTGTATGTGTACGAGTCGGTTACAGTGTGTATATGTGTACGCAAGTTTCAGTGAGAGAGGGAAAGAGATTATGTGTGCTGAGTTCGAGAGAGTGGGAGAGATAGGGAGGTTTGAATTTGAGCTTCAGGTTGAGTATATGAGATCTTATACATATACACACGTACAGATATACATACGGACACTTACACACACACACACACACACACACACACACACTAACACACACACACACACACGAACATACACCGATAAACACACAGCTGTTGTTAGTTGCACAGCGCCAGCATGATGACATTATCATAGTTTTTTTATCATAATGCAGTTTGCGTTGTATTTGGATTATAGTGAGGAAGGAACTGTGCTGGTCAACAACATCACTCTCTGGTCCCGAGTTACCTTAAGTTATTGGCAAAGACATAGGGCGAGACGATTGGACATAGCACAGGATGCCGATTTTTCTTCAGGGATTACTGCCGAAGCCTTTCCCGTAATCAGGTATCCCACAAAGCAGCAGGGGTGTGATATCCAATAGGTTGAAAATGTAGGATGACTAGGACTAAATATGTTTAAGAAAGCTTTGCTAGGATGACTAATGAGGCTAATTGTTTTATAGTTCTGACACATCTTTAGGTTCACTGTTTTAAGCAGCAGTAAAACCACTGATTTCGTCCATATGTTGGCCACTCTCCTGTCCGCCAAATTATGTTACAGATGTATGTCAGAGCCTCAATTATTATCTCACCTCCCACTTGTAGGAGCTCTGCTGGGATATTATCCACACCCACAGCTTCCCCCCTTTTTAGCATCTTCACTGCTTCAGTTACTTCCTCTCTTGTTATCGGTTGATTCTCATCTAACATATTCATTACGGGGGCAGTTGCATTCACTGGGTCACCTCGCCCCTCATGCTTATATAATTCAGAGCAGTACTCTGTCCAACGAGTCCGAATGTCTTGGGCTTCTGTGAGACATTTCCTCCTCTTATTCTGAATCGTTGTAATGCGATCTTGTATAGGCCTTACTTATATACCCCCTTGGCATCGTTTCTTCCCAGATTGTGTTCGATATTTGAGCAGTTATCCATTCTGTCTTGGCATTTTTTATCTTGGCCTTTATGTTTCCATTTATCTCTCTGTATTTCGCAATCCTATCCAGGGTAGTCTTCGACCTCTTCATTAATCTTTTCTTGCCACGTAACAGTTCTCTCATGTTTCCACATGCACTCAATGTTCTAACATTTCAAGTGCCCTAAGTGAAGTCACCTCTTCTGAGCCAGATGGTATCACCAGTTGTACACTTAACACCTCCGCCCTGATGTGGGACGGCAGGCGTGGTCAGGCTGCGACCGAGCCGGTATAGCAGATGTTTACTGTGTCTTCATGTGTGAATCTTCGGCTTAGAATCTCTTTTCGGCGCCTATCTTCTCTTCAAGCTGTGGTGCACAAACCGCTACGTCTGACCCATCCCCCGAGGCGAGCCATTGCCTCGTTAGTCTAAAGCCTTGCGGCTCTAGCTTCTCAGTGTGCACCCCGAGGAGTTGAGGCTGGCTTGTGAGTTCACATAATTGGAGGGCTACGAAATTTCACTTGTCACTCTTCTGAAGACGAGATATCCGACCCCAACACCGCTGGATTGCGATGCCGGGCATAAACATAACTTACTTACATACATACATACATGTATAAATACATACACACACACACACACGCACGTATAAACGCCCGCACTCACGATCACACACACAAACACCACCCACATTCATACATTATTATACCTACCTACCTACACACACACACACACATAAACGCACGCACTCACGATCACACACACACACATACACGTATACATATTTAAAATATTTTGTAGGTGTGTTTGTGTGCAGGCTATAAATGGCATGTGGAGAACGTGTAGTATATACGTGCATGTGTTGTCTGTGTGTGGCTCGTGTGTGTGGCTCATGTGTGTTGTCTGTGTGTGGCTCGTGTGTGGGGCTCATGTGTGTGGCTCAGGTGTGTGGCTCGTGTGTGTGGCTCATGGGTGTGGTCATGTGTGTGGCACAGGTGTGTGGCTCATGTGTGTGGCTCATGGGTGTGGCTCATGGGTGTGGCTCATGGGTGTGGCTCGTGTGTGTGGCTCGTGTGTGTGGCTCGTGTGTGTGGTTTATGTGTGTGGCTCGTGTGTGTGGCTCATGTGTGTGGCTCGTGTGTGTGGCTCGTGTGTGTGGCTCATGTGTGTGGCTCGTGTGTGTGGCTCGTGTGTGTGGCTCGTGTGTGTGGCTCGTGTGTGTGGCTCGTGTGTGTGGCTCGTGTGTGTGGCTCATGTGTGTGGCTCGTGTGTGTGGCTCATGTGTGTGGCTCGTGTGTGTGGCTCGTGTGTGTGGCTCATGTGTGTGGCTCATGTGTGTGGCTCGTGTGTGTGGCTCATGTGTGTGGCTCATCTGTGTCATCTGTGTGCCTCATGTGTGTGGCTCATGTGTGTGGCTCATGTGCATATTATAAGGTACAAGGCATGTTATATGATCTGTAGTCGTTGTGAGCTTGGATTCTAACGTACCAGGTTCGAATCATCAGCCCGACAGAACAAGCTGTCGCATGTTTTTTTCCACGCAGTTGTAAATGAGTATTTGTCAAAGTAAATGAACAATTTTTGAGCAGATGCGGAGCTACGAAGATCGGCGTCTTTCAACATCACTTTCATCAATTAAAGATGCTGAAAGCATATTGGTGCGCCCAGGTGCAATGAAGTCGGTGTTGTGGACCATTTTCCTTTTTCTTCACTTTTTAACGCGCGTATATCTGTATTTTCGATCCATCCCTTATCAAACCATGTATGGTCAGTTACGATGGGCGTCTAAATGAAACCGGGACTTTTTGTTCAAGTTCTCCCTGAATGGGTTATAGTGCTCTGGAACTACTATCATTAGTTAGGAGCACTTGTGTCCTATTACTGATAGGTAGTCCACTTGCCATTATCCAGTCACCTTACAGATAAATAAAAATGGCGGACAACAATGTAAGTGCTTTCATGCACCAGCGTGTTGGGATGAAGTTTCTTATGAAAGAAGGCGTGAAACTAGGGGAAATAAATAGGAGACTATGGAACGGCGTGTGCTAGTGGTTAAATGACAAGGCTCACAACCCGAAGAAACTGGGTTCGAACCCCATCACAGCACCGGGCGTTACCCCGAGCAAGCAAGCCCTTAGAAAATGCAGACGGAAGCAGACCTTTACATAAAATGCATGCCGAAGTCGGATGCACTGGGCCGACAGGAGCAAAATAAAAACCGTAGTGCAACGCACACCGCGTTTGGGGAATAGAGAAATAAGGTGAACGCAACAAAAAAACACAAACAGTAAATAGAAGACTGCAATCACAATACGATGATGAGACACTCAGATGCAATAAGACATTTGAATAAGCATCCAAGTAGTTAAAGCATACGAATTGCTACCACCAAAAAAAAAAATGTAGACAATTGCGTCTGGCGGTAAAGTGATGGCAAGTGTTTTCTGGAACAAACTTGGCATTATTCATGTTGATGTTCTACACCATGGTGCCACTATCAACAGTGAACAGTGCATACGCCTTTTCAGTGATGTGCAAAACGGCCTGCAAAATAGTCGATCTGGTTTGATCACAAAGGGCGTCCTGCTCCTGTAAGATAACGCTCGACCTCATACGGCTCAGCGCAATATGTGCCATCTGCAACAACTTGGCTAGGAGGTATTGCCACATCCACCTTACAGTCCAGACCTCGCTCCAAGCGATTTTCATCTGTTTGGACCCCTAAAAGAATTCCTGGGAGGTCAGCACTTCAGCACTGATGATGACGTTAAACAGGTTGTGCAAGGTTGGTTCAAGCATAATCAGAAATATTTCTACGCTGTAGCTTTGCAAGGATTATCTAAATGCTGGGATAAGTCTATAAACCTTGCAAGAGATTATATTGAAAAAAAAATTGGCATTTTGACTACTTTAAATGATTTGTTTCTCACAAATAAAAGTCCAGGAGTGTCTTGAACACCCATCTTAGCAGGGACGAATATGCCTCTAAATGCATGTATGATCCCCGTCGAGTGATTTGTTCTCTTTTGTATCCATTTGGAGTATAGGACCCCTATTACAGTTGACTTATTTCAGGAAGCTTCCGCCAAAGCATTGTGTGTGTTGTTGAAGTGGTTATTTCTTTATCAAATCCTTTACACAATGAAGTTGTTAGCACCACGATGATCACTTATCGGTTGCCTTTTACGATTTGCGTGGAGGCGGAGTGGGCCGATGCTTTCCTTCTCAATATATGATCCGGGATCCATTCGGGGATTCTCTACAAGTGATGTATCGGGGATTCCCTACAAGTGATGTATATCAATTCCTTCATTCGGTTGTTCTTTCCGCGCCGTACTATTCAGTTGTTCATTAACTATTCTCTTTGTTCATGCTCTTATTTACCAATTATTAGATACCGTTATACTTTAAATGGGTTTTTGTCTGACCACATATGATAGCGTAATACTTTTTTATTTCTGATAAGTTCCCCCTGCGCATATTACATCATCAAGATACCTCTTTTAGTTTTGTTTAACCGTCACAATTCGTAACAGTTCCTATATTAGTTTTGTTTAACCATCACAATTTGTAACAGTTCCTATATTAGTTTTGTTTAACCGTCACAATTCGCTACAGTTCCTATATTAGTTTTGTTTAACCATCACAATTCGTAACAGTTCCTATATTAGTTTTGTTTAACCGTCACAATTCGTAACAGTTCCTATATTAGTTTTGTTTAACTGTCACAATTCGTCAAACAACAAAACTGAGTCCTCCTAAAGTGAAACGTGTGTCCATCTTTTAAAAGAGCATTCACCCCTACCGTACACCTCCCTCGACCCTCAGCACCTGCTACAAAACATTATATATATATATGATATATATAAATGATTTGGACATTGATATGGGATCCATGATTGCAAAATTTGCTGATGACACAAAACTATGCAGTAGTGTCTCATCTAAAGCGGAAGTGGGTATATTGTGTCGGATTTAGATACAATTCGAGAATGGTCTGTAAGCTGGCAAATGGAGTTTAATGTAGATAAATGTACAGTCATCCACATGGGTAGATCCAATATGGAACATAATTACAGAATGGGAGAAAACAATATTAGAAAGATAGATAAGGAAAGGGACCTAGGGGTTATAATAGATCATACAGGAAAGGTGAGTGAGCAAGTTAAGGTAGCAGTGAAAAAGGCAAATGCAATGTTAGGTATGATAAAAAGAAATATTAAACATAGGAGCAAGGAAGTGATCGTCAAACTGTATAAAGCTTTAGTTAGACCTAGATTGGAGTACTGTGTACAGGTGTGGAGTCCTTATCATAGAGGGGATATATTCATGCTGCAAAGAATACAAAAAAGAGCGACAAAGATGATAGTGGGATTCCAGAATTACAGTTATGAGGAAAGACTCAGAAAAACTGGCCTACAGTGTCAAGAAGAGAGAAGAATTCGTGGTGACAATACAGGTTTATAAGATGATCAGATGAATCGATAAATTAGACTATAACAAGTTTGTTTAAAATACAGCCATCGACAATAACAAGAGGGCATAGCTACAAGCTGACTAAAGAGAGGTCCAGATTAAATATTAGGAAATATTTTTTTAGTCAGAGAGTGGTGTCTGTTTGGAATGCATTGCCAGGGGAGGTATCGGAGGCATGGACAGTTAATGCATTTAAAAATAAACTAGGTGCGCGTAGCTTTTAGAGCAAGGGGATGTAAATGTAACTGGTTGTATACAGACTCTGCAGGGTCTTCTAAAGCAGTATAAAGACGTTAAGCTAAGTTAAGTTATTACACATTATTTAAATGCTCTGTATCAGCAACTGACAGTATTGTCTCCAATCCCATCCTGAAATATAGGCTGATTGATTGATGATTGATTGATTTATTTATTTATTTGCTGAGGAGTTCATCTATTCGCTCCAAGAGAAGCATAGAGGTACCACTACTACAGTTGACCAATTTGCAGGAAAACTGTAACTGAGAATTTGCAGTAGCGGCTTCAATAGCAATGATTTTAAATAGATTACAATCCACATATACACACGTTTTTAGCCACAGTTACGACATTCCTGGAAAGTTGCAGCGGCTCTATTATTTTCAGCGCGTTTACCCCTTGGACACTATCGGGCACATAATGTTAAATAATTTCAGAACAACTATATTTTCTGCAGTCTTATTGCATGTTTCATGTTGTTTACTCGGTGTGCCTTTCTCTGTTTTGTAGGTGGGGTTGGTTGGCCTTCAACTGTGGGAGCACATACGGGATTTCAGGGGGCAAGTGGAAAATGGCAGCCAGGTAAACATATTATGATCACTTCTTTCGGAAAAAAACTATGATTTCAATGTTTGTTCCAACTGTTTCCTGCTGCTGAGGGGTGGGGGAAAATGAAGTTATTAAAGGGATAAGTAATTAAGACCGCTTTTACGTCCAGAAGACAAGAAGTACGCAGGATAAGTTTGAAATAATAGGAAATCATAAGGAACAGCTACATTACGACAGAACGCATTTCGTTCTCTGGACACCATCTTGTTACTTGCAAAGCCATTTTTAGGGCTTGGTAACGGGAGTTTTAGTAAGAACGACGACGACGAAGGCTAAGAAGAAGAAGAATGAGAATGGGAGAAAGAAGAAGAAAAAGAAGAAGGAGGAGGAGGAGAAGAAGAAGAAGAAGAAGAAGAAGAAGAAGAAGAAGAAGAAGAAGAAGAAGAAGAAGAAGAAGTAGAAGAAGAAACAACAACTGATTAATTTTAATATGTCTTCTTATCTATATTTAATATCTCCACAATTGGTTCTTCTGGAGTCAATCTCTCAAGTTATTTCACAGAAGCTAATCACGATTCGTAGTTGCGCTGTTTTGTATACAACTCGCTATTGGTGGTACATCTCTATGGGTTGACCTACGTTGCCTTAAATATTACAATACTATAATGGAAAGCTAGAGAATGTGCATTTATATGATACAGTGATTTTCTCTTGTGGGTTTGTTTTATTCGTGGGTTCTCATTCACGTAATTATGGAGGATGTTGTCGGAATATCGAAACAACACCAATTTGAATCTGGTAATCGTATTTTTCGAATTTACGAAGAGTTGTGTTCCATCTGCTTCTAAAAAGATATATAAAATACATGGAATACATTGTGAGTAAATAAGTAAGTTGCCCATCGCAAGCGAAGATGGCGACATTATCAGACTGTCCTCGTCCTGAAGATGTAACTTGCGCTGAATTTGGATTTTAGTGAGCAAGAAGCTGCGCTGGACATCAATCCCACTCGCTTGTCCTGAGGTACCGGGAACCAGTGGCAAAACATTCAATACAGACGACTGGAAGTAGCTAAAGATGCAGACATTCAGGTTGTACAATTCGGGAGACCAGGGGTCGCTTGAAACTTGTGGGAGACGATCGTCCACCGTTTCCTTGTCGATTTGAGAAGCGAATGTCGTACCTCTCGACAGCAGCAGCCCCCACGCGTAGACTAGTGACGCTGGTGCTGACCAGAGCCCACCCCTGAATGCCTGCGTGAGGGACCATTAACCCATGGCTGAGGGGAGATTCCGGTCGTGACATGCAATGAAAATGGACGCAATTTCCAAGTAGGTCGTGCACACAACCAAGGACGGTGCGCAATCTGTAGTGACGTCCTATCCAACAACGTGTATTCTATAACACACGAAGAACAGGTCGTTTTTTCGCCAAATTCCGAGAACAATTAGACATAAGATTCCTGTAAATGGCGTAGGACGTGCTAAAAAAAGGCTACAACACTGCGCTCCCTACATTAGTTAGAACCAACAAACCACATGAAAATCATCGCAGACAATGAGAGCAGTTGTTGCTTGGTCGCCTTCTTACTGGAAGTCTTTCATGAATCCATTGTACGCTATAGCGGAATACAGTCTCAGTCAATCTTTCAAATGATTGACAAATCACCAAATGCTCCTATTTAATTTGCTTCTCAAATATGCTCAAAACTTCTCTCATCTTAGCAAATGTCGCCCATTGTTAAGTTTTGTAAATGTCTCTTGTCCATCATGGTATACCACTTGTTCTTATTGCATGTTTCATGACTCTACATACAACGTTTATCTCCATTTGATTCCAATCATTGCAACTTTTAGCTTCTTACTAAAATAGCCAAAGTACAGAAATAAAACGTAATATAAGAGTAAGATCAAACTAAGTCCAGACAGGCTGGGTTCTATACATTGTATGTTAATTAAACATATTGGCAATTATAAATCACATGAAAAGCTTGCATATACACAGAGACACAGAGACCATCAACGATTGATGGTTTCCCAAGTAATCGATGTTTAGTCGATGCAGTTGATGGAGCCGCTCGTGTTTCAGTTACTTTGACTCATGACAGCGTGTCTTTGGTGACGGGTCACAGTTACTCTTCGTACATCCCGAGCCTACATGGTGGCCAAGGTCCTACAGGCTGCAATGTAATGTCAGGCTCTTAAGGTCGGCGCTATGAGACTACAGTGTCGATGACTTCATCGTTGACCAGAAAGCTTTGATATAACCTGTTTCCAAGAAACTGATCTTCGGGCATGAGGTGTGCTTTTAGTCAGTATGTTTCATCTGACTCTGAGTTCCTTATCATTTTTAATATAACTGTGGGTCCCACATAAGAGAGCAAATGTTTAGTACCGCTTAGTAAATCATACAACAGAACTGTTGAGAGGTGTGCTTGTGCCCTCCAATCTCAAAGGTGATAATGCAATTGCAAAATAAACATCATTTTCTAGCAAGATTGTACCAGTGCTCTCAGTGGAGCCAAACGACAGAGGTCAATATTTGATGTCTGTATACGCTATATCTGTATATATGATGTTTCTAAATTTGATATTAGTGGATTTGATATTAGTATACTTTATTTGTGTACATTATATATTTTTATATTTGATTTGTATAAATTGTAAATTTCTTTTAAATAGATATAAGAATATTTTTTCTATAAATTATTTACTTGTATAATATATATTAGGATATTTTATATTTGTAAATTAAATATTTGTATAACATATATTTGCATATTTTATTTTTGCATATTTTATATTAATGAATTTGTATATTTGATATGCGTCTTAATCTTAGTTGATCTGTACTCTACAAAGATGGTTGCCCTTGTCTTTAGTCCCTACTTTTATGCGAGTTGGTGTTAGCTTGTAGGTACATTTCTCTGATTAGTTGTCTGGGCCCGAGCAATGGTGCGTTATTTTGTTTTCTGCTGGTACCATATGAGTTTCCAGTCTGTTCTGTCTCAGGCACGGGTTGTCCAGTGGATGACTAACTTGTTCGTTCCTTGGTTGCGATTGTTGCTGTGCAGCTCGAGATGATATTGTCACCCAGTGTGTGGTCTTCTAGAAACGAGGTCTCTTTTTGCCGCGCGGTTACCACAGAGCATTCGTCTTTCCTTCTGACTACGTGGCCAGTGCAGAGTTTATTGGAGTTGTTGGCATGCTGTAGGACATCCTTCTCGTGTGATAATGCCCGGATGTCTCTGTTGTGTAGGTCCATCTGGGGATATTGCCTTAGGCCAATGAGATGGCGCTAATACGAGGCATGTGTTGTCCATGGCTTTTATCAGAGACCAGTTTCCACTTCCATAGCATAGCCCTGATATGACCACAAATCAAACAAGTCTGATCGTAGGTTGTGTCTTTCGTGGAGTGTTTTGCCGCCATAACCGAGTTGAAGGCGGCCCAGTCAGCATCTGGTATCAAAGGCTTCAAGTTATTTCCCATGTTTAGAAGACGCCGAGTTAGATTTATTCGTCGACATCCTCTAGGGTTGTTTCGTTCAGGAACACGAAGCTTTTACGCATTTAAATATTTGTATATTTGATATTTGTGTCCTTGTTATTTCTATATGTGATATTTCTATATGTGATATTTCTATATGTGATATTTCTATATGTGATATTTCTATATTTCATATTTCTATATTTTATGCTAGTAAATTTTATATTTGATACTAAAATATGTTATGTGTATATTTGATATTAATATATTTTATGTTAGCATATTTTGTACCCGTGGATTTGATATGTTATATATGTAAACTGGATATTAGTATATATGATACATGTATACTTGATATTAGGATATATGATACATGTATACTTGATATTAGTATATATGATATTTGTATACCTGATATCTGTATATTTGTAGAGAGAATTTACATCTGTGTCACACATCTGCCATTGCATTTATAATAAAAGTGTTAGAATGTACCAAAAGTGCATGTATATATTTACAATGAGTTGAGAAGCAATGTTAGAAGGACTAGAGAACTTGCCTTTCACATTAAAAGTTCATTACGTAACTTGATCACCCAGATCTGTGAAAACTGCATTAAGACTGAGCAAACATTACAGAGAGAGGACGATAATCAGCCATCTCACGTCAGAAAACTGCGCAATATAGTCATCTAAAACGCTATTTTCTATGTCATGTATCTTCATGGTGTAAACAGCAAAAGGAGACTGCGAGGCCAAGTGGTGAAGTTCGCTCGGTTTGAACAATCCAAACGGTTTGGCAGACTCTGAGAATTTTTCTCGGGCGATTATTCCTCCACGTACGGAAAGTAATGGCAACCTACTGTACTGCACACTTGCCAAGAAACTCATAACAGCCAAATAGGTGGCGGTTGTAAGAAGCGCCGTTCTGTAAAGGACATGCTACTTACTTTATATGCAGCAAGAGTAAAAGGATTAATGATGTGTTTGCATTTTTCTTGCACAAGAAGTGCCCAACATGAGCGTTAAATAAAAAACGCATCAAGAAACCCACAAGCTTGGTACAAATCGAGACATACGCAATGAAATCTCTCCATAAGTTTCTTTCTTCGATGATTGCGAACAGTTGAACTAGTTTCCTGTCGGGTCATTCCGATCACAGAGATATAAAATACAATGAATTGGCCCTTGTCTGAGAATCAGAACAGACCGGTTGGCATTGCGTGCTTTACAGACTAAAACAACAGCTTGTCAGCCCGAGAAAGACCGCAGAAATAATTGATTCGATGGAATGGCTGAAGTATATAAAAACAACTTGAATAGCGATGAGAGCTAGGAGCATTTCCCTGACTCTGTCAGCATACAAGGACACAAGAGAAACGGAAAACCCAGTTATTTCCTTTGCGCATGAGTAGACGGCAAACAAATCTAAAATAGATTCGATTATATAGTAGAAGAACACAAACTGAACCAAAAACAGCATAGCTACGATTACATTGACAATTGAAAACAGTATACACACATACACACACACACATACACACACACACACACTATACGAATGAGGTCGTCTACTCATATAAAATATATGATACAAGAAAACATGGCAGAATATATTTATTTTCCTGTTCACAGGGCCGCAGCGACAACTCTCATGGCAGCGTCCTCTGGTGGTGTCATTGGATTTGCATGGAGGTAAGCCTTACAGGAGCCCGAGTGGTACCATACTTGAGCTTTATCCGAATAGGAGCCATTGTCAAATATGCTTGTCATGAAAGACAGTCAAAGAAGGTTGTGCATGGCGGGAACAACTTTATTTGCTGTAAACCCATCACTAGTGAAACTACCAAAGCTAATATCTGCAACATGCATATCTCTCTCTCTCTCTCTCTCTCTCTTTCCCTCTCCTCTCTCGCTTTCTCTTTCTCTCTCCTCTCTCGCTTTCTCTTTCTCTCTCTCTTTCTATATCTCTCTCATACACTGTATCTATCTATCTCTCGTTCTCTCACTCTATATACATATATATATATATATATATGTATATATATATATATATATATATATATATATATATATATATATACACACACACACACACACACACACGAGGCGTGTTCAAATGAAACCGGACCCAGTGGCTTTATTTCAACATGGAAGTTGCATCATCTGGCGTGACAGAATTAAATATAGCAACTGTTAAGAAGCGAACATGCCACGGGGTTAGCTAGAAAAAGTCGCCATAGGCATTCAGACACGCATCCTAATGCTTGGGTAGACAGTGGATGCTGTTCGTAAAAAATGACTTTGGTTGCTCTTTGAACCATTTGGTCACCGAGGCCATGACGTATGCATCGGGGTCGAATCTATATCCCAACATACATTTTTGTAAGGGTCCGACAAATGGAAGTCACAAGGAGACACATCAGAGCTATAGGATGGGTGTGTCAGTACTTCCAACCTTTTTTGTGCTAACGTTTTCTGAACAATGTTCGTGATATATGGACGCGCATTGTCGTGCAACAGAATCACACCACGCGAAAGGATGTCTGGTCGGGTCATTTATTCTTGATTGCTGTTTGCAGCTTGTATATTGTGTCATTCTAGCGGATGGCATTGATGTTCATGCCAGGTTTTTTAAAGCTTACCAACAAAAGTCCCTCCTGGTAAAAAAAAACGCTGTCAGCATAACCTTACCAGGGGAAATGTGTGACTTTAATTTTTTTGGGTTTCGGTCAATGTGAGATGTTTCCATTGCACGCTAGCAGTTTTGCTGGTCGGCTCTAAGTGTTGGCACTACAATTCATTATCTGCCACTTTGCGCAAAAGAAACGAATAATCCTCCTCTTCGTATCACAGCAAGTGGTTCAAACTCCATCCCATGCGTTCTTCCTTTTGGTGGTTAGTCAGCAACCGAGGTACCCATTGTGAGCACACCTTCCGATACTTCAGTTTTTTGCTAATCACCATTTTAACTGTCCCTAGCAACACAGCGAATTCCTCGGCCAGCAATCGTAAGCTACGACGACGGTCCACTCAAATTGCTGCATCAATTTTGACGATGCAGCTTCTGACGCAACAATATGCGCCTGACCTTGTCTCGGAAGATCTTTCGTTAACTCACGTCCTTTTTTAAACATTGTTGTCCAGTTCTTCACTGTTGTCTTCTACACACTATTGTTACCATACACTGCCTGCAATTTGCGATGAATGTCAAATGGTCGACATCCTTCAGCTTTTAGAATCCGAATCACCGCTCAATCAACTCTGGACGGATTCCCTATCACATCCGCCATGTTTTCAACGGTCTGCTGAGGAAACTATGAGTCGGAAGATAATGAAATTTTGCAAACTTGACTGTTGGTATGTGCTGTTTACAAATGAAGTGCGTCATCGTGCACATCGTACATATGTTCACTTGGTGTTATTCTGTCCGGTTTCATTTGAACATGACTCGTGTGTGTGTGTGTATATATATATATATTTATATTTATTATTTATACTTGTATCTGTTGTTCTTACGCTTTCTTTTCTTTCGTCCCTCATCATGGCTGCATAGCACGACTTGTAGATGTAGGCCTAAAAGGCTTCGATAGTATTGTTTGAATATGCTGCCTTTCCTTTATCTCGTGTCATCTGCTTACCAAGTCCTTAGATATCTCGGGAGATGCATCCTCTTTAGTGTGTCATCTGTGTAGCGTTGTTTCTGTTCGGTAGATGGTAAACAATTTATAAATTGACAACATTCTATCCATTTGTCTCTATGTTGTTTTTGTTTCTGTTGATCTCTTCTTGTTCATCCTTCGCTGTTATATCTCATCTCTAATGTAGATATAGAGTGATTTAATGTGTTATTGTTTATGTTGATATTCTTCTTCGGCATTCGCAATGAAAAGGACGTTTTAAGTTAGTTTACATAGAGGCTGCGAAATTTGCGCTGTCCAGCCAAACCCATCCGGCTTGAGGTGACGTTTTTAGTACCAGGTATGCCTTCCCATTGAGATCCATATTCGCTCAGCCAAACTGCGCTAGTGTAGACTGCTTTCAAGGCCACCGCATAAGGCGAAATAGGCCTTAACCAGCTATAGACTGAAAATATGAGAGTGTTACGTAAACCGGAAACATTAAATTATACATAGGCTGGAAACATTACACTGTTACATACACTGAAAACATGACACTGTTACATTCACTGAAAACATGAACGCGTTACATAAACTGAAAATATGAACGGGTTATATAAACTGAAAACATCACACTGTTACATAAACTGAAAACATGAACGCATTACATAAACTGAAAATATGACAGTGTTACAGAAACTAAAATCATGACATTTACATAAAATGAAAAAATGAAAGTGTTACATAAACTGAAAAAATGACACTATTAAATAGACTGAAAAAAATGAAAGTGTTACATAAACTGAAAACATAAAAGTGTTTAATAAACAGAAAACATGAAAGTGTTACATAAACTGGAAACGTGAAAGTGTTACATAAACTGGAAACATGAAAGTGTTACATGAACTGGAAATATGAAAGTGTTACATAAACTGGAAACACGAAAGTGTTTATAAACTGAAAATATGAAAGTATTACATAAACTGTTCTATTCTATTTTTCCCAAAATCCAGTTATATCATGAACAAGAAAAAGTTCTACATTCCACAAATCATCAATGGAGTTCTGGGAGGACTTGTCTCCATTACCGGTAGCGTTTGTTAAACCATTCATTTCTTTGATCAGTTGTTTCTTGCTTTATAATTCGTATCTCTCCCTCTCTCTCTCTCTCCCTCTCTTTCTTTCTCTCCGTCTCTCTCTCTGTCTGTATCTCTCTCTGAATCTCTCTATCTTTATCTCTCTTATTCTCCCTCTTCTCATTCAATACAAATGCATCATCTGATATGTTCAGTCATCCTTCATTAATCAGCTCAGGCTCATAACAGTGGTGACCCATATCTTGGAAATAATGCCACAAATTGTATTAATTACCGCATGTTTTTAATTATTAAGAGTAAATTTTAGAACGCAGTGGATCCTTATTAAATGACAGATATTAATTGACAACCTTCAGTAATTACAGCTGTTAAAATGTATGTCTATAAACTATTTTGAACACAGATTATGTGTTTGATTATGAATATATTCGTTCAGAACTGAATTATATTCGTAATTGGATAATCCGTTTATCAGTAGCGCTTTATGTTACTTCTTGTATGATCTCCTTCATAGACTAAAACTATCATAGCTTTTGAAGAATCATTTTATGACAATGCTGAGAACAGCTTATGAACTTATTTCCTAACTATTATGTCCATTGATTTTCTACAGACAGATTAAGTAGACAGAATCTAGCACTTTTCAAAGCAAACCAGAAGCTGTGGTCTAAGGGAGACAACATAATTAGGTCATATTTCTGCTAAAACGAGGCTCTAATTTCAGAACAGTGATTTAGATCATGGCTGCCTTTCTGTCTACGTGTCTATCTCTTTGTCTACATGTATGTCTGTATGTCTACATGCATGTCTGTCTGTCTGTCTACATGTATGTCTGTCTGTCTGTCTGCTGTCTACATATCTGAGTGTATCTATCTATCTATCTATATATCTATATCTATATATCTATCTATCTATCTATCTATCTATCTATCTATCTATCTATCTATCTATATATCTATCTATCTATCTATCTGTCTGTCTGTCTGTCTTTCTGTCTTTCTGTCTGTCTGTCTATCTATCTATATATCTATCTGTTTATCTATTTATCTATCTATGTATCTACATATCTATCTATCTGCCTACCTATCTATATATCTATCTAACTATCTATCTCTTGCCGATGTAACAGCTTCACCACCAACGATTCCGCCGGTCACAAACTAGCAGCCCTTAATGCTATCACATTTGTTAGAAACCACTTTATTAATTAACTTATTTTCCAGAAGCATCGCTTCAAATTATGCAGTCTAAATAAACACCAGAGGTAATAGAGAACCTATAAAACTTGATTGAAAAGCTAGTACGTTTGACATTTCTCTCGTGTGTGGAATCTACATTAAATAACAAGTCAATAATATCATTTGTAAAGCAAGTCAAGAGTGGAATTTGTTGAACAACTATAGAGTTTTATTGCGAACATAAATTTGGTAATCCCGAAACTATCAATTACTACTTAATTATGGACAAACTAGGCACGTGGTGTTTATTATAACCGCACATATTTACGTGTCGACAAACAATTAGGCCAAGGCCACCAGGCGAGGTAAAAATGAAAAACGTATGGCAACATTAGAATAACACCTGAAAGAGTCATTTTGTACAAGAGCAGGAAGTCGAACAGACATTGACAAATATATATTTCTGTTAGTAAAGAGCAACGTAGAAATCATGTGAAAATGGAGAAATGACCAAATCTGTGATTTATTTTAGCTGGTCATTGGAGAAACTTACCTTCAAACACAAGGTGCACAGCCACACAAGCTGTGCCGTCTGCAGCGATGTGTGTATGCTTGGCATGGCTGCCGTCGCCAGGAACATAGGACCAGCAAATACGTGCCAAATTATCAAACACTGATCAGTCTATCTAGGATGTTTGAACGTGTGTGGCGTCTGCAGGTTAACGGAGCCAACCACTAGCTGAACCCTCCTTTGTTGCCTCTTCCAACATGCCTGGCAGGTTGCAGTGTTATTATTCTTTGTTTCTATTTCGGGCACCGGTAACATTTCGTAACTTGTCTGTTATGTTTAGGTCCGTATTGTTGTATTTGCATCTCTAGTATCTATTCAAGGTTGTTATGTCAAATGACGTCGAAATCTCAAATATGGCCGGCATGTCATATGAGACCGCTATGTCATATAAGGCCGGCATGTCATGTGAGGTGGGCATATCATTTGAGGTGGGCATGTCATTTGGGTTATTTTCGGCCAGCATGCCATATGTGTTATCTGGGGGTGACATGTTATATGTGATATTTAAGGCTAGCATGCCATATGAGAACGTGATGTCATATCGTATCCTACGTCTTTTTCGCCGCTCATTCTGAAATGGACACTATGACGTTGTGCGGTAGCTTCCACGAGACTGACGTGTATGCGCTGTTCGGCACGAGACATCCGGTTTCAGCTCACCTGTTCTGTGAACAAGTTTGTCTTCACTCTGTGATCCTCGTTTTCTGAGCCAAGCTGCATGATTGCAGTCTGTTTCCAGGGTCATCAAATGGAGGCAGACCTTCAGTTAAATGTGAGTCGCTAGCACTGTTGCAAGCAGCCAATTATGAATCGCTGGATTCTGCCAGCTCACTAGTTGCAGCATCTTCAGTCCCTAATATAACGTGAGGTCGGTGTGCCGTATGACGTCGGTGTGTCGTATAAGGACGGTATGTCATAAATTCCATTAGAGACATGTTAGGTGTTGATAGTGCCTGACAGTAAGCGTACAAGTTATAGCCCATGGCGAACATACCCCCCCCCCCTTTTCCCCAGTATTGAAACCAATGATGCTTTGCAACTGACTTCCTGAATTCACATATATTTTGCCACTGACTTTCTGGAGTCATTGATACTTCGTCACAGACCGGCTGAAGTCAACCATGCTTCGTCACAGACCGAATGAAGTCAATTATGCTTCGTCACCTACAACTTGAATTCGCTGATTATTTGTTACACATTACCTGAAATCGTTGATACCTCGTAACTGCCCCCCCCCCCTAACCCCTGCTCCTCCCACTGAAGCCGTTGCTAATTCACCATTGATACCCTGAAGTCAAGAATACTGCTCCAAGCGCCCTGGGGTCAATGATTATGGGTTACGGACGTCCGAACTTCAATGATAATTGGCCACAGATTTCATTTAGGTCAAAGTTAATTCGACACGCCCCTTGAGTTCAACGATAATTCGTCACGTCCCATGTGATTAATGTTATTCTGTCATGTCTGGTAAGGTCAAGAGTATTTTGTCATGTCCATTCGTTGGGGAAACCTTACACCCTCCCCCCATCTCCCCTCCTCCCTGTTAATCAATGTTTATTCTAGCCAATGTCAGCCTTCTATGCACCCCTTTTCATGTTTTAAAATCTGCGTAATGAGACAGTAATTCAAGAAATTTGAAAGATACACAAGAAGTGCGAAAGCAGGTTTGGGGGCACTAGACCTGGAACCACTGTAGAACATGATAACACGATAGCGGACTGCTTTGTGTCGTAGTCGTTTCTTTAGATTATGCAAAACCTTGTTTTTCAGCCAGCTGCGCTGTGACCGGCGTATGGGAGTCTTTAGTTATTGGAACAGTGGGCGGTATTCTGGTTATGCTGAGCGATGCCCTGCTGGTCAAGCTTCACATCGATGACCCAGTTAGCGCTGTGCCTGTTCATGGTGTTGGCGGAGTCTGGGGTCTTATAGCTGCCGGCCTCTTCACTCACAAGGACACGATTACCCAGAACTTCTCGCGGCGGCACGGTCTGGTGAAGGTAATAATAAACTTGGTCTTTTATATAGTTCACATTACATGATAGGGCGCTATGGAGAGTAATGCGGTAAGAGACAGTCTGATTCTCAGATGAACTCCTTTGTTAAGCTAGTGTTTTGGCACTCTTTAGCTTACTGATCCTGAGACACAGAGCATGTTGTGAAACTGCAGTTTAATCTGTCAAAAAGCAAAGAATCTCCAACTAATGATCTCGCACAACAAATTGACGCAGACAAACGTTTACTGACTGTGTAAAGATAGGAGAAGTTTTTTACACACTTGCTTGTCCAAAGTACACAAATAGATGTAGAATCTGTGCAAAATTATGCATTGGTACAAACACCGAAATGTATTGCGCATAACGGCGGATTGATACTCGAGCAAGAATTCAGAGAGGCAATTAGAAGACGCCCTAACTACAAGGTCCCAGTGTACACAACATATCGGCAGATGCCGTAAAAGCTTGTCACGGTGCAGGGGTAAGATTACTCACACATATCTTTAATTAAACGGGGATCGAAGGGAAGGTACCTGGTGATTGGCAAATAGTGGTGGTGGTAATATTTGGGGGAAAACAAGGGCAGGAGACAGGATTGCAGCTCGTATAGGGGCATATCCCTCAATAGCCACGTCGGAAAAATGTTCACACGGATGCTTGAGCAACGAGTTTGAGCTGATGTGGAACCACTGCTCAGTGCTTCACAATCTGGATTCCGCTAAAAACAGGATATGTGCGTATGTTATATTTACTCTTAGACAGTTAAGTGCAAGAAAACCAATAAGAAACTCCAGGTGGCCTTCATTGATCAGCGCATTTGGCCAGCTAAACATATGTAAGCTATGAAAGGTAATGGAGAAATATGGAATGGAGGATCATTTGTTTGTTGACATTCGTGTCTTAAACGTAAACAGGTACGAACAAATGCCGGTAAGGCAAATTGGTTTCCAATGCTGAGCGGTGTAAGACAGGATGTATTTTTGCTCCCCTTTTATTCATAATTTAAATAGATAAAATCACATATTTGGCTAACCCACATGAATAGTCCCTATATGAACTGTTTTTTACCAATGATTATGTCAACTTTAGCCAAAACAGAGAAGACCTACAGCGTCCCCTAACCTCTCTCAATGTCGCTTGTAACAAATGGGGCATGTCGATCAGAACAGACAAGACAGAGACTATGATGATGTCGGTATCACCATTAAACGTGCAGAGACGATTCCACAGCAGTGACATCAGCATCAAGCAATACTGGAGTTCAGATATCTAGGTAGTTTGTTCACTGATGATGACAGAGTGGACTGAGACATCGCACATAGAATTCAGAAGGTGAACAGTGTCCACTATCAAATTGCACCGATTTTGAAACACACTAGAGTGATTCTTTAAACGAAGAGGAGGCTAATAAATACACTGTTTATCCCTACATTATGGTACCTATGTCAATAACGGTCCTTACTAGAAACACATAAGAGTCAAATCCAGAGCTAAGAGATGGGCTGTGTGAGAAGTGCAGTCGACAAGACAATCAGTGATCGCATCATCAACACCACGGTGAGGGAGATAGTGGCGACAAACCCAGTTAGTATCTACATTGACGAACAATATATCAAGTGGTTTGGTCATTTCGTCAGAATGCATTAGGACCAGCCTGTAACCCATCCCATAACAGAGTCTGGAGAAACAAAATGGTCAAGTTGCACACTCATGTTACTGAATGTTAAAAATAACCATCACAGCTATGGGTTATTGAGTTAACTTGTAAGTGACGAGCCAAACACGACATGTTACAAATAACCATCATGGCTAGCGGTTATTGAGTTAACATGTAACTGATGAGCTAGACACGAAATGTTACAAAAAACCATCATGGCTAGGGGCTAGCAAGCACATTTTTAACAAGACCCGAAACGTTACACATCATCATTTTCTCCTTCTGCATCCGTTCTCAATCTTCCGCTACCAAGCCCTGAACTTTCTCAATCTCCAGCTACCAAGTCCTGAACGTTCTCAATATCCCGCTACCAAGCCCTGAACGTTCTCAATCTCCCACTACCAAGCCCTGCACTTTCTCAATCTCCCGCTTCTAAGCCCTGAACTTTCTCAATCTCCCGCTACTAAGTCATGAACGTTCTCAGTCTCCCGCTACTAAGCCATGAACGTTCTCAATCTCCCGCTACCAAGCCCTGAACGTTCTCAATCTCACGGTACCAAGCCCTGAACGTTCTCAATCTCCCGCTACCAAGCCATGAACGTTCTCAATCTCCCGCTACCAAGCCATGAACGTTCTCAATCTCACGGTACCAAGCCCTGAACGTTCTCAATCTCCCGCTACCAAGCCATGAACGTTCTCAATTCCCGCTACTAATCCATGAACGTTCTTAATCTCCCGATACCAAGCCTTGAACGTTCTCAATCTCCCCCTAGCAAGCCCTGAACAAGACTTTCCAAGTAGCAACATGTAGTTCAGAGGACAGAACGCGTTGTGTCGCTTGTTTATAGCTCAACTGCGATATTTGCACCTTTCGACCAGACACATTGGTCTTCGACAGATCATCATCATCAAAGCTAGGGCTACCAAGTACGTATTTAGCTAGACTCGTAACGTTACGTTTCATCATAATAGCTTGTAACTGATGTCCTAGACACGAATTGTCACCACCAATTTTTAGCTGAAATTGGCAAATGTAATATAAAAAGTGAATTATTCAATAATTATTGTTTTCTTTCTTTCCTATAAAATTAAGTCTTTTTCTTATTTTAATGTGGTCTGCCAGGGAGGAGGCTTCCATCTTCTTGGTGTGCAAACTCTTGCGGTTGTGGTCATCACTGCCTGGTCAATGCTTTCCTCTGGACTAGTCCTCAAGATTTTAGATATGACAATGGGTCTGAGAATGTCTCCCGAAGAAGAGGAGATCGGGGCAGATTTTGTTGAACATAACATCCGGTGAGCAATGTGTAACGTATGTGTCTCTTTGAGAACTCGCAGAGTTTATAAAAGATTATGAGAAGTCGGGTAGCCGAGAAACGACTCTATGCTACCCACAGAGAAGGTCAAGGAAGGATAATAACTGATTGACTTGTATTACCTTTGCTGGTTTAAGACTGAACAGTCAATCAATATTACACTTATAGTACGTTCCAGGCGGCCTGCAGCTATGTTGAGAAGGTTTAAACCTGGTGTTGCGAGGACGGCTCAGAGGACGTCTCCAGGATGGGCAGTGCCTATTCTCGACCCTCGCCAACACAGCCTACTGGAGCGTCTCGTGGGCTGGGTTTTTCGGGATGAGACGGACAACGGGACCAAACAGGGAGAGACGACGGCGATCAAAACCGTTGAGGCAGGACCTGCAAGTTGAGTACGTCGAACTATTTCACTGTAAGCCTGAACAATGCCTGCTCTAGTTAAGGCCTATTTGCTTAGGTCAGTGACGTCACTATCCCGTCCGGTCTGTAACTTCCGACACGGAAGTAGCCATCTTTGAACCGTTGATTTTCAAAGTCGTTATTATTTGTGAAACATTTTCGCAGTTTTCTAGGATGTATATGCATTTTGATTCGAAGTATTTTTAGATATGCATGACCGGTGTTGTGTGCCGGAATATAGATCAAATTACAACGGCGACAAAAATACTACAGTCTTTCAATTTACATCGGGAACACGCAGCCAAGCGCTTCGAGAATAATGGATCCGACACATTCCTCTTAAAGACTGGGTTCCAACCAAACGTAGTGTAGTGTGTATGAAACACTTTCACAAGGGTTCCAACCAAACGTAGTGAAGTGTGTATAAAACACTTTCACAAGGGTTCCAACCAAACGTAGTGAAGTGTGTATAAAACACTTTCACAAGGGTTCCAACCAAACGTAGTGAAGTGTGTATAAAACACTTTCACAAGGGTTCCAAAAAATCGTAGTGTAGTGTGTATAAAACACTTTCACGAGGAAGACGTAATTAGATTCGACATATTCAAAGATGATGATGGCTTAGAACACATTATATAACGTCGTCCGGTTTTAAAACCTGATGCATATCCTACTGTGTTTCCATGTCTGCCTTTGTTTTAATCAACAGGGCCTGTTGTGCAACGCAAGGATCCTAATAAACGAGTTGATAAAGTTCAAAAAAAGATATGACAGCTCTATTTTACAGTTGATAGAATCAGATTTGATAACATATTTTAAGACCCTGCAAACCAGTTATGAAACAAAATTAATGCAACAGTTTCAAGCGCCGTGACATCACACATGCTTGAGCAATAAATGTGTTCTACTTTATACAATAACTATAGAACCCAACACAGTACCTGCCATATCACTCAATATCAAAATTGTCAAAGAAATATATTTTAGTTTTTATATTAAGACTGGCTCAGTTGATACAAATTGGCTTTTTGAAATGGAAACATTGAGAAATGGTCCCAGGTAGAAAATTGGTTAAGTTATTGTCTATGCAAAGATGTGAAAGCAAATGTTGATGACTACCTCACAAAAGCCTACGAGAATCTAGTGCAGGCTATCAATTTATTGTCTACTTTAAATAACACAGAGAGTGATGTTATATACCGAAAACTGCAGTTCTGGATGAGCAGATGGTGCTGATGAGATTGGGACTGATTCGGACAGCTTCCAAGGCAAAAGGAAGTGGCACTTCTGTGCAGGCATGCATGATATCATCAATGTTCAGCAACTAGACTGAGGTAGTAGGGTAAATCACAATGAAAAAGATGACAGCAGGTGATCTGCAGGCCAATTTGCTTCAAACTATACAGTGTGTGTAGTCTGCTGGATTTCTTCTTCTTCTTCTTCTTCTTCATCGTACGCAGTCAGACATCAACCTTAATTTTTTCGAAAAAAGCAAAGAGCTTGTCTAGTGTTGCCACTGGTGGTGGCCACATCTGCTCTCTCTGATCCTCGTATGTCGGAAAGTTTTGCAGCAAATGTTCAGCGGTCATTTTCCCGGTACCACACGGGCATTCGTCAGTGCCACCTATCTTCAATTTGTTGAATAGGTGGTACCTAAGTCTATTGTGGCCAGTGCGAAGTCTGAAGACCACGACCTGCCCTCTTCTGTTCAACTGGTAATAGGTATCGTTTTTGGTGTAGCCAGTATGTTCGGTTTCCCATTTGGTCATGTATCTGGCGCTAATGAGCCCAATTGACTCTTCTGCTGGATTAAATGTACTAGTTGCCATTGCTGATAATAATGCAGTTAATAGAAAGGTGTACAAGAAGTTATTCGCGCCAGTCCAATACAGCTTTGACAATCCTCATCATGCGGGCAATTCAATATTTCTACTACATGATTGCATTTGTTGAAAAGTATTTGGCATAACTGGCTAAATCTAAAGGATGCAGACAAGACATTTTCATGCCCACCATATTATGTAAATGCTGGCGAGCATGGTTTGAAAGCTACAATGTCCAGTAACATCTGTGTACTGTCAAGACAGAGACAAAATTCTTAAAATGGCACCAGCTCTAACACACAAGGCTCTCTACCTACCCAATCTTGACAGACAAAAGGTGTCCCTTGCCCTAGGTGTGCTTAATGACTATAATGTAGCAGCTCTGCGACTAGCTGGTTAGAATGACACCGCCAATTTCATCTCTACAATACTTCAATAGGGGAACATTGTAAATGTCAAAAGATGTAGTGAAATTCTTCTTTCTGACCTGTCAGCAGTATTCAGAATGGCTGAAACTGACAGTGACATAGAAAATACAATCCCTAGTAAGCCTGTGTTCAGTCATTCATGGTTCATAGTGAATGTGGAAGATTGTGACATTCTTGTTCTAGATGGAACAGTTGAAGTACTGATAAGAAGTAATCTGTAGCAGCAGTGTTGACTAAGATTTCCTCTAGATTTCAATCTTATGCACTGCAATAGGTGCCCATACGTAGGGTGTTTTTGGTCGTCTACCTGATTCTTTCTTTCAGTTTTCAATTGGACTCTTCTTCGTTTTTTTCAGAATGTGCTACTACTGTGTATATTTTTATCAGTTTAAGGGTGATTTAGGCATATTGTAACTATCGGGTCATTAAGTTTAACTTGTGCTGAGTTTTTTTCCCCAAACTGGCACGGTGTAATCAGCTACAGAAAAACAAATTGAGTGCTGATGTTTGAAGGACATCTGGCTGTGCGCCTCAGTCAAATTTCAAATGATATTATTTCTCACATGTATCTTCTGGTTTGTTTCCTTGCAGTGTAGGACAGACTGCGATCGAACACACCTAGGTATTCCAGCTCATGTCCTTGTCATTTGATATATAGTTTTCTTTGTGCCTTTCTTTCTGAGGTTGAAAGCACGTTCTTGGTTTTGCTTGGGTTTGGTTTGAGGGATTTTTCTGATTTTGAGTACTTCGAGTTGTTTCTTTGGCGGTGGATTCCAGTGGTTCTTCTTACTTCCAGTGGCATATTTGAGAAGGTGGACATCATGACTGTAGTGCAATACAAGCCTCTCTAGCAAGCTTACCAGAATGTCAATCATAGTGTCGATCCCCATCACATTGGACATTTTGTTGTGTGACAGTCAGCTCTTAGGAGCACAACCGATGACGTGAGGTGGGTTTAGCTTTCAGGAGCACAAGCGATTACGTAAGGTGGACGTAATTACTCTTCGTTCCCGACAAACAGGGTCAACGTTTCAATCTCTACACGCTCACCCTTCATCGTGTCTGCAGCTTTAAGACATTTACAATAAATGTGTTCCTTGCTCAATGGCATATGCAATGTCCCTACATGCACGTTAACATTTTTTGTCGTTTTATACATAGGGCCAACTACCTCATCATGTAAGTCTATCACTGCTTAACTCGCCACTGAACATGCTTGGTTACAGGCTTCCTGGAAAGAGGTCATTTATAGTGGTAGCTATATGCTTCACCTAAAGCAATAAGGCAACATTTTATCAATCATTCTCTTTTTCTTCCCAGATCTATTCAAACCAGGCACAGATCTCAAATCATGACTTCTGCAATTGCTGAACTGGCGTCATCGAATAGTGAGTTTGTTCTTCGGATAGATCCCAATCTTGTGCAGAATGGTGCCTGCAGCAGTGAAGCCATCGCTACTAACGGCAGAGTAGTACGTTCTATCAAGGAAAGCGAAAGACAGGAATGTTTTCAACCCAAAAACGAAGTACACTATTTGATCATCAGGAATAGTTCCAGAAAATCAGGCCCCATGATTGGTAAACCTGAACTCCCAATGACAGACACACAGGGCAGGGATTCTCTGTCCAATCATTCATCTAGGGCATGTACGCACAGTCACTCGTCGCAAGGAGAAGACCTGACGAACCTCAACTCTAGTCTTGACTCTTGAGTCAACGATCCCATATGATTTAAAGCTATTAATTGCATTGCATTGCCTTGATTAAAATATACGTTTTGATATAGACAATTATCATTGTAAGATGCACCGAAACTCACGCTTCGAGATAAGAGGGATATATAAATATTGATAGAAACAAGTGTTGGTCGATTTTACTTAATTCAAATATAAAGTTCACGTCCAAGAAAGTCGTAAAATGCGCCTGAAGAGGGTTGAAATTTTGGCTGGCAAGCTCATCATGTAATAAAACACATTTCCGCTATAATCAGCCACGACAAAACTTTCACATACAGGCTTCCTGTAAACAGACCATCTGCAGTTGTTGTTAGAAGTAATCTTTGGCAGTGGATTGCAGTGGATCTTCTTACATCCCGAGACGTGGATACAGTGCAATGCGAGGCTTCTCGGTATGCTTACCATTGTGGGGATTATGGTGTCGATCCCCAGCTCGTTTGTCAGATTATGTTGACACAGCCTGCTTCCAGAAGCACGGACTAGGGCATGAAGTGGATTCTTCGTCAGTATGTTTCGCATTACTCTGATTACTCTTTGCTTCGACCAGCTGCAGTTAAAACCTCAGCTTCACATCGAAACGAAGAGATAAATGATTACATCTGCGTGGCTACATGCTTCCTATGAAAGAGATCAGCTATTGTGCTGGTCTATGCTTCACATTTGAGCAAAAAGGGGAATGATTGAAAAAAGAACAAATTACAAGAATCTACTATACGGCAAACAATAATAAACAAGTTTATATCAACAAATCGTCAATAAAATTGATTTAGTTATTTCCTTTTTAATAGTTTAGCTCTGTCGAATAGTTTCAACTCATGTCTTGTTTTATCCATGACGAAAACTGTTTGGTGGAAAATAGATTGCTATTTTTTGCAATTATTCGCATGTGAAACTGACCCATACTTATTTTTGTCATGACGTTACTTACTTACACTTGCCATTATGTTGACAGCAGACCTATGATTCTTATATTAGAGCTTTCTGTTCACATATCTCCATATACACATGTCAGACTGAAAGTGATTATTTCAGGTGATAGTCACAAATAATATTCACTTTTTTGAAATCTGGAACGAATCTCTGTCTACCTGGTCATTCTCTATATTTAGACATAAAAAAGTGTTTGAGAGCAGATAGTCGAACTTCGTAATCACAAGAATAAAGAAATAGGAACACACGAATGAAGAGGTCAATGCAGTCTCAGGGCAGCAAACACTACTACTATTACTACTAATAATAATAATTAGAGTAGTTGCCCTTCGCAAGCGAAGATGACGCTGGGAGATGTGATCGCAAGCGAAGATGACGCTGGGAGATGTGATCTCACATAAGAACACAGTTCTTTCTTAGCACGGCAGGCTTATGTTGTGTTCGCGTCAGGTGAACGTTTCTGGGCGAGTGTCCTCCAGATAGTTACACATTCTAAACGAGTCTTTGTGTCCTTCCATCTAGTCGCGGGAAAATCGACTAGTTGTTCTCGTTGAAAGGTAGATGGTTCGGGATGCACCAGTTGTAAATGGGAACCACATTTTCAATTAACGCAACGAAAAGGGAACAGCTAGGCTACAGAATAAGCTGAGATCAAATGCCTCTAACACTTCATCTCCGACGGCAGTTTCTGGAATATGACTAATAGAAAATGCAAGTATTTTTTTACTGTAAGCTTCTATATCTTGTTGAATTCCACATTAAAACAAACGTTCTTGTCTAAGTTTATATTATTGTAGTTTCAAGAGCACTTTCTGTTTTGGTTTTATTCGTCGTGTTTTCTATCTGCTCAACTACATTATTGTCATATCAGAGTCTGACAAGCGACACAAAGTGTATGTCTGGAAGAAAATGGTATGGGGGGAAAGAATACAAGAATACCCAGCAATCTGCCACAATCAAATCTGCTAGGATCTACTTACCATTTGTAAATATAAAACTAGGTATGAGACAATGATGTATACAGGCCCCCTCCAACCTTCCTTCCCACGACCCTATAACATTTACATAGAAAAAATCTTTAAAACAGATCAAATAAATGACAGCACCACTTATCAGGGAGGTGTCTATCAATAAGCCCGGATCTGCTGGCTAAAAGTAAACAAGAACCATGTGAATTGGTAGATCATGTACAAAACATATGCCATATTTCTGAAAATGTGTATATTTAAATGTATATTTTGAAATATATTTAGATATATATTTGTCGGAAGACGCCATATCTCGCAAATGGAACAACATACCAGCTGAAACTTTAACTAAACATTCAATGGCCGACTTCTAGATTAACGCAACTTACTTCCCGTCGCTATATTGTTCTCTCCACGAGATATGGGTATATGAGTGTACGGTTACACGAAGAATATTCTATACCGGTAAATAGCAAGCAAAATGTATGACCTCGTGACTAAATAACTTCGTCAAATGTGCACGCGTGATACAATGTGTCGACGTAACAATACAAAGAGAGCGCATGCGTAATACATGCACTCCTATACTTTGGAAAGCCGATTTCTAATGAGTAATGAATCTTTTTTCGAATGTAACATGTAAGTATTTGATTGGTTCTTCAAGACACAATTTCAGTCCAAGTATTATAGACATATTAGGGGATTGCTTGCAGTAGAAATCGTGGAGGGAGGCAGAGTTAGGGCGTGGAAGAGATTGGCAGATTGAGTTAGATTGAGGAAAAGGGAAAAACTGCCCGGTGAATGGTGGGCTAGAGAGGGGAGAGGCAGTACAATGTGGATATACGGGATGCAGGAAGACCTTTTACATGAATTACTATTCAAAAATTAGCGACTACACCGGAGGAAAGTGATTTGAGGGGGAGAAATGTACGGATTGATGGGGAGAGGAGGAGAAATGCACGGATTGATGGGGAGAAGGAGAGATATGTGCGGATTGATGTGGAGAGCGGGAGATAACCGCGGATTGAGGGGGAGAGGGGGAGATATGTGCGGATTGACGGGGAGAGCAGTAGATATGTATCGATTGATAGGGAGAGGGGAAGATATGTGCGGATTGACAGGGAGAGTGGTAGATATGTATCGATTGATGGGGAGAGGGGGGAAATATGGGCGGATTGATGGGGATAAGGGGAGATATGGGCGGATTGATGGGGAGAGGGGGAGATATGGGTGGATTGGTGGGGAAAGGGGGAGATATGTGCAGATTGTTGGGGAGAGGGGGAGATATTCGCGGATTGATGGGGAGAGGGGTAGATATATGCGGATTTACCGGGAGATCGGTAGATATGTATCGATTGATGGGGAGAGGGGGATATATGGGCGGATTGATAGGGAGAGAGGGAGATATGGGCGGATTGAGGGGGAGATATGGGCGGATTAATGGGGAGAGGGGGAGATATGGGCGGATTGATGAGGAAAGGGGAGATATGGGCGGATTGATGGGGAGATATGGGCGGATTGATGGGGAGAGGGGGAGATATGCGCGGATTGATGGGGAAAGCGGGAGATAACCGTGGATTGATGGGGAGAGGGAGATATATGGGCGGATTGATAGATAGAGAGGAAGATATGGGCGGATTGAGGGGGAGATATGGGCGGATTGATGGGGAGAGGGGGAGATATGCGCGGATTGATGGGGAAAGCGGGAGATAACCGTGGATTGATGGGGAGAGGGAGATATATGGGCGGATTGATGGGAAGAGGGGGAGATATGTGTGATTGATGGGAAGAGCGGGAGATAACCACGGATTAATGGGGAGAGGGGGAGATATGGTCGGATTGATGGAGAGAGGGGGAGATATGGGCGGATCGATGGGGAGAGGGGGAGATATGGGCGGATTGATGAGGAAAGCGGGAGATATGGGCGGATTGATGGGGAGAGGGGGAGATATGGGCGGATTGATGGGGAAAGGGATGATTTGCGCGGATTGACGGGGAGAGCGGAAGATATGTATCGATTGATGGGGAGAGGGGGAGATATGGGCGGGTTGATGGGGAGAAGGGGAGATATGGGCGGATTGATGGGGAGAGGGGGAGATATGGGCGGATTGATGGGGAGAAGGGGAGATATGCGGCGATTGATGGGGAGAGGGGGAAATATACGCGGATTGATGGGGAGAGGGGGAGATATATGCGGATTGACGGGGAGATCGGTAAATATGTATCGATTGATGGGGAGAGGGGGATATATGGACGGATTTATAGGGAGAGGGGAAGATATGGGCGGATCGATGGGGAGAGAGGAAGATATTGGCTGATTGATAGAGCGAAGTGAAGATAACCGCGGATTAATGGGGAAAGGGGGAGATATGGGCGGATTGATGGGGATAGATACACTTGGAGGATGGGTCACAGAATGAGAAATAATCAAAGGATCTTTCATCATTAAAGCCACAGAAAGAAAGATATCCAAACGGAATCTTTATTATCTTATCTATCTGAGTGTTTCCCTTTTTTGTAATGTGATCACTGCGCTTCGCTTGACAGAGCTAGCTGAACAATATATGGTTCATTATTTGTTGAATGAAGTCTCAAGTCTCCTCTGTTACATATTTGCAATCGGTTGCGTTGTTTTTGCAGCCGCATCACTATAGAACTACATCCTTTCTCTACTAAACCTGATGTTGGAAATGATGTAATAAGCAGTTTATTTTGTCGCCAAAGAAGAGAATAAGACATCCTATTCTGGGTCCACAATTTTTCGTAATGAACGTTACTAAACCGTGACTTTTCCTCAAAATCATTTTGTAGCTCAATTAGTTCTTGGAGCTGTTCATTAACAAGTCCCGCGTCTGTCTCGAACAGACCAATCACCCCTTCTGGTACGTTGAGTTCTTGCAAATCTTTTAATCTGATCATCATTTCATTCTTAACAGCCTCCAAATGGCAGCAATACATTTCCAAATGTGCATCTTTCAAGCTGTCCTTGTCTAACTTCTGGAAACATGAAAACTGATATAGTTCATGACGACCGAGGTTATTTTTAAACAATCCTAATTTGCTGATGAACCCCACAGTAACTGGTTTCGCTTTGATAAGACTGCTATCGTTTCCCTGTAGCTTACAAACGACATCATTGAACTTTTCAAATATATCTGAAAGATTTGCCCCTTATTTACACAGTACGCGAGTTCCAATCCTAAACTGTTCTTTCATTGAATCAAGAAACTCCATAATAGTAGCAAATAATGCCCAAAATCTGTTCAAACAATTGCTTTTGGACAGCCATATTACTTCCGTGTGTAGGATAAGACGTTCAAACTAATCATCGTTGTCATTACACAATGTACGAAATAATCGATCATTCAAGGAATGTGACTTGATTTGATTAATAACACTGATAACTAAACTCATTGATTTGTTGAGTCTGTCGCCAAGTTGCTAGGTTACTAAGTGACGCCGGTCAATAACACAATGAATTGATAAGACATTTGGTGCCACCATTTTTAAGTGCGCCAGAAGACCTCGATTGCGACCAACCATTGCATGAGCTCCATCTGTCGCACATGCTATAACATTAGAAATAGGAATGTATTTTGTAATGAAATATTCCAACGACATGGGAAATGATACAAATATATGAAAATACAGACCAACAGCTCAACTTCACGGTGGAAGCGAAAAAACCAGGTATCGATATAAAGGTGGAAGAATCAGACCATACATTGAGAGAAAAAAACCCTAAAGCATATTGGAGACGCCTATCCTCGACCCATGTGAACGCACGTCTACACAGATGGATCATCAGTGGGGCGGGTTTCGTCATATTTCTACAGGATGGAACGGTTATAGAAAAGCTGCCGGGGAGCCCTCGACAAATCTAAGAACAGAGCAACAGGCAATAATTGAAGCAGTCAAACTATTGGATGAAAAGGGGTTAAAGGATGACAGAATAGTGTTTTTGTGTGACTGCATGGAGATTTTGCAGGCCACACAAAGAGAACCACAAAATAGTATGGAAAGGGAGCTGATATGCCAGCTAAACAAACTCTCAGACCACAGTAAAATCACCCTCCAGTGGATTCCAGCTCACTGCGGCATACCTGGGAATGAATGGGCGGACAGGCTAGCCAGGGAGGGAAGACAAAGAAAACAATTCACCCCCCCCCCCCTTTCCACCCCTAAGTGTTACTGCCAGAAGTCATGGCAAACATTTTTTTAAAATATAAACAACAGGGGATAGAGAGAACAAACAGTAAATACCCACAGGACCTAATCAATAAATTTAATAGGAAACAGTACACCACATTTTTTCGCCTCAGAACAGGTCATTGCAGACTAAATGCACACATGCATAAAATGAAAGCAGCACAGACTGCACAATGCACATGTCAGAGAGGACCCCAGACTCCAGAACACATCCTGCAAACATGTCCACTGCACCAAGACTCCCGTGAGAAGACCTGGCCCGAGGAGAGAAACATACAAGACAAACTGTGGGGAACCATTGAGGACCTGCGACTGACGTGTCACTTCATGGCTGCAGCCCATCTGGTGGCATTTAACGAGCATACGAAACCGAACGCAAATAATAAGAAGTAATGAAATATTTTTCAACGATTTCAAAGATGGACATGCCCTTGGAAACTGTTGTCAGTAATTTTGAGAATAACATTTCTTCCACGACTTTTTCTTTTTTTTACGAACCTAACATTAGCGATGAGCAAGATGTCATGGCCGCGTACTGTGCTTTCATCTAGCTGTCATGAAAATTCAGTTGATTGCAAATCCTGACACAGTTGATTTTCAACATTAGTTGCCATCTCATCAATTCATTTAGACATATTATCATTGCTCAGTGAAATAGAGCTAATTATGTCACTTGGATTTCTTTCTATCATAGTACTAATCACCTCTCGTAATATTACATTGTCTCCAATAACCCGTTTGGTTTTGCCACGTTTTGCTATCATTTGTGATATCCTGTAAGATGCAATGAGGGCTTTATCCTTCTGACTAGAAACCCTTTTAAGCATACTTACAACTGTGTTACGGCATACAAACTTTTGCTTTAAAATCCTGAAAGTTAGAAATGTTCTTGCCAACCTTATCAGCTGCTTCTTGATCAAATGTTCATTTAGTCTCGATGGTTTCATCGCTGCGTTAGAAAACACGCGTTGACACAACAAACAAATTGGTAATAGTTCATTTGTAGCGGAAGGTGCAAAACCGAATTTCAAATAATCAATTGAATATTGTCGGCTTTTTCTCTTTAAATGTGACATCTTAAATATATAACGGTTGTAAATTGAATAAATGCAGTTAAATCACCACAAGAATAATATCTTTTGTTTGACTCAGGTTGAAATAATGGTACTGGAGATTGCTTCGATTACGGCATGTCCAGATTTTGTAAAGTTGTAAAGTCAATCGCCAATTATTTTTTTGTGTGATGTACCCAGCTACGGCACATTTTAATTCTACGTTTCAATATTAATAGCTGAGAACAAATAGCACGCTAATATCAGAGAATAATTAAAAAAGCTGTCATTATTAATATTTCTCAAATACAGTCACTGACATAATCGAGAATCATGAACAGCTAACTTCATGAACAGCTGTCTTTATTCGCCTTCTGGTACATACTTAGAACCTTGCAGTGGTAATATTATTTTCCACCCGATTACTGCTCGTTGATCATTTGTATTGGCCGAGTTAAACCAGCTCACCGCACTTGAATATCTAAGGGAAATAAAATTCCTGCTGATTTGTTTTCTTGCGATAACCTCCCTTGATGAACTCTTGTCTGTTTCATGCATGTTGGTTTGACTACATTTCTTGCTTCAAATGGCCCAGACAATCATGTCGCTCCACAATGTCGTGTCATGTAGAATTGACCGTAATACACGACAGCAGAGCGAAAGTACTTCCTCCTTAACATTACTTTGGTTGATATGATTTAGCCTAATGGTTAAGCAGCACTAACGAAGATGTAGTGAGGGATGAGTTAATGCTTGTTCGTCTCGTTCTCAGCCAATTTATTTTAAATGTAGGATGTGTTTGGTCTCCCCTTTCCCCACCCCTATCCTTTCATCAGATACACTGTGTCGATCTGCCTTCCAACATGCTACAATGCTGACACCAATGATCATGTGCTATGTCTTACTGTTTTTCAAAAGTTAATTGTAAAATTTATCTTTTTTTCGGGGCGGTCGTTCTTACCAAGATCAAGGTCCCCGCCTCTCCTGCAAAGGACACCATTGTCTCTGTCTCGCGAGGCCAGTATTGTTTTCTCACTATCTGCGGATAGTTCAGTGATCTCGATTTTGTAGAGCATAACATAACCAAATGTAGGAATTGTCAAACTACTCTGCATCATTTTTCGACTTTGCCACTAACATCTCATTGTGCCTTCTTTTCGATGTAAATCTACAAATGTATTGTGATCAAGATTATTGTGTTGGTGTATCTCTGTGTACTTCAATGCCACCAATAAACAATAAACCATCAGTATAAGAAAGATAACGTCATGGTTTCCGTGTATGTTATGTACCAATCTCCGTTGATATTACGGAACAGCGCCTGAACTTAGCTCCCAAACATTTGAGACTATGTTTCCGTGTGACCAATGTCCTGATCAGATAAGTTGGACATATGTACATTCACTGCGCTGTATGTATATTCTTCGTTGTACATCTTTATATTATGAATAGATCAGGTTTGATTTAACTATCGCAGAATGCTTACGTCTGTTGTTTTCACGTATACCTATTTTTTTAATAGAATATAGTATTCCATGCTGGATTCTTTCCAAATTGTCAAAAAATATATAATGAAAACATTTTGCAATAATTAGTGAAAATGATTTGTTTGTTCCCCTAAATATTATAACCAAGTTATAAGGGGTGGGGGTGAGGAGAGAGAGTAGCCAATGAAAGAATGTACAACACAATGTTACAGGATAAAACGATGACAGAATTGTCAATTGACAGTTGAAGGTTGGGCATGTGAAAGTATAGAAGCAGTTGAAGGTTGGGCGTGTGAAAGTATAGAAGCAGTTGAAGGTTGGGCGTGTGAAAGTATAGAAGCAGTTGAAGGTTGGGCGTGTGAAAGTATAGAAGCAGTTGAAGGTTGGGCGTGTGAAAGTATAGAAGCAGTTGAAGGTTGGGCATGTGAAAGTATAGAAGCAGTTGAAGGTTGGGCGTGTGAAAGTATAGAAGCAGTTGAAGGTTGGGCGTGTGAAAGTATAGAAGCAGTTGAAGGTTGGGCGTGTGAAAGTATAGAAGCAGTTGAAGGTTGGGCGTGTGAAAGTATAGAAGCAGTTGAAGGTTGAGCATGTGAAAGTATAGAAGCAGTTGAAGGTTGGGCGTGTGAATGTATAGAAGCAGTTGAAGGTTGGGCGTGTGAATGTATAGAAGCAGTTGAAGGTTGGGCGTGTGAAAGTATAGAAGCAGTTGAAGGTTGAGCATGTGAAAGTATAGAAGCAGTTGAAGGTTGAGCGTGTGAAAGTATAGAAGCAGTTGAAGGTTGGGCGTGTGAAAGTATAGAAGCAGTTGAAGGTTGGGCGTGTGAAAGTATAGAAGCAGTTGAAGGTTGAGCATGTGAAAGTATAGAAGCAGTTGAAGGTCGGGCGTGTGAATGTATAGAAGCAGTTGAAGGTTGGGTGTGTGAAAGTATAGAAGCAGTTGGTGGTTGATCATGTGAAAGTATAGAAGTAGTTGGTGGTTGGGGGTGTGAAAGTATAGAAGCAGTTGGTGGTTGGGGGTGTGAAAGTATAGAAGCAGTTGAAGGTTGGGCGTGTGAAAGTATAGAAGCAGTTGAAGGTTGAGCATGTGAAAGTATAGAAGCAGTTGAAGGTTGGGCGTGTGAATGTATAGAAGCAGTTGAAGGTTGGGTGTGTGAAAGTATAGAAGCAGTTGGTGGTTGATCATGTGAAAGTATAGAAGTAGTTGGTGGTTGGGGGTGTGAAAGTATAGAAGCAGTTGGTGGTTTGGGGTGTGAAAGTATAGAAGCAGTTGAAGGTTGGGCATGTGAAAGTATAGAAGCAGTTGAAGGTTGGGCGTGTGAAAGTATAGAAGCAGTTGAAGGTTGAGCATGTGAAAGTATAGAAGCAGTTGAAGGTTGGGCGTGTGAATGTATAGAAGCAGTTGAAGGTTGGGTGTGTGAAAGTATAGAAGCAGTTGAAGGTTGAGCATGTGAAAGTATAGAAGCAGTTGAAGGTTGAGCGTGTGAAAGTATAGATGCAGTTGAAGGTTGGGCGTGTGAAAGTATAGAAGCAGTTGAAGGTTGGGCGTGTGAAAGTATAGAAGCAGTTGAAGGTTGAGCATGTGAAAGTATAGAAGCAGTTGAAGGTTGGGCGTGTGAATGTATAGAAGCAGTTGAAGGTTGGGTGTGTGAAAGTATAGAAGCAGTTGGTGGTTGATCATGTGAAAGTATAGAAGTAGTTGGTGGTTGGGGGTGTGAAAGTATAGAAGCAGTTGGTGGTTGGGGGTGTGAAAGTATAGAAGCAGTTGAAGGTTGGGCGTGTGAAAGTATAGAAGCAGTTTAAGGTTGGGTGTGTGAAAGTATAAAAGTAGTTGGTGGTTGAGCATGTAAAAGTATAGAAGTAGGTGAAGGTTGAGCGTGTGAAAGTATAGAAGCAGTTTAAGGTTGGGTGTGTGAAAGTATAGAAGTAGTTGGTGGTTGAGCATGTGAAAGTATTGAAGTAGTTGAAGGTTGGGCGTGTGAAAGTATAGAAGTAGTTGAAGGTTGGGGGTGTGAAAGTATAGAAGCAGTTGGTGGTTGGGGGTGTGAAAGTATAGAAGTAGTTGAAGGTTGGGCGTGTTAAAGTATAGAAGTAGTTGGTGGTTGGGGGTGTGAAAGTATAGAAGCAGTTGGTGGTTGGGGGTGTGAAAGTATAGAAGTAGTTGGTGGTTGGGGGTGTGAAAGTATAGAAGTAGTTGGTGGTTGGGGGTGTGAAAGTATAGAAGCAGTTGGTGGTTGGGGGTGTGAAAGTATAGAAGTAGTTGAAGGTTGGGCGTGTTAAAGTATAGAAGTAGTTGGTGGTTGGGGGTGGGAAAGTATAGAAGCAGTTGGTGGTTGGGGGTGTGAAAGTATAGAAGTACTTGAAGATTGAATAAGGGAAAGTATGGAAGTAGTTGGTGGTTGAGCGAGGGAAAGTATGGAAGTTATTGGTGGTTGAGCGAGGGAAAGTATGGAAGTTATTGGTGGTTGAGCGAGGGAAAGTATAGATTACGAGTATTTCAGATTGGGGGTATGGAAGTAAAGACCAAGAATAGAAACAAGTTGGCTGTCTGAACGTATTGACCAATGGTAGTTAAACGGTTAGTGTCTTAAAGTACACGTCAATGATAATTACAGGTTGAGTGTTTGAGTAATAAATAAGGGATACTTACACGTTGATAGCGGGAAAGTATATGCCAAGGCCAGTTATAACTTGAGCGTGTAAAGTTTAGGGTAGACATAGGAATCGGTTGAGCGTGTGAAAGTATATTGCATAAATAGTTTCAGGTTGAGTGTGTGAAATAATAAGCCAAGGGAAGACACAGGTTTAGCATTTGAGAACTTAAATCAGGTACGCTCGATATTGTTTTGAGCTGGCCAGAAGATGGAGATACATATTGCTGGCCTTTCTTTTCTGATGTTTGCTGTAAATGTGACCCAAGTGAATGCATTGCTCAAAGTCTCTCATAGAGAAATAATTTATCTCTTGGCTGCATTTTTTTAGTAGCGGTTTGTTGTGTATCTTCTTGCACCCTGCAGCGTTCTTCAAAATTATGAATATTGGTCCAGCTGGCTGTAGTGTGATGAGAGTTTATTCAGTATACTCATCGTTATGGGAGTCTGAGTGTCGATTTCTGTCTCATTGCAAACACTGTTTCTGACACAGCCTGTTTTATAGAGCTCCTCATGGGCTAGATCTAGGGACTAGAGCGATATGTTTCACCTGACTGTGATGTTGTTCGTACCTCTCAACTTGGTCGTTATGTTTCACTCGACCCTTATGTTAGTCTTCCCTTCCACCCTGATAAGACAGTTTTCACTGGCTATAATATTAAACTTCGCCTGAATCCTGGCACAACAGGCTCTACCTCACTCGGAACACACATGCGAGATGTCAACCGTGGGCTAGTCACGCGTTATGTTCTGTCCGGTAACTCGCTTTCTCTGATGCTGGATGATATCTGAGCACCATCTGACTTTCTAGCCATCCAGGCGGAACGGTTTTGTACAAGCATCTACTAGAGGTGACATCAATTCTAAACTTTTTAAAAGACATTTGTAAGGAGTGCCTTGGGTCCTTATTCTGTCAGGAACGTCTTTATGTTCTGTGCTAGCCATGTAGCGGCTGCGTGTGAAGTCTTGGAGACGTGCAGCAGGTGCTCGCACGCGCGCACACACACACAAACACACATATATATATATATATATATATATATATATATATATATATATATATATATATATACACACATATGCACACACCCATATATTTATGCCCACATACACACACATACACACGCACAAGAGAAAAAGAGAGCGTTGAGCGATAGAGAAATTCACACAGATACACAAACATTTACAAACATAAATCCTCATACACAATATCAGCACTCTTAACACCAACAACACAATTTCCTGTTTGACAGGTATACATCAACGAAAAGAACATGAGTACAGAAAGTGAAACGAGCAAAGTAATTTGAGAAAAAACAATAGTACATTTGACAAAACTTCTTTGCAGCAACAAAGAGGACAAGTTATTCAATTACTCGCACAGTCAATAACTGAACACAGCTGTAATTATATTGATCACAAAATGTATTTGTCTGTAGGTTATCTTATATACTTTATACACTAGAATAAATATATTACATTTTTACATGCAGAAGAATGCCATCAATGTTATGGGGGAAACAAGTATACATTGTAACATGACTAGACTTGGAACAGCGACATGCTTTGTGACTAGACTAGACACGAAAAAAACGGTATATTCTGTTACTGTACTAGACTCAAACAGTATGCTATGTGATTAGACTAGACTTGAAACAAACAATATAATCATTACTAGAGTAAGTTGTGTCTACGTCCCTTTATAATTGTTGAATCTCATATTTTCAATATACTTTTTTTCTATAACAAGCTAACTTTGAATGATTTTATGATGATTCAAAGTGTCGAAGCTATTGTTTGGCAATGCAAAAGGATGGGGTAGGATTCTATATTGGCACAGTCCAGTTTACCTAGCTGTAAATTTATATCTGACTTTCATTTAAAGAATGCAAGACAGGAAATGAAGGGGAAAAGTCACACCTAGCGAAATAAAAGACCCAAAACTATTACTTCCAGAACTTGTACATCAAAGTTATTTAACGTCAGATCGTGTACATCAAAGTTATTTAACGTCAGAACTTGTACATCAAAGTTATTTAACGTCAGATCGTGTACATCAAAGTTATTTAACGTCAGAACTTGTACATCAAAGTTATTTAACGTCAGAACTTGTACATCAAAGTTATTTAACGTCAGAACTTGTACATCAAAGTTATTTAACGTCAGATCGTCTACATCAAAGTTATTTAACGTCAGATCGTCTACATCAAAGTTATTTAACGTCAGATCGTGTACATCAAAGTTATTTAACGTCAGATCGTCTACATCAAAGTTATTTAACGTCAGATCGTCTACATCAAAGTTATTTAACGTCAGATCGTCTACATCAAAGTTATTTAACGTCAGATCGTCTACATCAAAGTTATTTAACGTCAGATCGTGTACGTCAAAGTTATTTAACGTCAGATCGTCTACTTCAAAGTTATTTAACGTCAGATCGTCTACTTCAAAGTTATTTAACGTCAGATCGTCTACTTCAAAGTTATTTAACGTCTTATCGTCTACATCAAAGTTATTAACCTCGACTCTTGTACATTAGAGTTAAAAACGTCAGATCGTGTACATTAGAGTTATTTAACGTCAGATCGTGTACATTAAAGTTAAAAAAGTCAGATCGTGTAGATTAAAGTTATTTAACGTCAGAGCGTCTACATTAAAGTTATTTAACGTCAGATCGTGTACATTAAAGTTATTTAACGTCAGAGCGTCTACATTAAAGTTATTTAACATTAGATCGTCTACATTAAATTTATTTAACATCAGATCGTTTACATTAAAGTTTAAAACGTCAGATCATGTACATTAAAGTTAAAAACGTCAGATCATGTACATTAAAGTCAGATCGTGTACAGAAGACGCACTATATTTCAACGCAACCAATGCTTATAACATGCAAACCAAGTTCAGAGGCTACACAATGGCACTAGGGCACTGATATAACCATAACGACACTGTCTATTGTTAAATAAGGCGTACCTTCCCTAAAAATAAAGGTAGCCTATTATAAGAAAAATAAATATATGTACAATTGTTGAAGCTGATTAGTAACACGCATCTCTGTAATGACATATACACATATGATATCGATTATTGCAGTGAACACATTATGTACCAAGTATGGTCTTCATATGGATTGTCCTTAGTACAATTGCACACACACATTACAGCAACATACGTGCATTATGTGTGTATTACAGTAGTAGAAACAGTTTTTAAAATTATATACTTATTAGTTGTCTTTTGAAGAAAATGTAATCCTATACACATACTCGTGCAACATAATCATGCACATTTTCATATCCACACAGCCATGTATATGCATATTAGTGTAATCGCAGAGGTACACACACACACTTACCACATAGGCAAACCCGTTTTCGTCCAGCGTTTTATATTTATATATTTATATGTAATAGTATAATAAATGAATCAGTATATAATAGTTCACCATTGCAAGCGATGGCGACAGCGTCAAATACATGCCCGAGATTGACCTGCCCTTATTTAGGTTCAAGTGAGGAAGTTTCTGTTGTCGTCAAACTCACTCTCTAGTCCAGAGCTATCGAGGTCCAGTGGCCAGACATAGTCGAGCGAGACGACTAAAAGATGCACATTTCTTCTCAGGATTGATACTCCCGAAGCCTTTTATGAACAGTTAACCCGCAATGCAACAAGCAAAGCAGACATAAATATATACATACATACATAGTTTAAATACATAGATACAAACAAAAGGAATAATGTACAATTCTTAACAATTTCTTACATACGTATTATGTACATTTGTAGCAGTCTTGGATGCAATCCAGAAAGAATTAAGACACAAACCATTCCGCGTATCAAACTGATATCATGGCTTTGCAATTCACATATATAAAGGAATAGAAACGTCTATGCAGATCCAGACAACGATATCGCTTCTTATCGCTGTATCATACAGTTTAGTTTGTTGATGACACTAAAATTTCAGACGCATATAAGGCTTTTCCCCTATTTTCTATTGTATCGTAACGCTTACTGCACGACGAGGATGAGACATTTGCAGCTTTTTGCCCAAGGTCTTTCATTCCCTTGTTCTTGACTGCCTTAGTGGAAAAACTGCTTCAGTATGTTGTTTACAAATGAAATCACTCAACCTGTTTTGCTTAATTCTGAATCTGTGAGCTCGGCTAGTTTTCCTCAACTTTGTAACGAAGTCACTGAATTTGGGTATTTTGAAAAAATGTATAAAAAGGAAACATATTTTGAGATGTAAACATCTAACTCGATGACTCAACACATCAATCACAGAATATTAACAGATAACTTTATCAATTGCGAAAGTCTGTTGCAGGGCACACACGTGTGGTCCCATTTCCCTGTGCCTAATTCATCTGTGCCTAGTTCATACACTAGTATTGCTGTGACACCTGTAACACTATGTGGATGATGTGGACATCTGTAGCTTGACGTAGCGGATCATGACGACACGTGTTGCTTGAAGAAGATTATGTTGTGTACATCTGCTAAACGATGTTAATTGCGTTGAAAATAGCAGGGTCTGATTAAGTTGTAAGATGTGGTTGAGGACCGTCTTGCTCTCCGTAGTCTATAATAACGTGTATGGCCTAGAGCTGTAACATGGAGTGATATGAAATTATAAAGTATTGATTAAAATAACCATTGAAAGCATCATAATATTATTTCCCAAAAAAGATCACGTAGTCTTTATTTGAAAAGACAGATCAGGGCCACTGTATTCTGCTATGCATCTTGTAAGATATGGTTAAAGGGGATTGTTCTTCGGGCTGGGAACGTCATTTTAAAAAAACAAACAAAGGTCTGCAGAAACCAGCACTTTATTAATTATTTGTTGTTAGCTAACTACAACAATGATTTGATGTAGGCTAACTGTAACAATGATTTGATGTAGGCTAACTATAACAATGAGTTGATGCAGGCTAACTATAAGAATGATTCTTATGCATGATAACTATAACAATGATTTGATGCTGGCTAATTATAACAATGGTTTGATGTAGGCTAACCATAACAAGTATTTGATGCAGGATAACTATAACAATGATTTAATGCATGCTAGCTATAACAATAATTTGATGCAGACTAACTATAACAATGATTTGATGATTGATAACTATAACAATGGTTTGATATAGGCTAATCATAACAAGTATTTGATGCTGGCTAACTATAACAATGATTTTATGCAGGCTATCTGTAACAATGATTTGATACTGGCTAACTATAACAATGATTTGATACTGGTTAACTATAACAATGATTTGATGCTGGCTAGCTATATCAATGATTTGATGCTGGCTATCTATAACAATGATTTGATGCTGGCTACCTGAATGAAGTGATTGTATGCACTTTGACTTCCAACATGTTTTGATGCACGCTAAATATAGCAACGATATAATCCCGACTAACTACACGCATGTTTTGATGCCGTCTAACTACACGCATGATTTGATGCCGTCTAACTACACGCATATTTTGATGCCGTCTAACTACACGCATGATTTGATGCCGTCTAACTACACGCATGATTTGATGCCGTCTAACTACACGAAAAACATATATACAGTATTTTAGTAATGTTACATATTGAGCTATACAAGAAAGGATGGTGATGATACGATTACTAATAAAATCAAACAATGAATGGTCTTAGTTATATCCCGATATGTGCTAAGATTGAAAAGAATAAAACCACAACTTGCTAATCATATCACAAAATGACGCTGAATGGGATTGCACCGCTAGTCAGCAACCTAATCACGTAAAACCGTTGCTGTTGAAGCAGTCGCATCAATTGTTCGTATACAGGATTCCTAAAAACTGGCCAGCTATAATGTTGAGCATTTTCTTCAGTGGGAGCGAATAAGTGAATCATAATGTCTATGTTCAATTTTTGTTTAACAGCGTAATTATTATTCAATATGGAAGATATATTATTACGGTATGCTTATACATGATTAATACTATTAAAACATACCATTCAAACTGCTTCGATAATATTTTACAAATATTAATTTACCAGAGATTAGTATGTTTTTAAGTATAAAAGACGCGGCCTCAACTGTGAGGTGAAACCCAGATGGTCAGCACTGACATATCACGGGGAGACATACACTAGGTGGTCAGCACTGACATATCACGGAGAGACATACATCAGGTGGTCAGCACTGACATATCACGGAGCGACATACACCAGGTGGTCAGCACTGACATATCACGAAGCGACATACACCAGGTGGTCAGCACTGACATATCACGGAGCGACATACACCAGGTGGTCAGCACTGACATATCACGGAGCGACATACACCAGATGGTCAGCACTGACATATCACGGAGAGACATACACCAGGTGGCCAGCGCTGACATATCACAGAGAGACATACACCAGGTGGTCAGCACTGACATATCACAGAGCCCGTGAGAGAAAGGCGCTCTAGCCTCTATATAATCGTTTTCAAAAAGTTCTCTATAAAGTCCCGTAACGGGAACTGTTAATACAGACAGAAGTGATCATAAAGGACACACGACACTGGCAGAAACAGTCTTACCATCCCCACCACCTAGTTCCACAAGGAGGGCAAATATTATGTGGGTAGTCGCAGGCCTGCGTGTCAGGATTGAAGAAGAAGCCACCATCCGAGTCTGTACACCTTCTAAGGCCCAGAAACTCTCCATGGTAACACTCGTAGAAGAAACTGCAACCTCTAGTTACCGCTGGGTACCGCCCATCTGGTTGGTCAGTACAGATAGGTGACACACCGCATGGCGGCGGGGCGTATTCTGGCAGGGAGCAGCGTCCTAAAACATATCATATTGCACAAGTTATAAACCTATAAACATTTCTTATTGCTGTGTTCATTTTGCAATTGGTTGTGTCGCGTGTATGTGGGCATGTGTGTTTTGAGTATCTGTCTTACGGTATAGAAGACTCGAGTACATCAATAACAAGCCTAGTCTTCCGTCAGATGAAACATATATTGCTTCATCTATGTTCCTATCATTTGTATTTTTAAGAGTCTCCATACAACCATTGCAGTACGAGATACACATATTTTCGGTCTACATATAAGGCGAATCAATTCTAAACGGCTTCCGTCATGTCGGGCCCTACTTGATGTAACATAGTTATTTAGTTAACTTTCTTTCCACTTCTGATGTTGAGCTACGAGAGGAACTTAATCCGGCTGCCACGCGCCAAGTGCGTTACGTCGGTAAATGTGAGCTCGTGTCGCTGCACAATCGCTCTAATGTCATCTATCCACCTATCTCGTGGCCGCCCCTTGACCTGTAGCAAGATGTACCAGCGTTGCAAGCCATCAGTGGGCGTTTATAAGGGTGCAGTTTTATGAAATGACCGAACCAACGTATTGTGTGCCTAGATATGTACTTTTGCACCAGACAAAGGGCCGACCACACTTTGAACGTCGTCGTTTCGCATTCTTAATAATAACACCGATGGCTCTTCCTTTCATTTCACATGTCGAAAAATTCTGCTCTCACGCACCCTGGACAGAGGCTTTGTTTGCTACTGGTAGCACAGAGTCGGCATACTGTCTATCAGCTGTTGCTGAATGACTGCGCCAGTGCTGGAAGATGGTATTTTTATTATCAGTCCACGCTAATAGAGGTGTCCCTGTGGAAACCTAGGCAGCATTTCTGTGATAATCTGTTCTTCTATTAAAGTCACTCATCACAACCCCATCACTCTTCTCATCAACGCCTTTAATGGCGTTACAAAGAGTCTGGAAGAATCCTGTCCTGCCCACCGCACTGCCGTTGTCACTGCACGGGACGTAGACCAGGATGAGCATAGCACTTATTAAAAACTCGATCAGATCACACTTTAAACACAACCCAGTTTACAATGGCACATTGATAAATACCACTCATTCTGCAATAGTAGACTCTGAAATACCACTCAGCAAAAGTACACTCTGAAATACCCCACACGGTGTAATGGTGAACTCTAAAAAATCACACATTCAGTAATGGGAACACTCTCAAATATATCATACTTCATAACAATACACTCCACATGTCACTCATTCTGAAAGGACACACTCTAAAATACCACTCATCCTGTAATGGCACACTGTACAAAATTCTACTCATTCTATGACCTAGCACTCTAAATGACCACCCACTCGATAATTCGAATAACTCTTCAATGACCCATTTTAAAAACAAATGCTCATTCTATGATACACTTAAAAATATCACTCACTCTGTAATGGCGCACTCTAAAATACCACTGTACCTCTGTAAAAGTGCTTTCTAAAATGTTCTGACTCTATAATGGTGTACTAAAATACAACCCACACTGTAATAACATTTTTTTACTATACTACTCTCTGCAATGGCACTCTCTAAAATGTCACCATTTCTGCAGTGGTACACTAGAACATTCTGCTGAATTTGTAACACAACTCTAAATGTCACTCTCTCTCTCTCTCTCTCTCTCTGTAAAATCGCATTTACAACATTACTCTTTTATACATATTATATACATATATATATATATATATATATATATATATATATGTATATATATAAATATATGTCGATCCATCCATCCTTTAATCTTCTATCTATCTATCTATCTATCTCTTTCTATCAATTTATCTATTTATCTATCTAGTTATCTATCTATCTATCTATTTATCACCTACTCTACAGAGGTGCACTCCTCTAAAATACCACTCGGAAACAATAATACACTCGGACAATCTATTTATTAACTGTGCTCGTTCGCTCGACGTATACTCCCCTCGTCCATATGCCCCGTATCCAGGTGTACTGTATGCTCATACCATCACCTTTTGCTCGATATAATGATCCTAACTGAATTACATAATCTGTGCAATTTAAAACCTGTCTATCTACGTGTTCAAAGTATTTTCTTTGTCTGCTTTCTTGACCTTGATGATTGAATTAAAGATCGATGTAACCATGTCATAACTAACCTGTAACAGAACTGAACATCTCCCCTCTTGCGCATGTACCGTTTGTGATCAGGTTACCATTGTGACATTCAATGAAATGTTTGCATCCAGTTTCCTGGTCAGGGTACAATCCTGTAGGTAGCTCTTCACATGGGCTCGGCTGGAATATGAGATACAAGCCCATTTAGCACCAAAGTTATAGTTCACCAACGATAAATGAGAATTTAAAGACGCTATGTTCGTTCATTGTGAAGAAACAGCGAATAATGAGATACCAAAAGTGGGTTTAAACTTTCTGACAGTAAATTTTGGACTTTGAAGACGAAAACTCGAACACAAACAATTTTTCTAAAAAAATAGAGCAGCGGAGAGGAAACGAGACGAAATTTTAACAACATAAAACAGTAGAAGATAAACAGTAGAAATGAAAGAGAATACTTGAGACCAGAAGATGAATTGAAGCAAAATTCACACAAAAAATGTCACAGAAATGAGAAAGACGGGCAGAACAATCAAAGAGGCACGTCAAATGCAGAAGTAAAAAAACTAAGGACAAAAACAGCAAAGAAATAGGTTGACGAAAAATATTGAACGCATTAGTTTGCTTGAGTAATAATGTGTTCGTTTAAAGGAAAAAATTACAGAAGGCAGTAACGCAGAGAAGAAAGCATAACTATAGAAGGACAGAGAAAGAACGACAACGATAAAGATATAAAGAAGACGCGAAAGAGAGAAGTTAAGTGACAACGGATTTAAAAGGAACAAAAGAAAAAAGAAAGAAAAAAGAAAGAAAGAAAACAGAAAGAATAATGAATAAAAGAAAGATAGAAAAAAGAAACAAAGAAATAAAAAAACGAACGAAAGAAAGCGAGTAAAAAAAAGGAAGTTGGTATTCAAAAAGACAGAACAAAGAAAGCGGACAGATAAAGAAATATACAGATAGACAAACAGATGAACGAACAAGACATACATAGTCAATGTTACTGAGCAAAATAAAAAGAGGAGGAAGACACACAAAGAAAACAAAACAAAATTAAGAACGAAAGACTGACAAACAAGAAAGATCTTGTTACCAATTTCAACAAAATGACCTAAAGTACCCTCCTTGTCTGCTTGAAAGTTCATTTGTTCTGAACTGAACCACAACTAATGCACCTTAAATACCTCACATCACACAGTTTTATCGAAATTGATGGGAATATCAAGAAACATGAGGATCAGTTGAAACATAGTGACTTACTCGTCGGAATCCTAAAAACAGGTTTTGTCGCAGTAGTGCTGTCAACCAGGTGGGGATTGATAATGTGAACCCCATTGTGGTGAGCTTACTGATAAATCGTGCATTGCATAACAGCCAGAAAATATAGGTCCATCTTCTTTGGTACAATTTAGGATGTAGTGAGAGCCACTGCAACCTGCTACAAACAAAATGTTGCCTTGGGCTCAAGGACAGTATGAAAAGGGGCAGCTTAAGGACAGTATGAGAAGGGGCAGCTCAAGTTCAGTATGAGAAGGTACAGCTCAAGTACAGTATGAGAAGGGGCAGCTCAAGGACAGTATGAGAAGGTACAGCTCAAATACAGTACGAGAAGGGGCAGCTCAAGGACAGTATGAGAAAGGGCAGCTCAAGGACAGTATGAGAAGGGGCAGCTGAAGGACAGTATGAGAAGGTACAGCTCAAGTACAGTATGAGAAGGGGCAGCTCAAGTACAGTATGAGAAGGGGCAGCTCAAGGACAGTATGAGAAGGGGCAGCTCAAGGACAGTATGAGAAGGGGCAGCTCAAGGACAGTATGAGAAGGGGTAGCTCAAGTACAGTATGAGAAGGGGCAGCTCAAGGACAGTATGAGAAGGGGCAGCTCAAGGACAGTATGAGAAGGGGCAGCTCAAGGACAGTATGAGAAGGGCCAGCTCAAGGACAGTATGAGAAGGGGAAGCTCAACGACAGTATGAGAAGGGCCAGCTCAAGGACAGTATGAGAAGGGGAAGCTCAACGACAGTATGAGAAGGGCCAGCTCAAGGACAGTATGAGAAGGGGCAGCTCAAGTACAGTATGAGAAGGGGCAGCTCAAGGACAGTATGAGAAGGGGCAGCTCAAGTACAGTATGAGAAGGGCCAGCTCAAGGACAGTATGAGAAGGGGCAGCTCAAGTACAGTATGAGAAGGGCCAGCTCAAGGACAGTATGAGAAGGGGCAGCTCAAGTACAGTATGAGAAGGGCCAGCTCAAGTATAGTATGAGAAGGGGCAGCTCAAGTATAGTGTGAGTCAGGTCAGGTCAGGTCATCCCGTAACCGGTGAGGTTGTTGGGACACACATGAAGACATCCTCACAACCCCACGCCACCCCTCTCTGTCAGATGCCGCTGCCTGTGACTCTTCTGGTCGGAGACTGGTCCATTCTTTTATATTGTCCTCCGATCTCTTTTTGGGCCGGCCTCTTCCTCGTCTGCCAAGCACCTTTCCGTGGAGGATTGTATTTACAAGACCATTTGATGTTACCGTACCAAGTGAGTTTCCTTCTTTTGACAGTTGCCAAGAGGTCTTCAGGTTAAGTAAAAGACGTTGATTATGATCATATCAAGAATAACTTAAAGAATGACTAGCAAGAGAAGAATAAGAAGAAGAATATAATGATGATGATGAGGTAACCCTACCACGGAAGGTCGATTGCTTATTCTCGATGTAAACAAGCAACCAAATCTCAAAACTTGTAACACCGACAACAGAAAACCCATTCAGACTCACTTGAAGTCCGCAGGGCCTGACTGTAAGTTCTGCTGATACGACGCATCTTTGCGTTAGTGGATCAAAAATGCCGAGGTCACAGGTAAAATATTGCTGAAACGTCCCCTGTTGGCATTCAAAGTAGTTGGTGCACCTTCCATACGGGTCCGCATACAATCCGTCCGCTTTATCTGTACAAAGTGGCGCTTGGCCTTCCCCACATGGCATGGAGGCGTAGCTGGTCATTTAGATAAATATAGAATGTTATTGAAGGTACGTCTTACGGAACTGTCATGCACAATATGTCAAACTTTGTTTCTAGTGTTTAGTGCTAACCATATTTATGAGAACAACAATAAGATATTTGTCAACATTTTGTTTCATATAGAGGATCGGATGGCCTAGATGTTATTTTGAGGTCATCAGTTGGCCTAGATGTTGTCATTTTCAGTACATCCGTTAGCCTAGATGTTTTTATTTTGAGGTCATCCGTTAGCCTAGATGTTGTTATTCTGAGTACACCCGTTGGTCTAGATGTTGTTATTCTGAGTACACCCGTTGGTCTAGATGTTGTTATTCTGAGTACACCCGTTGGTCTAGATGTTGTTATTCTGAGTACACCCGTTGGTCTAGATGTTGTTATTCTGAGTACACCCGTTGGTCTAGATGTTGTTATTCTGAGTACACCCGTTGGTCTAGATGTTGTTATTCTGAGTACACCCGTTGGTCTAGATGTTGTTATTCTGAGTACACCCGTTGGTCTAGATGTTGTTATTCTGAGTACACCCGTTGGTCTAGATGTTGTTATTCTGAGTACATCCGTTGGTCTAGATGTTGTTATTCTGAGTACATCGGTTGGTCTAGATGTTGTTATTCTGAGTACACCCATTGAAAACCTCGGTATAGCACATTCTGTTTTTGTGTGTTATCGGATGTTACATTTTTCCAAAGTTTGCTGTGATTGCCTGAGAGGAAACACTAAGATTAGATCAAGTACAAAATGTTTACTATTTCGAACAAAAGTTGTGTACAACAACTTAACTTTGGCATGAAACCTAATAATACGACACTTCTGGTACAAATACACAGAATCATCCAGAATGAAGAGCACCATTCGCGAGATTCATGCACATTTTCACATCAGAACTGGAAACCATTTTAAAATATATTTTAATATTATATTCATTTCGTTGTTGTTGCTTGTTTATATATATATATATATATATATATATATATATATATATATATATATATATATATATATATATGTATATTACATTAACTTGCTAGAGTAGATGAATCATTTCCCCATTTAATTGCTAAATGTAACTATTTATGGGGGAGGGGGGGGGGGGGGGTGTATTTTCAATTTATGTATAGAAAATGTCATTGTCTGCATATTATTATGTACATGGCAAATGTGGAGAGGGGGGGGGGGGGGGTGCCTTCTATATAAAAACGTTATGTTCAGTGATGCTGTCTACACACAGTTTATTCGTTTCGTTCTAGAATACCAAATTAATTTTGTTTGTTTTATTTCATACATTGCACATTACATGCTCTTCGTTACACTGTTCGTATCCTGGTAAATAAAGAGCCTACTGTACCATGCTACATGATCTCAAAGATGGCTAAGTATAGTTGTGCATGAGGCTAGCAACTTCATAATGTAAAATAAACTATCTACCGAAGTGTTTACGTGATCTGAGACATGGTTCATGCAAGGGTGACAACTCTAGCAATGATCTAATGCTTCCTCGTGAATTAAACATTTCCGGCGATAATGAGGATGATGTGCCCTTGGTAACGCTGCTGTTGACGGCGATGAAAGAGCTGATATGGCATCCTCGGCGCGCTTTGAGTGGAGACTGTAGATATTATCAAGCGGAACGGGACCGGCGTGGGCTAGTGGTTAAGTGACACGGCTCACAACCAGAAGGTGCTGGGTTCGATCCCCATAACAGCACCGGCCGTTACCCTGGGGAAGCAAACCCTTAGTAAATGCAGCAGGAAGCAGGCCCTTACATAAAATGCATGCTGAAATCGGATGCACTTGGTCGACCGGCGCGAAATAAAAACCACAGTGCAACGCACACGGCCTTGGGGATTAGAAAAAATAAGGCGAACGCAAAAGAAAAACTAGTGGATCATAATGAACTAACTCCACGCCAACCAGAGAACATAATGAACTAACGCCACGCCAACCAGAGAACATAGAGGAAGAAAAGCAGCTAGTTCTTCGACAGTGTTGAACATTAGATACTTATTCCGGCAGAGCGTTCCTGTGGCACTGGTTCTACGTTAGAAGGGTTAATTGCTGTTGATTGGACCTTTTGTTAAAAGCAAATTGCGTTGTTTAAAGTTAAGACCGAAGAACATTCAGTAAACATACAATTTGCCTTTGCTAGAAGAGACAGATGCCCTATTGGTCTAGTACAGATTAACCAGCATACACTCTTATTACCTATAGGTCTGGCATGATAGAGTTGCCGGGTCGAAGACGCTTCCTGGTGGGCACTCGTCGTAACCCCGGAAACGACCCAGAGAACAACGGAAGAAGATGGCGCACCTCCCCTGCTCATCCGGGTAATATCCGTCCTGGCGTGTAGTGCAATCTGGCAGAAAGCCACCGTGTTCTTTAGGTACCTGCAGTAAGAGATATGTTACGTTTTAGTTAGGGTCAAATAGTTCAATGGGACTTAGATGTTCATAGTTACATTTCTAACATTAAAAAGTGATGAATTGTTCTCTGCTGAGGATCACTTGTCCTACAACTGGGTCCTTGTGAATGTAGCGCAATGTGAGACGTCTTAGTAAGCTTACCCCAATGTGAATCCTAGTGTCGATCCCCAACTCGCTGGCTAGACTGCTGGGACACAACATAGTTCCAGGAAGGTGGCATGGACGAGAGGTGAGGTCTTGATCATTATGTTTCATTTTACCCTAACGATAGTCCTGATCCCTATGTCTATATGACCGGGGTGTTTAAATGAAACATGACCTAACTGCACCAAGTAAACATACGTACGATGCGATGATAACGTCACTTCTGAGGTAAACAGCACATATCAACAGTCAAGTTTGCAAAATTTCATTATCCTCCAATTCATATCCATGTTTAAAACTGGCGGGTGTGATACGGAATCCGTCCAGAGTTGATCAGCGAGCGGTGATTCGGTTTCTAACAGCTGGCGGATATCGACCAATTAACATTTCTCGCAAAATGCAGGTGTATGGTGACAAAAGTGGGGGGGACGTCAGCTTCCGCGACGGCCCACCCGAATCCCTGCATCAGTTTTGGCGATGGCATCTTCTGAAGCAACAATATGCACCAGACCTGGTCTTGGAACTTCTTTCATTAACTCACGTCCTTCTTTAAACATCGTTTCCCAGTTCTTCACTGTTGTCTTCGACACACTTTTGTCACCATACACTGTATGCATTCTGCGATGAATGTAAACTGGGCGACATCCTTAAGCTGTTAGAAACCGAATCACCGCTCGCTGATCTTCTTCTTCTTCTTCGTTCATCCTTCGATCAAGGTTCCGGTTTCTCTTACAAAGGACACCGTTGTTTGTAAGGCTGTTTCATCTCCATACAGCTTTTGTCTCATATCTGTCTCACAAGACCAGCATTAGTCTCTCTTTTCCTGCGTTAGCGTGCAGCTTTGCAGGATGTGTTCCACGGTCATGATATGCTCCCCACATGGCCACCTGTCATCTGTCCCAATCCTCATTTTGTTGTAAAGATGACCCTTGAGTATGTTATGCCCAGTTCTCAGTCTGAAGATGATGACTTGCTCTTCTCTAGTTAAGTTATATTAGCTGCCTTCTTTTCGGAAGTCGGGGTGTTGATCAGCCCATTTTACCCTGAAGTTGGCTTTAATTATGGTCTTGGCCTCATTATATGTGATACTCAGGTCTGTTTGTGGGGAAGCTCATCCACTCTTTGCTAGTTCGTCTGCAGCTTCATTGCCTTCAATATTGCAGTGGGATGGGATCCACTGTATGACCAACCTTGGGTGTTCTGCAGAGAGCTGTGTCAGGGAGATCATACATTGCTCGAGATCTTAATCTTTGTGTTGTTTTAGCGCTGCTAACACTGCCAGGAATACTATGTTTTCTTGGTGGATATCTTTATCTTGAATTACAACCTCAGCTTCGGCCTTCAGTGCCTCTGCTTCTGCATGGAAATAATTGGAATAGATTCCCGTTGTTAATATTCGAGTTTTTTCTTCTGCTCGCTAATCAACTCTGAACAGATTCCGTATCACATCCGCCATGTTTTCAACGGTTTGCTGAGGAAACTATGAGTCAGAGGATAATGACATTTTGCAAACTTGCGGCTGGTATGTGCTGTTTATACCAAAAGTGCCGTCATCATGCGCATCGTACGTATGTTTACTTGATGCAGTTAGGTCCGGTTTCATTTGAACAAGCCCCGTAGTTGTCACTGCCATAACTAAAAAAATCATCAAAGAAGAAGACTCACGTGAAGAAGGAACAAGTGAAAGTAAAAATGGAAAACAGAAAGACAATGAGAAAGAAAGAAATGAGAAAAATTAATATGTAACCCTTTGTACTTCTTGAGGCAACCACTACATAAACTTTCTTTGATGCAAAATAGTGTGATCATAGATCTATATTTGTCTCTTAGCTCTGTCACATCCTTTGCTAGCATTAAAACTTTGAGAGTAAACCTGTTCTTCGGTACGTAGGATCTAAAACGGCAAAACTTATTGTCTCAGATACGTCAATAGTATTATCAACGATTCTTATACACCACACACAAGTCAGGTAAGAGAACGACTTCCTTAATGTATGACATTCTTACCTCTACTATGCTGTCTATTCACCTTACTGAAGCGTGTGACGTTTTAAAACTTGTTATTACGATGCTTATTTCTATAGAATGCTGTCTTACTTGTTGTGATTATTAGGTTCATGATCATTTTACTAGCTCCATGATGAAATTACTAGGTATATGATGAGATTACTAGCACCATGATGGGATTACTGGCTACTTATTGAGATGCTTAATCCCATGATCTATTTACTAGCTCCATGATGAGATTGCTTTCGTTTTGACTCCTCCTGCATTGTGCCCATTCACCTGTGCTGCTCCTGAACATTGCTACTGCAGGACCGGCATCGTCTTGAGGCCTTCTACCTGCGCAATCAGAGTTACATCCGCGGGATCGTCTGGCATGACATGATTTCCAACAGTGAAGTAGTTCGACGTACTGAACTTGCAGGCATTGTCACAACGATTGATCGCCGTCGTCTCTCCCTCTTCGGTCACATAGTTCACCTTTCCCGGGAAGTCCCAGCCCACGAGATGCTTCGACAGGTTGTGGGGGCGAGTTACGGGAAGAATACGTGCTTATCCTAGAGACGTCCTTGGGACCACACTCGCAACACCTTGCTAAAATAGATACGAGGACCAGAGAAAACACATGTGGCCATCACCAGTGCCAACACTAGAAAAGCTCTATGGCAGTGTCGACAGCCTCAGGATGACCGCTGCTTTCTTCGAACAAATTCAAGTTGACGTCTGACAGCGTACGAAGAAGAAGAAGAAGAAGAAGAAGAAGAAAAGGAAGAAGAAGAAGAAGAAGAAGAAGAAGAAGAAGAAGAAGAAGAAGAAGAAGAAATAGATCGCCTCTTCCCCAAAGGACTTCCAGGCTGCCTGTGACGCGGCCATCAGTCGTGGTCATGGACTTGGCCATTCGACGCAACGAGCACTGGTCGCCTAAGCTTACTATTGATTGATGTTGATTGATGATTGGATTACTTGCCCCGAATAGAGATTATTAATCCCATGATCATATTACTAGGTCCATGATGAGATTACTAGCCCCTTGATGAAATTACTAGCCCCATGATGATTTTAATTTGTCCATGATGAGATTACTAGCTCTATACAGAGTCCCCTTTCGTCATCTGACACGATTGGACGATGTAAATGCCTACTTGACCTATAATGCTTAGTTAGTCAAACATATTATCTTAGCTGTGCATTATATTTTAGCTTATGTGCATCTAGTGATGATTCAACAGCTGACGAACAAGAAAGACTTACGTCAAGAAGTGACACACACTCCATTTGTTCTGGAGAAAAGATGGGGGTGGGCGGCACGCATTCGTCTTGAGCAATATTTCTTTCTCGATAGCAGGTGACAAATATTGGTGTCCATCGGGTCTGATGCAAGGCGTAGACTCCATCTGGTCGACCGCGACAACGTGCGAACGTTTCGTCACATGGCTTACATTCCTCACCACTGCATTGACGTACTGAATATTCACCTGTTACAAGACGTTTAGATTTAAGAATGAAATGTTTAACTGTAATCTATATATATATATATATATATATATATATATATATATATATATATATATATATATATATATATATATATATGAGCATTATTGTTAATGGGTTTCTGCTAGCAATGCTCATTTAGACTGAAGCTCTGATTCTTCCAATAAAGTGAGAGGTATTTTTCAGGGTCTCAATACCACGGCCGCACATTTTCTTCGTAGAGAGTGTGCGTGGGTCATATTCTTCATCTCAAAACTGATTATTTAGACTGTTCTGAGATACATATGCTGCGTCATGTTTGTCAAACTGCAGTAACATAGACTAGTATTTCATATCTTGAATTTGGTTTACAGGTGATGACTCATTCTGTTAGAGTGAGTTCGGAGAAGAGGTATGATACCCTGGTCTTTTCGGGACAGTTGATAGTAGCCAACACCTTCCACCTATTGTTCCTGACATTTTATATTGTAGACGGATATTACAGAAAAACACAGTTTGCACATATAACAGTTCAAATATTGATAACGATTATCCAATATTATTGACTTTTCTGTTTATCAATTATTGTTTAATTAGAACAACTGTTGTGCATATACAAAGTTGGAATTAGTCTATTACAAGGCATTCATTAAATTAAGTTCCATTTCAAACACTTCCGATAGGGATACCGTGTTAGAGATTTAATTGTACAAAGTCATAGTTTGCACTAGGTGGGGTGACCAGTACCCTTCCTTGATGTCTTTGCTTCCCAATTGTAGATCAAGTATCCACTTAAATTAATCTCTTTACAGCTGGGTCGACTGGGACGTATCGGTATCGGAAGTTGCAGTAAAAAGCGAGTACTCTGCCACTTCAGTAACCAGGCATCATTATAAGGTCAAGGAGAGGAAAATGAAATAACTGCGATACGTCATGAATGCCACCATGATAGAAAGAAGGAAACATGACGGTAGCAGACATACGTACCACTCAGTGTGACGTACATACAAGGAATGAACATGCGATGGTTTGGTTATCTCGTGATAATGTAACCAGCCAAGTACCACTGTGCGCATGACATTCAACATTGGGCCAACACGCTTGCCCAAAGAAAGGCAACTTGAGCTCTGCATGAAGCATAGGGGTACAAGTGGTCGGACAGGTAAAAGACAAATAAGGCATTATTCACTTTGAAAGGCATACAGTAGGGCAGAGACAATGTAGGTATACCATTAGTCAAATTAATGGCTGATTTAAGGATGTATGTGGGGAAAGATAACGCGAATAACATCTATGAAATGGCAAACAGAATAGAACACATCAGTCTCGTTGAGAACAAAAGCTTATAATTTCATAAGTAAAAACTAAAGAATATCGATACACTACTTACATTGATCAACTGGCTCAAACCGTGATTGGCAGTCAACGTTGACAAATTCTCGACATCTACCACTGACGTCGTCAAACAGCTGTGGGTAACGACACTCCCAGACAAAAATGCCTGCCTCCCTCACACGGAAGGGATTTAGTATCATGAATTCCTCCTTGTCCTTGCTGTTTACGTCGTCATTAGATGACTCCAGCTGCCACGCACCACTTTTATCGACGTCCAGGTTTCCCAAACTGCAGTTGAAGTACCAATGGCAATTGTCTGGATGAGGAAGCAACGCTCCAAGGTTGCGTACGCACTGATGATCTGTGAACGTGTAATAATGATTGCACTTAGGTGTACAAAGTGTACAATACTGCAAATGTTATCAATACGTATCTATGGATATCTATGGGGATCATGTACAATGAATTTAATACAAAGTATTCATCATAAATAATAAGGTATTCATTAGTGTAGAGTAAATATTTGCTATCGAACATAAAGTATTCTTCTTCTTCTTCTTCTTCTTCTTCTTACGCTTTCAAACGTCAACCTGTATTTTTTCGAAAAAAGCAGCGGTCATCCTGAGGCTGTCGACACTGCCATAGAGCTTGTCTCGTGTTGCCCCTGGTGATGGCCACATGTGCTTTCTCTGGTCCTCGTATTTCGGGCAGTTTTGCAGCAGGTGTTCAGCGGTCATTTTTCCTGTACCACAACTGCATTTGTCAGTGCCACCTATCTTCAGCTTATTGAATAGGTGGTACCTCAGTCTGTTGTGGCCTGTGCGGAGTCTGAAGACCACGACCTGCTCTCTTCTGTTCAATTGGTAATAGGCATCATTTATGTTCTGTTTCCCATTTGGCCAGAACATAAAGTATTCAACAGCGGAGATAAGTTATATAATATGGTCAATAAAGTATTTGGATATTAAGTATAAAATAAAAAAGTTATATAAAGTTAAAATAGCGTAATCATAATCAGTGATGTTATAAGCCATTACGAAGACGGTATTCATCATTGGAGAAAATGAATAGTAATAAGTGAATATAACTTGTTCATCATTTCATTTCATTTAGTTATCCTTAGTAATAAAGTTTTTATCATAAGAGGAAGAGCCAACAAACATAATTCAGTTTTAGAATCTGACCAATCACTCGACGGCAGAGTGTAGAATGGTATGCCATGTTTTGGTTTTCAACACAAAATTATCATTCAGATTTGTGTTCCATTCTCAAATATATTATTTTCTCATATTCCTTTCAGCGACTTGGATTTGTCTCGTGCAGGCTCATGTATATGTTATTTTGGCACACCTCGCATATCGACTACTTATGGTAATCATATTAATTTAGTGTCCATCTTAGCATGGAATGTTGGCTGCATTAGATTTCCGACATCTTCCATCTTGTGTCTTGATAATTTAATTTTACCTTCCGTGCTAATCTCTTGGTGTTATCTTTCCACTTGTAGGCGTGGTTGCCGCTTGCACTTTTGACAACTACTCCTTTTTCCAGTCGGGTATCTGCGTCGTGATATATTTTGAATATGGCAGAATTATTTATATTACCTGTCAATTGACATTAGTGTAAAGAGCTTGACTTATTTATCATACATGTCAACTTACCCAAGCCAATGTTTAGTCTGTGCAATGCAGCGCTGAAATTATGTAGACTGCTGCTTATTTTACCTTCGTGTGTGCTCTGGTGCAAGTGGTGCTTCTCTTGCGATAGCTTGATGACATTCTCTTTAGTGCTATTGAATCTTGGAGCAACGTGCTTTAAATCTTTAATTCCCAGCTCCCATGAATTGCTCCTTGTGTCTCTGTCGTCATTGGTATTAACACTATGTTCTAGTTTGTGAAAGGACATACCGTCTTGTACATTTCCTATTTTCTTGGAATTGTTTGCTAAAATTGACGAAGACTTGATTTTTGTTTGGCCTTGCATATTTGGCAATTGTTTTATAGCGATGACGATGTTGCTCTCAGTAGGTGCAACTTTAAGAATATTTTTGACGTCCTGTGTCTGGAGCTTGTTATTATCTACTGAAAGGGTATTTTCAGTGTTCTTTATTGTTGATTTATATTTGCAATCATTCCATCTAGATTGCTGGGGCACACAGTTAAGTGCGTTGTTGCTCCAGACCTGGCCATAAGGGCACGAAGGCATTGCCAGTGGCTGGCCAAAGTGACATATATAATACTGGTCACAGAAGGTAGAATCTCTCACCCATCTAATAGCGCCAAAATCAGTGCAGGGGTATACGATCAAGCGCTGTGCCCAGGATACATTGGGTATCAAGGAACTCAGAAAAGCAATGATCGCATACTGCCGCCAGATCTGAAAGTACTTGAATGAGCTCATGATTGACGTATTTTAAAATCAAGTAGACAGTGCACACAACTGATGATAACAGAGATACAAAAACTCAGTCCTGGCCAGAAATAATGATGTTCTAAACTTCACACTATTACAGGAGAACTGAGAGACTGCGTAAGTAATAGTCTGACGTGATATTCCAGTACTGTTTCCGTACAGGAGCGTTAGTATCTCAGTTCCTATACACTTCTGCTCAGACAGACACTCGATATATAATTCAACTAAATTGAAATGGACGTTCACCTATTTATACAGTGTCAGCTTTCGACGCCATCTTGAACATTTCGGTTGTCATGGTCAGATTTTCCAGCCTAGCTCAGACATGTTTGTCTCTAATGGGCTTCCACTAAATCGATATTTAAACACGGGAACTCCCATTAGAGTTGTCGCCCTGTGTTTCGTGTCAACATGAGACACTTTGAGGGCTTCAGATGAGCTTCTGTGGCCTTTCATTCCTTAGAACTTTACAAGGACTCGTCGAAAGCATGAATCAACAAAGTGGTTGACCTTGCTTGTGAGACATTAGCGGTGATCTTGAAATATCTTAAATGGCTTTCTGCGTTGTTAGCTAGAACATATTGAAGAAAACATGGAACACTACATACAGACCAAAGTCTTATTAGCTTCTGATAATGAAAAAGTATTTATTTATTTGTGTACCGACATAGAAGTAAGCTACCATGTCACGTGCAACCAACTGTCCAATCCGGCCAACAGGTTGTGTTCTTATTTTATTTTTCTCTTCTTTGTGATCAATATAATTTGTTCAAGGCTAACTGAGAAGACACGAAGGACACACTGACTACCTGAATGACTGTTGGAGAAGTTCAAGTAGGGTGTTTACCTAACCCAAGGCCACCGAGCTGGCACACTTGTACATGTTTTGAATTTAAGACTGTTGTCTGCTGGACAAACTATGCACGCGCCGCGGATTATGCAATGCTGATGTGCGTTTTGTAGAAAATGTATTTAATACTAAAAGATAATATTGTCCATGTTTTTCGTCGCGGAAGTGTATGCATACATCACCTCATATGCACTTAAAACAATTTTCCAAACAGACATACACACATAGCATGCATCAAATCTCTAGAAGATACTGAATAGTGGCCAACGGTAGAAACTAGCTGAATGCATTCGGAGAACAGACAGAGACACAAACAAACTACTGCAAATAGTTTACTGTTACAAACGATCTTCCACTATTTATAGACCTGTGTTCCAATCAACTTTAATATATATGTCATACATAATATGTACGAAGATACAATTGGTAGAATGGTACATGAATGAGCACTGACTGTACGGTTTGGAGGTGGAAACAGAAAGGTGACAAGAATGTCAGCTCTCGAATTTCCTGTTCCTGATGGCTATAGATTGGATAATGAAGACATTGATCGAGGGAAAAAGAACTAGAATTCAGTAAACACTATTGTCAAAATTGTAGGATCTGGACTTTGCAAATGATATGGTGTTATTGTCCTCCAGTAATAGCAAAATCCAAGAACAACTTCATAAGTTGAAAGAATAATCAGCCAAATTTGGACTGAAGGGCAACATGAAAAAAAACAAGCTCCTTAGACTCATCACTATAAACAAAGAACCAATAATGCTGAAGGGATAGCTGTTGGAAGAAGTGGATACATTTCCGTATTTGGACAGCACGTGACACATCAGGAAGTGCAGACGTAGGGACACAAACCGCGAAGGCAATAGTGGCGTTCCTTACACTAAACAACATATTTCCGTATGTATTCCAGAAAAATCAAGGGTTAGGTCAGCACTTTGAGAATCTTCACACCCCCCTTCCACACACCCCCCCCCCCAAACTCAACCCCCCCCCCCCTTCCCCTACTCCTCCAGTGTTGTCAATGCTGCTGTATGGGTTGCGAACAAGGACACCGATCATGGCTACACAGCAAAACTCTAATCTTTTGTTAACACATGCTTACAAAGGATAATTGACACATAGTGGCAGGACATGGGGAAGGAGGGAAGGCATATGGGAAGGAGTCCACAACAGCCACTGCAACGAACACATTTCACGAAGAAAATGGGGCTGGATAGGACATACAAAAAACTGAAGGCACCATCAAAAATAGCCAGACAAGCTCTTACATGGAACCCTCATGGACACATACCCAAAAACACATGGAAAAGAAAATGTGAGAAGGAACTAAGATTAAATTATCACATATGGAGAAAGAGCAGTGAATGCTGGCGAGATGTTGACATTTAGCTATGCTCCGACGGGAGCAACGGGCTTTTAATGTACACATATATAAAATGCTTCAAAGAAAGGCTACATTGACCACTATTCTCGGCTAGTCTGACCGGACGGTACATCAAACCAGTTTTGAGCGCTCATATGACAGATTTTAGCACATTTTAAACTCCCTCTTTTGTGACCTTTCAAAGAATACTTGGAAGATTACAAAGGTCTTCCTTATTCCGTCCCAGCACCACTACGATGCTGATTAGACATGTGACAATGTAGTCACGCGATCGAGCCCGCCTATTTCTAAAATGGCTCGTACAGCTCCACCGACCAGATGTTGATAAGTTTAAGAAACAGGATATCCGAGGAAATAGTTACGATTCACTAGGCCTTGGTTATTTAAGTAAGCTTCATGAACTATCATGTTTCTTTGTTTGAAGATACATATATATGTTCGCTGTTTATTATCTTCAAAGTATAAATCATGCATACCGACTTTGCTTTCTTCTTTCAAAGCCACTTTATATGATGCAACTTGGCACTGACTACTGAAGAGCTAACACCTTTGCAGACCTCGTTAACTATCATCAACATCAACATCAACAACAACAACACTTGTCGTTTTTAATAAAATGAAAGTTAGAAAATAAAATGAAAGTTAGAAAATAATATGGAAGTTAGAAAATAATATGAAAGTTAGAAAATAATATGCTTACTTGGTAGCACCTCTTCTACCTTAGCGTGTAGAGGTTAGAAAATAATGGAGTTACAATTGGAAATATATACGTTGTCGAACTAGGTTATCAAGCTAAGAAGAAGTGATGTTTGTGGGAAGATGTACAAGTGGATCAACCACTACCTCAAACAAAGAACGGCCAGAGTCCAAGTACAAGGGCAGATGAGCAAAAAGGTGACACTCGAGCAGGGAGTACCCCAAGGGGGAGTACTGTCACCCACACTCTTCCTGGTATATATAAACGATATTACAGAGAATATACCAAGAAGAGTCCATAGCTCAATGTTTGCAGACGATCTGGCTATGTGGACCTCTGAAAAGAATCTCACCATAGCAAGAAATCGGATGCAAACGGCCCTAACATCGCTGGAAGAGTGGGCGAACTCATGGCTGGTCAAAATAAACGAGGAGAAAACCACGTGCACAATATTCTCGCTCTCATTAAAACCCCAAAGTACCAAATTAAGCCTAAATGGCAAAATCCTGCAGCCAAACGACAACCCAACCTATCTGGGAGTCACATTTGATCGGCGCATGACATGGAAAAGTCAGATTGAGAGAAACCGAATGAAAGCCAGAGAAAGAATGGCGATCATGAGGAAACTTGCTGGCACAAGCTGGGGAGCAGACGAAGGCATACTAAAGAAACTGTACACTGGAAGAGTGAGACCAGTTCTCGAGTATGGCATCGCGGCATGGACAACAGCAGCGAAGGCGAACTTCGATAAAGTTAACAAACTTCAAAACCAAGCCATGAGAATTATAACAGGTGGCATGAAGTCAACGCCAATTGTAGAACTTGAAAAGATTACAAAACTGCAATCCATGACCGACAGAAGAGACTGCAGAGCCCAGCTGCAGTCAGAGAAACTCCGAAGACTGACGGACCATCCAATGTACCAGAGGCTAAACAATTTGGGAACTGGGAAACTAAAGCGGAGAAACTTTGCAGAAATAGCCAAAGCAAAGATGCACGAAGATCCCATAAACGCACTAACAACACCAAAACCCATCACTACTGTACGAAAACCTACTTGGAGGCAGGATATATTTCCAGAGGTGGTAGAAAATATACCAGGTATTGCAAACAAAAACTGCCAGACCGAAAAAGAAAGGAGAGACACTACCCTAAGCTTCATAACGAAAAGCTACCCAAGCATGGACTGGACCCATGCATACACCGACGGTTCTGTAACAAACACTACACAGAACGGAGGGGCAGGAGCATTCCTGAACCTACCAAATGGCAGAAAAATAACACTGTCATTCGCTACTGGTAAGTACACAAGCAATTTCAGAGCGGAGGCAGAGGCACTGAGGGCGGCAGTTGAAGAAATGGCAACACACAGTGAAAATGAGAGCCACATAGTCTTGCTGACAGATGCTCTCGCCGTAGTCACAGCGCTAAAAAGCCAGAAAAACACTGAGCTTAATGACTTAAGAGCAGCACTCTGCAAACTGTGCCAGCTGTCCGCACCAAAAAGGGTAGTGGTACAGTGGGTTCCGTCACACTGCAACATCCAAGGCAACGAGGAGGCAGACAGACTGGCAAAAGAAGGTGCAAGGCTACCACAAACAGATACCAGTATGACGTACGAAGAGTCAAAACGGCTTATCAAAGCCAGGTACATTACCAAATGGGAAACCGAACATACTGGTTACACCAAAAACGATGCCTATTACCAGTTGAACCGAAGAGAGCAGGTCGTTGTCTTCAGACTTCGCACTGGCCACAATAGACTGAGGTACCACCTATTCAACAAATTGAAGATAGGGTGTACCGACGAATGCCCGTGCGGTACTGGTAAAATGACCACTGAACATCTGCTGCAGAACTGCCCGACATACGGGGATCAGAGAGAGCAGATGTGGCCATTGCCAGTGGAACTGCAAGACAAGCTCTATGGTAGTGGCGAGAGTCTCAGGATGACCGCCGCTTTTTTCGAAAAAATAATGGTTACTGTCTGACTGTGTACGCAGAAGAAGAAGAAGAAGAACTAGGTTATTACTGAAGCTCCAAATTAAAGGCGAGGAAAGAAACGGCAATGCCACATCATGGTTTTAATGTGCACGTACTGTTGAGATGCGTATACTTCCAAAAGAAGCTTCTTTGTTACAGCAAGTGAAAACCATCTAGATGAACTGTGTTCGAATCCCCAGAGGGATAGTCTAAAACTTTTTTTTTTTCCGGTTTTAAATAAAATATATTTAACTGTCAAGCTTTTGTAAAACAATCGTGCCTGTGTTTGCGGTTGATACCATATGACAGGATTAAAGTAAGGGTCACAGATTCCAAGGTCTTTGCCAAATCTTTCAGAGATGGTCTGCTAGTCACTGAGTTCCACAGACAATGTGCCATTACAACAAAGTTGCGGACATATCACTAAACACATGTTTAATGTGAACACTAAGAAAATATGTACACGGAACATCCGAAACGAAAGTGAAGTAATGAGACCTCTAGAACTCACGGTATGTCATTCAGTTGGAAAATGCAATTCTTTGCAAGAATAGTTTGAAAGGGGATTCGATCAACTGACCTGCAGCCACAATAGTCTTATCATTTATTGATTTTACTGTAATCCCCATGGTGGTAGGCTTACTGATGAACCTCACATGGAACGATGAGGCTAACGTCTGGTCAGGCAAAACACACTGATCAAACAATGTTAGCCTAGGTTAGAGGAAATATACTGGCCAAGACCCTCACCTGACGGGACGATGAGGCTAACGTCTGATCAGGCAAAACACACTGATCAAACAATGTTAGCCTGGGTTAGAGGAAATATACTGGCCAAGACCCTCACCTGACGGGACGATGAGGCTAACGTCTGATCAGGCAAAACACACTGATCAAGCAATGTTAGCCAGGGTTAGAGAAAATATACTGGCCAAGACCCTCACCTGACCTCCTCGTTGGTTGTCCTGAAAACGGGCTGTTGTCGAGGACAACAGTCTGGCTAACAAGGTGAGGTTCGATATGATCCCCATAGTAGTCAGTGACACGCAGATAAAGCCAAGGTCTACTTCATCAGCACACTCGGGATGTCCGGAAAGCTGCTACATTATGCCACAAGTTCCGTCCTTTTCTGGGCGCACAAAAGGGTAACCAACCCATTGTTGGCATTAGCAACCAACCAATCAACCATAAACCTTACATTGCCTGACCGCGAGGAGAGCACTAGCCCACCTTCTAAAGTTTGTTACAGAGTGTAGGAAGAATCACTGTAACCCCTCAATAAAAAGAACGCATCACGATGTAAATCAACTGTGTTCGAGAAGCTTTCGACCATAACAACCGGGTGGTGTGTGTGTGTGGGAGGAGGGGTTCCGAACTAGCCCCCTTTGCCATTAGTGATAATCGCGTTAACCTCCCTGTCATTCCACTCTAGAGCTATATATATCATGGAAGCCGACATACAATTTGCCAACAGATCAAATCGCAGAGAGAAACCACTTGGTCAAATTAAAAGCCCCCAACGCCTCTGAAAACATCTCGAGATCAGAACAAGTGATTAACTTCAAGTTACTGACGTGGCACAGCTGGCTCAATTATCGCCATTACAAAAAAATGTGAGCTAAAAAACGGATTAACCCTCTCCAGCCATGTTGCGGATTCACATTTTTGCGAGCAAGCACACCATTTACTAGCGAATGGACATATAAGAGATATACGGAGTAATTTCTGTCTGTGAGTTAGAAGATGTATGGCATAATTTGGAACCTTTAACTGGCTGCTACTTTTGTTTGAGTTTTAGACTTGTAAGTCGGACAACGAAAGAGGAAGAACACGAATTTGTCACAAATATGGACAGGGACGAAACTTCATCAAAAGACATAGACGCTTAAAACGTCAGTCTGTTGTAAAATGTAATATTTGTGTGATAAATGTTCGCCAAAATTCGAATTCGATCCCTACTTTCGAGATGGTCTAGTCCACCTAGTAGTAAAATGGATACATGCCTTACAGTTATGAAAGGAAAGTCGGTGAGGAAATGATTTAGTAACCGCAACTCAGAAAAAATCTCAGGTCAAGTAGAACTTAGAATTTATCCCACTTCATCCCAGATACCAGCGAAGGATGTCAAACTAACATCCCATGTGAGAGTGAATAACCGCAAACCCAACTTAAGCTATCAATGACAGAATGATGGACTGCTCAAAGGAAGCTGAAGGTTAATTATCACTCATGAGGTGACGAACTGTGTAAACAGGCCAGGCCTAGAGGGCGCAGTGTGCTTCACCTCGGAGTCTCATGACTGTCAACACCAGTTGTAGCTTGCGGGGAGAATGTACCGTGCGTCATGATTGTTTGTTTTTTGTGTATTATTTGTATTTTGTCAATGTCTGTCCATTAGTTTGTCTATTCAAATTTATATATGCACTTTCACACACGCACACACACACACACACACATACACACACACACACACACGCCCGTTATACATCCATACATATATATATATATATATATATATATATATATATATATATATATATATATATATATATATATATATATATATATATATATATATATATATATATATATATATATATGTATATTTAAGGGAGCCGCGTAGCGCAGTGGTTAGATCATTAGCTTCGCATCTGAGTGGTCCTGGGTTCATTCCCCAGTTGACCGCAATGGCACCCGGGTCGACCCAGCCTTAAATGGGTACCGGTTCAGTCCGGGAAGTAAGGGAGAGGAAGAGGAGATGGCTACCGCCCTCATATATATATAAAATAAATTATATTTAGTAAAATAAATTATTTATGTATATATATATATATCATCATCCTTTATAGAAATGTCGCTCCCATCACAGTCTGTATGAAAGAAACTTTTTCTCTAGCCAAAACTCCAGCCTCAGCCACACAGGCATTCTAGGCATTCCTGGATATCTTGGTACCGTTGTCTTTCTGGTCTACATCTGCCTCTTTTGCCTGGCATTAAAACTGTTCTCATCTATACTAAACTTTTGCCGATTGTCTGCTTTTGTCTTTTTCTCTGTCCAGGATATTCTGAGGATCTTACTGTAACATTTTGACTCGAAGGATTCGATTCTTTGTCAGCGTACTGTGGGTTTCCACTGCGGTTATTCTATCTAGAATGTTACCACACTCATCCACATCATTCACGACCACACACAGCAAATAACATAGCACGCAGCAGGTGTCATATTTATCATATCATACTCATACAACAAGTATTAAAGTGAGTGCAATGAAATTACAAACAACATTAGAAATACAACTTATCTAAATAGATACTCAGAATTTATAAGCATAAGCTATTGATGTTGCTCCCAACAAATTCAACCCAGTTCTATCCGCACACTCCTCTCCCCTTATCTGCACCCTAAACACACTCTCAAAAACTTGTCCTCGCGTTCGTATTCTGTGACACGCAGATCCCCTCAGATCTGGACATAATACATTCTATATATTCAACTTATACTCACATATGATCACACAATCGATCTGCGTATACCCACGCTCTGTAACATACATCGTTCCCTCGGTGTCTACACACACCACACATACATCTAGATCTCTCTTAGACACATGGCGCCCAACACACCCCTTATAGAGCGACTGGTCAAGACTCGAAGGTGTATGCTGGTTCAGCGACCCTGTTCTCACACATTCATAAAAACAGCCTATCAATCACTCTTCTATTGTCGGTGAGCTAAACAGACTCCCAGCTAAATTCTCTCTCTCTCTCTCTCTCTCTCTCTCTATCTATCTATCTATCTCTCTCCATGGTAAGTCTGCTGGAGCTGTTGTTGCTTAGATGTTTGCCTTTCTAATTTCTACTGGCGGAGGCGCGCCCATTCCACCCCAGACCGTAGTCCATTGGGTGATATCAGTACGCATAAACCAGTACTTGGATGCATGTGTGCGTCTGTATGTACCTATGCTAGGTTTGTGCTCCCTCAGAAGCTAGCCCAACCAAAGTGCAATGGAAGGGGCTCACCCTGACTGTGCGTTTGAAAGTTGTGCAAAAGTGTGACTGTAGGACAGAGTCAAATGAAACAGAGTGAGTTGAGAAGAGAGGAGATTTTCTCATCGCTTATTAACCCCGTAATATGTATCCACGGCTTGAGCTAAACTTTTGTCAAGTATTATATAGTCTCAAGCAGTATCAGAACTGTCCAATGGCCAGTCTATGGGATGTCTTGACCCAGCCATTCAGCTGCCATTGGAACGCATCACTCTAACTCTTGTCACTCAAAATGTCGCAGCAAGCTCTGTTGGCCTCTGTCTGTCACTCCTCCCACAATACCCAAATCGGAACGCCAGAGTGGTCAACACCTACCGTCTACCTGCACCAAACACATTCTTTCCACCAACCCCGTTTTCCTTTGCTGACTTAGTATCGAGACGGTGAGTGATCTTGGCGTAGTGTCGAGACGGAGAGTGACCTTTGCACACATTCAGGTACCGTAATTCTCAGAGTCGCCGACCCCATCACCCCTGCCCTAAACGCTCATGCTCGGGCTAGATCTGTTACACTAGATGTGTTGGTAGTCGCTCATGAGTCGCAGCCATAATCTGCCACAGGAAAAACACAGGCTCTCAAGACTTTTACTTTTGTCGTTTTGTTCGTGCTCTGCCATAAGTTCTTCAGGTTGTTCAGTCTCTGCATTGCCATGGCTATTCTTCTTCTGATTTCTTTCGAGCAGTCGACATTTTTGTCAATTCTGGAGTCCAGATATTCGAAATGCGTGACATGAACCATTTCCTCACCATCTACTGTAAATTTATGTTGACATTGTGTTTTGTCGGTGGTCATTATGTTTTATTTATGTTTTTAAACAGGTTTTTATCTATACTGTGTCCATTTACAGCTAAAATTTGCTGCTCTAGCACTTCTGCCCTTCTTGATATTATCACAGTGTCGTCTGCGTATCGTAACTCTGGAATCTCGTACCTGCCAAACACAACACAGAACGGAGGGGCAGGGGTATTCCTGAGCCTACCAAATGGTAGAAAAGTAGCACGGTCAGTGGCAATTGGAAAATACTCAAGCAATTTCAGAGCGGACGGAGAGGCACTGAGGGCTGCAGTAGAAGAAATGGTGACAAGCAAGAGAAATGAAAGCCATATAGTCCTGCTTACAGATGCCCTGGCCGTAGTCACAGCACTAAAAAGCCAGAAAAATACTGAACTTAATGATTTAAGAGCAGTACTCTGTCAACTATGCCAGCAGTCCGCACCAAAAAGAGTAGTTGTACAGTAAGTTCCATCCCACTGTAACACCAAAGGCAACGAGGAGGCAGACAGACTGGCAAAAGAAGGTGCAAGACTACCACAACCAAAAACTAGTGTGACATACGAAGAGTCAAAAAGGATTATTAGAGCTAGATACATGACCAAATTGGAAACAGAACATACTGGCTACACAAAAAACGATGCCTATTTCCAGTTGAACAGAAGAGAGCAGGCCGTGGTCTTGAGACTTCGCACTGGCCACAATAGACTGAGGTACCACCTATTCAATAAATTGAAGATAGGTGGCACTGACGAATGCATGCGCGATACTGGGAAAATGACCGCTGAACATCTGCTGCAAAACTGCCCGACATATGAGGATCAGAGAAAGCAGATGTGGCCATCACCAGTGGCAACACTAGACAAGCTCTGTGGCAGTGTCGACAGCCTCAGGATGATCGCTCCTTTTTTCAAAAAATAAAGGTTGATGTCTGACAGCGTACGAAGAAGAAGAAGAAGTACCTGCCAAACGTAAATGTATCAAAACTATCAATGTTTTTGTTTTCTCTAACATTTTTCATTGTATATTCCGCATATTTGTAACTTAGATAAGATGAGAGGATACATTTCTGTCTTACTCTCTTTTGTACTGCGAACCAATCTAATGTTTGCCCAGATACTCGGACAGCGGCTTGTTGATCTAGGTATAATTTTTCAATGAGATGTATAATGTGCACAGGAAATCCCATTTCCTTCAATTTGTTCAACAAATTTTGATGTTTTACCGTATCTAAAGTCTTGGTGTAATCAAAGAAACATGTGTACAGATGTACATTAAACTCTCTACATTGTTCAAAGATATTCCTCATATCGAATATTTGGTCTTTCCTTAAACCTGCTTGGACTTTGTGAATTTCAGATTCAAATATTTTCTAAATTCTTCTTAATAGGATCTGCAAGAGTATCATGCTAGCGTGGCTGATTAGCGCGATAGCTCGGTAGTTTGTGCACAGCTTTAGATTGCCTTTTACGGGGAGGGGAATATAAATTGATTTCTTCCATGCATCTGGCCACTCTGCAAAGTGCAATATCTGTTTGCACAGCTTGTGATAGACTAGCGCACTTGCCTCCCCTCATGCTTGTATTAGCTCTTTTTGGGTGTCATCACATCCTGGGAACTTTCCATTTTTCAGGCTTTTGATTGCTGAGGCGTGCTTCCTCCAATGTTGGTTCAGGTTCTTTCTCATCTTTCGGTGGGATTGTAACTGAGCGCTTTGTGCTAACTTCCTACATGGTTCTGCAGGACTCTCTCCACATATTCGTATGTCTTTGGTTTCTGTTAATGTGTTATCTTCTTTGTCATTGATGACATGCGGAACCAGACGGGATTCCCTTGTCAGTGATCTTATAGCCTTAAAGGCATCTTTCTTCCTGCCTTGTTGCTGTAGATATTCTATGTCCACTAAGTGTCCACTAAGCATCGTCTTTTATCTTTTCGTATTTCTCTTCCAACTTTTCTTGCGCAGTTTTAATATGCTGTGTTGGTCCCCTGACTATCCATTTCTTTTAATTGTTTCCTTTATTCAATGAGTTTTTGTGTGTGTGTGTGTGTGTGTGTGTGTGTGTATATATATATATATATATACACACACACATGCACACAAACACATGCACATACATATATATACACAAGACAAGAGAGACCAGGAATGCAGCAGACCAAGAATGCGATGGCATCAAGATGTAAAAGAATGCTTTGGCGTGGGTCTGTAGCAGGCTGAAGATTTAGCAAGAGAGCAAGTTACTTTAAGACGGGTTGTGATGGGAGCAATGTTCTGCAAAGGACAAGCTACATAATATTTGAATGCATTCAATTCAGATTAGCTATCTATCTAATAAATTTGTGTATTAATTTATTAGCCATTCTTTCAATTTCTAGTTTTCTGTTTATTTTACTGCATTGTTTATTGTGTATTTTTCTAAAAATGTATCCATTTATTTCATTACCTGTCCTCTGCTCGGTCATTCTGTGTATCATAATAGATTATTCGTGATGGGTATTGACTCGGAAGACGTGTGCGACCTTCAACTTGAGCTCAATGCTTTTTGACCTCGGGTTCCATTACTGTCACTACATTCAAACATCAGTGACCGAGAAAAACAAAACACTCAAAATTTAATTAAACCCCATATTTGTTTTTCAATTATCCCACAAGTACCTGCCCATATCATCATAATACGAACGGCTATTTGTTATCGTCAATGATACTGTCAGTTAAATAGCTCGCTTTCAATGTAAAGAAAAACACGGTCGTCAAGTATACGACCTTTAAGTAAAGGCCGTTAAGCCGTCCCTACCACTGGCAGATGTTGAGGACGCCTGTCTTTGTGTCGTCAGTGTACATTCATCTCGGGTTATAGAATCCATAGCTCGTGACACAGCATGTCCGGCCATTCACTGCCAATAAACCTGTTCTGTGTGGAGCAGTCTTCTGTATTTAAAATCAGATTCTAAAACAACACCCACATATTAGTAACAGCCACAGAAGAGTGAAAAACCTTGAAACGAATGTGCGGATTATTCCTTCAGCATTTCTTCCCTCCTTCCTTGCACTAGTAGCCTAGTTTTGGTGGGTAGGGTCATTCAATACATGCTTTCTGGGCGGCTTTCTGTCATTTTGTTTTTAAGTTGTAAGAGAAGAGGTGTGTATGTGCAGAGTTATTAAACCTAGACCCACAATCTCATGTCCCATCGACAAGAACGGAAGTGACATCATTCGCTTGAGACAAGGGCCGGCCTTGATGTAAAGGTTCCGGTATTTCTATTCAGGCTGACAAGTGTTCAACCACATCTAGGGGTTATATTGTGTTTCCTTTGCTGATGAAGTACACCACCACACCATGCACACTGTGTAGTGATCGCATGTTAAGTGACCTTTTTCCCAATTAGCCAAACCCTGCCAGCGCACTACAGGAATATGAAAAACGACGTATATGTGGTTTTATGGGAGTTCATGGTCCAGGGGTTAGAATATCAGAATCCTAATCCACAAGACACAGGAATGAACTCTTTTTCCATCGGTGGTGAAATAAATCATAACTTGCATGATGTGTGGCAACTGCAAGAACAAGAGACATTTGTTCCTTTGCCCCTTAGCCTGTCAGGCAATGGGAACTTATTTTACTCTTCACCTTGCAACTGCTGCGTGAGTCATTAAGCTAGTATCGTCTTGATAACTGTGCCAGCTGATTGTAGGAAGAACACCGACCTTGGCTAACGAAACATCTTTCCAGCAAATTTGACATTCTCTTGTGGGTCGTTTTGACTTTCTCACACATTACCTCCCCTGCGCGAGAGAGAGTCACTAGAGCTGGAATGCATTTCGACAACAGTGGGCTCTTGTAACAACTTCTAACAGCTGTTTGAAACTGTCAGTTACTTAAAACTGACAAATATGATCCGGCTGGATTCCAATTACCAAGTAACAGGGATACTGCAACCTTTCAATCCTAAAAGATTTGGGCAGCTGTACGAGGGGTGAACATCACCATTAAGATTGTGTGGGAGTGTGTGAAAGGCTAATTGTATCTTCCTGTGGGCTTACAGAGAAACTTTGTTCTTTAGATATTTAAATACACACCTCTTGGTTAACAAAACTGTTCAATTCAACAGTATATGTCTGCTGTAGACAATTTAGTTTAATTGTATGTTTGTGCAAAAACAAACAACCCAAGGCCATTTAGTTTAACTACTGTATGTATCTCTCTAAAACACAGGTTATTTTAACTGTAGACCTTTGGTAAAGCACAGGTAGATTTTGCTGTAGACCTTCGCAAAACACTGGTTAGTTTGGCTTTAGACCTTTAGTAAAACGCAAGTTAGTTTAGCTGTAGACCTTTGGTAAAACACAAGTCACTTTAGCTGTAGACCTTTTATAAAACACCGGTTAGTTTAGCTGTAGACCTTTTATAAAACACCGGTTAGTTAGCTGTAGCCCACTGTAAAACACAGTTCAGTTTAACTGTAGATCTTTGTAAAACACTGGTAAATATTAGCTGCATATCTATGTTAAAACTTGAATAGTTTAGTTTCATTGCAAAATATATAAAGATAGTTCCATAGTAAGCACTTCTGTCGGGAATGAAGTGTTAGCAAGCCTTCTTTATCGGATGGGGAGGGAGGGTTTCTTTCTCGTTGCCGATCCTTTCTTACAGCAGATCATTACCACATCTACAGATGGATCAAACGTTCCACACAAGTAATTGGCCTTAAACCGCGTACACGTCCCATGAAAAGCAAGTACAACATCACTACGCTGTAGTAGCATTTCTATGTAAAACCAGAACATTGAGTCGTCACGAGGTCCTGTGCTAGCTTTCTCGTATGTTGACTCACATGCCTCCACGTGCATTCCTTACAGGGAAGAGCATGTCAATCCATTTGTCAGTTCTCTCTGACCCCTGGGGGTATTCGGTTAAGCCAAATCCTCGAATCATCCTTGTCTCAATCCATCATTTTCTTTAACAAATATTCAGAAAATGCAGTGATCAAGTCAATTGTATGTTAGTCTATAGCAAGTATTCTGATTATGCACAAGTTGAAAGAGGTACAACTCAGCCTCGTTTTTACAATGAAGGAATTAAAATACGTTTATACAGGCACTCGAGAATTGTATTGTCAATATGCAGCTGATATTACAAGCGACACACACTGTACTCACATAAAGCGGATATTACAAGCGACACACACTGTACTCACACACAGCTGATATTACAAGCGACACACACTGTACTCACATACAGCTGATATTACAAGCGACACACACTGTACTCACATAAAGCGGATACTACTAGCGACACTCACAGTACTCACACACAGCTGATACAACTAATGTCCCATGTGTATGTATGTATGTATGTGTATGTATGTATGTATGTATGTATGTATGTATGTATGTATGTATGTATGTATGTATGTGTGTGTATATATGTATGTATGTGTGTGTATGTATGTATGTATGTATGTATGTATGTATGTATGTATGTATGTATGTATGTATGTATGTATGTGTGTATGTATGTATATATGTATGTAAGTATGCATGTATATATGTATGTATGCATGTATGTGTGTATGTGTATGTGTGTGTATGTATGTGTGTGTATATATATGTATGTATTTATGAATGTATGTATGTGTTTGTATGTATGTTTGTAGCCATGTTTATATGTTTGTGTGTATGTGTGTGCATGTATGCGTGTGTAACACGGATAATGGTAACACCCGGGCAATGTACAAGGGCATATATGAAGCATTTAAACCAACAAAAATGTATACAGCGCCTCTGAAATCTGCGACAGGCGAGATTATTTTGGACAGAGATATCCAAATGAACAGATGAGTCGAACACGTTTCAGTTTTTGTGCACATGTAATAACATTGTGGCGGACTCTGCTCTCAATAAAATTTAGATTCTGCAGGTATTGCATGAACGTAATTATAAAGCGAGCACACAGGATTTGGAAAGAGCAGTCGAGGGCACGCCAGTGGGAAAGGCAACCGGTAGGTATGGCATTGCAGCAAAAATCATCAAATGCAGGGGAACGTACTTCTTTAATACATGTATGAACATATTTGCCAGTGTTCGGATGAGGTGGTGGTATCACAGAACATGAGAGACGCCAACATAATCACCCTTTACAAGAAAAAAGAGAGACAGAGGAGACTCAACAATTACAGGGGAATATCGCTCCTTTAACACCGTAGACAAAGTTGTATACTCGCATCATCCTGAGCAAGCTGACCGAAAAGGTGTATCGGAAGTCTTAGTGTGGTTTTTGTGCACAAAGGTCCACCGTTGATATTGTCTTTTCACTGAGACAAATTGCAAGAGAAACCCAAAGAACAACACAGACCACTATTTCTTGCCTTCATCGACCTCACCAAGGCATTCGACCTGGTAAATAGAGAAGAGCTTTTTAAAGTATTGTCTAAAGTTGGCCGCCCACCTAAGCTACTTAGCATGATTGGGTCTTTTCCTGTGGTCATGAAAGGTACAGCGCTACATGTGGGTCAGGAATTTGAGGCCTTCGACATTAACAGTGGAGTTAAACAAGGTTGTGTCCTGGTTCCGACTCTATTCGGCATTTTCTTTGCCATCGTGCTTAGACACGCCTTTGGAACTGCGACAGAGGGGGTCTTTATGCATACTAGGTAAGGCGAAAAACTTGTTAATCTAAACAGACTGCGAGCAACAAGTACGAGAAGGGAGACTGTATTTCGATATATTCTCTTCGCAGACGATGCTGCCCTAATCGGGCACACCGAAGCCGAATCACAGATCCTCATTAACAGGTTAGTAAAATCCTGTGATCAGTTTGGACACACCATCAGTGTACAAAAGAGAAAGTGATGGCTCAGGGTGCAGATCCTCCAGACACTGTGTTAAACGATACAAATCTGGAGTTAGTAAATCATTTTAACTACCTCGGATCTATCATCACCGACAACCTTTCACTGGACGCAGAGCTGCAGAAACGATTAGGAATGACGTCATCAGCACTTGCCAGGCTCTCACAGAGAGTGTGGAATAAGAACATGCTGACCATCTCCACACATGCTGCTGTGTACACATCATGTGGGATTAGTATCCTGCTTTATGGCAGCGAAACAGGGACTCTGTATGCATTATATGAAAAAAGACTAAATGCATTTCATATCCGCTTCCTGAAACGCATACTTAAAATGTCATGGAGTGACAGAGTGACTAACAACGAAGTGTTGGACCGTGCAAAGATTGTCAGCTTAGTTACGATCCTCTGCCAGAGCCGTTTGCTGTGGCTTGGTCATGTGCGCAGAATGGAAGATGGGCGAATGTCAAAAGATATAATTTACGGAGAGCTGAGCACGGGCAAGCGTAAAAAAGGTAGACCCTTCCTCCATTACAAAGATCTTTGCAAACGTGACCTGAAGGGTTGGGTATGAACACCTGCAACTGGGAGGAACTTGCAAAAGACAGAACCGACTGAAGGCAGGCTTTATCTGTTGGCCTGCAGGCAGAGAAAGACAGGATGCATCAAGATGCATACTACAGACGTTTGCGGCGACAGATAGGGCAACAACTGACTATCCCCTCTCAAGCGTGAAGTCCATTGTCTCTCTTGAGACTGAGAGGGTGCCAATCAATATGTGTATGTTTATATGTGTATGTTTGTATGTGTATGTATGTGTGTGTTTGCTTATCCCTATTGATTCACTCCTTGTATATGCACGAATGTTTTGTTATCTTAAAAGCACCACTTCGAGCTCGCTGCACATCTGATTGAATAAACTTTCTTTGTTGTCCGTTTATCACAACTTTAGTTCATTTATCATATTCGTCTTACTTGTTTCATCCTCTGACTGCATCAATTGTCGTACTCTACCTGCATCCACCTGCATCCACCTGCATCTACCTGCATCCACCTGCATCCACCTGCATCTACCTGCATCCACCTGCATCCACCTGCATCCACCTGCATCTACCTGCATCCACCTGCATCCACCTTGACCGATAGTGATTGTTATTGTCGAACTGTGCAGCTTCAGGTTCTGTGTAAAATAAATATGCCAGATAAACATGAGATAGGGCTGGAATACCACAGTTGTTTGTTTGTTTTTTGTCCGTGAGTGTTGGTAAACAAAGCACGTTTTAACCGTCACTCTTATCAGTAGCTCCGGGTAATTCGCTTCGTTTCAAGACACAATGACCCCCTTTAGCCAGAACGTGATTTTGTTGATCATAAGGTGGATAAAGAATGAATGTTTAATACCGCCAAAAGGGTAATCGTGATTCACAGCAAATATCCGTAGATAAGCACTGCACTCTGTATTATATATTTCATGATCGACAGATTCCCTCTGGAATAAAACTCAAAAACATCAACGCGATTGTTAGAACTATATGAACCTCATTAACAAAACAAAACTGCCAAATGGATTGTCGATATGTGTCATAAATGCCCTTGTGGTTTGTATAGTGCATCAAGTTGAGAGATAGTTAATATTGCTCTTCTATTGTAATACAAAAAAACTACTTATCTTTCACACCTAAAAACTGAGCCGTTAATGGTCGTTTTCTAAATAAAAATAGATGATAAGTCAGAATGGGTATATCATTAAGTCAGCAATGATTCTAATTCAGATTTGATAGAAAGCTAGATACGTGTAGGCTATGCCTTTAATGTGACTGGAACAAATGGTCTTAAAAAGGATTTTGGGACCGAAAATGCAGTAGTAACTTCGCTGACTGCACAGAGCTAATATCATAGCTGGGGGGGGGGGGGGGGAGAAGAGGGGGGAGGGGGCATTAGGATCAGCGTCTCATAGATGACCACCACTAAATTACACATCAAAGTGGCGGCGCTGGAAACAGATTGCGAGCACTAAGCCTGGCTAATAGAATAGGGGTCAGAGAAGGAAGGCAAACGGGGTTCAACAAAGACTGTACTGAAATCGAATGTGTGACAAAAAAAACGTAGATATCGCATGCTCTGCAACGTCCTCTTCAAAACGAACACATAAAATGCAGAATAAGATGTACTTTAGTAGTATTGGGGCGTTCAAATAAAACCCGGACTTTTTTGTTCTAGTTATACCTGAATGGGTTATATCGTGCTGGAACTACTATCATTAGTTAGAGGTATTTGTGTCTTATTACTGCTAGGTAGCCCACTTGTCATAGGCAGACGCGTCATATTAAATAAAATGACGGACAACACTATTAGTGCTTGCATGGAACGGCATTTTGTAATTAAGTTTTGTGTGAAACCTGCGGAAATTTACTTTAGACTGCAATCACAATACGGCAATGAAGCACTCAGACGCAATAAGACATTTAAATGGTGTAAACGTTATAGGGAAGTTCGTACACCCGTGAGTGATTATTCCTGATGAAGTTGCTCTCAACCCATCACAGTCACTCATGTGAGTATCCATATTGTGGAACGCCTTATTTGGAAAATCGACGCATAGCTTGTCGCGAAGTTGCACAAGAAACAAGTCGTTAACTGGGTACTGTAAACACTATTATTCATTAATATTTGCATTTTCGGACGGTTAGTGCACATTTTGTAATGGAAGGGGATGAATTTTTTAATCGGTTACAGCCCAGACCTCGCTCCAAGAAATTGTCAACTTCTTCTATTTCTTCGTTCGCTCTCAATCTCTCGCTACCAAGCCCTAAACAGGGCTTTGGAAGTAGCAGAATGTAGTCCGGAGAACAAAGAACGGAATGCGTTGTGTCGCTAGTTTACATATTTACTGCGATATTTGCACTTTTCGATCCGACACATCCGTGGATCTCTAAAAGAATTCATGGGAGGTAACATTTCAGCACTGATGACAAAGTGAAACAGGCTGTCCTGAATTGGTTCAGACATACTGACAAATCCTTCTACGCTGAAGCTTTTCAAGCATTACTAAAACGCTGGCATAAGTGAAACGTTGCAGGAGACTATTTTTAAAAAAAATGGCATTTTTACTACTTGAACAAACACAAATTGGTTCCTTACAACAACAAAAAGTCCCGGTTTTACTTGAACGTCCTTCGCAGTAGTAGGAGAAGAAGAAGTAGATGAAGCAAAGAGACTTTTAGACACTCGTCATTGTTAGCGATATTTTACTTATATTAAAGAATGGATCCTCCTTTCAAATGCTACCTGTGAGCTGTTAGAAATGATAGATCACAGAGGCTTCGGTATTAACTCGGCGTTGGACTGTCCTGAGCGGTTCCCAACTTGGCGTTGGGCTGTGCTGAGCGGTTCCCAACTTGGCGTTGGACTGTGCTGAGCGGTTCCCAACTCAGCGTTGGACTGTGCTGAGCGGTTCCCAACTCAGCGTTCGACTGTGCTGAGCGGTTCCCAACTTCGCGTTGGACTGTGCTGAGCTGTGCCCAACTCGGCGTTGCACAGAGAGAACCTTACTGAACGAGGCATTGCACTACGAGAGGCATATTTGGTCCTACTTGTAAAAGTGAAACACGGCGGAACGGCCGATACGAGATTCCCTAGATGCCCTTTGGGTTGGTGGAGGTGGTAGCCAACCAGTGCTCCGATGCCAGCTCGGCACTCCACTGCATAAGTGTAATTGACTCAGCATAGCACAGCACTGAACTAGACACAGCAGTTCGACAAATGTTCTCTATGGCCAAATGCAAATTTGAAAGACAAGGAAACTGACAGATACGTGACACCTATCAGGGTCCCGTTTGATAGTGAAAATATAAAGTACGCCAGAGGCTCTTCGTACTTGTTTAACTCGACGCTCGACATTGCCACCAGTCGAATGCATCACGCTCCCCTCTGTGGTCAGGAAGGAACAAGACACATGTCTGACTTCTGACCGGGGTGAAAGGAAAGCCATAGGACCACCGTTTTATAAATTAATAAATTACATCTAATCGGGAGACATTTTGTATAGATGATTGGCTTTGGTTATGTGATTTTTCTTTAATTTTACAAAGCATCGGTGTTTATCACATCTTGAATTGTTATGTATTACCTTTTCTAATTCTTTAAATGGTCAGTCACGATCATGTTCATGCATTTAAGAACTGGCAAGCAGATTAATTGTTTGTTTTTTTATATTTGACTTCTATGTCTGCATGCCTGCCTCTCTAAGGCAAGCATATTATGTCATTCAAAATTCAGAAACTTGGCTAGCTCTCTATATTTATACATCAGAAATGTCATCATGAATGGTTTACCTCCGAGAAGATAGCTCGTATTCTCCAATCCAGACAACTAATGATATCATTCACTCGATGCTGCAATCACAATAGAGTAATCTCGCCTGTCATCTCACCAGGGATTCAGGACCTGACCTCTATAACATCCTTGACTTAGTCTAATCTCCAAGCCACAAATAGGATTTTCTTATTGAAATCATTTATTTCCCATGCCGAAAACGCTCAGATAGAACGCGGATGGTCGTGCAATCTTCTGTTGCATTGTTGACACTTCTCCAATTGTTCATTGACGTCATCAACATGTCGACGCTGTATGTTAACATGGACCCATCAATTTGAAAGAATTAAGCAAACATTCTGTTGGACGAGGGTACAGGATTTTCAGAAATAAAATGGAAAAATGACAAGCAGTTAAATATGACTTTTCCAGTCATGACTTGTATAAAAGCAAGCGAATCAAATTATGCATGCACACTCAGGGGTTCTCCATAAATGTAGCCCTAGCTTGCGTGAGCGATATTTTCACTTGTGTCTTAAGATTATTTACTACATACATATAAAGAGCATTTTACATACAACAAAAAGACGTAGCTCTAAATATGCGCCTTATATAAAACAAACATGCACAGTTGAAATAGTAAATGTGACGGGCTCATAACAACATCTTTTCTATGCCCTGTTGTACTCATTTTAAAACGAGAATCGCTTTGCTTAAAGCTTCGTCAATGTGACTGCATTTCGCAACAAACAGTAAATGATGGGTCTCACACCTTTAAATAGTGCTTGTGACGTTTACTATTAATAAATAGAAAAGCAGCGGCGTGCACCATCAGTTCACAGACCAGTTAGCTTATACACCAGTGTTTCAATAGTATATTTATCATGTAACAAACATGCAGCGGTTAACCTTATACATATGAACAAGAAGTACTATCAACTTGAATTATATATGCCCAAACAAATGCAGAGTTGTAAAAGTTATAGGGATATTTCAATCTATTGTTCTTCAACGTTTACGTGAGCTGACTTTATTGTATTTGTGGAGTCACAGTATTATTATTATTATTATTATTATTATTATTATTTTATTTAAGATGAGCGCATTGAATACAAAAAGAGATGCAGCATACTTCTTATTCGTGATATGCTGCAGAAATAGTTAAGGCGAAGTTGGAAGACAAGGGAATCGTTGAGAAACGAGATGAATAAATCAACAGGCACATTCACCAAGGGGAGACAATACAATTAAATGATTTACCTATAATTTTGAAGATGGAATGTGATTTTGGTGCTTGTCTGCTCTTTGTAATTTTGCTAGCTTTGCCCATGAAACTTCTGGCGTCGTCTGACATTCAAGGCACATTTATTAGTCATAGCAGTAGCTTAAATGTGACGAATGTTCCACAACGTTCTCAACACTCTCTGATGGTCAAAGACAAAGGAACTACGCCAGACCACCCACTTAAGACAACCCTGTCACTATCTCAACAAAAAAGCTATATTATTTGCAATGAAACAAATATCGGGGCTGTTGATTTCCAAAATTGCTACTGTTCTTCTCGCCGTAATTGTAGCACAATCATTCAGGTGCCGTCTTATGAAAGCTGTCTGAGTAGCAAATTCAAATGTTTCCCATGTGACTGCAAGAGGCCCCAATGTGATGTGTATGGCCCTTGCTGCAGGAATATGACTCGACGTGATGAATTTGGGTGGCTACAACAGAATGCTACAAAAACTATCAAAGAAACAAGCCTTCAGGAACACCCAAAGTTGATAACCATGTGCGACGAGGAGTCTGTGCCAGGTGTCAGCTTTCTCTATATCCGTTCATGTCCAACAGATTGTTCTGACCAGCACGTGAGGTCGATGTGTGTTGACGACATCCCTACGCAAGGGCAGACAACTGAATCCTTTGCCCGAGCTCATGATAACAAGACTGGTGTCATCTACTACAACAGATATTGCGCACAATGCAACAATGTATCTATGGTATGTATTTTATGGTTTCTACTTTCATTTTTAAACGACCAGCTAACTTATCTACTCTTGGACAGCAGTTTAACTAAAACACTGTTTTGAATCTACAAAGGGGTGTGGAGTGGGGGGGGGGGGGGGTGTGCGTATGGCCAAAATATTTCGATGTCTGTCTGTTGACAAGAAGGACAGCGGATCGAATCCCAGGAGGTAAGAAATATATTGTATTTCTGTTGGAATGAAATAACTTCGCCAGCTTACGAGGTGGTGGCAGCAGTGGCAAAGCGGACTGTATTCCTCAGCCTTAACACCCTTCGACTACCCCATCAATTGGAATAGAGTCGTACAACAACGTTTATTTTATATATTCTGTAGAGAAACTACAGGTACTTAATTAGTCACTACGCTTCTAACATGGGGTTAGAGTGTCACTTAAAGTATCTACAGGACTGGACTGTCAGCCCCACTATACTATGTCACTGGCTTCGACACGATGTAGGTTAGGAGTAACCTTTTTATGTTCCACAATCGAGTTCAGGTAACACACGCATGAAACGTGTACATTTCTGGAAGTACATTTGTAATACATGTCAATAAAATAATACTGACTCATCAATGCCCGAAATATAATGTGGGTTAATAAAAAAAGTTTCACATGAGAACAACAAAACAACTTAATCGACATGAAGACATTCAGGAAACAAAATCAGAGCAGACAAAAAACAGTGAACTAAGCTAAACAAATGTAAAGTAGTATAGGTAGTAGCACACACCGTGGCTACAGCAGTAGCGAAACGGTATGTTGTCCTCAGTCTAAAAACCCCTCGACTACCCCAGCAATGGAAATAAAGTCCTATGACAGTTCATATAGCTATTAGTTCCAAAAGAAAACTTCGCAAATCCGGAGGATCGTGTCAGCAGAAAGATCGAGTTAAGCACAGAGATTAGCAATACATAGAAAAGATATAAGCATATTAGACACTCGGAACGGTGAAAACTAAATGTAAGTGTCCCCATACTTTGGAATACCTAGTATCCTTGAAATTCAACAGGTATGTATCTGCTGCCAGGTAGCCAAAAGATATCAGTAGAATGTTTTTATACTACCCGCAACTTATTATACCTGGGGATGGAAGTGAAAGGGGGTTGGGGAGGGGTGTAGTGCGTATTGTGTAGGATTTTAGTAACTGTTATATAGTTTTTTGCTGATATTAGTTAGCAGCCTAATTCTTTTCGATTTTCAACAGCCAATGGTTCTTTTACAGGCACAACATGCTTTTACATGCACATCATGTTTTTACGTGCACAACATGCTTTACATGAGATATCCTAGTCTTTCGTCCATCTTCAATGTGACTTGAAGATGGTACTACCTTCCTTAAAACGTGTGCGAATCGAAACCCCACCATTTCGTGGTTTAATTTCTCCAGAGGCACGCGCCATTACCTCTCTCAGCTATAACGAGATAAGCAGACATTATTTATTTTCAAATACAGAATGCTTTGCAATTCATTAAATCAATATTGCCAACTACAGTTTTGGTTGAAACCAACAAAAAATAAAGGAAAACGTAATTTATTGGATCACATTTGTGGCATTCGGACAAGAAAACACATTCACAAATGTAATACTTGCTATGAAGACATTTGCGCTTGACAGGGTGACGACTGGAAGTGTATAAGCGATTCTCACTAGGAGGTCCTTAAAGTTCATGTCCTGTTGAAAGGCTGCCAAAGGTGTATCCGCCACCCTTCATCCAATCCCCCCTTCACCCAGTCTCACCACATAAAAAATCAATATCGATCCACTGAATCAAAGCGAAGCGGAGAAAGATTACGAAACATAATCTTTTGAAACTCTAGCATCATTAGCCAGCCTAGCAAGGCCTTGCTCAGAATAATTCTCGACAGACTGAAACTTAACGCCGATAACATCATTGACGAAGAACAACGAGTTTTGGGGACACCAGCAACACATATACCATGTGTTTATTGACTGTGAAAAGGCGTTTGATTAAGTCTGGCATCCTTCTCTATGGGCAACAATGAAGATATATACCATCAACAGTAACACTGTGAGAGTTATCAAGAATATGCATGATAAGACAACAAGCGCAGTTTTTTGTGGATGGAAAAAAATGTGAATGCTTCCATACATCCGTCGGCGTAAGGCAAAGCTACATACTCTCCATGTCACTATTCAATATATTCATAAAAATAATTATGAGCCATGCCCTTGAAAATCGTGTTGGCACTGTAAGTATAGAGGATAGAACAATTACCAACTTATGCTTTACGGGTGACATCGACGGGCTGGCGGGGACTGAGACAGAACTTTGGAGATAGATCCGTAAACTGGATGTAACAGGACAGGGTTATGTTATAGAGATAAACCCACCGCCGACGACGGATGTGTCAGACCGAAAGGTGCAAATGTCGCAGTCAAGTTGTAAACTAGCAACACAACGCATTCCGTTCTCCGGACTGCTTCCTACTTGCGAAGCCCTGTTCAGGGTTTGGTAGCGGGAGAACGAACGCAGATGAAGAAGAAGAAGAACAGATAAACCCAGAAACAACAACGTTCATGACCAACAACACTGAAGGATTCAAAGCTGTGATTAAAGCAAATGGGCAGGAGCTTGAAACAGTGAACTGCTTCAAGTATTTGGGCTCAATGATCAGTAATGAGGGATCAAAGCCAGAGGTGCTGGCCAGAAAAGCACAAACAACACAAGCGCTAGCATGATTGAAACAAATATAGTACGTTAAACGACTCTCCCTCGCCATGACGGTCAGATTAAGGCTCACTGGTTCTTTCGATATTCCTCTACTTGTGTGAAACATGGACCATTACAGCAGAGCTGCATTTACACTTTAACTAGTGTATGTTTGCCTTCTGAAGTAAGGATTTGCAATCTGACACAATAAATGCCTTTGTAAAAGAGGTCTCAGATAGCCATCCCAAAGATAAGATCAATGACTCTCAGTTGTCATACTGGAGATTGTTTTACTGTATGCCTCACCCCGTCAGCTACAACATGATCTTCCATTCTAGCAGGGAAGCCTCAACAGGATTTCCCATTTCGTAGTATAGGTCCATCTGTGTATATGGCGACATTACAGTATTGAGTGTTAACAATTAAGAACTAGTTAACTACAAGGTCTGCTTTTCTGTTCCACCACTCTATGTAGACACCGAGTAGGACTTTAATGGCTTTGTGATTATCTGTCATACACTCATAAATATGCAGATATACTTCTTCCTTGACTGTCGCCTTAACTGAAGTCACCTGCCCAGTCGGTTTTTTTTAATGTCTATGCCAAAAACGACATTCATCTCTTGCTACTTGTTCCTTGATGTATGCGGTGTTGTTAGTTTGTCGTGTCGTGAGAGGGATGTCGCTAAAAAGGGCACCCAAAGAAACATTTTAAAGACAGTCTGAGGGACTCACTGAAAAGTTGCCAAATAGATATCACTACCTGGAAATGTCTTGCGCAAAACAGATCTGACTGGAGAAGCGCACTCAAAGCGCGTGTAGCTAGCAGCGAGGACCACGGTGTTGTGAAAGCCCAGATCAGACGTGAGACCCAGAAATCACGAACAGCGGGCACATCATCACCTTCTACAGACCTCGTGTGCCAGCTATGCAGAAGATGTTTTCTGGCCCGCATTAACCTGTTCAGCCACATGATCACCCACACCCAACAGGGAAGTCTGTAACAAGGATGATGTCGGCGGCCCTCATCGACAGCAATGTACAGCTATTATTATGTGTGTTTGTATATGTGTGTGTATGTGAGAGTGTATGTGTGTATGTATGTATATATATATATATATATATATATATATATATATATATATATATATATATACATATATATATATATGTATGTATGTATGTTCGTATGTATGTATGTATGTATGTATGTATGAATGTATGTATGTATGTATGTGTGTATGTATTTGTGCATGCTTTTAAGTAACATTGTCTTGACACTCTGTAAATCTTCTTCTAAAGCACACAGTGTGGGATGTAGCTGTTGGCTGTGACCACTACATGCGTATGTACAGCGCCATGAATCAGGAAGAATTTCTCAGACTAAGTCTCAAGGTCGGCTCGTCCTGCCAGGTGGAACAAATATTACCCGGAGCTCTAACTGTCTTTCCATGCCAGATTGGGCGATACGGAGATATTGTTGGTTCTTGCAACGTGACAGTAAAGTCGTATACCCGTGACAAGAACGTTATCAAAGAATGCGAGGACAACCCAGACCTGACCAATCTTCAGGTACGAGTCTCAGAACGACACACTCGACAATCCTATTTACAGAACATTTTCTGCGCTCTGTGTAACTCAGAGTTCACCTCTTTATTCGCTTACACTTGCAGTTTTCAAAATAAAGCCCAGAAATGTTGTTTTATGGCATCCGTATTTGATGATTACCCAAGGGCGATATTAAGTTCTCCCCGAAGTAAAATTCTTCCTTTCTCTTTATTGCTGGGGTCCATAGCGGACAAACTGAACCCAAAACCACCAGATTCAGGAATGCAGTTCAGGAAATGTGCAATTTCTGAATGGGCCAGTCCTGATAATAGATGTCTACGTATGCAGTGCTCCCCTGGTAAATTTCTGAGTGAGGGCAAGTGTTTGACTGCTATCAATAATATTACAGGTTTGGGCTACAGAGCACAGATTCTGTACATACCATATAATATCAGAAGAAAGGATCCCCTGCTTCCCTCTTCGCCACGCCATGCTACAGATACATATGAGCTCCTAAATCTATTTCTCAACTATCTGAACAATCAAACATTCTTGGATCGAACTATTGCTGAAACTCAACTGCACGTGACGTATGTTTGGAGAGAAGGCACATACAATGTGAATGTGTCCCAAGTCGGTTCACAACCCACGATGAACACTACAATGAATAATCTCAAAATGGACTCTCCAATCAAAAACCATGAGCTTTTCTTTTATGTAGATGCCTATATTATAGCAAGCAAATCCATTCCTCGAGATGACTTAGAAAGTACCATACTGGATTCATTGGAATTCGGTATGCCATTATTGCAACTGGAACCAAATTCTACAATGCTTTTAGCCCCAATGATAGTGTCAGAACTACCAGATATTTCGACCAGCTCCGAACAACAGTCTAAAGACCAGTCCCAATTTGCAGACGTTCAAACTGTGGTTATACATAATATTAATCGAACAGAAAATATCTTGTGGAACTACAGATTTGAATTCTTGATGATGTCACGTGTTTTAACATGCGTTCATATTTCGTTTAATAAATCTGAGTATACGTTTATTGTAAACTGCACCATTTTCCCGCCGACTTGGCAAGTTCATTTGAAATTAGGTCGCATAACATTAATTATTTCCGACTTTCTCGAACTGAGTAAGTTGGCTGTGTATTCAGATAACGGAAGTAACAATGACCACATGAAAGTGTGTGTGGATCTGTTAGAAGATAAACTACAAGAGCTTAGAACTAGTCAAGTGAGTTTAGAAGACAGTTCGGTTTTTCTTTGGCAGTACTATCTGACTCATGTAGGCATTTCTATGTCCATGGTCTGTCTGCTGATCACCCTGCTCACATTTTCGCTGTATTCAACACTACGAAGCAGCGCAGGAATAAACAACATGTTTCTGTCAGGAACTCTCCTTCTTGCACAAGCTTCTCTGTTGTCCAGCAATCACATAGAGGGCCCTGGTCCGGTGTGTACTGCTGTAGGGATATCCACTCACTTTCTCTGGCTGAGTGTGACCGCTTGGAGTATCATCTGCTGCTTTCACATGTTTCGTGTCTTTACTGCCAAAACTGGAATCTTGAAAAGCTCAGCCATTTCTCAAAGAATTGTTCTTATAAAGAAGATCTTAGTTAGTGTGTTACTGCCCATCTTCATTATATCAGCTGTTATAGTTGTTTCGTATTTTACATCCGGCGGTCAGAGAATTGGTTACTCGGACAACAACCCGTGTTATCTTGACTCCAGTCTGTTAGCTACGCTATCGTTTGTTCTGCCCCTTGCTATTGCTATAGCGGTAAACGTTTTCTTCTTTGTTTCCACTATCCAGAAGATACACAAGGTCAAGAAGCTACAAGTTAACGCGAGTTTTAAAAAGAAGGATCGTGAAACATTCATCATTTACATCAAATTATCAACACTGACAGGTGCCTTCTGGGCAGTGGCTATCGTCTCCGAGCAAGCTGACAACGATCCGTTGAGGTTTGCTGCCATTATTTTAAATGGCCTTCAAGGAGTGTTCTTATTTATGTCATTTGTCTGCAACAAGCGTGTAATTAGAACATGTTTCCAGACTTTATCCAGTCAGGCATGCAGTTCATCAACAAATGTTTCAGTCAAAACAGCAGAATCAAAAGACAGAACATTAGAGAAGTCAACAGCGTTTTAATGACGGATAAGTTACTCAATATCATTTTTTTGTTATTTCGAATGTCCACAATGAGTGGGTTTACTGTTAGGGGCGCTCTGAAAAGGACATTAAGTGACGGGTTGCAGTAGATTTAGTCACACCCCGAGCTTGCTGGTAAAGGTGGACGGGAGCCTCCAGGCAGTTGTGCTATGCTTGACTTCATCTACGTGTCGCTCACTACTACGGGGATCACATCGATCCCTCACCTCGTTAGCTAGGCTGCCATGAGAACAGTCCGTTTCCAGAGATGGCTACTAGGAAGCCTAAGTGTGGGTCGTGGCCAGTATATTTTGCTGGACCTTGACTAACATGTCTGTTAGTCTTCCTCCACCCCCACCCTCCAAAAAAGTAATAACACGTTTATATAGTGATCTAATTTGTCATGATCATACACCACCAGCACACACCAGATGCCAACTTTGACTTCAACAATACGCAGGTTTAGTAAGTTAGTTACGACAACCACTTCATCAATACGCAGGTTTAGTATGTTAGTTACGACAACCACTTCATCAATACCCAGGTTTAGTAAGTTAGTTAAGACAACCACTTCATCAATACCCAGGTTTAGTAAGTTAGTTACGACAACCACTTCATCAATACGCAGGTTTAGTAAGTTAGTTAAGACAACCACTTCATCAATACTCAGGTCTAGTATGTTAGTTACGACAACCACTTCATCAATACCCAGGTTTAGTAAGTTAGTTACGACAACCACTTCATCAATACACAGGTTTAGTAAGTTAGTTACGACAACCACTTCATCAATACGCAGGTTTAGTAAGTTAGTTAAGACAACCACTTCATCAATACTCAGGTTTAGTATGTTAGTTACGACAACCACTTCATCAATACCCAGGTTTAGTAAGTTAGTTACGACAACCACTTCATCAATACACAGGTTTAGTAAGTTAGTTACGACAACCACTTCATCAATATGCAGGTTTAGTAAGTTAGTTACGACAACCACTTCATCAATACGCAGGTTTAGTAAGTTAGTTACGACAACCACTTCATCAATACGCAGGTTTTGTAAGTTAGTTACGACAACCACTTCATCAATACACAGGTTTAGTAAGTTAGTTACGACAACCACTTCATCAATACGCAAGTTTATAAAGTTAGTCAGGACAACCTCTACATCATTACGCAAGTTTAGTAAGTTAGTTATGGCTTGGGTTCTTTCGCTCTCAATCTGCCGCTACCAAACTCTGAAAAGGGCTCAAGTAGCAGAATGTAGTCCAGAAAACGAAATGCGTTGTGTCGTAGTTTGCAGCTTGATTGCGATATTAATAAGTTAGTTATGACAACCACTTCATCATTATGCAAGTTTACCAAGCTAGTTATGACAACCACTTCATCATTATGCAAGTTTACCAAGCTAGTTATGACAACCACTTCATCAACACTTCAGCATCTTCATTTGTTCATTTAATACATAGCAGAAAAATGTGTGGATATTATAAACAGCTGCTTCTCATAATGAACAAACACTTGCTGACATGAAAATAGACTAACAGAATGCATTCAGAGGGGACGCGAATCTTCACTTCTACAAATGAAGTGGAATTGTGAATACAGATGATTTAAGATGTGACAGTCACTAAATATCAGTGCCATATCCTGGTCCTAGACACAAGATGTGCTTTAATCTTTGAATGGTATACTCTATGATATCAATGTAACTGGAATTACCTTCACACAGTATGTCTTCATTTTGATGTAGTAATTTTGTTATTATTATTATGCAATACTTGTAAACATTATAATGTCTGCAAAATCATAGTTTAATTTGAAGCAAAATGATTTACAGTAATAAAAAATACATCAATCATAAACATCTAATACATTTAATGTATGCTTGTTTCCCGATCTGAACACTTTACAATTTATCATTTATTGTGATCCATACATATCATCTGTTGTCTCATCAAGCATTATAAATGCAAAACTAGCATAACTAATCTCTTTTTTTGGATTATATCCAATATAACATCCATCAATGCATCTATAATATCATTTTGTACAGCCGGAGAAGAGCCCTCGTCAAATAGAAGAAATTTAACTTAAAAATGTATGGAATACGTTTCACAACATTATGTATACTAATAGATACTTTCCATAATAGTAGATAAACTAGTATGCACAATTATATAACTATGAAACATCATTAAAAAATATATAAGAATAAAACCGAGTGCGTGACTTTTGTTGCACACATGTCAATGGTTAGTCAAACACTAATATCCAGCAGTGACATCATTCCCACCAACTATCTCACGACGCCTATACATGGCATAGGATTGTGTGCAACGCTTCTAGCCACACGCAAGCAAAAGCCAGGAGCTCGTTTTTGTCCTATTCTTTCTCGTATTTCAACAACGACTAACAAATCATGTAGCGGCCATTACGCATTGTAGAGCCTTTAGAACAGCAAAAACATTAAATGAAAAATTGCAAAATAATGTGTCTTAAAAATACTCTCATAACATACTACGACTAATAAACAACATTTTCAGAGTTTAAGTTCCGCTTGCTGGGAACACTTAGCTCATAATGATTATACACTACTGATAACAGGGAAACAACAAACCAGTCTGGGTCAATGTTACTTCAACTTGATCCCGTTAATTTCTTCTTTCTCTTAACACTTGGCATGCGCTTCCCCGTCGGATTAGCTGTCAGTTGTAAGAAAAATCAAAAGGCGAGCATGTGTCCAAAATGTTGGAAACTTGGCTCACAAACACAACGCAAGTGGTTGACATCACCTCACAATGGATTATCTGTGACTGGGCATGTCCACAAATCATCCTAACACGCTCGGGTACCTTTCCTTAAGCTGAGTTCGGCATCGAAGATGGTTTCACTTGCAAATCTTGCAAGCTCATGTATTCTGTCATTTATTGCTAATGCGGTAGGACCTACTTTGGGGAGACTGGTTTCTGCGTTTCCTGTAATATCTCAACGATATCTGTGACCACGCTGGTTCTCCAGTCGTTAGCCCCTTTAACGGTCTTGTCCACCGGGGTAAGGTGGTGTCATTGTTTTCGGCATAGTCTTTTGCTTCTATGAGCATCCATTGGAACTTGATAATAAACTCATATTCGGCACAGGCTACCTTTCACTGCACGGCATCACCATTTTCCTGATCTTCTCCAACATTTTCCATCTGGATTTCTTCTTGTCTCAATTAGTTGCTTTGCGTGTGCACATATCACAATCTGGTCATTCATCGTTTGACCGATGTCGGTGTATCCGGCCTTCTCTTACTTCCTATACATGCCTGTTATCTTTAGTTTGTTTTAGTTCAGTCGAAGAATCAACGCCATTGCACACGGTTGAACCCATAAGTGCTTTGTTCTTCTCTATAGTCTTGGAAAATCTCAGCCCAATAGACGAACTCCGTAGCACCGGCGAGGATCCTGTAATAGGAGTGCTAGATTGAGTAGATTTTAACATAATTTTAAATTTTGCCCGAGCAGCGGCCGTTAAGTCTACTATTTTCGATTTTCAACTGCCGAGGTTTTAAACGTGCGTGACACTGAACACGGGCGTCCGATCTCTACTACCCAGAGATCCGGGTAAATACCAGAAGATCCACGTAAAGAAATTCCGGGCTCTAGCGGGATGTGAATCCACGGCCTCCAGCAGACGAGGCTGACAACCTACCTCAAGACTACTCAGTCCTCTGTTATCTTACCAATAACGAGTTCATTCGTGAGGAGACGTGACGATATCGTATGTCATGTCCACTTTTTCTTACATATGTATATGCTCATTTCTCTATTGTAAATGTTCATCCAGTACTCTACGTTTGTTAGTTCATCGTTTTGTTGTGTGCTGATCCTGACGAAGGTCTTCAGGTCGTAACGCAGATGTCGTTTCTGTTTTCGTCTTAACACGATATCTGACTATACATATAAATGTTTTTTTGCATTCGATGCAGTTCTAACCACTCTTCTGCATAGCTGAAAACATGGACAGCATATAGTAGACGTGTCAAATATCTTAATTGTTTCCACATAAATTATCTCAAAGGCTGCTAATGATTAGGTGACAGGAGGCAATACTTAGCTGAAACCTTCAGCAAGTTAAACATTTTGAACATAAATTCCCTTCTGCAAAAAGTCCTAATGGGATGAATGGATTCCTTGTTTGCATACCCGATCAACGCGTGCCCAAGCAGAGGATGTACATTGAGCTCAGAACTGGTAGACACTCGTCACGGGAACAGAAGAAACGCTTACGAAACTCCTTAAAAATGTATCTGAAAAGAATAACTGATGTCACTTTCTGGAAGATGCTTGCACAAAGCCGTACTGTCTGGTGCGCTAGCGTTTCACAGGCTGAGCGAAATATCATCGCCGAGGTTTAGAGCGCGAGATGTCGGAAAAACAGTACTCACTACGACCCAACAGCCGACTCCTATCATGTGTGTTATAAGTGTGGCAGAGTCTTCCGTGTCAGGATTGAACTTTACAGTGTCTAGCAGCACAAGCCTGATGCTGTCCCCATGTATTTTGCGCTTTCTTTTTCCTTTAAAATCTCTCTCTTAGAATATATCTCTCGTGTATTCTAATTATGTATTCATCCTCCATTTCCGTAATTTCTGTATGGTGTCTACACGATTATATAATATGTCCTTGTGTATTTATTTTTTTCCCACATTTTTTTGTATATGTGTCTCTTTGTTTGTTTTTGCGTTTGTTGTGATTTTATCATGTCTTATATTTTTGTTTGTGCGTAATGTTGCATGGTCCACTCAATTACATAACTGGCATACCGTATCTCACATTTCCCTTTCGTAGGAATCGTTTTTGTTTTGGTCCTATTCAGGTTACTAAGCAACTAAATGTTTACATATATATATATATATATATATATATATATATATATATTACCATTAGTGTCGCAGCTGCTTTGGTTTATTTATTAATGTACTTGACTAATGAAAAAGATATAAGCTAATGAATTAAATATACATATTCATATCAACTAATTATCTACGACTGTGTTGTGTTTAACCTTGGATTTATAAAATATGTAATTTTGTTACAAAGCCACCGGCTAATTATTGTTGATAGCTAAGAGCCAAGGGAACTCTTTTGTCATCCTCTTTTGGTATTTTCAGTTTTATAAAATCATATTTTAGATTGGTTTGAAATGTTTATCTTGAAATGTAAAAAAGTGTTATTTCAAAATAAATGGTTTTAAAGAATAAAATAAAAGTAGTTATTTAAAAAAAATAGAAAACACTGACAGAAGTGGAACTTAGGACAGTACTGACTACCGCCAAGTTTTCATTTAACGTTTTCGTTGATTGAATTATTGATAAATATATTGCAGGATATATTGAATTTAAAATGTTACCTCACACAAAATAATTTAAATCAGCTGGATTTTTTCCTTGGTACAAGTAAACTGGCGGGGTTGCGTTGCCTAGGGATAAAACTAGCTCGGTTTTCACAATCCCAACGCACCCGTTCTCGATTCCCCCTTATGTCCAATTTGGCAGGCACTGATTTTTGTTTTCCTAGGGCGATTGCTCTTCAACGTACGGAAATTAATGGCAGCCTACCGTAAAGCACACTTGCCAAAACACTTATAACAGCCTACCGTACTGCACACTTGCCAAGAAACTTATAACAGCCTACCGTAATGCACACTTGCCAAGAAACGTATAACAGCCTACCGTACTGCACACTTGCCAAGAAACTTATAACAGCCTACCGTACTGCACACTTGCCAAGAAACTTATAACAGCCTACCGTACTGCACACTTGCCAAGAAACTTATAACAGCCTACCGTACTGCACACTTGCCAAGAAACTTATAACAGCCTACCGTACTGCACACTTGCCAAGAAACTTATAACAGCCTACCGTAATGCACACTTGCCAAGAAACTTATAACAGCCTATCGTACTGCACACTTGCCAAGAAACTTATAACAGCCTACCGTACTGCACACTTGCCAAGAAACTTATAACAGCCTACCGTACTGCACACTTGCCAAGAAACTTATAACAGCCTACCGTACTGCACACTTGCCAAGAAACTTATAACAGCCTACCGTACTGCACACTTGCCAAGAAACGTATAACAGCCAAATAGGTGGTAGTTGTAAGAAGCGACGTTCTGTAACGGACATGCTACTTACTTTACAAGTCAACTGGAATCACACAACAACAAGTTTATGGGAGAAATAATGATTTATGTTTAGTCGTGTTGGTACTCCATTTTTCCAGCAAGTTGAAATGTTCCTAGTACCCCATAGGTCACATATTTGCCGCTGAGCACTCGGGACAGCGACTTCTTATACTGTAAGCCTTCTGATGTTGTCTTGGGAAATTGTCTGTCGCCAATACAAACTGGATTGCATGTGGCGTGGTAGCATGGGTAAGGCAACATACGCTGTTTAGAGACCAGTTTCACCTCGTGCAAGCGGTTTCGTATTGTTTGGGTGGAACCCGGATCCCAGTGGTCTGTTGAAGATACTGTAAATTGTTAAGTATCATTTTTATGTATTGTCTCTCAAAAAGGCCTCAAGGATTTGCGTAGATTCTTTAAACCAAATCAGTGACCACTAGGTGTTCATCTATTTAGTGTTAAATACACACATGAAGCCCAAAACTAATTGAAATAGACTTAAAGAGTTAACCTGGACTAACATTAGTCGAGATAAGTACTTCTGTAGTTACACAACAAAGTCTCAGGCAACAGAATAAAGTAGATTAGGCAGACAGAGATATCCAGATTACAGTTTATAGAAATCTGAAGACTGAAATTGAAATTACCTTGCTTTAAAATTATTATGGTGGCTAGCCAGTCAGTCAAAATTTCACAAATCAGCGTGATCGGACTACAGTCATGCAATTTATGTTAATATATTTAAACTAGGAACTAATCCACTTTTATTTCTACATTACAATGTGTAGCAAACAAAAATAATAATCGTGCGACAGTCTGTACGTTGTAACGATCATAAACGTAATGGACGATTTAAAACATGTTTTTTCCTCGTCAAGCAAAATGTTTTACTCCTAACAGACGAGCAGACGAGCGCTTTTTCTAAGCCCTATATATATATATAGAAAGAGAGAGAGAGAGAGAGAGAGAGAGAGAGAGAGAGAGAGAGAGAGAGAGAGAGAGAGAGAGAGAGAGGTTTATATAGATATAATTAGATATATGTACATATATATACACATATATATATATATATATATATATATATATATATATATATATATATATATATATATATATATATCATGTAGCATGTCCTTTATAGAACGTCGCTCCCATCACAGTCTTTCCCTTTCCAAAACTCCAGCCTCCTCCACAACCATACCCAGGCATTCCTGGATATTTTGGTACCATCGTCTTCTTGGTCTACCCCTGCATAGAGAGAGAGAAATTTTTCTCAGAAAAATTGTAATGTTTTTCTTTGAACAAGACACTGAATATAGGTAAATCTACCCGACGGTACTACTTTTAGAAAAAAAAGGGGATGGTTATCTTTGTAAAGATAAAAAAAACAGGAGAGGGTGCCAATTATAACAAATTAACTCTGAAAACGCCACTAGACAATACATAGATTCGTAAGAGCAAATCAGTGGTTATTAGGCGTGTATCTAACAAAGTAATGGATACATACGGAAAGGAAAGTCGTTGGGTAGAAAAAGAATAGTTGTGAAAACAAGCAGGAAACTAATTGAATTAGACGAAAGGAGTTTCTTTGATCAAAGGATAAACTTACGGGTTTAACATTAGTCGAAGCCACTACTTGTGTAGTTACACCAAAATGTCTCCGGTTACAGAATCAAGTAGATTAGACGACAGTGATATCTAGATAACAGAATTTAGAAATCTGAAGATTGAAAGTGAAACGACTGGGCTGAGAGAATTGTTTATGTGAAGAAGCTATTAAAGTTTGTTTTGTGTGCTTGATCATACTTATCCACCAAAGTCAAACTGTCCTTGGTGCATTTCAATCATGGCCATGTATAATATTGCAATCTCAGTAAAATTTGCTAGAAACAAGATATACCAAAAACCCAGTGAGATAGATAGGTCTACAACAGATTCACAAACATGTTTGGTGCAGTGACCAGTAAAGACTAGAAATAGAGGTAGGCTTCTGTGACTTTAGATATGGGTCTACTGAATGTGTATGTATGTATGAATGTATGAATGTATGTATGTATGTATGTATGTATGTATGTATGTATGTATGTATGTATGTATGTATGTATGTATGTATGTATGTATGTGTGTGTATGTATGTGTGTCTCTGTGTGTGTGTGCGTGCGTGCGTGTGTGTGTGTGTGTCTGTGTCTGTGTGTGTGTCTGTGCGTGTGTCTGTGTGCGTTTGTATGTGTCTGTGTGTGTCTGTGTGTCTGTGTCTGTGTGTCTGTGTGTCTGTGTGTGTCTGTGTATCTGTGTGCCTGTGTGACTGTGTGTCTGTGTGTCTGTGTGTCTGTGTGTCTGTGTATCTGTCTTTCTGTGTGTATGTTTGTCTGTGTCTGTGTGTCTGTGTGTCTGTCTGTATGTCTGTATGTCTGTATGTCTGTCTGTATGTATGTATGTATGTACGTATGTATGTATGTATAAATGTATGTATGTATGTATGTACGTATGTATGTATGATGTATGTATGTATGATGTATGTATGTATGTATGTATTTATGTATGTGTGTATGCGTGTATACGTGTATGCGTGTATTTATGTATGTATGTATGTATGTGTGTATGCGTGAATGCGTGTATGTGTGTATGTGTGTATGTGTGTATCTGTGTGTGTGTATGTGTGCATGTGTGTATGTTTGTATGTGTGTATGTGTGTGTATGTGTGTATTTGCGTATGCGCGTATGTGTGTATGTGTGTATGTATGTGTGTATGTGTGTATGTATGTATTTATGTATGTATGTGTATGTATGTGTGTCTCTGTGTGGCTCTGTGTGTCTCTGTGTGTGTGTGTGCGTGCGTGTGTGTGTGTGTATGTGTCGGTATGTGTGTCTCTGTGTGTGTGTCTGTGTCTGTGTGTGTGTCTGTGTGTGTGTATGTGTGCGAGTCTGTGTTTGTGTCTGTGTGTGTCTGTGTGTGTGTATGGCTGTCTGTGTGTGTGTCTGTGTGTGTCTGTGTGTGTCTATGTGTGTGTGTGTGTGTGTGTTTGTCTATGTGTGTGTCTGTGTGTATATGTGTGTGTCTGTGTGACTGTGTGTATGTGTGTCTATGTGTCTGTGTGTCTGTGTATCTGTGTGTCTGTGTGTCTGTGTGTCTGTCTGTGTGTATGTGTGTCTGTGTGTCTGTTTGTTTATCTGTCTGTGTATTAATGTATGTATGATGTATGTATGTATGTGTGTGTATGCGTGTATGCGTGTATGCGTGTATGCGTGTATGAGTGTATGTGTGTATGTATATGTGTATGTGTGTATGTGTGTATGTTTGTATATGTGTATGTATGTGTGTGTGTGTGTGTATGTATGTATGTATGTATGTTAGTATGTATGTATGTATGTATGTATGTATGTATGTATGTTGGTATGTTTGTATGTATGTATGTATGTATGTATGTATGTATGTTATACGCACGTTGTGGGGTACATTGTGAAAACGGAAAAGATAGCAGGAAAGAGAGACAGAGGGGTGGGGCAGATATATATATATATATGTTGGACAACCGGATAGAATTACAAGGGCGGAAATCAACAGAAGAGTTTGTAAATTACACTCGTGATAGAAGAGAATGTAGGTACATGATCGCCAACGCGAACCGGTTGGGTATCTGATGATGATGATGATGATAATTATGATGATGATGATGATGATGATGATGATGATGATGATGATGATGATGATGATGATGATGATGATGATGATGATAATTATGATGATGATGATGATGATGATGATGATGATGATGATATACACAAACACAATTGAATGTTGCTGTTTTTGCTTGAATGGGTCAACTATCATGTCCACGTGAATAGAATATACTTGTAGAAAAGTTATATAGACATGAAGAAAACATCTTTACTTGAACGAAATTATTCCCAAAATATGTGAAAATCTGGAGAATTACAGATCGAAATGAGAACACATTGCAAGTTTTGTTGTAGTATGACTTGGCTTGGCTTCGTTCGTTCTCAATCTTCGGCTTCCAAACCCAGAAAGGGCGTAAGCAGCAGAATATAGTCCAGAGAATGGAATGCGTTTTGTCGTAATTTACAGCTTGACTGCGATATTTGCACCTTTTGGTCAAAACACATCCGACTTCAACAAGCATTTTTTGACAAACCGGGTCAACATTCCCTCTTTGATACCTTCTCCTTAGCCAGTCTGCCCTGCTGCAGCCTGTTCTCCAGGAAAATCAAACACTAAAATGATAAAGCAGAAGCAAAACGAGGAAAACCAACAACATTACAAACTAAAATGTTTTTATGCAAATGTGAGAAGCATAGTAAATAAAAGAGAAGAATTGGAACTGTATGTAGAAGAAGAAAAACCAGATATAATAGGATTAACAGAATCATGGACATATGAGGAGATTGCAGATAGTGAACTTGAAATAGAGGGATATACAATGTTAAGGAAAGAGAGGATAATTGGAGACAAGACTAAGGGAGGTGGCGTTTTATTATACTGTATAAATTCTGTTAATATAACGATCAAAGATTATTTATCATGTGGTAACAAAAATGAAAGTGTATAGGGAGAAATAGAAAGTGGGGGTGAAAAAACAGTGATTGGAGTGTGCTATAGATGTCCATCAAGTCAAAAAGAGGAAGATGAGGAGCTGATTAGTAGCATAGCAAAGTCAAGTGAAGGGAAATTATTATTAATGGGAGATTTCAACTTTCCAGAAATAAAATGGGATATGGCAGAAGCACTTGTTGAGTCAAATCCTTTTGTTAAGTGCACAACTGACAACTTTTTAATTCAACAGAGGCAAAAACATACTCGACCTAGTTTTTACTCCAGAGAAAATTATGATTGAAAACGTTACCGTTCGGGAACTGTTTGGCTCAAGTGACCATCAAATCATCCGTTAGGATCTTATTGCATGGAATGAGGTAAACATAAACACGCAAACATACGACTACTCTAAGGCAGATGTTAAGAGGATGAAAGAGGCAGCGAACCATATAATCTGGAAAGATATTGTCGTAGGAAAAGATGTTGTACAGTAGTGGGAGGGTTTTAAAACAGTTCTAGAAACGCTAAATAAGGAATGTGTTCCATGTAGGGAGGTAAACCCCAAGCGTAAAAAGTGGATAACTAGATTTGTAGTGAAATGTAAAAGAGCGAAAAATAAAGCCTGGAAAAAATATATAGAGGCAGGTAAATCAAAAGAAACATATTTAACATTTTTGGACAAGCAGAACATATCTCAGAAAGCGAATAAAACAGCAAAAAGACTTCGAAAAAAGACTTGCTCAGAGGATCAAGACTGACAGTAAAAGCTTCTTCTCTTATGTTAGAAATAAACAAAGAACGACAGACAAAGTAGGCCCTCTCATAGACAATACAGGGAAAATAATAAGTGAGAATAGGGAGGTAGCTAATCTGCTCAATCAGTACTTTGGCACAGTCTACACAAAAGAGGACTGCTCCGAGATCCCATAGCCTATAGATATTTTTCAAATAGACATAGATACAGCGGGATTACGATCAATCTGTATTACAGAGGAAATTGTTTTTTTTAAATTGGAGGGGTTGTAAGTGAATAAATGTCCAGGTCAAGATGGTATTCATCCAAAATTGCTATATGAAATGACAGACCAACTAGCAAAACCATTGGCTATATTATGTTCTCAATCACTTACAAAAGGGATTGTCCCACGGGATTGGAAAGATGCTGGAGTGATCCCCTTATTAAAAAAAGGCAAAAAATCAGATCCAGCAAATTATAGACCGGTGAGTTTAACGAGCATAGTCTGTAAATTGTTAGAGTCAATAATCAAAGAAAACATTGTAATGCATTTAGACAAATTTAATATAATTAGAAATAGTCAGCATGGGTTTACTAGAGGGAGATCATGCTTAACAAATCTATTAGAATTCATGGAGGAGGCTACTATAATCATAGATAAAGGGGAGCCAGTGGATGTTATTTATCTAGACTTTGCAAAGGCCTTTGATAGAGTACCTCATCAAAGATTATTTCGAAAGTGAAAATCACATGGAATAGGTGGGGAAGTTGCCAAATGGATTGAAAATTGGTTAACGGGAAGAAGGCAGAGGGTGGGCATAAATAAGGAGTACTCTGAGTGGAGTGAAGTGAAAAGTGGTGTGCCACAGGGCTCGGTTTTGGGACCAATTTTGTTCTTGATATATATAAATGATTTGGACATTGATATGAGATCCATGATTGCAAAATTTGCTGATGACACAAAACTATGCAGTAGTGTCTTATCTAAAGCGGAAGTGGATATATTGATGTCGGATTTAGATAAAATTCGAGAATGTTCTGTAAGCTGGCAAATGGAGTTTAATGTAGATAAATGTACAGTCATCCACATGGGTAGATCCAATATGGAACATAATTACAGAATGGAAGAAAACAATATTAGAAAGATAGATAAGGAAAGGGACCTAGGGGTTATACTAGATCATACAGGAAAGGTGAGTGAGCAAGTTAAGGTAGCAGTGAAAAAGGCAAATGCAATGTTAGGTATGATAAAAAGAAATATTAAACATAGGAGCAAGGAAGTGATCGTCAAACTGTATAAAGCTTTAGTTAGACCTAGATTGGAGTACTGTGTACAGGTGTGGAGTCCTTAACATAGAGGGGATATAAACATGCTAGAAAGAATACAAAAAAGAGCGACAAAGATGATAGTGGGATTCCAGAATTACAGTTATGAGGAACGACTCAGAAAAACCGGCCTACAGTATCTCGAAGAAAGAAGAATTCACGGTGACTTAATACAGGTTTATAAGATGATCAGAGGAATGGATAAATTAGACTATAACAAGTTTTTTTAAAACACAGGCACCTACAATAACACGAGGGCATAGCTACAAGCTGACTAAAGAGAGGTCCAGATTAGATATTAGGAAATATTTTTTTAGTCAGAGAGTGGTGTCTGCTTGGAATGCATTGCCAGGGGAGGTAGTGGAGGCAGGGACAGTTAATGCATTTAAGAATAAACTGGATGCGCATAGCTTTTAGAGCAAGGTGATGTAAATGTAACTGGTTGTATACCGAGTCTGCAGGGTCTTCTAAACCAGTATAAAGACGTTAAGTTAAGTTAAGTTAAGGTGTAGAAGGGTCTTGGCAGCCCCGATTCGTTGGTCCTGACGCTTGCAGTCACTTATGGGTCGCTGACACTGCAGTTCATGCGCTGCTCAGCATCTTTCTGCCTTGCTGTAGTATGATGTTAAATACAGACGTTGATAAAATCAAAGATAGCTTGCTGGCTGTGACTTTTTGTAGAACCACTGTGGAATATTAAAGAAAGTAGACAGTACGACACGTTTGAGACTAGAATATCCTACTCCAGGATTACTGACTAAAAAACCAATTTTATCGAGACTAGTGATCACTTGAAAAAACCTTTTCAGCTATTAATGTCAACAACTTATCTTTACTTTAATGTTTATTTCCACCTTGATGTTTTTCTGACTAATCACAAGTAAGTGGTTGATAATTCTGAACCGCAACAAAAAAATGTTGATAATCAATGAACAAATAAATTGTTAACATTACGTAATATCTAACTACTCAGCGCATCGAGCTAGTTTATAATCAATTTGTGTGATGTGTTGAAGAATGGAAGGCTTAGCATTGTTTTAGAAAATATAATACTTGGGACAGAGAGTCAAAGGTCACCTCATCAGAACGACCAGAACTGGTGTCGTAAATTATTCATGACTCCCACAGCGAAGAGAAAATTAGGTCAAACACTGCAACGGATGTGTATATAATGTCTGGATTTGTCCGTAGGTGGCAAATCAGTTAGATACCTCCTGAACTTCCATGCACCCGCTCCTGCTTTTTAAAGTTAACGTTAAAAGACGGACTGCCGTTCTTGTCAGTAGCCAGAATAAAATCCAGAATAATTGAAAATGTCTTTTTGTTCTATAAACAAATGAACAAAATGCAGTATTGTGGACAATCCCAAATGCCTCCAAGACGCTATTCAGGGTTGCTTTGGTTGTTCGTGTTTGTGTACATTCGCAATATTAGCTATGGAACAACTACAACACAGAACGGTACCCACGATTACATGAATGAAAGATTTGTGATAAGCGAATCTTGGCCAGTAAGACCTCAAAATACAGACATTTTCAACGAAGACATCGAGACATCATCCATGCAGTTCTTTACAACCAAATCGTCAAACACTGACATTTATCCTTGGAACAAAAGCGCCTTGTCTGCAAAAGATTTCCAACCTGTCTACTGCTCCAGATCGTGTCATGGACAATCTGTTGTCTTGTCCATACAGTCCAATACGTGTTCACTTGTTGAATGCTTTCCTTGTGACTGCAATAAACCTGTTTGCGAATTGTATGGCACATGTTGTCCTGACTATCACGAATCATTGTATATAAATATTTCGTCTAACATAAACTTCGACAACTCATCGGGAGCCACAACTTCTGATTCACTTCTAGCCAGCATTACCAGTACAGACAACAAGTCTCACATAGGCGACAGGTCGGATGTAAAATTGGTCTGTGATCGTATCAAAGACAAGAACTTCCTTTATATTAGGTCATGTCCATCAAACTTCTCAGACAGCCAGGTGAAAACCATGTGCGAGAAGGACATCCCGAGGGAAGAAGAAAACCTTGACACATTTCTTCATGTGACTGACACTGCGGCAGGGCCTACGTATTTTAACAAGCACTGCGCTACATGTAATGATGTTTCTGATGTAAGTAGAATAGATGCATTTTTATTTCCAAGAAGATGTACATTTTTATTTGTTCTGAAATGAGTGTTCTAAAATATCGTTTAGAAAGAAAGGAAAAAGAGAAATCAACAAATAACTTTTATTATAATAATATTCACAGAACAACCATTCTGATGTTTATGGCGTGTGACCGATTTCATCTACAACCTTCTGCCCTTTGAACATTTCGGCAATTCAGTGGTCAAATGGTTTACATGCTTTTTCTTATGTTTCCCAAGATTTTTTTGTCTGTCCTAAATATTCTCTATTTGCTCAAGGTATTCAAACAGTTTCAATTTAATTTTTTTGTTTTATTTCATAAATTATTTTTGGACGTGTTTTTATCATACTATAATAACCTCCTACCATTGTTTTCTGTATTATACCTTATCATGTTTGTTGAATTATCCTACTCATAGGAAACAATAGGATCATACATAGCAGAGGTCTCCTAAAATCGTTTCCTGTAATATGTCTTTGCAGGATTGCAAAAGTCTCCAAGGTACGGATAGCATTGAAAGATCTCCAAAAACTGTTTCATGTAATATGTCTTAGATTTATTGCTACTTTCTCTTTTATATAGCTAGCATCGTTAGAAGATTCTACCTTTCTTAGCGTTTCTGTCAAATTATATATTTGTCAATATTTGCAATGATAAGTTAGTATTGTTACCTAACAATCCAATAATGTTTGCTTGCAGTTAATATTATATTTATTTTTTAGGAGAATCATTTTTCATCCTGTGATGTATGCTCTTTATCTTTGTTTAGCATCTTCTATGTAAGGTATTTCGGTATGTTTTTTAGTGATGGATGTGCTGTGGCCTTTAATTCTTTGAAAAAGTATATTATCATGTTCAGCAGAAAAAATAAAGTCCGTTTAACAAACAAGAAATCAATAATGAGCTGGCGCAAGCTACACGTTTTAAATACATATGAAATATCTTCATAGAAGAATAAATGAATTATTGAGAAATTTAAGCTAAATGGCTAAATTCCTGTCTATGATACAACGAAAGTACAAGTGAGGAAAATGAAATCGTGTAAAATAAAATGTTATGTAAATTATCATACCAATGAAAGACAGATCCAAAAAAATGATAACATATCGTCTTCCAACATATTTGAGCAAGTACATTTTCTCATCAAATATTGAAATTGTTCGATGAAGTCATAAAAACATATATTGACGTACCAGTGCTTAAAAGCAAGAAAACCACCGGATATAAGAAGAAGTGTAGCTGCGGAAATCGAACGAGGGAAACAGGAAAACGACACTAGACACCCGATGTTTGGCCATCAGGAACAAGCCACAAGACTTAAATCAAGACACAGTTTCTTAAAATCGACAGAGACCATCCAGACAAGCCCGGAAGGTCGACACATCGAGAGGTGGCGCGAAACAATGCAGGATCCATGGATAGGGCTCAAGGAAGAGGCTGCGCCTGGACACCACCTGCCCTACGCTGTGTAGAAGGCAATGAACAGACTTCGAACTGGTGTCTCAAGATGCAGAGTGAACTTGAAGAAATGGGGATACTCAGATGTCGGCACATGTGAATGCGGCGCAGTTCAGGACCAAGATCATCTGATGACCTGCCCCAACCTCCCTGAAACCTGTGCCATGAACGACATGATGGAGGAGAACGACAAGGCAGTTCAAGTTGCTGAATACTGGACGGATGTTGTGTGAGATGGTGTTTGGACACGGACAGTAGGTAAGTACAAGAGAAGTAAATGGGCCCGCTTGAAAAACGTTCTTTTATCTTGAATATCACATTGTGTCTGTATATAAACGTTCAGATGAACCATAGCTCTACCAACTCAAATCGTTAGGTAGTCAGATTTTCATGATGTCCAGAATTTTAAAATGTAATTTATAAAATCTGTTTTTACAATCAATTACACATGACTGAATGGTATAGTATAAAGCTAAATAATTCTTGATTTTTCTCTCATTCAGTTTACCCATTGGCATCTATTTGTGGAATGTCATATCTTTTTGAAAGTTTACAAAGTCAGCACGACTGAGGAATTCTTCAGGCAGAGCAGGACCCCGGATTCTCGTTGTATGGTATCCCAGAAGACACCAGAAAACATTTCCCTGTATCCTTGCAGGAGAAGCTGGTTCCAAGATACCGTCGTTGACATCTGCAATGTGACAGGACAATGGGACGTCTATGATGAAGACGTTGAAAGAGCTTGTAACGAAACGTCTGGGACAGCGAACCATGTGCGTAATAAGAAACTTAACTGTCGAGTGTTTAAAAACTTGTTTTGTGCACTTTGTAACATGAAAGGGTATCCCAAGTACAATGTCAGCTGTCCTAAATGTCTTACGCCTAGACCACGCGCAGGAGATTGGGGCGAAGTACAGCTACCATTTTCATTTCTACTAAACTTTGGTACTCAAGCACATTTACAAAAGAATAAACAGGGTTTCACAAAATGCTCCAAGCTTACAGAATGGACCAGGCCAGACAACATCTGCATACCCTTGCAGTGTACACCAGGAAAGATTCTAATAAATGGCAGCTGCTCTACGGCTTTAGATCAAATACGTGGCCTGATATACCAGATGAAGGTCATATACATTTCGAGTGTTACAACAGAGATTATACTAAATCCAGAAATGATTTTAACAAAAATTCATGACGTTTCAGATTTACCTCAGACATTGTTGAATCACTTTCAGGATCAGGTAGAGGTAATTCTTTCAAATATTGAAATAGAAAGTGATATTAAACTGACCATGATATTTTCCAAACCAAAAATTAATCAAACACGTGACCTTAATACAACTTCACAGCTTGGGACGACACCAGACAAGGTTCAAATACACTGGTTCACGCTTGACGGTTTCGTGCTAGCAAACATATATCTCACTCGAGACAGAGTTGAAAGACATCTTGTACATGAGCTGATAACTCAAAGTATAACACTAACCACTGCCCATAACAAGACTTTGACATTGAAACCCATGCTATTTCCTGACAAACGGAACCAACATTATGACTGTGATGCTGTTTTAAATGGGAGGTTCTCGTGTGTTGAATCTCGATTAACTAAATTTGAAGAGGACGACTACACCTACACATTTAAAATGTACAGACAAGATTCTGTACATGTTGAGCACCAGCTGAACTGTGCTTTTGTCAACTTCAAAGCCACAGAATATTTGTACGAGAGTGATAATTCCAGCATCCTTCACAGCTTTAGGATTACACTGTACGTAGGTAATGAACGGGTGATGTTTTCTGAGACTGAAGATCTAAATATGATGTCAATAGCTGAAGATGGAACATTGACAGTTTGTCATGAACTACTGAGAGAGAAAATCAAGAATATGTCTCATGATATGTTCCGTAACAGTAGCTTGTTAATACTGTCACAGTATTTTCTAACTTGGGCCTGTCTTAGTTTGTCCATCTTAAGTTTAGCTTTCACATTAATGACCTACTTTCTATTCCCTGTATTGCAGACTCTTGCTGGTAAAAACAACATGTTTTTGTGCGGAAGCTTATTATCCGCTCAATCATTTTTGTTGGCCACTTCACACGTTAGACCAAATCACAACCTCTGTATTGTGCTCGCCATCTCCACTCACTTTTTATGGCTGTCTATGTTCTGCTGGTGCTTCACGACCTGTCTTCACATGTTCCTTATCTTCACAGCAAAGACTCGAAGTGTCCATGGAACAGCTGCTTCTGACATAATGTATATAATAAAAAGAGTTGTCGCGTGCTCTATAGTCCCTGCTCTTATCGTTGTCGGTGTGATAGTCACTAATTATATCACATCACAGGGAAAACGTATTGGCTATGGTCAATACACGTGCTTTTTAGACTCTCCCACATTGTTAGCCATTACTCTGGTTACTCCACTTTGCCTGATTCTCGTCTGCAATATTTACTTCTTCACAGTCACCATTATCAAAATCCACAATATCAAGAAGTTACAAACTAGGGACTTTAAGAAAGATGACCGTAAGAACTTGTACATTTACATTAAATTATCGTCAATGACCGGAGTTTTCTGGACTCTGGCTATCCTCTCTGAAGCCACCGACAACAATCCCCTGCGATTTATCTCCATCATTCTCGACGGACTACAGGGCATGTTTATTTTCATGTCCTACATCTGTAACAAGAGAGTGCTCAGACTTTACATGCAAGCTCTGGGATTTGATAAAACTATCACCACCTCATCAACGACAGACAACAGCACATTAGCTAAAGTAGCATATAATATGAACAGGCACTATGACAGACGCCAAGACTCGTCTAATAATATAACAACCTCGGCGCTCGAGAATTCCATGTAATGCCGTGGCCTAGATAAAAAAAACATGGCGATAGAAAAATGCCTGCCATCCTCTTCAAATCTAAACAAGAAGAAGATAAACAACCAGTTACAGAAAACCGAAGACGAGACTGAAACTGTACAACCGCCCCTCAGTAACTGTGAACGTCGGCGAAATGCGAGATGAAATGTTTCCGAATGAAACCATTTGCATTAAATTAGTCAAAGATATAAATATCGTTTTAAGATAATCGTTTAAAAAAAATTCCTTGTCTTTGAGATACCCTTACGTGTTTCTCTGTGTGTTAGGTAGGATTGTAAAGGTTCTTTTAGCAATTATATATATATATATATACACACACACAGGCACACACACTTCTCATGAATTATTGATATTTTGTCAGTATCGACAGACAGTTGACTTCCAGGCTAGTGAGAGAGAGAGCGAGAGAGAGAGAGAGAGATATTTATCAGATGTTGTTGTAGCTTTAATCACAGACGTTTGGAGTCTTCACTTTCTCTCAATTCGGCTTCCATTACCTCCAGACCAGCACTCAAAACCTGCCTCCTGCCAGGTCAATTTTTGGCAAGTTCCTCCCAGTTAGACGTGTTCGTGTTTATCGCTTTCAGGTCACTCTTACTAACGTCTTTATAATGGAGGAAGTGTCTACCTTTGTTACAATTTTCAACTCTCCGGAGAGTACATCGATCCCTGACCTCGCTAGCCAGGCTGCGATTGAACCACGGAGAACCTACGTGGAAGTGAGGTAGGTGTCTTGGCCAGTAATTTTTACCTGACACTGACTAACATGTCCGTTCAGTATGTTTTACCTGACACTGACTAACATGTCCGTTCAGTATGTTTTACCTGACACTGACTAACATGTCCGTTCAGTATGTTTTACCTCACACTGACTAACATGTCCGTTCAGTATGTTTTACCTGACACTGACTAACATGTCCGTTCAGTATGTTTTACCTGACACTGACTAACATGTCCGTTCAGTATGTTTTACCTGACACTGACTAACATGTCCGTTCAGTATGTTTTACCTGACACTGACTAACATGTCCGTTCAGTATGTTTTACCTGACACTGACTAACATGTCCGTTCAGTATGTTTTACCTGACACTGACTAACATGTCCGTTCAGTATGTTTTACCTGACACTGACTAACATGTCCGTTCAGTATGTTTTACCTGACACTGACTAACATGTCTGATCAGTATGTTTTACCTGACACTGACTAACATGTCCGTTCAGTATGTTTTATTTGACCTTAGCAATGCATTTGCCGTTTTCACCGTCACCTGAATTTGCTCACTCACCTTACCTGTGTGATCTATTACAACTTATAGATCCATTTTGTCGCCTATCTTGCTAATATAGTTCTCTTCCATTCTGTATTCATATTCCATTCTCGATCTACCCATGTGGATGACTGTACATTTATCTGCATTAAACGTCATCTGCCCGCCCTCAGATCCTTTTTTAATTTTATCAAAATTCTAAATCCGGACTCAATATATTCACCTCTGCTTTACATGAGCCATGCCTGCATAGTTGTGTGTCTTCCGCAAATTTTGCAATCGTGTATTCGATATAATTGTAAATATAAATATATATATATATATTTATACATATATATCAACAACTTTTTACCAAAACCGAGCAATGTGGCATTCTACTTTTTACATCACACCACTTAGAGTCAGGTCAGGTCATCGCGTAACCAGTGACGTCGCTGGAGCACACATAAAAACATCTGTACAACCCCACGCCATCCTTCTCTGTCAGCGGTCGCTCTCTGTGCCTCTTCTGTTCCTAGATTGGTCCATTCTTTTATGTTGTCCTCCCACCTCTTTTTTGGAGGGCATCTTTTGTTGTCTGCCTTACATATTTCCTTGCGTGATCATATTTGCAAGAAAACCATCTGATCTCGATATGTGATCGCACTATCTGAGTTTCCTTCTTTTGACAGTTGCCAAGAGGTCTTCAAAAGACCATGTTTATGTTGTAATTCTATCTAGTATTTCCTCATTTGTAACTCGATCTTTGTACGTGACCTTTATAAGTCTTCGGAAACATCTTATCTCTAAGGCATGTATCCTCCACTGCAGGTCAGCTGTAATTGTCCATGTCTCACAAGCATAGAAGAATATTGACAAGACCAATGTACGCACCAATCTGATCTTCGTCGTGCATATTGCTAACCGTTTATCTTGCCAGATATTGTTAAGCAAGCCCCGCTATTGTCTGTGTTGTTCTGGCCAATATTTCACATTTTGATTTTTTCCCGGAGTTATGCTTTTGTGCCCACCAGAGTACTCCTTATGTATGACCACTATCAGCTTGTTTCCTGTTAACCTATTCTGTTATCCATTTGGTGGCATCGCCAGACATTCATGTAATTTTAACTTCCTAAACAATATTTAATGAGGTTCTCTTTCAAAGGTCTTTGGAAACTCTAGATAAATAATACCCATTAGCTTTCCTCTATCTAACATTCCGGTAACCTTCCCTGTAAATATAGATAGATTTGTTAAGCACGGTCTTCCTTTAGTACACCCATGAAAACCATTCCTAATTTGTCAGTTCGTGAGGTTCGTCGAAGGCTAGCGCGTATAGCCAATCTCGAACGCTCGTCCCGCTCGATGTCCTTCTCTCACAATGAGCTTGGGACCGGCAATTGGAAAGCAGGAATCGTGCCTAAAGGCCCTGTCCTCGCACGACCAACCGGTCGAAGAAGGGCAGGCCGGCAGGCAAACATCGTCTCCAGTCCGAGTGAAAATCATCGCCGGGGCTGTTGGGATCCGTTCTGCACAGAGCGCTGCCATCCCTCCCCGAGCGAGCCCGGTCGGTCGGTTGGTGTGTGTACGGGCCCCTGCCATTTGGTCCTAGGTAAACGGAGTGAGGGACGGAACAACCGTCTGTCCGTCAGTCGGTCCCTGTGGCCGTCCTCGTGAGGCTTTTTTACACATACATTACCGACCGGTGTGGGTGGTAAACACGGTATGTCTCCGACAGATATCTGGTTGATCCTGTCAGTAGTCATATGCTTGTCTTAAAGATTAAGCCATGCATGTCTAAGTTCACACTGTCTCACTGTGAAACTGCAAATGGCTCAGTAAATCAGTCGAGGTTCCTTAGATGACACGATCCAACTTGGATAACTGGCAATTCTAGAGCTAATACATGCTTACCAGGCTCCAACCCTTGCGGAAAGAGCGCTTTTATTAGTTCAAAACCAATCGTCGTTCCCCCTCGCGGGGTTGCGGCGTCCTCACTGGTGATTCTGGATAACGTTGTGCTGATCGCATGGCCTCATGTCCCGGAGACGCATCTTTCAAATGTCTGCCCTATCAAATGTCGATGGTACGTGACATGCCTACCATGTTTTTAACAGGTAACGGGGAATCGGGGTTCGATTCCGGAGAGGGAGCATGAGAAACGGCTACCACATCTAAGGAAGGCAGCAGGCGCGTAACTGACCCACTCCCGGCACGGGGAGGTAGTGACGAAAAATAACAATACGGGACTCTTTTGAGGCCTCGTAAATGAAATGAGTACACTTTAAACCCTTTAACGAGGATCTATTGAAGGGCAATCCTGATGCCAGAAGCCGCGGTAATTCCAGCTCCAATAGCGTATATTAAAGTTGTTGCAGTTAAAAAGCTCGTAGTTGGATCTCAGGCGCAGGCGGGCGGTCCGGCTCGCGCCGGTTCACTGCCCGTTGTCTCCTGCCCTACCGTCTGCCGGCTCTCTCCCGCAGGTGCTCTTCGCTGAGCATCCCGGGTGGCCGGCGCGCTTACTTTGAAAAAATTAGAGTGTTCAAAGCAGGCCTCAGCTGCCTGAATAATGGTGCATGAAATAATGGAATAGGACCTCGTTTCTATTTTGTTGGTTTTCGGAACTGAGGTAATGATTAACAGGGATAAACGGGGGCATTCGTATTGCGACGTTAGAGGTGAAATTCTTGGATCGCCGCAAGACGAGCTACTGCGAAAGCATTTGTAAAGAATGTTTTCTTTAATCAAGAACGAAAGTCAGAGGCACGAAGACGATCAGATACCGTCGTAGTTCTGACCATAAACGATGCCTACTAGCGATCCGCAGGAGTTGCTTCGATGACTCTGCGGGCAGCTTCCGGGCAACCAAAGTGTTTGGGTTCCGGGCGAAGTATTGTTGCAAGGCTGAAACTTAAAGGGATTGACGGAAGGGCACCACCAGCAGCTGAGCCTGCGGCTTAATTTGACTCAACACTGGAAATCTCACTCGGTCCGGACACTGTAAGGATTGACATATTGATAGCTCTTTCTTAACTTACCTTAACTTAACGTCTTCATACTGGTTTAGAAGACCCTGCATAGTCTGTATACAACCAGTTACATTTACATATCCTTGCTCTAAAAGCTATGCGCATCCAGTTTATTCTTAAATGCATTAACTGTCCCTGCCTCCACTACCTCCCCTGGCAATGCATTCCAAGCAGACACCACTCTCTGACTAAAAACATATTTCCTAATATCTAACCTGGACCTCTCTTTAGTCAGCTTGTAGCTATGCCCTCGTATTATTGTATGTGGCTGTATTTTAAAAAAACTTGTTATAGTCTAATTTATCCATTCCTCTGATCATCTTATAAACCTGTATTTAGTCACCACGAATTCTTCTCTCTTCGAGACACTGCAGGCCGGTTTTTCTGAGTCGTTCCTCATAACTGCAATTCTTGAATCCCACTATCATCTTTGTCGCTCTTTTTTGTATTCTTTCTAGCATGTTTATGTCCCCTCTATGATAAGGACTCCACACCTGTACACAGTACTCCAATCTAGGTCTAACTAAAGCTTTATACAGTTTGACGATCACTTCCTTGCTCCTATGTTTAATATTTCTTTTTATCCTACCTAACATTGCATTTGCCTTTTTCACTGCTACCTTAACTTGCTCACTCACCTTTCCTGTATGATCTATTATAACCCTTAGGTCCCTTTCCTTATCTATCTTTCTAATATTGTTTTCTCCCATTCTGTAATTATGTTCCATATTGGATCTACCCATGTGGATGACTGTACATTTATCTACATTAAACTCCATTTGCCATCTTACAGACTATTCTCGAATTTTATCTAAATCCGACATCAATATATCCACTTCCGCTTTAGATGAGACACTACTGCATAGTTTTATGTCATCAGCAAATTTTGCAATCATGGATCTCATATCAATGTCCAAATCATTTATATATATCAAGAACAAAATTGGTCCCAATACCGAGCCCTGTGGCACACCAATTTTCACTTCACTCCACTCAGAGTACTCCTTATTTATGCCCACCCTCTGCCTTCTTCCCGTTAACCAATTTTCAATCCATTTTGCAACTTCCCCACCTATTCCATGTGATTTTAACTTTCGAAATAATCTTTGATGAGGTACTCTATCAAAGGCCTTTGCAAAGTATACATAAATAATATCCACTGGCTTCCCTTTATCTATGATTATAGTAACTTCCTCCATGAACTCTAATAGATTTGTTAAGCATGATCTCCCTCTAGTAAACCCATGCTGACTATTTCTAATTATATTAAATTTGTCTAAATGCATTACAATGTTTTCTTTGATTATTGACTCTAACAATTTACAGACTATGCTCATTAAACTCACCGGTATATAATTTGCTGGATCTGATTTTTTGCCTTTTTTAAATAAGGGGATCACTTCTGCATCTTTCCAATCCCGTGGAACTTCTTCTTCTTCTTCTTTTTCGTACGCAGTCAGACAGTAACCATTATTTTTTCGAAAAAAGCGGCGGTTATCCTGAGCCTGTCGCCACTGCCATAGAGCTTGTCTTGCAGTTCCACTGATGATGGCCACATCTGCTCTCTCTGATCCTCGTATGTCGGGCAGTTCTGCAGCAGATGTTCAGCGGTCATTTTACCGGTACCGCACGGGCATTCGTCGGTACCATCTATCTTCAATTTGTTGAATAGGTGGTACCTCAGTCTATTGTGGCCAGTGCGAAATCTGAAGACAACGACCTGCTCTCTTCGGTTCAACTGGTAATAGGCATCGTTTTTGGTGTAACCAGTATGTTCGGTTTCACATTTGGTCATGTATCTGGCTTTGATAAGCCGTTTTGACTCTTCGTACGTCATACTAGTATCTGTTTGTGGTAGTCTTGCACCTTCTTTTGCCAGTCTGTCTGCCTTCTCGTTGCCTTGGATGTTGCAGTGTGATGGGACCCACTGTACCACTACCCTTTTTGGTGCGGACTGCTGGCACAGTTTGCAGAGTGCTGCTCTTAAGTCATTAAGCTCAGTGTTTTTCTGGCTTTTTAGCGCTGTGACTACGGCGAGAGCATCTGTAAGCAGGACTATATGGCTTTCATTTTCTTTATGTGTCACCATTTCTTCCACTGCCGCCCTCAGTGCCTCTGCCTCCGCTCTGAAATTGCTTGTGTACTTACCAGTAGCGAATGACAGTGTTATTTTTTTGCCATTTGGTAGGTTCAGGAAGGCTCCTGCCCCTCCGTTCTGTGTAGTGTTTGTTACAGAACCGTCGGTGTATGCATGGGTCCAGTCCATGCGTGGGTAGTTTTCCCAAATAAAGCATAGGGTAGTATCTCTCCTTTCTTTTCAGTCTGGCCGTTTTTGTTTCCAATTTCTGGTATATTTTCTACCACCTCTGGAAATATATCCTGCCTCCAGGTAGGTTTTCGTACAGTAGTGATGGGTTTTGGTGTTGTTAGTGCGTTTATGGGATCTTAGTGCATCTTTGCTTTGGCTATTTCTGCAAAGTTTCTCCGCTATAGTTTCCCATTTCCCAAATTGTTTAGTCTCTGGTGCATTGGATGGTCGGTCAGTCTTCGGCGTTTTTCTGACTGCAGCTGGGCTCTGCAGTCTCTTCTATCGGTCATGGATTGCAGTTTTGTAATCTTTTCAAGTTCTACAATTTTCGTTGACTTCATGCCTCCTGTTATAACTCTCATGGCTTGGTTTTGAAGTTTGCTAACTTTATCGAAGTTCGCCTTTGCTGCTGTTGTCCATGCCGCAATGCCATACTCGAGAACTGGTCTCACTCTTCCAGTGTACAGTTTCTTTAGTATGCTTTCGTCTGCTCCCCAGCTTGTGCCAGCAAGTTTCCTCATGATTGCCATTCTTTCTCTGGCTCTCATTCGGTTTCTCTCGATCTGACTTTTCCATGTCATGCGCCGATCAAATGTGACTCCCAGATAGTTTGGGTTGTCGTTTGGCTGCAGGAATTTGCCATTTAAACTTAACTTGGTATTTTGCAATCCCGTAGAACAATCTCTTTTGTAAGTGATTGAGAACATAATATAGCCAATGGTTTTGCTAGTTGGTCTCTAATTTCATACAGCAATTTTGGATGAATACCATTTTGACCTGGACATTTATTCACTTTCAACCCCTCCAATTTTTTAAAAACCATTTCCTCTGTAATACAGATTGATCTTAATCCCGCTGTATCCATGTCTCTTAGAAAAATATCTATAGGCTCTGGGATCTCGGAGCAGTCCTCTTTTGTGAAGACTGTGCCAAAATACTGATTGAGCAGATTAGCAGCCTCCCTATTCTCACTTATTATTTTCCCTGTACTGTCTATGAGAGGGCCTACTTTGTCTTTCGTTCTTTGTTTATTTCTAACATAAGAAAAGACGCTTTTACTGTCAGTCTTGATCCTCTGAGCAAGTTTTTTTTCAAAGTCTATTTTTGCTGTTTTATTCGCTTTCTGAGATATTTTCTGCTTGTCCAAATATTTTACATATGTTTCTTTTGATTTAACTGCCTCTATATATTTTTTCCATGCTTCATTTTTTGCTCTTTTACATTTCACTACAAATCTAATTATCCACTTGTTACGCTTGGAGTTTACTTCCCTACATGGAATTCATTCCTCTTTTAGCGTTTCTAGAACTGTTTTAAAACTTTCCCACTCCTGTTCAACATCTGTTCCTACAACAATATCTTTCCAGATTTTATGGTTCGCTGCCTCTTTCATCCTCTTAACATCTGCCTTAGAGTAGTCGTATGTTCGCGTGTTTATGTTTACTGCTTTCCCTGCAATAAGATCCCAACGGATGATTTGATGGTCACTTGAGCCAAACAGTTCCCCAACGGTAACGTTTTCAATCATATTTTCCTCTGTGGTAAAAACTAGGTCGAGTATGTTTTTGCCTCTGGTGGCTGCTTCTACATGTTGAATTAAAAAATTGTCAGTTATGCACTTAACAAAAGGTTTTGACTCTACAAGTGCTTCTGCCATATCCCATTTTATTTCTGGATAGTTGAAATCTCCCATTAATAATAATTTCCCTTCACTTGCCTTTGCTATGCTACTAACCATCTCCTCATCTTCCTCTTTTTGACTTGATGGACATCTATAGCACACTCCAATCACTGCCCCCCCCCCCCTCCCACTTTCTATTTCTCCCCATACACTTTCATTTTTTGTTACCACATGATAAATAATCTTTGATCGTTATATTAACAGAATTTATACAGTATAATAAAATGCCACCTCCCTTAGTCTTGTCTCCAATTATCCTATCTTTCCTTAACATTGTATATCCCTCTATTTCAAGCTCACTATCTGCAATCTCCTGATATGTCCATGATTCTGTTAACCCTATTATATCTGGTTTTTCTTCTTCTACATACAGTTCCAATTCTTCTCTTTTATTTACTATGCTTCTCACATTTGCATAAAAACATTTTAGTTTGTAATGTTGTTGGTTTTCCTCTTTTTGCTTCTGCTTTATCATTTTAGTGTTTGCTTTTCTACTATGTATTTCACACTTCCCTGACACCAACTTACCCCTTTGACTACATCCTCTATAGCACCCTATTGTAGGCCTATCTTTAGTCTCATACTTCATAGGCCTTACTAGTTTAAATTTCTCACACAATGATAGAACATATACTTTGCTACAACATGCTGTCCTATCTCATTTAGATGTAAACCTCCCCTTTCTAACATTTTACTTTTGTCTACTTTAACATCAATAAATTCCATTCTCATGTCCGCACACATCACCTGTAACCTAAGGTTGATACCTATTATTTTGCTATCTAGATAGTCTGACCCATCTGCTCTGTCTAAAATGCCCATCATTGTGACCTTTCTAAACTTTTTTTCCTTAAGTGTTCTCATAAGACTTTTAAATTTATCCATACTTATTTCTGTACCATCTCTCTTTACATTATTTGTACCTGCCAATACTACCACATGACTGTTTCCTTTGTCATTTAACCTCTTTATTCTCTCCTCTACGTCCTCTATTTTTGCTCCCCCATTATCCATTCTTTCAAATATGTTGTGTTGTTTAGACAAATGTCTGCCAAACCTCTCTCACCATTGAATCTCCTACTACCAATACTGACCCCTCACCTATATGTGCATACTTCTCTTCAAAACTCTCTGCCCTGTGAGCTGTTTCCTCACTCAAATCTCCCTTACTTCCTTGACTACACCTTGACTGCAGCTTCTTTAAAATTTCCTCCATTTTCACTTGTTTTCCTTCTATTTCCATCTGCCTCTTTTCTATCTCCTCTAATCTCTTCTCATGTTCCCTTATATTGCACTCCATTTGAGCCTGCCTCTCTTCAACTGTACATATCCTACATAAAACGGTTCCTTCATCTTCCAACGTTGTAGTAATACTAACATTTTCGCCACACAAATCACATAATCTGACTTGGCCTTTACTCGCAGCAATTCGTCTCGTCTTAGTGGCCATACTAATTTTGCTATTTATTTCCGTTAGCCAATAAGTCATATTAATACCTAATAAAATGTATACTTCTTAAAGCAACGCCAAAAAAGGAACAAACAAATGTCGCTGGTATTTACCTTTCTACAAAGTATCAAAACGACTAGGCCTTGTGTTACTTGAGTGTTACTACCGCTCACTGTTCCACGCTTTTTAATTCTGTCAAGTCACAAACTATCTGTTATAACAAGGCCACTATATTTGAAAATACGTATGCTACAATAAACTACAATCATAATTATGTTATTATTACACAAATTAATTTTCAACACTAATACTTATCTGAAACGTTATAAATTGATTCTTGATTTCGGTGGATGGTGGTGCATGGCCATTTTTAGTTGGTGGAGCGATTTGTTGGTTAATTCCGATAACGAACGAGACTCTAGCCTATTAAATAGTTCGCCGGTCCCTCGATGCGCCGGCGCAACTTCTTAGAGGAACGAGTGGCGTTTAGCCACACGAGATTAAGCAATAACAGGTCTGTGATGCCCTTAGACGTCCGGGGCCGCACGCGCGTTACACTGAAGGAATCAGCGTTGATGCCTCCCTGACCCGAAATGGTTGGGAAACCCGTTGTATCTCCTTCGTGCTTGGGATTGGGGCTTGTAATTCTTCCCCATGAACGAGGAATTCCCAGTAAGCGCGAGTCATAAACTGAAAGGAATTGATCGAAGGGCACCACCAGTAGGGGAGCCTGTGGCTTAATTTAACTCAACACGCCAACACTATAATGATTGACAGGCCGATAACACTTTCGTTGGATCTAATAGGGAACGTGTGCTGGAATTAGACCCTCGAAGATAGGTCAGTTTTACCCTACTGATGACAGGTCGTTGCTACGGTAATCCTGCTCAATCCGAGAGGAATCGCAGGCCTCAGACATTTGGTTCACGTGCTTGGTTGAGAGCCAATGGTGCGAGGCTACCATCTGAAGGATTATGGCTGAACGCCTCTAAGTCAGAATCCCGCCCAGATAAGCAACGATACTCTTAGCACAACTACCACGGGAGGCAACGATACGGTTGGGACCTGGGGCTCTCGTCTCAGCCCGACCTGGTCGAGCCGCAGAAAGAGGTCTCTGCCGTCCCGCCGAGTAAAGCGGGCAGGGAGCTGTCCGATATTCACCCCATGCGGCTTAGAGGTGTGAAATCACTTGTAGACTACTTATTTCTCGATCGGGGTGTCGTAAGCAGTAGAGCAGCCACCTCACTGCGAACTGTTGAGACTCAGCCTTGGACTGCAGATGGTGCGAGACCACCATCTGATGGATTATGGTCGAACGCCTCTAAGCCGGAATCCCGCCCGGACATGCAACGATATATTTAGCACCACAGCGACGGGAGGCAACGTTAAGATTGGGACCTAGGGCTCGCGTCTCAGCCCGACCTGGTCGAGCCACATAAAGAGGTCTCTACCGTCTCGCCGATCAAAGCGAGCGAGGAATTGTCCGATATTCACCCCACGCGGCGTGGAGGTGTGAAATCATTTGTAGACGACTTAGTTCTCGGTCGGGGTGTCGCAAGCAGTAGAGCAGCCACCTCACTGCGAACTGTTAAGACTCAGCCCTCGATCATGAGATATGTTCGCACACCAGGCGAACAACATCTCCGTGTCATGACCAGGCTTGTCTCCTGGCAAAATGCACTCTTACCTCGTTCTTTACTTTTGTCTCATATCAGTCATCCCAATGGACGCAGAAGAGATGCAGGCCAGCGGACATTGCACATCTGCCCCTTTGTGACAGCCTCCCAGGTGGCAGAGACTTCTAGGCGTACCATCACTGCATAGGAGCCGAGAATACTAAAGGGGAGCAAGGAGATACCCCCACTCACATGTATATGCTACGTTTCTGGCAGGACGTGACGATCCTGGAACACAGACACACTGGACTGCCTCTCTTCTGTGACACTTGAAAAACTAGTACATAAGTCCATCATATCACCATCATCATCACCCTTTCGACACGAGTGGGGAAGACTTGATAGTCTTGCAAGACAACTTTCATAGGACAGACAACTCTGACCTCAAACAACTGCTGCCTTGAAAGATGGACTGCGGACAGCCAAAGGCTAAGGAGGGCATCCTTACAGAAACGCCTGTTAAAATCGGATGCACTGGGCCACAGGCTTAACGAAACAGTGCAACGTAAATCGCTGTATGATAAGAAACAATCAACACACGAAATAACAATATGAAACCTATGGTGGAAAGCCTAAGCAAAGCAAAACTACAAGCAGCCACCGAAACCATCCCAAGAGGGGCAAGGAAAAAACACTACAAGCCATATTGGAACCATGAACTGCAGAAAGCGGATTACAAAGTCTCAAATGCTAGGAACATGGCAGAGAGAGAGAGAGCAATCTATGGAAACAAATATCGCCCTCAAGGCCATCACTGTGAAATACAAAAGAACACTGAACCAAATAACAAGAGACAGCTGGAAACCAAAAAAAACAGAAAGCCTCAATATAGATAAAGAATGGAACAAACTGTGGAATTTAGTCAGTGCTATGAATGACGAAACACCATCAAAAAAACAAATTACTATCAAGCAGGGCGATAACATGCTTACCGGAAAAAAGCAGCAACGCCTTTACAGAACATTACGCCAGAGCAAACTATATTGATGTCCCTACAGACAGCATACATACATTAGCGAAGAACAAAAGAGCCACGACAACATCAAGATGGTACCAGAGGAGCGCATGATGACAAAACTAACAATGAACGGAATGGATGAGGCCATGAGAACTTTAAAGAAAAAGAAATCGCCCGGAAAAGATGGGGTAACAAACGAAATGCTGATGGGGTTGGGCCAAACAGCAAAGAGGAAGTTACTATCAGTCCGGAACCAGAGCAGAAAAAGGTCAATTGTACCGCAGGCATGGAAAGATGCTGTACTTATACCAGTACCAAAGAAAGAAAAAGATAGAACAGATCCAAATGGATACAGGCCTATCAGTCTACTGAGCTGTGTAAGTAAACTGATGGAGCGTATGATAAACACCAGACTGATGTGGCACCTGGAAGAAAAACACATATTAATTCCACAGAAAGCAGGATTTAGACAAACCAGATCCACTGAGGACCAGATCAATCATAGCACAGGAAATAGAGCTTACCAAAAGAAAAATAATACAGTACCTGTTTGGGTGGATCTATAGAGGGCATTTGACAAGGTGTGGAAAGAGGGACTTAAAGTGAAGCTACGAAGAAGTGAAGTATCTGGAAAAATATACAGATAGATCAGCCACTACCTCGAAAACAGAACAGCCAGAGTTTAAGTACAAGGGCAGATGAGCAAAAAGGTGACACTGGAGCAAGGAGTACCCCAAGAGAGAGTACTGTCACCCACACTTTTCCTGGTGTATATAAACAACATCACAGGGAATATACCAAGAAGAGTCCACAGCTCCATGTTTGCAGACGATCTGGCTTTGTGGGCCTCTGAAATAAATCTCACCGTAGCAAACAATCGGATACAGCAGGCCCTAACATCGTTGGAGGAGTGGGCGAACTCATGGCTGGTCAAAATAAACGAGGAAAAAACAACATGTACTATATTCTCGCTTTCAAATAACAGAACACCAAAATAAGTCTTTACGGCAAATAACTGCGGCCAAACGACAACCCAAACTACTTGGAAGTCACATTTGATCGGCGCATGACATGGAAAAGTCAGATCGAGAGAAACCGAATGAGAGCCATGCAAAGAATGGCAATCATGAGGAAACTTGCTGGCACAAGCTGGGGAGCAGACGAAAGAATGCTAAAGAAACTGTACACTGGAAAAGTGAGACCAGGTCTCGAGTATGGCATTGCGGCATGGACAACAGCAGCAACGGCGAAGTCTGATAAAATTAGCAAACTTCAAAACCAAGCAATGAGAGTTATAACAGGAGGCATGAAGGGAACGCCAATTATAGAAATGAAAAAGATTACAAATCTACAATCCATGACCGACATAAGAGACTGCAGATCCCAGCAGCAAGCAGAGAAACTCAGAATACTGACAGACCATCCAATGCATCAGAGACTAAATAGATTTGGAAATGGGAAACTAAAGCGGAGAATCTTTGCAGAAATAGCCAAAGCAAAGATGAGCGAAGACCCTATGAACACTATAACAACACCAAAGCCCATCCTTACTGTACGCAAACCCACATGGAAGCAGCTTATCATTCCGGAGGTGGTAGAAAATATACCAGGTATTGGAAACAAGAACAGCCAGACTGAAAAAGAAAGAAGAGACATGACCCTGAGGTACATAGCGGAAAACTACCCAAGCATGGACTGGACCCATGCATACACCGACGGTTCTGTAACAAACACAACACAGAATGGAGGGGCAGGGGTATTCCTGATCCTACCAAATGGTAGAAAAATAACACTGTCAGTGGCAACTGGAAAATACTCAAGCAATTTCAGAGCGGCGGCAGAGGCACTGAGGGCTGCAGGAGAAGCATTGCTCACAGGCAAAAGCAATGAAAGCCAGATAGTCTTGTTCACAGATGCCCTGGCCGTGGTCACAGCACTAAAAAGCCAGAAAAATACTGAACTTTATGATTTAAGAGCAGTACTCTGTCAACTATGCCAGCAGTCCACACCAAAAAGAGTAGTGGTACTGTGGGTTCCATCCCACTGTAACATCCAAGGCAACGAGGAGGCAGACAGACTGGCAAAAGAAGGTGCAAGACTACCACAACCAGATTCTAGTGTGACCTACGAAGAGTCAAAAAGGTTTATTAGGGCCAGATACATGGCCAAATGGGAAATTGAACACACTGGCTACACAAAAAATGATGCCTACTACCAGCTGAACAGAAGAGAGGTCTTAGTCTTCAGACTCCGCACAGGCCACAACAGACTGGGGTACCATCTATTCAATGAATTGAAGACAGGTGGCACTGGCGAATGCTCGTGTGGCACAGGGAAATTGACCGCAGAACATCTGCTGAAAAATTGCCCGACGTACGAGGACCAGAGAAAAACCTGGCTAAAATAGATACGAGGACCAGAGAAAGCACATGTGGCCATCACCAGTGCCACCACTAGACAAGCTCTATGGCAGTGTCCACAGCCTCAGGATGACCGCTGCTTTCTTTGAAAAAATTCAAGTTGACGTCTGACAGCGCACGAAGAAGAAGAAGGAGATTACATTTGTGCAAGTGCATTACAATATATTCTTTGATTATTGACATAAATTGTGCAGACTATGCTCATTTCACAGGTCTATGATTTGCTGCATCTGACTTGTTCTCATTGTTAACAAGTAATTAGTTGTTGATTTAGCAGTATTGAATGACATTGAATGTGACATGGGACAGTCGCCATTGATAACAATGAAGCTCCCAGAAGAACGTATAATTGGAACCACGAGATCTGTATTTGAGGAAAATAATTTCCTGGAATAGATTTGCACAATTGTGTCGTAGAATCTATACGACGCTTTATATGACAGAGACAAATTTATATGTATATTTGGTGCTCCAAACTACTGCAGGAAAAGCCGGTGTCATGTCTGTGAATGCACAAACGTAATAGGTCTGCTGACGTCAGTGCAAATATTACAAGATAACACTACAAACTTCTTTTGTACTTTGTAATAAACGATCAAGATCTCGAAGTAAGGTGTCCGCCTCGGGTTGCGTAGGTCACGAATTCGAATCATGGTGGCAATCGAGATTTTTCACATGGATTTTCTGGTAAAAAAGTATCCTGATCTCTGAGCAGTGAGATCAGACTACCATGTTCAGTGTCGTGCACGTTAAAAATCCTTTAGCAGTTAGAAATTGAAAAGAGTAATCTTAACGGCCGCTGTCCTGACAAAATTTGAGTTAACAATCTACATAAATTATTTATACCTTTCCCCAGGCCTAGTAAGCCGCAAGAAGTTTAATATACCTACTACGTATAGACGAAGACTTCGGCTACCTGGCAACAGACATTAACATGCCTGTTTGAATACCAGGATTCCAAGTACTCGAAGTATCCCAGTATACTTTCATTTTAATGACATACTAATGTAACTGCATAATTTACACTCTTTGTCGTGAGAACGCATATTTATTTAATGTAAATAACAAAAATCTCTGACAAAGAATGTTAACATAATACTCTTTCTATTACTAAAAAATTATTCTCAATGCTGTGGGTCCACCTGAAATGTTTGTAGAGCAGAGCAATTGCACCGATTAACATTGACGTCTTCACACAAAGTGCAGTCTGTCTTTCTATTTTACTCTAGAAAGAAAACAAAATCTATGCCTTTCTAGTTTGGAACACGTATCCCCTTGGTGAAAGGGCCGGTATCGAAACTACTCGGCCACCAGTCCTCTCGGCACCCCGCCCTCTCTATACCCTTAGTATAATAGCAGTGTTTAAAAGCAAGTATATGCGTCTTTAATGTCCCTTGTGGATCGTAGGACCCCTTCCTGGAGTGTAAATAATAGACCCACCGATCCCTGTGTATGTCAAAAAAGACGACTGACTAAACATAAGTGTTGGGCTGGCAACCTATTCATACATAACAATGTACACCAGACATCCATTCAACAACAGCACAGTGATGATTGGACAGAGCTTTCTGCAACAAGGCGAGCAGTAACTGTAGCTTCATTATCTCCTAGGGTGGGGGGATGGGAGAGATGAACAAGAGAATATATTTATGGTGTACTGTTTCAAACATACTATTTTATGTCAGCTTGAAGACTTTGCTTTTTTGTTCATTGTCTAATTGTTCGACGTCTCTTCAAAATAAATAAAAATATTTGACAGAAAAACAAAAACCTTTATGACGGTGTGTTACTCCTTTCAGTACACTTTATTTTCTTATTGTGAACTTTACCAATTTTAGATATTGTTGTGTTTGTTATCGTTTGCTACATGGACTATAATCGATGCCTGGTATTAGAAGACCTAACAGTAAATGGTGACAAACGTGAAACATGTCTAAAACATAAATCTACGTGCAGTAACAAAACATGAAGTATCTATCCAATCACTCTTTAGTTGTATCCACTTGTTACACAAAAAACAATATCTTAACTTCGTCGCAATGTGTGGTTGGATATCAGTATTTCTCAGACGTGCTTCAGACTCAGGAGTTCCATCGACTAGAATCCTCTGATTAATTATAGCGTGCCAGAGGCCCGGCTGGCGCATATTTCTCCTGTTACCCGAAACGGTATTGCCAAGAGACAGTCAGATGTTTATATTTGTTGCCAGAGCCTAAATACGATGACGTTTTGGGAGTATTTATTCAATAAGAAGAAAAAAAAAAGATTATTGAGTTTAGCTCATTTCACGTGCCATCGAAGGTCGGCTGTAATAGATCTCCAGTGTATTATATCTCCTTACGTGATGGTATAATCAGAGAAGCTGTTTCCAGTCCATCGCCACCCACTTAAAACGTTGTCATCCTCTTGAACGACTGCGTTTCACTCTACCCTCTAGTTTGGTCTTCAACAAGGAGGTATGTATTGTTATTTTTTTTTAACACGTGCCAGCTGGCCATAGAGAATACCTTTGTGGTTGCGACCGTCTTTCATGCGATCCAAAAGTAACTAGAGGTGACAGGGAATCGTCAAGTAAATTAGGCTTAGAGAAGGAAAAAGCGTCAGAAAATAGTTGTAAAAGATGTTCTATTGTGCCAACCTCAGAGTGCAGGAGAAAGATCTTTGCAGCGATGTATAAACATGAAAAGGAGGCTGCAGTAGGTTACCCATTAGAGAGAGAAGTTGGTAAACAGCTGACTGAACATCATATGTTTGTAAAAACATATATTTATGGAGCTATCTTAGATAAATATGATAGGACAGTATATTTAAACAGCAAGAAAACAGATATGAACATCAGGTTACAGGAATTATTGCCGAGAAAACAGACAAACGAAAAATGCTAGAAAGGAAAGGCTTTCATCTGAATCAGAAAGGACATTCTGTGGTAGCTAAAGATATTCCACTGTTGTGAACCATTTAAACTAGTAAAGCTTATGAAGAACGGGACCAACGATAAGCCTAAAAATGGGTGTTATTCTGAATGTAGTCCAAGCGGAGAGTTGGTGTCAGGGAAGAGTGAAAGCAGTGGCGGAAAGGCAAAAATAATATAATAAAACAAAAGCAGGAATTGGAAAACAACAAAACAAAAAGTTAAAATGTTTATTTGCAAATGTCAGAAGCACGGTAAACAAAAAAGAAAAATTTTGAGGATAGTCGCGGAGTCAAGCCATCAACGTATGATAATGAAGGACCCAGAATCCTCATATCAGAGGAGGAAAATGTGAGAAAGATTATGAGGAAAGGGAAAGCAACATGGCCGGACTCCATTTACATATAAATTATAGAGGCCCTAGATGAATTTGGTATAGATATACTCACTAATCTGTGTAATCACGTATGCAAATTTGGATGCATACCAACGGACATGACAATATCTACGTTTGTAACACCACGAAAAAACCTCATGCAACAGAATGTTCAGACTATAGAACAATAAGTCTAATGAGTCACACAATTAGAATACTACTCAAGATCATACATGAGAGAATAAAAGATAAAGTAGAGAGAGAGTTTCAGAAAAACAATTTGGTTTTCGAAAGTTTAATGAAACAAGGAAAGCAATGTTCTGTTTCCGAACTCTGATAGAAAAATGTAATGAAATACATTTGTATATTTATAATTCCTTTATAGACTACCAGAAAGATTTTGGTATTCCAGCCTGAGAAATTAATAAAACTGTCTCCGAGAAATAGGTCTAGGTGGTAAAGGCACAAGATTTCTCAGTAATCTGTACTGGGAACAAACTGCTACAGTAAAATCAGGAAAGTTATGCTCTCCAAGTTGGATGTAAAAAGAGGAGTGAGACAGGGATGTGTATTGTGCCCTTGTCTTTGCTTTATCTACACAGAACAAATATTCATACAGAGGGGATACTAGGGCTTGTCGTTGGAGAAGTGGTAAGGAACAATCTTAGAAATGCGGATGATACACTTTTGATGACAAAAAGTGAGCAAGAATTGCAGGAGCTTGGGACAACAATGTACGGAATAAGTCAAGAGTTTAGATTACGCATAAAAATAAAGAAAACAAAGACTATGACAATTGGGAAAAGTGACAAGAAACCATGTAAGCAGATAAAAATAAAAGATCAACTACTTGAACAGGTACAGAGTTTCTCCTACTTAGGTCATATTATAACGGACGAAGGCAGCTGTGAAAAAGAAATTAGAAAGAGAATATGTTTGGCCAAGATGGTATTCGACAACATGCGACATATAATGACATCCAAAAAGGTAAATCATAATTTGAAAATAAGAATTGTCAGGTATTATGTGTACTGGTCACTACATTATGGCGCAGAAACATGGACAATGAATAACAAGTTGGAAAAGACAATTGAAGCCTTCAAAATGTGGGTATATAAAAGATTGCGTCGCATTTCTTGAACAAATGTATTGGAAAAGTTGTGGGTGAAAAGAGAATTAATGGTGGTTTTACAGTTTCGTTATTTTATGTCATATAACAAGACATACCTCCTTGTTGAAGACCATAGAGGAGAGTAATGTGGAAGGCAGTTGTTAAAGAGACAGAGAATGTTTTAAGTGGTTGGATAAAATCAGACGATGGACTGGAAAACGCCTCTCAGATTGCACCATCACGGCAAGAGATAGACTGGAGAGCCATTGCCTCCGACATTCGATGCTGTGATGGTAGTTGAACTGAACTGAATGTAAAAGAAAAAAAAATTAATAAGGTTAGCAGAATCATGGGCGTATGAGGACATTGCAGATCATAAAAATGAAAAAGGCATCGGGTAGTTAGAGAGACGGTAACGGGAGAGGAAGTTTCCTTACACTGTTCTCATTCAGCTAATGTAACTATCAGAGATGATATATCATCTGAAAACAAAAATGAAAGTGTATGGGAAGAAATGTATGATTGAAAACGTTACCGTTGGGAAACTGTTTGGCTCAACTAACCATCAGATCATCGGTTGTGATCGTATAGCAAGGAAAGAAGTAAACATAAACTCGGGAACATACAACTACTCTAAGGCAGATGTTAAAAAGATGAAAGAGGCAGGGAGCCACATAATCTGGAACGATATTGTCGGAGGAGCAGATGTTGAACAAGATGAAGAGCATTTCAAAAAGTTCTAGAAAAGCTAAAAGAGGAATGAGTTTCGTGTAGGGAGGTAAGCCTCAAGCGTAAAAAGTGGATAACTAGATTTGTAGTTAAATGTAGAAGAGCTAAAAATAAAGCATGGAAAAAATATATAAAGACAGGTAGATCAAAAGAAACATATTTAAAATATTTGGACTGGCAAAACGAAGCTCAGAAAGTGAATAAAGCAGCAAAAATAGTCTTTGAAAGAAAATAACTTGCTGAAAGGATCAAGACTGACAGTAAAAGCTTCTTTTCTTATGTTAGAAATAAACAAAGCCCAGAACAGAAAGTAGTTCTTTTCATGAATAGCACGGGTAAAATAAAAAGTGATAACAGGGAGGCAGCTAGCTAGTCTACTCATTCAGTACTTTGGTACAGACTATAACCTGTGGGTTATAATAGATCATACAAGTAAAGTGAATGTGCAAGTTCAGGTAGCAGTGAAAAAGGCAATCGCAATGTTAGGTATGATAAAAAGACATATTAAACATAGGAGCAAGGAAGTTATAGTCAAACTGTATGAAGCATTAGTTAGACCTAGATTGGCATACTAAGTATAAGTGTGGAGTCCTTATCGTATAGGAGATATAAACATGCTGGAAAACATACCCAAAATAGTGATAAAGCTGATAGTGGACTTCCTGAATTATAGTTAGAGGAAAGACTCAGAAAAAACCGGTCTAGTGTCTAGAAATACAAAGAATTCGAGGGGAATTAATACAGGTTTCTAAGAAAATCGAAGGAACGAATAAATTAGACTAAGAATTTTTTTTCTTAAAAATACAACCACCTACAAGAACAAGAGGGCATAGCTACAAATTAACTAAAAAAGGTCCAGATTTGATATAAGAAAATAATTTTTAAATCAGAGAGTGGTGAATGCTTGGAATGCAATGCCACATGAAGTAGTGGAGGAAATGACAATTTATGCCTTTAAGAATAGATATGATACTCATAACTTTTACAGCAAGGAAATGTAAAGGACACTGGTTGCAGAGATAATATGCAGAGGTTTATAAAACAGTATAAAGACGTTAAGTTGAGCTAAATTGAAGGTGGGGGGAGGGATGAAAAACAGTGGTTGGAGTATGCTACAGATATTCATTTAGTTAAAAAGGGGAAGATAAGTCAATAAAAAAAACCAAGAGCAGGAAAATGGAGGATTTCAGATTTCAGGAAATAACATGAAGAAATTACATAAACAAACCGTATGTTAAGTGCATAACTGAAATTGTTTTTATTTCAACACGTGAAAGAAACTATCAGAGGCAAAAACATACTCGACATATTATCTATGATTTTGTAAAAAGGATACAAAGTAATCAAGTAAAAAGGATACAAATTAATCAAGTAAAAAGGATACAAATTAATCAAGTAAAAAGGATACAAATTAATCAAGTAAAAAGGATACAAATTAATCAAGTAAAAAGGATTCAAATTAATCAAGTAAAAAGGATACAAATTAATCAAGTAAAAAGGATACAAATTAATCAAGTAAAAAGGATACAAATTAATCAAGTAAAAAGGATACAAATTAATCAAGTAAAAAGGATACAAATTAATCAAGTAAAAAGAATACAAATTAATCAAGTAAAAAGGATACACATTAATCAAGTAAAAAGGAAACAAATTAATCAAGTAAAAAGGATACAAATTAATCAAGTAAAAAGGATACAAATTAATCAAGTAAAAAGGATACAAATTAATCAAGTAAAAAGGATACAAATTAATCAAGTACAAAGGATACAAATTAATCAAGTATAAAGGATACAAACTAGACTATAACCAGTTCTTTCAAAGCTGGCTAGAAGATCAAGAAACACAGCTACAAATTAGATCCAGATTAGATATTTGAAAATACTTTTTTAGTCAGAGAGTGATGAATGCATTCTCAGTCGACATAATGGGGACAGGGTCACTTAATGCATTAAAGAATAGATTGGATGTGTACAGCTTGGTTTTAGACCACAGCGGAGGCAGCGGTCCGTCTGTTCATTCTTTGCTTCACCTTAGTTTTATATTGTACTCCAATCGCGTCTATTTATCATTTGTGACGAGAGGGAAAAACATGTCAATGTTAACTATACAGGGGTTGTAGAAAAAAAACCTCAATGTTAATTATACAGGGAAGGTAGAAAAAACACATCAATGTTACCTATATAGGTAAGGTAGAAAAAACACATCAATGTTAATTATACAGGGAAGATACAAAAAAGATATCAATGTTAGCTGTACAGGGGAGGTAGAAAAAAACACATCAATGTTAACTATACAGGTGGGGGAAAAATAACACATGCACCTCAAGAATGCGTCTACTAATTAGTTATTTGATGATTCAGCATATTTAAAAGATCCTGCTCTAAATTAATGTGAAAATATGAACATTCTACTATAATTAAAACAAAAGTTATGGCTGTTGTGAATTGGTTGAAAAAAAGACATTATTTTATTATGATTTTTGTTAATTTAAAAAATCGAACATTCCACATTTATATTTTCTGTATACAATAAAAGCAAGTACAACAAAATAACATGTGCATTTTCAATATCTTAGGCACTCTCGTTGTGAAATGAAAGTGAATAGATGTCAACTGAGATTTTTGGAATTGTACACCTGAACCATATCGCTAAAAAACCAATTAGTTCTACAAAACATTTGATATAAAATACCACATGTTTAGTTTCACAAAATGATTTGATATACATACACACTGCATCCTTTGTATTTCCTCTTTCTTCCGTTTACAGCTGGATATATACAACAAATGAGTCTCTATTATAAATTTGGATCGTGACAAGTTGTTCTTAATGTCCCACGACCGTTTTTCAACCATGGCTACTGATGAATGCACAAGTTCACTTCTTTGTTTTCCATGCATACTCTATCCAAACCAATGCATTTTAATCCATATTGAGCAATGTGTTTCTAGTATTTGTTGTTTTGGACACAGCGGACGGTGTGTCCATTCTTCGTGTCCTCTCTATTTTCTCGCGAAGCTGCTATCAGTTTGGGTTAATTTATGCAAACACACGAGGTCATGGAAAAACGTCAAAAGGTGAACTTAGGTTTAAAGGTTGAGTGCTTGGTCTGTTTCAGTCTACTCCTCCGTGAGTAAAGTACTAGACAGACACAGCATTACACCACAACCATATTACAGCAGATCATGTATAAGAATCACTGCCACAAATATATGATTTAAAGTCTATGAAGCCATGACAAGAGAAGTCATTACACAAACTTACAGATTTACACAAAACCAAGAAATCATAGAAATGACGTTATCTGAAAACATTTTCACATCAAATCAAAGATCAATACAGATGTACATAAGAAATAATGAGGTTTATTGGGAGAAATGTTCATGTCAGAACAATCGCAGAACAATCGCCAGAGAGGGCTACACTATGGACTTGATTAACATAACGTGAACTTAAAAGAGTGGCGTCACACAGATCAAACTAGAAAGCACTGGTTTCCATATTATGTGACGTATATAGCACTTAAGGAATATTGACTGATTGATCGTTTGATTTAACTATAAACTTCTATTAAGTCATATCTAATTCGGCTCTGTTCTAAACACTGTTCTTTCTGATAACTATAATTCTGGAAACTATCAGTTGTGTAGCTCGTCTTTGAATCCTTTCCAGGGTGTTTATATCCACTCTAAGAAAGGTGTTCTCTTAGGGCTGTAAAGACCAATCATGAAACCGCAGACACTGCCACATTCAGGTCACACTATGTGGGGAGCTGGCTGTCGAGTGGTCATGCGATTAGTTTTTTTCCGGCCGCAAGCTTTCGCTAATCATCCGCGATGGCCATACTCTCTGCGATATGAGCACCTTTTGTGATGTGATCGCACCATGTGGTAGAGTCTTGTGCAGACAACTAGTAGGTGGCATAAATATTGAAGCTTTTCAGAAACACTTTCAATGAGTCTCTGAAGCGTTTCTTCTGCTCATCTGACGAGCGTCTGTCTTTTATGAGCTTACCGTACAACATCTGCTTGGGACAACATGGGAACAACACTCCTATCCATCTTACCTGAGCTGTTTGCAGAAGTGTCTGGATGCCTGACATGTTAGTATTGCTAAGAATTACATAGTTAGGAACGTTGTACTGCCACATGATCCTAAGCAGCATGCGCAGACAGTTCAAGTGAAAACGATTGAGCTGCCTGGCATGTCTGCTATACACTGTTCATGTCTCACAAGCACGTGGCAGGGTGAACAACACCTCAGTACGATACACTCTTACATTTTAGCAACCCTGATACCATTTCGGTTTCACATGCTTGTTTAGAGCCTCCTAAACGCAGAGCTTGCCTTAGAAATCATGTTATTGGGCTCAGACAATATTCGTCTCTCTAGTGAGGGTACTGCTCAGGTAGACGAAGCTTGCGACTTCCTGGAGACAATGGTGTTGTTCAGTAATGTTTGATTCGATATGCCAAGCTCCAGGGGTTGGCTAGTAGAGTGCCTCCGTTATACATATATATATATATATATATTCACATACATACATACATACAATCATACATACATACATACATACATACATACATACATACATACATACATACATACATACATGAATGCATACATACATACATACATACATACATACATACATACATACATACATGTATGTATGTTATAAGCAAGTTGTGGAGCACATCGTGACAAGGGAAAAGATAGCAAGAAAAAGAGACACAGGGAGGCAGAGAGAGAGAGAGAGAGAGAGATGTTGGAAACCAAGAGAGAATGACACGGGCTGCAATCGACAGCAGAGTTGATAAGTGATACTCGTGATAGAAGAGGATGGAGGTACATGATCGCCAACGCCAACCGTTTGGATATCTGATGATGATGATAATGATGAAGATGATGACAAACACACACACAATTGAATGTTGCTGTTTTTGCTTGTATGGATCAACTATAATGTTCACATGTATCGAATAGAATATACTTGTAGAAAAATTTATAGACATGATCGAAACATAATTTCTTGAACGAAATTTCCAAAATATTTTAAAATCTGGAGAATTACAGATCGAAATGGAAGTTTTGTTGTTTTGGAGGTTTTGTTGTATTATGATGTTAAATACAGACGTTGATAAAATTAAAGACAACTTGCTGGCTGTGAATTTTTTGGAATCACTGTGGAATATTAAAGAAATTAGACAGTACGACACGTTTGAGACTGCAATATCCTACTCCAGGATTACTGACCAAAAAAACACATTTTGTCGAGACTAGTGAACACTTGAAAAAACCTTTTCAGCTATTAATGTTAACAACTACTTTAATGTTTATTTCCACCTTGATTTTGTATCTGACTAATCACAAGTCAGTGGCTGATAATTCTGAACGGTAACAAAATATTTTGATATTCAATAAACAATCGAATTGTTAACATTACGTAATATCTAACTACTCAGCGCATCGAGCTAGTTTATAATCAGTTTGTGTGATGTGTTGAAGAATTGAAGGCTTATCATTGTTGTGGAAATATAATACTTGGGACAGAGAGTCAAATGTCACCTCATCCCACATCTATCAGAACGACCAGAACTGGTGTCGTAAATTATTCATGACTCCCACACCGAAGAGAAATTTAGATCAAACACTGCAACGGATGTGTATATAATGTCTGGATTTGTCCGTAGGTGGCAAATCAGTTAGATACATCCTGAATTCCCATGCACCCGCTCCTGCTTTTTAGAGTTAATGTTAAAATCCCAAATGCCTCCAAGACGCTATTCAGGGTTGCTTTGGTTGTTCGTGTTTGTGTACATTCGCAATATTAGCTATGGAACAACTACAACACAGAACGGTACCCACGATTACATGAATGAAACATTTGTGATAAGCGAATCTTGGACAGTAAGACCTCAAAATACAGACATTTTCAACGAAGACATCGAGACATCATCCATGCAGTTCTTTACAACCAAATCGTCAAACACTGACATTTTTCCTTGGAACAAAAGCGCCTTGTCTGCAAAAGATTTCCAACTTGTCTACTGCTCCAGATCGTGTCATGGACAATCTGTTGTGTTGTCCATACAGTCCAATACGTGTTCACTTGTTGAATGCTTTCCTTGTGACTGCAATAAACCTGTTTGCGAATTGTATGGCACATGTTGTCCTGACTATCACGAATCATTGTATATAAATATTTCGTCTAACATAACCTTCGACAACTCATCGGGAACCACAACTTCTGATTCACTTCTAGCCAGCATTACCAGTACAGACAACAAGTCTTACATAGGCGACAGGTCGGATGTAAAATTGGTATGTGCTCGTATCAAAGACAAGAACTTCCTTTATATTAGGTCATGTCCATCAAACTTCTCAGACAGCCAGGTGAAAACCATGTGCGAGAAGGACATCCTGAGGGAAGAAGAAAACCTTGACACATTTCTTCATGTGACTGACACTGCGGCAGGGCCTACATATTTTAACAAGCACTGCGCTACATGTAATGATGTTTCTGATGTAAGTAGAATAGATGCATTTTTATTTCCAAGAAGATGTACATTTTTATTTGTTCTGAAATGAGTGTTCTAAAATATCGTTTAGAAAGAAAGGAAAAAGAGAAATCAACAAATAACTTTTATTATAATAATATTCACAGAACAACCATTATGATGTTTATGGCGTGTGAATTTAGTGACCGATTTCATCTACAACCTTCTGCCCTTTGAACATTTCGGCAATTCAGTGGTCAAATGGTTTACATGCTTTCTCTTATGTTTCCCTCAATATTCTCTATTTGTTCAAGGTATTCAAACAGTCCCTATTTTATTTAATTTTTTTGTTTTCCTAAATTAGTTTTGGATGCGTCCTTATCATATTTTAATAACCTCCTACCATTGTTTTCTGTAATATGCCTTAGTATATTTGTCCTACTCATAGGTAACAGGATTATACATAGCAGAGGTCTCCTAAAATCGTTTCCTGTAATATGTATTTGCAGGATTGTAAAAATCTCCAAGATACGGACAGCATTCCTACCAAAGATCTCCCAAAACTGTTTCCTGCAATATATCTTAGATAGATTGCCACATTCTCTTTTTTATAGCTAGAAATTCTAGCAGATTCTACCTTTCTTAGATTTCTGTCAAATTATATATTTGTTAATGTTTGAAATGATAAATCAGTATTGTTACCCAACAATCCAAGTGTTGTTGCTTGTAGTTAATATTATATTTATTTGTTAAGAGAATCATTTTTCATCCTGTGATGTATGCACTTTACCTTTGTTTAGCATCTTCTAAGTAAGGTATTTCGGTATGTTTTTCAGCGATGGATGTGCTGTGGCCTTCAATTCTTTAAAAGAGTATATTATCATGTTCAGCAGGAAAAAACAAAGTCCGTTTAACAAACAAGAAATCAATAATGAGCTATCGTAAGCTATACGTTTTAAATACATGTGAAATTTCTTTATAGCAGAATAAATTAATTAATGAGAAATTTAAGATAAATATCTGACTAAGTTCCTGTCTATGGTACAATTAAGATATAAGTGAGGAAAATGAAATCGTATAAAATAAAATGTTTTGTATATTATCATACCAATGAAAGACAGATCAAAAAAATTATAACACAACGTCTACCAACATATTTGAGCAAGTACGTTTTCTTACCAAATATGATAGATGTTCGATGAAGTCATGAAAACATATATTGAGCTATCAGTGCTTAAAAGCAAGAAAACCATGTCAGATGAATAAACAATAAGATATATATCAAGATTCAAAGTCAAAGCATCATTTTATATATTAACGGAAATTCACAGCACGCGTATCCGGTATATTTGCAGGAAAAGTAAATGGGCCCGCTTGAAAAACGTTCTTTTATCTTGAATATCACATTGTGTCTATATATAAACGTTCAGATGAACCATAGTTCTACCAACTCAAATCGTTAGGTAGTCAGATTTCGATGACGTCCATACTTTTAAAATGTAATTTATAAAATCTGTTTTCCCAATCAATTACACATGACTAACCGGTATAGTATAAACCTAAATAATTCTTAATTTTTCTCTCATTCAGTTTACCCATTGGCATCTATTTGTGGCATGTGATATCTTTTTGAAAGTTTACAAAGCTACCACGATTGATGAATTCTTCAGGCAGAGCAGGACCCCAGATTCTCTTTGCATAGTATCCCAGAGAACAAAAGAAAAGATATCCTTGAATCCTTGCCGGAGCAGCTGGTTCCGAGCTACCGTCGTTGACACCTGCAATGTGACCGGAGAATGGGACGTCTATGATGAAGACGTTGAAAGAGCTTGTAACGAAACGTTTGGGACAGCGAACCATGTGCGTAATATGAAGTTTAGCAGTCCTGTGTTTAAGAACTTCTTTTGTGCACTTTGTAACATGAAGGCGTATCCCAAGTTCGATGTCAGCTGTCCTAAATGGTTGATGTCTATACCAGAGAGAGGACATTGGAACGCTGTACAGCTACCATTTTTAGTTCTACTAAACTTTGGTACTCAAGCACATTTACAAACGAATAAACAGGGTTTCACAAAATGCTCCAAACTTACAGAATATACCAGGCCAGACAACATCTGCATACCATTGCAGTGTACACCAGGAAAGATTCTAATAACTGGCAGCTGCTCTGCGGCTTTAGATCAAATACATGGTCTGATATACCGGATGAAGGTAATATACTTACCGGATTCTACAACAGAGATTCTACAGAATCCAGATTTGATTTTATCCAAAATTTATGACTCTTCAGATTTACCCCAGACATTGTAGAATCACTTTCAGGATCAGGTAGAGGTAATTCTTTCAAATGTTGTAATAGGAAGTGATATTAAACTGACCATGATATTTTCCGAATCAAATTTGAATCAGACACGTGATCTCAATACAACTTCACAGCTTGAGACGACACCAGACAATGTTCAGATACACTGGTTCACATTTGACGGCTTTTGGCAGGACGTGATGATCTTGGGACACAGACACACTGGACTGCTTCTCTTCGGGGATACTTGATAAATTAGTCCACCGTATCATATCACCATCATCACATCCTTTCGACCCGAGTGGGAAAGACTCGATAGTCCTGCAAGACAACTTTCCTAAGCGAGAAAACTCTGACCCCAAACAACTACTGCCTTGCTGATGGGCTGGGGACAGTCAAAGGCTAAGGAGAGCAACCTTACAGAAACGCCTGTTCAAATCGGAAGCACTGGGCCACAGGCCTAACGAAACAGTGCAACGTAAACCGCTGTATGATGACGTCACAATTTAAAAGAAGAAAGTATGGTGCTCATCCTGTGGAGTCCCACCAGGCATCGAGAGTGCCGGACCCCACGCGTCGAAAAAGCCCACCTGATACTACAGGTGGTCACACAACCATGTGCTGTGGAGTCAAGGCACAAGGAGATGGGGCAAGAGCTATTGACCGAAAACTGAAGACCCATAAAATACTACAGTGGAACGCGGAGGGAGTCATTAAAAAAAAGGTTTCCCTAACAGATCGTCTGCACGAAGGTAAGATAGGCGTGGCATGTATCCAAGAAACGCACCTCAACAATAACCACAGATTTGCAATCATAGGAAACCAGACCTTCCGACTTGATAGAGAAGGTCGCAAAGGAGGTCTGCTGATACTGACACGTAACTGCATACCAAGTAGCGCAGTATCTGTAAATCACACCGGATAAGGAGAAATTGTAGGAGTCGACATAATGACAGAAGAAACGAAAATCCGTATATTCAACCTGTATGACCCACCCAACAAAGACCTGTCGCTCTCGAGAATGGAATTCAAGGACTCCAGCTGTCTAGTGGTTGGAGACTTCAACAGTCACTCGGAGAGATGGGGATATTCAGACACAGACAACAGAGGGCATGAAGTGGAAGACTGGGAGATAGACACAAATCCCTATCTTATCAATAGCCCGGACGACAGCCCTAGCTTCTATTCAAGAACATGGCATACCACCTCCACTCCAGACTTAGCCTTCTCCACGGGGGATATTCACCACAAAATAGATCGTCAGTTGCTCGACCAATTGGCAGGTAAGCGATCACAGGCCAATTCGGCTAATATATTGATATGGAAGTAGGCCCCCGAAAATAAAACCGCTGCCATGTTGGAACTACAGAGGAGCCGACTGGGACAGATTTGCAATGCTGACAGATGGACTGTGTGAAACTATCAACACACGAAATAACAATATGAAACCTATGGTGGAAAGCCTAAGCAAAGCAATACTGCAAGCAGCCACCGAGACCATCCCAAGAGGGGCAAGGAAAAACTACAAGCCATATTGGAATCATGAATTGCAGAAAGCTGAGGATGAAGTCTCAAATGCAAGGAACATGGCAGAGAGAGAGTAATCTATGGTAGCAAATATTGACATCAAATCCATCACTGCGAAATACAAAAGAACACTGAACCAAATAACAAGAGACAGCTGGAAACAAAAAAACAGAAAGCCTCAATCTAGATAAAGAAGGGAACAAACTATGGAACTTAGTCAGAGCCATGAATGACGAAATACCATCAACAAAACAAATCACCATCAAGCAGGGTGATAACATGCTTACCGAAAAAAAGCAGCAAACGCCTTTATAGAACATTATGCCAGAGCAAACACATTGATGTCCCTACAGACAGGCATAAAGACATTAGTGAATAACACAAGAGCCACGACAACATCAAGATTGCACAAGAGGAGCACATGATGGCAAAACTAATCATGAATTAAATGAATGAGACCATGAGAACTTTAAAGAAAAAGAAATCGCCCGGAAAAGATGGGGTAACAAACAAAATGCTGATGGGGTTTGGCCAAACAGCAAAGAGGAAGTTACTGTCAGTCCTGAACCAAAGCTGGAAAAGGGAAATTGTACCGCAGGCATGGAAAGATGCTGTACTTATACCCGTACCAAAGAAAGAAAAAGATAGAACAGATCCAAATGGATACAGGCCTATCAGTCTACTGAGCTGTGTAGGTAAATTGATGGAGAGTATGATAACACCAGACTGATGTAGCACCTGGAAGAAAAATACATATTAATTCCACAGCAAGCAGGATTTAGACAACACAGATCCACTGGGATTCTGATCACTCTCATAGCACAGGAAATAGAGGATGCTTACCAGGAGAAAAAGCATACAGTAGCGGTTTGGGTGGATCTAGAGAAGGCATTTGACAAGGAGTGGAAAGAGGGACTTAAAGTCAAACTACGAAGAAGTGAAGTATCCGGAAAAATGTACCTCGAAAACAGAACAGCCAGAGTTCAAGTACAAGGACAGATGAGCAAAAAGGTGAAACTGGAGCAAGGAGTACCCCAAGGGGGAGTACTGTCACCCACACTTTTTTCTGGTGTATATAAACAACATCATAGAGAATATACCAAGAAGAGCCCACAGCTCCAAGTTTGCAGACGATCTGGCTATGTGGACCTCTGAAAAAAAAGCTCACCGTAGCAAACAATCGGATGCAGCAGGCCCTAACATCGTTGGACGAGTGGGCGAAATCATGGCTGGTCAAAATAATCGAGGAAACAACAACATGTACGATATTCTCGCTTTCAAATTAACCACAGAACGCCAAAATAAGTCTTAAAGGCAAATAGCTGATGCCAAATGACAACCCAAACTACCTGGAAGTCACATTTGATCGGCGCATGACATGGAAAAGTCAAATCGAGAAAAACCGAATGAGAGTCAGACAAAGAATGGCAATCATGAGGAAACTTGCTGGCACAAGCTGGGGAGCAGAAGAAAGAATACTTAAGAAACTGTACACTGGAAGAGTGAGAATAGTTCTCGAGTATGGCATTGCGGCATGGGCAACAGCAGCAAAGGAGAACTTTGATAAAATTAGCAAACTTCAAAACCAAGCCATGAGAGTTATAACAGGAGGCATGAAGTCAACGCCAATTGTAGAACTTGAAAAGATTACAAATCTGCAATCCATGACCGCCAGAGGATACTGCAGAGCCCAGCAGCAAGCAGAGAAACTCAGAAGACTGACAGACCATCCAATGCATCAGAGACTAAATAGATGTGAAGAAAAAAAAACTAAAGCGGAGAAACTTTGCTGAAATAGCCAAAGCAAAGATGAGCGAATACCCTATGAACACCATAACAACACCAAAGCCCATCCCTACTGTATGCAAATCCACATGGAAGCAGCATATCATTCCGGAGGTGGTAGAAAATATACCAGGTATTGCAAACAAGAATAGCCAGACTGAAAAACAGAGAAGAGACATAACCCTGAGGTAGAAAGCGGAAAACTACCAAAGCATTGACTGGACCCATGCATACACCGACGGTTCTGTAACAAACACAACACAGAATGGAGGGGCATTGGTATTCCTGAGCCTAAACAATGGTAGAAAAATAACACTGTCAGTGGCAACTCGAAAATTATCAAGCAATTTCAAAGCGGAGGCAGAGGCACTGAAGGCTGCAGTAAAAGCAATGCTGACAGGCGAAAACAATGAAAGCCAGATAGTCCTGTTTATAGATGCCCTGACCGTGGTTACAGCACTAAAAAGCCAGAAAAATACTGAACTTAATGATTTAAGAGCAGTACTCTGTCAACTATGCCAGCAGTCCGCACCAAAAAGAGTAGTGGTACAGTGGGTTCCATCCCACTGTAACATCCAAGGTAACGAGGAGGCAGACAGACTGGCAAAAGAAGGTGCAAGACTACCACAATCAGATTCTAGTGTGACCTACGAAGAGTCCAAAAGGTTTATTAGGGCCAGATACATGGCAAAATGGGACCAGACAAGGTACAGCTTCACGGTTTCGTGCTAGCAAAAACATTCCACAGTCGGAACAGAGTTGAAAGACATTTTGTACATGAGCTGATAACTCAAAGTATAACCATAACAAGACTTTGACATTGAAACCGATGCTATTTCTTGACAAACGGAACCAACATTATGACTGTCCTGCTGTTCTAAATGGGAGGTTATCGTGTGTTGAATCTCGATTTACTAAATCTGCAAGGCGCTACTACAGCTACACATTTGAAATGTACAGACAAGATTCTGTACATGTTGAGCACCAGCTGAACTGTGCTTTTGTCAACTTCAAAGCCACAGAATATTTGTACGAAAGTGACAATTCCAGCATCCTTCACAGCTTTAGAATTACACTGCATGTAGGTAATGAACGAGTGACTTTTACTGAGACTGAAGTTCTAAATATGATGTAATTAGCTGATGATGGAACATTGAGAGTTTGTCATGAACTACTGAAAGAGAAAATCAAGAATATGTCTCATGATATGTTCGGTAACAGAAGCTTGTTAATACTGTCACAGTATTTTCTAACTTGGGCCTGTCTTAGTTTGTCCATCTTAAGTTTAGCTTTCACATTAATGACCTACTTTTTATTCCCTATATTGCAGACTCTTGCTGGTATAAACAGCATGTTCTTGTGCGGAAGATTACTATCCGCGCAATCATTTTTGTTGGCCACTTCACACGTTAGACCAAATCACAACCTCTGTATTGTGCTCGCCATCTCCACTCACTTTTTATGGCTGTCTATGTTCTGCTGGTGCTTCACGTCCTGTCTTCACATGTTCCTTATCTTCACAGCAAAGACTCGAAGTGTCTATGGAACAGCTGCTTCTGACAAAATGTATATAATAAAAAGAGTTGTCGCGTGCTCTGTAGTCCCTGCTCTTATCGTTGTTGGTGTGATAGTCACTAATTATATCACATCACAGGGAAAACGTATTGGCTATGGTCAATACACGTGCTTTTTAGACTCTTCCCCATTGTTAGCCATTACTCTGGCTACTCCCCTTTGCCTGATTCTCGTCTGCAATATGTACTTCTCCACAGTCACCATTATCAAAATCCACAATGTCCGTAAGTTACAAACTAGGGACTTTAAGAAAGATGACCGTAAGAACTTGTACATTTACGTTAAATTATCGTCAATGACCGGAGTTTTCTGGACTCTGGCTATCCTCTCTGACGCCACCGACAACAATCCCCTGCGATTTATCTCCATCTTTCTCGACGGACTACAGGGCATGTTTATTTTCATGTCCTACATCTGTAACAAGAGAGTGCTCATACTTTGCATGCAAGCTCTGGGATTTGATAAAACTCTTCAACGTCAGACAAGAGCACATTAGCTAAAGTAGCATATAATATGAACAGGCACTATGACAGACGCCAAGACTCGTCCAATAATATTACAACCTCGGCGCTCGAGAATTCCATGTAATTCCGTGGCCTAGATTAAAAAAACATGGCGATAGAAAAATGCCTGGCTACCTCTTCAAATCTAAACAAGAAGAAGATAAACAACCAATTACAGAAGACGAGACTGAAACTGTATAACCGGCCCTAGTAACACGAAATGATATATACATACATACATACATACACACACACAGGCACACCCACTTCTCATGAATGATTGGCATCATGTCAGTATCGAGAGACAGTTGACTTAAACTCTAGAGAAAGAGAGAGAGAGAGAGAGAGAGAGAGAGAGGCGGGAGGGGGGATTTATCAGATGTTCTCCTTGCTTTAATCGCAGACGTTTGGAGTCTACACTTTATCGCAATTTGGCTTCCATTACCTCCAGACCAGCACTCAGAACCTGCCTCCAGCCAGGACTATTTTTAGCAAGTTCATACCAGTTTGACGTGTTCGTGTTTATCGCTTTCAGGTCACTCTTGCAAACGTCTTTGTGGCGGAGGAAGTGTCTACCTTTTTTACAATTGTCCGTAGTCAACTCTCCGTATTGAGTAACTTCTGGAATTCGACCGTCCTCCAGTCTGCATCTGAACACGTTAAGCGGCACTAACGGTTGATCGTAGGTAAACTGGCAATCATTGCGTGGTTCAACGTCTTGTCGTTTTTTTTTTTTTTTGGTGACACATGGTCCACGTTTGACTGGCACAGACTAGGGTTGCAAGCACACAAAACGTAAACAAAAACGTTTGGGGAGATTGTCAGCATATTGTTTTTCCACAATTTTTGCGTTAGCTTGACGAGTTCTGTTGAGACCATTCATAATCTACTTTGCATCCAAAGGATTTAGCCAGTCAATACCAGAATGGTTTCAGAATATTTGTTGAAGTCAAAGGCTTGCATTAATCGTCATTGACGATGATGGATTCTGACTCCAGCACGTATCGTCTAACGTCAGTGGGTCTCGAAAACTTTACGCGTAGTATAATCAGACGGGTCCGCGATCCCATGTGACAGAGAGAAGCACCCAAAACTGCTCAAATTCTCGAATGTCTCATAGTCAGAAACACATGTGTAGGCCAGACATCACAGATTACATCCCATCACACGCGTGAGAAATATTGACCTTGGAATTGGTTCGGGAACACACGTCTTCCCTCTCTGGATAGGCCGTTATGTTTTATAATGGACAATGCATCATATCATAATGTTGTAGTGCAAGAAGAGACAATTCCAACTTTATCTAGCACGAAACAACAGAAATAACTGGTATTTTATTGTTCTGCTTTGCACAACGAATCGTTCGTTATCATCTTGAGTCAAGTAAAGATCTCAAGATCACAGTCTCGTTCAGAACACATGCCGCAAAAGGAGGCATAACACGATTTGATAGAAAAAGAACATTTACCTTTACATGTACTCATTGAGTAAAGTTCCCCACTTCTCTCTGAATGTCCCCACATGTAGTAGGGATACGCCTCTGCAAAACGTGGCCATCGTTTATCGTATTACTGTACAATCTAAGGTTTGATTAACATTAGTTTGTGCTTATGCTAAATTATACAACAAAAACGGTTCTACAGAAATCCAATACTGCTTGCAAAAAATGACTGATATAAGAATAGTAGTTTTTGAGAAAATTGAGCGAGTATGTCTTGAACACCTGGGGGAGGAACCTACCTCCTACCAGACGCGTCAGCAGGGTTGCGGATTGCTGAAAGGCCTCCTAATTTGGAGGTTAGCTGCGAATAAATAAGCAGCCGTGGACAAAAACGGGTCGGCAGGCATGGAGGCTGTAAGGAGGCAGCCCCTCCACCATGCAAAGACACAACAGGCTAATCACCTGTTTGTCTTAAAAAAAACTTATTACAAGTCAAAACATAGAGAAAACCGGACTGACCTCAACGGCGACGAACAGGCGAGAAAAGAACATGAACTAATAGAGGAGATGAAGAGAGCAAAATTGACGGTCCTGGCACTTACAGAAACAAAGAAAAAGGGACAGGGCGTTCTGGACCATGACGGCAACATGCTATACTACAGCGGAGTTCCCATGAGTGAACGAGCCAGAGCAGGGATTGGCTATATAGTGAATAGTAACAACAAAGCAAATATTAAAGAATGGAAATTCATTTCAGATCGACTGATGGTTCTAAGTCTACAAGAGGAGGATAGTCAAATGGATATCGTCACTGTGTATGCACCAAACGAAGATGAGAGCACTGACATAAAAGATGAATTTTATGAGCTCCTTCAAAGGACCATTGACGATTGCCATAATGAAATACTTCTCCTTGCAGACTTCAACGCAAGAGTTGGAAACGACTATTCTAGATGGGATGGAGTGATCGGTAGGTATGGAGAAGATGTCTTAAATGACAATGGAAAACGACTACTGAGATTCTACAGAGAACAAAACCTTGTCATTACAAATACAAGGTTTCCAGACAAGCGTATCCATGCCTACACAAGATGCGAGCAGGCAAGAAATGAAAGATCTATAATTGACTATGCGATAGTGAGGAAAACTGATTTCAAGCATGTAAAGGATGCTAGAGTGTTCAGAGGACCAGAGATAGGAAGCGACCAATACCTAGTTAAAATAAAGAGAGAAATTTAAAAACACTATCCAGCCAGGCAACACCCATCAGCAAGCATGAAACATAATTCACGATACACGAGGAGAAAATAAAATTAAGGCTTACAAACTACGAGAACCAGAAGTTAAGAGGAGATACCAAGGGCTCATAACAACAGCAATAGAAAGGATAGAGGAATCTGAAGAAGATTTGGAAATGCTCTGGGTAAAATTCAAAGACATCCTCAAAGAGGCTGCAGCAGAGGCATGCGGTCAAACCGAAGAAGGGTGGAAGAGAAAGAGTACACCATGGTGGACAGAAGAAGTGAAAACAATAATACGAGAAAAGAAAAAGGTATGGAAGCAATACCTAGGGGCTAGGAATACAGAAGAACAAACAAAGAAATATAAAGAATATGTAAATTTTAGAACAGAAGCAAAGAAGACTGTGCTCAAGGCCAAACAGAAATCCTGGGAAGAATTTGGGGAGAAACAGGAAAATAATGCTGGAGAAAACCAGAAACTGTTCTACAGGATCCTAAAGGACATGAGGAAGGAAAAGGAATGCCTCATGAAAGTTGTTAAAGATAAACAAGGTGCGCTGTTGACCGCCCCACAGGAGGTAATGAACAGGTGGAAAGAATATTTCTCAGATCTCCTTGGAGTGAAGGAAAACAAAGCTCTGGAAGTAAGAGTCCCAATTCAAGAAGAGGGAGCCATGGAGGGAAACGATAATATCACAATGGAAGAACTAAAGGCAGCATTGGAGAAAATTAAGATTGGTAAAGCAGCAGGACATGATGGTATAACACCAGAAAAGGTTAAATACATGGGAGCGGCAGGAGAGATGCTATTCATGAAGATTCTCTAGGCAGCTTGGCGCCACAAGAAGATACCAAGAGACTGGGAGGTTGCAATAATAATACCAATATTTAAAAATGGCGACAATCGACAATGTGAAAATCACAGGGGTATTTCCCTTCTCAGTGTCCCCGGGAAAGTCTGCTCTAGGATTCTAGAACGGCGATTTAGAGGTCTAGCAGAGCCAAACATGGATGAAACTCAAGGTGGGCTTATGGCAAACAGAAGTACTCAAGACCTTATCTTTACACTCAGACAGCTAAGTGAAAAGGCTCTTGAATATGATAAAGAGATGCATCTCTGCTTTTTGGATTTGGAGAAAGCATTTGATAAAGTTCCTTGAGACAAACTCTGGGAGTGCCTGACAAGGAAGAACATCCCAGGACCCCTAATCTCTGCCATACAGAGTTTCTATAAAACATGCAGAAATTATGTGTGGACATCAAATCTAAAGTCAGGAGAGTTCAAGACCACTAGCGGAGTAAGACAGGGGGATATTCTATCCCCGTACCTTTTCATACTCCTCATGGATGAAGTCATCAAAGCCTGCAAGGAACGGACAAAAAAGTATGAAGTAAGGTACTGGAAGATGAGACCAAGTTACATATCGGAGCTAGCATTTGCAGACGATGTGGCCCTGATCACGAAAATCGAAGCACATCTCCAGATCAACTTGCAGGTATGGGAAGAAGAATTGAAGAAGAGAGGAATGCACATCAGCAACTCCAAAACAAAAACCATGGGGATCGCCAAAGATGAAAAGAGACATCAGATAACCCTGGAAACACGAGCACTGGAGCAGGTCAGCAACTTTAAATATCTAGGAGTGGTAATAGACAGCAGGGGAGGAATCAAAGAGGAGTTAACTGCACGAAGGGCAGCAGCAGGTAGACTGTTCCTTGCAATAAACAGAGGTTTCCTCAGTAGAAGAGAAATAAGCAGGAAAACAAAGATGGATATATACCGCTCGACCTATGTGTCTGTCCTGACATATGGATGTGAATCATGGGCAATGACTACAGCCCAATAAAGGCAATTACAAACTTCAGAAATGAGGTACCTAAGAAAGGCGGTTCAGGTGACGAAAAGGGACAATATCCGTAACCAGACAATACGTAGCAATCTTGAAGTTCAACCCCTGCAGACACGAGTGGAGCAGTCCCAACTACAGGGGTTTGGCAATGTCTGTAGAATGGAAGAAGATCGGATACCAAAGCGTTCATGGGAGATCAAAAGTCAAGGACGCAGACCCCGAAGACGTCCCAAAGTACTTTGGGAAGACAACATACAACAGTCCCTAAGTGATAAAAGGGCTGGATTGGAAAGAGGCTAGGAAAAAGACGGCGGATAGAGCAGGGTGGCGTTCTCTTTGGCACACCTCTACACCTCACGGTAGAAGAGGAGCGACTAAGTAAGTAAGTATGTCTTGAACAATTTTGGAACGAACTAGCATTTGCAGCAGAGGTTACCTTTCTGTTGCTATTTAGTTTTTCTAATAATTTAAGTTTTCCAATGTTTGCAAAGATAAATCAATAGTTTCACACAACAATCCAAGAATCATTGTTTGTAGTTGTAATTATTTCTATTATTTAAGGAAATCACGCTTAGCTTGTGCCAAAATGTCGCATCTATAGACTGTAAATTTGCCGCTCCTGGTGTCCTTCCGGATGACCCTAAATCTGCCTGGCCCACGGTCGCTCAGACCATTCACGAAGCTGCCGGCACAGTTTTGGGTCAAAGGAAGAACATCTGGAAACCCTGACTGACAGTGTCCACCCTGGCAAACCAAGAGAAAAAAGTTCGGTCAGGGCCAGGGGTGACCACTCAGAACGGCGGCGCCTATAAAACAAATTCCGGGCTGCCACCAAGAAAACCCTTGAATACCACTACAACACTTTAGTCGACAGCGCCGAGGAAGGTCAAGTGCGCAACGAAGTGAGAGGGACATACAACGCTATAACGGATCTGAGCTTCCAAATCCTCCCCCCCCCCTACATCCCCCCCCCCCAGCCACCCACCACCATCCCAACGTCCATCCGTCACCTGCCAATACCAGAATAAGTTTGATTGATCTCTCTGCACCTCAAGAGATAAAATAGCTAGCAGGTAGGTCGAACATTTTAAGGTAGCCTTGAACAACCCTCCCGCCACCCCCTCGCCAGATCTACTCCTGACGCTGACACCAGCCATGACACCCCTACCATTGCTGAGGTAAAGGCACCCATAGAAAAACGGGAAAATGGCAGAGCCGCGGGCTCCGACAATATACCCCCTGAGCTCTTAAAGCACACCTTGGACCAGATGCCCACCACCCTGGACCAGATTACCACCACCATGGACCAGATGACCACCACTCTGGACCAGATGATACCCATCCTGGACCCAATCACCACCACCCATGACCATATGACCACCACCCTGGACCAGATGACCACCAACCATGACCAGATGACCACCACCCTGGACCAGATTACCACTACCCTGGACCAGATTACCACTACCCTGGACCAGATGACTACCACCCTGGACCCGATGACCACCACCCATGACCAGATGACAAACACCCATGACCCGATGACCACCACCCTGGACCCGATAACCACCACACATGACCCGATGACTACCACCCTGGACCCGATAACCGCCACCCATGACCATATGACCACCACCCATGACCCGATGACTACCACCCTGGCCCCGATGACCACCGCCCATGACCAGATGACCACCTTGGAGCCAATGACCACCACCCAAAACCAGATGACCACCACCCTGGACCCGATGACCACCACCCTAGACCAGATGACCAACACCCTGTACAAACTTTTCACCACGGTGTGGAACACTGGCCAAGTGCCCGGGCATGGCGTGGCGAAATAATAATGTCCCTATACAAGGGAAAGGGCTATCGTCTTGAATGTGACAATTACAGAAATATAACCCTGCTGCCCGTCACCGGTAAGGTTTTCGCACATGTGCTCCTCTCCAGGCTGCAGCCCCTGTTAACGAGTCATTTTTTGCCCCCAACAGTCCGGGTTCGCCATGCACGCTCCACCAGTGACGCCATTCTCGCCCTTCGCTTCCTCGCTGAACTGCACAGCGAGTTTAATCGCTCTCTCCATGTCGCCAACATTGACCTTTGTTTCTGTGAATAGACAAGCTATGTGGAATACCCTACAATGCGTGGGAATCTCAGGCACCCTGCTGACTCTAGTTCACGATCTCCACAATCAGACCAGCACTAAAATTCGGCTCGGGGGGATCTCACAGAGGCGTTCTCTACATCACCCGGTGTCCGACAGGGCTGCGTCCTCGCCCCTAAACGTGTCTGCTGCGCCATGAACTGGATCCTCAGACGGTCTTCTCACAACCCAGGGGTCTTTGTCTTCCGCGCAACCGATCTCGTCCAGGCTGATGATTGTGTCATACCGGGTTTCGATTCTCAGGCTCTGGTAGCCCTCTAGAGGCACTAGATCGATCGGTTGCCCACCTAGGCTTGCACATCTCCTGGACGAAGATGAAAATCCAAAACCTCAGGGGTCCTCTGTGTTGAGCATCACCATGAATCACAACCCAGTTGCAGTTACCGAGAACTTCTTCTACCTGGGCAGCAGGCAGTCCACTGACGCACGCAGCAGTCACGACATCACCTGTAGGATGGGCTTAGCAGCTTCACCCATGCACTCGCTGCGCAGAGTTTGATCCCAGCGAAGGCTCTACTTGGAGACAGGCTTCGTATTTACTCCTTCTGCATTGTCCCCATTCTTCTGTGCGGCTCCGAGTCCTGGACACTACTACCGCGAAACTAGCAGCGTCTTGAGGCCTTCCACCTGCGCAACCAGAGACGCATTCTCGGAAACGTCTGGCATGACATGATTTCCAACAGTGAAGTAGTTTGACGTACTAAACTTGCAGGCATTGTCTCAACGATTGATCGCCGTCGTCTCTCCCTCTTCGGTCACGTTGCTCGCCGTTCCCCATGAAGTCCCGGCCCACGAGATGCTTCAGCAAGCTTGGGGCTCGAGTTACGGGAAGAAGTCGTGTTCATCCTGGAGACGTCCTCGGGGCCGCCCTTGTAACACTTAGCTAAAACTAGATCGTCTCCTCCCCAACAGAACTGCTGGCCGCCTGTGACACGGCCATGAGACGTGGTCATGGACATGGTCATTCGACGCTACGGGCCCTGGTCGCCAAAGTGTACTTTTAATTTATTGATTTGTGCTAATATGCTATTTATCTTTGTTGAACATTCTCTATTTACAGTATTTTGGTATGTTTCTCAATGTTGCATGATTTGTAAGATTCAATCCATTAAAAGCGAAAATTATTAAGTTAAGCAGGAAAAATAGGTCCATTTAACAAACATGAAATAAATAATGGGCTATCGTAGGCTGCATGTTTTAAATACGCGTTAAACATCTTCATAAAATACTGAAGAAATGATTGGAAATGTAAACTAGATGTCTGACGTAGTTTCTGAATACGGTACAACTTAAGTACAAGTGAGATAAAGGAAATTGGGTGAAACAAAATGTTCTAGAATTATCATAATAATGAAAGAAAGCTCTCAAAAAATGAAGTCATAATATTATCAAAAATGCGTGAGTAGTTTCCTTTACGTAATATATCTTATTCTTCAAATTATTCGACCTGTTCTTCTACAGGGACAGAAGCTCCTGTGCAGGTCCCAGCTCTGGAGTAAGCTGGATGTAGCTAGATGAGGATTAACTGCTTAGCGATCTAGGCGCAAGCAGCTTATTACTCCGCTGCGTTGGGACAAGTGCCGCAAAGGATAGTTAACCGATGTGCGAGTCCATCTTAATGGACTCAAACACTAGAGCAAAGTAGATCCGCAGCCTCTTATGCGTCATCGATGCTGCTCTAAACAAACCACTTAACCATGTAACCATGTCACAGTTAATATCGTCTCTAACGACATGCTCTCTGTGGGGCAATGGTGTTATTTTTGTCCTTGCCATAATATACGTAATATATGTATATATATATACAAGGCGTTTTCATATGAAAAGGGACCTAACTGCACCAAGTGAACATACGTACGATGCGCGTGATGATGTCACTTATGATGTATGCAGCACATACCAACCGTCAAATTTGTAAAATTGCATTATTCTCCGAATCAGAAGTTTCCTCAGCAGACCGTTAAAAACACAGCGGGTGTGATACGGAATCCCAAAAAGAGTTTATCAGCCAGCGACGATTCGGTTTCTAACACCTAAAGGATGTCGATCAGTTGACATTCATCAAAGAATGCCGGCAGTATATGGGGACAAAACTGTGTCGAAGATAACAGTGAAGAATTGGACAACGATGTTTCAAGAAGGACGTGAGTTAACGAAAGAGCTTCCGAGACCAGGTCAGGCGCATATTGGTTGTCAAGTTTCCAAATTGTCAAGACTTTTAAAATGTAATTCATTAAATTATATTTTTTATGATAACTTACACATGACTAACCGGCATAGTATAAAGTTAAATTATTCTGGATTTGTCTCTTTCAGTTTACCCATTGGCACCCATTTATGGAATGTGTAAACTTTTTGCAAGTTTACAAAGCCACCACGATTGAGGAACTCTTCAGGCAATGCAGGGCCAAAGATTCTCGTTGCAAGGTATCCCAGAGGTCACCAGGAAACATATACCTGTATCCTTGCAGGAGAAGCTGGTTCCAAGCTACCGTCGTTGACACCTGCAATGTGACCGGAGAATGGGACGTCTATGATGAGGACGTTGAAAGAGCTTGTCACGAAACGTCTGGGGCAGCGAACCGTGTTCGTAATAAGGAGCTTGACTGTCAAGTGTTTAAGAACCTATTGTGTGCACTTTGTAACATGAAGGGGTATCCCAAGTTCGCTGCTAGCTGTCCTAAATGTATGTTCTTTGATAGAGACGAAAATAATTCTGAACAGCTACCATTTTCAGTTCTACTAAACTTTGGTACTCAAGCACATTTACAAAAAACTAAACTTGGTTTCAACAAATGCTCCAGACTAACAGAATGGACCAGGCCAGACAACATCTGCATACCCTTGCAGTGTACTCCAGGAAAGATTCTAATAAATGGCAGCTGTTCTACGCCTATTGATCAAATACGTGGTTTGATATACCGGATGAAAATCATATATTTACCTAGTTTTTCAACAGATATTCATCAGAACACGGAAATGCTACTGATCAAAATTCATCACATTTCAGATTTACCAGAGACATTGTTGGATTGGTTTCAGAATCAGATAGAGATAATTCTTTCTAATGTTGTTATAGTAACTGATATTATACTGACCATAACATTTTCTGCACAAAATGTGAATCAAATCCGTCATACCAATACATCTTCACAGCTTGAGACGACACCAGACAAGATCCAGATACACTGGTTCACACTTGACGGTTTCATTCAAACAAAGATATCCATTAGTCGGGACAGAGTTGAAAGACATCTTGTACATGAGCTGATAACTAAAACTATAACACTAATCACTAACCGTAACAAGACTTTGACATTGAAACCGATGCTATTTCCTAACAAACGGAACCAGCATTATGATTGTGCTTCTGTTCCAAATCAAAGGTTCTCTTGTTTTGAATCACAATTAACTAAATTTGCCGACTACGACTACAGCTACACGTTTGGAATGTACAGACAAGATTATGTACATGTTGAGCACCAGCTGAATTGCCCTTTTGTCAACTTTAAAGTCACAGAATATTTGTACGAAAGTGATAATTCCAGCATCCTGGACAGCTTTAGGATTACACTGTACGTAGGTAATGAACGAGTGACCTTCTCTGAGACTGAAGATTTAAATATGATGTCAATAGCTGAAGACGGAACATTGACAGTTTGTCATGAACTACTGAAAGAGAAAATCAAGAATATGTCTCATGATATGTTCGGTAACAGTAGCTTGTTAATACTGTCACAGTATTTTCTAACTTGGGCCTGTCTTAGTTTGTCCATCTTAAGTTTAGCTTTCACATTAATGACCTACTTTCTATTCCCTGTATTGCGGACTGCGGCCGGAAAAATTAACATGTTCTTGTGCGGAAGCTTACTATCTGCGCAATCATTTTTGTTGGCCACTTCACATGTTAGACCAAATGACAACCTATGTATTGTGCTCGCCATCTCAACTCACTTTTTATGGCTGTCTATGTTCTGCTGGTGCTTCACGTCCTGTCTTCACATGTTCCTTATCTTCACAGCAAAGACTCGAAGTGTCCATGGTACAGCTGCTTCTGATAAAATGTATATAATAAAAAGAGTTGTCGCGTGCTCTGTAGTCCCTGCTCTTATCGTTGTCGGTGTGATAGTCACTAATTATATCACATCACAGGGAAAACGTATTGGCTATGGCCAATACACGTGCTTTTTAAACTCTCCCACATTGTTAGCCATTACTCTGGCTACTCCCCTTTGTCTGATTCTCGTCTGCAATATTTACTTCTTCACAGTCACCATTATCAAAATCCAAAATATCAATAAGTTACAAACTAGGGACTTTAAGAAAGATGACCGTAAGAACTTGTACATTTACATTAAATTATCGTCAATTACCGGAGTTTTTTGGATTCTAGGTATCCTCTCTGAAGCCACCGACAATAATCCACTGCGATTTATCTCCATCATTCTGGACGGACTACAGGGCATGTTTATGTTCATGTCCTACATCTGTAACAAGAGAGTGCTCAGACTCTACATGCGAGCTCTGGGATTTGATAAAACTATCTCAACCACATCAACATCTGACAAGAACACACAAACTAATTGTAGTATCTGTTATTGACAGGCAATGTAAAAGACGCCAAGACACTTCCAAGAACTGTGCGGCTACATAATTCCATAGAATGTCGTGACCAAGATACAAAGACTTTATGATAGTAAAATATCTGCCATTTTCTGCGAATACAATCCAGAAGAAGCTAAACAACCAATTACAGAAGGCGACGCTGGAACGTTATAAACGGCCCTCAATTAGCCTGGTTGAAACTGGATATTCCAAACGAAAGGTTTCCGACTGAGACCATTTGCACCAAATTATTGTTATTAGACACCAATAAGGACAATTGCAGATGTCGATATTTTGTCTTTGTTTAATAATTTTTCCTTTGATATATCCGTACGTGTTTTTGTATATGTTTGGTAACATTCGTCGTATTTTCTTGTATCGTCTCACTTTCTACCAGTTGGTAGCCCAGTGTATGTATTTGTCTTTCGCCTCTCTCGTGGACCATTTTATGGCAGGTCTCATTTACGCCGTCTATCTACTTTTTCCTGGCCTAGCTCCTGCCCTCCTTCCTGATGTTCTCCTGCAGAAGGTTGCACTCTCGGAATGTGGTCTGGCTGCACTCTCACAATGTGGTCTGGTTGCATTCTCGGAATGTGGTCTGGTTGCACTCTCGGAATGTGGTCTGGTTGCACTCTCGGAATGTGGTCTGGTTGCACTCTCGGAATGTGGTCTGGTTGCACTCTCGGAATGTGGTCTGGTTGCACTCTCGGAATGTGATCAAATCAATTTATTTCTTGTTGCTTGATGTACTGTAGGAAGGGAATTATTCCAACCTTCTCTGGAATACTTGTGATTATGTCTCTTCTGGTGTTGGTATGACCTTTCGTAGACACCGCATTTCGCAGGTGGTTAATTTTAGTTCCTGTGCCTTATTCAATGCCCATTTATGGCACTGGTAGCACAGGGTTGTGATGAAGACACTATTTATCATCTGTTTTTATTACTTAGAGGAAAATCTTGGGGTGTCTTAGTAGTGGAGACAGCTGGTACATGACAGCGTTCGCACTCTCATCTCTATCTCTGTTGAGTCTGCCACCATCAGTAAAAAGTTCTCTAATACCTAAATTCTTGTACCTGTTTCATTTTTGTTTCATCCACATGAATATCATGTATGGTGTGCTTTATGCCTATATTCATTGCCTCTGTTTTTGATGTGTTGATATTCACATTGCCCATTTGACAGTTCAAGTAGAGTGAGTCAATATAAGGTTGTAGGCTCAGGCTAATGGCTTCGGGGAGGTAGAAGGTAAGACTAACACGCTTTCTGAATTATTATCGGGAAAACCACCCAAGACCCAACCCTAGCAAAACTCAGGTATGCGCCTATCATCTCAAGAACAGAGAGGCAAACAGAGAACTACGGATCAGATGTCAAGGACAGGATCTTGAACACTCCCCGGCTCCCAAATACCTGGGTGTAAAGTTGGATCGCACACTATCCTATATGACACACTGTCAGGAGACAAAGCGTAAGGTACATGCGAGAAACAACATTATCCGAAAATTGACTGGCACAACATTGGGTGCTCAGCCATCAATCTTAAGCACATCAGGGATTGACCTGTGCCTTTCCGCAGCGGAATATGCAGCCCCAGTCTGGAAAAACTCCGCCCATGCAAAACAAATTGATATAGCAGTGAACGAGATGGGCAGGATAGTGTCGGGGTGCCTTAAACCCACCCCCACAAACAAAATATATCCCTTAATTGGCATTGCACCATCTGATATAAGAGGAGGTGTAGCTGCGGAAATCGAACGAGGTAAACAGGAAAACGACTCTAGACACAAGACTTAAATCAAGACACAGTTTCTTAAAATCGTCAGAGACCATCCAGACAAGCCTAGAAGGTCGACGCATCGAGGGGTGGCGCGAAACAATGCAGGATCCATGGATAGAGTTCAAGGAAGAGGCTGCGCCTGGACACCACCTGTCCAATGCTGTATGGAAAGCAATGAACAGACTTCGAACTGGTGTGTCAAGATGCAGAGTGAACTTGAAGAAATGGGGATACTCAGACGTCGACACATGTGAATGCGGCGCAGCTCAGGACCAAGATCATCTGATGACCTGCCCCAAGCTCCTTGAAACCTGTGACATGAACGACATGATAGAGGCGAACGACAAGGCAGTTCAAGTTCCTGAATACTGGACAGATGCTGTGTGACATGGTGTTTGGATACGGAAAGTAAGTAAGTAAGTGTAGGTTTTGTTCATTAGAATGGATCGCACATTAGTCATCTACAAAGAGCAATTCGTTGGTACCTTCCTGTTCTGTAATTGCCTCCTGGGTGATTTTATTAATCTAAGTGACAAAGAGGAGTGGTGAGAGAACACAGCCCTCTATGACGCCTGATGAAATGGGGAATCACTCCAACATACCTTCTGTTGTTCTTGCTGCACTCTGACTGTCCTGACATAGGGCTTCAATGATACTAAGAAGAGAACCTGACAGTCCATAATCTGTCAGGATCTCCTATAATTGACTTATGTTGACTCTATTGAACACCTTTTCTTGATCTATGAATATAAGGCTGTTGTTTCCATCATATTCTATAGAACTTTTACATATTTGTCTCAATGTAAATATTGTGTCTTTCCTGAGCCGGAACTGATTATTTCCTAGTTGGGGTTCCACTGTCGGTCTTGATCTCCTTTCTAGTATCTTTGCATATATCTTGCCTATATGGCTTAGAAAAGAGATTCGCCTATACGTTTGCACTAGCTTGTCAGCATTATTTTTCCAGATGTGAAGGATGATTGCTCGTTGTCGATCTGTCAGAACCTTTCTCGACGTCCAGACCACATTACATTTTCTGGTCAGCCAGTCCACTACAGTTGTCCTGTAAGCCAGCAGCATTTTTGATGTGATACCATCTATGCCTGCTGCTTGATTTCTGCTTGCCGTCTCGCAGGGCTGCTTTGACTTCTGATTTCCATTTTTCTAAGCTGCGCTCCGTTTCATTCTCTTTTGGTGCTGTGGTATTCATACTTTCCTGGGTTTAGCAACTTGCTAAAGCATTTTCTGCATCTGTTTTTTTATGTCGTGGCTGCTGTTGAGTGATTCTTTAGGTATTTGTTTATAATTATCGATAGATTTATATTTTACTCTCTCACTCTCATGCCTTGATGCTTTGGGAAAAATGTCTAGGTGATACTGTACATAGGTTTGCTACTTGCTCTCCATATTTTTTGCACGAATTAGATTTTGCAATTTGTACTGTTTTTGTTTTCTTTCTCTACGCTTTGTCTGTAAGCACATCATTTGAACTACACAAAAGGAAAGAAGCAATAACATTGTCACACTGCAAAATTGGGTTCATAAAAGATAAGTAAGTAAATTATGAAAGCAAATAAAAAATGTATTTTTTTTATTACATTTCAAATTTTGAACAATGAAACCGAAAAGCAGTGAGTACTGAAATAATTAAAAAAGCTTCAATAATAAACAGTTTATGAAACCATTTGGCGAGAAAAAAAATCCTCCAAATTGAAAATAGAATAAAATCAGTGTTACAAATGACATTACCATTTTACGTGACATTTACTTGACAAACTTATGGTTCAATAAATAAAATAAGCGGTACGTGGATTATTAAAATATAACCCTTTTACTTGGAACTGAATACAATGAACGTAAATTCAGTAAATATTTTTAGCCATATTTACATATAATTTTTTAGAAAATGTAGTGAAAAAACTTCAACGAACTGGTGACACAATAAAAAGACATCATTCTGAAAAAATAATTGATGGTAACTAAATATTCTAAAGATAAACTACTCTCACTCGCCATAAAGGTCAGACTTATGCGCTCACTGGTTCTTTCATTATCTCTCAACGGTGGCAAAACATGGACTATTGCAGAAGACCTCCGGAGAAGAATCAGGCCATGGAAATGTTTTAGAAGACTCCTAAATATCACCTGCATAGACCGAATCACAAATGAGGAAGTACGACGAAGAATTGAGAATGCAAGTGGACTGTTCGACGATCTCCTCACTTCGATCACAAGGCGAAAGCTGACTTGGTTTGGTAAACATCTCGAGGTCCAATGGACTTGCAAATACCAAACTACAGATCACAGTACAGGGCAAGCAAACGCGAGGACATCCGAGAAAACGATGCAAGACCAACATCCATTAATCGATTAACTTGCGACTCGAGGAGACACTAAAGGCAACTGCTAATAGAGAGGGATGGCGCAAGATTGTGGAGGTGTCAGCTGGGGTACCACAACGATGTCAATAGGTCATGGGAAGACATTGCTTGTGGAGCTGTCGGAACCTGAACTGGAGACTTCATAAATGATGTAATCAAGATTACCAAATGGCATGCACTAAGCACGCGACTGTATTGTCAATTATAGGAGGAGGGAGAGTCTGAAAGGTTTAGCGTCCTTTTTTAATCAAGAAATGAGATGACGTTCCCGTGGAAATGTTTTTAATCAAGAAATGAGATGACGTTCCCGTGGAAATGTTTTTAATCAAGAAATGAGATGACGTTACCGTGGAAATGTTTTTAATCAAGAAATGAGATGACGTTCCCGTGGAAATGTTTTTAATCAAGAAATGAGATGACGTTCCCGTGGAAATGTTTTTAATCAAGAAATGAGATCACGTTCCCGTGGAAATGTTTTTAATCAAGAAATGAGATGACGTTCCCGTGGAAATGTTTTTAATCAAGAAATGAGATGACGTTCCCGTGGAAATGTTTTTAATCAAGAAATGAGATGACGTTCCCGTGGAAATGTTTTTAATCAAGAAATGAGATGACGTTCCCGGTGAAATGTTTTTAATCAAAAAAAGAGATGACATTCCCGTGCAAATGTTTTTAATCAAGAAATGAGATGACGTTCCCGGGGAAATGTTTTTAATCAAGAAAGGAGATGACGTTCCCGTGGAAATGTTTTTAATCAAGAAATGAGATCACGTTCCCGTGGAAATGTTTTTAATCAAGAAATGAGATGACGTTCCCGTGGAAATGTTTTTAATCAAGAAATGAGATGACGTTCCCGTGGAAATGTTTTTAATCAAGAAATGAGATGACGTTCCCGTGGAAATGTTTTTAATCAAGAAATGAGATCACGTTCCCGTGGATGTTTTTAATCAAGAAATGAGATCACGTTCCCGTGGAAATGTTTTTAATCAAGTCTAGGATCTCAGAACTGAATTAGAAATATTTATGATGGATTAAAAACATTTTCTTGCATATAAGTTAGAGCCTCTACATGGCTTGCACATTTCGTATATTTAAATGACATATTTGGTCATGTGAATTCATTTAACAAGGAATTGCAAAGGAAAAATATGAATGCTTTATTTAACAAGAAAAGAGACTTCCGTATGTGTATCAATATTTTGTACTGGAACCAGAAAGATGAAGAAAATAATATGGCGAAATGTGTAGGAAAGTGGTTTGAGAAATTGTGAAAAGTCTGTTTTTATGACGTCAAAGAGTCAGTTGCAGGTCCTCTGAGGAAATTCAAAAAGCTGTTTCATGCTCCGATGACTTTCTAGACCTTTATTCATGTATTGCCGGGTTGTAAATCCTTCAATGTGTGCTTCCTCAGTGATTCAATGATGATGCTCAGAAAGGTGAAACCTGATTGTTGAAGTCAATAGGGCGGTCAAGGTTACAGAGTCACCTTCATACTAGTTACGGAACATACAGGTGTCGAAGGTATCGAGAGAGCTGATAGGTTGGTGAGTACAGCTTATAGTCACGGGTGGGAGATCAATGGACCGAGACGATATCCTAAACGTCGTTAGGGAAATCGATTGGAAGGACGATTAGTGAGTTGATCCAGACTCTTCGTCTACTTGGTGTGAAACGAGAGAAGGCGAGAAAGAAACTCCACACGGGGATCCAAAGACGTCTGTTTAACCAGCACAGGACCTGAATGATCAGTCATCACGTGCTTGCAGACATACTGAGGATGAGATCTGAGAGCGTAGACTTGTCCCTAGTGCATCGATGATCCGACGACTAAGTAAATCCCTTCAAAAATTAACTTGCTGATGTGGTTGTAAAGCCTAAGCGATTGGCAGAGGCTGTCATTCAACATCGCTCAAACGCATGGAATTTTTTATCAAGATCTCATCTTTTTTTACTTTGAAAATTGTCGATATTTTTAAAATTACGCATATGGGTGACAAACAAGTTACCTTTTATAGCATCATTCCTTTGTGAGCAATGATATTCTACCATCATGAACTTGACAACAAAATACAGAAAAATGTTGGATCCCATCGACAGCGTCCAAGTTGGTCTGACTTTGTTTTTAAATTTTTAAACTATTGTTCGGATGTTACTTTATTAAAAATTAAATAGCACTTTTATTAAAAAACTGGAGAAGTATCGATTTTAGAAATCAAATGCCTCAGTTCTTCAATTCGATTAGTTAAATGTGTATGTGTGCCATATTTATTACAGCACATTTGGTTTCTTACATCTTTTATTGATTCTTCACTTTGACAGACGCTTTTTTTCCTCCTCGTTTTCAGTGCAATAAGAGTGAGTTTGTTTTCTTTGAATACACATGAAAACTGGATCGTGTCCTTGAAACGTTACTAGTTTGTTTTCTTTGAATACACATGAAAACTGGATCGGGTCCTTGAAACGTTACTAGTTTGTGGAAGAAGATTGAGAAGGGGGAGGTAGTTACGGCAAATATAAACTAACTGACATAGATTTTGCGTAATACTTTGACAAGTTATCTGGCCCCTGTGTTAGAGGCTTCGCTGTAAGAGCTGCCATCTTCTGTGGATCGTGATAATATGGTGTCCTTTTCCCTACCATGCTAATCATAAATAGAATTCCTTGTAGCCACTTTCAGCTGTGAAGCTTACAAATGTTTATGAAGTGATCGATTCCCGAATGATGCTCTTCAGCTGACAGAGATAAATTCAAATCGTCCTGCCACATAAAAGACTAGTTCAACAATGCTCGTATCTGTAATATATTTAAAAGAGTTATTTTTATATCCTGACAACTGTTGTTAATGTGAAATGCTTTATTGTTTTAAGCTAAACCCTTTTGAAGTAACTTGATTTTGTTGTGCTTCCTACCACGACTTTTTTGAATATTCGTATCAAGTTCTATGTCTGTTGTGTACACTACTATATTCAATAAGGAACATATATAAGCAGTATGTACTAAGATCAGTGTCAAAGTAGTTAAAGATCCAATAGACGTAACAAAGAACAACCCAAGTAAGTCATTTTACACCAAATAAATGAATTTCAGCGTTGATGTCAAAATGAAAAGAAAAATGCCACCAAATCCAGGAACCATATCTCATAATTCTGTTTTCAGAAGTAGAAAAGTCTTTTATCGTGAATTTCCAGTAGGGAAGTTGTTGGCTTAAAGGCCTAACTACAAAGAAGGTTAAAACAGTGTTATATGAGCACTGTAAATATGCATAAAGCAAAGTGTGACACTATAAAAAAACTTGTATCAATTTAAAATAGGTAACAAATCCATAATTTTTTTTTAAATAAGGAAAAAATGAATCTTTGGATTATAACGTTTTTTAAATTCTTGTTTTTAATTATTTGTTAAGATTTTGTTCCTTCAGGGTTTTCGATATACTTTGTACTGATATTAGTTAACTTAGTTCACTGTTTCTAATCTTGTGTCCGTTCCTTGATAAAGTCTATTTAGATCGAAATGTTGTTTAACGTTAGTTTCGCTTCTCATTTCAAACTGATTAAAGCCTTGTTTGTAGTTGTGCCATTATCAATATTAGCAGACACTCATTTATAAGTTGTAGGTTTGAAGGGGTTGCAAATATTATGTTACATGGAACAGTCGTCCTTAATATAAATGACGCTCACCCACGCAAATCTATTTGGAGACTCGAGCTGTTTTTGAGGAAAATGATTTCTTTGGATAAGATTTGCAAAATTGCTTCGTAGAATATGTACGATGCTTTCTATGACGGGGAAGTGTTGTGACGTAAATTGCTCTCCCCAGCTCTTCTGTGAGAAAAAAATCGATCGATGAATGTGCAAACGTAATAGCTCTGCTGAGATTAGTGCAAAGTTTCGAGTAACAAGATAATACTAAAAAGCTGTTCTTTTAATTTATAACAAACAATAACGGCATACTTTTATTCTAAAAATATACTAATCTCAGTGATCACTTAAATGAACTTCTCTTCATTTATGATAAAGCACTAAAAGAAACCTCATTAAAAAAAAACAATAACATGAGCATATCGACAATCTTTATGAGAACTTTACACATTACACGAGTAGTATGAAAATCAACATAGAGAAAATCGAAGTTATCATGATTGCAAGAGAAGAAATACAAACAACAATATTCATGCAAAACCAGCAAGTAAAACAAATGAAAAATTTCACGTATCTGGGTAACATAATCTCTGCAGACTGCAAAGCGACACCGAAGTCAAAAACAGATGTAATAAAACAAGTTAAACCATCGGGAAAATGTCCCCGATATTATAATGTAATGGATATAAAAAGAACACTACACAACACAATATTCCAACCAACGTTGTGATATCAATGCCAGAATTAGACATTAACAAACAAAGATAAAAGACAAATGGTAACAATAGCGATGAAATGCCTGCGCAGACTGCTTGGAGTAACAAGAATGGATAGAATCAGAAATGAAGATATTAGGAGACAAGTAGATACAACACTAGTGCTAGACCTAATAAAGGTACAAGAAACCAAATTGTTCGACCAATTCGACCAGTTCGGCCAAACAACAGATACTATACATCAGAAAGCTTTGGTCTACAGATACAATGGATATATAGCCAGGGGGCGCCAACGCAAACGATGGGTAGAACAAATAACAAAAGCAAAGAAACTGACAATATACGAAGCACAAATTATGCCCAATCAAGAAACCTCTCCATAACCTGACGTTGAAATCACAATCTGGACAAAATAAAGAAAAGAAGAAAGAAGGAGAATGTAACTGTAACTGTGCAAATAACTGTATCATTTACGCTCAAAGTTGATAGAACGTAAATTTATTGAATATTTTAAAATGTTTTTAGAAAATTTTTTCTGTCATGTATTTTTACATATTATTCTTAAGGCTGAGGGCCCACCTCAAAGGCTCATAGGCATCCGGGATAACGCCACTTGATCCTGCAATCGACTAACTATGTGCAGGCTTTCTTTTTATTCCAAGGCTCTGACGGAAAATAAAATCAATGCCTTACCAGTTTTTAACTCCTATCCTTTTCGTGTGAAGGCATGTATCGAAGCCACTCGGCCACCAGTATTTAATCGCCTTTTCATAATATCCGTTTTAGAAAGTCCCTATATTCGTTCTTAATGTCATGTGTCGATCGTGTGACTATTTACTGCAGTGTAAAGGAAAGGCCTACAGTCCCTTAACTATGTATGTTTGTTGTAAATGGCGACTAACTATACAGGGTTATTGGGCTGGAAAATTCTTTACGTAAACAAGCATACAACAGACCTCAGCTGCTTTCTTCGAACAAATTCAAATTGACGTCTGACAGCGTACGAAGAAGAAGAAGAAGAAGAAGAAGAAGAAGAAGAAGAAGAAGAAGAAGAAGAAGAAGAAGAAGAAGAAGAATCAAAGGCAATAACCACAGTCCAAGAAAGACAACTACAAACTTCAGAAATGAGGTACCTAAGAAATGTGGTTCAGGTGACGAAAAGGGACAAGATCCGTAACCAGACAATACGTAACAATCTCGAAGCCCAACCCCTGCAGACATGAATGGAGCAGTCCCAACCTCAGTGGTTTGGCCATGTCTGTAGAATGGAAGAAGATCGGATACCAAGGCAGTCACGGGAGGCAAAAAGTAAAGGACGCAGACCCCCAGGACGTCCCAAAGTACGTTGGGAAGACAACATATGACAGTCCCTAAGTGACCGAGGGCTGGAAAAAGACGGCGGATAGAACAGTATGGCGTTCTCTCTGGCAAACCTATACACCTCATGGTAGAAGAGAAACGACTAAGTAAGTAAGTAGATTGGCTGCCAAACAAGTCTAATGAGCCCAATCTGCCCACCCGGTTACCCGGTCGCACCCCACAGCATGCTTTGTAAGCTACAGGGGGCCCGTTGTGAAGGTGCTGCTGGGGACACAATAATGTAGGAGAGACCAAGAAACTCCTGCACGTCCAAGCTGAACAGTGAATCTATCGGATCTTTACACATGGAAAAGGGAGGCTATAACAACCGCTTCACTTTCCTCTAACGAGCGGGACGCCCAGCCCAGATCTCGCTTCCCCGCAAATGAATAGATACCGATAGTGATCATTTTATAAATATATATTCGTAGTCCACAAACACGCAAATGTATAGGAGAATACATACTTGTCACGCTCTCTCTATCAACTGGCTCTTTGTGTGGAGGTAGTCATTGGTTGAGAAGCCCTTTCTGAAACATGCCTGTTCGGTTAGTTCTTATGGAGTTACCTTTCTAATATGTGGGTAATGATTTGTGTGAATCGTTGATAAATATTTGATGCAAGTAGATTGGACGTTAGTTCGCCAGAGTTTCACTTTCACATGTTTTGTAGATCAGGATTGTTTTGGAGCACTTCCATTAGGCAGGTTCATCTCCACCAGCCTGGAGCATTTCTGCAGTGACTCCATGCAGACCAGACGATGGCCCAGACTTTAGGTGTTGGGTCGCGAGCAGGGCCTCGTCGTTTTCTATCGGGTAGTGACTCGGGATCTATATTAAGTGGGTTTGTTTTATGACTACTGTTTTTGAGAGACTCGTGTATAACTTAGTTCAATCATCCTCGATTTGCTTTGATGAGATTCTTCTTTTGCTGTAGTGTCCTCCTACATTTCATTATACTACTTCTTTTCTCAGTGGCCTTTATCAGACGTTGTAAGCTGTACTGCTCATTATCTTCTTTGAACATGTGTGTAGTCTTCATGTTTAGTTTACATATGGCGATCCTATCTAGCCCACTTCTGATCTTGAGCATTTTTGTAGCTGCAAGAAGTTACTGTGTACCCACACTGATGTGGTTTCCTGCTGATGGTTTTGGTATGTTTGCAGCGTTGGAGCAGCTATTCAGAACGTGCATTAGTTTCAAGTGGCGGTTGGGGGATCCCACGCATTTTTAAATCTGGTTTTGAATAAAGTCCGCAAACTTTGCAGCATCTATTGTTGTGGGCACCTCGGTATATCGTTTGAGTAGAGAAGTATTCACGTTCATTCTCGCTCTGATTGGCCTGTGGTCACTGTCTACACCGTTGGTGCAGTACCTCTACGTTGGTAACAAACGTCAATGTCGCTACTGAGCACGTAGTCGATTTCAGCATTGCTCTCCCAGCGGGTTTTTTGAAGTGAGTGTTCATGGCGTGAAGTTTGTGCATCACAGCAAAAATTATCAAGCTATCACTATTATAATTTCGTTTGTATTCTGAAAAGCTTCTCAAGCAGGTCTCGTTCTCCTGTTTCAACCCGACACGTGAGTTGAAATTTTCAAAGATTATATTTTTCTGCGCAGGCCGTTTCATCTGTTTATCTAGCTCTTCATAGAAAAGTTCTACGGAGACTTCATCGTACCCACTATTGTGGCCCATGGCACTGGGCTAACATAAGTGTCTTCGACTGGTTTCTCACTTGTAGCTGGAGTTGACTATCTTGACAGTCTGGATGTTTGGTGCATGTTTACTAACAACGAAGAAGCCAACAACGCCAATGTTGTATTAGCCTTCACCGTCACCAATGTGTAGTTGATTTCTATTATTGGATTACTTTGAGTTTGTTTCTATCTATACACGGGTCACGCTGAGTCCAAAGAAGGCATACTGAATTTTTTGAGTTGGGTCAAGAGGAGGCTCTGTTTTGGTGGTACAAAACCGCTTTCCAGATTGTATTAGAGAGCTTGAAATTTAGTAGTTTCGCAGTTTTCATTTATGACGGAATTGTACTCGAAACAGAGTTCCAGGAAGTCGTCGACTCTACGTCAATAGGAAAGTACAGATGTGCCTGACATGGCTGACAAATAATGGACGAGAAGGGTGTCTTTCTGGGGGTTGTCGCTGTCGATATTTAGCCATTTTTTACCAATGATGAAATAAAATACACTAGCAGAAACATTTAGAGACATCCACATAACGAATAATTTCAAAGCAAAGATGCACGAAGACCCTATGAACGCACTAACCACACAAAAGCCCATCCCTACTGTACGAAAACCTACCTGGAGGCAGCATATATTTCCAGAGGTATTAGAAACAAAAACTGCCAGTCTGAAAAAGAAAGAAGAGATACTACCCTGAGTTTCATTACGGAAAACTACCCAAGCATGGACTGGACCCATGCATACACCAACGGTTCCGTAACAAATACAACACAGAACGGAGGGGCAGGAGCATTCCTGAGTCTACCAAATGGCAGAAAAATAACACTGTCATTCGCTACTGGAAAATACACAAGCAATTTCAGAGCGGAGGCAGAGGCACTGAGGGCGGCAGTGGAAGAAATGGTGACAGGTAAAAGGAATGAAAGCCACATAGTCCTGCTTACAGGTGCACTGGCCGTAGTCACAGCACTGAAAAGTCAGAAAAATACTGAACTTAATGAATTAAGAGCAGTACTCTGTCAACTATGCCAGCAGGCCGCACCAAAAAGAGTAGTGGTGCAGTGGGTTCCATCCCACTGCAACATTCAAGGCAACGAGGAGGCAGACAGACTGGAAAAAGAAGGTGCAAAACTACCACAACCTGATACTAGTATGACATACGAAGAGTCAAAACAGCTTATTAGAGCTAGATACATGACCAAATGGGAAACCGAACATACTGACTACACCAAAAACGATGCCTATTACCAGTTGAACAGAAAAGAGCAGGTCGTGGTCTTCAGACTTCGCACTGGCCACAATAGACTCAGGTACCACCTATTCAACAAATTGAAGATAGGTGGCACCGACGAATGCCCGTGTGGTACCGGCAAAATGACCGCTGAGCATTTGCTGCAAAACTGCCCGACATACGAGGATCAGAGAGAGCAGATGTGGCCATTACCAGTGGCAACACTAGACAAGCTCTATGGCAGTGTCGACAGCCTCAGGATGACGGCTGCTTTTTTCGAAAAAATAATGGTTACTGTCTGACTGCGTACGATGAAGAAGAAGAAGAAGAAGAAGAAGAAGAAGAAGAAGAAGAATTATTTCTTTGGCGAAATTTCTTTGGCATTACACAATTATCAATTCTGGGACATTACAGGTAAAAATTATAATGTATTTTAAATATTCTTTGTCGTGTTATATTAAACACAGACATGGATAAGTCAAAAATAACTAGCCTGGCGCAACATTGTTTAAAATGACTAGAAGATTAAAGATAACAGGCTGAGATCGTCGTGTTTGATACCACATTATCCTACCCAATGATTACTAACCCAACATCAATTTGTGCGGAACTAGCCAAGATTTGAAAAAACGTTTTCAGCTATTAATGTTAACAACTATTCATTATGTGACCCACTTGCTCTAACATTGGTTCTCAAACAGTAAGACCCCTAATACGTTGATGAATTCGACTCTTAACATAATTATTCGTATTGTTCTGTTTATTAATTCCTAAATAAATAGTAACTGTACGTCAATACGAAAGTACAGATGTGCCTGGCATGGCTGAAGATTAATGGGCGAGAAGGGTGTCTCTCTGTGGATTACCGATGTCGATATTAAGCCATTTTTTTACAATTTTAACAATTTCACGAGTCCCCTGAACGCAAAATATCAGATGTAGGAATTATGTGTCTACTTTTGTAATCTATATATCTGGGATTTCGTGTCTACTTTTGTGATCTATATATCTGGGATTTCGTGCTTCGCGCTCTAATTTTACTCCTTGAAACTACGCTAACATGCTTTTTCACTTTCAGCCTAATAAATCAGATCTCCGTACCTCCGTACTTATAGGTTCTCGGACTGTTTTTTAAATCTGTTCATGGATTATTCTTTGAAATATCTGCTCTAAAACTCAGTTTAATATCGGCTCGTGGACATCTTCTAATAAATGTTCTTTTCTCTAAGTCTATAGTTCTCGCACTCTCGCTGCTCTCTCAGCCCCTTCACCAAGCTCTCTCTTTTTCTACTATTCAGTGCCCTTCTTCTGTGTTGCTATACTTCCCTCTATGAGAGCCTCTATGTTGCGTATGTTCTGTCAGCCACTTGTTCTCAGATCTTTTCTCGAACTCTACTTTTAATAATCTAGTCTGTCTAATATATTGACCAAAATCCAGCATGTAAGAAAGACTAGAAATTATCTGCACCTACGCATACACGTTGAATTCCCTTAGTAAGACTGGTTAATTGCCCGCCATCTTCCGCCTGACCATATTAAGTAAAAAGACAACTCCAAGGCTCTCAGCTTGAAAAGAAGAAAAGGTTAGAACAGAAAGCACTGGCACATTTACTTTGCTGTTGGTCTCAACAAATTCTCTCCATTGTTATTCTAGCAAATTACAGTTAACCAGCAGAAGATTCTGAGCGGAAATAAGTTCTCCAGGTAATCAATATAAAACATACTTATGGTCAGTAGGGCTTCCAGACATTTCATTGCTCATCAAGTCAATTTATAAACAAATTACGTTAAGTGTTAATGAGTAAAAGACTTAGCGAGTTGGTCTAGAATAGTCAATGGTTGGGACAACATATCAGTTGTCACCTCAACCGGAAGTTCTCAGATCGATCAGAACAAATTTCGTAAATTATTGTTAATCGCTGACATAGGCAAGAGAAAATTAAATCACATATTTTAATGGGGCTTTATATAAAAGTCTGGATTTGTCAAGAAGGCGGTAAATCAATTAAGTAAAAGCAGAACTCCCATTCATTGGGTAATTGCATTCAGCCACTGGTGCTCATTACAGTACTGGATTATTTTCCAGCAGTAACGTCAAAAGAAGGTTTGAGTGTCTGTGGGTTTTTTTTCAGTATTAGAAGGCCCTTTTCTAATAATATCCATAGTAATATGATTTCGCTTTTCTGTCTCAACGAATGAACAAATTGCAGAATTTTACAAAATCTAAAATTGCTCCAAGGTGCTATTCAGACATGTGTTGGTTTTGTGGGATTGTGTACATTTGCATTATCAGCTATGGGACACCTGCACCACAGAACATCCCCTTTGATTACATGAATGGAACAATTTTGGTAAACGAATATTGGACAGTACGTCCTGAAGTGCAAGACTTTTTCAACGAAGACAGCGAAACATTAAACATGACGTTCTCTGATGTTATTGTTTGGGACAAAGATGCCTTGTCTACAAAAGATTTTCAACTTGCATTTTGTTGCAGATGGTGTGATGGACAATATATTGTCTATTCCCATGAATCACATACGTGCTCTGTTGTTGAATGTTTTCCTTGTGACTGCAATAAACCTCTTTGCGAATTGTATGGCACCTGTTGTCCTGACTACCGCAATTCATCAAATGCAAGTATTTCTTCTAACACGACCTTCGATTTCTCTTTGAAAACAACTTCTGATTCTCTTGTAGCCATCAGTAGCAATAAAGAAATAAAGTCTAACACGGGCAGCAGGTTAGACATGAAATTGGTTTGTGATGATCTTTTCAGAAGCCTTTCCTTCCTGTATGTGAGGTCGTGTCCATCAAGCTTCCCAGACAGTCAGTTGAAAACTAGGTGTGAGGATGACATACCGAGAGAAGAAGTAGACCTTGACACATTTCTTCGCGTGAGTGATCCTGCGGCAGGATATACCTATTTTAACAAGCACTGCGCCACTTGCAATGATGTTTCTGATGTAAGTAGGATATAATAATGTGTGTTTACAAGGATAGAGTATTTGTTACCTGTTTTGAGATAAATGCTCTAAGAAAAGCAATCATTTCAGATTCTGCATTAGAGGATTCATGCACTTATGCAAGACTCTCGCATGATAAAATATTTTAAAAGAATAGAGGATCAAAGAGAAGAAAGCACATTTGATTAAAACATCTTCGTTTAAGCTACAATAAAGATAAAGAGTAAGAATTCACATTGAAACACCATTTTATATTGTAAAGAAGCTTTTTTTATTTTTGTACAAATTAAAAAGCTGCATAAACTCAATACTTACTTCATAAATGAGATTTACTGGCTTTTTTTATTTGAACAATTTTGAATCAAAACCTGGAAGAGGCTATGAGAACACTAAAGAGAAGGAAATCTCCCGGAAAAGACGGGATAACAAACGAAATGCTGATGGGGCTGGGCCAAACAGCGAAGGAAAAACTACTATCAGTCCTGAACCAAAGCTGGAAAAGGGGTATTGTACCCCAGGCATGGAAAGATGCAATACTGGTACCAGTACCAAAAACAGGAAAGGACAAAACAGATCCGAATGGATACAGGCCCATAAGCCTACTGAGCTGTGTCGGCAAGCTGATGGAACGGATGATAAACACCAGACTGATGTGGCATCTGGAAGAAAAACGAATACTAATTCCACAGCAAGCCGGCTTTAGACAGCACAGATCCACTGAGGACCAGGTCATCCTCATAGCCCAGGAGATAGAAGATGCCTACCAGGCACAGAAACACACAGTAGCTGTTTGGGTGGATCTGGAAAAGGCATTTGACAAAGTCTGGAAGGATGGACTTAGAGTCAAGCTAAGAAGAAGTGATGTTTGTGGGAAGATGTACAAGTGGATCAACCACTACCTCAAACAAAGAACGGCCAGAGTCCAAGTACAAGGGCAGATGAGCAAAAAGGTGACACTCGAGCAGGGAGTACCCCAAGGGGGAGTACTGTCACCCACACTCTTCCTGGTATATATAAACGATATTACAGAGAATATACCAAGAAGAGTCCATAGCTCAATGTTTGCAGACGATCTGGCTATGTGGACCTCTGAAAAGAATCTCACCATAGCAAGAAATCGGATGCAAACGGCCCTAACATCGCTGGAAGAGTGGGCGAACTCATGGCTGGTCAAAATAAACGAGGAGAAAACCACGTGCACAATATTCTCGCTCTCATTAAAACCCCAAAGTACCAAATTAAGCCTAAATGGCAAAATCCTGCAGCCAAACGACAATCCAACCTATCTGGGAGTCACATTTGATCGGCGCATGACATGGAAAAGTCAGATTGAGAGAAACCGAATGAAAGCCAGAGAAAGAATGGCGATCATGAGGAAACTTGCTGGCACAAGCTGGGGAGCAGACGAAGGCATACTAAAGAAACTGTACACTGGAAGAGTGAGACCAGTTCTCGAGTATGGCATCGCGGCATGGACAACAGCAGCGAAGGCGAACTTCGATAAAGTTAACAAACTTCAAAACCAAGCTATGAGAATCATAACTGGTGGCATGAAGTCAACGCCAATTGTAGAACTTGAAAAGATTACAAAACTGCAATCCATGACCGACAGAAGAGACTGCAGAGCCCAGCTGCAGTCAGAGAAACTCCGAAGACTGACGGACCATCCAATGTACCAGAGGCTAAACAATTTGGGAACTGGGAAACTAAAGCGGAGAAACTTTGCAGAAATAGCCAAAGCAAAGATGCACGAAGACCCCATAAACGCACTAACAACACCAAAACCCATCACTACTGTACGAAAACCTACTTGGAGGCAGGACATATTTCCAGAGGTGGTAGAAAATATACCAGGTATTGCAAACAAAAACTGCCAGACCGAAAAAGAAAGGAGAGACACTACCCTAAGCTTCATAACGAAAAGCTACCCAAGCATGGACTGGACCCATGCATACACCGACGGTTCTGTAACAAACACTACACAGAACGGAGGGGCAGGAGCATTCCTGAACCTACCAAATGGCAGAAAAATAACACTGTCATTCGCTACTGGTAAGTACACAAGCAATTTCAGAGCGGAGGCAGAGGCACTGAGGGCGGCAGTGGAAGAAATGGCAACACACAGTGAAAATGAGAGCCACATAGTCTTGTTGACAGATGCTCTCGCCGTAGTCACAGCGCTAAAAAGCCAGAAAAACACTGAGCTTAATGACTTAAGAGCAGCACTCTGCAAACTGTGCCAGCTGTCCGCACCAAAAAGGGTAGTGGTACAGTGGGTTCCGTCACACTGCAACATCCAAGGCAACGAGGAGGCAGACAGACTGGCAAAAGAAGGTGCAAGGCTACCACAAACAGATACCAGTATGACGTACGAAGAGTCAAAACGGCTTATCAAAGCCAGGTACATTACCAAATGGGAAACCGAACATACTGGTTACACCAAAAACGATGCCTATTACCAGTTGAACCGAAGAGAGCAGGTCGTTGTCTTCAGACTTCGCACTGGCCACAATAGACTGAGGTACCACCTATTCAACAAATTGAAGATAGGGTGTACCGACGAATGCCCGTGCGGTACTGGTAAAATGACTACTGAACATCTGCTGCAGAACTGCCCGACATACGGGGATCAGAGAGAGCAGATGTGGCCATTGCCAGTGGAACTGCAAGACAAGCTCTATGGTAGTGGCGAGAGTCTCAGGACGACCGCCGCTTTTTTCGAAAAAATAATGGTTGCTGTCTGACTGTGTACGCAGAAGAAGAAGAAGAAGAATCAAAACCACGTTTACACCAGAACAGTCGCACATTGGTTATGTGGTTTAAAAGAATGTACCATTTGAGTTTTGATTGACGCTTCTAAGATGTTATCAACTCCTGTCTCAGACAGCATGATCTGTTCTAGTGTTCGCCAAGCTAGGTATTTTCTCTGTAACTCAATCCTTTTTTTCCAAATTATGAGATCCTGTAGGAAAGTTACGGTCTTTTCCCGTTACAATCTCAGTTTTCAGTACATACCTGTGCAAATGTAGACGTTGAAGTGCTAGACATGAGACTATTAACTCTCTTGTTCCAAACATCGACATGGGAATAAATACAATGCCTGTTTCTGTTGATTCAAAACAAAACATTCTTTTATATGTAGTTCTTCATTGGTGCTTTAAAATTTGATTATGCTTTCTGAACCGAAGGACGCTGGTCAATTTTGAAAAGGTTAGCATATAATATACATGCTTGGCGGATATTTGTTCAAGACACTGCAACTCAGATTCTTATGAGGCAAAAAAACATTTACAAGAAAAATCGTCATTCCAAAAGACTCCAGAAACGTACTACAACCCATCTTGAGCCCCTATAACATCGAAATGATGTGATCCTGCATTACGCAGGACTGGCCAACTTATGCAGACCAGAGAGAGGGCATTCTCGCCTGGTGAAGCAACCATAAGCGAAAAACTGCGCGGAACGGTCGAAGAGTACATACGCAGTCTACTTCGTGAACCTCACTGGACTAGAATCACAGCATACGCTGATCGAAGAAGAAAAAGGAGGAGAAGGAGAAGAAGAAGAAGAAGAAGAAAATCAAGACGCTAATATAGAATAGATGAAAGAACCGGACAGACGCCAGTGTAAACAGGAGAGGGTTGGCGATGGATTGGATACACATTACGGAAGTAGGAGCAGATCTAATCACTCATGAAGAATGGAAGTCATGAAATCTCAGGTCACGAGAAGTAGAAGCAGAACTAACCTAAACACACATGAAGAATGGAAGTCATGAAACCTCAGGTCAAGAGAAGTAGAAGCAGAACTAACCTAAACACACATGAAGAATGGAAGTCATGAAACCTCAGGTCAAGAGAAGTAGAAGCAGAACTAACCTAAACACACATGAAGAATGGAAGTCATGAAACCTCAGGTCAAGAGAAGTAGAAGCAGAACTAACCTAAACACACATGAAGAATGGAAGTCATGAAACCTCAGGTCACGAGAAGTAGAAGCAGAACTAACCTAAACACACATGAAGAATGGAAGTCATGAAACCTCAGGTCAAGAGAAGTAGAAGCAGAACTAACCTAAACACACATGAAGAATGGAAGTCATGAAACCTCAGGTCACGAGAAGTAGAAGCAGAACTAACCTAAACACACATGAAGAATGCAAGTCATGAAACCTCAGGTCAAGAGAAGTAGAAGCAGAACTAACCTAAACACACATGAAGAATGGAAGTCATGAAACCTCAGGACAAGAGAAGTAGAAGCAGAACTAACCTAAACACACATGAAGAATGGAAGTCATGAAACCTCAGGTCACGAGAAGTAGAAGCAGAACTAACCTAAACACACATGAAGAATGGAAGTCATGAAACCTCAGGACAAGAGAAGTAGAAGCAGAACTAACCTAAACACACATGAAGAATGGAAGTCATGAAACCTCAGGTCACGAGAAGTAGAAGCAGAACTAACCTAAACACACATGAAGAATGGAAGTCATGAAACCTCAGGACAAGAGAAGTAGAAGCAGAACTAACCTAAACACACATGAAGAATGGAAGTCATGAAACCTCAGGACAAGAGAAGTTGAAGCAGAACTAACCTAAACACACATGAAGAATGGAAGTCATGAAACCTCAGGACAAGAGAAGTTGAAGCAGAACTAACCTAAACACACATGAAGAATGGAAGTCATGAAACCTCAGGACAAGAGAAGTAGCAGACCTAAACACTCATGGAGAACGTCATGACAAACCTGAAAACGGCAAGAGACTTGTGGGGATCTAGAAATGATGACACAGAAAAGATGACTTGACGAGTATTTGTTGAGGTCCTATTCTCTACATTGGGAGTTAAAGAGTTTCGATTGATTGACCTTGGCTCGGCATTGAACTAAAGGGGTTTGACTGATTAGTTGATTGATTTATGGAAAATTATATTGCAGATATCTTTTGGAAATGTTTCAGGCAGAAAAATGTGATCATTCGCAAGATGATTGTGCATTTCCTTTTCCAGTTGTGATAGATTCAATGATTTCTCATCTCGCTTTTAAAATGTATTTCCATATGCACCTGCATTTATGTTTCTTGCTATTTTCCATTTTGATTTTCTACAACTGTCGCACCTAATCCAAATTGAAAGAGCGTTCTTTGCCCTTTTTTTTAGTTCTCATCTCGTTATTTATTGAATTTTCATTTTAGAAGCCTGATTTATGAAAATACATTTCAGGTCGGGTCAGGTCATCCCGTCACCGATGAGGTCGTTGAAGTACACACGAAGACATCCTCACAATCTCACGCCACCCTTCTCTGTCAGCGGCTGCCTGTGCCTCTTCTGGTTGGTTCATTCTTTTATGTTGTCCTCCCCCCTCTTTTTGGGATGGCCTCTTCGTCGTCTGCCTTGCACTTTTCCGTGCAGGATCGTATTTGCAAGACCATTTGATCTCGATATGTGCCCGTAACAGACGAGTTTCCTTCATTTGACAGTTGCCAAGAGGTCTTCAAAATTCCCTATTGCTGTTGTAATTATATCTCGTATTTCCTCATTTGTAACTCGATCCTTGTACTTGACGTAATAATACATTTAAGAAAGATTATTTAAAATTCAAAAGGCTGTTCCAAATTTATCACTGCTATACCTCTCTGGTCTTCCTACTCTATTTCTGAATTCTGTTTTTCTCCTTAGATATCCATGAAGGTCGTTTCCTTCTCATTAATCCAATAGTATGCTTCAATCAAGCCAACCAATCCATCTATTATATTCGTTTTTGGAATGCACTGTGATAGAGCCAGGGTACCTTCATGACTAATAACATCAGGTCAGGTCAGGTCATCCCGTAACCGGTAAGGTCGTTGGGGCACACATGAAGACATCCTCACAACCCCACGCCATCCCTCTCTGTCAGAAGCCGCTGCCTGTGACTCTTCTGGTCGGAGACTGGTCCATTCTTTTATGTTGTCTTCCCATCTCTTTTTGGGCCGGCCTCTTCGTCGTCTGCCATGCACCTTCCCGTGGAGGATTGTGTTTGCAAGACCTTTTGATTTTGATATGTGACCGTACCAAGTGAGTTTCCTTCTTTTGACAGTTGCTAAGAGATCTTCGAAAGTCCCTATTGCCGTCGTAATTCTATTTCGGATTTCCTCGTTTGTAACTCGATCTTTGTACGTGACGTTTAAAAGTCTTTGGAAACATCTCATCTCCAAGGCCTGTATCCTTCGTTGAAGGTCAGCTGTAACTGTCCATGTCTCACACGCATAGAGAAATATTGACAAGACCAGTGTACGCATTAATCTTATTTTCGTGCGTAGTGCTAACCGTTTATCTTGCCCGATTTTGTTAAGCCGTGCAAGCGCCGCTATTGTCTGTGCTATTCTGGCCATTACTTCGCATTTTGATCCTTCATCATTGACAATCGATCCAAGATATTTAAAACGCTCAACTACTTTGAGTTCTTGACCGTTTGCTTTTATCTTGCTGTTGAAGCCCGTAGCGTTGTTTGTCATTAGTTTTGTTTTTCCTGCGTTTATCTCCATACCATAGTCAAGAGCTGTTTCGTCGAGCCTTCTAACCCATTCCTGGAGTTCTGCTTCTGAACCCGCCAATCCGTCGATATCATCTGCAAAACGAAGGTTAGTAATCGTTCGGCCCCCTATCTTGACAGTACCAACGTGACCTCCAAGTGCCTCACTCATAATTCCTTCAAGGAATATATTGAAAAGAGTTGGAGAGAGTGTACACCCCTGTCTCACACCAACTGATGTGCGAAACCAGTCTCCTCGCCTCCCATTCACAAGAACTGCACTAGACGTCTCGTTATACAGGTGTTCAAGGACCGTTATAATATTTCCGTTGATATTATACATCCTCATGGTTGCCCAAAGCGCTTTATGCCATACCCTATCAAACGCCTTCTTAAAATCCACAAACACATAATAACATAGAGGGGTTTAAATCTATAATAGTAGAAAATGGGCAGGAACTTGAGGTAGTACAACGTTTCAAATATCTGGGATCATTGATCAGTAAAGAGGGATCGCAGCCAGAGGTAATTGCAAGAATAGCACAACCAACAGCGGCGCTTACTCGGCTGAAACCTATATGGCAAGTAAGCGGCTCGTCCTCGGCATAAAAGTCAGACTAATGCGCTCTTTGGTGATCTCACTATTTCTGTATGCCTGCGAGACCTGGACCATTACAGCAGATATCCAGGGCAGAATACATGCAATGGAAATGAGGCGCTATAGAAAAGTCCTAAATGTTACATATAAAGATCGTGTCACGAACGTAGAAATGCGACAGAGAGTTGAAAACGCTATTGGCAATTTTGAAGATCTGTTCACAACAATCAAAAGACGACAGATGGCCTGGTGCGGGCACGTCGCGAGGTCCAACGGAATTACCAACTCGATACTCTTTGGTTCCGTACCGGGACAGAGAGGGCGAGGACGTCCAATGAAGAGGTGGGTGGACAACATCACTGAGTGGTCAGGCCTTCGCCCCGGTGAGATACGTCAGGCGACGACAGAGAAAAATTGCGTGGGATTTTGAGAATGTCTCCAAGTGGGACCCAACGACCTGATGGGTTACGGGATGAACTGAACCTTATGTTCATGTGTGCTTGGATAACAGAAATGAGTTGATCGTTCCCACTACATCTAGCGGGCGCTACTAAGTCAAAAGCTAAAAGGACGTTCCTCTTTTTCATTGAATGCAAATTTTTCGTTGACTTAATTTATTAATCCAGGAGCTAAACTAGTTCTCACGTACTTAGTGGGTTAATTAATACTCTCATCTATGAGAAGGGTTCGTGCATACATAAAGAAGTATGTGAACGCTTGCCCAATACAGATATACACAGCACACATGGCTCTATTACAGTATTGGTAGCAGCGGTTGCAGACTAGTATTAATAGTATTATTATTATTATTATTATTAGCAGTAGTGGTAGTAATAGTAGTAGTAGTAGGAGTTATAGTAGTAGTAGTAGTAGTAATTGTAGTAGCAGTAGTAGTAAAAGTAGTATTAGTAGTTGCAGTAGTAATAGTAGTAGTCATGGTAGTAGAATTAGTAATAGTAGTTTTAGTAGTAGCATGCAGTTGTAGACTAGTATAAATAGTGTTGTTATTGTTAGCGGTAGTAGTAGTTGTTGTTATTGTGCTAATAGCTATACTAGTTACAGTAGTAGTACTTGTAGCAGTGCTAGTAGTAGTGGTAGCAAAAACAGTAGTGATGGTAGTAGCAGTGGTATTAGTAGATGTAGTATAAGTAAATATACATGGAAAAAAATGTTTAAAATTGATGAAAATTACATTTTTAAAATGGGTATGGTCAGATACCGCATCGAGATACCCCACCGCTAACTAGTAGATATAGTAGCAGCATTGGTAGTAGTAATAGTAGTAGTAGTAGCAGTGATAGTAGTAGTAGTAGCAGTGATAGTAGTAGTAGTAGCAGTGATAGTTGTAGTAGTAGCAGTGATAGTAGTAGTAGTAGCAGTGATAGTTGTAGTTGTTGTTGTTGAGAATGCCCACAATGTTCACTCTTGTATGTGCCCTGAAAAGAATGTTCATTGGCGGGTTGCTGACGCTTTCTAACATCCAGAGCGTGCTGATCAGTTGTACCGGGATCCTTCAGACAGTACTGCTTTGCTTCACTTCATTTGCGCATCGCTCTCTACTACCGGGATCACGTAGATCCTTCACGTCGTTAGCCATGCCACTTTGAAAACAGTCCTTTTCCATGGAAACCTACATCTATCTGTTTGAATATTTGTTCTGTGTAGATATTACAAAGACAAGGGGGTAATACACATCCCTAGCTCACTCCTTTTTTTACGTCTATACTTGGAGAGCCATTTAATTCTTAACATAGAGACGAGACGTTAACTTGTGACGAAAGTGGGTCGCTCGTGATCTGATTTGCAGCTCTTGAAAACAAACACGAAATAAACTAATACAAGCACAATTATTCAAAGATAAAACTACACACCAAAGTCTTCCCGTAAAATGTACAGATATCCCTATACCCATGGTTCGTTGCCTGATGTTTATAGTCCGGCTAGCTACCTATAAGCCTGTGTTTTTAGTAAGTCCTCTTCCGCATTATATAGCGTATGTTTGGTCAGTAGTAGTAGTAGCAATAGTAGTAGTAGGTGTAGTAGTTACAGTGGTAGTAATTGTGGTAGTAGCAGTTGTATTGGTAGTAGTAGTAGTAGCAGTAGTTGTAATATTAATAGTAGTAGTAGTAGTAGTAGTAAGTTTGACAGCAGTAGCAGCAGCAACAATAGTAGTAGTAGTAGTAGTAGTAGTAGTAGTAGTAGCAGTAGTTGTAATATTAATAGTAGTAGTAGTAGTAGTAGTAGTAGTAGTAGTAGTAGTTGTTGTGACAGCAGTAGCAGCAGCAACAATAGTAGTAGTAGTAATAGCAGTAGTAGTAGTAGTAGTAGTAGTAATAGCAGTAGTAGTAGTAGTAGTAGTAGTAGTTATAGTAGTATAGTAGTAATAGTAGTAGTATTGGCGGTAGTGCAATAATGTGTAACATAGGTTACAGTTTTCTGATGACGGGCCTTCGTGTTCAGACATACCAGGACAGACGCTCAATCAGGAAGTCTAGAGCCTAGAGCAGAGCGAGTACTAGAGACAACTGCGGACTATGTTTACCAGTAATATCAAAAAACTTTCCGTGCTCGCTTTGGCTATCAGTCACAAGCGCACCTACGTACTCAAGGGTGCAATATGACATGGAATGATGTTGGCGGTCTTCGTCGACAACGATGGACGACTAATTATTATAATTATTTAGATACAGATTTGGTTTCCGGGTACCATTTGGATCCTGTGCTAGGGTACATGTACACCTTGTACACGTCTGTCATGCCCCGTGCCTGCTATGCGTATTTATGTGATTGTTGAACCCTCCAGTGTATGAGCCACATTCTTAACATAGCTCTCTTATATCTGACTCCTGTAATGTGTGTTATGATCGTTAAAAACCTGCGAGGCATGGGTAGCATTTCTATCAGATGAACTTTCCGTTGCATACCATATGTATATTTATTTATTTTCCAATATTCTCGTCGATAGAGCAAAATTGTTGTAAATAACGGCAAGATTCATTGTTTGTAGATTGTCCACGATTATTTGTAATTTAACTTAACTTAACTTAACGTCTTTATACTGGTTTAGAAGACTCTGCAGAGTCTGTATACAACCAGTTCCATTTACAACACCTTCCTCTAGAAGCTGTACGCATCCAATCTGTTCTTAAATGCATTGACCGTCCCAGCCTCCACCACCTCACTTGGCAATGCATTCCAAGCATTCACTACTCTCTGGCTAAAGAAATACTTCCTAATATCTAATCTGGACCTCTCCTTAGTCAACTTGTAGCTGTGCCCTCTTGTCCTTGTTGGTGGTTGTACTTTAAAAAACTTGTTATAGTCCACTTTATCCACTCCTCTGATCATCTTATACACCTATATTAAGTCACCACGAATTCTTCTCTCTTCTAGACACTGAAGGCCAGTTCTTTTTAATCTTTCTTCATAACTGTAATTCTGGAATCGCACTATCAGCTTTGTCGCTCTTTTTTGTATTCTCTCCAGCATGTCTATATCCCCTCTCTGATAAGGACTCCACACCTGTACACAGTACTCCAATCTAGGTCTAACTAATGCTTTATACAGTTTGACTATCACTTCCTTGCTCCTATGTTTAATATTTCTTTTTATCATCCCTAACATTGCATTTGCCTTTTTTACTGCTACCTGAACTTGCTCCCTCACCTTACATGTATGATCTATTATAACCCCTAAGTCCCTTTCTTTATCTATTTTTCTAATATTGTTCTCTCCCATTCTGTAATTATGTTCCATATTGGATCTACCCATGTGGATGACTGTACATTTATCTACATTAAACTCCATTTGCCAGATTACAGACCATTCTCGAATTTTATCTAAATCCGACCCCAATATATCAACTTCTGCTTTAGATGAGACACTACTGCATAGTTTCGTGTCATCAGCAAATTTTGCAATAATGGATCCCATACCTATGTCCAAATCATTTATATATATCAAAATTGGTCCCAAAACCGAGCCCTGTGGCACTCCACTTTTCACTTCACACCACTCAGAGTACTCCTTATTTATACTCACCCTTTGCCTTCTTCCCGTTAACCAATTTTCAATCCATTTGGCAACTTCCCCACCTATTCCATGTGATTTTAATTTTTGAAATAATCTCTGATGAGGTACTCTATCAAAGGCCTTTGCAAAATCCAGATAAATAACATCCACTGGCTCCCCTTTATCTAACATTTTGGTAACCTCCTCCATGAATTCTAATAGATTTGTTAAGCATGATCTCCCTCTGGTAAACCCATGCTGACTATTTCTAATTAGATTAAATTTGTATAAATGCATTACAATGTTTTCTTTGATTATTGACTCTAACAATTTACAGACTATGCTCGTTAAGCTCACAGGTCTATAGTTTGCTGGATCTGCCTTTTTGGCCTTTTTGAATAAGGGGATCACTCCCGCATCTTTCCAATCCCGTGGAACAATCCATTGTGCAAGTGATTGACAACATAATATAGCCAATGGTTTTGCTAATTGGTCTCTAATTTCAAACAGCAATTTTGGATGAATTCCATCTTGACCTGGACATTTATCCACTTTCAACCCCTCCAATTTTTTTAAAACCATTTCCTCTGTAATACAGATTGATCCTAATCCTGCTGTATCCATGTCTCTTTGAAAAATATCTACAGGCTCTGGGATCTTGGAGCAGTCCTTTTTTGTGTACACTGTGCCAAAGTAGTGATTGAGTAGATTTGCTGCCTCCCTATTTTCACTTATTTTTTTTCCTGTGCTGTCTATGAGAGGGCCTACTTTGTCCTTTGATCTTTGTTTATTTCTAACATAAGCTAACGGAATTCTAACGGAAGCATGCTTCAGTTTGCACAACTGTATTCATTATAATTGTTGAATATGTTATGTTTTCGAACATGGTGCACTAATGTATCTAAGTTTTGGGTGATCTGGATCAGGTAACACCTCTAAGGTGAAAGAGGCGTGAACATTTCATCAAAAATTAGCTATTGTGTGCTGTAGGTACGGCCGACGATACAGCAAGCACTGAGCTGACAGCAGTCAGCGACTCACAGCTGGATGCCTTCGTCGGTCTCAGAGACCTATAACTGACCCAAGATCCTATTCCGACTCAAATTTTCAGCCCTGGAAACAGACTGTAACCATGCAGCCTGGTTAAGAGTTAACGGACAGAAGAGATGAAGCATACCCGGTTCTTCAAATGACGTGCTGAAATTGGCTGTGTCGGGCTGCAAGATGCAGATATCACTTCCTAGCTGTACACTACCACACAATGTTACACACTACCACACAATGTTACAAACGACCTTCTCAGAATATACACAAAAAACGAAGATATGTTGTGATGTTTTACATGCACGGGAAACATCTTTACAGAAAACTGGAGACTTGATAGAGATGTTTTACATGCACGGGAAACATCTTTACAGAAAACTGGAGACTTGATAGAGATGTGTTACATGCACGGGAAACATCTTTACAGAAAAATTAAGGCTAAATTGAGATATTTCAGTTAAATGTAATATGTGGTTTGTGTGGTGTATGTGTGTTATATGGTTTGTGTGGTTTGTGTGGTTTATGGGGTTTGTGTGGTTTGTGTGGTTTATGTGGTTTGTGTGGTTTATGGGGTTTGTGTGGTTTGTGTGGTTTATGTGGTTTGTGTGGTTTATGTGGTTTGTGTGGTTTGTGTGGTCTGTGGGGTTTATGGGGTTTGTGTGGTTTATGTGGTTTGTGTGGTTTATGTGGTTTATGTCTAGTGTACAAATGAGAACAATGAAATCAGAAGAAATAGAACGCTGGAGAAATTAATATCATAATAAACGATATACTCATATAAATGGTGACGTAAATGATCAATAAGTTGTGAACATATTCCTCGGAAGTGGCTGCACCACTGTTTGTGGTAACTGAGCAGCTATCTATCTCTACCTTGGACTATTGAGCTCCAGTGGGTAATAATCGTTTCTGATGATGTTCCGAGGATATTGTGGTAGAGTGAAAGTAAGTCTGAACAACACTTTGCTAGTTTACCCCAGGTTGTTTTCCCCTTGAGGGTTGCCAGACTATTAGTACTACTTATGTGCTTCAAAGTTCATCCCTTCTTATGATCATGTGATCCGTCTCCATATGTTTTGTCTTGTTTAAGTCAACAGCTGCGCCACTTGCCAAAAGTAATTGCCGTAGGTCCAAATGGTGGAGGTTTGGCATGCGAAGGTTGGGGAGACTAAAGTCGACCATGCGACTATCGAAAGAAGCCTGCGTCACTCCCAATTTGTGTATTTACTTTCGGTGCACAACAAGGTGGCAGTTTACTTAAAATATAATGAAAGTGAATGCTCCAAATGCAGGAGGATCTGATACCGGGTACGAAATAAGAATCTGTTCAGGTAATAGTATGTTCGACTACTTACAATTTCAAATACAATCGGCACATTGTAAAACTAAATCATTACTTGATGATTCTTTCATTCAGTTTACTTATTGGCATCTATCTGTGGAATGTGATAACTATATGAAAGTGTACAAAGCCAGCACGAATGAGGAATTATTCGAGCAGAGCTATGTCCTAGATTCTTTGTGCAAAGTATCCCAGAGGCCACAGAGGAACACTTCACTCTATCCCTGCAGCAGAAGCTGGTTTGTTGATAACGTCGTTGACACCTGCAATGTGACAGGACAATGGGACGACTATGATGAAGACGTTGAAAGAGCTTGTCACGAAACGTCTGGGACAGCGAACCGTGTGCTTAAAAAACAAATTAGCTGTCAAATCTTTAAGAACATTTTTTGTGTACTTTGTAACATGAAGAGATATCCCACAATGGATGACAGCCTTTCTAAATGTAGGAGAGTGATGCGTTTTATGCGTGTTAACGATGGTATACAGCTACCGTTTACAGTCCTACTAAACTTCGGTGCGCAAGAAAATCTACAAAAATCTTCGCAAGGTTTCACCAAATGCTCCAGACTAACAGAGTGGACCAGACCAGACAACATCTGCATACCCTTGCAGTGTACTCCAGGAAAGATTCTAATAAATGGCAGCTGCTCTACAGCTTTTGATGAAATACGTGGCTTGACATACCTGATGAAAGTCATATATTTACCAAGTATTTCAACAGAGATTCATCAGAATCCAGAAATGATTTTATCCAAAATTCCTGACACTTCAGATTTGCTTCAGACACTGTTGAATCAATTTCAGAATCAGGTAGATGGAATTCTTTCAAATTATGTTATAGAAATTGATATTAAACTGACCATGATATTTTCCGAACCAAATTGGAATCAAACGCGTGACGTCAATGCATCTTCACATCTTGTGACAACACCACACAAGGTTCAGATACACTGGTTCACAGTTGACGGTTTCGTTCTAGCAAACACATACCACAGTCGGGACAGAGTTGAAAGACATCTTGTACATGAGCTGATAACTCAAAGTATAACACTAACCACTGGCCATAACAAGACGTTGACACTGAAACCGATGCTATTTCTGGACAAATGGAAACAACATTATGACTGTGCTTCTATTCCAAATGTGATGTTCTCGTGTGTTAAATCTCGACTAACTAAATTTGTTGAGGACGACTTCAGCTACACATTTGGAATGTACAGACAAGATTCTGTACACGTTGAGCACCAGCTGAATTGCCCTTTTGTCAACTTAAAAGCCACAGAATATTTGTATGAAAGTGACAATTCCAGCATCCTTCACAGCTTTAGGATTACACTACACGTAGGTAATGAACGTGTAACATTTTCTAAGACTGAAGATTTAAATATGATGGCAATAGCTGAAGATGGAACATTGACAGTTTGTCATGAACTGCTGAAAGAGAAAATCAAGAATATGTCTCATGATATGTTCGGTAACAGTAGCTTGTTAATACTGTCACAGTATTTTCTAACTTGGGCCTGTCTTAGTTTGTCCATCTTAAGTTTATCTTTCACATTAATGACCTACTTTCTTTTCCCTGTGTTGCGGACTGCGGCCGGAAAAATTAACATGTTCTTGTGCGGAAGCTTATTATCCGCGCAATCATTTTTGTTGGCCATATCACACGTTAGACCAAATCACAACCTCTGTATTGTGCTCGCCATCTCCACTCACTTTTTATGGCTGTCTGTGTTCTGCTGGTGCTTCACGTCCTGTCTTCACATGTTCCGTATCTTCACAGCAAAGACTGGAAACATCCATAGAACAGCTGCTTCTGACATAATGTATATAATAAAAAGAGTTGTCGCGTGCTCTGTAGTCCCTGCTCTTATCGTTGTTGGTGTGATAGTCACTAATTATATCACATCTCAAGAAAGACTTATTGGATATGGCCAATACACGTGCTTTATAGACTCTCCCACATTGTTAGCCATTACTCTGGCTACTCCCCTTTGTCTGATTCTCGTCTGCAATATTTACTTCTTCACAGTCACCATTATCAAAATCCACAATATCAAGAAGTTACAAACTGGAGACTTTAAGAAAGATGACCGTAAGAACTTGTACATTTACATTAAATTATCGTCAATGACCGGAGTTTTCTGGATTTTGGCTATGATCTCTGAAGCCACCGACAATAATCCCCTGCGATTTATCTCCATCTGTCTCGACGGACTACAAGGCATGTTTATGTTCATGTCCTACATCTGTAACAAGAGAGTGTTCAGACTCTACATGCAAGCTCTGGGATTTGGTAAAACTATCACCACCACATCATCATCTGACAAGAGCACCTTAACTAAAGTAGCATCTGATATGAACAAGCACTATGACAGACGCCAAGATACGTCCAAGAATTGTACGACCTCGACGCTCGAAAATGTCATGAAATGCAGTGATACAATACCTTGTGATAAGACCAATTACAGAAGACAACACTGAAACGTTATAACCGACACTCGGTTACTGTGAATGTCGATGAATTGACAAAGTTAAAGATTTTCAAATCGATCATTTTGTTTTTCATTTGTTAGTTTGCACCTTGACATATTATTCAGCATGTTTCGTGTGTGCTTCGTCTTAATGCAAAAATGTTGCGTTTTATTATCTATCTTAAATATACTTTAAACTAAGAATTAGTTCACTTTTATTTCTACATAACAATGCTTACCAAACCAAAATATATTGTATTACTTACACAGTATTAGTCTATTTTGTCTTAAGAAAAAATCCACTACTGTCAGAGGCATTGTGTATGTGTCATTGAACATTCTTGGTAGTTTTTTCACTGTAGTACCATTTATCGATGGCTTTAGTAAGTTTAAATTGTGGTAGTGGAGGTCCATTTAGAATCACCATCATAAACTAGCTTGTGTACAATCTAATCGAATCGTAAGATCATTAATAATCGCTCGAGAGTCGTTATGCAGTGATGAATAAAAACCTAATTAACGATTAAGAACTGATTTTTGTTTACTCGTCAGGCAAAAATGTTTACTCGTCACGGACGACCAGACGAGCGCTTTTGTCAAGTCCTGTATATATGTATACACATTTATCATTCATAATGTAACATGTCCTTTATAGAACGTCGCTGCCATTACAGTATGTCTGAAAGAAACTCTTTCCCTTGCAAAAACTCCAGCCTCCGCCACATTCATACCTAGGCATTCCTGGATATCTTAGTGCCATCGTCTTCTTGGTCTACCCCTGCCTATTTTACCTAGCACCTTACCTTCCATCACTGTTCTCTCAAGACCGTTGTGTCTCTTGATGTGACCAAAGTGTTTGCATTTTCTGGCCAAAATGGAATTAATAAGCCAGTTCTCCTCTATGCTCAACTCTTGCCGAATGTCTACATTTGTCTTTTTCTCTGTCTAGGGTATTCTGAGGATCTATCTGTAACATTTTGACATGAAGGATTCGATTCTTTGTCTAGAAGTGTTGGTAATCGTCCATGATTCGCAGCCATAAGCTGCCACAGGAAAAACACAGGCTCTCAAGACTTTTACTTCTGTCGTTTTGTTGGTGCTCTGCTATAATTTCTTCAGGCTGTTCAGTCTCTGCACTGCCATGGCTATTCTTCTTCTGATTTCTTTCGAGCAGTCGCCATTTTTGTCAATTCTTGAGCCCAGATATTCAAAATGTGTGACCTGATCTATTTCCTCACCACCCACTGTAAATTTATGGTGACATTGTCTTTTTTCAGTGGTCATTATCTTTGTTTTTATTTATGTTTATAAACAGGTTTTTATCTTTACTGTGTTCATTTACGGCTGAAATTAGATGATTTAGCCTTACTGCACTTCTTGATAGTGTCACTGTGTCGTCTGCGTATCGTAACTATGGAATCACGTAGCAACAAAAAAAAACTGTATAAAAACTGTCAATGTTCTCGTCTTTTCTAACATTTCTCATTATACATTCCACGTAGATATTATTTGATAAGGTGAGAGGATTCATCCCCGTCTTACTCTCTTCTGTACTACGAACTAATCTGATGTTTGCCCAGATACTCGGACAGCGGCTCGTTGATCTTGGTATAATGTTTCAATGAGATGTATAATGTGCACAGGAAATCACATTTCCTTTATGATATTCAACAGATCATGATCAGTAATTTGACATAATATATACGGAACAAAAATTGAGAGACAGAAGCAAAACGATGTCATTTCCTGCATAAACCAATTATCAAATTTGGGACATTATTGCTAGAAATGATAACACGTTTAAAATATTCTTTCTGTGGGATATTTAACGCAGACATGGATAAGGACAAAAGATTATTTGCTTGTCGTGACATTGTTCAAAATGATTGTGAAAGATTAAATCGCATAGACCGAGAGAGACACGTTTTATATGCGCACGATTCTGCACTATGATTACTAACCAAACAGCAATTTTTGATTTTTGCTGGACTATCCTGGACTTTAAAAACCTTTTCAGCAATTAATGTTAACACCTATGTTCGCTGGTGTTCGCAAATTCTCGTCGGTGTTATTCTGATTAATCACAGTTAAGTAGCTCGAGACTCTGAGAAGAAATAAGTTATCTAGATAATCAATGTATAATCAAATGGCTGTTATTAAGTGATATCTGACATCTCATTACTCATCAAGTCGATTTAAAATAGAATTGTATTAGGTGTTGATGAATGAAAGACTTAGCACCGTTTTCTAGAAAATTAAATGGTTCGCACAGTGCGTCAAATTCCACTTCAAGCGGCGGCTCTCACATCGACCAGAATTAATCTCGTAAACAATAATTAATGAATGACACAGGCTATAAAAAATTAGTTCAAACACCTGAACGGGGTTTTATATAAATTCTGGATTTGTCCGCAGACGGCACATAGATAAGTAACTCCAGAATTTCCACGAACTGAAGTAACTGCATTCAGTCAATAGTCTTTATTACAGAAGTGACTCCGTTTTCAATAGATCACGATGAAATGTAACTTGCGTGTTTAGTGTTTTGTTTTTGTATTTTGCCAGAATTAGGAGGCCAATTCTGAATATAATCCAGAATAACATAAAGTTTCGCTTTGTTCTATGTCAATGCTGTATTGTTGACAATCCAAAATGCCTCCAAGACGCTATTCAAGCCTGCTTTGGTTTATCGTATTTGTGAACATTCAAAATTTTAGCTATGGAGCAACTACAACACAGAACGTCACCTACAATTACATGGATGAAACTATTCTGACAAATGAATCTTGGACAGTAAATCCTGAAGCTTCAGACATTTTCTGGGAAGACAGAGAGACATCATACATGGAGGATTTCACAACCAAATCGTCAAAAATTTACATTTTTCCTTGGGACAAAGCTGCTTTGTCTGCACAAGATTTCCAGCTTGCCTACTGCTCCAGATCGTGTGACGGCCAATCTCTTGTGTTTTTTCCAGAACCACATGCGTGTTCTGCTATTGAATGTTTTCCGTGTGACTGCAATAAACCTATTTGTGAATTGTATGGCACCTGTTGTCCTGACTACCACGATTCATTATATACAACTATTTCCTCTAACATGAGCTTAGATTTCTCTTCGGAAACAACTTCTGATTCTCCCGTTCACAGTACTACGAGTACGGACATAAAGTCTAATACGAGCAACAATTCGGATATAAAATTGGTTTGTGGCCGTTTTAGCAACCATACCTTCCTTTATATTAGGTCGTGTCCACCAAACTTCTCAGACATTCAGGTGAAAACCAGGTGCGAGAAATACATTCCGAAGGAAGAAGAAGACCTTGATACATTTCTTCGTGTGACTGACGTTGCCGCAGGGCACACATATTTTAACATGTACTGCGCCACTTGCAATGCTGTTTCTGATGTAAGTATGATCAAATAATTAGTATTAGAAGAAGAGAGACATTTTCACCTGCACTGAGATGAACACTCTTAGAGGTCGTTAAGAAGGAAAGAAAAAAAGAAGGAATAAATAAACTGTAATCAAACTAATATTTGTTGAATAGCCGTAAAAATGTAAGATGCTTACCAGTTTAGTAAACAGTTCTTTCTACAACATTTTGCCTTTTCAACATTTCATCAATTCGATTGGTTTTTTGCTATCTCGTTATTTTTCCTAATATTAATGGTTCGTTTCCTATGTTTCGTTTGCCCTCAATATTTTACATTGTCTCAAGATATTCACACCAACCTGTTCTTTTAAAGTTATGCTTTCGATTAATTTTGTCCGTTTTCCTTTTGTAATAGTTAGCAGAGTTCTCCTATAACAGTTTCTTAGTATAATTGTTAAACCCTCCGTGGTATGTGTAGCATTTACATCAGAAGCCACCCTTCTGTTACTACGTTTTTCTGTTCATTTATTTATTTTTCAATATTCACATCGATAAACAAAATTGCTACTCATAATAGCAGAACTCATTATATGAAGATTGTTTGGTTATATTTATTATTTAAACGTGCTTTAGCGTGTGCAATTGTGTTTTTATTTGTGTTGAGCATCTTCTGTTTTCGGTTTAGTTTAGTTCAGTTTAGTCGAAGAATCAACGTCATTGCACACGGTTTCCATAAGTGCTCTGTTCTCGTTTATGGTGGTTTTATTATGTTTGAGATGTGGGTGATCTGAAACATGTAACACTTCAAACGCGGAAAATATGATGTTCACAAGAAAACCAAGACCGCTCAACAAACTAGCAATCTAGAATTATCTATCATGTGCTATAAGTGTAAATAGATGTGAATCATCTTTACAGGAAACTGATAACTTGATTGAGAATTGTAAACTAAATGTCAAACCTAGTTCTTGTCTAAGGCACATCCAAGGTACAAATGAGACACACAAAAATCACGTGAAATAAAGTATAGAGAAATCAGTATCATCATAGAAAGATAGAGCCACAATATTACGACATAAATCATAAGTAATCTGTGTGCATGTTTATATGCCTAATATGTATCTAGTCAAATAAGAAAATGGTTCGATCACCTTATGAAAATATAAATTCAGCTATCGGCTCTGTTATTGATACACAACCCAATTACATGGAACAAGAAAATCCACAACATATGGATAAATGACAAAATATAAATCTGATGATGTCAGGATATTTAAAAAGCCAACGACATCATACTATAGCTCCCAACGAAACGAAATAGCACACGAAGAAACACGAGAAACACAATAGGGGGCTGAATAACTTTCCTTCAACTTGAATATCACATTCTACCAACTCACAACGTTAGGTTGTCAGGTTTCAATAGTGTTACAACTATTCTAATTTAATTGTTTGCTTTTTCTCTCATACAGTTCACCTATTGGCAATTAACTGTGGAATGTGATAACTATATGGACGTTTACAAAGCTAGTACGATTGAGGAATTCTTTAGGCAGAGCAGGACCCCAGTTTCTAATTGCATGGTATCCCAGAGGACACCAGAAAACATATCCCTGTATCCTTGCAGGAAAACCTGGTTTCGAGCTACCGTCGTTGACACATGCAATGTGACAGGAGAATGGGATATCTATGATGAAGACGTTGAAAGAGCTTGTCACGAAACGTCTGGGACAGCGAACCGTGTGCGTAATATGAAGCTTAGCTGTCGGGTGTTTAAGAACTTATTTTGTGCACTTTGTAACATGAAGGGGTATCCCAAGTACACTGCCAAGTGTCGTAATTGTGTGAAGTATAATATGTATTTTAGCGTAGGTCGCTTGGAAATACAGCTACCTTTTTCAGTTCTACTAAACTTTGGTACTCAAGTACTTTTACAAAAGACTAAACTTAGTTTCACCAAATGCTCCAAACTTACAGAATGGACCAGGCCAGACAACATCTGCATACCTTTGCAGTGTACTCCAGGAAAGATTCTAATAAATGGCAGCTGCTCTACAGCTTTTGATCAAATACGTGGTTTGATATACCGGATGAAGGTGATATACTTACCATGTGCCCCAACAGCGATTCATCAGAATCCAGATTTGATTTTATCAAAAATTCCTGACACTTCAGAGTTACCTCAGACATTGTTGAATCAATTTCAGAATCAAGTAAAAGTAATTCTTTCAAATGTTGTGAGGAACACTGATATTAAATTGTCCGTGATATTTTCCGAACCAAATTTGAATCAAACATGTGACGTCAATAGAACTTCACAGCTTGAGACGACATCAGGCAATGTCCAGATCAACTGGTTCACACTTGACGGTTTCGTGCAAACAAACACATCCCTCAGTCGGGATAGAGTTGAAAGACATCTTGTACATGAGCTGATAACTCAAAGTATAACATTAACCACTGACCATAACAAGACTTTGACACTGAAACCCATGCTATTTCCGGACAAATGGGACAAACGTTTTGACTGTTCTTCTGTGAGGTTCTCGTGCATTGAATCTCACTTAACAGAAGTTGCAGAGGACGACTTCAGCTACACATTTGAAATGGACAGAAAATATTCTGTACATGTTGAGCATGAATTGAATTGCGCTTTTGTCCACTTCAAAGTCACAGAATATTTGTTTGAAAGTTACAATTACAGCATCCTTGACAGCTTTAGAATTACACTGTATGTAGGTAATGAACAAGTGACTTTCTCTGAGACTGAAGATCTAAATATGATGTCAATAGCTGAAGATGGAACATTGAGAGTCTGTCATGAACTGCTGAAAGAGAAAATCAAAAATATGTCTCATGATATGTTCGGTAACAGTAGCTTGTTAATACTGTCACAGTATTTTCTAACTTGGGCCTGTCTCAGTTTATCCATTTTAAGTTTAGCTGTCACATTAATGACTTACTTTCTGTTCCCTGTTTTGCTGACTGTCGTTGGAAAAAATAATTTGTTTTTGTGCGGAAGCTTATTATCCGCTCAATCATTTTTGTTAGCCATTTCACATGTTAAACCTAACCACAACCTCTGCGTTGCTCTTGCCATCTCTACTCACTTTTTATGGCTGTCTATGTTCTGCTGGTGCTTCACGTCCTGTCTTCACATGTTCCGTATCTTCACAGCAAAGACTCGAAGTGTCCATGAGACAGCTGCTTCTGATAAAATGTATATAATAAAAAGAGTTGTCGCGTGCTCTGTAGTCCCTGCTCTTATCGTTGTTGGTGTGATAGTCACTAATTATATCACATCACAGGGAAAACGTATTGGCTATGGCCAATACACGTGCTTTTTAAACTCTCCCACATTGTTAGCCATTACTCTGGTTACTCCACTTTGCCTGATTCTTGTCTGCAATATTTACTTCTTCACAGTCACCATTATCAAAATCCACAATATCAAAAAGTTACAAACTGGAGACTTTAAGAAAAATGACCGTAAGAACTTGTACATTTATATTAAATTATCGTCAATGACCGGAGTTTTCTGGATTCTGGCTATCCTCTCTGAAGCCACCGACAATAATGCCCTGCGATTTATCTCCATCTTTCTCGATGGACTACAGGGCATGTTTATATTCATGTCCTACATCTGTAACAAGAGAGTGCTCAGACTCTATATGCGAGCTCTGGGATTCCATAAAACTATCACCACCACATCAACATCTGACAAGAGCACGATAGCTATAGTAGTATCTGATATGAACAGGCACTAGACAGACGTCAAGACACGTTTAAGAATTGTACCACCTCGATGCTCGGGAATTTCATGAATTTCCCTGACCAAAATACAAAACCTTGCAAAACGAAAATGTCGGCCCGTTATCTCTAAATCTGAACAAGAAGAAGATAGACAACCAATTACAGAAGACAGCGCTAAAACTTTATAATCGGCCTGAATCACTCAGAAGGTCTATAGATACACGAATCGAAAGTTCTCTAACACAAACTATATGCACTGAATTATCCAATTATATTTTAAAAAATGATTTCGACAATTACACAAGTAGATAATTGCTTTTTTTATTTTGTTAGTTCGCGCGTTGATATTATTGTGTGTGTGTTTGTGTATGTGTGTGCGTGTGTGCGCGCGTTCTTTGCGTGCTTGCGTGTTTAACAGTGTGTGTGTGTAGGTGTGGGTGTGCGTTTGCGTGTGCGTGCGCGTGCGTTCTTTGCGGGCCTGCGTGTTTAACAGTGCAAAACCTCCATCTTTTAAAGAATTACAAATTTGTTTAATGGATGAACAGTAAATGAAATGTTCCTGTTCTGTTAAAAATTGTAAAAATTGAAGTTGCTGCACTTCGAGCAAACTCTTAGTTGCTCAGCCCCCCCCCCCCCTTTTCCCCTCATCAAATTGTGATGAATATTGATACCGGTGATTTGAATGACCAACTGGCTGTTCATACTCCTGCTCCGTCCACTCTTCAATTGATCAATAACGGATGATGTTATCATTCTTCTGTCTGTTCATTGACAGTTTATTGATTCCATAGTGATCATTCAAAATACACTCACTGGTCGACTATAGAATGTCACCACTTTCGCCCAAAATACACTCATTTATCGAAAACAGAATGTCATCTTTATTTGTATCAAAATTCCCCACTATGGTCGCCTCTGACAACAAGGCGTCAGCAGCTCGCTTATTGCTCAAGATCCCAATGATGGCCAAGACTATAGATCCACGAAGGTTCATGAAAGCTTGACATGTCTAGTCAATGTCTACTATCAGTTCATTGATTGTCATGGTTCCCAGCATGACCAGAGCATTATTAGCAGATATTGTACGTCGAATTTAAAATGATTTGATCTGAATGATTTTATATCACGTACTTAATTACTTTCCGTGCCCAGAGAACATGGTCAGACATCAATTCCAATGTTCAGAGCACAACGTCAGACATAATGTTTCCAATGTTCAGGGCACCACGTCAGACACCATGTTTCCAATGTTCAGAGCACCACGTCATACATCATGTTTCCAATGTTCAGGGCACCACGTCATACATCATGTTTCCAATGTTTGGCTACGTGGATTGTCTGGTCGTCCCACCCCCACCGCCCCATCAACGTCTCATCCATATTTCAAGTTTCCAGAAGGTGTGTGCAGATCATCAGGTGGTCTAGGTCGTATGAGTGTTACTCTACAGTCACACGTTTCATCATTCCTTCATCACTCATCTCTTTAAGTTTTTCATGCATCGTGATACGCCAGTTCGGAGTCTGTTTATTGACTTGTATGTTTCGTAAAGCAAGTGTTGTCTAGACGCAAGTTCCCCTAGCACTTCATTTCATTTTTCGATGAGGTGTTTTCTATGATTAGTCCATAGCGGTTGTGTTGCTTAATGTTTTTGTTGTTATCCCATAGATGCTGAGCAAACCTGCTCTTAGCAGCCCAATACCATTCTTATATAAAAACAGGTCTTCTTCAGTTGTTTCACTGGTCCATACAGTGTGTAAAAATTGCCGGCAGTGCTTATAAGAATCGTGTTCTCATGTCCACAGGCGCCTTGCATCAATATCAATGAGTAGGAGTCGAACTGTTTCATCAGGATGAGAGCAATGTCTGCATAAGGACAGGTGCTGGGGATTGATGCTGTTCAAGTGGCTTTTGACTCTGGTGTGTCCTGTTCGGAACTGAAAGATGAGACTCTTCAATGTAGGGATATTTATGTCATCGTTAATTGTTGGCTGCGACATTTCGCTAAACACACTGAGACCTGTTGTTCCCGTCGCCCACTTGTTCATCCAGATTTCAAAAGTATTATTCTTAGTAATTCGGTTTACTGTGTAGTTAATATTAATTGTTGTTACGAGGCTCCTGTTTTTACCAATCTGTCAGCCATCTCGTTCCCTAGTAGCCCGATATGTCCAGAGATCCTTTGCAAGGTGACATTTATCCCGTGGGCAGCGATGATGTCGTTGATCGCCCTCCCCACCAAGAATATATCCTTACCTTTGTGCGGAGTGTTCTTCAGCGCCTCCAGAACAGACGGAGTAACTAAAAAAAAATCCGTAGGCAACAATTCGTCCAAATCAAGCTGTTGGTCCAAAATCCCAACTGCTGTTTTCATAGCCTCGGCCTCCACCTCATCGTTTGAACGGCTTTCGAAGTATGAATCACAATATCGTGTATGGACCCATTCTGGTTTTTCATGTGGATACCATAGTCTGCAACAAAAATAGATTTGAATGCTGATCCAGCCGTATAGAACAGGACTGCCGATTTTGGGTCGCTGGAGACTGTCTCCAAGGTACATGTCCAGGATATTAGGTGTAGTCTCCTTGGTGGCCGCCTTTTCTGTCAGGTGTGTTTTTATGACTGGCATGTAAAGATTTTTCAAAGGTGATGATGCAAGAAACCAATTTACCATTTTTTTGTCTCCTCTGGTAGAGAGTGAACTTGGTTTTCCTCTTCTGCTACATCCAGTGGGAACAATTGCTTCAGTTTTCTCCTTTGCTTCCAAGTGTCTATTTGTACCCTATTTGGATGACCATATACTTTTCTCTTGTATCTCTCTATCGTTTCAGTCAGCGCCCCCTTTCTGCTGATATCAAGCGGTTCTATGTTGGCCTCTATCTCGCACGCCGCTGTAGGTGTAGATCTCACCCCCCTACACATTAGTATGAGAGTGATTCTGCACCCAGTAAATAGATGAGATGTTATTTGTACTCACAGTCGTCTGTATGGGTAGGTTTTAGTCCATCACTGGTCGTACACATCTAAGGTATAGTTGCCGAAGGGTTTGTTTATTAGAGTGTGTTGCTCAAAACGAATTAGACTTTAGTCTTTTTTGTATTGCATCTGATGTCCAAACATAGTGTGCCTTGGGTCGTTTAACTGTTTCTCTTTTTCGATTTCAGATGCGAGACATCCGTAGCTCCGACGAGAATCCCGTAATAGATTTGTTAATTTTTAACATAATTTTGAATTTTGCCCAAGCAGCGGCCGTTAAACCTACTCTTTTAGATTTCCAGCTGCCGGGGGAATTTTTAACGTTTACCCATAGATCCGGGGAATACCAGAAAGTCCACGTGAAAAAAAAAATCCCGTTCTCCGCCACGATTTGAACCTGCGACCTCCAGCACCTGATGTCTTAACTCGAGACCACTCAGTGTGGATGGGAAGGAGGAGAGAAGTGTTCATGTTTTTAATTACTAACTTTTACAATTATCCTCAGCAACGCCGAAGAGGAATATGTGTGTTTATGTAAGAAGAGAAACAATAACATTGATGAAATAAAAAATACTGATGTCCACAAAATAATTGAGAAAACAAAAAACAGATGCCAATAAAATTGTTGAGATAAAAAAAACTGATGTCCATAAATTTGGTGAGATAATAATTACGGCATTTATAATTAAATCGCCGGCTGCTTTGTTTACAAAGATTTTTACTCCACGCACGGACATGTGAATAACAAGTAAATAATATCCTAAAAATCGAAATTGCAAATATATAAACAAACACCAGTTAGTTCATACAACAAACAAAGTCGCAAGCTGGATCAAATTCATGTCAGATGTATAGACATCAAAAGGTGCTCAATTTTTTTTAATCTGGTAAGTCATAGATAATGACCAGGAATAATTAATTAACTCATGAGACTGAATGAACAAATTGTGTAAACCACATTTCTCAAGCAAGCGACAAAATATTGGCCGGAGATTCTGATGCATTTTAACGCCTCAGTGTCCCGTAAATTCTAATGTCGGTTATTGCTTTACTAGTCAGCACAGGAGCTAGAAGCAAGACACTCTCAATACTACACTTAGCTATGACTTAAATGCATTGCCGTATATTGATTTCATCATATAGAAATCCAGCCCTCAGTTCAAACTTTGTGACATGTAAATTTATTTTTACCGGGCTAGCAATCAGATTTCTCTTACAAAACATTTATGACAAACATTATTACAAATATATTAATATCATGAATGTTGAACATATTTAGTGTTTTATTATTATTTATGTGTCCTTTTTCGTAAGCTTTCGTTCTTCCTATTATCTGACTTTATTTTTCTTCTCGGAAATGTTGTATATCTTCTTATAAATAATTGGTTGGTGTTGTCATTGAAATAAACATATTCATCAAACTGATATACTGTTTGCCAATTTGTGTGTAAAGAAAATGTTGGCCATTATAAGAAAGTTGTCGAGGTAGGATGCCAGTTTTCTGTCTTTGTGTCTGTCTTTCCTTTAGTAAATCAAGTACCAATTTACAGTTTGATCGACTGGATATCAGGTGTCAAACCGGGTACGTATACCGTCAGATGCGAGCGCTCTACCAGGCTGCAACTCAGATGTTTCTTGACTTCCAAGTGTCCCCAACTTTCCCTGATCACTGATCATTAGATTAAACTAATAACCTTCAGCTTGCCAGGTTGGGTATGTTACACATTCAACCAGCTAAAGTAGATCGATATACACATCTTTCAGGTGTTTGTAAACTTACTGCTGCCCCCCCCCCCGCCCCCCGCCCCCTTTCACCCCCATTGCATTGAACCCTGTTGCTGTTGCTCAGTTATCCTAGTGGCTTTTCAGATGTTTCTCCAAAGTCTTTCATTGTTAATTTTCTAGAATGGTTTTGTTATTTTTCCAGTCTTACTCGTTCCATTTATAGCGTACAGATTTTACAGGGGAAATTTTGTTTAATAAATTGAAGGTGTTGAAAGTGGATAAATATCCAAGGACAATGTATTCATCCAAAATTGATGTTTAAAATTAGAGAAGCCGAGCCCCCGCTTAAAGTTGTTTTTTTTTTTTTTTTTTTTGTTTTTTTAAAGTCTGTAAATCGTTAGAGTCAATAATCAAAGAGAACGTTGTAATGCATTTAGACAAGTTTAATCTTAGCAGAAATAGACAGCATGGGTTTACTAGATCGTGCTTAACAAATCTATTAGAATTCATGAAGGAGGTTACTAAAATCATAGATAAAGGGAGCCAGTGGATGTTATTTATCTAGGTTCTGTAAAGGTCTTTGTTAGAGTACCTCATCAAAGATTATTTAGGCAGTTAAAATCACAGGGAATAGGTAACGACGTTCCCAAATGGATTGAAAATTGGTTCACGGAAAGAATGCACAGTGTGGGCATAAATAAGGAATACTCTGAGTGGTGTGAAGTGAAAAGTGGAGTGCCACAGGTCTCGGTTTTGGGACCAATTTTGTTCTTGATATATTTAAACAATTTAAGGCAATGTTATCGGAGCCATATTGGCAAAATTCGTTGATGGCACAAAACTATGCAGAAATGTATAATCTAAAGTAGAAGTAGACATATTGAGGTCGGGTTTAGATACAATTCGGGAATGATCGGAGAGCTGCCAAAAGGAGAATAATGTAGATTAATGTAAAGTCATCCACATGGGCAGATCGAATATGAAACATACTCACAGAATGGGAGTGAACAATATCAGAAATGTAGACAAGGCATGGGACATAAGGGATATAATAGATCAGACAAGTAAGTTGAATTAGCAAGTCCAGGTAACAGTAAAAAAGGCAAATGCAATGTTAGATATGATAAAAAGAAATGTTAAACATAGGAGCAAGAAAGTGATAGTCAAATTGTGTAAAGCATTAGTTAGACCTAGATTGGAGTACTGTGTTCAGGTGTGGAGTCCTTATCGTAGAGGGGAAGATAGCACGTCATAATTGCATTTAAAAGGTGGCCGTCCCTCTATTGGCATGCACCAAAGGAGGAGCAGCCTTCTGTTTTTCATTTTTTAGCTGCAAATTTCGAAACCTACAGAAATTTATTGGCGAATGAAGGTCCAGTACGGCGATGCACGTCTTTCACTCATAGTCAATCGGCGTTTTTTCTTTACAACGCGGTGAACGGCTGAAATAAACTCTGGGGTAACTATTGTGCCTGACCCGGTCGTAAGCACTCTGCAACAGAACACATGCCATTTCGAAACTTCTTAGGGACGATGACACTAACGTCTGGTGAGGCAAGACACACTGACCAGACAATGTTAGCCAGAGTCAGGAGAAATATACTGGTCAAGACCCTCACCTGACCTCCTCGTTAGTCGTCCTGGAAATGGGCTATTGTCCAGGATAACAGCCTAGCTAACAAGGTGACGTTCGATGCAATCCCGTAGTAGTGAGCTACACGCAGATGAAGCCAAGCATAGCACAACTGCCTGGAGGACCCCGGTCCACCTTCATCAGCACGGTCGGGATGTGAGGAAAGCTGAAACAACCCGCCAATTAACGTCCTTTTTAGGGCGCACAAAAGAGTAATCTACTCATTGGGGGCATTCAACAACTACTCATACACTTGCTGGAGTGAACGTCATGCATTCCCGTACTGGACCTTCATTCGCCGATAAATGTAAATAAGTTTCACCTCGTCGCTCCTCAAACAACCAATAACAGAACGCTACTTCTCTGAGGTGCATGTCAATAGGGGGTGACCATCTTTTAACTGCAATTAGGACGACAAATTATTCGTCTGCATCGTGATGGCACGCGTAGGACACTCTTGGCATCTTTAGCAACCTTATTAGCAAGTTGCAGTACAAAGGCACGGTTTTTCTCATTTCTCTCCAACTTTTAAGGTTTTCATTTGAAGACCCTCGTTTGCAGAAGAAACTGATGGATGATACTGGTAAGGAACGAGGAATTTTCGCAATGGCGCTTAATGTCAACACTTTGTGACAATCTGGAAGAATATTTATCCACACGTTTTTTATTACATATTAATACATGGGTTAATAAACTGACTGTAATCAGTTATAATATAAGCAATAATTAGTTTATCCAACATTTACAAATTTTATTTACTACAAGCATGACTTTGCTAGATGGTTAATTAAAACAGGAATATAAATTGTATTGTATTTATATATATGTATATTTGAATAATAAACAGGCACCTGGAAAGGAATGACCATAGCAGACGCTTCACTTTCCTTTAACGAGGGGTGCGTCTTGCCCAGAGCACGCTAAACCGCCTTTCCAGAGTTTGCTGTTGGGCGCGACCGAGTAACCGGTGGTATAACTGGGCCGCAGATTGGGTTCATTAGCCTTGTATTTTCAGCCAATCTCAGAGAAGGTAAAATCTTACTTTAAACCCGGGTAGGCGAAGCTCGTTAGCCTGTTCAGACAGTTTTCCTAGCAGAGGGGTAACTCTGATTTTAAACCAACATGTACCAGGGAGTGCTGACTAGTTCTGGGACGTTGAGAGAATCATCGGATGCCTCGAATATCTAACATCCACGGGCAAGGATTTCACTGCCAATTGGAAACCTCGCGATAGGGTAGGACTTCGGGAGAAGACAGACAGAAAATCGAAGTCGTAGCAGCTAAGGCGGATGTTTTAAAAAATGTGAACTTATTCCGGCAGCTCCTGCATCTGGTGCCAAATTGGCATGTTTGGTATCCCTTTAGATTACACTGGTGAAACCGAGATGGGGAACATGTAGGTTAGGCAGCTCAGGTTATCCATATTCAGCGTCCAGACTTGCGCCCTAGAAAGGCCACTCCAGCCTCGCTCTTGAGTGAGGGCACAACACGGAAGCTGGCAGTCTACATTGGTTATAAATCCCACGCGATTGACGTAGGGAAGAAGCGCCACGGGTCAGCTTCGAAGGTGGGAGGGATCATCGCGTTCAATGGGTCGAAACCCGTTTGTCAGCCAGGCAGTCCCTATGGTGTCGGCTCACTAATATCTGCCTGGATGGTGCCTGGAGCTTAGTGCATGCATGAGAAGAGCATTTACATCAGACAAAACCAAAAATAAAATGAAGACTTCAGCTCTTCGGTTGGAAGATGGAACGTGCGTGATATGTGTACAGGCATCTCCGATGATCTTCGAGAGGTCAGGGATGCCAGAACAACAGCTATCATGTATAGGGAGCTCTCTCGGTTGAATGTAGACATAGATGACCTACAGGAGACCAGACTTGCCTCGAGTGGTTCATTTAGGGAGAAAAACTACATTTTTTTCTGGAAGGGTCGCTAGCTTGAAGATTTCCGACAGCATCGTGTTGGTTTTGCGATTAAAAACACGCTTATGGCCCGGTCGATCCTCCATTGGAGGGCTCTGAGAGGCTACTGGGCATTCACTTCGTCACCGCTACAGGTCTTATTAATATTCTTAGCGTATATGCCCAACCCTGACATCTCCGAAGGAATTAAAGGAGCAATTCTATGAACAGATGGAGGAAATTATCAAGAACGGCCTCAGGGAAGATGCACTTCCTTTTCGGCGACTTTAATGCTGGAGTATGTGGTGACCATGTAGCGTGGCCCACCTGCTTCGGACATCATGGTATTGGCAGGATAAATGTTCAGAGGTTGCTGGAGCTGCACACTCAACAAGATATTTGTATGACAAATACTTCCTTCAAGAGCAAGTCGCAACAAAAATTATCACAGAAACGCCCTAAGTTACATCGATGGCATCAGATCGACTTGATTGTCACAAGACGCTCAGCTCTAAAATGATCCTCTCCACTACAAGCTATCACAGTGCAGACTGCGACTACAGCCATGTTGTTATATGCAGCAGGGTACGCTTACAGCTTCGCAGAATATGCCGCTCCAAACTAAGTGGGCATCCCCGCATCAAAACTGGGCAGATGGTGATTCCTTCCAATGCGGAGCGGTTTGTGTCCGACCTGAATCTTGCTCTTCAGGGAGAATCTGAGTGTGATACCACAGCCAAGTGGAACTTTTTTTGTTTGTTTTTTTTTGCGTTCGCCTTATTTCTCTAATCCCCAAGGCGGTGTGCGTTGCACTCTGGTTTTTATTTTGCGCCTGTTGGCCCAGTGCATCCGACTTCAGCATGCATTTTACGCAAGGCTCTGCTTCCTCCTGCATTTTCTAAGGGTTTGCTTCCCCGGGGTAACGGCCGGTGCTGTGTTGGGGATCGAACCCAGCACGTTCTGGTTGTGAGCCGTGCCACTTAACCACTAGGCCACGCTGTCGCCTGAACGTTATGAAAGGTGCCATTTATAATGCAGCATTAACTACGTTTGGCATGAGAGAACGGATGAATCACGACTGGTTCAATGCACATCTCGCAAGGATGGAACCAGTAACTGAGGCTAAACGAGAAGCCTTTATCACTAATAAATTCCCAAATCAGAGAACGCTTCCTGCCCTCAGGAGAGCCTGGCGCACCTATAAATTAACTGCTAGATAATGCGTAATAATAGTACTGGCAGAAACTGTCTGAAGATATTAAGCTAAATACAGAAACGGGAAATATCCAGCGTATGTATAGAGGCATAACAGTGGCCCTTGACTCTACAGCGAAAAGTACTGCCACCCTGAAATCTCTGACAGGTGTGAAAATCATAGACTGTGACCAGCAGACGGCAAATATGTGAATCACTACTCTGAGCTCACGGGAAAACGGTGGTCACTGACGAGACCTTGTGCGGGCTACAGGTCCAGCCCATTATGGAGCAACTTGACAGACCGCCTACTCTGAACAACCATGACTACCTCACAAACGGCAAAGTATCAGGGAGAAATGGTATCCCACCCGACGCCATAAAATGCGGGAAATCATCACTAGCTCAGTCGATCTTTTACCTCCTTTACCTCTGCTGGAAGGAAGGTGCATTCCTCCAATATATGCGGGACACCATCATTGTGACAATTTACAAAAACACAGGTGACCGCGGGGATTGCAATAATTATAGAAGGATCTCTGAGCGTTGTAGGTAAAGTTTACGCCCGCATGCTACTCAGCAGGTTGAGACTGCTCGATAACAGGATGTACACAGAATTCCAATTGGGCTTTAGAGTAGGTATATAGACAACGGACACGATTTTTCTCTCTTCGCCAAATCCTCGAAAAGCGCAGAGAACAGGATCAGCTGCTCTATATTATGTTTCAAAACCTCAAAAAAGGCCTTGGTTAGTAGAAAAGGTCTATTCAAAGTCCTTGAGACGATCGGCAGATGGGCGGCTGTTTAATCTGCCCCGACTGCGTGCGAAGATCAAGGAGATGTTATTTACGGATGATGCTGTTCTGGTGACAGGTAGTAAGGAGGACCTACAGAGACTATTAAACAGATTCACCGAGAGCTGCAAGCAGTTTGGGCTGCTCACCATAAGCCTGAAAATGATAAAAGTATGCGCACAGGGTATTAAAACCACCCCTCCCCCGCGAAGAGAAATGTTTTCTTCGCTGAACGGAGTGATCCAATACATAGCTGAGATTTTAACAATTTCGTGTTCTTGCTGAGAAATATATCTTCCGTTCTCCATGGAATCTTTTGAACGACATGTACGAGCTGAAGCTCTTATTTTCGTTTTGAAGAACTTCCATGTCGACCCAGTTCGTGTAAATCTGACTCATTATGCGCTATTAACCCAGCATCATCAGCGTAGCCCAAGTTATTTATGTTCTGTCCACCAATGGATATTCCAGGCATTGCCTCTAGAGATTGCAAAATAGATTTGATGTACAGAGAGAGCAGATCAGAGGACAGTACACATCCCTGCTGCACTCACCTTTGTATCTGCCTGAAGTTTTCTACTGTGTTATCTATACGTATAGTTGAAGTCTGTTCCCAGTATATGTTCTTAATAATTATCAGACAAATAGTACAGCTGCACTAATTCGTTGAAATGATGTATGTGAATAAATTGCTTTACAAACAGTGAATTTTGGTTTAATTCCCGGTAGTGTAGAAAGATACTGATGAACATTAACAAGCGTGTGTGTTGCGCGTGGATGTTGTACATTAGATAGATGTACTGTTGGTCGCTGAGCTAAGCGAGTGGAAGCTTCAAAAAGTGGACATGCAGAGTTGAATTATCTGGCCTGCTCTGGACGTCTTGTTTCAGCCTTTAGTTCAGACATGCTAAACAGCGTTGATGCAGTTATTCGTAGGGATAGATGCATCACAACTCAACAATTGGCCTCTGCATCTTTCAGTCAGCGAAATTTTGTTGTCCAATATCGATGTAGGTAACAAAACCTGGGCTCATCATTTTCAGCCTGAGACAAAAATGCAGTAAACGGAGTGCCATCATGTGCAATCACTGCGAAAAAAATCAATCCAAGACAACTCTATCAGCCAGAAAGGTCATATTCACTGTCTTTTGGAACATTAAAGGTGTGATTCTTGTGAATGTGATGCCTAGAGGTGAGACAATTGAGAAGCTTACATCAAGACACTAACAAAACCCAATCGGCGGTTCCACAGAGTTCGAGCTCACGGGAATCCAGCAGAACTGTTTCTCCAGCACTACAATGAACCCATCGCACGAAGTCTCAAAACAAGGGAAGCAATCGACAAATTGAAGTTAAACTGCACTTTCCCATCCACACTATAGACCCGATCAGGTAACCAGTGATTCTCATCTTTTTGTCCACTTAAAGATGCACTAAGTAGGACAATGCTTGAAGAAGGTGATAGTGTGATTCTAGTAGTGAATAAATTGCTACTTGAACAGAACAAACCCTGGTACGGGCATGGCATGCATGCACCTGTTTAGCGCTGGCGTAAGGCTGTTCAAGTTGATGGGGATTATATAAAAAATAGTTACATTTGGAGGAAATATCTATGCATATCGTCTACACATTTCATGCATTTCCAAAAAAAATATTGATCGATAGAATTCATTCGCTGTTTTCATATGTCTTGTTTTCATGTAGGCCCTATGCAGTCCTTGGTAAAGGTTATAGGTTGGAAGATTCGTCTGCTACTTCTCTTTTGGAAAACTGCATTTTATATTTGTTGTTCTTTAAAATTATTTACCATTGGTTTAAATACCATCTGTTACATCAGTGCCGTTTCTGATGTTGCTAGGCTACTGTGTTGGTGTCCCAAATACTTATTGGTTGATGTGTTATTTATCATCGTTTTTTATGTCCAAATATTGATGTTCAACTTTTACTCTCTTCTGTCATTTTGTGCATGTGCCACTGCTTATTTGTCCTGTCTTCTCACTGCTGTTGCAATATAGAAATGAACACAATTATCTGGTATTTCACTTAAACTTTCTGGTATTGTCCATCACTTATTAAATATTTATAGTATCCATTCATTGGGAACAGTGCCGACGTGGAGGGATGATGGTAAATGTCAGACAAAACCATATTATCTAGAACTCAGTATTTGCCCAGAAAAAAAACCAAACCAGTAAGTATCAGCTTATATTCCAAAAAGCAGCACAGCACAGTAAGCACGCATCACACGCACACCACTCTGCCCAACCACCCACACTCCCCAACGCACCCCCCCCCCTCCTCTCCCCTGCGGACGCACATGCGCACATGGACATACACACATATAATCCATAATTGAATCCCGTACATTAGTATTTAATATAAACATTTGTAGTACACATGAACACTCATTACTGACTCACAAAATCATACCTATAAACAGACCTCTAAAGAAATACACTTTCACATATTTGATAACTTACACACATATAAACAGAGACAAATGTGTGTGTCTGTGTAGTTGCTTAGAAACTATAGGTTAAATTTTCAATTAAATTGTACATGTTCATTGTTTAAATAATAATTACTTGTCACATTCATACAGTTTATTAAAATATGTAGATAATATTATCAAAACATGTATAGATATATGAACATGAAATTATTTCACAACAGATCTATCAAATTCTTTTATTATTGCAGTAAAAAAGCTTATAATTAAAAAAGATTGTTACTCAATGTTATGCAAATATTCAGTTCAAGTGTCATCTCCACATAGAAAATAGTCTACAATGGATCTCCAACATTCTCCATCACTTGTCTTGATCTGGCAGGCTTTTTCTTGAAATTTGTTTTTAATGGCATCCTCTCACTTACATTGTTGTCTGCCTCTGGGATGTTCACACTGCACCCTTTCTTTTAGTACGGTGTTACTTACTTTCCATGCTCAGCAACCTAACAAAGTATTGGACCAGAAATCAGCTGACATGGAAGTTCTTTCATTTGCTGCTATGAAATCCACCAAAGTACATGGCTCTGGCATTCTTTGGCAGTTATTCAGATATTTTGGGTCTTGGATGGCTTTGCATTTGTAGACATCATCGCCAACATGTTCCCATTTTTTCAAGTTCGATCTATATCTGGACACTTCCATTCGTAATCTGTTCAGGACTCTTTACACAGCATATGGCTTGGCTTCATTTGTTCTCAATCTCCTGCTACCAAACCCTGAAAGGGGTTAAGTAGCAGAATGTAGTCCAGAGAACGGAATGCCTTGTGTCATAGTTTACAGCTTGACTACGATATTTGCACCTTTCTGTCCAACACATCTGACTTCAGCAAGCATTTTTTTAGTACCTGGTTAACATTCCCTCTTTGATCCCTTCTACTTAGCCAGTCTGCCCTGCTGCAGCCTGTTATCCAGGATCACCGCGTGGTGGTGTAGAAAGGTCTTGACAGCTCTGGTTCGCTGGCCCTGACGCTAGCAGTCAGCTATGGGTCGCTGACCACTGCGGCTCATGCACTGCTCAGCATCTTGATTTGTTACACAGCATATGGCATATTATGTCCTGTTGCAACTTCTTCTTTGATCTCCATCCATTCCTCATCATATCTTTGACACCATTTGTTGGTCTGGTTTTGCTGTTTATGAGCTGTACATATTGAAGGAAAGTTTTCCTTCTTTTCAGTCGTCCATCTTCTGGATTACATCCAAAAAAAGGGCGTCTCTGATCACAGGACAGCATTTTCCTTTCGACATCTGATGCAACAGATCTACTGATATCTGGTGGTGTGATGCCATCCATTGTATATGCTTTTCTCATTGCTGTTGATTTATGGCACTCTGTTACAATGCAACATGCCTCATTTACTGCCACATCAATGTTGCTCATGTGTGCTGCCTCATTCCATACTGGCATAGTGTATTCTGCTGCAGAAATCCACAATGCAAGGATCGATGTGCAAAACACCATTGGTGATGCTCTCCATGCCATGTTTGTTAGGTTCTACCATTTGTCATTTCTTGCACTTTTTGTTTCAATGCCTGATAGTGCTTATTGTAGGACAATGTGCAATTTTATTATGTGACCAAATTATCTCAACTGAGTGACTGATTTCACTTAATTTTTTCTGCACCCATAATTTCCGCAAGACTTTATTTGTTTTTATATCTTTCCATGAGATGCACCACATTCTACTATACAATCATTTTTCAAAGGCTTCAATTCTTTTCTTCAATGTTTATTCAATACTCACTTTTCTATGCATTAATGACAAGTATAAATAACACCTAATCACTCTCCTACTTTTATGAGTTACTTGTTTGGATGTCAATATATGAATCATGTTGATGAAAACAGAATTGGTCATCCTTATTCTCTTCCTAATTTCTATTTCACATTTGTCATCCTCCATTATTATATTTCCAGGGTAGGAGAACAATTTGACCTGTTCTAATGTCTGACCATCTATAGAGCAGATATCATTTCTATTTTACAAATTATCAAAATTTGTCATTTAAATGACACTATATAAAACAGTTTTAACTAATTTGTTTCAGGAACATATGTAAAGACCAAAATATGTTGCACTTTTCTGCAAATTTAAAACATTGTCAAATAGCTCAAAATAAATAAGAGCAACCAAATCAACAGTTAGAGCAGGACAAGAACATAACTTCCAATATGGGGTGTCACTCATGTAATAATAAATAAGAGATGCAGTAAAATATCATGGTCAAACAAAAGAGAAACAAAATTAATTTTAGTTTGATAGTTTGTGCAGCTTATGTGTGTATATTATTAGATCTGACCATCACATATTGGTGTTATATAAAGTATTGCGCTTACGTGGAATATTGCTATAATTCAATACTCACTGTCTTTGCCATAACTGGAAATACAACGATGATACACATTGTTAAGATAGTGGATAAATGTAGTAACTATGAAGCAGATGAGGACAAAACAAACAAAGGATGACAAAGAGGTAAAGTCTGGAATCGCATAAGGTGTCTAGGAAAGCAATGAGTGTGAAATAATATAACACTCATTACACAAAGTTGTCTAGAAATGTATCACCAATGCCATTATGCATGACACATAATGATGATACCACAATATTACACTACATTACATTTTAATGATTTGGTTATTGTAAAATCCTCACTGCAGCTAGCACTATTTATCCATTTCATATAGACTTCAGCTTGAGGAATTTAACAAAAGGTAGTAAACTTTCAAATAAAGTATCATTGCAATAAATATCTATCAATCCATCCCAAGCTAATTTCTTCTCTCAGTACAGAGGCCATTGGCCTTCTTTTAGATAGTCTTCTCCATGAATTTTTATGTTTTTTGTTATATTGCAATGGTAGTTTATGTTTAGGCTCCATAAAACAGCACAGTTTGACACTAGCATTGAATATTCTAACTTTGATTTTAAATATTCTAAATCTTGATTTCTCTGAATCCCCATAAGTTGTTCAGTGTCAGGAATGCCATTATTACCTTTCCAATTTTGATCCTTACATTTGCATCTGTACCATCTGATGTGTCATTTGTGATGCTCAAATAAGTAAGGGTATCCACCTCTTATAATGGCTCTTCCTCTAGCATGATTGGTTCTTTGTTGAAGAAGTTAATTTTAATGTACTTCGTTTTCTTCATGTTGATTTCAGTCCAAAAAGGGCTGATGTTCTTTCATCCTGTCAAGTTTCTATTGCGATTGACTATGAATGTGGGACAAAAAGTACCAGATCATCTGCGTAATCCAGGTCCTCCAATTGTGACCATAGTATCCACTGAATACCACTACATACTAAATTCCAGCATTTGATGTCTTCATTGCCCAATCTATAGCCAACAAGAACAGAAGGCATTCCTGTTTCACTCCTGTTTACACCCCAAAGCTGTTAGTCAGTGCTCCTTTGTGTACCACTCTGCCAACTATATCTTCATACATACATTATATTGAGAGTAAGTTCTTTTTTAGCATGCAATAAATATTTAAGTGTTAGATACACAAGAAATTAGTCTTAAAGTTGCATTTTTCCCTTTCCTCACTTGGAATACTTGAATCCTGCTATCCAATCCAGCAAGCTTGCCTGATGCCAGGTAGCCAAGAGCTGCTTGAATCTGTGCCTGTCCGTTGCCTTGAAGTACCATGATGGTCCAAAGGCATGGTACAGGTCATCTCTCCATCTTGTCAGAGGTCAGCCATGTGGGCAGTTGTAGTTGTATGACCACCAGAACAACACCCTCCTCGTCCATCTATCATCAGTCATGCAAACCACATGGCCAGCACATCTGTACTTTCATATTGATACAGTGTCTATGACATTCCAGAACTCATTATTGGTTGTGGGTGTCAGTGTTTCAGGTATGGTCTCTTAGGGAGATATTTCGGACTGAACCTTTGCTCTTTCGATAAATCAGAGATACTCTTTGTCTGATTTGCATTGACTCTAAAGCTCACACTCATATACCATTGTTGAACTAACCATGCTACTGAAGGTGTGAACCCTGTCCTTGACGCTCACCATCTGCTAGGAGTATCGGTTTAATGCAGTAGAAGTAGAGGCAACCGCCTGGTCTCGGATGTCAGATATCCCTATCTTTCTGTTTCTATGTTGTTTAATTTATTAATTAAGTCAATAATTAAGATTCATGTTTTATTTTCTTTACTCGATTTCAAATTAAGGGGTCAGTATTTATTTTAGAACATTACAAAACCACTTTATTTAATGTTGTGTTATATTGTAACAAATATTCATATTCTTAGCTGCTTTTGCAGTCTTAATTACATGAAGCATAACTGGTGAAAAGTTGTTTGAAGCACATAAAATTACTACATTTTAAAAATACATAAATTTCAATTGTAAGTTCAAGAACCGGTATGTTCTTTCATCCCTTATAACAAATAATAAATGATATCAATATAAATATTATCTATATAAACATGTCTCACTTCTTTCACTCTTACAAATTGACAATGGCATTGTTTTGTCCTTATTATTCAGTCTATTTACAATATAGTCAATTACTTTTGTCACCATTCCACTTCAGTGCATAATGCACAATTAAATTAACATTACAAACATGTACAAAAAATTTTACAAATTCATATATTTTCGTAATAAATCAAATGCAAACGTATATTATAACAAACTAGCCAAAACATTTATCACTTTGGATTATTTTTTTTTTTAATTTAAAAAAAAATTGAAATTCTACATGTTCTACGCTCACATTCATAAATGTAGAAAATTAACACATTTTTAATTGTGAACTAAGATGGCAAGCTATGGAAGAGTTGGCAAAGAAGGGATTAACCTCAATGAGAAATATATGAAATTTGAAAACAGAGGGAGTAAAATCATTTCTGTCTCAATACTCAGTTATATTAACTTAATATCTCTATGCTGGTCTCTACTCTGCAGAGTTTGTATACAACTAGTTTATTTTACTTCACTTGATCTAAAAACTATCAGCATCCAATCTATTCTTGAAAGCATTAATTGACCATGCCTCCACTATTTTCTGTAGCAATGCATTCTAAGCATTCACCACTCTCTAAATATAAAATGTCCTAGTCTCTAATCTGGACTTTTCTTTAATTAATTTATAGCTGTACCCTCTTGTTCTTGTAGGCAGCTGTACTTTGAAAAACTTGTTATAGTCTAATTTATTCTTTCCCTTGAATATCTTATAAACCTGTAATCACCTTAAATTCCTGCAAAACTTGGTAGACAACAAAACACAACTAAGATGCCATAAATTAAAGGTGCACTTGAACATAATTAAAAGACTACAACTGGAGTATAAATATAACTTAACGTTTTTATACTGGTTTAGAAGACTCATCAGAGTCTGTAGACAACCATTGTGCAACATAATAATGGGCATTGATATAGACATAACAATTGAGCAACTAGAGGAAAGAGCTACACTGATATCACAGAGCCAAGATATGAGCATTTAAATAAGCTCAGGTTGATTGTGTACAAGCTCGCGTTTGTAACTACGTACACTTGCATGCACGCAGGCACCCAAGCATGCACGCACACACACACACACACAGAGGGACAGACAGCCATGAGCCATTACAAGAAAGTCATTGATCTGGAACCATCTTGGGAGATGAAACAAAAGAAAAAATCTCCAAGACATATGAAAATGAGAACCAAGATAAATGAATGCAAGAGGGAGGGGGTGGGGGGGTTAGTGTAGAGGAGTTTTCAGAATAAGGTGTTCTAGAATGCAATCCTTGACTATCTCTACAGCTAGGTGAAACTTTTTAAAAAAACAACAAATGCCAGGACAGTTATATTCTTATTTACTGTTATTGATTTTTCTGGCAAGCTGATCAGCAATTTTAATTGTGAATGTGTCATCTCATTAGTAAGAAGACTTTGTAATAAAAATTATATTAGTCCACAACGCTGCCATCTTTCTTCTAATGTTCTCTTGTTTGTGTGGCTTCTATCCCCATTATTTCCAATGTAAAACTGTTTAAACAATTTCAAACATCTGAATGGTCACTATCATAGACTTCCAAGACCCTATGCTGGGAAAGAATGAATAGAACTATGGAACCCCCATATTGCATGTTGTAAAAGATAACCATATAGGTTTGTGTATGGGACTGGCAATCTCATGTAAAACAAAGCATTGAACAAAACCACCACTACAAAAGAATATAATTGCTTTGATGCACTTCCTGCAAAGAGTTCAATTGTTGTCGGTGTCCACATGCTCCCCCTGGAGTAACAGAAATTACATGATGGTGACTATCATGGGCAATGAGCTTCATTCAGGGTTCCATGTAGATGAATACAAATTAACATTGTATATTGTTGCATTATATTGCAATGTTTTTCTTATTATAAGTTAATCCATTCGCTACCACAAGCCACTGGGAACAGTTTATAGATTTATCTATTATGGTCAAAACCTGCTGTTAGCGCCAAATATGGTAAAGTTAGAGATTAATCTAATAAATGATCAATCGCATCAAAATTCTATCCTAATTTGTTTTTAATACAACAGAAAATTACATTTGCAATCCATAACGGTGTCCACACATGTTAAAATTGATGTCATTTTAACATATTCATAGTTTAAACTTTGCCATGAGGTTGAGTAAAATTGTTTGTGATGACAATCAGTGATTGCTTCACAAACAGCACTTGCACGCTTTGCATTACTGCTGAACAGGCTAGGAAATTGTTTCAAGCCATGTCTGATAGATCTAGAAACATAATAGATAGGGAAAACAGCATGGACAGTCATTTCAATGATTCTGATAATGTTGATAATAATGGCAGTAACAGTAAATTTAGTGAAGACAAGCAACCAACAAATCCTTGACAATCAAAGCGTTGCAAAGTTACCAAGGTTTCAGTTAGAGGTACAAATGATGCCGCGGAGATATTGCTGCCATTTTAAAAGGAAGAGGGGTAGGAAACTACTGAGGAAGTAATAATAAGAAATATTCACTTTGTTCCATCTCATGAACCAGGTCTACATGCAAACCGCGATGCATCTTCTTCTGTTCTGGTTGCTGGCTTGATTTATTAACACAGGATGTGTTACGATATTTAACATATAAATTCATGACTATGCTGCAAATAAGATTGCAAACCACACACCTTCTAACACAATTGCATTTTCTGATTGGCACCTAATCAATCACTATAAATACTCAAATTTCCAGCGATGGGATTGGATAAAAAACTATTAAATAAAAGTTTATTTGGCTCAGAAACTACATCTTAGTTCAGTGAACTGTTTGCTAGGAATATGTTTGAAATCATCTACCACACTGTGATGCATGTGGGGAGTGCAGAATGTGAAGGAAGGGGCAAGATTGAGCCATTTGTGAATTTACTGGTGCCCAAATTCTAGGATGCATTTTATCCTTTTCAAAATTTAGCCACAGTTTAAATCGTTATAGACTACAATGATTGCTGGAAAGACAAGTAGTACAATGGATCTAAAACAAATCAGTGTCACATAAAAACCTTTGGACTGTGTAGTTTCTCTACAGGGTATGCCTACTAAATATGGGCATACTTTGGAAAAATACTTCATATACCTTACAACTCGTCAACAAGTCAGATAGTCAAAATTTTTGATTTCCTGCTCCAAGGAATCGGAAAGGGCCATCATGTATTTGCAGAAAGGTACTATTACAGTAGACAGACTGATTACTTATCTGTTGAATACACTATACTGGCACAAGAAACTATTACAGTAGACAGACTGATTACTTATCTGTTGAATACACTATACTGGCACAAGAAACTATTACAGTAGACAGACTGATTACTTATCTGTTGAATACACTATACTGGCACAAGAAACTATTACAGTAGACAGACTGATTACTTATCTGTTGAATACACTATACTGGCACAAGACACTATTACAGTAGACAGACTGATTACTTATCTGTTGAATACACTATACTGGCACAAGAAACTATTACAGTAGACAGACTGATTACTTATCTGTTGAATACACTATACTAGCACAAGAAATACAAACAGAAATGTTTCACTTCAACTGAAAATAACCTGACCAGAGCACAAAGAAGTCAAATGGTAAACAAATAATGATGGATCACACATAACTGTTGCTTGGTGAGGCAAAAAGGCCAAGAAACCATGCATTGTGGTGTCCACTGTCACTTCTGTTTAGATGGTAAAGTTATAACTAGCCTAACATAACTGAGAAACCAAAACTGGTTCAATGCTAACATTTTTGCATAAATGGTTGCGATCATATTGACCAGACGGTATCCTATTGTGGTAATTTTCTCAAATAAATCAGAAAATGGTGAAAGGAAACTTTGCTATTGGCCCCTTGAGGTTTCACAGTTTAATGTTCACTTAATATACATGCTAAATCATCCTGGTGATAAGCCAGTCTCATTTTTTAAAATTCTAGGAAAACTTGATTCACCAGATTATTGATATTGCGGCTCCATAATTCCTTCTGAGGCACTATCCACTACAATCAAGAAGAAGGGGAGAAAGAGCTTTAAAGGAAATAATTTCACAACTATGAAGGGTGCTAAACATCTTGTAAGCTACACTGACAAGGATAAGAACTGTGTTGTGTGTTTAACTACAGCAAAAAAGAGTGCGGACAAACTTTTAATGAATTGGTTGCCCCAAGGAACCCCACCTGCACCCTCTATCATACATAGAACTCTTAAAATAATATCTCATATAAACTGGTGTATATCAATATGTTGTAAATAAGAAGAATAAGCTATGATTTAGCTAAATTAAGCTAAATAGATGAAAACAAGTATAAATGTTAGTATGAGTGCATGTTCTTGGATTATTTCTAATAATAGTTTCATAGTTCCATTCAGGATACCAATCAAGAAAAAGACATAAAATGCATTTGAACACCAGGATTTGGCTGTAATTAGACATGTTTATATACATTTTTTTACAGTTTGTTTTTTCCACAGTTGCATTGTAATAATTATAATATCTATAAATCATATACTTATGTCAATATATTAAGTTATTTAAACAGCTCATTCATTTATCTTTGAAAAAGTATATGATACTTCAAAATATGTTAAAAAGTGAGAAAACTACAGCTGAAATTATAGGTAGACATCTCTTGTTGAAAAATGTAAACATATATTTGGCCATAGTGTTCTTTTTTTTATGTTCATATGCCTCACCTTTTGAGATATAGGCATGATGTAAAAACCTTTTATATGAAGTGAAATGTTATAGACAGACCTAGCTCTACTCATTATAAGCTAATCATTTTATACTTAAATTTGTTATCTTTTAAATGCTTTTATTTCTTTGAAAAAGTTATCTCAACACTTGAGTTAGCAAATATTAAGTGTGTTACACTACAAGGTTTTCCTTTCCTGAGGGTTTCTCTTAGACTAATCATTGCGTATAAAATATTGTTAGTGTTTCATCAATAATAGTTAATGGAGAGATATATTAACTACGAAATTGTAGTATGAAGTGTAGAGTGAAAATTAAAATTGGAAAACACTGCTGCAGAAAGTTTGGCTGGTGAAATACAACTAATCATACAAAATGTGAATATTCTGATATATGGTCCACTGTACTAGGCAGATCTATACAACTGTTTGTAATAGGCAGAGCTGATCTACTTAACTGCTTGCAGGAGGCAGAGAATCTGCTCAAATGTTCAAAGTAGACAGAAATTATCTTTTCAAGGGATTAAACTAGGCATAGCTGATCTACTCAAGTGTAGGCAGAGCTAGAAAATAGTTATTGATACTAGGCAGCGCTGATGTGCTAAGATATCTGATCAGCAACATCCAGGAGACTTTGCAGGCAATCTCACAGTGATGTACGAGTCTAGCTTTTAAATTAATCCTAGCAGGGCCTGTCTGGTGTGATGTCCCTGAACAACAGCCTCACCTGCCAGACATTATCTTTGGAGTTATCATTGATGGGTGAGACAGGCTGAAGTATGTCAGAATAACATTTTATTGCAGTTTGTTATTTATTGTTGACCAAATCATACAAAGATGCAAACGAGGGATGAGAAAAATAAAAAACAATTGCAGTTGCAGACTTGAAACAATGACTGCTGTTCATCCTCTATTATCATTTAGCTCTGTCAGTTATTGATTGCAGACTGGTTATCTTTATACTATCAAGGTCACAGTATGGAAGTTTGGAACACCCCCAGAATGAAGGAATGTATATAGTTCTGGGTTGCACTAAAGATACCCTGATTATAACAGAGAAGCACATACTAGGACTTCTGTCTGTGACAATCAGTCATAAATTGGCATAGGTCAAAGCCAATATGTGAATTACTACAGACAAGAGGCACCTACTCTACAATAGCACTTTAGACATCAAGGGAACATGAATCAAGATAGGAGTGCTAAGGATGGCACAGGAGAGTCATCATAACAATAGTTTGGGTACGCAGAGAAGTGTGCAGTGAAAAAGTACAGCTTGAGGTTAACCAGCTGATAAGTACATACACTCATGAGGGTGTTATTTATACTTATGGCTTGATGCTATGCAGTGGGAAATCAGGTTGGAACTACAGTGAAAGGTCAGGTTGTTGCTGAGTGGAAGAAGGTATACAGGACAATAACCTCCAGTTTGGAGATGGAGAGAGAAACCTCAGCTCTGGAGTGGTTACCATAAACCTCTTTAATAAGAGCAGTCATCATGTCAAACTCTCAGTTCTTACTTTGGAAGGTACAGAAGAGCTGGCTAAGGCATCAGGGGATAGCCACTATAGAAGTCTCAAACCTCCAGGGGGTAGTGTGTATCTACTGTTCTGGTCATGTTGTGGTTCCTCAACAATGAAAAAGCCAATATCTTGGCTATACAAGCACCATTTATGGGCACAAGAGATGGATAAGAGTGATATTTTGAAGTCTATGAATGACTGCCTGTTGGATGATAACACCAAAATAAATTAATCAGATATTCACAGAATACGGAAATTTAAAATCAAAAGGAGGTTGAGCGAAGTTGGGCACATGAGAGACATGAAGGAGTGTTTTCAACCAAAGAGCTACAGGTAACCATAATTATTCACCTCACTCTATGCCATTTACTGAAAGAGACTGGGCACCTATGGGTCTGCCTGGAGGGCATTGAAGTTGATTCTTAAGAATAGAACACAACAGATCTGCTGAAATGTTAACAAGAAGCAAAGTTGATTTTCTGATGTGTACTTAGACAGAGCTGAGCTAATAAAGTTTTTATATTTAGTCAGAGCTGATCTAATAAAGTTTTTACATTACTCAGAGCTGATCTAATAAAGTTTTTACATTTAGTCAGAGCTGATCTAATAAAGATTTTATATTTAGTCAGAGCTGATCTAATAAAGTTTTTACATTTAGTCAGAGCTGATCTAATAAAGTTTTTACATTAGTCAGAGTTGATCTAATAAAATGTTTACACTAAGCAGAGCTGATCTACAGAATTATTGATATTTAGTTATAACTGATAAAGCTGATCTATCCGATAATTGACAATTGGCCATGCAGTTATACTACTATTGGTGTTAGACAGTGCTGAACTACAAGTATTCAGCTAAAGCTGACATATGCTATTTTAGGAACAAGTAATTGTAGTTCTATCATGTTACACATATTAAACTTAAAGCATATATAAAAAGGCATACATTTTATTTACAGTCATGTTTTGGTGAGGCGGCATTAAAAGTTGCACAGATTATGTGATCAAGCAAGTCTTTGTGTTAAATGTCTGAAAGAACTAATGTCATGCTTTAAAGCTTTGTAAAGTAACAGAACCAACATTTTCAAACGGTGTTTGAGATTCATTCTGAATTACCCTTATGAGGTCTATTCTGAGCTTGCAAAAGTCTATAATAAGCTCCTTTGGTAGCCAATAGCTGAGAATGTGTGCCAATTTCAACAACCTTGCCCTTGCTCACGACTGCAATCTTATCTGCGTTTTGGATAGTGGATAGACGATGTGCAATCGTGACACATGTTCTGTTTTTACTTGCTTTATCTAAAGCTTCCTGAACAATCTGGAAAAGAAATATATGCCGCAGCAATTAATTATTTTTATTTAACATGAACATTTTACTATTTTAAGATATAATAAGACATCATCATACAAAAAAAATCAGACATTACATCTCAACTCTTGAGAAAAAAAAAATATTTTACAATATACTTTGAAAATTGTATTTACTTTCGTGATAGTATATTATATATATAAAATATATATATATATATATACAATAAATATAAAATATATATATAATATATATATATATATATATATATATATATATATATATATATATATATATATATATATATATATTTGTGATAGTATATTTATTCTCTAAGATTTATTTTAAAACATTTTCACCAAAAGAGTAAATTCTAATATTATTTCATGATATGCTATAATTATTAGTTGTATTCAGTGAGACAAATAGTGACCATACCGTAAAACTGTATGTTTTAAACCTTTGAACTCATGACATCAATGAACCAGTGTGTGTGTTTAAATACCCCATTCCCTGAGCCACCTATGATTAGGTGTGATGGGTGGACTATGATTCTAAGGCATATATTGGGTTGGACTGCTTGAATTTTGACCAAATATCACAACGTTTACACAGTACACACATTTCCAGAGATAACAAATATGGTGGCACCCACAATCTTAAAAATTTTGTTGATGATTTTGATGATGAAAGTAGTTTATAAAATTTGGGTAATGGCTGTTGAAAAAGGCTAATGATAGAACAAGTCATTGAAAGTATTCTCAAGAATTTGGAGGCCAGTAAATTGGATTTAGATGGTAATTATTCTGAAAAGGACAAGTGATTATTTGATTGATGATAGGTGTGGATTCGGAATATGATCCGGGATCAAGCAACCCATAGCTGACTGCTGGCATCAGGGCTAGTAAACCAGAGTTGCCAAGGCCCTTCTACACCTCCACGAGGTGATCCTGGATAACATGCTGCAATTGAGCATACTGGATAACAGGCTGCAATTGAGCATACTGGCTTAAGTAGAATGGATCAAATAGGGAAGGCAACTCAATATCGAGTATAATTGATACAGAATGATTTTCAAACAATTTATACTACAATTTACTGGCATTACAAGTATGAACATTTGAGATGATCAGGTTAGTCAATTTGAGATAAAATAATGAAATTAGAACACATAGTCAGAGCTCAGATGTCTACCTTGTACATATTTTCTCAAGAGCACAAGGGAAGGGGATTTTACAGACTGGGTAGCCAGGGTTTAAAGGGTTAAAGAATATGCTCTAGCTGTGGCATATAAAACTATCATCAAATTGAGAACATAAGTGAGAAAAATCAACTTTTTTGTATCTGTCATGCATCACACATTAAACATTAAAAAGGTCTAGTTATGAGAACAAGGTGAAACATGGACATAAAAACTAACAGTGTAAAACGTAGATGACAGATGGGTGTAAATACGGAATAAATATTGTTTCCAAACTAAAATGTAGCTGTACTGCACTGTCTAATCCTGGTATTCATTCATGCTCAGCATATGCTCTATGTCTGGTAGCCAAATAGAGTCTAAGCTCATCTCTGGCTTTGGTCTTGGAGTAGCATACCAGGCAAAGGTCATGCCGCAGGATATACTCCTATCTTATTGATGGACATTCAGGTGGACAATTAAGAGTGTATAGCCCCCATGATGTCACTCTGCATGTCCATCTATTGTCAAGCAAGCATACCAGATGACCAACCCACCTGTACTTTCTTAGAAATATTTATTCCTCTTGCATTTTCTGAGGGTTTGCTTCCCTGGGATAATGGCCGGTGCTGTAATTGGAGAGCGAACTCTGCACCTTTTGGTTGTAAACCATGTGACAACCACACCGCCCCTGCTAAGCTTTTCATATTGATCAGCAGCTTGATGAATTATATGCCTTGGTGTGAACCTCTTCAACAAACCCTTTGAAATACTTTATAAGAAAAACTTTATTTTTGCTGAACAAACAGCTCCAAAACTGGTATTCCTTGGTGGATGTCTTCATAGCTTTTTCAGCTAGACATTGCCACTTGAACTATCAACAAAGATTGGTTCAGTTGAATCATTTAAGTTTTTAAAAAACGGTACTTGATCACACATACTATTTGCTCATTAGTAACTTCATCCTCCTCTTCCTTTCAGATTTACTCATTACTTCAAGATTTTGTTTAGTGATAAGAACAACGCTTTTTCATTTTAGCATTACCATGTAAGAGTTGTTCCGTTTTCAAATTCATAAGAACTCAATGGCTTGTGCTGTGCACAAACATGGACCAAATGCACAAAAACCACTTGGCAAGACTTGAACATTGCATTTTATATATCAGGAGATGAATAAAAAGGAAGGCTAATGAAAGGCTAAATCATGTATACTTACAAAAAGTTGATTTATGCAAAAGAATATCATCTTATTCTAAAGTACATACTTTCATTCACATTTTATTAACACCTTGGTTAATCCACATCCTGGTTTAACTAAAATAATAAAAGGATGTAAAAATTAGTACCTTTTCACTCTCCGAGTCTAGTGCTGAGGTTGCTTCATCTAGTAACAGAATTTTGGGGTTTCTGACAAGAGCTCTGGCTATAGCAATTCTCTGTTTCTGTCCACCACTAAGTTGTGCCCCTTTGTCTCCCACATTAGTATCATATCCCTGGATAAGAGATGCATTGTGAAAATGTTATGTGGGAGTAAATCAGTGTACATATAGCATTATCTGTAACTCATCCCATGAATGTTATTTCTGCAGAACTAAAATAGAATAGATGTGCAATAATTGTTACTTCTTCACAGAACACTGAGTTTTATTTCAAATCATTCTACACTCTTCGCTGACTTTCAACCTAAACTTTCCAGATTTGTTTGTTAAAGTGCACAAAAGCAAAACTTTAAGCAATGCTTAAAGAGGGTAAAATTTGTATTACCTGTGGTAGATTAGAAACAAAATTATGAATGTTGGCATCTATTGCTGCTTGAATAATCTCAGGCATAGACACAACTCGGGAAGTGTCACCATATGCAATATTTTCTGCTATGCTGCAATCAAAGAGTGTTGGTTCCTGAGACACAATTCCTAGCTGCCTTCTATACCAGTTCAAGTTCAATGACTTAATATCTTGACCATCTGCCAACTGCAATACATTAAAAACATAATGTAGATAGTGTTATGTCATAAAATTTAGTTTTCTTTTGTAATGGATTACTATCCATTACTAACATTATCTAACTGTAACTTTATCCCATTTTGTATAAATTAAAAAATAATTAAAATAAATTCCAAGGTAAAAAAGTGTCTACAATTAGTATGTTCATGTTTTGAGTTCACTCAAATAATGCTGTAACTCCCACCAAACATCAGTAAAACTAAGATAATGTCTACTAAAAAATGAAATTTTGAATATGTTTGATCCATTATCAGCAACAATGGAAACGGCCAAAAAGAGATCTAGGAGAAGAATGGCAAAGAAGAGATTTAATACAATGAGAAATGTTTGGCAGACGTGTAAGAGATAGTACCTAGCATTTTTATCTTGATATATAGTAAAGATCTGGACATTGATACTGCTGTAGTGTCTCATCTAAAGAAATGGATACAATGAGGCTGTTGTTTCAAATGCCAAGCAATGAGTGGTTACTCTTTTGTTAAATAGACAAGTTGCAGTAGTTTTCCTCACATTCCAAGCGTGCTGATGAAGGTGAACTGGTGTCCTCCATGTGGTTGTACTCTGCTTGGCTTCATCTGTCACTCACTACTATGGGGATCACTTTGATCCCTTACCTTGTTAGCCAGGCTTCCATGAAACAGCTTTTTTCCAGGTAGGGCTACTAAGAAACCAAGGTAAGGGTCTTGGCTAGTATATTTTGCCTGACCCTGACTAACATGTCTGATCAGTATATTTTTCCTGACCAGACAGTCTTCTTCCCCATATATTGAGGTTGAATTTAGATAAAATTTAAGAATGGTCTGTGAGCTGGCAAATGGAATTTAATGTAGATAAATGTACAGTCATCCACATGGGTAGATCTAATATGGAACATAATTACAGAATGGGTGAGAACAATATTAGAATGATAGAAAAGGATAGGGATCTATGGGTTATGGTTAAAATAGATCATACATGTAAAGTGAGTGAGCAGGTCCAGGTAGCAATGAAAAAGGCAAATGCAATGTTAGGTATAATAAAAAGAAATATTAATCATAGGAGCAAGGAAGTGATTGTCAAAATGTATAAAGCATTAGTTAGACCTAGATTGGAGTACTGTGTCTATGTGTGGAGTCCTTATTGTAATGGAAATATAAACATGCTGGAAAGGATACAAAAAAGAGCAACAAAGCTGATATGAATTACAGTTATGAGGTAAGACTCAGAAAAACCAGTCTGCAGTGTCAAGAAAAGAGAAGAATTCAAGGTGACTTAATACAGATTTATAAGATAATCAAAGGAAAGATAAATTAGACTATAACAAGTTATTTCAAAATACAACCATCTACAAGAACAAGAGGGCTTAGCTACAAATTAACTAATGAAAGGTCCAGATTAAATATTAGGAAATATTTGTTTAGCCAGAGAGTGGTCTATGCTTGGAATGCATTGCCACAGGAAGTAGTGGAGGCTAGAAAAATTAATGCATTTAAGAATAGATTGGATGCGGATAGCTTTTAGAGCAAGAAAATGTACATTTTATTTTGCAGGTTCGCCTTATTTCTCTTATCACCAAGGCAAGGTGGTGTGCGTTGCACTGTGGTTTTATTTTTTGCCTGTCGGCCCAGTGCATCTGACTTCAGCATGCATTTTATGTAAGGAACTGCTTCCTCCTGCATTTTCAAAGGGTTTGCTTCCCCAAGGTAACAGCCAGTACTGAGATAGGGATCGAACCCAGCACCTTAGGGTTGTGAGCCATGCCATTTAACCACTAGGCCATGCCATCCCCTAAAATATAAATGAAACTGGCTGTATGCAGACTCTGCAGAGTCTTGTAAACCAGCATAAGATGTTAAGTTAAGTGTGGCAGTCACATCTATGATGGACAGGATTCTATTTCATTCCCACACTTATGTATGGCTCACATATGGCGTTTAGAGTCTATCTGTGAGCGGCAGTAGTTTTGGCTGGCCAGCTAAACTTTGTGAGTAAAAAAAAAAAAAAAAGAAAAGGGGAATCCACTCATGACTAGTCCACACACAGATGCTGGTGGAAAAAGCAGACGACAGACCTAGTCGACAATGACTCAGAAGGCAGCAGCTGGAAAGGCCTGGTATTTGGTTACATGAATCTGTAATTTTGTTTTTGCTGCATCCAACTTGCCTTAAGAGAATTTATATAATCAGATTTTTCAAAAGTATCAGATGATACCGTAGAATGAATCTACTCACCAAACCACCACCATGTACATCATAGAATCTCTCAATGAGCTGTGTAGTCGTGCTCTTTCCACAGCCACTGGCACCAACAAGGGCAATAGTTTCTCCTGGATTCACAATTAGGTTCATGTCATCTAGTACAGTTGTCTTTGGGCGAGTCGGATATCGGAACACAACATTTGTCAGATTAATACTCCCTTTGAAGCCAGCCTAAATACATCAGAATTAGAAATGAAGGTATAGGTAAATGATGTTAACTGAAAAGGCATTTCAAGAGATTTATTCTATTAATTTTTTTATATTAAATCTTGGAGTCAAGCACTACAAACAAAGAGTTCCATTTGCAAAAATATGCAAATTAAATAGTCAGGATGTATTTCTGTGAACTTTCTCATTTTACAGATAGACATTTAAGCCATCTTAAGATTACTTGGCATATTCAAGTCATGGTTCACGTAATCAACAAACAAGTTACTATAGCCGGTATAATAAAAAAGACTTAATGTTTATCTCTTCTTCTTCTACATATTATGTAAATGAAATCGGTTCATTCATTTTTCAATATCACTGTCACATAGTGTACTCTTTTGTGCTTTCTTGTCTAGATAGACACTTTACTCAAAAATGTATTTTCAAAGTATATTTATAAATTACTTCATATTTCTTTTCTTTCGATGTATGTTATTTTTGTCACTATCAAGGTTGGTTTGACTGACTCACTAGATGTCTCAATCTTATGCTTTTTTATATCAACTTTATTTTGGTATAATATTATAGTGTTTCAATATAGCATATTTTAATACCTTATGTGGTGGTAGATTACATTCCCTGGCAACCATTCTCTTGATCCCTGCTTTTTTCTGTTCATTACTACCAATTTATATTACAGAAAATATTTAATCCTATAGTCTATTTATTAATGGCAATCTCTTCACATCACTGTAACTTACAATTGTCTGTCCACTTTCCTCTCTAGCATCAATTTTAGGTTTTCTGTTAATCAGAGCAATAATCCTAGCTGCTGCCAGTTTGGCCTTTGTGTAGTCCACACCAAAAGATGACTGTCGGCCTACCATCATCCCTCCAAAGATGATGGCTGAAAAAACTCTGCAATCAATTATATAAGTCATGAAAGTGTGAGCTGTTAACATTTTCACAAAATGTTAAGATTTCTTTTTAGCAGTTATCAAGGATTCTTTACAACATATATTTTAAGCAAACCAGCAAACATTTTCAATACAAATATGTGATTACTGTTCATTACGCATGTAATTCTGCACATGAATCCAAAATTAATTTATAATTATTCTTGCTCTGCTTGATCTGTATATCAAAGAATATATTCAGTAGAGTTTATCACACTCTAAATCATTTTTTAAATGTACATTAGTTAAAGTAATGTAATTTCTTCTTCCTAAACATACCTGAAAACTTCGAAGAATTTCATTTCCCCATCAGATACAAGAACAGACCCATAGTAAAATGCCACAGCATATGCAAAGAAGATGAGGCAGTTTGCAATTCCATATGTTATTCCAAACACTATGGACATCTTCCTGCTTGATCTAGTAATGTAAATATTACAATGTAAGAGTAATGTATTTCTTGAAAAATATTGGCATGTTTCTTATAAAAAGTTATAAAAGAAATAAATATTTTGGAGTTTATTCACTTATCTGTTAACAAGAGAAGAGGAAACAGACTAAGAATAAGGACTATAGAGCTTATGAAGGTAATGTCTAACGAGGAAGCAAGCCGAACACATACAAGATATTATAGAGAAGGCAGTAACAGAAGTATGCAGCAAAGAATCCAAGAGAGTCAAAGAATAAAATAATTACACTCAAGCTGAAATTATTTTGCTAGTAATCTGAATTAATATAAAATACACTCACACTTTTGTATAATCTATGAGTTCATCAAACTTCTTAATAAAGTGTCCCTCTCTACTCAATGATACAACAGTTCGGATACCATCAACCACTTCTGAACAAATCTGAAAAAAGGGAAACAGAGGTTGCATTTTAGCATTGCACAAACTAGGTGTATTCAAGAATTAGCTAAACAAGGCAAAGACATTCTGCTACAGACACCAAAATAATTAAATGTGCATTAAATACCAAGAATGCACAAAAGTTATCACAATTAATGCTTTTAATTTTAAACAAAATACTTACCTTTCCTGCCTGCTGCAATTGAGTTCTGTCCTTTTTAGCTGCTCCAGCAATAACGCTGCCTTGAACAACACCTGCTACAATCATAAGTGGCATGAAGGACAGAACAACAAAAGCCAGTTTCCAACCATAGACGAAGGCTATAGTAATTGCACATCCAATTGTGGATGCAGCCTCTAGCATCTGTCCAATTTTGGATCCTGTGGCCTGTGAACAATTATAAAAAGAACAACATTACTGAGCAATCTATACTGGACAACCAAAAAAACTGGTGTTGTTAAGTAAGAACATTTTTAGTTCTCTCCCACTCTCATTCTCCTTCTCATTCCCCCTCTGTGTCTCAGACTCAATAAATTTTACAAGGTGGCCAAGGTTCAAAAGGTTCAGATTAGAAAATATGTCTTCATTCAGAGAGGGGAAAGTGCTTGAAATGCAGTGCCACAGGAAATTGAAACACCCTTTTATATTCAATTCAAATATTATCAGAAGTCATAATTATTGGGAACATTTGCTTGGTATGCTCTTTACAAGATGAGCTTTCCTTGACATTTTTAGTGAAAAATTTTGAATCAGACCTTCTAATAACATCGATGATTTTTCTCTTTATTTGGATTGTCAAATGGAGACATTGAAATCAAATGGACTTTCTTTTCATGCATCTTATTTTATTTCCAAAAAAAATTATTTTTCATAAAGTTAGTATAGGAGCATAAAGCCCTAAAGGGAAAAAAAGACTTCATTTCTACCCTCTCTCCTCTTACCTACCCTTTTAAGCTTTATACGCTACATCTTATGGTATAAAATAATAGTGGATAAAAGTAGGATGTCAAATGGAGAAGGAAAGGGGGCCGGATCAAAGCTATGTAGCCCCTGAGAAAAAAATCTCTCAGAGACCCTTATTATTTTACTTTGTGCCTCCAGTGTATGCAAATGTATAGTTTTCCTAAAAATCATAAATACAAAGTACTAAAAAAACTGTTCAGTTCTTGTGGATTTTTAGACCAGATAATGGGAATCAATGAATACAAATGCTGCATATTCCAATGAATGTACACAAAGTAACAAAGGTGGATTCTATGAAGATGCAAGAAACTTTGTCAAGTAAATGAAATTGTTCTAGAAACCCCCACTGTAAGAGCAAATTAAGTTCTTTGGTAGAAGTTTAGTGAAATGGGGTTAAATTGCAATTGTAGTCTCATTCATCTTATGGGGTAAAATAAAAAGGGAGCAACACAATTTATACACAGAAATTATCTGTTGTTAACCACAACATCATTAAAAATAATAATGAGCTTACCCCTTGGACCATGGCAGCATCACCAGATAGCCTTGTTGTAAGTGCTCCAACTTGGTTATTGGGCAGGTCAAAATATTCCATATCCTAGTGAGAAGCAAGCAGAATAAAATGATTTGACACACAGTAGCTATCCTAAATATTCCAATTCATCATATTTTTATTATATGAAATATTTGTTAGCTGCACAGAAATGTAAATAAATTAACTACTACTCATCACATCCTTAGCTCTTTCCATCTTGTCAGACGATAGTAATTGTGCTTTGAAGTAATTGTGCTTTGAAAAGATATGCAACTACAGTCCATGACGGTAACGAATGTGATTTGTAAGACCAATCTGGGCAGAGAAGCATCTTCCACATTGTGTGCAAGAAAAATCAGGACCATTTACGGCATCGCATGGTGTGCATGTCTTCTCAAACTCTGAGTCTTTAGCCTATCAGCAATCAGTATCTCCTTTGTCTGTATTCCATGCTTAATCATGCCCCTCCGTGTAACACGATCCATGGCGTCCTGTTCCTATGATTCCAAATCGATGCCTGCGTCATTCATATCCTGCTTGCATACATTCTTGTACTGAAGTAGTGGCCGGCCCCGAGACCTTTTCCCCAACTGTAATTCCCAATATTTTGGTATTCTGCCATCATCCATCCTTTGAATGTGTCCCAGCCAGCTGAGCCTTCGATGACTTAGCATGGAAAAGATTATGACAACTACTACTCACAACTTATGTTATTTAATGGAACAAATTTAAGTAATGTTACTGCTGAATCAGTTAGAAATTTAGCAATTATAGTTTTCTCTTTCCAGAATATTTTGAACTGCTGGATATACTTTTTTTTTCTCATATGCAAAACTCAAGCAAAGCATTACTTAATTGTGGCGTATTTATCTTCAGTAAAGGTTTATTGAAATACCACATATTATATACCAAACTGTTAAGAATTGATTTAATGCAGAATATAATGAAATACATAACATTTAATATGTGGTAATGAGGCTTTTGTATTAGAGGGATTATTGTTGCATACACTTTTGTTATTAAAAGCAATTAGGAAATATTTGCATGTACTTACTAATACATTATTCAGCTCTAATCTACTACATGATTAAAGCAATGGCTTTACACTTTAAAGGTAATTCATGTGGGAAGATTTTTATAAAAGTTACACCTAATTAATAGCAGTAATTTCCCAATATTCATATTTTACAGAATGCACATGAAATTGTGCACAAAAATAAAAGTCCCAATCAACTCAAGTCTATATTCTTAGTTCTTAGTCAACCTGTACTTCTACAAATGTAGATGCCCTTGTGCAGGTCCCAGCTCTAATATGAGCTGAATGTAGCCGGGAGAAGAGTTTCCTGCTTAGCGGGCTAGGCTCGAGCAGCTTAATACTCTGCTGCATTGGGACAAGCACTTGCGGAGGGTGGTAAACCGATATGTGAGTCCATCTTAATAGAGCAAAGTAGACACGCAGCCTGTTAGGTGCCATCTATGCTGCTCTAATCAAACCACCTAACCATGGATGGTGTTATGCCATGTCACAGTTAGTCACCTCTTACGACATGTTCTCTGTGGGGGAGGGGTGCTATTCTTGTCCTTGTCATACACAAAGACCCCGGCAGACCAGCCTATATAGTTTACGTATATCCAGAAAGAATAATCACATGCTGCATTCAAAACAAACACACACATACATTTATATTATACACACAAGCATCACTGCATAGGATCTTGAACCTTTTCTGAATTATTGAACTACTACAAACATCGCTTGAGACAAAAGATGACACTGTCTTCTTTCAGCAGATTCAGACTCACTTTCATTGCTTGAACCACAACTAACACAGACAAAGACATTGAACCCGAACAATTGACATCTTCATCATGACTACCATTGGTGATCTTAGTTCTTAGTCACCCTGTACTTCTACAGGAGCAGGTGCCCTTGTACAGGTCCGAGCTCTGGTAAGAGCAGGATTTAGCCGGGAGAAGGATTTCCTGCTTAGCGAGCTAGGCTTAAGCAGCTTAATACTCCACTGCATTTGTTGGTTAACAGATGTGCAAGTTTATCTTAATAGAGCAAAGTAGACCCGCAGTCTGTTAGGTGCCATCTATGCTGCTCTAAACAAACCACCTAACCATGGCCGGTGTTACGCCATGTCACACAGTTAGCCACCTCTTACGACATGCTCTCTGTGAGGCAGTGGTGCTATTCTTGTCCTTGTCATACACAAAGACCCCGGCAGACGATTGGTGATATTAAAATCTAATTATTCTAAGCTTGCATTGCAAAACCTTTTGATCTAGCTGAAGGGGATTGATCTTGATTCACAGATGCAACATTTTTTTCAGGAATCCAAGTACAAAAATGTAACTCGTTTTTACATAAAAAAAACCAAGATATGCATAGTAACTGTTCTTCAAATGAAAAGTACAAAATCTGAACTTCCAACAGGAACAAAATAAAAACTTTAGAAGAAATAGTAATGGAAGAAATATGTGAATTTGTGTATACAATCTCAAAAGTTAATACATCAGCATGTTGGTTGATTGATACTTTCAGTAAGTCGATATATCATCTTCTCTGAGTGAATCAGTTAGTTCTCTATTTTAAACATCATACATTTAAATCTGATTATGCACATGGGGTAGACACAAAATCCACTGCAAATGATGCTAGTACAGTTCTTCATCAGGCTTACCTGATTAATCATGGATGCAAATGTCAATTTGCGCAAGCGAGCTGTAAGGTAAGCTCCTGATTTGCTGAAGCAGTATCCCTGAAATAAAAAATTTGTATCAAAAATATGTTACGTGTAAAATTATTGTAAGTGAGCACAAGTTAAAACCTTCATAACAATCTGAATCAAACAAATGTTTTAAACTTCTAAACCTAGAAAATTATGTGCTATAATAATAACTTTAGTAATGTAATGTCTTACTTGTCTAAATTTTAATAGTTTTTCTGCCCAAAGAATAAGCTAAATCCCTTGTCAGCCATTAAATAGTAAAATCTGGTTGAATATACCTGCAACATTCTGACATAAGCTGAAACAACAGCTACACCAATCACAGATCCAGCCAGTATATGGACTTTTTCCCACTGTTCATTTTTGTCCGTCACACTGAAAAGCTAAAATTAGACATAAGAATATACCATATATAAACATCAAGGAGAAGAATCAGCATTTGAGCTCCTCTGTAATAGGTAACAATAAAGAATACATTTCTAAAAATGGCTCCACTGATGCTTGACAAGAGAATTTTTTTTTTGTGAGAAAGAGGTATCTGGCGAAGATACATATATTTTCGTTACCAACCACACACCGTTTCTTGGCAGGTTCTTTATTCTATTCTAGTATTTTAAACACTTGATTAACAACATGTCAGTAGTTTTGACCTTTAATTATTTACTGACCTTGTCTGATGTTATGATTCAAGGTAACATGAAGTCAGACCAGTCTACACATTGTAAATTTATTAGTTTACAGAGAAACGATGGCGGAAACATTTGTTTTATTCTTGTTTGGCGTTCAACCTGAAAATGTTATTTTTACAATGTGTAGCAGTATACAGCGAGGTTGCGATATCTGTGTTGTTTGGCCCAACACATCCAGTTTCAGTTTACTTTTTTTTGTACTGGGTTTGCCTTCACAGTGCGATCTTTATGCGCTTAGCCAAACTACACTAGTGTTTCCTAACTCCAGGGCTGCCAGTTAGATGGAATAGGGTCTTGGTCAGCTCTGGTTCACTGACCCTGATGCAAGCAGCCAACACTGAGTCACTGACTACTGTAAGCTCAATCACTGTTCCGCATTTTTTACCCCACTTTATTCCTTCGTGCAGGCAGTCTGATCAACACATGCTGACCTTCTATAGATCCTGCCAGGTTTTCTCAGCCAGGACCCAAAGTGCAATTTTATAATAGATTATATTACTTCTCTTACACTTTAGGCATAGGCTAAGATTGCACATCTGTGTTTTTGCTGTAAAATATTAATTTTGTTGTTGGTGAATACAAACTGCTTTCAACGACATTGTACTTCTAGTTACATTGAGGCATATATTCACATTTAAAATATATTTGTCCTGAAAAGGGTTGAGCTCTGAGAAAACTGAAAGATCGTTGAGCAAATAGAGATTTGTTATTCAGGCAAAGGCCGCCGTCCATCGTAGACGATGATGGCACAATTAATTTTGCTAGCGCTTTTTTTAATAAGGATTAACTGTGCTACTTTTTATCCTCACTCTCTCGTCTCAAGCTGCCTGACCCCAGTGGCAAGGCAAGATCAAGACAACTAGGGGGCGACTACGAGATGCAGGGGACTCCGCATCAAACCCCTGTGAGAAAAAGATGGCGGCGTCCGAAGTCGAACCCACACCACCTGATCACGAGGCCGACGGCTTAACCACTTCACCACGGAATCCCCAATTTGTTATTCACTGGCTTTCAAATAATCACATTTATTTCCCTCAAACCTGGTTGTCCATCTCAGACTTTCTCACCATCTTGCCCCACTAAGTGTTACCAGGCCCAAAATAGAAGCAAAAAATAGTAACACTGTAAACTGCGCTGCTGATTGTAAGAGGTGAATAAGAGTGTTGGGCATGAAACTGGTTGCATTATCCTGTAGCTATAAAAGCTTCAATAGATACAGTCATATCAACATTTCCTATGCTCCACAGGGAACTTAAATGGTTTTCTTCTTCTTCTTCTGTGTTTGTTCTCAATCTCCCGCTACAAATCCCTGAACAAGGCTTTGCAAATAGCAGGATGTAGTCCAAAGAACGGAATGCGCTGTGTCACTAGTTTATATCTTGACTCTGATATTTGCACCTTTCGGTCCGACACATCCATCTTCGGCAGCGGAAAGGTTTTAATTTTGATGAAATTTAAATCTAAGTTCTCCATACTAACATTTCCTAAAAGTATCATGTATTTAAATTTTTTAAACAGACACTCACAAATTATCTCATTTTTCTTTTGGGTATTATTTGCAAGCTTTATGAGATCTATAAAGTTAGTCATTTCCACATTTGTATTAAATCCTATAAAATGCTCCTACCCAATAAAGAGTATTTGTGCCATTAGAAAGAATCCCAATCAGATAAGCAGCACTTTTTACAAATGGCAAAATACAGTGACCTGGTTGAAAGCCAAATACCAAGCTCTAGAAAAAGGCACAAGCGACTGGAACAATTATACCTGATAGGACAGTCAAGAACAAGAGAAATGAAAGACCTCTGTTAAACAGATGAAATGGCATCACGCTGGCTTTAAAACAACTGCAATGGATAATGGAATTTAGTATAGCAAGTTTATATACAACTGAAATACTAGTTTTATAACCACTTCAAGCTAGCACAGTGGACTAACCAGTCTGGTAACCAAAACCAAGTTTGGTCTGAAAATACAATAAAATACCAGCAACAGGAATATGACACTTGGGAGTCGTCAGCAAATTGGTCTCGCCCATTTTTGAGTGTCAAGAAGCTAAACAGGCCAAACACTTTGCTCGAAGAGGAGAGTCTTCTGAAGAGCTGATTACCTCATGTTGCATTGCTTTACATAGTTTCCTATTACTGGCTGCAGATACTCTAAAATAGCATAACAACTGCATGAAATGACCTGGTGTTTGAAAATAGCCAATTGTAGATGTTATTGAAAATCTTAAATCACTGTATGAAAATACATTTATGAATTCAATACCTAAAAATTGCCTACAATAAATAACTGTATAAAATTACCCTGATGAATTCACTGAGCAGGAATGAGAAACCTGGATGAATTCCTCCACAGACAATAGAGCCAAAGCATCCAAACACAATCAAAGGCCATTCTGGTGCATTGTAATGCATTATTTCACTCAGTTTCACATCTTCGGCTTCAGCATCTGATATTTCCTTCTGCCGATATATAACATAATCTAATGACAGAAACATTTCAAACTTCATTTTCACTAAAGTATCTTACAAAGCATTATATTTATTTATATATTTATCTATGGTCATGTTCCATTATAGAATTTTCAGTAATCCAACATCAGTGATTTATATTAAAATGGATTCATCTTCATTTGTGCTTATTTTTCTGCTTATGTAGCATAGATTTATGTATCCACTTCCTTGGTTTATCAATTCCGTAGCTAATTATAAATAAAGACCACAAATATTACCTTATCTTTTTCTGCTTTTGAAGCTTTTTTATTCTTCTTACGTAGACTTGCTCTGGCTACAAGATTCACTTCCATTACTGATTGTGTAGACTCAACTGACACTGCCCTCTTGAAAGATGCCCGTAAAAGCTCATTTGCATTTATTGCATTTGTATTATATTCATCATCTTCCACAATTTCCACATCCGCAATATCTTTAATCAGAAATATAATTCAAAAAAGGTCATTATAAAGACAGTTAAACAATTTTATTTTTTTATATTTTAAATTGAAATTATTTTTCTTTTTTTTCTGAAAACTCAGCTCAGTTCAAATTCCATCTTTGCATCGAAGGTCAGCTGCACTGGAGCTCCAATGTACTCTATCTTTTGCCATAATGGTGCAATCTGAGAAGCTATTTTCAGTCCATCTCCTGATGTTATCCACCCATTTAAAACGTTTTCTGCCTCTTGAATGACTGCCTTTCACCCTACCATCTAGTAGGGTCTTCAACAAGGAGGTATGTCATGTTATTTGACCAAAATAACGTAACTGTCTAACCCTGATTTTGGTCATTAATTCTCTTTCTTAATTGCTATAGGCTTCCCATGAAAAAGATTTAGCAATGACAAAAAAAGTTTGACATAAGTTTTAATTGCTACCCATGTAAGTTGTCTGAAAAAGAATGAACTTTTTACACTAGAATAATATAATTTACCAGAGATATCTGCAAAACTTTAAAATTTCTTTTACCCCATAATACTTATAACAGGGATGATGAAACATGCAATTGGAGAGCAACACAAGACACAGAACACTTGATGGTCTGTGTAAACCGTCTGGAAACATGCAATATTCATGAAAAAGTTGAGAGGGAAATGACAAAGCAATCCATGAAGCCAAATATTGGAAACATGATGTCTAATATAGTGCACAGGGTATGGAAAGTAAATAAGTACTTATAACAGAACAAATTATAAACTGTGTACATTACATGTGCTTACATCTTTTTTGTACTACTGCTTGCAGTTTGGTTTCTTTTTTGCTTTGATTATTTTATCAAATTGTAATCTCAAAGAAAGTGCAATTAATTCAACATAACACCAAGGTTATAATAGGCACCTAAAAGTAAATTAATTTGTTCCTGTACAAATGCTAGGAGATATACAGTTTTCCCACCACAAGTGCAGTGTAAAACAACCTTCAGTATTTTCAAACACAGCTCTTTGTCCTTTACAATAAATTATAATTTAAGAAGAAAACCACACAAATTGACAGTATGAGAAACAACAAAGGAATGCAGTAATTGACAAGCAAAGATGATAGTACTTGTTTACAAACTAAATTTATGATTATTCATACTTTCCTTTTATATTTATTACTTTACATTTGCAAACTTAAAACTGAGCTTGAGAACTGGCCAGAGCAGAATGGACTTCAGCTCTTGCATGACTCATAATTACTTTTAATAGCTGCATATTGAAAAGAATACAAGCCTGAAAACATATTAGTGAACAACAAGTTAACACATAAAGTGATAAAATCTGTAAAGGAGCCTATACCAGGGATGCAACACAGACCCATCTCATGCAGTGTTACAGCAGTTGCCAAACCAGAGAATGTACACTTGAAAAGAAACTTTAAATTAATTTTATACAAGCTAAATGTGAACTGTTTGCCTACAATCTAGACAAAAAGGTGTTGAAACTAGAACCAGCTCCTGCAAAATATGAAGCTTTTGTAGAACTAATAAAAAATATCTCCAGACACTACATGCAGAACCCAGTATAATTCTGGCCTTAACAAAGACCCAAATGCACAATGTGAGCAACACCAAAAACTCTTTGAATGGCACCACCTTGTTGAAGACCTCAATACAAAAACAAAAAGCAGAGGTACCTGGAAACATAAAGAATCTAACTAATGGCCAATGAAGTACTCCTGCTGACATAATGAAAGTTAACCCACAACCAAATAGCCACCTACTACTGAATAGGAAAAATACTAAAAAAACAGAGTAAACCAAGATCCAGCAGGATTGTACAAATGAGAATGATCTACTGGTGACATCTTTCTCCAAAGAAAAATTAAATGAAACAACACATCAAATAAAAAACATGTTTTATGGAGGGCTACATAACATAGGCCTACCTCTAGAAAATATAAGAACCGGTCGACTATTATTTATTAATATATGTTTTTTATTTAACCTGAATAGAGAGAACTGACAGCTTGCCAGGTAGCAATCAGTCACTGTCCAGACTTGGTCAAGTTACATATCACTGAGTTGAATATTAGTATTTTAAATTTCAAAGTTAGATTTTTGATATATGTAAGCTGCTAGATATATTTACTTTTGTTGAGCAATGCTTAAAATATTGCATGTCTACAAACTTCACAGAGGATATGGGCACAAATCAGGACTTTGAATATTGTTCATCATCATGTACAAATGTCCTTTGTAGAACGTTGCTCCCATCACAGTCTGTCTGAAAGAAACTCATTCTCTTGCCAAAACTCCAGCCTCTGTCACAGTCATACTCAGGCCTTCCTGGATATCTTGGTGCTATCATCTTCTTGGTCTACCCCTTCCTCTTTTGCCAGACTTGTTGATCTTGGTATAATGTTTTAATGAGATGGACAGATGGACATGATTTTCCACAGATTTTTATGTTTTACCGTGTTGAAGGCCTTGGTGTAATCAATGAAACATGTGTACAGGTCTACATTAAACTCTCTATATTTTTCGTAGATATTCCTTAAATTGAATATGTGGTCCCTGGTCCCTCTGTCTTTCCTAAAACCTGCCTGGACTATGTGAATTTCAGATTCAAACCTTTTCTCTATCCTTCTTAATAGGAGTATCTTGCTAGTGTGGCTGATCAGCGTGATAGTTCGGTAGTTCGTGCACAGCTTCAGGTTGTCTTTTTGGGGGAGGGGAATATAAATTGATTTCTTCCATGCTTCTGGCCACTCTGCACTGTGCCATATCTGTTTACACAGCTTGTGATAGACTCGAGCACATGTCTCTCCCCCTGCTTGTATTGGCTCTGCTTGGATTTCATCGCATTCTGGGGACTTTCCCTTTTTCAGGCTTTTAATTGCCGAGCGTACTTCTTCCAATGTTGGTTCAGGTTCTTTTTCATCCTTTAGTAGGATTGTATAGGATTATAATATTGTTACATTGTCCAAATTGAACAAGCAAAACAAACGGCTATGATATCATTATAGCAAGAGCCAGTAAAGGAATTAGCAAGTTTTTTTTATAAAGAGAGCCAACTGCAGTTGTAGCTTAGAACACTAGAAGCAAAAAAGAGAAAACAAATTTAAATATATATATATATATATATATATATATATATATATATATATATCATGCTACAATACTTTGAGACCTTCACAACATCAGCTGGTTCTATATAAGCTTCAGTTTTTAGATAGTTCTGAAGGCTTTACTACATTCATATCTTAATTCAAGTCTCTTTTAACAAGCACTTTTGCAAGGCTCCAAGTTTAGGGAATGCAATCCAAATAAATTTAAAACAGAATTAAAATCTACAGAAAGTCTGACTCATTAATAGCAAATAAAAGATTTTCTTACCAATCTCAGACTCTTTGCTAATTCGGGTCTGTAGACAAGGGAGACAATGTTTTATAGCTTTGTTAGAAAAGGTATACATTTAAAAATAGTATCAATGTATTACAATTAATAATGGGGGCATAGTACTATTTAAAAGAAAATATCATAAGATGAACGTAAAATATTGTATCATACAATGAGCAATCAAGTGCATAGACAAACTATGTTCTTAATACAGGTTTATAAGATGATCAGAGGAATGGATAAATTAGACTATAACAAGTTTTTTAAAATACAGCCACCTACAATAATACGAGGGCATAGCTACAAGCTGACTACAAGAGAGGTCCAGATTAGATATTAGGAAATATTTTTTAGTCAGAGAGTGGTGTCTGCTTAGAATGCATTGCCAGGGGAGATAGTAGAGGCAGGGATAGTTAATGCGTTTAAGAATAAACTGGATGCGCATAGCTTTTAGAGCAAGGTGATGTAAATGTAAATGTAACTTAACTTAACTTAACGTCTTTATACTGGTTTAGAAGACCCTGCAGAGTCTGTATACAACCAGTTACTGACAGACCCTGCAGGGTCTTCTAAACCAGTATAAAGACGTTAAGTTAAGTTAAAACAAAACAAAAACCTTAAAAATGAAGATTTCATTTGATTTTGTGGATTGCCAACTCATTGGTTGCAGTGTCACCAGCCAAGAGATGATCACAAATTGAATAAACATTTATCCCCTCTATTCATATTTAAATTTGTTCCAATGAACTATGCAGAAAATATATTTTATCACCCCATCCTCATTTGAACAGATCATTTAGGCTCTCATTCATTTTGTGCTTCAAAGTATACAGTATGAATAACATATATAAATATAGATGCAATTATTTAACAGAAGAAAAGTGAATTATCAAACTATAATAAAATAATTAAATTGACTGATGCGTCTTACTGAGCACTAACAGAAATAACAAACTTTAAAAGTTATAAAAAATCTTGGTTTTAAAGCTTTTATCAGGTTTTAACTGTTTGTTTTTTTTTGCGGTCGCCTTATTTATCTATTCCCCAAGGCGGTGTGCGTTGCACCGTGGTTTTTATTTTGCGCCTGTCGGCCCAGTGCATCCGACTTCAGCATGCATTTTATGTAAGGGTTTGCTTCCCCGGAGTAGCGGCTGGTGCTGTGTTGGGGATCGAACCCAGTACCTTCTGGTTGTGGCTGTGTCACTTAACCACTAGCCCATGCTGTCCCCTGTTGTTGATTAGAAGGATGTTAGCAACATACGTTTTCATGAACAAACAAAGAAAAATACTGATTTCCTAGGCCTTCTAATGCATTAAAGACAATTTCCTAAAACTTAAAAGCAACAACAAAAGAAGGGACTAAAATTAGACAATATTCTGGGAGAAAATGGAATAAATTCTGTGGATGAAATAAATGTATGAAAGTCATATTCTGCCACATTATCAAAAACAAAACCTTTGATAACTAAAATGAACAGTTTTAATCATGAAATATCACCTGTATTTCAACAAGCTGATAGTACAGTCCATTCTTATTCATAAGTTCTTTGTGAGTCCCTTGCTCTACAACCATACCATCGCTAATGGCTATTATCTTGTCTGCATGTTTGATTGTGGACAGACGGTGGGCAATAGTGATTGTTGTTCTTCCTTTTCCAGCCTTTTAAATAGAACAACAAAACAAAGAGATAACAATTATCATACAAAAATTATTTTAAAAATTCAAAAAGTTTATACAAAAAGTTAGACAAATAAAAAAAGGTTGTCATTAAAAGAAATAGCCAAGCTGTAATTTCATTCAAGTGAGATACCCTCTCTGTAAATTGCCCATGTATAACAACACAGTAGGAGACACATACACTATTAAACAGAAACATATTACATGCTCTTTTAATGTCTTAATGTAACCAACTATATTCTACAGTTTAACATAAAAAATTATCTGCATCAGAACTCCAAAGACTTCTACTTCCTGTCTTGAGGATGCAGTATAGTATGACAGGTTTTTCCCTCTCAATTGCTTGGTTTCTTTTTTTTTCTGAAATGTCTGCACTCTAATTTCCTTCCAGTATATTTTTTAGTAAAGTCATTTAAAGTAGTGAGTGGTGAAGTGGTTTGGATGTTGGTCTTCTGGTCACAAACATATGTTTGAAACTTTGGCAACGCATAGGTTTTTCTCTATCAGAGGTCAAATTTAAACCTAACTTGTAAAGTGTATTGTGACTGCAGGGAAATGCTGCCTTTATTCCTCAGCCATTTAAATTCTCCTAGTTGAAATAAATAGTGCAGTAATAGTTTTAACAAATTGGTTTTGCAGTTATATCTCTTGATATGACCCAAAAAAATCTTAACTGTCGGACTGTGTTCATTAATTGTCTTCGCACTCTTAATTTCTTAAAGACTTCTTTATTTGTATTCATGTCTTTCCATGAGATTCCTGCCATTCTTCTATATATCCACATTTCAAAGCCCTCAATTCTTTTCTACTACCAGTTGTTCATCTTCCATGTTTATACTCCAGTCAGTAATAATGATTATAGGTAACACTTGATCACTCATTTTTATTTTGATGTATTGGTTTAAATGTCAATTTTTGTCTCATGTTGGTGAAAAAAGCTTTTGCCATTTCTATTTTCTCTTCTCTATTTTCGTTTACATCTTCTATCCTGGGTTAACATATTTCTTAAATAGGAAAAGCTTTTGACCTGCTTTAGTATTTGATCATTTATTCTTATCTGAAAAGTAAATTTCTATTCTACTTTTCAAATTGTTTTTGTTTTCTTTGTGTTAATGCCCAATCCCTATTTTTTATTTATATTATTCACTTGATTCACCAGTTCATGTAGTTCTGTTAACTTTTAGCTAGCAGGAAGAAATGTGTCATCCAGATATCTAAAATTATTTATTGACACTCCACCAAAAAGTGTTGTCGCATTTCCTCAATCTACTGAAAAATGTGTTCTGCGTAAGTGTTAACAGACAGAGGGACAGTACATTTCTTTGTCCAACACCTCATTTAACATCTGTATATGATTAGTAAATCCTGTTAGATACTACTGTGGCAGCTTTTTCCCAGAATAGACTACTTAATATTCTTGTATATTTCCCATTTATACCTATTTTTGTAAGACATAAATTTGTTTTAAAGCTTGACTCTGTCATAAGTCTTTTTTTGTAGTCTACAAAGCAGACATAATTTATTTTCTGTACTCCTATACATTTCTCCACTCATTTTCTTACATAAAATATTGCTTCTGTTGGTCCACTGTTCTGTCAAAATCAAAATTGTTCTCCAGGATCTGCCTTGCATGCCTTATTCTGTCTTATATAGCTGTAATCTTAATCACGTGGCTAATCAGGCTGATTATTCTATAATCTGAACAACTGACTGCCCACTATTTATTGGGCAGGGGTATAAAGACTGAAAACTAAGGACATACAGTATAGATACTATTTTGTAGTTTGATACTGCAAAGATCAATGTTTTTATTAAAATCTAAATCTACTAGTGCCCTCAACATGCTTATTTATATGACACCATGCATTTTGCTTTCCCTTTGCTCACATCTATTATTGCTTTGTGTATCTCTGAACTGACAGTACTAGGACCTGCACTATTATATGTTGATGCTATATTCAACTTTGTTCAAGTAACCAACATTCATACTTACATTCTCAAGAGCATCCTGTACAATGGCCTCACTTTCGTGGTCTAAAGCAGATGTGGCCTCATCCAACAAAAGAATCTTGGGGTTTCTTACTAAAGCTCTAGCAATGGATATCCTTTGTTTCTGTCCACCACTCAGCTGAGCTCCCCGTTCTCCAACATTTGTTTTGTAACCCTTTTTTAAGAAAGAAGACAATGAAATGATGTTTTCAAAAAGATGGTATTCATTTATTTTAAAATGCTATTTTATCATTTATTAGAACCTATGAGACTGTTTTTAGGAAAAGAAAGACAGTACCATGTCATTGGACTGTAATGTTATAAAAGGGGACAGAACCATTGTACATGGGGTTAGCAACCAATACAAAATCAGATAGAAGTGTTTTTGCAGCCTTTCTGCACAGAGATCCACTGAAGTTCTAGCAGTTAACTTTTCTCATACAGATACAAGTAAAGTAAAAGTATCCCATAGCATTACTGCCGTAGGGGTGTGAGGTCTTAGAGATCTCACATTTCAAAGGCTCGGCTATATGAGGGCGGTAGCCATCTCCTCTCCCTCGCCGCTTTTACTTCCCGGACTGAACCGGTACCCATTTAAGGCTGGGTCGACCCGGGAGCCATTGCGGTCTGAAAAAAAAATTACCACCTCAACTGGGGAATGAACCCAGGACCACTCAGATGCGAAGCCAGCGCGCTAACCACTGCGCTACACGGCTCCCTATACAGATACAAGAGCAAAATAATAATAATAATGGGGACGGCGTGGTTAAGTGGCACGGCTCACAACCAGAAGGTGCTGGGTTCGATTTCCCATCACAGCACCGGCCGTTACCCCGGGGAAGCAAACCCTTAGAAAATGCAGGAGGAAGCAGACCCTTACATAAAATGCATGCTGAAGTCGGAGGCACTGGGCCGACAGGCGCAAAATAAAAACCACAGTGTAACGCACACACGCCTTGGGGAATAGATAAATAAGGCGAACACAAAAAAAAAATAATAATAATATTGTAAGAATAATATATGATAGGTAGATTTACAATTTGTTTATTTAAGTAATTTTAAGAATCAAATGCCTGTGCCCACACAAATATGTTATTTGCAGACCATCAATGTCATTAAATAAATAAGAATATATTGCAGACATTTTAGTATACTTTTAGTGCAGCAATCTAATACTAAGAGTCCTTCTCCATTCTAGAGCAAGGAACATTCCTTTTTTGTCCATAATATCATTGTGATTCAATATATGTGCAGATATGCACGTCCCATAATCCTAAAAGTGTATTACAAAACAAAAAAGGAGAAATGTTACAAAAGGAAGGCAGTACAAAACTTATTGATATATAATTATTCCAATAACAGATTTATATAATGTTCTAACATTAACCAATTCCAACACAAAAACAAATAACTGTTTACCTCTGGAAGTAATTTTATGAAATCATGAGCATTAGCTGCTTTTGCTGCCTGGTGAATATCTTTTTCAGTGGCATCTAATTTGCCAAAACGGATGTTTTCTTCAATGGAAGCATCAAACAAGACGGGCTCCTGACTCACAACACCAATCTGGTCACGAAGCCATCTGAGATTTATATCCTTAATGTTCTGTCCATCAACCAAAACCTATTAAAATGGACATTTGTATTATGTGAAGAAGGTTTGTGACAACCATAACCATGCCAATAACTGTTAAAGTTGCTCAAAACAGCTAATAATAACATAAATTATTATCTTGTCATGGCATTAACAGAGGACATATATTATATATAGGCATATCTGGCAAAGATGGCGCCGTAACTGGCTGCAAGTCTACATTTCTCTACTGTTTTGGATCATTATGGATGCCGCAAGACCACGGATTTGCCTGGAATTCACACTAGTCAACGACTTACACTTGTGTTCACGGATACGTGGAGTTGTTTTCCGTCTGGACTTGTTATTTCGTTCTTTTTTGTGATTTCTTCCATCCGTTTATCCTGGTCTGGACGCCGGCTGAATGGCGCTACGCTTAAACTAGTTATACCTGTGTCGTATCTCACGGGTTATTTCTGCCGGTTCACCTTCACGAATTTGGCGTGTGGGAATTTTAGATGCTACTATGATAAACTGAATACAGCTGGGGAGACATGCCAGACTCACTCACACGCTGAGTGTTGTCCATACGACCTCTTGTGGTTATCGAAAAGGCACGACAAACTGCGTTAGATGCCTTCCCACCTTTTTACCCTGCGGGTTACATGTTTAGGGAAAGGCTTCGGTGGTAGCCCTGAGGCAAAATCTGCATCCTATGCTATCTCCAGTCGTCTCGATGAATGTCTTGCCACTGGCAAAAGGTAGCTTAGGCTCTGTGAGTTAGGTTGACAAAAGGCGCAGTTTCTTCCTCACTTTAATCCAAATCTCCGCGTAAGTCACCCATTTCAGTGGACACAGCAAGTGATACGACTGTCCACACGGCTGAACAAAGAGAGTGGTCTTCATCACTTGTGATGGACAAACTATCGATATTATATATATATATATATATATATATATATATATATATATATATATATAAGTATTTCAAACTATCTTTCCAAAAAATCAGAAAAATAAATATACTTTTGTAAAAGAAAGGAAGAAAAGAAAAAAACAATAAAAATATGTTTGCAGCCAACTTGTATTTTCAAAATTTCCCATCAATATGTGGAGAGGAAGAAAGACGTTTTATGATAATTCTCTAAGAAATACACAGGTATGCACACACACATATGAACACATGCATATACAAATATATATATATATATATGTATATATATATATATATATATATATACACACACACACGTTTATATATATATATATATATAAATAATTACTCATATATAAATGTATACACACACTCAAATATATATATATATATATATACTTGGAATTCTGGTATTCAAACAGGCATGTTAATGTCTGTTGCCAGGTAGTCGAAGGCTATCAGTAATCAGTAGTAGATATTTTAAACTTCCTGTGGCTTACTAGACCTGGGGGAAGGTACAAATAACTTGGGTGGATTTTTAACTTGAATTTTGTCCGGGCAGCGGCCGTTAAGTCTACTTTTTTCTATTTCTAACGGCCAAGCAATTTTTAGCGTGCTTGACATTGAACACAGGAGTCCGATCTGACTACTCAAAGATCAGGGAAATTTTTACCAGAAGTTCCACATTAAATTAATCTTCGTCTCCACCATGAATTGAATCCGCAACCTCCGGCACCCGAGGTGGACACCTTACCTCGAGACCATATATAAATATATATATATATATTTGATACATGTCAAAGTTGTGTAGACCTTTTGTGCATTAGTTGTGAAGCATGAGGCTGACTAGGTGTCTCTAGTAGAAGACTTGAGCCACTCTTGAGTTAAATTTCATCTCTTTAATGAGTGACCATGTTTCCACTGCATTTCACATTGCAGGTAGTACTGTGGAGTTCAAGAGAGAGACATGCAGGCTCTGGTCATGGCAGTTGTCCAGTACAGGCTTTATGAGGGAAAACCACTAAGTTCATGCAACACCTTTTTTGTGATCTCTGGATGTAAGTCATCCTGTATACTGGGCAGAAAGTAAACTGATTCACCCACATCCTCCAGACTCTCTCCCGTGAAGGAGGGACATTGCACATGTTCATTTTCAGTCCTGCTTTCTTTCACTCTCAATTGAGTGCTGCTAGTATTTCATTGGTGTCTGTGACTGCATCTGTGATGGGATACCAGTTTATCCACAAAGTGAAGATGATTTCGCCGGTTGCCATTTATGTAGATGAAAAAGGTGTCCCAGTCACACCAGCTGATGATGGATTCTAAGCATGTGGGGAAAAAAGGCTAGGTGAAATGGGATCACCTTGATAAACTTCTGTACAATGTTCTGTGTGAGTTTCCTATAACAACGGTTTGCTAAGTTGTTGAATCTTGTGCACTTATTTGTATAACCTATTTGTTCTGTTCTGTTATGAATCTATGTCACTGCAATCTGGGTGGACCCATTGGTGAACAGTCCCTCTTAGCAAATAGTGAAGGATCTAGATACTGATGGTTCCAAAAGTTCACTGGCTGTATATGCTTGCTCCATCCTTTCAAGCATCTCTCTCTGCTGAACACAGGGGTGATTTAAACCAATTAGAAATGTATGGAATATCAGTTTATTGATTGTAGTGTCATATTCCAAGAGGCTTTCGTGGATCAACTAGAAAATGTGACAACTATCCATTTCCAGTGTTCCTCTATGGGTGCCTTAGAAGTTATGGTGTCAGTACTTTAATTGATTCAACCCTCAGGATGACCAGGGCAGTAGATCAACATAAGATTCTGAAGTTTCAAGACCTCTATGTCTGATACTACTCATGCTATAGCCAGTCATTTGTATCTTCCAAAGTAGTTATTGAGAGTCACTCACGATAATGGCCCTCATTAAAGTACGGAAGTTATCCCTTCAGTCTTCATTCTCATACTAGAGTGTGTGGTCATGTATGTCCCACTCCCTTAGAAATTATCTTGCCTCCCATTCTAGTAGAGAAACCCAAACAGGATTTCTCACTGTGTATTAATGATCAATCATTATCAATCATTATTCAAGTAACATTTCTTATTTTAAGTTGTTTAACTTTGAAGACTGCTTTCCTAGTGCACTAATTTCTGCCTTTTTCTGCACAGGGTTATGATGAATTGGTGATAGTTTATCATTTTATCCAAAGTGTGGATCCATTTGACCCCTCTGGTTGTGGTCTCTACCATGGTCACCTGATCAATCGTTCTCTACACCTGTACCATTAACATCTGTTACATCTCTCTTTTGATTCTTGCTCACTTGCAGTATTAGTGTTCATGTGCAGTGGGTGTCTCTTGTCTGTGGTTACATGAGTATAGGCTTTGCTTTGTCCTGGACATATTTATGACTCATTATTAACAGGTTCTGTAGTTTGCAGAAAAGAGCACTATTTATTGTTATACTGAAACATACACACACAACTAAGGATAAACATGAATATAAGATACACATACTGCTCCCCCATCAGTGTCATAAAATCTTTGCAATAGCTGCACAGTAGTTGACTTTCCACATCCACTTGGCCCAACAAGAGCTATATTTTGTCCCGGTACAACGGTCAGATTTAAATCTTTCAGAATCTGTAGGAGATAAATACTTCAATATTTATTTAGCATCAATCCTACGATATCTATAAGTGTTAAATGCTCAACTACATATTAGTTGACTGCTATTAAAGATATCTATAAGTGTTAAATGCTCAACTACATATTAGTTGACTGCTATTAAAGATATCTATAAGTGTTAAATGCTCAACTACATATTAGTTGACTGCTATTAAAGATATCTATAAGTGTTAAATGCTCAACTACATATTAGTTGACTGCTATTAAAGATATCTATAAGTGTTAAATGCTCAACTACATATTAGTTGACTGCTATTAAAGATATCTATAAGTGTTAAATGCTCAACTACATATTAGTTGACTGCTAGTAAAGAAGAAGTGTTATGACAAATGCTCTGATATAGCCTTGTCTGTTGTGAAAGTGTCTCGACAGTAGCAAAGTAGACACTTTTTATTTTAATGTAATTGTTAAATGAGTCACAAAATCTTCAATAGAAATGGACAGGCAAAAATTTGATAACGTTAGTATGTATTTGTTGAAGACCTATGCTTCATATAGAACTGAAAAGGTTTTGATTGATTGAATTTTAAGATGCATAGCTAAATGAAAATACAAATGAAATGCTGGAATATTTATCAGTTATGCTGATTTGTTTTTAAGTTATTTTTAAAATTACAAATTTAAATGTATTCTCATATTGAACTTATTTGCTGTTCATCACTGAAGTATTTAACTTGCAAACAACACTGTGGTAGAAAATGGTAGAAAATTAATTCCAAGAAAATAGCTTATATGTAAACTTTTCCAAGAAGAAATCTCACAAACGTGATCAATATAAACCGTACGAAAGGGAGAATAAATGAACACAAAACAGTCTTAATAATCTCTATAAGTTTAACTATAAACCATAAAAACTTTCAAAAATATCAATGATGAACAGCTAATTTCTGGTAATTTGTAACCTGATCATGTTAGATTCTGTCAGCTTACTATTATTGACAGCTAACTGACAACACCAACCATGGATCAATATGATAAATCACACCAATTGTGGATCAATATAATAAATAGAGTTGTACTATGCACATTTTGTATTGAAGTCATCTTTATTTTTATTATTAGATTAAAAATGAATTATTATTAAAAATGTAGTCTAGACACCCTGGATTTGAAAAAAAGGTATATATATATATATATATATATATATAGAAACTGTTTTAAGACACTCTAAAATTGCAAACACCAACCCCCCCCCCCCCCCCCCCCCCCCCCCCCCACCCCAAACAGTGTACAATTGCACTGTGAGGTATATACAAAAAACCTGTTCAAATTATGAGTAATAGGTCTATATTTAAGCTGACATTTGTGCCCCTCGATCACAAAGACACATAGTAGCAAGATGAATTTGATAGGGAGATTCCCACAACAATGATCATTAGATTAAACAAATAAAAAGACAATCATGATAAAAAGAAAATTATCTGACCTGAACATCTGGCCTTGCTGGATATGAAAACCGCACATTTCTAAACTCAATGTGGCCTTGCAGAGTTGGAGGCTTTAACCCTTCCAGAGAGAAGGAATCAATGCTTGGTATCAAAGCAATAATGTCATATATCTTGGAGGCAGCACCCCTGGCATTAGAAAAGCTTTCTAAATTGCTAAAGGCATTTCCAAGTGACATTGAGCCAATCATCACACCAAAGAATACCTGTTGAAACAGAACTTTTAACATTTAAAAACTGTTCTAAAATGTGAAGTGTTACGGAATTTATATCAATGAGCTCCAGACAGAAAGACAGGTGTACGGTATCTTTCAGCAAATGCTGAAGTCCATTGATTATTATAATAATAATAGTCACAAGTAAAGATGACAGCATAATATTATTGCTGGGAAATGTGTTCTCTGTAAACCCTTCATTCTTGCAGATTTTTGTCTGATGCTTCACTGTCACTTTAATTGACTAAACTGGAAAATATTTGCATGGCAATCCCACTTTCTAATTTCCCTGCAACCTTAATCCAGTGGCAAGGTGACTAGAGGTAGCACAGGATGAAAATTTTTCCTTAGGGTTTACTCCCTATGCCTTTTTTCTAATGACTCTTTGCTCGACTCATGCTTTTTTCAAACTTCTGCAATATGTGGATTGCTAATTTATCAATTGCAGTTAACAGGCTGTCGATGATTGATTTCAGTATGTTCTCATTATCCAGAACTAATGTTCTCAGTTTTGGTGTTTTAAAAGTCAGGATAACTGTTCTTTCAGGGCCAATCAACAACATTTTTTGTGTACCTTCTTTTAAAAATTACTTTAATGCAATCTCTGCTAGCTATTTTGTGGAATACTTGTGCAAGATTTGAATGAGGAATGTTGATGAGTCAGTGAAGATGTGTAATGGTTATCAATGGCTGTGTAAGAGATTTTGAGATGTATTTAAAAAAATAAACATTAAACAACGGTCAATGCTCAGTTAAGGAATTTGGCAATAGAATTACTTAGTGGTAAAGAATTTTTTAATGCTAAACTCTTGTATATACAAGTTAATGAATATTTAATGTTGTACCACAACTCCATATAAGAATTCTGACAGTCAAACTACACACAAATATACAAGGTCTTTGGATGTAAAACAACACTCAAGAAAGGATTTTTAGATGAACTACATACAGGCAAAACTTTCCCTGGCTGCAGGTTTTCGTCCTGAATGAGAAATGTACCAAACCACATGACACCTGCAAACATGAGAAACAGCAACAGCCACATAATTGAGTTCCCCAAGCCTAAAGCCAGGCCCTTTCTGGATGACACTTTTACTGCATCAGTCAGGTTGCTTTCATACCTGTAAGACAACATTTGCATGATTAATAAATGAAAGTGATTAAGGCTTTAATGTAATATCATTACTAAACATGACTTTCATAAACCAAACAAGCTTTTGACACAGTGAACAGAGAAAGATTATGTCATTGAGGGTCATGATAAAATTTGACTGCCTATGCAGATTCCTGACAATCTTCAAACAATTTCATGAGGGTATGAATGCTTGTGTGATGAGTGATGGGGAAACTTCTTGTCTCAAATAACATCAAACTGGTCTGTGTACTGACAACAACATTTTTCAGCATGATGTTTGTTGCCATGCTCAGTAATAGTCCTTGGGGTTGTGTTGATTATGGAGTGAAAATTAAATACAGGATAGATGGTCAACTTTCAATCACAGGAGGCTGCAGGCTCACACCAAGGTAAGAAATATAACCATTTCAAAACTACTGTTTGCTGACTTTGTCCTCACTGTCAGCACTATAAAAGGCATACAACCTATGTGCGCAAGTTTTTTACAGCCTGTGACATGTTTGGTGTTATCCGTAATAAAATAAAATTCAAGTGATATTTCAGCCAACCCCAAATGGCGTATTTCCCGACCCAGAGTTCAGAGTCAAGAATAAGCCCCTCCAGTACACAATTTCACTTACCATGACAGTACTTTCATCAGGGAAACTACCATTGACTCAACAACAGAATCTCTAAGGCAAGTGCTGTTTTGGGGAGACTGAGGGACAGTATGTGGGATCTGAGAGGTCTAAGCCTTGATTCTTCTTCTTCTTCTTCTTCTTCTTTTGTTCTCAATCTCCCACTACCAAACCCTGAAAGGGTTTAAGTAGCAGAATGTAGTTCAGAGAACGGAATGCGTTGTGTCGTAGTTTACAGCTTGGCTGCGATATTTGCACCTTTCGGTCCAACACTTCCGACTTCAGCAAGCATTTTTTGAGTACCGGGTTAGCATTCCCTCTTCAATCCCTTCTCCTTAGCCAGTCTGCCCTGCTGCAGCCTGTTATCCAGGATCACCGCATGGAGGTGTAGAAGGGTCTTGACAGCTATGGTTCACTGGCCCTGACTCTAGCAGTCAGCTATGGGTCGCTAACCACTGCAGCTCATACGCTGCTCAGCATCTTGATCCCAAGCCTTGATTCAAAACTCAAAAGTCTATAACATTTTTTCATAAGGATATTTGTTACATATAAGTTCATTGCTTCCTGAATTGACCTTTATTTCTGATCATATTAATCTTAGGATTCCATGTATAAAAGAAAAAAGACAAAGGCAGCCGTCCATCGTAGACGATGATGGCATAATTAATTTTTCTAGCACTATTTTTAATGAGGATTAACTGCACTACTTTTTATCCTCACTCTCTCGTTTTGTATCGCCCCGTCCCCAGTGGCAAGTCAAGGACAAGACGACTAGGGGGGTGACTACGAGATGCAGGAAACTCTGCATCAAGCACGCGTGAAAAAGACGGCGGAGTCTGGAGTTGAACCCACACAAGCTGATCACCAGGATGACGGCTTAATCAATTCGCCATGGAATCCCCACGGATTTCATGTATATACTTCTGTTTAATCAATTATCTTTACCAGAACAAATATTCCCTGTGTTTTTCAACAAATGTGCTGGGACAGGAAGTAGATGCCATGTCAATTCTTACATCAATAATACTGAATTAGCAGCTGTGCACCAATTCATGGAGTCCTTCATCGATAACAAGCTTACTCTAAACTCGGAACTAGGCAGTCGCATTGACAAAGATCCTTATACATTTGCTCGTCTGACAATGCATGTTTGAGAAAACCAGAAAAATTACACTTAAAACCAAGGCACTGATTTATAGTACATGTGCCGTCAGCAGGTTCCTATTTTGTAGCAAACTTAGGGAAACCTATACCAAAGAAGAACAAAGGCTTAACACCTTCCATCTACAGTTCTTGCAATCCATTCTTGGAATCACATGGACGGAAAGAGTGATAAATACAGAAGTGCATTCTTGCCCCGGTCTTCCACTCACGTACAATCTCTTTTAGACAGCAAAGACTATGATGACTTGGTCATGTTTGTCGGATTAAAGAAGGTTGCATCCCAAAAGATATCCTCTGTAGACATTTGGCGGATGGCAAAAGACCAGTCGGCCGACCACTGCTGTCAGCGTGACATGAAGGCATAAACCATGAGTCTGACATCCTAGAATAAAGCTGCAAGCCGATCCAAGCGGAGATCTACCCTTTTGCAACATGGAGAAGGGAAAAGGAAACCAAAAACTCAGTGGAGAGTTACCACTTCAAGGTTGCATCATCCTATAGTCAGTCAAGACAAAGGAGCTACTACCAGCTTTAAAGTGTCCATTATCTCTAATTCTTGTTAAGCATTTTCTTATCTTATTACCTAAGATATCACATTTCACATGCAGTGAAATTTTGTTCTTGTTGGTAAGTTAATTTCATAATTCCAGGTCTGAAAGTAATAACACAATGTTAGAATACATATTGTATTCATCAATACTGAAGCCATTTGTGCCTTTAGATGATTTAACATTAGTTACAAGATCAGAGTAAAAGCTTTAATTATAAGTTTGACATCATCTGATCTCTAAAACATTAGTCTTTTATTTGTTTAATTTGGCCTATCTGAGTCTGTGTTCAACAAAAATTGTTTTTATTTTTGCCAGCACTGATCTCTTCATATTGTTTTCTTGTAATGTGTAACCACTTGATTGATTATGAAAACAAAGTGTTAAACTGCTAAAAGTGATGGTTTATTTGAGTATAAAAAGCTAACCTTTTTGCTTGATAGTCTAAATATGATGGTTAGACTAGTTGACAGACTGTCTAAAAGCTAAATTGATTTTTTTATCACGGCTCAACTTACTTTAGTATTTCCTTCTCTTGTCCCTGGAAAGCATGCACTGTTCGTATTGCCCTCAAAGCTTGTTCTGCAACAGCTCCTGCTTTGGCATAAGCCTTGCCCTCTCTGGCAGCCATACCCCTCATAACCTGCAAATATTTTTTTGAAAAAAATAAGAAGACACTGTACAACTAATAATAATAATAATAATAATAATAGCTATCCATTGCAAGCAATGGTGACAAAAGCAGTCAGACACCTCACCAGTGAGTTTGAAGGTGGCTGTATAGTCTAATTCTGACACAGAAAATCTTTCTACATTTGTATCATTTAATGTCAGAATTGGACATGTGAATGTCAGTTGTTTTGTCTTTACACAAAGTGGGTTTGTGTTTTTTTTGGTGCTTTGGAGGTCCAGCGGTCCTCAACAATGAAGGTGCATCTGATGGTGGTTATACGCCATGCCTTGCAGTTTGTGCGAGACATTCCCATGCGTTTGCATCGATACTGAAATGTGTCAGAGATACTTTGAAGGAGTCTTTGAAACGCTTCTTTTGGCCATCGGCTTGACGCAGGCCATCTTTCAGCATTAGTTGTTTTGAGATGCAGTTGTCTGGCATGCGCACGGCGTGACCGGCCCACCTGATCTGGGTCTTCTGCAACAGTCTGTGGATGCTCTGCATGATTGACTTCATGAGGATCGCGGTGTCTGGTACCCTATCCTGCCACTTTATTTTGAACACCTTGTATGGAAAGGTTTATTTTCCTAACATGCCTACTGTACACAGTCCACATCTCACTGGCATACAGAATGGTGGAGAGCACTACAGCTCGATAGAGAGTTTCATATCAAGCCTAAGACCCCTCCGATTCCAGATACTCAAAGGCAGCACTGGCCTTGGAGATTCTGTTACTGACCTCGCAGTCAATAGTAGTTTCCTTGGAAAGAGTGATACCAAGGTAAGTGAAGCTATCTACTGATTGGGCGCGCTCGTTCTTGACTCTGATATCTGGGTCGTGATATGCGTCACTCGGGGCAGGCTGAAATATTACTTTGGTTTTTTTAGTATTAATTGTCCACATATGTCTGCATGTCTCTTTCGGTGTTGACAGCGAGAGCACAGTCATCGGCAAAAAGCAAGGTTGAAATGGAAAGTGTCCTTTACCTTGCTGTGTGCTTACAGCCGCCAGAGATTGAAGAGTTTTCCGTCAATCCTGTATTTTATTTCCACTCCGTTTTGGTTACAACCCTGATAGCTAATGCTGAATATGGCAGAAAACATTATGCTGAAGAGTGTTGGGGCTAGTACACATCCCTGCTTGACGCTATTTGTCTCAGGAAAGGCATTTGATGTTTCTCCATCTTGGTGAATCTGCTTGGACAACCAAATTTCTCCATGACCTTCCAAAGACCATCTCTGTTGATGGTATCTAAAGCCTTAGTCACGTCCATGAAAATCATGTACAGCCCATGCTGCTGCTCTTGGCATTTCTCCTGAGGTTGCGGAGGCGTGAATATCATATCCACAGTTCCACAACCTGATCTGAAGCCACACTGACTCTCTGGAAGAAGACCATGTTCTAGGTAAGTGATCAATCTGTTGAGGAGAACTCATGCCAGTATTTTGCCAGCAGTCGATAGGAGGAAGATTCCTCTGTGGTTACCACAGGATTGACGGTTTCCCTTTCGCTTGAATATGTGGACGATGGTAACATCCTTCAGTTATTGCGGGACAGTCTCAGTGGTCCATATTGTGTTGTGGGCCAGTCTCAGTAGTCCATAGTGTGCTGTACAACTCACTTAGTCTCTGTGTTAGGACACAACTACCTGCTTTGTAGATCTCAGCCGGTATTTGGTCCGCACCTGCAGCTTTCCCATTTGATAGCTGGTTGATTGCAGCTCTGACCTCCTGGAAATTTGGAGGAATGTCCAGTTCATTGTTCAGAGGTGTCTGAGGCAGGCGTTCTATTGCCTCGTCGCAGACGGAGGACGGTTGGTTGAGGACCATGCGGAAGTGTTCTGCCCAGTGTTCCAGTATTCTCGGTTTGTCTGTCAGCAGTTCTAAGTAATCCACAGTAAGGGACAGGCTGTGTTCACGATTCGCTCTGGTGTTTGTATTGGTTTAGGTTATTACCAAGTTTCAAATTGGTTTTAAATTTTCCCAGTTCATGACGAGCAGTCAAGACCGTGTTTTGTGTTTGCATTTACGTACCTAGTTTACTGTCTAGTTTACCGTTACATGGCATCTAGTATATATAAATCTATATTATCGACAACGCGTGTGCTCGCAGTTACCGAGCCCAAAATCGTTCAACCGCGAAGGTCAATTTGACCTAGGGACTTCGCTGACCAACGGTGTTAGGTCAAGGTTATCAACGACAGCCGAGCCGCTACCACCAGACACAGAACAACAACATTTAATGAAAAATACTCGACTGGTGTGTGCTGTGTGAACTTTTCTGATGGTTCTGTGCTATCTACATGTCACTCGTGTGTCACAAATCTAGGCCATACGACCACATCTAGGTCAAGGATCAATCCCCAAAACATGTGACGCTCTACACTGCTGCAGGGACTGCTAGCATGTCCAATAAAACAGGCGCATCTGTGGTCTGTTACATGGTCGACACAGGACACTGCTGTAAAACTAGTAGGCATAACAGCCGCCACCCGGACAAAATTAAAATTAAAAATCTACTCAAGTTATTTGTACCTTTCCCCTGGTGATTTGCTAATAGCAGCTATAGATGGCACCTAACTGGCTGCAGGTTAACAGAATAATAGGGTTAACAGAATCATGGACATATGAGGAGATTGCAGATAGTGAACTTGAAATTGAGGGATATACAATGTTAAGGAAAGATAGGATAATTGGAGACAAGACTAAGGGAGGTGGCGTTTTATTATACTGTATAAATTCTGTTAATATAACGATCAAAGATTATTTATCATGTGGTAACAAAAATGAAAGTGTATGGGGAGAAATAGAAAGTGGGGGTGAAAAAACAGTGATTGGAGTGTGCTATAGATGTCCATCAAGTCAAAAAGAGGAAGATGAGGAGCTGATTAGTAGCATAGCAAAGGCAAGTAAAGGGAAATTATTATTAATGGGAGATTTCAACTATCCAGAAATAAAATGGGATATGGCAGAAGCACTTGTAGAGTCAAAACCTTTTGTTAAGTGCATAACTGACAATTTTTTAATTCAACATGTAGAAGCAGCCCCCAGAGGCAAAAACATACTCGACCTAGTTTTTACCACAGAGGAAAATATGATTGAAAACGTTACCGTTGGGGAACTGTTTGGCTCAAGTGACCATCAAATCATCCGTTGGAATCTTATTGCAGGGAAAGAAGTAAACATAAACACACGAACATATGACTACTCTAAGGCAGATGTTAAGAGGATGAAAGAGGCAGCGAACCACATAATCTGGAAAGATATTCTTGTAGGAACAGATGTTAAACAGGAGTGGGAAAGTTTTAAAACAGTTCTAGAAACGCTAAAAGAGGAATGTGTTCCATGTAGGGAGGTAAACCCCAAGCGTAAAAATTGATAACTAGATTTGTAGTGAAATGTAGAAGAGCAAAAAATAAAGCATGGAAAAAATATATAGAGGCAGGTAAATCAAAAGAAACATATGTAAAATATTTGGACAAGCAGAACATATCTCAGAAAGCGAATAAAACAGCAAAAATAGACTTTGAAAAAAAACTTGCTCAGAGGATCAAGACTGACAGTAAAAGCTTCTTCTCTTATGTTAGGAATAAACAAAGAACGAAAGACAAAGTAGGCCCTCTCATAGACAGTACAGGGAAAATAATAAGTGAGAATAGGGAGGCTGCTAATCTGCTCAATCAGTACTTTGGCACAGTCTTCACAAAGCAGGACTGCTCCGAGATCCCAGAGCCTATAGATATTTTTCAAAGAGACATGGATACAGCGGGATTAAGATCAATCTGTATTACAGAGGAAATGGTTTTTAAAAAATTGGAGGGGTTAAAAGTGAATAAATGTCCAGGTCAAGATGGTATTCACCCAAAATTGCTGTATGAAATTAGAGACCAACTAGCAAAACCATTGGCTATATTATGTTCTCAATCACTTACAAAAGGGATTGTTCCACGGGATTGGAAAGATGCAGGAGTGATCCCCTTATTCAAAAAAGGCAAAAAATCAGATCCGGCAAATTATAGACCGGTGAGTTTAACGAGCATAGTCTGTAAATTGTTAGAGTCAATAATCAAAGAAAACATTGTAATGCATTTAGACAAATTTAATATAATTAGAAATAGTCAGCATGGGTTTACTAGAGGGAGATCATGCTTAACAAATCTATTAGAATTCATGGAGGAGGTTACTAAAATCATAGATAAAGGGGAGCCAGTGGATGTTATTTATCTAGACTTTGCAAAGGCCTTTGATAGAGTACCTCATCAAAGATTATTTCGAAAGTTAAAATCACATGGAATAGGTGGGGAAGTTGCCAAATGGATTGAAAATTGGTTAACGGGAAGAAGGCAGAGGGTGGGCATAAATAAGGAGTACTCTGAGTGGAGTGAAGTGAAAAGTGGTGTGCCACAGGGCTCGGTTTTGGGACCAATTTTGTTCTTGAAATATATAAATGATTTGGACATTGATATGAGATCTATGATTGCAAAATTTGCTGATGACACAAAACTATGCAGTAGTGTCTCATCTAAAGCGGAAGTGGATATATTGATGTCGGATTTAGATAAAATTCGAGAATGGTCTGTAAGCTGGCAAATGGAATTTAATGTAGATAAATGTACAGTCATCCACATGGGTAGATCCAATATGGAACATAATTACAGAATGGGAGAAAACAATATTAGAAAGATAGATAAGGAAAGGGACCTAGGGGTTATAATAGATCATACAGGAAAGGTGAGTGAGCAAGTTAAGGTAGCAGTGAAAAAGGCAAATGCAATGTTAGGTATGATAAAAAGAAATATTAAACATAGGAGCAAGGAAGTGATCGTCAAACTGTATAAAGCTTTAGTTAGACCTAGATTGGAGTACTGTGTACAGGTGTGGAGTCCTTATCATAGAGGGGACATAAACATGCTAGAAAGAATACAGAAAAGAGCGACAAAGATGATAGTGGGATTCCAGAATTACAGTTATGAGGAACGGCTCAGAAAAACCGGCCTACAGTGTCTCGAAGAGAGAAGAATTCGTGGTGACTTAATACAGGTTTATAAGATGATCAGAGGAATCGATAAATTAGACTATAACAAGTTTTTTAAAATACAGCCACCTACAATAACACGAGGGCATAGCTACAAGCTGACTAAAGAGAGGTCCAGGTTAGATATTAGGAAATATTTTTGTAGTCAGAGAGTGGTGTCTGCTTGGAATGCATTGCCAGGGGAGGTAGTGGAGGCAGGGACAGTTAATGCATTTAAGAATAAACTGGATGCGCATAGCTTTTAGAGCAAGGTGATGTAAATGTAACTGGTTGTATACAGACTCTGCACGGTCTTCTAAACCAGTATAAAGACGTTAAGTTAAGTTAAGGTCTACTTAGCTCTAGTGTTTCAGTCTATTAAGATGAACTTGCACATCAGTAACAACCCTCCAAGAAACTGATTGCATACATACTCTGTACATTCTAAACCAGTATAAAGATGTTAAGTTAAGTCTAGTCCTTTTTTTTTTGTGCACATAATCTGAATAACTAAATTTCAAATTTCCTCATAAAAATTATGAAGAATATTTGTAAATAACCATTGGGGTTCAAACAATTTCTACCTAAGGAAGTGCAATATATATAGACAATATAATATTTAAATAAAAGCTATAAAGTGTAAAGCTTATATCTGTTATTTCATATATACAATAAATGATAAGCCATATAGAGATGATTTGGTTACAGCTGCCTAAATTTCCTTTACGATCTCTTCAGGGAAAATGAGAAGTGCTAAATCTGATGCTTTTTTAAACCACTCTATCATCTTTAATTCTTTTCTATTTAAACTGCCCAGCTTCTTTCCTTCAGTGCAAAATAGATTTCCTACCATCTAAATATTTTCCTTTTGGGAGAGGGGCTGGTCAAGCCATTTGGAAGTTAGATCGCTGATAAGGATATGTGTAAAAACTTGGTACAATGTTGGTTTTTTATTTTTCTTTCAAAGGTGAAAAATAAACACAAGCCTGCACACTGCATTATGACTTAAGAGATATGTGACCTTTATTCCTCAGCCCTATAAACCTTCCATGTAGACTTCAACAATGTTATTGTTGTTGCTTTCCCATAGCCGCTGAGCATGCCTGCTCTTGACAGCCCAATGCTATTTTTATATAAATATAGATCTTCTTAAGCTGTTTTATTGTTCCATGCAGTGCATTTGTGATTGTTTGTAGCACTTGTAAAAAAGTTTTTGGGATTGTAAGTGCTTAGCACTCAATGAGTAAGTGTCTAACTGTTCCATCAGGGTGAGAACAATGTCAGCACAAGGGCAGATGCTGAGGGTTGATGCAGTTTAAGTGGCCATTGACTCTAGTGTGTCCTATTTAGAACTGAAGGATTAGACTTGTTTTTTGTTCTGTGTAGTCTATTTATGTCATTACTTTTTGACTGTAACATTTCACTAAATACACTTCAACCTGATGTTCCCGTCACCACTTGTTCAACCAGATTGTTTGGTTATCATTCCAATGGATTCATTTAACTGTGTAGTTTGACCCCGTCAAACATACGGTACTTCAGAAAGGAGCTCATCGCGCTTCGATCAGCACACTACGTCCCTTCAAACTCAGATCTACATCTGTTGCGTGTTCTGAAAATACACTTAACCGAGGAGGCATCGGAACTCACAAGTATACAATCAAGGCGGAAGACCAGAGGAACGAGAGGTGGAAGAAGAATACACAAACAAATGCACTCAGAAACTGATACCTCAAAGCTCCACCCCAGCGATAAAAGAGAAGGGAAGGGCTACAGAGATAATGAGGCACACGCTGACACCATACTGTCTGCATCCGAACCCTTCACTAGAAGTCTTGACAATGTCTTGCCTCTAGAACATGTTGAGTCCGGACGAGAGAGTGAGGAAGATCCTGCGCGCATCTCCCTCATTATAAACACATTGCGCAACTCACGACATCACCCTACAGATCACAGGCAGAAAACGATCACGAAAACTACCCATTACGCTTGCAACATGGAATGTCCGCACGCTACTGGACAACACCAAAGCAAACAGACCCGAACGACGGACAGCACTGATCGCCAGGGAACTGGCTAGATACAACATCTGCATAGCTGCCCAGGGCGAGACACGACTGGCGGAGGAAGGGCAGATCACAGAAGAAGGCGCTGGTTATACTTTCTTCTGGAGCGGCCGCAAAGAAGAACGCCGTGAAGCTGGAGTTGGCTTTGCCATCAAGACCAACATGGTCGACAAGCTCACAAGCATGCCCAGAGGAATTAATGACCGCCTGATTACACTGCGTCTTCCCCTAATAGGAGGGCGCCTTGCAACACTCATCAGTGCATACGCACCCACAATGACAAGTCCTCAGGAAACAAAAGATAAGTTTTATGAGGACCTTGAGGCGCTCATCGCTGCAGTCCCCAAATCTGACATACTGGTCATCTTCGGTGATTTTAACGCTAGGGTTGGCACAGACCATACAGCCTGGGAGGGGGCCATTGGCAGACATGGTATTGGAAAATGCAATAGTAACGGACTGCTCCTTCTGAGGACATGTGCCGCAAATGAACTACTCATTACAAACACAGCTGTCCGACTACCTGTCCGAAATAGTACCACATGGATGCACCCAAGGCCCCGCCACTGGCACCTCATCGACTATATTATCATCAGACGTAGGGATCGAGCGGATGCTATGGTAACGAAGAGCATGTGTGGTGCAGAATGTTGGACCAACTATCGACTTGTCATTGCCAAGCTAAACTTCAAGATCCAGCCCAAAATGCGCCCCCAGGGAAAGAAACCACCGAGGAGGCTAAATGTCTCTCTGTTGAAATACGAACCCACGAGAGGAGGCTTCCAGGAAGAGCTTGAGGGTAGACTGTCTGAGCTTCGTTTTGAAAAGAACGACATCAAAAAGAACTGGGCATCATTGTGAAACACACTCTATGATACAGCTGTTAAACACATTGGCTCACTCACGCGCAAGCATAAGGACTGGTTTGATGAGAACGATCTAGAAATACAGGGTCTTCTCGATGCAAAACATGAAGCGCACAGGGAATACCAGAGGGACTCACCATCTCCGGCAGCAAAAGCTGCCTTCAATACTGCTCACAAAGCTGTCCAGACCAGGCTTAGAGAGATGCAAGACTCCTAGCTCAGCAAAAGAGCTGACGAAATTTAGATGTTCGCCGAGCGTCATGACACCAAACGGTTTTACGAGGCACTGAAAGCTTTCTACGGCCCGCAGCCCTCTAGTAATACTCCAGTTCGCAGTGCGGATGGGGTACTGCTAACAGATAAGTTTCAGATTCTAGACAGATGGGCAGACCACTTCTGCAAAATACTAAACCACCCATCGTCCATAAATGAAGAGGCCATCCGGCGAATGCCGCAGGTGGAACTGAACCTGGCGTTGGATGAAGTAATTACTGAGGAGGAAGTCTACAAGGCAATCAGTTCACTATCTATAGGAAAAGCTCCAGGAGCTGATTCAATACCAGCAGAGGTATATAAGACAGCTGGCCCATCCCTCACCAGAAGGATCACTGAACTTTTCTGTCACATGTGGGCTGAAGGTAAAATTCCGCAGGAGCTAAAGGACGCCTCAATCGTTCACCTATACAAAAGAAAAGGCAATCGTCAGGAATGCGACAATCATCGTGGAATATCGCTACTCTCCGTATCAGGCAAGATCCTAGCACGCTTACTGCTAAACAGGCTCAACAAACACCTTGAACAAAGCCACCTCCCAGAAAGCCAATGTGGATTCAGAGCCGGAAGAGGAACAGTGGACATGATTTTTGCCGCTCGCCAGGTACAAGAGAAGTGTCGAGAGCAAAATCAGGCCTTGTACACCACATTTATTGATTTGACAAAGGTATTTGATACAGTAAACAGAGGAGGGCTGTGGATGATAATGTCTAAGTTTGGCTGCCCCAACATGTTCATAACAATGGTGAAACAGCTACACGAAGGCATGTGTGCTCGTGTACTGGACAGCTGGTGCAATCTCTAAAACGTTTCTAGTATCAAACGGAGTAAAACAAGGATGTGTACTCGCCCCGACTTTGTTCAGCTTGATGTTCGCGGCCACGATGACAGATGCCTTCAGATCATTGGAGCTTGGAATACCCATAAAGTACCGCACAGATGGCAAGTTACTCAATTCCAGAAGAATGAAGGCCAAAACCAAAGTGGCTGGCGACATAATCAGGGAACTTGTATTTGCTGACGACTGCGCTCTAATGAGCAACTCAGAACTGAACATGCAGGTTGGAATGGACCAGTTCTCTGCCGCATCCAAAAATTTTGGCCTGACCATACATGCCAAAAAAACAGAGGTCATGTACCAACCAGCACCAGGCATGCCGTACACAAAACCAGAGACTACAGTCAGCGTGCAGACGTTGAATGCCGTAGACAAATTCACATATCTGGGCAGCACGCTGTTGAGATCTGTCAGCCTAGACGATGAGGTGGCAAGCAGAATAGCAAAGGCCAGCACAGCCTTTGGTAGAATGCGCTCGATGGTCTGGGCACGTCGTGGCATCAGCGTCAAGACCAAACTCAAAGTCTACCGTGCAACCATCATTCCAACCCTACTATACGCTTGCGAAAGCTGGACTGTATACTCTGGACATGCAAGGAGGTTAAACCACTTCCCCACAGGTTGCCTGAGGCGAATATTCCACATCCGATGGCAAGATCGTGTCACTGACATCAAGGTTCTCTCGAGGGCTAACATGCCCAGCATCCATGCACTGCTAGAAAAAGCACGACTAGGATGGGCCGGACACCTCGTCCGTATGTCAGACGAGCGGCTCCCAAAGAAGCTTCTCTACGGCGAGCTGAGAGAGGGATGGCGCAAGAGAGGGCGCTCAAAGAAACGTTTTAAAGACGGTCTGAAGGACTCACTAAAAAGTTGCCAGATAGACATCGACACCTGGGAATGTCTTGCGAAAAACAGATCTGACTGGAGAAGCGCAGTCAAATCGGGTGTAGCTGCCGGTGAAGATGACCGTGTTGTGAAAGCCCAGAACAGACGCGAGACGTGGAAATCCCGAGCAGTGGGAACACCATCCCCTTCTACAAACCTCGTGTGCCCGATATGTAGCAGATGTTTTTGTGCTCGCATTGGCCTGTTCAGCCACATGCGCACCCACACCCAACAGGGAAATCTGTGACAAGGATGATGTCGGCGGTCCTCATCGACAACGATGGACAGCTATTATTATTATACAGCAGGGTCAATTCTTTAGTTTTTTGTGAGCTCCTGGTTTTGTCAGTTTGTCAGCCATCTTGTTTTCTGGTATCCTGGTATGTCCAGGATCCATTGCAAGGTAATTATATATCACATGAGCTGTGATCACACTTGCAAGCAAAAGTTTATTTTTTGTGTATCAAATGTACTTCAGTGCCTCCTGTACTGTCTTGGAGTCACTAAAAATTACCATATCCAGCAGCACTAGGTCAAACTGTTTATGCAAAATCTTAATAGCTGTTTTTATACCTTCAGCCTCTGCTTCATTTGAGCAGTTTTTGTCTTGCAAAACTCATTTAAGGATCTATTCAGGTATTTCATATAGATATCATTAACTTGCAGATGAGGTGGATTTGAAAACTGATTCATCTGTATAAATTAGGACTGCCAATCCTGGGTAGCTATAGACTATCTCCATGGCATATGTCTTTAGGAATGCAATCGAGGGAAAATGTTCTATTGGTAGATGTTTTACATTTTTTATTTACTTTTTTCTGAGGTTTTTTTAATTTTTGCAAAATATTTTTACGCAAGCCAATTACGTACTTTTCAAAATAATGATATCTGAACCAAGGTTTTGAAGTAATTTAATTTAAACATCTGGCGCCGTAACTGGCTGCGAGTCTGTTTTGGATCATTATGGATGCCGCCTGGATTTCACACTAGTCGGCGACTTACACTTGTGTTCACGGATACGTGGAGTTGTTTTCCATCTGGACTTGTTATTTCGTTCTTTTTTTGTGATTTCTTCCATCCGTTTATCCTGGTCTGGACGCCGGCTGAATGGCGCTACGCTTAATCTAGTTATACCTGTGTCGTATCTCACGGGTTAGTTCTGCCGGTTCACCTTCACGAAACATCAAAGAACAAAATAATATGAGCCCAGATGGAAGCAATGCAAAATATGTTCTAGGTTTTGTTGAGTTAATTCTGTAAATTTACTTAACATACCTTGATGAGAGCTGAACCAATAATAATCACGAGTGGGCTGAAAATAATCATTGCCAATGTCAGTTTCCAAGATCTTGTAAATGACATGACATAAGCAGCAAGCCACGTAGCCATCCACTGGATAAAAACTGCCATTTTGTCACCCATTCCTTCTGCTATTTTATTTACATCCCTGAAACAGCAAGATGTATGGGTTTTTTAATCAAAACTAATTTTAAAATTATTGTTTTTAATATAAGTGCATATATAACAACAAAATGTAATGAACAATTAAAAAAACCAACTAAAAAGCTGACACAAAAAAACAGAGACTGAAGATTATAAAATGTAATGGCAAGGCTGAAATTAATTCTACGTTACCTTTGAATTCCTAGGACTACCAGATCTCAGATACTGAAACTCAAGGAAGAGACAAGCAAGGAAAATGATGTTCTAATAGGATTTAATTATCAATTTGGTATGAGAAGTTAGTGCCATATCAAGTGTGAAGGTAGTGCCTTGTCAAGTGTGAAGGTTATTACTTGGTTGTCCATCACAAGCGATGATGGCAACATGAACATACGGTTTTGTCTTGATGGTGAAACTTGTAATAAATTCGGATTATACTGAGGAAGAAACTGCGCTTGTCATCAACCTCACTCTCTGGTCCCAAGCTATCTTGGACTAGTGACAAGATATAAGTCAAGATGACAGGAGACAACTCAGGATGCAGGCACTCTGGTCCCACCTCAAGTAAGACTAGGGGTCACTTTAAAACCTGTGGAATTCGATATTCCACCGTTTCTGTTCATTTCTTTAGGAGGCAAGTGCCTGACCTCTCGACCACAGCAACCACCACCAGAAGACTCTAAAGAATGTGTTGAGGCTGCTAATCTGCTCAATCCGTACTTTGGCACAGTCTTCACAAAGCAGGACTGCTCCGAGATCCCAGAGCCTATAGATATTTTTCAAAGAGACATGGATACAGCGGGATTAAGATCAATCTGTATTACAGAGGAAATGGTTTTTAAAAAATTGGAGGGGTTGAAAGTGAATAAATGTCCAGGTCAAGATGGTATTCACCCAAAATTGCTGTATGAAATTAGAGACCAACTAGCAAAACCATTGGCTATATTATGTTCTCAATCACTTACAAAAGGGATTGTTCCACGGGATTGGAAAGATGCAGGAGTGATCCCCTTATTCAAAAAAGGCAAAAAATCAGATCCGGCAAATTATAGACCGGTGAGTTTAACGAGCATAGTCTGTAAATTGTTAGAGTCAATAATCAAAGAAAACATTGTAATGCATTTAGACAAATTTAATATAATTAGAAATAGTCAGCATGGGTTTACTAGAGGGAGATCATGCTTAACAAATCTATTAGAATTCATGGAGGAGGTTACTAAAATCATAGATAAAGGGGAGCCAGTGGATGTTATTTATCTAGACTTTGCAAAGGCCTTTGATAGAGTACCTCATCAAAGATTATTTCGAAAGTTAAAATCACATGGAATAGGTGGGGAAGTTGCCAAATGGATTGAAAATTGGTTAACGGGAAGAAGGCAGAGGGTGGGCATAAATAAGGAGTACTCTGAGTGGAGTGAAGTGAAAAGTGGTGTGCCACAGGGCTCGGTTTTGGGACCAATTTTGTTCTTGAAATATATAAATGATTTGGACATTGATATGAGATCCATGATTGCAAAATTTGCTGATGACACAAAACTATGCAGTAGTGTCTCATCTAAAGCGGAAGTGGATATATTGATGTCGGATTTAGATAAAATTTGAGAATGGTCTGTAAGCTGGCAAATGGAGTTTAATGTAGATAAATGTACAGTCATCCACATGGGTAGATCCAATATGGAACATAATTACAGAATGGGAGAAAACAATATTAGAAAGATAGATAAGGAAAGGGACCTAGGGGTTATAATAGATCATACAGGAAAGGTGAGTGAGCAAGTTAAGGTAGCAGTGAAAAAGGCAAATGCAATGTTAGGTATGATAAAAAGAAATATTAAACATAGGAGCAAGGAAGTGATCGTCAAACTGTATAAAGCTTTAGTTAGACCTAGATTGGAGTACTGTGTACAGGTGTGGAGTCCTTATCATAGAGGGGACATAAACATGCTAGAAAGAATACAAAAAAGAGCGACAAAGATGATAGTGGGATTCCAGAATTACAGTTATGAGGAACGACTCAGAAAAACCGGCCTACAGTGTCTCGAAGAGAGAAGAATTCGTGGTGACTTAATACAGGTTTATAAGATGATCAGAGGAATCGATAAATTAGACTATAACAAGTTTTTTAAAATACAGCCACCTACAATAACACGAGGGCATAGCTACAAGCTGACTAAAGAGAGGTCCAGGTTAGATATTAGGAAATATATTTTTAGTCAGAGAGTGGTGTCTGCTTGGAATGCATTGCCAGGGGAGGTAGTGGAGGCAGGGACAGTTAATGCATTTAAGAATAAACTGGATGCGCATAGCTTTTAGAGCAAGGATATGTAAATGTAACTGGTTGCATACAGATTCTACAGGGTCTTCTAAACCAGTATAAAGACGTTAAGTTAAGTTAACCAGTGTTACATTTCAATCATGTAGTTTCATCACAAAAGGACCAGTTGATGACTGGGAGGTTCATACCCCCTAAGTCATCTCTACGTAGTCTGGCATTTGAGGGGTCTGATGGATCTGGAGTTGACATTGGCCAGCTCTTTCCTGATCAGAGAACCAGTACTGATCAGCGATGATGGGTTTCACTAGTTTTACCCAGCTGCATATGACTCCATCTGTCTTCACTCTATGTTGTTCACTTGGAAATTCACTGCCCCTTGAGATGTGTATTAATGAGGATACTGAATGATTTTCATAGATTTCCCTTATGATATCTGCATGAGAACAGGTTGTGTAGAGAAAATGCTAGTAATATTGACGGCAAGACTAAAGTTGACTAGGTCTAATGGCCTACAGCAGTCAATGATGTAGACAACAAAAACAAGGTTGAATGGATGACGTGGAAGGTTGGGAAGGAAGAAAAGTAACGTATGAAATAAATATCACACTGAATAATCAACAGAATGTACGAGGCGTATTCAAATGAAACCGGCCCAAACTGCACCAAGTGAACATATATACGATGCACATGATGACGTCACTTCTGATGTAAACAGCAAATACCAATAGTCAAGTTTGCTAAATTTCATTATCCTCGCTCATAGTTTCCTCGGCAAACCATTGAAAACATGGCGGGTTTGATACGGAATCAGCTCAGAGTTGATCCACAAGCGGTGATTCGGTTTCTAACAGCTAAAGGATGTTAACCAGTTGACATTCATCACAGAATGCAGGCAGTGTATGGTGACAAAAGTGTGGCAAATGTAAGCTCCGGCAATGGTCCACCAGAAATGCTGCTTCAATTTTGGCGATGGCATCTTCTGACGCAAAAATATGCGCCTGACTTAGTCTTGGAAGATTTTTCTTTAACTCACGTCCTTCTTTAAACATCGTTGTCCAGTTCTTCCTTGTTGTTTTCGACACACATTTGTCACCATACACTGCCTGCATTCTGCAATGAATGTCATCTGGTAGACGTCCTTCCGCTGTTAGAAACCAAATCATCGCTCACTAATCTACTCTGGGCGGATTCCGTATTACAGTCGCTTTGTTTTCAATGGTCTGCTGAGAAAACTATGAGTCAGAGGATAATGAAATTTTGCAAACTTGATGGTTGGTATGTGCTGTTTACATCAAAATTGAAGTCATCATGCATATCGTACATATGTTCACTTGGTGCAGTTAGGTCTGGTTTCATTTAAACACTCCTCATAGGATTCCAATGCATAAATCAATTTACAAAATTGATATTGATTGATGTTAGGACATAATAGAGGAGCGCGTGGCCGAATTGTTTCTAGGCCTGCCTGCCGACAAGGAGGGCAGTGGTTCGAATCCTCGGTATGGCATATGTTGTTTTTCTGTTGGGGGTGAAATAAACAAACATAGTCAGCACATGACATGGCGACAGCAGAGGCAAAGCAGCCTGTAGTCCTCAGCCTTCAAAACCCCTCGACTACCTCAGCAATGGGGAAAATGTCGCATGACAGTTTGTTTGTTTGTTTTTTTTACAGTTATGACACAAAATATTCTGCGAACTCGCTCAATAGTTGAAAACATGATGAAAGAATTAACATGAATTCAATGACTGCATGGCTGTTATTGATACCAGGAGGCAAAATATGTAGTGCCATATCAAGTGTGAAGATAGCACCACATCAAGTATGACTGCAGTACCATGTCAAGTGTGACTGTAATACCATGTGATGTGTGCAAGTAGTACCATGTCAAGTGTGACTGTAATACCATGTGATATGTGCAGGTAGCACCATGTTAAGTGTGACTGTAATACCATGTCAAGTATGACTGTAATACCATGTGATGTGTGCAGGTAGCACCATGTCAAGTGTGACTATAATATCATGTGATGTGTGCAGGTAGCACTCTGTAACATGTACAAAAAGTTGACTCACTCTGAAAATCTTGAGCTGATTTCCCCTGCTTCATGCCTATCAAACCAACCAATATCTTGTCGCATGACAGCATAAAAGAACTTCTTTCTTATTGTGTTGACCTAAAGAGGAAAATACATTCTTTGTTGTCATTGATGTTGTAGCTAATGTTCTATCCCTATTTATTGATTTTATGATTGGATATGGATTATTGGATCGTAAAAATGTTTTATTGTCCCCACTTTCTTGTGGGATACCTGTTCATAGTAAAGGCTTTGAGAGTAAAACTTAAAGAAAAATCCTGAGATGGTGTCCCTAAGACAGTCTAGTGGTGGTTTCATCACTAATCTGAGAACTTCATCTCAACTTATGAAGCCTGAACTCGGGTAACTATGTAAATGAAATGATGTGCAGGTTAAACAAATAGAACAGTAAGTTCTATCAAAGCAACATAGAATGTGCAGTAAATGATGAGATACTCAGAATGCCATGGTCATCTACTGCATTCAGTTTTATTTTCAGCTGTCTTAACCAACTAAGTCTTGTTGTTGGACCCAGATAGTTCAGCAACCCAGATAATGTTAATGATAAGTTCTATGAGGAACTGAATTCTATCATCTTATCAATTTCAAGCTCTGGCAAAATCAATGCTAGCGTGAGACTGACCATCAAATTTGAGAGAGGACAATTGGCATACAGCATGGAGAAATCCAACAGCAATGGTCTCTACCTGCTGATCTCTCTCTCACAAATACAATTGTTTGCCTGCCCACCTGTTAAACGATATCATGAATTCATCCTCATTCTAAGCAGTTGCACCTCATCAACTATGTCATCAACAGTAGGAGCAAAATACATAATGTGTTGGTGGCAAAGACTATGTGTGGTGCTGAATGCTGGACTTACCAAATTGATTGTGTAAAAATGTAACCACAACTTTCAGCTCCTGAGACGACATCAGGGTTAGAGACTCATGAAGAGAATTAACATCTCAAACTTGCAAAGCAGACCAGTCACAGAGTTTTTCAAGTGCTCTGGACATTTAGCCAAGGGATGAATAGTTTTGTTGGTCTACATTGGAAAGGAAATGGAGCACTCTGAAGACAGTGTACTCTGCCGCTTCAGTGATCCACACGCAAGAACCCCAACTGATTTTACAAAAAAAATGAAGACATCAAGACCCTGCTTGCTAAAAAACACTGCCTGAACAGTTGGCACCAAAATAATCTCTCCTCAACATCTAAAAAGGCAGACTTCACCAACATGCTAAAAATAGTCTAGAAACAGTTTAAGATGAAAGATGCAAGACAGGTTTGCTCACCAGCAAAGCAGATGAGATCCAGAACAATGCAGATACAAATGACTCAAAGCAGTTCTATGATGCAGTGAAGACAGTCTATGGTCCCCAATCTAATCCCCCATCACCTGTCCTCAATACTGATGGCATGACACTGCTGATGGACAAGGGCCAGATTCTTGAGCGTTGGGTACACATTTACATGAAATCCTCAACCATCCCTCAGCGATCATCGAGCAATCCATAGAACAAAGACACAAACCGCAACCAACGATAGGCTTGTATTCCTTCAAGCATTGATGATGTAAAGAAAGCAATCAGCCAAATGTCTAGCAGGTCCCCAGGTTAGAGGTTTTTCCTGCTGCAGTTTACAAAGCACGAGTTTCCATCCTGCTTCAACAGCAAACAGATTTATTCCGTTCAATTTGGAATGATGGCCGGATACCTCAGGACCTAAGAGATGTCTCCATTGTCCATTTCTACAAATGAAAGGGCAATAATCTCTTCTGCAATAACCACAATGGAATCTCTCTCCTGTTAGCTGCAGTTAAAATTCTGACTCGAGCTCTGATCAACTGCATTTTTGGTATATTATATGCAGCACGTCAACATCAGACAAAATGTAAAAAAATAACCTTGTGACTGGCATACAGTTCTTGTCAGCGTGACTAAGGACTTTAATACTGTCAACAGGGAAGGACTCTGGCAAATCATGGCAAAGTTTGGTTACCCCGGTGGGTTCATTACAGTTGTCTGCCAGTTCTATGACAGCTGCAGTACTGCATGAAGGAGAATTGTCTGCAGCCTTCCCAGTCACCAAGAGTGTCAAACAGGGTTGTGTGCTGACATCTATACTCTTCAGCCTGATCTTTGCAGCAATGCACTGATACTGTACATGGCACTTTTACTGGCTTGCCTATCAGATACAGGATGCAAGGTCAGCTGTCAAATCAAGACACCTGAAGTCTTACACAAAGGTGAATGAAGTTACCATCTTTAACCCCTGTTTGTTGAAGACTGCACCTTTAACAGCTGCTAAGAACAAGATATGCAATCCAACATGATGGAGTTTTTGGCAGCGTGCATGAATTTTGGTCTTACAATCAACACTAGAAAAACTGAGGTACTCTTTCAATCTGCTCATGGCGAGCCACACAATGAACCAAATATTACCATACAAAATCATCACCCTCCAGGTCAATAGCTTCACCTACCTAGGCACTAACCTCACCAGAGAAGCAAATTTTGACTCTGAGGTCAACAACAGGATTGTAAAGGCAGGTTCTGCGTTAGAGAGTATTTAACCAGTAAATATCTGGAGCCAAAACGGTGCCAGTATCACCACCAATGTAAAAGTGTGTCATGCTGTAGTGTTAACCACTCTGTTACATGCCTGTGAAACATGGACAGTGTACAGCAGACATGCCAGACAGCTATATCATTTCCACATGAAATATCTGTGCAGGCTGCTTGGGATCAGGTGACAGGACAAGGTACTTAACTCTGAAATACTTAACAAGTCAAACATGTTGAGCAACTATATGCTTCTAAAAAAAGTCCAAATAAGATCAACAGGAGATGGTGTTCACATGCCCGATGAATGCCTTCCCAAGCAGTTGCTATACGGTGAACAGGCAAACGCTCATCCATCAGGGGGGACAGGTGAAATTCTTCAGAGACTTTAAATGTCTCTGTAAATCTTCAACATTGATGTCACCCCCTGGGAAATGCTCACACAGAACGTGGCATACTAGCATTACACAAGGTGTTCAGATAGAAGAACAAAACATCACTGCTGAGACTCCAAAGAACAAGCTACCCAAAAGAACAGAATGCGTGATGACCCATACAGCCAACTCCTCACATAAGTTTTCCAAGTGTGACAGAATCTGCCATGCTGGGATTAAACTTTACAGTCATGTGAGATCCCATTTTGCAGGTGATGCTGTCCCTATCTTCGCTTGTGATAGGCAGGCTAACATTACAAAATAGTGTTGACAATGAAAGTACTCTTAACATAGCTCTTAAAGAAATAGTGAGACCAAACTTTACTCAAAAGAAAAATGAAGGTTCGGTGGTGATAACTTACATGAGATCATAAGGATGGAAGATGGGAAAATGGAATGAATTCTGAAATGAGCTAAAATATTTAACATGTCATGTATGTTCTTCTTCTTCTTCTTCTTCTTCGTACGCAGTCAGACAGAAACCATTATTTTTTCGAAAAAAGTGGCGGTCATCCTGAGGCTGTCGACACTGCCATAGAGCTTGTCTTGCAGTTCCACTGGTGATGGCACCATCTGCTCTCTCTGATCCTCGTATGTCGGGCAGTTCTGCAGCAGATGTTCAGCGGTCATTTTACCGGTACCGCACGGGCATTCGTCGGTACCACCTATCTTTAATTTGTTGAATAGGTGGTGCCTCAGTCTATTGTGGCCAGTGCGAAGTCTGAAGACAACGACCTGCTCTCTTCTGTTCAACTGGTAATAGGCATCGTTTTTGGTGTAACCAGTATGTTCGGTTTCCCATTTGGTCATGTATCTGGCTTTGATAAGCCGTTTTGACTCATTGTACGTCATACTAGTATCTGTTTGTGGTAGTCTTGCACCTTCTTTTGCCAGTCTGTCTGCCTCCTCGTTACCTTGGATGTTGCAGTGTGATGGGATCCACTGTACCACTACCCTTTTTGGTGTGGACTGCTGGCACAGTTTGCAGAGTGCTGCTCTTAAGTCATTAAGCTCAGTGTTTTTCTGGCTTTTTAGCGCTGTGACTACGGCGAGAGCATCTGTAAGCAGGACTATATGGCTTTCATTTTCTTTGAGTGTCACCATTTCTTCCACTGCCGCCCTCAGTGCCTCTGCCTCCGCTCTGAAATTGCTTGTGTACTTATCAGTAGCGAATGACAGTGTTATTTTTCTGCCATTTGGTAGGTTCAGGAATGCTCCTGCCCCTCCGTTCTGTGTAGTGTTTGTTACAGAACCGTCGGTGTATGCATGGGTCCAGTCCATGCTTGGGTAGTTTTTCGATATAAAGCTTAGGGTAGTATCTCTCCTTTCTTTTTCAGTCTGGCAGTTTTTGTTTCCAATACCTGGTAAATTTTCTACCACCTCTGGAAATATATCCTGCCTCCAGGTAGGTTTTCGTACAGTAGTGATGGGTTTTGGTGTTGTTAGTGCGTTTATGGGATCTTCGTGCATCTTTGCTTTGGCTATTTCTGCAAAGTTTCTCCGCTTTAGTTTCCCATTTCCCATATTGTTTAGTCTCTGGTGCATTGGATGGTCAGTCAGTCTTCGGAGTTTCTCTAACTGCAGCTGGGCTCTGCAGTCTCTTCTATCGGTCATGAATTGCAGTTTTGTAATCTTTTCAAGTTCTACAATTGGCGTTGACTTCATGCCTCCTGTTATAACTGTTTTGTATGTTCAACTTCATTAGTTTTTATGGTTTATTACACAGCTGATAAAAACACTAGGGACAGAAAGTTATCAAAAGAAATGGTCATCAGCACTTGAAGAGAAAATTATTGTTAGAATTGATTGTGCATTAAACAGTTTTTTTTTTAAATACGCAAATTATTTTCTCCAATCCATGGCAGGGTGTAGAAAATCTTCTATATGGCACTTTGAAATTATTAAGCTAATATAAATCTAGGACTCATTGTGAGACCATTTCGAAATATCTGAACATTCAAACAACAAATCAAATTGGGGGGAATATGACTACAGCACCTGTCTTTCTGCAGCCATTTGCCAGCAGCTGACTGCAAAGAAACTGCAAATAAATGAGCCGACTCCAAGACCAATGAACCTATAGATGTATGGCATCATGCTATCCTCAATTCTCTCTTTCTCTGCCACTGTTGAGTTGGATGTACTGTAAATACACAGTTACATAATCCATCAAAGTGTTATTTGACTTCAACCAGATTGTAATTATGTGATTAATGATGGCTATTAGGCAGGACATTGATGGCTATTAGGTAGGACATTGATGGCTATTAGGTAGGACATTGATGGCTATTAGGTAGGACATTGATGGCTATTAGGTAGGACATAACCAACAACATCAATGATGATTTAAGTCTGGAATATTCAATACAACATGTGCAACTAGATCAGAACATTTACAAATTGTGTTCAAAAAGTATCTGAGCTTAATTTTTTTCAACAAAAATAAATGAAGCATGGGAGGTATAGAGGACCATCATGACATGTGTGAATTTCTTCCTGCCCAAAGATTGCATCAGTCAATGGCAGTCAGCCATTTCAGTGTTGAGAGCACCAGTCGGGTTTTCATTCACCCCAAAATAACAGAAAGAATTAAGCATAGGTGTTGTGGAAACCATTTAGAATATTTAACAGGCTTTTGGTGATGATGCCATGACCTTCACACAATTTAAGAAGTGGTACAATTGCTTCAAAGATGGCCGCACATCAGTGGAGAGTGGATCACAATCCGGTAGACTCTTAGCAAGCTGAAATGATAAGTTTTTGACCAGGTATGAACCTTGGTCTTACAGAACCACCATGTCACCATCCAAGAACGTGTGCATGAGATGGTGAAAAGTATTGGTTTGGTACATTTTATTTTGAGCAAGGATTTGGCTACGCAGAGAATTGTGGACAACAGGAACATTTGCAGCTCCATCTTGACACCACAACCGTCTATTCTTCACGTCTGATTGAGACTTTCTTGACCAAACACAACATTCCTCTGGTTCGCCAGGTTTTCTAATCTCCTGACATGGCTCCTAGTGATTTTTGGCTGTTCTTCAAAATGAAAATTCTGCTAAAATTGACCCGATTTGAGTCAAGAGAAGACAATATGCAGAATGTGATGACCCAGCTGTACTCCATTTCCATTCAGCACCACACATTCTCAATTGGATTGTTCATGCCCCTGAAGTGACCCCATGTTGGCACTGTAAGGGTCTGGGCTGTTGGTTCTGGGGTTTGTATTGTCCATCTTTTTCCTGATCACTTGACAAAAAAGTCATCAGCACAGTGAGACTCTCAAACATCTGATGCTGCTGTAGAGAGCCTATGATCAGATGGACTGGGCATGTTGTTTACATCCTCAATGAGCACTTCTTTAAGCCAAACTGTTGTTTGGTGAGGTCAAGACAGGAAAGCTTTTGTCAGGAGGACAGAAGAAATTAAAGTTTTTTAAAACAGTTTCTCCATTGATGTAACCTCCCTGGAGCTACTTGCTCTGAACCGCTCATTATGTCATATACTGTTATCACACATGATACTCACATCACTGAGAAGAGAACCATTACTGAGGTGCAGAAAATCAAACTGCATGACAGGACAGAAGATGGCACAATTAATAATGCTGTCAACATGTGATCCACATGCAGTAGATGGGACTGTACAGTCATTTGTAGTCCAATTTGAAGGCACAGGTCTAATGCTGGCAACTATTATTACGCTCACAGTGGAATCAACATAATTTACACAGTAAATGAGTCATCATAAGATACACAAAGTGGAATGAATAACAATACTATACACATAGTCATGTCATCATAATACTATATTTGACTGTCTGTATGGTTGTTGGTGTGTATTGTTGTTCTTGACTTGCTTCCTTCTTAGTCAGTCTGTTTGCCTTGTCACTGCCAGGTGTATTTGAGTGACCAGGGATCCATTGTATAACTGTTCTGATTTCATGGGATGTGAAAAGTTGGATGGCAATCTAGGGATATTTGGGTAATTTCGTGGACTACAGTGACCACCCTCTTCTAGAGCTTGAAGGGCAGATAATGAGTCTGTAAAGATTACGATGCTTTGGGTCTTTGATGGGAAAGCATCAAATACAGTCCTCAAGTGGTGCAGAGCTACTTACAGTACTTAATGTACTGTCCTGACATTAAGTAATTGAGGTGGTGCATTAGCAACTCTTCAAGTTACCGAAGCCCATTCCCCACAACCAATTGTCTACTGGTTAGGCTGAGTTCTCCTAGGCACTAGACCTGTAACCAAAAGTTCCAGACAATTGGATCGTAATGTCCTGGGCCACTGTGCTTTTACGATTGGCCTCAATTGTCATGGTGCGGTGAATGCAGGTTCTCTTTACTGCATGGTGCTGATTCCTTCCTAACCACAGAGAGGGCATGTGTATTGTCCAATAGGAGACCCATTTGTACAGATGGGTTACTGGCAAGAGTTTAAGAATAAAAACCTCATTATATAGTACCTCATTTACTAAGTTTTACTGTAGCATAGTGTTAGTTCTGATAGCTCATGTGAGAGGCCATCAGAGCTAACTCATGCATGAATCTTGTGATAGATGCAGTAAACAGTATCAATGAACACTGGTCATAGCCTATCAAAACTACAATGAGACAGCTCATGAAAGTAGTAAAACAAGAGTAAAGGGATTAGAACATATACCAATGATGGTCCACAATTGGGGCCATAGTCACTGGGATAAACTGTACATTTGGATACAGTAATTCAACATTGTAAAGTGATTTAGTGGTCATTGTGAAGACTGGGGTAGATGCAACAAACAATGACCAGTTAACATTGGTCACAACTCATTGAGACAGCACACACAGGTGAGAAAGTAAGGCCAAAGCTGGCATCTCACACCTGGCTTAATGACCTTGTGAAACACCTTACAGGTCAACCTAACACAGCTTAATATCGAAAAGACACCCTCACTATACACTCCCACCAACCAATACACTTGAGACAAGCTCTTGGGCCTCAAATTCCTCTGTAAAACTAGCATTTTGAATATCCGAAGGCAACAACCCAGACAGGGGACGAGAGGAAGGCAAAAATTAAAGACTAAACACAAACACCAGATTTGTACATGATCACTCCATCAGGAAAGAGTTGTCACTGCCCAACCCCACCTCCCTTCTCCCAGATAGAGACATGCCTGAGACACATCCCTCACATGCTGAGCAAGCAGTAGTAAGGTGTGATACCCCTGCAACCTCTTAGGGTCAGTCACAGATATATACACATAATGAAGTCAGTCATCATAATGTACACAGTGGAGTCAGTCATCATAACATACATACAGTGTAGTCAGTCATCATAATATACACTTAGTGGAGTCAGTCATCATAATGTACACAGTGGAGTCAGTCATCATAACATACATACAGTGGAGTCAGTCATCATAATGTACACAGTGGAGTCAGTCATTATAATGTACACAATGGAGTCAGTCATCATAACATACATACAGTGGAGTCAGTCATCATAATGTACACAGTGGAGTCAGTCATCATAACATACATACAGTGGAGTCAGTCATCATAATATACACATAGTGGAGTCAGTCATCATAACGTACACAGTGGAGTCAGTCATCATAACATACACATAGTGGAGTCAGTCATCATAATATACACATAGTGGAGTCAGTCATCATAACATACATACAGTGGAGTCAGTCATCATAATATACACATAGTGAAGTCAGTCATCATAATGTACACAGTGGAGTCAGTCATCATAACATACATACAGTGGAGTCAGTCATCATAATATACACATAGTGGAGTCAGCCATCATAATATACATTGTGGAGTCAGCCATCATAATGTACACATAGTGGAGTCAAAAACTGATGTTTTAAATAAATAATTCTCATGAAAAAAAAAGGATAGTTACATGATGCATACATGGACAATGATGACAATTCTTACTTGCTAGGCACAGCAACAATAAACACATCAATGACATCTCCAAAGGTGGCCACATTTATAGGAATAGTCACGCCCTGTCCAAGAGCCCCAATTGTTCCAATCAGCATCAAAATTTTGTCAAATGTCAGAGAAAATTTAAACTGAAAAATGTGCATAAAATAGGTAGCATTAACATAAAAATAATAAATAAAAGGTGTTTGAAAAAAGGAAAGAAACAAAAGCAAAAAATAAAAACAGAAAGTAGCATAAACACCAAATGTAGATGATTTATAGGATAAATTGTGTTTTTGTTTGATTAAAGGTTTGCATTTCTGGATTCTACAGGTAAAGGTACGTGCATTTCCACCTCAGGTCATAGTCCTTTGGATATATTGGCCAGTGTATGGATGCGTGTTTGTATTTGTTTGTACTGTGGAAGTATTGGTCAGTGTATGGATGTGTGTGTGTATCTGTTTGTGATGTGTTCCACTATGACAGTTTTGCAGGATAGTAGTTTTGTCAATCCATTCTGTATGTAGAGAAATGGTCATACCTAGCAAAATCTCTGACATGCCAAGTCAAGCTGGATACGAAGTGATTTCGAACCGGGTATGTTGAACTGATGGGTATATGTCTAGCTATTTAAAGGTAAGCCAACAACAAAATGTAAAAAGTACAGCCATTTTGTTGATTTTCAAGCCATGAGTTATTTGACAGCATTCAATTTTTATTTTCCTGCTTTTATATTTTTTGATCAACATATATTATATGCACTGGAGCAACCGTTCTGTGGGGGATCATAAAATATATTTATCCAACTGAAAAGTGTTTTAATCCAAGTCACAAGTAAAATTGATCAAACAAGAGACAACTAACATTATTTAAATACAAAAGTGCAGTTACAGCTGTGTGAACATGCAAGATATCATATGAGCAGTTTAGACTGCATAAAGTGATCAAAGCAGCTGAGACAAGACAAAATGTAGCTTAATGTAGATATATGCACAATCATCCACATGGGTAGATTCAATATGGAACATAATTACAGAATGGGCAAGAACAGTATTAGAATGATAGAAAAGGAAAGGGACCTAGAGGTTATTATAGATCATAAAGGTGAGTGAGCAGGTCCAGGTAGCACTGAAAAAGGCAAATGCTATGTTAGGTATGGTAAAAAGAAATATTAAACATAGGAGTATCAAAGTGGTAGTAAATAAAGCATTAGTTAGACTTAGATTGGAGTACTGTGTACAGGTGTGCAAGTCCTTATCGTAGAGTGAATATAAACATGCTGGAAAGAATACAAAAAAGAGCTATTACGCTAATATGGGGATTCCAGAATTGCAGTTATGAGAAAAGAGAAAAAAAAACGGCCTACAGTGTCTAGAAAAGAGAAGAATAAAGTGACTTAATACAGGTTTATAAGATAATCAAAGGAATGGATTAATTAGACTATAAAATATTTTTCAAAATACAAACACCTACTTGAACAAGAGGGCATAGCTACAAATTAACTAAAGAAAGGTTCAGGTTAGGTATTAGGAAATATTTCTTTAGTCAGAGAGTGGTGAATGTATGGATGCATTACCACAGGAAGTAGTGGAGGCAGGGACAATTAATGCATTTAAGAATAGATTGTATGCACATAGCTTTTAGATCAAGGACATGTAAATCCTCTTCTTCTTCTTCTTCGTACGCTGTCAGAGGTCAACCTGTATCTGTTCGAAGAAAGCAGCTATCATCCTGAGGCTGTCGACACTGCCATATAGCTTGTCTAGTGTTGCCACTGGTGATGGCTACATGTGCTTTCTCTGGTCCTCGTATGTCGGGTAGTTTTGCAGCAGATGTTCAGCGGTCATTTTCCGGTACCACAAGTGCATTCGTCAGTGCCACCTATCTTCAGTTTATTGAATAGGTGGTACCTCAGTCTGTTGTGGCTGTGCATAGTCTGAAGACCACGACCTGCTCTCTTCTGTTCAACTGGTAATAGGCATCATTTTTTGTGTAGCCAGTATGTTCTGTGTCCCATTTGGCCATGTATCTGGCTCTAATAAACCTTCTGGACTCTTCGTAGGTCACACTAGAATCTGGTTGTGGTAGTCTTGCACCTTCTTTTGCCAGGAAGGAAGGAGAGAGCTGGTGCTCTGTCTAAAGCAGGTGACAAGATGGGGTAATTTATCCACACAGTTTCCTATCGAGAGGCAAAAACCATCATCTATTATCAGTGCAACTCAAAATGGAAAAAAAGACATGGAAATAAGCAATAGACCTGATCCAGTCTACCAGCTCCACCGACACCAACAAACCCCCCCCCCCCCGCCCCTTCGTCTGAGAACAGACCACTGCAGACTATTGGGTCATCTACATCGGCTCAAGATATCAGATACAAGTGACTGCCCATGTGAAATCTGAGTCCAGACCCCTGAACCCATCATATAGGACGGCTCAATATACAGAGAACTATGATGTCAAAGCTGGCCAGAGGGAGAAGAGGTGAAGCTGTGGGGCTGCCACCTGAATCTGGAAAGAACTGACCTTCGTCTTGGCAATGGGACTACAGGCCTAGCATGAGTGAAAAGCCTTAACGCAGAAGAAGAAGAAGAATATTTCTTTGGCCATCATACAATTTATCCATTATCTGGCTAAAGAGAGCCATGCTGCCACTCTGTTTCTGTCAAGAGGTCGACAGACTGAAAGAACTCGTTACTGGCTGCTTGTCCTCCCCATTCAGGCCACATGTCTGCGTGTCCTACTTTTCATGTGTTAAATAGATGAATCAAGGCATCTGAGTCTGCAATGGCCAGTACAATACTACGGACTGGCAGTTATGCAATGACATGATAACCTAGACAATTTAGTCTGGGTGTAACATATTTATTGATTGCACTATATTATACTCCTAAGTGATCTGCCGGGAGTCTTTGTGTATGACAAAGACAAGAATAACACCACTGCTCCACAGAAAGCCTGTCGTAAGAGGCAAATAACTGCGTGGCATAACACCGGCCATAGTTAGATGGTTTGTTAAGAGCAGAATAGATGGTGCCTAACAGGCTGTGGATCTACTTTGCTCTAGTGTTTGAGTCTATTAAGATAGACTCGCACATTGGTTAACCACCGTCCGCGGCACTTGTCCCAACAAAGCGGAGAAACGAGCTGCTCGAGCTCGCTTAGCAGGAAATCTTCCTCCTAGCTTCACCCAGCACACACAAGAGCTGTGACCTCCACAGGGGACATCTGCTCCTGTGGAAGTACAGGTCCACTAAGACTAAGATTAAGACTACATTGTGGGGGTAAAAGTTGAATGCTTCTTTTGTCTTTGTACAAAGGTTACTCCTATACTTCTAGGTGAGAATATTATTTAATTTAGCAGACATTTGAAAACCAATTAGAAGCTTGACAGATTAGAGGTTAGCTTAGCCCTTTTGTTGAGGATACGAAGAAATGTCAACTGTTAAGTTATGTCACTGCTTAGCAAGCAGACAGAGTGGAATCAGTTGGAGACAGAATCAACATACTAGTGGTTTACTAATTTCTTTTCTTCAGGGAACGGAGGAACGTTAAGTCTGTAATGCTACTTTGTATTACAGTTAAGCAACAGGCACGATGGAACCAGCTAGACTGGAGCAACAGATCCTATCAGGTGTGAGAAGATGCACTGGTCAAGCTACAAGTAAGTACAAAGATCAGGATTGAAGGTGGTCACCTGTGAATCGATTGGCTGATTTGTTAATGCCAGGTGGAGAAAATCTAGAAGACTAATGATAATGAAATGGCCTACATATGCAGTGTAGAAGTCTGCCAAACAACACTTTAAAAGCTTATGTTTACAGATTAAATTTTGCTCGGAAATGCACTTACCAGTTCAATAGCTCCAACAGCAGGTTCCTTCTTCTTGCTCTCACGTCCACAACAACCAGTGCTCGTTTCATCATCCACATCACCTGCATCATCACTATTTATCTCAATCTCAGACTTCTCTATGCCATTTATGTGGACTGTCTTTATTTCATAATTTACTGCCACGCTGTGATTAACATCATCAACATGAGCATCTGTTGATTCATAGTTACCATTAGCTGCTACGCTAGGTGACAATTTCTTCAATTTTGTCAGTTGTATATTGTTTTGTTCCTTAACTTCCCGCATCTTCAATTTTGGCTCTTCTAAAGTGCCAAGTGAATTCAGGATGAAGTAGACAAACTTCTACTGTTATAATTCTTTCCTTTTTCTGAAGTAGTTAAGGCTGCTTGTAAACAACAAGAATGGACGGGGCTGTGATAGTCAATTCCTAGCTCGGCTACGAAAGTTTGTTCTGAAATAAAATCAATTAAGAAGAGTAAAACTATTTTTAAATTACAGGGGAATGTGTGCAATAGTTTGTGGGGCATAGGAAACATGGGAAGTCAAGGCAGTACTGTTGGTTAGTGTTAGAGATATCATTGTAGTAAGCCGCAGATGTTCACGAGATGAAGGGGCCAGTTCCCTTCCTCTCTACATGTAAGTCAGGTACCCATTTACAGCTAGTTCAGTCAACTGGAGCATGCCAGTAACAGAAGTTGAACCCCATACCTTTACCGTGAAAAACACGTACTTTACCACTGGACTAAACAGACACTAAGTGGAGTAATCAATCAATGAAAGCCCATAGCTCTTTACAGTCCAATAACAACAACTTGCCAGCATACAGGGTTATTGGCTGCTCTTTCCGGCCCTCTTCAAGTGTAATCATTTAACGTTAGTTACTTCTCAGTCTCTTCTCCGTGCTTTTTTTGTCTACTTTTCGTTCTCTTCCCCTGAGAATTCCATGTCTAGAATAGCCTATCTGGCTATGTTGGACAATACTATAATACTGTAATCCTTGTGTTCACTCAGGCATGTTATGTGCCCTATGCTAGGTAGGTATCTAAATATAGTTTAAACACAGCTCTGTCTTTTGCATTTAAGTACCATGCCGGACCAACGTTTTGTCGCAAGCCATCTCTCAGTCGCATTGGTGGACGCCCGGGGCGACGATTAAGGTCTACCATGTAGGGCTACCATGACGTCAATTTACGTGTCTTTTTATTGTCATGCATGCGTACCACGTGGCCTGCCCACCTGTACTTTCTTATCAACGCCGTATCAACGACGTCATTGAAGCAGGTTTGACTCCTGATGGCGGTGTTGCGGATGTGGTCTCGCAGTGAAAGTGACAGTAATCTACGCTCTATCGCTCGTTGAGCAGCTTGGTGCGGTGCCATGTCATTTTTCCGTAGGCTCCCCACCTCGCAGCCATATACCACGACGGAATCAATTCCAAGACACTTCCTCGCATGGACAGAAACTGCTTAGCATGCATTGAGTCTTTAGTCTATTTATTTTTAGACCAACTGCCTCGCGTGCGTTGTTGAGCTAATTTAGGCGTTGCTCAGCTTCCTTGGTGCTGTGGCTGATGATGACTATGTCATCCGCAAACCGGAAGTCGTGGAACATTTCTGTTTATGGAAATACCCCTGGCATCCCAATTTAGTGTGCGGAAGACTTCCCCAAGGGCTGCCGGGAAAAGTTTGGGAGAGATTGTATCACCCTGTCGTACGCCACGTTCAATTTGTATGTTGATTGGTCGGTGAACAAGTGTGATATTTGTAGAGCAGCCATCGTTTATACCTGCTATGAGCCGCATATATTGTTCCTCAATGCCTTGATTTCATAGGGCATTTGTGACTGCAGTCACTTCATTGTTATCGAAGGCTATTTCATAGTCTACGAACACTAGGCATAGGGGCATTCGCACTTACCTTGCCCTCTCCATTAGCTGGTGGAGAGTGTGGAAGTGGTCAATAGTAGAGTAGCCCTTCCTGAATCCCGCCTGCTCTCGTGGCTGATTCTCATTATTTTTCTAGTCTGCTCATAATTACTCTCGTGAAAAGCTTGTACAGGGATGATAGCAAACATATCGGACGATAGCTTGTACAGGGATGATAGCAAACATATCGGACGATAGCTTGTACAGGGATGATAGCAAACATATCAGACGATAGCTTGTACAGGGATGATAGCAAACATATCGGACGATAGCTTGTACAGGGATGATAGCAAACATATCGGACGGTAGTTCGCAGGGTCTTTTGTTTTCCTTTTTTATGAATTAGTTTTGTTTTTGAAGTTTTCCATTGGTTGGGAATTTTACCTTCATTTAGACATTTATTGAACAGTTTCGTCAGCTCGCATGCCAGTGATTCCCCTCCCGCCTGAATAACATCTTCCTTGACTCAATCTAGTCCTGGGGCGTTTCCTGTTTTTAAATCGCATGTATCGTCTCTGGCGTTAGGATCTTCGGTGCTGACGTATAACCTGAGGTGAATGGCCGTTCATGGATTACTGCCTTGGATGCGAAGAGGTCAGTGTAGAACCTCCGACATCATTCTTCTATGTGTGTTCTTTCCGTCAAAGTTGTACCACCCGGTTTTTTTAGAGCCGTCAGAAGTATGTTTGACTGGTCAAGGTCTTTTCGACATTTGATCGTACTCTGTCTTATCTCAGCCTCTTTGATCAATTTCTGTAGCCTATGTTGTTCATAATTTTCTTTGAGTTTGCATTTAATCATCTTGTTGATTTCAGAGAGTTCGATTGTATTGATTATTCCATTGACTTTGAGCCGTCTTCTGGTTGCAAGGAGTTTTAGTGTAGTATCCTTGATTCGACTACATTTTATCCTCGTTTGTTTTGTTTTCGTAACATTAATGCAGTTATTCAGCTGGTCAAGCAATTGTTACAGGTGGCAGGTTGGAGAGTCTGTACATTGCCAGTCCTGTCGTTGAACTTCCTTTGCTAATCTAGCAAAATCAAGAGTGGTATGTACCTGGGTTCGATTTTTATTAGGGGGCGTCTTCAAATTAATTATTGCCAGAATTGGTCTACGGTCACTGCCAATAGCCAGTCGATGCAGAACTTCGACGTTAGTAACAAATTTGAGATCGTTACTTAGCACATAATCAATCTCAGCACTAGTTTCCCAGTTTGTAGAGTGCTAGGACCACCGTTTTGGTAATGGCTTGTCGATGAACGTGTTCGTGATAGGGAACTTCATTGCAACAAAGATAGCCATACGCTCACCACGTGCATTGCGAGTGTCATCAGAGAAACCACCGATGTATCGCTCATCTGGCCGTTTCCACTCGACCCTAACATTGAAGTCGCCAACGACAACAATTTTATACGCTGATTAACAGAGCTGTTCTTCCATCAATTCATACAATTTGTCGATATCTTCATCCGCATACCCGCTGTGGTGCGCATAACTCTGTACGATGAGGAGAGGCTTACGTTGTCCATGTACCTGCAGACGGAGTGTAGCAGCTCGGGAATCGATAATGTCAACTGAAAGAACATTTGGTGCATGGCGTCTGGAAATAATGAAATCAACTCCCTCAATCTGATAGGGTCCTTCCAGTGCACCAATGTGGATCGCAACTCCGTTGTCGTACCAAGAACAGTGCGAGTCGTGATGGCCGAGAGTTTCCGATAGGCCAATAACATCATAACTAATATTTTTTTTTCAGATTAACCATGAGATGATTTTGCTTGTGCATTCCAAAACCACTTTGTAGGTTGCAGATGACCTGAAAATTGTGTTTCATAAGCATGTTGAGGTTGGTCCGATGTAATTCTTGGTGCGAACCGCAGTTTGTCGGTAGTGGAGACAAAGCTGACGTCATCGTGGTCGTTTAGATTTGATTGTTTTGGCTATTAGTAGCGAATGAGGTAGGTTCTTCCGTGCAGCTCGCTTGGCCTGGGGGAGGTACTAATGTGTGATGACACTCAGAATCGACCTGAATCGAGCTCCGTGTCTTAGGTGGGACCAGCCACGGCCAAAGTAGGTCATGGACGAGCGGTCATTAACACATCGAGCCTAAGACCTCATCCCGCCACCGCCGAACACACTTGATACACGACCTCGACTATAGATGGTCATACTTGATAACGTGTACTGCGTTCGGCGATGTGTTGACGTCATCCCCAGCCTGATGTGTACACTCGAAAGACTGGCTTGCCAGTGGTTAAGTGCTCTCGATCAGCTAACGTTAGGGGATTTCTAAAGTGACCTCAACTCTTTTCAAAAGGGTAAGTGGGGACGGCGTGGGCTAGTGGTTAATGTGACACGGCTCACAATTCGAAGGTGCTGGGTTCGGTTTGGCTTGGCTTTGCTTCGTTCGTTCTCAATTTCCCGCTACCAAACCCTGAAAGGGCTTAAGTAGCAGAATGTAGTCCAGATAACAGAATGCGTTGTGTCGTAGTTTACAGCTTGACTGCGATATTTGCACCTTTCGGTCCCACACATCCGACTTCAGCAAGCATTTTTTTAGTACCGGGTTAGCATTCTCTCTTCGATCCCTTGACCTTAGCCAGTCTGCCCTGCTGCAGCCTGTTATCCAGGATCACCGCGTGGAAGTATAGAAGGGTCTTGGCAGCTCTGGTTCGCTGGCCCTGACGCTAGCAGTCAGCTATGGGTCGCTGACCACTGCAGCTCATGCGCTGCTCAGCATCTTGATCACTTACACAGCATATGGCATATTATGTCCTGCTGCAACTTCTTCTTTGATCCCCATTCATTCCTCTTCATATCTATGATCCCTATTCAATCCTCTTCATATCTTTGATCCCCATTCATTCCTCTTCATATCTTTGACACCATTTGTTAGTGTGGTTTTGCTGGTTTGGTTCGATCCCCATCACAGCACTGGCCGTGATCCCGGGGATGCAAACCCTTAGGAAATGCAGGAGGAAGCAGACCTTTTTATAAAATGTATGCTGAAGTCGGATGCACTGGGTCGACAGGCGCAAAATATAAACCACAGTGCAACGCAAACCACCTTGTAAAAGTAACGTAAAGTAACCTATAGCATTACTGCCGTAGGGGTGTGAGGTGTTAGCGATCTCACATTTCAAAGGCTCGGCTATATGACGGTGGTAGCCATCTTCTCTCCCTCGCCGCTTTTACTTCCCGGACTGAACCGGTACCCATTTAAGGCTGGGTCGACCCGGGAGCCATTGCAGTCTGAATAAAACACTACCGCCTCAACTGGGGAATGAACCCAGGACCACTCAGATGCGAAGCCAGCGCCACCACCTTGGGGAATAGAGAAATAAGGCAAACGAAAATGAAGGTTAAGAGTCCAAGCCCTGACGGCTTGACTGTCTAATTCTACTCCATGTTTCTTCACGTGTCGAGTCCATTCATTCTCAGCCTCATACAAGAGGCGTTCGAGAAAGGGGAACTCCCAGCTAGTTTTAATCAATCCTATTTAACACTAGTACATCAGTGGTCCGCCGGGGTCTTTGTGTATGACAAGGACAAGAATAGCACCACTGCCCCACAGAGGGCATGTCGTACGAGGCGACATGGCATAACACCGGCCATGGTTTGGTGGTTTGTTTAGAGCATCATAGATGGTGCCTAACAGGCTGCGGGTCTACTTTGCTCTTGTGTTTTAAGTCTATTAAGATGTACTCGCACATCGGGTAACCACCCTCCGTAAGCGCCTATCCCAACGCAACGGAGTATTAAGCTGCTCGAGCCTAGTCCACTAACAGGTAACCCTTCTCCTTGATGCATGCAGCTCATACCAGAGAAAGAGAGAGAGAGAGAGAGACAGAGACACAGAGACACAGAGAGAGAGAGAGAGAGAGAGACAGAGACAGAGACACGGAGAGAGAGAGAGAGGAAAGAGAGAGAGAGAGGAGAGGAGAGAGAGGAGAGAGAGGCGAGAGGAGAGAGAGAGAGGAGAGAGAGAGAGAGAAAGAGAGAGAGAGAGAGGAGAGAGAGAGGAGAGAGAGAGGAGAGAGAGAGGAGAGAGAGAGAGAGAGAGAAAGGAGAGAGAGAGAGGAGAGAGAGAAAGAGAGAGCGAGAGGAGAGAGAGAGAGGAGAAAGAGAGAGAGAGAGGAGAGAAAGAGAAGAGAGAGAGAGAGAAAGAGGAGAGAGAGAGAGAGAGGAGAGAGAGAAAAAGAGAGAGAGGAGAGAGAGGAGAGAGAGAGAGAAAAGAGAGAAAGAGAGAGGAGAGAAAGAGAGGAGAGAGGAGAGAGAGATAGAGAGAAAGAGAGAGAGAGATGAGAGAGAGAGGAGAGAGAGAGGAGAGAGAAAAGAGGAGAGAGGAGAGAGAGAGATAGGAGAGAGAAAGGAAAGAGAGAGGACAGAGAGAGAAGAGAGGAGAGAGAGAGGAGAGAGAGAGAGGACAGAGGGAGAAAAGAGAAAGAGAGAGGGAGAGAGTGGAGAGAGAGAGAGAAAGAGAGAGAGGAGATAGAGAGGAGAGAGAAAGAGAGAGAGAAAGGAGAGGAGAGAGAGAGGAGAGAGAGAGAGAGAGAGGAGAAAGAGAGAGATAGGAGAGAGAGAGAGAGAAAGGAGAGAGAGAGGAGAGAGAGAAGAGAGAGAGGAGGAGAGGAGAGAGAGAGGAGAGAGAGAGGAGAGAGAGAGAGAGAGAGAGGAGACAGAGAGAGAGGAGAGGAGAGAAAGGAGAGAGAGGGGAGAGAGAGAAGAGGAGAGGAGAGGAGAGAGAGAGGATAGAGAGAGAGGAGAGAGAGTGAGAGAGGAGAGAGAGAGGATAAAGAGAGAATAAAGAGATAGCGAGGAGAGAGAGAGGAGGAGAGAGAGGAGAGAGAGAGAGGAGAGAGAGAGAGGAGAGAGAGAGAGGAGAAAGAGAGAGGAGAGAGAGAGGAGAGAGAGAGGAGAGAGAGAGGAGAGAGAGAGAGGAGAAAGAGAGAGAGAGTAGAAAAGAGAGAGGAGAGAGAGAGAACGAGAGAGAGGAGAGAGAGAATAGAGATAGAGAGAGAGGAGAGAGAGAGAGAGGAGAGAGATGGAGAGAGAGGAGAGAGAGAGGAGAGAGAGAGAGGAAGAGATAAAGGAGAAAGAGAAAGAGAGAGAGTAGAAAGAGAGAGAGGAGAGGAGAGAGAACGAGAGAGAGGAGAGAGAGAGAGAGAGAGGAGAGAGAGAGAGGAGAGGAGAGAGAGAAAGAGAGAGAGCGCGAGGAGAGAGAGAGGAGAGGGCGAGAGGAGAGAGAGGAGCGAGAGAAAGAGAGAGAGAAAGAGAGAGGGGAGAGGAGAGAGAGAGGAGAGAGAGAGGAGAGGAGAGAGAGGAGAGGAGAGAGAGAAAGAGAGAGAGGAGCGAGGAGAGAGAGAGAGGAGAGAGAGAGAGAAAGAGAGAGGAGAGAGAGAGGAGAGAGAGAGGAGAGAGAGGGGGAGAGTGAGAGGAGAGAGAGGAGAGAGGAGAGAGAGATAGGAGAGAGAGAGAGGAGAGAGAGAGGACAGAGAGAAGAGAGAGGAGAGAGAGAGGAGAGAGAAAGAGAGAAAGAAAGAGAGGGGGAGAGAGAGGAGAGAGAGAGAAAGAGAGAGAGGAGAGAAAGAGAGAGAGGAGAGAGAGAGAAAGAGAGAGAGGAGAGAGAGAGGAGAGAGAGAGAAAGAGAGAGAGGAGAGAGAGAGAGAGAGAAAGAGAGAGGAGAGAGAGAGAGAGAGGAGAGAGAGAGGAGAGAGACGTTGCTTACTGTGCCATACGTTGCTTGTATGTGTCATACGTTGCTTGTATGTGTCATACGCAGATAAGAACAGAATGACCATAATGAGAAAGATATGGGGCTCCATGTTGGGAGTTGACACGGGCACCGCATAGAAACTGTACACAGGTTATGTGAGACCAGTGCTAGAATGCGGGATAGCAGTATGGTCCATAGCAACAACAAAAGTAACTTTCAAAAATTAATACAACCCAAAACCAAAGTATACGTTTCATTACTGGAGGTATGAAAACAACACCAATAAATGCTATGAGAACATTACGATAATTGAAAGTATGGAGGCGGGCAGAGACCAAAAAAACACTCCAACAGGGGAAGAAGTTCAAACTAAAGCCAGGTAATCCAATATAGGATTGAATACATCGCATTGAAAAAGGGAGATTAAAAAGAAACCACTTCGTATAAAAAAAAAAAAAAGATCTTGCAAGAATAGACCTTATTATTAGCCAGGCAGTGGGTAGAAATTTAAAATAAGCATCCCAAATTCCATCATGGAAAAAAGCAACAATTCCGTGAGATGGTAGAAATCATAGCATGAATATAAAAGAATGGAACTCAATTTAGAAAGAAATGTTATCATGTGATAATATACAAGCGAGTATACTCGCCAGGTATATGAAAGTGTGAATGTACAGGTGACTCAGCTGACAAAGTCACATCTATTGGAGGTGGAGGGGTATATTACTAAGGAACGAAGAAAAACAAAACTCTAGTACTAACAACGGGAACATATACCAATAACTTTCGAGCAGAAGCAGAGGCCCTCAACTGAGCTTGTAATCCAAGACGTAAATATTCATCAAGAAAACATAGTATTCCTGACCGATGCCTCGTCACTATTAACAACGTTAAAACAACATAAAGATGCTCTCAAGCAATGCTGGCACAATTCTCAGCAAAACACTCAAGGTTGGTCATTCAGTGGATCCCCCCCCCCCCTCCTTTGTAATATCGAAGGCAATGAAGCTGTGCAGATCAGCAAGGTGTAGATGAGCTTCACAACAGAAGAACTGCAAATATTTAACTAGAGAAGGGCAAGTCATCTTCTTCAGACTCACCCAAGGTCATCTTTACAACACAATGAAGATTGGGCCTTATGACTGTCCTTGTGGGGGGAACTCGCACAGGCACGCTGAAAGGGAGGGAGAGAGGAGGGAGAGAAGGGATGGAGAGAGAGAAAAGGAGAGGGAGAGAGAAAAGGAGAGAGAGAAAGGGAGAGAGAGAAAGGGAGAGGGGAAAGGGAGAGAGATAAAGGGAGAGAGATAAATGGAGAGAGATTAAGGGAGAGAAAGGGAGAGAGGGTGGGGGGAAAGGGAGAGAGAGAGGGAGAGCGAGGGAAAGCGAGAGGGGGGGGGAACGGAGAGAAAAGGGGATGAAAAGGGAGAGAGGGAGGGAGGGAAAGGGGGGAGAGAGGGGGAGGGAAAGGGAGAGAGAAAGAGGGGAGAGAGAAAAAGGGGAAAGAGAAAGAGAGAGAGGGAGGGAGAGAAGAAGAGAGAGGGAGGGAGAGAGAGAGGGACGGAGGGAAAGGGAGAGAGAGGGAGGAAGAGAGAGAGAGAGAATGAGACGTCGTGACTCTTACCTGTAATCAGAAACTCTGATATGATGCTTGCATTCGGATTATAACTGGCGTCTAGAAACAATCCACAAGCTCTAGCAGACGTTTTTAGATTTGAGACGGCTCTTTGGGACGAACGCAAAACATGTCCAGGGACCCGAACACTCAGCTCACTTTAATGGACACAACGTATGAACTTTGAACTTCTCCTACACAATGGACAGGCATGGTCCAGGTCACACTATCGACCAGTACAAGGACGCCCTATCCTGCCTGGGTATACCTTAACAAACGACCGGTAACAATGAGGTTAAAATCTAGAACATCGCTCCACCTAAAGAGATGACATATAGCTGTCATTAACTAACCACGTGCTTCAACAACTGATAGCGAAGTGAAACATTTCCCTCCTTCTGCTTTTCCAAATGTATTTTAAGTAGGTTTGGAGGGGCCCCTGTCCCGCACCTAATAAAATCTGACTCCAACTACACTTTTATTACCCTTTGTCCTGTTTGTTAGACAAACCACTCGAATGTAAGTGTTCTATTCTAACACGCAGGTCCACATGTACTGACAATCACTTGATAATAGCTTATCTGCTTCTCTCACACGATACGGTATGAAACATTCTAAATAAATGTAAAACTATGCACGGAAACCATTTCGTATAGGGTTTTAGCCATTTTCTTATAGCGAGGATTTTTTGTTATATGGTACACCGGGGTTCGATTCTGGTGTACGTGTTACCTTATTTTCTGGTATATTGTCCGTTGTACAGTATATGTTTTCTGTGGGCAATAACACTTGTATGTGTGATAGTTGGTGTTACCAGCCTGATTTGTTTTCAAGAAAGAGACAATTTAAGGGATACGGCCAGCTGTAAAAAAAAAAAAAACACACACGCATGCATTTACACACATACATACACACACACAATAAGTAATAACACTACCTAGCTTTTATTTCTGTCCAATTTGCCCTATTTCCTCAATTTTCAAGAATACATACTGTTGCTGTTCTTGGTGATGACAACGAGTAAGATAATTCTTTTAACCAAAATGGCGTTAAGAGGCGGGTTTCAGTTGCTATTTTCACATCCTGAGCGTGCTGGTGAAGGTGGACCTGGGTTCTCCAGGCTGTTGTGCTATGGTTGGCTTCATTTGAGTGACGCTCACTACTACGAGGTTCACGTCAACTCTCACACCCCCCCCCCCCCTTCCTCCCATATTGTTTATAAAAATCACAATTATCATGTCTCATGCCGATTAGTGTACAGTAGAATAGACAATCATTTTACTAACCAACCGTCTGTCTTTTCAGCATTTTTGTACTACAGATACTCGCATTACATTTCAATGTTACATATATTAGCTTTTCATGTTAGTGTTACATATACTAGCATTACATTTCATTGTTACATATACTAGCTTTTCATGTTAGTGTTACATATACTAGCATTACATTTCATTGTTACATATACTAGCTTTTCATGTTAGTATTACATATACTATCATTACATTTCATTGTTACATATATTAGCTTTTCATGTTAGTGTTACATATATTAGCTTTTCATGTTAGTGTTACATATATTAACTTTTCATGTTAGTGTTACATATATCAGCATTACATTTCATTGTTACATATGCTAGCTTTTCATGTTAGTGTTACAAATACTAGCTTTACATTTCATTGTTACATATATTAGCTTTTCATGTTAGTGTTATATATACTAGCTTTTCATGTTAGTGTTCCATACTGATTCTTGCATTTCATTTCATATTTTCAGATGCTCGCTTGTTTGTTTCAGCTTCAGTTATTTTCCCGACATTGACCGTCTTGTCAGAGACATCCCAAACGCCCCATTGAGTGCTTATGATTTGTTTTATGCGTAGCTTTTGTTCGTAAATGGAATATTTGTTAAAAAAATTATATTCAGTAATATAGAAATTGCTGAAAAAAGTTTTCATAATTGCATGTTTTACTGTCAATCTACTTGTACAATTTGTATGCTACCGACTATAGTAAAATAAAAAATGTCCAAAAGAAAACTAAAGATTGTTTGTCAAATAAACACCAATATCTTTATATATTAAAATAAGCTCATAACGTATGGTCTTAAAATATGTTTTGCGATCTACTCTTTTCGTGAAGTTGCATATACCCGTTTAAAATTGAAAGCACAGTGGTGTCTTTCGTACATGCGTTCAACAGTGTTCACAGTGGTCTGCAAGTGCATGCGTGCGTGTGTGTGTTGTGTGTGTATGTGTGTGTGTTGTGAGAGAGCCAACGAGAGAGAGATAAGGACAGAAAGAAGGAGAGAGAGAGAATGAGTGATGTACAACATATTTAGGAAATAATATTCTTGTGCATTTTTTAAACCAGTTGCTTCACATTACGGTATATTAATCTTGGTAATAAGAGCACTTGAGTGCGGACAAAGCTGAAATTCGTCTTTAATATCGTCAAAATTATCTTGAGTTCCCCATCCTCAATGTATACATATATTAATGCCCTTTTTCTTATCCTCGATGCTTTTTGTATTAGTTGGAAAATGGTTTTTAAAATGTGTAATCGACATGAGGACATTTTCGTCTGTGGTAGATTGATAGAGAATGTCTTATACTAGGTTTACGCTTTTTTTGTGATGTGGGTAGGCTAGCTCTCTGCCTCCCTGCCTTGTCTTCCCCAAATGTAATGCAGGTACCCATACAGCGCGGTAAACTTGTTGGAATAGAACAGTATTCTTTAATTTTTTTATACCTGGCGCCCACATTTGTAACTGAGGGTAAATTTTCCTTAACGCCCACTAAAACCTAAGCTTAAGGAAATTCTGCGATCATCCCCTGATTCTGTGCATTTTTGATGTTTTCAATCATCATGTAGCATGTCCTTTGCAGAAAGTCGCTCCCTCACAGCTCGTCTGAAATAAATTCCATATTTTGCCAAATCTTCAACCTTCTCCATAGTCATACAAAAGCATTACTTGACATATTTGTGCCATTTACTTGTTGGTCTCTGTCTTTCCCGGCACCATACCTTTCATTACCGTTCTCATGCCGTTTGGTTTTTGTTGTGGCCAAAATATTTATATTTTCTATTCATCATGGAATTATTGTACAAGTTTTTCTCTATTCCCAGGCTCTTGTTGAATGTCTGCATTCTTTTTTTATGGTCCACCCAATTCTGAGGACCTTTCTATAATATTTTGACTCGAAGAACTCGATGTTTGGGTAAGTGCTTATGTTTCACAGCCGTATGCTGTTACGGGGAAAATACAAAATTTGCACTTTTGCTGATTTGCTGGTATTCTGCCTTAGTTTCCCCAGGCTGTGTTTTGAATACAGCATGTAATTATTCTTCTACCGCTCACCTGAAAGCTAAATTTGTCCACTGTTGGGCGGGAGCGACCAGGTTGAAGAACTCTGCAATAAAGTATTGGACCGGTTTTATTTGTCATAACGGACAAATGCTTAAAGATTCGGTAAAGTTATATTATTAACTACAAGTACCTCCTAAATAAAGTTGTTGCCTGTGAGATGCTATCTTTATACTGTACTTCGTGTATCATATGAAAATGTGTTGGTTAAGCGAATCAATGAAAGAGTCATGATTGTCAATCAAAACACTTGAGAAACAGTTTGTCATAGGTGGTCGATGTCTAAATCTAAATCGTGTGTCAGTAGGTTGATTCTGTCAGCTCGATAAGTTGAGCAAGTTCATATGATGTTTCAGTAATAGTTCACCCGCATGCCCATTAACTTCCTCAAACTCAGAATTGCAGTAGAGAAGACATTTATTATATTGTTCACAAGAAACGATCTACATATATGTCATGCTCGAGTGGTTTACAGAACGGTTCTGTGTATTACTTAGGAAAATATGGCTACTGCCTCATTGAGAGCATATCGTAAGAGGTAACTAACAATGCAGTCTAATAATCCTTCAAGGACAGAAAGCTATTCAAGTATGGTATTGTACCCCTATCCGTGAACAGCGACCAAAAGCATGATTAGGACTTTGAATGAGAGAGCTTACTTGCTTTCCGTGTCTATTTACACCACGTCAGACTGCCAGTGTACATCCACTCTGACTGCCGTGTTGTTTCCCTTGAGCAGATCTTCCATCGTATAAGTATGTGGTAGGTTTGGGCATGTCGAGAGATGTTCTTGGTCCTGGACAGCGCTGCATTTGCGCATATCGTTGTGTCCCCATTTCATCCGGGTTTTGTTCTGCATGCTGTCACCCCAGACCAAAGTCTATTTAAGGTTCTCTATATTGGATATGGTAAGTGTGCTCCTAGCGCAGCCCCCTCCTGCAGCGTTATCCATGGAGTCTGTTAATTGTCGCGCCATTTCCAATGCGACGCATTCTGGGGCTTCCTTGGAGAAGTTGTGTTTTTTGTAGAAAATGTCATCTAGTCTTAAGTCTTGTTTTCTGCTGTTGATGTCCGTACATTAGGTGTCTTGTTCCGCTGGTCTGTTTGTCTCTCACAACTTCTGCTGCAATATTTCTTCTGCTCCAGGGGGTGCTATACAAATTATGGAATACATTTTTCCAATGCAGGTCGGTTTTAGACATCCAATCACGATCCGGGCTGTCACATTGGTGACAGTATCGACATGATTGGTGTTTGTGAACTGTTTCCCATTTTAGTGCCACCCAAGTATTTGGAGACTGAAAGTAAGTGCTAGAATAAATATCACAAATACGATGAAGGAATAAAAAAAATTCTTTAAAGGATATACAGAAGAAGATATTTTAGTGAAACTTATAGATAGGTAACTAATTGGTACTATTTAAAAACAAACAGTTTTAAAAACCGTTCTACTTATAGTATCAATTTTGGTAAGTTGCGTGCACGTCACGTAGACTAACATAACAATCTCGAAACTGGCTCCAAGATAGTTCTTGATACTGTTATATTAACTCATACATACATGTGATGTCAATATATGTATTAAAACACCCATCAAAGACATTGTATGTTAAGAAAAATGTCAGGGACAAGAAGGTTTTTTTTTTGGTTTTTTTTTTAGAAATACATGAGTTTAGAGGATTCGTCCAACTAAACACTCGGAAAACAAAAATTATTGACTTTTTGACTCTTCCAGCCAAACGTTTGCAAACATGGAATCTAGGGTCTAGTTCGATCGAGACAACTACATTGCATCGTTTATTATTTATTCTGTTTTGCAAGTTATTCCATCATTTGCTAGATCTCACCACAAGACCCACGAGTTGCCGTCCCAAGTTAGTATGCGCCCAACCTGTCCTATTAAACTATTATCTGTCTGAAATGGTGTCCGTACATCTGGTTCACTGGCATTGGTCAAATGTCACGTACATACACATACGTACATTACTGCACACATACATACACCCCCACACGTACTTACACCATACACACACACATGTATATTTACACAGCACAAACATGCGTGTACTTACACAAAAGTACTTAAGCATATACACGCACACGCGCATCATCATCATCAGTCCTATACCCTAGAAAGTCGTTGAGGCACCGTTACTGCAGTTTGTTGTACCATCTCCCGCCAATCAACAACGGTGAGTATTGGGCCGCTACACACCTGACGGAGCTTATCTCTCTCCAGGAGACAGTTCATTACAGTTGTGTCTAAATTTCTGACAACAAAGCTGACACTGTCTTCAGCTATTGCGAATGGGGTCAATCTCGTGAAGTTCAGCCGTATGAACTAGACCGTGAAATATGACATACACGAAAGATCTTCCGAGACCAGGTCAGGCGCATATTGTTGCGTTCACTCACGTTCTTCTTTAAACATCGTTGTCCAGTTCATCACTGTTGTCTTCAACACACTTTTATCACCATACACTGCCTGCATTTTGCGATGAAGGTCAACGGGTCGACGTCCTTCAGTTGCTAGAAACCAAATCACCGCTCGCTGATCAACTCTGGACGGATGTTATATCACACCCGCCATGTTTTCAACGGTCTGCTGAGAAAACTATGAGTCGGAGGATAATACAATTTTGCAAAACTTGACGATTGGTAGGTGCTGTTTACACCAGAAGTTTACATGCGCATCGTACGTATGTTCACTTGTTGCAGTTTGCTCCGGTTTCATTTGAACACGCCTCGAATATTTAAATTGATATATATAATAGCTGTCCATTGTTGTCGACGAGGACCGTCAACATCATCCTTGTCACATATTTCCTTGTTGGGTGTGGGTGCGCGTGTGGCTGAACAGGCCAATGCGGGCACGAAAACATTTGCTGAATAACCGGCACACGAGGTCTGTAGAAGGTGATGGTGTTCCCGCTGTTTGTGATTTCCGGGTATCGCGTCTGCTATGGGCTTTCACAACACGGTGGCCTTCGTTGCTAGCTTCGCCTGATTTGACTGCGCTTCTCCAGTCAGATCTGTTTTGCGTAAGACCATCCCAGGTGGTGATAACTATCTGGCAACGTTTCAGAAAGTCCCTCAAACTGTCTTTAAAATGTTTCTTTTGGGCATCTCTCTCTTAGCTAACCGCAGAGGAGCTTCTTTGGGAGCCGTTCGTCTGACATACAAACGAGGTGTCCGGCCCATCCTAGTTGTGCTTTTTCTAGCAGTGCATGGGTGCTAGGCATGTTAGCCCTCGAGAGAACCTCGATGTCAGTGACACGATCTTACGATCGAATGTGGAATAGACAAGCTCTATGGCAGTGTCGACAGCCTCAGGATGATCGCTGCTTTTTTCGAAAAAATACAGGTTGACGTTTGACAGCGTACGAAGAAGAAGAAAGAAGAAGAAGAATGTGGAATTTTCGCCTCAGGCAACCTGTGCAGACCTGTGGTTTAACCTCCTTCCATGTCCAAAGTATACAGTCCAGCATTCGCAGGCGTAGGGTAGGGTTGGAATGTTATTGGTACGGTAGACTTTGAATTTGGTCTTGATGCTGATATCATGACGTCCCTACACCATCGAGCGCATTCTACCATACGCTATGATGACCCTTGCTATTCTGCTTGCCACCTCATAATCGAGGCTGACAGATTTTGACAGCGTGCTACCCAGATACGTGAATTTATCTACGACATTCATTCAGCGTCTGCCCGCTGACTGTAGTCTTTGGTTTTGTGTACGACATGAATGGTACTGGTTGGTGCATGACTTTTGTTTTGTTGGCATTTATGGTTAGATCAAAATTTTCGCATGCGGCAGAGAACCGGTCCATCCTAACTTGCATGTACAGTTCTGAATTACTGTTCAGAGCGCAGTCGTCAACAAACACAAGTTCTCTGATTATGTCGCAAGCCACTTTGGTTTTGGCCTTCATTCTTCTAGGATTGAGTACCCCACTAGACGATTGATAATTAAATTGTTAATTCCTGGATGTAATGTATTCTAAAAATGTCCTCGTTTGGTACTGTTAACAGAGCGTTGGTATGAATATACTGTTGATTAGCTTTCTTTTTGTGGACATGTTTATGTTAGGATGTTTAAATAAGGGTGACAGCTGATATACAATTGCATTTGTTTTTTGGCACCTGACCTCAATCTCTCTATCTAAACCTCCATCTGTGTGAAAACACTGCTCAAGTACTTGCACTCCTCTCCACCACTTGTTTGATCTTGGTCCCGTTTACCATAATGTCCATATTTTCAGTCGATCTGCTTATCTGTATAGTTTCTGTTTTGAATGTGTTAATTCTCATACTGTATCTTTCACATACAGAGTTAAGCGCAGTCAGATGTTGCCGCAGATCATTTTCACTTTCGTAAAGTAGACGTTGATCATTTGCAAAAAGGAGTTTATTTAACCGACCAGCCTGTCCCCTTTCTTCCACGGCATTTCTTGGCAGATGCTCCAATTTGGCCTCCAGCGTTATTATGTCCACATTCGTGTTGAAGAGTAGGGGTGACAACACACACCCTTGTCTCACCCCGGTTGTTATCTCCCTTGTTTCGGTCAGACCATCTGTTGTTCTTACTTTACTTTGACACCCTTGGTACAATGCTCTAATATTCTCTACTAGCTGCCCCTGTACTCTGTAGTCGTCTAGGATGACCCATAGTTTATTTCTGTCCACTCTATCGTAAGACTATTCTTGATCTATAAAAACCACGTTGAGTTTCCGATCGTATTAAATGTTTGTTTCGCTTAGTTGTCTCATGGCGAATAGAGCGTCTGTGCAGCTCCTACTTCGTCGGAAACCAAATTGATCCCCACTCAGCTGCCGAATTCTCTGCTCCAGGATTTTTGCATGCAGTTTTCCCATGTGGCTTAGAAGCGATATCTCCCGGTAGGTATCGAATTCTTTTTTTTTTTTTTTTTTTTTCCCCTTGTTTTTCCAAATTGGCACAATGATAGCTTTTTTGCCAGCCTTCACGGACTCTACTTTGCTCCCAAAGTTCTGAAAATATTAAATTTAACCATTTTACTTCTAGGTATCTACAATGACGTATGCCGTATCTCTATTTTTGCAACTTCTTTTCGCTTTGGACAGTAGGTATTTGAGTTAGTACAACAGGCTAACTCAAATACCTTGAATTGTGCTACCGGACTGAAAACAAAATCAATAGCTTTATCGTCAACAGCTCATAATGTTACTCAATCTCGATATCACAATAAAATAAAATTATTTTCTGTGAAGGAAAGTCTAATGTCATGTAACGTAAACCTATTTATTTTCCTTTTGCATATTTTTAAAACAAAAGTCTGTCCCTAATTTACGCGGAATTACGATCACAAATGGATAAAGTTGCATAATTTATGTAAATGGGGATAATTAAGGACAATTAAGGAATATTATTCATAAATGTCCACTGAAAGCAAATGATTTAAGTAAAGATAGCAACCACAAAATACAGATATTCAAAATACATTTCTATCAATGACTGGACAAAGAACTGTATAAACAGTTGAATGGCAATATCAAATAAACAGCGATGAACCACAAAAAGTGATCTGCATGGAGGCCAAAAGGAGGCAGCTCTTCCTTGGCGCAAAGACACACGTTTTTTCTACACACTTAATTACAAGCATATACAGAAAGAACACAGCACAGGCCACAAAGACGGAACTAGTGCGCATCACAGACTTACGATTTTTAGGAGATGGGATATTAGAAGTATCAATGGAAAGAGGCATTAGCTGGCATAGGAAAGGAAGAAATCAAAATGGGAAATTCTAGCTGACACATAAACTAAGACAAAGGGACAGGGGGTCATGTATTTTGGTAATATGATGCTCTACAGTGGAATTCCTACTAACGACAGAGTCAAAAAGGGAATCAGGGTAAAAACATCAAGCGACATAAATTTATTTCTGAGTGCATTCTGGTGCTGGACTTACAGTTAGTCAGCATCGTCATTGTTTATGTACTTATTAAGAGGGAATGCAGCAGTTGCCGAGCATGACTTCCTTTAGCTGTTTGAAAAGATGTGGACGATTGTCATGGCGAAATGATCCTTCTTGGAGCTATCAATGTCACAAAGGGAAATTGTAGTTCTAGATGGAACAAGGGATTAAGAGATGTAGTGAAGATGTTCTGAATGATACTGGAAGACACTTTCAGAGACTCGAGCAATGATTGGTCATTAAAATACACAGTTTCTACACAATAGCATATTTTTTTACTCAATATGAATCGACAAGGAATTTTAATCTATAATTGATTATGACATAGTTAGGAAAGATTTAATAAATGAAGGTATGTGAGAGATGTCAGATCCTGGATAGGACTAGAAATCGGGAGTAACCACTAACTTGGAAAAATAAAGAGAACAATAGAAAGAGTATAATCTTCAAAACAACGTCCACAATCGAGTCAGAAACCAAACACCAAAGAAGGAGAAAAAGAATAAAGTTCTACGAGGCAAGTGAACCATAAGTTAGGACCACATATTATGGGCTAATATCGACAGCAGTGGAAAGTAAGAAAGAACCAGAGGATCTAGAAGGTCCCTGGTTAAAATCCAACACAACCTTCAAGACATGCAGCAGAAGCTTGTGGTGAAGTTGAAGTCAAGAAGTTTTTAAACAAAAAACTTTGATGAATAGAAGAGGTCGAAATGATAATTAAGAAAAAGAAAAAGACGTGGACATAATAAACATTAAGAATGCGGCAAAAAAAACAAACAGAGAATAACAAAGAAAATGTGGCAAATGAAAGGCAAAAACAAAATACATGCAGACAAATAATTACAATTCTGGGAGGGCTTTAGTGGAAAACGAAAGGAATTTCGGAAAAAAAATACAAAAAGCTGATCTACAGAGCCCTAAAGAATTGAGAATGAAACAAGACACCACTGAATTTGAAAAAAGATAGATCAGAGGCTTCGCTTATACCCCAACGGTGATAAGGGACTGATGGAAAGAGTTCTTCGGTGAGGAGTGCAACCAAGTTCCAGGTACGACAGCCTGTAAACCAGTCGATGAAGATAATTATGCAGAAAATAATCGATGAAGAATTGAAGGTAATATTCTAGAAAATTAAGGTAAGAAAAACAGATGGTCATGATAGTATAACACCAGAAACGGCCAAGTACATGAGAACTGCTGGTGAACTGTTATTCCTGAAAATTTTTTGGGTAGCCTGACAACACATGGTTGTACTACTAAAGGACTTGCAGTTAGCTGTTATTATACCAATATTCATAAATGGTGGCAACTAATAGTACGAAAAAAAAGTAGCAAATCCCTCCTTTTTGTCCCTGGCAAAGCCTATTCTATTATACTCGAGCACGGCTCACAACCAGAAGGTGCTGGGTTCGATCCCCAATCACAGCACCGGCCGTTACCCCGGGGAAGTAAACCCTTAGAAAATGCAGGAGGAAGCAGACCCTTACATAAAATGCTTGCTGAAGTCGGATGCACTGGGCCGACAGGCACAAAATAAAAACCACAGTGTAACGCACACCCGTCTTGGGGAATAGAGAAATATGGCGAACGCAAAAAAAACAACAAAAAAAAATACTCGAGCAGAGACTATGAAGTCTGCCTGAGAAAACAGATTGGCTTGGCTCAATGAGTATTCAGTGAAAACTGAACCACTCTAGATATGATCTTCAAACTTGAGCAGCTGATTGAGAACGTCATCATCATCATCTGGTTGATCAGTCCGGAGACTGGCTGTTAGGATGTCTGAGTATGTCTCTCCATTTGACCCTATCATCTGGTTGATCAGTCCGGAGACTGGCTGTTAAGGTGTCTGAGTATGTCTCTCCATTTGACCCTATCCTCTGGTTGATCAGTCCTGAGACTGGCTGTAAGGATGTCTGAGAATGTCTCTCCATTTGACCCTATCATCTGGTTGATCAGTCCTGAGACTGGCTGTAAGGATGTCTGAGAATGTCTCTCCATTTGACCCTATCATCTGGTTGATCAGTCCGGAGACTGGCTGTTAGGATGTCTGAGAATGTCTCTCCATTTGACCCTATCATCTGGTTGATCAGTCCGGAGACTGGCTGTTAGGATGTCTGAGAATGTCTCTCCATTTGACCCTAACCTCTGGTTGATCAGTCCGGAGACTGGCTGTTAGGTGAGAATGTCTCTCCATTTGACCCTATCCTCTGGTTGATCAGTCCGAAGACTGGCTGTTAGGATGTCTGAGTATGTCTCTCCATTTGACCCTATTCTCTGGTTGATCATTCCAGAGACTGGCTGTTAGGATGTCTGAGAATGTCTCTCCATTTGACCCTATCCTCTGGTTGATCAGTCCGGAGACTGGCTGTAAGGTTGTCTGAGTATGTCTCTCCATTTGAACCTATCCTCTGGTTGATCAGTCCGGAGACTGGCTTTTAGGATGTCTGAGAATGTCTCTCCATTTGACCCTATCATCTGGTTGATCAGTCCGGAGACTGGCTGTTAGGATGTCTGAGGATGTCTCTCCATTTGACCCTATCCTCTGGTTGATCAGTCCTGAGACTGGCTGTTAGGATGTCTGAGAATGTCTCTCCATTTGACCCTATCCTCTGGTTGATCAGTCCGGAGACTGGCTGTTAGGATGTCTGAGAATGTCTCTCCATTTGACCCTATCCTCTGGTTGATCAGTCCGGAGACTGGCTGTTAGGATGTCTGAGAATGTCTCTCCATTTGACCCTATCCTCTGGTTGATCAGTCCGGAGACTGGCTGTAAGGTTGTCTGAGTATGTCTCTCTATTTGACCCTATCCTCTGGTTGATCAGTCCGGAGACTGGCTGTTAGGATGTCCGAGAATGTCTCTCCATTTGACCCTATCCTCTGGTTGATCAGTCCGGAGACTGGCTGTTAGGATGTCTGAGAATGTCTCTCCATTTGACCCTATCCTCTGGTTGATCAGTCCTGAGACTGGCTGTTAGGATGTCTGAGTATGTCTCTCCATTTGACCCTATCATCTGGTTGATCAGTCCGGAGACTGGCTGTTAGGATGTCTGAGAATGTCTCTCTATTTGACCCTATCCTCTGGTTGATCAGTCCGGAGACTGGCTGTTAGGATGTCTGAGAATGTCTCTCCATTTGACCCTATCCTCTGGTTGATCAGTCCGGAGACTGGCTTTTAGGATGTCTGAGAATGTCTCTCCATTTGACCCTATCATCTGGTTGATCAGTCCTGAGACTGGCTGTTAGGATGTCTGAGAATGTCTCTCCATTTGACCCTATCATCTGGTTGATCAGTCCTGAGACTGGCTGTAAGGATGTCTGAGAATGTCTCTCCATTTGACCCTATCATCTGGTTGATCAGTCCGGAGACTGGCTGTTAGGATGTCTGAGAATGTCTCTCCATTTGACCCTATCCTCTGGTTGATCAGTCCTGAGACTGGCTGTTAGGATGTCTGAGAATGTCTCTCCATTTGACCCTATCCTCTGGTTGATCAGTCCGGAGACTGGCTTTTAGGATGTCTGAGAATGTCTCTCCATTTGACCCTATCATCTGGTTGATCAGTCCGGAGACTGGCTTTTAGGATGTCTGAGAATGTCTCTCCATTTGACCCTATCCTCTGGTTGATCAGTCCGGAGACTGGCTGTTAGGATGTCTGAGAATGTCTCTCCATTTGACCCTATCATCTGGTTGATCAGTCCGGAGACTGGCTGTTAGGATGTCTGAGAATGTCTCTCCATTTGACCCTATCCTCTGGTTGATCAGTCCGGAGACTGGCTGTTAGGATGTCTGAGAATGTCTCTCCATTTGACCCTATCCTCTGGTTGATCAGTCCTGAGACTGGCTATTAGGATGTCTGAGTATGTCTCTCCATTTGACCCTATCCTCTGGTTGATCAGTCCTGAGACTGGCTGTAAGGTTGTCTGAGTATGTCTCTCCATCTGACCCTATCCTCTGGTTGATCAGTCCTGAGACTGGCTGTAAGGTTGTCTGAGTAAGTCTCTCCATTTGACCCTATCCTCTGGTTGATCAGTCCTGAGACTGGCTGTAACGTTGTCTGAGTATGTCTCTCCATTTGACCCTATCCTTTGGTTGATCAGTCCGGAGACTGGCTGTAAGGTTGTCTGAGTAAGTCTCTCCATTTGACCCTATCCTCTGGTTGATCAGTCCTGAGACTGGCTGTAAGGTTGTCTGAGTATGTTTCTCCATTTGACCCTATCCTCTTGTTGATTAGTCCTGAGACTGGCTGTAAGGTTGTCTGAGTATGTCTCTCCATTTGACCCTATCCTCTGCAGTTCACTTCATTGCAGCATACGTTGGCACTTTAATGCCCCTGCATGTCTGAGATGTAAAGGTGAGTCTTAGTCGCCATGGTCCTCTCTTTCCTTTAATATTGCCCTCTAGTATTTTCTGTAGAAGATTTTCATGTCTCATATTGTGACCCAGCCAACTCAACCGACGTTTTTGTAACATGCAATATTTGTTTTTGTGCTCCCACATTAATTGAAGTACATTGTCATTGGATCTTCTTTCTGTCCAGCTTACTCTTTCCATTCTACGCGTTCAAGCCTTTTTCATCCTTCTTTGCCAAAGTCCATGTTTCAGCCCCATACAGTGCAATTCGCCATATATGAGTGGCGATTATTCTTTTTCTTAGTTCTATCCTGGTATTCTTTGAGGTTAAGAATTATTTCTCTGAAGCCCTTTTTTGCCATTGCAATTCTTGTCTTAATTTCTGTCTCATTGCGGGTATCTTCTGTTATGGTGTGCCTCAAATATGTAAACTTCTATACTGGTTTTATTATTTCTCCATCGATGGACATATGTATGTGCTTATGTTGCTTAGATCTTACCAAAGTCTTTGTCTTCGATGTTTATTTTCATGCAAAAATCTTTGGCAGTGACATTAATTTTATCAAGCAACATTTGCAACGTGGATACAGATCCTCCCGTTATCGCTTGGTCATCGGAAAATTTGAAGGCATTAACTTCCATAACACTAACTTTGACACCCCTTTTACAACTCCGGATAACCTTGGCCATCATCCTCTCTGCGTTATAGAACTTGGTGAAAGCAAGCAGCTCTGTGGTACCCCTGTTTTATGGAAACTGGATCCGTACGGCCTTCTGTGATTGAAATAATTGCCTCTTGATTTTCATACAGGTTCTGGATTAACCTAATGAGTGATCTTTGTATACCTATTTGCTGCAAAATCTTAAATAGTTTGCTCCAGGGAAATCGATCTAAGGCTTTCTCGTAGTCAATAAAACAGATAAACGTGTACGTCCTTGATCGATCATTCTTTCTGCGAGAAGCCGCAATGATCCGATGGGATCCCGTTTACCTCTGGCTTTGCGAAATCCAATTTGGTTATCTTTCAGTACCTCCTCTATTTTTCCATCAATTCTCACATGAATAATCTTCAAAAGAATTTTAGATGCATGTGGTATAAAACGTATCGATGAGTATGAAGATGAAATAAGCCTCTGTTTGTTGCTACTGAAAAAGACATTCGATAATGATCGCTAGTGCCGGTTCTGAGAATTCCTGGAAAGAAAGAATATATGAAAACACTTGACCTGTACCAAACGAAACTTCTATAAGATTTGCAGAAACTACATTAGGACTAGAAACCAAAATCAGAAACATCAAGGCAACCAGTGTAGGGCATGGAGACATTATATTACTATGTATTTTCATTTGGCTCATCTCAGCCTGCAAGGAGAGGACTAAACCGTACTTGATGGAACACTTGAAAAGGGCGCTAGTCTGAATATCGGAGCTGGTGTTTGTTCATGGATGTGGCCCTGATTACCAAATCAAAGGCACATCTCCATACCAATCTTCAAATCAGAAATGGAGCTGGAAAAAAATAAGGTGGTCAATAAAAACCATGATAACCTCTAAGGTATATCAGAAACATTACATTTTGCTTAGTGAAGAATCTCTGAAACAGGTCAATTAGCCCAAATACATTGGAATTGTAATAACCAGAAGGAAGGCATCAAAGAAGAGTTGGCTACTCGAATAGCGACTGGATGACTTGTTCATGTCATAAATACAGGATTACTCAACAGAATAGAAATATATTTTTTTTAAATGTAGTTTGGCCGTGTCTGCAGAATAAAAGATCTTCTATCACAGCAGTAATGGGAAACAAAGAGCAAACGATCCAGACCCCGAGGACGATCCAAAGTTCGCTGGGATGACAATATAAAGAAATCTACAAGAGACCAAGTACTAGACTATAATCAGTCCTAGAGAAAAACGGCGAATAGAATTTCCGAGCGCTCTTTCTGGCAAACATCTACACCCCAGAGTAGAAGAGAGGGGACTAAGTAAGTATCAACAGGCAACTGTGGCTCTTCCAACATATGACAAAAATACTTTTTGACATTCCAATGTTGTTTTTTTTAAACACTGTCGTATGACTTTAATTCAATTGCTGGGGTAGTCGGTGGGATTTCAGAATGAGGACTACAGGTCGCTTCACAACTGCTGTTTCCGCGTCGTGTGCTGGCAACCCCAACATAAAAACATCGTATGCCTTACCGGGGATTCGATCTGCTGCCCTCCATGCAGGAAAGGCAGGCATCAAAACCAACCAGTGCCGTTAAAAACAAAACGTTATATCACTCTGCTGCTGAGACCATCTAACTTATGTAGTATTATATCAGATTTGGGCACTTAGAATTCATAAAATCGAATAATTTCAAAACCAAATCACTACATGCATGTAAACTTGCCTCTAATGATGTTAATAGAAGTGCCTGTCGCTTGCTGCGAGGTGTTGTGAGTTAACTCGCTGCTGATAACGTGAAACCAGTCCTGAAAATGTAACAATCGCAGGCCAGAAAACTGGGTTATATAGCCGTCAACTGATAACTTTCTGCTGCAACATTCCCCGTGAGTTAGCGAGTTTATTGGTGACGTCACTGTTACAGTTACTGACACGTCGCATATTAAATTACATAGTAAGTAATGTAAACGCTCGATACTGACTTTAACAGCAAAAGGTATACCTGGCTTACACCAATCGTCTGTCACTTCTCCCCCCGCCCCCCTCCACCACCTGACCCTCGACCTTTGAATACGTCTATCCACAAACATCGTGCTATGGTTGCATGTATTCGAGTTCTTTATAAAATAAGTTCAACGTTAAACAGCATGCCAACATGACTTCGTTGTGTTTACCTAATGTTATGTCTTTTTTTTCGCTATCTATCTATCTATCTATCTATCTATTTATCTATCTATCTATCTATCTATCTATTTATCTATATATCTATATATCTATCTATCTATTTATCTATATATCTATATATCTATCTATCTATCTATCTGTCGATCTATCTATCTATCTATCTATCTATCTATCTATCTATCTATCTATCTATCTATATATCTATATATCTATCTATCTATCTATCTATCTATCTATCTATCTATCTATCTATCTATCTATCTATTTGTCTGTCTGCCAGTCATCGATGAAGTGTTAGAGACTGTATTGTACTAGGCTTCAAACATTAATAGTACCTCTCTCTGCCTTTCTTAAAAGTTACACCAATAACATGTATCAATTTGCGGCTGGAACAACAGGAGTGTGACAATAACGGATCAAACCTGGTACTTCTGCAGTTATAGCTAGCGCTTTATCACCCTGCAATCCAACTTTATATATATATATACTTACTCCCGTACACACGCATCAACATGGGATGTAAATGGAACTGGTTGTATACAGACTCTGCAGAGTCTTCTAAACCAGTATAAAGACGTTAAGTGAAGTTAAGTTAACAAGATACGGTCATGGTACAGACTACCCTCTCGTTATGGTGTCGCTCCTACAAGTTACAATCGGGCCTGAGCGGTGTCAGGTTTCCAGCCTCGAGGGGACCCACCCAAACAACTGGTAAAGCTGTGGTGCAGCCGCTCGAACCTGGTGAAGACTTCATACTTCATCATGGTGACTGACTTGCAGATATAGTATGACCAAAGATCCTGAAAGCAAAAAAAGAGGAAGAGGTTTGTTATTAACTTTAACAGCAAAGGTTATATATGGATACTCCAATCATCCACCACTTTTCGCCTTTTCAACCGCCTCCCTCCCTCCACCCCCGCCTCCTGAATATGTATACACCTTTCCACACCCTCGCAGGTTCATTTTTTACGATTTCAGTTTACCACCATTCCACATCCAATATATATATATATTTATATTATTTATAAGTAGATACTTTCCACGACATTGTACAAAAACGAATAACAGATCTATAGCAAATGTAATGTTTTCACACACAAGATGGAGGTTTAGATAAAGAGATTGAGATCAGGTGCCAAAAAGCAAATGTGATTGCATACCAGCTGTCACCATTATTGAAACACCCTAACATAAACATGTCATACCAGCTGTCATCATTATTGAAACACCCTAACATAAACATGTCATACCAGCTGTCACCATTATTGAAACACCCTAACATAAACATGTCATACCAGCTGTCACCATTATTGAAACACCCTAACATAAACATGTCATACCAGCTGTCACCCTTATTGAAACACCCTAACATAAACATGTCATACCAGCTGTCACCATTATTGAAACACCCTAACATAAACATGTCATACCAGCTGTCACCATTATTGAAACACCCTAACATAAACATGTCATACCAGCTGTCACCATTATTGAAACACCCTAACATAAACATGTCATACCAGCTGTCACCATTATTGAAACACCCTAACATAAATATGTCATACCAGCTGTCACCATTATTGAAACACCCTAACATAAACATGTCATACCAGCTGTCACCATTATTGAAACACCCTAACATAAATATGTCCACAAAAAGAATGTTAATCAACGGCATATTCATGCCAACTCCATGTTACCAGTTCCATACTTGGACTTTAACAAAAACTCTAGAGAGAAAGATCACGACATGTGAGATGAGATGCCTCCGGAAAACAATCAACGTAACTAGGAGAGAGAGAATGCGCACTGAAGATGTAAGTAGAATAGTTGAAGCAAGACCCTGCTCGGAATATATTGATGAAGTTCGGCCACCTAATGGGAATACATCTTGACAAACTACCCATGTGCGCCTATAACGCACGACGTTCGGGTTTTCACAACCTTGGCAGACCTAGAATTAGATGGATAGGAAATGTTGTGGATATTCCAAATCGTGATGAGATGACGTCCACTTAGGCGACACGTCTGACCCTGGACAGAAAACTACGGCTCCCCACGGTGCCTCAAGGCACAAGTGGATAAGACACGACAAGACAAGGAAATGCAACAATACAAGCCAACATCTGACATCCAACAATATGGGACCATGTTTATAAATAACTTTTACATGTTCAACATCATCAACATGTAGCATGTCCTTTGCAGAACGTCGATCTCATGATAGCCGATATGTAAGTGACTCGATCTCATGCCATCTCTCCCGGGTCTGCCGCTATCAACACCAGAACCTCTATAATGTCCATTGTCTAACTTCTCCGCGGTCTGCATCTGCCTCTTTTGCCGAGTACCATACCCTCCACCCCGCAGTAGTGAGCGACACGCAGATGAAGCCATCATAGAACAACATTTTGGAGGACCCCGGTTAACCTACATCAGCGCGCTCAGGATGTGACGAAAGCTACTGCAACCTGTCATTTAACGCCCTTTTCAGAGCGCACAAAAGAGTAGACTCACCCATTGCAGCCAATCAATAATAATTAATCAAATCAATCTAATCGTTCTTTCTAGAACATTGTGACGTTTGATGTGGCTGATGTATGTTTACTAGTCAGTTTTATTTTATATCAAGTTCTTGTAGGAATCCTGCGTTTATCGTGTTCCCCATCCATGGAATTTTGTGCACGCTTCTGTATCATTTAACCTCGAAGGATTCAATTTTCTTCCGTAGGGATTGCATAGTTGACCATGTTTCGCATACGAACGTTACCCCTGGGAAGATGCAAGTTCTCATGATATTTATTTTTGCCATTCTGTTAGTTCTGTCATACTTTTTTTCATTTTAATTAAGCTCTGTAGTGCCATGACCATTCTTCGCTTTATTTCTTTTTTATCAATCTGTGTTGTTGTTGATAGGAGAGCTGAGATATTAAAAACTCGTGACGTTCTGAAAGTTTTACTTCTATGTGATAACTTGAGGTCTGATTTTCCCGTTCCCAGTGCTCGAGGTCTTAGTCTTGCCACTGTTTATAAATATATTTTGTTTTTCGATGTGTCATTTAGCTGGCATGATAATCTATTCCAACCCCACAGGGCTCTTCGATAGGACAACTGTGCTATCTGCATATCCCAGTTCTGGAATTACATTTCAGCGGACTGTGAACGAGTCAAACTTTTCATACTCGTTGTCATTCTTGACATTTGTCATTATGTTTTGTCCATAGATATTAAACTTATAAAGAAATAGCATGCATCTTTGTCGTACTCCCTTATGCACCTTAAACCAGTTTGATGTCTCTCCACTTCGATAAAGTTAACAAACTTCAAAACCAAGCTATGAGAATCATAACTGGTGGAATGAAGTCAACGCCAATTGTAGAACTTGAAAAGATTACAAAACTGCAATCCATGACCGACAGAAGAGACTGCAGAGCCCAGCTGCAGTCAGAGAAACTCCGAAGACTGACGGACCATCCAATGTACCAGAGGCTAAACAATCTGGGAACTGGGAAACTAAAGCGGAGAAACTTTGCAGAAATAGCCAAAGCAAAGATGCACGAAGATCCCATAAACGCACTAACAACACCAAAACCCATCACTACTGTACGAAAACCTACTTGGAGGCAGGATATATTTCCAGAGGTGGTAGAAAATATACCAGGTATTGCAAACAAAAACTGCCAGACCGAAAAAGAAAGGAGAGACACTACCTTAAGCTTCATAACGAAAAGCTACCCAAGCATGGACTGGACCCATGCATACACCGACGGTTCTGTAACAAACACTACACAGAACGGAGGGGCAGGAGCATTCCTGAACCTACCAAATGGCAGAAAAATAACACTGTCATTCGCTACTGGTAAGTACACGAGCAATTTCAGAGCAGAGGCAGAGGCACTGAGGGCGGCAGTGGAAGAAATGGTAACACACAGTGAAAATGAGAGCCATATAGTCCTGCTGACAGATGCTCTCGAAGTAGTCACAGCGCTAAAAAGCCAGAAAAACACTGAGCTTAATGACTTAAGAGCAGCACTCTGCAAACTGTGCCAACAGTCCGCACCAAAAAGGGTAGTGGTACAGTGGGTTCCGTCACACTGCAACATCCAAGGCAACGAGGAGGCAGACAGACTGGCAAAAGAAGGTGCAAGGCTACCACAAATAGATACCAGTATGACGTACGAAGAGTCAAAACGGCTTATCAAAGCCAGGTACATGTCCAAATGGGAAACCGAACATACTGGTTACACCAAAAACGATGCCTATTACCAGTTGAACCGAAGAGAGCAGGTCGTTGTCTTCAGACTTCGCACTGGCCACAACAGACTGAGGTACCACCTCTTCAACAAATTGAAGATAGGGTGTACCGACGAATGCCCGTGCGGTACTGGTAAAATGACCACTGAACATCTGCTGCAGAACTGCCCGACATACGAGGATCAGAGAGAGCAGATGTGGCCATTGCCAGTGGAACTGCAAGACAAGCTCTATGGTAGTGGCGAGAGTCTCAGGATGACCGCCGCTTTTTTCGAGAAAATAATGGTTACTGTCTGACTGTGTACGCAGAAGAAGAAGAAGAAGAAGATGTCTCTCCAGCTATTCTGACCGTTGCTTGTTGTCCCTAGATACAATGATTCGATCAGTGGAATTAGGTGCGTCGCAAACCCCATGTCTGTAACGATTTTCCATAACTTTTCATGCCACATACAATCGAAAGCTTTTTTTTATAGTCTATGAAGCAGAAGCCCAAGTGGACATGGAACTCTGCACTATCCAATAATATTTCACATGTTAGGGAAATGATCTCTCGTGCCTTTGCCCTGCTGAAAACCTGCCTGAGCCATATGTACTTCCTTACTGATTTTGTTTTCTTACCTTTTCATGATTATCTAGAGGAGGATCTGGCCAGGATGACTAATTAGAGCAATTTAGCGGTAATTAGTGCAAGGCGTCAGATGATCGGTCTTTAGTCAATCAGTACTCTCCTTAATTACGTTTGCCACATGCGGATGCATTGTATCATGATTGTTGTGGTGTACCTCTCAGATTATTAAGAAGAAGAAGTTGAAACCCAATTCCAACGTTACTGAACCAATGTGAAATGAAAGGATGAGGCGGCCCATAATCCCCCATTCCATTCAAGACGTGGACAGAACAGAAATGGATGGCTCAAGACAGGCGGACTTTGTGTGCATTTCTTGTAGACCTATGCTCCACGGGGAGCTGAAAGTTGTTGACTGTCATTGACTCAACCAATGAGACTGCATTGCCAAGATGACTACCTTAAAAATTCAGTATTATGCAATACGTTTTCTTCAAACAGAAGATCAAAAATCTGTTACAAGTGATCAAGATAAGAAATGTAGGTCAATCGTATTCTTGCTCGATAACAGCTCTTTTTTGTTGTTTTTTTTTTGGTTCGCCTTATTTTTATAATTCCCAAGGCGTTGTGCGTTGCACTGTGGTTTTTATTTTGCGCCAGTGCATCCGACTTCAGCGTGCATTTTATGTAAGGGTCTGCTTCCTCCTGCATTTTCTAAGGGTTTGCTTCCCCGGGGTACCGGCGGGTGTTGTGATGGGGATCGAGCCCAGCACCTTCGGGTTGGGAGCTGTGCCTCTTAACCACTATGCCACGCCGTCCCCCAAAGTACTTGTTTGAGAAGTGTAGTTCTTGGAGTATAGTTCTTGGCGTGTAGTTTTAGTTGGCTTCGTTGATCGTCTCTTTAAAATTTCCAGTGGTTAGTGTTCCAATATTTTTGTTGAAGCGTTTTCCCCTATGTTGTATTCTCTGCTTTTCGTTCTACATCACTTTTTTTCTGGTAGATTTGCTTATTTTGACACCGTTTTGTGTCAAACTTTGTTTCAAACAAAACATGCTTTTCTCATTTCTGATGTGCATCCCCAGGACATCTTCATTCGTTTTAATAGGTTTTTTTTTGGTTTCTTTTTATTTTACTGATTCACGAGAGTCTTATAACAAAACATGATGTAGTCTTCAATGCTCTCTTGCGTGTTTATTGATTATCAAAAGATTGTAAAGTTCCCTTATTTTTTAAATTACGTTATTTTGATTCAGAGGCTACTTTTTCATATATTTGTTCATTCTGTTAATTAGATTTTAAGTTTTGCTAATATGGACTTTAAACTAGCATATACTAGCTAGTGTAATATGTGCTTCTTGATAATAAACTGTATGCACTTGTTTTAATTGTGTCAAGTTAACTAAGATTCTGCATTCTTGGCAATTATTTGTCATAGTTGTGCTCATGTTTGTGAGGAGTATTTGCCATTCGGTTTTGTACATCGGCCTTCTGACTACGAGAATATGCGTTAAAAACTTTGGTAAGATATATTCTGTTTTCTTTCGAAAGTAAATAAACACTTAGCCTTTATAGTGCGTGACGACTTCAGTGGCAAGAGGCCTTTACTCCTCAGCCATATAAATGATCATGGTAGACCACAAGTAATTCCCCAAGGCAACCAGAGCCAGTCCCGCGTATCGTCCCCGACAACGGTTAATGATAAAGTCCCAGGTAGCAGGCAGAGCAGATAGAGTAGAGGCCCTGTGTCTCATCCTGGTGTTTCGTAGGCGAGCATAGGACGATTCTATGAGTGGTGCCGTATTTTCCAACCTCTGATTTCCAGGGGGTAGGAGTTATCGACCCAGTGCGTCTTGAGGAAAACGGGCCAAATGACAGAAGAAAGAAAGCAGAAAATTGTCTCGAGTTGTGTTCGTCGGTAGACCTCGGTGTTTGTGACATGGTCTTTCCCTCGATCTCTAAGGATAAGACGGCAGTTGTGTATGAAGAAGACCTCTAGTCGCTTCCGATCTCCTTGTAAGACTTTCCTGATCTCTGAGTCGTACAAGAGGATTGGAATGACACAATATCTATATCCTTGGAGACACTTTGCTGGGACCAAACTCTCTGTAGAAGATTTATGGATGATGTCGCAATCCTGATTTACCGAGTAATTGTCTGCGTTAGAAGTCAGTCTCCTGCCGATGTAGATGAAGTCTTCGGTGGTATTGATATGACTGCCGTTGACAGCAATTCCCGCGGCAGGCAGACCACTGACAAGACTTCAATTATTGGTCTTCTTCCAGGAAATGTGCAGTCTCAAGTATAAAGTGGGCTGTTCTAGGTGCTCCAGGTGGCATGTTAAGGCGTCAGAGCCTGAACTTGGTATGATGACGTCATGTGCGTAATCAAGAGCAGTCAAACGCACGTGTCCGGCAAGACTCCCAGATTTTGCGCTTTCCTTTGTGCAATGGACCTCATCGGTGGGAATACACGCTCGGAGAATAGTTGTTAGATTGTTGATATCTCAGGCATGGATACCACAGTGGGAATAAACGCTCAGAGAATAATAGTTACATTGTTGATATCTCGGGTATAGACCTCAGCGGGGGGAATAAACGCTCGGAGAATATTTGTTACATTGTTGATATCTCAGGCATAGACCTCAGCGGCGGTAATAAACGCTCGGAGAATATTTGTTACATTGTTGATATCTCAGGCATGGATACCACAGTGGGAATAAACGTTCAGAGAATAGTAGTTACATTGTTGATATCTCGGGCATAGACCTCAGCGGGGGGAATAAAGGCTCGGAGAATATTTGTTACATTGTTGATATCTCAGGCATAGACCTCAGCGGTGGGGATACACGCTCGGAGAATAGTTGTTAGATTGTTGATATCTCAGACATGGATCCTACGGTAGGAATAAACGCTTGGAGAATAGTTGTTACATTGTTGATATCTCAGGCATAGACCTCAGCGGTGGTAATAAACGCTCGGAGAATATTTGTTACATTGTTGATATCTCAGGCATGGATACCACAGTGGGAATAAACGTTCAGAGAATAGTAGTTACATTGTTGATATCTCGGGCATAGACCTCAGAGGTGGGAATAAACGCTCGGAGAATGGTTGTTACATTGTTGATATCTCAGGCATGGATCCCACAGTGGGAATAAACTCTCGGAGAATAGTTGTTACATTGTTGTTTTCTCAAGCATGGATTCCACGGTGGAAATAAACGCTTGAAGAATAGTTGTTACATTGTTGATATATCAGGCTTTGTGTATTCTCGCTAGTTATGCTCGTCTCGCTTGTTGTCTCTGCCACATTATCCATTTTGCGTTATCTATTTTTGTATACCCATTTTCACTACATTAAAACTGTCGTCGAAATAAAACAATTTGTTTCGCTATGTCCACCGAACAATATTCATGTCCTGGCCTCTACGGATCTAATGTTTTCCTTCTACAACTGTTGCAAGTATTGGAGACAACTGGCACTGTGACGATCAGTTCCATGCTTAGTCGTCGAAGGCTCCGATGGTTGGGACATAATCGGGGGATGGATGATGACCGAATACTAAAATATCTTCTCTATGGAGAATTGCAGTTGGGGAAAAGGTCTCGGGGCCGGCCACTACTTCGGTACAAGAATGTATGCAAGCGGGAAATGAATGATGCGGGCATCGATTTTTAAATCATGGGAACAGAACGCCATGGATCGGGTTACGTGGAATGACAGGATTATGCATGGAATACAGACAAAGAAGATATTGATTGTGGATAGGCTAAGAACTCAGCGTTTGAGAAGACATGTCACACTATGCTATACCGCAAACGGTCCTGATTTTCCTTGCACACATTGTGGAAGACGCTTCTCTGCGAGGATTGGTCTTACGAGTCACATTAGTTATCGCCATATACTGTCATTACTTTCCTTTGTTTTCAATGCACAAATACTATTGTCTGACAAGAGCCAATGAATGACTGTGCACATAGAAATGGTTAGTTGATTGCACGTATGTTGCATTGATACCTTTTTACCCACTTAAAATTTATACTTAAAATACTGATTGTTAAAGTTGGTGTTTGATGGTATCACTTGCTCTTAAGGGGGAAGAAGTATCACCTATCGATGGGTATCATTGTTATAATTGTTGTATCTTCATTAACAATTGATATATCCGTATAAAATTTGGACATATGCTATAAAAATGCTTACCTAATAACATGATATAATGTATTTTGATGTAGCATTACAAATGTTAATGTAAAACCTATTTAAACAAATAATACTGAGAGTTTATTATAGACTATAGCCAAAGCTACATCTTTTACGGTTGTGCTTTATGAAAATTCAAATATTTACTCAATTTTGTAACAAAATTTGATGTTAAAAATTATAATAACTGTTAAATGTTGTAGCATATCTTGATTTGTATAGTTCACAACTAAACCATGATTATCCTGAATATATGGGCAAAGTTGCAGGACAGTTGCTTTAAAAAACAAAAACGGTATCATCCACAAACCTTCCATGCGTTGTTGTTTTCGACGAAAGTTTTAGGACACTTTTGTACCATTTTCTAATGATTAAATACTTTGATTCTTATTAATGACCTTGGATTTCGTAGCGAAGTGGTTAAGCCGTCGGCCTCGTGATCAGGTGGTGTGGGTTCGACTCCGGACTCCGCCGTCTTTTCCACGGGTGCTTGATGCGAAGTATCCTGCATCTCGTAGTCACCCCCCTAGTCGTCTTGTCCTTGACTTACCACAGGGGACGGGCGGCACGAGACGAGAGCGTAAGGATAGAAAGTAGCGCAGTTAATCCTTACTAAAATTAGTGCTAGCAAAATTAATTATGCCATCATCGTCTACGATGGACGGCGGCCTTTGCTTTGCTTTGCTTTTATTAATGATCTCCAACCTGATATAGATACCCTTCAGATTCTGCATACAAATCATCCAGTACAAGTCTCTTCCTCCCCTTTGTTCCCCTGGTCTCATGGTGCCTTAGCAGCGTGTCTCTGAGTTTCATTATTTGACGAAATGTCCTTTTGTTCCCAGGACTTTCTCAGATATATGCCATCATGTAATTCTATTTGATCCATTACCAACAGAGATTGTGTCCCATCATTATAAACAAAGATTGTGACCCATCATTATAAACAGAGATTGTGTCCCATCATTATAAACAGAGATTGTGTCCCATCATTACCAACAGAGATTGTGTCCCATCATTATAAACAGAGATTGTGTCCCATCATTCGAAACAGAGATTGTGTCCCATCATTAGAAACAGAGATTGTGTCACATCATTAGAAACAGAGATTGTGTCCCATCATTACCAACAGAGATTGTGTCCCATCATTTTAAACAGAAACTGCAAAAGCAACAGTAGATTTCACAATAGTTAGTCCATGGATCTTATGCTTGGGACATCATTTCTGGATAGCACTGTTCTGTGACTCTTTTACATTTTGTGTAAATCTTTCAAGTCAGTAGTTCTTGGCAATGTTCTAAAATACTGGTTTTATAGTAGCCGTAACAACAGTAGGTAGGTTACTGGTGTGTTTGTATGTATGAACAGTTTGATCTGCTTTCTCTTGTGGACATCGATTGTTGTGGCTGTTTTCTAAACAGCTAGTGGCAAGTCCAGAACACCACTGAACATCTGCAGATTTGCAAGCCCTCCTCCAACACACCGCATTGCTAATACAGCCCACCTATTTATTGAACACACAAATTACCCACATATATTTGATTGCACGAAGAAAAGTATTTCTATTACAATTGTTTTTGCTACAATGACGCCCAAACTCACTGCCTATACCTTTCCGCTTTGTCTCTAACAATTGTACATTAGAATAACAAAAGTGACAAACAAGTTCTGTGCTTTTTTTTTTTAAATTTAGTATTCAAATGTCAGTTATTCCTTAGCCGTTACCCTCCTAGTGAACAATGTCATCTCTTCCTTAAATTTGAATCTGATTTTCAAGATCATACAATTCCCGTATTTGTATTTCTGACCGGGTGGGCGGGGTCAGTGAACTTGTAAAAGGTTCAATGTTGATGTTGTTGTGTACCAGGACGTACTTGCACTAAATACAGGCCCAACTTACACCACTAGAGGTGGTGAATGATAAACGGTCCCATCGTTTGACGTCTGATCCCTTGGTAAACCTATTACCACAGAAGCATAGAACTTTAGTTTCATATTAACTTTCGCTCTCATCTTCGCGTCATAAGACATGATTTTATTTCTCAAAATTCTCACAAAGCTGATTTCTTTGGAAAATTACAATTTGAATCAGCTAAATTGTGATTACAATATCCAGCCATATGCATTACACGGCGAGTACTCATTATATTATATTTTTTAAAGGGAGCTTTTAAACCCCTCATTGTTTGTTGTGATATAAAAGTTCTTCAGTTCAATTCAAGTGCCATCTCGGCATCGAAGGTCGGCTGCGATATATCTCAAGTGAGCTTTATCTCTTGCCGTAATTGTGCAAGCTGAAAGGCTTTTTCCAGTCTATCTCCGGATGTTATCTACCCACTTAAAGCGTTGTCTGCCTCTTTAACGACTGCTTCCACCATATCCCCCAGTGTGGTATTCAACAAGGACGTATGTCTTGTTATATGACAAAATAACGTAACTGTCTAACCCTGATTTTGGTCTTGAAATTCTCTTTTCACCCCCAACTTTTTCCATGCCTTCAAATTTGTTTTCTTCTCTTTCTAAGAAAAGAAGGCTTTAATATTCTTTTTAAACTTGTTATTCATTGTCTATGTTTCTGCGCCATAAAGTAGTGACGAGTATACATAACACCTGGCAATTCTCATTTTCAAATTTTGATTTATCTTTTTGGATGTCAGTATGGGTCGCATGTTGTCGAATACCGCCTTGGCCATATCTATTCTCTTTCTATTTCTTTTTCACAGCTGCCATCTTTCGTTATTATATGACCTAGATAGAAAAAAAACTGTAACTGTTCAAGTAGTTGATCTTTTATTTTTATCTGCATGCATGGTTTCTTGTCACTTTTCTCAATTATCATAGTCTTTATTTTTTTAATGTTTTGTCTAATCCAAACTCTTGACTTATTGTGTACAGGTGTTAAGTCCTTATTAGAGGACATTTAACATGCTGGAAAGGATACCAAAATGAGCAGCAAAGCTGATAGTGGGATTCCAGAATTACAGTTACGAGGAAAGACTCAGAAATACCACCTACAGTGTCTAGAAAAGAGATTAATTCGACGTCACTTAATACATGTTTATAAAATAATCAAAGAAACGGATAAATTAGACTATAACAAGTTTTTTTTCTCAAAATTCAACCACCTACAAGAACAAGAAGGCAGAGCTACAAATTAACTAAAGAAAGGTTCAGATTAGATATTATGAAATATTCTATTAGTCAGAGACTGGTGAATGCTTGGAATGCATTGCCACAGGAAGTAGTGGAGACAGAGAAAATTAATTCATTTAAGTATAGATTGGATGCACATATCTTTCAGAGAAAGGTAATGTATATTAAACTGGTTGTATACAGACTCTGCAGAGTCTTCTAAACCAGTATAGAGATGTTCAGTTGAGGTTATTGTGTATATTGTTGTCACAAGCTCATGTAATCCTTGCTCACTTTTAGCCATCAAAACTGTATCATCCGAATATCTTAGATTGTTCATTGTCACTCCACCAATGACAAGCCCTGGTATCCCCTCTATCTATTTTAACATTTGTTATGTGTACATATATTCTAAGTTCTAGGGAAGTAATAATTGAAAACTAGTAACTGGCAGCCATTTTTCTTATTTTTTCTTCTTTTTAGGGGGGACTGACCCAAGGCCTGTTTGACAGTCTATATCTGAAAAAACTACTGATCATAAACACAAGATTCAAGCTGTATTGGAAAGAAGATTGAGTATACTTTCACATCAGCATACACAAATTTTATTTACCGAAAAAGGCATTTTGACGAGATTCTAGGTGATAGATACTCCCCTAATTATTGTCAGTTTGTGCTTTCGATTTCTCGTAAATTTTCTAACACTTTAATGACGTTCTATTTGATAAAACTTTATTCGTCGACTTGGTGCTAGATCTCTCCTCTCTTAAGACAAGGAGTCTATTGAAACTTGTGTATTCCCAACGCCTCCTGCTTCGTGCTCTTGTTCGTTTCTTGAATGGAGATCGTCTTACCTCTCTGCTCTAGCAGTTGCATTTTAATTATGGTCATTGTGTGTGGTAGACACAATAATGAAAGCTTATATTAAGTTTTTGATTGATGACAGTAAAGAGAGAAAGTAATAATAATTCGCCTTTTTGCACCAACTGAAGTATAGGGTAAAACCTACAGTTGACCGTTTCTATTGACACCATCATCCGAATATAAGCAATGGCAGTTATAATACCAATGGTTTTAGACGATGAAGCTGCTAGCGACCTGAATGTAAAGATACAAAGGTTATATTCTAGTCCACCCGAATACTACTCGGGTGTTATAAGGTAATAGTCAATGAAAAGTCTGAAGTGAATTAGGTACACCTGTATATACTCTATAGTAGCAAAGTGACTGTGAAGCAAGTCTTGCCCATTAGTAACATATTTGATGGATGATTCAGCTGTCGGATAATAAATGCACTCTGTGTTAAATAAGGTACAACTATTAAATAAACATGAAATACAAACGGTAATAGATAACATATTTTCTTGTTCAAAATAGTTATCTTCTTTAGTTAAAATAACAATATAGTCTTGTAAATATAGTATTGTTAGAACAATAGAGATATGTCGTTCCATGAATTTGTCTAAGATTGATAATATCAACAAGACAACTGTATGTTCCTGTACTGAACGATGTTCTCAAACACGCACAGCTACATGTCATTAGTGGAAAGATTCAGGGCTAAAATACTTGATGAGTTTTTATAGAATTACCATTCGTCCCTCTTGGGACTATAACTAGGAAGATGCCCAAAATGGCGACTCGTCTAATTCTGCATTTAATGACGATTGAGCCGCTGCCTCATTTAATTTTGCTGCACGAAGCCTCAATTGAAGTCATTCATACGTTGTCCAGGACTGATATCTGTGCATTAATTGGTGTTACATTATGAACTTGCTATCTACAAGTAGAATTGTCTTACAGGAACACGGCAAGTCGTAGTGGCTCTCTATTCCTTCCTTCTAAGTGTTGTACACCACGGCTTACACAATGGATGCTGGTTATAGGCTGACAATGGTAAGTGTGATAACATGAATGGACGAGGCATCCTCGCAATAATCTGGTCTGGTCACACTTTCAGGCTGGAGGGGAATACATAGGGACATATCGTCTTTCTCTCAAGTTAACGCGATATGGAGCATAGGGTTGCAGCTGAAGGTGTCGTCTCACAATGATGCACTTGGTGTTCTCTTGCATTGGTGTTTCCTGCAGCCATTTGTTTTGCTCCATGAAGTTACTTGCCCTAACACAACCATCTTCAGTCACTTTGTACGATATGCATGTAGGTGCAGTGGCCCTATTTCTCCCTTGCCAGTAAAGGGATCGGAACAAGGTAAAAGGATGGGGCTGATATGTGTGATATTTGTCGTATATATTTTAAAGAACACATGACACAGTCCAACAACAGAGGTTGAAAAGAAATGTCAGAGACACAGAAAGGAAGAATGAAATTTATTTGACAAGATAGTGGATTTACCGGGAGAAAAGGGGAAGAAACGTAGCTGATTTATGTGGTATTTGCTGGAAGTGAGGATCGGGGACACGTGATACATTAAATGCTCTTATTCATCATTCTCCGTATGTCCTACTGCTCTTGCTACACAGCGTTGCAGAGAGGCGGGATGCGTACATTTCTTGTTACCGCCAGGTGGAATTATTGTGCTGTTGTCAGGTGTAGCTTCTTGGGAATCTCAAAGACACCCTTGATTCACCGACGTCGAGGTCTGCCCCTTGCTCGTGGACCAGATACTTGCATATTATATGCTTTTGCTGCAGGCTGGTCATAATGACCAAACCACTTGATTTGTTGTGTTTCAATGTAGTTACTAACTGGGTTTGTCCCCACTATCTGGCTCAGTTACTAACTGGGTTTGTCCCCACTATCTGGCTCAGTTACTAACTGGGTTTGACCCCACTATCTGGCTCAGTTACTAACTGTGTTTGTCCCCACTATCTGGCTCAGTTACTAACTGGGTTTGTCCCCACTATCTGGCTCAGTTACTAACTGGGTTTGTCCCCACTATCTGGCTCAGTTACTAACTGGGTTTGTCCCCACTATCTGGCTCAGTTACTAACTGGGTTTGTCCCCACTATCTGGCTCAGTTACTAACTGGGTTTGTCCCCACTATCTGGCTCAGTTACTAACTGGGTTTGTCCCCACTATCTGGCTCAGTTACTAACTGGGTTTGTCCCCACTATCTGGCTCAGTTACTAACTGGGTTTGTCCCCACTATCTGGCTCAGTTACTAACTGGGTTTGTCCCCACTATCTGTTTCTAGTAAGGACCAAAATTTACATTGGTAACATAATGTAGAAATAAACAGTGTATTCATCAGCCTTCTCTTAGTTGAAAGAAGTACTTTAGTGTGCTTCAAAAGCGGTGCAATTTGATAGTGGACACCGTTCGCCTTCTGAATTCTATGTGAGATCTTCCTGTTGTCATCAGTGAACCGTGGTATTTGAATTACAATTAATTTGGAAACTTCTCTGCACGTGTTCACGCGATATCACCATAGTTTCTATCTTGTCTGTGTTGATCTTCATGTCATATTTGTTACAAGCGAAATTGAGATAGTTCAGGTGGTGTTGTAGGTCATCTCCATTTTGGTAAAAGATGAACTTATCATCAGCAAACAATAGTTCCTTTATGTGATTTCTCATGGTGGTTAGCCAACTGCGCGATTTTATCCAAATAAATTATGAGTAAAAAGTGAAAAAATAACACATTACTGCTGCACACCATTCAGCACTAGAAACCAGTTGTTCATACCGGCATTCGTTCGTACTGAACCTTCGCTGTTTACGTACAAGGTACCCACACCACCCATTAAAGGATGTAGCTGATATGTGTTATTTTTTCCGGGGATGGTGGACGTGCGGAGAAATTTGATTAATATAAAGATGTAACTGATGTGTTTGTGATATTGTTTGGTGGCGTATTTGATTGATCTAGAAATATGTAATTGAATGGAAAAAAGATCAAAACTTGTGTCAGAATTTGTTCAACCCGCGTGATTAACTTAACTCTACTTCATAATACTGGCTTAGAAGGCTTTACAGAGTTTGTATACAACCAGTTTATTTCAGTCTACCTAAACTAAAAATAACTGTGTGCATCCGATTTATTTTAGAATGCTTCAATTTACTACACTAAATTCTTTGAAAATGCATTCCAAACATTCACCAGTCTCTGCTAAACAAAATAATTTACAATATTTAATCTGGAACTGTCTTTAAATAATTTGAAACTGTGCCCTCTTGTTCTTGTAGCTGGTTGTAGCTGCGCCCTCTTGTTCTTGTAGCTGGTTGTAGCTGCGCCCTCTTGTTCTTGTAGCTGGTTGTACTTTGAAAAACTTGGTATAGTCTATTTGTCCTTTCCATTGATTATCTTATAAAACTGTCACATGACCGATCACAAACCGCCAATATATAAATATATTAAATTATATGTTCGACATGACATTACTGATAAGTTACAAAATAATAAACAAACCAATTGATAGCAAAGAGATAATAACAAAGTAAAATTTCCAGCTTAAACATCATGACATTGAAACAAATATCTATATACTAGATACACAATTCCTTAGAATGTACCATAAATAAAAGGGAACACAATTAGAACAAATACGTACAGTTGACTTTATTGGAACATTAAAAAATTTAGCGGAACGTGCATCTAAAAAATACAGAATAACTTCGGGAAAAACAACATTTCAAAATATGGCTAACAGCACATCATGTATGTAAACATGTTTTGGCAATGTAGTCAAAAAATATCACTGGAGTAGCATCATAGTAGAGCACTTGTTTCTCGCCGCAAAAATATATTGGTTGACCCTAGTTACCTACTCGCTCTTGCCTATCTATCTGGAAATTGTTACCTGACTTACTGTTACTATTTGGAAAGGAGAATACAGTGAGGAAAGGAACTGGCCATTCCATCTCCTAAAAGGACGAGGTACATTACAATGTTGTCACTAACGCCTCAACGTCGAGAATAACCTCTGCTGTGGCTATACTTTCATCCTGAGTAAAAAAGTACCTTCCCCAGCGTTCATGTAGATTGTATAGATGATCTCGTCATAGAAAAGCGGGTCTTAAACTGCCAGTACAGAATCAAAACCAAGAATATTAATAACAGCATGTGTTTTAATGAAAAGTATAAATAGTTCAATGAACATCTAAATTTAAAAAACGTAGCGCATATCACAAGCTCGATTTCTACGAAAAGACGACAAAATACGCACGAATGTCCTCAACTCGACTTATACGCAAAGAAAGTTTACAAAAAGAATCTGGTTTAACAGTTTCATGTCATGCAACGGATAAGGTCAACACTTAAATTACAAAGCTGCGCTGAGTTTCAAAAAAAAAAATTGAGAGACATCATTATCGACGCTGGTCGACAAGGCACTTGCTAATGGCGGGTACAAACACTAATATTCACAAGATCATTGCACCCTGACTAGAGTTCCAAATGTAAAAAAGCATGCAACAATGTCACCCTTGATATGACCCTAAATCAATCTTGTTATCTATCAAGACCAACTATCAGTGCGCAGAAAGCCGTAAACAGTTTGCAAGCATGGACCATTTATAAAGATAACGGTGTCCCAGTCACTGTTCAGAATTTTGCATGACAAGCTACGGAGATTGTGAACATAAATGTGATCGCTTCGCCCTCCTTCAATACTTGCTAGCATACTCGTGACAGAGAACATGCTATATAAATTACTTGTATCGTTGGGGCAGATGAGGTGTTTGACACATTCTTTGGCAAAAAGAAAGGACAACACATTCAAGAAATAATAACAATCATCAAAACAGTTTTAGAGAAAATAGGGCAGGGAAGACCTGGAAACTGATAAGAAAGAAGCATTCTTTTCTTTGTCTAGGTGAAATCAAGTAACAACATTGGGACCAAATATGCAGCAGCGAAGAAGCTGACAGTAGCCAAAGAAAGATAACTGGCTGCCGTCAGCGTCATAGCTAAGACCCATGTGGCGGCCATGGAAACAGGTCTAGCAGAGAGGATAGGGATCGAACAGGGAAGCAAACCAGATCTTCAAGATGCCATTCCGGAACCAGATCCGTCGGGACGCTGCGAACTACTGTACAACGTACTTGTCAGGACTACCGCCGTCGGGACCCTGCGAACTACTGCACAACGTACTTGTCAGGACTACCGCCGTCGGGACCCTGCGAACTACTGCACAACGTACTTGTCAGGACTACCGCCGTCGGGACCCTGCGAACTACTGCATAACGTACTTGTCAGGACTACCGTCGTCGGGACCCTGCGAACTACTGCACAACGTACTTGTCAGGACTACCGCCATCGGGACCCTGCGAACTACTGCACAACGTACTTGTCAGGACTACCGCCATCGGGACCCTGCGAACTACTGCACAACGTACTTGTCAGGACTACCGCCGTCGGGAACCTGCGAACTACTGCACAACGTACTTGTCAGGACTACCGCCGTCGGGACCCTGCGAACTACTGTACAACGTACTTGTCAGAACTACCGCCAGAAAGAAAAACAAGTAAATAAAAGCAACAACTTCCAGACTATGAACTGGCCATTGCAAACGAGAATATAATCCGTTCAGCACTATACTACTACGACAAATGCCTAAAACAGACAACCAACAGCACTATAGGACTATGATACAAGTCTAAGACAGACAACCAACAGCACTATACTGCTACGAGAGAAACCTAAGACAGACAACCAACAGCACTTAAGTACTCAGGTACAAGTCTAAGACAGATAACCAACAGCACTATAAGACTCCGACAGAAGTCTAAGACAGACAACTAACAGCACTAAAGGACTACAACAGAAACCTAAAGCAGACAACCAAGCTTGTGAGATCGAAACGGTTATCTAAGCGATAATAATGGCGAAGAAGAATACTTTTGTTATCTCATCATCATGTAGCATGTCCTTTGTAGAACGTCGCCCCCATCACAGTCCGTCTGAAAGAAACTCATTCTTGCCAAAACTCCAGCCTCCGCCACAGTCATACCCAGGCATTCCTGGATAACTTGGTGCCATCGTCTTCTTGGTCTACCCCTTCCTCTTTTGCCTGGCACCATACCTTCCATCACCGCTCTATCAAGACCATTGTGTCTCTTGATGTGACCAAAGTATTTGTATTTTCTATCCAAAATGGAATTGATAAACCAGTTCTCCTCTATGCTCAACTCTTACCGAATGTCTACATTTGTTTTTTCTCTGTCCAGGGTATTTTGAGGATCTTTCTGTAACATTTTGACTCGAAGGATTCGATTCTTTGTCTAGAAGTTTTGGTAATCGTCCATGATTCACAGCCATAAGCTGCCACAGGAAAAAAACAGGCTCTCAAGACTTTTACTTTTATCATTTTGTTGGTGCTTTGCCATAATTTCTTCAGGCTGTTCAGTCTCGGCATTGCCATAGCTAGTCTTCTTCTGATTTCTTTCGAGCAGTCGCCATTTTTGTCAATTCTGGAGCCCAGATATTCAAAATGTGTGACCTGATCTATTTCCTCACCACCCACTGTAAATGTATGCTGACATTTTGTTTTGTCGGTGGTCATTATCTTTGTTTTATTTATGTTTATGAACAGGTTTTGATCTTTACTATGTACATTAACGGCTGAAAGTAGCTGCTCTAGCCCTTCTGCACTTCTTTATATTATCACTGTTTTTTCTGCGTATCGTAACTCTGGAATCTCGTACCCCCCCCCCCCCCCCCCCCCCAATCGTAAATGGGTCGAAACTTTCAATGTTCTCGTCTTCTCGAACATTTGTTATCTACTGAGACCAAATATCACCTAGGCAGTGCCTATAAATAGTTTGCAAATATTGATTATCAAGTAAGATAAGGGTGTACTAGAATATGACTCGAAGGTAATATTGTGGTGTTTTTTTTTTGTTGTTTTTTTTTTGTATCCAATGACCAAAATATTAGAGCAAAACTGAAACTATTGCGTATTTAGAATGTACTTGTAGCTGACAATATCTTACAATAGAAACGGGTGCACATATCACAAATGGCGCAGCTGCATGCTGTGTTTTGCCACAATATTCCAACAAACCTACAAACTGGTGGATGAATTATGTGTTCTCTAAGCTGGCAAATAGTGTATATAAAAGAAGCATGTAGCGCCTATCGCATACTCTCTTGTTTTTGTTGTTTTTGAGATGTTCTTAAAACGTTTTCAAATAAATGTCCCTCGTGTCGTTTCTGAGCATCTCCTGCTCAACCCCATCTGGATTTGACCAACGCGTTCATGTTTATTTGGTAATACGAGAATGTAGTTTGCTTATCACTTTTTATTGTTATAGTTAAGGGTCTATTTCTAGTGTTCTGTTTTCATTGTCTGGTTATTGCTTTCCTCTCTAGACGATTCATCATAGAATTCCCCTCCAATACAAGGCATTCATCGAGACCAGCCTAGCCATACTTTACTCCTGTGTGGATAATTACCAATTCCCTATATGGTATTCATCGATAAATACCATGCGTCCCCCCTGTGTGGAAGATTCCCCTCTAGTACAAGGCATTCCTCGAGACCAGCCATGCTTCCCCCCCCCCCCCTCCTGTGTAGAAGATTCCCCTCTATTACAAGGCATTCCTCGAGACCAGCCATGCTTCCCTCCTATGGGGATACATCAGAAGTTGAGCTGTTTCTGGTTGCAATGTGAAGATTCTTCTTTAGTCTGGCTGACGACAGCTGTTTTAGTTTCAACTTCTGTGTAAACGGTTTCCTCTTGAAACGGTCAAAGACTGTTCAAATTATTGTTTCAATTATGTTTAATTAACCTCAGAAATATATTTTCATATCGATCTCTCCAAGTCCGTACATTGCATTCGTCATGGTCTATCAAATAGATTTGGAACACCACATCATGTTCTGTTCTTCTGCCTTGATCAACACAGCTGAAACTTGGCAATAACGTGTTGCTCGCGGTTCAATTAACCACATTCCGATATAAGCGGTTGGTCTTTCAAAATTCAAGTCCATATTCTGAGAATTTAGTTGCCTAACGCAAACCTGCTTTAATTTCGCATGCCGTTTTCTTTTGCGTGCAATAATTGCAGTATTACAGAATAACAAAATATTAATCTTGTAATGATGTATTGTACAAAATAGTATTTAAGAAGCAAATACGTGTCCTACATTGGAGTACTATGTACAGGTGTAGAGCCCATATCATAGAGTGGATATAAACATGCTGGGAAGGATACAAAGAAGAGCTACACAAATTATTGCGGTGTTTCAGAATTATAGTTATGAGGAAAGACTTTTCAAAAAACGGTCTTCAGTGTCTCGAACAAAGAAGAATTTGAAGTGACTTAATACAAGTGCATAACATAATAAATGGAAAGGATAAATTAGACCAAACCAAGTTTTTTAAAGTATGACCGGCCACAAGAACCAGAGGGCACAGCTACAAATTGTTTAAAGACAGGTCTAGATTAGATATTAGGAAATATTGTTTTAGTCAGAGAGTGGTGAATTCTTGGAATGCATTGCAGCAGGATGTAGTGGAAGCAGAGTCAATTAATGCATTTAAAAATAGATTGGATGCTCACAGTATTTTCAGTATCGGTGGAGTGAAATAAACGGGTTGAATACAGACCCTATAGAGCCTTCTAAACCAGGATTATGAAATTAAATTAAGTGTTCACAAATACGATAGACATACGTTTTGTCGACACACAAGAACAAATGCACGCTGATAACTAGAACTGTTTGGCCACATGTGTTGTATACATTTTCTTTACTGATATATCTACATTTATATTTATATTCGTGCTTTCAATTTAAATATGCGTCTAAAATAAGGATGATAAGCAAAACACAAAATGCATTCAGTATTCATTCAACTATAAATGAGATTTACCTGATTTGTTTCAGTACCTAACTGCCTCTATTTCACGAACTATAACAGCTTACTGCTATCTCATATGGATTTGTATATGGGTTCGTTATTAGAAAACTATGCGCTGTCTTCGCAGTATAATGAACTAAAAGTGGCAGGACAAGGTGACCAACTCGGAAATAATTACGCGCTAAGATACCTTCCCTCTTCTCGACTCTCAGCAATAAGAGACTGAGATGATTGGGTCACGTGAAACGAATGTCAAATACCAGCATTTCGAAGCAGAGTGTCCTGGGTGAACTCATATCGGGTACCAGATCACAATGAAGGCCTAAATTAAGAAACAAGGACATTTGCAAAAGATCCAAGAACGATTTTACGATCAATCCAAATACCTAGGGGAAGATTGCAGAGGATAGAGCTACATAGAGAGCGACCTTGAGAACCGGTATTGAGGCATTAAAGCTAGTTCTGATGACAAAGATGGAAGACAAACGACGCAAAAGAAAGGGGCCCACACCGCAACAATCGAACTTTTTCTTTTACACTGCTGTCCTTCCTGTCAATCGAGAAACCGCAAAATCAGCCACGAAAAGCCGACGTCCCTCCAGGACAGATGCTGCCACCGCGATCTCTACAACAGACTAGCTTACTGGCCGTCTGTCAGTACGAAAAATGCCATACCTCATTAGCAAACACTCTGATATTCTCTTGATTCAACTACTAAGTATACATTAAGAAAATAACTTTACAATCTACTTGAAAGTATCAAATCTTTTTGATCCCAGAATGTCGGGATCTGAATGAAGCATGTCGTGTTTGGATCACATTAAGGACAAAACTATGACACGTCATAGCAGACGAGTTAAACGAGAAGGGTTTTAGAGTATTCATATGTGAACCTACCAAACGGTGTTCTGAAGAAAGAAAGTCACACTTGACTAGCAACATATTACAGTTAATGAAAATTGAGAGCCGTGCTTGTGTCACGTTATAGGGGAATTGAGAGCCGTGCTTGTGTCACGTTGTAAGGGAATTGAGAGCCGTGCTTGTGTCACGTTATAAGGGAATTGAGAGCCATGCTTGTGTCCCGTTATAGGCAAATTGAGAGCCGTGCTTTCATCACGTTATAGCCGAATTGAGAGCCGTGCCTGTGTCACTTTATAGAGAATTGAGAGCCATGCTTGTGTCACGTTATAAGCGAATTGAGAGCCGTGCTTGTGTCACGTTATAGGCGAATTGAGAGCCGTGCTTGTGTCACGTCATAAGGGAATTGAGAGCCGTGCTTGTATCACGTTATAAGGGAATTGAGAGCCGTGCTTGTATCACATTATAAGGGAATTGAGAACTGTGCTTGTGTCACGTCATAAAGGAATTGAGAGCCGTTCTTGTATCACGTTATAATGGAATTCGTAAAGTAACAGATCAGGGTCGCGTAATAATGGCGTTGAGTTGTCGTTATCTTGTGACACAGCCACTCTCACCAAATTCTTTAACCTTTTTTAGTTTATGATTCTAGCATCTCGAACTTGAACTTTGAATTGGATTTCTACTTGTTGTGAACATTCCGAAGAAGGAGTATTAATTAACTAAGAGCAAATCGTCGGGCATGGAAAGTTTGTCTCATCTCATGAGAAACCCTGTTTTATGTTAAATACAAGCTGTAAAACAATTGACCAAACGCCGGACAGATAGCAGCCAGTATTACTGTAGAAATTCGGATATAATTACAGCTACACCGGTGGGACAAACTGTCAGGAACGGCCCAATGTATAGGTTGTGCTCGTCTCCAGACATAAGAACGGCTACCTGACCCTTGAGAAATGTTACTAGTTTAGATGACGTGCCGAGAAACGCCAAAAGAGACTGCCAGTCAGCTGGTGAGTGAACCTGATCAACTTCTTCTTCTTCGAATAACTAATGCTATGCTTCTATCCCGGTAAGGTCCACAAAGGAGATTGTATGTTCCAGGTCTTCGCCGGTCCCACGCAGCTTTTTGAGCATGGTCACTGCCCTGGGCCAAACTGCCTCTCTTTGGTCTGTATAAGTAGGACAGTCCTGCAAGTACATGTTCTGGTGTTTGTTTGGGTGCTCCTTAGTCGTATGTGGCGGTGTCTCTAAGACACATTTATGTGGAGGCGAGCCCTGAGTCTGCAATGTCACGAACATCTGTGTCTGCCCATCTCTACAAAACTTGTCTTTGCTGTCATTTTCTGGCTTATATTCTTTGTGCTGGTCTCTCCATGCTGTCCTCATATATCGTTTGATGAGTGTCTTTGCTTCGTTATAGCTCTGTGGATGGCAAGTCTGCCTGTTGCCACTTCCGCCTTTTGCGAGGTCATCTGTCTTTTGATTTCCAAGGATCACACAGTGTGCCGAAATCCACTGTAGAACTAGATATGTTCTTTTGGGATAGTAACTCGACGTCATATTTGATGTTGTGCGAGAAACTATTTTATTTGGGGCTTGGAGTACGCACCTGGAGTAGGACTAGCCATTTTTCTTGTAATTGTGTTTTGATTAATAAGAATATGAACGTGTTCAACGTGTGTCTGATGTGGTCAGCCCCATAAGAAAGCTTGGTGAACCAATAGGAAGCATTGCCCGATAAAAAGGGATGAGCCAACAATTGAAACTACAGAAGTCCAGGGGGAACGGGCGGCAGAGGAAGGACGGCCAGAATGAGAGAGAGAGAGAGAGAGAGAGAGAGAGAGAGAGAGAGAGAGAGAGAAAGAAAGAGACATCGGTTTCGAAAGTGGTTTGTTCTGAATCCAGCCCGATTCATAGACAAGTACTGTTTGTTTGCTACTGCGCCAGAGTTTATACGTACTGTGAGATACCCATATATACTCTGTGGTTGAAAGAAGCACACTTTCGCCTGAGACTCAATACACATTATTGGCAGACAGAAGCAGAGCAACACAGATGAAGAACACAGATAGACGATAGGAGAGATGCCTTAGTGGACAGAATGAAATATTTTTCAAGTTCATCTACCCAATAATCAACATTAGGCAGAGTGTGTCAAGTTCTTCTATCCAATAAATAACATTAGACAGATAGGTTGGTAAGATTGTCTACCCAAAAATTGACACTACGCAAAGTGTGTTCAGTTCATCTACCCAAAAATTGACACTACGCAAAGTGTGTCCAGTTCATCTACCCAAAAATTGACACTTGGCAGTGCCGATTAACACTATTATTGGTGTTAGAGCTAATCTACTAAAAGTATTTAGCTAAACCTGACATATACTTTTCTACAGACAAGTAATTGTAGTTCTATCATGTTGCCCTATCCTATTTCATAAACATTTGCACATACATTTATTTATTTAATTAAAAACATAAATACTTCTTCTTCTTCTTCATCGTACGCAGTCAGACATCAACCTTTTATTTTTTCGAAAAAAGCAGCGGTCATCCTGAGGCTGTCGACAATGCCATAGAGCTTGTCTAGTGTTGCCACTGGTGATGGCCACATCTGCTCTCTCTCTCTGATCCTCGTATGTCCGGCAGTTTTGCAGCAAATGCTCAGCGGTCATTTTCCCGGTACCACACGGGCATTCGTCAGTGCCACCTATCTTCAATTTGTTGAATAGGTGGTACCTCAGTCTATTGTGGCCAGTGCGAAGTCTGAAGACCACGACCTGCTCTCTTCTGATCAGCTGGTAATAGGCATCGAAAAACATATATACGAGGCGTACATTTTAACTACAATCAAGAGTCTTTGGGAAGTGAAATAAAATGTTACACGGATTATGTGAGCAAGCAAAATCTTTGGGGTAAATGTCTGAAAGAACAAATGTCATTGACGGAACCACAATTTAAAACAGTGTTTGACATTCAATCTGAGTGACCCTTATGATGGGGCCTATTATGAACGTGCAGAAGTCTATAGCATGCTCCTTTGGCAGCCAATAACTGAGAATGTGTGCCAATTTCAACAACCTAGCCCTTGCTCATAACTTCAATCGTGTCTGCATTCTGAATAGTGAACAGACGATGTGCAATCATGACACAGGTTCTGTTTTCAATTGCTTTATCTAAACCTTCTTTTAGTAAATCAATCTTTTATTGTATTCAACATAATAAAGAGATGTAAGAATTAGTACCTTTTCATTCTCCGAGTCTAGTGCTGAGGTTACTTCATCTAGTAACAGAATGTTGGTGTTTCTGACAAGGGCTCTGACTATAGCAATTCTCTGTTTCTGTCCACTACTAAGTTGTGCCCCTTTGTCTCCCACATTAGTTTCATAACCCTGGATAAGAGATGCATTATGAAACTGTTATGTGTTAGTAAATCAATATAGATATTATTTAGCAAGGGAGCTGTGGTTGTAAACTTAAATCGTACAAAATTAACTTACTCTGACGGAAACGTATTTATGCATATGGGGTTGGTGGTGGTCGGAGTTTGGAGTCGCTGGATTATGTCAGATGTAACTACTCTTGCCAAAGTCAGTAGCGATCATTTTCATTATCTACTAGAATACTTTTCCGCAACAAAATAACTGTAACTATGATCTCACCAACTGACGCTAAAGTACTGACGGAAAAGGTTGCCAGAAAGTTACCAGTTGACGGTTATATAAATAAGTTCCCTGGCTTGTTAGTCTGACACTCTACGACCCAGTTTCATGTTACCAGCAGCGAGTCAACGTACAACAACACCCACACAGCCAGCAGCACGCGCTGCCAGAAGCAACATTAAAGGCAAGTTTAACACGCATGTAGGGTTTGGTTTTGAAATAGTCCAAACAAAATAAAACGGCAGACATATACAATGTACATCAATTACATCGTCTGAATAGCGAGGTGATACTTTCCCAATACCCGTCATAGACACACTTTAGTTGATCCAGTTGGAAATTGGTACATGGCCAATTGTTAAGAAAGACATATAGGAAGGCACTTTTAAACATTAAGGCCTAGTACACTGATATCTCAAACACTTCATCGCTGTTAGCAGTGTCTGTTAAATATCAGTTTCTACCACATGATGTAAGCACAAATCAACTTTAAATAAACATGGCATCACTGGGGATCAAGATGCTGAGCAGCGCATGAGCTGCAGTGGTCAGCAACCCATTGCTGACTGCTAGCGCCAGGGCCAGCGAACCAGAGCTGCCAAGACCCTTCTACACCTCCACGCGGTGATCCTGGATAACAGGCTGCAGTAGAGCAGACTGGCTAATGAGAAGGGATCGAAGAGGTAATGCTAACCATGTACTAAAACAAATGCTTGCTGAAGTCGGATGTGTTGGACCGAAAGGTGCAAATATAGCAGTCAAGCTGTAAACTACGACACAACGCATTCCATTTTCTGGACTACATTTTGCTACTGAAGCCCTTTCAGGGTTTGGTGGTGGGAGATTGAGAACGAACGAAGCCAAGCCATGACATCACTGATTCGTTTCCGTCAAGATGGTTTGTAGATGACCCATGCTCCAGGTGATGTCTAAGTCTGTCCTCAACAGGCAATGAAGGAAGTCATAACTGTCGCAAATCGTTTTCGTACAACAGTAATGACGCATTCCTCTTGATTTGGCATCAAAGGTTACGTAAAATATATATATTCCATGTTGTTTTTCAAGACAGACACGCGTCTCTAACGTTTTAGATTTGATATATTTTATTGTACAACTTTAAGAAACTATCTATGTAAACCAATTTTGTTGACCATATCAACTTTGCCCACTTTGTGTTTTTTCGGTACGTCAATTTTGACAGTGCATGATACGCTTTACCGTATCGCCAATTATAAACATATTGTTTCCTGAAATGGGGAAAAATGTTACTCATGCCACGAGAGAGGCGAAAGACAAATACATACCACGACACTGGACTACAAACTGGTAGAAAGTGAGACGACAAAAGAAACAGAAGAAAAATAAGTTTCCTTGAATATGTAACTTTAGTTGTCCCAGTTGTCTTATTGATCTAACAACAACGTGAAAAAATATGAACGCATGTCATATGGAGTTAACGATGGACAATGAAACAAGATAACTAGAGATCAGTGGCCCATGGAGTCATGTCATATGGAATCAACGATGGACAATGAAACAAGATAACTAGAGATCAGTGGCACATGGAGTCATGTCATATGGAGTCAACGATGGACAATGAAACAAGATATCTAGAGATCAGTGGCCCATGAAGTCATATCATATGGAGTCAACAATGGACAATGAAACAAGATAACTAGAGATCAGTGGCACATGGAGTCATGTCATATGGAGTCAACGATGGACAATAAAACAAGATATCTAGAGATCAGTGGCATGTGGAGTCATTTCATATGGAGTCAAAGATGGACAATGAAACAAGATATCTAGAGATCAGTGGCATGTGGAGTCATGTCATATGGAGTCAACGATGGACAATGACACAAGATAACTAGAGATCAGTGGCCCATGGAGTCATGTCATATGTAGTCAGCGATGGACAATAAAACAAGATATCTAGAGATCAGTGGCACATGGAGTCATGTCATATGGAGTCAACGATGGACAATAAAACAAGATATCTAGAGATCAGTGGCATGTGGAGTCATGTCATATGTAGTCAGAGATGGACAATAAAACAAGATATTTAGAGATCAGTGGCACATGGAGTCATGTCATATGTAGTCAGCGATGGACAATAAAACAAGATATCTAGAGATCAGTGGCATGTGGAGTCATGTCATATGGAGTCAACGATGGACAATAAAACAAGATATCTAGAGATCAGTGGCACATGGAGTCATGTCATATGTAGTCAGCGATGGACAATAAAACAAGATATCTAGAGATCAGTGGCATGTGGAGTCATATCATATGGAGTCAACGATGGACAATGAAACAAGATAACTAGAGATCAGTGGCCCATGGAGTCGTGTCATATGGAATCAACGATGGACAATAAAATAAGATAAATAGAGATCAGTGGCACATGGAGTCATGTCATATGGAGTCAACGATGGACAATAAAATAAGATAGAGATCAGTGGCACATGGAGTCATGTCATATGGAGTCAACAATGGACAATGAAACAAGATAACTAGAGATCGCCGGGTTAGGTGTAGTTTTCCAGAAAAATGTGATTCAAACTAAAGTGATTCATCAGGATGCGCGGACTATTTCCAATGTGAAAGTGAGTTTACACACACCAAAAGTAAACCCGCCCAGTTTTGTGGGCGTGTTATTAGAAAAGAAAGGTTACATAAAACAAGGAACGTTCAAATCAAACCGGGACTTTTTGTCCTAGTTATACAAGAATGCTGGAACTACTTTGATAAGTTAAGGGCACTTGTGTCCTATTACTGCTAGGTAAGAGAGATGTCTTTTCATGGGCCAATCACGTGACATAAAATGGCGGATAACACTGTAAGTGTTTGTATGGAACAGCGTGTTGTGATGAAGTTTATTGTGAAAGAAGGCTTGAAACCTGTGGAAATTTACAGAATTCTGCAATCCCAATACGGTAACGAGACACTCAGCTGCATTAAGACATTTGAATGGTGTAAACGTTTTAGAGAAGGCCGTACATCAGTGAGTGATGATCCCGGCCGTGGTGGTTCTCAACCCACCAGAGTCATTCCTGTAAATATCCATATTGTGGAACGACTTTTCCTGGATGTTGATTTTCTACCATGTGGTGCCACTATCAACAGCGAACAGTACATATGCATTTTAAGTGATGCAGAAAAAACGGCCTGGTCTTATCGCAAAGGGCGTCCTGTTCCTTCAAGATAACGATCGACTTAATTCAGCTGCCCACACTTTGTTCCATCTGCAGCAACTTGGTTGGGATGTATTGCCACATCCATCTTACAGCCCAGACCTCGCTCCAAACGAGTTCCATCTATTGGGACCCCTAAAAGAATTCCTGGGAGGTCAGCATTTCAGCACTGAGGACGAAGTGAAACATCCAGAATGTCTGCAAGTGAAACATGAAAGTTTCTACCAGTCATCTTAAAAAGTAAGGAATATTTGTCTACTGGCTTCATGTGTGCAGGCCCAGAAGATAGTCAACAACCTCAGTGTGTGTTGTGTTGGAACATTTTGTCCAACAAGGCCGTTAAACCCTCAAAATTACCAAGACATCTCAAAAGAAAACATAAGAAAAATGGCTAAAAAAAAACATAGATTTTTTCAAGTAACGTTGGAAACGTGAGACAATGGTAAAACAACTGCAGCTGGCTGTAACAATAAAAATACAGAAACAATGAGGACCTCAGACAGAGTTGTTCAATTAACTGCAAGAACTGTATTACCGCACACAATAGCTGAAGAACTTATATTATCAGCAACACAAAAGAAAAAAAATGATTTCTGCATTGATGAACGAGAAAGCTGTCATAAATCTTTTCGTAATACCTTTGTCAAACGACACAGTTAAAAAGCCTTGTTGGTTTGTCAGTCAATGCCTAGGAACAGTTAGTGGAAAACGTTTGCATGTTTCCTACTCTGCTGTGCAGCTGGAAGAAAACACAGAAATAACAAACAAAGAGGCATGATTGTGCAAAGTTAGATGTGAGCTTCATAAACATATTTTAGAATATTTTTGCTAATCTCCCCTTTGGTGCACACTACGGCTGAAGAAGTATTTAACAACTTGGACGAGTTTATCACCTACCAAGGCACCGGTTGGTTTAAATGTGTTGGAGTTAACAAGACAAGGAACGATGTCTGGAAAGCTTATGGCACTTGTAACACGAATTAAGGAAATCATCTGCCGAAGACGGATGTGTGGTACCGAAAGATGCAAACATCGCAGTCAAGCAGTAAACTAGCGACACAAGGCATTCTGTTCTCCAGACTATATTCTGCCACTTGCTTGATAGCGTGAGATGGAGAACGAACGCAGAAGAAGAAGAAGGAAATCATACCGTCGGCGAATTGGTACCATCACTGCATGCAATGAGAAGTATCAGGTGCTCAGAAAGATGCCAGAACAATTAACATAAACCTTGAATAATTCAGTCAAAATTGTACATTTTATAACAAGGAAATAACTGAATACAAGACTTTCTGAGCAGCTTTCCAAAGATATAGACAGTAGTCACCATAAACTGTTATTACATTGTGAAGATCGTTGGCTATCACGAACTAAAGTTTTGTCTCGCTTTTGAGAATGAAGACGCGAGGCAAGAATTTTCTTAAATGAGCAGGTTTCACATCGATGATCGCTTGACATATGTATTCTGGTTAATTAAAATAACATTTTCCTCAGATATCTTAATGCTTTCAAATATGCCCAACTTAAAACTTCAAGAAGATTTAGTGATAGTTTTTCAAGTAGAAGACAACATCGAAGCAATGATTAAAACGTTTGAGCTTTTTCATTATAGTATATTGAACCGCAAATATAAGACGTTTCCAAACCTCACAAATATTGTTGATATCATTAACGAAAAGGATATATCACTTATCGCACGATAATTTGAAAGATTTGCAACACAGTTTTCCGAGAACAATTTTCCTTTACTGATAGACTTGTTAGACTATGACAAGTTTTTTACAAAATAAAACCACCTTCAAGAACAAGAGGGCATAGCTACAAATTAACTAAACAAAGGTCCAAATTAGATTTTAGGAAATATCTATTTAGCCAGAGAGAGGTGAAGGCTTGGAATGCATTACCACAGGAAGTAGTGGAGGCAGGGACAATTAATGCATTTAAGAATAGATTGGATGCACATAGCTTTTAGAGCAAGGAAATGTAAATAAAACTGGGTGTTTACAGGCTCTGCAGAGTCTTCTAAACCAGTATAAAGAAGTTAAGTTAAGATTCGATACAAACAAAAACTGGTTAACAAATCATTTGTTCAGTTAATGTGTATGGAGTAGGGGAGGGGCTTACAACAGCAGAGGATGGCAAACTCATAGAAATAACCACGGATGGTACTCTGAAATTAAAGTTCAAGGAACCATCCCTTGCAAATGTATTGGCTCATTTGCAAACAGCTTTTCCGGAACATTTAAGACGGCTTTGAAAGTATTGATGCCTTTCGTAACAATACATGTGTGTGAAAACCATTCTCTACTCTCGCTTATCTTAAAAATAAGCGTAGAAGTGTTTTAAAAACGCAGTTAGGACTCAGAATATACGTTTCCGCTATATATTAAGGATTGTAAGTGAAATGTAGTATTAGCCTTCTCATTAAGGAAAGTCAACAGATCAACAGGATTTCGACACTGGAGTTGAACCGTTTTCTAATCCTGAGAGGGATTCAATAAACATAAGCAGTATGGATTGTCGAGTACCGGTAAAACTGATTCATAAAGTTTTATTTTAGATAAACATAATTTAATTTAAAATTAACATTAATGGACATCGCCTCGCCCTCACACTGTGATCATTAATGGACATCACCTCTCCATCATACTGTGAATATTATGAACTTGTATTAAAATGTTATTTGCGTTTAACAACTGATACTTTCTAAGACCGTGTAAATATGGATGTCGTATAATGACAATAAATCAGCAGCAAAACAAAAGATATGTAAACGGAGTTGGCGGCAATAAAAGATATCTAATGATTGTCGGCGGCAACAAAAGATATTTAATGAGGATCCGCGTCAACAAAAGATATCTAATGAGAGTCCACGGCAACAAAAGATATCTAATGAGGGTCCACGGCAACAAAAGATATTTAATGAGGGTCCACGGCAACAAAAGATATCTAATGAGGGTCCACGGCAACAAAAGATATCTAATGAGGGTCCACGGCAACAAAAGATATCTAATGAGGGTCCACGGCAACAAAAGATATCTAATGAGGGTACACGGCAACAAAAGATATCTAATGAGGGTCCACGGCAACAAAAGATATTTAATGAGGGTCCGCGGCAACAAAAGATATCTAATGAGGGTTCGCGGCAACAAAAGATATCTAATGAGGGTTCGCGGCAACAAAAGATATCTAATGAGGGTTCGCGGCAACAAAAGATATATAATGAGGGTTCGCGGCAACAAAAGATATCTAATGAGGGTTCGTGGCAACAAAAGATATCTAATGAGGGTCCACGGCAACAAAAGATATTTAATGAGGGTCCACAGCAACAAAAGATTTATAAAGGGAGTTAGCGGCAGAAAAAGATATATCAAGGGAGTTAGCGGCAACAGAAAATACGTAACGGGTGTCCATGGTAACGAAAAGGTTCAGAAACGTTGGTATACTTCATGCTAGACTTGGCTTCCGCTATGGAATTTGGTTAATTTTGACATTTTGTATTTATTCGATAAACAACCTTAGTTGACAGTAGTAGCGATTTTTAGTAATCAAATCGATCGATATAAAGTCTTTGTCGCATAAAGAAATTTCAGAATGATCCTTTATCTAATTATGTGACTATTGTCACTTCTTTAGCAAAACTCTTTAGTTTGATGCAATATTTTAGTTATTATTTATCAAAACGTCAAGCATCCTTAAGGCCGAAAGCAAGTTTAAATGTCTGCCATTTTAGCTTCTGAAACAAAATACCATGTCTACCATAGCTGACTAACAAATCGAACTGATTTTTTGTTTGTTTTTAAATGCGTCATTTTGGAAAATTACACGAAGTTTAATCCAAAATCTCCACCTCCATACCTTTCATAATTTTACGTAAATACTAATTCACTTATACAATCACAAAACGAGCTTGTGGCTGTGTGATTTTGGTGTCAGCCTTCTGACTACGGAGACAAGCTGTCAAGACCTCGTCATGTCATAGTATTTTTTTCGAACCGAGGTAAAATACAAATCTAGTATGCACACTGCGTGGCACTTTATGGGACACGTGACCATTATTCCGCAGCCCTATAATTATTCTCGATCAATATATTGTCATTAGGAATACCAACACTGCAACAGTTACAAAAATTGAAATGACAGCTGTTGTAATGACAACACAGCTGTTATGGTGACACCACAGCTGTTGTGGTGACAACACAGCTGTTATGGTAACTATTCAAGAGAACAGGGGCAGACACGTTTAAACATATTCGCATTACAGATTTGGAGTCTAGGAAGAACGGAGGGACTGGTCAAAGGGACACAATCCGAATGTTAATTTTTTGTTAAACTGAACAGGCATACGTTGTCGAAGACAAGTGTATTTGATACTCTTGATAGATTGTATGTGAAGTAAGAGTTGCTATGTACACTTAGGCCCCCATAATCAGCATTAATACTTACCCCCATTACTCCCATTACCATGTACATTTTGTACATCTATCACATACTCTCCCATACCCCCTTCCCACGCACGGGGTGGGGTGGGGGGGGGGGGGAGGGGGAGGGGAGGAAATGAGAAGTAAAATTCTATATATTCTCGCCACTACTCTATGGCGCGGAGACGTGGACATTGAATAAACAGATAGAACAGAGAATAGAGGCATTTGAGCCGCCGAAGACGGATGTGTCGGACCGAAAGGTGCAAATATCGCAGTCAATCTGTAAACTAGCTACACAACGCAATTCCGTTCTCCGGACTACTTCCTACTTGCGAAGCCCTGTTCAGGGTTTGGTAGCGGGAGATTGAGAACGAACGCAGAAGAAAAGAATATGAGGCATTTGAGACGAGGGTTTGTAGAAGATTGGGCTATGCTCGTTTAACAAAAAGGAAACAAATGCGGAAGATACTGGATAGGTTGGAGGTAGGGTGGCAACTGCTGTCAGATACCAGGGTTAGACAGCTGATTTATGTTGTCCATGTAACAAGGCATACCATGTTGGTGAAGACTATACTAGAAGGTAAAGAGAAAGACAGTCGCTCAAGAAGCATATACCATTTTAAGTGGTCAGATACTATCTAGAGATGGGTAGGAACGAGTCTATCCGATTGCACATCAGAGAAAGAGATAGAGTATGCGGGAGTTTCAGTGCAGCCGACCTTGATTGTGAAGATGGCACATGAACTGAACTCAACCATATTGGACCAAGGTCTCTACTTCGGCGATCTCTCTCTCATTGGGAACGTTTAAAGCTGTGGAGCAACCAGGATATCATTATTCGCGTTCATCTGTTGTATGACATACGTACCACGGAATGCAGCACATCTGCAATTTCTTAACGACGCAGTTTCTACGATTCTGTTAGTTGATTCCCGGGGCCTGATAGCTGTGTTCGGATTTCAGGTCCGTGCTGAGATTTTTTCTGTTTTTAGTTCCATTCTCCTTTGAGCAACTCCAAGTTTCTACATTTACTATTTGCAGATTCCATGCTTGTAAGCCAAAAAAAAGGCCCACATCCACATGCACACACACACAAACACACACATACACACACACGTATGTATGTATGTATGTATGTAGGCCTGTGCATGTGTAACAGTTTCATGTGTCAGGGAAACTGTATGTGAAATGGCATATGGGGAGCATAGGAGTTGGAATTTGCAACTTAGAACCAAGATTAACTGAAAATAATCAGAAATTGCAGGACAGGTGGTGACAGTTCAAACAAAGGTCACGCACGTCGCTCACTCATTGACACGGCAAGGTTTTTATTAGCAGCTTGAGCAGAGGTAGGAAATGGCAATTAAAGTTGGAGACTGTTGTCAAAGATGATGGGAAGGAGAGGTGGGGGTGGGGGGGGGATTGGGTAACTGGACCAGCCCATTTGCTATAATATATAGAGACACAAATATGGGATAAAGGGATGTGCGCTAAACAAGAAGTTGGGAATAAAACTGTCACTATGAGGTTGACAGGCGTGTCAAAAAAGACAGCTAAGTGAATAGGTTTCAGTGGGGAAAACTTGTCAGATTGACAAGTGTTAGAGGCACAACAGTGACACGGGCTTCTAGCTGTTCAACAGAGGCACGATATATGGAGCAGGTGACAAGCGGCCATATTGAAACCGGAGGAATAGAACGTAAGATTTAGGAAATATAAGAATGGGACATAGGAATGAGATCTGCGTGTCACTCACTACTACGGAAATCATATCGACCCCTCACCTCATTATCCAGGCTACCATAAAAACAGCCGGAGAGGGGTACTAGGAAGCCGAGGTGAGGGTCTTTGCCAGTATGTTTTACCTGACCCTGACTAACACCATTTTTCCCGTGCAAATGTCAAAAGAAACACAATTAAGTGGCATGTTCATTGTACAAATTACTCAACTGATTATTACCAAGCTGCTTAGATTTATTTTTTGTTCAAACTTACATAGCCGAAATTTTGGCTATATCAGAGACCAACGTCTGATAATCATATTACAACCAGTTACAAGCTTACTATAGAGTTTCGTATTGAAAATTGAAAATGTTACATTTCAACAAGTTACAAATATGTGAAGCGTGTTTCTACAATCTCAGCAAGTTGCTGTTATAGAATTATTTTTTCAGTCAGATACATTTTGCACAAACCCGATTTCTTTTCAGCGTATGCTCAACAGTTACCGCACGTTTTAAGTAAAATATTTAAAATAGATACACTCCTACCCACAACGAGGTGAGAACAAGCATCAGGAAGAACAAGTGGAAATAGATTCACGAGTTGGGCAGTGAAAACGCTGTTGTAAACGAAAATATGAAAGATCTGCACAATGACACCAACATTTAAATATAAACCAACAAAATGGCTCCATTAAGAATATGAAAGGTCAGCTCATTACCACTTGGAGATATACAACGAGCACTTCAAATAACTCTTAAATAGAACAGCCCTGAAGATATACCACCAAACGGAAGTGAACCTGCAGGTATACTGCGAAACACCAAACCGGGAGAAAGTATGGAAAGCCGTAAACAACTGAAAGATAGCAAAGCTACTGGTCCAGATGGTATTCCCGCTTAAGCAATTAAGGCAGATGTCAACACTTCCACCATCGAATTTGTTTACAGTTTGCTGGGGAAGATCTCGGAAAGCGAAGAAATTCCATTCGACTGGAGAGAACTTTATGTGATAACATTATCAAAGAGGGTGATCTCCATCTGTTTACTAATTATAGAGAAATAATGCTACTATCAATGCCTGGAAAGTAATAGAGATATTACAAAAGTTAATATACACAACCTTTAGGAAAGGGCAAACTTTCTACAAAATAAATTATTTACAGATAAAATAGTCAGTCTGCGAGTAATAGTTGAACAAAATGTGGATTGGAATCCATAATTGTATATGAAGCTGTTCAGACACTATGGTGTGCCTCAAAAGTTTACTATCCTAATTCGAAAGAACTATGAGGATATTACGTTAACGATACAAAGATGGTGGATGTGTTTACCTCCGGTCTTTCGACTTGGATTAAAAACATATATGGTTATAGTTTTTTGTGACATTAATTACCAAACATATCCACAAAAGTGCTGTAAACATCCTCATCCATCTTATAGTGTCATAAAATAATAAATCTTCTTCTTCTTCTTTGCGTTCAGGATCTTCTGGTCATGCTATATCTGCAGGCCAGTCGCCATGATGAAGTCTGTAGTCTTTACCAGGTTAGAGCGGCTGCCCTACAGCTTTTGTCTCAGCTCCGCACCCTCTGGTCAGGTTTGGTATCTCATTTCCCTATAGATTGGGCATTCCTGTAGAATATGCTCAGGGTTCTGGCATCCTGTTCCACATGGGCACTCATCGGTGTGTGAGATCTTCAGTCGGTAAAGATGTTCTAGTAGTCTGCAGTGTCCAGTTCTCATGTGAAATATGGTAGTTTGTTGATTTCTTTTGAGTTATAAATTGGATCTGGTGTACTGCTTATGTTTCTGTCTTCTCTCCAGTGGTGTATATACTGATTTCTGATAATGTTCTTTATTTCTCTGTATGGTACTCGATGATTAAATTGTGCCTTTTTGCTGCCCTCTTTTGCCAGAGCATCAGCTCTCTCGTTTCCCGTGATTCCGCAATCGGAAGGTAGCCACTGGAGCGCTATTGTTGAGGATCTCTGGAGTTTTCCCAGTTCTGCTCTGATCTCTGATAACAGTAGTTCGTTGTTTGTTTTTTGTATTGTTTCTAATAGTTCTCTGCAGTCCGTGAATACACCTATTTTTGTTGGAGGTTGCCTTTCTGTCTGAAGTATATTCAGTGCTCGCAGGAGGGCCATCGATTCTTCTCTAAGGTTTGTGGACAACTTTCCTTTTGGGAGGGCCTCTTCTGTTATATTTCCTCTTTTGTGTCTTATGAATATACCTCTCCCCCGTTTCGGCCTGCCCCCTCTGCTGAACCATCTGTGTACATCTGTGTCCATTCCTTTGTACTATATTTTTCCTCAATAGTTGTTTGTGCTAAAATTGTCAGCTCGTGGACACTGTGTTGGTCTTTTCTTCTTATTCCTGGGATCTCTGTACTTCTTTCGATGTTGTTTATGTTGCAGCTTGGCTCTTCATAGTTAATACGCATTTCTATTTCTGTAGGTTGGTTGGGAATTAGTTCTCCATATTTTTGGTGTAGGTGATTTGATATATGGATGATCCCAGGTGGCGGGGAATGCTAGGCGTACCATCCCTGCATAGAAGCCAAGAAAATAAAGGGAGCAAAGAGATACCCCACTCACATGCAAATGCTACGTTTCTGGCAGGACGTGACGATCCTGGGATACAGACACACTGGACTGCCTCTCTTCCGGGTAAACCAGTCCATATCATATATCATCTCATATATCATCACCGCACCCTATAGACACGAGTAGTGAAGACTCGTTAGTCTGGTAAGACAACTTCCATAAGATAGACAACTCTGATCACAAACACCTGCTGCCTTGCAGATAGGCTGGGGACAGCCAAAGGCTAAGGAGGGCATCCCTACAGAAACGCCTGTTGAAATCGGATGCACGGGGCCACAAGCCTAACGAAACAGTGCAACGTAAATCGCAGTTTGATGACAGTACAACCTATCAGAAAAACGTATGGCGCTCATCCTGCGGAGTCCCGCCAGGCAGCGAGAGTGCCGGGCCTCACGCCTCGAAGTGGCCAACCTTGACTAATGGTGGTCACCCACCCAAGTGTCGTGGAGTCAAGGCACATGGTGATGGGGCAATTCCTATTGACCAAAAACTAAAGACCCTCAAAATACTACAGTGGAATGCGGAGGGTGTCGTTAACAAAAAGCTTTCCCTAACACATCACCTGCATGAAGGTAAGATTGACGTGGCATGTATCCAGGAAACGCACCTCAACAAAAACCATAAATTCTCAATCAGAGGATACCAGACCTTCCGTCTCGATAGAGAAGGTCACAAAGGAGGGGTCCTGATACTGACCCGAAACTGCATACCGAGTAGCGTGGTATCTGTCAATCACATCGGACAAGCAGAAATTGTAGGAGTTGACATAATGGCTCAAGAGACGAAGCTCCGCATTTTCAATCTGTACGGACCACCAAATAAAAACCTATCGCTCTCGAGTGTGGAAGTCAAAGACTCCAACTGCATAGTAGTTGGAGACTTCAACAGCCACTCGGAGAGATGGGGATACTCGGACACAGACAGCAGAGGTGACGAAGTGGAAGATTTGGAGATAGACACAAATCTCTCCCTAATCAATAGGCCAGAGGATAGCCCTAGTTTCTATTCTAGAACATGGCATACCACCTCGACTCCAGATTTGGCCTTCTCCACACAGGACATACACCATAAAATAGACCGCCAGGTGCTAAACCAATTGGCAGGTAGCGACCACAGACCGATCAGGCTAGACATTGATATGGAAGTAGGCCCACAGGAAACAAAACCGCTCCCACGTTGGAATTACAAACGAGCCGACTGGGACAGATTTGCAATCCTGACAGATGGGCTGTGTGAAACCATCAACACACGAAACAACAAAATGAAGCCCATGGTGGAAAGCCTAAGCAAGGCAATAATGCAAGCCGCCACTGAAACCATCCCAAGAGGGGCTAAAAAAACTATAAGCCCTATTGGAATGATGAGTTGCAGAAAGCGGAAGATGCAGTCACAAATGCTCGGAACATGGCAGAGCGAGAACAATCTATGGAGGCAAATATCGCCCTCAAAGCCGCCACAACGAAATACAAATACACTCTAAACCAAACAGCAAGAGAAAGCTGGAAAAACAAAACTGAAAGCCTCAACCTAGACAAAGAAAGGAACAAACTATAGAAGCTAGTCAGAGCCATGAATGACGAAACCCCTTCAAACAAACAAATTACCATCAAGCAGGGCGAAAACTTGCTCACTGGAAAAAAAGCCGCAAACGCTTTTGTCGAACACTATGCCAGAGCAAACCACATTGAGGTCCCTGCAGATAGGCATTCAGACATTGATGAAGAGCAAAAGGGGCACGACAACACCAATACGGTACCAGAAGAGCATATGATGGCCAAATTAACAATGAGTGAAATGGAAGAGACCATGAGAACATTAAAGAAAAGGAAATCTCCCGGAAAAGATGGGATAACAAACGAAATGCCAAATAGCGAAGAGGAAACTGCAATCAGTCCTGAACCAAAGCTGGAAAAGGGGTATTGTACCCCACGCATGGAAAGACGCAGTACTTGTACCAGTACCAAAAAAAGGAAAAGACAAAACCGATCCAAAGGGATACAGGCCTATCAGCCTACTAAGCTGTGTCGGCAAACTGTTGGAACGTATGATAAACACCAGACTGATGTGGCATCTGGAGGAAAAACGGATACTAATTCCACAGCAAGCAGGCTTTAGACAGCACAGATCCACTGAGGACCAGGTCATCCTCATAGCCCAGGAAATAGAAGATGCCTACCAGGCACAGAAACACACAGTAGCGGTTTGGGTGGACCTGAAAAAGGCATTTGACAAAGTCTGGAAAGATGGACAGAGTCAAGCTAAGAAGAAGTGAAGTTTGTGGGCAAATGTACAAGTGGATCAAGCACTACCTCAAAAACAGAACGGCCAGAGTCCAAGTACAAGGGCAGATGAGCAAAAAGGCGACACTCGAGCAGGGAGTACCCCAAGGGGGAGTACTGTCATCCACACTCTTCCTGGTGTATATAAACGACATTACAGAGAATATACCAAGAAGAGTCCATAGCTCAATGTTTGCAGACGATCTGGCTATGTGGACCTCTGAAAAGAATCTCACCATAGCAAGAAATCGCTGGAAGAGTGGGCGAACTCATGGCTGGTCAAAATAAACGAGGAGAAAACCACATGTACAATATTCTCACTTTCAATCAAACCCCAAAATACCAAATTAAGTCTAAATGGCAAATTCCTGCAGCCAAACGACAACCCAAACTATCTGGGAGTCACATTTGATCGTCGCTTGACATGGAAAAGTCAGATCGAGAGAAACCCAATGAGAGCCTGACAAAGAATGGCAATCATGAGGAAACTTGCTGGCACAAGCTGGGGAGCAGACGAAAGTATACTAAAGAACCTGTACACTGGAAGAGTGAGACCAGTTCTCGAGTATGGTATTGCGGCATGGACAACAGCAGCAAAGGTGAACTTCGATAAAGTTAGCAAACTCCAAAACCAAGCCATGAGAGTTATAACAGGAGGCATGAAGTCAACGCCAATTGTAGAACTTGAAAAGATTACAAAACTGCAATCCATGGCCGACAGAAGAGACTTCAGAGCCCAGCTGCAATCAGAGAAACTCAGAAGACTGACTGATCCCCCAATGCACCAGAGACTAAACAATTTCGGAAGTGGGAAACTAAAGCGAAGAAACTTTGCAGAAATAGCCAAAGCAAAGATGCACGAAAACCCCATGAACGCACTAACAACACCAAAGCCCATCCCTTCTGTACGAAAACCCACCTGGAGGCAGCATATATTTTCAGAGGTGGTAGAAAATATACCATGTATTAGAAACAAAAACTGCCAGTCCGAAAAAGAAAGAAGAGATACTACCCTAAGCGTTATATCGAAAAACTACCCAAGCATGGACTGGACCCATGCATACACCGACGGTTCTGTAACAAACACTACACAGAACGGAGGGGCAGGAGTACTCCTGAACCTACCAAATGGCAGAAAAATAACACTGTCATTCGCTACTGGTAAGTACACAAGCAATTTCAGAGCGGAGGCAGAGGCACTGAGGGCGGCAGTGGAAAAAATGGTGACACATAAAGAAAATGAAAGCCATATAGTCCTGCTTACAGATGCTCTGGCCGTAGTCACAGCGCTAAAAAGCCAGAATAACACTGAGCTTAATGACTTAAGAGCAGTACTCTGTCAACTATGCCAGCAGACCGCACCAAAAAGGGTAGTGGTACAGTGGATCCCATCACACTGCAACATCCAAGGCAACGAGGAGGCAGACAGACTGGAAAAAGAAGGTGTAAGACTACCACAAACAGATACTAGTACGACGTACGAAGAGTCAAAACGGCTTATTAAAGCCAGATACATGACCAAATGGGAAACTGAACATATCGGCTACACCAAAAACGATGCCTTTTACCAGTTGAACAGAAGAGAGCAGGTCGTTGTCTTTAGACTTCGCACTGGCCACAATAGACTGAGATACCACCTATTCAACAAATTGAAGATAGGTGGTACCGACGAATGCCCGTGTGGTACCGGGAAAATGACCTCTGAGCATCTTCTGCAGAACTGCCCGACATACGAGGATCAGAGAGAGCAGATGTGGCCATCAGCAGTGGCAACACAAGACAAGCTATATGGCAATGTCGACAGCCTCAGGATGATCGCCGCTTTTTTCAAAAAAATAATGGTTACTGTCTGACTGCGTACGATGAAGAAGAAGAAGAAGAAGATATATGGATGAAGCTGGTTCTCTTGAGCCTATTTTTAACTGGGTGTTTTAGTTTGATATGTATGGGATGATCAGGCATGCGTATTATCTTTTCACTATGTGTCAGCACTCTTTCCTCTCGTCTAGTATTTAGGGGTCTTATATTTGTGTATGTTTCCATTTTCTGGATTGGTGTAGTCTTCATTCCTCCTGTTATTATCCTTAAGCCTGAATTTTGAATTTTGGTTAGGCGTTCCGTGTTTGTTTTTGATGCTGTGGTCCAGGCTGTCATGCCGTATTCAAGTACTTTCCTGCCTGTGCCAGTGTATACATTTTTGGGGATGTTGCTATTTGCATCACAGCTTGTTCCGTCCAGCTTCTTCATGAGGGATAGTTTTCTTTTTGCTTTTTGTTCTATCTTCTGTATGTGTTCCCTCCATGTGAGTCTCTTGTCTATTTTAACTCCGAGATACACAGGGGTATTTTCTTGTACAAGCTTTTTGCCATTTAGAATAAGTTTTGTTACTTCCTTGGTGTTGGACTGAGAAGCATGTTGTAACTGTCTTTGAGATGTTAATCTGCAATGCCCAATCTGTAACCCATTTTCCAACAGTTTCCAGTGCTGTCTGCATTCTATTTTCAGCTGTTGGTAGTTTTTCTGCAGCACTCCACATTGCGAAGTCGTCAGCGTGTAGGGCACTGGATACTTTCTTTGGGAGTTTTCTCGCTATGTCGTTTATGAACAGGATAAAGAGGGTAGGAGAGATGACTCCTCCCTGGGGTACGCCTTGTTGGAGAGTTATTCTATGGCTCAGTGATCCATCTAATTTGACTCTTGCTGTTCTGTATCGGAGGAAATCTTGTATCCAGCTGTACATTCTCCCTTCTATTTTGTTGTTTAATAGTTTTAGGAGAAGTCCTTCTCTCCATACCTTGTCAAAAGCTTTTGACATATCCACAAAGACCGCAAGTACTTTTTTCTTACCTTGAAATACATTTTCTATTTCTTGGGTTATGTACACTATTTGGTCTTCTGTGTTGCGGTTTTTCCTAAAGGCTGACTGTGAATTGAGTAGGAGATGGGTTTTTTCCAGATGTTTTATTAGTCTTGCGTTTACCATTTTTTCCATGACTTTTCCAACACAGCTGAGCAGGCTTATTGGCCTATAGCTTTCCTTGCTTGTCTTGTCCTTTTTTTGGGTTTTCTGATGGGGATAATGAAAGCCTCCCGCCACTGGTCTGGGATCTTACCCTTGCTCCATGATTAATTGAAGATTTTCAGGAGTTTTCTTCTTGACCCTTGGTTTAGGTTTTTAATCATTTCATTTGTGATGCCATCGTTTCCTGGAGCTTTCTTGTTTTTCAGTTTCTGAATAGCAGTGTTTTACTCTTATCATTTTGAATAATGACTTCATGCAGGGATCCGCATTCTGTCTTCAGGTTCTCTTTTATCTCTTTTTTGACTTCTAGTTTGCGTTCTTGTGTCAATGTTGTGGTACTCTCATCTCTGAAAAATTCAGCTAGGATGTTTGCTGCAATTTTCCCTGTATGATGTTTCTCATTTTCCTTAATGTCAGGTTCCAGAGTTTACTTGTATCCCTGTCTATGTTGAGGCGTTCAGTCTTTTCATGACAACTTCTTTGAATCTCCTCCTTTTGCTCTATGAATGTGTTTTTAATTTTGCTGGTTTCCCTATGTTTTCTGGAGAAGGATGTTTTTCCATGGTATCTCTTGCCTCACTCAGTTCCTTGTGCCTTTTTCCTTGTTTATTGCTCCAATAGGGTTTATAATTTTCCCGTTTTCCAAGTGGAATTGATTTCTTTCCTGCCTGGATGATAGCCTCCGTCATGATGGTAACATTTTTGTTAAAATTTTTGGCATGGGATATATCTTGACAGAGTTTATTTACATTTTCTCTAAATAGGGTCCAGTTTGCTCTTTTAAAATTCCAACTTGGGTGCATATCTGTTATCTCTGTTTGTCCCATGTTGCATATTTCTAAAGTTATTGGGACATGGTCGCTCCCACCCAGTTGGCTGTTGACTGTTCTTACTATTAGTCGGTGAAGGTCGTCCGTTGCCATCGCAAGGTCTGGAGTACTCATTTTTTTCCATATTCTAGAGTAAAATGTGTGCCTATCGTCTGGCCTATTTATTAGGATGAGTTTGTTTTCTATCATCCAATCTTCTACCTCCTCGCCCATCTGGTCTATTATTTCGTAGCCCCAGCTTGGGGAGTGACTGTTAAAATCTCCCACTATGAGGTGTCTCGATTCTTCTATTTTGACTAAGTGTATTGCCAGAGCTGTGACTGGTGGACTATAGCAGTTTGTTATCATTGAGTCTCCACTGGGTAGGAATATCTTTACTGTGATGTATTCTAATTCATCTGGTCCAGATCTATTTGTTTCTACTGCTGGTAAATGGATTTTTAACTAGTGTTATTATTCCTCCTTTGGATCTTTTTTCCCTATCTTGGCGGAAACATTCATATCCTCTGATGGACAATTTTTGAGTTTCATTTAGGTGAGTTTCCTGAATACAAATGATGTCTATTTCGTTTTCCTTGAGAAATTCTTGCATTTCGGGTTTCTTGTTTCTCACGCCCTCTGCATTCCATTGTACCACTTTTAGGTTCTTTGTTTGTTGATCAGTCGCACTACTCTGCCTCCCCCTGACCACTAGGTTAGCAGACGCCCCGGTTGCTTGGGTGGGTCCCCTCGAGGCTGGGGGCCCGGCACCGCTCCTCCCCGGTTGTAACTTGTAGGAGCGACATCATAACGATAGGGTAGACTGTCGCATGACCATATCCTGTTGATGCGTGTGTTCCCTGATTTTTCCCGGTTCCTGCGCCGTAGCTAACACACTCCGTCTTCGGCAGGTCTGGTTGCGTTTTCTGTTTTGGGTTGTCTCCCATAGCCTTTCCATCTCCTGATGGTACCTGCAAGGCAGTAGGTTGGTTTGTCTACCGTGGTTTCCTTCCCGTGGCTAGAGCATATAGCGGCTCTTACCCGCTTGGTGTACCCGTCATAGGACACATGGGGTATTTCAGTGGGGAAAGCAGTGCCGCCTGTTGTCCCACCCCATCCTGCTAGAATACACCGCCGGTTGGTCCACGACTGCTTATTCGTCCAGTTATTATACCTGGCTTATATCGCAGCTGACGCTCCATATCTGGATGTCGTTCCACTATCCGCCACCTGTGGACGTTGGGGTCGGTCGCCCCACTATCCGCCACCTGTGGGCGTGCCTGGTTGGGGTCGGTCGCCCCACTATCCGCCACCTGTGGACGTGCCTGGTTGGGGTCGGTCGCCCCACTATCCGCCACCTGTGGACGTGCCTGGTTGGGGTCGGTCGCCCCACTATCCGCCACCTGTGGACGTGCCTGGTTGGGTGTCGGTCGCCCCACTATCCGCCACCTGTGGACGTGCCTGGTTAGGGTCGGTCGCCCCACTATCCGCGTCCTGTGGACGTGCCTAGTTGGGGTCGGTCGCCCCACTATCCGCCACCTGTTGACGTGCCTGGTTGGGGGTCGGTCGCCCCACTATCCGCCACCTGTGTACGTGCCTGGTTGGGGTTGGTCGCCCCACTATCCGCTATATTCTCAACCGATTGATGTAGAACAATATTTAAAGTGGGTGAATAACATCGGGAGATGGACTGGAAAAAGCCTCTCAGATCGCACCATTACGCCAAGATATAAAGTACACTGGAGATCCGTTGCAGCCGACCTTCGATGCAAAGATGGCACTTGAATTGAACTGATATAGAACATGAGTTCGAAGTTTCTGCAAGCCGTGACAAACTGATCCATGCATTCTTGTATGTTACTCTCCGTATTTGAATGTAAGACTCAGCCAGTTGCTTCAAGTAAAGCAAGTATGGATTTTGATTAACAACAGGGTATCTCAGAAGTAGGTATACAGTTGTTTAGTTACTAATTGCATTTGTTTAACACCGTGTAATCTCGAAAGCAATCGAAATACATTCTATCAACGTTGCAACATTTCTCGAACCTCTACAGAATACTGTTGCACACAAAACGACACACATTTCTGTTCGCATCAATGTCGATAAATGCATCCGAGATGAGCTTTCTTATTTTCTCCACTGTCTGGGGTTGCCGTTCAAAACCCGTATTCTTTACTACGCCAACCCCCCCCCCCCCCCCCAACCCCCCTCCCAAAAAAAGAAGTCCATTGGTATTATAAGTAATATTACCACGTCGTCGGGACCATTGCTGGGGAAAGGTCAAGGTTAATCGCTTGCGGGGGGAAAAGCATAATGAGATGCCTCATTTTGTTGGAAGAGCAGTTAGGTGAAGTTAGAGCTGGTTCCGAGTTGTGGCATTAGCGCCTCCCTATTAAGGTAATTGTTACTATTCACGGCAGAATCGAAGAAAACCGGTACTACAACATCCTGTCTGGACAGTGCATCCCATACTATGACGTCAGGCTGGTTCGGCTGAGGTGGGACAATCGAATCAGGTCTTTCATCTGCCCAATCCACACAGACATGCTTGTTCACGTGGTCTGACAACTTGAAAGAACCCACATCTGACAAAATTATCTTGATAAGAAGGTCTGGTTGGTTAGATGTCTAGTTCCCCATCATCTCACAGAATGTTCTCGGTTGTCCTCTAGAAGACCCTGTATCAGTCTTGGATGGTGAGGCTTCAATGTAAATGTAAGCATACAGCGTTTGCAATGACATTCTCGTTTTGGATAGCTGCTGAGACGCACATCGTGTGCACTTTTTCGGACTTTACAAATGTCAAAGCGACTCTCATCTCCTTTTCCTCTGTCATAGAACGTTCAGATTTGGTGCAATAACCCGTTACTTAAAACGTATCTTTAACGCGATCAATTATCAGCCGTGTTGGTGGAGGAGTGCCAAATGTTTCTTGTCACGCTGTGCGCACCCCCTGTGCAGTTTCAGTCTCCCAGTATTGCTTTATAATCTACTTTCTTTGTTCTTGACTCAGGTTCGCTGCAGTCCTTCCCATTATCTATAAAGAAAAATAAACACTAAACAACTGTACCTACTTCTGGGGCGACCCTCTATTTGAGAGTCGCACTAGCGCAGTGGTTAGTGCATAGCTTGCCAGTCGAGTGATTGAGGTCCAATCCCCAATTGGGGGGAGATATGTTTTCGATTGCAAACAGCACCCAGGGTCGTCTCAGTCTCAAAAGTTGAGAAGTAAAGGCGTGATGTTGTTAGTGTGTCAAGACAATATGGGCTCAACACCATATTCCCAATATTCCACACAGTGTCTAAACGGGATCTTCACTTTACCTGAAAGGAGCAACTAAGTCAATAATATGTATGTATGATTAGAACTTGCACCAGAGACCGTCCAAACTTGGGACCATGTTCTCTAAAAAAAATATGTTTTTATATTTTTATTTAACAGTTGTGAGGTGTTTTTGCTAGCCATTGTGAATACTGTGGTAGGTACATTGCACGCGACTGGTGAACTTAGTAACAGCCTATCAAGGCGCAACGAAGATAGCGTACTCAGGCGATACAATGAGGGTAAACGAATTGAAACCTATACCCGTGACGGCCTACAATCAGAAGCATATTCACTGGAAGAAATGATACATATAGATTTAGTAGTTTAGCAATTGTGAAATGATTTGCTTCTAACAACGACTGTTTAGTAGTTTTTTAGGGTATGCATGGAGTAGCAATGGCCGTAATCTCTCCTCCCAGTAAGGGGTCACATGGTACCCTTAGGGGGTGCGTACTATTAGTTTTACATTTTCACGAAGTGAAATTTACATGTTCCAGATATGAGTGAACGGACGTTTCTGACATATTGGGCAATTAAAAGATTACGGTTGTTCAGAATGTAGTTTTGAAGGTCCTTGATGCCGACACAATCTTGTGTTGTAAAACTTTGATTTAATTATTGATTGCTTCTAATCAACTTTGAATGTTACCGCTGACCTGCGCATCTCTCTTTCGTAATATATTTTACCACTTATAAATAAGTAATTATAAACTACTCAACACTCATAAATCCCCTGACCTTCTTTAATAGAAGCAACAACAAAACTTGATAGTCTTGATGATAAGGATCCAAATCATTTTGTATTGGTCGTTGTTGTTTGCGAATGCTCACAATGAGTAGGTTACTCTTTTGTGCGCCCTGAAAATGACTTTAAGTGGCGGACTGCAGTAGCTTTCTTCACATCACGAGCATGCTTATGAAGGTGAACTGGAGTCCACCAGACCGTTGTGCAATGATTGACGTCATCTGCGTGTCGCTCACTACAATGGGGATCACGTCATTCCTCCATCTCGTTAGCCAGACTACCAAGAATAACACCCGTATCAAGGGAGGATTACGTGGAAGTTTATGTGAGGGTCTTAGCCAGTGTATTTCACCTGACCCTGACTAACATGTCTGATCAGCATGTTGTCACTGACCCTGACTAACATGTCGGATCAACAAGTTGTGACTGACCAGACGTTAGTCTTCCTCCTCATTATGTCCCTATAGAACACTTCCAATATATCCCAATAGAACAATTTTACTACGTCCCCATAGAAGACTTTTTTATGTTCACATAGAACACTTATATTATGTTCCCTCAGAACACTGATTTTATGCTTCATAGAACACTTCTATAATGTTCTATAATATACCGCTTCTATTATGTTCCATAGAAAACTATTATGTCCTCATTTAACTCTTTTATAATGTTCCTCTAGAACACTGAAATTATGTCCTTCAATTATACTTCTATAGAACATATATATTATGTTCCTACAGAACACTTCTATTATTTATAACAGAACACTTATATTATGTTCCCACAGTACTCATCTAATATACTTGATCGATGTTTATAGATACAGATTCCTAACGAGAAACACACAGATCTAGCTCGTTCCCCAAGTTTGTCTTCGTTCCTCGACCGACTTCTCGTCGGTATTTATCTTAAAACATCTACCTCAGCACTTTTCACACTTTAGTCTGTACTCAGTATGCCTTCCTTGTTTTCTTAAGTGCTTGTTTTCTTGAAGTGGGTTATACAGGCAGAATCCGCCCTCCTCCGCTCTCATCTACAATCTTCACTCCCATATCCTACTTCTTCGACATTCCCTCTCTCATCCTGCACTAGCATGTTCCTGGTATTCTGGATTCACAGTCTGATACCTACGTCACACAGATTACAGGAAAATCTCGGCCCTCTTCACGTGGCTCGACAGCTTCCTGGGACCGGTGCACAGGCGGCACACGCGAGCTATAAATAGACCCCAAGTAGACCAATCAGTGAGCAACCTCAAAACATTTGCCTGTATTAGGAAATTGCACGAGAGCGTAGCTGGATTGTCAGGTGAAACATTGAAGAAAGCTTGGAGAAATTAGAACAAAGTAGTCAATAAGCGTGTGTATTATTCAATAACTCCTACTTGTCCTGACAATTCGAAAATAAAACCTTGCTGGTTGTTCTATCCCTTAATTTATTTAAAATTAAAAGAACCAAACTATAATTCGAAATGGTAGTTGTAGATTTCTACAAACTTTACAAAAACGTATGTTGGTGTGTGCACTACATCCCTGATTGAAACCATGTCTTCAACCCACTCTAGAATGCATCAACAAATTTGCACTAAAACTTGTGGCAGATAACTAAACTATACCTGTTTTCAAATATTCAGATAATCTAGTTCCAAATCAATTATAGACTGAGGCGTTTGTAACTTCTTTTTATGTAACATTATTATGGTCCATAAATGGTTGAAACATAATACGATTACTTTCTGCTGTATATGAATTTCTGCAACTGAGCTGAAAATGAACATCTCTGAATAGCAGTGAGGGTTGACAACATAGCGACTTTGTCGCTAGATCTAATTCCTTTTGAGGTTACAGAAGGCGATATTTTTACCAAATGAGAAAAGGTGATTTTTTAGTTGAATTGTATTGAATTTATTATTGTTTTGTATGTGAAAACATATCAATGTAACTGATCAAATTGTCATAGTTTTACTGCGTTCTGAATACTTATTCCGACTGTAATTTTGGTGTCCAGGAAAGATTGGTATACTCCTTACTTATGTTTTCTTCTTTCTTATTGATCACTATCAACAAGATATTTTTTTCGCTCTTCAATGACACAACTAACTATATATCTTCCTATTTGATCCCCTTCAATTAACTATATTTCTTCCCCTTGTATCACTCTCAAATAGCAATATTTCTTCCTATTTAATCACACTCAACTAAATATATTTCTTCTCTTCGACCATTCTCAGTTAACTATATTTCTTCTCTTTGAAAACTCTCAACTAACCACATTTTTTTTTCCGACTAATCTCAACTAATTATATTTCTTCTATTCGACCACTCTCAAATAATTATATTTATTCTATTCGATCACTCTCATCTAATTATATTTCTTCAGTTCGACAACATGCAGCTAATTCTATTTTTTCCTCTTCGATCACTCTCAGCTTACTGTATCCTAGTAACGGAGTAATCTCAGAATCGGAAAGGCAAAAAGAAAACTTCAGATTACAGCGTAATGACAGGAGCTTGAACACTGCACGGCTCCCAAATGTCTAGACGTAAAGTTAGATCCCACATTGTCCTACATGATATACTGTTAGGAAACAAAAGCATAAGATACAAGCAAGAAATAATATAATGTGAAAACTGACCGGAACAGCATAGGAGGCACAGTCATCAGTTCTCCGAAATCGTCACTTTCCCAGTGTTTTTCTGTAGCTGAATTCGTCACATCGGCTTGGAAAAATTGTGCCAATGGGAAACAAATTGGCACATTATTAAATGAGACAGGCCGCGTAGTATCAGGGTGCCTAGAACACACCAACATCAATAAAATATGCCACATAAGATATGCATCACCAGATATCCGAAGAAGTGTCGCAGCAAAAATCGAACGAGAAAATGAGGAACACATGCCAAGACAAAAACTGTTTGGACATGAGGTACAGAGCACAAGACTCAATCGAGATATAGTTTCCTAAAATCAACAGTCCATACAGAATTGCCCTGAATCCACCGTATCGAGAGATGGCACGAATTGATGCAGACCACGGATGATGATACATGTGACTATTGCGCAATACAGGACCATCTGATGAAACCTACTCAACCTACAGGAAACATGCAATAGGTGCGCCATGCTAGAGGCAAATGACAATGCAATCCATGTCACTGATTACCGGATGAATGCTATAGTATGTGGTGCTTGAACACGGAAAGTAAGTAAGCGAACTAAACTATATTTCTTTTTTCCACATGCCACTGGCTGTTCATATCAAGCTATGTTTGTCGATATTTAGTTCCCCTACTGTCTGGCGGAACTCATTTGATGGGAATATCAAGTTAGTACAATATGTACATACATACATTCATACATACATACACACACGCACGCATGCATGTATACATACATACATGTGTAAGTGTGTGTTGTTTCTTTAAGTGTAAAGGACTTTGTGTTGCAATATTCAGAGGATATTTGCTTGCTTACGTCTGTAGCAAAACCACATGTACACTTCTGCCCCGACATCCACCTTCAAGCTTCCCCCCCCCCCCTTTCCTCCATCCCCCGCTTCTGGTAAATATTTATATTCAAGTTCTTTCTCCTTATCCTTTGATCGTCGTCACCCTACCTTCAATGTTGCCGGCAGTTATGAAAGAAGAGTATCTTTCTCCTAGATAAGGAACTTCCCATGCAAACAACTTTATGTGAAAGAGAAGGGCGTACGATCAACCAATGGCCGTGTCACCGTGTATTCTGTCAAATAAAAATGTATGTGTTTAAACCACATATATTCAACAGCACACATTTGGACATATGAAGAACTTTTTAAAATCTAAATCTGAGATGTGATTGTCGATTCGAATTTTGTTGTTGTTATAACTCCTACCTATGAGTTCGTATTTTGTTGTTGTTGTTATAACTCCTACCTACGAGTTCGTATTTTGTTGTTATAACTCCTACCTATGAGTAGTAAATATTTACATTGTGTCCTTTATAGCATATAATGAACTATAGCTTCTTCTAAACGTCTGTGCCTATTATTGTCTTGTGGTATCAACAACTTTAAGGACACGGTAGAATGGAACTTGGCGGTCAGGCAGTGGCCCATTCTTGTTTCAGGGCCTCGGAGACTCGCCCCTCGTCTTTTCTCTTGTTGATAACGACAGGTATCCCCAATCGTCAACAATCATCTAGATTATTTTTGTACTCCTTAAGTCTTAGGAGCACGACGATTAAAACATGTAGCAAATCTTATAACCCGATAAAGGCTATGACATCATTTGAGACCTATTTGCTCTAGCGACATTAATATATTAATGAACGTCTTAGGGACGTTATTGTGGAATGAATGTATTTCTGTAGTGGTAAGCAGAGCATAGTGTCTGCTGGGTACTTAAGTCTGAGTGAGGTCTGGGGTCAACATCTTACCATATTGTTCAATCAGGGAATAGAGCTCAAGAACATCGCTGTCTATTTTCTGGATATTGTAATAGATCTAATATCCACTTTCAAAAATGGGACGGCGGCGTAGCGAAGGGGTTAGTGACACGGCTAGCAAGCCAAACTTTCTCGTGTTCGAATTCACGAACCAGTCAGGCCGCACTCTTATGGAATGTGAAATATTTTAAAATGCGTGCTGAACAAGACTAATGAGAAATAAAATATCCACTGTAAGCAGTACGATCATACAACATCCCATGGATCAGTAATAAAGCAGAGATCTATCATACAGGAATTGCAATAGTTAAATTATCATTGTACAGCAGTCTCAATAGTTAAAATGTCATTGTGCATAAACTATTAGTTAAAATATCATTACATTATTGCAATATTACTAAATGAATGCCAGTGCGTGAACGCATAATTCACCAAATATATATATAGTTCTCTCAGCTGTTAGTCGGCATTTATTCCGACAATTCTCTTGAAACTCAGGATGTGAACAGATCATAGCAAAGCAAAGTAGCGTGTCCATCTAGCAGTCTTGTTGTTGATCTTGTACACCTTATTGCTGGCATGGTGAAGAATGTTGTTTTTTGAGCTGTTCTTCTACAAAATGGGAGAAAACTGACGACACAAGATACACACTAACTTCCCGTCCTGTCATGTGTCCAATGTTCAGCCACGTGTTCTATCATCACGTCAGACGTGATGTGTCCAATGTTCAGCCACGTGTCATATCATCACGTCAGACGTCATGTGTTCAATGTTCAGCCACGTGTTCTATCATCCCGTCAGACGTCATGTGTCCGTCCAATGTTCACCCACGCGGATTGCCTTATCATTCCCCTCGAACATGTCATCCATATTGCATGTTTCCAGAAGGCAGGTTGGGCAGATCATCAGGTGGTGCAAGTCTTGTGTTGCTCCACATTTGCAAGTTTCATCATCCCCGTTTCTTCATCTCTTTAAGTTCTCCCTGCAGGATCAGGTTCCTCACGCTGTTCGATCTAGGGGATCTGTGTTAGTTCAATCCATATTTCAGTGCAGGCGTTTTGTTGGACTAGTCTGTAGGAACTGTAAGAAACTTCGTCTAGAATCGAGCCTTTCTTCGGGTCTCAGATGGTGTAGATTATGGGGTATATTTTTTTCAATTGGAGAAGGGCTTTCTGAAACTATTCTGGCAGTCTGTTTTATTGCTGTATCAATACGTTTGACATGTGCAGATGTTTTGCAAACTGATCTAGCGTTTTCAGATACGGGGAAACACGGGGCGGTTGTTAATGTTCACAGGACATCTGGTTGTGCTCCCCATGTTGTCCCAGTCAATTTTCGGATGATATTATTAATTGGATGTATCTTCTGTTTTGTTTCTGGCAGTATATCGCGCTGGACAGTTCTTGATTCTTGATTCTTGATTCTAGGAATTAACATCATCATACAGGTGACATTCCCATAAGTGCTCCGTTCTCAGTCCAAACAGCCAACCAAGCGTTTATATACTCAGAGTCCCAGTCAGGTATTGATTTCGCGTTCTTCAGATCTTTCCAGACAGAATACACGTTCTCCCTTCTCCCTTAGTCATCTCAAATCTATAATCCTCTGCACATATGCATTTTCGCGACTGTCTGTCTCTTCATAATTCTGTAGACTGTCCATGACTGCCCTTATCAGCTCAACCCTGCCCCTCGTCATCACCGCGTCGTTCACCGTAGCGCGTCGTGCCACTGCATCAGCACTTTTGTTGTTTCAGACGTCTGCATGTCCCGGGCAGTAGATCCATGTGACACCCTGGTTGAGGTGGTGTTCGTTGTTGGTAACGTTGGCGTACGCCTTTACCTGCGCTACTTGAAGTCACACCTTGATGCTTGGCAAATAAAGGAGGAATCCCATGGCACCAATGGGAGTATTTCTAGTGCAACACAGAACTGCTCTCATATCCTCGTTCTGTATTCACTCCAATCTATCTACCTATGTCTGCGATAGCGTGAGTAACCCAAGACCGTAGTCCAGGACAGACATAACCAGTGCTTGCATCAACAGGATCGAGTCCTTTGTTGCATGTCTGTGGCCGCCATGACTTTGATTACATTGATTCTCTTCTTTGCTTTCAGAATCACATTGGAGAGTGTGCGATCCAACTTTACACCCAGATATTTGGAAGCCGTACTGTGTTCCAGCTCCTGTCCATGTCTTTTGATCTGCAATTTATTTTTTACCTCGCTCTATCTGATGTGGAAGTTAATATTTGGTTTCTTTGCTGGGGTTTGATTTGACGTGGCATAGTAACGTTGCCTGTCGGAAATAAAAATGTTCTGTTCGGAGTTTTCTGGTTTTATCAGCGCAACCACGTGTGGTTTCCTCCAAAATTTCGGATTTCCATAGCTTCTAAGCATGTGCTAAAATATTTAGCAGTCATTTGATGGTGCCTAGTATACAGTTTTTTAGTTTGTTCTGTTCTCAAATCATCCTTTTACGTCTTCGTTAGGGTCAGAAACATACTGGGTTCTCTCGGTATATGCCGTCTAGAGGTTTTTTCCGCTACTTCCTCAAAACCTTGGTATTTTGTGGTGGTTAGTTCTCGTTTCAACACCTCTTTCTACAGACCGCAAACAAACGCTTCCCTCCCAAGGTATGCGTGGATTTATAAGACAGATTTCAACTAAATAGTTATGTCGCCATATTTCACGCAGAGCTGTCAAAAGGTAATCTTAGTATTTTTTTTTTAATTTACAGAAAATTCAGTTTTGTAGGGCCTGGTTTACTCCACCAAATATATTTGTTACTGACCAATGATAAAGCTGTCTGTCTTCATCCAATTTGTGTTATTATTTCACTGCATACGATCACCAACTGCAAAAAATGATGGATGCAGATTGAGTGAGTGTTTGAGGGAGGGAGTGAGGTAATGATTGCGAGAATAAGTGAGTGAGTGAATGGGTGAGTGAGTGAGTGAGGGCGTGAGAGAGTCAGTGAGTGAGAGAATGAGTAATTGAGTGAGTGAATTAATGTGCGAGTTTGAGTGAATGAGTGAGTGAGTGGGTGGGTAGGTTTGAGTGAGTGGGTGATTAAGTGAGTGAGTGAGTGAGTAGCTGAGTGGTGAGTGAGTGAGTGAGGACGTGAGAGAGTCAGTGAGTGAGAGAATGAGTAATTGAGTGAGTGAATTAATGTGCGAGTTTGAGTGAATGAGTGAGTGAGTGGGTGGATGGGTTTGAGTGAGTGGGTGATTAAGTGAGTGAATGAGTGGGTGAGTGAGTAAGTGAGTGAGTGAGTGAGTAGGTGAGTGGTGAGTGAGTGAGTGAGTGAGAAAGAAGGACACATAAAAATGTAGTGCATATCTTCAATTTGACGTACAAGTGGTTAGCATTTCCTGTATCATTCTTCTAGGAGAAAGTTGTTAACAAATTGCAAAAGTCTAACGACTTTAGAGGTTCAAAAGAGCAGATGTAGCGACTTACTTAGAACTCTCAAACGACAATTTTTGAGTTGGCAAGTCTTCTTGCAGCTCGCTTGTGCAAAACCCTGATATGGAACGCGCGTGCTATGACGTCACGTAGGAAGCTAGGTAAGAAGGATGAACTCGTAGAATCTGTTCCACTTGAACAGCATCTCCAGCTTATATCGGCCGGGACAGGTTCGCATAGGTTTGACATTCAGAGTGGGACCCATCTTGTAAATCTCCTCAAACGTGAGTACAGATTATCTCTTCAGGTTGTCATGTTATCTTAAAGACTATTTCACTAATAATACGTACATCTGCATTTTCATTTATAGACACGTTTTGACCATATTGTAAACTCGTTTCTACTCCATGAATTAACAGTTTAACTCGTATAGTTATACATAATGATAATGCCATAAGCAAGTATCAGTTCTCCATGGGCACAAATTCGGAAACAATAGCCTGTTACGACCAAAAGTTAATTATACTCATACGTGTCCTAGACGAAGGCTGGTTGGTTGTAACATAGTTTGTTGTTTTTGTATTATGTACCCACGCTGAACTGTCTCATACTTGAGTATGGTGTTATCAACATATTATTACCATTTCCATATGTTTCCCAGTTGCTAATATATAAATAGCTATTTTTAAATTTTGATTTGATCAGACATAATGTTCTGGGCACATTTGCTTGATTGATTTATTGTTTAGCCCACCGCAATAGTCCAATATTGTTCAGGTTTACAAATGCAAGTTAACTATTGAATTGCATTTTTCTTTTAACGCGTGTTACGGAATTGTTACTACTAAGATGTATATTGGGAGCCGACTTCCAATTATGTCAGATAAAATGCGAGGGTAGAGTCACATTAAACCAAGCTCAGACCTAGTTCGCCAAAGGCTTTTTTTTTTTTTTTTTTTTTTGGTGCAGAACTTTTCTCCATTTTGATCAAAATGTATACCTTCCATCTACGGCTTATAACATTCATAGCTGCATTCATGGATAGTTGGTCTCAACTATAAGAATCATCCACAACACACATGTAGCCACTGAACATATTTGGGAACACTGTACAGAAACTGGGGAGATGGATACGTCATGTCTTTAGATAGAATCCCGGCAGTATAGCCAGATATGCAGTGGATAGGAACATCCTTGACAAGAGACTAGTGGAAATAAGCAATACATTTTGGTTGGGCATGGTGGAAGAAGCGAGCAGTGCAGCTGGAGTCACGTGGGTGAAATACAAGATGAACCGTAACCTATTTTGAAAATATTTGAAGTCAATTTAGATGCCCCACTTTATGTATTACTAAACGACGCGTAATACGTCAGACTGACGTTGTTGTCAGCAAATAATATATTTGGTTTCTGTTTTGGTTCTACGGCTGACGTTTTGCTGTTTTGGTACAGTGACCGACAAAACGCAGACAGTTATACAGCAAGATTTATGACTATGTATTAGGAGAGCGGAGCCTCAGATATTCCCCACGAAACTGCTGCTACCTTTTACCTGGGAAATGAAGCTCGTGCGCCACACGCTGCAACACAGTTAAAAGAGTTTCAACTTTTTTTTTGGCGTCCTCCCGTACCTGAGCTCACTATCTTGTAGATCAGTGCTCTTCAACCTGGGCGCTACCACTCACTAGCAGACGATTTTAATTTGCAGATTGGCGGTAGCAGAATAATGACATGTTATATTAAAATCACAACCTGAGGAAACTAAGGCATAATTCCAGCAAACCAACAAACAAGAACATTTTGGGAACCGGTGTTTTTCCTAATGTAGCATATAGCTGTGAAACATGGACAGCTAGCCAAATCTAAAGTCTTTCGAATCATAATATTATAGAAAGGTCATCAGAATACCGTGGACTAAAAAAAAAGAAAAATTGAGACATTCGACAAGAGTTTGGCATAAAGCAGAACTGGTTCGTGAATTTCATCATGAACAGAAAATTGTAATACTTTGGCCACATCAAAAGCGACAACAGTCTTGAGATCGGTAATGTGAGGTAGGATGTCGGACAAGATTGGCAGAGGCAGACCAAGAAGGCGATGGCAGCAAGATATCAAGGAATGCTTGGGCATGACTCTGGAGCAGGCTGGGAATTTGGCAAGAGATAGAGTTTCGTCCAGACGGGCAGTGATGTGAGCAACGTTCTAAAAAGGACATGCTAAAAGTGATTAAAAACATACACCATATACAGACTCAGTTGATACTCGCAGTTTTCTTCAATTTAGATTTAGTGGGCGGTAGGGAAAAATTACCCTCACGAAAGTTATTTAAGTGGGCGCCAGATATGAAAAGGTTGAAGATCACTGTTCTAGACAATTCAATCTAATGGTGGTAGGAAACGAATGTGGAGATGCATTAGGACAGGAGGGAATTTCTTTCGGAAAAAGGGAAGGCTTGAAAGGGGGAAGGGGGAGGAGATACAGTCGGCATGCGTTGCTAACGTCTGTTGTACATCTATCACCAGCGTTCTGTACATATTTTCTTTAAAAAAAATTCTTATCTCATTCTTGAACCTTTGCCAGTAAACCTTGTTTTATTTTATTTTTATTTACCAATCTCTTACGGCGCGCATATCGCAGCTAGCTGTCTCTGATGTGGTTCATGTGTTAATTGTCTGGACAGAAATGTAGGCTCTGTGCGTTCCAGTCTTCAGCAGCAACTAACCCAAATGGTGTTGACTAAATACCTACACCGAGCATGAAATGCTGGTTACTCCAGTAAGATTTTCTCTTCCACGGAAGGATAACCGATAACAAACAGCTGTTACCTTTCAGGTAGGCTGGGGAAGTCAAAGAAAGGGAAGCTGCAAAAAGCAAATGCATGCAGATTTACAAATGCACTAGATTCATAGGCGCAGAACACAATGCAACCCGCCTTATAAAGACAGCCATAGACATTGACTTGTTGGCTCTTGTGAAATAGATGTCTGATGTCCAACGACCAACATGAGGAACACAAAGTTCAAAAAAAAAAAATGGGAGCAATAGTCATGCTGATATTTTAGAAAAGATAAGGACAATAACTCACGCTCATATTTTAGTAAAGATAGGGACAATTACTCATGCTCATATTTTGATTGTGGCAGTACTTCTGCAAATACTATTGGTAAAGACAGGGGCAGCAACTAAGACATATGTTGTTTGCTACTGATATTCCCTCTGTTCTAGACTTACTGCCTGCGCGTCTGCTGTTTTCATCAAGGTTTTCACAGGTGTTCCTGTCTGTTTGACAGCACTCAAGAGACACCTCCAGACCGTCCATGAAACAGTTTTTGGGACGTCCCTGTGATCTTTCTCCTTCAGTCAGTTCACTGTGCAGGGGTCTCTCTGTAAGCCGTTCGCTTCACATTCGAGCAAGGTGACCAGTTCATCTCAGTTGGATTTTGGCAAAAGTGCATGAATCATGTTAGCTTTACATAGTGCTTCATTATCTGGGATATGGCCCTTTCAGTATGTGCCACAGACCAGTCTTATGGAAATGATTTAGCCTCCTGTCGTTTCTAGCACAGACAAGTCCAGCTTACACACGCATAGAGCAGAGTGGGGAGAACGACGCACGGTAGACCTTCAGCTTAGTCTTTTGTGGAAGAACTCCAGTACTGTTGAGTGCATTCTACCAACAGCTTATCTTTGCTATACTATTAGTCAGCTCACCAGCAATGTTCAAAAAAAGAAAAACAGATTTTATTTAACAACAGGCAGGATCGCAACAAAAAAGGACAGACAGAAGGGGCAAAAAATGTAGCATTGAATATGTCTCTCGTTCACCAGACTTTACGTGATTAGACTTTTCCTTATGGGGATACTTTAGACAATGTCCATCTCACAAGACCAGCAGCAATAGATGAACTGAAAGCAGCCATTGAAAGTGAATGCCATTATTTTTCAAATGATTTTCTTCATGATGTTTAACTCTGTATGAGTTATGGGTCTGCACCAGAACGAATACCAGTTTTGACAGAGTCCATAGATCAAAATAATTACACATGTTCCTCGTATATTTACATGATAAAACTAGGATTACCTTAACTACAAGCTGTATTAAAAATATTTAAAGTGTCTGCACATTTGTAAGACATCATGTATGATAGATGATTAACAAGGGAATAGATCGTTTTCCGTATGAAGAATAATGATTTATGGATAGTGTGACTGAAAGAAACACGAAAGAGAGAAAACTATATATTGGTATGTAGCTGTACGTAGCAATACGATATTGGTCTGGAGGTAGAGTTTAAGTGTTTCAGTACGATATTGGTCTGGAGGTGGGGTTTAACTGTTTCAGTACGATATTGGTCTGGAGGTGGAGTTTAAGAGTTTCAGTACGATATTGGTATCTATTGCATACATATTTGTTTTGTTTTATACACATGTACTCCTAATAAGTCTAGTGGGATAATATCAAACCTGACACAGACCTATACGCTTCTCTCAGTGAATGTTCCTGGCAGGGTGTGGATGCGTTGTCTGCAGATGGTGCTTATCTGAACAAGTCGATGTGTGTACCGTGAGGTTTAGCCAGGTCCGAAAATAATAAGGCGATGCTGTGGCGATACTGAAGATCCCAACAAAACGTCTAACTTAAACCGGTACAGTCCAGATACGACGCCATGTTTTTTTTTCGACGCGATATCTGAGCTAAACGTTACATCTAACCAATGCCACGCGATGTATGTTTCGGGAAAACTTCAAACTTACAATTCAGGCTAAAGCCACGGTCTACGATGCATGCTTCATCATCATGCTCTTACATGAAAGCGAAGCATGGGCAACATTTGTCAAACAATACCTCAATACCTTCCGTCTACGTCGTCTGCGATTCATCCTTGGCGTTTCATGAAAGAACATGTTAACAAATGCAGATGTGTATGCTCGCAAGCATGTACACTATCACTAAGCAGCGACAACTACAATGGTTTGGGAATATCTACCATATGGAAGATGGTCGCATTCAAAAATATATTCTATAGGAACACCTGGCTGATGGAAATAGATTCTTCTTCTTCTTCTTCTTCTTCTTCTTCTTCTTCTTCTTCTTCTTCTTCTTCTTCGTACGCTGTCAGACGTCAACTTGAATTTGTTCGAAGAAAGCAGCTGTCATCCTGAGGCTGTCGACACTGCCATAGAGCGTGTCTAGTGTTGGCACTGGTGATGGCCACATGTGCTTTCTCTGGTCCTCGTATGTCGGGCAATTTTGCAGCAAATGCTCATCGGTCATTTTCCCTGTACCACAGGTGCATTGGTCAGTGCCACCTATCTTCAGTCATTGAATAGATGGTACCTCAGTCTGTGCGGAGTCTGAAGACCACGACCTGCTCTCTTCTGTTCAACCGGTAGTAGGCATCATTTTTTGTGTAGCCAGTATGTTCTGTTTCCCATTTGGCCATGTATCTGGCCCTAATAAACCTTTTGGACTCTTCGTAGGTCACACTAGATTCTGGTTGTGGTAGTCTTGCACCTTCTTTTGCCAGTCTGTCTGCCTCCTCGTTGCCTTGGATGTTACAGTGGGATGGAACTCACTGTACCACTACTCTTTTTGGTGCGGACTGCTGGCATAGTTGACAGACTACTGCTCTTAAATCATTAAGTTCAGTATTTTTCTGGCTTTTTAGTGCTGTAACCACTGACATGGCATTTGTAAACAGGAAATAGACGAGTCTGTCGATCACAGCTTAAGTTCAAAAACGTGTGTACAGTGGACATGATGACACTGGACATGACGGCACTAGATATGATGGCACTGGACATGATGGCACTGGAAATAATGGCACTGGACATGATGGTACTGGACATGATGGCACTGGACATAATGGCACTGGACATGATGGCACTGGACATGATGGTACTGGACATGATGGCACTGGACATAATGGCACTGGACATGATGGCACTGGACATGATGGTACTGGACATGATGGCACTGGACATAATGGCACTGGACATGATGGCACTGGACATAAAAGTTGGTTTCTAGGATGAGGAAACTCTAGACGGATCCACGTGTAGATGCATTCTGAAGAGTTTCTTCAACATGGGCGAGAAGAGGCTTCAACGAGGGGAAGCGAAAGCGCCGTAAAGAGAAGGAAAACTGAAAACTCAGTAGAAAGTTACTCCCCAAGGCCACATAGTCTTGACTAAAAGTGACTGCTTTCTATTTATATAAAATTTACCCGGACAAAACATGAATATATAACATTTTGACTAATTGGGGTTATCTGGAAAGGGCGGCATGTGTTCGGGTGTATGAAACAGCGAGGCCGTACATCTATCAGAAGTAAAATCATTTTAATTAAAATGTGTGCTGATATGAATGCATTGGGCGCAAAAACACATGCAGCGTAATACGTCTTAGAAAACAAGATAGGAGGGAAATGGCAAAAAATGCATGTCGATAGCCATACCATATCACATCAAACCATATCACACCATACCACACCATACCATACCACACCATATCACACAATACTATATCATACCATACCATATCACACCATACCATACCATTTTAGAAAATCATGTGATCGTACAAGAGCGTCTGAGCATTACAAAAGTTAGAGCGCTAGTCTGTCACAATAAATAGGCGCGGTTCATGTAGTGGCCATGGTAGGCTAAAGCCTTCTTATTGGTGTTCTTCTTACACTCTTACATATCTTCTTCTTCTTCTTCTTCTTCTTCTTCTTCTTCTTCGTACGCAGTCAGACAGTAACCATTATTTTTTCGAAAAAAGCGGCGGTCATCCTGAGGCTGTCGCCACTGCCATAGAGCTTGTCTTGCAGTTCTACTGGTAATGGCCACATCTGCTCTCTCTGATCCTCGTATGTCGGGCAGTTCTGCAGCAGATGTTCAGCGGTCATTTTACCAGTACCGCACGGGCATTCGTCGGTACACCCTATCTTCAATTTGTTGAATAGGTGGTACCTCAGTCTATTGTGGCCAGTGCGAAGTCTGAAGACAACGACCTGCTCTCTTCTGTTCAACTGGTAATAGGCATCGTTTTTGGTGTAACCAGTATGTTCGGTTTCCCATTTGGTCATGTATCTGGCTTTGATAAGCCGTTTTGACTCTTCGTACGTCATACTAGTATCTGTTTGTGGTAGTCTTGCACCTTCTTTTGCCAGTCTGTCTGCCTCCTCGTTGCCTTGGATGTTGCAGTGTGATGGGACCCACTGTACCACTACCCTTTTTGGTGCGGACTGCTGGCACAGTTTGCAGAGTGCTGCTCTTAAGTCATTAAGCTCAGTGTTTTTCTGGCTTTTTAGCGCTGTGACTACGGCGCACTCTTACATATAATACATGTGTCCGTGCATGGTGGCAAGCTGATAAGATCTGACAGAGACAGAGGTGTGAGAGACCGGGTTAGTGAGACTATTGCAACAGTGTACTCATTTGTAAAATGATTACTAGATTCTGCTGTAAGTAAGGACATGAAATGCGGCTAGAAACAAAACAAACCCCAATTTCTCGCACACAAATAATGATGATAGACTTGTATGATAGAACCAACATAACATGTGAAGCCTTGAACTGGAAGACAAAACAATACGTAACCTTGAACTGCATTGTTAAATTATGTGACCGTGGCATCGCATTAAGGCTCATGGTCGATTGCTAGAGAAAGATGGACAGTGGCAGCAGTTTAAAATATCCTTCACAACGACAAAGATAAACGTTACGCGTCAACTATGTTCACTGCTTATTAATTAATTGACTGTCCAGATAATGATAAGAATGAAAATTGTCCATTTGGTGCAAAAATGAAGATATTTATGTATTTTTACATACACATATCAATATGATACTAGTAATCAATAGCTTTGTATTTGGGCGTGATATTCCAAATACGAACCCCTGGAAGCTCTCATGCTCGGCTCAGCTATACATCGAGGTTAAGCGCGAGAGTAACTCACACCACTGGAACAAGCCAACTCCATTTTAGGTCATTAATATCTTTCTGACACACATATTTTTCATTAGTGGTGTTGGTAGCCAGCTCACGCGCTGTGCTGATTCTGCCTGCTATTAAGCACGTGCTTTGCTCGGGCTGGTATCCTACCTGAGCTCCTTAATATCATTGCTAGATATGCAATTTTGTGCTTCGTGCATTTGGCGAACGATGCGCCTCCTAACAATGGAATAAGAAGCGTTAGATATGCATGTTAAATGAACAAGGGAATGCCTTTCAAAAGAGGTCTATAAACATTGCCAATGCTTGCATCGGCTACGTCCAAAAACAACTGTTGTGACCGAGCGAGGCTTCTTCAGGGCATTGGGCTTTTTAGCCCTAAAGAGTTTAGGTCAGGATGTCAACCATTTTCTATGACCCTGCCATAGTCAACTAGACTCTGTGATTGAAAGTGAACATTTTTTGCCAAAATAAAGTTTAACGTTACAAAATATCAATTCGCGAAATATTCACTGTTTATATAAAATGTATGTGAACATGATACATCCTGCCTGATGTAATACTTATTACATTTCGTTGTCAGAAAGTTTACTTAAGAAAACGGTTGAGCCCAGGTTGCTCGTACACTCATAGAAATACATACTAATGTGATATATCTTGTATCTTCTCTTGTCGAAATTCGATCCGAGCTCCTTGGTGGGGGAAACAGAATACGATAACCCCAAGATACGCTGTATGTCACAGATGATGAGAGAGAAGAGTTGGGTATCGGGTTCTCAAGCTCAAGTGGTAAACAATATGTCTCAGTGACCAGTACATCAATGCGTCGGCACCATCTCACTACAAGTACATCTCTTACATGATGTGTTGATTCCACGTCCTGGTTGGAATGTTAAGAGGAAGGACAGTGATGATACCCAACTACAGGACACGATATTGTGGACCAAAGAGCAGGCTTGCAGTGAATAAAAGTGGCAATGTTAATTAAGAGCTGAGGAAAAAAGCAGAACGGTGAGAGTGAAAATAATATTAATTGAGAGCGGGAAAATGGAGGAGAGAGGAGCATGAGCAAAAAGTTAATTAAGTGTGGAAACAAATAGGGGCGAGGGATTAGAAGCATAATGTTCATTAAGAATTTGAAAATAGAGGGAAAGAAAATAAGAACATAATATTAATTTAGAGTGTGAACATAGAGTGAATGGAAACATGTACATAATGTTAATTAAGAGTAGGGGGAACTGAGAAGCGGGAGCTGGGTAGCATCTCTAATGAATGTTTCATGGAACCGCAAAGGTAGGTTGTCGGGTTTTGGATACTTGCCGAGTTATTTCCCATGAAATGTCTGAGTCATTCTCTCGGCTTCTCACAAACTGTAGTCCATTTGCTAACTCGCAAATTTCTGTGCCTGCAGCCGTGGGCTGCCTATTAACCACACAATATGTGTGTTTGGATATTAAGCATATGCTTAATGTTCTTGTAATAATGTTGGGCATTTCATTAATTAAATAAGAACATTAAAGGTTACATATATCACTACATCTCACTTCATATTATGTTAAGGTTTCCAGTTCGTCTTCTGTTAATTCTTTATATCCAGGAAGTAGAAGGATAGCCTAAGAATTTGTTAGCAAACTAAAAAGTAGAAGACTAACATTTGTTAACCTACACAAAACTGAAGAGCAACACGAAATGTTTTTTAACATACGAGGAAGTAAAGTAGTAAAACGAGTATTTGTTAATAAACAAACAATTATAATAGTAAAACGGTGATCAGTTAATAAATGAAGAAGGGTAAAATTGGGATTTGTTAGTAAACTGACAATTAGATGGGTAACTTGGAGAGTTGTTAGTAAACTGGCAATTAGAAGGGTAACATGGAGAGTTGTTAGTAAACTGGCAATTAGAAGGGTAACAGGGAGAGTTGTTAGTAAACTGGCAATTAGAAGGGTAACATAGGGAGCTGTTAAGAAACTGACAATTATAAGGATAACATGTTTGTTGCGAAAGACCATTTAATTAAAAATGTACAGATTATTAACAGAGATCGAAAGACAAGAATATTTCAAGAATTTGGGAATCATGCACTTGTTAAAGATATAAAACTGTCAACAGACAAAAACAAAAGAGATTCCGGATTCGAATCATTTTGACGTGTGCGCCTCGCTGCAGGAAGACTGTTTATTGCTATCCTTTATTTTCGAAAGGAAGCTAAGGATTTGTCTGTATTTGTGTTTGTTTGTGTCTGTATGTGTGTTTGTGTGTGTTTGTGTGCATTTGTACATGTTATATGTATTTATGTCTGTGTGTCTTTGTGTATGGTTGTGTTTATTTATGTTTGTGTATATTTGTGTTTCTGTATGTTTTTGTGTATGTGTGCATTTGTACATGTTATGTGTACATGTGTGTGTGTCTGTGTGTATTTTTGTTTGTATGTGTTTGTGTTTATTTATGTTTCTGTGTGTTTGTGTATTAGTGTGTGTGTTTGTGTTTATTTGTGTTCGTGTGTATTTATGTTTGTGTGTATTTGTTTTCTTGTGTATTTGTGTGTATGTTTGTGTGTGTTTGTGTGTATGTGTGTATGTGTGTGTTTGTGTGTGTATGTGTGTGTTTGTGTGAATTTGTACGTGTTATGTATATTTGTGTTTGTGTGTATTATTACTTGTGTGTATTTATGTGTGTGTACTTGTGTGTGTTTGAGTATATTTGTGTTTGTATGTTTCAGTGCGTGTGTGTATTTATGTTTGTGTGTATTTGTGTTTGGTTGTATTTATGTTTGTGTGTATTTGTATGTATTTATGTTTTAGTGTAATTGTTTGGTTATATTTATGTTTGTGTGTATCTGTGTGTATATTTGTGGTTGTGTATTTATGTTAGTGTTTATTTTTGTTTGTTTTTTATTTGTGTCTGTGTGTGTTTGTGTGTATTTGTGTTTGTGTGTGTGTGTGTGTTTGCATGTATTTGTGTCTGTTTGCGTATGTTTGTATGTGTGTTTACGTGTGTTTGTGTGTGTATTTATATATATTTGTGTTTGTGTGTGTGTCTGTGTGATGCACGTGCATATTTGAATTTGTGTGTTTGTGTGTGTATTTATGTGAGTGTGTGTGGGATTGTGTGTGTATACGTGTTTGTTCGTGTGTGTCTGTGTGTTTGCGAATTCATAATTCCTTTTGCACTTTTGTTCTTTATAATTTCTTCATTAAACAACGTACATCTTGACGTGGCACATAGCTTGTTAGGTATTCTAGAACGTATGGTTTTTAAAACAAAACTGTGAAAACTGCTTGGTAGTAAATATCTACATTATTGTGTTGCTCTTCCTCTTCTTGTACTCGATAGTAGTGTTCATTAAATTATTTGTTCAGACGAGAAGTCCAGTTTGCTGGATTAAGATGGCTGAAGTTGCGAGTTATTCAAGGCTACCTCGTTGCTTTGTGCTGACGTTCGTCTTCAATGGCCAGTGCTCAGCACACAGTTGCCTAAATACGTGACATATTGTAGGTATGTTCAGGTGTGTGTGTGTTGCTTGTTCAGTTCAGTTCAGTTCATCCCGTAACCCATCAGGTCGTTGGGGCACACACGAAGACATGAAAATCCCACGCCAGCTCTCTCTGTCTGTCGCCGCCTGACGTATCTCACCGTGACGAAGGCCTGACCACTCAGCGATTTTGTCCATCCATCTCTTCCTTGGACGTTCTCGTCCTCTCTGTCCCGGTACGGATCCAAAAAGTATCGAGTTGGGAATTCCGTTGGACCTCGCGACGTGCCCGCACCAGGCCATCTTTCGTCTTTTGATAGTTGTGAACAGATCTTCAAAAGGAACAATAGCGTCTTCAACTCTCTGACGGATGTCTACGTTCGTGACACGATCCTTATATGTAACATTTAGAAGTTTTCTATAGCACCGCATTTCCATTGCACGTATTCTGCCCTGGATATCTGCTGTAATGGTCCAGGTCTCGCAGGCATACATAAATATTGACAGCACCAAAGAGCGCAGTAGTCTGACTTTTATGCCGAGGGCGAGGCGCTTGTCTCGCCAAATAGGTTGCAGCCTAGTCAGCGCCGCTGTTGTTTGTGCTATTCTGGCAATTACCTCTGGCTTCGAACCCTCTTCGCTGATCAACGATCCAAGATATTTGAAACGTTTCACCCCCTCAAGTACCTGCCCATTTGCCTCTATGACAGATTGAAACACTGCAACGTTATTGGTCATGAGTTCTGTTTTATCAGCATTTATTTCCATACCAAAACGCAGGGCCGCTATATCCAATCTTCCAATCAATTCCTGGAGTTCCCTCTCTGTTGCTTGTCCGCCGGTAAATAAAAACGATATGGCCAATTTGAGTCTGTGTAAGTGGCTATTCATTCAGTTATTTCCTCTTCCTGTGCAGGACAGAATCACTTGCTTCGCTTGATTAAGGTTGTGATAGTTGTCTCTTGTTTGGTCATTTTGTTGTTTATTGTTGTCATATAATCAGACATCATTTGATGCAGCTTCTTATGTGCCCTGACTAAATTCATCTTGTTCCTGTTGGAACATGGTACAGCTGCGGATGTTCTAATCTGTTTCTATTCTAAATAGTTGCACACATGACACATCGAGATGCACTGGCCTTTCCTTACACCATTCTTTGCCAGGTACTTGCTTATATCCCGACTCACCCTTTTCTCTGCATGTTTCAAACCCAGAGCATCGTAAAATCGTACGGCTTGTCACAGGTGTGCGTTGAATATTATCCAAGACCATCTAATGCGTTTGTTCCTTATCTGTGTCAATGATAACTACCAAATTGATAAACCTTCGTATTTTTTCATTAGATAGGATTATCAATTGTTATCCTTATTTGTATATTTGCAATACAACATAGAAGATGTTTTTTGCTAATTTCTAAAGCAGTTTGCTTATAATTTATTTTCAGATTCACAATGGCAGAAGAGGTGAGTACTAAGGAAATGTCTGCATCAGTTTGGAATTTTGTTAAAGAAACGTTAGTTTGTTTACCACCAAATTGTTCAGATTTCATTGAAAAGTATAATATTAAGATATATTGTCCTAGTGTATTATCTAGATTCTATTGTTAGTTATTTCATAATTGTAGTGCTCCAAATATATCCGTTATTACTGTTATTGACATTCGTATATCAGGAGATAGATTCTATTGTTAAAGTATTAACAGGTAAAATAATCACTTGTCAGAAAGTTGTCTACTATTTGTATATTTCAACGCAAGTGTTGGTGAGTCTTCTAGCTAGTTATCTAGATGGACTATTCTTTATTGCCATTAATTGAGAAAATATTGGATTTGATATGTTGTTCTTTAATGCCCACAATGAGTAAGTTTACTCTTTTGTGCGCTCTGAAAAGGACTCTAAGTGGCGGGTTACAGTAGCTTTCTTCACATCCCGAGCATGCTGATGTAGAAGGACCTCGGTCTTCCATGTGGTTGTGCTATGCTTGGCTTCATCTGTGTCACGTTCACTACTACGGAGATCACATCGATACACATCTCGTCAGCCAGGCTGCCTTGAAAACAGCCTGTTTCTAGGAAACGCTAAATGGATTGTGCTCTTGGTCAGTGTATTGTACCTGACCAAGACGCTACGTCCTTGTCAGTATTTGTGCCTGACTGGACTAGCGTCTCAAATCTCCTTGGTGATATAACATGGTTATTGCCTGATAGGATGTAACTTGTTTGAACACATGAAAGGAACGTGTTCTTTCTTCTGATTGACGCGAATGTTTATTATGTGAATGTAGGAGGTAAAGACGATTTTTTCCCCCAACTATGTTCACTTATTGATGTCTTTCATTGTGTCCTCCTATAAGATGTCTACGACGTTCTCAATCTATCTTCTTATGGGCTGTCTTGTATTGTTTATCTCGTGTACATGAGTGGTGATGCTAGTATTGCGTCTTGATAATTTTTCTACGTCCTCATCTCACGTCATTGTCATCCTTGACTTATTTAGCTTCATGGAGTCCCGAGTCAAATCTTTGCTCATTATGACTTCATGTGACGATCTAGTTCCCAGCAATCCTTGTGTTCTGTACTTTGGTTATCTCCCATATGAAAGCCACCAACTAAAAGTGGATAAATGATAAGTAATATGACATATTTACAAACGTTATGTATTGCCTGAATGTATTAGCAATTAAATAATGATTATCTTTGAATTACCATTACAAATAAATGTATGTATTATTTTATACTGTCTCTGAATAATAAACCTTTTGCAAACACTTTGATTCCAAAATAGACAGACTGCAGTGTATCTTTGATTAAGGCATGTCCCCTCTCTTAGGCACACTTTAATTAGACATGCATGAATAGATCAACCGAATGTAGTACTCTGCCTCCATTGACATGAATAGAATTTTCACAATAAAAGAGAAAAGTTAAACAAATTACTTCTATACCTTTTTGAAAATTCCTCATTTCATTGTTGCTTCTAAAAATTGAATTGTCGAAAGTTCATTTAAATAAAAACATGTCGCTGTTTAAAGTGATTCATATAAAAATAAGTGTTCTTTCATACCTTTTAATTAAATGTATAAAAATAAACATTCAGTTTCTTATCATTTAATCGCAGCATCACTTAGTGCCTGCAACATTGCACTTATAACAGATTTGATTTCTGAATGCAAAGTTATGATTACCAGAACATATGTTCACAGAAGACAACCCAGGTTAATAGAGAAATGCTACGAAACCAATTACTTATCTCTTTTAATTATAAGCATTATTTAATTATATTTGATAATAAAAGACTTTACATATACCACAGCGAGATTGGCATTAAGGATGTCCTTCGCGTGGCAGTATAAACGTTTGTTGGTCAGCATTGTATTGCTTCATTTAAATGAAAATCAAAGAGTGCCATGTATTTATGCACACAAAATCGGAGACTGAATGTGACACGTCGCTTGTGGTTTATGAAAGGTACTTACCAGTAGAATGTTGTTGCCAAAGAGTTAGACACTGACTCCCATCAAAACCTTTTCACTCAAATGTTGCCAAAAAGTTAGACACTGACTCCTATAAAAACCTTTTCACTCAAATGTTGTCAAAGAGTTAGACACTGACTCCTATCAAAATCTTTTTACTCAAATGATGCCAAAGAGTTAGACACTGACTCCTATCAAAACCTTTTTACTCAAATGTTGCCAAAGAGTTAGACACTGACTCCTATCAAAACCTTTTTGCTCAATGTTGCCAAAGAGTTAGACACTGACTCCTATCAAAACCTTTTCACTCAAATGTTCTTATGTTTCTTGCATTAAATAGGTTTTCCGTCATCTTAGAATTTCTAAAAATAGTTTTTTTAAATATATGCTTGCTTGAACATTGTCTTTAATGTTGATCAGGGAAACAAATTTCAATTCTGTAAAGAAACCAGACCTGTATTTTTTCCGTGCTTAATGTAACTCTGTGTGTCATATTCAAATGTTTCTGTTTCTTACAAATGTCTGCCAAACCAACTATTGGCTTAATCGGAAAAGATAAGTTTGGATTGAATGACGTTCTAACTTATGTAACATTGGAGACAATCGACGAGTCATCTTCTTCGATCTCAGTTTATCCGACAGGAAAATGACGCGATAACTGTTGTTTTGGAAGGAAGCCTGCATTAAATGAAGCTTGTATATACTTTTGCTTTAATGGTTTTTGTTTTACCTGATAGCAGTATCACATTGCACCCTAATTATGGTCACTAACAGCTTCCGAATAGTTTCCATCATGATAACAGCTTTAGACTTGAAGTAACAACAGCTTTACTTGGCGTTGATGAATCGGAGACAAAAATCACTCAATTTTGCAAGATAACCTGTCATTAATACAATAACGAAACTTTGAAACCAGTGAGATCATGCCTAATATCGGAAGAGAAATGCTATTTACTGTTATGTTAGTTCAGTCATATTAACCGGGGCTTGTCTGACATCAAAAGTAACTTGTAACTTGCATATGTGAAATGTGATCTGTCGTAGTGCTGTCCTCATAATGATAGTGTGTGATCTGTCGCAGTGCTGTCCTCACAATGATAGTGTGTGATATGTCATAGTGCTGTCCTCATAATGATAATGTGTGATCTGTCGTAGTGCTATCCTCATAATGATAGTGTGTGATCTGTCGTAGTGCTGTCCTCACAATGATAGTGTGGGATCTGTCATAGTGCTGTCCTCATAATGATAGTATGTGAACTGTCGTAGTGCTGTCCTCATAATGATAGTGCGTGATCTGTCGTAGTGCTGTCCTCATAATGATAGTGTGTTATCTGTCATAGTGCTGTCCTCATAATGATAGTGTGTGATCTGTCGTAGTGCTGTCCTCATAATGATCGTATGTGATCTGTCATACTGCTGTCATCATAATGATAGTGTGTTATCTGTCATAGTACTGTCCTCATAATGATAGTGTGCGATCTGTCGTACTGCTGTCATCATAATGACAGTGTGTGATCTGTCGTAGTGCTGTCATCATATTGATAGTGTGCGATCTGTCGTAGTGCTGTCATCATAATGACAGTGTGTGATCTGTCGTAGTGCTGTCATCATATTGATAGTGTGTGATCTGTCATAGTGCTGTCCTCATAATGATAGTGTGTGATCTGTCGTAGTGCTGTCCTCATAATGAGAGTGTGTGATCTGTCGTAGTGCTGTCCTCACAATGATCGTGTGTCATCTGTCGTAGTTCTGTCCTCACAATGATCGTGTGTCATCTGTCGTAGTTCTGTCCTCACAATGATCGTGTGTCATCTGTCGTAGTTCTGTCCTCACAATGATCGTGTGTCATCTGTCGTAGTGCTGTCCTCACAATGATCGTGTGTCATCTGTCGTAGTTCTGTCCTCACAATGATCGTGTGTCATCTGTCGTAGTGCTGTCCTCACAATGATCGTGTGTCATCTGTCGTAGTTCTGTCCTCACAATGATCGTGTGTCATCTGTCGTAGTTCTGTCCTCACAATGATCGTGTCAGATTATCATGATCGTGTCAGATTATCATGATCGTGTCAGATTGTCAGATTATCATGATCGTGTTGACTGTGCCATTTAAATCTAGGTTAAATTAGTTCCATACATTCAAAATGGCGATCTATACTGGCCCGGTAAACAATTTCAGATAACAAGGTTTAATAGCGAACGTCACAGCTGTAAAAGCACGTTTGATAGTTACCATGACCACATCTGCGTTGTGTATCAATCTGCTGGAAGAATTTTCGAGAACAAAGCAATGTTTGACATTGTTCAAATAGCTCAACTATTTTCATGTGGTTAGAATGTGACTATGCTACATACGAACAGTCCCTGATGTTTAGTTCTGAAGAGTTACCTAACCTGAGATAATCAGTGTTCAAGCAAGCATTTAGAAGGGAAACAAAAATCACATGTTGTTCTATTTTTAATTTTTAATTATTTTATTCAACGTAATTTGACCTCGCTATGTTCAGATGACATATTGGCTGATTTATTTATATATATTATTTGTAAACCTGAGAAATTTATCAAGAATTATTAATGAGAAAAGTACAACCCTCCAAACATTTCCTTTTGAACAGATCTATTAGTTCATGTGCATGGAAATAACATGTCAGCTTATTTTACCCTTTTAGTCCTGAAGCAATTAATTGCCAACGCGCATGGGAATGACAGCCCTTATCGTGCGTAAATAGTGTCCTATTCTTGAGCAACAAGAATTCTTAGTACACCTATGACCACAGCATTGTGTGATTACATTCCTTGTGCTATGTTAATCATCGTTACCATTGCCACTTTGAGTGAAATATCTTTTGTATGTGCATTTCTTCATTGACTCTGCTCATAGTTTTGTTTCAGCGCCCTCGTGTAGATATCCTGTAGATGTTCTTGTAGGACAGTCTGTCAGTCTATGGCGGAAGTCAGCTTTCCAACCCTAGCAGAGCTTGGACTTGTACTCGCTGTAACACAGCCTGACCAGTGTGCCTTTGGTGATGTAGTTTAGACCTCCAGCTTGACGGCATTGTTTCCAGTTATTACGTCTCCGAGAAATTGCCACAGATTTATTCACAAACCATTCGATCGTTCAGAAAAAACTAGATTTATAGAGAAATATATTAAGTAAAACGATACATTAAAAAGGGGAGATAAGTGCACTTATTGTGGTAGCTGCTCTAAACCATTGTAAATATACATATGTACATAAATTGTGATTAACTATAAGAGTTGTCTTCTTTTGTAATGATCGTGTAATATGTGTCAATCGTTGTGTGATTATTTACCGTGTTCCCTGCTTAGTTTGCTCCTGTATCTACATGTATCGCAAGATTACATACATTACATATATGAGCTAAAACAAGATTTCTTATATCAAAAATATTAACAGGAACATTATTATTGTTCAATAAGGTGGTGTTCCCTTTAGGGTGACACGCAAACTGAAAATCCATACATAAACGTTTGATTGATATGAGAGAGTTAACGAGAATAAAACCATAGCTGTAGATATGACACAGGTGTATAGCAATACCTGTTAAGGTGTGGCATTTTTTCGAAGACGTTTGCATGCGAGGACTGATTACAAAAAAACTGCTGGAACTTATGATGCTTTTTCCATTTTCCAGGAAGATAAAGAGGTTGGCCGGTCGGCTAGAGTCACCTCGAACGTTTTTGCCAAGCTTTCCAAAAAGACGATGCAGGAAATGAAGGAGGTAGGATGGCGAGATGTGTCGCCCTTCAGTAGAGGACGCTGTAACGCCTAACTGTACTTTATTTCAGGCCATAAAATCCAAAAAGGACGAGCCGAAGCGAGCTCAGAGGGCACCGTCCAATGTTTTCGCCATGTTCAGACAGTCGCAGGTCCAAGAATTTAAAGAGGTCTGATTACTAAAGTTTCCAGCACTGCATCGTCTAAATACGTGTCTATTTTGTATGTCACGCTCGCTACCGTCCATCAAGCAGCGCTACCAAACGGCTGCTTGGCTTGGGGCGTCATGCTGTGAATGAAATGGAAGTTGCTTGTTTCCTTTTGCTTCATCGTAATTTCTCATTTCTGTTTTCTCTTATTGGCTATCCCAGGGTTTGACGTTGCGTGTTTTTTTCTCAGGATACCTGTCAGCGGATCACAAGTTACCCCATGTCCCCACCGCAACTACCTTCTCTAGGTAGAATGTTCATCCTCTTTGTCATGTTCTTGCTAAAGCAAACTGTCTTACATTCATATTGTGTTTAATTTTTAAGAAACAAACACGCCACACGACCAACGTGCTGTCCATGTTCCGCACAGCACAAGTGCAAGAGTACAAAGAGGTCAAGTATACATGCGTTGGCCCGACTGACTTTCACACCCAGTATTGCTCAGTCCAATACCAACAAGATTTACCCCTGCAAAACTAAACTTTGCACACGAATCTGCCTATTAATTGTTGTCTGCAATAAAGTTCACATATCTAGATAGTATTCTATTTATATATATATACATCCCTTTTCTAGAAGATCCACAAAAAGGTCGTAGTTATACAAGCTCAAGGTACATCCAGCCTAAAAAAATATCATCGTTCCATTAGTTATTAATAACCAACATGGTTAGGTTAATTCAAGGTGCATCCAGTATAAAAAAGATCATAGTTACGTTAGTTCATTGTGCACGCAGTCTAAAAAAGATCATAGTTGCGTTATGTTAGTTCAATGTGCACTCAGTCTAAAAAGATCATATTTACGTTAGTTCAATGTGCACTCAGTCTAAAAAAGATCATAGTTATGTTAGTTCAATGTGCACTCAGTCTAAAAAAGATCATAGTTACGTTACATTAGTTCAATGTGCACTCAGTCTAATAAAGATCATAGTTACGTTAGTTCAATGTGCACTCAGTCTAAAAAAGATCATAGTTACGTTAGTTCAATGTCCACTCAGTCTAAAAAAGGCCATAGGTACGTTAGTTCAATGTGCACTCAGTCTAAAAAAGGTCATCCTTACATTAGTTCAATGTGCACTCAACCTAATAAACAACATGGTTATGTTAATTCAAGGTGCACCCAACGAACATAAAAAAGCTCTCGCAATTGATTTTTAGAACTTTTTTAACATTCCTTTTAGAAACATTTATTTGATGAATTTTGCAGACAACTCATCTTCCCTTTCAACCCTAACTGCCTTGTTCAACAAACATTGTTTGCGGTTCTCCCCCTGATCAACCACTAGAAGTTGGCATATTGCCACGTCACCCCCTGGGAAACTTGCTCTTTGACATGACGTCAGCTGTTTCTCACTCTGTCTATAATGCTTGGAAATTATTCTTGCTTGTAGATGTACAGTGTATAACATTGTGTGCGTTTTTGGTACGAGAAGTTAATCTCTTGCAAGTCTCCCATTATAAGACATGTTTCTACGTACGTTAGGCCAAATTTAGAAGACAATGTGCTTTTATAAATGCAGATAATTGTGGATATTGCAGAATCCATTGTTGTGTGGCTATGTTATAACATGTTTAGCTAATATACCATCAAGAACACTCGACATCACTTTAGAACAAATCTATTGAACACCCGAGAAACATGTCCTTTGGTAGTCTTGCTTGGCTGTGTTTACTGACATATTAAACTATGTTATATTGTCAAAATAAGTGAATGATAAATGCAGATATGTGAACAAACAAGAAGAGCTATGATTTATATCATTTGGTCTCAAGTGATCTATCGTTTGCTACAAACATATTCTAATGCTTCCACTTGCTTCCTGCTCACGTATATGGCGGTAATAATTATATCAAATATCACTTGCTTGCATGTATATAAAATGTCTCTGTCACTCTCTCTAACTCTCTCACACACACGCACACACACACGCACACACACATACACTCACAGGCACACACACACACACACAAACATTAACAATCACACGCACTGTTTGATTAACCACTTTCAATATTGCCTTCAATTTGTCATACGAGTAAAATGCTTTACCGATAACACTTTTACTGGTTTTACTCTCGCATGCTCTCTAAACGACACGACACACTGCCATGTTCACTGCTTAACACGGCTATTTATACTCAACGAAAAAAAGTCACTTACTATGGAATTTGTCTCATCATATAATTTATTTAATCATACAAATACAACAACATTTTGGGACAAAATACGTTATTCCATAGTTCGAAACTAAAACAACCAAAAAGACATTTTCGTGTCACGTGTAACTGTCTCCGCAGTCTAAAAAATCATGGCGGTAATATTTTTTTTTAATGACACCGATCCGCGTGTGTTCACAACGTGCGTTGACAACGATTCGCGTGTGTTCACAGCGGGAGTTGACATCTGCTCCTCGTGGATCGAATACAGCACCTAAACAAAATCATGTGGAATGTTCTACCATTCCTGCATGGCGTCTTGGCAAAGTTGTGGTACAGTCTGTGATGGATGCTTTCGTTGCTGAAGTCGGTGCTTCAGCTCGTCCCAGACATGCTCAATTGGTGACAGGTTAAGGGAAATGGCTGGCCAGGACACGATTTCAACGTTCCCGGCTTGGAAGTTCATCCTGCACGACTCTGGCAACACGAAGACGGCATTGCCCTGCTGATGCACAATGCCTGGTGCATGGTCCAGCACACAAGGCGCGATGTGGTTCCTCACAATCTCATCCCGGTATTGCCAGCCGGTAACATCACCTTCTAAGATAAAGAGGTCTGTCCGGTGATTAGTGCAGATGCCTCCCCAGATCATAATCCCTCCATTCCCATGACGAGCGCGCTCTTGAATGTAGTTGTCTTGTGGTAGCCCTCTCCATGTCGACGACGCACTCTCTGACGACCGTCGGCTCTTGAAAGATTGATCCTGCACTCATCAGTAAACAGTGCTCTGTCCCATTGAGCATTTCCATAGCGCAGAAGTTGTCTGGCTCTGGCTATTGTTGCGGCAAAATGATGTGGCTGCAGAATTAAACGAATAGCAGGACCTCTTGCACGTAGGCCTTGCTTGCGCAAACCGTTCCTGACAGTAGCTGAACTTATTCTTCTCAGTCCAGGAATGTTGCCAGCAGTGATAGTTGCTGACTGAAATCTGTTTCGCAGATGTAACAATCCTACAATGTATCTATTCTGGCCGTTAATCGAGGATGTCCCATGCTGGACAGTTCAGAAACAGTCCAAGTCGTCTGGTAAAGATGTAACCACAGTCTAACAGTTTGTTTTGATACATCAAATTGTCTTACTGTGTCAGACACAAACATTCCTCTTCTCAACATGCCAACAGCTAGTAACCTCCAATTTAACTCCATGCGTGGCATCCTTCTGAACGAAATGAATGATAATATAATCTCGGATAGCCAGTGAAAATTTGTCATGTCAATTTTTGATTGGCACGTGAATTGTGAGCAACTATCCAGATAGTCGCTATTTCGATAAAGTCATATTTTGAAGGTCAGTGAACGGCGATTTCACACTCAGACTTACTAAGACAATAGTATGGCTTCCAGAAGCAGTCAAGAATGCATCGATATGAAATTACATGAAAGCTTTCAAACATAAAAGCATATTAAAAAACATGTAAGTTACTTTTTCATTGAGTATATAAATATATATATATATATAAATATATATATATATATATATATATATATATATATATATATATATATATATATATATATATATATATATATATATATATATGGCCTCCTCTGTGTTTGAGTTTGATTTTACTTTGAGAGTCTAGTTATAACTTTACAAACATGCGTGCGCTCGTACTACTGTGATATGCTATGTTTTGCTTAAATATAAATGTTACATATATCTTCATATATACATATATAGTTCCATCTATCTATCTATCTATCTATCTATCTATCTATCTATCTATCTATCTATCTATCTATCTATCTATCTATCTATCTATCTATCTATCTATCTATCATCTATCTATCTATCTATCTATCTATATATATATATATATATATATATATATATATATATATATATATATATATATATATATATATATATATATGTATATATCTTTCTATCTATCTATATATCTGTCTATCTATCTTTCTATCTATATATCATATATCATATATCTATCTATCTATCTATCTATCTATCTCTCTCCCTCTCTCTCTCTCTCTCTATATATATATATATATACATATATATTGATTTATATATAAATCTATCGATCTATCTACTTATATATTGCATGTTTTGTGAGCACGTCTATTATAATCGTTCTGTGTTATAATTCCATAAGTGTGTATGTGAGTAAGTATGTATATATATATATATATATTCTAGGTGTGTTCAAAAAGTGTCATACCTTAATTTTTTCTGTGGAAAAAAAAAGTTCGGCAAGTATGTATAGTCGACTGTCATGCGCATGTTTGAATATTTTCAGGCCCGAAGATTGCGTCAGTCGCTTAGTCATTCTTTAAGTGTTGAATGGAGTGAGCACCAGTCGGGTTTTCATTCACCACTAAATGACGTAAAGATTTGAGCGACGGTGTTGCATTACATTTTGTCAAAAGCCAGACGATACCCAAGTGGAAACCATTCGAAAGATTCAACAGGTTTTTGGTGACGACGTCATGAGCATCACACAAATTACAAAATAGTACCATCGCTTCAAAGACGGCCGCACATCGATGGAGAGCGGACCACATTCCGGCTGCCCTTCAATGGGCCGAAAAAGATGAAGTCATTGACCAAGTACGGACCTTGATCTTACAGAACTATCGTGCAACCTTCTGAGAACTTGCGGATGAGATGGCATTAAGCATTGGTTCATTTCATTCCATTTTGAGCAAGGATTTGCTCATGATAGAGTGTCCGAGAAATTCGTGCCGAAGTTACTAACGATGGAGCAGAAGCAACTCCGTCTGGAATTCTCACAGAACATGTTGGACTGCTTAATCGGCAACCCAGACTTCATGAACACTGTGATCACTGGTGATGGGTCGTTGGTGGATGGGTCGTGAGTACTCCGACTTCCTGAACACTGTGATCACTGGTAATGGGTCGTGGGTGGATGGGTCGTGGGTACCCTGACTTCCTGAACACTGTGATCACTGGTGATGGGTAGTGGGTACCCTGACTTCCTGAACACTGTGATCACTGGTGATGGGTCGTAGGTACCTCGACTTCCTGAACACTGTGATCACTGGTGATGGTTCGTGGGTGAATGGGTCGTGGGTACCCCGACTTCCTGAACACTGTGATCACTGGTGATGGGTCGTGGATTAATGGGTCGTGGGTGAATGGGTCGTGGGTACCTCGACTTCCTGAACACTGTAATCACTGGTGATGGGCCGTGGGTACCCTGACTACCTGAACACTGTGATCACTGGTGATGGGTCGTGGGTATCCTGACTTCCTGAACACTGTGATCACTGGTGATGGTTCGTGGGTGGATGGGTCGTGGGTACCCCGACTTCCTGAACACTGTGATCACTGGTGATGGGTCGTGGATTGATGGGTCGTGGGTGAATGGATCGTGGGTACCTCGACTTCCTGAACACTGTAATCACTGGTGATGGGTCGTGGGTACCCTGACTTCCTGAACACTGTGATCACTGGTGATGGGTCGTGGGTACCTTGACTTCCTGAACACTGTGATCACTGGTGATGGGTCGTGGGTACCCTGACTTCCTGAACACTGTGATCACTGGTGATGGGTCGTGGGTACCTTGACTTCCTGAACACTGTGATCACTGGTGATGGGTCGTGAATTGATGGGTCGTGGGTGAATGGATCGTGGGTACCTCGACTTCCTGAAAACTGTAATCACTGGTGATGGGTCGTGGGTACCCTGACTAACACTGTGATCACTGGTGATGGGTCGGGGGTACCTTGACTTCCTGAACACTGTGATCACTGGTGATGGGTCGTAGGTACCCTGACTTCCTGAACACTGTGATCACTGGTGATGGGTCGTGGGTATCCTGACTTCCTGAACACTGTGATCACTGGTGATGAGTCTTGGGTACCATGACTTCCTGATCACTGGTGATGAGTCGTGGGTTTTTGGGTGCGAGCCGAAAACCAAGATGCTCTCGTCACAGAGATCGAAAAAAGAGAGACAGGTGCGCAGCAATGTCAAAGTTATGTTGACCGTTTTCTTTGACCCCCTTGGAGTTATGCCTCACGAGAATGCACCACAAGGTCAAAACATTACCTAGGAGTACTACCTGGAGGTCATCCATCGCCTTCATGATGCTGTTAGAGTTGACTCAAGCGATTTGACCTGTGGACAACAGAAACTTGGCAGCTCCATCCACGACTGGACCTGTGGACAACAGAAACTTGGCAGCTCCATCCACGACTGGACCTCTATCATAATAACGCACCCGCCCAATCTTCGTATTTGATTCAGACGTTCTTTGCCAAACACAACATTACTCTGGTTCGCGTTAGACTCCCTTTTCTCCCGAGATGCCTCCTTGCGATTTTTGGCTGCTCCCCTTGCTCAAAATCTCCGGCTCAAAGGGACCCCTTTGAGTCACGAGAAGACATGATACGGAATGCGACTACCCATCTGTACTCCATTCCCAAATGGACCATCCTGAAATTGTTCCAACAATGGCGGGACTGCTGGGAGAAGTGTGTGAAATCCCAAGGAGAGTACTTTGTGGGGGAACTAGAGTTTCAAACCTCCAGGCGATTCATTGTATTTTTCCCCGCCAAAAGGTCGGATACTTTTGAACAAACCTCATATATATGTGTATGTGTGTATTTTGTAGGGGCTTCAAATTAAAACCTTAAAAGTGTGGTAGAAATTAGAAAAGCGATGCCTCTGTATGTGCAGGTAGAAGTCTGCAACGAAGGTTATGCTGACTCTCTTTTGGGATAGGCAAGGCGTTATTTTAGAGCACTGCATGCCCAACGGGGACACTGTCACCAATGCCACGTACACAGATCGTCTCATGAATCATCTTTGATCCGCAATCAAATCCAAACGATGTGGACTGCTGAGTAAAGATGTCCTTTTGCAACATATTGCTTGACCCTATACTGCCCGTGCAACCGCTGCAACCATCGAGGGGCTCTACTTTCAGTGTCTACCCCATCCGCCCTACTCACCAGACCTAGGTCCAAGTGATTTTAACATCTGTGAACGACTAAAATAAACATTTGTAGGAAAAACTTGCAGATCCGATGAAGAGGCCCAGCAGGTGGTTCCGCATCAGTGGTTTCACACGCAACAAAGAACATTTTATTTTACAGACATACATTTAATAGGCGCCGGAGACTTGTATGGTTGACAAATAATACATTTGGGTTTCACTTTTTCTGAATAGATTTATCCACACAAAAAACAGCTAAGGTTTTCATTTGAAGATCCCGTATACCTTATATATGATATATATAATATGTATATATAATTTTTCCAACTTTTACGAGCTGTATTTTTGCACAACGTAAATCTTCTTTTAAAAAGTGTTTAAATTGTGTATATTAGGAGGATACTTAATTGTTATTAGTGAACATGACACTTTTTTGTCCTAGTATATTGGATACATGTTAGTTCTGCTTAAATATGTAACGTTTGAGAACATAACATGTATACAAATCCTTGTCTTACAAACGAACTCTCTTAATTAATCTTATAAAGATAACTTGAATTAATAACGTCAACTTGCTACATGAAACTTCTATTAGCCGTTTACGTAGCAGATTCTGTTTCGGTAAGCGCAGTTAATCTCAGCAATGGGAGTCACTGCCATTGTGACAGTAAAGTTTAGTTAGCATTTCAAATGCGACCTATTCGTGCGTCATAGTTTAGCAGCCAGTCCTGAACCAAAATGGTTTCCTTCGTGACTTACATCAAGTGTCTACTCAATGAAATGTTATTTCAAAATTAAAGTCTATTTTATTCAATTTGAGATATCTAAGGTTACAAATATATTTCGATTGTAACTTTCAGTAATAAGTGTTTTATATGTGTCCTGCTGATATTGTTTGCGTTTGATGCTTGCAAATTGAATCAGGAGGTGATTATTTTGACATTTCTTTGTGTATCCCTTTTGTCATCTCCTTGTTTGAACACCCCTCCCAAAACGATTCCTGTTTCCAGGCCTTCACCATGATTGACCAGAACCGTGACGGCATAATCGATATTGAGGACCTCAAGGACATGTACTCCAACCTTGGTAAGTGTCACATGATACCGCATTACCTGTGTGAATTATGTTGGTTCTCCTTGAATGACAGGGCTGCAACGGATGCTCTTCGTCAATTTATTTGTTAAAACATTCTGGAGTTTCTCTCACAAGACTACACATTTTTGACCTATCTTCGCAATGTTTCCGAAGGTAGTCTTACGACTCCGCATTCGTCTCACCGAGTGTGTTCTAATCCAGAACATGTCCGATTACACTGTAAGGTTTAATTCTGATGGTGTATCCAAACCATATCTTTTCTCTCTCGCACACCATCTACTCTAATATTGTGGGGCTAGAGGTTCAGCACCTCAGCGAAAACCCAACTCGGAAACGGAATGACTGTGCTGTACACACGTTTCTACCTCTGCCTAACCCCCAACTCCTAACCCCCAACCCAACCCCACCATAAACTGATCGTGCTATTTATCCGTACCATCTGACCATAGCATGTCCACCTAGATACATAGACAACGTAACCATCTAGCCACGAAAACTGGGTCACAACATCACAGTGCAGCCTATGGTTCCCTGAAAGGATGAAGTTGCTACACAAGCACTGTTTTGCGTTAGTAGTACGGTACTAGCAAGACCAACATCAATGTATTTGGACGATCTTGACTGGCAATAGGTACTAGCTAGACCAACATCAATGTATTTGGACGATCTTGTCTGACAATAAGTACTAACAAGATCAACATCAATGTACTTGGACGATCTTGTCTGACAATAGGCACTAGCAAGACCAACATCAATGTACTTAGACGGTGTTTTCTGACAATAGGTACTAGCAAGACCAACACCAATGTACTTAGACGGTGTTTTCTGACAATAGCTACTAGCAAGACCAACATCAATGTACTTAGACGGTGTTTTCTGACAATATGTACTAGCAAGACCAATATCAATGTACTTGGACGATCTTGTCTGACAATAGGTACTGGTTGACTTTCTTGCTTGTATTTTAGTTAGTCTAATTTCTTACCCACTGATCTAGTGGCTCCTCATCTACCATAGAGTGTAGAAGTCTTTTCTTTTATCATAGAGTAGAAAAGTCTTTTCTTCTATCATAGAGTGTAGAAGTCATTCTTCTATCATAGAGTGTAGAAGTCTTTTCTTCTATCATAGAGTGTAGAAGTGGGATTATGTGGCGAAGTGGTTAGGCCGTCGGCCTCGTGATCAAGTGGTGTGGGTTCGACTTCGGTTCCGCCGTCTTTTTCACAGGTGCTTGATGCGGAGTCCCCTGCATCTTGTAGTCTAATGGTATCATAATTATAGGGAGTTATGATGCCATTAAATGGGTTACAATTTATGTAAATTGAATACTGTAACTAAGGGGGGGGGGTGGGGTGGGGGGGGGGGGTGTCGAAGGACGAAGGAAGAGTTGGGACGGAGGGAGATGTGAGGCAGACAATAGATGCAGGAATAGGAGATCCTTTAAGGACTAAACTACTGTTGTTGTCTTCATCATGTACAATTTAAAGGACGGACAGATTTGCTGCACGAGCACTGCTTACTTATTTTAAAATCATGTCCAAGATGTTGTGGTTGTTGCTGTTGCTGTTGCTGCTGCTGCTGTTGTTGTTGCAAGCTGCTCGTGCTGAGTTTGGTTAACTCATAAGGACGTTTCTTAGATAGCCGGTTAAGTGACATCCAAAGATAAGGTGGACTGTGGTTCTCCTGGTTGTAGTGCAGTGCGAGACTCCTTAGTAAGTTCACCAGTATGGGCACCACTCCGTTAATCCCCACCTCGTTGGCCAGACTGATGTGACACAGTATGCCTCATTTGACCCTGGTGTTACTTCTGGGGTCCATGTTTGTTGTACGTTTTCAGAAATGAGGTTTGCTACGTTGTGTTGTAGTTTATAGCGAGGTTGCGGTGAGTGCACCTTCGATCCGACATTCCGTTGTCAGTACGGCACATATTTTGGACCGAGTTGTTCTTCCCTCTCGTCCCCTGTTCCGGTAGCACCGATGCAGCCTGTTTCGAGGGCCGCCACTTAGAGGCAGAAGTTTTAAGGATGGCTCTGGTTCGCTGACCGTGGCATAAGCAGACAGGTTTGAGTGGCGGACTACTATCACATCGTTCACTGCGTCTTCCTTCAATAGCCGACACTGCCGTCGGGGATAGAGTGCTAGACTCTTCATTGTTATAGATCTCAGTCTTTTCTGAGGTGAGATGACCTATCCCGTTACTTAATATCCTGCCTTCAATGATTGTAAGTCAGGGATCCACTTATAGCTGGTTAGACTGGGCTGTTTCGAAACACGGAAGCAAACCTAGTCCAATTGTCACGAGAGTCAAGCCCTCTAATCGTTATAGCACTCATACTACTCTGAGAAATAAGTAAAAACATTGTTTAGCAGTTTTGTAATATTCTTGTTAATATGAGAAATTGTACCTGTTGGTGGAACAGGTCGCCTCAAATATGTTGATTACATGTATCTTCTATTTGCATACTGTACATCTTGAAGAGTATAAAACCGCGATAACCGTTTTTCCTATTGCAAACATCTGCACCAACGCGATAAACATTGTTGCAGTTTTGTTTGCTTTGAATGTTTTGCCCCTTTCAACCATTCAGTTTGGTTTTTATCAGAACGTAAATGTCACTGTATTACCCAGTACTGACTGACTTTCTGTGTCATGGACACTACGTCAGACTTCATGTATCGAATGTTCAGCGACGTGGATTGTCTTGTCACTGCCCCTCAATATGTCATCCAAATTGTATGTTTCAAGGACGTTTGGACAGAGGATCAAGTGTCCTGTGTCTCGGGCTGCTCCACAGTCTCTGTCTTATCATACCTGTATCCCGATTTCTTCAAGTTTTTCCCACATCGTGATATACCAGTTCCGAGTCTGTTTAGTGACTTTGATGTTAGGCAAAGGGTGTTCTGGAGTAGGTTCCTCCCGCACACGATCCAGGAAATCGGTGTCACTTTGTTCCATTTTTCAATGCGGCGTTTCCCATGACTAATCTGTAGGAGATGTGTTGACTGTACGAAACTTTGTCTAGATGTCAGTCTTGTGCACTACATCTGGTGTCCAAGTATAGGGTGCCCTGGGTTGTTTAGATGTCAGTATTGTGCACTGCATCTAGTGTCCAAGTATAGGGTGCCCTGGGTCGTCTAGATGTCAGTATTGTGCACTGCATCTAGTGTCCAAGTATAGGGTGCCTTGGGTCGTCTAGAAGTCAATCTTGTGCACTGCATCTGGTGTCCAAGTATAGGATGCCCTGGGTTATCTAGATGTCAGTCTTGTGCACTGCATCTGGTGTCCAAATATAGGGTGCCTTGGGTTGTCTAGATGTCAGTATTGTGCACTGCATCTGGTGTCCAAGTATAGGGTGCCTTGAGTCGTTGGCCTGTTTCTCTCTTTCAATGTCTGATGTGACACCTTTTCGTGTCTCGGATGATGCTACGCCGATTAGGGGATATGTTTTTTGTCAGTTTGAGTAGGTTTTAGGCTCCCTGTAACTGTTTCACCGGTCTCATTTATCTATCAATCAGTTTAACCTTTTTAGTTTCCAGCTAAGGTACATTAATTCATATCAACCTTTCACTACAGATCGTGTACCGAGTCTCGCTGTATGTTATAATGCGATTCCAATTACGATATTACGTGTACAGTAGATGAAAAGTGGGAGCGGTATAACTGGAGACATCTAACGGTTTTCATTGATTAATCTACTGTTTCGCTCCCAGTGAAGCATAGGGCCCCCACTACAGCTGGCCCATTTCAGAGATTCCTTTATACAAGCATTTGTAACAATAGTTTCAATTGCAATGGTTTTACATCATATGATATGCTAGTTTAAAGAACAACCCTCTTCTGACGCCTTTTATGACATGCTTATAAGGTTACATTGGCCCTATTCTTGTCAATTCTCATACTACTTGACTTCCGAGTCAATCAATCAATCCCTTTTGCTGCCGAAGACGGATGTGTCGCACCGAAAGGTGTAAATATCGTAGTGAAGCTGTAAACTAGCGACACAACGCATTCCGTTGTCCAGACTACATCCTACTACTTGCAAAGCTCCGTTCAGGGTTTGGTAGCGGGAGATTGAGAACAAACACAGAAGAAGAAGAAGAAGAAGAAGAAGAAGAAGAAGAAGAAGAAGAAGAAGAAGAAGAACCCCTTTCAACTCCATGTGAAGCACATGTCTTCAACAACTACACACCAAGTCCTCCAATATCTTTTTAGTTGACTTGCCCATATCTGTTGACGTTTTGTGGCTTCAAATTGCCACAGGATGAGGTCAAAACTCTATTTAGTTGTCTCTTACGACATGCTGGACAAGTTACAGTGGTACTAATCTTTGCTCCCCTATCCGGCCTCGACTTGAGGTGACTAATGGCTCTACTAATTCAATATTTAGCTGAAAGAGTTGGTGGATAACGTTAGGCGTGAGACGACCTATTCCACACCTGGATTATTAACTGAATATTTAGCAGTGAGAGTTGGTGGATAACACTAGGCGTACGACGTCTTATTCCACACCTGGATTTTTTTCTGTTGGCAGGACGTATCCCGCCTGACTCTGAGCTGAACGAGATGCTGAAAGAGACAACTGGGCCCCTCAACTTTACCATGTTCCTCAACCTCTTTGGGGAGAAGCTCAGTGGTGAGTACATGGACGAGTCAATTATACATTTATACATCTGTGTTTGTGTGTGTCCGTGTAAAGGAGTGGGTATGTGTGAGTGAATGTATGTGTTGTGTGTTTGCGTTTTCGCACGTGGTACATATCTTGTGTGTGTGTGTGTGTGTGTGTGTGTATGTATGTCTGTCTGTGCGTGCATACAATTATCAAATGTGGATAATAATTATATAGTAAATGCGAAAACGCATTTCTCAACTCATTAAGATGTTCGTCCTCTCATATCAGTAAGATGTTTCCTCTCTCAAATCATTAAGATGTTTCCTCTCTCCCATCATTAAGATGTTTCTTCTCTCTCATCATTCAAATGTTTCCTCTCTCAAATCATCAAGATGTTTTCCTCTCCCATCATTAAGATGTACCTCTCTCCCATCATTAAGATGTACCTCTCTCCCATCATTAAGATGTACCTCTCTCCCATCATTAAGATGTACCTCTCTCCCATCATTAAGATGTTTACCAGTGGCCATTCATTTATATATGTGCATGATTGAGTGCTAGTGTCCACGCATACACACCATTGATGTGTCCTGACTACCACCAACTGTCCAGTGCATGCTCCAGCTCCTATGATCATGACTCCGTCTCTGACCGTAGTCCTGGTGAATGTTTAACAAGATATCGAGATCTAAGTACACGTGACTCTTGTTTCTCCCCAGGTACCGACCCTGAGGACACCATTCGGCAAGCGTTCTCCATGTTTGATAAGGAGGGTAAAGGATTCATCCCCGAAGAATTGTAAGCCATCCTCTTTGCTTCTTTTAGTGATACGTAAATTAAAATAAATGAAAGCGCAGTAGGTTTATTGACAACAAAACTGTCTAAATAGCGTATATTGAGGTATCTACCCTGTGGCAACATACAGGTATGAATCCTGGCCCCTGTAGCAATCGGTACCCCGGAAGATTGTAGCCTTCGACACGAAGTGGTACAGAAAGATCCTCAAAATAATGTGGATAAAGAAACGGAAAAATATTAATATCTTACAAGATCTGAACAAAGAGACAGATTAGCTTATCAGGCAGACCAGGCTTAGAAAGCTGAAATATATTGGCCTCATAAAGCACATGATAGTTTGTAAAGAACAGTCGTGGAGGACATAGTTTCTGGCAGGCCTGGCTGAGGTCTACGAAAAATATTAATATCCTACAAGATCTGAACAAAGAGACAGATTAGCTTATCAGGCAGACCAGGCTTTGAAAGCTGAAATATATTGGCCTCATAAAGCATATGATAGTTTGTAAAGAACAGTCGTGGAGGACATAGTTTCTGGCAGGCCTGGCTGAGGTCTACCAAGACGTCGGTATGCGCAGGACATCAGAGATTCCCTAAAACTGACCTAGGGGGAGACGGGGGAATGCGACGTTCTGCAAAGGACAGGCTACATGACACAATGAAAGAGACAAGACCTACAAGTATATACGATATTGATAATAAAAATATTTTATAAACATATCTTAATATTTTCTAGGCAATAAGGGAATCATAAACACATATATAGAAGTCTCAAGCAGTGATGTTCTGGATGGATCAAATGCCTTTGGTCCCTCTTGGGATAACAGCGATGACAGAGTCGATATCTTTGCTTAGAAAGCATTTATATCGTGTACATTAGATGTGGATAAACGGGGAACAAAACAGAGCTTGCGGAGCATGTGTGTGTACAATCAGCGAGCTACAAGATCAACACTAACATATTCATCTCGAGGAAAAGCATTAGTTATTCCAAACAGTACCTACCGGGTCCTTATATATGCTCATGTGGACGCTTGTTGTTGCTTGCTGCTTAGATGTTTGCCTCCCTAGTTTATACTGGTGGAGGCGCGCCCATTCCACCCCAGACCGTAGTCCATTGGGCGATATCAGGTCGCATAAATCAGTGCTTGGATGCATGTGTGCGTCTGTATGTACCTATGCTAGGTTTGTGCGCCCTAGAAGCTAGCCCAACCAAATTGCAATGGGCCTCACCATGAGGGCGCGAGTGAAAGTTGTGCAAGAGTGTGACTGTAGGACAGAATCAAGTGAAACAGAGGGAGGTAAGAAGGGGAAGAGTTGCCCCCAGGGGACGCTTAGTTACAACAAATCACCTTTATACTCGTTCCGGGACATGCATGTGTCGAAGGCATCGAGAGAGCTGATAGGTTGACGAGCACAGCTACTGTGCAGGTCTATAAATGGACCGAGCTGATATCCTAAACGCCGTTAGGGAAATCGGCTGGAATGAAGATTTGGTAGTTGATCCAGGCTCTACGTCTTTGGCGCGAATGGTTGAATTGCGTTTTAAAACGAGGAGCGGCGAGGAAGGAATATCACACGGGGATCCAAGGACGTCTTGTTCACCAGCACCGGGCCGGAACGGTCAGTTATCACGTGCAGGCAGAGATACTGAGGATGAGATCTGAGCGTGTGTGGACTTGTCCCGAGTGTGGTGAAGATGATCCGACGACTAACTAGTTATCCTTATATAAAGATTATATCATGTCTTGAGAGCTTCTAATATCTATTTTGTTGGCTGCCAGTATTTGTAAGCTAGAGAGTATTCCACGACATAAATGCGTGTCTATCTCTTTATAATACAGTATGCAGGAAATAGTAAACACGGTAGTTCATCAAACTGAAAATAAAGGCCAGAGTTTAAATGTTTGTTTTGAATCGGAATTGATGTTAGTGACTAAAACCCGGCATCTTTCAAATACTGCGTCAAAGTAAAGGAGACCTTCTTCTTATTATTATTCTTCTTCGTTCGTTCTCAATCTCCCGCTACCAAACCCTAAAAGGGCTTAAGTAGCAGAATGTAGTCCAGAGAACGGAATGCGTTGTGTCGTAGTTTACAGCTTGGCTGCGATATTTGTACCTTTCAGTCCAACACATCCGACTTCAGCAAGCATTTATTTTAGTACCGGGTTAGCATTCCCTCTTCGATCCCTTCTACTTAGCCAGTCTGCCCTGCTGCAGCCTGTTATCCAGGATCACCGCGTGGAGGTGTAGAAGGGTCTTGGCAGCTCTGGTTCGCTGGCCCTGATGCTAGCAGTCAGCTATGGGTCGTTGACCACTGCAGCTCATGCGCTGCTCAGCATCTTGATCCCGCAAAGGAGACCGAATTGAGACAAGTTAACAGGTTTAAATACCTGGGCACACACATAACATCAGATGGAAGATACAATCATAAAATGAAATACAGAATAGCACAAGCAAAATCGGTCTTCCAGACCATGAAGGGAATCTTGTGCAACAAAAATTGTCCCTGGAACTGAGAAAGAGAGTACTTGCATGTTACCAGTACTGACAGATGGTAGTGAATCATTGGCATCCAGCAAGCAAGCGCTTAGATCTTTGGAAGCAACAGAGTTGTGGTTTTACAGAAGAATGCTCGGTTTCCATGGACTGCAAGGACGACTAATGATGCAGTATACAAAGATGCACAAACACAAAAACAATTCATTGCAAAGTTTCAGAACAAGACAGTCATTCTTTTTGGGCATGTTATGACAAGAGGTGACTTGGAGCACGTTGTGAGGTGGCTTGGAGCACGATGTGAGAAGAGTTGACTTGGAGCACGTTGTGAGGTGGCTTGGAGCATGTTGTGAGAAGAGGTGACTTGGAGCACGTTGTGAGGTGGCTTGGAGCATGTTGTGAGGTGGCTTGGAGCATGTTGTGAGAAGAGGTGACTTGGAGCACGTTGTGAGGTGGCTTGGAGCATGTTGTGAGACGAGGTGACTTGGAGCACGCTGTGAGGTGGCTTGGAGCATGTTGTGAGACGAGGTGGCTTTGGAGCACGTTGTGAGAAGAGTTGACTTGGAGCACGTTGTGAGGTGGCTTGGAGCATGTTGTGAGGTGGCTTGGAGCATGTTGTGAGAAGAGGTGACTTGGAGCACGTTGTGAGAAGAGGTGACTTGGAGCACGTTGTGAGGTGGCTTGGAGCATGTTGTGAGAAGAGGTGACTTGGAGCACGTTGTGAGGTGGCTTGGAGCACGTTATGAGAAGAGGTGGCTTGGAGCACGTTGTGAGGTGGCTTGGAGCACGTTGTGAGGTGGCTTGGAGCACGTTGTGAGGTGGCTTGGAGCACGTTGTGAGGTGGCTTGGAGCACGTTATGAGAAGAGGTGGCTTGGAGCACGTTGGGAGGTTGCTTGGAGCACGTTATGAGGTTGCTTGGAGCACGTTATGAGGTTGCTTGGAGCACGTTATGAGGTTGCTTGGAGCACGTTATGAGAAGAGATTGCTTGGAGCACGTTATGAGGTTGCTTGGAGCACGTTGTGAGGTTGCTTGGAGCACGTTGTGAGAAGAGGTGACTTGGAGCATGTTGTGATAACGGAAAAGATAGCGGGAAGACAGAAAGATAAGATTATAGACAGCCTGAGAGAATGGCACGAGCGACAATCAACAACAGAGTTGGTGAACGACACACTTGATGGAAGAGGATGGAGGTCGGTTATCGCCAACGTCAACCTACAAGGCACCTGGTGATGATGATACAATAATATTATAAACGTTTATTCCTGTGACACACCTGTTCTGGGTCCATGATCCTGAAGTCTCCTCTGATGATTATGTCTGTGTCTTGTACTTTCTGCTGAGTTTGTCCATTTTTGTTTCGTCAACAGCCTGAAAGACTTGCTCGCAAACATGGGCGACAACTTCACTGATGATGAGGTAAGTGTCTAATGGTTTGATTCATCTTTTCTGTCCAGGTGAGGCTTATGTCCACCGAGTTTAGCTCACCTGATTCGTTTACACAAAACATATAGCTAACCTAGTTCGTTTACACAAAACATGTAGCTAACCTAGTTCGTTTACACAAAACATGTAACTAACCTAGTTCGTTTACACAAAACATGTAGCTAACCTAGTTCGTTTACAAAAAACATTTAGCTCACCTAGTCCGTTTACACAAAACATGTAGCTAACCTAGTTCGTTTACACAAAACATTTAGCTCACCTAGTCCGTTTACACAAAACATGTAGCTAACCTAGTTCGTTTACACAAAACATGTAGCTAACCTAGTTCGTTTACACAAAACATGTAGCCGACAATTTACGGTGTAGGTGTCAGTAGCAATGGAATTTACATGTTGAAGTTGCTAGTCCCATCCACAACCCTTTAGTTGCTTTGTGTGGTATGCTTGGAAAGTTACAATTGGCGCATTCTCTTCTACCCTGGTACAACACTGCCGAAAATATGTCAAAACAATAAATAGAAAGGCAAGTATCTGTTTTACACTGCCACAAACAGGAAACATCCGTGTGGAAGGAAGAATTTGGTGACTTTAACCTGTCATGCATGTCGTGACATGTGCCTTCAGAGGGTCGTGTGTGCGGCTAACAACTTCATCATATCAAATTAATTGCTACAGAAACCACCACTGCAAAGCTTTATGTAAGGGACTGACTGCAGTGGTGGCATACGCTTGGTAGGCAGGGAACACATGACATAATAGGAAGAAGTGGCGCAAACATACGAGTGTGAGACATCCAATAGGTGCTTGTTATGGGCTAGTGGCAAAACGCAGGAGAATAGCAGGTAATCTGAGCTAGATCATCACATTCTCACTAATCGGTGTGTTCATCCTGCATGATACTCAGAAGTTCAGATGCCGAACTTCAAACATGTTTCTTTCCTCTGGATGACCTGGTCAATATCATGTGTGCATGTTACTTCCCCTTCTTGTTTGTTGTTGGACGTGCACTGGTAGGTAACCCGGCTTCAAAGATACTTTCCTTACAGTCGTTGGTGATAAGATGTTGTTCTGCTCTGCTTACAATTTTCTAGTCCTAGAGTTCCCTTCCTCCACCACCACGACCACCCCCACCCCTCACCCCCTCTACCTACACCAACATCCATTTCATATTGTCCTGTTCTGTTTACAGTGACAGCATCGAAATTTTCCCCCTACTCCATCAGGTATTATTTTACAGCTGGGTCGACTAGGGAAAGCTGTCACACCATGGAAAAAACACAGAACATAGTCGGAGCACGACGTGATTAAAACCTAACACGATTGGATTCCAAGCTGACATCCCCTATGCCTAGGCCAAGGAAGTGATAGTCAAACTGTATAAAGCTTTAGTTAGACCTAGTTTGGGGTACTGTGAACAGGTGTGAAGTCATTATCGTAGAGGAGATATAAACATGCTGGAAAGAATACAAAAAAGAGCGACAAAGATGGTAGTGGGATTCCAGAATTACAGTTATGAGGAAAGACTCAGAAAAACCGGCCTACAGTGTCTAGAAGAGAGAAGAATTCGTGGCGACTTAATACAGGTTTATAAGATGATCAGAGGAATGGATAAATTAGACTATAACAAGTTGTTTTTTTTTTAATACAGCCACCCACAATAACAAGAGGGCATAGATACAAGCTGACTAAAGAGCGGTCCAGATTAGATATTATGAAATATTTTTTTTAGTCAGAGAGTGGTGACTGCTTGGAATGCATTGCCAGGGGAGGTAGTGGAGGCAGGGACAGTTAATGCATTTAAGAATAAGTTGGATGCACATAGCTTTTAGAGCAAGGTGATGTAAATGTAACTGGTTGTATACAGACTCTGCAGAATCTTGTAAACCAGTATAAAGACGTTAAGTTAAGGCCACACGCGTAAATATTATCATCATCATGTGGTATGTCATTTGCAGAACGTCGCTCTCTGACAGCCTGTTTGAAAGAAACTCTATCTTTCGCCAGTCGTCCGGCCTGCTTCAAAGTCAAGTCCATTGTCTCCTTAATGTCCTGAGTCCATTGTCTTCTTGGTCGGCCCCTGCCTTTCTTCCCAGTAACCATACCTTCCATAACCACTCTCTGCAGTCCGTTGTGTCGTTTGACGTGTCTAAAAAACCTCAGTTTTCGAATCACTACGTCATTTATGAGCCAATTCTCCTCTACTTTCAGGTCTTGCCGAATGGATTTGTTTATTTCTTTCTTTGTCCACGGGATCTTCTGTAGCCCTGTGTTTCAAACGCATTGATCTTCGCTCTTATTACTTTTGTAATCGTCCATGTTTCACATCTACAGGTTGCTACACACTTTATATTGTGTACAACACAACACGTACAAATACACAACAAACAAGGTCATTGAAATGATCTAAATGAACCAATGCAGCGATCTTATAAAACATAAGAGTTCTAATGATTGTCCTGCGTAGTGCCTACCTTGGTCTACATACTACCTTGGAACACACATGATATTCACTTGACACACAAAATGTGACTGATATTTTGTCCTTGTAAAGATTGAGTGTTCTCTAAACATCATGACAGTTGTCCATGCTACCAGTGTGTATCATCAACTATAACCTAGGTGTTTGACCTTGTATTATTTGTATGTGCAGATCAAGCAGACGTGGAAGGAAGCACCTTTGGAGAAAGGAAAGTTCGACTACAACACATTTGTTGGAATTTTGAAGGGCAAAGAAGAGGAACAGTAACTCCGTCCTACTTTTTAACATCAACACTATCCTGAAATATCTGTATCACCCTGTGATATCTCCCCTTTTCGTTGATATTTGGTTTTAGAATGATATGTTCTGTACGATGTGGATGTGTTCACAGCAGAAAATCTTTACGGAATTTGATAGGTTATAGTATAAGGCGTAAGAATGACAGCCTCTTTCAGAGAATAAATATAGAGATTAAAATTTGCCGAGACCAGCAGATTATCAGCTCTTGTAAGACAGATAACAAAATAGAGACAAAATCAAAACAATAAAAGTCACATTTTTCTTACTATATTTCTTCTTTGATTCTCAGCTTCCGGCTTCTAAATTGGTTTCCTTTCAACTATTCCAACTACCTTCAGTTAAGCAAAATATTTCTTGTCCAAACCTGTTCGATGACCGAACAAATCAATTAATCAGACCTCACTGTCTGGCTCAATACATGTGTTATGTATGCGAAACAAAACAATCCTGGTTTTTTTATGTATGTAAACTGTTGAAGCTTTTCGGGCCAAAGAGTGTCAGCATTCCATATTCACTTAACCCACACTGCAAGCGCCATAGATGCATCATGTCTGCTGTAGCGTTTTCTGCCATCAATGATTTATATCTGTCAGTCTGGTGCAGCTTCATCATTCAGACCTGCAGCTACGTCCAAGCAGCTTTCAAATCAATCTGATAGCGTCACAGTCGATAGATCCTGCATCTAAGTAATGAAAGCGCTGATGAGATGAGTTGTGACTGACAGTTCTGTCACGAGGCCAAGCACGAAGGACATTGCGAAAACAAATATATATCATTAACATTCGTGAAATTACAAACTTAGCCAATGAACAAAAACGTCAAATATTGAATTGCAATATAAGTTTTAGGTGGCTTCTGGACGTCAGTTCACTCGTCTCTGAACAAAGCAAAGTGTACAATTTCTGTTGGCCTGGAAAGCTTCACTGTCATCTGAAGTAGCAGCTTGTCTTAGCAATCTAGTCACGGCCTCTAGGGTTTGACAAGGTTAAGAGTCTGTCTATTATCGTAGCAATTATTAGTATAGACTTTTCAGCTTCACAGAATCACTTTTTAAACAGTTTTCGCCCTCTCGAGTATCCCTCTAAAAGCAATTATCTTCTCCCAGGTAACTCCATAATAAACTCGTTTCTACCTACCGAGTGGTCCTCTACAGTACAATACCTCCACATAGTATACGCCAGATCTGGATTAGTATACCTCTGCCGTTCTTGCCCAGTTCTCTAGTTTAAAGCCAGAGTATGTTGAGTGACCGAGGAATGTGTTTTGTAAACGATTGTGTACCTTTTTGGAAATTTTACATTTCTTTTAAATATTACTGTTTTAATTTGCGTTATATTTCAACAATTTCTCCTACCTTTTATGTTTGCTGCCGCGAGTTCGTTCTATTTGTTCGATTTCGTGACTAGTAATACGTTCATCACAATGCTGTGTAGCACAACACGAATACATACTCCTTTTGTGTTCGATAACATGTGTACAAGTTTGAACCGTCCATACTGTCTTCAGTGATTGGCTGCTAGAACACTGACATGCGTGGAGAAACTGTCACATGTCAGAAACTGCTCCGTGAACCTACTACGGGAAGCAGTCAGGGGGCGTGTGTGTGATAGACTGGCAACCAGTTCCGAGCCGTGATACCATCAGCAATGTGTCTGACCGTCTGAAGTTTCTGTGAAGCTCTGATCACATGGAGTGTTCCTGCATCCTATTTATTCAATAAAATCGATGTGCATAAAACGGATGTTTTTGTTTGTTGTTTTCTTGTTTGAAGCTCCTTGCGCTCAGGTCTTCAATAATAATCGTAATGTTTTTATGTAGGCAGTTTACAGTAGCTCTTCGTTTATGCAGAGGCATACAAAATAAGGTACACATGGATCAACCTGACTGTAGTGCAATACTCAAACAGCACACCACCATACTGTCAATCCCAACCTCGAAGTCCAGGCGGCTGTAACACTGCCAGTTTCCAGCAACACGACATGGGCGGGAGATGGGGTCTTGATTAGTATATTTCACATGACCCTAACGGTAGCCTTGGCTTGTTGCTTTTTTATGTTTATTATTTCTTGACAAAAAGAGGGGCACTACGCTAATGACTCTGACGGCCTGATAAGTTACCGGAACAATGTGATATCTCTCTGCTTATCTCTATTGTATGGTCCGTTGATATAATTCGTTTCCTGGTCGGATTCGCTTCCTGGTCGGATTGGCTCCAGAAACCTAACAGTTAGAGAGAAAAAGAGGTTTGTCACCATCCCCTCGTAAAATTTAGTGGTCTCGAGATATGGTGTCCGCCTAGGATGCCGGAGGCCGCGTGTTCGAATCACGGTTGAGACCGAAATATTTTGCATGTGGATCTTCTGGTAAAAATTATCCTGATCTCTGGGTAATGAGGTTGGACTCTCGTGATCTCTGGGTAGTGAGGTTGGACTCTCGTGATCTCTGGGTAGTGAGGTTGGACTCTCGTGATCTCTGGGTAGTGATGTTGGACTCTCGTGATCTCTGGGTAGTGAGGTTGGACTCTCGTGATCTCTGGGTAGTGAGGTTGGACTCTCGTGATCTCTGGGTAGTGAGGTTGGACTCTCGTGATCTCTGGGTAGTGAGGTTGGACTCTCGTGATCTCTGGGTAGTGAGGTTGGACTCTCGTGATCTCTGGGTAGTGAGGTTGGACTCTCGTGATCTCTGGGTAGTGAGGTTGAACTCTCGTGATCTCTGGGTAGTGAGGTTGGACTCTCGTGATCTCTGGGTAGTGAGGTTGGACTCTCGTGTTCAGTGTCGTGCACGTAAAAAATTATTTCTCTCTTCTTCTTTTGCCAATCATGTTATGCCTTTCAGCGCCAGGTTATGAACAGATCTTCAGAACTAGCCCGTCTGTGTGCCTCATGCACAGTAGCATTTACTGCCTCAGATATTTATGTAAGTCACCTTTTTCGAGGTCTGCCTTTGGCTTTGAATCCGTTGTATCTAAAAAGCATTGCTTGTCGCGGGTGAGAGAAGGTGCTGTTTGGTGGTAGACTTGTTATGGGACCAAACCATTTTAGTTGCTGTCTTTTAATGCAGTCTAATACTGGTTTTATTCCCACCAGTCTCCTGATGTCATCGTTTCTGATCATATCTCTCCTTGTTGCGCCCAATATTTTTCGCAGGTATTTCATTTCTGTTGTTACGATGTAGCGTTTTTCATTTGATGTTAGTGTCCAGTTTTGTCATTGATAACATAGTGTCGGTACGAAAATCGTGTTGTATAAAGGTCTTTTGTTAGTTATTCTTATGTGCTTGCAATTAAGTATTGGAGTTACTTGGCCAATGATGTGATTTGTCTCATTGCATTTTTGTTGGATTTCTGCCGTAATTCTTCCGTCTACTGATAACGTGCTCCGTAAGTATGTAAAATCTTTCATCTGTTTGATTTGCTATTTTTCAATGGCAACATTGATGTCTCCAGCTATTCTAGATATTTACATGACCTCAGTTTTTTTCTACATTAATTTTCATGCTGTATTCTTTACATGCTGTATTTAGTTTATCAATTTGTTGCCACAATTGTAGCTCTGAAGTTGCTATGACCGCTTGACCGTCAGCAAAAAGAAGTTCATTTAAGAGTTCACCAATTTTGCTACCTTCATTTGGGTTAGCTGTTTTACAAATGTGGTCTACATGTGTAATGAACAACAAAGGTGATAGCCTTCATCCACGGTGTGCTTCTTATTTGATGTGAAAATGTGCTGTGGGTTCAGTTATTTTTCGAATAGAGCACTGGCTATTGGTGTAGAGACTTTTGAACAGGTTAATTTGGTGATCAGCTACTCCATAGTGTGCCAATATTTGCAATATATTATTTTTTTTCAATATTTTTTTTTTAGTTCGCCTTATTTCTCTAATCCAAAGGCTTTGCACTGTAGTTTTTTTTTATTATGCGCATGTCGGCCCAGTGCTTTCGACTTCAGCATGCATTGTATGTAAGGGTCTGCTTCTTCCTGCATTTTTAAGGGTTTTCTTCCCCTCGGGTAACGGCTGGTGCGGTGATGGGGATCGAACCCAACACATTCGGATTGTAAGCCGTGCCACTTAACCGCAAACCACGCCGTCCCCTTTTGCCATAGATGATATCTATTTACCCTGTCAAAAGCCTTTTCTTGATCTACAAAGCAATATACAATTCCTGATCGTATTCAATTGGTTTTTTTGGCAGTCAGAAAATCGAAAAGAGTGGCTAAACGGCCGTTGCTCGGGCAAAATTTAAATTAACAATATACCCAAGTTATTTGTACCTTTCTCCATGTGGTTTGTTAAAAGCAGCTATAGACGGCGCCTAACTAGCTGCGGGTCTACTTAGCTCTAAGTGTTTGAGTCTATTAAAAAGGACTCGCACATCGGAAAAAAACCACCCTCCACAGATCCACAAGAAATTGGTTGTGTACAGACTGCGAAGATACTTCTAAACCAAAATAAAGTCGTTAAGTTCAGATAAGTTAAAATGCTGAGACTCTGTGCCCTAAGTAGTGCAAAAACGGGAAATTCCGTTCTAGTCAATGTGTAAACAAAATAAGCACACAGACCGCAAAGACAAGATCAGGATGGGAGAGAAATAAATATAGGATGGAAGAGAACAATATTAGGAAGGTGGAAAAAGTAAGGGATTGTAATAGAGCATATAGGTGAGGTGAGTGAGGAAGTCCAGGTAGTAAGGAAAAAGGCAAATGCAATGTTAGGTATGATAACAAGAATGATCAAACATAGGGGCAAGGAAGTGATAGTCAAACTGTATGAAGCATTAGTTAGACCTAGATTGAAGTACTGTGTTCATGTGTGGAGTTCTTATCAAAGACGAGATATAAACATACTGGAAAGGATGCAAAGAAGAGCGACAAATCTTATAATGGAAATCCGGAATTATAGTTTCGATTAAATACGCAGAAAAACTTGCCTACAGTGTCTTAAAGACACTTAAGTAATAATCCCGCGAACGCTCCTGTAGGCATAATACAGATCACACCCAATCAAATAGCCCCCCAATTACTACTGACGGAGAAAACAAAAAGCAAAGCAAACCAATATCCAGCGAGATTGTAAACAGGAGAATGACATATTGGAGATACCTTTCTCCTTGTAAGAACTAAATGGAAAAACAACAAAGCAGCAGGCCTAAATGACCTGAGGACAGAGCAAATTAAAAACTTTATACCAGAAATCATCACTTGGCTGCTAAAGTTTTTCAACACATGAATCGGTTCTAAGCACATTCCTCAAATCTGGAGAAAATCCCACGTGGTTCTCTGTTAAAACCAGGAAAAACCCAATCAGAACTTACTGCCGACCGGTTTCACAACTGTATAAAGTCTAACCGTATCGCCCCCCTAATAGCCTAGAAACTCATCAAGGGGCAAACAGGCTTCAGGCCTGGAAGGTCATGTTGTGGTCAGATTCTTAACCTGGCACAACTAATCGAGAACGGGTACGAACTTAAACATATCAAGGAGTAACTTTTATTGACTTAAGCTCAGCATATGACACCATCAACTACCAGAAGTTGTTAGCTAAGCTGTACTCGATGACGAAGGACTGGCGTCTCACAAACCTCAATAAATGTATCCAGCAGAATAGGCGATTCTACGTCACTTTAAAAGGAGGAGGGAGGGGGTAAAAAAATCGATAGGGAAACCCCAAAAATGGGCTGGCAAAAGGAAGTGTCCTGGCACCTATGCTGTATAATATATACACCAACGATTAACTTATAGATACAGAGGGGACAAAATTCATATATGCTGATGATACAGCAGTAGCTGCCCAGGGAACGAGCTTCGAAGAAGTCAACCAGAAACTGACAAACGACCGTGATGCCTTGCTCTATATTACCGAAAAAAATCACTCCAAACCAAACCCCAGCAAAACTCAAGAATGTGCCTACCATCCTAGAAAGAGAGGCGAACAGAAAGTTGCAGATCAAATAGCAAGGACGGGATCTAGAACACAGCACGGCCCCAAATACTTGGGAGTAAAGTTGGACCGCACGCTGTCCTATGCCTCACATTGTCAGGAGACAATAGAAAATACATGCGAGAATTAGCATCATACGAAAAATGACTGGCACAACATGGGGAGCAAAGCCAGATGTCTTCAGAACATCAGCACTCTTCCTGTTGCTCTGTAGCTGAGTGCACCGCACCAGTCTGGAAGAACTACGCATGTAAAACATACAGATACAGCAATAAATGAGACAAGCGTATAGTTACTGAATGCCTAAAACTTATACCAAATGACAAAATATATCCCATTATCAGCATAGCGCCACCATATAGAAGAACTGTCGCGTCATAGATAGAAAGAGAGAAACAGGTAAATGACTCAAGACACTCTATGTTCGGACATCAGGTGCAGCGCCCAAGACTAAAGTCAATAGGAAGTTTCTTACAATCAACCCAGCTCCTTTATACTAGTCTAGGAAATCGACGCACCTAAAGTTGGAAACAACTGACACAAGTCCCCTAGATCGAGTTACGGGAGAAACCTGCGCCTGGACATCTTCTGCCCAACGCAACATGGAAGGCACTAAATAGACTTCGAACTGGTGTGTCACGATGTAGGAAAAAAACTCTGAAAAGATGGGAAAACAAGGATGGTGAAACATGGGAATTGGGAGTACACAAGACCAGGATCATCTGATGATCTGCCCAAACCTTCCGGAGACTTGTAGCATGGATGATCTGAGGAGTGCTAGTGACAGGTCAATCCAAGGAACTGAATACTGGAAGAATGTGACGTGGTGCCTAGGACATGGAAAGTAAGTAAGCTGTGTCTTGAAAAGAGAAGAATTCAAAGACATTTAATACAAGTGTATAATCTAGGGAAAGGATGAACTAGACTATAACAAGTACTTCAAAGTACAGCCATCTACTAGAGCAAGAGGATTCACCTATAAATGGATTAATGGAAGGCTCAGATAAGATATTCCGAAATATTTTGTTAGTCAAAGAGTAATGAATGCTTGGAAAGCGTTGTAACAGGACATAGTTGGTGCAGGGTCAGTTAATGCATTCAAAAATAGATGGGACGCAATTAGTTATTTTTAATTCAAATTCAGCTGAAGAAACTAGTTGTATTCAGGCTCTGCAGAGGCTTCTAAGCCAGTATAACAAAAATTAAGTTAAGGTAAGCAGACCCCATGAAATTTTCAACTCATTAGGAACTAGAGCATAGCAGGACTCCGAAAATGGTCAGACACCGAAACAGGCTATTATTTTGAAAGCGTGTGCATTTTTGCCCCATGAAAAGATCAATACAACTCACTTATCAACTGCTATCACTTGCTAATACGTGGAAGTAACAAGCTAAGCACATAAACATTGTCTATGTGTTGCACTAAGCACAACTTTGGAAAATACTTACTGTTTATGAACGTTGAATTCAATAGTTTACTGTAAACTATGTTTAAGGTAAAATTAGTCCCAGAGCAGATACTACTGTCGAGGATGACATGTTAGATACTCCATTGTACTAGGTCACACATATTTGTTAATAATGTTATTGATATATTATATTACAGTATATAGGAACAAATCTGCATAAATCATTTCTAAACGGTGGGAAACAAACGATTTTGAAATCTAACTGAATGAATAAAGATGGCTTTGAGCTCTATGATAACATAATGCGGTTGGAACTGGTCTGACACGAATACGGGTTAGAATTCAAAATGGTCGAACTTCCGAATTATCAAATACAGAACTATGGGGACGGCCTGGGTTAGTGGTTAAGTGACAAGGCTCACAGCAAAAGGTGCTGGGTTTGATCCCCATCACAGTACCGGCCGTTACCCCGGGGAAGTAAACCCTTTAAAAATGCAGGAGGGAGCAGACCCTTACATAAAATGTATGCTGAAGTCGGATGCACTGGACCAAAAGGCGTAAAAATAAAACCACAGTGCAGAGCACACCGCCTTGAGGAATGGATAAGTAAGGCGAACGACAAAAATATTTTTTTTTAAATACCGAACCTTCAGACGTGAAGGGCCAACTATATATTTAAATCACTCAGAAAATCAGTTGTCGTGGGTCAGGCATAGGACAATACCAGGAGTTACCAACATGCCTCACGATAGTTCATTCTATTTCCCGTTGGAACAGTGAACCGCAACAATTGTTCTGCATCAACTGCTAAAAGTGGCTTTTTGCTTGAGCTCGGTCTTTTGGTAATCTGGCCATCAGCATGGACACGACAGCTGCAGCACTTGTCTATTGTGGTTAGATGCAGGGGTTCAATCCTTGATCTCGACAAGCTCAAACCTAACCGGTTGTAATTGAGTACTTGACATGCAGATGGGGAGGGAGTGGTGACATGAAGGGTTGGGGCTATCACTCACAAGAACAAACTGAGACCTGGTAAGGTGAAGTCTTTAATACGCTATCATAAGGTGAAGTCTTTAATACGCTATCATAAGGTGAAGTCTCTAACATCTTATGGCTTGACTTGGATTCGTTCGTTCTCAATTTCCCGCTACCAAACCCTGAAAGGGCTTACGTAGCAAGATGTATCCAGAGAACGGAATGCGTTGTATTGTAGTTTACAGCTTGACTGCGATATTTTCACCTTTCGGCCCAACACGCAAGCATTTTTTGAGTACCGGGTTAGCATTCCCTCTTCGATCCCTTCTCCTTAGCCAGTCTGCTCTGCTACAGCCTGTTATCCAGGATCATCGCGTGGAGGTGAAAAAGGGTCTTGGCAGCTCTGGTTCGCTGACCCTGACGCTAGCAGTCAGCTATGGGTCGCTGACCGCTGCAGCTCATGCGCTGCTCATCATCTTGATCCCTAACACCTTATCATAAGGTTTTCTAACAGATCTACAGTAGTGTACTCTAAGTCATCTCAAGCCCCAAACAAAATAAACTCTCACATGAAATAAAATACAACATCGGATTGCTGTTAAAAAATTTTTAAAAAACCACGGATTTAGTCCTACAGTGGATTCTAGCCCACTGTGGGAACCCTAGAAACGAGAAAACAGATGAGCTCGCAGAAGCCAGAAGTGGCGGCACGCAGACTCCCCGTCCACAGAACTATAAAGAAGCAAAGACACTCATCAAACGATCCATGTGGACAGACCAACACAAAGAATGCAAGTCAGAAAATGACAGCATAAACAAACTTTCCAGAGATGGGCAATGGGCAGACAAAGATTTTCAGACTCAGAACGGGACATTGTAGACTAAAGGCCCACCTCCACGTGCAATTGTAGAGCACCCAAGCAAACACCAGAACATATTCTGCAGACCAAAAAGAGGCAGTCTGGCCTGGGGGGAGCGACCATGCTCAGAAAGCTGTGGAGGACCGGCAAAGACCTGAAACGCACAGTTACCGGACTAGAAGCATAGCATCAGTTGATCGTGAACCTCACCGGACTAGAAGCACAGCATCCTTTGATCGTGAACCTCACCGAGCTAGAAGCACAGCATCAGTTGATCGTGAACCTCACCGAGCTAGAAGCACAGCATCCTTTGATCGTGAACCTCACCGAGCTAGAAGCACAGCATCAGCTGATCGTAAACCTCACCGGACTAGAAGCATAACATCATTTGATCGTGAACCTCACCGGGCTAGAACCATAGCATCAGTTGATCGTGAACCTCACCGGACTAGAAGCACAGCATCAGTTGATCGTGAACCTCACCGGACTACAAGCACAGCATCCTTTGATCGTGAACCTCACCGAGCTAGAAGCACAGCATCAGTTGATCGTGAACCTCACCGGGCTAGAACCATAGCATCAGCTGATCGTAAACCTCACCGGACTAGAAGTATGGCATCAGTTGATCGTGAACCTCACCGTACTAGATGCACAGCTTCCTTTGATCGTGAACCTCACCGGGCTAGAAGCACAGCATCAGTTGATCGTGAACCTCACCGGGCTAGAACCATAGCATCAGCTGATCGTAAACCTCACCGGACTAGAACCATAGCATCAGTTGATCGTGAACCTCACCGGACTAGAAGCACAGCATCAGTTGATCGTGAACCTCACCGGGCTAGAAGCACAGCATCAGTTGATCGTGAACCTCACTGGACTAGAACCATAGCATTAGTTGATAGAATAAGAAGATTATAAGGTTAAATATCTCAACATTTTATCATAAGTTGAAGTCCCTAACATTTTATCATAGGGTGAAACTTATAATACTTTATCCTAAGGTTAAATCTCTGACATGGTTTATCAAAAGGTGAAGTCTCTAACATGGTTTATCATAAGGTGAAGTCTCTAACATAGTTTATCATGAGGTGAAATCTCTAACATGGTTTACCATGAGGTGAAATCTGTAACAAAATTTATCATGAGGTGAAATCTCTAACATGGTTTATCATAAGGTGAAATCTCTAACATGGTTTATCATGAGGTTAAATCTCTAACATGGTTTATCATGAGGTGAAATCTCTAACATGGTTTATCATGTGGTGATATCTCTAACATGGTTTACCATGAGGTGAAATCTCTAACATAGTTTACCATGAGGTGAAATCTCTAATATGGTTTATTATAAGGTGAAGTCTCTAATACTTACTCCGAAGATGAACTCTTTAAAACGTTTTCAAAAGGTGAAGTCCCTAACAATTTATCAAAAGGTGAAGTCTCAAATACTTTAATGCAGACATGTTTGTTATTGTCCAAACTTTGCCTTATTTAGGGGCAAGTAGAAATCTTCGAGGTTAAAAGGTTCCCCAGCACTTCACAATACACATCTGGCTAAATCAGTATAGTTACTTGGGTTTGAAAGATAGTTCTAGAAACGTTCCCTTCGCCAAACAAAAGAGTAATACCATTGTGTTTCAGAATAAGAGAGAGAGAGAGAGAGAGAGAGAGAGAGAGAGTAACAGGATCTTCTCATTTTCCGAGGTGTACTTGAGAAGTTGAACTGGGGCCCTCCTGTCTGTAGTACAGTGTGATATTCATCAGTAAGCTCACTACTATAGGGATTACAGTGGCCATCCCCATCTCGTTTCTCAGACTACTGTAATACGGCCCGCTTCAAGGGAGCCGGACTGGGAAGTCAGATGGGATCTTGATCGGCATGTTTCATCTGACACTCATGTTGCTCTTTCCACCCCAAGAATCATGGGCTGACATTACAGTTGTCTGCATTTAGGAACCCTGCCCCAAAGCGTACATGTGCTTTTATATATATTGAAGTGTAAGATCTCAATATTTCTTGGCCCTCGGTTTTAAATAACTTCATTATGAAAACTATATTATTTAAATTTATAAAATATGACAGATGAACATATTGTAGCATTATACAAAAATAAAGGTAATAGAAGTGGCTGTAATAACTACAGAAGCGTCTCCTTGCACATGTTGTAGGCAAAGTCTTTACAAAAGTAATCTTACTACGGCTACACACATTGGCTAAACGTGTGCATTCGGACGTGCGTGCATTGATTGTTTTGCTTTCCGTCAACTTCAGAAAAGTCAAGCGAGCAGAATCATCCGTGTTATATCGACGTCATTGACCAGACAAAGGCATTTGCTTCGCTTAACAGTTTCAAAATCATCTTTCAAAGACTTCCTAAACATTCTGGTACAGTAAGATCGTTCAATGAGACCATGACAAGAACCACCCAATCATTTGATATTCCTGTGGTGTAAAACAAGGCTGCATCATGACCCAGACACTATTTAGAATCCTCTTTGCTCTGTTACTGAATCATGAAATTGTTAACACAAATGAAGTCATCTGCCTTCATACTAGGTCGTGTGGTTGACTATTTAATGTTGCAAGACTCAAGGGTAACACAACGATCAGAGAGATCATGACAATGGTAATAGGTTTTTGCTGATGCAAAGCAAATTTACTGGGACAAAAGGTAGATTCTTCACCATCTTTTAACATCAATAATTGTGAATTGGCAGGAGTGCATTAATTTATATCAACGACAATCTCTCTCTAAACACAAAAATAGACAGTCGTATTGGTAAAGTTACAGTTCCATTTGCACGTCTGACAACGCGTATTTGGGAAAACAATAACATTGCAAATAATACCATGGCCATGGTTTACAATATATATGTCATTAACTTGTTCCTACATGATAGCAAGATTTATCATCTTTCATTTACGGGCCTACAATCCATACTCACGACACCAGATGAGTTTATCCAGTATGGTCATCAGCCCCCTCACAACACCAGATAGGTTTATCCAGTATACCCATTATCCACTCACAAAACCAGACAAGTTTATCCAGTATGGTCATCAACCACTCACAACACCAGATAAGTTTATCCAGTCTGGTCATCAACCACTCACAAAACCAGATAAATTTATCCATTATGGTCATCCGCCACTCACAACACCAGATACGTTTATCCAGTATACCCATTATCCACTCACAACACCAGACAAGTTTATCCAGCTGTTGTGATCAACAAACTGAACTTGGATATATCACAAATTTAAATGTACCAAACAAATTTCTTACCCGGACTAAGATTTTCATTTACCCCAGAAAGGTGGGGTTTTTTTTGGTTTTTTTTTTTTTTTTTTTGGGGGGGGGGGGGGGGGGGAGGAGATGTGAATCATTGTTGAGTGGAGCAAATGTTTTTATATTGTAGCAAAATTTGCCTGCTGTCCAAGTTAGTTACCAAACTGTGTAATATAGTTTATCATAACAACAATTGATAGAATAGTAAATACATATATTTGTAGACTTCCTCTAACTACTGAACAGGCTAGCAATGTATTGCGATCGTTAAATAATACATCTAGTGATGACTGCAAAGTCAGGCAGCATGGGCAGTGATTTAGATTGATTTTATCATAATATCAATGAGTGGTCCGCCTGGGTCTTTGTGTATGACAATGACAAGAATAGCACCACTGCCTCACAGAGAGCATGTCGTACGAGGCGACTAACTGTGGGACATGGCATAACATCCGGCCATGGTTAGATAGTTTGTTTAGAACAGCATAGATAGAGCCTTACAGGCTGAGGGTCTACTTTGCTATAGTGTTTGAGTCTATTAAGATAGACTCGCACATCGGTTAACCACCCTCAGTAAGCGCTTGTCCCAAAATAGCGGAGTATTAAGCTGCTCGAGCCTAGCCCGCTAAGCAGGAAACCCTTCTCCCGGTTACATCCAGCCCCTGTCAGAGCTGGGACCTGCACAGGGACATCTGGTCCTGTAGAAGTACAGGTTGACTAAGTGGGACCTGCACATGGACATATGGTCCTGTAGAAGTACAGGTTGACTAAGTGGGACCTGTACATGGGCATCTGTTCCTGTAGAAGCACATGTCAATTAAGAACTAAGAACAATCTATGTATTTAATTGCATGGAGAAACAGAGTGACAAATTCAGAGATGCATTTTTCAAACGTTCACTTTCTTTAGGCAGAGAAGACTATGATGGCTTGGACATGTTTATTGCATTGAAGATGGTCGATCCCCCAATGATATATTCTACGGACAGTTGGCGGATGGAAAAAGAACATTTAGTTGTGGTAACTGATATTCAAAGATGTGTGTAAGTGGGACATGATGGCTTTAGAAATTGGCCTGATATCTTAGGAAAACGAAGCTGCAGACCGATCTAAGTAGAGATGTGCCCTGAAGAGACACCTCAGATTCGGTGAAAAGAAGCTCTTGAAACATGAAGAATGAAACGCCACGCCACATACAACAAAAAATTGGTATTGAATTAGCATCTAAGGTCACATCAACCTATAATCAGTCATTACTGAAAGGAACTACTTATACATGATTGCAGTAGTTAACTTAACTTAACGTCTTCTTAACGTCTCTAATGTATCCATTCCTCTGATCATCTTATAAACCTGTATTAAGTCACTGTGAATTCTTCTCTTTTCTTGACACTGTAGGCCGGTTTTTCTGAGTCTTTCCTCATAACTGTAATTCTGGAATCCCACTATCAGCTTTGTCGCTCTTTTTTGTATTCTTTTCAGCATGTTTATATGCTCTTTATGATAATGACTCCACACCTGTACACAGTACTCCAATCTAGGTCTAACTAATGTTTGACTATCATTTCCTTGCTCCTTTTTTTTAATGTTTGTTTTTATCATACCTAACATTGTTTTTGTATTGTATTGACACTAACCGAGCGCATTGATGTGATGTATGTCTGCTCTAGAATGTATACCAGTTTCAGTTGACAGCGTAAAATCTGTATTAAATAGATTAATACAAGACTATACATTGAATCTATGCCACATGGCTGATCTAATGATCTAGAATAACAATAGGCGCTACTTGATACAGAAATTAAACTTCATAAACAGAAACACAACCAAATAGGCGCTACTTGATACGGAAATTAAACTACATAAACAGAAACACAACAAAATAGGCGCTACTTGATACGGAAATTAAACTACATAAACAGAAACACAACAAAATAGGCGCTACTTGATACGGAAATTAAACTACATAAACAGAAACACAACAAAATAGGCGCTACTTGATACGGAAATTAAACTACATAAACAGAAGCACAACAAAATAGGCGCTACTTGATACGGAAATTAAACTACATAAACAGAAACACAACAAAATAGGCGCTACTTGATACGGAAATTAAACTACATAAACAGAAACACAACAAAATAGGCGCTACTTGATACGGAAATTAAACTACATAAACAGAAACACAACAAAATAGGCGCTACTTGATACGGAAATTAAACTACATAAACAGAAACACAACAAAATAGGCGCTACTTGATACGGAAATTAAACTACATAAACAGAAACACAACAAAATAGGCGCTACTTGATACGGAAATTAAACTACATAAACAGAAACACAACAAAATAGGCGCTACTTGATACGGAAATTAAACTACATAAACAGAAACACAATAAAATAGGCGCTACTTGGTACGGAACTTAAACTACATAAACAGAAACACAACAAAATAGGCGCTACTTGATACGGAAATTAAACTACATAAACAGAAACACAACAAAATAGGCGCTACTTGATACGGAAATTAAACTACATAAACAGAAACACAACAAAATAGGCGCTACTTGATACGGAAATTAAACTACATAAACAGAAACACAACAAAATAGGCGCTACTTGATACGGAAATTAAACTACATAAACAGAAACACAACAAAATAGGCGCTACTTGATACGGAAATTAAACTACATAAACAGAAACACAACAAAATAGGCGCTACTTGATACGGAAATTAAACTACATAAACAGAAACACAACAAAATAGGCGCTACTTGATACGGAAATTAAACTACATAAACAGAAACACAACAAAATAGGCGCTACTTGATACGGAAATTAAACTACATAAACAGAAACACAACAAAATAGGCGCTACTTGATACGGAAATTAAACTACATAAACAGAAACACAACAAAATAGTCGCTACTTGATACGGAAATTAAACTACATAAACAGAAACACAACAAAATAGGCGCTACTTGATACGGAAATTAAACTACATAAACAGAAACACAACAAAATAGGCGCTACTTGATACGGAAATTAAACTACATAAACAGAAACACAACAAAATAGGCGCTACTTGATACGGAAATTAAACTACATAAACAGAAACACAACAAAATAGGCGCTACTTGATACGGAAATTAAACTACATAAACAGAAACACAACAAAATAGGCGCTACTTGATACGGAAATTAAACTACATAAACAGAAACACAACAAAATAGGCGCTACTTGATACGGAAATTAAACTACATAAACAGAAACACAACAAAATAGGCGCTACTTGATACGGAAATTAAACTACATAAACAGAAACACAATAAAATAGGCGCTACTTGGTACGGAACTTAAACTACATAAACAGAAACACAACAAAATAGGCGCTACTTGATACGGAAATTAAACTACATAAACAGAAACACAACAAAATAGGCGCTACTTGATACGGAAATTAAACTACATAAACAGAAACACAACAAAATAGGCGCTACTTGATACGGAAATTAAACTACATAAACAGAAACACAACAAAATAGGCGCTACTTGATACGGAAATTAAACTACATAAACAGAAACACAACAAAATAGGCGCTACTTGATACGGAAATTAAACTACATAAACAGAAACACAACAAAATAGGCGCTACTTGATACGGAAATTAAACTACATAAACAGAAACACAACAAAATAGGCGCTACTTGATACGGAAATTAAACTACATAAACAGAAACACAACAAAATAGGCGCTACTTGATACGGAAATTAAACTACATAAACAGAAACACAACAAAATAGGCGCTACTTGATACGGAAATTAAACTACATAAACAGAAACACAACAAAATAGTCGCTACTTGATACGGAAATTAAACTACATAAACAGAAACACAACAAAATAGGCGCTACTTGATACGGAAATTAAACTACATAAACAGAAACACAACAAAATAGGCGCTACTTGATACGGAAATTAAACTACATAAACAGAAACACAACAAAATAGGCGCTACTTGATACGGAAATTAAACTACATAAACAGAAACACAACAAAATAGGCGCTACTTGATACGGAAATTAAACTACATAAACAGAAACACAACAAAATAGGCGCTACTTGATACGGAAATTAAACTACATAAACAGAAACACAACAAAATAGGCGCTACTTGATACGGAAATTAAACTACATAAACAGAAACACAACAAAATAGGCGCTACTTGATACGGAAATTAGACTACATAAACAGAAACACAACAAAATAGGCGCTACTTGATACGGAAATTAAACTACATAAACAGAAACACAACAAAATAGGCGCTACTTGATACGGAAATTAAACTACATAAACAGAAACACAACAAAATAGGCGCTACTTGATACGGAAATTAAACTACATAAACAGAAACACAACAAAATAGGCGCTACTTGATACGGAAATTAAACTACATAAACAGAAACACAACAAAATAGGCGCTACTTGATACGGAAATTTAACTACATAAACAGAAACACAACAAAATAGGCGCTACTTGATACGGAAATTAAACTACATAAACAGAAACACAACAAAATAGGCGCTACTTGATACGGAAATTAAACTACATAAACAGAAACACAACAAAATAGGCGCTACTTGATACGGAAATTTAACTACATAAACAGAAACACAACAAAATAGGCGCTACTTGATACGGAAATTAAACTACATAAACAGAAACACAACAAAATAGGCGCTACTTGATACGGAAATTAAACTACATAAACAGAAACACAACAAAATAGGCGCTACTTGATACGGAAATTAAACTACATAAACAGAAACACAACAAAATAGGCGCTACTTGATACGGAAATTAAACTACATAAACAGAAACACAACAAAATAGGCGCTATTTGATACGGAAATTAAACTACATAAACAGAAACACAACAAAATAGGCGCTACTTGATACGGAAATTAAACTACATAAACAGAAACACAACAAAATAGGCGCTACTTGATACGGAAATTTAACTACATAAACAGAAACACAACAAAATAGGCGCTACTTGATACGGAAATTAAACTACATAAACAGAAACACAACAAAATAGGCGCTACTTGATACGGAAATTAAACTACATAAACAGAAACACAACAAAATAGGCGCTACTTGATACGGAAATTAAACTACATAAACAGAAACACAACAAAATAGGCGCTACTTGATACGGAAATTAAACTACATAAACAGAAACACAACAAAATAGGCGCTACTTGATACGGAAATTAAACTACATAAACAGAAACACAACAAAATAGGCGCTACTTGATACGGAAATTAAACTACATAAACAGAAACACAACAAAATAGGCGCTACTTGATACGGAAATTAAACTACATAAACAGAAACACAACAAAATAGGCACTACTTGATACGGAAATTAAACTACATAAACAGAAACACAACAAAATAGGCGCTACTTGATACGGAAATTTAACTACATAAACAGAAACACAACAAAATAGGCGCTACTTGATACGGAAATTAAACTACATAAACAGAAACACAACAAAATAGGCGCTACTTGATACGGAAATTAAACTACATAAACAGAAACACAACAAAATAGGCGCTACTTGATACGGAAATTTAACTACATAAACAGAAACACAACAAAATAGGCGCTACTTGATACGGAAATTAAACTACATAAACAGAAACACAACAAAATAGGCGCTACTTGATACGGAAATTAAACTACATAAACAGAAACACAACAAAACAGGCGCTACTTGATACGGAAATTAAACTACATAAACAGAAACACAACAAAATAGGCGCTACTTGATACGGAAATTAAACTACATAAACAGAAACACAACAAAATAGGCGCTACTTGATACGGAAATTAAACTACATAAACAGAAACACAACAAAATAGGCGCTACTTGATACGGAAATTAAACTACATAAACAGAAACACAACAAAATAGGCGCTACTTGATACGGAAATTTAACTACATAAACAGAAACACAACAAAATAGGCGCTACTTGATACGGAAATTAAACTACATAAACAGAAACACAACAAAATAGGCGCTACTTGATACGGAAATTAAACTACATAAACAGAAACACAACAAAATAGGCGCTACTTGATACGGAAATTAAACTACATAAACAGAAACACAACAAAATAGGCGCTACTTGATACGGAAATTAAACTACATAAACAGAAGCACAACAAAATAGGCGCTACTTGATACGGAAATTAAACTACATAAACAGAAACACAACAAAATAGGCGCTACTTGATACGGAAATTAAACTACATAAACAGAAGCACAACAAAATAGGCGCTACTTGATACGGAAATTAAACTACATAAACAGAAACACAACAAAATAGGCGCTACTTGATACGGAAATTAAACTACATAAACAGAAACACAACAAAATAGGCGCTACTTGATACGGAAATTAAACTACATAAACAGAAACACAACAAAATAGGCGCTACTTGATACGGAAATTAAACTACATAAACAGAAACACAATAAAATAGGCGCTACTTGATACGGAAATTAAACTACATAAACAGAAACACAACAAAATAGGCGCTACTTGATACGGAAATTAAACTACATAAACAGAAACACAACAAAATAGGCGCTACTTGATACGGAAATTAAACTACATAAACAGAAACACAACAAAATAGGCGCTACTTGATACGGAAATTAAACTACATAAACAGAAACACAACAAAATAGGCGCTACTTGATACGGAAATTAAACTACATAAACAGAAACACAACAAAATAGGCGCTACTTGATACGGAAATTTAACTACATAAACAGAAACACAACAAAATAGGCGCTACTTGATACGGAAATTAAACTACATAAACAGAAACACAACAAAATAGGCGCTACTTGATACGGAAATTAAACTACATAAACAGAAACACAACAAAATAGGCGCTACTTGATACGGAAATTAAACTACATAAACAGAAACACAACAAAATAGGCGCTACTTGATACGGAAATTAAACTACATAAACAGAAACACAACAAAATAGGCGCTACTTGATACGGAAATTAAACTACATAAACAGAAACACAACAAAATAGGCGCTACTTGATACGGAAATTAAACTACATAAACAGAAACACAACAAAATAGGCGCTACTTGATACGGAAATTAAACTACATAAACAGAAACACAACAAAATAGGCGCTACTTGATACGGAAATTAAACTACATAAACAGAAACACAACAAAATAGGCGCTACTTGATACGGAACTTAAACTACATAAACAGAAACACAACAAAATAGGCGCTACTTGATACGGAAATTAAACTACATAAACAGAAACACAACAAAATAGGCGCTACTTGATACGGAAATTAAACTACATAAACAGAAACACAACAAAATAGGCGCTACTTGATACGGAAATTAAACTACATAAACAGAAACACAACAAAATAGGCGCTACTTGATACGGAAATTAAACTACATAAACAGAAACACAATAAAATAGGCGCTACTTGATACGGAAATTAAACTACATAAACAGAAACACAACAAAATAGGCGCTACTTGATACGGAAATTAAACTACATAAACAGAAACACAACAAAATAGGCGCTACTTGATACGGAAATTAAACTACATAAACAGAAACACAACAAAATAGGCGCTACTTGATACGGAAATTAAACTACATAAACAGAAACACAACAAAATAGGCGCTACTTGATACGGAAATTAAACTACATAAACAGAAACACAACAAAATAGGCGCTACTTGATACGGAAATTTAACTACATAAACAGAAACACAACAAAATAGGCGCTACTTGATACGGAAATTAAACTACATAAACAGAAACACAACAAAATAGGCGCTACTTGATACGGAAATTAAACTACATAAACAGAAACACAACAAAATAGGCGCTACTTGATACGGAAATTAAACTACATAAACAGAAACACAACAAAATAGGCGCTACTTGATACGGAAATTTAACTACATAAACAGAAACACAACAAAATAGGCGCTACTTGATACGGAAATTAAACTACATAAACAGAAACACAACAAAATAGGCGCTACTTGATACGGAAATTAAACTACATAAACAGAAACACAACAAAATAGGCGCTACTTGATACGGAAATTAAACTACATAAACAGAAACACAACAAAATAGGCGCTACTTGATACGGAAATTAAACTACATAAACAGAAACACAACAAAATAGGCGCTACTTGATACGGAAATTAAACTACATAAACAGAAACACAACAAAATAGGCGCTACTTGATACGGAAATTAAACTACATAAACAGAAACACAACAAAATAGGCGCTACTTGATACGGAAATTAAACTACATAAACAGAAACACAACAAAATAGGCGCTACTTGATACGGAACTTAAACTACATAAACAGAAACACAACAAAATAGGCGCTACTTGATACGGAAATTAAACTACATAAACAGAAACACAACAAAATAGGCGCTACTTGATACGGAAATTAAACTACATAAACAGAAACACAACAAAATAGGCGCTACTTGATACGGAAATTAAACTACATAAACAGAAACACAACAAAATAGGCGCTACTTGATACGGAAATTTAACTACATAAACAGAAACACAACAAAATAGGCGCTACTTGATACGGAAATTAAACTACATAAACAGAAACACAACAAAATAGGCGCTACTTGATACGGAAATTAAACTACATAAACAGAAACACAACAAAATAGGCGCTACTTGATACGGAAATTAAACTACATAAACAGAAACACAACAAAATAGGCGCTACTTGATACGGAAATTAAACTACATAAACAGAAACACAACAAAATAGGCGCTACTTGATACGGAAATTAAACTACATAAACAGAAACACAACAAAATAGGCGCTACTTGATACGGAAATTTAACTACATAAACAGAAACACAACAAAATAGGCGCTACTTGATACGGAAATTAAACTACATAAACAGAAACACAACAAAATAGGCGCTACTTGATACGGAAATTTAACTACATAAACAGAAACACAACAAAATAGGCGCTACTTGATACGGAAATTAAACTACATAAACAGAAACACAACAAAATAGGCGCTACTTGATACGGAAATTAAACTACATAAACAGAAACACAACAAAATAGGCTTACATGCTGACATTAGAAGACGGATTATTGCAATACTTTATTCAATTGTTACAAATCATGGGAAATAATATGACGTTTCTTCGATACAGGTGTCAACATGCAATTTGCAGCTGTTTGGTTACGGAGACCTAGGTTTTGTCCAGCAAACTGGCTACGTAATATTGTATAATTATGGGCATTTCTGTGTATAACTTGATCGCAATATTTCATAAATTTGCTAAAATTTATGTTACATTCTAAATTAAGGAAAAAATTATGCTTATAGTCAGGAATGGAAGTTTATTTTGTCTTAAAATACACTTTTAATGTGCTGCATTTGATCAAAATTAGAAGCGCGTTAAAATAACATTTTAAAATATCAAAATAAATGGAGAGATGATGTTAACTTTGGTTTACTGCAGAATGTGTGTTACTTTGAGATTGCTGGTCTGTCTCTAAACATACACATTTTAAATGCACAGTAAATCAAGTGAAATGTTCAGTCTGGATCGCCGGTTCAAAACAAGTTCAAACAATGGCTGACCTTCACATTGTCATCGCACAAGTTTGGTAATAAAAGAAGTCAAATGAAAAATATGAATGGCAATGTAATTGTTTCACTACTAGTTATCAACGTTGTAAAGAAATTCAAATGACAACAAGACGATAAAGGATTTTCGCTCCACTGTCAAAGCATAGATCTGCCACTGCAGCTACCCCTTACCCATAATCGTTTGAAAGGAGGCCTATATACGAGCATATCAAGTGGCGTTTTCAAGGACAGTGATTTTGCATACTGACACTGGTGGCCCGATAGGCAACCCTGGTTAGTCGTCTTAACAACACGTAAGTAACTTCACAAATTTCAAAACGGGGAACAGATGCTCTGAAGCCAATGATAATTCGTTAAAAAACTGTCCCTCTTTCTGTCTCTTTCTTTCTCTCCTCCCCCCCCCCCTCTCTCTCTCTCTCTCTCTCTCTCTATCTCTATCTCTCTCTCTCTCTCATTACACGAGGTAAAATTAACAACAAACTGACAATAATGTAATGTTTGAACGAAGATTTGAGTCACAGACAACCCAGATATTTTCGTGGAAGATCACAGTTGTGTACCTTTGTTGCATAAATTATCTGGATGCTCATAATTCTTGTCTTACCGATAGTGTCATAACTTGGTCCCCTGATTCTCATTTGTGGCATTAGTATTATACTGGAAGATATGCACTTGACCTTTATCTGTGACGTATACAAGTCCAGACTCGTCCTGGGTCAAGCCCCTCGGGTGAAGAAGAATTTTGTTCTGTGGTTTGACTAGAATGTTTTCGAACTGACCTTCCTCGGTCAATGCCAGCAGACCCTGCGACTTGGCCACTAGGATTCGTCCAGAACAGTGCGCGCTCACACCACGTGCTTCATGAAACTGATATCTGTCTTCGGGCTTATAGATGAACTTAGTCTCACCTGGAGAAAGGGACATGTAAAGGTTATCACTTAACAAAATGTGCATTACAACAATAAATATGGACACCAACAAAGTTGTACAATAACAAACGAGTACGGCAAATAATGTGTACAACAACATTTGTGTACAACACATGTGTGCAGCAATCTGTACAACAACAAGTGTGTATACCAACAATATGTACAACAACATTTGTGTACAACATATATGTGCAGTAATATGTACAACAACAAGTGTGTATACCAACAATTTATACTACAACATTTGTGTACAACATATGTGTGCAGCAATATGTACAGCAACAAGTGTGTATACCAACAATATGTACAACAATATTGAGTACAACATATGTGTGCAGCAATATGTACAACAACAAGTGGGTATACCAACAATATATACAAAAACCAACAATGTGTACAACAACAAATGCATACAACAACAAATGCATACAACAACATGCAATCAAAGTGATAACAGTTAACCTCAACGTTACATGTCAATACTGATACAATTTAATAAGGAGCAATTGTCTCCGTGCTGCTTCTGTAGAAGCATAGTGCCCCCATAGAATTCAACCCCAAAACATACGATCCACACAGTCGACCTACTTAAGTTAGCATATCTCAAAACACACGACCCCCACAGTCGACATCCTTACGTTAGCATGTTCCAAAACATAAGGCCAAGACAGCCGACCTCCTTAAGTTAATATGTCCCAAAACATAGGGCCATCACTGTTAGTCACTAACGTTAACATTTCCCAAAATACACGGCCATCACTGTTAGTCACTTACGTTAACATGTCCCAAAATACACGGCCATCACTATTAGTCACTTACGTTAACATGTCCCAAAACATAGAGCCATCACTGTTAGTCACTTACGTTAACATTTCCCAAAATACACGGCCATCACTGTTAGTCACTTACGTTAACAAGTCCCAAAACATAGGGCCATCACTGTTGGTCACTTACGTTAACATGTCCCAAAATGCACGGTCATCACTGTTGGTCACTTACGTTAACAAGTCCCAAAACATAGGGCCATCACTGTTAGTCACTTACGTTAACATGTCCCAAAATACACGGCTATCACTGTTAGTCACTTACGTTAACATGTCCCAAAATATAGGGCCATCACTGTTGGTCACTTACGTTAACAAGTCCCAAAATACACGGCTATCACTGTTGGTCACTTACGTTAACAAGTCCCAAAACATAGGGCCATCACTGTTGGTCACTTACGTTAACATGTCCCAAAATACACGGTCATCACTGTTGGTCACTTACGTTAACAAGTCCCAAAACATAGGGCCATCACTGTTAGTCACTTACGTTAACATGTCCCAAAATACACGGCTATCACTGTTAGTCACTTACGTTAACATGTCCCAAAATATAGGGCCATCACTGTTGGTCACTTACGTTAACATGTCCCAAAACATAGGGCCATCACTGTTGGTCACTTACGTTAACATGTCCCAAAATACACGGCCATCACTGTTGGTCACTTACGTTAACAAGTCCCAAAACATAGGGCCATCACAGTCGACCCGCTTAAGTTAACATGTCCCAAAATACACGGTCATCACTGTTGGTCACTTAAGTTAACATGTCCCCAAAACACACAGTCGTCACAGTTGGTCACTTACGCCAGCATTCCCTTAAAAGGCCCCAACAGTTGGCCTCTTGCGTTAGCTTGCACTCAAAACACTTAGATGCTCTTGCAGTGGATATTTCTGTGGGAGCTTCTTTGACATGAAAATACTACCATAGTCATGTACGACCTTCTTTTGTCGCCATTTACGGCATGCACGGAAGGTTGCCGTGGCCATGTTCCTGCCCATTTTGTTAGACACCCACTAATACACTAGCATTAGGTGACCATGTTCCTGCCCATTTTGTTAGACACCTGCTAATACATTAGCATTAGGTGACCATGTTCCTGCCCATTTTGTTAGACACCTGCTAATACACTAGCATTAGGTGACCATGTTCCTGCCCATTTGGTTAGACACCCGCTAATACAGTAGCATTAGGTGACCATGTTCCTGCCCATTTGGTTAGACACCCGCTTATACATTAGCATTAGGTGGCCATTGATGATAAACAACTTGCTGCTTTACGACCAAAAGGTCTCCTTCTGAATCTCAGAGCAGGTGAGTTATTCAATCCTTTATTCCGCAGATCAGAACATTTGTAGTGTTGTTTCTAGATCTTCCTTCCCAACAATGATGTCGGATACAATCAGTGAGTCGTACAGACTTTGGTTTGAATCATTTTCCACTGTCATGAAAACGTCCATTTCAGAACCCATGAAAAACACAAACATATCCTTATCACGTCAATTTTGTAAACTTGAGACTTTTTTGTATATTTAGGTCCGACCTGTTCTTACGTCATTTGTAATTTTATTGACTAATTTATGTTACAATTTCTGCTCACTAAAATATATTTAAAGTCAAAGTGTTTTACTGAAAATATGTTCAAGAAGGTTGCCGTTACCATTTTGAGACATGCATATTAGAGCTCCTATACTTTCATCAGAAATCAGGATGTTGCCATCTGCTGTTACGTTGATGTATGCTGGGAAGGCGAACATGTGATTCCCTGTGTGGTCGTTCGTGAATGATTTGAGAACCTGTGGAAGTCACAATAAGCAACCACTTAATCATTTGAGAACCTGCTAAAGTAATAATATGCCTCCAATGGGTCTTCTACTGCTTCTTTTGTTAATTCAGAAAATGACGTTTTGAAATGTTTTTGTCGCATGTTGTAGCCAAATTGTGAAAGCTACCACTTTCGACCAGACACAACTAGTTTCAGCACGCACATTGGGGAAGAGATATGACGTCCTTCTTTAATACGCATTCTCTCAGTCAGGCTGCATAAATGCAGTCTATTGCCATGGCCTTTATTTGGACGTGGAATATTGATGATCCAGGACACCAGCTTGAAGCAGAATATAACTATCAAGTGCCCAGGATATAAGTGCTACACCAACCCATGTGAGACTGGTAGGCGGGGGCTGGCAATGTATGTCAAGCAGGAACTACCACACACATTGATAGATATGAGTGCCAGCACAACCGAAGGCGTCGAACTACAAGGGATTGAAACAACAATCAAAAACCAGGATTGGAGAATGTATAATCTATATGCTCACGTCGATGGGATTTTTTGAGTGAGTTATCAGAAGTACCAACCAAGAAGTGCCTCATCGCTGGCGACTTCAACGCTAGATCCAAGGAGTGGGGAAATCCTACTGAAAAGAGGCAGGGGATTGTGTTGAGCCAGGCACTTCTCAACACAAACCTCACAAACATGAATGATGGGCATCCACCAAGGCTGGCAACTCGGCCTGGAGACACAGACGGGGTCATTGACCTGGCTCTGGTATCCAGTGAAGCCTCTCCCTATACACACTGGAACGTGTTGAGGGCACAGGACAGCGATCATCTGTCATGTGTCGTCTTAATTGCAAAAGGAAAAGCCACCAGACCCAGAAAACCCAGACATGCGTTCAGCTACAAGGAAGATGAACGCATTAAACAAACTCCGCCAGACCGTCAATCGCATGCCCACCAAAATGGCTTTCGTTCAGCCACCATGGTGGAGTCCAATTGTGGAAATTGCATGGATGAATAAGGAGATGGCAACAAAAGCGTGGTGGAAAGCCAGAAAGAGATGGCCGATGGATAATGGTGAGGTTGCTAACGAGCGACAAAAAATGTACTGCCATTAATTGTTTCAGGGACGTGGCAACAGAATCCAAAAGTGAGAGATGGGAGAAATTCATAACAGGCGTAGGGAATGATAACACCCTACAGAAGTTCTGGCACATGCATCGACAGATGAATGGAAAGAATACAAGCCAGCTAATTCCCGCTGTGCAAGATTCCACAGGAAATCCCACGAGGACAGAGGCTGAAAAAGGTACGGCATTCTTTAACCGATATTTTCAAACAGACGAAGGGGACAGAGATGCTCGGCAGGAGATTCGGAAAGACGTTCTGGAAGATGGTGCCTGTAGCCTGTTGGTTGTACACCTTCCTGTTTTGTCCTCTCATGTTCCCTTATCCACTGAACCCTAATTTGATTCCAAAGTGCCGCAGCCTGTGCCTTGCAGACTCATCCAAAGCAGTGTCGTTTTCCAGCAGGTGGTCCTTGATAACCTTCACTATGTCACCTTTTTCCATGTCCACTGTGCCTGTTATGGGTGCGTGTGACTCTAAAAAATCAGCTCGCTCGTTGCCCAGAACCACGGCATGACCAAGACAGTAAATCCACATCAGCCCCTGGAGTTTGGAGGTCTCCAGCGCTGCTATCCACTCATGTCGTAGCCACCCATTCTGCACCTTCCGAAGTAGTGTTTGTGAGTCTGACACGATGACTGCTCCTGTTGAAGATGTCTCAGACAGCCACCTCAGAGCTTCTGTCACCGCCTCTATCTCCATTCTCATACTTGATGTTGTAGTCTCGTATGCGCCACTTCGTTCAGCAACGATCCGGTCTTCTATTCTAGCCGTCAGAACATGTGAGAGTCAATATATAATCATTGAATGATGTCAGGACATGTGAGAATCACGAAATGTAATCATTGAATGACATCAGAACATGTGAGAATCACGAAATGTAATCATTGAATGACATCAGAACATGTGAGAATCACGAAATCTAATCATTGAATGACGTCAGAACATGTGGTAATCGACCTACTTAGTGGCTTACGACATGTCTAACAGGTTACATGGTAATATTCTTTGTTTGCTTTTCGGACACTGCTAACGCTCACATGGGACGCGATCATGCAGAACTATTCATTTTATATTACGTTATACATAATCAACATTACTGCACTTCAGACAGAGCTATAGATACTCAGTTTCTGCTAAAAATCGACAAAGAGTAGAAATCTTGAGGTTAAGGTAGCTCGTTGATTTCCTTCCTTCTCGATTCACCTTGAGAGGTCAAGCTCTTGACCACATCAATTATGTATGTGTCCTCATCCAGCCAGGAATCATTTATGTATGTCTTCCACACTTAATGTCCCCACAATAGGTTGTTTTCGAATCTAAAATGATGGCTGATACATACAGAATTCATGACGACATGTCACATACAAGAGCACAAAGAGCAACTGACCTCTCCTTTCAGATTGATAATGTCTACACAAGAAGTTTCAAGGACACTGCTTGCTGCCAGGCAAGTACTGTCGAGCGCGGCAAGTCCAAAGTAGCTCTTGACTGTGACAATCCTTTGCCGGATCTTGAGTAAGGAGCTAATCTGTAATGAAAAATGCATAATTGAATATCTTTCATAGGACGCAGTGGGCTATAACACACGTTTTACAAACCAAAATCTTTTCCTTGGGATATTTTGGCATGAGCTCAAGTATTTGCGCAGTATTTTTTTTCGACATACGGTAGGATAGACAGGGAAATCGAGACAAGGTGCCAGAAAGCATCTGCGAAGACTTATCAGCTGTCTCCATTGCTTAGACACACGAGCATTAGTTTGGCAACAAAGCAAGAGCTGATAAACAATATATTTATGCCGATTTTGGGCTACCAGTGCCAAACATGGCCTCTGTCAAGTGTGTGCGAGAGCAGAATTTCGATTTGTGAAATGAAGTATTTGAAGAAAGTCATCGGTGTTACCAGAAGAGACAGAATGCGGAATGACGACATTCGAAGTATGGTCGGCACAACATCTTGCGCCGAATACATTTCCAGGCAGAAAATAAGTTCGTTTGGTCATCTCATGAGAATGCACCCTCATCATCTTCCACTGATGGCTTACAATGCTGGTAGATCTGGCTACAGGGCAATGGGGCGGCCGTGAGGTAGATGAATAGATGACATTAGAGTGATTGTGCAGCGACACGGGCTCACATTGACCGACGCAACGCACTTGGTGCAGGATAGACGACTCAAGCTCCCCACGTCGCTAAATGGCACAGGTGGAAAGAAAACCAACTAACTAATTTTGTCTTGCTCTTCGCCATCATGAGCCATGCCGACTAGGGTCAGACGATAATGATGTCGCACAACATCCAGGTGCTGCAAAAGCTGGTTAGAAATATTAGTATTTTTTTATTTTTTTTTTGCATTTCTAAATTTTCAGAGCATATTAAACCACCACTGAAGATGAATCCTAAGAAAACGCATACGCCAAACCACAATCTGCGCTCTTGCGATGGGGTTTCCGGGATCATGTGGTTGGCATGATATTGCTTGCCCCATTCACAACCGATTTCATTTGTTTTCTACAGCATGTATAGAATGGTCGTTGGGGGGTGTGGGTGTCATGTACAACATGTGAAGAGGTGAGGTGACGGGGGGGGGGGGGGGGGGGGGGTGTGTGATGGTATTCGTTTTCTACAACACGTAAAGAGGAGAGGAGGGAGGGGAGAGTGTTGATGGTATTCGTTTTCTTCAACACGTAAAGAGGAAATAGGGGAATAGGGGTGGGGGTCATGTTATTCGTTTTCAACAACATGTAAAGAGGAGGTGGGGTGGGGTGGGGGTCATGTTATTTGTTTTCTACAACATGTAAAGAGGATGTGGGGGGTCATGGTATTCGTTTTCTACAACATGTAAAGAGGAGGTGGGGGTCATGTTATATGTTTTCTACAACATGTAAAGGGTGGGGGGGGGTCATGTTATTCGTTTACTACAACATGTATAGAGGGGGGGGGGGCTATGTTATTCGTTCGCTACAACATGTATAGAGGGGGGGGGGTTTATGTTTTTCGTTTTCTGCAACATGTATAGAGTTGTTGTGGGGGGGGGGGGTAGGGGGGGGGGCTCCTGTTATTTCCTGTATGGTAGTGATTCCTTGACCCTCACGGGGAATTATGTTTACTAGCCTCTGTCAATTGTCTTTTTCTAAAAATGTTGCTCGCTAGCACAACGTTCTCTAACCCTCGTCTCTAAAACCTGTCCTAGCACAACGTTCTCTAACCCTCGTCTCTAAAACCTGTCCTAGCACAACGTTCTCTAACCCTCGTCTCTAAAACCTGTCCTAGCACAACGTTCTCTAACCCTCGTCTCTAAAACCTGTCCTAGCACAACGTTCTCTAACCCTCGTCTCTAAAACCTGTCCTAGCACAACGTTCTCTAGCCCTCGTCTCTAAAACCTGTCTAACAGATGACGGCTGCTACTTTACGGTTTCTAAAACCTGTCAAACAAATGACGGCTGCTACTTTACGATCTCTGTAATAAACTCCTTGGTCTGCATTGACTTCCGCTCTGGTGGATTCCATGTAACTTTCCAACCGTGAATATGACTTGACATCCGTCACATACCTCTGGGTTGTCAATAATGGTTATTTCTCACGTGCTGCAGTTTATATAAGGTTAATTAATCTAATTCCTTCTCTTCTAAATGCTTTTTTATCTCTTCGATTGTTAGCCGGCCCATCCACCGATGTCATCTTTATTTTTATTATGTAGTGTACATTTTCTGTATATTTGTGGACTAATGAAAAAGTCTCCTTATGTCAATACGTAAGACTATGTTTATTTATATCCCTTCTGTGATCACTTGGCAACAGGAAGCTGATGTGTTAAAATCTAAGTCAAATTATTCCATATTTTTGGATCAACTACGTTGGTCTAGACATGGAATGTTATTTTTGATTGAAGAACTATCGATTCCCTTTTCAGATGTCATGCAGCTAAACATTAGGAACTCAAAATTGTACCAAATGCAACTATAATTTTAGTGATTCTTTGATTAACTCTTTACACTATAAGCCTTGAAATAGATAAAGTATTTCCAACAGAGCAGGGAGATGACGCCTTTATTACACATTCATATCAATTTTTTTACTAACGAGATTTGAATGTGTAATTCTAAAACCAAGTGACACTAAAATCATGAATTTCACAAAATAATGGTTAGGTTTCAAACATATATTGCGATTGTTATGATGTAATAGGTCAAAATAGAACCAAAAAAAAGTTACGATCGACGTCATTAGAAAGGATTTAGATACATGCGTTATTCCTATGTCTTGTTTTAGATCATCGCATGAATGTGACATCTCCCCAGGTCTGGAGAGGTACTGGACTTCATTGACACAAACGAATGTGTCACTCAAAGAAGAAATTGATTAGGTTCACATGACAGAAAACGTGCAACTCCTCGGATGGTCAGGAAGCTAGATGAGAGAGTTGTCACGTGGTAAACTTAAGAGAGGAGTGAGAAAACATGTGAAGAATTCAAGGTGAGTGAAGATGATGTTGAAGATGAGAATGCAGAAAGGGAAAAAAAACGTAGGATCAATTATTTTAATGTGGTTTGTGCTTCTGTCATGACATACTTCAATTATACAAATCTCTTGCGACAGAGGTAAACTGATAGCTGCCAGATTGTCCGTCAAATGTGTGATGGCCCAGGGATTGTCTTCTAAGTTTAGCCTAGCGTGTGTCGCTCGCCTCGTGTCGAAAGCCTTCACGTTCTGATTAGCCCAGTCTGTAACCACAATGATGTTGCCATGGCATACAACAATGAGGTCACGAAGATCACAGAACCGGTCATCTTCTTCCACTCGAGTATCTATGGTCGTCACTTGAAGAAACTGTTTAGTGGCGTCAGCTCTTCTCCAAGGCATCCCGTTCAGCTCTTCTCTATCCAGAGCTACAGACAGTTGAGGAAAATTGGCTTTCGTGTGTGCCCCTACCTGAGATTTGTTAACAAGAACTTGGCTGTTCAGGTATGAGTAACTCACTGGCCAGACAGAGTTGTATGCTTCTTGGTTGGACAATCTTTGCCTTCGCTTTTCCGCAATAGGAATATGTCTTGTCTGAGAATCTGGTTCTAGTGTCATAGAGGAAGCTTCTTCTGGGCTCTTTATATGACGTGCTGAACAAAGAATCTCCATAGATTGAGCGGCATGTACATTTTCTGAACTTGAAGCTGCACAGCTGCTGCTGTTTGACGCGTCATTAATAAACGTGATAGAAATTATAGGGTCTGAAGACTGCGGTTTGATCTCTACGTGTATTCTTAAGTCAGATAATTTCTGTATGAATTCTTCGAAGCCGTTAGCAACGAAAATATCACAGCGTTCACATTCTTTAACCATTTCTGCAACAGAATTATCGCACATCAGATCGAAATTCGAAGCTTCTGTAATTTTGGACGAAAGAGCTTCAAATAAATCAGTATCTTTTTGTAGTTTGGCCTTAAACTGGTTGACATTTGAGGCAACTTCCCCTTGCCAAACAGCAAAGCCATTTCTGATCTGTTCTAGTAGTTTATTTTCTTCTGACACGATAGACTGACGCATGTTCTGACTCCATTTTCTGACCTCTGTCTCCGCATCTCGTTTTCGAAGTTTAAGACGACTCATGGAGATTTCGAGGGAGCTGTTCATTTTATATGCTTCATTGCGTTTTTGAATAACATCTTTTAAGTGCACTTCCATTTTGGCCTTCCGTTCTGCAGCGGCTTCGTGTAGGGTAAGAACTTTGTTGCATCTTCTGTGTGACACTCCTGCGCAGAGGTGGCACATAGCCTTAGAGCAGTCCACGCAGTAGAGATCACATCCTTGGTCTGTGTGGGGATGACATGGGTGATCAAGCCTTGGTACGTGCTGATATTTGGTTATTTTTCTCCTGGAATCAACGAAACTAACCAAACTCTTTATGTGAAAGTCCGTCCTAATCAAAGACGCCCACTCAGACGGAGATTTAGAAGAATCTGCCATTTCGATGAACTCTCTACAAATAGGACATTTGAAACCTGTGTGGCCATTTTTGGTGCAGGTGTGTGACCCAATAATCCAGTTATGCAGACAGCACTCGCAGAATCTGAAAAAAATATCAATCAAATATGTGAGCTATATTGACACTAAAAAATACCTGACATTATAGAATATAAGGATAGACATATATCGTGTCCCTATTTGCGTTACTTACTTACTTTCCGTGTCCAAACACCATGTCACAAGGCATCCGTCCAGTATTCAGGAACTTGAACTGTCTTGTCGTTCGCCTCCATCATGTCGTTCATGTCACAGGTTTCAGGGAGGTTGGGGCAGGTCATCAGATAATCTTGGTCCTGAACTGCGCCGCATTCACATGTATCGACATCTGAGTATCCCCATTTCTTCAAGTTCGCTCTGCATCTTAAGACACCAGTTCGAAGTCTGTTCATTGCCTTCCACACAGCGTAGGGCAGGTGGTGTCCAGGCGCAGCCTCTTCCTTGAGCTCTATCCATGTAACCTGCATTGTTTCGCGCCACTTTTCGATGCGTCGACCTTCCAGGCTTGTCTGGATGGTCTCTGTCGATTTGAAGAAACTGTGTCTTGATTTAAGTCTTGTGGCTTGCTCCTGATGGGCAAACATCGGGTGTCTAGTGTCGTTTTCCTGTTTCATCGTTCGATTTCCGCAGCTACACCTCTTCTTATATCAGATGGTGCAATGCCAATTAAGGGATATATTTTGTTTGTGGGGGTGGGTTTAAGGCACCCCGACACTATCCTGCCCATCTCGTTCACTGCTGTATCAACTTGTTTTGCATGGGCGGAGTTTTTCCAGACTGGGGCTGTATATTCCGCTGCGGAAAGGCACAGGGCAATCGCTGATGTGCGTAAGACTGGTGGCTGAGCACCCTATGTTGTGCCAGTCAATTTTCGGATAATGTTGTTTCTCGCATGTACCTTACGCTTTGTCTCCTGGCAGTGTGTCATATAGGATAATGTGCGATCCAACTTTACACCCAGGTATTTGGAAGCCGGGCAGTGTTCAAGATCCTGTCCTTGCCATCTGATCCATAGTTCTTCATTTGCCTCTCTGTTCTTGAGATGATAGGCGCACACCTGACTTTTTCTAGTTGGGTTTTAGGTGGTTTTCCCGATAATACTCTGCGAGGCCATTCATTTGCGTTATTTAATATAAATAAGATACAGGGATAATCGAGTTTAAATGATGCTGCTGTGAATGTTCGTAATCTCTTAAGTGTGTTATATACATATTTATAAACTGAAACAAACCTATTGGTCTCCATAATTGTGAGACTGGAGACAAGATTACTTCAGCTATTCAGATTTTCTTTTACTTATGTCCTACGAGCTGGCTTTGGGGATCTACCCATTACTTCATGTCTGTACTGTTATTTATCAGTTGCGTTTTTGAATTTATTCAATAGGATGTTAAACTGCTTCTCTTTATGTCCTCTAAGATTATGTTGGATCTAGTAAATATGGGAACAGTTACTGACTAGCAAACTGCTTCTCGTTATGTCCTCTAAGATTATGTTGGATCTAGTAAATATAGGAACAGTTACTGACTAGCAGGTCTGCCGAATATGATGGAGAGGACTTTGCGCATTTTTATTCAGTCAGTTCTTATTGAAAAATACTTTACATATGTATGAAGTACAGAAGACATGTGAACAGAAGACATGTGAACAGAAGACATGTGAACAGAAGACATGTGAACAGAAGACATGTGAACAGAAGACATGTGAACAGAAGACATGTGAGTGTGGAAAATATTTGTATTTTGCTTTCTACTTGTTCCTCTTTAAAAGCCATTCCTAGAACAGCTGATTTTATAGTTTGTAAGACTTCCGGTATCCTTTTGTTTGGAGTTCTAAAGTCACATTTTATTGAAAACCATTGCAGTTTTTCGTGCATAGTGCTAACCGTTTATCTTGCCAGATTTTGTTAAGCCGTGCAAGCGCCTCTATTGCCTGTTGTATTCTGTCCAACACCTCACATTTTGATCCTTCATCACTGACAATCGACTCTATATATTTAAAACGGTCAACCACTTCGAGTTCCTGACCGTTAGCTTTTATTCTACTGTTGAAGCCCTCGGCGTTGTTCATCATTAATTGTGTCTTTCCAGCGTTTATCTCCATACCATAGTCAAGAGCTGTTTCATCGAGCCTTCTGACCCATTCCTGGAGTTCTGCTTCTGAACCCGCCAACCTGTCGATATCATCTGCAAAACGAAGGTTGTTAATCGTTCGCCCCCCCCTATCTTGACAGTACCAACGTGACCTCCAAGTGCCTCACTCATAATTCCCTCAATGTTGCAGAATAGGCCAAGAGAATCTGGAGAAAACAGCACCTAATTATACACGCTTCTTCTGGAACCATAAGGAACTCTTGTATTCCTTGAGGGACGAAATAAATTGTTATGATGTTGATAATCATGCTGAGGATGATACTAATAAGGATGATGTTTATGATAATGATAATATTAATGTTGATAATGATGATATCGGTGATAATGATGTAGATGATGTTGGTGGTGATGATGATGATGCATCAAAAGACAGGAACTAAAATGGTTTGGCCACTTGATGATGGTGATGATGATGGTGATAGTCATGACGATGACGGTGATAAGGATGTCATGATGATGATGAAGATAGACATGTACTGTCTTGCAGATGTACGTTCAACTAATTATAATAACCATTACAAATGTGTTTCCCTATTGCTGAGTTCTACGTGGTGATTCACAGGACTTATAAATAAGGGTCGGTTACCGCGCAGTTTACAGGCTAAGTTTCTATTTCACGTTTAATACTGAAAAAAACATACATCTTATTGGGATTCGAGCCCATATCCTCCACGGAAGGGGTCAAGATAAGTATTATAATCACTCTGCCACCCATCCCTCTCTCTTAACTAATATTGTAACAGATGTTGTCACATATTACTAAATTTTTAACAACTATATACATTGAAAAATGTTTAACAAATATTTGACTAATATTGCAACAAATGTTATAACACGTATTTTAACAACTCTAACTCTAAATCCTGGTATTCAATCAGGCACGTGTGTCTGATGCCAAGTATCCAAATGTTGAGTAATCTCATTTCGCTCTTTTGCCTTGATGTACCATATTAGACACAGGGCCTTTTTTAGACCATCTCTCCAACCTCGGTCACCCGTGATGGCTTCTGAAGTTGTTGGACCACCAGGATGTCACTACTGTCCATCCGTTTTCCGGCATGCGAATTGCCGGCCCACCTGAATTTTCATAACACCGCGACATCCATTTTGTCTTTAACGAAGCTCGACGTCTGGTCGGATTTGGTCTCTAAGGGGGATCTTCAATGTTCTACGCTCAATCGCTCGTTCGCAACGGGGAGTCTATCTGTATCAGCGTTCCATAGTTTCAACACCTCGTAGAGATATACCATGGCTGGAGTAACCGCCTTGTTGACGGTTTGAGCTCTAGCGCTGTCGTTGCAGCGTGGATTTAATACAGTTGAAGTTGAGCCAGCCCTCTGCTATCCATCGAGATCTCCCGATATATTGATTAGGAGTTCGTGATTTCTTAGTAAAGTAAAGTAAAGTAAAGTAACTCATAGCATTACTGCCGTAGGGGTGTGAGGTGTTAGCGATCTCACATTTCAAAGGCTCGGCTATAAGAGGGCGGTAGTCATCTCCTATCCCTCGCCGCTTTTACTTCCCGGACTTAACCGGTACCCATTTAAGGCTGGGTCGACCCGGGCGCCATTGCGGTCTGAAAAAGCACCTGGGGAATGAACCTCAACTGGGGAATGAACCCAGGACCACTCAGATGCGAAGCCAGTGCGCTAACCACTGCGCTACGCGGCTCGTGATTTCTTAGCTCAAGTAAATTTATAAAAATTTACGTTTTCGATGAGACAATCTTCAGAGCCCAAATCTCCTTTTTGGGCAGAAGAAGTTGAGCATGAACTGGGTTTTCTTTCTATTAATTTGAAGGCAAACTTCAACGCTTGCTCTGTTGAACTTATTAAGGCTTTTCTCCGCTTCTTTGCTACTGTGGCAGAGGATGATTAAATCATCAGTAATCCTGAGATGAGTAAACATTTCCCCGTCTATGTTTATGCCTCTATCTTCCCAGTCCAGGTTTTTAAAAGACCTCGTCAATGACTGCTGTAAAGAGCTTTTGAGAGATTGTATCATCTTGTCGGAAGAAACGTTGTTCGGTTTGGTGATTGGTCTATAGAAGAGGGTGATATCCGTTGTGTATCCGCTGTTTATCTCCCCTATTAGTTGAACATATTTTTCTGTAATTCCTTGATTTCTCAAGGCATTCAGCACCGCAGTTATTTCGATGCTATCGAAAGCTTTTTCATAATCCCCGAACACAAGACGTAACGGCAGCTGTACTTCATACGTCCTCTTCATTAATTGGTTGATTGTGGGGAGGTGGTCAGTGGTGCAGAGACCTCTTCTGTTTTCGTGATTGGTTCTCATCTAGTAGCCTCTGTAGGCTCTTAGCAATCACTCTAGTGAAGAGTTTATAAATGGAGGAGAGCAGACAGATCGGACGGTCTTTTGCCAGGTTTTCCTTGTCCGTCCCTCCCTCTCCCCTCCCTAATTTGGTGAATATCGCTTTAGATTCAAAGAGGTCGGTGTAGGACATCTGGCGTTCTGTCCCTATTTCTGCTCTATCCGTCAGGCTGACATCGTCTGCAGTTTTTAGGGCAACCAAATACTCTTGGACTGGAGAAGAATTTTTAGGCGTTTGATTATTTTGCCTCTTGTCTCAGTTGCTCTGATCAGCTTGTTCAAACTATGCTGTCCAGGGCCATCTTTTAGTCTGCTTCTGATCAGCTTGTACAGCTTGTATAACTCGAGTTTGTTGAGCAGGCCATTTTGTTCCAGTCTTCTCCTCGTATTTCAGAGTTTTCGGGACTCCTCACTGATCCGATTGACTTTTGCTGTTTTGGGTACTTTTGCCGCAGTGATAAGCTGTATTCAGCTTTTCGTTCAGCTGTTTCACATGATAGGTAAGAGATCCCGCGCACCTCCAGTCCTCTTGTCGGATTTTCTAGGACAGCCTAGCAGCATCCAGTATTGTTGGGATCTGGAAAAGTTTTTGGTGGGGAAGTGAGTCCATGTTTAAGGTTGTTCTAATAGGTCTGTGGGCACGGAAGTGAGTCCATGTTTAAGGTTTCTCTAATGGGTCTGTGGGCACGGAGGTGAGTCCATGTTTAAGGTTTCTCTAATGGGTCTGTGGGCACGAAAGTGAGCCATGTTTAAGGTTGCTCTTATGGGTCTGTGGGCACGAAAGTGAGTCCATGTTTAAGGTTGCTCTAATGGGTCTATGGGCACGAAAGGGAGTCCATGTTTAAGGTTGCTCTTATGGGTTTGTGGGCACGAAAGTGAGTCCATGTTTAAGGTTGCTCTTATGGGTCTGTGGGCACGAAAGTGAGTCCATGTTTAAAGTTGCTCTTATGGGTCTGTGGGCACGGAAGTGAGTCCATGTTTAAAATTGCTCTAATGGGTATGTGGTCGCTATTTATATTTGATCGATGTAGCACATCCACATTTGTAACAAATGTGATGACATCAATTAACTTAGAACATAGTCGATTTCTGCATTTGTTTCCCATTTCGTCAGGTCCATCTGTTGGACAAAGACAGATGCTCACATCTGGTATTTCTCATTTTGTCGGAGAAGGCTCCGACGCAAAGTTTACCTGTCTGTCTACGTCCTACGCTCGCATTAAAGTCCATAATGACAACTTTTGTGTATGCTGGTTGGCGTAATTGAACATCACGTAACTCAAAGAAATATTGGATGTCACCATCTGTATATTCGCTGGTAGGCTGATAGCACTGTAGGACGATGAGTGGCTTAGCCTGGTCATGCACTTTCAGCTTCAGTGTTGCTTTTCTGAAGCTGGTATTCTCAACGGATTGAAATTGTAACAAACATTTTACAAATATTGTAACTTCTATTTAACTAAAATTATAACAAATATTGAAACAAATATTTAAGAAATATTGTAAAAAATATTGTAACTAATATTGTAACTAAAATAAGACAAATATTGTAACTAATGTTATAACAAATACTTAACTGAAATTTAACTAATATTGAACTAATATTGTATCAAATATTGTAACACATATTTTTACTAATGTAAAACTAATATTGTAGCTAATATCGTTAGAGATATTGTAACATATATTGTGTATATATTATAACAGGTAATGATGCAATGAATATTATAGTTGTACTGTATTTGTATTACATATAAACATTTGTATCATTTTGTAATGAATTATATAAATATTTTATAAATATTTTCAACAATTTATTTTAAAGGTGTAGCTTATTATGAATACATTTTAACAATGGCGATGATGTGCAGGTGCGATATGAGCATTGTTCAGAGATGTGGGGCGGGCAGGACATAAATCCGTTTCATACCTGTGTAAGCAACTAAGAATCTTCGGCTCTTCGAACACCTCAAAGCACATACTGCAGGTGAGAAAGTCAGTCTCTACCGATTTCAACTCTGCCATGGTAGAACAAGAGTAGAGTTCTGGAGACAAGAACAAGCCAGATAACTATACCTTTTTTTATCAAGGTCAAACTATTTAATTAAATTGCAGGTCATATGGAACTCCCGCATACAAATTATATTTTATCTTTCAATTTATTATATTCAGTTATATGTACAACATCAACATTTATTTGAAATGTTGAACAGCTACAACTACACCAAATCATAAATCACAACATTACCATTAGAAAATGCAACCTACTAATTACACACATCTGTTCGGTTTGTATCCACAATTACCCGATTCGTTTAATATACATGTATGTGTGTGTATGTATGTATATGTGTGTGTGTTTGTGTGTGTATGTATCTATATATGTATACATATATTATTAAATAACAATTTCTCTCTGAACCCCTAGTGAGCTTACGCAGATATTTAGTGCACAGTAGAACACCATTTGATAAGCCTTGACGCCAGACTCAACATATCTAGAAAAGATACCACATTTGTTAGCTAGAATGTTCATACAGTATACGAAGATGTGGAAGGTGTGGCCCTAGTGCAATCAAAGGGAGGTTCAAAAGACACTTATAGAGCGGGAAGCAGTAGAACCCCCAAAAATACTAGCTACTTCCAAAAATTCAAAAAAGAATATAAAGTTAAACATCATTCAAGAATATGCAGCAACCAATGACAAAGATGGCTAAGTTAAAGATGCATTTTACTTCAAACTTCAGAATATCATGACAAGCGTAAAATGAAATGCGTAACTATTTTTATCGAAGAACTAAATGCTAATATCTGGTAAGACAATGTCGGATTTGAAGGGATCATGGACAAACATGGAATCTGGACTAGAAATGATAATGTCAAATTCAGTCTGGACTTATGTGCTTTAAATCAACTGGTGATTGGTGATAGTAAACACAAAGGAACCTTGTGAACCAAAAGCATATGACAGAAAATCCGATTGACCATATCTGTATAAATGAGTAAAGGAGTACCGATATAATTATATCAGACCTCAATCTTCTGACAGTGAAAGTAAAGGTAAAACTATAAATAGTAACAGCAGAAAACTGTTCAATGTAGAATTCTTACGAAATATGACAAACTAGAAGATATATAGGATACAGTAGAGCACTGGCAACAAATACAAAAATATTTGGAACAATATTTGTGGAGAAGTTCAACGGAAAATAGAACGTCAATATAAAACATGTCCGAAACCATATTAAATATAAAGGAAGGAAACCACAAAGGCAGTTTTAACAGTACCAAACCAAATCTATTTGGGCCAATACTCATGAAATATACACAGATGCCAATAAATAAGTAATAAATAGCATCAAACGAGAAACAAGAAATTATGATTTAGTAAGAAAGGCAGAAAAAGTTCCAGGGAAAGTAAATATCAAAGAACTCTACAATAGCGTGAGGCAACTAATATGAAAATATAAACAAATAAATGGTTTTACTCAAAATAAAGATAGAACCGTACTTAGAAACTCAGTGCGAAGATGAAGAGACGGACAAAACAGGACGGCTTGGAGTATTTAATGAATGTCTATGCTGCGCGTGGAGCTGAAATGGGACTTTGATTGAATAACCCAATGGAAAGTAAGCTAACATTACAACCAAATATCCGGCAAAGTGTGTACTTCATCACCTTCCACGCGGATATGGTGTTTGGTGCCGTCTATTGACAAATTGTGGTGTCGTTTGCCAAGTCGATTCATTATTTTAAGTATTCACCATTCAGTATGATTAGCTGGTAGTGGGATTCCAGAATTATAGTACAAGGAAAGAAAAACCGACCTACCGTGTCTAGAAAATATAAGAATTAGATGATTTAATTCTAGCGAGGAGCACGTGGCCGAATGGTTTTGATACCTGCCTGCCGACAAGAAGGACAGCGGTTCAAATCCCCGGTATGGCAAATGTTGTTTTTCTGTTGGGGGTGAAATAAACAAACATAGCCAGCACACGACGTGGCGACGGCAGTGGCAAAGCGGCCTGTAGTCCTCAACCTTCAAAACCCCTCGACTACCCCAGCAATGGGAATAATGTCGTGTTCAGTTCAATTCAGTTCATCCCGTAACCCATCAGGTCGTTGGGGCACACATGAAAACATGAAATCCCACGCCAGCTCTCTCTGTCTGTCGCCGCCTGACGTATCTCACCGTGACGAAGGCCTGACCACTCAGCGATGTTGTCCACCCATCTCTTCCTTGGCCGTCCTCGCATTCTCTGTCCCGGTACGGATCCAAAGAGTATAGAGTTGGGAATTCCGTTGGACCTCGCGACGTGCCCGCCCCAGGCCATCTTTCGTCTTTTGATAGTTGTGAACATATCTTCAAAAGGACCAATAGCGTCTTCAACTCTCTGACGGATGTCTACGTTCGTGACACGATCCTTATATGTAACATTTAGGAGTTTTCTATAGCACCGCATTTCCATTGCACGTATTCTGACCTGGATATCTGCTGTAATGGTCCAGGTCTCGCAGGAATACAGAAATATTGACAGCACCAAAGAGCGTAGTAGTCTGACTTTTATGCCGAGGGCGAGGCGCTTGTCTCGCGAAATAGGTTGCAGCCTAGTCAGCGCCGCTGTTGTTTGTGCTATTCTGGCAATTATCTCTGGCTTCGAACCCTCTTCGCTGATCAACGATCCAAGATATTTGAAAAATTTCACCACCTAAAGTACCTGCCCATTTGCCTCTATGACAGATTAAAACCCTGCAACGTTATTGGTCATGAGTTTTGTTTTATCAGCATTTATTTCCATACCAAAACTCAGGGCCGTTCTATCCAATCTACCAATTAACTCCTGGAGTTCCCTCTCTGTGCCTGCCAATACATCAATATCATCAGCAAAGCGGAAGTTTGTGATAAGCCTGTCACCTATTGTAACCGTGCCAACATGTCCTTTTAAGGTCGTCTCCATTATTCTCTCCAAGAAGATATTGAAGAGTGTGGGGGAGAGTATACAACCCTGTCTCACACCCACCGTCGTACGGAACCAGTCGCCTAGCGTTCCCTCTACTGAGACAGCGCTGGTCGCCTGCTTATAAAGGTTTGCAATTACCCTCACAATATCACTGTTGCACTTATAATGCCTTATTGTTGACCATAGTGCCGTATGCCCCACTCTGTCAAACGCCTTTCGAAAGTCAATGAAGGCATAGTAGAGTGGTTGATGATACTCTGAGTACTTCTCATTCAGTAGACGAAGATTAAATATCTGCTCGATGGTATTCCTTCCCGCTCGAAAGCCCGCTTGTTCTTCGGCAATGATACTCTCCGCCTGAGGATTCAGTCTGTTAAGTAATATCCTCAAGAGAACTTTACTTGGATGACTTATCAGACTGATTGTTCGATAGTTCTGACACACATTTAGGTTTCCCGATTTAGGCAGTGATATAATGACTGATTTTGTCTAGCAGGTGGGCAACACTCCTGTCTGCCAAATTCTATTGCAGATGTAAGTCAGGGTAGTGATTGTCACCTCACCTCCCACTTGCAGGAGCTCTGCTGGAATATTATCCACACCGACAGCATTTGCACGGCTTCATATACTTCTTCCCTTGTTATCGTTTGATTTTCCTCTATCAGACTCACTTCATGAGACATTGCCATTCTTGGGTCACCTCGATCTTCATGCTTATATAGCTCCGAACAGTACTCTATCCAGCGCTCACGAATGTCTTGAGCTTATGTGAGACATTTCCCACTCTTGTCCTGAATCGTCGTATTTCGACTTTGGACAGGTCTTACTAAGTCCTTGACTAATTTATATGCTCCATTGGCATCATTTCGTCGCAGATTTCGTTCGATAACTGCGCACTGAGCCGTTATCCAATCCACCTTGGCCTGTTTCATCTTGGTCTTTGTGGATCTATTTATCTCTCTATATCGCTGAATCCCATCTAGTGTATTCTTCGCTCCCCTCAATCGTCGTCTCTTGTCATATAAGTCAAGTATTTCACTCGTGATCCATGCTTTCTTTTTAACCCTGCACCTACCTAGAACCTCAGATGCCGTGTTGAGTAAAGCCGAATTCAAGGCTTCAGTCATCGTCTCAACATCTGCCTCCTCGTTTAGAACCAAGTGAGGAGCCAAACGTCCCCCCAACACCGCTCCAAAGGTCTCCACTACATCCGGGCACTTCAACTTCTTCAAGTCAAATCTCAGTCGAGTTATCTTTTTCAGAACTTTCTTTAGTCGGAGATGCATGCATAATGTCGTATGACAAGTTTGTTTTTTTTTTGGTTTTTTTTAAATTCTGGTTTATAAGATAATTAACGGAAAGGATAAATTAGACTAAAGCTATTTTTTTTATTCTTCAAAATACATCTGCTTACAAGAACAAACTGGCACAGCCACAAATTAATTAAAGATAGGTCCAGATTAGATACCAAGAAGTAGTCAGAGTGGTTTGGCTTGACGAGTATTTGATGATTACCTTTGCTGCACAAGTAGCTTAATTGGGCTTTGGTTGAATAACACTGTGGCAAGCAAGTTAATATTACAACTAAATATACGGCAAAGTGTGTGCGTCATCATCTTCATCGCGGATATGTATACGCGGCCTATCGACATATTGCTCGCCAACCGATTCACGATTGAAAAAGAGTTCATTATTCAATTTCATTGACGTTGGTTAAAAAAAAAGAAAAACCTGTCAGGCGAACTCGAGCGAAGGCATCATTGGATAGAAAACTACATAAGCAATCTTAACTGTAGAAAACATAATTTACTCCCGCACGGTCTTCACAGAGCTGGATATATGGGTCCAGGAAATGAAAAGTGTAATCAAAAACAGCCGAAAGAACAGGTCTAAGGTTGAAAGTGGAATTCCTACCGGGGTAATCCAGGCAGGTATGGGCGGTATTCCTTACGAGGTATTCCAAGCAAGTAAAGGCGGAATTCCTATGGGGTAATTCAAGCAAGCGAACGCGGTATTCCTGTGGTGTAATTCAGGCAGGTAAATTCGGTTTTCCTTTGGGATAATTCAGACAAGTAAAGAAGGTATTCCTATGTAGTAATTCAGGCAGGTAAAGGCGGTATTCCTACGGGGAAATTCAACCATCTAAAGGCGGTATTCCTATGGGATAATTCAGGCAGGTAAAGGCGGTATTCCTATGTAGTACTTCTGCCAGGTAAAGGCGATATTCTTATGCGGTAATTCAGACAGGTAAAGGCAGTATTCCTATGCAGTACTTCAGGCAGGTAAAGGCTGTATCCTTATGCTGTAATTCAGACAGGCAAAGGCAGTATTCCTATGGGGTAATTTAACCAAGTCAACGTGGTAATCCAAACTTGTAGGCATGCATGAGTGATAATGTTAAAGAAAAGAAGGAAGAAAAGTGAATTTCCTAATTGAAACTAACCACTGCTCATTGTTTGTCTAAAGGTGACATAACCCAATAATACCTGAATGGTGTACGCTTCAAGATTGGAAAGTTGGGAAGTAATCGAGTCCATAAACATGTCGAGATCGAACTAAGTATATAACCCATAGTCGCAGGTGTTGAATGACGAAAGGCGTGTCCAGTGGGGATACTTTTGGGCGGAGACTTTCCATATAGAACAGGAAAAGGACCGAGTGACATTGCGCTGTTGTTATTCGGGGAAGATGTATGCAAAACATCTCAAACACAGAATGCTACCGATTGCTGATCCTCAGTTTGGCATAGCGTATTTCGAATTTTGGCATGGACAATGAGCGAAGTAGTAAAAGTAAGATGGCCGCGCCTTAACGGCTGCGCTCTTGGCTCGCTCTTGTGTTTATGTCGCTTTCCGACGTGTGGTGGTTCCTGTTCGGATTATATTTCACAACTCCTTCTCCAGATCATATGTGGGACTTTATTCTGGGGAATTGATGTGCTTTCGATCGGTTATACTGTTTGCTATGCTGCATTTCATACCTGGCCCAAGCCGTGTGAGACCAGTCCATGATGGAGTTCAACGGTCCACTTAACTGCACACCAGAATTCAGTCCAGGTTACCACTACTCAAGGACCTTTCTGCTCGGACTGAAGTCGACTCCTCCTGCCCGCCCTTCCCTCCATCGGAGGTTACATGATACCTCTTCCAACCTCGTATTCTCAGCACATCAAGGGTCACGTTGACCAAAAGGTGGACATAATCAGAAGCCTCGGCAGTGAGGCACGGAAAAACAGGAAGTTTGACAGGGACAGACACAGACAGCTTGACACAAACATTGGTTTAGTACACCCTTCGTGGCCCTCATTCCAAGGCAGCGGAGTACTCGGCTCCGCCTGGGGACTTTAGAGATTTCGATCGACACGCTACGCATGCACACATCCTCAGCAGATTGACATGGTAGCGGTCGATCGGCACAACGGCCTTTGACGCCAACGCGAACATTATTATTGTTATTATTACAATGAACGAAAACGTCCCCATTTACCTTACTTAAGGCGGCTATGCGGAAAAACAAACTATTGCATACGGAAACATCTCAGCTTAGTCTTCATTGACTAGACGAAAACTTTTGACAACAGGGTAACAGGGATAAACTCTTGACAGTGATGACAGAGTACGGGTTACGGAACCAGTTACTTGACAGCATTAGGATTATGCACTGGCTCTGAACTCTGGTGACAGAATCACATATACTTTTACCATAATAACGGTTGTTCGACAGGGCTGTGTGATGTCACCATTGATATTTAACATTTATATGGACAAATGGTTACAAAGGCCTACCAGGCTGTGACATACGAGAAATAGTCTAATTGATACAGGATTTGCTACTCACAGGTGACCTCGCATGTTCAAGCAAAAAGAAACTCTAAAATCACTTTGTCGCTCTTGACGCAAGCAGTGATAGGTATGGCGTGCATATCAGGATGTCTAAGACAAGACTACGACAACTCTGAGAGTGGACAAAACACAGAGGTCGCTTAACTGAAGCATTCAGACATTGCTCTCTAGCAGGCTCTGCAGACATTGATCTCTAGCAGGCTCTGCAGACATTGCTCTCTAGCAGGCTCTGCAGATATTGCTCTCTAGCAGGCTCTGCAGACATTGCTCTCTAGCAGGCTCTACAGACATTGCTCTCTAGCAAGCTCTGCAGATATTGCTCTCTAGCAGGCTCTGCAGACATTGCTCTCTAGCAGGCTCTGCAGACATTGCTCTCTAGCAGGCTCTGCAGACATTGCTCTCTAGCAGGCTCTGCAGATATTGCTCTCTAGCAGGCTCTGCAGACATTGTTCTCTAGCAGGCTCCGCAGACATTGATCTCTAGCAGGAGCTGCAGACATTGCTCTCTAGCAGGCTCCGCAGATTATGCTCGTGCGCCGTGTGTTCTCAGAAGACGATATATCTGGCAGAGAAAATGAGGTCATATACCAGAAAACAGAAATATAGACTTATAAACTGGCACCACTACTAGGACATCTACACATGAGTATGGTGGTGAAGCAGCAAATGGTTTGCAAATTATTCTACCAACCCCGTGGTACCAAAACCAGATATAGGTCATGTTCTGGGTGCATGCGAGTAAAATCCCAACTTGTGAAATTAGATGATTCGAATGGCCGTTGTGTAGGACAGGAGAGATAGGATGAGAAATTATAACATTCACAATTAGGCCAACTCCACTCCCTGTGTAGAATATATGTCCAGATAGAAGGGGAGATAGCTTGGTTCTCTTATTAGAATGCTCACTGATCAACTACCAATGCGGCTTACAATTTCCAACTTTCGAGCGACACGGCGGACGAGTGGTAGGTTGATAGACAACGTAAAGGCGATTCTTCAAGGTCACTAGATAACGACGCCAGACGCAAATATCTGATCCAGGAGAGACGACTTTGGCTCCACACGGCATCCATACGGATATAAATAAACCTCTAGCGAATTAATTTACCACTTAATAATATTAATTCCGTATTAAAATGTCGAATATTTTCCACAAAACTGCTATATCTAGCTACCAAACACGCGATGAATCAATTGATCGTGAAACGGAATTAATATATGGACACACTACATGTCATGGACTACATTCTAAAATATTGAATAAAGACGGACACATTGATCTGCTTGGGAATCACAGTTACACCAGATAGAAGAAAGGTGAATATATCAAAAGCAGATTAAAGAAAGCCAGAACAAATTTTATCAGTTTAAACAGCATTTGAAAGTCTTCATAAATATGCAACATAAACATTTAACTACGAATGTACAAGCGTTACGAAAATTGTTGTGCTTCTGTTCAGCTGGGAGTATTGTAGAGTGACAGAAAAATACTTTCCCAAATTGTCAATGTTTTACACAACATGTCTAAGAAAGATTCATGAAATTGTCAGACCAATCACTATCACCAACCGATAGCTGGTTGCCTCGAGTAATCAAGAAGATATGCACATCATCAAGACAGGTCGTCGACGCTGGAGCTAGATCAGCCATGTCCCAAGAACAGAACCTGACACCATCACCAGACAATTCATGAAATGGCTCACGGAGGGAAAAGGAAAGAGAAGCCGACTTAAAACATTTTGATGAAGAACCATAGAAGCTTAAATTGACATCATGAGCCGATGAAGTATGATCTCAGACCCGGTGAAGGGGATGTAGTTTGTTACTCCACTTGAAAACGCCGCAAAGCATGGTGATCACTGACCGCTTTGTCAATTATTGAGTAAGGACCAAAGAAGTTGAAACCGTGGATTGAAAGTAATACATGTCACGTAGATAGCAAGCAAATGATACAAAACCTCACCCCCTTATATCGTCTGCGTGAGTGGATAGATAGATGATTTTCAAATCTATTTTCGTGGAATATGCACATTTGTTCAGTAGCTTATAGAGTAGTTAGATGTTGTGGTGTTTGGTCTGAACATAGTTTAAGCCAAACTTATAGAGTAATTAAATGTTGTGGTGTTTGGTCTGAACATAGTTTAAGCCAAACTTATAGAGTAATTAGATGTTGTGGTGTTTGGTCTGAACATAGTTTAAGCCAAACTTATAGAGTAATTAGATGTTGTGGTATTTGGTCTGAACAAAGTTTAAACCAAACTTATACAGTAATTAGATGTTCTGGTGTTTGGTCTAAACATAGTTTAAGCCAAGCTTATAGAGTAATTAGATGTTGTGGTGTTTGGTCTAATCATAGTTTAAGCCAAGCTTATAGAGTAATTAGATGCTGTGGTGTTTGGTCTAATCATAGTTTAAGCCAAGCTTATAGAGTAATTAGATGTTGCGGTGTTTGGTCTGAACATAGTTTAAGCCAAGCTTATAGAGTAATTAGATGTTGTGGTGTTTGGTCTGAACATAGTTTAAGCCAAGCTTATAGAGTAATTAAATGTTGCGGTGTTTGGTCTGAACATAGTTTAAGCCAAGCTTATAGAGTAATTAGATGTTGCGGTGTTTGGTCTGAACATAGTTTAAGCCAAGATCATGCCCTTTCACTATCTGTTCTGTATCTTCCTTAGATATAAATGTCTAAGTAAGAAAGTGGTTCTTACTCTTGTAACTGTACCACATTAAATGTATCATTTCGACCCACGCCATTCTGTCAAACTGTAAATGGGAACTTCGCTTATTGTTAGATAAATACAGACAAGGCAGAGAAGAAGAGAGAAGGTTACAGTCCCACACACATAGATGATATTACACAACACCTGCATAATGAACTCTCTACTCCATTACCACAAGCTCTTGCTATCAGACCACCTTATCTCCCTCGTCACCCTACCACCCCCACCCCATGTCCTACAATCAGACCACTGTATCTACCTCGCACCACTCCCACCCCACGTTCCTACAATCAGACAACATTACCCCCCCCCCCTCCGCCCCATACCCCACGTTCCTACAATCAGACCACATTATCTTCCTCCCTTTTCCTAATTTCCTGCAATCAACCCCCTTATCTCCCTCACCCGTCACCTTCCTACAATCAGATAACCTTATCTCCCTCACCTCTCACCTTCCTACAATCAGATCACCTTATCTCCCTCACCTCTCACCTTCCTACAATCAGATCACCTTATCTCCCTCACCTCTCACCTTCCTACAATCAGATCACCTTATCTCCCTCACCTCTCACCTTCCTACAATCAAATCACCTTATCTCCCCCACTAACACCGCAAGTTTCCACAATCAGACCACCTTATCTCCCTCATCCCTTACGTTCCTACAATCAGATCACCTTATCGCCCCCACCCCCCACACCGACCCAAGTTTCTACAATCAGACCATCTTATCGCCTCCTCGCCACGTGTTCCTACAATCAGAACCCATTATCTCTTCCTCGCCCCCCCCCCGTGCCTACAATAAGACCACCTTAGCTCCCTCCCTCCACCCCCCCCCCTTTCTCCCCCCTCCACCCTCAACGTTCCTACAATCAGACCACCTTAATCCCCACCCCCTTCGGTCACATTTTTTTTCCAGACAATGAGTCACAACAATCCCAAAGTAGAACAAGTAATGCAGGATGTCCCAGCTGGGTAAACACTTTTATGTTCCATGAACTCCATCTTCATGAATATTGACAAAAAGCCACATTCGACATTTATGACAATACTGACAAATGTGATATTTTGACAACATAGTTTTTTTCGTATCGTGTTTGCTGTGCAATTTTGTTTCCTGTAACGTTATCATGCTATGGAATGTTTGTCAAGGTTACACGTGTTTGACAGAATGGAATGTGTGGGTCATTACTGAAATCCCAGCATAAATATTTAAATGTTTGTCCTCGTTACTCTACAGGTTTTTAACTCGTCTCATGTTTCACTGGACAAATCATTAGACCTTCTTGTATTAGTGTAGATATATTGCATTAATTGATAGCTAACTATATCAGCTGATAAACCAAAGAACACACTTACCAGTTAATAGAACAATCCTTATGGGGTATTGTATTTAGTTTCCTTTCCAAACTCTGAACGCCACAGACTATTGACATGCGTGAATGTCTGTGACGCATGTGCAGTCACTGCCTTTGGGTATCTGCTTCTCTAGAGAAGTTATTGTTGTTGTTGAATTGCATGAATGAGTAAGTCTACTTTTTTGTGCGACCTGATCAGGGCGTTAGGTGGCTGGTTGCAATAGTTTTCTTCACATCCCGAGCGTGCTGATAAAGGTGGACCGGGCTCTTCCAGACGGTTTGGGAAATATTTGGCTACATCTGTGTGTCGCTTGCTACTACGGGGATCACGTCGGTCCGCCATCTCATTAGCCAGATTTTCTGCCATGAAACAGCCTATTTCCATAAAGATTTACTTGTAAGTCAGCTGGTGGTTTTACTTAGTATGTTTTGCATGACCTTACTACCATTGTCCGATCAGTATGTATTGTATGACCTTACTACCATTGTCCGATCAGTATGTATTGTATGACCTTACTACCATTGTCCGATCAGTATGTTTTGCCTCGCGTTAGTCTCCTCTTTCTCCAGACACCCCTCTTACAGCACGATGTCAGTGTAGTAGTGTTCTTATTTCATCTCTTTTACAAACATTATCTATTTACAAACCACTCGAGTAAGTACATCTATAGTCGCAGAAATATAGAATTCATTTATAGCTAACTATATCAAGCTAAGAAGACATGAAAACCACACTTACCAGTTAAATAGAACAACCATTAATACATCACGTCTTCAACACCGTATGTCGCAATAAACTGTTAGCACATGAAGCAATCTTTAATAACCCTAACCTACCCTCTTTAAACTTCCTGCATATCTCCAGAAGATAAGACGGTGGTCAAACAAGCAGAAAATCTACGTCATGCAGACAGCTTGACTCAACACATACTGGGAAGATTATTAACACGTTCAACATTTGCAACATGTCAATATTACTTGTCACGGATGTATTCTTTCACTCTTGTCATCAGTGGCAAAGAGATCTGTTCTTGTTATTTCTAGAAAGTTTAACATTTTAAAATATTAAGTATTTGATAAATGTCGAAGTTTAGAAGAAGAGGAGAAAGTCGACTTTGACAACCTTCAGAGCGTTTTGAATTTGGTCATTCGCCTATTGCAATTTCTGTTGTTTTTTTTTTCTTTCAGAATACGTAAAGCCATTTTGGCAAATGATAATTATGTGAAGGTAACGTGCTAATTACAGCACGTCACATCCAGGAGAAGTGCCAGGAGCAGAATTATGACCTGTTGTAGACCCTGCCGACAGAGTCGGATTCTAGAGAATCATGGTAAAATGAAGCTACCCCCACACATTCAATTCATAAGTTGTCAGCCGGCTTCATGACTACATTGTGACTTGTGTATTGCAAGATGGAGAACTGCTAGACGCCTTCCCAGTCATAGACGGAGTTAATTGGGGTTGAGTGCTGGCCATAATGTTCTTTAGGGTGGTATTTGCTGTCTTACTGTCTTCTTCTTCTTTTTCTTCTTCTTCGTACGCTATCAGACGTCAACTTGTATTTGTTTGAAAAAAGCAGCTGTCATCCTGAGGCTGTCGACACTGCCATATAGCTTGTCTAGCGTTGCTGTCTTACTGTCTGATGTTACAGAATAGTCGTCAAACTAGTGCGCATGTCAGGTAAACGATGGATGGGAAGCTATTCAACCTGAAGCGCCTACAGCTTCTGACTTGAGTGAAATTAGCAGCCATCTTAGATCTCATCTTTCCTTATGAAGGGACCATCAACACGTGTCCAGACCATGCAGACCACCATGAATACGTTTTTAGCTGCGTGCACTAACTGTTATCTTACCTTCAACACAAAGAGAAGGGAAATCATCTATGTACCTGCTCATTGGAAGCCATTCCACGAAGCAAACATCAGTGTACATTGCCAACATCTAAAAAATGTTGATAGCTTTACATACCTTGTTAGTAACCTCACCAGAAAAGCGAATATTGAAGTCCAGAACACGATTGTCAAAGCAAATGCAGCTTCTGGAAGGCAATGAGAAAATATTTGTGACCGACAAGGAATCACCTAATGACAATCAGAATACCTAATAATAATTCACCATCTCATGACACCCCCACCACATCATGCACCGCCAGTACTTCATGAAACCCCAACCATCTGATGACACCCCCACCACCTGATGACACCACCAGCACTTCATGACACCAATACCACCTCATGACACCCTCACGATCTCATGACATCAAAACCACCTAATGTCACCCCGATACCTCCTTATACCCAAGCACTTCATGACACCCCCACCCCCTCATGACAGCCACACCACCTCATGACACCCACATCACTTCATAACACCCCTACCACCTCATGACACCCCCAGCACCTCATGACACTGACTGCACTTCATGACACCCCCACCACCTCATGACATCCCCAACCACCTCATGACACTGACTGCACTTCATGACACCGCCACCACCTCATGACATCCCCAACACTTCATGACACCCCCAGCACCTCATGACATCAAAACCAACCAATGACACCCCGAGCAGCTCATGACACCCTAAGCACTTCATGACACCCCACTACCTCATTACACCCCCACCACCTCATGACACCGCCAGTACTTCATGACACCTTCACCACCTCATGACACCCCCGCCACCTCATGTCACCCCCACCATCTCATGACACCCACACCATCTCATAACACCAACACCTCTTGACACCCCCAGCACTTCATGACACCCCCACCACCTCATGACACCCCAAACACCTCAAGACACCGCCAGCACTTCATGACACCCCCAGCACTTCATGACACCCCCACCACCTCATGACACCCAAAACACCTCAAGACACCGCCAGCACTTCATGACATCACCACCACCTCATGACACCCCCAGCACTTCATGACACCCCCACCACCTCATGACACCCCAAACACCTCAAGACACACCCAGCACTTCATGACACACCCAGCACCTCATGACATCACCACCACCTCATGACACCCCCAGCACTTCATGACACCCCCACCACCTCATGACAACAACGTCTGATTTGTCGGTTCCGAAAAGAAAAAATAGAAGTCACATGTACTTAAACCACATCAGCTCTCAGCATATATTCTCATCCTTATATACTTACTCATCCATACTTACTGGTCTCCCAGTACCTGGTTGAGTCCTAGCGACTAATCGGCCCACATCACTTACTGGTCTCCCAGTACCTGGTTGAGTCCTAGCAACTAATCGGCCCACATCACTTACTGGTCTCCCAGTACCTGGTTGAGTCCTAGCGACTAATCGGCCCACATCACTTACTGGTCTCTCAGTACCTGGTTGAGTCCTAGCAACTAATCGGCCCACATCACTTACTGGTCTCCCAGTACCTGGTTGAGTCCTAGCGACTAATCGGCCCACATCACTTACTGGTCTCCCAGTACCTGGTTGAGTCCTAGCGACTAATCGGCCCACATCACTTACTGGTCTCCCAGTACCTGGTTGAGTCCTAGCAACTAATCGGCCCACATCACTTACTGGTCTCCCAGTACCTGGTTGAGTCCTAGCGACTAATCGGCCCACATCACTTACTGGTCTCCCAGTACCTGGTTGAGTCCTAGCAAGTAATCGGACCACATCACTTACTGGTTTCTCAGTACCTGGTTGAGTCCTAGCGACTAATCGGCCCACATCACTTACTGGTCTCCCAGTACCTGGTTGAGTCCTAGCGACTAATCGGCCCACATCACTTACTGGTCTCCCAGTACCTGGTTAAGTCCTAGCAAGTAATCGGACCACATCACTTACTGGTTTCTCAGTACCTGGTTGAGTCCTAGCGACTAATCGGCCCACATCACTTACTGGTCTCCCAGTACCTGGTTGAGTCCTAGCAAGTAATCGGACCACATCACTTACTGGTTTCTCAGTACCTGGTTGAGTCCTAGCAACTAATCGGCCCACATCACTTACTGGTCTCCCAGTACCTGGTTGAGTCCTAGCGACTAATCGGCCCACATCACTTACTGGTCTCCCAGTACCTGGTTGAGTCCTAGCGACTAATCGGCCCACATCACTTACTGGTCTCCCAGTACCTGGTTGAGTCCTAGCGACTAATCGGCCCACATCACTTACTGGTCTCCCAGTACCTGCTTGAGTCCTAGCAACTAATTCGCCCACATCACTTACTGGTCTCCCAGTACCTGGTTGAGACCTAGCGACTAATCGGCCCACATCACTTACTGGTTTCTCAGTACCTGGTTGAGTCCTAGCAACTAATCGGCCCACATCACTTACTGGTCTCCCAGTACCTGGTTGAGTCCTAGCAAGTAATCGGACCACATCACTTACTGGTTTCTCAGTACCTGGTTGAGTCCTAGCAACTAATCGGACCACATCACTTACTGGTTTCTCAGTACCTGGTTGAGTCCTAGCAACTAATCGGCCCACATCACTTACTGGTCTCCCAGTACCTGGTTGAGTCCTAGCAAGTAATCGGACCACATCACTTACTGGTTTCTCAGTACCTGGTTGAGTCCTAGCAACTAATCGGCCCACATCACTTACTGGTCTCCCAGTACCTGGTTGAGTCCTAGCGACTAATCGGCCCACATCACTTACTGGTCTCCCAGTACCTGGTTGAGTCCTAGCGACTAATCGGCCCACATCACTTACTGGTCTCCCAGTACCTGGTTGAGTCCTAGCAACTAATCGGCCCACATCCCTTACTGGTCTCCCAGTACCTGGTTGAGTCCTAGCGACTAATCGGCCCACATCACTTACTGGTCTCCCAGTACCTGGTTTAGTCCTAGCAAGTAATCGGACCACATCACTTACTGGTTTCTCAGTACCTGGTTGAGTCCTAGCAACTAATCGGCCCACATCACTTACTGGTCTCCCAGTACCTGGTTGAGTCCTAGCGACTAATCGGCCCACATCACTTACTGGTCTCCCAGTACCTGGTTGAGTCCTAGCGACTAATCGGCCCACATCACTTACTGGTCTCCCAGTACCTGGTTGAGTCCTAGCAAGTAATCGGACCACATCACTTACTGGTTTCTCAGTACCTGGTTGAGTCCTAGCGACTAATCGGCCCACATCACTTACTGGTCTCCCAGTACCTGGTTGAGTCCTAGCGACTAATCGGCCCACATCACTTACTGGTCTCCCAGTACCTGGTTGAGTCCTAGCGACTAATCGGCCCACATCACTTACTGGTCTCCCAGTACCTGGTTGAGTCCTAGCAAGTAATCGGACCACATCACTTACTGGTTTCTCAGTACCTGGTTGAGTCCTAGCAACTAATCGGCCCACATCACTTACTGGTCTCCCAGTACCTGGTTGAGTCCTAGCGACTAATCGGCCCACATCACTTACTGGTCTCCCAGTACCTGGTTGAGTCCTAGCGACTAATCGGCCCACATCACTCACTGGTCTCCCAGTACCTGGTTGAGTCCTAGCGACTAATCGGCCCACATCACTTACTGGTCTCCCAGTACCTGGTTGAGTCCTAGCAACTAATCGGCCCACATCATTTACTGGTCTCCCAGTACCTGGTTGAGTCCTAGCAACTAATCGGCCCACATCACTTACTGGTCTCCCAGTACCTGGTTGAGTCCTAGCAACTAATCGGCCCACATCACTTACTGGTCTCCCAGTACCTGGTTGAGTCCTAGCGACTAATCGGCCCACATCACTTACTGGTCTCTCAGTACCTGGTTGAGTCCTAGCAACTAATCGGCCCACATCACTTACTGGTCTCCCAGTACCTGGTTGAGTCCTAGCGACTAATCGGCCAACATCACTTACTGGTCTCCCAGTACCTGGTTGAGTCCTAGCGACTAATCGGCCCACATCACTTACTGGTCTCCCAGTACCTGGTTGAGTCCTAGCAACTAATCGGCCCACATCACTTACTGGTCTCCCAGTACCTGGTTGAGTCCTAGCGACTAATCGGCCCACATCACTTACTGGTCTCCCAGTACCTGGTTGAGTCCTAGCAAGTAATCGGACCACATCACTTACTGGTTTCTCAGTACCTGGTTGAGTCCTAGCAACTAATCGGCCCACATCACTTACTGGTCTCCCAGTACCTGGTTGAGTCCTAGCGACTAATCGGACCACATCACTTACTGGTTTCTCAGTACCTGGTTGAGTCCTAGCAACTAATCGGCCCACATCACTTACTGGTCTCCCAGTACCTGGTTGAGTCCTAGCGACTAATCGGCCCACATCACTTACTGGTCTCCCAGTACCTGGTTGAGTCCTAGCGACTAATCGGCCCACATCACTTACTGGTCTCCCAGTACCTGGTTGAGTCCTAGCGACTAATCGGCCCACATCACTTACTGGTCTCCCAGTACCTGGTTGAGTCCTAGCAACTAATCGGCCCACATCATTTACTGGTCTCCCAGTACCTGGTTGAGTCCTAGCAACTAATCGGCCCACATCACTTACTGGTCTCCCAGTACCTGGTTGAGTCCTAGCAACTAATCGGCTCACATCACTTAATGGTCTCCCAGTACCTGGTTGAGTCCTAGCGACTAATCGGCCCACATCACTTACTGGTCTCCCAGTACCTGGTTGAGTCCTAGCAACTAATCGGCCAACATCACTTACTGGTCTCCCAGTACCTGGTTGAGTCCTAGCGACTAATCGGCCCACATCACTTACTGGTCTCTCAGTACCTGGTTGAGTCCTAGCAACTAATCGGCCCACATCACTTACTGGTCTCCCAGTACCTGGTTGAGTCCTAGCGACTAATCGGCCCACATCACTTACTGGTCTCCCAGTACCTGGTTGAGTCCTAGCAAGTAATCGGACCACATCACTTACTGGTTTCTCAGTACCTGGTTGAGTCCTAGCAACTAATCGGCCCACATCACTTACTGGTCTCCCAGTACCTGGTTTAGTCCTAGCAAGTAATCGGACCACATCACTTACTGGTTTCTCAGTACCTGGTTGAGTCCTAGCAACTAATCGGCCCACATCACTTACTGGTCTCCCAGTACCTGGTTGAGTCCTAGCGACTAATCGGCCCACATCACTTACTGGTCTCCCAGTACCTGATTGAGTCCTAGCGACTAATCGGTCCACATCACTTACTGGTCTCCCAGTACCTGGTTGAGTCCTAGCGACTAATCGGCCCACATCACTTACTGGTCTCCCAGTACCTGATTGAGTCCTAGCAACTAATCGGCCCACATCCCTTACTGGTCTCCCAGTACCTGGTTGAGTCCTAGCGACCAATCGGCCCACATCACTTACTGGTCTCCCAGTACCTGATTGAGTCCTAGCAACTAATCGGCCCACATCACTTACTGGTCTCCCAGTACCTGGTTGAGTCCTAGCGACTAATCGGCCCACATCACTTACTGGTCTCCCAGTACCTGGTTGAGTCCTAGCGACTAATCGGCCCACATCACTTACTGGTCTCCCAGTACCTGGTTGAGTCCTAGCAAGTAATCGGACCACATCACTTACTGGTTTCTCAGTACCTGCTTGAGTCCTAGCAACTAATCGGCCCACATCACTTACTGGTCTCCCAGTACCTGGTTGAGTCCTAGCGAATAATCGGCCCACATCACTTATTGGTCTCCCAGTACCTGGTTAAGTCCTAGCGACTAATCGGCCCACATCACTTACTGGTCTCCCAGTACCTGGTTGAGTCCTAGCGACTAATCGGCCCACATCACTTACTGGTCTCCCAGTACCTGGTTGAGTCCTAGCAACTAATCAGCCCACATCATTTACTGGTCTCCCAGTACCTGGTTGAGTCCTAGCAACTAATCGGCCCACATCACTTACTGGTCTCCCAGTACCTGGTTGAGTCCTAGCAACTAATCGGCCCACATCACTTACTGGTCTCCCAGTACCTGGTTGAGTCCTAGCGACTAATCGGCCCACATCACTTACTGGTCTCCCAGTACCTGGTTGAGTCCTAGCAACTAATCGGCCCACATCACTTACTGGTCTCCCAGTACCTGGTTGAGTCCTAGCGACTAATCGGCCCACATCACTTACTGGTCTCCCAGTACCTGGTTGAGTCCTAGCAACTAATCGGCCCACATCACTTGCTGGTCTCCCAGTACCTGGTTGAGTCCTAGCAACTAATCGGCCCACATCACTTACTGGTCTCCCAGTACCTGGTTGAGTCCTAGCGACTAATCGGCCCACATCACTTACTGGTCTCCCAGTACCTGGTTGAGTCCTAGCAACTAATCGGCCCACATCACTTACTGGTTTCTCAGTACCTGGTTGAGTCCTAGCGACTAATCGGCCCACATCACTTACTGGTCTCTCGGTACCTGGTTGACCCGTAGCTAGCTCATACCAGCCCCCTCCCCATTTTCACCCGCCACACGCAATCACCAAATGGACCTTACAAAACAGGACCAAACTGTAAATAGAAAGCAGTGTTTGGCATGTCTTGGGCAGATTTGTCCTATGTTTTGGTCATCTGTCAGCTATTTTTATGAGACACACCATGTGTATGCCAGAGTTTGGTCTTTGCTAACCAATTGCAGTTAAGCCAGTGATCCCGCAATTCTAAATTCCTGCATTAGTAACTGATTTATCTCTCTCTTTATCTAGTCCTAGCAAATCAGGAAGCACTTGCATGCAGTAAATGTAATAAAGAAGGTGTAATGGTAGTCCTTGAAAGGTCCAATCGCCTTCATGAAAGAGCCCATTTACGTTATCTCAAATCAAATTGTCACGCCCTTGTCGTAGCATGATCTCTGATAAGCCAATCAAGTACTGGTACTGCGTTAATAAGTAGGCCATGTACTGCTCCCGAGTACGACTTATATCCGGGAGCACCCGTGTTCTCATAGACGTACTGTGTTTCTCAGTGGTTGAATAACTAAATTAGACATGCGCATAAGAAATTAGTCAGGAGGAAGTTCGGACACATTGTACAAGAACAGGATGTTTAGGTCGTCGGGAACTTTGGCACGTATTAGTGACAGAGCCGTTAGAACGCGTGTACATAGTAGCATAGGGAGGCCTTAATCAGTTGTAAATAAGTACCTGACTTAATTTATTGGGCCAAGAAGGGAATTGGTAAACCCGCACGAGAAAGAATATAATGAAGTGCCTAACGCTTCATCCCGATATCTATACGAAGGGCGTCGACTGAAATCGTTTGACCAATTTATCACTTCTTAATCTGCAATGGTTGCACTGTTCTTTCTCATAAATCGATATTTATGATTATACCTGACCATCTGGTACTAAGCTTGCCAGAGAGAAATCTGTTCTTGTACGTAGGCAGGTTCATGTTGGATTTTAAAGGAAGCTCCAAAAATAATCTTCAAATGTGATACAGGAATAAAATAGTGGAAACTGGTTTTACTGGAGATCAGGAGAAGACGAGGTTATATGTTTGGCTGCTTCTTCTTCTTCGTTCATCCTCAGATCAAGGTTCCGGTTTCTCTTACAAAGGACAACGGTGTTTGTAAGGCTGTTTCATCTCCATTTAGCTTTTGTCTCACATCTGTCTCACGAGGCCAGTATTGTTCTCTCTTTTCCTAGGTGTGGGTGCAGCTTTGCAGGATTTGTTCCACGGTCATGATATGCTTGCCATAAGGGCACATGTCATTTGTCCCAATCCTCATTTTGTTGTAAAGATGACCCTTGAGTCTGCTATGCCCAGTTCTCAGTCTGAAGATGATGACTTGCTCTTCTCTAGTTAAGTTAAAGTAGATGTCTTCTTTTCGGAAGTCGGGGTATTGTTCAGCCCATTTCACCCTGAGTTGGCTTCAATTATGGTCTTGGCCTCATTATATGTGATACTCAGGTCTGTTTGTGGGGATGCTCCTCCACTCTTTGCTAGTGTTTGGTTTCGAGGTGTATAGCGGATCTTATGAAGAAATGTTGTCTATTTTTGTTGTTGTTGTTGTTGTTGTTAAAGTCCATGATGAGTAAGTTTAGTCTTTTGTGCGCCATGAAAAATGCGTTAAGTGGCAGGTTGCAGTAGCTTTCTTCACATACGAAGCTTGCTTATGTAGGTAGACCGTTACCTCCAGGCTGTTTTGCTAAGCTCGGCTTTATTTGCGTGTAGCTTGCTACTACGGGGATCACGTCGATCCACAGTTTGTTATCCAGAATTTCATGAAAACAGTCTGTTTTCAGGGAACGCTACACCGAAGAGAAGTGTGATCTTGGTCTTGGTCAGCATATTCTGCCTGAACCTGACGCTACGTACTGGCCAGTATGTTGTGTCTGACTCTGACATGACGTAGTGATCAGTATGTTGTGTCTGAAAGCACTAACATCTCAGTTCCCCTTAAATATATGTATGTGTGTGGGTGTGTGTATGTGTATGTCTGGTGTATGTGAATGTCTGTGTGTGTGTCTTTGTGTGTGTTTGGATGTAATGTTGACAGGTGATATATTTCAACAAGGAAATGTCCTGTCCTGATGCATTGTTTGGGAGTGACAAGTACATTAGGATCAGATGAAAAATGTTGATCAAGACCGCCATCTCTTGTCTTCGTCGCGCTCATAGATATAGACTTTGTCACAGCAGCCTAGCCAATAAGGTAGAGATCTACAATGTAATCCCCATGGTGGTGAGCCTACTTAGAAGCCTTGTATCGCACTACAGTCAGAAGGACAAGTCCACCTTGTCAAGTACGCCTCGTGATGTAAGTATAGCCACTGTAACACATTGCCACAGAAACGTCAAGATTAAGAACTGAGTACAAATTGCAGCTAAAACAAACAAAGAAGATTATTTTTAAAACGATATTAGCTTGGGGATGACCCATACATGTCTCAGCGAGTCGTCGTGCTCGTGAAGTGTTCGCTCGATGGACCCTTGTCGCCTACGCAGACTCGGACTACCTAACTGCATACATACATGCACAAACACATACACACATACTTATATATATAATCACTTATGCTGCTCATTCTTTATATAGACAAGTTAACATCTAATTGAATCTTATGTGAGATCGATGACCAGGACTGGTATTGGGCCCACACAAATGTTGTCAATCATGTGCCAGGACCGGTATTGGGCCCACACAAATGTTGACAATCCTGTGCCAAGACCGGTATTGGGCCCACACAAATGTTGACAATTCTGTGAAACGAATCTTTACTGCTGGTTGAACCAGAAAGGACGATCGATGACTTCTTGCTGTCCCAATGGTGTGTAGGCAACCGACAAATCACCTTAATGAGTGTTACTTGTGAATGACTCCTACAATTGGACCTGGTATTTCTAAGTAGAAAAAGTGGCGTGGGATCTATCCGAATATTCCCTCTGCGATGCAACACAAATGTTGACAATCCTGTGCCAAGACCGGTATTGGGCCCACACAAATGTTGACAATTCTGTGAAACGAATCTTTACTGCTGGTTGAACCAGAAAGGACGATCGATGACTTCTTGCTGTCCCAATGGTGTGTAGGCAACCGACAAATCACCTTAATGAGTGTTACTTGTGAATGACTCCTACAATTGGACCTGGTATTTCTAAGTAGAAAAAGTGGCGTGGGATCTATCCGAATATTCCCTCTGCGATGCAACACAAATGTTGACAATCCTGTGCCAAGACCGGTATTGGGCCCACACAAATGTTGACAATTCTGTGAAACGAATCTTTACTGCTGGTTGAACCAGAAAGGACGATCGATGACTTCTTGCTGTCCCAATGGTGTGTAGGCAACCGACAAATCACCTTAATGAGTGTTACTTGTGAATGACTCCTACAATTGGACCTGGTATTTCTAAGTAGAAAAAGTGGCGTGGGATCTATCCGAATATTCCCTCTGCGATGCAACTGATGCCTCATGAGGAAAGACTTCTGCTCCGGGCCTAGCAGAATCTTAAACTCTTGATGATGACGTGGATAATGCCAGTGGACATCCGTCACATGTAAAAGCATCTACATCAAGAGATCCTGATTTCCTGCCTATTGAAGAATCTGCACATGCGCACACAATTACTCAGAGTGAATGATCTAGTGAGAGATCTCGAACTGACAAACCAAAAAAAAAGCAGAACATGGGGTCCAGACGTCAGCAATAATAACTTCTCGAAGATATTTGCATGTTTCTGTGTTTAATAGTTGTCCATCACAAGTGATGAAGACCACTCTCTTTGTTCAGCCGTGTGGACAGTCGTATCTCTTGCTGTGTCCGCTGAAATGGGTGACTTGCGCGGAGATTTGGATTAAAGTGAGGAAGAAACTGCGCCTTTTGTCAACCTCACTCACAGAGCCTAAGCTACCTTTTGCCAGTGGCAAGACATTCATCGAGACGACTGGAGATAGCATAGGATGCAGATTTTGTCTCAGGGTTACCACCGAAGCCTTTCCGTAAACATGTAACCCGCAGGGTAGAAAGGTGAGAAGGCATCTAACGCAGTTTGTCGTGCCTTTTCGATAACCACAAGAGGTCGTATGGACAACACTCAGCGTGTGAGTGAGTCTGGCATCTCTCCCCAGCTGTATTCATCTCATCATAGTAGCATCTAAAATTCCCACACGCCAAATTCGTGAAGGTGAACCGGCAGAACTAACCCGTGAGATACGACACAGGTATAAGCGTAGTGCCATTCAGCCGGCGTCCAGACCAGGATAAACGGATGGAAAAAATCACCAAAAAAAAACGAAATAACAAGTCCAGACGGAAAACAACACCACGTTTCCGTGAACACAAGTGTAAGTCGTCGACTAGTGTGAATTCCAGGCAAATCCGTGGTCTGGCGGCATCCATAATGATCCAAAACAGAAGAGAAATGTAGACTCGCAGCCAGTTATGGCGCCATCTTTGCCAGATTTTCTGTGTTTACTGCTTGGCAAAAAGACCTGCTTCCATATTTCAAAATGGTAGATAACCTCATTGTTTGCTTTTATATATTGGGTCTGATTAATGGCAGGACTGTACATCGACAACACAGATGACGATTGGAGACTGTTCATTGATTTGGCCAAGTTGAGCTTACATGCTGGGCTGCTCCATAATGGCAACGGTTTAACATCTGTTTCAAACGGGTATGCGGTCTGAGTGAAAGAAAAGTGCAACAACATGAAACAACTGTCACATACCATCAACGATGACAAGTATAAATGGCAGATTTGTGCTGACCTGAAAGTCATTGCTGTTTCTTCTGTCTGTGAGACAGTCGTGCCATGACTTCCCATACAAGAAAAAGGATTGACCCCCAACGACATTCGCTTGAACGGGAGAAAAATAATGTACTTAGCGAACCACTTACAGAAACTTTCAACACCTTGCTCCCTTCTCTCCACATCAAACTTGGACTAACGAAGAATATTGTAAAGGTCTTGAATCGAAACTTACTGAAGCCAAAATCAAGGAAGGTGTATTTGTCGGTCCAAAGATACGCCAGCTCTTTCCAGATGAGCAATTTGATGATTTCATCACATGTGATAAAAAGTTAGTTTGGAATATTATCCAGCACGTGGACTAAACTTTCAAGAAACAATAAGCTGACAATATCAGGAGCTTGTAGAAACCCTGTTACAGACTAGGGTGCAATATTCCCTTAAAATGACAGTTGTTACACTCTCATGGGGATTCCTTCCCTACTAACTGCGGTCTTCTCAGTGACGAGCATGTGAAACAATTTTATCAGAAGATTACTACTCTCGAGAAAAAGTAAAAAAGGGAAATGGAATACAGCAACGCAAGCAGATTATTGTTGAGACCCCGGGAGAGATACTCTAGAAACGCATTACAAGCCACAAAAAGGCATTGCTTGTCTCCATTTCCGCTTATCTTATTATCACATGTATGTATACGCAAATGTGTAAAGCTTGTTTTTTTATTATTTTTTTTTAAAACTAGCGACAACTTGTGTTTTTTAATAACTATATTTATTTTCGGCAGCGCAAACAAACATTAACTTAATTTAATCGTAGATACAACACAAGTCAAAATCGGTTGTCAAGTACATGCTACTTACACATATACACACACGCAACATACATTTACTCACACACACACACACACACACACAGATATATATATATATATATATATATATATATATATATATATATATATATATATATATATATAGATAGATATTAATAAAACAATTTCTAATTATCATCAAGTCAAGTCAATCCATCCCTTACCGATGAGGTTGTTGTGGCACACATGAATATACCCCCACAACACCATGCCACCCCTCTGTGTCAGCGGCCGCTGCCTGTGCCTATCTCTTAGGAGATTGGTCCCTTCTTTTATGTTGTCCTTCCATCTCTTCTTGTGACGACCTCTTAATCGTCCGGCTTGTACTTTCCGTGCTTGATCGTATTTGCAAGACCGTTTGATCTCGATATGTGTAATCATAATTTGGACAAAAATGGTCAAATATTTCAGTGTATAATACATGCCTAACTCTTCACACTATTCTTAGGGAAGTAAAGGAAGCAAGAAAAGGAAATGTCCTTTACCAAAATAAAAGTAGTAGTAGAGACATTTAGTACATCAATGTATCTAACTTTGCCTTTCCATCAGTGTAGGAACTATGGGACCACATTGGCTGATACACATTGGCTGACAGTGTTCGTCTGTGTTGACTTTGTTGTGTTGTTTCTCCTGGCAACACGGGTCTAGACATGACCGTTTTATAATCGGGAATCTTGTTCAGTGGTTAAGAATCTTGTTTTTATCTTCTGGCGTTAAGCAACCCTTATATATATGGTTGTGTGTGCTTGTTGTGCATGTGTTGTGCTTATGTGAGAAAAGATAGCTGAGCTGTAGGAACTGTCTGTAACAACTCTTACAATGAAGAAAGTAACATGTTACAATCAGACAGACAGACAGCCAAGGATCTGGCATGGTGGCTTTCGTTTGTAGTTTGAAAGCATGAAACGGTGAGATGTGGCAGTTCATGAAATCTGAGTGACAGATGTTAGTAGCAGGAGCCAAAAAGACCTCACAAAGTGTAGTAATGGCAATGGACAACGTGGGTTTACAGAGAGCTTAGACTTATTCACTTACTAAGTCAGCCCTATCCTGTGGTGTTGAGGTTTGCCAGAAATGACGCCAGAACATCCACTGTCTTCCTCTTAGCCTGGTTCCAGCAGTCGAACCACAGTTTATTACAGACTGCCTTATGTTATCATTCCAGGAAACCCCGGGGTCTGCACCCTTGACTCTTTGCTTCCCATGAATGTCATGGTAGCGAATTTTCTTTCATTCTACAGACATGGCCAAATCATCGCAGTTGAGATTGCTCCACTGCTGCTGGCAAGGGCTTGGCTTCGAGATCTTGCCGTATTGTCTGTAGACCTTGTCTATTCTTGTTACTTTGGCTTAGATATATTATTTCTGACAATTGGAGCTGACTTTTCTGGATTGTTGTCATTGCCAATGACTCGCATCAGTAAGTTAAACCTGGTTCACTTGTGGAGTGGTATATAGCCATCTTAGTTTTCTTACTTATTTCTTGTTTCCTGAGGAATTCTCTATTTATTGCATGAAAACTGTTACCAGTTGCTGCTCTTCGCGAAGCCAAAGCATTTGAATTCCTTAACATGTTCCATGGTCTATTCATACACACCATTGTGATGCCTCTTCTTCTATTCTCCAGACCCCCATGTTTTAGTTTCCCAAATGCTAATGGTCTTCTCTCTGTTCCCCAGCTATTCTTGCTGGTCATCTCTCTGTTCCCCAGCTATTCTTGCTGGTCATCTCTCTCTTCCCCAGCTATTCTTGCTGATCATCTCTGTCTTCCCCAGCTATTCTTGCTGGTGATCTCTCTGTTCCCCAGCTATTCTTGCTGGTCATCTCTCTCTCTTCCCCAGGTACTCTTTCCAGATTTGAAGACTAGTATGCAGATGAGTCTCTTATTTAATATAATAATTCGAGCCATATCATTGGCAAACGCCAGCTCCAATATATAGACTGGCTCCATCTTCCAGTACTTCACTGAGTACTATCTGTACTTCACCTTACAGGCATGTATGGCAGTATGTAGAGTTATGATAATATAGTGTCGCCCTGTCTTACGCTACTGAAGGTCTTGAACTGCTCTGATGTGTGGTTTCCTGTTGTAATATAGTTTCTGCAGATCTTATACAAATTATGTATAGCGCAGATCAAGGGTGCTGCAGTGTTCCTCCTTTCCAGCGGTTGCAGAGTCTGTTACAGGGAACCTTAAAGAAAGTCTTTTCCTGTTCCAAGAACCAGAGATGTATTTCATCAAAATACTCAAGTTGTATGAATGTGAAGAAAAGGTAGTCAGTATTTGGTTTGCTCTGAATCTGCATTAAGTTTTGCCCATCTGTGGCTCAGTTAGATGTCCTAGTCTCCGTTCCAATATTCTAGAGTAGACTTAGCCATGTCTACTTTAGAGTAGACTTTTCCCTGTCTACTTTAGAGTAGACTTTGCCCTGTCTACTTTAGAGTAGACTTTTCCCTGTCTACTTTAGAGTAGACGTTGCCCTGTCTACTTTAGAGTAGACTTTGCCCTGTCTACTTTAGAGTAGACTTTGCCCTGTCTACTTTAGAGTAGACTTTGCCCTGTCTACTTTAGAGTAGACACTGGTTTTCACACTGTCGGATGATATCCCCTTTTGAAAATTAATACATTAAAGGCTACCTCCCAGCCTTTTGATATAACCTTATGGCACCAGGTTGCCCGGGGAACTTTCATGAGTAGTAGTTGCCATGTACTTTCCAATTGCTTATGTTATACCATCATGTACAGCTGTTTTGCCAGGATGTATTTTCTCCAGTGCTGCCTTCAGCTTCTCTCCTAAGATGTTTTCCCCGTCATTGACTTCCTGCTCTGTAGTAGATCCTGTTGTTCCTGGACATTGGTTTTCCTCTGCACAGAAGAGCTCTGGGAAATTGTCTTTCCATCTCCATAATCTTCTTTGTTGTGGTAAGTAATTCACCTTGATTATCTTTTTGCAGATTTCAATGGGCACTCTTTTTCTGTCCTCTCGTTCATTTTTATGTGCTGGTGTTATTTAGGGTCCTGTAGAACAGATTATGGGTTTCTCCTGCATTCTTTTCCAGCCTTTTTCCAACTTCCTCTAGTGATTTTTGCTTTGCTGTTAACACTGTTTACTTGTTCTTTCTGAGTGTTACGTATGCTATATATTTATCTGGTTTTCTTTTCGAATTCAAGCTAAAAGAAAAAGTGCATTGCAGCCAACCAATAGATCTCATGGAACTGCAAGAAAATATTCGGCTGAAAATTGAGTTTGTAACTCCTGTCTTGGTGAATGTGTTACGTAACATGGACAGCACTGTGCAGGTCTGCAAAGTCGCTAATGGCAACCACTTTCAATATCTACTATGAACTCATCACGCTTCCCATACACAAAGGTCAAGTCGATGTCAAATTTTAATGAATTCCGTTCATTGGTTTAAACTTTGTCATGAAAAAGCATAGTCCCATATTTTTTTTTTCAAGACTTTCATTGATCTTTTTTGTAATATAGATTTGAATATATTTGTTATATTCTTACAATTTTGTATATTTCAATGCAATTCAATTCAAAAATAGAGGACAAAAAGACAACAAGCATTAGACAGAAAGAGAAGAAGGAAAAGAGGGAGAGATAATGAGTAGTTGTTGTTTCGAATGCCCACAATGAGTATGTTACTCTTATGTGCGCCCTGAAAAGGGCTTTACGTGACGGGTTGCAGTAGCTTTCCTTACATCTCGAGCTTGCTGATGAAGGTGGACCGGGGTCCTCCAGGCGGTTGTGCAATACTTGGCTTCATAATCAAATCTATTGCTACGCCAAATAGTAGAGGGGATCAAATACATCCTTGTTTTACTCCTGTTTTCATGTTAAACCATTCAGTGTTGCCTTCGGTTGTTCGAACACAGCATCGTGAATTATCATAAAAAGGCCTTGATAGTATTCATGTATTTTGAGAGTAAGCCATAGTTCTTTAGAATTTTCCATAGTGTTAGACGGTGTAGACCGTCAAAAGCCATCTGGAAGTCAATGAAGTTGATGATTAGTGGGAATTGCATTTCTACTGATTCTTCTATGATTGTTCTGAATGTAGAAATGTGATCAATGCAATAACGCTTTTGTCTCAAGCCAGCCTGCTCTTCTCTTATGATGGCATCTACTTGTCTAATATCATGCTGCAGAGTACTCTCCAAGGCACTGCCAGGAGTGTTATGCCACACCAGTTGGTACAATCAGATAAGTCTCCTTGGTATGTTTACAATAATACCATCTTTCCCCTGTTGTGGTTGTTTTCCCATTTCCACACATCATTTATGATGGACATGAGATAAGTGAGGGTGGTATCATCTGCGGCTTTTAACATTTCACCAGTTATCTCATCATCCCCTGCTGCCTTGAAATTCTTTAGTTTGTGCCTGGCTCTTTTGGTTTCTGCGAGTGTAAAGTCTGCACAGGACACTGGTAAGAGTGGCATGTCTGTTTCGTTTTCAAAATTAGACGTTGTTGTGGGATGTGGTCAATTCAATATCTCTGTAAAATGTTCTACCCAACGTTTCATCTGTTTTTGAATTTATCTATTCAGATATGAAAATCCTAATGAATTTGCATAGGGATTGATTCAATTTTATAAAATATAATATGCAGGCGATATTTATGGTTGGTGTATATTATTTTATTTATTAATTATTACATTAAAAGGGAAAGTGAAATTATAAGTGCATGTTGTGTATCAGACACTCAAAGACATTCAACTCACAAAAATATCATATCATATTATCATTTCTTGTTTTGAGTTACTGAAAACGTGTGAAGATTATTTGTTTATATAATTATTTTTAATTAATTTAATTTTAATTTGTGACTACATCGACTCATTCTGAAGAAAGACTTGGATGCGCAAACTCTCAAAAATGATCTAGTTTATTTATTTGAAACATTTAACTTTTAATGATGAGTCGGAGGAGGGTTGGGACACTGATATTATGATCCCTCAAAAAGAGTTAGTGTACAGTTTTGAAACTTATGGGATGCCATTTATATGTAAATGATGAAGATGATTCATTTCGCAATTGTATTTAAAATGTTCATTTAAATTTGTGGTTCCCAATCTCCTTTAAACAAAACACACAAAAAAAACAAAAACAATAGCAATCACATATATTGATAAATGGTTGATATAAATATATATTTTTTGATACGATTGTGGATTATTTAGATGATGAAAGAAATATGTGTGTAAATGTGGTGTTTTATACATTTAGAGCTTTTTTTTTAACTGCACATAAAATGGATTAAAACTAAATGTATAATAAATCGTGTTCCTTCAAAAATTGTAATATATATTGTGTAATAGCTTTCATATATTTTTAATATAACAAGACAAAACTTTCAAAATATATTTATAGAAGTGAATTGTGAGCTTGTTGTCTCACTGATTAAGTAAATTGGAGCAACAAATACACAAGAAGAGTTGTGTATACGTGATCAAAATGCATGTGTTTTTATGATGTAACTGATATTATGTCCCTTCAATGAAGGCTAACATACAGTTTGGAAACTCTTGTAGCTCAACAAGGATGTTGAAGGTGAGGGTGACTCACTGAGTATAAATAGCACAAGAAAGTTGCATAATTAATATTTTTGGCTCTCAAAGTTCTCTTCAAAGATCAACTGTATTCACTTTTTTTTTGTTAAGGTTGTATATACCTAGACACGTTTGAAATTATTGTATATTAATGAGGAGTGCGAAGTTAATATCTATGCGTATGTTGTATAGTTTACTTTCAATTACTTTTACCATATTAAAAGGGTCATATCTAAGTGAACGATATACTTGATCTTCTTAACTTAAGCATATTACTTCGAAAAACTCCGAAAGCAGTTATGAATCAGACTTTGTAGTTGTCTACGGCATTGCCAGAAAAACGTTCATACAGCTATTTCTAAATGTAAATTGCGATTATATTGTCTCACTGTGAAGGTAGAGTGTGTCCACAAACATCCAAAAAGGTTTCATACATGATCAAAATTCATGTGCTCCCTCTATTGGTCATAACTGATATTACAAACCATCAATAAGGGCTCAAATGCAGTTTTGAAATAAATCTTAATCATAATTTTACACATTATTATTTACGTGCAATGAAAAAGTCAAACGTAATTGTTAATCGTATGTGGAAAAAAAAGAATAGACAAAATGAACAGTATATTATCAAACTATTACATGATGCATGAGAGAAAACTATTACATGATGCATGAGAGAAAAGTATTACATGATGCATGAGAGAAAACTATTTCATGATGCATAAGAGAAAACTATTACATGATGCATGAGAGAAAACTATTACATGATGCATGAGAGAAAACTATTACATGATGCATGAGAGAAAACTATTACATGATGCATGAGAGAAAACTATTACATGATGCATAAGCGTTTATGGTAATCTTGTTACTGTTCATTTACGAATTATTTGCCCTTGGTCACAAAACTCGAAGATTCAGTTGTTGGTGGAGTGGATTGTAGACTATGAGCAGAACATGAGACCAGAGTAATTAATATTCAGTTGTCTTCGTCAAGTGTCACAGCTGGATATCAAATTCCTGACCCTAGTGGTGTTTATCAAATCGGTTATTGATTTGCTCAATGTCATGCTGTTTCATTCTCTCTGTGTACTCTATTTGAAATCATTTGTATCCGTATCTTTACCTGTCGTCACACTCACTTCTAACGTTTATCTTTTCCTGGCATTCCCCAAAATCTTCAAAAACTGCTTTATATGTGTGAAACACGATTTTGTGCACTGACTTGCACCGACAATGTTTTACTGAGCTGTTAATGTGATTCTTCTACAAACCAAATATCTGCAACTGTCTGTGGATGTTTCTCTTGTTATTTTGTTTAAGAGAAAATACGTGACAAGAGGAAGTAAAGTCATTCTCAATAGAAGATCAAGTGATGGACAGTTACTGATTTTTTTGTTTAAATTTGCAAAACAAAGAAATAAGATAAAAAGTGCAATAATAAAAATGAATTAACAGAAGCTAACCTTAAAGAAAAGATACACAAGAGAAGCTTTACAATGTATGATACACCGGCAAAATATACACAAGAGAAGCTTTACACTGTATGACACACCGACAAAAGATACACAAAAGAAGCTTTACACTGTATGATACACCGACCGAAGATACACAAGAAAGCTTTACATTGCATGATACACCGGCAGAAGATACACAATGACGCTTTACAGTGTATTATACACCGGCAGAAGATACACAAGAACTCAGTACAATGTATGATACACCGACAGAAGATACATAAGAATGCTTTACAATGTATGATACACCGACAGAAGATACATAAGAATGCTTTACAGTGTATGATACACCGACAGAAGATACATAAGAATGCTTTTCAATGTATGATACACCGACAGAAGATACATAAGAATGCTTTACAGTGTATGATACACCGGCAGAAGATACATAAGAATACTTTACAGCGTTTGATACACCGACAGAAGATACATAAGAATGCTTTACAGTGTATGATACACCGACAGAAGATACATAAGAATGCTTTACAGTGTATGATACACCGACAGAAGATACATAAGAATGCTTTACAGTGTATGATACACCGGCAGAAGATACATAAGAATGCTTTACAGTGTATGATACACCGGCAGAAGATACACAATGACGCATTACAGTGTATGATACACCGACAGAAGATACACAAGAACTCAGTACAATGTATGATACACCGACAGAAGATACGTAAGAATGCTTTACAGTGTATTATACACCGACAGAAGATACATAAGAATGCTTTACAGTGTATGATACACCGACAGAAGATACATAAGAATGCTTTACAGTGTATGATACACCGGCAGAAGATACATAAGAATGCTTTACAGTGTATGATACACCGACAGAAGATACATAAGAATGCTTTACAGTGTATGATACACCGGCAGAAGATACACAATGACGCTTTACAGTGTATGATACACCGACAGAAGATACACAAGAACTCAGTACAATGTATGATACACCGACAGAAGATACATAAGAATGCTTTACAGTGTATGATACACCGACAGAAGATACATAAGAATGCTTTACAGTGTATGATACACCGACAGAAGATACATAAGAATGCTTTACAGTGTATGATACACCGACAGAAGATACATAAGAATGCTTTACAGTGTATGATACACCGACAGAAGATACACAATGACGCTTTACAGTGTATGATACACCGACAGAAGATACACAAGAACTCAGTACAGTGTATGATACACCGACAGAAGATACACAAGAACTCAGTACAGTGTATGATACACCGACAGAAGATACACAAGAACTCAGTACAATGTATGATACACCGACAGAAGATACACAAGAACTCAGTACAATGTATGATACACCGACAGAAGATACACAAGAACTCAGTACAGTGTATGATACACCGACAGAAGATACACAAGAACTCAGTACAATGTATGATACACCGACAGAAGATACACAAGAACTCAGTACAGTGTATGATACACCGACAGAAGATACACAAGAACTCAGTACAGTGTATGATACACCGACAGAAGATACACAAGAACTCAGTACAATGTATGATACACCGACAGAAGATACACAAGAACTCAGTACAATGTATGATACACCGACAGAAGATACACAAGAACTCAGTACAGTGTATGATACACCGACAGAAGATACACAAGAACTCAGTACAGTGTATGATACACCGACAGAAGATACACAAGAACTCAGTACAGTGTATGATACACCGACAGAAGATACACAAGAACTCAGTACAGTGTATGATACACCGACAGAAGATACACAAGAACTCAGTACAGTGTATGATACACCGACAGAAGATACACAAGAACTCAGTACAGTGTATGATACACCGACAGAAGATACACAAGAACTCAGTACAGTGTATGATACACCGACAGAAGATACATAAGAATGCTTTACAGTGTATGATACACCGGCAGAAGATACACAATGACGCTTTACAGTGTATGATACACCGACAGAAGATACACAAGAACTCAGTACAATGTATGATACACCGACAGAAGATACATAAGAATGCTTTACAGTGTATGATACACCGACAGAAGATACACACGAACTCAGTACAATGTATGATACACCGACAGAAGATACACAAGAACTCAGTACAGTGTATGATACACCGACAGAAGATACACAAGAACTCAGTACAATGTATGATACACCGACAGAAGATACACAAGAACTCAGTACAGTGTATGATACACCGACAGAAGATACACAAGAACTCAGTACAGTGTATGATACACCGACAGAAGATACACACGAACTCAGTACAATGTATGATACACCGACAGAAGATACATAAGAATGCTTTACAGTGTATGATACACCGACAGAAGATACACAAGAACTCAGTACAGTGTATGATACACCGACAGAAGATACACTGAAACAAAATATCCTTTGAAATATAGTTGGGATAAGACATAGCATTAGCAAATTGGAAGACAGCAAAAAATATTTCTATACGATGGAAATAAGAAATAGAAAACCTCTCAGATTACACCAAAAGGAGAAGGTACGAGACAGACAAAAGTATCCCCAGCATCGCGATACCATAATACAACTAGCGAAAGGAATATACCACGAGAACGAAAGATCATGGTGTCCCCGCCGACAAAATAAGATGAAATCTAAGTGATACAGCTGATAAGCCATACAACACATCACAGAAACCCAACACGAACAGCTAGCACAGTGCTATAACATAGCACATAACCCCAACACGAAAATCAAGCATTGTGCTATAATATAACGCAGAAACCCAACACGAAAAGCTAGCTCAGTGCTATAACTTAGCACAAAAACCCAATACGAAAAGTGAGCACAGTGCTATAACAAAGCCCAGAAACCCAACACGAAAAGCGAACACAGTGCTGCAAAAAGCAGCCGAATTCTAAAGTTAATCAGTTACTAAAGATGTTTGTGTCACCTTCATTTTTTTTGTAGCTAAAAAACTAACAAACACACAACAAAAACAATAACACCAACAAGTTCTTTATTCAATTGTGTCTTCACACACAAGAAAATCATATTTATTGACTAACAAACAGAAAAGTTACAAATTTTGAAAGTCAACTACCATAGCGAGATATAAAGTTGCGCAAATCTTCTAATAAATTATGTAGCGCACTTAAGGTTAACTTGGTCCACTTGAGAGTTTCCCACCTGGAACATTACAGCCCAGCTTGGCCCACTTTACAAATACATTATAAAATGCAACTGCTAAAGGGCGCATTTTGTTCTCATATGAGCATTTCAATACTGAATAATAACGTCTATGATGAAATTCACAGTGCATGCGATTTTAAACAGGAATCTCAAACCTATCATCATCATGAAGCATGTCCTTTGTAGAACGTCGCTCCCATCACAGTCTGTCTGAAAGAAACTCGTTCCCTTGCCAAAACACCAGCTTCCGCCACAGTCATACTCAGGCTTTCCTGGATATCTTGGTGCCATCGTCTTCTTGGTCTACCCCTTCCTCTTTTGCCTGGCATCATACCTTCCATCACCGTTCTCTCAAGACCGTTGTGTCTCTTGATGTGACCAAAGTATTTGCATTTTCTAGCCAAAATGGAATTGATAAACCAGTTCTCCTCTATGCTCAACTCTTGCCGAATGTCCACATTTGTTCTTTTCTCTGTCCAGGGTATTCTGAGGATCTTTCTGTAACATTTTGCCTCGAAGGACTCGATTCTTTGTCTAGAATTTTTGGTAATCGTCCATGCTTCACAGCCATACGCTGCCACAGGAAAAACACACGCTCTCAAGACCTTTACTTTTATCGTTTTGTTGGTGCCCTGCCATAATTTCTTCAGGCTGTTCAGTCTCTGCATTGCCATAGCTAGTCTTCTTCTGATTTCTTTCGAGCAGTCACCATTTTTGTCGATTCTGGAGCCCAGATATTCAAAATGTGGGACCTGATCCATTTGCTCACCACCCACTGTAAATTTATGCTGACATTTTGTTTTATCGGTGGTCATTATCTTTGTTTTGTTTATGTTTATGAACAGATTTTGATCTTTACTATGTCCATTTACGGCTGAAAGTAGCTGCTCTAGCCCTTCCGAACTTCTTGATAGTATCACTGTGTCATCTGCGTATAGTAACTCTGGAATCTCGTACCCCCCAATCGTAAATGGGTCGAAACTTTCTATGTTCTCATCTTCTCGTACATTTCTCATTATACATTCCGCATATATGTTGTACAGATAAGGTGAGAGGATACATCCCTGTCGGACTCCCTTTTGTACTGCAAACCAATCTGATGTTTGCCCAGATACTCGGACAGCGGCTTGTTGATCTTGGTATAATGTTTCAATGAGATGGACTATATGCAAAGGAAACCCCATTTCCTTCATGATTCTCCACAGATTTTGATGTTTTACCGTGTCGAAGGTTTAGTGTAATCAATGAAAAATGTGTACAGGTCTACATTAAACTCTCTACATTTTTCATAGATATTCCTTAAATTGAATATGTGGTCCTGGGTCCCTCTGTCTTTCCTAAAGCCTGCCTGGACTACGTGAATTTCAGATTCAAACCTTTTCTCTATCCTTAATAGGATTCGCAAGAGTATCTTGCTAGCGTGGCTGATCAGCGCGATAGTTCGGTAGTTCGTGCACAGCTTCAGGTTGCCTTTTTTGGGGAGGGGAATATAAATTGATTTCTTCCATGCTTCTGGCCACTCTGCACTGTGCCATATCTGTTTACACAGCTTGTGATAGACTCGAGCACATGCCTCTCCTCCTGCTTGTATTAGCTCTGCTGGGATATCATCGCATCCTGGGGACTTTCCCTTTTTCAGGCTTTTAATTGCAGAGCGTACTTCTTCCAATGTTGGTTCAGGTTCTTTCTCATCCTTTGGTAGGATTGTAACTGAGCGCTTTGTGCTGTCTCTATACATGGTTCTGCAGTACTCTCTCCATCTATTCAAACCTATAGCTCAGAGAAACACTTGGTCGGTGTGATTTTAAACATAAATCTCTAACATGCGGCCCAATAAACCTATCTTGTTACCCTCAATGTCAGTAAAGCAGCCCAATACGATAAGATTATAAATGCTTGGGAATAAGGTTGGGCATAATATAATAAAACAGAAAATATCATCCATTCTTCAAACAGAAAGAGTGATCATTACAAATTTTAAAACGCTGACTAAATGTGAGGTTAAATAGAATCAAAGATATTACATGTCAGAAAGTCTCAATATATTTGAACAATTATTACAAAGGACATAAATAAAATATACTAACAAATAGATCACCCTCAATGCCGCAGTAACGACAGTCTTGAACTGCTAGGTAGTACCAATTCTGTTTATGAATGTGGTTGGTGGAGACTCAATAAACAAACTGAAAAATCGCTAACCTCAACATAAATATGATTTCTGAAGAAAATGCCAGGAAAATAATAAACAACTAAGAAATCAAAAGATGCTAAAAACAATATTAAACAGGGCACTGCAACTCAGATATAAAGAACACTTGCAACATGCATTGAGAAAATACTGAAAGGAAGAACGAAGAAAATCATATAACAACGACAGAGGAAATCAAGTAAAGACAACGAAATAATATATGGAATTGCACGTCAAGATTATAGGTTTAGCATCGAACATCTGAAGTGCTAAAGTGACAAGAGCAACATCGACATTCTTAAGTGTTCAAGATAACAGTGGTAGCATCAAAACACATCATTCCTCAAGTGAGAGTGGTAGCATCGAAACTTCTAAGTGTTTCAAGTGAGAGTGATAGCATCGAAACTTCTAAGTGTTTCAAGTGAGAGTGATAGCATCGAAACTTCTAAGTGTTTCAAGTGAGAGTGATAGCATCGAAACTTCTAAGTGTTTCAAGTGAGAGTGATAGCATCGAAACTTCTAAGTGCTTCAAGTGAGAGTGATAACATCGAAACTTCTAAGTGCTCATGTGAGTGATAACATCGAAACTTCTAAGTGCTCAAGTGATAGTGGTAGCATCGAAACTTCTAAGTGCTCATGTGAGTGATAACATCGAAACTTCTAAGTGCTCATGCGAGAGTGATAGCATCGAAACTTCTAAGTGCTCATGTGAGTGATAACATCGAAACTTCTAAGTGCTCATGCGAGAGTGATAGCATCGAAACTTCTAAGTGCTCATGTGAGTGATAACATCGAAACTTCTAAGTGCTCATGCGAGAGTGATAGCATCGAAACTTCTAAGTGCTCATGTGAGTGATAACATCGAAACTTCTAAGTGCTCATGCGAGAGTGATAGCATCGAAACTTCTAAGTGCTCATGTGAGTGATAACATCGAAACTTCTAAGTGCTCATGCGAGAGTGATAGCATCGAAACTTCTAAGTGCTCAAGTGAGAGGGGTAGCATCGAAACTCGTAAGTGGACAAGATAGCAGTGGTAGCAGTGAAACTTTAAAGTGCCTAGGGCATCAAAATCGAACATCTGAATTAATAAGCGTCAGGTTCGAACATCCGAAATACTCAAGTACTAGAGGGATTGTAAAAATGAGTGACTTACATGAGACACCGATGCGACAACAAACGTCGATGGCGAAACAACAACAAAAACGGCCTGGCACAAGGAAGTGTCCAAGAGGTACTTGTGTTGTATAACATGCATACCAATGACCAACCTACAAATACAGAGTTGACGAACTGCATTTATACAGACGACAGTGCAGTCGCTGTCCATGGAAAGGGTTTGATGCTCTACTGATGCTCTTGTCTTATATTAACCATTCCATCACCTCAAGTCAAGCGCTGGCAAGACCAAATTATGTGCATTCCACCACCTCCTTTTTCTTTTTCTTTTTCTTTTACTTCTTACTCCTTCTTCTTCTTCTTCTGCGTTTGTTCTCAATCTCACGCTACCAAGCCCCGAATAGAGTTTCACAAATAGAAGGATATAGTCAGGAGAATGGAATAAGTTGTGTCGCTAGTTTACAGCTTGACTTCGATATTTGCATCTTTTGGCTCGACACATTCGTCTTCGGCAAATTCCACCTTCAAAATAGATAGGTAAACAGAAACAATAGACCAAATGGCAAGAATAGGAGCTGAAACACAGTACGACTCCAAAGGATAGAGAGAACAAACAGCAATTACCCACAGGACCTAATCAATAGACTGAATAAGAAACAGTATACCACAATTTTTCCACCTCAGGACATGTCATTGTAGACTAAATGCACACATGGATTAATGAAAGCAGCACAGACTGCACAATACACATGTCCGAGAGGAACCCAGACTCCAGAACACATCCTGCAAACATGTTCACTACACCAAGGCTCCCATGAGAAGACCTGGCCCGAGGAAAGAGACGAACAAGACAAATTGTGGGAACCATTGAGGACCTGCCACTGACGTGTCACTTCATGGAGGCGGTATTTCTTTTTTTTTTTTTTTTTTTTTTTTTTTTTTTTTTTTTTTTGCGTTTGCCTTATTTTCTTTAATCCCCAAGGCGGTGTGCGTTGCACTGTGGTTTATATTTTGCGCCTGTCGGCCCAGTGCATCCGACTTCAGCAAACATTTTATGTAAGGGTCTGCTTCCTCCTGCATTTTCTAAGGGTTTGCTTCCCCGGGGTAACGGCCGGTACTGTGATGGGGATCGAACCCAGCACCTGGGATTGTGAGCCGTGCCACTTAACCACTAGGCCACGCCGTCCCCTATCTGGTGGTATAAAATGAGCATACGAAACAGAACGCAAAGAAGAAGGATCGTGCGCTGCCATGTGCTATGTGATACATTGCCTGGAAATAAAACGGAAGATACTTGCAAGAAATAATGTCATCCGAAAATGGACACAACAAAGCGCAGTGGCGTAACTCACAGGGTGGCAGCTACAATCCTGTTTCGGGGCACGGCGCTGTTCAGGTAACGACTACATTACTTCCTCAGATATTTATTTGACTTCTCTGATAACTTGTAAAGCATTAAATAAACTTAACAACGTCAAGAGAATTAGAACTTAATTGATTTTTTACATGTGGTTTATCTAAGTAGGGCATCTCTACAACATGTCCAGTTCTACGACCGTGTAAGTGTAGTTTTTAGCTTGACGTCAGCAGGTCGATGAATGTATATACTTTGTCCCGATTAACCTCAAATATGAACAACTACTTAGTCTACTTTCAACTCTGAAATACATTGATAAAAAGAAATGTCAAACTAATTTTTTATTAAATTATTTGAAATAAATGGTAATTTGCACTGAGATGCGTGATTTAACGTTTGAAATGAAAAATTTAGAATATGATTGTAATTAAAATACTGTATATTTTACGGCTGCAAGTCACTACTCCCAAAATTTCAAGCACCCTAAAATGTCATATCAACACTCAAGTAGAGCTACAAATCGTAAAATAAAGCGCGAGGAGATGATAAACTTTAAAAAAAGTAAATATAAATATATGTTGAAATCCAGCACCTGTGGTAAGTCGCATGTCTTTTTACAGAACGTCGCTTACACCTAACCAAGGTAAATCTGGAAAGTTGAAAAGTTGACGGAGCCAAAAAGGTTTTAATGCAGAGTTAATGAAGGAATTGTGAGCATCAGCCATCGGAATAATGTAATACTAGCTCTACTGTTACTGCTTCAACCGATACGTTGAATCCCAGAACTAACGAAACTAATAATGTAGTGCTAGCTCTACTGTTACTGCTTCAACCGATACGTTGAATCCCAGAACTAACGAAACTAATAATGTAGTGCTAGCTCTACTGTTACTGCTTCAACCGATACGTTGAATCCCAGAACTAACGAAACTAATAATGTAGTGCTAGCTCTACTGTTACTGCGTCAACCGATACGTTGAATCCCAGAACTATCGAAATTAATAATGTAGTGCTAGCTCTACTGTTACTGCTTCAACCGATACGTTGAATCCCAGAATTAACGAAATTAATAATGTAGTGCTAGCTCTACTGTTACTAATCTATAGGCGTCTCGGTCTTTGCAGACCATGAGCGTGGCATCCTGTGAGTAGTCTGTCAGTGCGCAAACCTGGGCGCTGAATATGGAGACCCTTGGCTGTCCAAACTACAGGATCCCCCTCTCGGCCTCGCTGGCGTAATCTAAAGGAATGCAAAGCATGACAATTTAACACCAACTCAGCTACAGAAGCTGACGGAATGAGTTCGCAATTTTGAAACCGTTCTGGTTACACCAAAAACGATGCCTATTACCAGTTGAACCGAAGAGAGCAGGTCGTTGTCTTCAGACTTCGCACTGGCCACAATAGACTGAGGTACCACCTATTCAACAAATTGAAGATAGGGTGTACCGACGAATGCCCGTGCGGTACTGGTAAAATGACAACTGAACATCTGCTGCAGAACTGCCCGACATACGGGGATCAGAGAGAGCAGATGTGGCCATTGCCAGTGGAACTGCAAGACAAGCTCTATGGTAGTGGCGAGAGTCTCAGGACGACCGCCGCTTTTTTCGAAAAAATAATGGTTGCTGTCTGACTGTGTACGCAGAAGAAGAAGAAGAAGAAACCGTTCTCCTTAGGTGATACCACTCCGGATTTTCTGTCTGGGTTTAATCCCGTAGCCCTATCCTCTCCCGAGGTTTCGACAAGGCAGTCTAGTTACTACTATGCTAGTAACTAGCATCCCTCATCGTCCCAAGACTAGCCAGCACTCTCTGGGACTTGTGGATTTAAAATCAGAGTTGCTCCTTTCCTAGGCACACTGCTTGAACAGGCTAACGAGCTTCGTCTACCCGGGTTTAGAGTCAGAGTTTACCTTCTCTTAGATTGTCTGCCAACCGACGTTAATGAGCCCAATCTGCCCGCCCAGAGACCACAAAGCACAGTTGAGAAATGTCAATTCTGGACATTTGCTATCTGTCATTGAACTCTTGGCGGCATATAAGTTTAAAGATCTTAATGCACGATATTAGTGCCAACATTAGTGAGGAAACAACCTCAGTGAACACTTAAACGAAATTATCTTTCCTGATGACCAAGCACTAATAGCAACCTTATAAAAACTTCTGCAGAAACATATCAATAGTCGTAATGAGGCATGTGCGGGTTACAGCAGGAAAATCAACATAGAGAACACCAAAGATGACGATTGCAAGAAAATAAATAGAAACAACAATATTCCACCAAAACCGACAAGTGAAACAGATGACTAATTTCATGTACCAGGGTAACATAATCTCAGCAGATGGAGAAAACGACAACGAAATCAAAAACAGATGTAAAAAGCAAGTCAAATCATTTGGCAAATGTCCACGATATTACTATGTAAGCACGTGCCATTGAATACAAAAAGAACGCTATACAACACTTTAGATCTACCCCCATTGTGCTATCAGTTCCAGAATTAGACATTGACAAAGATAAAAGAAACTTCGTAACAACAGAGTTGAAATGTCTGCACAGAATGCTTGGAATAACAAGAATGGATAGAATCAGCACCGAAGATTTTAGGAGACAGGTAGGTAAAACACCAGTGCTAGAGTGCATCAAGAGACATCAAACCAAATAGTTTGGCCACGTGACACGACTTACACCATATAGTATCCCAAAGAAAGCGATGATACACAGATACAATGGATACAAAGCCAGGGCGAGCCCTGCAAAAGATGGAAAGAAGAAATAAAAGAAGCAGTAAAGCTTCCCGTGTACGAAGCATATACTGAGGCCTGGTCAAGAAAGTTTTCATAACCTGACGCTGACAGGGACAAGCAGGACAAGATGTGAATTGAAAGAAAGAGACTGAAGACCTGGTGGAACAACCAAATATTTAATCTCGAAAATGCTGATTGAAGTAGTAGAGATTCTTTTTATTTATTTGAAAAATGTTTTGATAGATATGATAAGCAGGTTACTTTTTTCAGACACAACAAGATATTTTAAGAATTCTTCAAATCAGGGAAGTGTTTCGACATAGGACGATTGAGACCGACAATGTAACTGGAAAAAGAATACCCTAATGGGTACCCTAGTTCAGGTACAATTTTCCAGGATTCCGTGCAGTTCACGATCAAAGTGCTGCTGGTATTGAAGGCAATATTTTTAAGTGCATGGAAAAGAAAGAGTTGGATCTGTTGAAATGTAGAAGCCAAGGCTAGGACAGCGATACGACTATAAGTTTTGTCTACTCTGGAATCTAATCGCGTATTTTGGAAAAATGATCAAACGCTTTATACGTACATTAATTATGATGTACATAATCTGAAATTGATTTTGAATGGTGCAATTTCTCAAGTACAAGAAGTATCACAAGTAGCACTCTCTCTGTCAATTTGAAAGACAAAAAATATGCACATATCAAACTTATTGATACAGCAATAAATGAGACTGGCCGGGTAGCTATAGGTGCCTAGAACCTACATCGATTGAAAAGATATACCCCATAATCGGCGTAGTACCACATGAGACAAAGAATTGTCGCACCAGATATTAAAAGAGAGAAACACGCGAATAACATAAGACATCCGATGTATGGACACCAGGAGAAGTGCACACGACTGAAATATAGACGAAATTTGTCACAAGTCAACAGACAATTCCCAGGAGACGCCACATCAAAAAAAGAAATGAACTGACACAGGCACCCTGGATCGAGGTACAGCAGGAACCTGCACCTGGACAACACTTGCCAAAAGCAGAATGGAAGTCACTATATAGACTTCAAACTAGTGTATCCCGATGCAGGAAGAACTTAAACACTTGGGGATACAGGGATGATGAGACATGCCACAGTGAAGCAGCACAAGACTCAGAACATCTCATAATATGAAGAGACCTTCTGGAAACATACACAATGGAGGACCTATAGAGAGGGAACCACAAAGCAATCCACGTGGACAAAACATTCGATACATGATGTCTGGCGTAGTGCCCAGAACACAGAAAGTCAGTTCGATTGTACTAAGGGTTTCTGATCTCGCGATAGTATTCATTGAAATTTATTTCAAGACAGTAATTCACAAGCTCACAACTCTGGACGTCAGAAAAGTAACGTTCTGATTTAGTTGAGATTTGCGAGACACGTGAGTACAGAGAACATTACTAAGAATTATGTATGGTCTGGTACGGGAGAAGGTCCTTCAGTGGAATGACACCATGAGTTCCCACATTAGGTGAACCAACCCTGATGACACCACTGTCTGGAGATCCGTGGTTCGAATCCGGATTACATATTAATGTAAGTTGTTTTTTTCCTGTGCCTGCAGCCTGTTTTCCGACATTTTACGGTATACTCGTACTAGTCTTTGTAGTTATTGTAAAAAAAAATGTTTGTTTACTGACCTCGGAGTTTTCATCTGTTTCTCCACTTATCCTGGCCACTTGATTATGCTGGTCTATATCATAAACTAACGACTTCCTGTTGCAGTTTACTTGGAAATCATTACTTATTTTAAAAACAGGCTTCTTTTGTGAGTTAGACTCGTATAACCTTCTTCTTCTTCTTCATCGTAGGCAGTCAGACATCAACCTTTATTTTTTCGAAAAAAGCAGCGGTCATCCTGAGGCTGTCGACACTGCCATAGAGCTTGTCTAGTGTTGCCACTGGTGATGGCCACATCTGCTTTCTCTGATCCTCGTATGTCGGGCAGTTTTGCAGCAAATGTTCAGCGGGCAGTTTTGCAGCAAATGTTCAGCGGTCATTTTCCCAGTACCGCACGTGCATTCGTCAGTGCCGCCTATATTCAGTTTATTGAATAGGTGGTACCTCAGTCTATTGTGGCCTGTGCGAAGTCTGAAGACCACGACCTGCTCTCTTCTGTTCAACTGGTAATAGGCATCGGTTTTTGTGTAGCCAGTATGTTCTGTTTCCCATTTGGTCATGTATCTAGCTCTAATAAGCCTTTTTGACTCTTCGTATGTCACACTAGGTTCTGGTTGTGGTAGTCTTGCACCTTCTTTTGCCAGTCTGTCTGCCTTATCGTTGCCTTGGATGTTACAGTGGGATGGGACCCATTGTGTCGCTACTCTTTTTGGTGCAGACTGCTGGCATAGTTGACAGAGTACTGCTCTTAAGTCATTAAGTTCAGTATTTTTCTGGCTTTTTAGTGCTGTGACTACGGCCAGGGCATCGGTAAGCAGGACTATATGGCTTTCATTTCTCTTGCTTGTCACCATTTCTTCTACTGCAGCCCTCAGTGCCTCTGCCTCCGCTCTGAAATTGCTTGAGTATTTTCCAGTTGCCACTGACCGTGTTATTTTTCTACCATTTGGTAGGCTCAAGAATACCCCTGCCCCTCCGTTCTGTGTTGTGTTTGTTACAGAGCCGTCGGTATATGAATGGGTCCAGTCCATGCTTGGGTAGTTTTTCGTTATGTACCTCAGGGTTGTATCTCTTCTTTCTTTTTCAGACTCGGATAATCAACCCCTTTCATTTATTTTTACACTGTATTGTTATTGCGGTTGTAAAAATTATTATTTGGGTTAAGTATTCTGATGGAAAAGAACAGCGGGAAAGAAGATTTCTAGAACGGTTTCCAAGCAACAGCCGCTAATCCGCCATGTTCCTGTTGATCCACTCCTGCATATTAACTATTCCGCTTCGTTTCATTTTTTATTTTTCTTTATTTGATCTTTTCTTTGTTTTTTCTTGCCTTACCTTTTAGTACACACTCTCTTCTCTTTTAAGTTGAATATATAATAATAGTCTAATCTGGTGCTTTGCTGGACAAATACGAGAACAGTTTATTTTCTTAAGTAATTTCCAGTACGTGCCATTTCTGGAATAGGAACACAGTAACCTGGAAGGGTGTCGTAAATTGCACCTAAGGAAAAGTATGCATGGGGCTAGCAACAAGGTTATATTAAACTGTTGATATGAAAACTGCAAATGCTCAGATACAGGAATTATGTAAAAGAGGGGGGGGGGATCTATTGGGTATCCCTAAACTACACATTAAAGGGACTAGCGAAAGTAAGATAAAAAGGAATTCAACAACAACACCAAGATGATGATGATGAAGATGAACAAGAGAAGAGAAGATTATGAAAATGAAGAAGATATTGATGAAGTACAAGAAAAAGAAGAAGAAGAAAAAGAAGAAGAAGAAGAAGAAGAAGAAGAAAGAAAGAAAGAAAGAAAGAAAGAAAGAAAGAAAGAAAGAAAGAAAGAAAGAAAGGAAGAAAGAAAGAACAGAAGAAGAAAAATATAAAGATTATGAGAGAAGAAGGAATAAAGGAGGGGAAAAGTATAGTAGAAACTTCAAAGATTACACAAGCCTTCTGACTTACAGAGAAATCCCTTTGAAACGTCATATTCCAAGGCTGACTAAATAACGATACTTGCAAGTGTCAACTATCCGCACAGCTTTAATAGTGTGTTCGGGAAACAAAGATGGGTATGTAATTGGTTTCAGGGCAGGATTCTGTGACAGGATCATTTTTAACAGTGGTTTGTTGTGCTGTGTTTAATACTGTGAATTTGTTTTATTTCTCTGTGTGGAGCATGGATTAAAAAACCTTGGCGCAATATGAGTTCAGTTATTTAATCGTCGGTGGAATGTGAAGTTTCAGTGAGTTTTCCTAGTGAGTCAGACGGTCTATCTAAAGTAGGCCATGGGTGCGGGTGAAGAAAGCGTGACAATGACAGTGATAGATATCCGTAACTTAAACACGCTTCTGCCTTTGATAATGCAACGTTGGGATAGAAATAATTAATCGTATCTGGCGTATGTGTGCTTGACGTTATGTGTGTGACCACATCAGAAATGGTGTGCCTGATAGTATTACAGATAGAGTATAGAGTATTGATGGAAAAGTCGTAAAAGTGACATTAATAATTGCGATGCTCTTTATTTTTAGTCTACTGAAGAATGTAAAACTATAATTAAATCGTTGCTGAGCATCTCTAAGAGCTGAACAAACCGGGAACAGAGCAGGGCTAGAAATTAATATATCCAAGACTAAAGGCACGCGAAACTGAATTTGTTCATTGTGACCCAATCATCCTCTATGGGCAAAATTTGGAAGAACCTCGAGGAATATTGCTGTCTTATATGTCTCATCGGGACGATGAGGCTAACGTCTGGTCAGGCAAATCATACTGATCAGAGAATGTTAGCCAGTGCCAGGATAAATTTACTGGCTAAGACCCTCACCTGACCTCCTCGTTGGTCGTCCTGCAAACGGGCTGTTGTCGAGGACAACAGTCTGGCTAACAAGGTGATGTTCAATGTGATCTCCGTAGTAGTGAGCCACACGCAGATGAAGACAAGCATAGCACAACCGCCTGGAGGGCCCCGGTCTACCTTCATCAGCACGCTCGAGTTTTGAGGAAAGCTACTGCAACCTGTAACTTAACGCCCTTTTCATGGGGCACATAAGAGTAACCTACTCATTGTGGACATTCGAAACAACAACAACATAGATGTCCCATCAACATACAGAATAATTTAGAATCTGAATTTACAAGACGTATCCGCGTTTGGTGAAAGGGGGCCAAATCGTCTATGCAGGTAGTCCTAAAAGGTTGCCAGGATCGAACCCTACGCTTCAACTATGCTGTGCCCATGCAATATGTTGTGATGCTGAAACGTAGACACTTACAAAAGCAATGAAGAACAAAGTATGGGTGACACAAACCTGTCTCGAGAGACAGAATGGTCAGCCTTCCACCAGATAACCAGCACATAAAGAATCTCCACAATTTTTACTGCAAAAACTATTACAATTATCCAAGACGAACGAAGCAGTTGTTCGTGCAAACAAACTTAACAAAAACATCGGTGGACCAGAAGACAGGATGAAGTTTGAAACACCTCAACAGCAGTCTTGTGCCCTAGAGACGGAAAAAGAATAAAAAGGATAAACCTTCAACGCGTTGATTGGGCACCCTTGCAATCTACTACAGCATCTACGATACGGTAAAGGGAAAGAGTATTACCCACTGACCTCCTGGGTATAGATCGTTGGAGACGATGTTGGAACCCGCAGCGGTGCAAACGCTACTCAGGAATAGTTCATCGAGTAATTAAATCGTCCAAAAACAAACAACATTGTGATCAATGCCAAACAGATACAAAGCCACGCCAACAATAACAAATATAAATATTATGTTCACATCACAAAATTAAGTGGGATAAAGCGCTGGAGCATAGTTCTCAAACAGATGGTATTCAGTCTGCCAGGTCGTGTGTGTATTCTGCAGTGGGATTGTCATGTCGAGTTAGCAACTTCTGAAAAACAAATGGAAATGTACAATAAAGGCCATGTAGTTTTCCTTCGAGAGACAGACTGTTTCATGGCAGTCTGGTTAACGAGGTGGGGGACCGACGTGATCCACGTAGAGCGACACGCAGATTAAATCAAGCATAGCATATCCACATGGGGGAACCAAGGTACGCCTTCATTAGCACGCTCGGCATGTAAGGAAAGTTACTGCTTCCTGCCACTTTCCATGGCGCACAAAAGAGTAAACATACTCAATTTTGGGCAATAAATAACAATGATCACATCAAATGAGAAAATACCATTCTAATGTGAGATTAATATAAAAGCGAACGATATTAAGACTAGTGTCAATATTACAAATACCTAAGAACAGAGGAAGCCAATTTGTTTATGATCTAGGCACCAGGTAAAAGATGTACGAGTCAGGCATATCGTTGGATAAGTTTCTCCTTCGGTTATGTAACGTGCAGAAGGTATCGATGAATTGTACTTGAATCTTGAAAATGTGAATTCTAAGTGTACAAATGTAAGTTTATTTTCAAAGTAACACTGACTAATAATGACGAAGGCAGTCTGTACTTGAAAGCATGGAAAGGACAGAAATTACGCGGGAAATTGTTCTATATTGTAGCCCTTAAAGCTGAGGGGTGGGGGTTACTAGGGGGTGGGGAATATACGCAATAGGGAAATTGTAAGAGTAATTTCGACACTGATCGTGACATATTAGTCACCATAGCAACAATTCTAGACACCATGTCGAGCTGGATTTGTCGTGTCCTGTTTTAGAAACTTCATAATAGAAGGGGGAAAAGTACATGTTGCGCAAGCCAAATCAGGAGTTCTGAAAATTAAAAGTAAGCAACCCAAAAACACGAAACCTTTCAAACTCAGAAAGTCGTTCATGAGTAAGATGAAAACTAGTCCAAGGAAACAAAAAAAATTATTTTTTAAATGAAAAAATGTTGCATGAAAATATATCACCGTGTCTGAAATCATTGTTAAGGAAATAGGCAGATAAACGTGTTCGTGATGATAGGCAGCCAAGAACGGAATTTATCTCGGTGAATTGTCCTGATATACCACGTTGGCCTATACACTGGAAGCAATCCATTTACCTTGGTCGATAAAAGAACTGATATAAAAAGAAGCAGCCAAAATGTTTTTAAGACATTCTTCGAAAATAGGGCACTATAAGCCTTGTGTCAGCGAGGGTGAATGGAGCAAGAAAGTTTGACATGGCATTTATGAATTGATTGAAAAATAAATGTATGAATATATATATACTAAAATCATATCAAAGGAATTTATCTTTGTAGACAGCATGCTAGGTGATGATAGAGCAGTAAGGAAAATAGCAAACCACGGATAAATTGTGGCAGTGTCTAACAAGAATGAAATAGGATGTGGGGAGACAAAAATAACGAATATGAAAGGTTGCGGACAAATAATTCATTTAACAAATATCAGAGCTGACTATGAAATATGCGAGGGTAAGTTAGTAAGTAGGTCACACATTTTTATGGGATAGCTCAAAATGTATTTGGTAGTTTCTAAAAGTGTCATTATGTGACAGCAACATCCAGCTTTGTAATTACTGTAGGCAGCAGACGATAGGTTTAGTAGCTCAATTGTAAGATAGCGTCCATGCTAGCAAAGTATGCAATCAACGAACAGCGTGCTGTTGTGCGGTCTGTTTGGTTTGGTTTGGTTTGGTTTGGTTTTCTTTGTTTGTTTTTTGGAGGAAAAAGGGGGGAGGGGGGGGGGGGTGTGGTCCAAGCGACTTTCTGTGAATGATATTCAAAATAAAATGCTTCATGTTTGTGGTGAGGAGTTTTGTCTCTTAAAGCTGTGCATAACTGAGTCGATATGCTTCCTCAAAGAAGCTGAAATATTGCTGATGATGTTGTCCTGTTCAGGTCACCACAGAAGCATCTCTGAGGAGGGTGTGGAGATGATATTCGAGCTGAAAGACAAGTAACGTGATGTTCGCATTCACCAGATCTCGCCCACATAAACGGTCCTGTGCTCATTCGTCTGCCTCTCTCCAGATGTAACCATTTAATCCTAGTACCCTCTCACATCTATGTCTTTGCAGATCGACCACTTCTCTTGTTCTTCTCTTGAGAATTCCACATGAAAATCGTTCTGGCTAAGGTGTGCTATGCCTTCCTTGGTGTATGTCATATCCAGCCATATTAACTCTCTTAGTGTGTTGTTCCAGTTACTGTTGTTGGCTTCTTTCCCACAGGTCTTCATTCCTAACCATGTCCTGCTACTCTGTGCCCAGCATCCTTCGAATGCATCTGTTAACGAAGGACTGGAGTTTGTAGCCTTGATCGTTCTACCTGTTTGGGCTTCTTACAACAACACCAACTTCACATTGACATTGAATATTCTAACTTTGGTGAAAGTCGTGATCTATTTGTATCTCATCCATGCGTTGGTTAGTGTCAGGAGTGTCCCTATTGTGTTTCTAGTTTTAGTTCTTACTTTTGCATATCTACTCATCCCGTGTCGGTCATGCTGCTCAAATAGGTAAAAACACCCAACGCTTCCAAAGGTTCTCTCGACAGCAAGATTGGCTCTTTACAAATATGGGTGATTTTAATGAGCTTGGATTTCTCAATGCTGATATGCATTGAAGGATGTGCTTTCATTCTGTCGTTTCTCTCTCTTGTATTTGGCTATGAGTGTGTGACAAAAGTACCAGGTCACGTGCGCAATCCAATTGCGACCATAGTGTCTATTGAATACAGTTCAATATCAAATCTACAGGAAGGTTGAGAGAATGCATCCATGTCTCACCTCGGTTTGCAACCATAAGCTGTCAGTCAGTGCTCCTTCATGTATCGCTCTACTAACTGTATATTATTGTATATTACTAACTTTTCATACTCTGTACGAGGATTATTTCCTTCTCTGATATTCTATAATATCTCAAAAATTACAACAGAGTGCGTTCATCGATACTGTTAAATGCCTTTTCGTAGTATATAAAACTGGCGTATAGAGTAGCTTTATGACCTGTGCATTATCGTCACTGGCGGAATCCTGCCTGTCTCTCTCGGGGTATTTGATCTGTGATCTATTCACGCACATGTCAATACATTCAAAGCACCCGATGATGCAGCTAGACAGACATAGCTTGGTTCATTTTCCATGTTGTCAAAAATGTCATGAAGATCGTGAAGCTGAACGTTTTTGTTCAGTGGATTGAGTACAATTCTGACGTACACAACCAACTAATTTCAGGAACGATTTTCTGTCCTTTATGGAAAAACAGAAGAAATAAAGTGTTTCCAAATCCATTTGCTTGCAATATTGAAACACTTTATGGAAGAACAGAAGAAATAAAGTGTTTCCAAATCCATTTGCTTGCAATATTGAAACACTTTATGGAAGAACAGAAGAAATAAAGTGTTTCCAAATCCATTTGCTTGCAATATTGAAACACTTTATGGAAGAACAGAAGAAATAAACTGTTTCCAAATCCATTTGCTTGCAATATTGAAACACTTTATGGAAGAACAGAAGAAATAAACTGTTTCCAAATCCATTTGCTTGCAATATTGAAACACTTTATGGAAGAACAGAAGAAATAAACTGTTTCCAAATCCATTTGCTTGCAATATTGAAACACTTTATGGAAGAACAGAGGAAATAAAGTGTTTCCAAATCCATTTGCTTGCAATATTGAAACACTTTATGGAAGAACAGAAGAAATAAACTGTTTCCAAATCCATTTGCTTGCAATATTGAAACACTTTATGGAAGAACAGAAGAAATAAACTGTTTCCAAATCCATTTGCTTGCAATATTGAAACACTTTATGGAAGAACAGAGGAAATAAAGTGTTTCCAAATCCATTTGCTTGCAATATTGAAACACTTTATGGAAGAACAGAAGAAATAAAGTGTTTCCAAATCCATTTGCTTGCAATATTGAAACACTTTATGGAAGAACAGAAGAAATAAACTGTTTCCAAATCCATTTGCTTGCAATATTGAAACACTTTATGGAAGAACAGAGGAAATAAAGTGTTTCCAAATCCATTTGCTTGCAATATTGAAACACTTTATGGAAGAACAGAAGAAATAAAGTGTTTCCAAATCCATTTGCTTGCAATATTGAAACACTTTATGGAAGAACAGAAGAAATAAAGTGTTTCCAAATCCATTTGCTTGCAATATTGAAACACTTTATGGAAGAACAGAAGAAATAAAGTGTTTCCAAATCCATTTGCTTGCAATATTGAAACACTTTATGGAAGAACAGAAGAAATAAACTGTTTCCAAATCCATTTGCTTGCAATATTGAAACACTTTATGGAAGAACAGAGGAAATAAAGTGTTTCCAAATCCATTTGCTTGCAATATTGAAACACTTTATGGAAGAACAGAGGAAATAAAGTGTTTCCAAATCCATTTGCTTGCAATATTGAAACACTTTATGGAAGAACAGAAGAAATAAAGTGTTTCCAAATCCATTTGCTTGCAATATTGAAACACTTTATGGAAGAACAGAAGAAATAAAGTGTTTCCAAATCCATTTGCTTGCAATATTGAAACACTTTATGGAAGAACAGAAGAAATAAAGTGTTTCCAAATCCATTTGCTTGCAATATTGAAACACTTTATGGAAGAACAGAAGAAATAAACTGTTTCCAAATCCATTTGCTTGCAATATTGAAACACTTTATGGAAGAACAGAGGAAATAAAGTGTTTCCAAATCCATTTGCTTGCAATATTGAAACACTTTATGGAAGAACAGAAGAAATAAAGTGTTTCCAAATCCATTTGCTTGCAATATTGAAACACTTTATGGAAGAACAGAAGAAATAAACTGTTTCCAAATCCATTTGCTTGCAATATTGAAACACTTTATGGAAGAACAGAGGAAATAAAGTGTTTCCAAATCCATTTGCTTGCAATATTGAAACACTTTATGGAAGAACAGAAGAAATAAAGTGTTTCCAAATCCATTTGCTTGCAATATTGAAACACTTTATGGAAGAACAGAAGAAATAAAGTGTTTCCAAATCCATTTGCTTGCAATATTGAAACACTTTATGGAAGAACAGAAGAAATAAAGTGTTTCCAAATCCATTTGCTTGCAATATTGAAACACTTTATGGAAGAACAGAAGAAATAAAGTGTTTCCAAATCCATTTGCTTGCAATATTGAAACACTTTATGGAAGAACAGAAGAAATAAACTGTTTCCAAATCCATTTGCTTGCAATATTGAAACACTTTATGGAAGAACAGAAGAAATAAACTGTTTCCAAATCCATTTGCTTGCAATATTGAAACACTTTATGGAAGAACAGAAGAAATAAACTGTTTCCAAATCCATTTGCTTGCAATATTGAAACACTTTATGGAAGAACAGAGGAAATAAAGTGTTTCCAAATCCATTTGCTTGCAATATTGAAACACTTTATGGAAGAACAGAAGAAATAAACTGTTTCCAAATCCATTTGCTTGCAATATTGAAACACTTTATGGAAGAACAGAAGAAATAAACTGTTTCCAAATCCATTTGCTTGCAATATTGAAACACTTTATGGAAGAACAGAGGAAATAAAGTGTTTCCAAATCCATTTGCTTGCAATATTGAAACACTTTATGGAAGAACAGAAGAAATAAAGTGTTTCCAAATCCATTTGCTTGCAATATTGAAACACTTTATGGAAGAACAGAAGAAATAAACTGTTTCCAAATCCATTTGCTTGCAATATTGAAACACTTTATGGAAGAACAGAGGAAATAAAGTGTTTCCAAATCCATTTGCTTGCAATATTGAAACACTTTATGGAAGAACAGAAGAAATAAAGTGTTTCCAAATCCATTTGCTTGCAATATTGAAACACTTTATGGAAGAACAGAAGAAATAAACTGTTTCCAAATCCATTTGCTTGCAATATTGAAACACTTTATGGAAGAACAGAGGAAATAAAGTGTTTCCAAATCCATTTGCTTGCAATATTGAAACACTTTATGGAAGAACAGAAGAAATAAAGTGTTTCCAAATCCATTTGCTTGCAATATTGAAACACTTTATGGAAGAACAGAAGAAATAAAGTGTTTCCAAATCCATTTGCTTGCAATATTGAAACACTTTATGGAAGAACAGAAGAAATAAAGTGTTTCCAAATCCATTTGCTTGCAATATTGAAACACTTTATGGAAGAACAGAGGAAATAAAGCTGTTTCCAAATCCATTTGCTTGCAATATTGAAACACTTTATGGAAGAACAGAAGAAATAAAGTATTTCCAAATCCATTTGCTTGCAATATTGAAACACTTTATGGAAGAACAGAGGAAATAAAGCTGTTTCCAAATCCATTTGCTTACAATATTGAAACACTTTATGGAAGAACAGAGGAAATAAAGCTGTTTCCAAATCCATTTGCTTGCAATATTGAAACACTTTATGGAAGAACAGAGGAAATAAAGCTGTTTCCAAATCCATTTGCTTGCAATATTGAAACACTTTATGGAAGAACAGAGGAAATAAAGCTGTTTCCAAATCCATTTGCTTGCAATATTGAAACACTTTATGGAAGAACAGGGGAAATAAAGCTGTTTCCAAATCCATTTGCTTGCAATATTGAAACACTTTATGGAAGAACAGAGGAAATAAAGCTTTTTCCAAATCCATTTGCTTGCAATATTGAAACACTTTATGGAAGAACAGAAGAAATAAAGTGTTTCCAAATCCATTTGCTTGCAATATTGAAACACTTTATGGAAGAACAGAGGAAATAAAGCTGTTTCCAAATCCATTTGCTTGCAATATTGAAACACTTTATGGAAGAACAGAGGAAATAAAGCTGTTTCCAAATCCATTTGCTTGCAATATTGAAACACTTTATGGAAGAACAGAGGAAATAAAGCTGTTTCCAAATCCATTTGCTTGCAATATTGAAACACTTTATGGAAGAACAGGGGAAATAAAGCTGTTTCCAAATCCATTTGCTTGCAATATTGAAACACTTTATGGAAGAACAGGGGAAATAAAGCTGTTTCCAAATCCATTTGCTTGCAATATTGAAACACTTTATGGAAGAACAGGGGAAATAAAGCTGTTTCCAAATCCATTTGCTTGCACTATTGAAACACTTTATGGAAGAACAGGGGAAATAAAGTGTTTCCAAATCCATTTGCTTGCAATATTGAAACACTTTATGGAAGAACAGAGGAAATAAAGCTGTTTCCAAATCCATTTGCTTGCAATATTGAAACACTTTATGGAAGAACAGGGGAAATAAAGCTGTTTCCAAATCCATTTGCTTGCAATATTGAAACACTTTATGGAAGAACAGGGGAAATAAAGTTTTCCAAATCCATTTGCTTGCAATATTGAAACACTTTATTGAAGAACAGGGGAAATAAAGCTGTTTCCAAATCCATTTGCTTGCAATATTGAAACACTTTATGGAAGAACAGAGGAAATAAAGCTGTTTCCAAATCCATTTGCTTGCAATTTTGAAACACTTTATGGAAAAACAGAGGAAATAAAGCTGTTTCCAAATCCATTTGCTTGCAATATTGAAACACTTTATTGAAGAACAGAGGAAATAAAGCTGTTTCCAAATCCATTTGCTTGCAATATTGAAACACTTTATGGAAGAACAGAGGAAATAAAGATGTTTCCAAATCCATTTGCTTGCAATATTGAAACACTTCCAAAGTTAGGGTTTAAATGACATGCCTAAAAAACATATATAAGGAAGGAAATCGGATCCAGTTTTATAAATCTTTGCAGTCTCAGCAGTTCTGAATTGGAAGCTATGTTCTTATTGGTGTGTATTCCTTTTTGGCACAACGTATCTGTGTGAACAAACATTGGCAATGATACAATATGTCAAGTCCAACTATCGAGCAAAATTTATCTGATGCGCATTTGGCTTGGCTTGGCTTGGCTTCGTTTGTTCTCAATCTCCTGCTACCAAACCCTGAAAATGCTTAAGTGGTAGAATGTAGTCCAGAGAACGGAATGCGTTGTGTCGTAGTTTACAGCTTGACTGCGATATTTGCACCTTTCGGTCCAACACATCCGACTTCAGCAATAGTACCGGGTAAGCATTCCCTCTTCGATCTCTTCTCCTTAGCCAGTCTGCTCTGTTGCAGCATGTTATCCAGGATCAGCGCGTGAAAGTGTAGAAGGGTCTTTGCAGCTCTGGTTCGCTGACCCTGACGCTAGCAGTCAGCTATGGGTCGCTAACCACAGCAGCTCATGCGCTGCTCAGAATCTTGATCCCTCATGCGCATTTGAAGTACATTCTAACAACTTACACCTCGAGTTTGAAACTTCGGTTCAGTAATACTTTGATATTAAAAAATTAGTTCCATCATTCTTACTGATCCTATTGTATAAAGCTCCATGATTTGTTAATTACGATTAAAATCTGTAATTGCTAACCAGAAGTAAATACGAGTCATTATTCCTTTAAAATAGTTTTTTTGTCTTGCCATCTTTCTCTGTAATTATTAAAAATCTTCTGTTGTTCTTAATCATAGCATACTGATTGAATCAAAGAAGTTGCAAATAAAAATTATTCATTCATTTATAAAACTTTCTTCTTAGTCCTTTTTTCAAAATCTTTTTAAATCCATGTTACAACTGATATCAAATGTACTTTCTGCGCTGCCCTGAAATAAAACGATAGACTATCATAAAGTCGCGTTTCCGTTGCTCTTACAACATACCATTAATGTTCGAAAACTTTTGCACTTTAGGATGAAGACGTCGAGGCACTTACCTGGTCATTGGTGTGAACTTTAGTCCTGCTCTATGTATTCAGCTTGCAAGGCGGTCCGTTTATCCCGTCTGTTCTTTACCTTCCTGATGCACTGATTGTGGAACTTCTTCGTTTGGCTTCCGGACCACGTCTCCAGTTCAGTAATCAAGTCCTGGACGTCAGAAAAACGACGTCCACGAAGCAGATTCTTTAATTTTTGGGAACATGAAGACGTCACTAGGTGCCAAGTCCGGTGAGAATGGTGAATTGATCATGCAATTCATACCCGCACGTTTTCAGACATCAATGAACTGACTGCTGAACTGGGGACGTGGTCCCGGGCTCAGACCGAGAAGCTCTGCGATTATGGAGTCGGGAAGGTGAAATACAGATGTGAGAAGTGTGTCGCCTTGCATGGTGAATACTCAGAGAAGAGCTAACGTTCACATCAATTTCCAGGTAAATGTCTTGTCTCCTTCATACTAAAGTGCGAAACCTTTCTATCATCCCTCGTAAAATAAAGCCTCAACCGTCGATATATATCTTGAACCAGTGCTACATTGTGAGGCCGTTGGTAGGAAAGTGAAGAATATTTCCCCAAACAAATGCGAGAATGTCTCAGTTTTAGGTGAGGCACCTCGTTAGTTACAACTATTTTAATTACCATGGCCTCAAAAGAGGTTTAACTCCAACCTCCCCCCCCCCCCCCTTTCCATTGAGCGAGTTTCATCCCTAAACTACGCAGCCTCCATGTTTAAATGTTGTCGTTGTTTGCAAATGCCCACAATGAGTAGGTTACTCTTATGTGCGCCCTGAAAAGGGCGTTAAGTGACGGGTTGCAGTAGCTTTCCTCACATCTCAAGCATGCTGATGAAGGTAGACCGGGGTCCTCCAGGCGGTTGTGCTATGCTTGGCGTCATCTACGTGTCGCTCACTACTACGGAGATCCCGTCGAACCTCACCTTGTTTGCCAGACTGTTGTCCTCAACAACAGCCCGTTTCCAGGACGACCAACGAGAAGGTCAGGTGAGGGTCTTGGCCAGTATATTTCTCCTGACCCTGACCTAAATTCTCTGATCAAACGTTAGCCTCATCGTCATCATTGCGATTGTATGAAGGCGTGAACTTTACAAATGTCAATTTGGGTAAGTCGAGCCAAGGCTCTTGACTTTTGTTCCCTAAAATTTCAAACTTTCGTTTTGAAAAATGTCAAAAGGAACAATTTGCTTATATCGAAACGGAAAATGGAAAGTGTGAATTTCTGTTTCTGACAGAGTTGGCAAATTTGAACGAAAAGGACCAGAAATTGCTTATCATTACTTTTTATGATCAAACTAACTGTTACTTCAAGCATGTCACGTGGGGTATCCGTAAAGGAACAGACAGAGCCACTCACATTTTCTAAGCGATTCGTAATAAACGAATAAAGAAGGTTGTACCTGGAGCTAGCAATCATCTCATCCTGTAAAAGTAATAACAACAGAAACGGTCACTGGCTTGGCTTGGCTTCATTCATTCTCAATCTCCCGCTACCAAGTCCTGAAAATGGCTTTGCAAGTAACAGAATATAGTCCAGAGAACGGAATACGTTGTATCGTAGTTTGCAGCTTCACTGCGATATATGCACCTTTCAGCCTGTCACATCCGAATTTAGCAAACATTTTGATAGTACCGGGTTATCCTTCCCTCTTCGATCCCTTCTCGTTAGCCAGTCTGCTCTGTTGCAGCCTGTTATCCAGGATCACCGCGTGGAGGTGTAGAAGGGACTTATCAGGTCTGGTTCTCTGGCCCTGGCGCTTGCAGTCAGCTATGGGTCGCTGACAGCTGCAGCTCATGCGCTGTTCAGCGTCTTGACCTTATTAAAATGGCACACTAAAGCGGCGTGGATAAAGGATTCGTGTAACGTTTTCAACTTTCGGTTACAGTCTTTATAAAGTAACCTTAAGTATAATTTTGTTGGTGTGGCTGATGAAACTGATGGTTTGGTAACTTTGACATTGTTGGCGGTTACCCTTCTTATGTATAACTAAAATCAGTGATTTGATCGAACTTGTTGGCCATTCCACCGCCTGTCAAATCGTGTTACAGATCTTCGTGAGAATGTCAATAACCACTACCCATCCATATGTTAGTAGTTCGCCTGGTATATTGTCTAAGTTATCGCCTTCCTCTTGTGGAGTTTCTAGTAATACGGCTCTAGGGTGTCTAGTGGTTTGTATGTTATATAACTGAGAGCAAAAACGATCACAACCGTGTTTTTCCCCATTTTTGCAATCCACCATTGGGATGTATGGGGCATATCAGTAAATGTCTTTAGCTCATACCGTGACCGCGTAGTACGCAGGTTAGAATTTCGTTTTGAACCCAATTAGAAAGAAAAGATCTAGGTCCTACTTGCGTCCGAACCTATCTCTGCAGACAAAAGAGTTTACATCATCTCGCTTATCGTTCCTCTTGAAAAAGACGTTATGACGTTTTGTTGTAGTTTACAGCGGGGATGCGATATATGCCCCTTTCAGCGCGACACATTGGACTTCAGCTGACGTAATTGGGTTTTTCCCACTGTGATCCCTATTCTCTTAGTCAGACCACACTAGTGCAGCTTGTTTCCGGGGTTTGGCGAGCAATGGTTCACTGAACATGTTGCAAACAACCAGCTGGGTCACTGGGCTGCATCTGTTTGCATTTTACTATTATTTACAATAGCCACGCGGTTTCAACCACCATTTTAGACAATTAAGGTGAAAAGTAAACCAATACTCAGACCTTCATCAACATTTACTGTGTCACCTGGCGTTGACGATCAATGTCTTCCTTTCACATCTTCCCTCTGATCATTTCAGTACGTTTAATTTGATGTTAGCAGAAAAAAGTACAAATTTATTGTTGATCTTATTTGTGGTATTGCATACTTCAAACTAATGATATGACTGTCTTTCGTTATTGTATTGAGGGTGGGGAGGGGATGGGGGTGTGGTAAATTGTGCCTGTATGATACTAAGCTGTAATCTGTAATTCTGAAGGTCAATCTGGCCTATTAAATGTCAGATGCCAGGTACCTAAATTTTGTTTTGAAGTGTAATGTTGGACAAAGGGGTTTATTCAGCCCATCTCTCCTTCTCATTGTAGAACTTTCAGGACGTCACTTTTGGCGTCCATTTGTTGTCAGACATACCCACCACATCCCCGACCCATCTGTTGTCAGACATACCCACCACATCCCTGACTCATCTGTTGTCAGACATACCCACCACATCCCCGACTCATCTGTTGTCAGACATACCCACCACATCCCCGACTCATCTGTTGTCAGACATACCCACCACATCCCCGACCCATCTGTTGTCAGACATACCCACCACATCTCCGACCCATCTGTCGTCAGACATACCCACCACATCCCCGACCCATCTGTCGTCAGACATACCCACCACATCCCCGACCGATCGGTTGTCAGACATACCCACCACATCCCCGACTCATCTGTTGTCAGACATACCCACCACATCTCCGACCCATCTGTTGTCAGACATACCCACCACATCCCCGACTCATCTGTTGTCAGACATACCCACCACATCTCCGACCCATCTGTTGTCAGACATACCCACCACATCTCCGACCCATCTGTTGTCAGACATACCCACCACATCCCCGACCCATCTGTTTTCAGACATACCCACCACATCCCTGACTCATCTGTTGTCAGACATACCCACCACATCTCCGACCCATCTGTTGTCAGACATACCCACCACATCCCCGACTCATCTGTTGTCAGACATACCCATCACATCTCTGACCCATCTGTTGTCAGACATACCCACCACATCCCCGACCCATCTGCATTTTCTTAACAATGTAGTATCAACGACGTCATTGAAGACGGTCCACCGCCTTATTCGTGTGTTCTGAATTCGGTGAGGTTGAGATGCTCTTCGATTCATCGCCCTTTGAGAAACTGGAAGTTTCTCTGCTTTTCGTTGGTTCCCTATCATATGCCATAGCTGGAAAACCCAGGCTGCTGAAGATGTGAGATCTTGTCTTGTTATTTCTCATCTGCTGAAATATTGGTTTGTGATACGATTGAAGCTGAACCACCCAGCTGCTACCCTACGTGTAATCTCACGATTTGTTATGTGGGAGCTAGTAAGTTGTTGGCCCTGATAAATGTATGAATTCACGTTTTTGACGTGATATTTTGGTAGTCAGATCCTAATGTTATGTGCGAAAAACATTCAGTATGTATTTTTGTTAATTCTAATGCCTACTTTCTCGCTAATTAAGCTCATGTAGGCATTGCTCAGCCTTTTTGACGCTGTGACTAAGGACTACTATGTCATCAGCAAACCTTAGGTGGGTGAATATTTTCCCGTCTATGCTGATGTCTTTAGCTCCCCAATTTAGTTGTATCGGTATGTTGATTGGCCGGCAAAGTAGAGTAATGTTGGTTGAACAGCCCTCATTAATTTTTTCTGTCCTATGAACATACTTTTATTCAATATCTTGATTTATAAGAGGATTTACTACAGCAGTTATTTCAATGCTATCGAAGGCTTTGTCATAGTTCACAAACACAAGACACAAAAGCGTGCGCTCTCCATTAACTATATAGTTGCTTGTTTAGGGGTATTCGGAAGTTGAGTAGCCCCTCTTGAGGTATGTCTGCTCTCGTGGTTGATTTTCATCAAGATATGTTCACAATCACTCGTGTGAAAAGTTTGTATATATGATAACGGCAAACAGCAAACGGAAAACTTTGGCATTAGCGATGATTGAGGAGAAATATAATACTAAGGAATGGACACAGGTGTACAGCAATCAACCAACTATCAAATGGGAAGGCTGCAGGTGCTGACCTAATACTGGATGAGATCTACAAAATAGGTAGTTGTGTCCTGACCAGAGACTGAGTTGTACAACACAATATGGACCACTGAGACTGGCCCACAACACAATATGGACCACTGAGACTCTCCCACAAGAACTGAAGAATACAACCATCACAACACAATATGGACCACTGAGACTGGCCCACAACACAATATGGACCACTGAGACTCTCCCACAAGAACTGAAGGATGCTACCATCGTTCACTTATTCAAGCGAAGAGGAACCAGTCAATCCTGCGACAACCACAGAGTAATCCCCTTCCTATCGACTGCTGATAAGAAACTGGCACGAGTTCTCAACCGATTGATCGTTCACCTAGAACATGGTCTTCTTCCAGAGAGTCAGTGTGGCTTCAGATCGGGTCGTGGAACTGTGAATATGATATTCGCGGCTCGGCAACTTTAGGAGAAATGTCAAGAGCAGCAACATGGGCTGTACATGACTTTCGTGGGCTGTACATGACTTTCGTGGTCTATACATGACTTTCGTGGGCTGTACATAACGTTTGTGGGCTGTACATGACTTTCGTGGACCTAACCAATGCTTTCGATACCATCAACAGAGATGGACTTTTGAAGGTCATGGCGAAATTCGGCTGGCAAAGCAGATTCACCAAGATCGTCAGACAATTCCACTAAGGTATGAATGCTCATGTGCTGAGGGATGAGGAAACGTCAAACGCCTTTCCTGTGACAAATGGCGTCAAGCAGGGTTGTGTACTAGCCCCAACACTCTTCAGCATAATGTTTGTTGCCATGCTAAGCGTTAGATATCGGGGTTGTAACCAAAACGGAATGGAAATAAAATACAGGACTGATAGAAAACTCTTCAATCACAGGCGACTGTAAGCTGTCCCCTCGCTGCCAACACCGAAAGAGCCATGCAGACATATGTGGACAAATTCTCAGCAGCCTGACACGTTCGGTTTTACAATTAATACACAAAATAAACCGAAGTCATGTCTCAGCCTGTCCCGAGTGACGCAGATATCAGAGTCAAGATCGAGCGCCTCCAATCAGTAGACAGCTTCACGTACCTTGGTAGCACTCTTTCCAGGGAAACTACTATTGACTGTGAGGTCATTAACATAATCTCTAAGGCCAGTCCTGCCTTTGGGAGGCTGCGCAACAGTGTCTGGGATCGGAGGTATCTTAGGCTTGATACGAAACTCAAAGTATACCAAGCTGTAGTGCTCCCCACCCTTCTGTATGCCAGTGAGACGTGGACTGTTTACAGCAGGCATGCTAAGAAGATGAACTACTTCCATGCAAGGTGCATCCGTAGATTGTTCAAAATAAAGTGGCAGGATAAGGTACCAGACACCGAGATCCTCATGAGAGCACAAATGTCCAGCATCCACACATTGTTGCAGAAGACCAAGATCAGGTGGGCCGGCCACATCGTGCGCTTGCCAGAAAACCGCATCCCCAAACCACTAATGTGTGGTGAGCTGAAAGATGGCCTGCGTCAAGTCGGTGGCCAAAAGAAGCGTTTCAAAGACTACCACCAAGTATCTCTAACACGTTTCAGCATATATGCAAACGCATTGTAATGCCTCGCACAGAACCGTAAGGCATGGCGCAGAACCACCATCAGAGGCACCTTCATTGCTGAGGAACGCCGGACCTCCGAAACACAGAAAAAACGTACTTTGCAGAAAGACAAAACAATTGAAACTCACATGTCCAATTCTAACATTAAAAGTCATGTATTTGAAAAAGTTGGCCATGCCAGAATTGGACTATACAGCCACCTCCGAATTCACTGATGAGGTGCAACACAACAAGTCTGACTGCAATTGTCATAATTGCTTGCGATGGACGGCTATTATTATTTTTACACATATGGTTCAGCAGGTGGCAGGCCATAACGGGGAAGGAGGCATATTCATAAGACACAAAAAGTGGAAATATAACAGAAGAGGCTTTCTCAACGGGGAAGTCATCCACAAACCTCAGAGCAGAATATATGACCTCCTGCGAGCACTTAGAATACTTGAGCCAGAAAAGCAACCACCAACAGAAATAGTTGCTTTCACAGACTGCCGATTTTTAATAGAGGCAATACAAAATTCAATCTAGGAACCGCTGTTATCAGAAATCAGAGCGGAACTAGCAAAATTCCAGAGATCTTCAACGAAAGCGCTCCAGTAGCTACCCTCCCACTGCGGAATCACAAGAAATGAGAGAGCTGAAGCATTGGCAAAAGATGGGAGCAAAGAGCAAAAAGGCACAAGTTAATCATCGAGTACCATACAGAAATACCAAGCAAATCATCATAAATCAGTATATACACCAATGGAGAGAAGACAGAAACATAAGCAGTACACCAGACCCAATTCGCCAGCTCAAAATAAAACCAACAAACTATCTTATTTCGCCTGAGGACTGGTCACTGCAACTACTGGAACATATGTACCAGTGTTTCTGAACCCTAACTGAGCTGGCGCCCCATTTTGGAAAGAAAAATGCGAACACGCATTTCTTTTGTCGGTATACAGTGGACAGGACTGCAAAATATGTTCTGCCTTCATGGGGACTGTGTCGCAGGCACAAAGGTCTATAGTGACAATCTTGAACTTGTTGTACAGATGACATCTAGGTCTGTTGTGACCTGTGCGTAGCCTGAGAATGATAACCTGGTCTTGCCTGGAGAGTTCATAGTAGGCATCGTTTTCTATGTGGCCAGGGTGGTCTTTTTTCCATTTTGCACTATACGTTGTTCTGATGAATGCTTTAGTCTCATTGTGTGTGATTTCTGTATCACTCTATTGCAGCATTCCTCCCTCTTTGGCGAGTCTGTCCGCCTCCTCGTTGCCTGGAATGTTGCAGTGCGCACTAGCCCACTGGACTATGCTTTTTTTGAAGCACTGCGACAGGCGTTCGAGCGAGTCTGCCAGAGCACCGAGTTCATTTTTGTGCTGGTTCTTGAGCGCCATTACCACTGCAAGGGCGTCTGGGAAAATGACCACTTGCCTTTCAACCTGCTCCTTATGGTCTATAAGTATTTCAGCTGCTTGTCTCAGGGCACTGACTTTCGACACCGAAGTTGCTGCAGCGTCTCCCAGTGGCAAATGCTGCTGAGTATACTTTGCTTTTTAGTTTTAAAGTGATGCCTCCTCCCCAGTTTTCAATGGCATCTTTGGCTGAGCCATCCGTATAGGCGTGTGTCCAGGCTGTTGGTGGAAATTGTTGGTTGATGTAATTTGTATCGTTACATCTGATCATCATATAATTCTCAACAGCCTCCAAATGTCATCACTGCATTTCCGAAATTGCATCTTTCAAGCTGTCCTTGTCTAACTGCTGCATAACATGGAAACTTATATCGTCCACGACGACCGAGACTATTTTTAAACAATCCCAATATAACCCATAATAACTACTTTCAATTTGATGGCTGATGTCGTTTCCCTGTAGCTACGCTACAGAAGGACATCATTTAACTTTTCAAATAGACATGAAAAATTGGCCACATCTTTACGCAGTATTTGAGTTTCAATGCTAAGGTGTTCTTTAATTGAATCAAGGAACTCTATAATGGTATCAAATAAAGCCCAAAATCTTTTCAAATATTTGCCTTTTGGACATCCTTTATTTCTTCTTCTTCTTTGCGTTCAGGATCGTTTTGGTCATGCTATATCTGCAGGCCAGTCGCCATGATGAAGTCTGTAGTCTTCACCAGGCCGGAGCAGCTGCCCCACAGCTTTTGTCTCAGCTCCGCACCCTCTGGCCAGGTCTGGCATCTCATTTCCCTATAGATTGGGCATTCTTGTAGAATATGTTCAGGGTTCTGGCATCCTGTTCCACATGGGCACTCATCGGTGTGTGAGATCTTCAGTTGGTAAAGATGTTCTAGTAGTATGCAGTGTCCAGTTCTCAGGCGAAATAAGGTAGTTTGTTGATTTCTTTTGAGATAGTGAATTGGGTCTGGTGTACTGCTTATGTTTCTGTCTTCTCTCCCTTGGTGTGTATACTTATTTCTAATGATGTTCTTGATTTCTCTGTAAGGTACTCGATGATTAAATTGTGCCTTTTTGCTGCCATCTTTTGCCAGAGCATCAGCTCTCTCGTTTCTTGTGATTCCGAAATAGGAGGGTAGCCACTGGAGCGCTATTATTGAGGATCTCTGGAGTTTTCCCAGTTCTGATCTGATCTCCGATAACAGTGGTTCGTCGTTTCTTTTTTTATTGTCTCTAATAGTTATCTGCAGTCCGTGAATACAGCTATTTTTGTTGGAGGTTGCCTTTCTGTTTGAAGTATTCTCAGTGCTCGCAGGAGGGCGATCGATTCTGCTCTAAGGTTTGTGGACAACTTTCCTGTTGGGAGGGCCTCTTCTGTTATATTTCCACTTTTGTGTCTTATGAATATGCCTCCTCCCTCGTTTCGGTCTGCCCCCTCTGCTGAACCATCTGTGTACACCTGTGTCTATTCCTTGGTATTATATTTCTCCTCAATCATTGTTTGTGCTAAAATGTTCAACTCGTGGACACTGTGTTGGTATTTTCTTCTTATTCCTGTGATCTCTGTACTTATTTCTATGTTGTTTATGTTGCAGCTTGGCTCTTCATAGTTAATAAGCATTTCTATTTCTGTAGGTTGGTTGGGAATTAGTTCTCCATGGACATCCATCTTACTTCCGTGTCATTGTCATTACACAATTTACGAAATAATCGATCGTTCAAGGAATGTAACTTGATTTTATTAATAACACTGATTTCTACACTAATTGATTTGTTGAGTCTGTCGCTAAGTTGTTTGGCTACTTAGTGCTGCCAGTGAATAGCACAATTAATTGTTAAGACATTTAGTGCCACCTTTTTTAAGTGCGCCAGAAAACCGCGACAGCAACCAACCTTTGCAGGCCCTCCATCTGTCGCACATGCTATAACATTAGAAAAAGGAATGTGTTTTGTAATGCAATTTTTTCAATGATTTCAAAGATCGACAAAGACATGTTGTCAGTAATTTTGCGAATAACATTTCATCCACATCTTGTTCATTCTTCACAAATCTAACATGGGGGAAGAGCAAGGTGTCATGGCCTCGTACTGTGCTTTCATAAAGCTGAAATGAAAATTCGGTTGATTGCAAATCCTGACGCAGTTCATTTTCAACATTAGTTGCCATCTCATCAATTCTTATAGACACAGTATCATTGCTCAGTGAAATAGAGGTCATTTCTTTCCATCTTGTTACAATTGACCTTTAGTATAGTTAGGAATATTACATTTTCTCCAATGTTGTGGGGCTTACCACATTCTGCAATCATTTGTGCTATACTGTAAGATACGATGAGGCCTTTATCCTTCTGACTAGAAACGTGTTTAAGCATTCCAACATTTGTGTCACGGCTTTCAAACGTTTGCTTTCAATCCTGGAAGTAAGAAATGTTCTTGCCAACCTTATCAGCATGCTTCTTGATCAAATGTCTCGATGGATTCATTGTTTTATTAGAAAACACGCGTTGACGCAACAAGCATATTGGTAATAACTCATTTGTAGCGGACGGTACACGACCGAATTTCAAATAATCAGCTGAAAATTGCCATCATGTTCTCTTTATTTGTGACACCTTAAATATATAACGGTTGTTAATGGAATAAATGCAGTTGAATCACCACAAGAATTATTTCTTTTATTTGACTCAGGTTGAAATAGTGGTAATAGGGATTGCTTCGATTGCGACATGTCAGATTTTGTAAAGTTGTAAAGCCAATCTCCAATTTATGGGTTTAAATGTGTGATGTTGTGAGGTTGTCTGCATGTGTGCCCCAACGACCTCACCGGCAACGGGATGACCTGACCTGACCTGAGATACGACACAACTTAATTATACGTTTGAAAATTAATAATTGAGAATAAAGAACAAGCTAATGTCAGAGAATAATTATTTAGCTGTCTTTATTAATATTTCTCAAATACAGTTCCTGACATGATCGAGAATCACGAAAAATGCCCCCTATAGGCAAAAAACGTTCATAAAAACTATGATAATCAAAAACGCCCCCTCACATTTCCAGTACGCCCTCTTTGAGAAACACTGATCTATACCGACTAAAGATCTCACACGCTGATGAATGCTCGTGTGAAAAAAGAGGCCAGAATCCTGAACACATTCTACAGGAATGTCCACTCTATAAGAGAAATGAGATACCGGACCTGGCCAGATGGTGCGGAGCTGAGACAAAAACTGTGGGACAGCCGCTCTGACCTGGTGAAGACTACAGACTTCATCGTGGCGACTGGCCTGCAGATATAGCATAATCAAAAGATCTTGACAGCAAAGAAGAATAAAAACAATTCGGTCATTCTATAAAGAAATCCATATAAATCCAAACTAAGTTTTCCCTTGTGGTCTGTGTATCCCCGGTTAAGGACTTCTGAACTTTGACATAGCATTCTTGATAGCAGCATCTCTAACACTAACTTAAATGTTTGGAGGAAGTGACAACATACAGTGTTCTCTTTTTAAGGTGCTAACAATATGACAATAAAGTGTATACTACATGAGACGCAGAGTGATAAAAACAGCTAGTGGTTACGTTTTATATGTACTGTAATATTCTCAATAAGCAACACGATAGAATAGGACTGACTTTTGGCCTGCCAGTTTCACTTCATCCTTCAATAAAAGAGACTATGTAAACCATAATATTATGCTTGTCTCGTCTAACTTTAGGACTAATTGTTTTATTTAGCCGTCTATTTCCCATATATTAATCATGATCTATCTGAAGTGTCTCTCTGTGTCCTCGCAAAGCTCGGTTATGATCTGCAAGGAATTGTAAGCAGTGAAGGGTTCTCGTCCAGATATCACGACACTTCTGACTCTCCTTTTTAATCTGTAACTGGAGTTCTGCTTCAATAAATCTTCTGTTTTCAGTTACATGTATTTCAATTTCCTTTCACTGTACTTCTTCTTCTTCTTCTTTGCGTTCGGTTTCGTATGCTCGTTGTATGCCACTAGATGGGCTGCCTCCATGAAGTGAAATGTCAGTCGCAGGTCCTCAATGGTTCCCCACAGTTTGTCTTGTATGTTTCTCTCCTCGGACCAGGTCTTCTCACGGGAGTCTTGGTGCAGTGGACATGTTTGCAGGATGTGTTTTGGAGTCTGGAGTCCTCTCTGACATGTACACTGTGCAGTCTGTGCTGCTTTCATTTTAGGCATGTGTGCATTTAGTCTGCAATGACCTGTTCTGAGTCAAAAAATTGTGGTATACTGTTTCCTATTCAGTCTATTGATTGGGTTCTGTGGGTATTTACTGTTTGTTCTCTCTATCCACTGTTGTTTATATTTTTGGGGGATGTTTGCCTTGACTTCTAGCAGTGACACTGGGTGGGTGAATTGTTTTCTTTGTCTTCTCTCCCTGGCTAGCCTGTCCGCCCATTCATTCCCAGGTAAGCTGGAATCCACTGGAGGGGGATTTTATTGTTGTCTGAGAGTTTGTTTAGTTGGGATATCAGTTCCCTTTCCATACTATTTCGTGGTTCTCTTTGTGTGGCCCACAAAATTTTCATGCAGTCGCACAAAACCACTATTTTGTTATTCTTTAACCCCTTTTCATCCAATAGTTTGACTGCTTCAATTATTGCCTGTTGATCTGTTCTTAGATTTGTCGAGGGCTTCCCGGCAGCCCTTGCTTTTCCTATAACAGTTCCATCCTGTAGAAATATGAAGAGTCCCGCCCCTCCTTTCCTCAATGCTTTCTATGATGATCCATCTGTGTAGACGTGCGTCCACGTGAGTTGAGGATAGGCGTTTCCAAAACGCTTTAGGGTTTTTCTCTCAATACATGGTCTTCTTCTTCTTCTTCTTCTTACGCTGTCAGACGTCGACCTTTATTTTTTCGAAAAAAGCAGCGGTCATCCTGAGGCTGTCGACACTGCCATAGAGCTTGTCTAGTGTTGCCACTGGTGATGGCCACATCTGCTATCTCTGATCCTCGTATGTTGGGCAGTTTTGCAGCAAATTTTCCCGGTACCACACGGGCATTCGTCGGTGCCACCTATCTTCAATTTGGTGGATAGGTGGTACCTCAGTCTATTGTGGCCAGTGCGAAGTCTGAAGACCACGACCTGCTCTCTTCGGTTCAACTGGTAATAGGCATCGTTTTTGGTGTAACCAGAATGTTCGGTTTCTCATTTGGTCATGTATCTAGCTCTAATAAGCCGTTTTGACTCTTCGTATGTCATACTAGTATCGGGTTGTGGTAGTTATGCACCTTCTTTTGCCAGTCTGTCTGCCTCCTCGTTGCCTTGGATGTTGCAGTGAGATGGGACCCACTGCACCACTACTCTTTTTGGTGCGGCCTGCTGGCATAGTTGACAGAGTACTGCTCTTAAATCATTAAGTTCAGTATTTTTCTGGCTTTTCAGTACTGTGACTACGGCCAAGGCATCTGTAAGCAGAACTATATGGCTTTCATTCCTTTTACCTGTCACCATTTCTTCCGCTGCCGCCCTCAGTGCCTCTGCCTCCGCTCTGAAATTGCTTGTGTATTTTCCAGTAGCGAATGACAGTGTTATTTTTCTGCCATTTGGTAGGCTCAGGAATGCTCCTGCCCCTCCGTACTGTGTTGTATTTGTTACGGAACCGTCGGTGTATGCATGGGTCCAGTCCATGCTTGGATAGTTTTCCGTAATGTACCTCAGGGTAGTATCTCTTCTTTCTTTTTCAGACTGGCAGTTTTTGTTTCTAATACCTGGTATATTTTCTACCACCTCTGGAAATATATGCTGGTTCCAGGTGGGTTTTCGTACAGTAGGGATGGGCTTTGGTGTTGTTAGTGTGTTCATGGGGTTTTCGTGCATCTTTGCTTTGGCTATTTCTGCAAAAGTTTCTTCGCTTTAGTTTCCCACTTCCTAAATTGTTTAGTCTCTGGTGCATTGGGTGGTCAGTCAGTGTTCTGAGTTTCTCTGATTGCTGCTGGGCTCTGCAGTCTCTTCTGTCTGTCATGGATTGCAGTTTTGTAATCTTTTCAAGTTCTACAATTGGCGTTGACTTCATGCCTCCTGTTATAACTCTCATGGCTTGGTTTTGGAGTTTGCTAACTTTATCGAAGTTCGCCTTTGCTGCTGTTGTCCATGCCGCAATGCCGTACTCGAGAACTGGTCTCACTCTTCCAGTGTACAGTTTCTTTAGTATACTTTCGTCTGCTCCCCAGCTTGTGCTAGCAAGTTTCCTCATGATTGCCATTCTTTCTCTGGCTCTCATTCGGTTTCTCTCGATCTGACTTTTCCATGTCATGCGCAGATCAACTGTGACTCCCAGATAGTTTGGGTTGTCGTTTGGCTGTAGGTATTTGCCGTTTAGACTTAATTTGGTGTTTTGGGGTTTGATTGATAGCGAGAATATCGTACATGTTGTTTTTTCCTCGTTTATTTTGACCAGCCATGAGTTCGCCCACTCTTCCAGCGATGTTAAGGCCTGCTGCATCCGATTTCTTGCTATGGTGAGATTCTTTTCAGAGGTCCACATAGCCAGATCGTCTGCAAACATTGAGCTATGGACTCTTCTTGGTATATTCTCTGTAATGTCGTTTATATACACCAGGAAGAGTGTGGGTGACAGTACTCCTCCTTGGGGTACTCCCTGCTCGAGTGTCGCCTTTTTGCTCATCTGCCCTTGTACTTGGACTCTGGCCGTTCTGTTTTTGAGGTAGTGGTTGATCCACTTGTACATTTGCCCACAAACTTCACTTCTTCTTAGCTTGACTCTGTCCATCTTTCCAGACTTTGTCAAATGCCTTTTCCAGGTCCACCCAAACCGCTACTGTATGCTTTTTGTTCCTGGTAGGCATCTTCTATTTCCTGGGCTATGAGGATGACCTGGTCCTCAGTGGATCTGTGCTCTCTAAAGCCGACTTGCTGTGGAATTAGTATCCGTTTTTCTTCCAGAGGCCACATCAGTCTGGTGTTTATCATACGTTCCAACAGTTTGCCGACACAGCTCAGTAGGCTGTTAGGCCTGTATCCATTTGGATCGGTTTTGTCTTTTCCTTTCTTTGGTACTGGTACAAGTATTGCGTCTTTCCATGCCTGGGGTACAATACCCATTTTCCAGCTTTGGTTCAGGACTGATAGCAGTTTCCTCTTTGCTGTTTGGCCCAGCCCAATCAGCATTTCGTTTGTTATCCCGTCTTTTTCTGGGAGATTTCCTTTTCTTTGATGTTCTCATGGCCTCTTCCATGTCGCTCATTGTTAGTTTTGCCATCATATGCTCTTCTGTTGCCATATTGATGTTGTCGTGCCCCTTTTGCTCTTCATTAATGTCCGTATGCCTATCTGCAGGGACATCTATGTGGTTCGCTTTGGCATAGTGTTCGACAAAAGCGTTTGCGGCTTTTTTCCCAGTGAGCAAGTTTTTACCCTGCTTGATGGTAATTTGTTTGTTTGACGGGGTTTCGTCATTCGTGGCTCTGACTAACTTCCAGAGTTTATTCCCTTCTTTGTCTAAGTTGAGACTTTCTGTTTTGTTTTTCCAGCTTTCTCTTGCTGTTTGGTTTAGAGTGTATTTGTATTTCGCCGTGGCGGCTTTGATGTTTGCCTCTAGTGATTGTTCTCGCTCTGCCCTGTTCCTAGCATTTGTGACTGCGTCTTCCACTTTCTGCAACTCATCATTCCAATAGGGCTTATAATTTTTCCTTGCCCCTCTTGGGATGGTTTCAGTGGCAGCTTGCATTATTGCTTTGCTTAGGCTTTCCACCATTGGCTTCATTTTGCTGTTCCGTGTGTTGATGGTTTCACACAACCCATCTGTCAGGATTGCAAATCTGTCCCAGTCGGCTCGTTTGTAATTCCAACGTGGGAGCGGTTTTGTTTCCTGTGGGCCTACTTCCACATCAATTTCTAGCCTAATTGGCCTGTGGTCGCTACCTGCCAATTGGTTTAGCACCTGGCGGTCTATTTTATGGTGAATGTCCATTGTGGAGAAGGCCAAATCTGGAGTCGAGGTGGTATGCCATGTCTTAGAATAGAAGCTAGGACTATCCTCCGGCCTATTGATTAGATGGAGATTTGTGTCTATCTCCCAATCTTCCACTTCGTCACCTCTGCTGTCTGTGTCCGAGTATCCCCATCTCTCCGAGCGGCTGTTGAAGTCTCCAACTACTATGCAGTTGGAGTCTTTGACTTCTATACTCGAGAGCAATAGGTCTTTATTTGGTGGTCCGTACAGGTTGAAGATGCGGCTCTTCGTCTCTTGAGCCATTATGTCAACTCCTACAATTTCTGCTTGTCCGGTGTGATTGACAGCTACCGCGCTACTTGGTATGCAGATACGTGTCAGTATCAGAACCCCTCCTTTGTGACCTTCTCTATCCAGACGAAAGGTCTGGTATCCTCTGATTGAGAATTTATGGTTGTTGTTGAGGTGCGTTTCGTGGATACATGCCACGTCAATCTTACCTTCGTGCAAGTGATGTGTTAGGGAAATCTTTTTGTTAATGACTCCCTCCGCAATCCACTGTAGTATTCTGAGGGTCTTGTGTTTTTGGTCAATAGTTTTTGCCTTGACTCCACAGCACATGGGTGGGTGACCACCAGTAGCAATGGTTGGGCCCCTTCGAGGCGTGAGGCCCGGCACTCTCGCTGCCTGGCGGGACTCCACAGGATGAGCGCCACGCCTTTTTTCTATTAGGTCGTACTATCATCATACAGCGATATACGTTGCACTGTGTTACTTGTTAAGCCTGTGGCCCAGTGCATCCGATTTCAACAGGCGTTTCTGCATTGATGCCCTCCTTAGCCTTTGGCTGTCCCCAGCCTATCTGCAAGGTAGTAGTTGTTTGTGATCAGAGTTGTCTCTCTTATGGAAGTTGTCTTACAGGACTATCGAGTCTTCACCACTCGTGTCTATAGGGTGCGGTGATGATATATGAGATATGATATATGATATGGACTGTGTACTGGTTTGTACTATCCCGGAAGAGAGGCAATCCAGTGTGTCTGTATCCCAGGATCGTCACGTCCTGCCAGAAACGTAGCATAGGCATGTGAGTGGGATATCTCTTTGCCCATTTATTTTCTCGGTTTCTCTGCAGTGATGATACGCCTAGCATTCCCCGCCACCTGGGAGGTTCACACAATAGGGCAGAGGTGCAATGTCCGCTGGCCTGCATCTCTTCTGCGTCAATTGGGATGACTGATAGCAGACAGAGGTAGAGAGCGAGGCAGGAGTGCATTTAACCAGAGGAGAAGCCTGGTAATGTCACGAAGATGTTGTTCGCCTGGTGTGCGGACATATCTCATGATCAGGGGCTGAGTCTCAACAGTTCACAGTGAGGTGGCTGCTCTATTGCTTACGACACCCCGACCAAAAACTAAGTCTTCTGCTGGTGGTTTCGCACCTCATCGCCGTATGGGGTGAATATCGAGCAGCTACCCGTCCGCTTTGATCGGCAGAGACCTCTTTCTGCGGCTCGACCGTATCGTAGCCTCCCATCGCAGTAGTGCTGAGATTTTGGGCGGGATTCTGGCTTAGAGGCGTTCGGCCGTAATCCCTCACATGGTAGCCTCGCGCCATTGGCTTATCAGCCTAGTACGTGAACCAAATGTCTGCGGCTCCTCTCGAATTGAGCAGGATTACCGTAGCAACGCCCTGTCATTAGTAGGGTAAAACTGACCTGTCTTCCGAGAGTCTAATACCAGCACCCGTTCACTATTAGACCCAACGAATCAATAGAGAGATTTTTTGTCAGTCAATGACCAAGTGTCTGGAACCTGCGATTTCTGTAGGGTTAAGCAGGATTACCGTAGCAGACGCTCTTTCATTAAGAGGGTAAAAACTGACCTGTCTTCCGTGGGTCTAATACCAGCACACGTTCTATATGAGACCAAACGAAAGTGCTCTCAGTCTGTCAGTCATTTTGCAGTGTTTGGCGTGTTGAGTCAAATTAAGCCGCAGGCTCCACTCATGGTGGTGCCCTTCCGTCAATTCCTTTATCGAACACTGAATGCGGGCCAATCGAGCCACAGAGAGCTTAGCCCCAGATTTCCGAGGGTCTAAATCCAGCACCCGTTCTATATTAGACCCAACGTAAGTGCTCTCGGCCTGTCAGTCATTTCAGTGTTGGCCGTGTTGAGTCAAATTAAGCCGCAGGCTCCACTCTTGGTGGTGCCCTTCCGTCAATTCCTTTAAGTTTCAGCTTTGCAACCATATTTCCCCCGGAACCCAAACACTTTGGTTTCCCAGAAGCTGCCCGTAGAGTCATCGAAGCAACTCCTGCGGATCGCTAGTCGGCATCGTTTATGGTCAGAACTACGACGGTATCTGATCGTCTTCGCGCCTCAGAATTTCGTTCTTGATTAATGAAAACATTCTTGACAAATGCTTTCGCAGTAGCTCGTCTTGCGGCGATCCAAGAATTTCACCTCAAACGCCGCAATACGAATGCCCCCGTTTGTCCCTGTTAATCATTACCTCCAGTTCCGAAAACCAACAAAATAGAACCGAGGTCCTATTCCATTATTCCATGCACCATTATTCAGGCAGCCGAGGCCTGCTTTAAACACTCTAATGCATGGTCTGATTCTTCCACCTTTCTATCGATACCTGATATTTTCGCTTCCACCATGAAGTTGGGCTGTTGGTCTGTATTTTCATATACTTGTATCATTTCCCATGCTGTTGGACATTTTGATATGATGTCACTGTTCCTGGCTGTAAGGGCTTTTGATAGATGATTGAAGCTTATTCTGTTTATGCTGTTTTTTATTAATTCATTGACTTTTCCCTGCATTGGATGTTTATTCATACGCTTGTATTTTTCTGTCAGGTTTAGTATTTTTCCTTCTCTGGAGGCCTGCTACCGCTTCGAGTTCTCTAATTTGGGTGCTTCGCAGACCTTCCGTAATAATTCTGAGTCCGGTATTCTGTGCCTTGTCTAGTTTCTGTAGGTTAGTCTTTGCCGCTGTTGCATAGGCACCCATGCCATATTCCAGTGTTGGTCGTACGTATCCAGTGTAGACCTGTCTGACTGTGTTTGCATCTGTACCCCAGTTTGTCCCTGCCAGTTTTTTCATCAGCCTTAATCTGAGTGTGGCCTTCTTTTGAGTATCCTGTATGTGTGGGCCCCATGTTAATCTTTTGTCATATCTCATTCCTATGTATGTAGGATTGTTTTCTCTAGGAAGTAGGCAATTTTCTAAATATAGGTTGACCTGCTCTGGCTTTGTAGAGAGCGAGAAGAGTGTTGAGAGAGTCCTGCTTTTGTTTATTGTGACACCCCATGAGTCTGTCCATTTCTTTACTGCATTAATTGCTTCCTGCATTCTTGCTTTTGCGGTTCCAATGTTTTCTGCATGGGTCCATATGGCCAGGTCATCCGCATGGAGTGCCTTGTGGATGTGTGGTCTGAACTGTTTTGGCAGATCATTAATGAAGAGGATAAACAAGGTAGGGGATAGTGATCCTCCCTGGGGAACCCCCTCATGCAGTTTGACCATTTTGCTCCTGTGTTCTTCCAGCCTGACTCTCGCACATCGTGAGTGGAGGTAGTCTTTGATCCAGTCAAGCATTTTCCCCCTTATTCCGCAGCCCGCTAACTTTAGCATTAGTCTTTTCTTCCAGACTTTGTCAAAAGCTTTAGTTAGGTCAAAGAAGGTGGCTAATAGTTTGCATTTTCTCTGAAAGGCATCTTCGATTTCCTGGGTCAGATAAGCGGTCTGGTCGTCGGTACTCCTGTATTTTTTATAGCCAGACTGGCACTCGTCCAGGATTTTGTTTTTCTCAAGGAAAGTTAGCATCCTATTGTTCACTAGCCTTTCCATTGTCTTTCCCAGACAGCTAAGGGGGCTGATTGGACGGTAGCTTGTTTTGTTTTCTTTTGGTTTTCCCTTCTTGAAGATTAGAATTATTTCTGCATCCTTCCATTCTTTTGGGAACACTCCTTGATTCCACGATTTGTTTATCAGGTCCAGGAATCGCTGTTTGCCTATTGGTACCAAGTGTGAAATCATTTCATTTGTTATTGCGTCGGGCCCAGGTGCCTTTTTCATCTTCAGTTTTCCGATTGCCCAATTCAATTCTTGGATACTGAAAAGCTTGTTTATTTCATCCTCGTTGTTTTATTTCCTTTTCCTTCTCTTTTTTAGTTCATTTTCCACCTCTCTAACTCTTACCTTGGGCATGTTTATTTTGGTGTCTTCTGCAAAACCCGCGGCAAGGAGATTGGCTGCTTGTTTTCCTGTATATGTCTCGCCACTCTCTTCAAGTTTTTCTGTATATGTCTCACCACTCTCTTCAAGTACCGTTTTTGCATGGCTGATGGTGTTCTCCTCATTTAGGCTCCTCACCAGACTCCAAAGTTTTGTGGTGTCTTTCTCCATATTGAGGGATGCGGCTTTGTCCTGCCAACCTTTTCTGACACACGCGAGTTTTTTTCTTTTTGTATATAGCTTGCTGTTTGTTGTGTTCTGTGATGTTAAAGTCTGGTGGATCTTGCTCCATAGTGGTTCTTGCTTTGGTAGCCCTGTCATGCAGTTCTTGTAGCTCCCTGGTCCAGAAAGGTTTATAATTCTGTCTTCTGCCTCGTGGTATTGATTTTTCCGCTGCCTCTGTGATGATGTTTGTAAGTGTTGCAGCTTTTCGTCTTACATTGATTGATGTGAAGGGTGTTTTTAATTTGTCTTCAGTTAAGTGCTTGTAGAGGTTCCAGTCTGCTCTTTTATAATTCCAGCTGGCTGTCTTCTTTCTGTTCATGGGTAGTTCTAAATCTGCTATTGTGATCATGACTGGTTAGTGATCACTACCTCCAAGCTGCCTCATTACCTCTCTTTTTGTGCGCCTCTGGATGTTCTCAGTTGCCATTGCCAGGTCAGGCGTGCTCTGTGTTCTCCAGCATCTTGAGTAAAAGGTTGGCTCTGTGTCTGGTTCGTTTATTAGAATGAGAAGATTTTCTACCATCCAGCCCTCTACCTCCTCTTGTATCCATGACTCTGTGTCTGGTTCGTTTATTAGAATGAGAAGATTTTCTACCATCCAATCCCCCACCTCCTCTCCTCTTGTTTCCATGGTGTTGTAGCCCCAACTTGGAGAGTGGCTGTTGAAGTTCCTGAGAACTAAATGATTTTTATCGGCTAGTGGAATTCTATCTAGTTCCAGGTTTTTGCTATTGGGACAGTAATAATTTGTAATTTGTAGTAGTTCTGGGTGGATATGTATTTTGACTGTCATATGTTCAGGGCCATTGATGCTGCTGGGGGTTTCTGTGGCGGCTATGGAGTTTTTTTACTAATGTGATGATACCTCCTTTGTGACCCTCTCTGTCCAACCTGTGTGTTTCATTTCCCCTAATACCAAAGCGTCTATCTGCATTTAGATGTGTTTCCTGTATGCACATGACATTTATCTTGTGCTCATATAGGAAATTGTGCAGTTCTAGCTTCTTCCCCATCACCCCCTCTGCGTTCCATTGTGCAATCTTTAGAGTGTTGTGTAGTCCAGTATCTTTAGTTTGCTTAATCCTGGTACAGCGATACGCAGAGCTGTCATCAGTAGCTTGGGGTGGATCCCTTCGAGGCTTGGGATCCGGCGCTGCCTCCGCCTGGTGGCAGTCCACGGAGGCAGCCCCATATCTTGTGATATATCCGAGCATACTCATAAACCGTATACGCGTACATGTCCTTTTCCATTTCTGGGTACCCACGCCACTCTGGCCGGCATGTTCCGTCTTCGGTGGGGGAAGTTTTGGAGTCTTCCTATCCATGTCCCGGATCATCCAAACACTGTCTGTCGGGCTTCAGTTGCGTTTCTTTTAACCAGGGTAGCTCCCTGGGTGTCATCCCTACTGTACGAAAACCTACCTGGAGACAGCATATATTTCCAGAGGTGGTAGAAAATATACCAGGTATTGGAAACAAAAACTGCCAGACTGAAAACGAAAGAAGAGATACAATCCTGAGGTACATAGCAAAAAACTACCCAAGCATGGACTAGACCCACGCATACACCGACGGTTCTGTAACAAACACATCACAGAACGGAGGGGCAGGGGTATTCCTGAGCCTACCAAATGGCAGAAAAATAACACTGTCATTGGCAACTGGAAAATACACAAGCAATTTCAGAGCTGAGGCAGAGGCACTGAGGGCTGCAGTAGAAGAAATGGTGACAGGTAAAAGGAATGTAAGCCATAAAGTCCTGCTTACAGATGCCCTGGCCGTAGTCACAGCACTAAAAAGCCAGAAAAATACTGAGCTCAATGATTTAAGAGCAGTACTCTGTCAACTATGCCAGCAGTCCGCACCAAAAAGAGTAGTGGTACAGAGGGTTCCATCCCACTGAAACATCCAAGGCAACGAGGACGCAGACAGACTGGCAAAAGAAGGTAAAAGACTACCACAACCAGATACTAGTGTGACATACGAAGAGTCAAAAAGGCTTATTAGAGCTAGATACATGACCAAATGGGAAACAGAAAATACTGGCTACACAAAAAACGATGCCTATTACCAGTTGAACAGAAGAGAGCAGGTCGTGGTCTTCAGACTTCGCACTGGCCACAATAGACTGAGGTACCATCTATTCAACAAATTGAAGATAGGTGGCACTGACGAATGCTCGTGTGGCACCGGGAAAATTACCGCTGAACATTTGCTGCAAAACTGCCCGACATACGAGGATCAGAGAAAGCAGATGTGGCCATCACCAGTGCCAACACAAGACAAGCTCTATGGCAGTATCGACATCCTCAGGATGACCGCTGCTTTTTTCGAGAAAAATACAGGTTGACGTCTGACAGCGTACGACGAAGAAGAAGAAGAAGAAGAAGAAGAAGAAGAAGAAGAAGAAGAAGAAGAAGAAGAAGAAACTCCCTTTGTGTGACCTTGGTGGGGATCGGGTCATGCCGACGCGCCGTTTGGCCCAGCATCTGCCGCACCTGACTGAGGGGTCACACTCCCCTGAGGGTTTCTGCTTGGGTTACCCCACCCATAGTCTGCTATTTTATCACTTCAGGCATCGGGAGTCCGGTTTGTCAGCATCGGATACTCGCTGTTCGCCATTGCCGTGTTAGTTTAAACAGGGAGCACCGGACCCAGCTAGTGGCCCACTCGAGAAGGTACGGTTGGCTTGATTGGCAGAGGCTGTACGTCAGCATAGGCATTTCTCATTTTTTGTGTGAGACCTGTACGAATCCTTACTCCGCCTTTCACTGTACAAAACACTCAAATGATGCTTAGAATTTTCATTAATATTGATCCTTTCAGATGCTATTCGCTTGTTCGACCACCTGTCCTGCTTCGGTGAGGATTTGTGATCTGGCCGAGAAGACAATTGACACAAGATGCACTTTTTAGAAGGGTAATAAATGAGCCCTAAGGTGGTCACTTCCTCACCATGACCATTTCTGAATTTCCTCTTGAACCAAGTTTTTGTTCCTTGATCAGTTATTTGTTGCTAGGAAAGACCCTCACTGCTCTTGAAATATATCGAACCCTAGATTTAAGTTTCTGTTTGCAACGTGTCAGACAGAATTGCTTTTCCAAACAACAACAGCCCACATTTTAAGCCAACAAATTCACTTTGCCATATTCAAATAAAAATGGACGTCGTGGGCTTGTGTCTCCGTCACATCACCGGCCGTTTCCTCGGGGAAGCAAACACTTAGAAAATGTAGGAGGAAGCGAATTCTTACATAAAAATGCATGCCGAAGTCGGATGCACTGGTCCGACAGGCTCAAAATAAAAACATGATGGAATGCACACCCCGTTTATTAGTTGAACAAAAAGGAAAAGTTCGTTAATTTGATTTATAATGTACTTGCTTTTTACTATATAAAAGCCACCACAGAAGACCTTCCCCGTTGCTATTAATCAGTCAGGAATAAAGTTGACTTTGTTGACATGTACGAGTATACATTGTTTCATCGGCCACATCAAACGTATCCTGTGCAATGAAATCTCATTTTCCTGCATGGCTAAATATGATACATTTAAATTTTGAAAAGAAAAATTACATTTAGTTTGAACTGATACTTTATTTTTTATACAACTAGTAAAGTTTCTTTTAATAAATGTCCATATTGATCTATTTGCAGTAACAGCAGGGCTAAACAACTTCATAGTTTCATATAAACATCAGCAAAATAGTCAGCACTTTTCACACACAAGCTGGCTGGATATTTATTAACTAAATCAGCTGTTTTCGTCAGCGCACATCTCCATAATTTGCCCTAGGTCCATATGAAAATGTTCAGGAGTGAATTATTTGTGTACTTAAAATAGTAAACAATGTCTGCCATTGAAAATGTTAATGGGAATGTGCTGTTAATAAACAAGAAAACATATTTAAGGAAAACAAAAAATGTTCTCTTAACGTCTAGTTTGAATGAATCCTTCACATCTGCAACTCATACAACTAATTTATTTTCATTATACATCTATATTCAGTCTCGGAAAGTATCATCAGTTGCTAATTACAAATAACATTTTCATAACAGTTTATAGTGCTCACGGGGTGAGAGTGAGGCGATGCCCATTAAATGTTCACTTTAAATTAAAGAAAATGTATCTAAAATACAATGTATATATAATTCTGAATCAGTTTTACCGATACTCGACAATCCGTACTCTCTTAAGTTTATTTAAATCATCTGATGCTTAGTAGACGGTTCTACTCCAGTGCCATAATTGGTTGTCAATTCAATACGTCCAAAGCCCTCTTTTAAAGTTCCGGAAAATATATGTTAATGAGCCCATAAATTTACAAGGGACTGTTCCTTTAACTGTGTTTTATGAGCACTATCCTTGGAAATGTGAATGAGCTAGTCTTCCTCTGTTGCTGTAAGCCTCTTAACTGAAAATAAATGTCTAATCCAAGTTTTGCTTGCATAAGGAACATGAAAATATGCTCTGAAAGTATATTGCAAATCTTTCAGATGTCGTACGATAAGTGATGTGTCCTTCTAAGATAACTTCGTTGGTGGAATCAAGAATATTTGTGAGGTTTGGAAATGTCTCACATTTCGATTCAATAGACGATGATGCCACAATTCCAACTTTGTAATCATTGCTTCGACCTTGTTTTCAAATTGAAAATTTGTAACTTCTTCTTGAAGACGTTAGTTGATAATATTTGAATGAGTGAAGATATATGACAAATAGGCAAATTTTACTAAGAAGACAAACACCTGTCAAACGATCGCTGATGTGAGGTTGCTGCTTTATCTAAATTCCCCAAAAGAAGACAAAACTTGATCTCGTGATAGCAAACAAACTTCACCAATGTAATAAAAGCTGATGGCGTTTGCTGCTCATATCTTTAAAAAGCTGCTCACAAAGTCTTGAGTTACGCGATTTGCTTCAAAATTGACAATTTTGACTGAATTATTCAAGGTCTGTTCTAGTTTTTCTGGTATTTTCTTAGCAACTAATTCTTCCTTGTGAATACAACAATGATACCAAGTCACTGATTTCCTAAATTTGTGCTGCAAGTTCAGTAAGCTTTCCAGACATTGCCAGAACCCCCGTCTGTGCTAATTCCACCGTATTTCAATGAATCCATATCTTAACATGTGATGAACTCGTTTTAACTGTTAAATACTTCATTAACGGTAGTGTGCACCAAGGAGGGGATGAACAGTAAATCTTCGAAAATATTTTTCTGGTGCTCATATCTAACGTAACACAATAAAGTTGCTTAGTTTTTGTTATGTCTCTGTTTTCGTCCGTTTACAGTGCACAATAGGGGGACATACAAACATTTTCTAATAACTGTTCCTCGATATTGGCCGACAAACCGTTGATTCATTTTTTAGCTGTGTCATTTGACAAAGGTATTAAGGAAAGGCGCTTGGCAGTTTTCTCATTGATCAAAACAGAAATGATGATTTTTGCAGCTGATAATATAAGTTCTTCTGCTATTGTATGCAATTGTCCGGTTCTTGCTATTACTTTAGCAACTTAAATTGAGGCCATCATTGCATTTTTATTGTTGCAGCTAGGTTGTAGTCTTTTTTTTTATACGATTTTCTTACTTTCCCAAAGCTCTTTACTTTTTTTTTTTAATCGATGCTATTTGGGACATGTTCTTTTTGTTTTCCATCAAGATATCTTCGCAAATTTGACGGTTTTGTTGTCTCGTTTGACAATATGTCGTAACATAACACACACTAAGGTAGTTGGTTATCTTCTTGGTCTGTACACATGAATTGAAAAAAATCCCTCGCTGTAACGACGGCGCTGTATTGTGCATTAAACAGAATGCACCCACGTCATCATTATGAATACCTTTTCGTTTCAAATGCAGCTATTGATCTATCCTGAGGCTCAGCAAAAATGTATTTAGCTACATTCATTGGGATGTTATTTGTCCTATATTTCAAAAGATCGCCTCAGTCAATTGTGTACCCAAGTTTCATTCTTCCAGCGATCTAGGACACTATCAATTTCTCCGACAACTGGAAACGCTTATCTATCTTCCGATACGTATTTTGACTTTGCCTGACCCACATACTCTGATATTAGGCTCAATTGCGATGTTTTCAAAAGTATGTGATGTGATCACGAACAACAGTTCTGCTATGATGTCCGGTCTCCTGTCTTGCACACACAAATTTCCACCGTCTGTTTAATCGGCATTTATATGATTGTGTGAACGTTGTCTAAATTAACTTCTGCTGTAGCTGTCCTTGTTTCTGTCTTTCTAGTTTTTACATATTTGTATTTATCTCTTTATGTCATATAGTTTCTTTAAGCTTTCCCTGACCCCCTGAGAGGACCTCACCGACCTCCAAGGGTCCGCGAACCACAGATTAAGAACCGCTGATCTAAATCATTCTTCCTCTTCTTTTTCATCTTCTCCTTTTGCGTGTATCCTTAAAAGTGCGCTGTGTTATAGTTTATAGTGAGGATGCGATATCTGCTCCTTTCGGCCCGGTTCCTGCTGACTTTTTGGGGTCCGGGTTTGCCTTCCGATTGTGACGCCTATCATTTAAGCCTGACTACATAACTGCACCCTGTTTACGGGGCCGTAACTTGCAGGCAGAATACGGTCTTTGTCAACTCTGGGTAGTTTGCCTTTCTGCAAGCAGTCAGCTATGAGTCGCTGGCTGCTGTCAGCTCATTCACTGAAATGTAAAAATCTACATGTTTTATTAAACATGATTTATTAAATTTAAAACGTTAATTTTATGTTGTCGAATATACACGCTTGGAGTGGCTATGCAATTCATGTTTAGATGGATTTTTCGTTTTAGGAGCATTCCTTGTGATAATATTAAGATAAAAATAATGTTAAATACATGATTAGTTAATATTATAGCAGTAATTTATACTAATGACAAATTGATGTGATGATTGTCTACATCTAAAAGTTTCAATTTGCAGCGTAGAATATGTTTTAATAAATTAAACATAGAATACGAGACGACATAATCTATAACTTGCCTGGTCATCTGATTCGGAATCAAAGTAGGAGCTACTTGAAACGAAAATACCATATAACAATGTGTTTGACTTTAACAGAAACTACTGATTAGCAGCTCCCCCCCCCCCCCCCCCCCATTAAGTGGCGCCAACGGCACGTGCCATACCTGCTATACCCTAAATACGTCACAGGTCATATCAAAAGGCATACTAACACTTTACTTATCTGAAAACAATACAGGATGGAAAGGCGGAGGGCAAACATGCCATAGGTAAACAACACTATAAGTGGGAGGTAATAAAGGTAGTCCTATAGCTAACTAGATACAAACACATTCATACACTACTAGCTTCAGGCAATCAGTTCAGCAAAACAATATGAACACTTACACACTACACGTAACACAGGCATGTAAAGTACAGCTCACAGCAGAAAAAACATTTATATAATCAGGTCACGGTTTTTACAATACATCCACATTACAAACGTAAACACACACGCATCCATACACCGGCCAATACGTCCTTATATAGCTCAAAGGACTACAGTTTGGTGTGGAAAAGTGTGTGCGTTTCACCAGTAGAATCCAGGAAGGCAATCCTTAAAAGTAAACAAACCAAGAAAAACACCGTGTAACAGAACACTTATTATCGGGAATGAAGTTAGCGATTTCATTGTACTAAGCCAGACTCCCCAGAGCTTGTTTTCATGAGGTAGGGTGGCCACTTCTCTTCCTTTCTGCCTTTCCTTGCCTATCAGTAAACCATTGCAGCCGACACTTTGTTGGGAAGATGGTACTTGACCTACCTGAACCAAATGTTTGATTCTGCTAATCGAACTCTAATCATTTATAGGTTTTGTACCAGTTTGACCTTTGACATGACGCTTCAGCCAATCGTGTTGCGCGCAGACGTCTGTCGACTGACCAAATGAGACCCAGATAAGTCAAGTCTGCAGAACCTGACACATACATGTACCACCGCTACTGCCACTAGCTAATAATTACATTTCGTTTGGAAACTGCACAACTTATGTCTGGTAGATGACCAACATCTTTACTCGATTCGATACTTTATTATCTAACAGACCAAGCAAACCTGTTAGGATATTTAAAGTGAGTATACTTAGCATATTTTATGCAAAAACCGGCACCGTGCCTAGCACAGCTGATCACGCATTGTTCACGCCAATTTTGGAAGGGAGCCGGTTGTGAGGTGTGGTGTGAGCTGATAGAGATTTATTTCTCAAGATTGTCTGTAGCTAGTCTTGTTTGTGCCATTTAAGGTAAATTGTGCATTTTATAGCTTTATATTTATTTATATTCTGACAATACAAATTATGTGATTGATTATTATTCTTTATTATTTGGTCTGGTGCGGTTCTGTGATTGTCTTCTGTTGAGATTAGGTTTAGGTAGATAGAGAGGAACTGATATGCGGGTCGCTTCAATTGACGTTAGAAATTTGCTCTCTACTGAACTCCTTTATTGTTGATAAGGCTTGTAAAGCTTGTTTTTCTTAGGTTAGGTTATGGTAACCATGATGGATTTATTTTCTTTCATTCCAATTTCTAGTGACTAGTCAATAAGTGGCGTGTTGTGATGGATGTTATTTAATTATATTGAAATAGTTTGAGATATACATATAGTTGTAAGTTGATATAGACCTAGACCAGTTGAGTATACTATAAAGATTAAAATATATAAATAATAGATAGATCTAACTGACTGAGGATTTAATATTAAAAAGAAAGTACAAATAAAACAATCATGAAATGGTTTTTACGGTCATTTATCAATATCATTAACTAGTTAGAACTACTAGTAGTACTACTACTACAAAAATGATCGTGGGATTCCAGAATTATAGTTAAAGTTATAAGTATAAGGAGAGTCTTAGAAAAACTGGTCTGCGGCATCTAGAAAAGAGATTTTGAGGCGACTTAATACACTACGCAGGTTTATAAATTAAATAGAAAGACTATAACATGTTTTTTAAGTTCAAGCTAATACAAAAACTAGATATTTCAGTGCACAATATAAATAGTAAATAATAAATTATATAGATCTGGTTTATTGACATTAGACAGTCATTATTACTCAATTAGTGGTCATTTAGAGGATAGTTTTCTTAACAAAATCACCCCTATTCACTGTAAATTGCAAGGCAGAAAATATCTAAGATGTATGGTATTTTGTAGTATTAATTATGTAGTCTACCTTCATTTCATTCAGTTTTTTTTTTTTACAGAGCTTTGAGTTTGAGTATTGAAAGTGTAATTTGTTCAGGTCTAAGATTACTAAGAATAACTTCTAATACGTAGAATTTAATTAATCCACATTTTATTCTGTCTTTTAACAATATTTACTTAGCATTCAAACATTGTTTTAATGTTTCTATCTCATTATATTGTCCATTTCATTAAATTAATGCATTATTTCCTCTAGTAGCTATTGGTTAAAAGTTTGTTTCTTTGAGGTATTCCAAATAATGCTCATTCCTATACCCTGAAGTAATAATTGTGTAGTCTTGATGTCTCCAATCATTGTTGCTTCTTCTGTTTTCACCAATCACCAAGTCTGTTTACGTTCTTCATTACTGAACTGCAACCTTCTATCTGAGCTGGTTTTCCTACTTTAACTTTTTTTTTTTAATTTTTTTAAATTTTATGTGTTTGCCTCACTAGTAACTTTCTACTGGCAGAGGCGCGCCTATTCCACCCCAGACCGTAGTCAATTTGGGCGATATTAAGATGCATAAACCAGTGCTTGGATGCGTGTGTGTATCTGTTTGTACCTAGCCTGGTATTTCCGTGATGCTCATCCCGTTGTTCCTCGCTTTTGATGATCCTCGTCCGCCGTAGGTATTTGCACATATATGCACAATTGTTTTCCTGGGACCATTTTGGGAATGAGTAAATTTATTTTCCTTCATACTTGCTTCGGCTCTCTTTATTTATTTCTTGATTTAAATATTAATATCCCCCTTTTTTTTTTCTATTTTTTTTTTTTTAAAAACCCCATTATACATTTTATACACAATTGTGAAGATAGCAGTGTAGTGAGGTGTACAACGAGAATGAATGAAATGGAATGATTGGGAAATATGACAAACAATATACTTGATACATAAGGATTAAGAGTACAATATAAATTAATTGAAAAGGGTCTTCCTTCTGTTGTGAGTCCCATTTGTGTTGACTTTCTTCCGCCTGGTCTTGGTGTATCACTAGTATCAGGTTTTGCCTGCTCTCGGTGTATCAGGTTTTGCCTGCTCTCGTATATTTTTCTATCGCAGCCATGTACTCCAACTTGTCAGCGATTTACTGATTTGTGTGTCACTTTGTAGGTCCTTTGTTTCACCTGTGTCCTCTAGCTCTCGCAGTTAATTAGGTGTTGAATGTGTGGTAGGCTCAGGAATAGAAATCACAATTTTAAAAAAAAAACAGCAACAGAACAATAGAAAGGTAGATAATTTATTAAATAATTATAGATAAATAAGGTTGATGTAGTAGTAGTATAATTATATTAAGTGCAAATATATAGGGGTGAGGATGCCCGCAGAAGGGATATACATATATAAACCTATATATACATACATAAGTGTAACTTAAAATGTCCACATATATATATATATATACACACCTACATATGTGCACACTGTAGCGTTCGTGAATTGTCACAACCGCTTGCTACCTAACAGATGGGCTAATTGTAGTGTGGGTCCGTTACATCGTCAGTCGACGTATTTTCCCACTGAATCCACAAGCGGCGACCACCGATCAACACGTGCAAGGCACGGGTGATACAGAAACTGTGGCCAAGCTAGAGTAATCTACCGAGTTTATCGCCACATGGGTACTTGTGTGTTAATTCACCCACGGATTATAATAGGTCAAATTTAGTAGAATGTAGCCACACGAAGTACCATATTTTTAAGTCGCGTGGTATACGTATGTCCAATGTCATTCTCAGATCTAACTCTGTACGTGGAAGATGGATTTCTTGCACCGCAAGAAAATAACTTTTTCTCTGCAGTTTTCGCAGGAAAGACGATTTATACACACCGTCGGACTGTGTACTAAACAACGTGTCATGACTTGTTATGTCTCTCACAGAGATCGTTAGAGATGGTCGCACATGTCAGCAGGACATTCCTGTTCGTTCTGGCACATGGTTAGAGGGCACACGTCTGTCCTATAGGGAGATTATTCTCTTCATGTACTGAGTAAAGAGATGACTAGCATTGTTTTCTGTAAATCAGAGCTAGGAATTGCCAATAATGCTGCCATAAAATGGAACAGTAACCTCCGTGAGGTTTGTGCAAATTCATCAATTGCCCACAAAACTCACAAACCAGCATCAAGGTCCTTTTTTGGGTCCATAAAAAACAACAAAACTGCACCCAACCAAGTGATAGCTAGACACACAATTATTTTGGTACAGAAGACCGTGTGGTCATAGAATTTCAGAATGGGTGAAGTACCGCTTTTTCTATTACTTTCTCTGTTTCTTTTTTAATTGTTTGGTAAGATTTTTGGTTGTCTTCCGTTTTGTATTTCCTGTATTTCTTTAGAGCTTTTTGTCTTTTTTTTATTTGGTTAGTGCAATCCTCATTCCACCAGGGTACAGGTGTTTTGTTGTTTTTACGGTTACCGTATTGGTTTTCGTTTCCTGTGGATTGTATTAAGTTAGCTGGCATGTTTTTGTTGGGTATGTGCTTTATAGCTATCTGCAGGATGTTGGTTGTTAGGTTATGGTTGAAAGCGTCTACGTTATCTGAGATTAAGTCTTCTCTTTTGAGTCTGAGCAGATTTTCTTGGAATCCGTTCCAGTCTGCCTTATGGTAGTTGAAATAGGGTCTGATTGATCCAGTGTTTCATGTGTATTTTTCTTTTAAATAAATTGCTATGGGCAGGTGGTCTGATCCTGCATTATCCAGAACTTCCCATTTGATGGTTGGCAAAGTTTGGCGTCATTATTGTGATGTCTATATCCGTATCTGATCCATTTGGATTGTTATTTATTCCGGTCATTGACCCATCGTTTATTATTATTAGATTGTTTTCTTCGCAGAAGGTCACTATTTGTTTCCCTGTCGTGTCTATGGCGCTTCCTCCCGATGCTGGATGATGTGCGTTGAAATCCCCTACTATGATTGTTCTATTGCTTATTTGTGCTTTGATTGTTTCCATGTCATTTGGGGTGAATTTTCCTCTTGGGTTGTATATGTTTATTATTGTGATGCTCGCTGGACTACTGTCTATTTTAATGGATAGGCCTTCTGGGTTTTCAGTATTAAATGGATCCCAGTCCATTATTTTGTATTCTTCATTTACTATAAAGGCTACTCCTCCTTTCGCTCCTGTCTCTCTATCGTTCCTAACTATATTGTATTTTGGAATATTGAGTCTTTTGGTTGGGTTGAGCATGGTTTCTTGAATCGCGTATATTATTGTTTCTTTTCCCAGATTGGACAGTCCTAGATATGGCTTAAAGTTTTTGTGTAGGCCTATGCAGTTCCATTGTATTATTTTCATTTTGTGTTATTTTCACTTTGCTTGTGCTTCGTGGAATTTTTAATCTTTCGTGAGGTTCAGTGGTTCAATACGGTCCAATTTTATAAAAGTATTGTTCTGATTTGGAAGATTTTTGTTTTTTTTTAATTATCTATCTATGTGATTTTACTTGCACGGTTCTGACCTTGGCTGTTTTCCAACAAAGTTTTGATTCATCAATATTTATAAAATAGCATAAATCATATTACCTTGATTCTGCATGGGCGACGTTTTACATACCGATACTTTAAACTGTTGCTTGTGTTTCCTGTTTTACAGCATTTCCGAATATCCTCTTCCCGTCTTTGTCTCGCGCGTCTGGCTCTGAGTAGATGGATAGACCTGGGGGTCCTACTTTTGTTTGTTGTTGACCGATTCCTACTTTAACATTGTTCAGAATACACTTTTAAACACATTGACTTGTGATGTAATAATGGGTTTCCTCTTTCGTGGTTTCATTGGTACTTTCGCTTTAAACTAATTTTATCCAGATTTCAGTACATGTGAGTGCGTAGTGTTCCTCACTCACCAAATATTAGCTCACACTCCAACACTAACACTTGTTATACATAAATCAAGGACAACATAATATAAATATAAGACTGCTATGATTGTTTATGTTACATTTTTGTATAACTAGACAGAAGGAGCAGATTTGATCTTCACATCTTGTTTGACAACTTTCACAGGTTGTTCCGTGTCATCTAGTTCCTGGCAAAATGCTATCTCATTTATTCAACGCCCATGGTCAATTTTGTGCTAGCCATCCATGGGAGGTTCTTATAGGCACAGTCACCATCACTATTTCCCTCATGTCCATGAGCCTGTGGGCTGCCAACAGCAAGGTCTGCGGCTGGAACTATATTTGCAAAAATGAAGAGGTAAATATATTATTACTGCCATGGGTTTCGTATAGTAGCTGTTTCTGATGAGATATGAAGATGCAGCTGATTGTTTAGTCTGGATTTTAGTCATTGCATAATCAAAGCCATGTTTTCAGCCATAAAACTGACTTGTAAATTTGTTTAGACTTCTTCTTTGTTCATTATTTTTAAATATGATTCTGTTAGAACAATTCCACGTATTACATTTCTAGGTAAAAAATTCTTTCCATTTTAATGAATCCCTTGGTGCCAACGTGGTTTAAGCTGCAGCATATTTTGCACAGAATCCTGATGGTTGGGTAGCAAGACAAGATCATCAATGCAGATATGTTGGAAAGAACAGTCACTGTCACAATCTTTTCCATGCTTAGTCTTTGAAGGCTCCGATGGCTGGGACACAGCAAGAGGATGGATGATGGCAGGAAGCCAAAATATCTTCTCTATGGGAAATTACAGTTGAGGAAAATGTCTCGGGGCCAGTCACTACTTCGGTACAAGGATGTATGCAAGTGGGATATGAATGATGCAGGCATTGATTTGAAATCCGATTAACAGGACACCATAGATCGTGTTACATGGAGGGGCATGATTAAGGAAAGAGATATTGATTGCAGATAGGGTAAGGATTCTGCGTTTGAGAAGACACGTCACACCATGCAATGTCGCAAACTGTCCTGACTTTCCTTGCACACACTGTAGAAGACGCTTCTCTTCTCAGATTGGTCGTATGAGTTACTATGGTTATCGTCTGTTAGTTTCGTCACTTTTTTCAAAGCACAATTATTATCATCTGACAAGACAGAAAAGAACCTTCTTCTTCTTCGTACGCTGTCAGACGTCAACCTGTATTTGTTCGAAGAAAGCAGCTGTCATCCTGAGGCTGTAGACACTGCCATAGAATTTGTCTAGTGTTGCCACTGGTGATGGCCACATGTGCTTTCTCTGGTCCTCGTATGTCAGTTTTGCAGCAGATATTCAGCGATCATTTTCCCTGTACCACAAGTGCATTCGTCAGTGCCACCTATTTTCAGTTTATTGAATAGGTGGTACCTCAGTCTGTTGTGGCCTGTGCGGAGCCTGAAGACCACGACCTGCTCTCTTCTGTTCAACTGGTAATAGGCATCATTTTTTGTGTAGCCAGTAGTTCTGTTTCCCATTTGGCCATGTATCTGGCCCTAATAAGCCTTTTGGACTCTTCGTAGGTCACACTAGAATCTGGTTCTGGTAGTCTTGCACCTTCTTTTGCCAGTCTGTCTGCCGCCTCGTTGCCTTGGATGTTACAGTGGGATGGAACCCACTGTACCACTACTCTTTTTGGTGCCACCTATTTTCAGTTTATTGAATAGGTGGTACCTCAGTCTGTTGTGGCCTGTGCGGAGCCTGAAGACCACGACCTGCTCTCTTCTGTTCAACTGGTAATAGGCATCATTTTTTGTGTAGCCAGTAGTTCTGTTTCCCATTTGGCCATGTATCTGGCCCTAATAAGCCTTTTGGACTCTTCGTAGGTCACACTAGAATCTGGTTCTGGTAGTCTTGCACCTTCTTTTGCCAGTCTGTCTGCCGCCTCGTTGCCTTGGATGTTACAGTGGGATGGAACCCACTGTACCACTGCTCTTTTTGGTGCGGACTGCTGGCATAGTTGACAGAGTAACGCTCTTAAATCATTAAGTTCAGTATTTTTCTGGGTTTTTAGTGCTGTAACTACGGCCAAGGCATCTGTAAACAGGACTATCTGGCTTTCATTGCTTTCGCCTGTCACCATTGCTTCTATTGTAGCCTTCAGTGCCTCTGCCTCCGCTCTGAAATTGCTTGAGTATTTTCCAGTTGCCACTGACAGTGTTATTTTTCTACCATTTGGTAGGCTCAGGAATACCACTGCCCCTCCGTTCTGTGTTTGTTACAGAACCGTCGGTGTATGCATGGGTCCAGTCCATGCTAGGGTAGTTTTCCCGTTATGTGTCTCGGGGTTATGTCTTTTCTTTCTTTTTCAGTCTGGCTTTTCTTGTTGCCAATACCTGGTATAGTTTCTACCACCTCCTGAATGATATGCTGCTTCCAGGTGGGTTTGCGTACACTAGGGATGGGCTTTGGTATTGTTACGGTGTTCATAGGGTCTTCACTCATCTTTGCTTTGGCTATTTCTGCAAAGTTTCTCCAATTTAGTTTCCCATTTCCAAATCTAATAAGTCTCTGATGCATTGGATGGTCTGGCAGTCTTCTGAGTTTCTCTGCTTGCTGCTGGGCTCTGCAGTCTCTTCTGTCGGTCATGGATTGCAGATTTGTAATCTTTTCAAGTTCTACAATTGGCGTTGACTTCATGCCTCCTGTTATAACTCTCATGGCTTGGTTTTGAAGTTTGCTAATTTTGTCAAAGTTACCTTTGCTGCTGTTGTCCATTCCGCAATGCCATACTCAAGAACTGGTCTCACTCTTCCAGTGTACAGTTTCTTTAGTATTCTAAGAAAATGAGTCTTAGTCAGCTCTGGTTCACTGACCGTGATGCAAGCAGTCAGCTGTGTGTCACTGGCTGCTGTCAGCTAATTCACTGTGCTGCATCTTTGGGCCCCAGAATTTATTTTTTTTTGCGTTCGCCTTATTTTCTCTAATCCCCAAGGTGGTGTGCGTTGCACTGTGGTTTTTATTTTGCGCCTGTCGGCCCAGTGCATCTGACTTCAGCATGCATTTTATGTAAGGGTCTGCTTCCTCCTGCATTTACTAAGGGTTTGCTTCCCCGGGGTAACGGCCGGTGCTGTGATGGGGATTGAACCCAGCACCTTCGGCTTGTGAGCCGTGCCACTAGGCCACGCCGTCCCCTCAATTAATAAATGTAATGTTATGTTTCAATTCAGAATAGCGTTTTACTGTGTGAAGTCGTGTTGTGGATACATGTTGTAACTCTTTAGATAAGTAAACTACTCAGCGAAACTTAGACTCTACCACATATCTTATTTTGGTCCGAGTGACTAGGATTTCTTTGATAGGATAAGTACTACACAACACTAAACGCCTTATGCTACCACACAGGGCATGGTTAAAATCTAAAAACAAGATTATATCAAGTATCGAACAGCAAGAAGAGACAATATAAACATCAAAAGAAACAACAATATACAATGCAGCCATATGAAAGACCAGGGAAAAAGAATATTTCCAAGAGCTGAACTTGGAAGGCACACAGAATTTGTAGCACTAGTTACACACCAAGACACAAAGAACAGTATGAACCATCAATATTACGAAACAAAATAGATGCAAATTTTGAAGAAAAAAAATTCACCAAACAAAGTACTAGGTGCAGATGGAATTACAGCTGAAGCAATTCGAGCTTGTGGCGATATAGAAGTAAACTGGCTAAAAAAATGCTCTGTTTAGCATAAGACAAACAAACAAAAGAGCAATAGAATACGGTAGACAACTAAACATAGTTTTCAAATATCAGAAGTCCTTCGATAGAGTGGACATAAACAAACTCTGGTCTGTGCTAGAAGACTGCGGAGTACACAGGCAGTTATTCGATGAAATGAGAGCCTGTACCAAATCCAAACGTGCTAACGTATAGTCAGAACATATGACAGCCATACAAATCCATTTTGAGATTACCATGGGAGTTAGATAAGACTGTTTTTGTCACCACTTCTATTCATTACATACACGGATAAAATAACATCAGAATCACACCATGCAGGCAACGAAACTGCAGAAAGTGAAGACCACGAGTCACTGATAGAGAGTCACTTTTCACAGACAACCAATGTCTAATGTACAAAGGTGAAAGTAACTTACAAGATCATACAGATATGATTAATACATCTTGCGTGAGATATAACATAAAAAATAGTACATCAAAGACAGAAACTGAAAAACACCAGGCTCTCTAACCATACATGTCAATGACAACAGGTTCAAACAGACGCAAGAGTTTAATTGCCTGGGAAGCATTTTCACCGCGGATGGACGATTGGACAGAGAAATCAAAATCAGATTTCAGAAAGCAAGTGCAGCGACCTACCAACTGTTATCACTACTCAAACATTGGAACATCAGTATAGAAACAAAACGGCAATTCATAAACACTATTTTCTTACCATCGCTGTACTATCAGTGTCAAACCTGGTCTTTGTCCAAGGCACAGGAAAAGAAAATTGCAAATGATAAAATTAAAAGTCTGTAAAGGTCATCAACGTAACCAGAAGAGACAGAATGAAAAATACCGACATCAGAAAAATTGTGGGATCATTCTCCTAGGAATACACGCATAGACAGAAGGTTAAGTGGTTGGATCATCTCATGAGAATGAAACTAGATCGCCTGCCATTAAAAACACAATAGTGGGAGATCTGGTTTTTGAGCCAGGGGAAGACTGAGGCAAATGGATAAACAAGACACCCTATGCCAGCATAGGCTCAGTATAGCCACAGCAACACATCTAGCCCAAGAACGAGGCCTACATCTTTCCACAACACTTGACAGCATCAGTGGAAGGATAAAGTAAGTAAGATGGGAGACTTCAATACTAAAATTGGATAGGATAATAGATGCTATTAAGAAATTATGTGCAAGAAGGTCTTGGAGTAATTCATGAAAATGAAATGTTTGCAGTTTTTCCCCACACTACCAGCTGGTGTTTGTAGGAAGCATGCTCCCACAAAGAAAATGTATATCTTCTTCTTCTTCTGCGTACGCAGTCAGACAGTAACCATTATTTTTTCAAAAAAAGCGGCGGTCATCCTGAGGCTCTCGCCACTGCCATAGAGCTTGTCTTGCAGTTCCACTGGTAATGGCCACATCTGCTCTCTCTGATCCTCGTATGTCGGGCAGTTCTGTAGCAGATGTTCAGCGGTCATTTTACCAGTACCGCATGGGCATTCGTCGGTACACCCTATCTTCAATTTGTTGAATAGGTGGTACCTCAGTCTGTTGTGACCAGTGCGAAGTCTGAAGACAGCGACCTGCTCTCTTCGGTTCAACTGGTAATAGGCATCGTTTTTGGTGTAACCAGTATGTTCGGTTTCCCATTTGGTCATGTATCTGGCTTTGATAAGCCGTTTTGACTCTTCGTACGTCATACTGGTATCTGTTTGTGGTAGTCTTGCACCTTCTTTTGCCAGTCTGTCTGCCTCCTCGTTGCCTTGGATGTTGCAGTGTGATGGAACCCACTGTACCACTACCCTTTTTGGTGCGGACTGCTGGCACAGTTTGCAGAGTGCTGCTCTTAAGTCATTAAGCTCAGTGTTTTTCTGGCTTTTTAGCGCTGTGACTACGGCGAGAGCATCTGTCAGCAGGACTATATGGCTCTCATTTTCACTGTGTGTCACCATTTCTTCCACTGCCGCCCTCAGTGCCTCTGCCTCCGCTCTGAAATTGCTTGTGTACTTACCAGTAGCGAATGACAGTGTTATTTTTCTGCCATTTGGTAGGTTCAGGAATGCTCCTGCCCCTCCGTTCTGTGTAGTGTTTGTTACAGAACCGTCGGTGTATGCATGGGTCCAGTCCATGCTTGGGTAGCTTTTCGTTATGAAGCTTAGGGTAGTATCTCTCCTTTCTTTTTCAGTCTGGCAGTTTTTGTTTGCAATACCTGGTATATTTTCTACCACCTCTGGAAATATATCCTGCCTCCAGGTAGGTTTTCGTACAGTAGTGATGGGTTTTGGTGTTGTTAGTGCGTTTATGGGATCTTCGTGCATCTTTGCTTTGAAAATGTATATAACTGTGTGAATATCTTCAGATCATGTAACACAAAACCAGGTTGATCACATCTGCATCAATATGAAATTTAGATGATCTTTACAGAATATTAAGTTCTACTCTACAGACCAGCAAATGTAGCTGCAGATCACAATCTAGTGATGGCCAAAGTTAAGCTTAAACTACAAAAGAACAGAACAACAGAAGTCAACAGACCTCACTGTAATGTGGGATTTCTCAAAGGACATCACACTCAGCAATAAATCTCAGGAACTGGAATTATACCAAGATGCTGGCATTGATGAAAAATGGGAACAGACTACAAAAGTTCTGGAAAACAACGGGCTAGGAAATTATTGGGTAACATGGAATACCAGTTCATAGAATGTGTGGAGATGGATTAAAGAGTCAACAAAAGTGGCTCTTCTAAACATCAAAGCTAGAGCGTGGAAAAACTATGCAGAGGCAAAAAGGCAATAAAGGTTAGACGAATGAAGCTACATTGATAGTCTTTAAAAAGTCACTGCATATTTGTTTGGCAATACAAATTAATTATAGTATTTTTTACACTTCCTTGATTTCCTAAGTAAAATAAAGGAATTTGAAACATCAGTTACTTGTTTTTGCTATCTTCTATGAAATTCTCTGGCCTCGGATAATAATACCCTACTTTTATTTTCAGGAGATGAAGAGCTCAGACATGATAATACTCTCACTCACCCAATGTCTTGCTGTGATGTACATTTATCTGCAGTTTAGAAACTTGCGGAAGCTTGGATCAAAGTACTTGTTAGGTATGTATTTATATTAATTTAAATAATGCTCATTAACTTTTTGCATTATACCATTGAAGATGCGTTGTAGAAACTAGAATAAGTAATTAAAATAGTCATTGAAATAGGCTAGATAGAAAGATTAAATATTAGAGAATTTCTTTGTTGATCAGATTCATTTCTTTAGCATGTTTCTATTAAACATTCCATGATTTTTGGACAAGTATGGTATCAGGGAGATCACTTAGTCCTTAGGGTGGGCATAAATAAGGAGTACTCTGAGTGGTGGAAAGTGGAGTGCCACAGGGCTCAGTTTTGGGACCAATTTTGTTCTTGATATATATAAATGATTCGGACATTGATTGCAATCCATGATTGCAAAATTTGCTGATGACACAAAACTATGCACTAGTGTCTCATCTAAAGCAGAAGTGGATATATTGACATCGGATTTAGATACAATTCGAGAATGGTCTGTAAGCTGGCAAATGGAGTTTAATGTAGATAAATGTACAGTTATCCACATGGGTAGATCCAATATGGAACATAATTACAGAATGGGAGAGAACAATATTAGAAAGATAGATACGGAAAGGGACCTAGGGGTTATAATAGATCATACAGGAAAGGTGGGTGAGCAAGTTAAGGTGAAAAAGGCAAATGCAATGTTAGGTATGATAAAAAGAAATATTAAACATAGGAGCAAGGAAGTGATAGTCAAACTGTATAAAGCTTTAGTTAGACCTAGATTGGAGTACTGTGTACAGGTGTGGAGTTCTTATCATGCAGCAGATATAAACATGTTGGAAAGGATACAAAAAAGAGCGACAAAGATGATAGTGGGATTACAGTTATGAGGAAAGACTCAGAAAAACCGGCCTACAGTGTCTAGAAGAGAGAAGAATTCATGGTGACTTAATACAGGTTTATAAGATGATCAGAGGAATGGATAAATTAGACTATAACAAGTTGTTTTTTTAAATACAGCCACCCACAATAACAAGAGGGCATAGCTACAAGCTGACTAAAGAGAGGTCCAGATTAGATATTAGGAAAAAAAAAATTTTTAGTCAGAGAGTGGTGTCTGCTTGGAATGCATTGCCAGGGGAGGTAGTGGAGGCAGGGACAGTTAATGCATTTAAGAATAAAGTGGATGCGCGTAGCTTTTAGAGCAAGGTGATGTAAATGTAACTGGTTGTATACAGACTCTGCAGGGTCTTCTAACCCAGTATAAAGACGTTAAGTTAAGTTAGCCCTGACCACCCAGCCCATAAAATCCCATTCCCCTGTGCTTATGAGAAAAGACAGACATGTGAGGAAAGGCAGTTACACTGACAGAAAATACACACAAGAGGAAAGCTAATTACTCTTGACAAAATTATGTGGTCTATTTTACATATTCTATCTCAGATTGACATCTCCAATGTTCCTGCTTGCTATACCAGTAGATTGTGATTATATTTATTGAAGACCATGTATACAATTTTCTTGATATATTATGCCATTTCTTCCCCCTTCTCCTCCTTGTACCATCATGGTCTGATCCTCTGAGGGGCAGGAACAGATCTAACTTAATCATAATCCGATTCACCTCATATCACTTGTTATGCCAGTAGAAAACGTCATTCCATCATGAAAAATAATGTAAGCATCATGAAATGTGTTTTGATGTGTGCATGCCAAGTGTTTTATTTCCTGAAATATGTGTGCTATGTTGATGTCACAATATTATGGCCAAAATCCTAGCAGTATAGCAGAAAATAATGCTTCATGCCCACACAGAAAAATAGGTGACTTGAAGGATAGGCTATTTTTATACATCCCAATATATAAATATCACAGATTTAAAGAGTTAATATTTGTTCAGCTGTTTTGCCAAGATAATGGGATCACTTTATTATCTGCAAATCATTGATTGTTTGGAAAGTTTATTGTACAAGAATCTATATTTTTCCTTTGTCTCATTGCAACATCTTGTATAGTTTTAGAACACATTTTCTTTATATTCAGTCAAATCTGTAGGCCTCATTGAGTAGAACAGTAGTTATAGCTTGCTTCTCATGGTAAAAGTACCAGATTCTATCCTTCAATTGGACATGCTCAATTCTACCCAGCTGTTAATTGGGTACCAGACATGCAGTAAAGCAAGGCAAAACAATGAGAGAGGAAACTTGTCACCCTCACCTCACAAAACATTAAGCCTAGTACAATGAAGTCTCTAACACTTCATTTCTGACAGCAGTGTCTGCTATGGTTCTACCTTTATTTTTTAGTACAAGATTGTTGGTATAATATCACACTAAAGTGTTGTCTTTTTTAAATTACAGGTCTTGCTGGAGTGTTTACTATATTTTCAAGCTTCATCTTCAGTATAGCAGTAGCTAACTTAATAGGATTTGACCTAAATGGACTGAAGTAAGTGTAAACTTCCTACACCAAGCCCATTTAAAATCAGAATTACATTTTAAATGCCTGAAAGCTAACAAAAGTAGTATAAAGTCTGTACATTATGTGAAAGCTGACTAACAAAAGTAGTAGTTTGACATTAAGATTACCCACCCACCTCTCATGAGCTTGTGTGTTCTGTCCTTCTTCTCGGTCGCCATTCTTTTTCCTGTTACATCTTAACGTGAAGTCCAGTTCTCGTATTTTTCTTTGACTTTTGTGTAGACATACAAGAAAAAGGGGTCGGGTGGGTTGCATGGTACCATGGTTGCTAGTGCGCCTCCTGGCCTGGTACCTCTGTCTTCAGCACCTGTTCTGTGGTAGAGTGTGTTCCACCTCCCCATCTGGCTGGGGGCTCTGACTTCGTCTTAACCTCATTTGCTGTTTCATCTTACCTCCCGCTGGGATTAACACCCAACTTTTGGCAAGATTACTGGGTATAACAGGATCCACCAACTCGTAGTTGAGGTAGACATGGGCGGGAGAGGCTATGAGTCTTGTATTCCACGATGATTGCCCCATTTGAATACCTGTGTTCTGTTTAAACCAAGATCTGTCTTTAGTAGATAACTACCTTCACTGTGCCTCAAGCTGGACAGATCAAAGTGTAGGGGTTATAGTGCGATGCAAACCCGCTGCCCTACAGGGAGGCTAAGAACAGTTAATGGCTAAGAAACGTTTGCTAAATCTGATGCACTGTGCCACATAATTGATAAAAACAATACAACATACTATGTTACAGGAGATGGACTCATTTACTTATCTGAGTAGCATCATAGGTAGTGTGGAGGGTACAGAATATGATATCAATCTAAGAATACAGAATGAAAGTATTATAGCATTAGCAAATTTATGGGCTTCCTGAGAAATCAATCTGCCACAACTGTGATGTTAAGGCAGTTCTACTGCTAAGAGGTCAACAAATACACTAACACAGATGGTGTAAAAGTTCATAAACTCATGCCTATGCAGAATATGGGGGTTAAAATGGAATTATGTGCTCCCTAACAGGGACCTGTGGCATAATACTTGGCAGTTGGCAGGAGATACAGAGAAGGCATTGGACATACTTTGTGTAAAGAGGTGAATCGATATTGCGAGACAATCACTGTTTTGGAATCTGAAAGGTAAGAGACACAGAGGTTGTTCAAGGCACATTTGGCGAAGAGAGTTTGAGAAAACTAGGAAGGTGGGATAGATGTCGGAGATGAGACATATATACTTGGTATGTGTTTGTCGCAGCAGGGATCACCATGTTTTTGATTGATTGAATGCAACATAATTCCACTTCTATAAAATGACAAGACAGGCTGTGCAAGATTGTTTTATGGGAATGCGACACAGCAATATTGTAATGCACATAAACTCTAATTTTCTCTCTAACAGGACTTAAACCATTAAACACAAACTATTTGTATTTTTCACTACTTCATTTAAACACATAGGGACAATGAGGCTAACGTCTGGTCTGGCAAAACACACTGATCAGACAATGTTAGGCAGGGTCAGGAGAAATATACCGGCCAAGACCCTCACTTGAGCGTTGGTCGTCCTGGAAATGGGCTGTTGTCGAGGACAACAGTCCGGCTAACAAGGCGAGGTTCAACATGATCCTTGTAGTAGTGAGCGACACGCAGATGAAGCCAAGCATAGCACAGCCGCCTGGACGACCCCGGTTCACCTTCATCAGCACACTCGGGATATGAGAAAAGCTACTACAACCCGCCACTTAACGCCCTTTTTAGGGCGCACAAAAGAGTAACCTACTCATTGTTGGCATTCGCAAGCAACGACAACATATAAACAGGGAGGCTGCATGGCCCAGGGGGGAAACTCGCTCAGTTTTCACAATCCCAACGCATCAGGCTCAATTCCCACCTTGTCCAGTTTGGCAGACACTGGGGTTTTTTCACGTGCGGAAAGTAATGACAACCTACCGTACTGCACACTTGCCAAGAACCGTTTATAAGCCAAATAGGTGGCGGTTGTAAGAGACAACGTTCTGTAAAAGGACATGCTACTTATTTTGTTTTTATTTTCAACACACCCTGACATCTTTCACAATTAATCTAAAAATAATCATGCTAATATTCCCATATCTGTATGCGCGTATTTATCATTATAATTTGTGCAACATTTCCTGACCATATAATCTTATTGTTGTACCAATATTTTGTTCTACAGCGAAGCTCTGCCTTTTTTCCTGCTCCTAATTGACCTTTCAAAGGCCAGTGCCCTGGCTCGGTTCTCCCTAACTGCTGTTAATCGAAATGAACTTCAGAAAAACATTGGTCGAGGAATGGCTATCATTGGTCCTTCCATGACCTTGGATGCATTAGTGGAGACCCTTGCTATTGGAGTAGGCACACTTTCTGGTCAGTATTTACATGCTTTATATTAAACAGACTATAAAATAGCATTAACTTATCTTTAATTTTTGGGAAACTGTTTAGTCTTCCACACTGTGTGTGGAATCTGGAGCTTGTTATTGGGAACAAAAGTGTAGAATTCCCTGCATGCACACGATGATGCTGCTGGGGTTTACTATTGATAAAAAAAGAATAATCCCTACACACTACAATATGTTGCTTATTATTGTGAGGGAAGGTATAGAATCCCTGTACACTACAATGATGGGGTTTATTATTGGGAAGAACATTATAGAATCCCCTGCACAAATATGATGGACTTATAATTGGGGGAGACGTTTAGAATTCCTGTACACTACAATGATATGACTTATTATTTGGAAGAAAAGTATAGAATCACTTGTACGGTATGATGATGAACTTATTATTGGGAAGAAAGTATAGAATCTATGAACACTACAATGATGGGGATTGTTATTGATAAGAAAAGTATAGAATCTCTGTACACTGCAATGATAACTTACGTCTTTATACTGGTTAAGAAGACTCTGCAGTCTGTATACAATCAGTTTTTTTATATTACTTTTACTTGATCTTAAAAACATATATCCAATCTATTCTTGAATGCATTAATTGATCCTGCCTCCACTATTTCCTGTGGCAATGCATTCCAAGCATTTACCACTCTGCCTAAAAAATATTTTGTGGTATCTAATCTGGACCTTTCTTTAATAAATTTGTAGCTGTGCCATCTTGTTCTTGAAGGTGGTTGTATTTTGAAAAACTAGTTATATTCTAATTTATTCTTTCCGATGCTTATCTTGTAAACCTGTATTAAATCACCTTGAATTCATCCTCTTTTTAGACACTTTAGGTCATTTTTTTTTTTCTCAAAACTATAATTCTGTAATCCCACTATCAGATTTGTCACTCTTCTTTGTATCCTTTCCAACATGTTTATATCCGCTGCATGATAAGAACTCCACACCTGTATACAGTACTCCAATCTAGGTCTGACTAATGCTTTATATAGTTTGACTATCACTTCCTTGCTCCTATGTTTAATTATATCTTTTTATTGTACCTAACATTGCATTTGCCCTTTTTACTGCTACCTGGACTTGCTCACTCACCTTACCTGTATGATCTATTATAACCCCTAGATTCTTTTCTATCTTTCAAATATTGTTCTCTCCCATTCTGTAATTATGTTCCACATTGGATCTACTATCCATGTGGATGACTGTACACTATTCTACATTAAACTTCATTTGCCAGCTCTCAGACCATTGCCAAATTTTATCTAAATTCGACCTCAATACATCCACTTCTGCTTTAGATGACACTTCTACATAGTTTTGTGTCAATACGTGAATTTTGCAATCATGATTCCAATATCATTGTCCAAATCATTTATATATATATATATATATACATCAAGAACAAAATTGTCCCAAAACCACTTAGAGTACTGATGGGGAGGGGCTTATTATTGGGAAGAAACGTATTTACAGATACTACCATTAAAAGAGCACACATTTTTAGGATAATTCCCTTTGCATTTTTTTTTTCAGCACTAACCGAAACATAAATTATTTGAGTCCACAATGAACTCAACCTTTGTATTATTTACAGGTGTGAGACAGTTGGAGACAATGTGCTGTTTTGGTTGCCTTTCTGTTATAGCCAACTACCTGGCTTTTTTGACCTTTTACCCAGCTTGCCTGTCCCTTGTACTTGAGGTAAGATCAGTATACACAGGAGCTCTCATAAATTGATTAACCTTCTTCTTCCACTTTTTTTCATCAAACAGTATAAGAAGTAATAGTTTGCATTCCTTTGCAAGGTGCACTGTTTAAGATAGCCATTAGTCCATGTATTGGGGGATTTTATTAAATGATGTAACAGTTTATAAGCTGCTTGTTTTCCCACAAAACAATAAACTCTGAATGGGAAATATTTCTGCACACTTAAAATATGGTTGTTCTTACTTTACATACTTACATTTCCATCCACTAGTGCCATTAACCCTACCAGACCGCTGTACCCATTTTTAGGTAATTTCCTTAACTGCCGCTAAACCGCTGTACCTAATTTTCGGTACTTTGGATAGTACGTCATAAAATGTGTCCGAATCTAAAAATAACCAACCAATCGTGGTCAATCCTCGTGATTAGTCAATGCAAATAGCTGCCCCCATGTTGGAATTGATTTTGTGGGGTTTAACGTGAACAAATTAGGAAAATTGACAATGAAACGAACGGCTGATGAACCAAGCACTTCAACAGGAAAGCAAAGTAAGTCTAGGCTTATGACAGTCCAACAGGTGATCAATAATTTGGTTGATTCAGACTCTGTTCAAGTGAAACAGACAGTGAGAGCTCGAGTGATGAGATGAAGGCTTTTCTTGGACTGAGGATCTATATGGAATACTTATGTATAAAGCCCGGCTATCAGGATTATTGGACAAATGAGGGCTCTTTGTTGGGTTTACTCCAGGATTTCAAAATGTTTTATGACTCGAGACAGATTCTTGGCCTTTTGCTGGGTGGATTGGCACACAAAGGTGGAATATTGACGCTAGATGAAAGGTAAACCTATTTTCTACAATGTCTCCAAGTTACATCTTATTCTAACCACTTGTTTGCATATAACTAACATTTTTCTATATCATGTTGGTTTTTTCTCTTTAATGCTCAGGAACCCAGGAATGGGGGACAGTTGGGTTCAGGGCCTCAGGTCTGGTAGGATTAAGCAGGATAGGAAGCTGAAGTCTCATTTCTTGAGCCAAATGAGATGCATCAGTTGTTGTAAGCTTGCGTTGTAGGATTTCTCATATGTCATCAATCTATCACGTGACCTTCCTCGTATCTTGTAGCCAGCTCTTCTTGCATGCAGTGGTAGTTGATCAGAATGAATTCTCTTTAGATGACCGAACCATCATATTTTGTCTTAAAATGTATAAAGGGTAATTCTCATCATGTCTAATGTCATTAGTTCTCATTTTATCTCTCTTGTTGAGAGCAGTGACTTTTCTTATACATTTCTTTTTATACATAATTTTCCTCTCCTGTGCCTTGGTAGCACAGAGTTGCATACATATGTTGTTTATCCTTTAGCATGCTACATAATTTATGACGAAAATTTGCGCTAATTAATTAACTTTATTTCTCTTTATGGAAGTCGACTTTCAAAATTTTTAACTTTGTTTGTCAATAAATATGATTTTCTTGTGTGTAGAGACACAATTGAATAAAGAACTTGTGGGTGTTATTTTGTGTTTGTTAGTTTCTGAGATACATAAAGATAAAGTTGAAAATTTATGAAATTCTCAGAAAAAATTTGGACTCAACTGTTAGGCCTAGTCGCTCCAATAGGAAACCATAACAACGTATCGATACTGTGTTTACAATATTGACACAACTGTTAGTTTCCAATTTAAACGTAGTTCTTTCATCTAAACAAACAAAATAAACAGATCTACTCGATAAAGATCCTTCCCAACAACCTACTTCACCTTTCGCAAAAGGCCCGCTTACTCCAAACGGCACATACAAATTAAAATTGTTCAAAAGCCATTTGTAATCTATGATATTTTTACCTGCAAATTATTGTGTGTAGATGGTGATGTATTCAGCATAAAATAAAATGGCTTATGGGTAGTGTGCAAAAAAAAAAATTTTTTAATTCCGATTTTGAAGGCAGAGTTGGTTAATACTGTTTTGACCATAGTGTGCTAAAGGTTATCGGTTGTTGTCAAGCTGATGTTCAGGCAGTGATAATATTTAAATCACAGCTAAGGCTTTCTGACATTTAGTTTCAATTTCCCTGTTTTTTGTGGCAATACTTCCCAGACATTTGAACTCCTGGACCTGCTTAAGTTTGATATTGTTTACACTTGTGAAGGTAGTGGACCTTGTGTTCTGCTAATCCTCATATTTCTGTCTCTGATGTGCTGATCTTCATATATCTTCTAAAGGCTGGGCCAGGCTCATTCAATTGATTCTGCAGACCGGGTCTCGCGCAACGAAGTTGCCAGATGGACAGATCTCGAGTGCACACCCATAATGCCAAATAGTTTGCGTTTGGTACTATTAGGACATGTGGCCCACAACTTTCTGAGGATGTCCCTGCCCACCAGCTCTTAAAGGAGGCTATTGAATAGTAACCCTCTCCATCATGATTTTGTTCCCTGTGGCTGACTATGCACCACCCGGTTAGACCAGGTTGGAAAGACATCCTCTTTGCATGCAACCTTGGATACAACCAATAATTGTGCTCATGGACAGTTTTCACAATGGGCCCTTGCAGCCTAAACGGACTACCTACCTACCTACCTATACTTTGTTGCTGTAGAAATGCTATCTGTTTGGCAATGTTGTCTGTCACTTCATTGCCTATGGTGTTACCGTGGACAAGTCCCCACAATTCTTATTTAAAAATGAACACAAGTAATATTCTTCAAAAGATCCTGGTCAGTCTATTATTCAACAGTAAATGTCCTTAGGGGAACAAACTGATCACAAGTGCTGCTTATGAGCTCAGGTCTAACAATTGCTGCTTATTTCATGAAGAAAAATAGTCTTGCTCAGATTTGATTGTCCGCCAACAATGCTCTAGAGTTCAAACCCAATTGCCACTCTGTACTTAGCAAGAGAAACCCTTTAACTGATCTGTCTATTAATGATGCTTCAGAGTTCAGGCCTTAATGCCACTATATAGAACATATAGGTCTTAATGTCATTATATATAACATGCAGGTCTCAATGTCACTATATAAAACTACTTCTTCTTTTGTCCTACTGCTCTTTCCTTGCTGCTGCATCACAAAAAGGAGGTATGCATAGAGGCTTGTGTAGTCGGCATGTTGAACTTTTGGAGCATTTCCTTGATCCCCTATATCCAACAGCGCCATGGCAGACCTCTTGCTGAAGACACCTTCATGTAGTATGATTTAGCTGCAGATTGTTCGTAGTGCATTTTTGTCAAGTGACCAAATCACTTTACTCTCTGTGCTTCAATATAGTAGTCCCCGCCATATTCCTAAGCGTACTGTTACGGATTCTGCCTGGAATTGTTTTTCCTGCTGCATTTCTTACACAACGCATTTTGCAGGTCTCGATCTTACATTTGTGCTTTTCTAGTAGTGGCCATGTTTGACACTGATAACATAACATAGGGATGATCAATGTATTTATAGAATATATAGGACAAGCAGGTCTTAATGCCACTATATAGAACATCAGGCCTTAACGCCAATATATAGAACATGCAGGCCTTAATTACACTATATAGAAGATGCAGGCTGTAATGCCAATATATAGAACATGCAGGCCTTAATGCCATTTTATAAGATATGAGGATAGTTCATCTCAGAAATCAGACCAGGGTAGTGGATCTTCCTGATAGCACCAAATACTCAATAACATAACCAAATATCTATGTTTTATATAAAGAAGGCACAAAAATTGGGCCTAATTGTTCAAATTAAATGGTTCTCATGGCTTATATCAACCCTTCTTTAACCCCGGTGGAAAGAGGTGTCTTATTTCTCTGTACAAAGTGCAACAGAACATTGAAGGCTCAGATTGGCTTATTTAGTTATCTTCAAACTCATGCGAACTCATCGATTGCGAGGGACAAACAACAGAATATTTGTTCTTTAAATGATTTGTATTAAATATTGTATGGTTCTTAATCTTATAGCTTAATATGGAGGATAATCCCTCTGCTATATCTCTACATGCCCACCTGTCTGGTACTCTACTTCATATCGCTAAAAGTTTTCATTGTTTCTCTTTCCATGTGTTTTTGGATGTTTGTACTGCAGTATATAGTTATTGTAGTAGATTGCTCTATTTACATTGACATCCACTTGTGCTGTTATTCATCATGTATAGCTGACGTTGTCTTTATTGTGCCAAAAGTCTATGTCAGTCCTTGTAAGCCTGTCTTCTTGTAGGAATTGGTTCTGTCATCTTTCCATCTGCCACATGGTCTTCCTCATACTTTGTAACCAGATATTTTTGTGATATATGCACGAGCTGGTAGTTGATCAGGTTGCATTATCCTGAGATGCCTGAGCAATCTTATATTCTGTTAAGCTTTGTATTCAGCATAAGAAGATACCACAAAATATTTTTTAGCTGATTAGTAAATGCTTGGAATGCATTGCCACAGAAAATTGTGGAGGCAGGATCAATTAATGCATTCAATAATAGATTGCATGCGTATAGATTTTTTAGATCAGGTGAAAAAAAGAATGGTTGTATACAGACTACAGTCTTCTAAACCAGTATAAAGACATTGAGAGTAGTTCTGATAGTATTAATAATGTCATCATTTCACATGTCTTCTCCTGTTCCTCGGATAACAATCATGGTAGCAAAGGATTGGTATAAATATCCTGTTTACACTTGTGAATGGGGGTACTAGCAGATTGTTCATGTTGGAAGTTGTCTCACGCCATGGCTATTATTATTCTTGACCTTTCATTTTATGTACATTCATATATTCCTTGCCAGATTAGAATGAAAATACTTTAACTGATAGTAAGTAGCACTTTAGCCTAGTTTGAAATTATGTGTCCTACATATTTATGACCTGTGTTATCAGAGTGTCACCTCTATTGACATGGGTTTCTGTCAAGTTCATTTAATTGTTCTGCACAGTATCAATAAATTATTTTTTATGTTTTAACTCTGTGGTTCCCAAACTGTTCAGGATCCCACGGCTGCAGGATCCCACGGCTGATTTACATGGGGGCCACAAAACACTCCAATATTTTCACTGAAATGACACTTAGCTTCAGGGTCTTAGAGTTGTACCATTATGTTTTAACTCTGTGGTTCCCAAACTGTTCAGGATCCCACGGCTGGTTTACATGGGGGCCACAAAACATTCCAAAATTTTCACTGAAATGACACTTAGCTTCAGGGTCTTAGAGTTGTACCATTATGTTTTAACTCTGTGGTTCCCAAACTGTTCAGGATCCCACGGCTGGTTTACATGGGGGCCACAAAACATTCCAATATTTTCACTGAAATGACACTTAGCTTCAGGGTCTTAGAGTTGTACCATTCATTTGTTGATGTGATGATAGGAATGACATCTAAGGCCATTTAGCCGAGGGCAGACAAAAGGTAAATTATTTCCTACAATATTTGATCATGTCAATTGAACATGTGTTCGGAACCAACTCAGATATTCAAAGACTGTGTAGACCAGCGTCTTTGATAATCAGAAACTGAGTTGATGAAAATAATGTATACGGCCAGCAAGTCTCTGAGATTAGAGGCGTGATGTGGCTTTGGTATCGGTACGGGTAACGATCGTGAATGGTCGGTAAATTTTAATGAGGGCTGCACTGAAAGTTCAGTGCATCAATGTGAGTGTACTGACTGGATTGTTCTAATTCTGGCTAGTTATTTTTCAAACTTTCTTGGTACTTGGTGTTTGTAAATAAATGGCTGTCTTTGTGATCCTCATTAATTGAAGGTGGAACATACTGAATTGTGTTGTGATGAAGTACACTTTTAAAAGTTGTTCTTTATCTTCCTAAAAATGAACAAGTTTTTTATTGAACATTAATAATGTGTTCTATGCGTGACAATAAAGAGGGCGCACAACAAACTCAGGGTGTTGGTGTGCAGAAGCGGAAATGTCGTAAATACAAGTTATTTAGATTTAGGCTTTACATCGACACATGTTAACGGTGAAGAGAGACCACATTGTGTGCTGTGTATGAAAGTTTTGTCACCAAAGTGCATGGCTCCAAGTAAACTAAAATGCCACTTAGAAACCAGTCATGGAAACAAGGTTGGTAAACCTCGCCACTATTTTACCAGGAAGTGAAAATAATTCAAACAGCAAGAAGCTACTTTTTCCAGCAGGTGCAATACCGAGCAATACTTTGTTAGTATCATACAAGGTAGCTTATAGAGTCGTGCTAGCATCATACAAGGTAGATAATAGAGTCAAGTATAAAAAGCCCCACACAGTCGCAGGACAACTAATTCTACCAGTTGCTCTAGATTTGGTGAACATAATGATAGGTGAGTCTGCTGGGAAACTGCTGTGCAAGGTGCCTTTGTCTAACAATGCAATCAATCGCAGAATCAAGCACATGGCAAAGGATCTTTATGTTCAATTAATTCAAAAATAAAATGGAAGAAATTTGTGTTGCAGCTGTATGAGGCCACGGACAGTAATAAGGAAGCACATTTGATTTGCTATGTACGGTTCATAGATGGTAATGACATTGTGAAAGACCTTCTCATTTGTAAAAGTATCACTGCAAGTACAAAGGCTCAAGATTTGTTCGAGATCTCGGACACATTTATGGTTGAAAATAATGTGGAGCAGACAAAGTGTGTTGGTGTCTGTACTGATGGTGGTCATTATAGAGGGTAGCAGGCACTTATTCGAAGCTCAGCTTCGGATTCACTTTGGACCAATTGCATCATTCACATAGAATCAATTAAATCAAAGTATCTTCACATTTGATCGGCTCATGACATGGAAAAGTCAGATCGAGAGAAACCAAATGAGAGCAAGACAAAGAATGGCAATCATGAGGAAATTTGCTGGCACAAGCTGGGGAGCAGACTAAAGAATACTGAAGAAACTGTACACTGGAAGAGTGAGACCAGTTCTCGAGTATGGCATTGCGGCATGGGCAACAGCAGCAAAGGCGAGCTTTGATAAAATTAGCAAACTTCAAAACCAAGCCATGAGAGTTATAACAGGAGGCATGAAGTCAACGCCAACAAAAGAACTTGAAAAGATCACAAATCTGCAATCCATGACCAACGGAAGAGACAGCAAAGCCCAGCAGCAAGCAGAGAAAATCAGAAGACTGAAAGACCATCCATTGCATCAGAGACTTAATAGATTTGGAAAAGGGAAACTAAAGCGGAGAAACTTTGCAGAAATAGCCAAAGCAAAGATGAGCGAAGACCCTATGAACACCAAAACAACACCAAAGCCCATCCCTACTGTACGCAAACCCACCTGGAAGCAGCATATCATTCTAGAGGTGGTAGAAAATATACCAGGTATTGGAAACAAGAACAGCCAGACTGAAAAAGAAAGAAGAGACATAACCCTGAGGTACATAGAGGAAAACTACCCAAGCAAGGACTGGATCCATGCATACACCAACGGTTCTGTAACAAACACAACACAGAATGGAGGGGGAGGGGTATTCCTGAGCCTAACAAATGGTAGAAAAATAGCACTGTCAGTGGCAACTGGAAAATTCTCAAGCAATTTCAGAGCAGAGGCATTGAAGGCTGCAGTAAAAGCAATGCTGACAGGCGAAAGCAATGAAAGCCAGATAGTTCTGTTTACATATGCCCTGGTCGTAGATACAGCACTAAAAAGCCAGAAAAATACAGAATTTAATGATTTAAGAGCAGTACTCTGTCAACTATGCCAGCAGTTTGCACCAAAAAGAGCAGTGGTGCAGTGGGTTCCATCCCACTGTAACATTCAGGGCAACAAGGAGGCAGACAGACTGGCAAAAGAGGGTGCAAGATTACCACAACCAGATTCTAGTGTGACCTATGAAGAGTCCAAAATGTTTATTGGGGCCAAATGGAAAACAGAACATACTGGCTATACAAAAAATTATGCCTATTACCAGTTGAACAGAAGAGAGCAGGTCGTGGTCTTCAGACTCCGCACAGGCCACAATAGACCGAGGTACCATCTATTCAATAAACTGAAGATAGGTGGCACTGACAAATGCACCTGTGGTACAGGGAAAATGACCACTGAACATCTGCTGCAAAATCGCCCGACATACGGGGACCAGAGAAAGTACATGTGGCCATCGACAGCTGCTTTCTTCGAACAAATTCAAATTGACTTCTTCTTCGTACGCTGTCAAACGTCAACCTGTATTTTTTCCAAAAAAGCAGCGATCATCCTGAGGCTGTCGACACTGCCATAGAGCTTGTCTAGTGTTGCCACTGGTGATGGCCACATGTGCTTTCTCTGGTCCTCGTATGTCGGGCAGTTGACGTCTGACAGCGTAAGAAGAAGAATCAAAGTATCTGCGCCCTCCACTGAATCTGGTCTTACAATGTGGGGTGAATGTGGTAAATTTTATAAAAACTAGGCCAGTGAAAGCTAGGTTTTTCAAAAAATTGTGTGAGGAAATTCAAGCAGAATATACGCCTTTGTTGTACTACTGCCTCTCACAATGGCTCTCTTGTCCAGTGTATTGTCCCATACATTTGAATTATGACAGGAAGTGTACATTTTTATTGAACAAGAAAAACACGAATGTGCCGAACACTTTGTAGAAACAGATATATTGGTAAAACTAGCATACTTTTGATATCTTCAAAAAGTTAATTGCGTTGAATCTCTCCCTGCAGTAAAGCAACATGCACATTTTGATATTGATCGAAAAAGTTTTAGCTTTCAACAAAAAATTACAGCTATGGAGAAGAAAAATAAATAAAGATAGGGGCAAAGATTGTTTCCTGTCTTTGCAGCAGTTTGTTGTCCCCAATGAAGTTGATTTCTTTTTGCAAAATAAAATGTATTTTTGAAGAGCCACCTATCACAGTTTATCAACTGGTTCGAAAAATATTTTCGAGAATATAATATTGTTTAGTTCTCATGTATTCAGTGCCAAATCTCCATCTAAATTTACTTCTGTAGAAGAAAACTTATTGAGCTGTCCTGCGACAGTACACTGAAGAGAAAATTTGGCAACATGGGAATAATTAATTTTTTGGATATCAGTAAAAGATGAATATTCGCTGCTAAGTGGTAAAGCTTTGTGAATCTTAATTCCATTTGTAACGTCATGTTTGTGCGAAGCTGGGTTTTCGGCTGTCTCTGTGATAAAAAGCGAGCATCGTGCGAAAATCAAACAGGACAAGAAGGTGCCTAGTTTAATTCTAAGATTTGAAAAGATGTGCAGTGAACAACAGGCTTGCCCATTACTCAATGATAGGATCATTCAAGATTTTAACTTTTTACATAAAGTGTTTGTGAATTATGAAATTTGTGTTTCATTAATTTTTGCAGTTAATCTAACTTCATCAGCTGCAAAGTGCAGCTGTTAAGTAGGTTTATTTTCTGACTTGGGTGCTATGAAAAAATTCTGGTACACTAAAGGTGCCGTGGACCAAAATAGTTTGGGAACCACCGTTTTAACTGTTAGGTCATGTGACTTATATGCAGCAACCATCCAGTATTCTCAAATTTGTGCCATTATTACCTGTCGTTCAAAGATTTAATTTCGGGGGGGGGGGGGGGGGGGGGGCGCCTTATATTCTTACCCGGCTTGCCTTATTTCCTTGTGGATTACACTCAAATGCACATTTGGCTATATTCTTTTTTCTTTCGTTTTCTTGATATTTTATGACATCCAGTTTCATTTCTTTATAGCTATTTGTGATAAAAATCACATAATATGTATTTTAACAGTTTGAATTTAGTGGTGTGGACCTCCAGAAAGATTTACCTCATGTATACACAACTCAGTTGTGTTTTTCAGTATCATCCTTCTGTTCTATATCAAATGTTGTAGCCAAAACCATCATTCTTGCCTTTCTTTACAACCAGACTTCTTTTCATTTTCTGCTGCAGTTTTGCTGGCTTTCTGTTTATATTTTAGACTCCTTTCCCGTTACAACTCAAGAGTCTGTAGTTGCTTTCACCTCTTGTGATAATCTTCTCCAAGTTTCTTTAAATTGTGCACCATTCTATTCCACGTCTTGTTGTGTAGGCCATATCTAGTCATATGTAGGTTGTTTCCTGACCTTACATCATCCTCTCCATCTCCCTTTTCTAATCTGCAGCTGTAGACACTTAATGTTTAATTAGCGTTTTGTATCCGTACTTGGTTGGGGAGTGCTAGCTAGACAACTGTATTCATTTAGTGAAATAATCTGACTCAGCTGAAAATGTGCATCAAACTTGGTACACCTGTCATGCTATTCTCTTATGCAAAAATGCACATAGAAAAATATGTTATAATACCTAGTTGGTATCATATAACATAGAAATGTTACATGGTTTTTCAAAGGTTGAAGCTAGCTATACATATCCTTCAGAGCATACACCCATTAAACACATGATCAGTATCCTGTTTATTGACACTCCGCCCAGAATAGCAGCTTGTTATCTGAGGTCGGTACTCAAATATTGAGTTACACTCACTAGGCAAGATGTCACTGGCATGTCATTATGATCATTCATGGTATTTTATTTTGTGTGGTGTATTGTTTGTAGAACCTAACATTGTTTGTAGATCCTAAAATTGTTTGTAGAACCTAACATTGTTTGTAGATCCAAAAATTGTTTGTAGAACTTAACATTGTTTGTAGATCCTAAAATTGTTTGTAGAACCTAACATTGTTTGTAGATCCTAAAATTGTTTGTAGAACCTAACATTGTTTGTAGATCCTAAAATTGTTTGTAGAACCTAACATTGTTTGTAGATCCTAAAATTGTTTGTAGATCCCAACATTGTTTGTAGAACCTAACATTGTAGATCCTAACATTGTTTGCTATGACAACATAATTTTTTAATTTAACCTAAATTTGAATTGTTCATTTACTCTTTATAAATGAGGTACTTCTTTGTATGTAAGCAGTCGTGTGTCTTTTTCTATGTGATCAACTACTGGGCTGTTCGTTTGTTGTTTTGTTACTTCAATTAGTGTGATGTTTCTTAAATTGGTAACCATACATTATAATCCTAGTTGATTAATTCAAACTCAGCATTAGGAGATTACTAGCAATACCCATGCAGATCTGGCTCTTAATTGAACTGTACAATAAGAGAGAAAAACAGCTGTCTAACAAGTTAAAAGATTTCTCTTATCCATATCCCTCGCCTGCGTCAAATCTCCCTTCCGTTTCCTCTTTTCTCCTTCCCCTCTGTCTGCACCACCACACCTCCCCCAACTCATGTCTCCGAAATAATGTCTAAATTTGTCTTGACAATATACTGAAACACTTACATTGAAGATACAATGAAAAGCTTAATTTTAACTGTAAAGTTCCATGGACAGCTGTCCAAAGGAAGAAACTTTGTTTGAGCTAATCGAGAATGCCTGTTACTAAATAACGTCCGTCGGTACTGTGCGTTAAATAAATATACTTGCAGCAATCGTGTGTGCATACAAACATGCGATTGGCCTGTTGTGTTTTTGCATGGTGGAGAGGTTGTCTTGATGCAGGCCACTATTGGGTAGAAATTTTGTTGACTTCAGAATTTTTGCAATCAGCAGCAGCACAAACAAACAGCCTGCTCTTTTATATTTTTAGCTGCAAGAGTTCTTTTCCATGTACACTCGACCTCTGTGTTTATTGTCCACTTCTATAGGATTAGGCACTGATCTAAACTTCATAGAGCCCAGTGGATGCTCGAAACTTGTGGGATTCGAACACCCATCTTCTTCTTCTTCTTCAATCAACGGATGCTATGCTTCTAGTTCAGTGAGGTTCACGAAGGAGACTGCTTTTCGGGTCTTCGTCTGTCCTCACCATTTCATGCTTTGATTTATTAATTTCTTGGGAGATGAGTGCCTTATCTCTCTAATAGTGACCCATCTTATTGGTCAGATTCCTTATTTCTCTAAAATATATTTCATTATTAAATTCCATTTGGTCAGTTTTTGTAAAGGAGCTCAATTTTTTTTACTTTTTATATCCTGATATTTAGTCAAAACATATTTGTTTAAATACATTTATTTGTATTTGATGACACACTGTGTCCTCATTCATTGTTCCTTACTGTCTATGTTCTCAGTGTATAAACTTTTAGCACCAATTGTGTTTTTAATAAACTTTACAACAATATGAAACTTAACTTAACATATTTATACTGGTTTAGAAGACTCTACAGAGACTGTATACATCCAGTTTCTTGGAGGATGGTTTAACCGACGTGCAAATTCATCGTAATAGACTCAAACACTAGAGCTAAGTAGACTCGCAGCCAGTTAAGTGGTGTCTATAGCTGCTCTTAACAAACCACCTGGAGAAAGGTACAAATAACTTGGCTAGATTTTTAATTTGAATTTTGTCCGGGCAGCAGCCGTTAAGCCTACTCTTTTCGATTTCCAACTGCTAAGGGATTTTTAATGTGCTCGACACTGAAGTTGGGAGTCCAATCTCACTACCCAGAGATCAGGGGAAATTTTACCAGAAGATCCACATGAAAAAAAATCCTGGTCTCCGCCGTTGTTTGGACCTTTGACACCCGAGGCGGACACCTTACCATCAAGACCACTGAGTCCCCCTTATGTATGTATTTATTCTGTTTGCTAATGGTCTGTATAGAATCTAAGATTGCCTCAAGATTCTTTTTTGGGGATATGCAGATAAATATTATTCTGAAATGTTTGAACGCTGGGTGATGTGTTTCTTCCTCGTTCATCATGTGATGTTTTTAATTGATTGTGGTGATTGGACTGTTATTTACTCCCTAAATTTAAACGATATCATTAACATTTATTGGGAACATGCTAATTTTATTTATTGATTTCCTCAAACGTAGGTGTCTCGTGACCGCAACCATGGCAAACCTTTGAAGCAACTTCAGCAGTTAGCCAAGGTGTTACAGAAGGAGGAGGAGGAGAAGAAACCCAATCCTGTAACACAAAGGGTGAAAATTATTATGGTAAATATTTATAAATATGCTAACACAGTTTCCGCCTACTCAATGTAAGAACACAATAGGAAAACCACATTTCCATTTCGTGGAGGGAAAAATGTGGTTCAAAGTGAATTATTATATCATCAAGTGATTCTCCGTAATAGTCTGTTTTTTTATAGCAGGGATGACGGTACATTGGTACACATCTTAAGTGTAATGCATTCTGGGAGCACAGAATCTGGCTTATAGTTTGCTAATTTTGGGGAGGTGTTAGGGGTCATAAAAGCCTGAAGTTTAACCTTTCTTATTAATGGGGGAGGAGGCGGGAACACAACTCTTATCTAGTATAAAAGTGCATTTTATTCAGGTAATAGTGTACCATAGTTAGATGCTGTCATTATATCTACCATCCATCTTCCAGTACTAAACAAATTATAATGTACTAATTATACATCTAGGAACAAGAAATATCAATAGTAAAAGTAGTAGTATGCTGCAGAGGTAGGAATCAGATAGTGGGTTAATGGGTAGTTAAAGTGAATTGAGCAGCAGATAGTGATGTGGATCTAAGTTAAATTGATGACATTATGGGGCATACAAGGGAAAGGATGCAAGTTTTTTCCTACTGTTCTTCTTCGTACGCAGTCAGACAGTAACCATTATTTTTTTGAAAAAAGCGGCGGTCATCCTGAGGCTGTCGCCGCTGCCATAGAGCTTGTCTTGCAGTTCCACTGGTGATGGCCACATCTGCTCTCTCTGATCCTCGTATGTCGGGCAGTTCTGCAGCAGATGTTCAGTGGTCATTTTACCGGTACCGCACAGGCATTCGTCGGTACCACCTATCTTCAATTTGTTGAATAGGTGGTACCTCAGTCTATTGTGGCCAGTGCGAAGTCTGAAGACAACGACCTGCTCTCTTCGGTTCAACTGGTAATAGGCATCGTTTTTGGTGTAACCAGTATGTTCGGTTTCCCATTTGGTCATGTATCTGGCTTTGATAGGCCGTTTTGACTCTTCGTACGTCTCCTGCTGTTCTGATGTCTCCATGTTGAAACAGGAGAGACAGTGATAATCAATAACAAACACCATTTAAGGAAAGGTGGAAGCACAGTTTTACCAGTAATGATGGATGGCTACTCCACACTTTGACATTTAGTAATGGTGATACGTGCATGAGTTAGCAAATCTTCTATCCTAGTATATATGCATTATAAGAGCATTAACCTTCTAATTCCCAGTTTACAAAATTACGTCATTTCCTGTATCTGCATAATTTTTCAGCACGTTATGTCCCGACGTGGTTGTTTCTTTTGAGAAGTTCCAATTTGTATTTTTTATTTTTCCTTTTGTTGTGTGTGTCTAGAGACATATATTAGTAAAGAACTTGTTGGTGTTATTGTGTGTATGTTAGTTTGGGAGATACAAGAAGATGAAGGTGATAGTGGTAAAAAATGGCACAAAATATCTAGACGCTAGCGCGTCCCCTTGGTTACGAAAAAGAAAATTTCTGAAAAACGTACAAATATTAAAATTGATGTTTACTGTAATGACTACGTCTATCATTTCTACTATAAACATAATTATTGTATTTACATAAACAAACTAAATAAATCTTTCTTAGAAAAATCAGTTGCAGAAACTTAACTCGCCCATTCTCAATAATGGATGGATCTTCAAATCAGAAGAAATCCTTTCAAAAACCTAAAACAAATTTCACAATTTCCATTTTCTTTGTCTAACCATACATGACGGAAGTTCGAACTCTCTTCAACCAAAAGAGCAGTATGTTCAGCCATTTCTACTGCATTAACTCTTTAGTTTATATACGATAAAGCAATGGCGGCGTGCAAAGCCAATGGAACGGAGCCGAATCGCCATAATCTCAAGCAGTTGGGCCCGAAAAGATTGAGCCCTAATAAGGCAATCTATTTTATACTTGTGCTTTACATACTGCACCGTGATATTCAACAAGTTGACATTAAAATGTTAGAAAGTTTAAATATTGCCAGTAAAATTGATGATTATATAGTGGCATAAATTAGAAATAAAGGCTTCAATCTAACTGACAGGAAGATTGGGGACAATATTCATCTCTAGGAAACATAATCCTCCTGAATGTATCATCCAAGCAAATAGTCCAATTAAATTATGCAAATGTTTGAATACATGCGCCCTCTATTGATGCATTGGGTCTATTAGTGAATGGGTGCTGGTATTAGACCCTCGGAAGACAGGTCAGTTTTATCCTACTAATGACAGGGCGTTGCTACGGTAGTCCTGCTCAACTCGAGAGGAATCGCAAATCGCAGACATTTGGTCCACGTGCTAGGCTGATAAGCCAACGACGCGAGGCTACCATAGGAGGGATTACGGCCGAACGCCTCAAAGCCGGAATCTCGCCCTAAATCTCAGCACCACTGCGATGGGAGACTACGATAGGGTTGGGACCTGGGGCTCGTATCCCAGCCTGACCCGGTCGAGCCGCAGAAAGAGGTCTGCCGTCCGTCGATCAAAGCGGGCGGGAAGCTGCCCGATATTCACCCCATGCGGCGATGAGGTGTGAAACCACTAGTAGAAGACTTAGCTCTCAGTCGGGGTGTCGTAAGCAGTAGAGCAGCCACCTCACTGCGAACTGTTGAGACGCAACCCTTGATCATGAGATATGTCCGCACACCAGGCGAACAACATCTCCGTGCCATTACCAGGCTTGTCCCCTGGTTAAATGCACTCCTTCGAGAGAAATCGCAGGTCGCTGACATTTGGTCCACGTGCTTGGCTGATAAGCCAATGGTGCGAAGCTACCACCTGAGGGACTACGGCCGAACGCCTCTAAGCCAGAATCCCGCCATTAATCTCAGCACTGCTGTGATGGGAGGCCACGATATGGTTGAGACCTGGGGCTCGCGTCTCAGTCCGGCCCGGTCGAGCCGCAGAAATGCACTCCTGCCTCGCTGTTTACCTCTGTCTGCTATCAGCCATCCCAATGGACGCAGAAGAGATGCAGTCCAGCGGACATTGCACCTCTGCCCTATTGTGACAACGTCCCAGGTGGCGGGGAATGCTAGGCGTGCCATCACTGCAGATGAGCCGAGAAAATAAAGGGAGCAAAGAGATACCTCACTCACATGCATATGCTACGCTTCTGGCAGGACGTGACGATCCTGAGACACAGTCACACTGGACTGCCTCTCTTTCGGGATAGTACAAACTAGTACATAGTCCATCATATTATATCGTTGCCAAACCCTATAGACACGAGTGGGGAAGACTCGATAGTCCTGCAAGACAACTTCCCCAAGAGAGACAACTCTGACCAAAAACAACTGCTGCCTTGCAGATAGGCTGGGGACAGCCAAAGGCTAAGGAGGGCATCCCTACAGAATCGCCTGTTGAAATCGGATGCACTGAGCCACAGGCTTAACAAAATAAAACAGTGCAGCGTAAATATCGCTGTAAACAGCGTACGATGAAGAAGAAAGAATACATGGGCACTAATATGAGAATGGGTTATGGGAAATCTTCTGCTACTTCATGTGCCATTGCTGATTGGCATAGTAACATCAGGTGAGCAATGCAGGTAAGAAGTGAAGAATAGAATAGGTCTGACAAAAAATGTTCCAGAACATGGAAGACATCATATGCAACAAGCCTTAATTAATGATCACAGGTAAGAAAGTTTGAGGGTGCTATGTAGAGCCAATAACTTTAAAATATGAATTGACATTAAATTAACACTGAGAAAATTTAAACTTTGATAATTTGGAAGGTAGCGAAGAGGTCAGCTCTACAAATACAAATAAATGATGAAACAGTAGAACAGGACAAGATATTTTCCTGTCTTTAAAATATGGCAATGGAGGATGCTAATTATAAATCAGAAAGATAACAGGAATGATCAAGGCTGTTTTCAACAACATGAAATATTGTCATAGGGTTATCAGGTGTGTATATTTATCATTACTAATTAATGTAGAAACAGTTGGAAGAGAGAATTGAGATTTTTGACAAGTGGAAGAATAGGGTGTATCTGAAGGAAAGAAAAGAAAACAAATGAGATCTTGAAGTAAGGAGCAAAAAAGGGAGTTAATGTCAGTTTAAAATGGTGTCAACAGGAAGCTGTGAAAATTGATGATCATCTATGCCATTCACTGTGGTTGGCAAGATATCCCATTATGTTTGATACCTAAACTACAGTGCTAACCTTAACTACACAGTGTAGTTTCCTACTTCACAGTATGGCTGCTGTAATAGCTATTTAGTATTCTTGTGTATTCATATCAGCTGTCAGAAGTAGAAATGATATGTATGTACTGGAGTGTTTGAAACATAATTAATGTATATATTTCAAGCATGCAGTCAATTGATATGAGTTCATTGTATGAATAACTTTATTTATCTTGATTCTGGATATAGCTTTGTGGCAACAATAATATTGACGCACACAGTCAGTTCGATTTTCGGCATTGTAGAAGTATCAAGTTTAATTTTGGTTGGTTGGTTGATAGTTTAAAAAAAGAATTATATTGTGTGAAACTAAATCCATATTTTGGTTGTTGCTGTTTTCCAGTCTGTTGGCTTAGTTCTTGTACATGCACACAGTCGATTTGCTGCGGATACAGATATTGCATCAGGCACAAGCATTTCCTCAAAACATTTAGGTGACCAACGAGTTCAGCCATATTTGCCGCTGTGGCAGTTTTACATTGGCAGGTGGGTATTTATTTACATTACATTTGTGTGGAGGGGGGAGTGAGTTTTGTTAAAAGTGTTGTAGAGAAACAAGGTTTTTAATGCTGAAAATTAGAAAGATTGGTTTGGTTTAGTATGTTTTACTTGTGTTCAACATGAACTGATAGAAAGATTGGTTTGGTTTAGTATGTTTTACTTGTGTTCAACATGAACTGATAGAAAGATGGGTTTGGTTTAGTATGTTTTACTTGTGTTCAACATGAACTGATAGAAAGATTGGTTTGGTTTAGTATGTTTTACTTGTTCTGTTCGACATGAACTGATAGAAAGATTGGTTTGGTTTAGTATGTTTTACTTGTTCTGTTCGACATGAACTGATAGAAAGATTGGTTTGGTTTAGTATGTTTTACTTGTTCTGTTCGACATGAACTGATAGAAAGATGGGTTTGGTTTAGTATGTTTTACTTGTTCTGTTCGACGTGAACTGATAGAAAGATGGGTTTGGTTTAGTATGTTTTACTTGTTCTGTTCGATATGAACTGATAGAAAGATGGGTTTGGTTTAGTATGTTTTACTTGTTCTGTTCGACATGAACTGATAGAAAGATGGGTTTGGTTTAGTATGTTTTACTTGTTCTGTTCGACATGAACTGATAGAAAGATGGGTTTGGTTTAGTATGTTTTACTTGTTCTGTTCGACATGAACTGATAGAAAGATGGGTTTGGTTTAGTATGTTTTACTTGTTGTGTTCGACATGAACTGACAGAAAGATTGGTTTGGTTTAGTATGTTTTACTTGTTCTGCTACATGAACTCATAGAAAGATTGGTTTGGTTTAGTATGTTTTACTTGTTCTGTTCGACATGAACTGATAGAAAGATGGGTTTGGTTTAGTATGTTTTACTTGTTCTGTTCGACATGAACTGATAGAAAGATTGGTTTGGTTTAGTATGTTTTACTTGTTGTGTTCGACATGAACTGACAGAAAGATTGGTTTGGTTTAGTATGTTTTACTTGTTCTGCTACATGAACTCATAGAAAGATTGGTTTGGTTTAGTATGTTTTACTTGTTCTGTTCGACATGAACTGATAGAAAGATGGGTTTGGTTTAGTATGTTTTACTTGTTCTGCTACATGAACTCATAGAAAGATGGGTTTGGTTTAGTATGTTTTACTTGTTCTGTTCGACATGAACTGATAGAAAGATGGGTTTGGTTTAGTATGTTTTACTTGTTCTGTTCGATATGAACTGATAGAAAGATGGGTTTGGTTTAGTATGTTTTACTTGTTCTGTTCGACATGAACTGATAGAAAGATGGGTTTGGTTTAGTATGTTTTACTTGTTGTGTTCGACATGAACTGACAGAAAGATTGGTTTGGTTTAGTATGTTTTACTTGTTCTGTTCGACATGAACTGATAGAAAGATTGGTTTGGTTTAGTATGTTTTACTTGTGACCTGTTCCAGAGGTTCATCCAAAAAAAGGTGATGTCTCTTCTGCTCTGAAGACCACAACGGTTTTTATTTTTACCTGCAAATGGTCATTCCTCGTCTCCTCTTTCTAAAATGTTGTTTGCGTTTGCCTTAATTCTCTATTCCTCAAGGCAGTGTGCCAGTGCATCCGACTTCAGCATGCATTTTATGTAAGGGTCTTTCTTTCTTCTGCATTTTCTAAGAGTTTGCTTCCCCGGGGTAACGGCCGGTGCTGTGATGGGGATCGAACCCAGCACCTTTGGATTGTGAGCCATGCCATTTAACCACTAGGCCACGCCGTCCCCGTCTTTCCAGATTTGAAGGCTAGTCTGCTGAAGTGCCTACTGACTTAGTAATCAGGGTCATATCATCAGCAAATCCAACACCGATGTATAGACTGATCTCACCTTCCATTACATACTATCATGACCTCATCCATGAGTAGTAGGTATGGTGATATTTTATCTTACACTACTGGTGATCTTGAACTCCTCTGATGTATGGTTTCTGCAGGTTCTATAAAAACTGTATAACGTAGATCAAGGGTGTTGGGATATTCTTCCTTTCCATGCAGTCCTAGAGCCTGCTCCAGGGAACCTTATCTATAGCCTTTTCCTGTATCTGTTCAAGAGACAGAGTGCATTTCATCATCATACAAGAACTTTTTTCACTGAGTTGTCTGAGTGTGAGGATAAGGTCCTTCAGAGTTTGTTATGAATCTGTGTTGGGCCTCACCCATCTATGGCTCAACCAGATGTCAGTCTCTGCTTCAGTATTCTAGTGTAGGCTTTGACTAGGCCATATAGAAGGGATATGTTCTATGGTTTTCACCCTTTTTGAAAATTTGTTTAAAGATGTCTATTTCCCAGTTCGTTAGCGTAAAACCTTCTGGCGCCTGGCTATCCAGAGAACTTTCATGCAAACCTCCATCAAGCAAATTTGTAAAGTCAATAAAGACATGGTATAGGTGTTGTTGGTGTTCCAAATACTTCTCGTTTAGTATTTGTACATTGAAGATCTGCTTGCTGGTGCTTCTACCGGTTCAAAAACCCGCTTGTTCTTCAGCAATGATGTTCTCAGCTTGAGGTTTTAGTATGTTGAGAATTATTCTGTACAAGACTTTGCTAGGATGGCTAATGAGGCTAATTGTTATGTAGTTTTGATAAAGCTTTAGGTTTCTTGACTTAGGTATTGGCAGTACCATCGGATTTGGCCGACCATTTTCCTGTCTGCCATATTCTATTGCAGATGGATGTCAGGATATCAATTATTGCATCACCACCTGCCTGTATGAGCTCTGCCTAGAAATAATCCACTCTAGCAGCTTTCCCATTCTTCAGTGCCTTAGCTGCTGCAGTCACCTCTTCTTTAGTTATTGGTTGGTTTTTCTCAATCCCAAGAGGTAAAGCGGGCGATTGCTTTTTCTGGCACTCTGTGATTGTATAGTTCTGTCCGTGTCAATACGTCTTGGTCTTCTGTACAGCATTTTCCATTCTTATCCTGTGTTGTCGTAAGGTGACCTTGTATAGGCCTTACTAGATCTTTGACAATCTTGTATGCCTCTTTGACATCAATTCTATCCAATTTGGGCTCAATATCTTTGCATTACTAAGTGATCCATGACTATTTTGCCTCAACTTGAACCTTTTTCTCCATTTATTAAAAACAACAGTAGTTGAAAGAAAACATTTAGCAATATGTCTTCTGTTTTCAAATGTTACCGTTGTATTTTAATTTTTCAGAGCTCTAACACCAAGATTAGACTATGGACTGACGTTAATCCTGGCTATTGCACTGGCTATAAAGTATGTACTCTTTGATGACAAGGTGGAGCAGGAGGTACAGAAGCTGCTGACAGTTCAGACTGCTCACAAAAACTCTATCAAACTAGATGCAGCACAAAGTGTTCATCAGCCGAAGCTTAACGCTGTCATGCAGCTACAGGAATTGAAACATTGTACGTGGGTTCAATAACGAAATAGGTTCATTATTATTTATTAGTCATTACTGGATGACTCATTCTTCAGCAGTGGTTACACTGTTGCGGGTCCCAACGTCTCTTCCAATTGTCTCTGTCATGGGCAACGGTGGACATAGTGAGTGATAGTAACAGTCTGTAGTACTAGTTAGTGTACTGTGTAAATTTAGTATAAGTAAAGGCCAGGACAGATTGTGTGATTTGTGTGGTGACAATGTTTGTATTAGTGTAGGGATAGATACAACGTTGGAAGATGAAGTAAAAGCTATATGTTATATGTAGAGTAGAAGAGAGGCAGGCTCGAATGGAGTGCAATATTAGGACAAATGAGAGGAGATGGAAAGGAGGCAGATCAAAATAGAAGTGAAACAAGAGAAAATTGAAGTTTTAAAGATGCTGCAGTTGGGTAGTCAAGATGATAAAATAAAACCATGGCAGTCAGGTATGGGTTGGAGAAGGAAATAGGAAGTGGAAGTAAAGGAGATTTTAGTGAGGAAACAGTACACAGCACAGAGAGCTTTGCAGAGAAGTATGCAAATATGAGGGTTCAGTGTTGTTAGTAGGGGATTCAATGGTGAGGGAGGTTGGCAAACGTTTGTCAAAACAACATAACATATTTGAAAAAATGGATATTAAGGGAAGCAAAAATTGACAGAAGGGAGAATAAAGAGGATAGATGACAAAGCAAACGGTCATGTTGTAGTATTGGTAGGAACAAATAATGTAAAGAGAAATGGTACAGAAATAATAATGTAAAGATACAAGAGTCTTATGGGTATGGAATTTATTGATGTGAAAGTAGACAAAAGTAAAATGCTAGACAGGGGAGGTAACATCTAAATGAGATAAGACAGCATGCTGTAACAAAGTATATGTTTAATCATTGTGTTTCAAATTTAAACTAGGAAGGCCTGTAAAGTATGAGACTAAAGATAGGCCTAAAATAACGGTGCTATAGAGGATGCAGTCAAAGAGAAGAGTTTGGGTCAGGGAAGTGTGAAATAAGTAGTGGGAAAGCAAAAAAGAAAAAGCAAAATTTTGAAAAACAACAAAATTACAAACTAAAATATTTGTATGCAAATGTGAGAAATATAGTATATAAAAGAGAAGAATTGAAACTATTTGTAGAAGAAGAAAAACCACCAGATATAATAGGGTTAACAGAATCATGGACATATGAGGATATTTCAGATTGTGAACTTGAAATAGAGGGATATGCAATGTTAAGGAAAGATAGGGTAGTTGGAGACACGGCTAAGCGAGGTGGCGTTTTATTATACTGTACAAATTCAGTTAATAAAACGATCAAAGATGATTTATCATCTGGTAACAAAAATGAAAGTGTATGGGAAGAAATAGAAAGTGGGGGTGAAAAAACAGTGATTGGAGTGTGCTATAGATGTCCATCAAGTCAAAAAGAGGAAGATGAGGAGCTGATTAGTAGCATAGCAAAGGCAAGTGAAGGGAAATTATTATTAATGGGGGATTTCAACTTTCCAGAAATAAAATGGGATATGGCAGAAGCACTTGTAGAGTCAAAACCTTTTGCTAAGTGCATAACTGACAATTTGTTTATTCAACAGGTGGAAGCAGCAACCAGAGGCAAAAACACACTCAACTTAGATTTTGCTACAGAGGAATATATCATTGAAAATGTTACCGTTGGGGAACTGTTTGGCTCAAGTGACCATCAGATTATCCGTTGGGATATTATAGCAGGGAAAAAAGTAAACATAAACACGTGAACATACGACTACTCTAAAGGCAGATGTTAAGAAGATGAAAGAGGCAGCGAGCCACATAATCTGGAAGGATATTGTCAGAGGAACATATGTTGAACAAAAGTGGGAGAGTTTTAAAACAGCTCTAGAAAAGCTAAAAGAGGAATGTGTTCCATGTAGGGAGGTAAACCCTAAGAGTAAAAAGTGGATAACAAGATTTGTAGTTAAATGTAGAAGACCTAAAAATAAAGCATGGAAAAAATATATAGAGGCAGGTAAATCAAAAGAAACATATTAAAAATATTTGGACAAGCAGAACATAGCTCAGAAAGTGAATAAAACAGCAAAAATAGACTTCGAAAAAAAACTTGCTCTGAAGATAAAGACTGATAGTAAAAGCTTCTTTTCTTATGTTAGAAATAAACAAAGAACGAAAGACAAAGTAGGCCCTCTCATAGACAGCACAGGAAAAATAATAAGTGAGAATAGGGAGGCAGCTAATCTACTCAATCAGTAATTAGGCAGTCTACACAATAGAAGACTGATCCAAGATCCTATAGATAGACAACAGACAGTGATTCATAGGTATCTACTTGCCTCAGGGTCAGAGAAACAAAGCTGACCAAGACCCAATTCCATCTCCAAGTGGCAACCCTGGAAACAGGCTGCGCTCGTATAGTCTAAGAGAATAGGGATCAAATAGTGAAGGCAAACCAGGTCCCAAAATTGTCAACCTGAAACTGGATATGTCTGGAAAAAATTGTTGACATTGAATCCTATATTGAAATTACATCAGAATATCGTATTCAGGATGAACATCAGAAATAGCAAAGATCTGTCAAATTATTTATAATGGATTTTCAATGAGTTTTATCTTCAAATCAACATTGACAAACCTCCAGTGTAAATACAATCTTTAAGATTATAAAAATACAATCTTATACACAATGACACCCCTACTCTCACTTCTAAAGCTGACCTGCAGTTAGAGAATTGTAGAAACGCAGAAAATTCAAACACCAGCCCCGTCATGATAAGTTGCTATGCTTGGAGAGAGACTCAGTTATATGAATATTTAATAAACCAGTGGGATCAAGATGCTGAGCAGCGCATGAGCTGCAGTGGTCAGCGACCCATAGCTGACTGCTAGCATCAGGGCCAGTGAACCAAAGCTGCCAAGACCCTTCTACACCTCCACGCGGTGATCCTGGAAAACAGGCTGCATCAAGGCAGACTGGCTAAGGAGAAGGGATCAAAGAGGGAATGCTAACCCGGTACTAAAAAAATAGCTTGCTGAAGTCGGATGTGTTGGACCGAAAGGTGCAAATATCGCAGTCAAGCTGTAAACTACGACAACGCATTCTGTTCTCAGGACTACATTCTGCTACTTAAGCCCTTTCAGTGTTTGGTAGCGGGAGATTGAGAATGAACCAAGCCTAGCCTAATAAACGAGTTTTTGTACTCAATAGCGCATAAAAGGCCTCATATATCATATAAATAAAAGAATAAAGAACTCATTCTTCTGTTGCTCGGAAGAAGAAGATGGCCGTCATTGTATTTAGTAGTGTCATTATTAAAAAGCATTTGTTATCTTGTCTTGACAATGCAATCTCATTTGTTCCAGGTAATGGTGTGATACAAACAAGTGGAAGGCAAGCAGATGATGTTAAGGAATCCAAGCCAGCATTTTTCTTGGGATCCCAGGATGGCAGCAGCTCTGAAGAAGATATCCAGAAAGAAAGTGAATTGACAGGCAGTCATAAGGAGACACAGACCGATGACCCAGAAGTTGATAACATTGATCACCGAATAAATATGGTCAATATTTCAAACTTTCGTTATGAACCTGAGCTCTCAGACAGACCACCACGACTACTAGAAGAGTGTCTATCCATCATGAATTCGGATGTGAGTGATAATAATAATCATTTCTTTTTGTTCCAGTAGAAGCATCGCCTACCACTGCAGTTGTTCTTCTTGCACAAGCATGTGTGTGCTTCTACAGTGGTGGTTTTTACCTAATGACCTTTGATCACATTGTTAGTGGAGGACAGTGAACCTATTCTCACTTCTCCGATAAGTTGCCCAGTATCCACACAGGGATGAGATGGAATGAGAGTGATAACTTGTCAATTAGTGTTGCAAGGAGTGTTCAAGTCAAACCATGGACTTTTTTTTTTTAATTTCCAGTAGTCAAAATTCCATTTATTTTTCTATATAATCCTTATGTTACATTTATGCACTTATCCCATCATTTAAGTAATGCTTGAAAAGTTTCAACGTAGTAAGATTTGTCAGTATGTCTGAACTAATCCATGACAGTCTATTTCACTTCATCATCAGTACTGAAATGCTGACCTCCCAGGAATTCTTTTAGGGATCCGAACAGGTGGAAAAAGCTTTGAACTTTCCAGACTGTATAGTGGATATGGCAATACTTCCAAACCGAGTTGCTGCAGATAGCACATAGTGCAGTAAGCCGTATGAGGTTGAGGGTTATCTTGCAGGTGCAGAACACCCTTTGTGATCAAACCAAGCCTTTTTTTTTCCGAAGACAGTTATGCACATCACTAAAAGGACACTAGTGCCCCTAACAAATGATAGTAGTTCCAGCACGCTATAACTCATTCAGGTAGAACTAGAACAAAAAGTCTCGGTTTGATTTGATCACCCCTCTCGAATTAACAAAAATGTTACCTTAACCAAAGTTCTGTAAGATTTCACAGTTATATTGAGATCTCATACAAAGATATTACAGGATTGTGTACTGTTTCTATTATTCTTTATTTTCTCTTCACTAATAATAAATACATTTAAGACTACACAGTTGTAGTGCCTACAAATTGCCAAGAGGTGCGATACAAAATGTTATGGGTTTATGGATTATTTTTATTTTAATAAAATAAAATAAATTTCCATTCTGAGAATGGCAGGCTTGTTGTAGCTCAATACCCACACACAGTCATATATAGAGAGAGATGATACAGAGTAATTCCAACAACCAGCTGGTTGCTATAAAGGAAAGTTTGCTATTAGGCTACATGTTCTATTATCCAGGTGTAACTGACCTGCCAGGCATGTCATGAGAGTTTTTGGCATGGTGCAGGCCACACTATCCTAAAGAAACCAAGTCACACAAACTTTAATACATATAGGCAGGTCAACATTTACTTATTTATTGGAAGACATGTGCTCCCCATGGAGCTGAAAAGGTTTTGATGTAATCAGTTATATTTGCTTCCTATAGGTTGGCCCTGAGGCACTGACAGATGAAGAAGTCAAAGTGTTGGTAAAGTCCAAACACATTCCTGCCTACAAACTTGAGAGTATGCTTGCCAACCACACAAGAGGAGTATCAATCAGGTACATGTCCTTTTGTCTTCTCAAAGCACGTCTCAAAGATCTAAATGCCACATATCTTATCAAAGAAATGAAACTTATTTTCAAGGAACTAATGCATGCTGAAATGTTTTTTGCAATCATTTGTTGCTTTATTCTGTCACTCAAGTAGAATATGTTGTCCTGAACTGCACTGCATGATGCTTTTTTAGGTAATTTTTTTCTTATTGCTTCTCTTAAATGTTTTTATCTGAGGTTTATTGTTTTTGGTTTAAATTGATTCTTAATCTTTTATGGAAGTGGTATAATCTTTGATATTCATTAAGCAATTTAAGTACATCTATTGATTGTTTTACTACATTTAAAACTGGTTGTATATTTTCTTGAAACCTTAGGCGACAGATGCTAGCCGAACAGTTGCCATCAAAGACAGCCATGGACTGCCTGCCATTCACAAATTATGATTATAAATATGTAAGTGTGCTATCAGTTTATTCAAACATTGAACCTTGCTCCCACCCCATTAACCTTTACCACTGTATATTAAAAATTGACGCAATTTCCCCTCCAGCTGTATTATTTTTCAGCACATCACGTTTAACAATGGTTGATGACTTAGAGAGACTGTAACCTTTTTATTTGGCGGTCTATTGATATGATTTGTTTGTGAGTAGAGAAATAAAGAATTTGTTGTTTTTGTTGTGTGTGTGTTAGTTTCTGAGATACAAGTAGATGATGGTGTTGAAAAATAGTACAAATATTTAGATTCACCCGCTTTTGGAGTCTCTTTGTTGTGGGGAAAAAAACATTGTTGGCGATTACAATGTTTCCTGAAATGGCCGTATCTGTTACTTTTAACTATAAACGTAATTATTGTATCTACATAAACAATATAAGCAGATCTACCTCAGAAAAATAAGTTGCAGAAACTTGACTCCTCCATTCTCAACAAACTGAGTGAAAAAAAATATTTTCTTAACCCCTAAAACAAATTTTTAAATCGCCATTGTTTGAATCTAACTGTACATTACGAAAGTCAGAACTCTCTACAATAAAAAAGCAGTACTGTTATGGCAATTTCTAACGTAGCCATTTGATTATATCTTATTGGAACAGCCGTCGCTGTGCAGCACATCATAAGTTCATTTGGATCGACCTTAGTTGTGCGATTTTCATGGCGTCCGTCAATTTGGATCGTCGCTAGTGTCGTAAAGGTCAGAACATTGTGATAATTAGAAACTGGCAATAGTCTAGGCATGACCATTTTAATTTCTTTGACATGATAATTTTGATCAATCAATTGATCAACCCCTTCGGCTCACAGCGGAGCATAGGTACTCAACCAACAACCTCCAAGTTTGTCCCCTGCCGTCTTCATCACCAATATAGGCTACAACAGTCCTGCTTATCTTATGTTCTATCTTATGTTTGATCCCTTATGACTCAAGTTTGCTTGTCCAAATGTGTTATAGTCTACTTCTACTCTTTTCTATTGGGTTCCATAACAGTCTTTTGTCTTGCAATGCCATTGGCTCTTTAAGAAAAAGGATGTCCTATCCATCACCAGCATCTTCTCTTTATGTCATGTTTCACTGAGATTAAATCTTTCCAGCAGGCATCTTTTTATGAATGTTTGTACCTGCTTTGTTAATGACTTTGTTGTCCTTCAAGCTCTTGATCCATATATTATGACCGGCTTTACATTCAAGTTGAAAATTGTCATCTTTGTGTCAGACTTGATACCTTTTGAGTTCCATAATTTTCCCAATGCAATGAAAGCTCCTCTTGCTTTCTGTATCCTTAACAGGATATCCTTTTTCTGTACCATCTTGTCTAATGTTGCTGCCTAAATGAGTCCACCTCTTTGATTGTTGTTTCCCCCAGCATGATTTCATGAGTCTTGTCAGCTGCATTTATTCAGAGAATATTTGTTTTCTCTGTCAATCCCCATCCTCAATTTTGGTAAACGTTTTAATGTTTATCGTTATTCTATGATTTAATTTTTGGTTATATTTTCCTGTATAAACACATTATTGCACATAACAGCAAATTTCCATATATGTAATGACAATGTGAATCAATGAAGAAGAATTGTATCTATTTCTTTAAGGCCTGTATGATTTTTACTTGATGTGGGGAGCACATTGAAACATAAGTTTTGCACTTGGTATGATTATTGTTGATTTCTCAAAGCTTAGAAAGTTTATCCTGCCAGAAAATATAAGTGCATAGTTTAAAATTCTGAATAAACACTCCAAACTAGAATAGAACCAGTACATTATTATAAGCATAAAATCATTTACTTAACAAGAGTATAATTTCCATTTTATCTCACAGTAGTTGACCTTATTGTTGAAAGCCTTCTCTTGCACCGGTGGTACCAATTTGGCTGACATGATGTGGTTGCCATCCTCAAGCAACTGACATCACTTATAATAGGCTACATGTCCAGTTGAAATCTCTACAATTACCATATATGTTAATATTTCACCCACTGCAGCAGAATATTTCAAGCAGTGACTGGACAAAATCTTGACCAGGATGGAAAGTTCATATTTAAATAGTTAATCGAAATACTATGGAAATTTTGTATTTGACTTCTGGTGTTTTGTTGTATTTTTTCTCTCCAGGTTGATGGAGCTTGTTGTGAGAATGTGATTGGCTACATGCCTGTTCCGGTTGGTGTGGCTGGTCCACTATTACTGGATGGAGCTCTCTACCATGTTCCCATGGCAACCACAGAAGGTTGCCTAATTGCCAGCACAAACAGAGGTTGTCGAGCGCTGGAGGTATATAGATATTAAACATGCAGTTTTTATTCTTTCCTTCATTGATTGAAATAGAGAAACTCACTGTCCTGAAATTTTAAAATAATTTTCTTTTCATTTAGCCTTACCTTGTCTATTCATTATCACTTACTACAATCACAAATAAAAATAGCATTTAGGAGTTTTGATTTGTGTAAAAAGTCTGGCACATATTCAAAAACTGTTTTCTTCACCTGTACATTTGAAATGCATTTTTCTATTTTTGCCAACTTTTGTTCTATATGTATTGATTTATTTATGTGTTGTTGACACGATGTTGGCATAAAGTATAGCAATATTGAAATTTGCAAATATTATCATAATGTTACTTCTGGCAATCTCTTGCTAAAGGTTTGCCTTACTTCTGGCAATGTCTTGCTAAAGGTTTGCCTTACTTCTGGCAATCTCTTGCTAAAGCTTTACCTTACTTCTGGCAATCTCTTGCTAAAGGTTTGCCATTTGGTTATGATTATCTATATTGCACACCATGTTTTGGACCATAGAAAACACAGTTGTGTTAAATGGCTTGTAGTTTCCTTCATACAGACTGCTGAGTTCCAGATTGGGTGGACAGTTTCAAATTTTGGGTTGCTAGAATAGCATTGACATTATCCGTGATTTCTCTTATCTTTACCTTGTTGCTACTCATAGGTTAAATTGTGAACTTCTTTAGTTTTTGGGTCATTAATCTTAGACCATCTTTGTTGGATAGAGCAAATGCAGCTGGTAGTTAACATTTTTCTTTCCAGTTTACAAATTGACGTCTATTTCCTTCAAATAATTTTTCAGCACATCTTGCAACAACATGGTTGTTGAGTTTGAGAACCTCAATTTTTTTATTTTTTTTTGGTGTGTGTGTGTGTTTAGAGACATATATTAATAAAGAACTTGTTATTATGTGTATGTTAGTTTCTGAGATAGAAGAAGGCAGTGATAGTGGTGAAAAATAGCATAAACATATAGACTCACCCGGTAGCGACATCCCTTAGGAAAGAAAAACAAATTTGCAGAAAAACATGCTTATACTTACTATTGATGTTTACCAAAATGGCTATGTCTGTCACTTCAACTGTAAACGGAATTATTGTATCTACATAAACAAACTAAATAGATCTAACTCAGACAAAATCTGTTGCAGAAACTTCTCCCCCACTCTCAAAAATTGGTGAATCCTTAAATCCAAGCGACAAAAACAGAAGAAATCCCTTCCATAATTTAAAACAAATTCAAAAATCGCTATTGTTTTCGTCTAACCATACATGACGGAAGTAGGAACTCTCTACAATCAAAATAGCAGTATGTTCAGCTGTTACTATAACATTAACCTTGTAGTTTATATGTGATATAGTGATGACCCTAGAGCCGGTGGCATGCAACGCCAGTGGAACGGAGCCAAATTGTCGTAATCTCACGCCGTTGGGCTGGACAAAGTTATGGAGAGAAAGTTGAGATATAGATACAATAAACTCTCTAGAGACAGTTTAGCCATGTAGATCAACATCCTATACAATAAACTCTCTAGAGACAGTTTAGTCATGTAGATCGACATCCGATACAATAAACTCTCTAGAGACAGTTTAGCCATGTAGATCGACATCCACGGATTGGAACCTACAAAGAATGAGTGGGACGGTCAAAAACAACATATTTTTGATGAACAGTTAAAAGTAGAAGAGAAAGAAAAGACAGCCATAATCTCAGGACAGATGTTAAGTTGATGGCCCAAAGCAAGTCAATAATATTTCAGAATAATACGAGTAAAAATCTATGAAGTGTTGTCAATTTCTGTTTTTTTGTCATGCACATGCCTGAAGTATCTGAACTTTTGTTTTACTTTAGCAATGTGGAGGAGTGACTAGCAGTGTTACAAATGATGGTATGTCAAGAGGGCCTGTGGTTCGATTTCAAACAGCAGCCAGAGCCAGGTATTTTTCAACATGTCTTATGCAATTAAAAATATCTTCAGCCATTTTAATGCTCATGTTATGTAGACTTCATTTTGGGGGTTTACTTGCATCCTACTATTCATGTCATACAAGGTGAATGAGGGTTGTTCATGGGGCTAGGTAACCTCATCCTCAAATACAAAAAGGTGTTACAGACATCATCATAGTGCATAAATGCTTTAACATATCCATCCTGTCAGGAAGTCAACCTGCAGTGATGAGTTCCATGAATTCTGTTCTTTTGGTGACTCACTATCTCTGAGCCTCTCCAATGTTTCGTCCTGAACACAGTGTACCAGGTGGTATGGTTATGTGCAAGCATCTCGCAGGAAATCCTATCAAGGTTGAAGCTTTACAGAGACATTTTGAAATAGTCTGTAGCATTTTTTCTGACCCCTGATGAGAGTCTGTCTGTTCTGAGTTCACTGTATAGCTGCTTGGTAAGGCGCTCATCATGCGTGCAAATAACTTGACTCATCCATCTTATCTGAACTTTTTTGCAGAATTGTATGAATGCTCAATATATTTTACATGTTAACACTTTCAGTCCCAAACAAAAAAGCAGGTTTGACCCAAGCAAAAATGGCTACCACTGAGTGTGTTGATAGTTAGCCTTTATAAATTAATGCTTGTGATGCTCATGTATATAAAGACATGTGTTGTTATATATGAAAATAAAGGTATGTGGTTGTAGATTACAGGTATGCATAATGTAAACATGATTTCATAAAAAAATATATAGTTATGCCAAGTAAAATGTAGGCAGAAAGAAGGATGTGATAAAATTTTGCTATATAAAATTACACTTTTTTTGTTCTGAAACTGCTTGCAATGTCAATATTCTTGTAAAAACTGCAAAAATGTCACAAACAACTATGTTCTCATAACATATAATTAATTTGTTGCTATAAAATCAATGGAAAATAATAAATTTCTCAGAATACAAAAGTAGGTCATTAGGCAAAAAAAAAACCATGACATTTCATAACATATCAAGACAGTAGAATGAACATATATTTGTGATGTTTGTGTGCAAAATCCATATCTTGTTAGATATGAAAATGATGACAAATGGGTGTAGATAGCTGTTGTTTATAATGTGTTTTCAATTAAAAAAATGTTAGTTATGCTACATAACTTGATTATTTAAAAATGATTTCAGTGAAAAATTAATTGTTTGGCATATAAAATTGATAGTGTAAACATGTTTTCATGTATGTTTATGTATTATAAAATTGGTACTCAAAGAAGATGATGATGAGACAATAGTACACAGTGTCTTACCTTGTTGTTGAAATGCTATATCCATATCCATAACAAATATCACAAAGCTGCATACAATGATGATCCAAGTAAAAGATGCACACAATAATAATCTAAAGTCCACAACTCAACTAGCTATCAATACTACATGCTATTTCATTGAAACTAATCAGATCAAGCTCGCTGTTTTGCTTATGGAAAGCCAGAAAGCAATTTTTAGGGCAAAGGTGAGGTCTGCCTGTGCAGCCTGAACACACAGCTAGATCTTTGACGCCCCTTACCGCGGCCTTGGCTGCAGTGAACACAATCTCTGTCCTTCCCAACAAATTCCACAAGATGCCTAGCACCAACTGTCCTTTCCACTTCTGTTCCTTTCATGGAATGTTTGAAGTTTTTTGATGGACAATTTATCAGTCCATCAGGTGTCAGCTTCGCAGCTTCAATGACCAGATCATTAATTAGCCGCTGTTTGAATTCTTGAAGTGAGAGCTTCTTTTTTCCATTACCTTCCTGGCACAAACTGTAAATAATGTGGGCATTGATCTGGGTTATCTCAATAACCCAATGGTAAATTTTGTTCCACCACTTTCGGCTTTTACGGTTGTGCATGCCATAATAGCCAACCATTTGATCCATCCGATCACAGCCATTCATGCTCATATTGTAGTCATCAACCACTTTCGGCTTTGTTGTTTTATTCCAGGTACCCTTCTCAACAGTTGATACTGTGGCTTTTGTTGAAACAAGTATGCAGGGCTTCTTTGCCTTTTTACTCTTCCAGGCAACGCATAATGTTTTGTTCACTGAGTCCAAAAACCACTTCATCTCTTGGTATCCAAGCTTCAATGTCTTTATTTCCGGGGGAAAGCCGACGCGGTTGACATTTAGTGTTCCTGTATAATTGTAATTGTGCGAAAGCAGATAATCAATTACAGCCTTGGAAGAATAAAATCTGTCTGCAAAAATATGATGTCCAGGTCTCAACGGCTTCAAAAGAGTGCTGAAAACTTTCACAGCATGTGCGGAGCTGGGATCAACATCCGGATTATAGACAGTATTCTTACCAAAATAAATTTTGAAATTGAATACATAGCCCGTGGCGGAATCACAAAGTCCAAATGTCTTGATGTGGTACTTGTGTGGCTTACTGCCATTGTACTGCTTATACTTGAATCTCCCTTTCCATCCAATAACCATTTCATCAATGCACACATTCTCAAAAGGGTAGAAAGCACTTTGAAATCTTGTCAGTAACAGATCCACAAATGGCTCAATCTTGGCTTGATCTTGTGACTCTGGTTCACAAACATGTAGCATGCTGTGAAAAATACACTGGAAGCGGTTTCTTGAAAACATTTGATGGAACCATGGTGTATAATAATTTCCAACAGTACGCCAGTAGTCTTTCATTTTGGGTCTTGGATCAATGCCCATGGCGATCATCACAGCTGTAAACTTGAGCCATTCATAATGTGTTAGTGGTGTCCATGAAGCAAATGTAGAGTACTTCCTTGGTGGGTTATTGGCTTCAATAACCTTTGCAGCATAAGCATTTATGCTTGCTATTAAAATGCCAACAACAGCATTATCTAGAAAAAAAATTTTAAAATCCAAGGGTGTTTCCATTTGATAGAAAACTGGATTTATATTATTTCTAGTCTGGCGAAAAGTAAAATTTGAGTTGGTCTCACCAGTTTCTACTGATCGCCAAGCTGATATATGATTATTACCCTCATGTCCATGGGTAACATTGTAATCATTGTTTCTAAAAACGTTATGATCCTTCCTCATTTTCTTCCTTCTTGGTTCAGACACAGTCGCTGATGTTGTGGCAATCTGACTTGGTTGTCCTGTGCTCATAGTCGAACTATCACTTTCTGTATCGTCGTTCACTTCGTTTTCAGACTCCTCGTAATGATAATCTGACAATTCTCCATCGTCAGAGCTACTGTCATCCATATCGGAATTAGATTGTTGACTTCTCATCTCTTCAAACATCTTTATAGCTTGATCTGCTGTAAAACGACGAGGCCTATTACTAGTATTACCTGAGGTGGGCGTTGCCATTTTAAATACTGTCGAATACACACTGAATATTTGTATAAATAACAGTAAAATTTACCAAACTTTCAACGGCAATGTGAATTTTTTACCTCGCTAGTTTCAAAGCTAGTAAACGGAAGTAAAAAACGATGTCTGGTGTGTATAAAAGTGACAATATAGCGATAGAAACGAAACAAAATGTAAGCATCGAATAATCTGCCCAAAGAGACCGCACAAATGTCCGACTATTCGGCGCCCGGAGCTTATTGTGTTAAGAATTTTGAGTTAGTTACTTTTGTCCTGCCATCCAATCCTGCACAGATGTCACTTGTTTGACATCGGGTGTAAATATTGACAGGACACAATTGTCGTAGATCCTGCTGTGATTTGGTCTGTAAAATTATCCAATAGTCATTATAGCTTTAAATAATGTAATGTTGATTTTAAAACCAAAATATTTGTTCCTCAGTGAAGTCAAACAGTGGTTAGAAACTCCTGACAACTTTGATCTGGTGAAGGAATGCTTTGATACCACAAGCAGGTAAACTTTGATACACACTTATGAAGCAGATATTATTTGAAAGTGATACTTTGATACACACTTATGAAGCAGATATTATTTGAAAGTGATAGGTTTGTACTCATTGCCTCACAGACCTGCATGTTTGTAACGAGTGAGAGAAAGACGGCTTACACATTGAACTTTGTTTTACCTATTTTGTATACATTATTAAAACCCGCTATCACAATGATGTATGTTCCATTGCTGAGGTTCACCGGAAGGATGTAAAGAGGGTAGTCAGCAAACACTGTGTAGTCTAGGTGTTTTTATTTGACCTCCAATAGAGGAAGAAAGAACCGATGCCGTACCAAAGTTTTGTATGCATTTCCTCGAAGTCAGAAGACCAACATTCAAACCACACAGCCATACTATAAATTGGATTTCTGTTCAATCTCCACATCTAATTCAGTCTAACCTAACTTATGGTTGGGTAAGGAAAAGGCAGCAGGGAAGGGAACTAGCCACTCCACCTCACAAGCTGTGGCTTATTATACTGAAGTCTCTAACACTTTATTCCTGACCAGTGGTTAAGCCAGCTGAAGAACTTTCGTTTTATCTAATTCTGACATATAACTAAGATAGCTTATATCACTGAAACAGTCATAGCTGAAAATATTGAAAAAAATGGTACTACTGATGAATCTCATACTTTATATTACCCAGATGACTGTGTATGGGTTGGAAGTTTGTTTATTAATTCAGTCTTGGTAAATTGCTAGATTTTTTTTTTGCTGTTAACGTAAGAGTTTGCAGGCAGGTTGAGACAATTCAGATTACAGCTAGTGCTACTCGGGCGGTTTGGACTGCAAGGCGTTAGCACATGAACTACCAATTTAAAAAACGCTATGGCGTAATTAATTTGTAATCACTTCTTTTCCCATTCTGCAGTTAGTGTAATTTAAGTGGATTTTTTTATTGCTAATAGATTCTAATGAATCATGTCATTTTGAAGATTTCTAGATTGCTAATAGATTCTAATGAATCAATGTCATTTTGAAGATTTCTTTATTGCTGATAGATTCTAATGAATCAATGTCATTTTGAAGATTTCTTTATTGCTGATAGATTCTAATGAATCAATGTCATTTTGAAGATTTCTTTATTGCTGATAGATTCTAATGAATCAATGTCATTTTGAAGATTTCTTTATTGCTGATAGATTCTAATGAATCATGTCATTTTGAAGATAATTGAATGTACTGTTTTAACAAGCTACTGGATACACTTCTCTGATGCTGAGCGACATGTGGATGTTATTGCATTAAAGTCATTGTGATAAAAGCTATTTAGAAATTATGTCTGTGAATTTGTTCTATCTTTGAAAGTGATAGATAATATAGAACAAATGCTGATTATCAGGTTTGCTCGACTCAAGAAGCTACACATTGGCCAAGCTGGCAGGAGTCTTTACATCCGATTTGTGTCAACCACTGGAGATGCTATGGGAATGAACATGTTATCTAAGGTAAAATCATAATGAGCCAGCTAAATATATCTGATCTTATATATGTATGCTTGGCTTTTGTGGGTACTATCAATTGATTGGTTGTGGCACTAATCAGCATCGCCACCTGTGTAACTGTTGCTAACAAATCCTTCCCATTGACATTTTACCTGCTGCATTAGTTCTTCATCAAGAGCTGAATTTGTATGTCTCATGCTTGCCCCTAATTGAGGACTTTTGAGCATTTGTTAGAGGAACGAAGTATAGGGCCACTATTATTATATAATGCATATAATTAAATATGACTGAGAAGCTTGTGCAATGGGGCTGGCAATCTTAGAAGAATGTGTTACATAAATAAATGTTTTGGCTCAGGTTTTCCTGCCAGGAGAATATCTGCAGCATCGACTCTTGAAAGTGAAAACAAACAGGATGATAGTATGGCTGGGACATATGGAGAACAAAAACAATTAATTATTACCATCACATTATGTGTCTTTCTCAAATAAGATAGGTGTTAGTTAGTTATCTGATCATCTTTATCGCATTCTGGCAAGTCCATACACGCTCAGATCTCATCTCCGATGTTTGTTGAGAATTGAAAGGCGGAAATGTTATTGATGGAATTCCCAATATAGAACAAAGGAAAAGAACATGAAAAGTGCTTCTGAAGAAGAGATGCCGGAACAGGTAGGGCATATGAATATCTCATCTTCTGACTCACAAGACACAATTGTTCAGGAACTCACTGAGCTTAATGACTTAAGAGCAGCACTCTGCAAACTGTGCCAGCAGTCCGCACCAAAAAGGGTAGTGGTACAGTGGGTTCCGTCACACTGCAACATCCAAGGCAACGAGGAGGCAGACAGACTGGCAAAAGAAGGTGCAAGGCTACCACAAACAGATACCAGTATGACGTACGAAGAGTCAAAACGGCTTATCAAAGCCAGATACATGACCAAATGGGAAACCGAACATACTGGTTACACCAAAAACGATGCCTATTACCAGTTGAACCGAAGAGAGCAGGTCGTTGTCTTCAGACTTCGCACTGGCCACAACAGACTGAGGTACCACCTATTCAACAAATTGAAGATAGGGTGTACCGACGAATGCCCGTGCGGTACTGGTAAAATGACCACTGAACATCTGCTGCAGAACTGCCCGACATACGAGGATCAGAGAGAGCAGATGTGGCCATTGCCAGTGGAACTGCAAGACAAGCTCTATGGTAGTGGCGAGAGTCTCAGGATGACCGCCGTTTTTTTCGAGAAAATAATGGTTACTGTCTGACTGTGTACGCAGAAGAAGAAGAAGAAGTTCAGGAACTCCTAGGGTAAAAGTCGTCAAAGCAAATAGTGAGGTTAATGGCTTGTCTCTTTTGCTCCTCTTCTACCATGGTAAGGTTAATGTCTTGACTTTGCCACTCTACTTCATCCATGATGAGGTTAATGTCTTGACTTTGCCACTCTACTTCATCCATGATGAGGTTAATGTCTTGACTTTGCCACTCTACTTTATCCATGGTGAGGTTAATGTCTTGACTTTGCCACTCTACTTTATCCATGGTGAGGTTAATGTTTTGACTTTGCCACTCTACTTCATCCATGGTGAGGTTAATGTCTTGCTTTGCCACTCTACTTCATCCATGGTGAGGTTAATGTCTTGACTTTGCCACTCTACTTCATCCATGGTGAGGTTAATGTCTTGACTTTGCCACTCCACTTATACCATAATGAAGATAAAAATTGTATTTCAATAGCAGTTTAAAGGAAACATGTCCAAATACTGAATCCCCACATGAGACTGATGAAAGACACTGACTGAGAATGAATTAAACTATTTGACATTCCAAGTGCATGTAATACTGCTGATGAAGCAGAAGACGTTTCCAGTATACTTGTCTGTGGTGTCATATTCTTCTTTCAGCATATAGTGTTTCTTTATATCTCCTCTCCTTGACTTACCTTCATCATATTTTCCTTTGTTGCTTCCCTCGTCTCTCTGTATACTTGTGGATTCAACTCTACAGACCTGTCTGGCTATATATGTTGCTGAAACGGTTAATATATAAACGTAGTCCATTAATATTTATAATGGGCTGCTGCATACAATAGTTTATTTTTGCTCATATCCAGATTTTTTAAAAACATCCTTCTTGTTTCCTGTATTAGCATTTTGAGCTGTAATTTCGAACCTGCTGCCAATTTATATGGTATTGGGCTTTGTTTGGTTTTTTTTTTAAATGTTAGTTTATTTAAATGACCTTAAGATCTAACACTAAAATTACTGTTCTGTTAATTTGAATAACTGCAAACATCAATATGTAATCACATGTAACATTGTGTACAATACCAGATTCACAGACACATTAAAGAGTAGAGAGAGACATCAAATCTGTTATAACTTCAAACATTAATATCACTCAAGACAATCATGAATGTTGATTTGATTTATAGTATTGTTGCCTGCAATCTCATATCTTTATCCTCTTTCATTGGGAGTGTCAATTGTATATTTCAACAGGGCTCAGAGAAATCCTTAAATATGCTGATAGAAATCTTTCCTGACATGGAAATCATTAGCCTCAGTGGGAACTACTGCACAGACAAGAAACCAGCAGCAATTAATTGGTATGTCTATGTAATACTGTGATCTGTATTGAACTCAGTTATCTGACCTTACCACTACTTGTAAGCTCTTATAAAATGAACGAATCCCTCGATGAGCAGTTGGAAGCTTTTATATACTGTACGAATGATCCATGGCTGATCAGTTTGAATGTTGTTCTGCCGACCACAGAAGATCTTATATCCTCTTATCGAGAATCTGTGATTGCTGGTGAGGTATGTCTTCTTTATACCACGCACATCAATTTCTTGATCTAGTAGGAACCTTTGAAATTACACTTTCTTAGATCTCCACCCCTCGGCATTCCACTGCATAATTTTAAGTCTATGTCCAATAGTATTACTCTGGACTTCTGGAAATGAGTTTGTGGTTCCAGTAGCGATGGGTGGACCCCTTCGAGGCAGAGGTCCGTTGTTGTCGCTACCTTGCCACGTCCCATGCAGACGACACCATAGCGGTCTAGTGTTTATTACATAGCATCCAGTGTTTATTACATAGATCTCCGTTTCTACTCCCATACCACTTGGACTTGCATCTTCAACTCTTGAGGTTTTCACTCTGGATGCCTCCTTCCATAGGCAGATTGCCGTACCAGGCTTGTGTGCTCTGCCTGCCCACATTTTCTATTCAGGCTTTGTTGCCTTAGCTGTTTTTTCTGGAACTTCCTGCAAAGCAGCTGTGGTTTGGCATTTGGTGTAGCTTTCACGTGAATGGGGGGGGGGGGGTTCTATCTACTCTTAACCGTTTGGTCTGGCCCCTCTCTCAGGACCAGTTCGGCTTGGGTGACCCTACCGGGAGTAAAACTCCTGCTGGCATTGCTCCCAAGTTCATTGGGACACACCAACTCTAAAACCATGTCAAGGTGGGCCTAGATGAGACAAGGAAGAAAGGACAATTATTAGTTTAATGTATTGATTTGACTGTACTGATTAGCTGGGCAGTTGTGCTTTCTAACCTTTAGCCCGCTGCATGATTTTTCATAATTTTTCAAAACTTCATATTTCTCTTAACTTAATTTAATTTAACGTCTTTATACTGGTTTAGAAGACCCTGCAGAGTCTGTATATAACCAGTTACATTTACACCACCTTGCTCTAAAAGCTATGCGCATCCAGTTTACTCTTAAATGCATTAACTGTCCCTGCCTCCACTACCTACCCTGGCAATGCATTCCAAGCAGACACCACTCTCTGACTAAAAAAATATTTCCTAATATCTAACCCGGACCTCTCTTTAGTCAGCTTGTAGCTATGCCCTCTTGTTATTGTAGGTGGCTGTACTTTAAAAAACTTGTTATAGTCTAATTTATCGATTCCTCTGATCATCTTATAAACCTGTATTAAGTCACCACGAATTCTTCTCTCTTCGAGACACTGTAGGCCGGTTTTTCTGAGTCGTTCCTCATAACTGTAATTCTGGAATCCCACTATCATCTTTGTCGCTCTTTTTTGTATTCTTTCCAGCATGTTTATGTCCCCTCTATGATAAGGACTCCACACCTGTACACAGTACTCCAATCTAGGTCTAACTAAAGCTTTATACAGTTTGACGATCACTTCCTTGCTCCTATGTTTAATATTTCTTTTTATCATACCTAACATTGCATTTGCCTTTTTCACTGCTACCTTAACTTGCTCACTCACCTTTCCTGTATGATCTATCTTTCTAATATTGTTTTCTCCCATTCTGCAATTATGTTCCATATTGGATCTACCCATGTGGATGACTGTACATTTATCTACACTAAACTCCATTTGCCAGCTTACAGACCATTCTCGAATTTAATCTAAATCCGACATCAATATATCCACTTCCGCTTTAGGTGAGACACTTCTGCATAGTTTTGTGTCATCAGCAAATTTTGCAATCATGGATCTCATATCAATGTCCAAATCATTTATATATATCAAGAACAAAATTGGTCCCAAAACCGAGCCCTGTGGCACACCACTTTTCACTTCACTCCACTCAAGAGTACTCCTTATTTATGCCCACCCTCTGCCTTCTTCCCGTTAACCAATTTTCAATCCATTTGGCAACTTCCCCACCTATTCCATGTGATTTTAACTTTCGAAATAATCTTTGATGAGGTACTCTATCAAAGGCCTTTGCAAAGTCTAGATAAATAACATCCACTGACTACCTTTGTCTATGATTTTAGTAACCTCCTCTATGGTAGGTTACTTTGAAAGCCTGTAACCTTTCTATTTCTTGGTCAATAAATATCATTTTGTTGTGTGTAGAGACATACTTTTACCGGCAAACAACCTGTGTAGATGGACTTGATGTAAGAAAGAAAAAGATCCTGTCACATGATGTATTCAGCATTAAAAAATGGCCATTAGTAGGGTCTCGTGCTTGTTCGTTCATTAAAAATATTTTTTTTCCCATTTTCAAAATGTAGGCCAAGTGTGTCAAAATGGTTGTGACTGGGGTGTGCTAAATATTGAATTTGTGTCCAAGATCATCAACTTCTATGTTAGACTATTGTGTCTTTATCTGGTTTGTCTGTATCATGGGGATTGCAGGTTTGCTTAGTAAATTAGTGTACCTGAAATATGGTTGTGCTTTTTCAGGGTTGCACCGCTTGTTCTGAAGCATCCATTTACAGATTTGTAATATTCATTCTGCTTGTGTTCCTAAGTGAAATCTTAGTTCCACTTCTGTTTGATTGTGATTGTTCTACTGGTGAGAAATTCTCTAATATGTTTTTATATTGCCATAATATTGTGGATTTAGTTGTGTTCTTAGTTTCCATTTACTCCCTCTTCAATTATTTTTAACCTGTCATGGTTATCTTGTGTGTTATCATATTTTAAGTGTTCTTCTGTAGGTCGGCATCTTGAATATTCTGTGTAGGATTTGTGTCTCTAAATCCTTTTCAATTGCAACTAAATTAAATCATTGGTATCTTATTATGGATCAATTATCACTGCAAGAGAGCAGAAAGAGTAATTATTGCTAAACAGTCCCTTTGTTCTGTTTTTCATTTTTGTTTTGGCAAAATATGATCGCATTTTATTTTTTTCATTTCGACAAAATAAAATCATTCTTCGTTGCTAATTTTAAAAATTGTTTATTAGCAAGACCAATCAATGTAAGTTTGTAATAAGTTCAGTTATTCATTGCAGGATTGAGGGTCGAGGCAAATCTGTTGTTTGTGAGGCCATAGTGAAAGCACATGTGGTAAAGAACATGCTGAAGACAACAGTACCTGCTTTGGTTGAGCTCAACATCAGCAAAAATCTGGTAGGCTCTGCCATGGCTGGTAGCATTGGAGGTTTCAATGCACATGCTTCAAATGTTGTGACTGCCATTTACATTGCAACTGGACAGGTACAACTTTTCAAAATGTATTTTTTTTTACTAGTTAACTTAGAATAGCTTTAATAGTTGCCCATCACAAGTGAAGATGGGGACAGTTTCAGACTATTGCTGTGTTCTCTGATGACTGTAAAGACCAATCCAAGAATAGCACACATGGCCACATTCAGGGCACACATGTGGAGAGCCGGCTGTGGAATCGTTGTGTGTATTGTTTTTAGTCACAGCACGGTTTTGCTGAGCCTCCATGATGGCTGTACTCTCTGCAATCTGAGCGTAGTCTGTGAAACTAGCTCGCTAGGTGAAAGGGTCTTGTGCAAGCATCTGCCAGGAGGTGTCATCAATATTGAAGCATTTCAGAGAGGTGTTTCTTCTGCCCTGCTGGTGAGCATTTGCCTGTTTTGAGCTCACCATATACAGGTGCTTGGAGATGTGCTTATCTGATATGCGAACAACATGTCCCATTCATTGTAGCTGAGCCAATTTCAGAAGTGTATGGATGCTCAGAGTTAGACACTGCTCTGCCATCTGATACTGAGCAGACAGCTCAAGTGAAAACAATTAAGCTGTCTAGCATGTCTGCTATACACTATCCATGTCTCACAGGTATGCTACAGAGTCGATAATACCACAGCATGACACACTTTTATCTTGGTGGCGACACATCATTTGTTGATTCCAGACGTTTGCTTGCAACCTCCCAAACGCAGAGCTCGTCTTAGCAATCCTGTTATTGACCTCACTGTCGATATTTGCCTCTCTGGCGAGGGTACTGCCTGATAGAGGTAGCAGGGATGATATACTATAGTTTCTCAATGACTTCATCTACTCAACAAAAAGACAAACCAAGTATTAACTGCTTTTATAAAACATAAAAACAACAGTTAAACTCACAAAATCCCTGACATATACTTCAGCATGTAATTGTGACAGGATTCTTCAATAACACTTGTACTCTGGGTCAAAGTTAAAATCAAAGGATTTGAATGGCATTGAACAGTGCATAAAAAAAACCAAAAGATCTGATGGAGTTTTCTAGACATGACTTTACACTGCCTTGAAGAGGTATGATCTGGTGTTGAAGAATAATACTTAAACATAAAAACCCAATCTTAAAATATGTGTGCCTCAGTGTATGTAAGCAAAACTGCTATTCATGTCTGAATGTCAAATAGTTTTTTCCAAATAAAATAAATGAATATTATTAAACAAATTAGCAAAGTTGTGATCTAAAAATACAATTAAACTATTTGTGACATATTATTCATAATTTAAAAAAAAAGAATATATATGTTAGTATAAAGCGTTAAATGTCATTAATGTGCAGAGAAAAATAATAATAATAATGTTCGTTTAGGCGTCTGAGGCCCATGGCAGAGGTGAAGGTCAATATTTGCTGGAACCATACTGTACGGGGACGGATTCCATCCGGTCTGGGGAAGACTTTTAGCACCGAGGAACGACTTGTGTACTATCTTGTGTGCCGGGGTTTCCTGGTCCAGCCTACAACGTGACCAAACAAAGAAACTCGCGTTGGTCAAGTGTTTCTGAGATTGAGAGGAAGCCTGTTTTAGTGGAGACCTCCACGTTGCAGATGTAGTCATGCCATCAGATGTTCAGAATGCGCTGCTGGTTGTGCATGTGGAAGGCCTTTAGTCTCGACATGTCGTGTTTCAGCAATGACCCGGTTTCGCAGCCGTAGTGCAGGACTGGTAGATCCGGATTTTTGTCCCAAGGAATATCTTGCCATTACTTCACACACGTTGGATGTCATGCATAGTAGATGCAGCTAGTCCGATTTCCTTGACGCTGTGCCCATCAGATGATATGTGCTGGTGCCTATTCCCTGGGGGGCTTTCCATAAAGCCAAACCGATCAACCAAGTCGGTGGTGGACATACACAGTGCACAGGGAGCGATTGAAGGTGCAGGTCAACAAGGGTCGCAGAGCAAGGATAGCGTCTGTTGTAGAATGACCCGGAGTGATGGAGGGCAGAGCTGATGGGAGCGATGGAGTGTTTCAACAGCTCCGGTGGGATGTGATCCGGGCCAGCCGCTCGCTCATCCATCTCTGAGTTTCTGTATAGTGGCAAGAACTTCAGCTGGGGGGGGGGGGGGGGGGTTATTTTGGTTTCTGTATCTGGTGGAAGATCCAGAGATTCAGCAGATAGAGAAAATTAAGACACAGATGAATGTTTGGTACTTACAGTGTCAAAAACATTACCAAATTCCCATTTTTCTGTGTCCCTGTCAAAAGTCTAATTCGGATGTGTGTGAAATATCCACTCGTAATGCAGATGCTTCATCATTGGTCTGAATATAATCTATTTCTTAAGTTTTGACATCAAAAGTTCATTGGACAGAAAGGTGGACTTTGACAAATTCAAATGAAATGTCATAAACTGTAAATTAAACACCTGTTATATTTTATGTCTCCTAACCAACGAGAGCTCATTGCTATATAACAATGGTCGACGCTAGTGTTTGGTCTACTTCAGCATTGTGTGGTTTATTTCAATGTTTGGTAAAATTTAGTGTGTTGTCTACTTCAGTGTGTTGTCTACTTCAGTGTGTTGTCTACTTCAGTGTGTTGTCTACTTCAGCATGTGGTCTACTTCAGCATGTGGTCTACTTCAGCGTGTGGTCTACTTCAGCGTGTGGTCTACTTCAGTGTGTTGTCTACTTCAGTGTGTCTACTTCAGTGTGTTGTCTACTTCAGCGTGTGGTCTACTTCAGCGTGTTGTCTACTTCATCGTGTTGTCTACTTCATCATGTTGTCTACTTCAGCGTGTGGTCTACTTCAGCGTGTTGTCTACTTCAGCGTGTTGTCTACTTCAGTAAAGGGTCTGTTTAAGTATATGGTCACAGGTCAGGTCATCCTGTAACCAATGAGGTCGTTAGGGCACACAAGAAGACAACCCCGTGCCACCCCACTCTGTCAGCTTTGTCAAGAGGTTTTCGAAAGGCCCTATTGCAGTTTTAATTACTTTTCTTATTTCCTCTTATATGGTCTATTTCAGTATATATATTCTACTTCATATGATCTATATGCTGTGGTATATAGTCTACTTCGGTATATGGTCTTCAGTATATGATCTATTTCAGTGTATTGTCTGAAGGTAAAGGTGATCTCTTATAGAGTAGACACGTGTAGCTGGGAATGAAGTGCTTGAGACCAAACTTGTACTAGGCCACAACTTGCTTATGTGATGGGGTGACGACCAGTTCCCTTCCTCGCTGTCACAACTTGCTTATGTGATGGGGTGACGACCAGTTCCCTTCCTCGCTGCCACAACTTGCTTATGTGATGGGGGATGACCAGTTCCCTTCCTTGCTGTCACAACTTGCTTATGTGATGTGGTGACGAGCAGTTCCCTTCCTCGCTGTCACAACTTGCTTATGTGATGGGGTGACGACCAGTTCCCTTCCTTGCTGTCACAACTTACTTATGTGATGGGGGATGACCAGTTCCCTTCCTTGCTGTCACAACTTGCTTATGTGATGGGGGATGACCAGTTCCCTTCCTTGCTGCCACAACTTGCTTATGTGATGAGGTGACGACCAGTTCCCTTCCTTGCTGTCACAACTTGCTTATGTAATGGGGTGACGACCAGTTCCCTTCCTTGCTGTCACAACTTGCTTATGTGATGGGGTGACGACCAGTTCCCTTCCTCGCTGCCACAACTTACTTATGTGAATGGGGATGACCAGTTCCCTTCCTTGCTGTCACAACTTGCTTATGTGATGTGGTGACGAGCAGTTCCCTTCCTCGCTGCCACAACTTGCTTATGTGGGTGGTGAGGTGACGACCAGTTCCCTTCCTTGCTGCCTCTCCTTACCAAACAGTAAGCTAAATATCCATATACAGCTGGGTAGACTGGATCATGTTGAAAATGGGAGTCAAACCTGCTGCCTTTGCCGTGAATATAGTCTTAGATGTAAAAGTAATAATTCTGTCTGCCGCAGGCATGACACCTTTCTGCCTATAATGACATTTGTTGTAAACACTGTTTTGCCACTTTGCCAATCATACCCAGGAACTGTATATCAATTTTAGCTGATGACGTTCTTTGTTTGCATAAGGACCCAGCTCAGAACATAGCCAGCTCTAACTGCATTGTGCTGATGGAGGCTTCTGGACCCCTGAATGACGATCTTCACATCTCCTGCACCATGCCTTCTATTGAGGTTGGCACTGTTGGTGGGGGCACTGTCCTTCCTCCCCAGGCTGCTTGCCTGGAGGTGAGTCTTTGCTTTCCACATGTTTTGTGCTTTAGTTTAAATTAGAAATTTAGTTAGATGTAGCATGCAAGACATCAGATCAACTAATAACAGTACTAAGTGACATACATTTTTAACTATTAAAAAATCAGTGATGAAAAGTCGTGAGTGGTACGTGGTATGAAAAGAATAGGACCACTATCACCTTTCAAACATGTCATAATAGGGTTGTGATTGTGGCTGGCAACCTCATCATGTACAAAACAATTTTTATTATTACTGCAAACACTCAGATACAATCTTCCTGTAAAAAGTACCAGCTTCAGTTGAAGCTTATGATTCACACTAGCATGAAAAGGTGAATGATTGTAAATGTTTGGAAACAAAGCTTACTTTGAATGATTGTAAATGTTTGGAAACAAAGCTTACTTTGAATGATTGTAAATGTTTGGAAACAAAGCTTACTTTGAATGATTGTAAATGTTTGGAAACAAAGCTTACTTTGAATGATTGTAAATGTTTGGAAACAAAACTTACTTTGAATGATTGTAAATGTTTGGAAACAAAGCTTACTTTGAATGACTGTAAATGTTTGGAAACAAAGCTTACTTTGAATGATTGTAAATGTTTGGAAACAAAGCTTACTTTGAATGATTGTAAATGTTTGGAAACAAAGCTTACTTTGAATGATTGTAAATGTTTGGAAACAAAGCTTACTTTGAATGATTGTAAATGTTTGGAAACAAAGCTTACTTTGAATGATTGTAAATGTTTGGAAACAAAGCTTACTTTGAATGATTGTAAATGTTTGGAAACAAAGCTTACTTTGAATGACTGTAAATGTTTGGAAACAAAAGCTTACTTTGAATGACTGTAAATGTTTGGAAACAAAGCTTACTTTGAATGAATGTAAATGTTTGGAAACTAAGCTTACTTTGAATGATTGTAAATGTTTGGAAACAAAGCTTACTTTGAATGATTGTAAATGTTTGAAAACAAAGCTTACTTTGAATGATTGTAAATGTTTGGAAACTAAGCTTACTTTCTGTCAAATGATAGTAAGAAATAAATGTACTAATTATAGGAGCACAGTATTGAAAGTTGATACTAGCTTGCTGTTAGAAATGTGGAAAATATTATGAACAAAATGTGGACATTTAGAACGTTAAATTTTGTCAAAATATGTGTATAGGGACTATTAATTTAATTTGGCTATTACTCTGTTTTTAGATGCTTGGTGTAAAAGGTTCTGATAACAAAAACCCAGGAAACAATGCCAGATGCCTTGCTCGCATCATTTGTGCCACAGTCATGGCAGGCGAGTTATCTCTCATGTCTGCACTAGCAGCCGGTCATTTGGTCAAATCTCACCTCAAACATAACAGGTAATTAACACTTTTACTTTTTAAGAAATACATATGTTCTCAGCTTCGGATATTAGCAAAGTGGCAGATCAGTTGATACCACTACCCAGGCACCAATACATCCTCACTGTGACAAAGAAATGGCTAATAAATAGAATATTGGGGACGGCGTGGGCTAGTGGTTAAATGACACGGCTCACAATCCTATGGTGATGGGTTCGATCCCCATCACAGCACTAGCCGTTACCCCAGGGAAGCAAACCCTTAGAAAATGCAGGAGGAAGCAGACCTTTACATAAAATGGATGCTGAAGTCAGATGCACTGGGCCAACAGGCACAAAATAAAAACCACAGTGCAACGCACACAGCCTTGGGGGAACGCCCCAAAACAACTTGAATATTGAACCAACCCCTTATCTGGGACCAAATTGTTTACTATCTAATGCACAGTAAAGATGATCATAACATGTAGGATGAGATGTTTGAGAAAAGCTGCTAATGTCTGTTTATGATGCAATAGGAAATAGTAAGAAAACCTTTAAGTTGGTGGTGTTGCTACCGTGCACCAGATCCGTGGATATACAGAAAATAAAATGGTTTGAACACATCGTGAGGATGCTGCCTGGACAGCACAAAACTTTCAACAGTAGGTCTGAATTCCAGGCGAAAGGTCAGCTGGGAGGATAGACATAGTTTGAAACTGGGGTTCTGCTGCAGAAGCCTAGATTTCATTGAAAAGTCTCAAGGGGTTCCTGATTCTTTTTCGGTGGTCGTCCTGAAAAAGACATTATATCGTAGTTTAACCTTCAGCACGCCAATGTTAGAAGAAAACCACTCTTCCTGGCCAACAAAAACGGTGTGCGGAAAAAAAAAAATTTTCTTTGAACGGAGTCATTCCCGACAGCCATTTTTTACTGCTGAGTCACTCCCGACAGCCATTTTTTACTGCTGAATACGTCCTCCATATATACACGATATTTTGCCGGTTAAAGTATCGTATGTTCGATTACAAATGGCTTTTGAACAGTTTTAATTTTGTATACGCCGCTTGGAGCAAGCCGACTTTTGCGAAAGGGGAAGTAGGTTGTTGGGAAAGATCTTTATCAAGTAGATGTTTATTTTGTTTGTTTAAATGAAAGAACTACCTTTGAATTGGAAACTAACAGTTGTGGCGATATTGTAAACACAGTATCGATACGTTGTTGTGGTTTCCATGGTTTTCTATCGAAGCGACTAGGCCTAGTGGTCGAGTCAAAATTTTTCCCTAGATTTTCATAAATTTTCAACTTCATCTTTTTGAATCTCAAAAACTAACAAACACACAACAAAAACAATAACACCCACATGTTCGTTATGCTATTGTGTATCTACACGCCAGAAAATCACATTTATTGACAAACAAACATAAAAGTTACAAATTTTGAAAGACGACTACCATAGCAACTAATTAAGAAAATTAATTAGGTCACAAAAGACTGACATTTTTTTCAAAAATATATTGGAGTGCTTAAGGTTAAAGCATGGCTGTGATACCTGGGCATATCGGCCTGACACATCTAATTTCAGCTGTCTAAGTTTGCCATTACAATCTCTATTCTCTTAGCCAAACTACACAAGTAAAATCTGTTTTCAGGGCCACCACCAATTGGAAGTCGATTACGGTATTGGTCAGCTTTGGGTCACTGACCCTGATGCAAGTAGCGAACTATGAGTCGCTGGCTGCTGTCAGCTCATTTTCAATAGAGTGTTAATTTTTTTTAAAGTTTTTATTTAGTTTGTCATAGCCGTTGCTCGAATGCCTGTTCTCCAGAAAAATACAGAACTTAATGATTTAAGAGCAGTACTGGCTACACAAAAAATGACGCCTATTACCAGTTGAGCAGAAGAGAGCAGGTCATGGTCTTCAGACTCCGCACAGGCCACAACAGACTGAGGTACCATCTATTCAATAAACTGAAGATAGGGGGCACTGACGAATGCACCTGTGGTACAGGGAAAATGATCGCTGAACATCTGCTGCAAAATTGCCCGACATACGAGGACCAGACAAAGCACATGTGGCCATCACCAGTGGCAACACTAGACAAGCTCTATGGTAGTGTCGACAGCCTCAGGATGACAGCTGCTTTCTTCTAACAAATTCAAGTTGACGTCTGACAGCGTACAAAGAAGAAGAAGAATGCCTGTTCTATTTCTTCAATTTTAACCAACTTCTCGGGTCGGAGTATGAGATTAATATCTGGTTAGACAAAGTATACTGATCAGACTTGTTAGTCAAGATCAGAGAAAATATACCTTCATCACCATGCTCAGGATATAAAGAAAGCTACCGTTACCTGGCAGCCTTTTCAGGGCACACAAAAAAGTGATGTTACTCATTGTGTCAAATTTTCATGAACATTGGATGGGTCATTCAAAAGATTTTACCGAAAAATGTTGCTTTATATTTCCTTTGTTCAATCGTTTCTGTTGAATCCCGACTCTTTGCCGCCAATGATTGCCACTGAATTCGTCGTCAGATGAGAGACGATTGTCAAAGTACCAATAGCAACAAAGCGCTCTTAAAAAGTAAGAAACGTAGTGCCCTCAAAAATAAACATACTAAGCATGTTAGTATAAATAAAAGCTTTTACCGAAAAATGTATTTTTATATTTACTTGTTTAAAATTTAGCTGACATTTGTAGACAGAGACAAAGCTGCCCTCTAGGTCAATGTGCTATTACTAAGTTATATATTCTGTTTGAATTGTCATCTATGATTCTTTGTGGTTTTACTGTTCACTATTGCTAATAGATTTTAACGTAGTACTTAAAGGGTAAAGGGAGTCCTTCAACAGACTTAACCGCTGGTCAGAAATGAAGTGTTAGAGACCAGTATGCTAAGCTACAGCTTGTGTGAGGTGAGATGGCTAGTTCTTTTTCATCCCTAGCTGTAAGTCAGATCCCAATTTACAGCTGAATCAAGAGTTGTACCCCTGCCCCCCGCACCATTGCCATAAAAAGCGAGTACTCTACCCTATCGCTGCACTAATTAGACGCTCAGTGTTGTATATATAATTTTTGGTACATTAATCAAAAAAGCAAAGACAATAATTATTCAATGATTATATGTACAGCTAAGTGATCAGGCCAACATGAGGTGATCTGTGAATATGATCATTTGTATGCAAGGATTTCCTCACACCTGGTAATTATTTCATCTCCGCCATGGCTGATTCTAAGCCTGGATGAGAAGGAGGAAGGTTGAGCGTGGGGCCAGCTACCCCAACTTGTCAAAAAACAACTGCTACAAAAACAACAACCAAAACAAACTAAAGGTCGTCCTTGAAGGGAAAGAGGGGTGGGGGGGCCTCCCCCAAGAAGGACCTAAGACGTGACTCAGCCACACCCTAAAGGAAATTGGACTGGATTGCCGACTATCTTTCTTTTGACAAGGAAGCCTTCCAGACTCGGCACCTGGAATGTTAGAACCATGTGGGAGGAGGGGAAGACAGCACAGATTGCGAAAAGAGAGGGGGCGATATGGCATTAGTATCATTGGGCTGAGTGAGACTAGATGGACTCAGTCAGGAAAAGTACTGTTAGCAACAAGGGCGACTGATATACTCAAAACATGAGGAAGAGAAAAATGCACACCCACACAGAGGGAGTGATCCTAATGCTCTCTTGGGGACCCAATGTGTGCTCATAGAGTGGAGAGCAGCCAGATCACTTTTGATGGCTATATTTCGAACAAAGAACAAGAAGGTTAAACTAAATATAATTCAGGGATATGCCCCAACAAATAAAAAAGAAGACACAGTTATATAGGTTTTCTACAGCAGATTACAGCAACTAGTGGAGGAAACAAGGAGGAGTGACATTACTATACTAATGGGAGACTTCAACGCAAAAATAGGACATGACAATGTGGGATATGAGGAGATCATGGGGAGGGATGGACTAGGAGTTCTTAACGAAAATGGACAGCGGTTTGCAGATTTGTGTGCAGGAAACAAGTTGGTCATAGAAGGAAGTATGTTAGCACACAGAGCTATTCATAAGGCAACATGGGTATCCCCAGATCAGAAAACGAAGAAGCATGCTCGGAAGTGCTAGGAATGAAGAAACGGCAGCATAAAGAATGGATAACAGCAGAAACAATCACTAAGATCGAGAAGAGAAGAAATAAGAAAATGGCCTTACTAAATAGTCAAACGAGAGTCGCAAAAAGCACAGCACAGAAAGAGTATGTAGAGAGCAACAATGAGGTAAAAAAGAGCATCAAGGCGGACAAAAGACTTTACATTGATTGTCTGGCTAAGGAAGTGGCTGCAGGAAAGGAAAATATGAAAGGTCTATATGAGGCTACCAAGAAACTATAGGGAAAGTATCAACAACAAGGTAGACCAATCAAAAATAAATTTGGGGAAAAGATAACTAACCTTGAAGAAAGAAGAAAAAATGGGTAGAAGAGCTTTTGAACAGACCATCACCAGACATACCACCAGCAGAGGAGAACCTGTCGATCAACTGTAATAATCCAAGTAAAGAAGAGATTAGAAGGGCAGCAGGATACCACCGGAAGCCATAAAAGCAGATGTTGAAACATCTACTAACATGCTCCACAACTTGATAGGCGCCATCTGGGAGCAAGACAGCTTACCAATAGATTGGAGAGAGGACTATCTGGTGAAATTGCCAAAGAAGGGAGATTTACAGGAATGCAAAAACCATAGAGGAATAGTGTTATTATCAGTGCCTAGAAAGGTGCTAAATAGAGTAATACTTGAAAGGTTGAGAAAGGCAGTGGATAACAAGATAAGGGATGAGCAGGCGGGCTTAAGACAGAATAGATCATGCATTGACCAGATAGCTACATTGCATATAATTGTGGAGCAATCATTGGAATGGAATTCGAGTTTGTACATCGGTTTCGTTGATTATGAAAAGGCTTTTGACAGTTTGAACAGCGATATACTCTGGAAACTACTGAGGCACTATGGAATTCCTCAAAAGCTCACAAACATGATGAGATAGACGTATGAAAGTATGTAATGTAGAGTTATACACGAAGGACAACTCACAGAGCCATTCAAAATTAAATCGGGGGACGGCAGGGTTGCCTACTGTCGCCTTTCCTGTTCATCCTGGCAGTGGAGTGGATTATGAAAGTAACAACAAATGAGATAAATGGAATCCAGTGGACGTTGAATAAACAGTTGGAGGACCTGGATTTTGCATATGATATAGCCCTTCTGGGCCAAATGCAAAGGAAACTGGATAGACTGGATTATTCCTCTAAACAAGTCGGTTTGAAGATCCATGAGGAAAAGACAAAAATAGAGTCAATTCTACAAACACAGAACCAATCAGGTTGAGAGGAACGCCACTGGAAGAGGTAGAGGTATTTACATACCTAGGAAGTATTATCAACAAGGAAGGAGGGATATATGAGGAAATAAAAACAAGGATACAAAAAGCAAGAGTTACATTTGAAATGTTGAAACCGATATGGAACTCCAAGGAAATAAGAAGAAAGACAAAAATAAGGATTTTCAATTCAAATGTAAAGCCAGTCTTGCTGTATGACGTGGAAACCTGGAGGATGACCAAATGCAATGACAGGAGACTAGTGTTTTGTCAACAGATACCTGAGAATGATACTTGGTTTAAAATGATTTGACAAAGTTACAAACTACAGACTGTGGGAGAGAGCGGGACAAGGTAAATTGGAACAGGAAATCTTAGAAAGAAAGTGGAGATACATGGGTCAACAAAGCCCCAGGCCAGTATCACCAGGCAATCCCTGTCATGGAATCCCCAGGGAATGAGAGGCATAGGCAGACCAAGGAAGATATGTAGACTAGATTTTGTGGCAGAAGTAAAGAAAATAGGAAAAAGCTGGAAGAAACTGGAAAATATTGCACAGGATAGAACTGCTTGGCGAGGGCTGGTTGATGACCTATGCACCCCTGGTTCATAGGAGACGAAAGAAGGTAATTATTCAGTCGTTCATTCATGAAAATAAATAAAGGTTGACAAATGTTGGAATAGAAGATGGACCATATAATGCTGACAACAGCAATACACTCACACAGAATGAAAACTGAACTCTTCCCCATCCTTACATGCATATGTAAATGGAGATAAGTAATTCTCATTTCGGGTTTTTCAATCTAAGACCTCATTGTTTTTAGTTATTATTTTATCTATTGTCCAACTCTCCTGTTTTGTGCAATCACTATCTTATTCGTGATAATAATAGTTTTGTATGGGCTGCCGTATTTCTTCATTTCCCAGCCATCTCATCCCGTCATATTTTAGAAAGTAGCAAATGGAGAGAGACCATTTGAGTGCTGCTTATGTTTAGAAGTTTTATCTGCATGGTAGAATTATTTAAGGGTTTTCTTCAAAAGGTATTGATACAAGGTTGACATGAAGAGTGCTTGTCAACCCCACCTGACAAATCAAAGCTGAGACCTTGTGCAATAAGCCTCTAACACAGACTACAATATGCAATGTTTTGTATCTGACTGAATGTCTGCTATACTTTTAGGAATACATGTGTAGTTTCATCTCTTCACAGTGGCAATAGATGCTGAATAGTTCATTTAACTTGCCTGTGTTACTTCATCACTTTCTTGTAGATCGACCCTTAACATGGATCCTGCATCTGCCAGAGCCACAGAACCTCCACCACTGAGACATGCTGCCACCACTCCTGGCATGTGCACTAACAAAGCATCATAACCAATGTGTTTCCTCATCATCAAAATAATGTTGCCAGGACATATCCTGAACTAGCCTGGCATGCCTGAGACTGATTGGTATTGTAAACATACTTTGGTCTTATAGCTTGAGTCTCTAACCTAAAACTGGATTGGTATTGTAAACATACTTTGGTCTTATAGCTTGAGTCTCTAACCTAAAACTGTTCCATTCACACACAAAAAAGGACAAGTAACTAAATATGATACGATGTTTGGAAAGTGAGCCAATATCATATACAACTTTATGTTGAGTAATCATAGTGGGTTACTGTTACAAATTTTGTTTAATGACCTTTTCTAAGTTATTTTGCATCATTTTTTTTTGAAAAAGTGTATGAGAAAAGTAACCATCTCACTACTTGTTAGAACTAGGTTTCTCTAATCATGTGTCATACACAAGAATGTCTTAGTCAGTTTAGCATTTGCATTGTTTTTTTCTTTGTATTAGGGATGAGAGTTTACTTCAACAACACTGGCTACTGCTGGTGGCTGCTATTTTCAGAGCCGAGTTTGAATTAATTAAATAGCAGTTCCAGAGGAGGACTTCTTTTGTCCAAAGACATAGACTTAGTATCATTTTGTAGACCTTGTTACTTTTATTTGATATTTGATATTAGTTGACATTTTTGTAGATAAGTAAATTTAATCATCAGCATTCCTTTTTCACTCCAATTTGAGTAAACTGCAGTTGGCCTACTTGCAAGTAGCACAGTCACAAAGTATTTTTGTGATTCTTGAAGTAGTGGTTCCTTTGCAAATAGCTTTACATGACAAGATTTTTTTACCACATACACAACTCTCTTTTTTCACTTTCTACTATATTTGTATACTTTATGGAGTGATCTCTTTCTCTTCTATCAACCCTCGATATAGATGCCTCTTTTAACTTTTTGAACCCTAACCATGATCAAAATCCTCCTGCTAAATTTCAATGTGCTATGCCCTTAAGCTCAAAAGCACTTGACAACACCATCCCCTATCCTGTCACTTTTAAACTGAAACCAGAAGTGGAAACTAGGTTTGTTTGCATTCTAAAATAATATGTCATGTTCTGGTTTAATATGAGTCTAGCCATTATTGTGGATAGAATTTCACTGATTGGACTGTTTTTATGAAGGGATTTATGGCCTAGTAGCTCATTACAGGATATGACAGATTGGCCAATTAGTGATCAACATGACAGTACTGGTTGAGACAGTGACACTGAACCTGGCATAGTTGATCTTGTGATTGAAAATGTTGACCAAATGTATGAGTCGGACATGGCTGCTGAAACAAATATTTTATTGTTACTCACATGCTCCGGAATTGTTTTTCATTTGCTGCAAAACTTACACAATATCACACACTGTTTCATTACTATATCTTTTATACTGTTGACATTTGGATGCAGAATAGAATGGAATAAATATTTTATTTGTGGAAGTGTAGATTTGTGGTTTTGGTAACAGCAAAATATAATTTTTTACTCACAACTAAGCTATATATGATCAAAACATTGACTTTCAATTGAAGATAATTCATGTGAATAATGTTCACATAATAATAGATTTTCATGTTGTATATGAAATGTCAAGGTCAAATCATTTTTGCAATAGGAACATACTGAAGATTTTATTTCTAGAAATGAATATGAATTCACTGCATGCTTTTACAAAGTGAACCCACACACTGTCTGTACCTAATCTTCCCTAAATGAAGAATTGAAACAGGAAATAGCTAGATTTATACATTTTTTAAAATTTTGGTGGAGAAAGTGGTGAATTTTTGTTTACGCAAATTGTCATTCTGATCAACATTTGTTTCTAGCTGATGTGTTAACGTGATGGACTTAATGATTTAATGGAAGTTTATTGTGTTCCATTTGTGCAAGAAATGGCAGCACTTGACATTTCATATATTGAATTTAGAATCCTTGTATTCAAACAGGCAGGTTTACGCTTGTTGTAGGAAGCCAAAAGTTTTCCTTAGTAAGTTCTTTTTGCAGTTTTACTTCCTTCGACTTTCTAAGCCAGGGGGAAGGTAGGTTGTGTGTTAGGGGGGAATTTCATTATTTTTGCTCAGGCAGTGGCCAACAGCCTGGCTATTTTCGATTTTCAACTGCCTAAGGTTCTTTTTACATGTGCACGGTAATTCCAATTTTATTGTTGATGTCTGAAAGGATAGGCACTAGATTTCACCTTTCTTTTGAACAGCAGTTGCTTGAAACTTGTTTCAAACATCAGCCATTTCATGCCATCTTTCGTTTATTGAGACACGAGCGCCTTACCTTTCTGCCATAGCTGCCCCTGAGTTAAAGAAAAAACTAATTTGATCAAATGGGAATAATGTCAAAATGTTCATAAAAACAATAATTTCATAATTTTTGTATTGCAAATGAATATAGTTATATTTTTCCGAATCTTCAAACATTTGGTTATCTAATGTAATAATTGTAATTTGCAAAAGTGTACTCAAATAATCAATTATAAAATGTGCATGTGTGGGGGGAAAGCAGTTATCTCCTTGTGCTTATAATGCAGGTTATATTTCCTGACTAAGTCTTAGACTATAAAGGGTAAAATACATTTTTTTAAATGTTTTTTGTTACTATGGATCACTTTTTCTATTTTAAAAAAGCAATCAGGTATGTTAAAATATATTTGTTGAATATACTTACAAACGTGTTAAATGTTTATTGAATGTTACCAGTGTGAAAGCTTACATTTATTACCCGTTTTGCTTTTATAAGTTATTAAATGTCTTACTAAAACTCACACTTAAGAGTTGATAGCTACTTTAAGTAACTTCATTCTGTCACTTAGTTTTTATCTTTTTCTGATAAGGGAAAGCGGACACAAAACAGTGCTTAGTATTCCATTCTATCCCATGGGACTGACATGTGCAAGCTCCTGTGACACGTAATTAAAAAGTTCACATGGTATGGGCACGTTTCAAGGTCATCTGGGTTGACCAAGACGATCCTCTAAAGTATTGTGCCTGGGAAGTGTAAGAGAGGGTGACAGAAAAAGAGATGGGAAGACAACATTAGAGAGTGGACGGGAAGGCCCATAGCTAGAACAAATATCTTGGCACAAAACCGAGTGGAGTGGAGGGAACAGGTCCAACAATCTGCAGTATTGGTGACCCAATGACCTTTCAGGTTACGCGAATGATGATGATGAATTACTGTGGTTGTATATTCTCTTTAGACATTTATTTGTTGACTCATTTTCCTGCGACGTCCAGTTCATCAATAGAATAAACATTGTCTGTTTTAAAATACTCAGAACATCAGTTCTCCTTTATTTTTGTCATTTCTGATGTTGAATAAATTTTTCTGTTCTATTGTACATTATTTTTAAATTTTGTGTTTATCTGTCTTGCTTCCTATATTATTATTTTGTAAGTTTTTAGTTTTCGGCATATTTTATTGTGTTGGTTATTTTTAAATTGTATCTTTACCTTCAAATATTACCCACATAAGTGACTATTTTGTGCAAGGCAAATGTTTGTTTTCTTCGTCATGTAAATTTAATTCTTAAAAAGCTGATTGACCTATTTGCTTTGATTATTTAGCTTGTAAAACTAATTCTGTCCAAAAAGGCTCTGAGGGCTTTACAAATTGGTATAGCCAGTTTTCTGAAAGTTTGTTGTGTGTTCAAATCTATGGAGTTATTCTTATGTGCACAGCTGTTATGTGTCACTGTTGTATTTTTTACATTTTTGAACACAGTAATAACCTTTTGCCAGATGCTGCGACTAAGTAAGTAAGTAGATGCTTTAACCTTTAACACATTGCATACAAAATTCACGCAATTTCCACTGCCACAGCATTATTTTTCATGATGTCACGTCGTTTAACTATTGTTGCTACTTTGAGAGCCTGTAACATTTTTATTTGACAGTCGATTGAAATAATTGGTTTGTGAGTAGAGAACTAAATAAATAAATAATTTGTTGGTGTTATTGTTTTTGTTGGGTGTGTGTTAGTTTCTGAGATAAAAAAAATTAAAATGATAGTGTTGAAAAAACAGCACACTTAGACTCTCCATATTACAGTATATGTCAATTTAAAAGGGAAAAAAATAATGGAAAAAAATGTCAAAGTTGAATAAAGTTAAGTTTAATAAAAAAAAATGTTTATGGGTATGGTCAGATACCGAGACGAGAACACAAACAAAACCTACGTTTCGTCCAATAGGCCTTCATCAGGGACAACAAATAACAACAAAGTAGAATTAGCAAATCGACAGCCTCAGGATGACCGCTGCTTTTTTCTAAAAAATACAGGTTGACATTTGACAGCGTACGAAGAAGAACAACTAGCAAATCAACATATAAGGGGAAAAAATGGTCTACTTATCGTATATAGTGTCTGTCTTCGTGACTGGTTGGGTCAACGAAAAATCGCAGACAGCGGATTACCGATGTTTGCCGTTGTCTGTCACTTCGACTATAAACATAATTATTGTATCTAAATAAACAATCTAAGTAGTTCTACCTCAGAAAAATCCGCTGCAGGAACTCCCCCCATTTTCAAAAATCGGTTAATCTTCAAATCCAAGTGAAAAACAGAAGAAATCATATTCAAACGCCTAAAACTAATTCAACTATCGCCATTGCTAGAAACTTACCGTACATTACATAAGAAGGAACTCTCTACAATTAAAGAACAAAATTCGTTTTTAAGTTTCATTAGAATGGCCGATCGCCATAGAACGGCACCGTAAGTCTGCCAGACTTGACGTCCGATACTCGATTTACATGATGTCAGTCGGCCGGACTCGTCGCGCGCATGGTAAAGGTTAAATATGTTTACTAATAATACATTTGCTGTCTAGTTCAATCTTTTACTTGTCTCATACAAGTCCTTCTAATCACAGAAGTAACAACTGATGTAATGTAGTATATCAGAGTAAACTGAATATTGGCAAGCGATGGATGATTAAATACCTGACGAAGTAGAGGAATGTCTGATAAAAAGAAATATTAAACATAGGAGCAAGGAAGTTATAGTCAAACTGTATAAAGCATTAGTTAGACCTAGATTGGAGTACTGTGTACAGGTGTGGAGTCCTTATCAGAGAGGGGATATAGACATGCTGAAGAGAATACAAAAAAGAGCGACAAAGCTGATAGTGGGATTCCAGAATTACAGTTATGAGGAAAGATTTTAAAAAACCGGCTTACAGTGTCTGGAAGAGAGAAGAATTCGTGGTGACTTAATAAAGGTATATAAGATGATCAGAGGAATGGGTAAGTTAGACTATAACAAGTTTTTTAAAATACAACCACCAACAAGAACAAGAGGGCACAGCTACAAGTTGACTAAGGAGAGGTCCAGATTAGATATTATATATATATATATATAGCCAGAGAGTTGTGAATGCTTGGAATGCATTGCCAAGTGAGATGTTGGAGGCTGGGACGGTTAATGCATTTAAGAATAAATTTAATGCATACAGCTTCTAGAGCAAGGGGATGTAAATGGAACTGATTGTATACAGACTCTGCAGAGTCTTCTAAACCAGTATAAAGACGTTAAGTTAAGTCTGTCGCTGTTAACTATTATACATTTGTAAACTAGAGACTATTACATGTTTGGTCATAGTCTGCACAAACCCTTTCATATTCATTTATTAATGTTGTTTACATCATGTCTATTAATAAACGTCACAAAACGATGATTATTCTTTTAAATGATATTGTTCTGTTCTGTACTGAATGGTCATTGCGCTCCAGGCAGACTCATAGGCGATCAGTCTATTTCAGTAAACTGCAAAGAGTATAGTTACTGATGGTTCCCATAGCTCAATGGTAGTGCACACTCCTGTTCCATCATCTCAGACACCACTCTCAACTGACCTACATACGATTTCAAAACTTTACAATCTGTCCATTGCCATTTCTTCGATTGCAATGTCTTCATCCAAGATGTTAACCTCAAAATGTTATCACTATTCATTGTCAGTGTCCCCACAACGAGTGCTCTTGAGGTCAAGATGTCAGCTCTTTAACCCCAGCTTGGCCAGGATAGTAGATCCACATGAGATCCTGAATGTTCGAGGTCTCTATGTCTGCTATCCACTCATGCCATAAAAATCTGAAACAAGAATAGAAAATTGGAAACAATTATGCAGCTCATTAAAGAGATCTCAGAAAGTTACCTCAGAGTCTTGTCATTCCTTCTTAGTCGCTCCTTTTCTATGCCTGGAGGTTAAGAGGTCTTTTTGTATATACTTGTAATCGAGTGTGCAGACAAATAGGTGATTGGCTTGTGTCTTTCTATGATGGACCGGCCACTTCCAGTAGGAATGTTGTTAACTTCAGCGGTTTATAGTGGTTTTTCTATGTGAACAGCGTGTATACTGATGCTCGCAGTTTATCATCCATGTCTGATGGTTGATTGATTATTGATCCAGTGCCCTTTGGCCCAATGCCATATAGTGGTATCTGCAAGTGTTTGTAAGCTGTTGTTTAGTTCCGTACAAAGTGTTCCATTTGTTTTGGCCTTGGAAGAAGCTGCTCTTTCCATGTCAAGGAATTTGATCTCATGTCCCTTGAGACCAAGGGATGCGTGTTGAGACCTGCAAGATTAGAGCCCCCCCCACCATTTAATGCATTAGTTCATTTGTTTCTTTAGAGGATAGCCTATGCTTCATTGTCTCTCTCCTCTTTCTTTTCTCTATCTCACACACCCCCAACCTACCCTACTCCTCCTTTAACCCCGCCACCTCAATTCAATCTCCATTTACATACAAGAGGTTGTTGTCATGTATGTCTCATTTCACTCAGCAGCAACTTTGCTCTCACTGTAGCAGAGAAGCCCCCAACTGGTTTTCTGACCGCACTACATCACTATTCATTCGCCAGCATGATGATCACTCCATGGTAGCTTGTCATTTTATCTCCAGTGTTGGTCCATTCTTTCTCTTTCTTTATTATCTAAACTGGTGAGCAACCGTTCTCTCTTTCTGTGCTATCCATGATATCCCTCCCTTGACTCTTGCACCCTTTATCTGCAGTATTCATGTGCAGTGAGTGCCTCTTGTCTGCTGCTATTTGCATGTAAGTTATTGGTAGAAGAGGGAAAGCATAAATCCAACAAAATGTAGTTGGCTAGATCTAGTTTCAAGAAGTAAGAACCATGTGTATGTTATGTGTGTGCGTCATACAGTAAAGTGGCATCCTCAAGGTAAACGCAGTTGCTATCGTAAATGTAGGTGTATATGTAATAATATGGTGTGTATTTACAAGCAGATTCTTCTTACTGCTGTACGAAATGCTGCCAGTTTTATATACATTTTGAAGTCAACCATGAGATGTTCTTGGAACTTTAGAATCAACATAATACATTATTGTATATTGTTGACAAGTCTTAAAGAGTTTTGCAAAATGTTGAGTCATTCTCCACATTGTTTAGCTCCACCTGTGTGGTATAGCTCATGTATTTGTACATAACTCTGTGTAGTAAACATTGTCTTTTTGTACACATTTTCTGTGTAGTGGTTGTTCGTCTACTTGTGCATGCATTATGTGTAGCAGTAGCATATCTATTTCTTACATTTATGTTCTGAAACCGTATGCTTGATCTATTTGTACATATAATCTAAACAATGTTGTATCTATTTGTACTGACATCTTACGATTACGGAAGGAAAGTCAGCGAGGAAGGGAACTGGCCACTCAACCTCACAAACAAGCTGTGGTACAATGAAGTTTCTCTAGCACTTCATCCCCAACAATGTGTCCATTATGGGACTACTTTTACCTTTTTTACCTATTTCTTGTGTAGTATAGCTTATCTTTTTGTTATACATTTTGTGTAGCTTCAATTTGTCTGTGTAAACATTTATATATGTTATATATATTTTCTCTAGTCTTGTATGGGTCAAACAAATATATGTTTACTTATTTATTTATTTTTATTTTTTGTTGTTGTTCCAAACAGCATTTTTTTTCTACATGAATTATATTAACATACAAAGTTTGTATTCATTATAAGTATAACTAAAAATATAACATTATATATTGTTTATTAAGAGGAGGGGGCCCCAATCCGAAAGGTGCTGGGTTCGATCCCCATCACAGCACCACAGTTACCCCGGGGAAGCAAACCCTTAGAAAATGCATGAGGAAGCAGGCACTTACATAAAATCCATGCTGAAGTCGGATGTACTGGGCCGACAGGCGCAAAATAAAAACCACAGTGCAACGCACACCGCCTTGGGGATAAGAGAAATAAGGCGAACACCAAAAAAAAAATCTCATTAAAGCAGACAAAAACATGTGGTTTATGGCAGTAGGAAACAAAGAATATAGACAAAAATGCGTATCAGTCACTATGGCCCCAGAAAATGTTAACCTTGCACCACTTTCTATTTCTTATATGTGTTTCTTCTAATGTTTTGTGCATGGATTCTATTATTTTCAGGTTTGTATTTGTTTGTAAAGTAACAGGTGTGACCTAGAAACTGTGAACTTTGGTTGTCAATCACATTGTACCAAGTCCTTCTTGGTTTGACAGACTGGACATGTTATGCATTTTTCCATGGTATGACCGCTTCTCCCAGTCAATTTAACTGTAAATGGGGTCGGGAAAGTTTTGGAGGTGCCACAGGAGCTTAGAGTTCGTTCTGTCGTCAGCACTTTCAGCAACAAAAGGGAATGAGCACAGATGGGGTCACCCAGTTGCAATGAAGTCGGTTCTATGAACCATTATTTTAAAAGTATCAGAACAACTAAAATACCTTTAGTGAGAATGTTGACAGGATTTACTATTGCAGTCGTTGGGCAATTGAAGTTATCTTTGTGCAGCCCTGGAGTGCTTTCAGAGTCTGCTGACTTACATCATAGCCCTTCACACAATAATGATAGTTCTCTGTGTGTAGACAGTCCTGATAGTTCTCTGTGTGTAGACAGTCCTGATAGTTCTCTGTGTGTAGACAGTCCTGATAGTTCTCTGTGTGTAGACAGTCCTGATAATTCTCTATGTGTAGACAGTCCTGATAGTTCTCTGTGTGTAGACAGTCCTGATAGTTCTCTGTGTGTAGACAGTCCTGATAGTTCTCTGTGTGTAGACAATCCTGATAGTTCTCTGTGTGTAGACAGTCCTGATAGTTCTCTGTGTGTAGACAGTCCTGATAGTTCTCTGTGTGTAGACAGTCCTGATAGTTCTCTATGTGTAGACAGTCCTGATAGTTCTCTATGTGTAGACAGTCCTGATAGTTCTCTGTGTGTAGACAGTTGACAGAATTACTCAACTCTTCTCTTATAGATGGACGATCATATCACCTGTAAGGATGAGTTCCATTCTGGAGTGTATTACTTCATTTTTGGAATATTTTCTTCGACTGCTGAATAATTTACTTATCTTTGCAATGATCACTATTCTGCTGCCGCTTCTAAGTTTTGTTATATATGCTACTGATTGCACACACTTCAATAATAAACTGTTGACATGAAAATGTTACACCAGCCTGCTTTTCCTGCACACATTTGATATTCATTGTGTGGATTAAGCGTTGAGTACATTTGTCAATTCATGTGGCAGTGTTAAATAAAGGGATCTTATTTTTTGCTAAACATATGTTTCAGATTCCTGACATAAGTATGCTCCACTTAGAAAGTTTTTAATTTGCATTAAAAAAAGACATTGATCCACAAGACAAAGAAAATGCTATATGCTGAGCTGTGGTGCTAACCAAAAGTTGTTATAGAAATATGCCTATATGTTGTATATATTATAGTTTCCTCAATGAATGACTCCTCAATGAAAGTCTCCTCAATGAAGTCTTCTCAATGAAAGTCTCCTCAATGAAAGTTTCTTCAATAAAGTCTTCTCAATGAAAGTCTCCTCAATAAAGTCTTCTCAATGAAAGTCCTCAAAGAAAGTCTCCTCAATAAAGTCTTCTCAGTGAAAGTCTTCTCAATGAAAGTTTTCTCAATGAAAGTCTCCTCAATAAAGTCTTCTCAATGAAAGTCTCCTCAATAAAGTCTCCTCAATGAAAGTCTCCTCAATGAAGTCTTCTCAATGAAAGTCTTCTCAATGAAAGTCTTCTCAATAAAGTCTTCTCAATGAAAGTTTTCTCAATGAAAGTCTCCTCAATAAAGTCTTCTCAATGAAAGTCTCCTCAATAAAGTCTTCTCAATGAAAGTCTCCTCAATAAAGTCTTCTCAATGAAAGTCTCCTCAATAAAGTAATTTCATTGAAAGTCTCCTCAATAAAGTCTTCTCAATGAAAGTTTTCTCGATGAAAGTCTTCTCAATGAAAGTCTCCTCAATGAAAGTTTTCTCAATGAAAGTCTCCTCAATAAAGTCTTCTCAATGAAAGTCTTCTCAATAAAAGTCTCTCAATGAAAGTTTTCTCAAACAACAATGTGGAACTAAGAACAACACAGATGAGAATATCTTAAATGATCCAAGTTGGTTGTAGAAACAGAAGTGCTATTGTGTGGGCACTAGGAAGTTCTGTGTGAATACGATAAACAGAACTGCTCTATGTGGCATAGGTTCTAGAATCAGGACAGAGTAACAACATGAACAGATTTGTGACAGTGACAATTATAGAAGTGTTGTCGTGACTGAAACGTCAAGTTGTTCACATGATTATAGGATCAGCTACAGATAAGCTTGTTATTCATCCAGACTGAGTTTATTGTTGATGTGAAACAAACAGGTTGGTAAACCCTACTGTATCTGTATATAAAAATATATGACTGGGGAATATTTAACAGTATTACAGTAGTAATCCCCTTCAGTCATGACTGACTATAGTAGCCCCTTTCAGTCATGACTGACTATAGTAGCCCCTTTCAGTCATGACTGACTATAGTAGCCCCTTTCAGTCATGACTGACTATAGTAGCCCCTTTCAGTCATGACTGACTATAGGATGTTGCAACCTTAGAGTTTTGGGTGTTCTTTCTCCTTGCATCATTCTTTTTACTTCTCCATATTGCAAAAGCTTCTTGTCAATCAGCTAGAGGTGGCCCTTCAGGATAAATCTCCACTTGGATCGATCTGCAGCTTCTTCTTCCCAGGATGTCAGACTCATGTCCAGTACCTTCATGTCACGCTTACACGCATCTTTGATCCTCAGTCTTTGGTTGGCCGATTATTCTTTTGCCATCCGCCAACTGTCCATAGAGAATATCTTTGGGAATGCGACCATCCTCCATGCAACGAACATGACAAAGCCATCGTAGTCTTTGCTGCCTAAGGAGAGAGTACATGCTTGAGAGACGAGAGCGAGAGTGCAACTCTGCATTTGTCACTCTGTCCTATGTAATTCCAAGAATGTATTGCAGGCTGTGTAGAGGGAGGGTGTTAACCTATCTCTTGTTTGGCATTGGTTGCCCAAATTTTCCCTGATCTTTTTTTTTGGCCCTGATCCTTGCCAGGTTAAACATCTGACCAAGTGGGAAGGCAGATACCATTATTTATCTTATCAAATGCATGCTTCAGTAGCAGAGCAAAGAAGATTACGAACAGTGTAGCGGCCAAGATGCAGCCTTACTTAACACAGATGTGAATACCAAGGGGCTGTGAAATGTTACTATCAAGTTGAACTATTATTTTTCATGGTCTCATAAATTACAGAAGCACTTATTTGAATATTTTTTTGACTTAAGTCCAAGATTTATCTTAAAGTTAGCTGGCAACAGACTGTAATTTATCAAGGTTTTTCTTTCCTCTTTCAGCTTTTTAGCATGTTTTTGTCTGTCTAGTACATTGAACAATATATTTATGCATTATTTTGTGTGACTTACTGTTCCATTAGCTGGGATATTTTCTCTTTCTCAGCTGTGAATGTATTCAAATAAATAAAACATATGTAAAGGAGTTGTGTCACAGTTTCTTTGTGTCTGTTGCTCATCATCTATGTTCTTATCTGGCATTTGTTTTATTATTTATAAAGTTCTGTATTTTTGTCAATACGTATAGAAGTTGTTCTCTCTTTTATTATATTATTTATGAGAAGACTTTCAACTGGGTTGACAGGAATAAATTCTGGGCAGTGATGGAGGAGTGTGTAATTGTTATTTGATACCTTGAGGTCTCTGTACTGAGGGAACAAGAGCGGCGCATACAAAGGATCAGAGATGCATGTTGTTCCCACTGCCTTTTAACATTTATGTGGACAAAACTGTTTCAGAGTCCTAACAGACTGCAACACAATCCTGATCAATGCCTGGCATATTCAGACGAACAAAAACTCAAAATTCACTGGGCCGCAAGATGCAATAAGATGAATCAGCACATCTAAGCTAACTCCTGAGAGTGGGCAGAACATAGGGCCGCTTAACTTCAGCATTCATCTTTTTTTCTTCTGCGCTAGTTCTCAATCTCCAGCTACCAAGCCCTGAACAGGGTTTTGCAAGTAGCAAGATGTAGTCCGGAAAACGGAATGCATTGTGTCGCTACTTTGCAGTTTGGCTGTGATATTTGCACATTTCGGTCCAAAACATCCGTCTTCAGCAGACAACTTCAGCATTCAAAACGTGGCTCTTCAGCAAGCTCAGGGGTCAGGTACCTGAGCAGCATTTTCTCTGAAGGCAACAGGTGCGACATCGAAATTGAGATCAGATGTCGGAGAGCAGCAGGAGTCCTTATCAGCTGGTGCCACTGCTCAAACTAACATTGCCAGACAATCCAGCTTTCAAGCCAGAGATCGACCAATGAGAAGGTGGGTAGACGACGTAAAGATGATTTCCCAGTGACGCAGGTTGACAGTGTCAGACATCTGGTCAAACAGAGGTTGACTTGGTACAAGTGGACTGATAAATAACGTGTACAGAGTACTTTTCCACTGGGGTATGTAGAGGTCTTATGGGTTGTGGTTTTTACAGTTTGGGGTCGCCATTACATGCCTGGCAGATTACAGTCTAATATTTTTTGCCCCCTGCTCAGACACCGGGGACAAAAGGCTTTTATTCCTATGAAAGGCTTTTAAAATTTCATATTTTCACTGTAAACAAATAGACCATGTTCTCTCATCTCTGAATGGATGCCAGTACACGCTGTTGTGAATGAATGAGTGGAATCGATTTCTTCTTCAATTACCTGATGCTATGCTTCTTGTGAGGTGAGATTATCAAAGGAGACTGCGTTTCAGGTCTTCGCCGGTCCCCCTTTTTGAGCAGGGTCGCTCCCCCAGGCCAGACTGTCTCTCTTTGGTCTTTATAAATAGGGCAGTCCTGCAGAATATGTTCTGGTGTTTGCTTGGGTGCTCCACAATCGCACGTGGTGGTGTCTCTTGAGACCCATTCTGTGAAGGTGGGCTTGAGTCTGCAACGTATCATGCAGGGCATCTAAGAGATGGGTTGGCAATAATGTCAGGCAAAGCAAAGGGATACTAACCATACAAGAGCATATACATGCTAGCAAACATGGGAGGGGCAGTAATACTCAATACCAATAATGGCTGAAATAGATACAAGCTAGATAAACATAGTTTAACACGAAACCAGAAACATACTTATACCGACATTACTAACTGTACCTATACTGGACGTGGTTTGGGGTGCCCTGTACCTATACTGGACATGGCAGGGGAGGTGACCCGACCTATACTGGACATGGTAGGGGAGGTGACATGTACCAATACTGGACGTGGTAGGAGAGGTGACATGTACCAATACTGGACGTGGTGGGGGAGGTGACATGTACCAAAAGCCTGATCACGGGTCATTTGGTCTGTTACGTCTGAGCTGAGCCGAACCATGGTGATCTGTCCCTGCCTGTTAAGGGTGTGGTAGTAGTCGTACTGTTGGTTATGATCTCTTATAACAGTTTGGATAGCTTTGTCCTTCTCAAAGTATGTGATTCCACTGTACTCCTGTCCACACACACACCAGCGCGCTTGATCCACACACGCTCCTGCAGTTTCGACACCTTTTTGTCTGTTATCCATTCATGCTGCAGTCAGCCCAGTCCTTCTGTACCTTCCGTTGCAAGGCTTGAGAGTGAAATGATGACTATCCTTGTTAAAGAGGTCTCAAGTAGCCACATAAGTGTTTAAATGACTACTCTGGTCTCCATTCTTATACTGGGAGCAGACATGTAAGCAAATGAGAGAGCAACACAAAAACCTTAAAAAAAACGATCATCATTAAGAAAAATAGGAACCTAATCCAAACCATAAGGAAAGTCGATCAAACGACCACTGGCTTGATCGAGCGTAACAAGTGAACCTATTCCGCATCATAAGGTCGACAACTCGAGGATATTTATCTGATGACTTTATACAATCCATTTCAAAGAAGCCCAAAATTAAAGAACATGAAGATTTGTATGTCTGCCTGCATATATGATGTCTGTCTGTCTGGTAAGACAAACTGACGTCTTTTCAGGCAAAAAACATACTGATCGAACATGATAGAGTAAGGTAAAACATTCTGATCGGACATGATAGTCGGGGTAAGGTAAAACATACTATCCAAGACCCCCAAGCAAGTCTCACTAGAAACAAACTGTCCATCTTAGCAGTCTGGCTAACGAGTTGGGAAAACAACGTGATCCCCGTAATAGTGAGCGATACGCAGATGAAGCCAAGCACAGCACAACACCCTTAAGGACCACTGCCCACCTTCATCAGCACACTTAGAATATGAGGCATACTACTGCAACCCACACAAATGAGTAAACTTACTTATTGTGGTCATTCACAAAAACATCTAGATGTCTGTCTGCTCGTGTTCTTATAAAGCCATGCACGGCGAATAAGGCAGAAACAATTGCTCATCAGTGCGAACGGTTGACACAATTTCTCAACGTTCTTGTATGTTGATTAGACCCATAGGTGGACCCTCTCTGATGATCGTTCTGCGAAGTTTCTTTTGGCCTACTTCTCTTTCTGCTGCCATCTGGAGCCAACATAACGGCCTGTAGTGGAAGTCTGCTTGTACTAAGCACATGTCCAATGTGTGTCAACCGTTTTTCCTTATGATGGTAGAAACCTTTTTTTTTTTTTTTTTTTTTTTGTGGTGATTTCTCTGATTAGCTTTTTGGTCTATAATTATTCCCAGCCAATGTCCAATAGTTTTCTAAGACATTTATTTTCAAAAGAATTAAGTTTATTGTCTAGTGTCTTTGTTGTTTTCCAGCTTTCGCATTCATGTGTTAGCACTGATATTACGCTGTAGTTAGTCTCATTCATGTGTTAGCACTGATATTACGCTGTAGTTAGTCTCATTCACGTGTTAGCACTGATATTACGCTGTAGTTAGTCTCATTCATGTGAAGCACTGATATTACGCTATAGTTAGTCTCATTCATGTGTTAGCACTGATATTACGCTGTAGTTAGTCTGAGTTTTGTGTGGTTGTTAGTTGGTTAAAAGCACATGAGACCAAAGCAGTTCGAGTGGACATTTATTGTGTTGTATTTCCATCTTGTGTCATTTTACTTCCCAAGTAGGTGAAACTTTAAACTTTTTCTGGTAGTTCTCTATTCAGCTTGACATCAGCAACTTTGTAAAATTCAGAACTGTTGTCTTTGAGACATTTATTTTGAGTCATGTCTGTTCTGATTTCTGCCTTGCGTTCAGTTTTCTCCAATTGGCCTCGGGGTGAAACGTCGGTTTTACTATTCTATCGTGCCGAGTACGAGTTCTACCGTGTCCAATTTAGCAGACATGGAGCTTTGTCTTGGTACGATCGCTTCTCTATGAGATTAAAGTACTGGCAATCTACCAAAGTGCATTACAAGCCAAGAAACATAACACCAAATAGGTTGGCGGGTGTAAGAGCGACGGTCTTCAAAGGACATGCTACTTACTCTGGCAATGGCGTGGCAGGGTGATTGCAACCTTTGCTTTTCGCGACAAAAGCAGGACCTGAACGTAGAGGAGAATTGGCTCATAAATGACGTAATGACACGAAAACAGGTTGTTTTTTTACACGTCAAACGACACAACGGACTGGAGAGAGTGGTTATGGAAGGGATGGTCACTGTGAAGAGAGGCAGGGGACGACCGAGAAGACGATGGACCCAGGACATGAAGGAGACGCTAGGTTTGACCTTGGAGCAGACCGGAAGACGCGAAAGATAAGAGTTTCCAACAGACAGGCTGTCATGAGAGCGACGTTTTGCAAAGGACATGCAACATGATGATGATGATTTAACCCTCATAAAATTGGCGGTCCGTCAAAACTAAAACAAATCCAATCCAACATAAACAGGAAGGGAAGACTACTCTCACGTCTCACCAAAGGAAGAGCAGCGCATTGCGTGCAAACTAGATTCAGTTGTGCAACAATCAATTGATTTATCGTCTCTATTTTTTGGCAGTAATATATAATGTTTTAGAACTGATATACGATCATTTCATAGAACTAGACTCATACTAAATAGTACAGAAAACTAAAATGAGTTCACAGCGTGGAAATGTTTCTCGAACGAGAACACAAAAATACCAAAATAATAAAGCTTTTAAGAACGATTTGTATGACAAATCTCAGAAAACAAAAATGATCAACACTCTTAGCCCAGAAGGTCTTTGCCATCGGTGTAAAGAAATAATTGAATGGAAAATAAAGTACAAGAAGTATAAACCTTTGACCCAGCCATCAACATGGTAAGTGTCTGGCATTATTGAGTAATAAACAAGTTTAACTACTATTACTAAATATTTCTTGTGAAAAGTCACAAGGCAAGGCACATTCACAATTCAGTAAGTAAAGTAACTTGAATGAACCACAAGGCAAGGCTTCCCTCACTTTAGTACTAGTGTAAGTGTTATAACTTACTTTATATAAGTTGTATAAGTAACATTTAACAAACATTAACAGTGCGTTATGCTGACAGTTGGCACAATTACAGTGAGCTTCAATCTTGTCTGAATTTTGTATGAAGTAACTATAATTATTATTTAAAATATTAGTTTAAACTAAATTAGTAATATAGTAATAATACGTATACTAATACTGAATACTATTAATTAGATCTAGTCTACTTTTTTTATTAGATTAGTTTTTTTTTGTTACCTTACTTTTAAAATAAAAATGTACATTAATTGATTGGTAAAAACTTAATACGCCACATTTAGTAGACCAGACTGTGCAGAGAGTTCAAGGGTGATGCGGAAAGGCTAATCCTTCAAGTGATTTTCCAGCCATTGCATACATCAGAGGTGCTTGCCATTGACAGTGATTCTCGCTTCAGACGGACCATGGCCAAGACTTTGAATCTTGATCTGGATCCAGGAAATGTGCAGTCCCAAATGGGAAGCTGACTGTTCTATGTGCATCAGGGGGGTCTGTCAAGACATGATAGTTTGAACTTGATACGAGAACCTTGTCTGTGTAATCAAGGTTGGTCAAATGCAAGCGTCTTCTTCTTCTTCGTTCATTCTCAGATCAAGGTCCCGGTTTTTCTTACAAAGGACACCGTCAAGATATACTCCCCACATGGACATCTGTCATCTGTCCCAATCCTCATTTTGTTGTAAAGATGATCCTTGATGCCCAGTTCTCAGTCTGAAGATGATGACTTGCTGTTCTCTAGTTAAGTTAAAGTAGCTTTCCTCTTTTTAGAAGTCAGGGTGTTGATCAGCCCATTTTACTCTGAAGTTGGCTTTAATTATGGTCTTGGCCTCATTATGTGATATTCAGGTCAGTTTGTGGGGATACTCCTCCACACTTTGCTAGTTTGTCTGCAGCTTCATTGCCTTCAATGTTGCAGTGGGATGGGATCTACTGTATGACCAGCCTTGGGTGTTCTTCTGAGAGCTGTGTCATGGAGAACATACATTGCTCGAGATCTTCATCTTTGTGTAGTTTTAGCGCTGCTAATACTGAAACACTAGCATCAGTCAGGAATACTATGTTTTCTTGGTGGATATCTTAATCTTGGATTACAAGCTCAGCTGCGCCCTTCAGTGCTTCTGCACAGAAGTTATTGGAGTATGTTCCCATTGTTAATACTCAAGTTTTTTTTTCTCCATTCCTTAGTCTGTTATAGACCCCTCCACCTCCATTGAACGTGGCTTGTTAGATGAACCATCTGTATATTATATATACGTGTATCCATATTTCTGTTGGGTATACTCTCCTAAGATATTCTTCTGTGATAAATTTCTTTTCTAAATCTGTCTGAGTTCCCTTTTTCCCTATATGGTTTCTACCATCTCATGGGACTTGGTTTTTTTTTCCATGGTGGTGTTTGGGATGTTTGTTTTAGATCTCTAACCACTGCCTGGCTTATGATTTGGTCTGCTCTTGCAAGTTCTTTTGCTTTTGATATGAAGTGGTTTCTCTTTAATCTCCCTCTTCCCATGCGATTTATCCTGTCATATATTGGTTGATCAGGCATTTGTTTGAACTTCTCCCCCTGCTGGAGTGTTTTTTTATATCTGCGTGCCTCCAAACTTTCAATTTGTGTGATGTTCTCCATTGAATTGCAAGGATCTGACAGAGACACCAGGTTGTACACTTCCACGTGTGCAAAGATCCAATCTATAGGTCGGAAGAACAGTGATGATGCAAGGACATATTCCTGGTGGATGTCAGAGGATGTTGAAAATGTGTTGGTTAGATCCTGACTGAGCTGAACTGTTGTGATGAAACCCCTCTATTAACCCCATTGAGGTGTTGATTCCCACACATCTCAAGGTCTTCCACAGAGAAGATCTATCCACAGAATAACAACGCAAGGAAAACTAAATTAAAAACTCAAGAGTTAACACTCCAAAGATTGCATAATCCTGCAGTCGGTCATGACTGAAAGGGACTACTACATTATCTCAGAAGTTTATTTGACTTTATGACCATATCTTCACTGTATTCATTGACCCAATGATGGCCAGACCAGAGCACCGTCTCCCCTATACTACAGTTCTTTTCCTCCTGTCACTTTTATTGTCTGCTTGTAAAATGGCAAACATAAAATGTAATCAGTCATGTATATATATATTTCAGTGTCCGATGTCAGTGCAAAACAGTTAAGAGGGCTTATTACACTGTCTGTCAGCCATGTGCAGCTGAAACTGGCGTCTGTGCTAAGTGTAACAGTAAACAAGAAATTGTTATACAGTAAGTATTGTTGGTCATTGGCACAATCAGAGTGAATAGCACTGAAGCCAAAAATAACAATAGCGTTCATGTGACAGTATGAGAAAATTTATTTTGGAACAGATAAAATTTGCAATGACTGCATTATGGTGTTTACAGTACACACACACACAGTAGAATGTATTTCATCACTTACATTTAGAATTTGAAATAAGCATTTCTTCTTCTTTGTCATTCGTTCTGAAGCTCCCACTACCAAGCCTTGAGTAGGGCTTTGCAAGTAGCAGGGTGTTGTCTGGAGAACAGAATGCTTTATGTCATAGTTTACAGCTCAACTGCAATATTTACACCTTTTGATCCAACACAATCAACTATATCAGGCATTTTTAGGTACCTTCCCTCTTTGATCCCCTCTCCCTAGCCAGTCTGCTCTGTTGCAGCCTGTTATCAAGAATCACCATGTGGAAGTATAGAAGGGTCTTTGGCAGCTCTGGTTCGCTGGCCTTGACGCTGGCAGCCAGCTTTGGGTTGATCGCTGCAACTCGTGCACTGCTCAGCATCTTAATCATGAAATAATCACAATGTGGAAGATCCAGTCATTATGTTTTTAGTAGTCAGTATATTGTGACATCTATAGAATATTAGTGTCAGATTAAACCAGTGGTAGAGTATGCACCTGTTGGACCGCATCCTGTTACTTTGTTGCTAAATGTGCTCTACTTTCCAGGCTATAATAAAACACTTAACTGTGTCAGAAACTTTGTATGGGAGACAAAGATAGCAGAATAAAGAAAATAGATTGTTTCGTATCTTTTAGAAGTAGAAGAGGAATGTTTGCACATCATTTTTGTACATGTATGCTTGGCAAATTTGTCTGTTAACTGAGAAATATTTGTTTGCAGCTTTAGTGTGCTTGTTTAACTAATATACAGATGATTATGAAAACATTGCCACATGTCTGAAACTGAAAAGGTTAAAAAGTGTATTTTCAAAGTGCCTTTCTCTTTTGCATCTTTGAAGTTACCTTTGTTTTTTTGTTCCTGCGGTTTTCATCCTGAAAAGGACGTTTCGTAATTCGCAGCGAGGCTGCAATATCTGCGCATTTCGACCCATCCAGTTTCAGCTGAATGTTTTGGGCACCAGATTTGCCTTTTGACTGTTATCCCTATTCTCTAGACTACATTAGTGCAACCTGTTTCAAAGACCGTCTCTTGGAGGCAAGTAGGACCTTGGTAAGCTGTGGTTCACTGGCCCTGACACAAGCAGGCAGCTATGAGTCGATAGCTGCTGTCGCTCATCCATTGGGCTGCATCTTTGGCCCCTTATCCCGTTCGACTGCACTTGATGATGATGATGACATAATCCCTTTAGCTATGAGCTGGCAGCTCTTGACAGCCCAATGCCCCCTGGACAAAAGCGCACATCCTCAATGGTTCTAGTGATATGTAGAGTGTGTTGTGTGTGGTCGTAGCAGCAGGTTTTGCAGATCAGCCAGCCCTGAGCACAAAGTCAGGAGGTGTTCGACTGACTCCTCGTGGCCATGGCAGAATCTGCAGTTTGGTTCACGTAGTGGGTCTTTTCTATTCAGATGTTTGTTGAGAGGGGTCTGGCCTGTTCTCAGCTTGAAGATCAAACTCTGCTCTCTTCAACTGCAGTTGATAAAATTTGTTGAAATATTTATGTTACCTAAATACTTTGTATGAATGTAAATATACCGTGTGCACCAACCTTTGAAGTCATGTCTAATTATTAACAGACCAGGGCCAAGCGGACAAGAAAAGGCAGTCCAAGATGGTCAGTTGAAATTTGAGTTAAAACAACTTACTGAGAGACAAAGAAGTAAGTTGTCTATACTTGCTAGTGCTTGTCTCATCATCTATTTTTCTTTTTCCTTCTGTCTTCAGGCAGAATAAAGCATTTCTTATATACATCAGTCACTGTTTCTTGCTGTGATCTTTCTCCTGCCCTGCTGTTGCAGAGCCATAACCATAAGAATGGTTATTTTTGTATCTATGTTAATCTGGGGTAGTTGTCTCGCTGCGGCGACTCAATTTCAACCAGTGTTCGTAAAGCGATCTCAGTCCCGCCAGGCGGAGCGATAGCGCGGGCTTGCGGAAAACGCTCGCCTGCCTTTCCCCGTAGTGCGAATTGGGTGCGGTTTGTGGTAGTGGCTCCTCCACCGAGGTGCGCTAGTCTGGTCCGTATCAGGAAACGTGGTCCGTCCGTGGTGATTTATCTAAGGCTTATAGCAGAGCTCGACAGTACGTCTCGCTGGTGGTCCGACTCTCGCAAAGAGCTTGTGACCGGCAAATGGAAAGCAGGAATCGTTGCCTCGAGGCCCTGCGTTCTCCCTACGGAGAAGAAGGGCCGGCAGGCCAAATTGTGTCTCTAGTCCCAGTGAAATTCGTCGCCGAGGTCGTTGGGATCCGTTCTGCACAGAGCGCTGCCATCCCTCCTCGAGCGAGCCGTCGGTCGGTCGTCTGGTGCGTGTGGGAGGCCCCTGTCAGGCGGTCCTAGGTCGACGGAGTGAGGGACGGGTGGAACAAACCGTCCGTCCCGTCAGTCGGTCCCTGCGGCCGTCGTCCCAGCGAGGCTTTTTACACACCCTTCCTCCGCCGACCGGTGTGCGCAGTACGTACGTCTCCGACAGATATCTGGTTGATCCTGCCAGTAGTCATAATATGCTTGTCTCAAAGATTAAGCCATGCATGTCTAAGTTCACACTGTCTCACGGTGAAACCGCGAATGGCTCATTAAATCAGTCGAGGTTCCTTAGATGACACGATCCTACTTGGATAACTGTGGCAATTCTAGAGCTAATACATGCTTACCAAGCTCCGACCCTCGCGGAAAGAGCGCTTTTATTAGTTCAAAACCAATCGTCGTTTCCCCTCGCGGGGTTGCGGCGTCCCCACTGGTGACTCTGGATAACTTTGTGCTGATCGCATGGCCTCATGTGCCGGCGACGCATCTTTCAAATGTCTGCCCTATCAAATGTCGATGGTACGTGACATGCCTACCATGTTTGTAACGGGTAACGGGGAATCAGGGTTCGATTCCGGAGAGGGAGCATGAGAAACGGCTACCACATCCAAGGAAGGCAGCAGGCGCGCAACTTACCCACTCCCGGCACGGGGAGGTAGTGACGAAAAATAACAATACGGGACTCTTTCGAGGCCCCGTAATTGGAATGAGTACACTTTAAACCCTTTAACGAGGATCTATTGGAGGGCAAGTCTGGTGCCAGCAGCCGCGGTAATTCCAGCTCCAATAGCGTATATTAAAGTTGTTGCAGTTAAAAAGCTCGTAGTTGGATCTCAGGCGCAGGCGGGCGGTCCGGCTCGCGCCGGTTCACTGCCCGTTGTCTCCTGCCCTACCGTCTGCCGGCTCTCTCCCACGGGTGCTCTTCGCTGAGCGTCCTGGGTGGCCGGCGCGTTTACTTTGAAAAATTAGAGTGTTCAAAGCAGGCCTCGGCTGCCTGAATAATGGTGCATGGAATAATGGAATAGGACCTCGGTTCTATTTTGTTGGTTTTCGGAACTGGAGGTAATGATTAACAGGGACAAACGGGGGCATTCGTATTGCGGCGTTAGAGGTGAAATTCTTGGATCGCCGCAAGACGAGCTACTGCGAAAGCATTTGTCAAGAATGTTTTCATTAATCAAGAACGAAAGTCAGAGGCGCGAAGACGATCAGATACCGTCGTAGTTCTGACCATAAACGATGCCGACTAGCGATCCGCAGGAGTTGCTTCGATGACTCTGCGGGCAGCTTCCGGGAAACCAAAGTGTTTGGGTTCCGGGGGAAGTATGGTTGCAAAGCTGAAACTTAAAGGAATTGACGGAAGGGCACCACCAGGAGTGGAGCCTGCGGCTTAATTTGACTCAACACGGCCAACACTGAAATGATTGACATGCCGAGACCACTCTTCTGGAGTCTAACATGGAACTGGTGCTGGACTTAGACCCCCAGAATCTGGGGTTATGTCCCCTGTGGCTCGGTTTTGTCTGCATCCAGTGTTTGATAAAGGAATTGACGGAAGAGCACTATCAGGAGTGGAGCCTGAGACCTAAGTTAACTTACCACGCCAATACTGCAGAATGACTATCAAAAAGTACACCTTAGTGGGGTCTAATAGAGAACATGTGCTGGAATTAGACCCTCGAAAATCTTTGGGGCTACCCTTTAAGAAACTTGACTATCTCGCTAAGGGAATTGACGAAAGGGCACCACCAGGTGTGGAACCTGCGGCTTAATTTGACTGAACACGCCAATGCTGTAGAACAACTGACAAATTGAGAGCGCTGCCGTTTGGGTCTAATAATGAACGTACGCTGGTATTAGACTCACGGACGACAAGTCAGCTCAAATGAAAGAACGCTTCGGAAATCGTGTTTAACTCCGCAGATTTCAAATACCTGGTCATTGACAAACAAAAGCCCTCAATAAATTCGTCTGACCAAATAGTGAACGGGTGCTGGAAATAGATCTGAAGACAGGTCAGTTTTACCCTACAAATGACAGGGCGTTGCTACGGAAAACCAGCTCAAATCGAGAGGAGCCGCAGACACTTTGGTTCACGTACCAGGCTGATAAGCCAAGGGCGCGAGGCTACCATGTGGGGGATTACGGCCGAACCCTTGAAAGCCGCAATCCCGCCCAAAATCTCAGCACCACTGCAATGGGAGGCTCCTACATGCTCGGGACCTGGGGCTTGCGCCCCAGCCCTATCAGGTAGAGCCACAGTAAGAGGTCCTTGCCGCCCGCAAATCAAAGCGGGCGGAAAACTGCTTGATACTCACCCTATACGGCGATGGGGTGCGAAAAACACCAACCAAAGACTTAGAACCTGGTCGGGGTGTCGAAAACAGTAGAGCAGCCACCACACTGTGAACTGTCAAGACTCAACCACTGACCATGAGAGTTGTCCGCACACCAGGCGATCAACATCTCTGTGACATTACCAGGCTTGTCCTCTGGCTAAATGCACTCCGGTTACGATATCTACCTCTGTACGTTATCAGCCATAACTATCATGCTGGACGCAGAAGAGATGCAGACCAGCGGACATTGCACACCTGCCCCACTGTGTCAACACCCCAGGTGGCGGGGAATGCTAGGCGTACCATCCCTGCATAGAAGCCAAGAAAATAAAGGGAAAAAGAGATACCCCACTCACATGCAAATGCTACGTTTCTGGCAGGACGTGACGATCCTGGGATACAGACACACTGGACTGCCTCTCTTCCGGGTAAACCAGCCCATCTCATATATCACATACCATCATTGCACCCTATAGACACGAGTAGTGAAGACTCGATAGTCTGGAAAGACAACTTCCATAGGAGAGAAAACTCTGATCGTAAACAACTGCTGCCTTGCAGATAGGCTGGGGACAGCCAAAGGCTAAGGAGGGCATCCCTACAGAAACGCCTGTTGAAATCGGATGCACGGGGCCGCAAGCCTAACAAAACAGTGCAACGTAAATCACAGTATGATGGCAGCACAACCTATTCGAAAAACGTATGGCGCTCATCCTGAGGAGACCCGCCAGGCAGCGATAGCGCCGGGCCTCACGCCTCGAAGGGGCCCACCCTTGACTACTGGTGGTCACCCACCCATGTGTCGTGGAGTCAAGGCACATGGCTATGGGGTAACGTCTATTGGCCAAAACTTCAAGACCCTCAGAATACTACAGTGGAATGCGGAGGGAGTCATTAACAAAAAACTTTCCCTAACACACCACCTGCATGAAGGTAAGATTGACGTGGCATGTATCCAGGAAACGCACCTCAACAATAACCATAAATTCTCAATCAGAGGATACCAGACCTTCCGTCTAGATAGAGAAGGTCACAAAGGAGGGGTCCTGATACTGACCAGAAACAGCATACCGAGTAGCGCGGTACCTGTCAATCACACCGGACAAGCAGAAATTGTAGGAGTTGACATAATGGCTCTAGAGACGAAACTCCGCATTTTCAATCTGTACGGACCACCAAACAGAGACCTATCGCTCTCGAGTATGGAGGTCAGAGACTCCAACTGCATAGTAGTTGGAGATTTCAACAGCCACTCGGAGAGATGGGGATACTCTGACACAGACAGTAGAGGTGACGAAGTGGAAGATTGGGAGATAGATGCAAATCTCTCCCTAATCAATAGGCCGGAGGATAGCCCTAGCTTCTATTCAAGAACATGGCATACCACCTCGACTCCAGATTTGGCCTTCTCCACACAGGACATACACTATAAAATAGACCGCCAGGTGCTAAACCAACTGGCAGGTAGCGACCACAGGCCGATCAGGCTAACCATTGACATGGAAGTAGGCCCACAGGAAACAAAACCGCTCCCACGTTGGAATTACAAACGAGCCGACTGGGACAGATTTGCAATCCTGACAGATGGGCTGTGTGAAACCATCAACACACGAAACACCAAAATGAAGCCCATGGTAGAGAGCCTAAGCAAGGCAATAATGCAAGCCGCCACTGAAACCATCCCAAGAGGAGCTAGGAAAAACTATAAGCCCTACTGGAATGATGAGTTACAGAAAGTGGAAGATGCAGTAACTAATGCGAGGAACATGGCAGAACGAGAAAAATCCGTGGAGGCAAACATCGCCCTCAAAGCCGCCGCGGCGAAGTACAAACACACTCTCAAGCAAACAGCAAGAGAAAGTTGGAAAAATAAAACGGAAAGTTTAAACCTGAACAAAGAAGGGAACAAGCTATGGAAGCTAGTCAGAGCCATGAACGACGAAACCCCGTCAAATAAACAAATTACTATCAAGCAAGGCGAGAACTTGATCACAGGTAAGAAAGCCGCAAACGCCTTTGTCGATCACTATGCCAGAGCAAACCACATCGAGGTCCCTGCAGATAAGCATACAGACATTAGCGAAGAGCTAAAGGGGCACGAAAACATAAATACGGCTCCTGAAGAGCACATGATGGCCAAACTAACAATGCGCGAAATGGAAGAGGCTATGAGAACACTAAAGAGAAGGAAATCTCCCGGAAAAGACGGGATAACAAACGAAATGCTGATGGGGCTGGGCCAAACAGCGAAGGAAAAACTACTATCAGTCCTGAACCAAAGCTGGAAAAGGGGTATTGTACCCCAGGCATGGAAAGATGCAATACTGGTACCAGTACCAAAAACAGGAAAGGACAAAACAGATCCGAATGGATACAGGCCCATAAGCCTACTGAGCTGTGTCGGCAAGCTGATGGAACGGATGATAAACACCAGACTGATGTGGCATCTGGAAGAAAAACGAATACTAATTCCACAGCAAGCCGGCTTTAGACAGCACAGATCCACTGAGGACCAGGTCATCCTCATAGCCCAGGAGATAGAAGATGCCTACCAGGCACAGAAACACACAGTAGCTGTTTGGGTGGACCTGGAAAAGGCATTTGACAAAGTCTGGAAGGATGGACTTAGAGTCAAGCTAAGAAGAAGTGATGTTTGTGGGAAGATGTACAAGTGGATCAACCACTACCTCAAACAAAGAACGGCCAGAGTCCAAGTACAAGGGCAGATGAGCAAAAAGGTGACACTCGAGCAGGGAGTACCCCAAGGGGGAGTACTGTCACCCACACTCTTCCTGGTATATATAAACGATATTACAGAGAATATACCAAGAAGAGTCCATAGCTCAATGTTTGCAGACGATCTGGCTATGTGGACCTCTGAAAAGAATCTCACCATAGCAAGAAATCGGATGCAAACGGCCCTAACATCGCTGGAAGAGTGGGCGAACTCATGGCTGGTCAAAATAAACGAGGAGAAAACCACGTGCACAATATTCTCGCTCTCATTAAAACCCCAAAGTACCAAATTAAGCCTAAATGGCAAAATCCTGCAGCCAAACGACAACCCAACCTATCTGGGAGTCACATTTGATCGGCGCATGACATGGAAAAGTCAGATTGAGAGAAACCGAATGAAAGCCAGAGAAAGAATGGCGATCATGAGGAAACTTGCTGGCACAAGCTGGGGAGCAGACGAAGGCATACTAAAGAAACTGTACACTGGAAGAGTGAGACCAGTTCTCGAGTATGGCATCGCGGCATGGACAACAGCAGCGAAGGCGAACTTCGATAAAGTTAACAAACTTCAAAACCAAGCTATGAGAATCATAACTGGTGGAATGAAGTCAACGCCAATTGTAGAACTTGAAAAGATTACAAAACTGCAATCCATGACCGACAGAAGAGACTGCAGAGCCCAGCTGCAGTCAGAGAAACTCCGAAGACTGACGGACCATCCAATGTACCAGAGGCTAAACAATTTGGGAACTGGGAAACTAAAGCGGAGAAACTTTGCAGAAATAGCCAAAGCAAAGATGCACGAAGATCCCATAAACGCACTAACAACACCAAAACCCATCACTACTGTACGAAAACCTACTTGGAGGCAGGATATATTTCCAGAGGTGGTAGAAAATATACCAGGTATTGCAAACAAAAACTGCCAGACCGAAAAAGAAAGGAGAGACACTACCTTAAGCTTCATAATGAAAAGCTACCCAAGCATGGACTGGACCCATGCATACACCGACGGTTCTGTAACAAACACTACACAGAACGGAGGGGCAGGAGCATTCCTGAACCTACCAAATGGCAGAAAAATAACACTGTCATTCGCTACTGGTAAGTACACGAGCAATTTCAGAGCAGAGGCAGAGGCACTGAGGGCGGCAGTGGAAGAAATGGTAACACACAGTGAAAATGAGAGCCATATAGTCCTGCTGACAGATGCTCTCGAAGTAGTCACAGCGCTAAAAAGCCAGAAAAACACTGAGCTTAATGACTTAAGAGCAGCACTCTGCAAACTGTGCCAACAGTCCGCACCAAAAAGGGTAGTGGTACAGTGGGTTCCGTCACACTGCAACATCCAAGGCAACGAGGAGGCAGACAGACTGGCAAAAGAAGGTGCAAGGCTACCACAAATAGATACCAGTATGACGTACGAAGAGTCAAAACGGCTTATCAAAGCCAGGTACATGTCCAAATGGGAAACCGAACATACTGGTTACACCAAAAACGATGCCTATTACCAGTTGAACCGAAGAGAGCAGGTCGTTGTCTTCAGACTTCGCACTGGCCACAACAGACTGAGGTACCACCTCTTCAACAAATTGAAGATAGGGTGTACCGACGAATGCCCGTGCGGTACTGGTAAAATGACCACTGAACATCTGCTGCAGAACTGCCCGACATACGAGGATCAGAGAGAGCAGATGTGGCCATTGCCAGTGGAACTGCAAGACAAGCTCTATGGTAGTGGCGAGAGTCTCAGGATGACCGCCGCTTTTTTCGAGAAAATAATGGTTACTGTCTGACTGTGTACGCAGAAGAAGAAGAAGAAGAAGTATCTATGTTATCTGAAACATGACCAGCTTGTAACTTTTGGAAGGATCTGTCTGATTTTTTAAAAATTGTTATTTGCAGTATCTTGCACATCGATTCATATTCAAACTTATTATGCAGTAACTACCTTTTGATACATTTTTTTAAAAACCACAATATCAGTTAAAATATTAATATTTCACTTTACAAAACTGTCTCTATATACCTTCGTTTGGAAAAAAGTGTTTTTACATGCAAGTCAAATACACTTGAAAGTGATAAAGTTTTTTTGCTGGAAATATGACTAAGGAAATAACTTCAGTTTGATGTTCTGAAAATGGGCGCAGTGTTCAAATGTATAGAAATGTTAATGAAACAAACTAAAATGTTTCATCTCTTTTTGCAAGTTTTTATAATTGTAACAATGTCAGAATGCAATTATGTTGAAAATTGGATTTTCTTCTTCTTTGCGTTCGGTTTCGTATGCTCGTTTTATGCCACCAGATGGGCTGCCTCCATGAAGTGACACGTCAGTCGCAGGTCCTCAATGGTTCCCCACAGTTTGTCTTGTATGTTTCTTTCCTCGGACCAGGTCTTCTCACAGGAGTCTTGGTGCAGTGGACATGTTTGCAGGATGTGTTCTGGAGTCTGGGGTCCTCTCTGACATGTGCATTGTGCAGTCTGTGCTGCCTTCATTTTATGCATGTGTGCATTTAGTCTGCAATAACCTGTTCTGAGGTGAAAAATTGTGGTATACCGTTTCCTATTCAATCTATTGATTGGGTCCTGTGGGTATTTACTGTTTGTTCTCTCTATCCACTTGTTTATATTTTTTTGGGGATGTTTGCCTTGACTTCTGGCAGTGACACTGGGTGGATGAATTGTTCTCTTTGTCTTCCCTTCCTGGCTAGCCTGTCCGCCCATTCATTCCCAGGTATGCCGCAGTGAGCATATCAGTTCCCTTTCCATACTATTTCGCAGTTCTCTTTGTGTGGCCTGCAAAATTTCCATGCAGTCGCACAAAACCACTATTTTGTTATCCTTTAACCCCTTTTCATCCAATAGTTTGACTGCTTCAATTATTACCTGTTGCTCTGTTTTTAGATTTGTCGAGGGCTCCCCGGCAGCACTTGCTTTCTCTATAACCGTTCCATCCTGTAGAAATATGATGAGTCCTGCCCCTCCTTTCCTCAATGCTTCCTCTGATAATCCATCTGTGTAGATGTGCGTCCACATGCATTGAGGATATGCATCTCCAATATGCTTTAGGGTTTTTTCTCTCAACGCATGGTCTGATTCTTCCACCTTTCTATCGATACCTGGTATTTTCGCTTCCACCGTGAAGTTGTTGGTCTGTATTTTCAAATACTTGTATCATTTCCCATGTCGTTGGATATTTTGATATGATGTCATTGTTCCTGGCTGTAAGGGCTTTTGATAGATGATTGAAACTTGTTCTTTTTATGCGGTTTTTTATAAATTCATTGACTTTTCCCTGCATTGGATGTTTATTCATACGCTTGTATTTTTCTGTCAGGTTTAGTATTTTTCCTTCTCTGCGCTCACCGAGGCTCTGGAGGCCTGCTACCGCTTCGAGTTCTCTAATTGGGGTGCTTCGCAGACCTCCGGTAATAATTCTGAGTCCGGTATTCTGTGCCTTGTCCAGTTTCTGTAGGTTGGTCTTTGCAGCTGTTGCATAGGCACCCATGCCATATTCCAGTGTTGGCCGTACGTATCCAGAGAATTGGATCAAATGTGGACATTTTAAAACACATTTGTTATAAATTTTGAACATGCCATTTTTATTCAGGTAACCAAAAGCATCTACCAAAATGTGGACATTTTTATCAACATGAATTTTACAAATTGGAAGTTCATCTTGGATCTTATCAAATATAAACAGACATAATTCAATAACTAGCTTTGAGTGTTAATCGTAAATTGAATATTGAAAGGGAGATAATGATAATAATAATTCTGCATGTTTTAAAACAAAACTCATTTTCTATATTTTCAACAGGGTCATTCTTTAGACATGTAGAAAAAGGAGATTCTGCAAGTGTTGCTGCTTTTAAAGTTGCAGATATGCATTTTGAGGAGAGTGACGAAGAGGAGGATGAGGATTGTGAAAGTGATGAAGGGAAAGACCACAAAGAGACAGAGATCTCATGATTTGTGCCCATCCATTTGGGAAAAATATGCACAATCTGTTGCTCTGTTTTTATTAAGCCGTAAATATTGAAACTAATTTACTACATATTTATTCTAAACACCAAGACAAGAATAGGGATTCCATTGTTAAATATAAAAGTATTGCTCAACACCTAACTGAGTTGAAATTATAACTTGTAGTTTAAAATGTACAAAACTAAATTATGTTCCATCTAAACCATCGTTAATAAATATGTATCTGGGGGGGGGGGGGGGGGGGGCGGCGGCTGGGTGCTACATATTTCATCTCATAACTATCACTACAGCTTCAGAGGGACTTATATATTTAATAGCCACATCTAATCCAGCCCAATCAATCAATTCAAACTTTGTCAGCTTGCAGTGGAGAATAGGTTTTCAACAAACACCAGGTCATCATCACATGTTGACATGTCTATATCTGTTGATGTTTTTGTGGCTTAAAGTTTCTACAGAATAGAGCAGCCATCTTGATGTCAGCCCATCTTAGTCACCTCTTACAACATGCCTGGCAGGTTACAGTGTGTTCTTTGCTTCTCTTTCAGGTTCAAGGTAATGCTCAAGCTAGCATCATCAAATGTTATCATCAGAATCTTCATCCTTGCTTATCTTCTTCTTCCCTGTCTGCTTTCATGGCAAATGTTGCTCCTTTCTCTTCTTGTTTATCAGCCTCATCTTCAAAGGAGTCCGAGTCCTGCCATGATCAGCAGCTATAAGGACGAACCACTCATCCAGACTTTGAGTTTTCTTTTATCTCTTAGCTAGCTGATGCAAAGAAATAGATTTAAAATAATTTTAAGAAACCAAAAGCTACATACTACACAGGCAGTTTAAGGCATACAGATGCTACACACTACACAGGCAGTTTAAGGCATACATATGCTACATACACCACAGGCAGTTTAAGGCATACGTTTGTGGAATGTCTCTAGACCATTGATATCAAAACTAGGACAAATTAATTAAACAGAGATTTGAAATAAAGATTACAAATTTGTCTTATAAAAAATATCGTTTTTGTTTATTTTTCTCGTATTAATGAGATGAACCATATTTGTGGCTGGCTTTCATGCACAACGCATCCAACATAGCAACCTCTCATACTCTTTGAAATGGTGGTTTCTGCAGCAGTATATATTACATCTATATTTTACATCATCATTTTTGGGGAGGTTTCTTAAATGATACTTTTTACAGTATTTTATATAGGTGCACTCAATGTGTGCAAGTATCACCTAGATTGCACTTCATTCTTATAAAAAACTATAAATATTTTATTCTTTTTTATAATTTATTTGTAAATAATATCGAAACATCAGTATATATTTATCAGGAAGAACATCAGTTAGTTGTCTTACATTCCCTACAGTATGTGCATCAGTTAGTTGTCTTACATTCTCTACAGTATGTGCATCAGTTAGTTGTCTTACATTCTCTACAGTATGTGCATCAGTTAGTTGTCTTACATTCCTTACAGTATGTGCATCAGTTAGTTGTCTTACATTCCCTACAGTATGTGCATCAGTTAGTTGTCTTACATTCTCTACAGTATGTGCATCAGTTAGTTGTCTTACATTCCCTACAGTATGTGCATCAGTTAGTTGTCTTACATTCCCTACAGTATGTGCATCAGTTAGTTGTCTTACATTCTCTACAGTATGTGCATCAGTTAGTTTTCTTACATTCCCTACAGTATGTGCATCAGTTAGTTGTCTTACATTCCCTACAGTATGTGCATCAGTTAGTTGTCTTACATTCCCTACAGTATGTGCATAAGTTAGTTGTCTTACATTCTCTACAGTATGTGCATCAGTTAGTTGTCTTACATTCTCTACAGTATGTGCATCAGTTAGTTGTCTTACATTCCCTACAGTATGTGCATCAGTTAGTTGTCTTACATTCTCTACAGTATGTGCATCAGTTAGTTGTCTTACATTCCCTACAGTATGTGCATCAGTTAGTTGTCTTACATTCTCTACAGTATGTGCATCAGTTAGTTGTCTTACATTCTCTACAGTATGTGCATCAGTTAGTTGTCTTACATTCTCTACAGTATGTGCATCAGTTAGTTGTCTTACATTCCCTACAGTATGTGCATCAGTTAGTTGTCTTACATTCTCTACAGTATGTGCATCAGTTAGTTGTCTTACATTCTCTACAGTATGTGCATCAGTTAGTTGTCTTACATTCCCTACAGTATGTGCATCAGTTAGTTGTCTTACATTCCCTACAGTATGTGCATCAGTTAGTTGTCTTACATTCTCTACAGTATGTGCATCAGTTAGTTGTCTTACATTCCCTACATTATGTGCATCAGTTAGTTGTCTGACATTCCCTACAGTATGTGCATCAGTTAGTTGTCTTACATTCTCTACAGTATGTGCATCAGTTAGTTGTCTTACATTCCCTACAGTATGTGCATCAGTTAGTTGTCTTACATTCCCTACAGTATGTGCATCAGTTAGTTGTCTTACATTCTCTACAGTATGTGCATCAGTTAGTTGTCTTACATTCCCTACAGTATGTGCATCAGTTAGTTGTCTTACATTTCCTACAGTATGTGCATCAGTTAGTTGTCTTACATTCTCTACAGTATGTGCATCAGTTAGTTGTCTTACATTCCCTACAGTATGTGCATCAGTTAGTTGTCTTACATTCCCTACAGTATGTGCATCAGTTAGTTGTCTTACATTTCCTACAGTATGTGCATCAGTTAGTTGTCTTACATTCTCTACAGTATGTGCATCAGTTAGTTGTCTTACATTCCCTACAGTATGTGCATCAGTTAGTTGTCTTACATTCTCTACAGTATGTGCATCAGTTAGTTGTCTTACATTCTCTACGGTATGTGAATCACCATTTCTAGATATAACATTTGAAATATAACAAGTAAAAAATGTAATCCACCTTCAAAACAGTTCAAACTTCTAAGAAAGTTTACAGTAATGCAAAATTCTAAAGTCAAGGTTAAATGCTTCTTGGAGGGCTCACAACCAGAAGGTGCTGGGTTCAATCCCCTTCACAGCACCGGCCATTACCCCAAGGAAGCAAACCCTAATAAAATGCAGGAGGAAGCAGGTTCTTACATAAAATGCATGCTGAAGTCGGATGCACTGGGCCGACAGGCGCAAAATAAAAACTACAGTGCAACGCACACCGCCTTTGGGGATTAGAGAAAATAAGGCTACGCAAACAAAAAAACAAAACAGTTTAAACTTCTAAGAAAGTATACAGTAATGCAAAATTCTACAGTCAAGGTTATATCCTTCTTGGTACTGTTTGAAATATGCAATCCAGGAGGTTACTGTAGCCATTTGTTCTTATGACAATTATGGAAGTTACTGTAGCCATTTGTTCTTACGATAATTATAGAGGTTACTGTAGCCATTTGTTCTTACGACAATTATGGAGGTTACTGTAGCCATTTGTAATCTAATCTAGACCTTTCTTTGGTTAATTTACAGCTATGCTCTCTTGTTTTTGTAGGTGGTTGTATTTTTAAAAACTTGTTATAGCCAATTTAACCTTTCCTTTGATTATCTTAAAAACCACTTCTAATTCATCAGGCTGCTAGCACTAATTCATCAGGCTGCTAGCTCTAATTCATCAGGCTGCTAGCACTAATTCATCAGGCTGCTAGCACTAATTCATCAGGCTGCTAGCATTACACACACAAAAATGGGACGATAATTCTACACCCACCGTTATATGCCCCAGTGTCTGGCACTTGTAGGATCTCATGGCTTTTTTGTACCTCCTGAAAGGTGCCATGGGTGTCTCCATGAATACTACTAAAGAGAGGCTAAACTAAATTCACCCAAACTATATGTATATGTGTGTGTGTCTGTTTTTTGTGTTTATATATATATATATATATTCTAAACCAGTATAAAAACGTTAATGACATGGGTTAACTTAAATTTAAGTGTGTTGTAAGCCATAATAAAAATAGAAGAAAGACGACAGTCTCAAAGTTCAGATGTAGAACATGTAAACGATACCCTTCGTGGAGATAATGAATACAACATTCCGGTTTGAAGCGGTATCACCTAGGTTATGGCGACCTTCAAACAATGGCACGTTGCAGTGAATTGGCATTTAGACACACGAGAACAACTCTTCGCCCATTAATGTTGTCTTGTCAAGTTGACTTGAACAGTGCTTATTGTGCTGGTCCCGCACCCAGCTTTCTCTTTTTCCTGTTTGCATGGTACTTATTTGCTTTTGTTGATTTAAAAAATATGTGTGTGTATACGTGTGACAAACTAAGAAAGATTGACACCCTGGGCGGAATGTAATGCGACATTATATGTCAAAATATGTCACGTGCAGGGCTGATATATGCTGAACAGAGACTTAGTAAAGTGCCATTCTACAATGGACCTCAACATTTCCAAAGTTGCTCATTTATCTGTCTCTTCTAAGGGATCTTTTACAGCCTGTAAGTGACGCCGCAATCATTCAATTTCGACATGCTCTCTGTGAGGCAGTGGTTCTATTCTTGTCATTGTCATACACAAAGACCATGGCGGAACACTTGGATATATATATATACAGCTGCTTAGGAAAGTGCTCATCGTGCATATGAACAACATGTCCATACATATGATCTGAGCTCGCTGCAGCAGTCTAGAGAAGTCTGAAAGCTCTGCACTGCTCAAACTTCAGAGTTTTGCACTCTGTCCTGCCAGCCGATCCTGGACAGCTTGTCTAGACGGCTCACTTGGAAATGATTGAGTTTCCTGATAAGTCTTCTATAGACTGTCCATGTTTAACAAGCGTATAAAATTATATGCCGTAAGTATCTTTGATGGGATCAAGATACAGCGCAGAGGAGCTGAGAAGCAGCCAAAGACTCAAAGCAGTCGGCTGCTTGCATCAGGGTCAGCGAACCAAGACACTCTTCCGTCTTCGTGTGACAGGCCTGGAAACAGGCTACACTAGTCACTACTGTTGTTTGGACAAGGGATGAGGATCACTAGTGTTGTCTGGCCAAGGGATGGGGATCACTAGTGTTGTCTGGCCAAGGGATGGGGATCACTAGTGTTGTCTGGCCAAGGGATGGGGATCACTCGTGTTGTCTGGCCAAGGGATGGGGATCACTAGTGTTGTCTGGTCAAGGGATGGGGATCACTAGTGTTGTCTGGCCAAGGGATGGGGATCACTAGTGTTGTCTGGGCAAGGGATGGGAATCACTAGTGTTGTCTGGCCAAGGGATGGGGATCACTAGTGTTGTCTGGCCAAGGGATGAGGATCACTAGTGTTGTCTGGGCAAGGGATGGGAATCACTAGTGTTGTCTGGCCAAGGGATGGAAATCACTAGTGTTGTCTGGGCAAGGGATGGGAATCACTACTGTTGTCTGGCCAAGGGATGAGGATCACTAGTGTTGTCTGGCCAAGGGATGGGGATCACTAGTGTTGTCTGGCCAAGGGATGGGGATCACTAGTGTTGTCTGGCCAAGGGATGAGGATCACTAGTGTTGTCTGGCCAAGGGATGAGGATCACTAGTGTTGTCTGGCCAAGGGATGAGGATCACTAGTGTTGTCTGGTCAAGGGATGGGGATCACTAGTGTTGTCTGGCCAAGGGATGGGTATCGCTGTGTGAAGGCAAACCCAATAGTCTAAAAACAAAACAGCTGAAATCTGATATGTTGGACCGAAAGACACAGACTACGACACAGCCTCCTTTACAGAAGGAACACAGAAGAAGAATTATCACCTGGACGTACATTGTCACAGCTGTACGGGATTTTATTGTGTGTTTTTATTGTCCATGACCCAACAATCAATATTGATTCTACAAAAACCATGAGACTGACTTTCATATTCCACTTTCAGAAACATGTTTATTTATGTGTTCTCTTCTTCGTTTGTAAGCCTTCCTTAGTGTGACTTTATTATGAATTGTTCCCAAGGTGTGTTTCTTTACAAGAAAAGAAATAGTTAAAGTGTGCGAGGTTTCGATAGTTTGGGCAGAAATCAGCATTCCAATAAACTCTCGTAAACCTCAAAATCTCTGGAGAAGTCAGCTGAAAGATGTTAACAAATAAACATTACCTTACACACCTAACTAATCTAACACAGATGTCAGGTGAGTAACTCGGCTGATCTTTTATATAGTCTCATCATGTCATTTAACTGATATATGAACACATTCATTTTGACTATTGTCATTATGTCACTTAACTGATACTTAGACATTCATTTTGACAGATTGTCGTTGTGTCACTTAACTGATACTTAGACATTCATTTTGACAGATTGTCATTGTATCACGTAACTCATATTTGAATACATTCATTTTGACAATGCTAGCCATCATCTTAAGGTACGATAACGAACGATTACTTACAAAACAACTGAGCAATAATTTGTTATTCTTCTTCTTCGTCATTAGTTTTCAAACTCCCGCTACTAATCCCTGAAAAGAGTTTTGCAAGTAGCAGGACGTTGTCTGGAGAACGGAATGAGCTGTGTCCTAGTTTACAAATTGACTGCGATATTTGAGTCTTTCGGTTTAGCCTTTCCTCTTCGATCCCCTCTTCTTAGCCAGTCTGCCCTGTTGCAGCCTGTTATCCAGGATCAGCGCCCGGAGGTGTAGAAGGGTCTTGGCAGCTCTGGCCCTGACGCTAGCAGTCAGCTTTGGGTCGCTGACCATTGCACCTCATGCACTACTTAGCATCTTGACCCCGAACGATAATTCTGATGTCATCATCAATCTAAACCTTTCCAGCTTCCTGTAGTGCATATGACATTATATAATACATGCCAAATCATCACGTATTTACCTGTCCATTTTTGTTGAAGTTATTTTGGGCTTCAAGTATCAACAGGATGACGTGACCAGTTTCCATGCTCTATCGTCCTTAATCACCTCTTACGAGATGCATGACAGGTTACAATTTAGCCATTCCTTGCCCCCTTTCAGGCGCCAGTAACACTCGAATGGATAATTCTACTACACGCGACATTATTTCTGGCACTTATCTACTAAATGCAAAGAAAATTTTTATTTTTTTATTGATGAAAACAAAAACATCAGTTGCTGTTTATCGATAGCTATGCACTGTTTTTACGATAATCAAGCACTGTTTCTTACGATAACCATGCTCTGTTTCTTACGATAATCAAGCACTGTTTTTACGATAATCAAGCACTGTTTTTACGATAACCATGCTCTGTTTCTTACGATAACCATGCTCTGTTTCTTACGATAACCATGCTCTGTTTCTTACGATAACCATGCTCTGTTTCTTACGATAACCATGCTCTGTTTCTTACGATAACCATGCTCTGTTTCTTACGATAATCAAGCACTGTTTTTACGATAATCAAGCACTGTTTTTACGATAACCATGCTCTGTTTCTTACGATAATCAAGAACTGTTTTTACGATAATCAAGCACTGTTTTTATGATAACCATGCTCTGTTTCTTACGATAATCAAGCACTGTTTTTACGATAATCAAGCACTGTTTTTACGATAACCATGCTCTGTTTCTTACGATAATCAAGCACTGTTTTTACGATAATCAAGCACTGTTTTTACGATAATCAAGCACTGTTTTTACGATAACCATGCTCTGTTTCTTACGATAATCAAGCACTGTTTTTACGATAACCATGCTCTGTTTCTTACGATAATCAAGCACTGTTTTTACGATAACCATGCTCTGTTTCTTACGATAATCAAGCACTGTTTTTACGATAACCATGCTCTGTTTCTTACGATAATCAAGCACTGTTTTTACGATAACCATGCTCTGTTTCTTACGATAGCCATGCACTGTTTTTTTTTTTGTAAATATTATCTGCAGCCATTTATCGATCTTCTTCTTACAATCAGTTTAAATAGATACGCAAGTTATCCTATGTAATCACATTCAACAGACAGATAAATATCCATCCAAATGAACATGTTCTCATTATCACTTTTAAAACGAAATAACACCAACAACTATGTACCAATCACATAACTATCAATCTGATAAGTAACACATGCAAAATAATGCTCTAAATCCTAGACCACACTGAACAATGTGCAGGCACAAACTGAATCAACCATGGTGGACCAGCAAGCTTGACCTCGTACTGGTAGAAGTACTACAAACATCCTACTTCACAATACTTTGCGAACAATTTTACGAATATTTCCTAACATATTTACAAAGTATTTCTGCCACGACTGGAGTAATACAGGGATTTCATTGGTCACTTTGTTCAATCTATTCCTAGACAATCAACTCTGTATGAGCACAATCGAGCTGGAATGATAAGAGAACGCGTGGTTACAGGAGAAAGCATGGTTACATGAGAACGCGTGGTTACAGGAAAAAACACGTGGTTAAAGGAGAACGCATTGTTACAGATCTGCGCTTTGCTTCTAACATTTATGGACTTGCTGGAAATGATAACAAAGAGGATGATTTTGTCTCTAGAATTGTTTGGAAATCAACAGGACAAATACCAAGCTAATAACAAAAGGGAGTCAAAGAATACATCACTGGGAATAGACAGATATCGGGTACAATAAAGCAGTTGACATATCTGACATTATATTGGACTTTGTGGCACAAGAGCAGAACTAAGATCAACGACTCAGCGCATGACGTCAATTCTCTCAATACTTAAGCCAACCTGGAACAATAAGAACCTGTCGAAGAAATTTAAGATCGAGTTAATGCATGTATTGATTCATTTTGTATACATGTATGAATGTGAAACGTGGACATTAACTGCTGAGATTGAAAGGAAAATCCTGGGATCAAGATGCTGAGCAGCGCATGAGCTGCAGTGGTCAGAGACCCATAGCTGACTGCTAGCGTCAGGGCAAGCGAACCAGAGCTGCCAAGACCATTCTACACCTCCACGCCGTGATCCTGGATAACAGGCTGCAGCAGGGCAGACTTGCTAAGGAGAAGGGATCGAAGAGGGAATGCTAACCCGGTACTCAAAAAATGCTTGCTGAAGTCAGATGTGTTGGACCGAAAGGTGCAAATATCGCAGTCAAGCTGTAAACTACGACACAACGCATTCCGTTCTCTGGACTACATTCTGCTACTTAAGCCCTTTCAGGGCTTGGTAGCGGGAGATTGAGAACGAACGAAGAAGAAAGGAAAATCCTAGTGATGAAGATGAGATACTTAAAGCCTATCCTTGAAATAACGTACATAAAATGTAAATGTCAACATACGACAAGACACCATCAGAGTTTCGTACCAAATAAAGGTCTACTCTGACTGTTTGAAAGACACGAACAATCCTGTAGTACGGTCGCGTTTCAATATGAAATTAGCTACCCAACACTTTGCTCAAAGACAGTCTCGGGAACAGGACAGAGAACAGATTGTGCTATATAGGTAATATAAATTCCTTGGACGAAGAGAAGGAGAACATTGAAATAGGCAACAGCACTGAAGATAGACAGAAATCCCATCAAAACACTGGTGATGGACAGACAGACAACACTGGCAATGGACAGACAGACAACACTAACAATTGACAGACAGACAACACTAACAATTGACAGACAGACAATACTGGCGATGAGCAGACAGGACAACACTGGCGATGGACAGACAGACAACACTAACAATTGACAGACAGACAATACTGGCGATGAGCAGACAGGACAACACTGGCGATGGACAGACAGACAACACTAACAATTGACAGACAGACAACACTGGCAATGGACAGACAGGACAAACATCACTGGCGATAGACAGACAACACTGGCGATGGACAGACAGGCAACACTGGCCATGAACGTACAGACAGGCAACACTGACGATGGGCAGACAGGACAAACATCACTGGCGATAGACAGACAACACTGGCGATGGGCAGACAGGCAACACTGGCCATGAACGTACAGACAGGCAACACTGACGATGGGCAGACAGGACAAACATCACTGGCGATAGACAGACAACACTGGCCATGGACGTACAGACAGGCAACACTGGCCATGGACGTACAGACAGGCAACACTGACGATGGGCAGACAGGACAGACAACACTAGCGATAGACAGACAACACTGGCGATGGGCAGACAGGCAACACTGGCCATGAACGTACAGACAGGCAACACTGACGATGGGCAGACAGGACAAACATCACTGGCGATAGACAGACAACACTGGCCATGGACGTACAGACAGGCAACACTGGCCATGGACGTACAGACAGGCAACACTGACGATGGGCAGACAGGACAGACAACACTAGCGATAGACATTCATACACCACTGGCAATGAGCAAACAGACAACACTGTCGATGGACAGACAGGCAACAATAGCGATGGACAGACGTACAATACTGACGATGGACAGACACACAACACTGGCAATAGACAGACAGATAACACTAGCGATGGACATACATGACAGACAGCACTGGCCATGGACAGACAAACACCATCGTTGATGGACAGGCAAACAACACTGGCGATGGATAGACAGACAACACTGGCGATGGGCAGGCAGACTTCATTGGCGATAGACAGACAGGGAACACTGACGATGGACAGTCATATAACATTCGCGATGAATATGCAGGACAGACAACACTAGCGATAGACAGGCAGAACTGGCGATGAAGATACAGAACAGACAACACTAACGATTATCAGACAGACAACACTGGCGATTGGCAGACACGAAACACTGGCGATGGACAGACAACATTCAATTCATAATACAAGGATCTGTGATGCCATAACGACCTCCTCGGGCAGACATTTCAATGACTTCGTTTCTGAAGCTCTTGTTCCATTTGTGATAACTCCTCAAAGTGTCTGTGGATGCAGTGAACGGGAACACATCAATGTACCTGCTGATCATTTCATGCTTACGTGTTCAGACTACAAAGATACAGACATACGGTTTTTCTTCTTCTTCTTCGTTCGTTCTCAATCTCCCACTACCACACACTGAAAGGGCTTATGTAGTCCAGAGAACGGAATGCGTTGTGTCGTAGTTTACAGCTTGGCTGTGATATTTGCACCTTTCGGTCCAACACATCCGACTTCAGCAAGCATTTTTTTAGTTCCGGGTTAGCATTCCCTCTTCGATCCCTTCTCCTTAGCCAGTCTGCCCTGATGCAGCCTGTTATCCAGGATCACCGCGTGGAGGTGTAGAAGGGTCTTGGCAGCTATGGTTCGCTGGCCCTGACGCTAGCAGTCAGCTATGGGTCGCTGACCACTGCAGCTCATGCGCTGCTCAGCATCTTTCAGACATACGGTTTGACAGTGAACAAGTAGGCTAAATGTTTAATTTAGTGTAAGCTTTTTGCTTGTGTAAATATTAGTTGAGCACAAAGAACCATGCCAACACGCGCGTACACATGCGTACACACACAACCATACACACACACACACACACTCCCCCACACGCGTATATACAAGTTTTTACACACGTACATAAATGCGATATACACAATAGACAGCAATGGTGGTATTCCAACCTTGTGGGTAAGTGATCCATGTACTCATACTGGCAATTGATTGGTTTGACAATATGTATCTCCACTGATGGATCAAAGGCAACGTCCATCGTAGACGATGATGGCATAATTTATTTTGCTGGCGCTATTTTTAGTAGGGATTAGCTGCCTGCTACTTTTTATCCTTTCTCTCTCGTCTCGAGCCGCCCTACCCCAGTGGCAAGTCAAGGACAAGACGACTAGGGGGCGACTACGAGATGCAGGGGACTCCGCATCAAGCACCCGTGAAAAAGACGGCCGAGTCCGGAGTCGAACCCACACCACCCGATCACGAGGCCGACGGCTTAACCACTTCGCCCCGGAATCCCCACTGATGGATACAATGACAGAAAATAGTGAATCTTACTCAATGCGTACTTCCTTCCTGGGTCCATAGTTGATTGAACTGATACCAGCAGGAAGATCTCCTAGAGTGGAGAAAGATAGTGACAATAAAGATATTGATAGACATGTGTCAAATCGACGTACACACAACATTTTACAATATCACTTTGGTTATATGGGGTCATTCATAGATGACGTTAAGCAATCGTGATCATTTTTGTTCGCCTTGTCACATAGCCACAAAAACCACAATACCACCCCACCCCCCACCCCCGTAATGTGACATCATAACAAATCTTGTATATGGATCCCTTCTTTTTCTTCTTCGTAGCCAGATCCTTCTCTTATAATGTAAACTTAATGTCAAGTAAATCTGGACCAGATAAATTTGCAATTACAAAGTGTCTACGTTTCATCAATCTGACTGTTATATGACCTACTTTGCCAACTTAATGTTTATCAAATTATTTTAGACAATGCATTTATCAATAAGCAAAACATGAAAATTAAATATAAAATATTTATTCCTATCTCTGAAATTCTGAACAACATTGATGTTTTATCAAATAATGTTAATCTTGACAACAAACCAACAATAACTACAAGCGTTTAAAATGTGAAATCCCAACAGGATGCTATCACTTTGTCGAGGGGGGGGGGGGGGGCAGAGGCTAGAATGCCTCAGTGGCCCAGTGAGCTATGCTGGCGGGAATGTATGTTCCTGGTAGGGCCACCCATGCCGGACAGGTCACTGGAGAATGGTAGCAGCCGGGTGGTGGTCAAGAGTCCAGGAAGACAGACCATCTAGGAAAGGAAACGAGCAGATGGAGCTCGCAAAACAGGAGGGCAGGACAATCAAAGACTATCATCTAGCGAGCCCAACTCAGGAGGGCAGGACTATCATCTAGCGAGCCCAACCCAGGAGGGCAGGACAATCAAAGGCTATCATCTAGCGAGCCCAACCCAGGAGGGCAGGACAATCAAGGACTATCATCTAGCGAACCCAACCCAGGAGGGCAGGACAATCAAGGACTATCATCTAGCGAACCCAACCCAGGAGGGCAGGACAATCAAGGACTATCATCTAGCGACCAACTCAGGAGGGCAGGACAATCAAAGACTATCCTCTAGCGAGCCCAACCCAGGAGGTCAGGACAATTAAGGACTATCATTTAGCGATCAACCCAGGAGGGCAGGACAATCAAGGACTATCATCTAGCGACCAACCAAGGAGGGCAGGACAATCAAGGACTATCATCTATCGACCAACCCAGGAGGGCAGGACAATCAAAGACTATCATCTAGCGAGCCCAACCCAGGAGGGCAGGACAATTAAGGACTATCATCTAGCGATCAACCCAAGAGGGCAGGACAATCAAGGACTATCATCTAGCGACCAACCAAGGAGGGCAGGACAATCAAGGTCTATCATCTAGCGACCAACCCAGGAGGGCAGGACAATCAAAGACTATCATCTAGCGAGCCCAACCCAGGTGGGCAGGACAATCAAGGACTATCATCTAGCGAGCCCAACCCAGGAGGGCAGGACAATCAAGGACTATCATCTAGCGAGCCCAACCCAGGAGGGCAGGACAATCAAGGACTATCATCTAGCTTGCCCAACCCAGGAGGGCAGGACAATCAAAGACTATTATCTAGCGAGCCCAACCCAGGAGGGCAGGACAATCAAATACTATCATCTAGCGACCAACCCAGGAGGGCAGGACTATCATCTAGCGAGCCCAACTCAGGAGGGCAGGACTATCATCTAGCGAGCCCAACCCAGGAGGGCAGGACAATCAAAGGCTATCATCTAGCGAGCCCAACCCAGGAGGGCAGGACAATCAAGGACTATCATCTAGCGAACCCAACCCAGGAGGGCAGGACAATCAAGGACTATCATCTAGCGACCAACCCAGGAGGGCAGGACAATCAAAGACTATCCTCTAGCGAGCCCAACCCAGGAGGTCAGGACAATTAAGGACTATCATTTAGCGATCAACCCAGGAGGGCAGGACAGTCAAGGACTATCATCTAGCGACCAACCAAGGAGGGCAGGACAATCAAGGACTATCATCTATCGACCAACCCAGGAGGGCAGGACAATTAAGGACTATCATCTAGCGATCAACCCAAGAGGGCAGGACAATCAAGGACTATCATCTAGCGACCAACCAAGGAGGGCAGGACAATCAAGGACTATCATCTAGCGACCAACCCAGGAGGGCAGGACAATCAAAGACTATCATCTAGCGAGCCCAACCCAGGAGGGCAGGACAATCAAGGACTATCATCTAGCGAGCCCAACCCAGGAGGGCAGGACTATCATCTAGCGAGCCCAACCCAGGAGGGCAGGACAATCAAAGACTATCATCTAGCGACCAACCCAGGAGGGCAGGACTATCATCTAGCGAGCCCAACTCAGGAGGGCAGACTATCATCTAGCGAGCCCAACCCAGGAGGGCAGGACAATCAAAGGCTATCATCTAGCGAGCCCAACCCAGGAGGGCAGGACAATCAAGGACTATCATCTAGCGAACCCAACCCAGGAGGGCAGGACAATCAAGGACTATCATCTAGCGAACCCAACCCAGGAGGGCAGGACAATCAAGGACTATCATCTAGCGACCAACCCAGGAGGGCAGGACAATCAAAGACTATCCTCTAGCGAGCCCAACCCAGGAGGTCAGGACAATTAAGGACTATCATTTAGCGATCAACCCAGGAGGGCAGGACAATCAAGGACTATCATCTAGTGACCAACCAAGGAGGGCAGGACAATCAAGGACTATCATCTATCGACCAACCCAGGAGGGCAGGACAATCAAAGACTATCATCTAGCGAGCCCAACCCAGGAGGGCAGGACAATTAAGGACTATCATCTAGCGATCAACCCAAGAGGGCAGGACAATCAAGGACTATCATCTAGCGACCAACCAAGGAGGGCAGGACAATCAAGGACTATCATCTAGCGACCAACCCAGGAGGGCAGGACAATCAAAGACTATCATCTAGCGAGCCCAACCCAGGAGGGCAGGAAAATCAAGGACTATCATCTAGCGACAAACCCTGGAGGGCAGGACAATCAAGGACTATCATCTAGCGACCAACCCAGGACTGCAGGACAATCAAGGACTATCATCTAGCGACCAACCCAGGAGGGCAGGACAATCAAGGACTATCATCTAGCGACCAACCCAGGAGGGCAGGACAATTAAAGACTCTCATCTAGCGACCAACCCAGGAGGGCAGGACAGTCAAAGACTATCATCTAGCGAACCCAAACAGGAAAAATGCTAAAGGAAAAGACCTTAATATCTGACCAAAAATTGCACCAGTCAATGGGAAAAGTTACCTAAAGCCCACTGTGTATCAACGTGCTAAAGGACTGCGTGGATGCTGAGAGAGCAGTTATGAACGTGGGGGTCTGGTGGGCGAGAGAGGCGGCGCCAGGCTCATGGACTCCAAATAGGACATCCCCTGCTTCTTCCCTGACAAGTGACAACTGTCATGGTGACCGTATAACTATCCCATCAAACCATATATAAGCATGGTATCACAAAATAACCTGCTGCCTTGACGTGGGCGGACAAAGACAAATATTGGATATGATACAAAAACATCAGTTGAGTTGGCGGGGTCACAATATGAGACATGAAAGTCTTCTACAGAAGATACTAGAGGGCAAGATTCAAGGAAAGAGAGGACCGGGGTGACCAAGACTCACATTTACATCTCAGGCATGCAGGGACATTAAAGTACCAACACGCTGCAATGAAAAGAACTACAGATAATAGGGTTAAATGGAGAGACATACCCAGACAACCTTACAATCAGTTGCTGGACTGAGCAACCAGATGATAGGGTCAAATGGAAAGACATAATAAGACAACCTTACAATCAGTCTCTGGACTGACCAACCAGAGGATATGGTCAAATGGAGAGCCATACTCAGACATCCTTACAATAAGTCTCTGGACTGACCAACCAGAAGATAGGGTCAAATGGAGAGATATACTCAGACAACCTTACAATCAGTCTCTGGACTGACCAGTCAGATGATGATTGGTCACCTGAAGTGCAACAGATGGAACTTCATCTAAAAGAGGCAAGAGAAAGAGCGGAAAATGGCCAAAATCAAGAAAGCAGCATCGCACTCAAGGCAGCTGCTGCAAGATATAGGAAAACAATCAACCAATAATGCAGGAAAAGCTGGCACGAGCATACTTAAACCCTCAACTTTGATAGAGAGAGCAAGAAACTCTGGAAGCTAGCAAAGGCCTTGAGTGTCGAAAACAGCTACAAGCCAACAATTGCAATTGAAAATGAAGGAAAGTACTAACTGGGAAAAAAGCAGCGGATGTTCTAATCCAAAATTATGCAGACACTAATAGAAATAAAATTCCAACAGACATAAAAAGGTATATTATGAAAGAAATAAACCACATGGAGCACTCAATGCGAGTATCCGAGAAACATCTGATATTAAATATCACCAAGGCGCCTCCAATGCCTCCATCTGGCCGGTGGGAAACCACTGTTACACATAGCTGACTTGGACATGATCGGGTGAGCCGGAACTTCCTTGTCCAGTCAAACCACGCCACCAAACACAGACAAGCCAGAGTGTCCAGGATGGAAGGAAGACTTGCCTTTGCAGACCTCGACATTACGGAAGAGATCAAACCACCTTATGCGGAGGATGCGTCGTTGGTTGCGCATCTGAAAGGCATCGAAAGAACAAGCAGCCTTTATATACCAGCCCCTTTAAATCCTTCCGGTAAACATCAGCAATAAAAATAATCAGTTCATAGCAATAGTCGATAGTGTGTAAATATTCATAAAGGACAAAACAAAAAGGAATATGTTAAAGCTATACAAATGCAGAGCCAGGTACACACATTTATTTAGCATGCAGGTGTTGTGCAAACTTACTTGAAGAGTACCAATATCCATAGCTAAGTTTTATTATCGTTAAACTGACATATAAACCGTCCATGGTCCCAAGTAGACCAGGAGCATGTTCAGCGAGCTTGCTATTGCAGGCTCCAGTCAAGAACGGGTGCATGTATTTGATCACATTTCTGGTTAACCGCCTCAGTTCTACCAACTTAATCCAAATCTCTTCAACGTTTCCGTTTTTCAAATCTTGGTCACTGCTCGACAGAACAGTTGGGACAAATTTCACATTTTCTAGCGCAGGTGGCTTTCTATCAACGAAACCCTTTGTCAACAGGTCCAGATATTTTTCCAACTTCTTTAAAAATTCCAAATATTTGGGACGAAAGAACTCCATTTCTGCTTGAAAGAAAAGAAACACGTACATGTATTTATTATGAAATAAAGGATTTGGTTTTCAAAAAGAAATCGTATTATTATATCTGCCATATTTAACCAACACTCGATATCGACTAGATTCATTAATGTGTAGTGATAATAATGTTTAGAATAACATAAAAGTACACATATTAATGTCTTGTTTTGTCTTTGTCTAATTTCTCTTCCGACTAAAATTGTCAAGTGTAATGTCGAAGTACAGGTCGACTAAGACTGAGACTATATATATGTATATATTGTTCACTGAAGTATCATCCATAAATGATGTGTGTATATACACGCGTGTGCGAGAGACAAAGAGAGAGAGAGAAAGGGACAGAGAGAGAGGGAGACTGCCATGTTGCGTAGGGCAGGAGATGTCGCAGATTCATCCCGTAACTCAATCAAGGGGACCTGTGCCAGCTGTTTCCAACTTTCGATGCGTCGTTTTCCTGGACTAGTCTGTGGGGACTGGGTTGACTGTAAGAAACTTCGTCTTGACTTTAGTCTTGGACGCTGCACCTGAAGTCCGAACATAGAGTGTCTTGGGTCATTTACCTGTTTCTCTCTCTCTATCTCTGACGCGGCAGTTCTTCGTATCTCTGGTGGCGCTATGCGATTATGAGGTATATTTTTTTAAGTTGATGTAGGTTTTAGGCATCCAGTAACTATACGACCTGTCTCATTTATTGCTGTATCTATATGTTTCACATGTGCAGAGTTCTTCCAGACTGGTGCGGTGTACTCAGCTACAGAGAAACACAGAGCGGGTTCTGATGTTCTGAGGAAATCTGACAGTGATCGAAACATGGATCCCATATTACGGATAGTGATTGAAACATGTATCACATATAACAGACAGTGATAGAAACACGTATCACATATAACAGACAGTGATAGAAACATGTATCACATATATCAGACAGTGATAGAAACACGTATCACATATTACAGACAGTGATCACAGACATGTATGACATATTACAGACATTAATAGAAACATGTACCCCATATTACAGACATTGATAGAAACATGTACCGATATTACAGACAGTGAAAGAAACAATGTATGACATTACAACGCTGAATGCAGAAATCTTAATCTCAACCCAATCAACAACGAACCAATCATACTGGGGGGAATGTCGTTGGGAGAAGTAGATACCTTTACCTGTTTGGACAACACAGTTGACACATCAGGAGGTACATGCAAAGATGAGAATTGGAAAGGCAAGAGGGCCATTACTGACACTAAACAAAATATGGAGATCCACAGAAATAAAGATTCTCACCAAAGTTACAATATTTAAGGCCAGTGTCAAGCCGGTGTTGCTGTATGGAGAGGAAACATGGAGAACGATCAATGCTATATAATAAAGACTGCAGTCCTTCGATAACGGATTCCTGCGCATGATAATGGGCATAAAGTGGCAGGACATGGTGAGGAATGAAGAATTATGTTCATAAAGTGGCAGGACATGGTGAGGAATGAAGACTTGTGTTCATAAAGTAGCAGGACATGGTGAGGAATGAAGACTTGTGTTCATAAAGTAGCAGGACATGGTGAGGAATGAAGACTTGTGTTCATAAAGTGGCAGGACATGGTGAGGAATGAAGACGTGTTCATAAAGTGGCAGGACATGGTGAGGAATGAAGACGTGTTCATAAAGTGGCAGGACATGGTGAGGAATGAAGACGTGTTCATAAAGTGGCAGGACATGGTGAGGAATGAAGACTTGTGTTCATAAAGTGGCAGGACATGGTGAGGAATGAAGACTTGTGTTCATAAAGTGGCAGGACATGGTGAGGAATTAAGAATTATGAGAACGGAGTAAACAGCCACTGGAACAACAAATTAAGCGAAGAAAATGTACGTGATGTTTAAAAGTCGTCGGAAACATCTCATCTCCAAGGTCTGTATCCTTCGCTGAAGGTCAGCTGTAATTGTCCATGTCTCACAAGCATAAAGGAATATTGACAGGACAAGCGTACGCATTAATCTGACCTTCGTGCATAGTGCCAACCGCCCATCTTGCCAGATTTCGCCAACCGTGCAAGCGCCGCCACTGTCTGCGCCACTCTGGCCAGCCAACACCTCACACGCCGATCCCCCATCACTAACAATCAACACCAGAAATTCAAAACGGTCAACCATCTCGAGCTCTCGACCACCGGGCTATATCCCGATGCTAAAGCCCTCGGCGCTGCCGGTCACTAATCCTGTCTCTCCAACGTTCATCTCCACACCATAGTCAAAAGCTGTTCCATCGAGCCCTCTGACCCACTCCTGGAGCTCTGCTTCTGAACCCGCCAACCTGCCGATGCCAACGAAGGTTGGCAACCATGTGATACCGAAATGATATCAATGATATATGCACTGAGAGGAGCGATGAGCTTTGATTGATCAAGGTACTGAGCAGTGCATGAGCTGTAGCGGTCAGCGACCCACATCTGACTGATGATCTCCGGGCCAGGGACCCATAGCTGCCAAGACCTATCCACCTCCACGTGGAGAAGGGAGAACAGACTGGCTAAGGAGAAGGGAGAGCAGACTAGCAAAGGAGAATGGAGAGCAGACTAGCTAATGAGAAGTGAGAGAGCAGACTGCTTAAGGAGAAGGGAGAGCAGACTGGCTAAGAAGAAGGGAGAGCAGACTGGCTAAGAAGAAGGGAGAGCAGACTGGCTAAGGAGAAGGGAGAGCAGACTGCTTAAGGAGAAGGGAGAGCAGACTGTCTAATGAGAAGAGAGAGCAGACTGGATAAGGAGAAGGGAGAGCAGACTGCCTAAGGAGAAGGGAGAGCGGACTGGCTAAGGAGAAGAGAGAGCAGACTGGCTAAGGAGAAGGGAGAGCAGACTGTCTAAGGAGAAGGGAGAGCAGACTGGCTAAGGAGAGGAGATCGAAGAGGGAAAGGTAACCCCGTACCCAAAAATGTCATGCTGAAGTCGGATATGTTGGACCGAAATGTGTAAATAATGCAGTAATGCTGTAAACTACGACACAACGCATTCCATTCCCCGGACAACATCCTGCTACTTACAAAGCCCGTTTCAGAACTTGGTAGCGGAACTTTAAAAACGGACGAAAAAGGAGATTGATTGACTGGTTGATTGATTTAAATACACTAAATCGTTGGCTTATGAGCTCCTGCCCTTTTGCAAAATGCCCTATAGTTGTATCTGCAAGTGTTTGTAAGCTGTTGTTTAGTTCCGTACAGCATTCCATCTGTCTGGCCTTGGAGGAAAAAGCTCTTTCCTAACACTGACAAGCGCGAGACATTAAAAAAGATGATGTTCAATAGTTTCATAGGGATGTGTGCACATCTGATACTCAGGTGTATGTTCTGGTTGGATTCAGTTCAAGTGACTGTCAAATTGCATATGTTGAGTGCGAAGTCGGAAAACGGTGCTCTGATCGCTCCTTCCCAAAAAGCCGACGTTGTCCCTGGGACTTTGAATGGCCATATGTCCGCAGATCCCCCCATCACAGTCTTCAGCAGTTGCCTAACTATCTGCAAGTCCGCTGATGTGCACTGTTGCTATAGACTCGAATAGCCAGTCCACCCTTCCTGCCCTAGCCCGGCGCACATGACTGACCAGGGATCCATTGAACAGCCATTCTGACTTCATGGGACGTTGGAAGTCGACCGGCACACAGAGATATCTGAGCAAGTTCAGGCCCACAAACACAACTATTTTCAAGAACCCAAAGCGCACACAATGAGTCAGCAAAGATTACGACGCTTTGTGTATCTGATGGGAAAGCATCAAACACAATCCCCAAGTGACACACAGCGACCTCTAATGCTGCCACATCTTCAACACATCTCCCCATATGCATCAAACAACTCATCAGATGCACCGTTCGGATACATCATGCAGACTCCACATCCCGCTTTAAAGATAGCCTTAAAAGCAGACCCATCAGTAAAGACTTGTATTCATTCTTCTGGGTAGGCGTCAGTCGTCCTCTGTAATGATCTCACAAGACAAACTGGATCAGCATACCCTGTTGTATTATCTGTTAGTTCTGTTACAATTTCTGGCATTTTTAAACATGCATGTGGCGGTAAATTACTTGTTACTACTCCGTGTTTCTTGTCTTTTGTCTGGGACGAGATATCTGTCTTTAATCTCACTGACGTGGTGGAGAACTGACTTTTGTTTTATTCTCTGCTTTTGCCGCCATTTTTTTTACTAGACCTCTATTGGGGTGGTCTTTGATAATCGTTTTACTCCTCTCACAAACTTCCATAGCGGTCCGATCTCTTCGCATCTCAAAAGGTTTCACTTTCACATCAATACCACATGCAGCAGTAAGTGTTGACCTAATTTCTCCACTAATAAGGCGCAGGACATTGTTCTGCACTCTGCCCAGGGTCTCTACATTAGTCAGTGAGCATGCTCTCAGTAGTTCACTGCTGTATTCAAAAGCAGAGCGTACATATCCAAGATACAAGCCTCTCGGAGTGTGTTTGTCCAATGTTGTAATAGCGAGCCTCTTCAATAACTGTAGACGCCTTTTTCAGCTTTGATGTGCTTGGCCAGGTCATTGATGTAGATGAGAAAAAGAGTGCAGCTCAAAGCAGAGCTCTGTGGTAAGCCTTCCTCTAAGACATCTTTAGAGGAGACTGTATCATAAGCCTGTTGTAAGTAGAAGAAAATTGCTACTGTATGTTTACTATTTTGAAATCAATAGTGAATTTTCTGTTGTAGCCTGAAAAGCTGGTCTTCTATGCTGCTACATTTTCAGAAGCCTGCCTGTTCATGGCAAAAGGTTTCGGAACTCTCAACAAAGCAGTAAATGCGTGCAATTACCATTACTGCTAATTTTCCAAGGCATGATATTAGTGAGATGGGACGGTAGCTTATAGAATGGGGATAACATGCGCATTCTTCTAGCCTTTGGGCAGTTGTCCATTTTTCCAAGTCATGTTGATTAACTTGAGAACTGTTTCTTTCCCCAATAAGCCGAGGTGAGTTAACATTTCATTATATGGGATTACATGCGGTCACATTAGAATACACATGTCTGACACTGTCGCCATCTTCGCTTGCGATGGACAACAATTATTTAGTATGAATGAAAGATGGAGAATACATTGCCTTGTTAGTAGCGTTTTAAGCTGTCTTGGGGACTATCTTTGTACACTGTACAAAAGTGTACACAATGGTTATATTCTCTGACCAATATGTACCCTTTGAAACGTGCAAACATAACCCACGGAGGTACACGGCTCTATGTTGAGAACCCCTGTTTTCCCGCAATCAGTCTATTTATATCACGAATTCTTGCTGGTCGGATATGTTGGACCGAAAGGTGCAAATATCGCAGTCAAGCTGTGAATTACGACACAACGCATTCCGTTCTCTGGACTACATTCTGCTACTTAAGCCCTTTAAGGGTTTGGTAGCGGGAGATTGAGAACGAACGAAGCCAAGCCATATAACGAATTGATTTGTTGTACCCCGAACTCACGTTACAACGGGATTGAGCTGTAGCACTAGTCAGCGCCTCAGACATTAACATATACTGTTTTCGTTTTTCAAACAAGGCCCGCGGGGAAGGGAGTTTGATGAAAACAGCAGTTGCGAATAACACTCAAGTCGTAGCGACTAACCTGCACACAGGCTGAGGAGTATGGAAGGTTTTTTTTATAACCGCTGAACTCCACACAATAGCAAAACCCGGCAGTCCCTTGATCATTACAAGACAGCACCAGGGCTGGAAATATCAGACAGTCCCTCGATCATTACAAGGGACCACCAGAGCTGGAAAGACCAGACAGTCCCTCGATCATTACAAGACAGCACCAGAGCTGGAAATATCAGACAGTCCCTCGATCATTACAAGGGAGCACCAGGTCTGGAAAGACCAGACAGTCCCTCGATCATTACAAGGGAGCCCCAGGGCTGGAAAGATCAGACAGTCCCTCGATCATTACAAGACAGCACCAGAGCTGGAAAGATCAGACAGTCCCTCGATCATTACAAGACAGCACCAGAGCGGAAAGACCAGACAGTCCCTCGATCATTACAAGATAGCACCAGAGCTGGAAAGATCAGACAGTCCCTCGATCATTACAAGACAGCACCAGAGCTGGAAAGATCAGACAGTCCCTCGATCATTACAAGGGAGCACCAGAGCTGGAAAGACCAGACAGTTCCTCGATCATTACAAGGGAGCACCAGAGCGGAAAGACCAGACAGTCCCTCGATCATTACTAGGAAGCACCAATACTGAAAGGACCCAGCATTCCCTCGATCATTACAAGAGAGCACCAAGGCTGAAAGGACCCGGCCGTCCCTTGATCATTACAAGACAGCACCAAGACTGAAAGGACCAGACAGTCCCTCGATCATTACAAGACAGCACCAGAGCTAGAAAGATCAGACAGTCCCTGGACCATTACAAGGGAGCACCAGGTCTGGAAAGACCAGACAGTCCCTCGATCATTACAAGAGAGCACCAAGGCTGAAAGGACCCGACCGTCCCTTGATCATTACAAGACAGCACCAAGGCTAAAAGGACCCGACAGTCTCTTGATCATTACAAGACTGAAAGGACCAGACAGTCTCTTGATCATTACAAGACTGAAAGGACCAGACAGTCCCTCGATCATTATAAGACAGTACCAAGGCTGAAAGGACCCGGCATTCCATTCATCATTACAAGACAGCACCAGGACTGAAAGGACCAGAAAGAAAAGGAAAGAAGAATGATTTAGAATCTAGAAAAATGTTTGGGAAATATTGATGCAACTCTACTCAGGGTGGCTTGTACGAGAGATCAGTTCGTTTCCCAGCTTGAAATGATGTCGATCGTCCAAGAAGCACGAGACGATTCGTGTAACGCTGGCATAAACTTTCCTCCGATGATCAGGCCACTAAAATGGTTGGTGACCGGAGAACCAAAGTTTTTGTAGATGTCAAGAAGGTTTTGCCGAAATCGCAAGTGGATTCCAACCCAGACTCCCCAATGTATATCATGACACATTGATGGCAAACTATGGGCTAATGCAGCTGCTGAACTTGCAGGTGAATTCTTCTTTAGTGTCATACACTGCTTTGGGCAAGGCCACTAAACGTGTCTGGATGACATAGGGACACGGAACGCAACTGCCGATGTTCCCACAGGGCATGGTGCCAATGTGGTTTGTTAGGGTTACTGTTAACACGGCTATTAACCGACAGGTCCTTCAAATTATTGTCCCGTTTTTAGGTATCAAGGAGAGAATCATAGAATACTAGGTGGGTGAAAGAATCAGACTGAAGAAGCATAATCATCATCATGTAGCATGTCTGTTGTAGAACGTCGCTCTCGTCACAGCCAGCGGATTATGAATCTCGGTCTGCAGTCAATCTTCCCACTGCTCCATGTTCATTTTTAGAGTATCCTCGATATCTTGTATCCATCTTCGCCTTGGTCGACCCCTGTGTCGCTTTCCAGGTGCCATGCCCTCCGTGGCCGTTTTTTTCAGTCCGTAATGACGTTTGACATGGCCGAACAAATTCAATTTCCGAAACATAACATTGTTTATGAGCCAGTTTTCTTCAACATTCTGGTCTTCTATGATGGCTTTATTTGTCACTTTCTTTATCCAATGAATTTTTAGGATTCTTCTGTAACATTTTGTTTCTTCCTTGCTGCTTGTGTCATAGTCTATTCGCACAGGGAATTGCCACATGTTCTCAGGATCTTCAGTTTTAGTTGCGTGTTAGTATTATGCCATACATTGTGCATGTTGTTTAGCTTCTGCATCGCCATTGCCAAACATCTTCTAATTTCTTTTAAGCAGTCTCCGTCGGTGGACAACGTAGAGCTAAGGTATTCAGAATGTGTGACATTTTCGATTTCTTCATTATTAATAGCAATCTGGGTTTGCAGTCCTGAAGAATACCTGTTAGAATACCTGTTCTACGGGATCCTCACGAAAGTCAGGAATGAAAATAAATGCTCACTTAAGTTTGTAGAAGACAGACAATGTGCTCTGCTCACCACTTTTAGTGAGAAAATGGATAGTTGGAAAGACTATTTCGTAGAGCTCTTCTGTGCAGAGCATGACCAAACCCCATGTACTACAGGCAATAATACAGAGGATGAAATCAATGGCGGAGAAAACAAAACATTGGAGGAGCTGGAGGCAACACTGAAAAAGGTTGGTAAAGCATCTGCAAATCATGCTATATTATCAGAAATGGTAAAGTACATGGTTACTAGAGGTGAACTGTTATACCTGAAGATTTTCCGACCAGCCTGGTTCCACAAGGTTATATCAAAGGACTGGAAGATAGTCATCGTTTCACCAATTTCTTTTTAAGAGTGACAACCGGCAGTAAAAAACCATGGTGGTATATCCATCCTGTGTGTCTTTCACCTTCTCTGGGATACTGCAGCAAAGACTGACATCTGGCTGAGTCACACATGGGCGAAACCTTATCCGGTTTCTAGTAGACCGAAGTACCGAAGAACGTTTCTTGACATTCAAACAACAAAGAGAAAAAAACTTTCGAATATGATCTCTGTTTCCTGGTCCTGGACAAAGGTATTCGGTAAGGCTTCCTGTAGCAGGACATGGAACTGCCTGGAAAGGAAGAACAACCCAGCACCCTGACCTGTACTTTGCAGACACTTTATTAGGCTTGCAGAAACTACTTTAGGACAGGATACTAAACGCCAGAGTTCAAGGCTACCTGTGACGTAAAACAGGATGACGTTACATCATCATACTACCCATGGATAATGTCACCAAAGTCTGTAAGAAGGTACAAAAAGTACTCAGTGGTGTACAGTAACATGAGACCATACTATATATTCGGAGCCTGGCGTTTGCCAGATAAATGGCCCTGATTGCCAAATCAAGGGCACATTTCAAGGCCAAAATTAAAAGCTGGAAAGAGAAGCTGGGGAAAAGAGCAGTTCCCAAATAAAAACCGTGGTGATCTCGTGAGAAGAGAAGAAACATCACATATTTGTTCTGAGTGAGCAGTCTGTAGAATAGGTCAGACACTTCACACACCTTGGAGCTGTAACAAACCAGAAGGGAGGTATTCAAGAAGAGTTTGCTACGTGAAAGGAACAACTGGTCAACTTTTCCATGCCGCAAATACAGAATTTCTAAGCAAAAGAGAATAAGTAAGAAAACTAAGTTGATTGTATACCACTCTACTCATTTAGCTGTTTCGACTTATTGATGGGAGTCATGGGCAAGGACAACAATCTAAAGAAGCCAGCTCAGAAGTGAGGTATTCAAGGTTGGGCGCCATGATGAGATAAACTAAGCAATCAAAGAATACGACCAAATCTCGAAGCCCAGCTCTTGCAGACTCGAGTGGAGAAATCTCCGCTTCGGTGGTTTAGCCATGTCTGCTAAATGAAAGATTATCGGCTACCACGGCATTCATAAAAAGGAAAGAGTCAAAGATCCAGACCCCGGAGAAGACCAACAGTCCCACTAGGATGACAACATAAGACAATCTATAAGGGACCGTGGAAGGCAGCGAATAGACCGATCTGGTGATCTATATGGAAAACCACTACACTCCAAAGTAGAAGAGAATCGATTAAGTAAGTAAGCTAGACACATCGCTGTTACCTTAGCAACACGACGCATGTTAATAAATTCTCCTCCGAAGCTTCATTGTTCTTGTAACAAGCACTCAGATTATCTGACGATTTGTATTTTTCCAGGGAGATTCAGGACATACTGGAAATAGTTTTGACCTCATACATTGTGTGTCCGTAATGAAAGTAATAAGACTGTATGAATAAAGTAAAGTTCCCGAGTGGTCCACCGGAGTCTTTATGTATTGACACGGACAAGAATAAAACCACTGCCCCACAGAGGACACGTCGTAAGAGACGGCTAACTGTGTCACATGACATAACACCGGACATGGTTAGGTGGTTTGTTCAGAGCAGCATAGATGGCGCCTAACAGGCTGTGGTATACTTTCCTCTAGTGTTTGGGTCTATTAAGATGGATTCGAACATCGGTTAACCACATTCGCGGACTTCCCCCAACACAGGGGAGTAAAAAGCTGCTCGAGCCTCGTCCGCTATGCAGGAAATCCAGATCTTGCCAGAGCTGGGACCTACACATGGGCATCTATACAGGTCGACTAAGACAAAGTATGAATAAAGTTGTTTTCTGATTGGAAGTTACTCCACTGATCTTCTTCAATCTTGACCAATTATCACTGGGGGCTGATTTACAATGGCTCTTCTTCCATCCTCAAGAGTACTGAATAAGTCATTCATGGATTCTCTTCTCTATAGTGAACTGCTATACTTCACAGCAAGCTCGCTACTATGGTGATCAGTGTCGATCTCCATGTCATTGTCCAGGCTGATGTTACACAGCGTGTGTCCACCTGCACGGTGTAGAGGCGATGAGGTGTTGGCCGGCATATTGCACCTGATCTTAGCCTTCGGTATGAATCAATAATATTTTACTTTCAGTGTTTGGTAGTGGGAGATTGAGAATGAACGAAGCCAAGCCAAGCCAAAAATATCTTATGTATCAGTACTTGAAAAAATTAAAAAATATAACACTGACATCAGCCCGTTAGATAGAAGAAGAAGTGTGTGGCAAGGGACAAGTTTATAAATGTGAAAGATGAGATAAAGCAACCAGGTGCACATTGGCAAAACTGAATAACCGAACAAAACAAAAATAAATGGTAAAAAGTTGTTACAAAATGGCTTCCTCAGACAAAGGACAAGACGAATGATAATGGCGAGAACGATACACTACAGTTCTTACAACTTGGATGATATGCCATTATGATTACTACAAATGCAATGATACACCTTCAACATTGCTAGAACTGAAATGATACACCGCTAACATTGTTACAACTGGTATGATACATCGCTATGACTGCTACTAATGAAATGATACCCATCACGATGACTACAGATGTAGTAACTAGTACATTTTAGATGCTTACATTAGAAAGTTGTGAGAATATTGTTACAAATGTTTAGTTTCCAGTGTTGCAAGGATATGTGTACGCATGTGTAAATTGTAAATTTACTAGTATATGTACACATCTGTTTTAGTATATAAATTATATATATATATATATATATATATATATATATATATATATATATATATATATATATATATATATATATATATGAATGACTTGCGATGTTTCAATTATAAATATGTCATGTGTATACTTACGATTGAATTGCTTGTAATACTAGGGGTATATCGTTGAGAATGACTTTTGTATTTAAGTTGGGTATATTTATAGTACGTATTGTAAATGCAAAAACGTATCAAGGTAAAGGTTGTGTTGGATTAACGAGCTGAGATATGTCACTACATGTACTGTGATGTGGTAGTTATATTACAAAAGCTGATACATGGGTCGATTGTAGTCATCCAACCATGATGTAATGGTAAAAAAAAAAGGACAGTCTGATCCTCTGCATGGGTCCAGCCAATTGGGCATGTAACAGAAATAGCTCCCAAAACCCTATTGCACTAACACAACTAATTATTTATGATTTTATTCAGTTTTCGTGTGGGAGGAGTGGGAGTCGGAGGCATGGGTATGGGGAAGGGGCAGGGCCTCCTCCAAGAAGAAGAATATCAGAGGGTCCAAAGTTCTTTTCGAAACGTTTCCCGTATCCACTAGTCATCCCGTTTATATCTACTACAGTTTTATGCCATAAGATGTACCTTGAAGTGTCAAACAAGTGTAAAAGAGTGGTTGATTGGACTGCTCTGTCGATTTTCTGCATTTCAAGCTTTAACGTCACTTAACTTAAAAGTCTTTATACTGGTTTAGAAGACTCTGCAGAGTTTGTATACAACCATTTTCTTTTACATTCACTTGATCTAAAAAATAATTATGCACATCCAGTAAATTCTTGAACGAGTTAATTGACCCTGCTTCCACTATTTCCTGCGTTAATGCATTCCAAGCATTCATCACTCTCTGATTAAACAAATATTGTCTGGTATCTAAACTGAGCCTTTCTTTAATTAATTTGAGACTGTGTCCTCTTGTTTTTGTAGGCGATTGTATTTTGAAAAATGTGTTATAATCGAGTGTATCTTTTTCCTTGATTATCTTATATATATATATATATATTAAATTACCTCCAAATCTACTTTTATAGACACTGTAAGCCGGTTTTTCTCTTTCCTCATAACTATAATTCTGGAATCCCACTATCATCTGTGTCGCTCTTCTTTGTATCCTTTCGAGCATGTTTATATCCCTTCTACGATATGGATTCCACACCTGAATATAGTACTCCAATCTAGGACTAAGTAATTATTTATACAGTTTGAATATCATTTCCATGCTCCTATGTTTAATATTTATTGTTATCACATCTAACATTGCATTTGCCTTTTTCACTGCTACCTGGGCTTGTTCACTCACCTTACCTGTATGATCTATTATAACACTTACGTGATTTTCCTTTTCTATCAATAACATAACAACAACAACAACATAACCAATATCTATCATCTTATAAAGTTAGTCTACTACGTTATTAATTTTCTTTTCTAACATTTGCTACCAGTGTAAACTATAACAGTCATCAATACGAACTACGTAAAACAATAAACATTTGGATAGTGGATTCGTAGGGGGTTGGCGGGGGCGGGGGGGGGGGGGGGTGTTGAGAGAGGGAATGGCTGTGCTAGAACATCGTTTGCAAGAAATGTTTCAGAATTAACTGCAAACAATTAGCCAACTGTTTGATTTGGATAGAAAATCATTTTCAGTCAAGTACTCTTCTTCAAGAGAAACTATCTCGCAAGCGGTCGTTTTATCAAGGATCTGGCTGAAGACAGCATTGCTACTAGTATCACTGCTATCAGTTAAAAATGACGTACGGTCATTTGTTCAATCAGATACACTTGAGGTCTTACGAAGAACGGCATAAAGCCATCTTCGATCTCCTGTTTGATGACTATTGTACCCTTAACACCTGATCAGAAAAAGATATGCAGTCCACCATGACGGAGTTTAAGTTAAGGCTGCGTCCAGCAATCTTGGTCGCACAATCACCTCTATAAAAACTGAGGTACTCTTCCAGCCTGCTCTGGGAAGCCGTACAGCAAACCAATCATCACCATACAAAATCAACGTCTCCAAGCAGTGGATAACTTTATCTACCTAAGCAGTACTTTCACCGGAGAGGTGGTCATTTAGGTCAACAACAGGCAAGCTCTTTGTTTGGGAAGCTACAAGCGAACGTCTGTAACCGACAAGGCATCGTGGTGCAGTGCTAACCACTCTGTCGCATGCTTGTCAAACAAGGACAGTGTATAGCAGACATGCCAGACAGCGACATTGTTTTCCCGTGTGCTGTCTGCGTAGACTGCTCAGGATAAGGTGCCAGGACAGAGTACCTTACTATACAAATCTTAACACGCGTTCTCAAAAAACCCAGATAGTCTGGACTGGACATGTTCGCATGCCCAATAAGCGCTTCCTCAAGCAGCGGCTATACAGTGAGTTCCGTGTAGAGGGAGAGAACAAAAGCTACAGAGACTCCATATAAATATCTTTGAAAAGCTTAAACATTGATGTCGCCTCTGGGAGAGGCTTGCAGAGAATCATTCTCCTGTCGTGCTAGCATTACACAAGATCCTCAGATCACAGAGAAAGGGAGCTGCTCGAGAGAACGACGACAACACAGCTGACTCCTCATATGTGTCTTCGAAGTGTGGCAGTCTGCCGTGCCAGAATTGGACCTTACAGTCATGTCAAATCACACCTGGAATCACAATGTTTATGCTATCATTATCTTCGCTTGCGATTGGGAGCTGTTGTTATTATACCTAACAGATGTAACTTGAGTCGTTATTAGTATGTTATTATTAACGTACGTAATTTGTGAAGTTCTTAGTATGCTTACTTTACAGGTAAAACTTGGGACGTTTATATGCTATATCTTACAGATCCAACAGTAACTTGTGAAGTTGTTTGTATGCTATATCTTACAGATCCAACAGTAACTTGTGAAGTTGTTAGTATGCTATATCGTACAGGTACAACAGTAACTTGTGAAGTTGTTAGTATGCTATACCTTACAGATACAACAGTAACTTGTGCAGTTGTTAGTATGTTATATTGTACAGGTGCAACAGTAACTTGTGAAGTTGTTGGTATGCTATATCGTACAGATACAACAGTAACTTGTGCAGTTGTTAGTATGCTATATCTTACAGATCCAACAGTAACTTGTGAAGTTGTTAGTATGCTATATCGTACAGGTACAACAGTAACTTGTGAAGTTGTTAGTATGTTATATCGTACAGGTACAACAGTAACTTGTGAAGTTGTTAGTATGTTAAATCGTACAGGTACAACAGTAACTTGTGAAGTTGTTGGTATGCTATATCGTACAGATACAACAGTAACTTGTGCAGTTGTTAGTATGCTATATCTTACAGATCCAACAGTAACTTGTGAAGTTGTTAGTATGCTATATCTTACAGGTGTAACTTGTGAAACTCTTAGCATGCTATACCTTTTATGTGTAACTTGTGACGTTGTTAGTATACTATACCTTTTATGTGTAACTTGTGACGTTGTTAGTATGCTATACCTTTTGTGTGTAACTTGTCAGTTTTTAAGTGTGTTGTTACTAGAAAAATGTATAATATTGTGGTTTATGTTTCTTTGTTGTCTATTCTGTGGGAGCACGTATACTGTCAGGTGTAGTCGTCTTACCACATAACACATCCGTTCTGTGGACTACATCCTGCTACTTGCAAAACCTGTTCAGGGCTTCATGGCGGGAATTTGAGAACGAACGACTGAGAAGAAGAAGAAGAAGAAGAAGAAGAAGAAGAAGAAGATGATGATGATGATGATGACCTATTGTTCAAATTACACACAGCAGAGGTTGATAGTTTTTTGTTACTTAAAATATCATATAGGTGAAAATGTGACAGCGACAGAAACAAAACTGTGTGCACCGAATATGGCAACACGTCAGACGGTCATCCGTCGAACAAGTGATTCGTTTCTTCACACTTTAATTGAGACGGGTGTCACAAACGCGGCCTGGATAGTCGTTTTTCTGGGCATGTGTTGCAGTTTAAGAGTGTGATGAAGAATATTACAGGCCAGCCAAGAATATAGACATTTTACACTATAGAAGTCGACCTGTATATTTGCACATGGTTGCTCGTGTGCTGTGCTCCAGCGTTCGTCTTTCCTTTTTATTGCATGACCGTTCAGCGGGTGCTTGGAACTGTTGATATGCCGTAAGACATTCTTGTCGTGTGACATTACCCCGATGTCACTGTTGTGTAGGCCCTTCTTTTACTGGTGTCGAAGTGATACGCCCACGAAACGGCTTTAAAACGAGACGTGTTGTCCTTAGAAGATAATCCTACCATTTTCCAAACCAAAAACGTTTACTAAAGTGATAGCACCGATTACATGTATGTTTGCGGGAGATAACAGCGACTTTCAAACAAATGAAACCCCATTCACAACAAATAGTGCATGTTGTATCTTCGCTTGTTCTGATGTGTAGATTGCCAGGTTGCCTGTGAACTTGGGATTTTATCATTTTTCATGTTTCTATTATAATTCCTCCACCTATTTGGTTTTCATCTCCTTTAGACGCGATTGTACGTACTTCAAAACGATGTCACGAGAATTATAACAGTAGGCATTAAGTCAACGTAATTGTTGAACTTGAGAAGATTACAAATCGCAATCAATGAACGATAGAAGAGACAGCATATCCTAGCAGCAAGCAGAGAAACTAAGAAGACTGAAAGACGGTCCAATGCATCAGCGACTTAATGGATTAGGAAAAGTGAAACTAAAGAGGAGAAAAGTTGTGGAAATATCCATAACAAGAAGACCCTATGAATGCCATATCAGCATCAAAGCCCATCCTTACTGTACACAAACTCATCTAGAAGCAGCACCTCTTTCCAGAGATGACAGAACATATACCAGGTATCGGATACAAGAACAGCCAGACTGAAAACGAAAGATGATACATATCCATGAGATACATAGAGATAACTTACTCAAGCTCTGACTGGACCCATGCATACACTGACGGTTCTGCAACAAACGCACCAGAGAATGGAGGGGCAGGGGTATTCCTGAGCCTAACAAACGGTAGAAAGATAACAATGTCAGTGGCAACTGGAAATTTCTCAAGTAATTTCAGAGCAGAGGCAGTTGCATTGAAAGCTGCAGGAGAATTTTTATTATTAGAAACTTAATTAAAGTGTAAAGAAACGAATCACGTGTTCGACGGGTGACCGTCTGACAATCAGATCCTGTTGCCATATTCGGTGCACAGTTTTGTTTCTGTCGCTATCACATTTTCGCCTATATCGTGTTTTAAGTAACAAAAACTATCAACCTCTGGTGTATGCAATTTTAACAATACGTCCTCTTCTTCTTCTTCTTCTTCTCAGTCGTTCGTTTTCAAACTCCCGCCATGAAGCCCTGAACAGGTTTTGCAAGTAGCAGGATGTAGTCCAGAGAACGAACGTGTTGTGTGGTGAGATGACTACACCTGACAGTGTACGTGCTCCCACAGAATAAACAACAAAGAAACATAAACTACAACACTATACTTTTTTATAGTAACAACACACTTGGGAACTGACAAGTTACACATGAAAGTTATAGTATACTAACACCATCACAAGTTACACATGAAAAGTATAGTATACTAATAACGTCACACGTAAACACATGAAAAGTGTAATACACTAACAACGTCACACGTGAAAGGTATAGTACACTAACAACGTCACACGTAAACACATGAAAAGTATAGTACACTAACAATGTCACAAGTTACACATGAAAGGTATAGTATACAAACAACGTCACAAGTTACAAATGAAAGGTATATTATACTAATAACGTCCCAAGTTGCACATGAAAGTTAAAGTATACCAACAATTACCAACAAGTTACACATGAAAAGTATGCTGACAGGTGAAAGCAATGAAAGCCAAGTAGTCTTTTTTTTGCTGATGTGGCCCGTGGTCACAGCACTAACGAGCCATAAAAATACGGAATTAAATGTACAGTACAGTTCAGTAACCCATAGCATTACTGCCGTAGGGGTGTGAGGTGTTAGCGATCTCACATTTCAAAGGCTCGGCTAAATGAGGGCGGTAGCCATCTCCTCTCCCTCGCCGCTTTTACTTCCCGAACTGAACCGGTTCCCATTTAAGGCTGGGTAGACCCGGGAGCCATTTCAGTCTGAAAAAACACTACCACCTCAACTGGGGAATGAACCCAGGACCACTCAGATGCGAAGCCAGCGCTAACCTCTGCGCTACGCGGCTCCCTAAATGTATTGCCATGTAGTATGATCTTTCTCTCGGCCTATCTTATTTGATCCAAAGCTGAAGGAGATACCAATATATTTGGAACAAGGCAGGAAACAGGAGCTGCCCAATCAGCAGACATTGCTCCATCTGTGCCCCTCTCGGGGCTTCCCTCCAAGACAAGTCGTCATCAAAGGCCTGGTCTGCCCTGTTCAACACACAGTCGAGATTACATTTCCAATTTGTAGTAGGCCATTTCCGTCTTGTCAGACGATGGCATTTTATGTTTTGAGAACAGGAACTCCAGCATTTAGCGGCAGAGAATGTGGTTCGCGGGACATATCCGAGCAGAGAACTGGTTTACAGATATGTTATATTTAGTGTAAAGCTTCATATCATTTATTGGCTATATTTCTAGCCTTGATTTTGTTTGCGGTTTTCTTTAACTTTTGTGATGGATCGGGTAATAGTAGTCCATTTCAGTCATTACTGACTGTAGGGTGATAAGACCTTGGAGTGGAGGATCGGGTAGTAGTCCATTTCAGTCATGACTGACTGTAGGGTGATAAGACCTTGGAGTGGTGGATCGGGTATAATAACCCATTTCAGTCAAGAATGGATGTAGGATGATAAGACGTTGGAGTGGTAAACAAAATGTGTTGCCGGCACTATTTTTTTTAAAATATATTTATTTTTCGTACGCCTTATTTCTCTAATCCCCAAGGCGGTGTGCGTTGCACCGTGGTTTTTATTTTGCACCTGTCGGTCCAGTGAATCCGACTCCAGCATGCATTTTATGTAAGGGTCTGCTTCCTCCTACATTTTCTAAGGATTTGCTTCCCCAGGGTAACGGCCGGTGCTGTGATGGGGATCGAACCCAGCACCTTTAATGTATTTTTTTTCGGATTTGTCGTTTCCCTTCTTTCAAGAACTTTTCTTCACCAAGCGTGAGGAGTCCCTTCAGTAAACATCTCCAGTTGGATCGGCCTGTAGCTTCATCTTCCCAGGATGTCAGACTCATGTCCAAGTCCCCAATCTTTGAATCTCAGCTGTAGACAGCCGACCGTTATTTTGCCATCCGCCATCCATAGAGGATACCTTTGGGAATGCAACCATATTCCATGCGACTAACATTACGAAGCCATCGTTGCCTTCAGTCTAAGGTGAATAGATATGCTTGGGAGATCGGTGCGGGAGTGCACTTCTGCATTTGTTACAATGTCCTTCCACGTAATTTCAAGAATGGGTCCTAGGTGCAGTAGACGGAAGAGATTTGCTCGTGTTTGGCATAGATTGATGGGTTGTGTGCCTGTTTTTAATAGTCCACTTGCTGGTCAACAATTCAAAGTTCAGGCCTGCATTCCAGTTTCTTTATGAATAGCCACTTTGTCCCACTATAACCATAAATGTGTAATTTAAAAGCGACCACAAAAACAATAAACACAACCCAAATAGTAATCAATTTTCCAACTCGGCACATCCTGACCAGTGGTGTGCACTGCGGCCTCATATATCACAGTTGTAAATGTATACCATTAAGCCAGCTATTAAGATGGCAATTTGAGAGAATGGTATACATCTTGTTTATCCAATCAGGTATAGTGTGTGTATGATTTCAGGTGGGCAAAAAAATGTTAAATCATTTTGGTCTGTGGTTCTTAAATACGAATAAATTTACTCAATCCCTTTCTTCTTCTTCTTCCTTGTTCGTCTTCAGACCCCGACTTAAATTAGTCTAACGAAGGCAGCAGTCCACTTGTGGCTCCGTACACTTCCGTACAGCTTTTCGTGAAAGGACACTGCCTGTTGCTAAATGCTACTTCTTTTGTCGGTATACAATGAGGACTATCACTTTCAACATCCCAGAGATGGACGACCGAGTAAACAAACGCCTATGGTTGCAGAGCTTCTTGCTTCTGTGAGAAAACACAAGTGTTTGCCATGGACCATATGATTTTAAAGCATGAAGGATCTACAACAAAACAGATGGATCCAGTATAACTTTGGTACACGAGTTACTTACTCTTCGTATCCTGAGCATCACGTCAGTATTATGCTTTCAATGTTCAGCCCTTGTTCTTTCCCCTCAACATGCCTTCCATATTGCATGTTTCTAGAAGGTTTGGGCAAATGTTCACGTGGTCCATGTCTGTCTCATCATCCATGTATTACCATCTCTTTAAGTTCTCCCTAAATCGTTATAAACCAGATCGAAGTCTATTTAGTGACATCCATGTTACGTAAGACAAGTGATGTCCGGGCGCAAACTTTTCCCGCATCTCGGTTTTGGGGGTCTGTGCCAATCCATTCCATTATTCGATGAGCCATTTCCCTGGGATTAGTATGTAGGGAGTGTGTTGTAGGGAGTGTGTTGTAGGGAGTGTGTTGTAGGGAGTGTGTTGTAGGGAGTGTGTTGTAGGGAGTGTGTTGTAGGGAGTGTGTTGTAGGGACTGTGTTGTAGGGAGTGTGTTGTAGGGACTGTGTTGTAGGGAGTGTGTTGTAGGGAGTGTGTTGTAGGGACTGTGTTGTAGGTAGTGTGTTGTAGGGACTGTGTTGTAGGGAGTGAGTTGTAGGGAGTGTGTTGTAGGGTCTGTGTTGTAGGGAGTGTGTTGTAGGGAGTTTGGTGTAGGGACTGTGTTGTAGGGAGTGTGTTGTAGGGAGTGTGTTGTAGGGAGTGTGTTGTAGGGAGTGTGTTGTAGGGAGTGTGTTGTAGGGAGTGTGTTGTAGGGAGTGTGTTGTAGGGAGTGTATTGTAGGGAGTGTGTTGTAGGGAGTGTGTTGTAGGGTTTGTGTTGGCCAGTAAGAATCGTCGCCTAGATTTCAGTTTCGCGCTTTTAAAAAAATATTAAAGGTCTGCTTTTCTGGATTCTTCTGGCAAAGGTACGGCACCTTCTATCCCAGACCGTAGTCCATCGGACGATATCGGAACACATTGGCCAGTGTGTGTTTCTGTTTGTAATGTGGGCTAATTGACTAGGATATGGATGTGTGTTTGTATATCTGATTGTATTGTGGGCTTATTGACTAGTGTATGAATGTGTGTGTGTGTATATCTGTTTGTAATGTGGGCTTATTGACTAGTGTATAGATGTGTGAGTGTATATATATGTTTGTAATGGGGGCTAATTGACTAGTGTATGGATGTGTCTGTGTATATCTGTTTGAAATGTGGGCTTATTGACTAGTGTATGGATGTGTGTGTGTGTATTTTGTTTGTAATGTAGGCTTATTGACCAGTGTATATATGTGTGAGTGTGTATATATGTTTGTAATGGGGGCTAATTGACTAGTGTATGGATGTGTGTGTGTATTTGTTTGTAATGTGGGCTTATTGACCAGTGTATGGATGTGTGTGTGTATTTGTTTGTAATGTGGGCTTATTGACCAGTGTATGGATGTGTGTGTGTGTGTCTGTTTATAATGTGTTCCACTATGGCAGTTTTACAGTACAGTAGATTTCCTTTCTGCACTGCACCTGGTGTCCAAATATAGGATGCCTTTGGCCGTTTACCTGTTTCTCTCTTTCACTTTCTGGTGCGATACTTCTTTGTGTCTCCGGTGGGTCTACGCCGTTTGTCAGGTATGTTTGTTTCAACTGAAGTCGGTTTTAGGCACCGTGTAACTATCTAGCTAGTCTTATGTATTGCTTGTCAATAAGTTTGACATGTACAGGGTTGTTTCCAAATTAGCACGGAACTCATCTACGAACAGGACGATTGTTGCTCCAACTGTTATGTCAATCAATTTTAGGATGGTATTATTTATCGCATGTGTTTCCCGTTATTTCATATAGGACAGCGCACGATTCAACGTTACAACCAGGTTATTGACACCCGGACTGTGATCCAGCTCCTGTCCTTACCATTTGATTTGTCGTTTTATTTTTGCCTTTCTGTTTCTGAGGTGAAAAACACACATTTGAGTTCTACTATGGGTTTAATTGGAGGTGATTTTTCTGGTAATATACGGCAATGGCGCTTGTCAGTTTGTGTCCAGCCTCTTCTAAACCATTGCCCTGGTTAACGACTGCTGTGTCGGCATTAAAAGAATTTCGTCGGCTCTGTGTCTTTAGGTTGGGCGTTGGTATATATGTTATACAACATATGTGCTAGGACGCTTCCTTGTGCCAGGCCGTTTTGTTGGTTTCGACATCGACTTTTTTGCTCACGAAATGTATTACATTTGGCTAGTGTTGATCATTGGAAGCTACAAGATTATGCAGCATCATACGGTGCTAAAATTACCATATGTAGATAAACATGAACAATAACTAAACAAAAACAACGAAAGTCACATATTCATGGTTTTCAGATAAACAGAATAATGAAGATTTGATGAAGAAAGTCAATGAACAACGTACATTTATGACATCAAATACGATAGAAACATTGGTTGTTTTATGTTTGTAATGGGCGTGACAGGGGGTGAATTGGCATGTTGGAAACATAAATAGATAAGAGCATTGACAAACGTTGCGAAAAATGAGGTATATAAGAGCATTACCAAACTGCAAACGTGTTGCGAAGAGAATGAGTATTTCACTCATAAATACAGAAACATTTCACTTGGTTCCACGTTGGAAAGTTAGTGTAATTGGAGAAGAAATAAAACACACGGAGTCTGAATTTGTAAAGATTTGCGATCCCCTAGGCCAGTCGTTACTCTATATGTAGAAAATGAAAGACAAAAAGCAACAAAAATGTAAAAGAAACCATGTCTAAAAAGGACTGGAGAAGACCGCGTGGCAATGTGCCATGTAATCACAAAAGTGGGGTAAAATAAAGAAACTAAGTAAGTTTGTTTTAAACATCGATTTAGTCAAATTATACCTCTAAAAATATATATGTTATTATTATGACAAATATATAAGTGCAAAAATTTACTACCGTAATTTTATATCGAAATATACTTCTACGGAGTATAACCATAGACTTAAATTTTCGTCGAGAAATAGAATTGTCAGCTGTATTTGAAAGGCACTGGCGTTTACAGGAAGTACTACGTCACGACCTCGGCGACAGCGGAAAGTGGCTGGCACAATCACTCATGCCAACTTGGCTTATTTAAAATCGAATTCCCTAAATTTGGCTTTTTTTTTCATTTGGCTGACGTCAGAAAAATAGCTTTTGTGTGTCGTTCTTCCATCGTAATCGGTGAGGACCACTTTGTCAGCATTCACTGTAAAGTGTTCTCAGGAGTTCGTAGATGGCTAAATAAACAAATCTGAGCCTTGAATTGACTGATGCACTTTTTACAGGGAAATAAGACATCTCCTTTCACCGGGGTTGAAGAAGGGTTGATGTGAGTTGACTTGCGGAGCGATAGTCTCTGGATGTCTCATATATTTTTGATACCTTATGTCTCTGAACACTCTCAGCAATAGGTCTGCGCCAGTCTATGCTATTGGTGGCGATTCTTTCCCAGTCATCGTGGTTAATACCACACTGAATCAGTGATCTCTTTAGTGTGTTTGTGTACCTTTTCCGCTGCCCACTGCTTGCTCTCTTGCCATTTTTGAGTTCGCCATAGAGGAGCTCTTTTGGTAGACGTTGATCATACATGCGTACTATATGGCCAGCCCATCTCAGCTGTGCTGCACAATCATGCTGTGTATACTGGACATGTTTGATCACGCTAACACATCTGTATTTGGCACCATGTCCTGCCATCTAATCCTCAGCAGTTTCCGAAGGCGGTGCATGTGGATTTAATTTCCTGATATGGCGACTATTGACCGTCCAGGTTTCGCATGCACATAAGAGGGTAGGTAGAACAATTGCAGCGTAGACTTTTATTTTTGTTCGAGTCCTGATCCCTCGCCTATCCCACACTTTAGTATAAAGTCTACCAAATGTTTGAGTCCCGATCCCTCGCCTATCCCACACCTTAGTATGAAGTCTACCAAATGTTTGAGTCCCGATCCCTCGCCTATCCCACACCTTAGTATGAAGTCTACCAAATGTTTGAGTCCCGATCCCTCGCCTATCCCACACCTTAGTATGAAGTCTACCAAATGTTTGAGTCCCGATCCCTCGCCTATCCCACACCTTAGTATGAAGTCTACCAAATGCAGCACTTGCCGTAGCTATTCTTATATTCACCTCATCATCTATGTGAATGACTTGGGATAAAGTACTGCCAAGGTACATGAATGACTTGGGATAAAGTACTGCCAGGGTACGTGAATATGCTAACACGTCTGTTGTAGTGTGGGTTTAATACAGTTGAAGCTGAGCTAGTCGGCTACTGTTCTTCGCTAGATCTGGTGATTAATTGAATGGGAGTTCGTGATCTCTTGTTCCAAGTAGATATATACGTTTACTTTTTCGACGGACAATCTCCAAGGCACATTTCTCCTTTTTGGCAGAAGGCGTTGGGCATGAGTTGAGTTGAGCTCATTCAGAATTTTCTCTGCTTCTTTGACGCAGTGGCTGAGGATGACTAAGTCATCAGCGCACCTGAGAAGAATAGACATTTGTTCCGTCTATGCTTATGCCTCTATCTTCCCAGTCCAGGTTTTTAAAGACCTCGGCAATGGCCGATGTAAATGGAATTGCTGAGATGGTATCACCCTGTCGGTCGCCACGGTGTATCGGTATGGTGATCGGTCTATAGAAGAGGGTGATATCCGTTATGCATTCTCTTCTTGTTTTCTCTGTCAGTTGAGCGTATTTTTATGTCGTTCCATGTCTTCTCAGAGCATTCAGCGCAGCGGTTATTTCGATGTTATCAAAGGCCTCATAATCCATGAACACAAGATCTAAAGGTATTCGTAATTCATGCGCCCTCTCCATTAATTAGTTGATTGTGTGGAGGTGGTCAGTGGTTTGACAGCTTTTTCTTAAACAGGCCTGCTTTCGTGGTTGGTTCTCATCCAGTAGTCTGTTGGCGATGACTCTGGTGAAGAGGTTATAGATGGATAAGAGAAGACAGATTGGACGGAAAGTTGACAGGTTTTTCTTGTCCCACTAATTTACAGATTAGAATGGGTTTTGGCGATTTTTAGTGGCCTGGGTTTTGGCAGTCGTTTAGACAGATGTCGGACAATGTAGCAAAATGTCGCGCTAGTGTGTCCCCTTCAGCATGGATTATTTCATTGGCGAATCCGTCTTGTCCCGGGGTTTTGCCTATTTTGTATGATGGTTGGCGTAGGTGATCTTCAAGCAGGTCGCTCATATAAATACTCGATGTCGTCATTTATATATCCGCTGTGGGGTGCATAATACTGTACGACGATGAATGGCTTAGTCTGGTCATGGCCATGGCCTACTTTTGCACTTCCCCTCTACCTGTTTGTAAATCCCTTTTTTAGTGTCGTGAGATGATTGGCTGTTTCATAGTTTTATTAAATGTGGCAGAACTAACGATTTGTTTCCTTCTCGAATTTACGTAACTAATTCTTCTTGGTCTGTCAAGGGAGAGGGGTGAGGGGGGGGGGATTTCCGGGGGCGTGGGAGGGGTCAATAAACTAGAAACATCGCGTAACGTAGTGTAGCTTTCTTATTGATGATTTAATGGCAGTCAGAATAGAACTGTTGCTGTCGGATAAATATTTTGAAGAGTTTCTATTCACCGTCGTCACATATGTTTACAACTTGGACATCTGATAAAGTATAGATTGTAATCGTAGTGGAATAACGGTTTTTTTGTTTTCTGTTTTTGTGTGTACATCTAGGTCAAATTTTTTAGCCTGATATTTCTTAGACTTTTTGACTCGGGAGATGATTTAAGAAAAAAGCAACCCACGTGTTCAGTTCAGTTCATCCCGTAACCCATCAGGTCGTTGGGGCACACATAAAGACATGAAAATCCCACGCCAACCCTCTCTGTCTGTCGCCGCCTGACGTATCTCACCGGGATGAAGGCCTGACCACTCAGTGATGTTGTCCACCCATCTCTTCCTTGGACGTCCTCGCCCTCTCTGTCCCGGTACGGACCCAAAGAGTATTGAGTTGGTAAATCCGTTGGACCTCGCGACGTGCCAGCACCAGGCCATCTTTTGTCCTTTGATAGCTGTGAACAGATCTTCAAAAGGACCAATAGCGTCTTCAACTCTCTGACGGATTTCTACGTTCGTGACACGATCCTTATATGTAACATTTAGGAGTTTTCTATAGCACCGCATTTCCATTGCACGTATTCTGCCCTGGATATCTGCTGTAATGGTCCAGGTCTCGCAGGCATACAGAAATATTGATAGCACCAAAGAGCGCATTAGTCTGACTTTTATGCCGAGGGCGAGCCGCTTGTCTTGCCAGATAGGTTTCAGCCTAGTCAGCGCCGTTGTTGTTTGTGCTATTCTTGCAATAACCCCTGGCTTCGAACCCTCTTCGCTGATCAATGATCCCAGATATTTGAAACGTTTTACCACCTCAAGTATCTGTCCATTTGCCTATATTACAGATTTAAACCCTGCTACGTTATTGGTCATGAGCTTTGTTTTATCTGCATTTATTTCCATACCAAAACTTAGGGCCGTTCTATCCAATCTACCAATCAACTCCTGGAGTTCCCTTTCTGTGCCTGCCAATACATCAATATCATCAGCAAAGCGGAAGTTTGTGATAAGCCTGTCACCTATTTTAACCGTGCCAACGTGTCCTTTTAAGGTCGTCTCCATTATTATCTCCAAGAATATATTGAAGAGTGTGGGGGAGAGTATACATCCCTGTCGCACACCCACCGTTGTACAGAACCAATCGCCAAGCGTTCCCTCTACTGAGACTGCGCTTGTCGCCTGCTCATAAAGGTTTGCAATTACCCTCACAATATCACTGTTGAACTTATACTGCTTCATTGTTGACCATAGCGCTGCATGCCACACTCTGTCAAACGCCTTTCTAAAGTCAATGAAGGCATGGTAGAGTTGTTGATGATACTCTGAGTACTTCTCATTCAGTAGCCGAAGATTAAATATCTGCTCGATGGTATTCCTTCCCGCTCAAAAGCCCGCTTGTTCTTCGGCAATGATATTCTCCGCCTGTGGATTCAGTCTGTTAAGTATAATTCTCAAGAGAACTTTACTTGGATGACTTATCAGACTGATTGTTCGATAATTCTGACACATATTTAGGTTTCCTGATTTATGCAGTGGTATAATGACTGATTTTGTCCAGCAGGTGAGCCACACTCCTGTCTGCCAAATTCTATTGCAGATGCATGTCAGGGTATTAATTGTTGCCTCACCTCCCACTTGTAGCTCTGCTGGAATATTATCCACACCTACAGCCTTCCCTCTCTTCAGCATTTGCACGGCTTCATATACTTCTTCCCTTGTTATCGTTTGATTTTCCTCTATCAGACTCACTTCAGGAGACATTGCGTTTCTTGGGTCACCTCGACCTTCATGCTTATATAGCTCCGAACAGTACTCTGTCCAGCGCTCATGAATGTCTTGAGCTTCTGTGAGACATTTCCCACTCTTGTCCTGAATCGTTGTATTTCGACTTTGTACAGGTCTTACTAAGTCCTTGACTAATTTATATGCTCCCTTGGCATCATTTCTTCCTAGATTTTGTTCGATATCTGCGCACTGAGCCGTTATCCATCCCACCTTGGCCTGTTTCATCTTGGTCTTTATGGTTCCATTTATCTCTCTTTATCGCTGAATCCCATCTAGTGTTTTCTTCGCTCTCTTCATTTGTCGTCTCTTGTCACATGAATCCAATATTTCACTCGTGATCCATGCTTTCTTCTTAATCCTGCACCTACCTAGAACCTCAGATGCCGTGGAGATTAATGCCGAATTCAAGGCTTCAGTCATCGTCTCAACATCTGCCTCCTCGTTTAGAACCAAGACAGGTGCAAATCGTCCCCCCCCCCCCCCATCACCGCTCCAAAGGTCTCCACTATATCCGGGCACTTCAACTTCTCCAAGTCAAATCTCAGTCGAGTTATCTCTCTTTTCAGAACTTTCTTTAGTCTGAGATGCATGGTCATCAGCACTAAGTCGTGGTCGCTCCCTATATCGGCCCCTGGGAAACTTCTTGTCCGGGCGCTATTGACGCTACATCTGAATCTCCTTTGAACCAAAATATAGTCTATTTGACTATGAAGCGTACTATTTGGGCTGTGCCACGTCCACCGTCTCGACATTTTATGTGGTCCCAGCGTATTCGCTACTATCAGCTTATTGTAATACGCAAATTCCAAGAGTCTCAGTCTTCTATCGTTCGTGGTCACATTTCCATATGCTCCACATGTGCCTTTCCAGTCACGTACCATGTCTTCGCCAATTTTGGCATTCCAATCTCCCTGTACCACCAGTATATCCTTCTTCGGTACCTCGTTCACCAAAGCCTGCAATTCCTCGTAGAAGCTCTCACCTCGCTGTCCTCGTAATCTGAGGTAGGAGCATACACGTGTATATAGTGAATATACAGATTGATCCGCAGAGGAAGCAGTAAAGAATGGAGGAGGAAGGCACACTATATAAGACACAACATTGGGTAATAGTATTAATTCGATTTTAAAAAAGGATTTTTTTTTAGGTTCTTGTTTTTATTTTGAAGTTATTGAAGGGCGATGTTAAGCCTTTTCTTGCCATTATTGTGAGGTTGTGTTTGGCTTTTTTCTTGGTTTTATTTTGGCTTTTTAAAAATGTTGATCTGGCAATCCTATTCACAATGTCGGACAGAACGTAAGATGTGGAGTGTCTGATTCAATTAGTGATTATCTGGGGGAGTGGTCATCGTTACGTTGAAAATAAAACGTCTTTAAGGTAACATACTACTTTGACGTTAGTGTGGACAAATGAAGTCATTGCTGATAAGCTTGAATAAACGTAAATCTAAGCTTTACGAAGATTGTATTGTAATGTAGATTAGTTTTTTACTTTTAGTTGCAATTTCAATTTGCACTACTGTTCACTACACCACCAACCGTCATCACAGTCACACTTACACTGTCTCCACTCTGTAACTCACTGTCTGCATGAGTGATAGTGACACTGATACTAAATACTGACTTTGCTGCTAGTAGTAGTAGTTAAGTAGTTCTTCTACGTTCAGGTATTTGACATTCATTTGGTTATGCTAAATCAAAATAAATGCAGTCGAGTCCCCTCGTAAGAACAAAGTTAAAGTCTTTTCTTGGTCTGGACGGCACCCCGTGGTTTAGGCATGATATTGATACTAATATACCCATCTACCTCAACTCTGCTCCCTCTTGGCTAGTTTGTTTTCGTAGGTATTTTGTAGGCTGAGCGGTTTTGTAGGACATGTTCAGGGGTCTGGATTCGGGTTGCACATGACCATTCGTTTGTGTAGGATATCTTGACCCTGTAGAGGTGACAGACTACAGTGCCCTGTTCTCAGACGGAACAGAGTAGTTTGTTGACGTCTTTGAAGTTTTTGGACTGAGTCACTCAGTCAGGTCTAATCTGTCAACTGTGTCACCTGCATTTCTTTTTTTTCCATAGGTTGTAATTTATGAGCTATTGTTTTGGCCTCTTGGCATGACACTATGGAGTGCATGGAGGAATTACTTCATTTTGTTACCAGCTATGGACAGGGCATCATCTTTCTCGTTCACTGTACTGTAATCCCACAGTGGTAGCGTAGCCACTGGAGGACAGCCATTGAGGTCTTTTGGATACTGTTTAATTAGGATTTAATTTCCTAAAGCATGTGTTCATTTCTGGTGATGTGCAATGTTTCAAATAGGGAACTGCAGTCAGTGAAGAAAGCAATCTTGGCTGGTGGTTGCTCATTGGGTCTGGTAAGGATTCTCAGTGCCTGGATAAGTGTCATGAATTCTGCTCTCCTTCTGGGTTTGGGTTTTTCTGATCATGTTAAATCTTCAGTCTTATCGCCAGGATGAAGTCCACAGTCCTTTCCAGGTCTGAGCGGTGGCCCCATAGTTTTTGCCTCAGTTCTGCTCCATCTGGCCTTGTCTGGCAGTTCTTTGTAGGCCGGGCATTCTTGAAGTACGTGTTCAGGGGTCTGGACTCCTGTCCCACATGGATATTCATTTGTTTGGGAGATTTTGAGCCGCTCTAAAGTTAGAGATCTTCCGTGTTGGGAAAGCCTTGAGTACTATCCACCCAATGTTGTGCCTTATATAGATGGTTCCTCCTCCATTCTTTACTGCTTCCTCTGCGGATACATCTGTATGTACGTGTGTCCACTTCTCGGGGTTGCTTTTTTCTTCAATCATCGCCTGAGTCAAAACATTTAGTTGAAGACGGGTCTGGTTGTGTTCTTCTCTCAGCTGTTTGTTTGTGTCCTTTCTTTAATCTCTTTGGTATGATCTTGGTCAATATTTTCCCAGGCACTGATCCAAACTTTTGTAAGTAATCTGTTGAAGTGTTGTCTGCTTTGATTGCTTCTGCTGAGATACCAACTGTGTCAGAGGTTTTACCATCTCTCAGGGCATGACTTTCCTAATTTATTCTTTGTTTGGTTTCTCGCAATTAATTTGCAGTTCTATTTCTGTCGACTGACTGTCTCTGAGATTGTGTTGAGCTGGTCTATTTAAATGTTCTGCTCATCTCATCATCTGCTCATTTGTATTGCTAATCAAATTTCCTTCCTTATCCTTAATAAAACCATTTACTTGTTTATGTTTTCCTATCAGTTTCTTTGAGCTTTAGCAGAGGTCTTTATTTCCTTTTGCTGCAGCATCTCATCAATATATTTTCTGTACTTTCACATTAATCTGGTACACTATTATATAAGAGGGAAAGTCAATGATAATGTTATACCTAGAAACCGTTACTTTCGGTGTTCGCATAAATATTCCCGTTCACATGTTTATATCCCCTTTAGAAAGTTCATCGCCATTTTATTTAATAAAGACCCATAAAGGCAATAAAAATATGGTATTTACTAAGAAATGAGGAGGATGCTGTATGACTCCTACAATATAAAGGTATCCTACTATTAACAAAACAATGTTTCAAATGCCACTAGATGATTCAGAATTGCAGTAATCACAAATTTTGGAGGTGCATAAAAGCAGAATGCAAGCAGAAAACTAGTGGGAAAATGGGAAATTGGTTGACTAAATGACGCTTACCATTTTTAACGGCTGCACATTTCATATATTCCTGGACAAATGAACTATCCTCTATCATATTGTGCCAACATGAACATCGTATGGCAAAGAATAGTGTTACTGACTGGAACAAATATATGTTGCGTTTAGTTATTTTCTTTATATGAGATAGTGAACCAGTTAATGCGAAAATACCATATTTTCGCTTGTCTCTCCTAATGTTCTTTTTTACTTCTTTGTTGGCTTCAGTGTATATTTTCTGAGCCTTTGTTCTAGTATTTCCGTTTTTGCTTGTTCAAATCCATCAAATTTTCCTTTTTTTTCCTTTCATCTTTGCTATAGTTTCTGTTATTTAACTTATTATACATGCTTTATGTTGACATTATTTTTTCCACAGAACTTCTCCAACAGCCTTGTTCCGCATACTTCTTATATGTTGCCAATACTTTTCTCTCTGTTTCTTGTAGTTGCTGTAACACAAGATTCATATTAGACAGGTCTTAAATCTATCTTGTATGTTCTTTTTGCTGAGGAATCACTCGTTGAATTGTTGGTTGTAGGTATATGTTAACTTAACGTCTTTATATTGGTTTTGAAGATTCTACAGAGTCTGTATACAATAAGTTTCTTGGAGGATGATATTTACAGATGTGCGAGTTTATCTAAATAGACTCAAACACTAGAGCCAAGTAGACCCGCAGTCAGTTAGGCACCATCTATAGCTGCTCTTAACAAAGCACCTGGAGAAAGGTACAAATAACTTGGGTAGATTTTCAACTTGAATTTAAGGCCATTTTAAGTCTACTCAATGTGGAGCAAATACTAGAATTACAAATTACAGACAGAATACTAAAATTACATATTGCAGACAGAATGCTCAAGCTAATATTTTACAAGAATAGACTTATCGCAATATTCTTTTCTGTTTTCATGGGGGAAATAATCATGTAGCATGTCCTTTGTAGAATGTTGCTCTCATGAATCTGTCTATAGGAAACTCTTGTCTTCTGTCAGGCTTCCGTTCCGGCCTGAACCAAGGTAAAATTCGGCGTCTCCTTGATGTCCAAAAAAAACCTAAGTTTTCGGGTCATTACATCATTTATGAGCCAATTCTCCTCATTCAGGTCTTGCTGGATGGATTTCTTTCTTTCTTTGTCCACAGGACTTTTGTAGCACTGTGTTTCAAAAGCACCGGTCTTCACTCTATTACTTTTGTAATCGTCCATGTTTCATATTCATAGGTTAACACAGGAAGAGTGCATATTCTTAGGATCTTTAGTTTTAGTTCCTTGTTTGTATTATGCCATAGGTTCTTTATATTCCTTATCTTCTGCATTGACATAGTCAGTCGTGTTCTTACTTCCTTTGTACAGTCTTCCATTGTTGTTCAGTATTGATCCTGGATATTAAAAATGTGCAACATTTTCAATCTCTTCGCCAGCGATCTTGATTTTAGGTTGGAGGTTTGTCTTGTCAGTTGTCATTATCTTAGTTTTCATTATATTTAGGTAGAGGTTCTGGGCTTCTGGACTGATGTAATTATATGTTCTAAACCCTTCTGTAGAAATTTGATCTGCCTTTACATTCCTGTCCTGATGATTTTTTTCTGCATATATGTTGAACAGGTATCATGAATGCAGCCCTGTCTGACTCCCTTGTGTATCTCGAACCAATCTGAGGTTTCACCATGTATTCTGATGGCTGCATGCTGTCCTCTGTAGAGGGTTTTTATTAGTTCCAGATGTGTTGGGAAGCCCATGTCTTTCATAATGTTCCACATTTGCTGATGTTTTATGCAGTCAAAGGCTTTGGTGTGTTTTATAAAACCGGCATACAGGTCCGTATTGAATTCTCTGCTTTTCTCTATGATGTTTCTCATGTTGAAGATATGGTCTCTTGTGCCTCTTCCTGGCCTGAACCCTGCTTGCATTTCGTGTATTTCATAGTCCAGCTTTCTTTCTATTCTTTTCATAATGATACGCAATAAGATCTTGCTGGCGTGGCTTATCAAGGCGATAGTTTGTACATAACTTTAGATTCCTTTTTTTAGGTATGGGAATGTACACAGATCGTTTCCAAGCTTTGGGCCATTCTGTGTTGCACCAGATCTTATTACAGACTGCATGGTATATGTGGATGCTTGCCTCTCCTCCCGCTTGTATCAGTTCAGCGGGTATATCATCACATCTTGGGGTGTTCCCTTTTTTCAGCGCCTTAATCGCTGTTCGAACTTCGCTCAATGTGGGTTTTGGTTTTTCCTCTTCATTATTTGTTGGCATGTCTTTGTTCGTTTTGTGTTGTCCTCGTTCATATCTCTGCTGTATTCCACCCATCTTTCTATTATCTCTTTGCTTGCTGTCATAGTTGCCCATTTCTGTCATTTTTTGCCTGTAGAGATGACTGGAATTCTCCAGTCAGAGACCAAATCTCGTTGAATGCTTCACGTTCATTCCTCTGCCACTGGAGTTGCTCTATTTTCTTACATGTGTCTATTATGTGCTGCCTCTAATTTGTTTTGTGTGTCTATTATATCCTGTTTCCTATCTTGCCTAATCTTTCTCCTGATTTTTCTTGTGCAATTTCTGTATTTGTCGGTGTTTCGTTCTGTTCCTGCCTGTCTGTTTCCTTCTTGCCTCCACAAGTCGCAGTGTCTCCTCCGTAATGTAGTTCTGTTTCTTATGCACTTTCTTAGGAATAATGTCCTGTGCTGTTGAGATGAGTGCTTCTCTCACTTGTGACACCAATTCTTCAGTAGACATGTTTTCTTGCATTGCCATTAGTGCCTCAAACTTGTTTTGTATTTCGACGTTAAATTCATATGGTATTGCTTGCACCATGTCGAAACGTATTGGTCGTGCACCTGTGTTCACCCTTACTAGTCTTAACGTAAGTACATCAACCAGCAATTCATGATCCGTGTCACAGTCCACCCTGCAAACATCTTTGTTGACAACACTCTGGACTGCTATCTGTGTTGTACTAGGATGTGGTGACATATATCTCGCAGGAGATAGAAGATGCATTTCAAGAAAAAAAAGAAAACACTGGCAGTCTGGATAGACCTAGAAAAAGCCTTTGATAAAATATGGAAGAGCGAGTTAAAACTGAAACTACTGCAAATGGGTGTAACCAACAACATGTACAAGTGGATCAGTGATTATCTAGATAACAGGACAGCAAGAGTGCAACTCCAAGGACACCTCAGCAAAAAGATGAAAATGGAACAAGCAGTTCCACAAGGTGGAATACTGTCACCCATGCTGTTCCTCATATATATCAATGATATAATCACAACAGCGCATGAGTTGCAGCGGTCAGCGACACATAGCTGACTGCTAGCGACAGGGCCAGCGAACCAAAGCTGCCAAGACCCTTCTACACCTCCACGCAGTGATCCTGGATAACAGGCTGCAGCAGGCCAGACTGGCTAAGGAGAAGGGATCGATGAGGGAATCCTAACCCTGTACTAAAAAAATGCTTGCTGAAGTCGGATGTGTTGGACCAAAGGTGCAAATATCACAGTCAAGCTGCAAACTACGACACAATGCATTCCGTTCTCTGGACTACATTCTGCTACTTAAGCCCTTTCAGGGTTTGGTAGCGGGAGATTGAGAACGAAGCCAAGCCATATAATCACAGAAATTCCTAAAAGAGTACACAGTGCACTATATGCAGATGACCTGGCACTATGGACATCCGAAGAGTCTACACCTGTAGCTAGAAACTAAATGCAGGAGGCTCTAAATAAAATAGAGACATGGAAAAAAAAATGGCATATCGCTATAAACGATTCCAAAACCACATACACAATCTTCTCTCTATCTCCCAAGCCCCAAGAAGTAATCGTGAATGTAAATGGCCAGACTCTCCCCCTTGACATAAGTCCAACTTATCTGGGAATAACAATGGACCCAAGGTTGACATGGAAAAACCAGATAAAAAATGCCACCAACAAAGCTAAGAATGGCGATAATGAGGAAGATAATAAGCTCAACATGGGGAGCGGACACGGGCACCCTAAAGAAACTGTACACAGGTTATATGAGACCAGTGCTAGAATATGGGTTAGCAGCATTGTCCACAGCAACAAAGAATAACTTTCACAAAATAAATACAGCCCAAAACCAAGGTCTCACTGGAGCTATGAGAACAACACCAATAAATGCAATGGAGAACATCACACGAGTCAAAAGTATGGAGACACGCAGAGACCAAAAAACACACCAGCAAGGGGAGAAGTTCAAACGAATGCCTGATCACCCAATATATGACAGGATAAATCGCATGGAAAGAGGGAGATTAAAGAGAAACCACTTCATATCAAACACAAAAGAACTTGCAAGAGCAGACCAAATCATAAGCCAGGCAGTGGTTAGATATCTAAAACAAACATCCTAAATCCCACCATAGAAAAAAGTCAAGTCCCCTGAGATGGTAAAAACTATAGAGGGAATAGGGAAAAAGGGAACTCAGACAGATTGACAAAGGAAATTTATCACAGAAGAATATCTTAGAAGAGTATACCCACCAGAAACATGGACACACGTATATACAGGTGGCTCATCTAACAAAGCCACATCCAATGGAGGTGGAGGAGTCTATTACAGACTAAGGAATGTAGAAGAAAAAAAAGTCTAGTATTAACAACTGGAACATATTCCAATAATTTCCGTGCAGAAGTAGAGGCACTGAAGGCCGCAGCTGAACTTGTAATCCAAGATAAAGATATCCACCAAGAAAACATAGTATTCGTGACTGATGCCGCGTCAGTATTAGGAGCGCTAAAACAAAACAAAGATGAAGTTCTCGAGCAATGTATGTTCTCCCTGACACAGCTCTCAGCAGAACACCCAAGGTAGGTCATACAGTGGATCCCATCCCACTGCAATATTGAAGGCAATAAAGCTGCAGACAAACTAGCAAAGAGTGGAGGAGCATCCCAACAAACAGACCTGAGTATCACATATAATGAGGCCAAGACCATAATTAAAGCCAACTTCAGGATAAAATGGGCTGATCAAAACACCGACTTCCGAAAAGAAGACAGCTACTATAACTTAACTAGAAAAGAGCAAGTCATCATCTTCAGATTGAGAACTGGGCATAACAGACTCAAGGGTCATCTTTACAACAAAATGAGGATTGGGACATGACAGGTGCCCATGTGGGGAGCATATCACGACCGTGGAACACATCCTGCAAAACTGCACGCTCACGCAGGAAAAGAGAGAACAATACTGGCCTCGTGAGACAGATATGAGACAAAAGCTGTATGGAGATGAAACAGCCTTACAAACAACGGTGTCCTTTGTAAGAGAAACCGGAATCTTGATCTGAGGATGAACGAAGAAGAAGAAGTACTAGGATGTAATAAATTTGATTTCTGTGTTTGCCGTCGGGGGAAGTCCATGTGTATAATCGCCTCGGATGATGCTTAAATATGGTGTTTGCAATGGTGAGGTTATTCTCTATATATAACAACTAGTTGTTCACCTCTTTCGTTCCTGTCTCCATGACCAAAGGGTCCTCAAATTCTTCTGCTGTGCTTTCTGCACCATCTTTTTCATAAAAAATGGCATGGGGGAAATAGGCATAATATATAATTTTTTTGTTTTTTTTTGGTCTCATTATTTTCTGCAGGTTGCAGACATGTCAACTAAAAAGAAAGATCGAGATCTTGGCAAGGCCAAACTAGATTCAAATGCTCATGAAAAGTTTTTGGAAGAAAAGATGAGACAGTATAAGGAAAAGATGGAGGCACAAGCAAAGTCAGCAAGTGTAACCAAGACTACATCTACATCAAATGCAAATACAGCACGTCTGTAAGTAAACAATATTTCTGCAAATCTATTAGTGCATCACTATGTGGTATAAAATTGGCAAAACAGTGAAAGGGATTGTCTCTCCCATCTAATGTACTAGACTTGATTGGGGCAGGTTCCAATTTCTTCTTGTCCCATTACCAGTCCAGCTGGAGTATAGGGCCACCACTACACTTGGCCTTCTTTAGGAAGCCTAAGATAAGCACTTTGCAGTGGTGGTTTCTCTAGCATTATGTTTTAAACGATGAGGTTGCTGGCCACATATACAACTCTCTTTAGTCATATTTTATGTCATCTTTTGAGGGGCAATGGTTCTATAATTTCTTCCCCAGTAAGGAACCCTGTGAACCACTCAGGTGATAGTTCAATTTACTCACCTTTAAAAATGGACACTTGGCTGCTTTGAGTTTGGGAGGGCAAGTGAGGTAACTAGTCACTTTGTGTCATAAGGCTGAAGGCCCAGAATTGGGAAGTATTTTAACATGTGAAAGGGGATGCAGCGAGAAAGGGACTGGCTGCCCCAATTGACAAAATCTGAGATTTCATTGAAGTTTTACATTTGAAATGTTAGGCAGAGAGAAAGGGACTGGCCACCCCACCTCACAAAATCGGAAGTCTCTTACCTCACAAAATCTCCAACATCCCAAAGTCTGAGACCTCTATCTCACACAATTTGAGACATTACCTCACAAAATTAGACTTCTTACATTGAAGTCTTGCACTTCGTTCCCAATAGTAGTATTTGTTAAATGACTACCGTAAAGCCTTTTTTTTCAGCCTGTGTGGTGATGATTGTACAACATTATACAATTCATGGTTTTTAGAGCTTTTATAATTTATTAGATTGTTGTTTATCATGTCTTGTATGTAGATAAAACTTATAGTTATTATCACTGTTCAAAGTATCTATTTCAACATTTATTTGGATCCTTTTGATGTTACAGACTTGGAAAGAGTCAAATTGATAAGCCAAAGTCTCTTTCAAACGTGTTCAGTAATGATGGCAGCTTCTTAAACCAGTTTCTTCAAATGACAGGAAATGAGAAAGGTCAGTTCTATTTCAAAAGATGTGCTTACTTAAAATTTAACAATCAGTTGTTTTATTTGTATCACCTAAGTTTTCCGTGGTGAGAATGCGGTGCTGTGCTCACAAAATGTTCTGCACATAAATGTTTTGACTTTTTATATTTCATCTGCTTTTTGTCACTTTTAAAAATAATATCCAGTATAGGGAAGTGTAATTAAGTTGGTCATCTGAGCAGCTTTTTCTATTACTTTTCACTTTCTATTACTTTTCACATTTTTTGCCATGTAGGAGTAGATTTAGGCAGACAAAATCAGTGTTTTGAAAGAACCAAATATGTGAGAAAGCAAATTTTGGTGTATTTTATGTCAAAACTATGATTTTGTTGCAGTATCATAATTTTACAATACTGATGTTCAGGTTTAGGCAAGAAGAGCTCTGCATCCTCTGAAAGTAAAGCTCTGTTGCAGACCAAGGTTAAAACCGAACCTTCTCAGCCATCAAAATTAGATAACCAGAAGTATCACAAACACCCTGCTCCTGCAATTGTGCTGCCTTCTTTCAAGACCAAAGATGCAAATCCCGTTGAGGGTAAAGATGAAATAAAACAAGAAGTTGTTGACAGTGACAGCGAAAGGTATTCCATCCTATTATTATTTTCTTAACTCATTATAGTCCTGTTCGGTAGGAATTGGTGGCGAGCAAAACATCAGTTGCAGTCTGATTCGATCAAAGTTTGCTGTGTCACCTTAGCAATGATGAGCTGGCTTTTGAAGTAACCTTTAATATGACAGAATATCTGGTGCTTGCACAACTTTGTTTAATGTAGAGTTATTTTCGTTACTATTGATATTTATGAGTGTGCTGAACTTGTCAAATCCTGTGTGAGGTAATTAGGACTTCTATTGCCAAGAAATTATTTTAATTTTATCAGGCCAATCGTCATGCATCTGAATTGCATGTGAATAATATTCAATACAATTCCGATTCAGACTTTGACTGGGTCACATAAGAAAGTGACTGGTAATACTATTGATCAAATAACACAGAAATACAGCTGACATGGAGAATCCATAAAGAAATACATATGATTTGGTGATTACACACACAGAAATACAACCGATTTGGTGAATACACACACAGAAATACAACTGATTTGGTGAATACACATACACACACAAAACTCCACAATTTTCCCCTCCACTTTAACACATTCAACTCCTGCATAAATTTACCAATTTGTATATTTTCGTCTGGGCCAGGTGTCGGGATTCTGCATGTCAAAGTTTTATTCAAAATAAAATGGTAAATGTATCGATTTTGAAGCAGCAATTTTCTCAAATGTGCGCCTATATGAAGTTCAATGTCAATTGTGCATTCGTGGGCGTAGCATCTTGGTGTATCATTAAAAAAAACAATTACAAAATGCAAACGTGTGTTTCAGAAGTCTGTGATAAGCATAGCAGATCACAATTTTAGATTTTTTCAGCAGTCAATGACGGCACATAAAAGCTAGAAAGGGCTAATGCCATTTAATGCTTCATACTAATATATATTTTTTTTAATGGTTTCTTCGTAAATTATGTGTGTTTAGATCATAATATTTGTGCAATATGAATTTTATTTGGAAACTTGTACTGGCACTTGTCTCAGACCACCAGACATAAATCTGCTAAATTCGGCCAAATTCAATGACTGAAAGTTATTGTTTGAATAAGGTTTGCTTGACTTTACCATGGGATGTGGGGGAGGAAGACTAACGTCTGGTCAGGGAAAATATACTGATCAGACATGTTAGTCAGGGTCAGGCAAAACATACTGGCCAAGACCCTCACCTTGGGTTCCTCGTAGCTCTCACTGGAAACGGGCTGTTTTCATGGCAGGATGAAGCCAAGCATAGCACAACTGCCTGGAGGACCCTGATCCACCTTCATCAGCAAGTTCGGGATGTGAGGAAAGCTACTGCAACCCATCACTTAAGACCCTTACAGGGCGCACAAAAGAGTAGCCTACTCATTGTGGGCATTCTTAAACAACAACCACCATGGGAGATTGCAGTTTCCCTTTTCTGTGGATAGCTGTGGCTGGCCCATGTCTAGCCATCGCTAGTCATCTCTGTTAACTTAACGTAACGTCTTTATACTGGTTTAGAAGACCCTGCAGAGTCTGTATACAACCAGTTACATTTACATCACCTTGCTCTAAAAGCTATGCGCATCCAGTTTATTCTTAAATGCATTAACTGTCCCTGCCTCCACTACCTCCCCTGGCAATGCATTCCAAGCAGACACCACTCTCTGACTAAAAAAATATTTCCTAATACCTGGACCTCTCTTTAGTCAGCTTGTAGCTATGCCCTCGTGTTATTGTAGGTGGCTGTATTTTAAAAAAACTTGTTATAGTCTAATTTATCGATTCCTCTGATCGATCATCTTATAAACCGGTATTAAGTTACCACGAATTCTTCTCTCTTCGAGACACTGTAGGCTGGTTTTTCTGAGTCGTTCCTCATAACTGTAATTCTGGAATCCCACTATCATCTTTGTCGCTCTTTTTTGTATTCTTTCTAGCATGTTTATGTCCCCTCTATGACAAGGACTCCACACCTGTACACAGTTAAGTTAAAGTGTTACTATTCGTTGCTCCCCTTTTAGGACCTGGTAAGATACAGCTACATTTTCATAGATAATTTTACAATCAACACTCAGTGGAGGACAGCAAATTTCTAATCAAACTTTTTGTCCCACAATGGGATGTTCTCATTTTTGGTGTATAAATGGTACTGTATGATGCACATTAGAAAGAAGCAGTTCTGGCTTTGAAGAGCTTTTTTACAAGAGAGGGTAATTAGAGCACATTGTGACAATAAGTAAAATTGCTGTAAAGAATATTCAGAACAGTAAATTGAGAAGATGCTAAAAGCTAAGCTAAAGGCACATATAAGTTCTGAAGATCTGCTTACTTACTTAATCATTAGTCTACACCTTGGGGTGTAGAGATTTGCCAGAAATAGTGCCATGCTATTCTATATGCTGTCTTTCTCTTCATCTAGTCCAGTACTCTTGTTCTTTGTAGACCGTCCAAAGTGGTCATTCGAGCAAACTTTGGTTCATCCTTTATGTCTGGATCTTTGTTCTTTACTTCTCATGACAATAGTAGAAACTCCACTGTAGAGAAGCATATTACCCTCAAGATCTACGACACTATGTTCTTTTTTTCTTTCTTCCATGAGCTGATTCTCCTTTCTGTCTTTTTTTGGCTTCCATGCAGGTAAACTTTTCTGGTTCACTGCTGTGTATTTGATATTAACAGCTAACCTCCAAATATAGAGTCCATTCAGCTATCCATCTGTTGCAACTGGTAGATGGCTCAGGTTTGAAAATCATTGATTGTTTAGTTCATTTAGCTTGTTATAAGAGGAAGATAATGTACTATTGGTGAATAAGAAAGTAGAACAATTTAAAGTCACAAATTGAACAGCAGAATGTTGACGGCGTAACTTTTTTGGGTGTGTTCTAGTAGTTTCTAAGCAATATTTCTAGGAAATATACAAACTTCAACTCTTTTATCTGGTTGTAATTAGAAAAGTTTCTACTCTATAGCACACCATCTGGAGGCTTTGGAAGCTATGGTCCTAGTTCAGTGAAGAATGAGACATCACAGCCACAACAAATACCAGTTACTGTCACCACTGTGAGTGAAGCCAAACCATCTCCTTCTGTTTCCACCTACCAGTCCTCCAGCTTTGTACCTCCCAGTGTTCAGACAGCCAGTGTGGTCTTAGAGTCTGCAGGGCCTTCCCATTGGAATACCAGCTTTGTGACCCAGCCACAACCTGTAGCTGCCTACTATCAACAAAGAGCGGCTGGTGGAATGCAAATAACTTCATTGTCAAGTCAACCAGTTCAGAGTCTCACATCAGCCAGTGCACCACCTCCTATGCCCATTGTACGAGGTCCTGCGATTCCACAGCACAGCCACATCATGTCTCACATGTACAGTCAACCACCACCTCCGGTTGGCTCTTACAGCCTTGCTAACCCTGTCGTCCAGCAGGTGCAAACCTCAGAAGTCTTGCCAATTTCTACACATGATTCTCACTTGGTGTTAGTAACAGATCCTAGTGCACCATTGCTGCCTGCTCAAAGCATCCAGACGACTCTATATGTCTCGAATCATACAGTTCAACCTCCACCAGTATCACATGTTACTAATCCTGGCTTGACAATTCACAACTCACCTGCATCCTTGCAGCCAGTAATGGTCTCAAGTATGCCAATTCGTATCCCTCCCCCACCAATTGGAGCCAATTTTACTACAGCCCAAGCCGCTTTGTTGTCAGTCCAGAACCAGACCTCGGGAGTGTACAGCACGCTTTCATTGCCACCAAGCTCAGTCCATAATTTGTATGCCACACCTCCACCTATATCTAGCACTCACATAACCATACCTGTGTCTGGTCAACCACCCATTTTAGTTTCTGCTTTGCCAATGTCACAACCAGCAGCCATGTATGGAACTTCACTTGGTCCAAGTACTGGAGTTTATAGCCAGATGCAGTTACCATCTCAACCAGCACTTCCTATCAACACAGAGATGGGCATGTATGGTCCAACACATTCACTGTCAAGTACAGTCACTCAGCAGGAATTTGGAATGTATGGGCCTATAGTTACCTCATCGACAGTCAAACATCATTCGGAAGAATATGATCCGGCTGCTCCTACCGATGACCTGGATGGTAAGTGAACAGTCACCTGAGTTGGTACACTGTGTTTAACAATTACAATCTTTAGTTGTTGTTTTTTTAAAGTAACCATTGATTTATATACGTTGATAATCTTACATGCTGACACAAAGCTGCAAATAAGAGACAAATATAAGAACAGTTGTGTAATATTGCTTGTTGTGTAGATAAGAATGTTGGACAGTGAATATACGGACAGAGGAATCACTGGCAACAAAGATGTGGTTCACGTGGAGAATGTTACACATCACATGGTCTTCTTAGAAATCTAATGAGGGTATTTAAACAGAAAACTTCAATGGCTGTTGTTGGCTAAAATAAAAGATGGCCACAACCACAAAACAGGTCTTTGGAACATCTAGTGATAACAGGAAAGATTGAGGACAATAGAGGCTCAGGGTATCATACAGAGAGATCAAGAACAGAAATCAGTATGGAGAGAAGACATGAACGTAAGCAGTAGATAATACCCAATTCACCAACTCAAAAGAAATAAACATACTATTTCATTTCGTCTGAGAACTGGTCACTGCGGACTACTAGAACAGCTATACTGAAAGATCTCACATACAGATGAGTGCCCATGTGGAACAGGGGACCAGAATCCTGAACACATTCTACAAGAGTGCTCACTTTATAGTGGAATGAGATGCTAGAGTTGTGACAAAAGCTGTGGGGCAGCCGTTCTGACCTGATAAAGACTACATACTTCATCATGGCAACTGGCTTGCAGATAAATAATGACCAAAAGATCCTGAATGCAAAGAAGAAGAGAAGGCTCAGGAATGCAGAAAAGAAAGATATATGATGACATGACACGATGGATAGGAAAACGTGCCACGGATGAAGTGCCACCTCAATGTTCAAAGGATAGGAGGTTGTGAAGAAAGATTGATCGGCAGTCACGAGGCAAGTAGTTTATTAGAAATGAGAAGACATTTTTCACCTACGTTTTGTGGGCGACATTGTGATTTTCAGCCACGGTATTGCAGAAGCCGAACAAAGCCTAAAGGAGGTAGGAAAGGCAGTTGGCCTGAACATAGATAGAAAGAAGACTCAATTTCTACTGAACTCTTTCAGCCCTATGGGGGTACTGCGATTGGAAGATGAGCCCATTGACAATGTCAATTCGTACATCTACCTAGGCCAGGAAATCATCAACAACCAAAACATTGATCTCACACAGGAGAGCAGCGGGTTGGCTCAGCTTCAACTGCATTAAACCAGTACTTCAGCAGACGATGGATGCCAAGGTCAGGGCTCACACTTTCAAAGCATGGTTATCCCACCAATGGTATATGAGTATGAGGTTTGGAGTCTATGCAAATCAGACATAGAGAAGCTTTGAATTACCAAAAGAGCAATGGAGTTTAAAAGTCCTAAATATCTCCCTAAGAGACCATATACGTAATACCGACATTCACGACCAGACAGAGTTCCAGGATACCGTTGACTCTGCGTCAATGTGAAAGTACAGATGGGCCGTCTATGTGGTCCACTTGACTGATGATAGATGGATGTCATTTTGGTGGCTATACAACTGCACGCGTAGCTGCCTGTCAATGAGATGTTCTGCACCATGCCCTTTGGACCATCATGGTACTCCAGGGCTAAGGACTGACACAGATTCAAGCAGCTTTTGGCTACCTGGCATCAGGCAACCTTGGCTGATTGAATACCAGGATTCAAGTATTCAAGGGAATGATTTCGTTATTGGTTTTTTTAATTTAATAATAGCTAAATGTGTTTCATCAAATACATCTGCTTAAGTGGACATTGTTTAATTTGTAAAAAGAATTGAGTTTCAGTTGTCAAATTCCATGCAAGTGATTTGTTGCTTTTGTCTATCGTGCAGGACATGGAACAATTATTGAACAAAATGTGACACCCACAAGATGCAATAGCATTTCCTTGTAAGTTAAACTGTAGATATTTTTCTGTAAATAAACAACTAGAAATTTGTGGATCTTTATTGTAAGATGTAAATTATTATCATCATAACTACATTTATTTATGTTTCTGGGGTCCACCTGAAGAGTTTATAAGCCGGAGTCATAAAGGTCACTTACTCCTGCAGCCATCATGCAGTGTACTTGCTAGGTTTTTACTTTACCTATGGTAGAAGAATATCTAGGTACTAACCCTCATTCCCTGGTATCTAAACCTTTGGTCACCAACAACAGCAACACCCAAATTGATATTAAGTGAAGACAAAGATTGTTTCCATGTACATGTTCTTTTAGTCTGATCTAGGGTTCTCATTGTCTATTGAATCCATAGTTACATGTTTTTCCTTTCTAATGTTTCTTCTTCTCCTTCGTAAGCTGTCAGATGTCAACTTGAATTTGTTTGTAGAAAGCAGCTGTCATCCTGAGGCTGTCGACACTGCCATAGAGCTTGTCTAGTGTTGCCACTGGTGATGGCCACATGTGCTTTCTCTGGTCCTCGTATGTCGGGCAATTTTGCAGCAGATGTTCGGCGGTAATTTTCCCTGTACCATAGGTGCATTCGTCAGTGCCACCTATCTTCAATTTATTGAATAGATGCTTTCTAATGTTTGAGTGGTTTATTTACGCCAGCAACCAAGTCACTCTAAGACATGAGATATAGTACTTCTAAATAGTTGTTAAAATTATCATCATGCAACAATCCTAACATGTTCATCTAAAGAGAAAGCGTTTAATAACGGTTAGTAATAGCCACAGGTTCTTCTGCACAGCTTTTCTCAGGCATCATTCTTATTATAACTGCTTTCTGATTTGATGCCCGGTTGATCCTTCCACACAGCTTTTCTCTTACATCATACTTATAACTGCTTTCTGATTTGATGCCCGGTTGATCCTTCCACACAGCTTTTCTCTTACATCATACTTATAACTGCTTTCTGATTTGATGCCCGGTTGATCCTTCCACACAGCTTTTCTCTTACATCATACTTATAACTGCTTTCTGATTTGATGCCCGGTTGATCCTTCCACACAGCTTTTCTCTTACATCATACTTATAACTGCTTTCTGATTTGATGCCCGGTTGATCCTTCCACACAGCTTTTCCCCTACATCATACTTATAACTGCTTTCTGATTTGATGCCCGGTTGATCCTTCCACACAGCTTTTCCCCTACATCATACTTATAACTGCTTTCTGATTTGATGCCCGGTTGATCCTTCCACACAGCTTTTCCCCTACATCATACTTATAACTGCTTTCTGATTTGATGCCCGGTTGATCCTTCCACACAGCTTTTCTCTTACATCATACTTATAACTGCTTTCTGATTTGATGCCCGGTTGATCCTTCCACACAGCTTTTCTCTTACATCATACTTATAACTGCTTTCTGATTTGATGCCCGGTTGATCCTTCCACACAGCTTTTCCCCTACATCATACTTATAACTGCTTTCTGATTTGATGCCCGGTTGATCCTTCCACACAGCTTTTCTCTTACATCATACTTATAACTGCTTTCTGATTTGATGCCCGGTTGATCCTTCCACACAGCTTTTCTCTTACATCATACTTATAACTGCCTACTCAGAGCAATCAAGAAGACATGAACATCATCATAATCGGTTGACTCTAGAATTGAATAGGTCATGTACTAAGAAAAGAACCAGCTACCATCACCAGAGCTGCTTTGGTGTGGACCCCTGAAGGAAGGTGAAAGAGACCAACTTAAGACAACTAGGTAAAGAACTGCAGAGGCCAACATGAAAATAATGAATCAGAGTTAGGGCATTGAACGAAGGATGGCTGCAGACCTTGTGATATGGAGGGAGTTTGTTGTTACTCTTATAGAAGCCACCAGTGTCAGCTGTTTACCAAGAAACTAAGAATACTATTGATAACTATGTTCTGATTGAAAACCTGATTGACCACAAGTGAAGAATAGTTTTAGGTACAGTTTTCCAAAAGAAAGCATTTCTTGGTATCATTTTATAATATTTGATTTGTATAATGCCATCTGCATTTACTCAATATGGTTTGGATGTTACTTTCCGTTGTAGTACTAATGTTTTGAATCTTTGGTAATTCCAGTGTATTACCCCAGAAGAACCAGCCAAAGCCAGGTGTACTTTCCACCTCGGGACCTGGTATCTTCAGCAGCGATGGAAGTCAACTAGGTAGGTCTTTTAGTTCAGACACAAATCAAGAGCCTAAACATAGTCAAGCTGATAGTTTTCTGTTTAATTTTGTACTCCAAAACTTAGCAATGAATTCTTACTCAGAAATTTCTCACAATTGCGTGTGTACCATAGAAGACCTTGAAAATTGTTGTCATTAACAAATTAATAATTTGTGTAAAATCATAATTATTTGTGTTTGGGGATTATACAGATATTAAAGTGGAGTAAGCTTGTGTGAATTCCAAAACAGTTACAATGACTTCTTTCAAAGTATTAAAGCCCTTGTATTGTTTCCATTTATAGTTGAAAAATGTCAAGAAAAGAAAAATGTGCATTCGTAACAAGTGTCTGTTTGCTTAATCATATCTTGTTCTTTTTCTTGTGACATATGACTGGTATCTGTGATGATGGTTTTCCACAACCTCCTGTTGTTGCTAGTGCTGTATATCCATTCTTTTGTTGATATTCTCCTATGCCATGATGTTAAACTGTTCAGCATCTTTTCTCTTCGTCAACCTTTGTCTTCTTCTTACATGTTGTACTCCAGTACTAATCTTCTCATCCATGTGCCTTGTTTTCCAATGTAAATAATAATAGCGTACATTTATTTTCCCCTGTTTTTAAGTTGTTGCCGGAATTCTTAACATTCTTCTATTTAAGCATAATTAAGTTATCTTCTTTATTTATTTATGCATTGTCTGCTTCACTTCAGTATGACATGATTGGTTCTATGTAATATTGAAGAACTGCCTTTTCTTTTACTTTAATTGATATTGGATAGTGATTAATTAATTTTAAAAAAAAATATTATTCTATTCTTTATTTCTGAGCTGCATTTCATGTGATGTGCTTAGAGTTTCCAGGTATTTATTTTTGTGAATTTGTTTTAATAGCATCCCACTCACTGACTTTGAGGCTGTGTTCTGGAGAATTTATTTTCTCAAGCATACACTACTTTAGCACATGTACAAAATAGGTTATTAGACAAAATTTAATTCAAATGAGGACTTGATGGACGCAGATAAATGATGATATAAGGGAATATCTAGGGGTAGACTGAGGAGATCTATTTCCATGATGTGTATTGACAATCTATTCAGCACAATTCATAGGAGCTTAAGTTCACCCAGCCTGCTTCTAGTCTGTCCCCCAGAAGATGAAGAAACCCAGAATGTCATAGAACAGTTGGCTGTTCAAGTCATGCTCTCTGGCCCTCAAGCTGAGCGGATGGCCCTGGAGGAGCATGCCGAAGATCCTCTGTACTGGTAAGTTGTAAGCTAGGTAGACCTTTTTATCTCCCATCTCGCACCTTACAAATCATAGGGCCATCACTACAGTTGGCCACTACTGGAGCCAGTGATAAGGCACTTTGTGTGGAGCCTGGGATAAGGCACTTTGTGTGCGTGTGCTCTTATGGTGACTTCTGTAACAATTTGATTTATTTGATGAGTTTACTAACACCATGCACAACCCTCTTTAGTGGCCTTTTACAACAATTTGGAAATTGTAGTTACCATGTTCTTTGCTTGGCATACAAGAACTATACCTAAATCTGGAAGTGAAGAGTAAGCAGGGTCAGGTGAAACACACTGATCAAGATCCCACCTCACTTCCACTGAAACTTGCTGTCACAGCAGTTCGACCACCAATGAGGTGGTGATCGACCCTGTAATCTCCATAACGTGAATTTACTGAGAGATATTACCTTGCATAACAGCCAGTAAGGCACCAGTCCACCTTCTCACCTACACCTCAGGATGTAAGAAGAGCGATTGCAACCCGCTAACAAAAAGATGTCAGAAGTTAACTCAACTCAGCACGAAATAGAAATCTGCTGCCAACATAATATTGTCTAAATAAACCAACTGCAAATTAACAAAAGAAGCCTCTAAGTAGATTGCAATTAACACAGCAATCGGCCGTACCCTGGAAACGAGTTTTCAGTCAGCCAATCTTTTCACTACCGAAGCATCAGGGATTATAAAACAATCCTCCTGTTTTCAATTAACATCGGACTAACTCTCAACACAAGACCCAGACCACCTAGTGATCTGCCCAAACCTTCTGAAAACATGCAGTATGGATGACATGTGGAGGGTGAATAACCAGACAATCCACGTGGCCAGACAATGGAGAAATGTCTGATGTGGTGCCCAGGGCACGAAAAGTAAGTAACTGCTTTGTTTCTTTTTTGATATGTTGAGTTAACAACATGAATTTTAGGAACTGCTGAAATGTTGATGGCAGATATTTCATGAAAAGTAGCATTGACTATTATTGAATCCTGCAGGTTTCTGAGAGAGAAGTCAAGTGACACTTACAAGTACTTCCAGTGTAAAGTGGCCAAATTATTGAGCACACCTGTCAAGCAAGAGAATGGTGCTGATGCTGATGATGAAGGACGAGGTAAAGTGACATTGTAAACTAAACTTTAGAAGGTAGCACTGTGATGACATTTATGTTGTGATTAGTCTGAGAAATCAGGTCTGGATTTCTCTGCTAGAGCGATAGGTAAAGTTGTTGCTGAACAGAATTGGGAATACATAGCGTAAATCTCTAGTATGGGTGTGGAGATTAAGGAAATGATTTTATCTCCAATGTGAATATCTGAGGCCTTTTTTAATTAATAAGATCAGTCATTATTGTGTCGGACTCTTTGTTTCGAAATGTATAGAAAAGCGGGCTATGGGGTGAGTAGATAGTAGACATAGTCTTCAAACTTTAGGGGCTCGTTTGAATCAGCTGTTCTGGTCAGGCTGGGGTTTATGTCAATTAAAGAGCTGACATCCTAGTCTTGAAAGTTGCATCCAAGGTGTTAATACTGCAGTCAATGAACATACAATCCAAGATGGTGATATTGCAGTCAATGAACGGACAATCCAAGATGGTGATACTGCAGTCACAAGATGATGATACTGCAGTCAATGAATGGGCAATCCCCAGATATGATACTGCAGTCAATGAATGGGCAATCCACAGATATGATACTGCAGTCAATGAATGGACAATCCACAGATATGATACTGCAGTCAATGAATGGGCAATCCACAGATATGATACTGCTGTCAATGAATGGGCAATCCCCAGATATGATACTGCAGTCAATGAATGGGCAATCCACAGATATGATACTGCAGTCAATGAATGGACAATTCAAGATGGTGATACTGCAGTCAATGAGTGGACAATACACACAAGACTGCAGAATTTACATGTGGATTGAGCAGGATTAGACATGAGAGAGGCATGGGGGATTGGAACTTGACATGAGACAACTAACAAACTACAAGAACCATCACCATCTACAATATTCACCATTCAGTCTATCTGAAAAGACTAGCACCTATAGCTCTGAAAGGAGTGCAGTGACATTGACTCAGAATAACCTGCTATTTCATTGCTGAAATTGTAATGCTCGTCTACTTTATGACTAACCAAATATGTGAGAGGCTGACATCAACATTGACTGACAAACAAAAGAAATTACAAGTGTGACCTTGGAGACAAATGATTATGAAAGCTCTAGAACAATGTTTACCAACCTTTCTTCTTTCACCTGCTGATCAGTAAAAACAGGAAACAAATTTACGGATCGTTGAAAATAGGAAGATAAATTACAGACCGATGATAACACGAAAACATTTTTACGAACTTGTGAAAATATGAACAAAATTGACGGACTGGTGAGAATATGAACAACATTTACTGGCTGGTGGAAATATAAAAAACGTTTCGTGGACCGGTGAACAGTAGAAAACTAAAAGCCCTACTCTCCATGGTAGAAGAATAGCAACTAAATCAAATCATTTAGTATTTGAATATGTCTTACTGGAAGTTTGCTTGGCTCACATTTAGTATTTGAATATGTCTTGCTGGAAGTTTGCTAGGCTCACATTTAGTATTTGAATATGTCTTACTGGAAGTTTGCTAATCTCACATTTCATCATCATAAAAATATGACCATGCTATAACATATGTGGGTGTTGTATGTGGGCTATCAATTAAGACAGAAGGATATACATAAAAAGGATAGATATATATAAATTTTTTTTTTAACACATACAGAACAGCTGACTATTGGCAGATGTTTTGTTTAATTTCTTCCTCTGCACAAAACCAAACCTGAAATTAGCCTGCACTGAAACTGTTTACACACATCTCATTTATGAAGATTTTTTGTGTCCTGATACACCCTTATATCTGGAGCATAGGTATCCAAGCTCTTACAGAGTTTTCAATAGCAGTGGTTTTACATGATACGGTTGCTAGCCCTATAAATAATATTTTACAGCGTATTTGGGAGGTCACCGTTCTTCCCAGATTTGAGAAGAGACCATAGGGTTTTGGTACATCTAGCAACCTATGTCTTTCTTCTTTCTTGGTAAAGCCATATCTGCAATAGCCTTTGTAATTATAACTTGCCTCTTGTGTTTTAGTACATTCTTGTACCAATGCGACAATGGTCTTTGACAGATGCCGAAGATAGCAGACAGCCTGTACGAAAGAAGCGCAAGTCACGCTGGAGTGAACAGAAAGCCTCATTATCTCAGCCAGGGATAGCTGCACCAATTTTGGCACCACCAGATGTTGTGGTTCCATCATTGGCTCCTCCAGGTATTGTCTCTGTTGGAGCACTTGGAGCCCCAGCTATGCCAGGTAAATCTTTCATCTATCTGATGATGTATTATTTATTGTTCATAGTTTCCAGAGCCGTCCTTTCTTTAGAAATATAGGACTTGTCCTTAATTCATAATTTGGGGTGTGCGTGGTTAAGTGACACGGCTCACAATCCGAAGGTGCTGAGTTGGCTCTCCATCACAGCACCGGCCGTTAACCGGGGAAACAAGCCCTTACAAAATTCAGGACGAGGTAGACCATTGCATAAAATACATGATAAAATCAGATGCAGTGGGCTGACAGGTGAACAATAAAAACATAGTGCAAAGCACACCGCCTTGGGGAATAGAGAAATAGGCGGATGCAAAATAAAAAATTGTCATTCAATGTTCTTCATTCATTCATTACGTGTTTCTTGAAAGGTCAATCAAATTAAACACGTGAAAAAAATTATAATAGTTACATTTTTGTAACAGAATTACAGTTAAATGAATTCAAATGTCTGAATTGAGGTTTGCAGAAATGGTTGTTGTTGTTTGCGAATGCCCACAATGAGTAGGTTACTCTTTTGTGCGCCCTGAAAAGGACGTTAAGTGGGGGGTTGCAGTAGCTTTCTTTACATTCCGAACCTGCTGATGAAGGTGGACCGAGGTCCTCCAGGTGATTGTGATCTACTTGGCTTCATCTGCATGTCATTCACTACTATGGGGATCACGTCAATCCCTCAGCTCGTTAGCCACGCTGCCATGAAACCATCTGTTTCCAGGGAGGGCTGCTAGGAAGCAGAGGTGAGGGCCTTGACCAGTATGTTTTGCCTGACCCTGACTAACATGACTGATCAGTATATTTTGCCGTACCAAACGTTAGTCTTCCTCCCCTGCAGAAATGGTAGAAATCATAAAGTTACATTGTTGTAACAGAATTGCAGTTAAGTGCATTCAAATGTCTGAATTGAAGTTTGCATAAATGGTAAAAAGGCAGGAGGAGATTTTATTGGTACATGGAAGCATAGGAGATCAGGAGAATGCACAGAAAGTTCTAACCTTATGATTGTTAGCACAAATATTCAGGCTCATCAGAGAAGAAATATGGAAAATGAAATATTTCAAAGGAAATATACATATTCCTAAACATGGTTTCTGAAAAATTGAGTGGACGGAAAAAATTTAGAATATACTTTAACATAATCCATCAGGTACTGACATTGGAACTGCATAGAAAGATAACGATGGAAAGTCAATACATAGAGAAGACATGTAATCTGAACAGTGATACATGGAGAAGACATGTAATCTGAACAGTGTTACATGGAGAAGACATGTAATCTGAACAGTGATACATAGAGAAGAGATGTTATCTCAATAGCAATACATAGAGAAGAGATGTAATCTGAACAATGATACATAGAGGAGATATTATCTGAACAATGATACATAGAGAAGAGATGTTATCTCAACAGTAAATGATGGATGATGTACATGAGGGGTTGAGACATGAGAAGAATGTTGAAATGTATGGCCAATAGCTTATCTCTTTACCATGCAACCAAATTTGGTAGACTTTTGTCTTAACATTCACTCATCCAACATTTCCGGCAAAAAAAACCTGGCATCTAGACATATGGAATTGAACTGAAGAATTCTATTAACAGGAAATTTTTCTATGTAAACAGTTGGAGTACATGATAGACACGCATGGGGTACAGACACACATGGGATACAGAAACACAGACACATGGGCTATAGACGCACATGAGGTACGCAGACACACATGAGGTACAGACAGAGACATGGGGTACAGACAGACACACATGGGGTACAGACTTACACATGGGGTACAGACAGATATACATGAGGTAGACAGACAGACACTCATAGGAGGACAGACAGGCACACATGTGGTACAGGCAGAGACACATGGGGTTTTAGATACACACACATGGGGTACAGACCCATATTAGATACATACAGACCCACATGGGGGTACAGACAGACCAACCTTAGGTACAGACAGATCCACATTAGGTACAGACAGACACACATGGGGTACAGACAGACTCACATGGGGTACAGACAGACTCACATTAGGTACAGACAGACCCACACATTGATAAAACAAGTGTATCATTTTGTATGCAGGTATTGCCACCAATATACAACTAGGGGGTATGACTACCATCCAACCTCATGTCCAGCCTCATGTCCAGCTTCCTCCAAGATCCCAGATACCTGGTAAGGCATTAACATGATGTTGTATATGTACTTTATGTGGGGATACTGAGGTTCCTTATTGGGGTAGGAGACAAAATATGGTGCACAACCTGCTGCCTAAGTTGTACACGGTCTATACATAAACATAAAGGTAAAAATTTTTGATATTTCTTTCCTTCAACCAGTTCAAATCTTTCCCCTCAGCCAAACCATTTCTTCCCACAGTTCTCTTTGTGTTTATCGCCCTTTTCCTGGCTGTGTGATGATTTACTAAGTTCTCTTTTTATATAGTATTGGACATCATCATCATGTCCCATAAACCTGAAAGGTCATTGACTCACCAATACTGCAGTATTTTAGACAAGGAAGTGATAAGGTGTATAAAGCACAAGTTAGACCTAGATCTGAGTACTGTGTACAGGTGTGAAGTCCTTATCATAGAGGGGATATAAACATGCTTGAAAGGATACAAAAAAAGAGCCGCAAAGCTGAGATTGGGATTACAGTTATGAGGAAAGACTCAGAAAACTACAGTGCCTAAAAAAGAGAATTATTTGAGATGAATTAATACAAGTTTATAAGATAATCAAATGAAGAATAAATTAGACTTTAACAAGTTTTTCAAAATAACTACCTACAAAAACAAGAGGACATAGCTACAAATGAACCATAGGAAGGTCCAGATTAGATATTAGGAAATATTTTTTTAGTCAGAGGGTCGTGAATGTTTGGAATGCATTACTACAGGAACCACTCTACTCAGTTTTGTGCCAGATAATTTGTTCTAGCTATGGACCCTTCCATCCACTCTCTAATGTTGTCTTCCCAACTCTTTTTCTGCTTCCCTCTCTTATGCTTCCCAGGCACAGTACCTTGTAGGATTGTCTGGGTCAACCCAGACAATCTTGATACATGCTCATACCATGTAAGCTTGTGAGCTTTTACCATAATCAATAGGACTTGATATTGGTTGACCTGTCTTAATAACCACCTCTGAGGAGAAAGAGTGTATGTGAGAGTGAGTGAGAACAATATTTCACTTGAATATTAATTTTTTTTTTAATGACTTAACGATGCCCCAAGCTGCCTTATTCGTGACATGGATCTAGGTACGAAATGCCAAGGATTTGACGCGGACATCTTATCTCAATTGCACAAATTCTACATTCTAGAACCGCTGTCAGAGTCCAAGTTTTACACGCGTGTGTACATTAAACTCAACTTAGATTTCAGGTTGATGCTTTTGGTGGACAGCCTCCCTATTCATTTGTGGAACCATGTGTTTTGTAAGCAGAGCATAACATTTGTGGAACCATGTGTTTTGTAAGCAGAGCATAACATTTGTGTAGGATGCCATCAACAAATAACATCAGTGTCAGATTGATGGTGAACTTTTGTTTGTTTCACAGTCCCCAGGTCGCTCAACATGCAAGATTATGCTAGAAAGGTCATTGGAAGTGACTCCATCTCCGAGGAACAGCTGAAACAGATTAGAGAGCAGCAGGAGGTGAGTCTTGTTTCTGTGGTGAGCCATAAGATAAACAGCTCTGGATAGTTGCTAGGATACAGCCTAACAGATTTGTAACAACTGAATAACACCAAAACTTGCACAAACTTGTAAACTTTGTTTTTGATTACTAGAATACTTGTGGTGAAAACCTGTGCCCTACACATGTTAGGGAAACTCTTAGCACGCCACATCTTTTTTTTTTAACAACAAATTTGCATCTTGCTTTCGTAGTTGACTTTCAAAATTTGTAACTTTACTGTTTGTTTGTCAATAAATATGATTTTCTTGTGTGTAGAGAATATAGACGATTGAATAAAGAACTTGGGGGTGTTATTGTTTTTGTTGTGTGTTTGTTAGTTTCTGAGATACAAAAAGATGAAGTTGAAAATTTATTAAAATCTTGGAAAAAATTTCGACTAGGCCTAGTCGCTCCGATAGAAAACCATGGAAACCACAACAACGTATTGATACTGTGTTTACAATATCGACACAACTGTTAGTTTCCAATTCAAACGTAGTTCTTTCATCTAAACAAACAAATTAAACAGATCTACTCGATAAAGATCGTTCCCAACAACCTACTTCACCTTTTGCAAAAAAATCGGCTTGCTCCAAACGGCGTATACAAAATTAAAACTGTTCAAAAGCCATTTGTAATCTAACATACGATACTTTAACCGGCAAAATATTGTGTATATATGGTGACATATTCAGCATTTAAAAAATGACTGTCGGGAGTGTCTCCGTTCAAAAAAATAATAATTTTTTTTTAACACCGTTTTTGAATGGAGCGTGAGTCTAGACATTCTTGACCAATGCGCGCTAAAGATTAATAGAGTTGCAGTTGGTTACTGTAACCGTACACATCCAAATTCTGACAAAAGTCCCACTAAAATTCGATTGTGCAGATACATTCACCTGATCAACAGCACCTTGCAGAGAGCAGCTAATCTACTTTCCTTTTCAAAATTGAAATTAAGGCACAGCTTGTGCTTATTTTGTATTTTAATCTCGCTGATTCTAGTTCAAGTCGAGACTAAAAAGTGGTTAATAGCAGGCTTGCGAGAGGAGCTACAGTGTTTATAAGAGTGGAAGAGAATTTACTTGTATGATACAACCAATGCTTTAACTATACTCAGTGGGGATTCCGTGTCGAAGTGGTTAAGCCGTCGGCCTCGTAACCAGGTGGTGTGGGTTTGACTCCGCCGCCTTTTTAACGGGTGCTTGATGCGGAGTCCTCTGCATCTTGTAGTCGTCTTGTCCTTGACTTGCCACTGGGGTCGGGCGGCTCGAGACGAGAGAGTGAGGATAAAAAGTAGCGCAGTTAATCCTTGCTAAAAATAGCGCTAGCAAAATTAATTATCCCATCGTCTACGATGGATGGGGGCCTTTGCCTTTGCCTTACTAAGTGGCTGATTTCAAGTTTTGACAATTAAAACATTTGTGATCAAAATGACAGTAATCATAAAATAAATGTCAAATTGAATCAGATACAGATGTTATTGTGAATGAAAATAACTATGAGGTGAGAATCTAACATTGATCTCAAGTCACACAGTGATCTGTAATGGTACAGAATAGACAACAATAAATGACAATAATACACTACATATCATGAATATTCTGTAGATGCCGTGTAGGGCTTGTTTATTGTGGTCCGTCGATTTGTTCATGGCTCCAACACAGTCTGGGGCTCTCTTTATGAGTTGGGTTGCGTTAATCACCTTCAGACATCCACATCAATGGTTCCAACAATGTTATTTCTGGGTCTGTCTTATCAGCTTCAGACATCCACATCAATGGTTCCAACAAAGTCATGTCTGGGGCTGTCTTATCACCTTCAGACATCCACATCAATGGTTCCAACAAAGTCATGTCTGGGGCTGTCTTATCACCTTCAGACATCAATGGCTCCAACAAAGTCATGTCTGGGGCTGTATTTATAAGGCAGGCTTTGTTGTACTGTGTTCTATTTCAGTGGCTCAGTGCACCTGTTTTTAGAATGTGTTTGTTTTTGACTGCTTCCTTAGCCTTTGACTGGCCCCAAAAGCCTACATGCAAGGTTGCAGTTGTTTGTTGGAAAACTTGTCCAGACTATTGAGCTATTCCTAACAGAAGAGGACACAAGTACATTGTAGTCTGACCAGTCAGTTGTGACTATTACAGGGAGATAGTCATTATTACCTGTACCTTCTAGGAGTCATACACTAGACTTGTCTGCATTTATGTAGGTCTAGGGTTAGACTACATGTATAACTGTGACATCTCTCCTTTGTAGGTATTTTAACTCTTGGGCTGGTCGTTTCCTCCAAATCGTATCTTGTAGAAGCAACATATTGTGAGTGCCACAATAATTTGAGCAGGTTTAGTATAGGAATCATCATCCAAGCAGTGGATCATGGTGATCAATGAGGTCAAGTGATTGGGAAAATACAGGAGAGAGAAAGAGCAGCAAATAAAATGTTTTGTAAAAAAAAAATAAGAAAACATAGTTGTGATGTTTCCTGTCATTGAGAGATCTGTCTGCACATGGGATTTTCATGGCTGAGGACTAGACTGCACTTGCGTTGAGCAAATCAAGTTTTTATTTCAGCTCCAATAGAAAAACCTGTGACTAGGGTTTAACTAGTCTCCACAAGACTTGGAGATAGGTATTATAAATGAGCTGACATGAATAATGAAGAACCTGAAATAAGGATACATCTATTCAGTATTGGCTGTTTACAGTCCGACCGATTTTTGAACATTTGAATCTTAACATTCACTGCAAGTGCCGCAGCTTTTTATGTTAAATAGTTTTTTTTTCAAAACAAAAGAAATTAATATTAACAAATTGAGCTAAAATGATGATCTTAAAGATTTTAAAATCTAATTAAATATCTATGACATAAAGAATTCAAAATAAAAATGTACATTAGTATGAAGCATTAAATGTAATTAATGTGGAGGGGGTTAAAATAACTTTTTTTAAAATTATTTTTGTTTGGCTCACTAAGTCGGGTGTATTTCTACAGGAATCTCATTACCATCACTCATTTCTTCGTCTGTCTCCCAGTGAACATCCGAAATAAGACATGTGGAATGTTCACATGTAGTTGAGTGATCATTGGTCTGATCAAATAAAAAATTTCATTGCACAGAAAGGAGGGGGCAGTTTTAAAAATTCATCACCTTCATAAATATTGGCCTGGTGCAAGTAACTCTACATTAACTTGAAGCTGTGTATGCACAGATATTCTACTATTTTTTTTCCATCTGTTTAAATATATAAAGAACATGGTCAAACATTGGTGTTAAATGCCAAATGTCACCAAATCGAACTAGCCGATGTTTTTTTTTTGCATCACCTAATCCTACCAAGCAGGATTGAAAAGAGTTTAATTTAAGACATTTTGATTGAATTATTTGATTTGCAGATGAACTTCATGTATGAGCTAGTGATGGCACAGAAGAAGATGCAGGAGCAAGCATTGATGGCAGAGATAGAAGGCATCAAGGTTAAAAGAAGATATGAGTATGATTCAGATGAAGAAGCTGAGGGTGGAACCTGGGAACATAGACAGAGAGCCACAGAGATGGAAGCAACAAAAGGTACACTTATGATTGCATTGTCTGAACTCCAAGTATCTCTCTCTCTCTCTCTCATTCATATTTTCTTAATAGTTTAGTAGGATATAACCTTAAATAGACTCAAACTGGACAACTGTTTCTGTGTGTTTGGATTTCTAGACTCTTGTAAATGTTATGCCTTGCATGGACTTTGATAAATAAAATTTACACATTTTTTGTGTGGGAGAAATATCACTTATAACTTGTACACTTTCTATTATCCCGAGTAGCACTACATACAGTCAGAAATGTCAGTTCGAATCTCATCCCCATCTTTGCTTCTGTCACATAGCAACATAATCTTGTTATTTAACTAGACCTGATTTTAGGGACATCTGGTACATAGCAGCTTCGGAGATATAAAGTATATGCCAAGCAATGACTTGTACAATTGACCAGGCCAGTGTTGTTACAACAGAATCATAGATATTTAATACACACCTCCTAGTTATACTCTGATAATGAAAGGGCAAAAGTGGAAGAACAAATGATATTAATAAGATAACAATTTGAAGAGACATGTGAAAAATTAAGTTTAAGAAACTGAGTGTTCATTTTATTAACTTACATTATTGATATTTTATTGCATTATTCTTAGTATGAATATTTCATAAATAATTTTATTGTGTGTTTTCTAATCTAAAAATCATAATTTTAACTCAGTTTAATTGTAATACATTTTTTAAAAATGTATATATTTACAGCTGTTTGTGTTTGAAACACTTAGTCAAAAGTCTAGTAATCTTGGTCAGACAGTTGAGGTTAACCTTAAAGCGGACTCAAGTTCTGTGCTTACATATTCTTAAAGCAGACTCAAGCTCTGTGCTTACATATTCTTAAACCAGACTCAAGTTCTGTGCTTACATATTCTTAAAGCAGACTCAAGTTCTGTGCTTACATATTCTTAAATCAGACTCAAGTTCTGTGCTAACATATTCTTAAACCAGACTCGAGTTCTGTGCTAATATATTATTAAACCAGACTCGAGTTCTGTGCTAACATATTCTTAAACCAGACTCGAGTTCTGTGCTTACATATTCTTAAAGCAGACTCTTCTGTGCTTACATATTCTTAAACCAGACTCGAGTTCTGTGCTAACATATTCTTAAATCAGACTCAAGTTCTGTGCTTACATATTCTTAAAACAGACTCGAGTTCTGTGCTAACATATTCTTAAACCAGACTCGAGTTCTGTGCTTACATATTCTTAAACCAGACTCGAGTTATGTGCTTACATATTTTTAAAGCAGACTCTTCTGTGCTTACATATTCTTAAACCAGACTCGAGTTCTGTGCTAACATATTCTTAAACCAGACTCGAGTTCTGTGCTTACATATTTTTAAACCAGACTCGAGTTATGTGCTTACATATTTTTAAAGCAGACTCTTCTGTGCTTACATATTCTTAAACCAGACTCGAGTTCTGTGCTAACATATTGTTAAACCAGATTCGAGTTCTGTGCTTACATATTCTTAAACCAGACTCAAGTTTTGTCCTAATATATTTTTAAAGCAGTCTCAAGCGTTGTGCTAACTTGCTTACATATTCTTAAAGCAGACTCGTTATGTGCTAACTTTCTTACATATTCTTAAAGCAGACTTGTTCTGTGCTAACGTACTTACATATTCTTAAAGCAGACTTGTTCTGTGCTAACGTGCTTACATATTCTTAAAGCAGACTCAAGTTCTGTGCTAACATATTCTAACATCTTTTCTCTATGGTTAGGTATTTATTTACTTGTATGTTATCTATGATATGGTAGAAACATGTGCAAATCATTATTTAAACATTGTTTAAAGAAAGAATATGTCTCAAGCTAGATGAGCTTTTGTTACTTACGACTTGTACATTTTCTGTTATCTGCTTTCAATTTCAGAATGGGCAGAGAAACTGACCTCAGGTGCTCGGGGCAAACATTTTCTTGGAGATTTTCTGCCACCTGCTGAACTTGAGAAATTCATGGAGACTTTCAGAGTGAGTTTAACATCTAGACTGTGTTTGTTGGTACATGAATACATGTGTGTATATGTGCATACATGTATATTGTGTGTGTATGCACATAGACTACTACTTACTACTTTACATTGGCATCCCTTTGGAGTATAGGACCCCAGCAGTCACTTGTCATCAGTTCCTGTTTTGGGTCATCTTCATGCTGAGCAGTGCATGAGGACAGACTGACTAAGAAGAAGGGATTGAAGATGGAAGGATGTGTCGGACCGAAAGGTGCAAATATTGCAGTCAACCTGTAAACTATAACAACGCATTCCGTTCTCCAGACTACATACTTGCAAAGCCCTTTTTCAGAGTTTGGTAATTGGAGTTTGAAAACAAACGATTAAGAAAAAGAAGGGTCGCCTTCATGAGGCTCCAGTAGTTTTGGCCCGTCTTTTACTATTCTACACCTAGTGCCATATGTCCTAAAATTTTGTGCTCTGTTTGTTCTGTTTCTAAGAATTGACGTCACTGCACTCCAGGCATACTCAAAGGTGCTCAGTCTCTCTTAGCAAATGGCGCAAGGTATGGATGCTGATGATCCCTGTAGCTCACTGGTTGTACACTCTCTTGCTCTGTCCTCTCATGCTCTGTGCTCTCATGCATCCTACTCCGCTCGAACCTCGTTTAATGTTGTTTAACGTTTGCTGCTTCAACTGTTGCAGTGCCCTCATCTAACAGGCGGTCATTGATTGATTTCAAAATGTCATTTCTATCTATCACTAACGTATCCGTGATGGGAGCTTGTGAAGCCAAGATGTCAGCTCTTTCATTGCCCTACACCCCACCATGACCAGGACAGTAGATCCATATCAACCCCTGGAGGTTTGAGGCTTCAGCAGCTACTATTCACTCATACCTAAGCCATCCCTTCTGTACTTTTTGAAGTCACGATGACTGCCATTGTTCTAGAAGTCTCAGTGCGGAGGTCACTGCTTCCATCTCCATTCTCAAACTGGAGGTTATTGACATGTATGACCTACTGCACTTGACAACGACGTTATCCTCTCACCCTAGCCGAGAAGTCCTAGCCTGATGTCCCGTTGAGCCGCACTGATCCGTCGGCATCACTTCAAGCTCTATTCTCCTGTTGTCCCATTCTCTGCATTCCTTGCCTAAGTTTATGATGACTCTCTGGATCACTCTATGACAAGTGTGGACCCATTCTTCCCCTCCCCCTTAGCTATCATCTCAGCTGGGTGACATGTCCAATTGTTTTCTCTGCTTGTGCCATCCATGACACCCCTCTCTTGATTCTTGATGTCTGAGGATACTGTACAAAGGGTACTGCGTGTCTGTGGTGACACACATATAGGCTTTGACTTGTGCCAGTTTATGTCTGGATGTCACAGATAACAATGCCAACATGTACCTCATCATAACAATCGGGGAATCTCTAGTGCAGTTCAAAACCGGTCACATACCTTCATTCTGAATGTGTTTCAACCTTTCACGCTGTGTTCTTGACAACACAACCTGAAGAAATAGGATGAACAGGAGGCGCTGTTCCAAGCTGGCAGCAGCCATAGTCTTGAGTGCTCCTAGCCCTTGCTTACATTTTTGTACGGTCTGGTCAACATGGTAATTATAGGAGAGACTGGGATCAAATGCCACTCCACAGTATTTTAACCTGTCACACCTGTCAATGGTGCATCCCTCAAATGCGATGCCCCGGAATTCAGCCTTTACTATAGAATTATTCAAAGAGCACCACATCATGCAGGCCTTGTTTGGATTGATCTTGGAGCTTGAGTCGCCGCACCACTGAGAGATTTCTTGCAAGGTTTCCTGGATGTCTTTGACAAACTCTTACCTGTCTGAGCCAGTCCTGTACGTTAGGATGTCATCTACAAATGTTAACATTTCGCCCTGTACCTGTAAGTTTAATGTTGGCCACTTTTACTATGTAGATGTTGAACAGCACTGGTGATAGCGGAGACCCTTGAGGCAGTCCTGGACATATTCATTTCAGTTCTGATGTCCAAGATCCTATGCGTAGCGCAACTGTTCTTTCCATCCGGGCAGCTGATATCCAACTAACCACCCATGGGTTTAATCCACACTGCTTCAGACATGTCTTTAAAGTCCCAAAATTGAAATGGTTGTATGCATTTTCCAGGTTGAGAACCACAGCAACTGTTCCTTGCTTTGACTGAAAACCCTCATACATATCATACGCAAAGGTTCCAGCGTTTCCCCTGGTCTCCTTCGCTGTTCTATAGCTGCATAATAGGATGTGCTCCCATTCTAGGTGGGACATTATTTTCCTGACCACTCATCTTCTCTAGTAATTTGCCAAATACATTCTGTATTGTGGTTATTTTATAGCTGCTGAGAAGCGTGAAGTTCTTACCTTGATTAGGCACTGGGCACAGAGAGTTATGAAGCCAGTCTTCAGGCACAGATGACTTCTCTATTGTGTGAATGAACTCCTTCACCATATTGCTTATCTCTGTCTCATCCAACTGCTATTTTGTGCTATAGTTCAATGTAGTTCCAATGTACATGCCTAGTTGTATTGTATTTTGATGGTATGTCCCTTCCACCAATACTTTCTGACAAGCTGTATCAGTGTACTTATCTCTTCTACTATTTTGTTCAAATACATATTTATTTTTTAATGTAAATTTACCATTTATAATTGTAAAATAAACATAATCAGTGATACATGATTTTCAGTTTAAAGTTTACATATTTTACATTTGACATGTTTGCTAACACACTGCATTTATGCCAGAATGGCCAAGTAAAATTCTGTTATTGTTACTGCTTTTTAACCAGTCTTGATTTTACAACTGAACTTATTGTTTGTACTGTGGCCTTTGTGTGGCTAGGCCTTGAAGGAAGGAAGAGAACCTGACTACTCTGATTACAAGGAATTCAAGTTGACTTGTGAAAATATGGGATATCAAATGTTGGTCAAGCTTGGCTGGAAGGAGGGCACAGGGCTAGGAGCTCAGGAACAAGGCATAACTAAACCAGTAAACAAGTAAGTACAAGATGTTAAGAGTTGAAACAAGTAAGTATAGATGTTGAGAGTTGAAACAAGTAAGTATAGATGTTGAGAGTTGAAACAAGTAAGTACAAGATGTTTAGAGTTGAAACAAGTAAGTATAGATATTGAGAGTTGAAACAAGTAAGTACAAGATGTTGAGAGTTGAAACAAGTAAGTATAGATGTTGAGAGTTGAAACAAGTAAGTACAAGATGTTTAGAGTTGAAACAAGTAAGTATAGATGTTGAGAGTTGAAACAAGTAAGTATAGATGTTGAGAGTTGAAACAAGTAAGTATAGATGTTGAGAGTTGAAACAAGTAAGTATAGATGTTGAGAGTTGAAACAAGTAAGTACAAGATGTTTAGAGTTGAAACAAGTAAGTATAGATGTTGAGAGTTGAAACAAGTAAGTATAGATGTTGAGAGTTGAAACAAGTAAGTATAGATGTTGAGAGTTGAAACAAGTAAGTACAAGATGTTAAGAGTTGAAACAAGTAAGTATAGATGTTGAGAGTTGAAACAAGTAAGTATAGATGTTGAGAGTTGAAACAAGTAAGTATAGATGTTGAGAGTTGAAACAAGTAAGTACAAGATGTTAAGAGTTGAAACAAGTAAGTATAGATGTTGAGAGTTGAAACAAGTAAGTACAAGATGTTAAGAGTTGAAACAAGTAAGTATAGATGTTGAGAGTTGAAACAAGTAAGTATAGATGTTGAGAGTTGAAACAAGTAAGTATAGATGTTGAGAGTTGAAACAAGTAAGTATAGATGTTGAGAGTTGAAACAAGTAAGTACAAGATGTTAAGAGTTGAAACAAGTAAGTACAAGATGTTGAGAGTTGAAACAAGTAAGTATAGATGTTGAGAGTTGAAACAAGTAAGTACAAGATGTTGAGAGTTGAAACAAGTAAGTATAGATGTTGAGAGTTGAAACAAGTAAGTATAGATGTTGAGAGTTGAAACAAGTAAGTACAAGATGTTAAGAGTTGAAACAAGTAAGTACAAGATGTTGAGAGTTGAAACAAGTAAGTACAAGATGTTGAGAGTTGAAACAAGTAAGTATAGATGTTGAGAGTTGAAACAAGTAAGTACAAGATGTTGAGAGTTGAAACAAGTAAGTATAGATGTTGAGAGTTGAAACAAGTAAGTATAGATGTTGAGAGTTGAAACAAGTAAGTACAAGATGTTAAGAGTTGAAACAAGTAAGTACAAGATGTTGAGAGTTGAAACAAGTAAGTATAGATGTTGAGAGTTGAAACAAGTAAGTACAAGATGTTGAGAGTTGAAACAAGTAAGTACAAGATGTTGAGAGTTGAAACAAGTAAGTACAAGATGTTGAGAGTTGAAACAAGTAAGTACAAGATGTTGAGAGTTGAAACAAGTAAGTATAGATGTTGAGAGTTGAAACAAGTAAGTACAAGATGTTGAGAGTTGAAACAAGTAAGTATAGATGTTGAGAGTTGAAACAAGTAAGTACAAGATGTTGAGAGTTGAAACAAGTAAGTACAAGATGTTGAGAGTTGAAACAAGTAAGTACAAGATGTTGAGAGTTGAAACAAGTAAGTATAGATGTTGAGAGTTAAAGCTCATCATCATTGTCGTCATCATCATCATCATTGTCCATCCTTTTTAAAAAATTTCACATCTGTTGCTTATCTTCTGTTTTGTGTAATTTTCTTGGACCAAATGATTGCTAGAAGGGTTATGTTTGTGATTAAGGCAAGAACAGGGCCACTTCAACACTGGGAGCATATTTTAAGAGGTGACTGACTAACAGTGCCAACATCTCATGTCATTGCATGCTTCACCATTTATCAAGTCTTCCCAGTGGTGTAACCTTTGGGTTTACAAGAAAGCTCTGAAAACAATGCCCCCCATTATTTATAGTAACAATTCTGATTGACACCACGTGGTCATCATACAAAGTGCACTATCTGTACTGCAAGTGTGACAAACTCCTGCACCCGAGGGTTGAACTTAGCAAGGTAGCTACCCAAAAAGATTGTTGTATCACTGTCCCATTGCTGTCTTGTAGGTCACTGCTTATTTATGATGAAGGAATTGTATCAATTTGAGTACATAACCAAGTGTGCAAGCAGCAATTTAGAATGATCTAACTTAATTGATTGAGGAACATTTTGGATGAGACAGCTTGACTGTAATAGGAAACTACATGCACAGCAATGCAGCTGGATGCAATCTGATGGTCAGATGCAGGCCCCCACAATCAAGCAAGTGTTTGTCTCATTAGTATCATACCACTGACGGGGTGGGTACATGTATCATGGCTTCCAAGGTTCATCCTCCTTTTGTTGGTTTTTATCTATTTTATTTTCATGTCTACAATACTTGAGGTTTGAACCCACAACCTTCTAGTTGCCAAATAAAGGTGGGTCCCATGGCAACAATTGCCGTCGGGGATGAAGATACCTCTTCATGGACTAAGCCGCAGCCTGTGAGGTGGGGTGGCCAGTTCCCTTCCTTGCTGTTTATACCTTCTTCAATTCACATGTCAGGTACCTATTTACAGCTGGGTCGACTGGAGGAGCTATGCCCTGATTTTTGTCTGTCCTTCTGTGATTTTGAACTCTGGCATAGTGTAATCCCAGTCTTAGCAAGCCAGCTCACTGTCGACTAGGCTACACGCTGTACAGTTGCCAGGCAAGTGCGTATAGTTCAGACTGGTTTATTCATAATGTTAGTTCCTCTTTGTCGTTTGCTCTCAAATACTCGCATCTATTTCCCTCTTAATCTTAGTAGTCTATCTCAGGCTTCTCTCATCAGTATCAAGTTTATCCCTCAATTTGGTTGGACAGGACCAGTCTTTTCATCCCTTGTATCAGATGTCATTTGGAGAACATTTTCTATTTATTGGTCCTCCCCACTGGGGCACATGTCTGTGTCCAGTTTATTAACATTTGGTACCTGTATCTGTATGGACCATCTTAATAAAGTGACTTAATTTATTCTTGGTAAGTCTTAAAGGGGCTTTTAACTTGGCAGTCATCTGATTTTTATTTATTTATGTGTCGATATTTATTTATGTTTTGTCAATATTCACAGTAAATTTAACATTTATTTAATTAAGATATGATTGTTTTGATAATCACCCTCCTATCACAAAATGAGAAGGCATACAAATGAGAAAGTTATTATAGTGTCTAGTTTGTTAACAGACTTCTATTTCTTGTGTCAGGGGGAACACATCTGTTGAAGGCCGTGGGCTGGGAATTGATCGGCCAGCTGAATTGACCAAGGATGACGATGAATTTGATGCCTACCGCAAAAGAATGATGCTTGCCTATAGATTTAGACCAAATCCTTTAGTAAGTGGGAATTTACATGCATATATGCAGACAGACAGATTGGTAAATGGGAAGACATATAGACAGATTAGTTAATGGAGTGACATGCAGACAGATTGGTGAGAGACAAATACATGCAGACAGACAGATTGTTGAGGCACAAATACACATGCAGACAGACAGATTGTTGAGGCACAAATACACATGCAGACAGACAGATTGTTGAGGCACAAATACACATGCAGACAGACAGATTGTTGAGGCACAAATACACATGCAGACAGACAGATTGTTGAGGCACAAATACACATGCAGACAGACAGATTGTTGAGGCACAAATACACATGCAGACAGACAGATTGGTGAGGCACAAATACACATGCAGACAGACAGATTGGTGAGGCACAAATACACATGCAGACAGACAGATTGGTGAGGCACAAATACACATGCAGACAGACAGATTGTTGAGGCACAAATACACATGCAGACAGACAGCCAATTTTTTCTTTTATAGAGAAGCAGTATTGATGCAGTCTATATATAACTAAGTATTGTGTATATATATATTTTAAATTTATTTTTATTTACGTTCGCTTTATTTTCTCTAATCCCCAAGGCGGTGTGCATTGCACTGTGGTTTTTATTGTATATATTGAATCTGTGTATGTGGTGCAGCTTAGTCATGGCTGTGATTTCCTGCCAGCTCTCTATTTTGTATATCTTGTATCTATCATCAGTCCACTTGTGTTGTGGGGAGGTGTGACCTCCTTTGTTTCATATTTTTTGGGGGAGGGCGAAAATCTGCTGGTGACTTGCCAGGTTAATCCCAGTATCTGTTACCTAGCTACTGGAATATACAATCGTCTATTTTGTGTGCGAATGATCTTATCTAATCTATCCTATCCTTTATCTATCTTATGTAATCTATCCTATCCTTTATCTATCTTATCTTATCCTATCCTTTATCTAATCTAATCTATCCTATCCTTTATCTATCTTATCTTATTCTATCCTTTATCTTATATCTAATCTATCCTATCCTTTATCTATCTTATCTTATCCTATCTATCTATCTATGTTCTTTCAGCGCCAAACACAGCACATAAGGCAGAACTCAAATCTCTCCAGTTAGATCAGTTTCATGCCACTATTTGTAGCTCCTGTATGTTGTTTAGACGATCATGGTGCCCTATCTCGTGCTTATCCTGTGGAGTCTCTCTGGTGCCACTTGGTCTCCACGTAATCGCACGAACTGGGCATCTGTTGTTCTTTCTGAGGACATGTTCGACGTACAGTCAACATTTTTTGTTTATGACAGTAGAAACATATTGCTGTTTGGTCTCCCTAATCTTGTTTGTTGTCTTAAATTCTTTTCAACCAGTGTTCAATCATTTTCAGACATTTATTTTCATATGCATTCAGTCTATTTTCGAGAGTTTTGGTCATTTCCCAGTTTTCACATTCAAATGTTAATACCGATATAATGTTGGAGTTGAACAGCCTGAGGTTGATGTATTTGCTCGGTGTTTTCAACCTCCAGATATATGTTAATTGGTTAAAAGCATAGGATTCGTGGCCATTCGAGTGAAGATTTCAGTTGCTATGTCTTGGTCCTGTGCCATATTGCTGCCAATTTATTTCTAATTTGTTTTATATCAGTGTCTATCATCTCTGTCTGACCATGATTTTGTAAGGTTATGGGAGTAACGAATGTGTTAACATTTCTGGCTTGAATATTAAATTTATGTTGTTTTTTTTATTTATCACTACACACTAATATTTCTACCATTCAACTATAGCAATAAGAATTTGTTCTATCTTGTTAGTCTAGCATGTGTTTTTTAGACATATCCAATCAATCTGTAGGTTCCATTGCAGGTTTCTCTTGTCCAAATATGAGCTTTCTTTTAAAACAATATTTTGATTGTAATTATAAAAGGTCTTATGTGATACGCTGCCATTGTTTCATTCATTATTATTGGTTACAGGTTTTTGTATTACACTGACTCATTGTTGAAAACAAAGGCCTCATCTTAAAAAGAAATTGGAATTGATGGTAGTGACGAAGAAACCACTCTCTCCAAAATGCTGTGTCAAAGCGAAGGGGACCGAATTGAGACAAGTTAACACATTAAAATAACATCAGCTGGAATATGCAATTGCGAAATAAAATGCAGAATAGTCCCAGCAAAATTGATCTTCCAGACCATGACAGGAATATTGTGCAGCAAAACTTTTGTCGCTGGAACTGAGGAAGAGTCCTTGGATGCTATGTGGAACCAGTACTGACATATAGCAGTGAATCATGGACAATTAGCAAGCAAGAGCTTAGATGTTTGGAAGCAACGGAGATGTGGTTTTACAGAAGAATGCTGCGGATCCCATGGACTGCAAAGAAGACTAATGAAACAGTACTCGAGGAGGCACACACACAAAGACAACATATTGCAAAGGATCAGAACAAGGCAGTCATCCTTTTTTGGGCATGTTATGAGAAGAGGTGGTTTGGAACACACCGTGACAATGGAAAAGATAGCAGGAAACAAAGGCAGAGAGAGAAGATGTTGGACAGTCTGAGAGAATGGCATGGGCGACAATCAACAACAGAGTTGGCAAACAACACACGGGATCGAAATGGATTGGAGGTCCATGATTGCCAATGCCAACTGATGATGATTGTTGAATTGAATGCAGCAAAAGGAATTGGTATACAAATTGTATCATGTGTATGTTGATTTCAAGAAGGCGTTTGATAGAATATGGCATAAAGCACTGTGGGCAACCATGATGAGGTATAAAATCAACGGAAATATTATACATTTCCTTGAACACCTGTATGACATGGCGTCCAGTGCAGTTCTTGTGAATAGGAGGCGGGACTAGTTTTGCACATTGGTTGGTGTGAGACAGGGTTGTACACACTCTCTAACATTTTTCTTGTAGGAATTATGAGTGAGGTACTTAGAGATCATGTTGTTACTGTCGAGATAGAGGACAGAACGATTACCAACCCTCTTTTGCAGACGATATAAACGGGTTGGCGGGCACAGAAGCGAAACTTTGGGAATAGATCAGAAAGCTTGATGAAACAGCTCTTGATTATGGTATGGAGATTAACAGTGGAAAGACAAAATTAATGACCAACACTGAGGGCTTCAACAGTGGGGTAAAAGCTAATGGCCAGGAACTAGAAGTTTTAAATATGCTCAATTGTCAGTGATAAAAGATCAAAATGTGAGGTGTTGGCCAGAATAGCACAGACAATAGCAGCATTTGTTGTGGCGTAACAAAATCTGGCAAGACAAACGGTTAAGCACGAAAATCAGATTAATGCGTACATTGGTCCTATCTATATTCCTCTATGCTTGTGAGACATGGACAATGATAGCTGACCTGCAGCAGAAGATACAGGCTTTGGAGATACGTTTCAAAATACTTCTAAATGTCACATACAAAGACCAAGTTACAAATGAGAAAATATGAGAAAGAATTAAAACAGCAAAAGGGTCTTTTGAAGACCTCTTGGCAACAGTCAAAAGATGGAAACTCGCTTGGGGCTGTCACATATCGAGATCAAATGGTCTTGCAAATACGATCCTTCACGGAAAGGTGCAAGGTGGACGACGAAGAGGCCGTCCCAAAAAGAGGTGGGAGGACAACATAAAAGAATGGATCAATCTCCGACTAGAGGGGGTGGCTTGGTGTTGTCTTCATGTGTGCCCCAACAACCTGACTAGTTACAGGATGACTTGACGAGGAGTTTCTAAATTTTGTTGTTGCGTAGGCTGATCAAAGCTTTTAAATATAAAAACAAATTGATGTTTCTTGCTCATTTAATGACAATTCCTAATGTAAATACTGCATGTTGCCTTTAGAGGATGTGGCTACCCTTAAACCAGCATCAGGTAAGTTTTGTGTAACTAAACTCATCTTTGATTATGTTACAGAATAATCCCAGACGTCCTTACTACTGACACAGATACAAGTTTGAGGAGCTTCTAATTTTTGTCCACATTGTCAGATGTGACAAGTGGAAGAGCGGTTAACATTGAGAATTGTATACAGTCACTGATAAAATTATTTGAAATAAACATTTTTCTTACCACCATTAAATTTGTAAATGTCATATAGATAATATTAAACCACACAAATGTTTTTAAATTTTTGAAACCCACCTCTGTAAGTAAGGAACCTTAACACTGTGGTGAATAAATTGTGTTACAGCTATTTATTTGTGAATGGTTTCAGTGTTAAATGTGAATTTGATAAGTGTCGCAAAAGAGAAATGTTTAAAAGGTATATATAAAAAGGCAAAGCAAAATATCTTATTTTATATATAAATCATTTAAATATATATATCATTTTTGCGTGTAAGCAAAATTCAGACTCTGACTAGATATCTGTGGAGAGTATCCATTGCTGCCCTATATTCTTATTCAAAGGGGAACAAGGATTAGATCTTGATCACAGGCTAATGTTTATCTATTCTTAAATGCATTAATTGTTCCTCCCTCCACTACTTCCTGTGGCAATGCATTCCAAGCATTTACCACTCTTTGATTAAAAGAAATATTTCCAAATATCTAATATGGACCTTTCTTTAGTTAATTTGTAGCTTTGTCCTCTTGTTCTTGTAGGTGGTTGCATTTTGAAAAACTTGTTTCTAATAAACATGTATTAAGTCACCTCAAATTCTTTTCTTAGTTTAGTTAAGAATGATTGTTTTTCTTTCATTTGTATAGAGTTTGTATATTTTATCTTTACCAGCATGACAGCATCATGTCCTGGAAATTATATTGATGATGTAGTTGTTATAACTCCATTTTTAAAGGACAAATATCACTAATGTACTATTACTGGCTATATTTCTTGACAGTGTCTTTGGCACCTGTTAGGTTCTTGCCACTATTTTCATGATTTGTTTAAGTTAATTTCCTTGTTGCTGCTGGAATGATTATGAACTTGGGTTAAGTCAGATCTTCCCTGCACATTTCATTTGTTAAATTGTCTATATATGCATCAGTTCCACATGAGTTTGGAAACTTGTCTCCAAATATATGTCAATAATTAATATAATATTTGTATGTGTCAGTAGCTTAACACTTTAACCATGTTTGATGACACAGCTGTTTGCTGAATCTGTCATTTTAATAATTGCATTAGACGCCATGGAGCTAATCATGTATGTATGTATATATGCTTATGCCTTGCTAATGGTAGAGCGTACACAATATGACAGGCAGTACCTTTTATAACTGCCAATGATTTGTTTACCAAGATGATGTTGCAAGATTATGAATAACTTGATGACTAGCGAGTTCATGTTCAGTGGACCTGCGAACTGGTCTTCAGAGTAAGACCAAGAATAGGATTAGTGGTGAAACATGGACGATTACAAAAACAAGAGCGAAGATCAGTGCTTTTGAAATACAGTGCTGCAGAAGAGTCCTGAAAATCCCATGTACAAAGAAAGAAACAAAATCCATCCAGCAAGACCTGAATGTAGAGGAGAATTGGCTCATAAATGACAGAATGACCCGAAAACTGAGGTTTTTTGGACATGTCAAACGACAACAAACTGGAGAGAGTGATTATGGAAGGCATCGTCACTTGAAAGAGGCAGGGGTTGACCGAGAAGACGAGGTACCCAGGACATCGAGACGCTGGATTTGACCTTGGAGCAGGCCGAAAGACTGGCGAAATAGTTTTCTACAGACAGGCTGTCATGAGAGCGACATTCTGCAAAGGACATGCTACATAATAATAAAGACAAATTAAAACTGCTACATGTTAAGTAAACAGATAAGACTAAATAAGGGAGGAATAAGGTAAACTAAAAGCTACACACTAGACTGAGGTCCCCATCATGATAGAACATTTATGGTCTGCACGGCAAATTTATTGTACAGGTCCCAAAACAACTTGAAGTCCTGCCCATTATCAATTGAAGGAAGCGACACACTGCCACAACCTGCATGTCGAGTGCCTTGAGCTGACTGCTGCAAGAAGAGATAAGAGCTGTCAGAATCCACTATGCAGTTTATGGTAGTTCTTCTCCCTCCCAACACACCCAGTGAGCAAAATGGTCATATGCTGAAGCAGTTGCTCAACTGTAGCTGTTTCATGGCCACAAATACAAGTATGTAAGAACATTTGTGCGTGTTTGGTAGACTGACATCTGGTTCTTAATGAAGCATGGTGTCACCACTCAGGAAGCCTGTGCCAAAGCATACTGTGTGCTCTTGTGGTGGTTTCTGTAATGTGTTTTACGTGAGTTGTTTACTTAACCCCATGCACAACCTGCTTAAACTGCATTTTTATGAAATGCAGGTGGTTACAGTGGTCTTATTTCTTCCTCTCTAGCAATGGGATGGATCTTGCTGTAAGGGAGCCCAAATCCAATTCTGATGTTTACAGTCTGCTAATAAGCAAGCACATTGTTTAAAATCATCCAAACTTCAAAACCAAGCCATGAGAGTTATAACAGGATGCATGAAGTCAACTCCAATTGTAGAACTTGAAAAGATTACAAATCTGCAATCCATGACCGATAGAAGAGACAGCAGAGCCCAGCAGCAAGCAGAGAAACTCAGAAGACTGAATGATTTAAGAGCAGTACTCTGTCAACTATGCCAGCAGACCGCACCAAAAAGAGTAGTGGTACAGTGGGTTCCATCCCACTTTAACATCCAAGACAACGAGGAGGCAGACAGACTGGCAAAAGAAGGTGCAAGACTACCACAACCAGATTCTAGTGTGACCTACGAAGAGCCAAAAAGGCTCATTAGAGCCAGATACATGGCCAAATGGGAAACAGAACATACTGGCTACACAAAAAATGATGCCTATTACCAATTGAACAGAAGAGAGCAGGTCGTGGTCTTCAGACTTCGCACAGACCACAACAGACTGAGGTACCACCTATTCAATAAGCTGAAGATAGGTGGCACTGACGAATGCAGTTGTGGTACTGGAGAAATGACCGCTGAACATCTGCTGCAAAACTGCCCGACATACGAGGATCAGAGAAAACACATGTGGCCATCACCAGTGGCAACACGAGACAAGCTCTATGGCAGTGTCGACAGCCTCAGGATGACCGCTGCTTTTTTCGAAAAAATACAGGTTGACGTTTGACAGCGTACGAAGAAGAAACAACGTGCTTGTTTAGCATAACACTGTTCAATTTAATCACTAGGAGAAATTAATTGTATTCACTGTGAATGTTTTCTTAGTCTTATTTCTTGTTTGATTTTGAGTAAAGTATTCAGCTTCATATAACTGTTGGATTTCTTGTTTTGTGGTGTTATCATTGTTTGTATGACTTACGAGTGTAACTCTTATCAAGCAAGCTCATTGCAATAGTTTCCCGTAAGATTTCCTGGGGCAGTTATTTATTATTTGTGATAATAGAACAGCCCAGATCCGAAAGGGGGATCAATGAATAGTCCCACTGTAACCTGCTAAACATGACATAAGAGGTAACTAAGGAAATTTGGTAATAGGGTCAGCTAGTCCATCCTGCAGAAACTATCAGCTGTAAAAACAAGAAAAGACCTCTACATTCTGTGGTAGGATAGGAGCAACTAGATCAAGTCAGTAATGATATATATATCATCATGTAGCATGTCCTTTGTAGAACGTCACTCCCATCACAGTCTGTCTGAAAGAAACTCGTTCCCTTGCCAAAACACCAGCTTCCGCCACTGTCATACTCAGGCACTCCTGGATATCTTGGTGCCATCGTCTTCTTGGTCTACCCCTTCCTCTTTTGCCTGGCACCATACCTTCCATCACCGTCCTCTCAAGACCATTGTGTCTCTTGATGTGACCAAAGTATTTGCATTTTCTAGCCAAAATGGAATTGAAAAACCAGTTCTCCTCTATGCTCAACTCTTGCCGAATGTCTACATTTGTTCTTTTCTCTGTCCAGGGTATTCTGAGGATCTTTCTGTAACATTTTGACTCGAAGGATTCGATTCTTTGTCTAGAAGTTTTGGTAATCGTCCATGCTTCACAGCCATAAGCTGCCACAGGAAAAACACAGGCTCTCAAGACTTTTACTTTTATCGTTTTGTTGGTGCCCTGCCATAATTTCTTCAGGCTGTTCAGTCTCTACATTGCCATAGCTAGTCTTCTTCTGATTTCTTTAGAGCAGTCACAATTTTTTTCGATTCTGGAGCCCAGATATTCAAAATGTGTAACCTGATCTATTTCCTCATCACCCACTGTAAATTTATGCTGACATTGTGTTTTATCGGTGGTCATTATCTTTGTTTTGTTTATGAACAGATTTTGATCTTTACTATGTCCATTAACGGCTGAAAGTAGCTGCTCTAGCACTTCCAAACTTGTTGATAGTATCACTGTCTCATCTGCGTATCGTAACTCTGGAATCTCGTACCCCCCAATCGTAAATGGGTCGAAACTTTCAATGTTATCTTCTCGTACATTTCTCATTATACATTCCGCATATATGTTGTACAGATAAGGTGAGAGGATACATTCCTGTCGGACTCCCTTTTGTACTGCAAACCAATCTGATGTTTGCCCAGATACTCGGACAGCGGCTTGTTGATCTTGGTATAATGTTTCAAGGAAACCCCATTTCCTTCATGATTCTCCACAGATTTTGATGTTTTACCGTGTCGAAGGCCTTAGTGTAATCAATGAAACATGTGTACAGGTCTACATTAAACTCTCTACATTTTTCATAGATATTCCTTAAATTGAATATGTGGTCCCGGGTCCCTCTGTCTTTCCTAAAACCTGCCTGGACTACGTGAATTTCAGATTCAAACCTTTTCTCTATCCTTAATAGGATTCGCAAGAGTATCTTGCTAGCATGGCTGATCAGTGCGGTAGTTCGTGCACAGCTTCAGGTTGCCTTTTTTGGGGAGCGGAATATAAATTGATTTCTTCCATGCTTCTGGCCACTCTGCACTGTGCCATATCTGTTTACACAGCTTGTGATAGACTCGAGCACATGCCTCTCCTCCTGCGTGTATTAGCTCTGCAGGGATATCATCGCATCCTGGGGACTTTCCCTTTTTCAGGCTTTTAATTGCAGAGCGTACTTCTTCCAATGTTAGTTCAGGTTCTTTCTCATCCTTTGGTAGGATTGTAACTGAGCGCTTTGTGCTATCTCCATACATGGTTCTGCAGTACTCTCTCCATCTATTCAGTATGTCTTTGGTTTCTGTTAGTGTGTTATCCTCTTCGTCATTTATGACATGTGGAACCGGACGGAATTCCCTTGTCAGTGTTCTTATTGCTTTGAATGCATCTCTTTCTTTGCCTTGTTGTAGGTTTTCTATATCCTTACATGTTTCTACTATGTATCTTCTTTTATCTTTTCTTATTTCTCTTCTAACTTTTCTTGCGCAGTTTTTATATGCTGTGTTGGTCCCCTTACTTCCCATTTGTTTTAATTGTTGCCTTTCTGCAACGAGTTTCTGTGTTTCCTCTGTTATATAGCTCTGTGTCTTGTGCAATATCTTTGGAATCATTTCTTTTGCTGTCGAGATCAAAATCTCCCTTGCGTACCATGTCAACTCCCCAGATGTCATCTCTTCCTGTATAGCAAGCAACGCCTCAAATTTGTTTTCTACTTTGATGTTGTATTCAGTAGGTATTCCTGATACATCGACGCGTATTGGCTGGCAACCTTTGTTGATCCTGCGTAGTCTTGTTTGGAAAACTGCAAACAGTAATTCGTGGTCCGTATCGCAGTCTGCTCCTGGCAGTGTTTTTGTCGCCAGCACATTTGATCTCCATCTTTGTTGCACTAGGATGTATTCTATTTGGTTTCTGCTGTTGCCATCAGGGGAGGTCCACATGTACAGTCTTCGTGGATGTTGTTTGAAAAAGGTGTTGGCAATGGAGAGGTTGTTTTCCGTGCAGAATTCAACCAGTCTTTCTCCTCGCTCATTTCTGTGTCCCAAACCTCTCCTCTTCGGCTCTTTCCTCTCCGACTTTCGCATTGAAATCTCCAATGATGAACAAGATGTCTCTTTTTTCAACTTTTGCCATCATTTCTTGCAAGGTGTTATAAAAATCATGCATTTCACAATCGTCTGCTGCTGATGTTGGTGCATACACTTGAATTATTGGTAAATTTCTAGTCTTTTTCTTTAGTCTGATTACAATTATGCGATCGTTGACTGGATTGTAACCGAGTAGTGAAGGTGCTGTCTTCTTTGAAAGAATAAAGCCGACCCCATTTTTTCCACCCTTGTCCGTCCCAGAGTATATAAATGTTTCTCCTGAGGAGCTGGTACAGTGCTCTTGACCGGCCCATCTATGCTCAGAGACTCCAAGAATCTCTATCTTGGTTCTCTTCATTTCTCTTCTGATCATGAATAACTTGCCCTGGTACAGGCTCCTGACGTTCCAGGTGCCTATTCTTAGTTTTGTTTTTAGTCCCATTTCAGAGTTGTCCACTGTAATGCAGTCAGGCTTTAGGCCGTCATCTCTATTACTTGTACTGACTTATATATATAAGTAAGAAGAAAATAATAAGATATAGATAACTAAGAAGAAAATAATAGAGAACATTGGTAAGAACTCTGGAGATCAGATTTTGCTCACAGTCAGCAACAGAAAAAAATCCACATTCTGCAGGAGCTCAAGAGACAGTACCCTAGCAACTCTTGGACACACACGAATCGACCATGGTGAGCGATAAAAGGGTAGGCAGTAGAATCTACATTGCACACCCCAATAGTGACATAGAAAATCACTTCATGCCAGCAGGAGAGACTTGCACCAATTTTAGAGTTGAAGCAACAGTCATTCATGTGACAACACAGATTCTTATCAACCAAAACATTACAAGGAAAATAGTCATTTTAACAAGACTCCAGGAGTGTACTCCAAGCCCCAAACAAGATAGACTCACAACAAATAAAATACAACATAGGATTGCTTCTCAAAAAACAGATCTAGTCCAGTGGATTCTGGCCCACTGCGAGATGAACTCACAAAAGCTGGAAGTGGCAGCACTCAGACTCGCCATCTACAGAGCTATAAAGAAGCAAAAGACACTCATCAAACAATCCATGAGGACAGAATGGAGAGCCAACACAACGAATGCAAGCCAGAAAATGACAGCATAGACAAATTTGGCAGAGATGGGCAGACAAAGATCTTCAGAACAGGACATTGCAGACTCAAGAGACACCGCCACATTAAATTGTGGAGCACCCAAGCAAACACCAGAACATATTCTGCAGGACTATTCTACCTGTGCAGACCAAAGAGAAGCAGTCTGGCCCAGGTAAGTGACCATGCTTGAAAAGCCGTGGGAGGCCGGCAAAGGTTTAGAAGCATAGCATCAGTTAATTTAAGAAGATTTTGCTCAGTGCTTAGTTGATGTGTTACTCGCACATTATCCTCAGCGTCAGTCCGGTAAGTAAGTCGTATTCTAGGAAGCAAATATATTCTGTATGCGCCTCAATCTTTTACAGTGCTGTACTGATGCAGCCCTAGATCTTTGGTCATTCCATACAAGTGGATGGCCCCATGGATGTGTACAGGCACCAAAATGTTTTACATATCCATCTGTTGTCGGGTATGCATACTGCATGTCCAGCCCAGCGATGTTTGCATATCGCTGCATCTGTTTTTCGCAAGTTCCACACTTCGCACCCATAAATCATTGCTGGAGTGACCATCTCGTGTTCAGACGGTCGGGGTTCGATTTCGAGCTGCGACAGTCTGTCCATGATGTCAATTTTTTCCGGAGATCCCTGGGTTCATCGCTGGAGCTACAGAGTTCGTGCTTTTTGCGATGCTCTTGACAGATGGGATACCCATCTGTCGAGAGAGACCGAGCTAAAATGGGGAAAAAACCCGAGACAATGAAGTCGAGCCCCCTCTTAAAGTTGTTTTTTTTTAAAGTAAAGATTGTAACTATGTGCTCTTGACTTGGTATCTTTCATCACTACTCCAAGAGATTTCATTTATTTTGCGGTCACCGTATTTCTTTATTTCCCAAGACGGCATGCATTACACTGTTTTTATTTTGCGCCTATCGGCCCAATGCATCCAACTTTGGCATGCATTTTATGTAAGGGTCTGCTTCCTCCTGCATTTTCTAAGGGTTTGCTTCCCCGGGGTAACGGTCGATGTTGTGATTTGGAAGCGAACCAAACACCTTCGGACTGTGAGCTGTGTCACTTAACCACTAGCCCATGCCATCCACACCTCCAAGAGATTGATTGTACATTTGTAACATAAAAGTGTTGTTCTTTTTAATAGAGATGAAAAACTCAAATCTAGGTCTTTAACACCTCAATGTTCTTGGAAAGTTTTCTAATAAAGATTTTTATTAATAAATAAATGAATTAAATACATGTATGTCTCTACATGTGTCTATCAATATGTGGAGGATACCTGTTTACAGGAAAGACCTCAGGAGGGAAAAAAATATGCATTCTGTTGTTGTTGCTTAGATGTTTGCCTCACTAGTTTCTACTGGCGGAGGCGCGCCGTTTTCCACCCCAGACCGTAGTCCATTGGGCGATATCAGGACGCATAAACCAGTGCTTGGATGCATGTATGCGTCTGTATGTACCTATGCTAGGTTTGTGCGCCCTCAGAAGCTAGCCCAACCAAAGTGCAATGGAAGGGTCTCACCACGAGGGCACGTGTGAAAGTTGTGCAAGAGTGTGACTGTAGGACAGAGTCAAATAAAACTGAGTGAGGAGAGAGAGAAGGGGAAGAGTGGCCCCCCAGGGTGAGCCTGGCCTATGCATTCTGTGCTTCTCCAATCTTCTCAATGACTGGCCAAAGGTAGCTCAGGACAAGAGAGCGAGGTTAACATATTTCGCAAATCTTCCTCACTTTAATCCAAACCACCATATAACATACAAATTTCAGCAGACAGAGCAAATGGAAAAGATTATCCACAAGGCTGAACAGAGAGAGTGGTCATCATCACATGTGATGGACAAACAACATTCTTCGTTCGTTCTAAATCTCCCGTTACCAAGCCCTGACCAGGGCTTTGCAAGTAGCAGGATGTAGTTAGGGAGATGGAATGCGTTGTCACTAGTTTACAGCTTTATTGTGATATTTGCACTTTTCAGTCCGACACATCCGTTTTTGGCAGAGACAAACAATATATAATGTAAGGTATGTATGTTTTTTTTTGTTTTTTTTTTGTAAAGAATAAAGACAACTTGAAAATGTAGTCGCAAATGACCTATAACAGAATTGATCTAACAAGCAACACAATGTGTGATTTATTCAATAGTAAAATTTAGTAGCTCTCTTTCTCTCCTCCTTGATGCCCAAAGAGTTCATGATGTCTTGTTCAAAAGGCAAAGTATTTGGCTTGAATGTGACTTTTGTAAGTTCTTTTTCTTTTGTATCCCAAGCTTGTTCTGCAAAGTTAAAGAAAGGGAATAAACAACACATGGAAGCTACTGAAAATAAATAGTATTCTTCTTCACGTTCATCTAGAAAAAAGATGTAGTTTACAGTGAGGGTGTGATATTTGTTCCTTTCGGCCTGACACGTTCAGTTTCAGCACACAATTTTTGGGACCGGATTTTGCCTTCCCTCTGTGATTTCTAATCTCTTAGACAGACCACACATCTGCTGCAGAACTGCCCGACATACGAGGATCAGAGAGAGCAGATGTGGCCATCACCAGTGGAACTGCAAGACAAGCTCTATGGCAGTGGCGACAGCCTCAGGATGACCGCCGCTTTTTTCGAAAAAATGGTTACTGTCTGACTGCGTACGAAGAAGAAGAAGACAGACCACACGAGTGCAGCCTGTTTCCAGGGCAGTAATAGGGTCTTGACCAACTATGGTTGCTGGCTCTGATACAAGCAGCCAGCTATGAATTGCTGTCAGCTCATTCACTGCTGCATCTTCAGATCTCAATAGTAGTGGTCATAACTAATCATGTTTTGTTTTGTTTCTTCCACTATCTGTCTTTCGCCGCAAGTTTTTTGTGGCTTGGGCTTACAAGTAGCAAGGACTTGCAGCAAAGGGGCTGAATTGTTCCCCAGCTGCAAATGGGTACCAGACTGAATGACAGAAACTGGTCATGCCAGCTCATAAAAAGCTCAAACCTTGTAAAATGGTGGCAGTGTCTACAATATTGGTTTGCTGTTACCTTTTATTTATGTGGTAGATGATATGAAGCGTTCTGATTGAGAAGGGCCAACTCAACATTTTTACAAAATGATATACTGACATTTAAAGTATGATGTGGAATTAAATGTCATAACTAATGTTACTTTTGAAAGCTGTTTCAATAAATGAGTTAAATTTGATAGATTTTACTTAGAAGAACAGTTATATGGGATGCTTTAGGCCAGACATACACAGTATTATCTAAATATGCCTGTGTGTTACTGGGCTGAAAGGGTAAGTATAGAATTGTAACTTGCCAGGCACGTTGTAAGAGGGTTGATAACGAGGTCAGCTACCCCAGCCTGTAGAAACTATAAGAGAAAGAAAAATAGACCTACTCACCCTGCTGGTCAAGTGGGTCGACCACACTCCGTGAGTCAAGTGGGCCAACCACACCCCACGGGTCAAGTGGACTAAGTCATTTTCAGCCATTATCCAAATGTGCAGTGTACAATGGATGAGAGGGTTGGCGTAATGGGAAGTTTACAATGGAGGAGAGGGTTGGCGTAATGGGAAGTTCACAATGGATGAGAGGGTTGGCGTAATGGGAAGTTTACAATGGAGGAGAGGGTTGGCGTAATGGGAAGTTTACAATGGAGGAGAGGGTTGGCGTAATGGGAAGTTTACAATGGAGGAGAGGGTTGGCGTAATGGGAAGTTTACAATGGAGGAGAGGGTTGGCGTAATGGGAAGTTTACAATGGAGGAGAGGGTTGGCGTAATGGGAAGTTTACAATGGAGGAGAGGGTTGGCGTAATGGGAAGTTTACAATGGAGGAGAGGGTTGGCGTAATGGGAAGTTTACAATGGAGGAGAGGGTTGGTGTAATGGGAAGTTTACAATGGAGGAGAGGGTTGGCGTAATGGGAAGTTTACAATGGAGGAGAGGGTTGGCGAGATGGGAAGTTTACAATGGAGGAGAGGGTTGGCGTAATGGGAAGTTTACAATGGAGGAGAGGGTTGGCGAGATGGGAAGTTCACAATGGAGGAGAGGGTTGGCGAGATGGGAAGTTTACAATGGAGGAGAGGGTTGGCGAGATGGGAAGTTTACAATGGAGGAGAGGGTTGGCGTAATGGGAAGTTTACAATGGAGGAGAGGGTTGGCGAGATGGGAAGTTTACAATGGAGGAGAGGGTTGGCGTAATGGGAAGTTTACAATGGAGGAGAGGGTTGGCGTAATAGGAAGTTTACAATGGAGGAGAGGGTTGGCGAGATGGGAAGTTTACAATGGAGGAGAGGGTTGGCGTAATGGGAAGTTTACAATGGAGGAGAGGGTTGGCGTAATAGGAAGTTTACAATGGAGGAGAGGGTTGGCGAGATGGGAAGTTTACAATGGAGGAGAGGATTGGCGTAATGGGAAGTTTACAATGGAGGAGAGGGTTGGCGTAATGAGAAGTTTACAATGGAGGAGAGGGTTGGCGTAATGGGAAGTTTACAATGGAGGAGAGGGTTGGCGTAATGGGAAGTTCACAATGGAGGAGAGGGTTGGCGAGATGGTTTTGATACCAGTTTTCTGACCAAGGGGACACAGATTGAAAGTCTCGGAGTAGCCTAGCTATTTTCCTATCTGGGTAATATAATAACTTGGCATGTACACGGCGATCCCATGAGATGAGAGCCCAGCAATATGAATAAATGCTGTAACAATTGTTTGTTGTTTTACACTGTACAATACATGCACAGTCAGTGACTTATTTTGGCTAGTGTCACCTAACTTTTCAGTTTGCTACAGATGATTTGCTAGCACAAATGACTGATTGGATAGGCTTCAGTTTGCTACAGATGATTTGCTAGCACAAGTGACTGATTGGATAGGCTTCAGTTTGCTACAGATGATTTGCTAGCACAAATGACTGATTGGATAGGCTTCAGTTTGCTACAGATGATTTGCTAGCACAAGTGACTGATTGGATAGGCTTCAGTTTGCTACAGATGATTTGCTAGCACAAATGACTGATTGGATAGGCTTCAGTTTGCTACAGATGATTTGCTAGCACAAATGACTGATTGGATAGGCTTCAGTTTGCTACAGATGATTTGCTAGCACAAGTGACTGATTGGATAGGCTTCAGTTTGCTACAGATGATTTGCTAGCACAAGTGACTGATTGGATAGGCTTCAGTTTGCTACAGATGATTTGCTAGCACAAGTGACTGATTGGATAGGCTTCAGTTTGCTACAGATGATTTGCTAGCACAAATGACTGATTGGATAGGCTTCAGTTTGCTACAGATGATTTGCTAGCACAAGTGACTGATTGGATAGGCTTCAGTTTGCTACAGATGATTTGCTAGCACAAATGACTGATTGGATAGGCTTCAGTTTGCTACAGATGATTTGCTAGCACAAATGACTGATTGGATAGGCTTCAGTTTGCTACAGATGATTTGCTAGCACAAATGATTGATTGGATAGGCTTCAGTTTGCTACAGATGATTTGCTAGCACAAATGACTGATTGGATAGGCTTCAGTTTGCTACAGATGATTTGCTAGCACAAGTGACTGATTGGACAGGCTTCAGTTTGCTACAGATGATTTGCTAGCAGAAATGACTGATTGGATAGGCTTCAGTTTGCTACAGATGATTTGCTAGCACAAGTGACTGATTGGATAGGCTTCAGTTTGCTACAGATGATTTGCTAGCACAAGTGACTGATTGGATAGGCTTCAGTTTGCTACAGATGATTTGCTAGCACAAGTGACTGATTGGATAGGCTTCAGTTTGCTACAGATGATTTGCTAGCACAAATGACTGATTGGATAGGCTTCAGTTTGCTACAGATGATTTGCTAGCACAAACGACTGATTGGATAGGCTTCAGTTTGCTACAGATGATTTGCTAGCACAAGTGACTGATTGGATAGGCTTCAGTTTGCTACAGATGATTTGCTAGCACAAGTGACTGATTGGATAGGCTTCAGTTTGCTACAGATGATTTGCTAGCACAAGTGACTGATTGGATAGGCTTCAGTTTGCTACAGATGATTTGCTAGCACAAATGACTGATTGGATAGGCTTCAGTTTGCTACAGATGATTTGCTAGCACAAGTGACTGATTGGATAGGCTTCAGTTTGCTACAGATGATTTGCTAGCACAAATGACTGATTGGATAGAGGCTGGCATTTTCACAAAACCACAATTGCAGCCCTGCTCTCCTTACTAAAACTGATTGTATAACTTATGTATACAATTATTCAAACAATAACGTGTGAGCCAGATGATAATGACGAAGAAGAATAGACCAGCCAGCCTCACCATGATGAATTACTACGCTAGAAAAGCTCAGCTATTAGAAGATTAAATAAACCAAATTTCATACTCGTGTCCATACTCACAAGGGACGCATCATATAATCATCTCCCAATTAGAATCTCCCCATTGTTTATCAAATGTTGATGATTGGGCAGTGGCCCAAAATTCAGATATAGCTAATCAATTCATGTAGTAATAATGTTGCTCGTCCATCATAATTGATGAGGATCACTTTGTTAAGATTCACTGTTCGCATGAGTTCGGAGATGACTAAATAAGCCAATCAGAGCTCTGAATTGTCTGTTGCACTTAGTACAAGGAAATATGTGTGTGTGTGTTTTGCATTATATCTCTACTCCCCAAGGTGGTGTGTGTTGCACTGTTTTTATTTTGGACCTGTCAGTCCAGTGCATCCAACTTCAGCATGCATTTTATATATGGGTCTGCTTCCTCCTGCATTTTTCTAAGGGTTTGCTTCCCTAGGGTAATGACCAGTGCTGTGATTGGGGAGTAAACCCATCACCTTCGGATTGTGAGCTGTGTCACTTAACCACTAGCCCACGCTGTCTCCCGAAATTATATTGATAAATAAGTGGTGGCACTGTAAGTGCAATAATAAATTGTTTTCAAGTTCGTATCTCATTTAGTTTTACTTTTAAATAGCCTTTTGTTAGCTATTTACTGATTTGCCCTCGTATATAGGTAAAGAATGTGTGACAAATGTCATTCTTGATATCAATGTAGTGAGTTCTTTTTCTGTTGTCCTACTACTCTCGCCTTGCGATGTCGCAGAGAGGAGGAATGCAAAGGTTTCTGGTTTGAGCAAGGTGAGAGGATTGTGTTGCTGACATGTTGAACTTATGAAGTGACTCAGTGACCACTTTTATCTAATGTCGTCGGGGGCAGCAACCCTGAAACTTTCATGTAATAAGCTCCCGCTACAAGTTGTTCATCGAGCAGCATGATCAAATGTTCAAACCAAATTATTTCCTGGACATCAATATAGTCAGTCACTTACTAGTTTTGTCCCCACTATTTGTCTCAAGGTGATGTTGCGTATTCTTTTGGGAACTCTCTTTCCTGCTGCATTGTACATGCAGACTGTCTCACAGTACTTGAACTTACATTTGTGGTGTGTTTATCAGCCTGGTTAGTGAACATAGTGACACTTGAGTGTATTAGATAACAGTGCCTGGTGGTAGTGTACATTGTTTGCCTTGTGAATAATATTTTCTATCTCTCTGTCCATTCTGTTGCCTTCAATGAAGACACTTCCCAGGTACTTGAACTCTCGAATCTGCTTTAGAGTTTTGCTGCTGCTGTGGAAACTCCACTGTATTGGTTGACAGCTAATTGTCCTCATTTCTGTTTTGCCTCTATTTACTTTCATATCACACCTAGACAGGTAGAGTTAAGACAGGTGAGGTGGTGGTGTAGATTCTCCGAACTATAATAGAAGAGAGACTCTGATCATCAGTGAAAATCAGTGAGTATTTGGATAATTTTCAATGCTATATGTTTTCACATGTACAGGATGATTGGTTACCATTACTTTCCATTTTTGGAGAAGAGATCCTACCAAGAAAAATACCCAGTGTTTGTCAAACTGTACACTGTCAGATTCTTACCCGGTGTATTTGGATTGTGAAATGAACGTTTCACCCTTAGGCCACGCTGTCTCCCACAATCATGCAAGTAAAGTTAAATAACACAGCATTTGTGGATTGCGACTGGTCACATTGTCTCCGTATATGCATGCTTTGTTTTCTGGTGTTTTATCAAGCTGAAACTAATTTTACTCTAAAACTAAATTACAAATGATGGTTGCTATCTCAATTCAGATGAAAATCTCCAGGTTGTTTGATAATGCTATTGATGAAAATCTATTTGTTTACTTTCTATGCACGTAACTTGGATTGAAAAACACAATTTAGAATAAGCTTCTCTTCGCTGAGGGACGCCCTCATTTAAATTAGGTATGCTCAGACTAACCTATATAGTCATTCTTGTCCACATAGTCCTCTGCTTCATCCAAAGCTTTTTTGGATAGTGGGATGATTCGACCGCTTCTCAAAGCCACTCGAACACGGTTGCCATCTTCATCAAATCTCCACTCCACATCTGTGGGCAGCCTAGAAAGGGATAAACATGTCTGTATGTGATTCTGTGAAAGCACCAATACCACAGTCACATCTAACACACATTTAACACAATACACTAACTTACACACACTAAGATTACATGCACCAAGCTTACACACACTAAGATTATATGCACCAAGCTTACACACGCTAAGATTACATGCACCAAGCTTACACACTGTAAGATTACATGCACCAAGCTTACACACGGTAAGATTACATGCACCAAGCTTACACACGGTAAGATTACATGCACCAAGCTTACACACGCTAAGATTACATGCACCAAGCTTACACACACTAAGATTACATGCACCAAGCTTACACACACTAAGATTACATGCACCAAGCTTACACACACTAAGATTACATGCACCAAGCTTACACACACTAAGATTACATGCACCAAGCTTACACACACCAATCTTACACACACTAAGATTACATGAAACAAGATTACATGAAACAAGATTACATGAAACAAGCTTACACATGCTAAACTTATACACTAAGATTACATGCACCAAACTTACATACATTAATCTTACATGCACTAATCTTACACACACTAAACTTACACACACTAAACTTACATACACCAAGCTTACACACACTAAGATTACATGCACCAAGCTTACACACACTAAACTTACACACACTAAGATTACATGCACCAAGCTTACACACACTAAGATTACATGCACCAAGCTTACACACACTAAGATTACATGCACCAAGCTTACACACACTAAGATTACATGCACCAAGCTTACACACACTAAGATTACATGCACCAAGCTTACACTCACTAAGATTACATGCACCAAACTTACACACACTAAGATTACACACACTATTAAATACAACATGCTAACCAAACTAAAAATAGCATTTATTCTATCAATATTCTGATTCCCTATTGTTGTGTTCAGCTGTTATCATTACTATACATCGGACGTAACGTGTATTTTGGGAGCAAAAAGTGACATTAGGGCCAGATGAAACATACTGATCAAGACACCAACTCAGGTTAGGGTCAGGGGAAAAATAGTGATCAAGACACCGACTCAGGTTAGGGCCAGATGAAACATACTGATCAAGACACCAACTCAGGTTAGGGTCAGGGGAAAAATAGTGATCAAGACACCGACTCAGGTTAGGGTCAGGTGAAACATACTGATCAAGACACAGACTCAGGTTAGGGTCAGGTGAAACATACTGATCAAGACACCGACTCAGGTTAGGGTTAGGTGAAACACACTGATCAAGACACCAACTCAGGTTAGGGTCAGGTGAAACATACTGATCAAGACACAGACTCAGGTTAGGGTCAGGTGAAACATACTGATCAAGACACAGACTCAGGTTAGGGTCAGGTGAAACACACTGATCAAGACACAGACTCAGGTTAGGGTTAGGTGAAACATACTGATCAAGACACAGACTCAGGTTAGGGTTAGGTGAAACACACTGATCAAGACACCAACTCAGGTTAGGGTCAGGTGAAACATACTGATCGAGACCCTACTGCGTGTCCACGTTATGCTCCTGGAAACAGGTTATGGCACAACAGTCTGGCCAGCGAGGTGGGGATCGACATTGTGAAACTCATAGTGATAAGATTACTGAGGCGCCTCACACTGCACTACAGATAGAAGAACGTAGGTCCACCTCAAGTATGCTTCAGAATGTAAGATGAGCCACTGTAACTCATCACCAAGGAAAAATTCAGTCAATCAATCAAATCCCGTCGCTCCACTCGGTGCATTGGCCATTAACAACATCCAGCCAGCATACACGGTTCTGGGTTGCACTTTCTGCCTCTCTCCAGGTGTAATCATTTAATCTTAGTTCCTTCTCAAATTCTAGAAAGGCAGTCAGCTGTGGAGCTTCCTTGCAATTTTAACTCCACTGTGTCATTCTTGTTTCTGAAGTCCCTTCCTTTCCCAAGGCCGTTTGCTTTTGCTCTGTTGTCAATGTTTTTGTAACAACTTTTGTTTTGATAGATTTGGGTAGTCGACCCCAACCTAACCTTTTATGCTCTAGGTGAGTTGTCCGTGTTTAGTCCCCCAACCCCCCCCCCCATTCATAAATTACCAAACACAATTAACAATCTACCAACACACATACACAACTAAAACTCTTTTACAAAAGTAGTTCTTTACTCAATGAAAAAAATATCAAATACTAAATTAAAATGGCTAACAGTTCCAAGGATAAAAATGCGATGAGATATTGGACACAAAATGAAAGTATTTACAAGTCGCTGGGATCTAGCAGGCTGACTTCTGTTGTCACAAGCAGAGGTTTCTCTACTTTGCTAAGGATACCAGGGCTTGTATACGTTTTGTTAATCCATTTGTAGAACTGCAAATAAATTTGAGTAACAAATATTAATGTTACAATTTACTTTTCAACATCTGCCTTCATACAAGACAAATTCCAGACCAGTGGAAGTGCTCCAAGACAATCATGATCCACTAAAAAGGTCAAGACCCTCATCTTGGCTTCCTAGTAGCCCTGCCTGGAAACGGGCTGTTTTCATGGCAGCCTGGCTAATGAGGTGAGGGATCGACGTGATCCCCAAAGTAGTGAGTGACATGCAGATGAAGCCAAGCATAGCACAATCACCTGGAGGACCTTCAGCAGCACGCTCGGGATATGAGGAAAGCTTCTGCAACCCGCCATTTAACGTCCTTTTCAGGGACCTACTCATGGTAGGCATTCGCAAACAACAAAAGTCATTACCCGTAGATTAGAAATGCAACTGGATGAGAACCAACCGCATGAACAGGCAGGTTTCAGGAAGGGCTACTCGACCAATGACCACTTTCACACAATCGACCAGTTGATTGAGAGAGTGTGGAAGTCCGTATGCCCCCATGAATTGTGTTTGTTTACTACTGAAAGGCCTTTGATAGCGTGGACATAACTGCAGTGGTAAATGCCTTGAGGAACCAACGTATCAACGAAAAGTACGCCCAGCTAATAGAAAAGATAAACGAGGACTGCTCAACTGAGATCACTCTTTTCCATAAGCCACTCTCCATACCTATACACCGGGGAGTACAACAAGGAGATACCATCTCCCAAAAACTGTTTACAGTTGCCCTATAAAAAGCTTTTAGGTCCCTAAACTGGCAGAATCGATGGTAAGATGCTCTTACACCTATGTTTTGCAGATGGCATTCTGTTCTTCAGCCACAGCACCACAGAAGCCGAACAAAACCTAAATGGGCTGAATGAAGCAGGCAAGATGGTTTTCCTGAACATAGAAAGAAGACTCAATTTCTACTCAACACTTTCTGCCCTACTGGGGAACTGTGATTGAAAAATGAGCCCATTGAAAATGTAAATGAATATGTCTTCCTAGGCCAGAAATCAACAACAAACACAGCATTGATAAAGAGATCTCACGCAAAAGAGCAGCTGGTTAGCCCAGATTCAACCGCATTAAACCGATACTCAAGCAGATGATGGATATCAAAGCCAGGGCTTACACATTCAATAGTCTGGTTATTCCAGAAATGGTATATGGGTGTGAGGTTTGAAGTTTACTACACAGATCAGATGCAGAGAAGCTATGTATTGTCAAAAGAGGAATGGGGCGAAGCATCCTAAATATCTCCCAAGAGACAACAACTGAAATACTGACATCCGCAGACAAACATAGTTTTGAGATGTCGTTGATTCAATGCAAAAGCACAGATAGGTCGGCCATGTGGTCCACAGGACTGATCGATGGACGAGAAGCGTGTCATTCTGATGGTCACACAACTACAATCCCCCACATGGTCGCCTGCCAACGAAATGGACAGATGATCTGTGCCATGCCTTTGGACTATCATGGTACTCCAGGATGAAGGACAGACACAGATTCAAGCAGCTTTTGGTTACTTGGCATCAGGCAACCTTGCCTGATTGAATACCGAGATTCAAGTACGTACAATTTATTGACATAAGCAATAAGACAGACAAGAAGAGACAGGTCAACAACTGGCACAAAAACAGGAATACAAATCAATTTGAGGAAGGTCCAGTAATGAGAACACATATTAAGACTTAATGAAAATGGTCCCCCAAAAATGCGGTTTGATCTTTTTGGGAATTAATATTGAAAGAAATTGAGGAAAGGAAGACAACGTCAGTATTAAGAAAGCCATATTTGATTTGAACTATCTGCACAATGGAGTTTTCTCCCATGAAAATATGATACTACTAGGATCGTACAAAGCAAATGCAGTATCTCTCCTATTGTTTGAATCTGAAATATAGCATGTAACTAAGAATATCACATCCAAACTGATGCATGCCTCATATGCTCAAGTAATGACAAACACAGACTAGTTGAAGAGAGCAATGGAACAACCAATACTGCTGAAGATAACAGAAATGTGTTTAGCTGAAATACACGAGAAGAGAAGAGTGAGGTTTGTAAATATTAGATGTAAATTAAACTACAATTTTTGGGGTTCACTTTGTATACCCCAGATTAGAAAAGTTAGATCTTATTACATAAAATACAACGGTTTAGGATAAATAGGCTCACTTTATTAACCTCCTCACTGTAAACCACAACACAAGAATTCAAGGCGACTTAATACAGGTTTATAAGATAATCAAAGGAACGGATAAATTAGACTACAACAATTTTTTTCAAAATACAACCGCCTACAAGAACAAGAGGGCATAGCTACAAATTAACTAAAGAAAGGTGCAGATTAGATATTAGGAAATATTTTTTAGTCAGAGAGTGGTGAATGCTTGGAATGCATTGCCACAGGAAGTAGTGGACAATTAATGCATTTAAGAATAGATTGGATGCGCATAGCTTTTAGAGCAAGGAAATGTAAATGAAACTGGTTGTATACAGACTGCAGAGATCTAAACCAGTATAAAGACGTTAAGTTACATCCTTTTTAGGATGAACACCAGACAGAAAGAATATACTTGTATACCAAGTTTGGATAGCTCATCTTTATAACCGATTCTAAATTATCCTTTTGCGCTTCCCAGATCATTCAGAGTTTAATTTATGTCACGATGAGAAACATTTGGTCTTGTCAGCAAATTGATTGTTTGTTGAAACTTTGATGTTTAATATACAAATACACTTATTATGTAAAGATTCCTCTTCCTTTTGAGGAGAGATGACCGAGAAGTTTGGATACCAGTTTTGTAATCAAGAGACACTTGTTCAAACCCTGGTACGGATAAGATTTGTTTCTACTAAAGGTAAAGGTCAGTCCCATGGCAACAATTGCTGTCAGGGATGAAGATAACTTTTCATGTACTAAGCTGCAGCCTATCTGAGGTTGGGGTGGCCAGTTCCCTTTCTTGCTATTTTTACATTCCCCAACTCAAAGGTCAGGTACCCATTTACAGCTGGGTCAGCGGTCGTACCAGGCACAAATCACAGTCCTGATTTTTGTTCTGCTCATTCATGAATATCGAACCCTGGCATCATGTAATCCCAGTCATGCAAGCCAGCTTACTATTGGCTAGACTACACGCTCCACCAAAATCTAACTTGCAGACTGCCCTTTAAATTTCCCTAGAGTACCCCAGCAATGGGAATATATAGCATACTGATAGTTGTTTCATTTACCTTTCAGAAGATTTTATTGCTCAGAAGCATTAACTTTTGTTATGTGGAATAAACAGATTTTGAACATGATGGCATTTACAAGAAGACACGTGTAGACTAATAACAACATAAGTTCTGTTCGGTTAAGAATTAATGCTGCTGCACTCAGGGCCGACCTATATATGCTCAGTCCCTCTCAGAAAATGACAAAGAGTGTAGATACTGATGGTTCCTGTAGCTCGCTGGTTGTACATACTCCTGCTCTATCCTCTCAGGCAACCCTGTCTGCCGGACTCGCGTATGATTTCACATTCCTGCAATCTGCGTCTTGATGCAGTGTCTTCATACACAAAGCGGCTGTTGGTCAACTTAAAAATGTCCCCTCTATCTATTGCTAATGTGGGTGTCGCTAAAACTAGGATGTCAGCTCTTTCCTTTCCACAAACCCCAGCATAGCCACCAGTAAATCCACACTGTCTTCTGGGGGTTTGAGGTCTTTATGTCCACTTTCCATTATTGCCACAGCCAACCTTCCTGCATCATCCAAAGCAAATATTGAGATTCAAAGACGACTACAACCCTCATTAAAGAGGTCCCAGATAGTCACCTCAGAGCCGAAGTCACTGCTTCGATCTCCATTCTGATACTGGAAGGATGTCAAGTATGCACTGCTCCTTGCAGCAATGACCCTGTCTCTCACTCTAACAGAGCTCCAACTGCTTTCTTACCACATAGCAAAGATCCATCAGCGTGTATGACAGCATCAGAATCCTAGACATTTTCACTTAGTTGTGTAACCCAAAGGTCTGCTTTTCTACTGCACGAGTCTCTGCATTCTCTCTCCAGAGTGATAATGACCCGGTGGTAGTCTGTCATTTTATGTCCAGTGTGAATCTATTCTTCGCTATTGTTTATGGTCTCTGCTTAACTTAACGTTTTTATACTGGTTTAGAAGACTCTGCAGAGTCTGTATACAACCAGTTTGATTTGCATTACGTTTCTCTAACAGCTATGCGCATCCAATTAATTCTAAAATGCATTAATTGTCCCTGCCTCCACTACTTCCTGTGGCAATGCATTCCAAGCATTCACCTCTCTGACTAAAAAAATACTTCCTAATATCTAATATGGACCTTCCTTTAGTTAATTTGTAGCTATGCCCTCTTGTTCCTGTAGGTGGTTGTATTTTGAAAAAACTTGTTATAGTCTATTTTATCCGTTCCTTTGATTATCTTATAAACCTGTATTAAGTCACCTCGAATTCTTCTCTTTTCTAGACCACGTAAGCTGGTTTTTCTGAGTCTTTCCTCATAACTGTAATTCTGGAACCACAATAATAGCTTTGTCACTCTATTTTGTACCATTTCCAGTATGTTAATATCCTTTCTATGATATGGACTCCACACCTGTACACAGTACTCCAATCTAGGTCTAACTAATGCTTTATACAGTTTGACTCACTTCCTTGCTCCTATGTTTAATATTTCTTTTTATCATACCTAACATTGCATTTGCCTTTTTCACTGCTATCTGGACTTGCTCACTCACTTTACCTGTATGAATCATTATAACCCCTAGGCTGGGACAGATTTGCAATGCTGACAGATGGACTGTGTGAAACCATCAACACACGAAATAACAATTTGAAACCTATGGTGGAAAGCCTAAGCAAAGCAATACAGCAAGCAGCCACCGAAACCATCCCAAGAGGGGCAAGGAAAATCTACAAACCATATTGGAATCATGAACTGCAGAAAGCAGAGGATAAGTCTCAAAGGCTAGGAACATGGCAGAGATAGAGCAATCTATGGAAGCCAATATCGCCCTCAAGGCCATCACTGCGAAATACAAAAAAACAACTTTACCAAATAACAAGAGACAGCTGGAAAAACAAAACAGAAAGTCGCAATTTAGACAAAAAAGGGAACAAACTATGGAATTTAGTCAGAGCCATGAATGACGAAACACCACCAAATAAACAAATTACCATCAAGCAGGGCGACACCATGCTTACCGGAAAAAAAGCAGCAAACGCCTTAATAGAACATTATGCCAGAGCAAACCACATTGATGTCCCTACAGATAGGCATACAGACATTAGTGAAGAACAAAACAGCCACGACAACATCAAGATGGCACCAGAGGAGCACATGATGGCAAAGCTAACAATGAATGAAATGGATGAGGCCATGACAACTTTAAAGAAAAAGAAATCGTCCGGAAAAGATGGGGTAACAAACGAAATGCTAATGGGGTTGGGCCAAACAGCAAAGAGGAAGTTACTATCAGTCCTGAACCAAAGCTGGAAAAGGGGAATTGTACCACAGGCATGGGAAGATGCTGTACTTATACCAGTACCAAAGAAAAAAAAAGATAGAACAGATCCAAATGGATACAGGCCCATCAGTCTACTTATCTGTGTAGGCAAATTGATGGAGCGTATGATAAACGCCAGACTGATGTGGCACCTGGAAGAAAAACACATATTAATCCCACAGCAAGCAGGATTTACACAACACAGATCAACTGAGGATCAGATCACTCTCATAGCACAGGAAATAGAGGATGCTTACCAAGAGAAAAAGCATACAGTAGCAGTTTGGGTGGATCTAGAGAAGGCATTTGACAAGGTGTGGAAAGAGGCACTTAAAGTCAAGCTACGAAGAAGTGAAGTATCTGGAAAAATGTACAGATGGATCAGCCACTACCTCGAAAACAGAACAGCCAGAGTTCAAGTACAAGAGCAGATGAGCAAAAAGGTGACACTGGAGCAAGAAGTACCCCAATGGGGGGTACTGTCACCCACACTTTTCCTGGTGTATATAAACAACATCACAGAGAATATATCAAGAAGAGTCCACAGCTCCATGTTTGCAGACGATCTGGCTATGTGGACCTCTGGAAAAAATCTCACCATAGCAAACAATCGAATGCAGCAGGCCCTAACATCATTGGAGGAATGGGCGAACTCATGGCTGGTCAAAATAAACGAGGAAAAAACAACATGTATGATATTCTCGCTTTCAAATAAACCACAGAACACCAAAATAAGTCTTAACGGCAAATATCTGCGGCCAAACGACAACCCAAACTACTTGGGAGTCACATTTGATCGGCGCATGACATGGAAAAGTCAGATCAAGAGAAACCGAATGAGAGCCAGAGAAAGAATGGCAATCATGAGGAAACTTGCTGGCACAAGCTGGGGAGCAGACGAAAGAATACTAAAGAAACTGTACACTGGAAGAGTGAGACCAATTCTCGAGTATGGCATTGCGGCATGGACAACAGCAGCAAAGGCAAACTTTGATAAAATTAGTAAACTTCAAAACCAAGCCATGAGAGTTATAACAGGAGACATGAAGTCAACGCCAATTGTAGAACTTGAAAAGATTACAAATCTGCAATCCATGATCGACAGAAGAGACTGCAGAGCCCAACAGCAAGCAGAGAAACTTAGAAGACTGACAGACCATCCAATGCATCAGAGACTAAATACATTTGGAAATTGGAAACTAAAGCGGAGAAACTTTGCAGAAATAGCCAAAGCAAAGATGAGCGAAGACCCTATGAACACCGTAACAATACCAAAGCCCATCCCTACTGTACGCAAACCCACCTGGAAGCAGCATATCATTCCGGAGGTGGTAGAAAATATACCATGTATTGGAAACAAGAACATCCAGACTGAAAAAGAAAGAAGAGACATAACCCTGAGGTACATAACGGAAAACTACCCAAGCATGGACTGGACCCATGCATACACCGACGGTTCTGTAACAAACACAATACAGAACAGAGGGGCAGGGGCATTCCTGAGCCTACCAAATGGTAGAAAAATAACACTGTCAGTGGCAACTGGAAAATACTCAAGCAATTTCAGAGCGGAGGCAGAGGCATTGAGGGTTGCAGTAGAAGCAATGCTCACAGACGAAAGCAATGAAAGCCAGATAATCCTGTTTACAGAAGCCCTGGCCGTAGTTACAGCACTAAAAAGCCAGAAAAATACTGAACTTAATGATTTAAGAACAGTACTCTGTCAACTATGCCAGCAGTCCGCACCAAAAAGAGTAGTGGTACAGTGGGTTCCATCCCACTGTAACATCCAAGGCAACGAGGAGGCAGACAGACTGGCAAAAGAAGGTGCAAGACTACCACAACCAGATTCTAGTGTGACCTACGAAGAGTCCAAAAGGCTTATTAGGGCCAGATACATGGCCAAATGGGAAACAGAACATACTGGCTACACAAAAAACGATGCCTATTACCAGTTGAACAGAAGAGAGCAGGTCATGGTCTTCAGACTTCGCACAGGCCACAACAGACTGAGGTACCACCTATTCAATAAACTGAAGATAGGTGGCACTGACGAATGCACTTGTGGTACAGGGAAAATGACCGCTGAACATCTGCTGCAAAACCGACATACGAGGACCAGAGAAAGCACATGTGGCCATCACCAGTGGCAACACTAGACAAGCTCTATGGCAGTGTTGACAGCCTCAGGATGACCGTTGCTTTCTTCAAAAAAATTCAGGTTGACGTCTGACAGCGTACGAAGAAGAAGAAGAGGAAGAAGATAACCCCTAGGTCCCTTTCCTTTTCTATCTTTCTAATATTGTTCTCTCACATTCTGTAATTATGTTCCATATTGGATCTACCTATGTGAAAGACTGTACATGTGGTCACCTGACCAATAGTTCTTCCAGTCTGTGCCATCCATGACATCCCTCTCCTGATTCTTTTAAATAAGTATTCATCATGTATGTTCCCATCCATATGAATAGCACCCTCAAGTGTTAAATAAGTATTCATCATCTATGTTCCCATCCATATAATGAGCACCCTCAAGTGAGATCACAATGGCCAATAAAGGTCACATGACATTCAACTTTTATTTGGTGTGCTACATGGGCTCCCTGCACCAAAGTATTTCATACCATATCCTTACTAGTCTTCTTGTTCACCATGCTTATTTATTATGTCTACATGTAAAGTTCAGTTCTCTGGCTACAGTTTGCTGTGGTGAAGAATTCTTCAAGGTTCCCAAATAACTTTGTGTGGAGAATCTGGACAGAGAAAAGAACAAATGTAGACATTCGGCAAGAGCTGAGCATAGAGGAGAACTGGTTTATCAATTTCATTTTGGCTAGAAAATGCAAATACTTTGGTCACATCAAGAGACACAACGGTCTCGAGAGAACGGTGATGGAAGGTATGGTGCCAGGCAAAAGAGGAAGGGGTAGACCAAGAAGACGATGGCACCAAGATATCCAGGAATGCCTGAGTATGACAGTGGCGGAAGCTGGTGTTTTGGCAAGGGAACGAGTTTCTTTCAGACAGACTGTGATGGGAGCTACGTTCTACAAAAGACATGCTACATGATGATGATGATGGAGAATCGTCTCCATGGGTCAGTGCTCAGAATGCAATTGCCTAAGAATAGTTTTGTAGGATATGTTTGGCTGTCTGTGCTACTTCTCTGCCCATATACACGTGTATGGAATCAGTTTTAGTATGTGTAAGTGGCTATTCAATATATTATTTTCTGTTCCCATACAGAAATGGGTCACCTGCTTCGCTCGACCAAGTCAGTTATAGTTTTCTCTCATTTGGTTGACTATTGTTATGGCTTGGATAAGGTCTACTTTTCCTGGAAGATGCTTGCTTGGCCTTTTATGTTCTTGTATTGCTCCCTCTGTTTTTAAAATATCTGATCTCTTGTTTCCTGGTATGCCACAGTGTGATTGATAGTATCCACTGTAGCAATACCCTTCTTTTTGCCTAAGGATTACTTCTGCAGCATTGCTTAGTGTCTCGACTTCAGACAAGTAGTTTGAATATAATACCCCAGTTACTGGTACCTTTTTCTTGATCAATGAACATCGATTTTTGTACCTCTATTCTTCACTGTATAGTTTTTTGATCATGTTGCATGCTGCTGTTTTCCTTCTGAGAGTATTTGTCTCTACTATAGGGCAGGTGATAGTTATGTTTTTATTCTGAGATGTTGGTGTTGTTCTCATGGAGTTGGAAGGAGTGTTGGATTTACTTCCTATGTGGTGTCTGCTAATTCATCCTTGTATGTTCTGATAAATGTTTTGGTCTGATATAAACAGCAGCTTCTTTTCAATCTTCCACTGGCTAAATCTCTAAATCTGATCGTAACTGGATGTGCTGTCATGTTCTTGTACTTTTCTGCTTGTGTCATGATTGGATTTTTGTCCATTTTGTTTATTGGGGTCGTCTTCGTGGCACCAGTGATCGCCTGAAGCGCTTGGTTTTGTACAACGCAACTGATCCATAGTCCATAGTATTACTACTTAAGCATAGTTTCATTCGATCCCCAATTTCTTCTTCTTTTTCTTCTTCGTACGCTATCAGACATCCGATCCCCAATTTGATTCAGCTATTTTCCTTCGTATTAACTTTTCTCCATGCCTTGGCCTCTGTTTATTATTTTTTAACCATATCATTCTCTTATCTAATGTGATGACAATTACTTTTAGTCTTGCTAAAATATACTAGCTTCTCTGTTCATCTATTTTTTTCTGTATGTGATATGCTGCTTGTTTATGGCTATTGTTATTGACAACCTGTTGATTATATTGGAATGCGAATGTCTTGTCGATTTTAACATTTTTATACTGGTTTAGAAGACTCTACAGAGTCTGTATACAACCATTGTCTTGGAGGGTGGTTTTTAACTAATGTGTCGAGTCCATCTTAATAGACTAGCACTAGAGCAATGTGTCGAGTCCATCTTAATAGACTAACACTAGAGCTAAGTAGACCTGCAGCTAGTTAGACGCTGTCTATAGCTGCTCTTAACAAACCACCTGGAGAAAGGTACAAATAACTTGGGTAGATTTTGAATTTTGTTTGGGCAGCAGCCGTTAAGCTTACTCGTTTTGATTACCAACTGTCAAGGAATTTTTAACGTGTTCGACACTGAACACAGGAGTCCAATCTCACTACTCACAGATCAGGTAAATTTTTACAAGAAGATCAAAGTGAAAAAAATCCTGGTCTCCACTGTGATTCGAACACGGGACCTACGGCACCCGAGGCAGACACCTTCCTCGAGACCACTGAGTCCCCCTTTGTATGTTGTTGGGGTCTGAGGGCTTCTACTTTTCTTGATAGTGTGTTTATGTTCTTGTAAAACACTAAACAAAATAACCAAAGTAAATGTATTAATACAGATGTAAAAGAAAAGATATTGTTAACACACCAATGTGGCATATTAGGAATATGGCGTTGGGCCTATAACGTTCTTGACCAATGACACACTAGGGGTTTTGTGGTCATGAGTCATACCTGCCGCCTTTACTTTTCCAGATTTTCTGGTACCAAATTTATGAGGCTGGATGAACTCCAGGAGCCTTTTTCTGCAACGGAAAAAAATTACATACCATCTGGGGACCAAACCCCGATCGCTCAAATTGGAAACTGGTGCACCAACCACTACACTACCTCGGCTCCCAATATAGCTGTACTAGTATAGAAAACAATAACAGATTGTCAATGTTATTTGTATATTATTTGGAATGCACTTTTTTTAGTCAGACAATCATAGGAGGAGCGGCGTGACATATTGACATTAAGTGTATGGGGCAAAATAAGTTGAAGTCCCCTGCAGTGTTTCAAATAAAAAATCATTTGATGAATGGGGACGGCGTGACCTAGTGGTTAAGTGACACGGCTCACAATCCGAAGGTGCTGGGTTCGATCCCCATCACAGCACCGGCCGTTACCCCGGGGAAGCAAACCCTTAGAAAATGCAGGAGGAAGCAGACTCTTACATAAAATGCATGCTGAAGTCAGATGCACTGGGCCGACAGGCGCAAAATAAAAACCACAGGGAATTAGAGAAATGAGGCGAACGCAAAAAACAAAACAACAAACAAAAATTTGATGAATGACACTGAATCATTCTCAGTCTAACGATTATTTGTGCACTGAATATGACTTACACAGTTGAGTCCCTCAACATAGCACCAGTTCCTCTGCTTGATAATTGCACACACAAATCCTTGTTTGCCACTGTCTATGCCCTTCAAGATCTGCACCTATGAAAACATGATCAGCATAGGAATTAAGAGAGGCTCTAATGTTAGCCAAACTCTAAAGTTAGTCAAACTCTACAGTTAGTCAAACTCTAATGTTAGTCAAACTCTAAAGTTAGTCAATTGGAAACAAAGCAGTGACAACAAATATTTGTCTTAGAATTGATGTTATTTTTTCAATTATTAAGACCACAAAGTTTTTCTTCTGAAAAAATGGACACTGCATGAGCTGGCCAGGGGATGCAGCATGAGGCAGATGCTTGGGGGACTCACCTAATACTGAAAAAGATTGGCCGTCCTAGCAATGGACATGCAGATCTAGCATATCCAATGGGATGGAAGACAAAAGAAGGTCACATCAGAATTGACCTCATTTTTGCGTACATTTTTCAGGTGGAAATAATTCCCTCAAAGAGAATGACTAATGAAAAAATAAGTCTCAATTTATGCTACACAGGATTGTGTTCTGTCCAAGTGTTACTGGGGCCAAAAAGGGGAGCAGAGAATAGCAACACTATAAACATGTCAAGCATGTTGAGAATAGCAACACTATAAACCTGTCAAGAGATGACTAAGCATGGCTGGGTATGGGGTCAGTTACCTCATCCTTTTTAAATCTTAAGCCATAACAACAAATATGAACAAGTCAGCTAAAACAAAATAAACAACTCAACTATCCAAGATAGATGCAAGTCCTCTGTCAAGAGGGCAAATGACCCTATGCAGAACAAGTTGAATGGAATCTACATGCTAGCTTGCATGTTTTCATCAAGGAAACACCTCAAGATTTAGTAGTAGGAATGTCCATACAATGTACAAAAATAGGAAGATTGCACAGATGGCAGTGGAGATGAAATACTGCAAAACTGATGTCCAGTTACCAGCTGAAATAAGATGGGAAGGATTTGAGCGGATGGAACTAACCAGATGGGAAAATGCTGCTGTTATCAGGCACACATAATAGTGAAAGTGTGGCCCTAATGTTATAAAAAGAGGCGCATAAGACACTTATAGAATGGAAGGCTGTAGGATCCAGAATTATACTAGCTACTTTCACTATGGTTGGCCAAAAGAAGCTAAAGAAAAACATTATCCAACGAAATGCATTAAATAGTGACAAAATAAAACTCAGTGGATGAAAACTGTTACTGCAGGCATAAAAATATTATGGATAAAAGGAAATCCATTATGGTTTGGAGTGAGCTGGAACAGATGGCTCAGGACAGGAGTACTTGGCGTGTATTTGGTGAAGACATGTGCTCCACAGAGTGCTGAAAGGTTATGATGATGATGAGATTATATTCAAATGATTAAATTTGCATAAGATAACTAATGAAAGGTGCAGATAAGCTACAAACACAAATTGTTTCCTCAAATGGTGGAAAAAATCAAACATCAGTACATGAAGAATCCAACAGCCAGGATAATGCAGACAGTAGGTAATAACACTCAAGAGTACACTCCAGTTGGCTGAGATAGAAGTTGGACACAGACAAAAAATAGACAGACCAAAATAACGCACCATTTGAGACCAAGACATACTCGTAATAAAATGCAGACAGACAGACTACAGACAAATATGCAGAGCACACAGAATGTAATATACACAAGAGTACACAATAACTGGTAGAGACAGAATTTAATACAGACAAGAGTACACATAGTTGGTAGAGACAGAATGTAATACACACAAGAGTACACAATAGTTGGTAGAGACAGAATGTAATACAAACTACACAATAGTTGGTAGAGACAGAATGTAATACAAACTACACAATAGTTGGTAGAGACAGAATGTAATACACACAAGAGTACACAATAGTTGGTAGAGACAGAATGTAATACAAACTACACAATAGTTGGTAGAGACAGAATGTAATACACACAAGAGTACACAATAGTTGGTAGAGACAGAATGTAATACATACAAGAGTACACAATAGTTGGTAGAGACAGAATGTAATACACACTACACAATAGTTGGTAGAGACAGAATGTAATACATACAAGAGTACACAATAGTTGGTAGAGACAGAATGTAATACACACAAGAGTACACAATAGTTTTTTTTCATTTTGCCAGTCCTTCCAGTCGAGTATTCTGTACTTCCGGGTTGTGGATCGGTGCGGAGATGGCTGACGAGTCCAATTTAGGATCTGCATACTTGCAGGCAGTGAGGGCAGGGAAAGTTCGCTTCGCAAGACAGTGATATTTCACAAGCTTCTTTGTTGTTCTGCTGCAGTTTTTTTTAGAAGCCTTGCATGACACTGCTCCTCTGCGGAGAGCTGTGTGCCAGGCTGTATGGTCTTTTGCAGCATCTTCCCATATTTTGAGGTTTATGCTGAAGGCTTTTAAAGACGTTTTTAGTGTGTCTTTAAAGCGCTTTTTTTCCCCTTCTTGGGAGCATTTTCCCTTCTGCATCTCTCCATGTAAGATTATTTTTGGCAACCGATAGCCTGGCATGCGAATCACATAACCTCCCAGCGAATCTGTGATTGCATCATGATGGTATCAATGCAAGGGATGCCATCTCTCTCAAGAACAGCAGTGTCCGGGATCCTGACTTGCCATTTGACATTCATCACCCACCTGAGAAAAAGTGTGTGAAAATGATTCAGCTTCTTTGTGTGACGTCTGTATTCAGTCCATGTTTCACTTGCATATAGCAACACAGAGACCACCACTGCTCTGTACACTTTCATCTTTGTCTGGTGGCTGATGATGCCATTTCGATGCTAGATGTTTGAGTGTAGTCTGCCAAAATTGGCGCTGGCTTTGGTGATTCTGACGTTCATCTCAACATTCATGACTACATTCTGAAACAGTGCACTACTGATGTATGTGAATCTATTTATAACTTTCAGTTTTTCACCATTGATCTTGACGATTGGCTCAGTATACGTTTTGCCAGGAGCTGGTTTGGTACATTATTTCAGTTTTCTCTGTGTTTTCTCCAAAGTTGAAACACGCTGAGGAGAAATTATCCATGCTTTTCTGCAGATCAGCCTCTGTGACAGCTTTCATGGCACAGTCATCAGCAAACAGAAGATCTCTGATCGTGTGTGTCTTGACCTTAGTTTTTGCTTGAAGTCGCGCTTAGGTTGAACAGCTGACCATCTTGTTGATTCCTATGTATCCGTCTCTGAAAGCATCAGTCAGCATTGCAGAGAATAACATGCTGAACAAGGTTGGTGTAAGCACACAACCCTGTTTCACGCAGTTTGTTACTGGAAAGGACTTCGATATCGCATCATTTTCCTGAACTCTAGCCTGCATTCCATCATACAGTTGCTGTACAACGTCGACTGATTTCATTGGGCAGCCATACTTTGTCATGATTTTCCATAGGCCTTTTATGTAGACCTTATCAAACGTCTTTGTCAGATCGATGTAGGCTATGTACAGGTCGCAGTGCTGTTCCTGGCATTTCTCTTGTAGCTGTCGGGCAGAAAACACCATATCCGCGGTCCCACGCTCTTTCCGGAATTCACACTTTCAGGTAGAAGACCTTCATCAAGATGAGCTGTGAGGTGATTGAGAAGGATTCTGGTGAATTCTTCCCTGCAATGGACAGTAAAAAAATGCTGCGGTGGTTATCACATGATTGGCGGTTACCTTTCCGTTTATACAGATGTATTATTGAGGCATCCTTCAGATCTTGCAGGATGGTTTCACTGTGCCACATCTGTTTGAAGAGCAAGTGCAGTTTTACAATTAGTGCTATACCGCCATTTTTGTAGACCTCCACAGGAATTCCATCTGAGCCAGGTGTTTTGCCACTGGAGAGTTGACTAACCGCTTTTTGGGTCTCCGCTACAGTCGGTATATGATCCAGAGTCTCGTTTAGAGGATAGTGAGACAGGATACAGATGATGGATGGTTCTAGATATCACCAAAGTGCTCTGCGCAGCGTGTGATAATTTTTTCCGGATCTGTAATTAGTGTTTTCCCATCTGCATGGAGGAGGAGTAGTGAACCTGAGGAAGTTGATCCATAGACCGCCCTGAGTGCATGATAGAAGTTTCTCATGTCATGATTGTCAGCAAATCACTGTATCTCACCCACTTTATTCCTCAGTCAGGACGCAGTTTGCATTGAACAGTCCTGCGCGTATGTAATACTCACACACCCACACATACAAGAGTACACAATGGTTGGTAGAGACAGAATGTAATATACTCACAAACATACAATGAATAGATAGAAGACAATTTCAACAAAAAGAACAACATAGCTTGGTAACACTGAACTCAAGACAAACAAACAAATAAATAAATAGAACATGCATTGCCATGCTGTACTACTTTACTTTTGCTCCAGTAGGTAGTGTCTAACTTTCTTATTATACAATCAATAAACCTCACCTTGACCCCAATACACATTACAAAAGGTAGAAGCCAGGACATAAATATTGGATCTAAGGTTTGTTGCATAAGTGGGATGGTTTGACATGGTATACAAGATACCACACAAAGAATTGTAGTATATGTACAAGTACTAAAATCTCTAATACATTTATATTTGAATCACATGTTAATAAATGTAGGAACACCTGAAATTGCCTAAAATTTCATGTACATGTATGAATCACACGTTAATAAATGTATAAGCAAGCACTTACAGTTTCAGGTAGAATTCAAAGTTGATAAATCACATAAAATATATGTCATAGTTTCCAAGTAATGTACAACAATAACATGTATGAATCTGACAAAATTTATCATTCACACTGTCATACGACATTTTTCCCATTGCTGGGGTAGTCGAGAGGTTTTGAAGGCTGAGGACTACAGGCCACTTCGCCACTGCTGTCACCACGTCGTGTGCTGGCTTTGTTTGTTTATTTCACCCCCAACAGAAAAACAACATATGCCATACCGGAGATTCGAACCGCTGCCCTCCTTGTCGACAGGCAGGCCTCTAAACCATTCGGCCCCGTGCTTCTCGCTCCACACTAGCTCATTCATATTCATATTTATGTGCAACACAGAGACAATAAAATCAAATAAACATTCAAGGAAATATAGAATTTTCTTGCTGTGAAATAACATAAGCATTTGGAATTTCCTGTAATGTATATTTAGGGGCTCGAGTCAGCTTAGTTCATAGCGAGCAAGTTTGTAGTATCCTGTAATGTATATTTAGGGGCTCGAGTCAGCTTAGTTCATAGCGAGCAAGTTTGTAGTTTCCTGTAATGAATATTTAGGGGCTCGAGTCAGCTTAGTTCATAGCGAGCAAGTTTGTAGTTTCCTGTAATGTATATTTAGGGGCTCGAGTCAGCTTAGTTCATAGCGAGCAAGTTTGTAGTTTCCTGTAATATATATTTAGGGGCTCGAGTCAGTTTAGTTCATAGCGAGCAAGTTTGTAGTTTCCTGTAATGTATATTTAGGGGCTCGAGTCAGCTTAGTTCATAGCGAGCAAGTTTGTAGTTTCCTGTAATGTATATTTAGGGGCTCGAGTCAGCTTAGTTCATTGCGAGCAAGTTCCCATTTTCTGTGGTAACAGCGTGCCTCAGTTCGAATCGCGCCCGGAGAAAAAAAATCTGGAGCGTGATTTTAATCGGGGACCACTTCTCCAGTCAACCAAGCTGTGAATTGGTACCTGACGTATGAGTTATGGAAAGTAAAAACAGCAAGGAAGGGCACTGGCCACCCCACCTCTCACAGGCTGCGGCTTAGTACTATAGAGTCTTCAAAAACCTGATTTCCAACCAGCGGTTAATTCTGCTGAATTTCCACTTTACTTACTTTTTTATATTTAGAGATAGTAGGATTCCACAGAACCATGTCAGGTTTCAAAGTTCTACACATACCAGAAAATTCTCTCACATTGAAAAAAGTACTCAAATACCTTTGGGGAGTGGTTGGGACATTTAAAATGTTAGATAATTTGATGAAATATTGTGAATCTTTGAAAGGAATGACAACTTTGTTTACACTTTCTGTGTTCCTTCAACTATTGTTTGGATGTACTTATGAACACACAGGAAATTGCAAGTTAACTCAGTTTAAAAAAATGAATGTGAAGCTATTTTAATAATAATTTTACATAAATCTAGAGATTGTGTTTTATATTTCTACTTTTTAACCTTTTTTAACTGCTTCCGTCTATTGTCCCCATCTAACTGATCAATTAGTTGCATATCATAAGCGATGATGCTGACATCATCAGACGGGTTTGTGCTGATACTGTAACGTTGCGCTGTATTTGGATTATGTTCTAGTGGAACGATCAATCAGTTGAGCAGAACTCGTGCCAGTATCTTGCCAGCAGTCAATAGGAGGGTGATTCCTCTGTGGTTGTCGCAGGATTGACGGTTTACCTTTCGCTTGTTTATGTGGATGATGGTAGCATCTTTCAGTTCTTGTGGGCCAGTCTCAGTGGTCCATATTGTGCTGTACAACTCAGTCTCTGTGGTCTATATTGTGCTGTACAACTCAGTCTCTGTCTTAGGACAAAACTGCCTACTTTGTAGATCTCAGCCGGTATCAGGTCCGCATCTGGAGCCTTCCCATTTTATAGTAGGTTGATGGCTGCTCTCACCTCCCTGATATTAGGAGGAACGTCCAGTTAGTTCATTGTTTAGGGGTGTCTGAGGCAGGTGTCCTCTGGCCTCGTCGCAGATGGAGGACGGTTGGTTGAGGACAGAGCGCGGAAGTATTTCACAAAGCGTTTCAGTATTCACGGTTTGTCTGTCAGCAGTTCTTAGCCATCTGCATTCAGAATTGGAGTTCCATACGACGGTTGAGGGTCATAAACAGTCTTTAAAATGTGGTAGAACCGATTGATCATTCACCTAGAACATGGACTTATTCCAGAGAGCCAATGTGGCTTCCACCGGGTCGCGGAACTGTGGATATGATATTCGCAGCTCTGCAACTCAAGGAGAAATTCCAAGAGCAGATACATGGGCTATACATGACTTTCGTGGACCTGACAAAGGCTTTTGATACCGTCAACAAAGATGGACTTTGAGAGGTAATGGGGAAATTTCTTTACAGTGAGAAAGAAACTGCGCTGGTCAACAACCTCACTCTCTGGTCCCGAGCTACCTTGGACCAATGATAAGATAAGTCAAGACGACTGGGGGTAGCACAGAGTGCAGGAACACTGGTCCCACTTCCCTTGAGACCAGGAGTTGCTTGAAACTTGCAGGATTCGATTGTCTACCATTTCCATTCATCGCTTTGAGAGGCGAGTGCCCTACCTCTTGACAACATCATCCACCATGTGAGCAATGTGTCATGAATACGCTGATAACCGGACAGAGCTCAATCTCTACAATGTGATGTTTTAGTCCATTATTATTGGCCTGTGTGTACATTTCCCTACGACACCGTAACCGGCACTGTCAGCAAACAGGGCCAAGGACACAAATCTTGTGAAGTTCAGCCGTGGGCACTGGACCGCGGAATTATGACACATGGTAACTGAAACACTATTGTAAATAACTGAAGACCATGTCAGGATAATCAAAGGGGAAAACACCACAGTGAACAGTGTGAATGAACTAACTAATCCAAATGGAAAACCACAACACATTTCCATGACACAAGTGTAAGTCGTCAACTAGTGTGAATTCCGGTCAAGTCCATGGCCTGGCCATATTCATAGTGGACTTAAACACGAGAGCAAGACTAGACCTTGGCCGGTTATGCGCCATCTTGGTGTGACTGATTACACAACATTATATTGCATAACAGTCCGCTATTTATTTTTCTGACATTGCATAAAATACGGTAGACTGTTATCATCTAAGATTGATAGTACCTCTTTTGAGAGTTTAATTTGTTTTATCAAATCAGGAGACAAAATATCCATTCAGTATCATCTTATTCTCAGTAGGGAAAACTAATATTCCATTTTTATTTTATAAAAAAATAAATAATAAAATGTTAGAATGAATGCACTATATAACGTACACAATCTCACTCATGATTTCAATAAAACATTTCAAGAAACATTACATAAAGTAGATTATATCAAGTTTGATAAATGCCCTTGACACATTATGGGTGTGCATAAAGCACGCAATGCAATGTACAAAATAACAACAGCCACACACACACCTACACTGACAGAGAGAATACAATACAATATAACAAGTAAGTATACTTATAGACAACTCAACAACAGTCACAAACACACCTACCCTAACATGGTGGGTGATGTCTATTAACTAGATATAAAAATGCCTTAAGAGATACTGTACAATTTTGACAAGAAAAAAACTAGAAACTATCTGTTTTATGCACGGGCTGGTGGGCTTGAATAATAATGTGTAATTGCTACCCAATGTGCTAGTAAATCACAAAGACCACATTCTTCTGACCATCTTATCTCACATTTCTCCCTTTGTAATCTGCTTCATTTCCTTCTGATTAATTTCTTCCTTGACCCTCCTATCTTTCCAAGTTAAGCTAGAGGTCAGTTTCATATGCGTGTGCAGGTCTATTTCCTGTGTGTGCAGGTCAGTTTCATGTGTGTGTGCAGGTCTGTTTCCTGTGTGTGTGTATGCAGGTCTGTTTCCTGTGTGTGTGTGCAGGTCTGTTTCCTGTGTGTGTGCAGGTCTGTTTCATGTGTATGTGTGCAGGTCTGTTTCATATGTGTGTGTGTGAAAGCCTGTTTCATATGTGTGTGCAGGTCTGTTTCCTGTGTGTGTGTGTGCAGGTCTGTTTCATGTGTGTGTGCAGGTCTGTTTCACATGTGTGTGTGCAGGTCTGTTTCATATGTGTGTGCAGGTCTGTTTCCTGTGTGTGTGTGCAGGTCTGTTTCCTGTGTGTATGTGCACATCTGTTTCTTGTGTGTTTGGCCTTTCTACTCTTTATATGTCAGAAAAGCCAGTAAAATGAAGTCTTCACAGCAAATAAACATTGTGCAGGTCTGTTTCTTGTGTGTTTGGCCTTTCTACTCTTTATATGTCAGAAAAGCCAGTAAAATGAAGTCTTCACAGGAAACAAACATTGTGCAGGTCTGTTTCTTGTGTGTTTGGCCTTTCTACTCTTTATATGTTAGAAAAGCCAGTAAAATTAAGTCTTCACAGTAAACAAACATCTTTTTTTAACCCATGAACTGACTGAACAAATTACAAATGGATGAACGGAGAGAATGGTCTTCATCACCAATGATGGCCGAAACTAAGGAGGGGCTCCAAACAACTGCCCAATTCATCATGGGAGCTGTCTGACGATGTAAACATCAAAGGTGCAATCACACAAAGATGTTATAAGCTTTAAAAAAAAATATCTTCACTACGGTACATAAATAAGTATAAAGTCAAAGACATCTCCCCTACATAAATAAGTATAGAGTAAATGACTTATCACTTTGTTGCATTAGACAGGTGGAATTTTTTTTCTTTAGTGAAAATGTAGAAAAGTTAAAATGGTGACCATGACAGAATGATACTGAAATGTTGGGTCAACCAATGAAAAAACAACATTTTGATTTACAATATACAACAATAAAACATCTTTACACAAACTTGCAGTCTTTGAAAGTCAAAACAGATTGTGATTAATATGAATTATCACGGTCAGTCTGCGGCAGATAGGTTGGCGAACAGAAATGATGTGTTTAGTTGGGAATATGCCAAGCTGGTCATGTTTGAGCAGTTAGAAGAAATTTGTTCAGCTCATAAATTTCTTGACGTGTGGAAAAGTAGATAAATTTTATTCAAGACAAATGGCATACGAAATGGTTTTACTGGTGGAAGTGCAGAATAGTGAAAGTAGCCAGATATCATCACAATTTTGCAGTCAAACATGAAAGATCATCCATACTAATGATTGTGTGCATGATATAAAAGGCACCATGGATTTCATAATTAAAAGAGACAAATACCATAATCCTGAGATGACAGACTGTACATAGCAACCGGGAAATTCATCCTTTTGACTGGTCACTGAAAGGATAGGCTTGTCACTGAGCATTGTTAGGCAGGGATCACCGATTGCTATTGCTAATAAATGACACAATATATCACGATTTTCCATTAATCTTGTAGAAATCTGTATTTTCCACATTACTTTTAATTTGACTTTTTAGGAATAGCCTGAATTTTACAAATAGAGTAACTAAATTAAATTTTAAAATTTAAATTATGAAATACACAGAAAAGACTTGTTAATAAATTATTTTTTTAAAAACAATTTCCCATAAATTTTGCTGAAACATGGATTACTATGAATAATTTGTTTTTTTGTTTTTTTAACTTCAATTTTGGTTTGACTTCAAAGTAAAGCTAGTACGAATTGTAAAAAATCAATTCCAATTATTTTTTTATACCATGACATCAGTTTCATAGGAAAATGTGTTGGACTGCCCAACAGCTACACAGAACTTGCCCCATCCTACAGTAGACCGACCAGTGCCTGTTTAAGGCTATGAATGATGACAATAACTAAATGGTGATGACCGAACTGCTGGGCATATACATTCCATTCAACATTTTATCTATACCAATTTTGTCAATAGTTAAGTCTGGGGACTAAACAAGCGACCACATTTATCATTTATGATATTTCACTTAACAAATTTCCAGAGACACCCATTAGTGAATGTATCGCTTTGTAGCTAACAGTTTTGAGGTTGCTATGGCCCAGTGTTGTGGCATAGAAAAAGTGTTCAACACGAACACATTATCAAACCTCTTAAATGGTATTTTGATAAACAGAATGCCACTAGCATGTTGCCTATACGTGAGATGCTTAACATAGCCACAACATTAAGGCGTGTAGTCTGACATTCAGGTAATTGAAAGATTTTGAAACTGACCATATCTGAAAGGTTTGTCTATATTTGAAACTGCAAGTCTATATTTGAAACTGGCAGTCTATATTTGAAACTGGCAGTCTATATTTGAAACTGGCAGTCTATATTTAAAACTGGCAGTCTATATTTGAAACTGGCAGTCTATATTTGAAACTGCCAGTCTATATTTGAAACTGGCAGTCTATATTTGAAACTGCCAGTCTATATTTGGAACTGTCAGTCTTCACTGTAATATGGTTTTTGGAGTATGTTTATATGGTTGCTGTGGTTACCATTTATAATATAAAAAAAACAAATTAAAAGTAAACTTCAAGAAAAAGAAGGGAAGCTTTTTTATAATTGTTTTATAAAGACACTATGCTTAGCCTATGAGAACAAGTGAAGATACTTGACCGATTTCATCTGGTGCAGACGTCAAGAGATCTATACCATCCAAATCCACTGCTTGGCTAGATTCTCACGTGAGCAGCAAGTGCACATTGTTCACTTACAACACAGTCAACTCTCAATGCCAAGGACCTTTATTTCAGAATGTTTTAATTAAATCAACACATTATTCGTGCCACCATTTTAGGTCACAACAAAATATAGCTCTTAACTCCAAAAGGTCAATGTGTTTGATAAAATTGTTGCATTTTAAATAACTTATTTATTTTGCATATTTGATCAAATCAAAAAAATCTGTACTGCTTAGATTTTCATTGGTGTTTTGGGAGTTTTTTTTAAATCTATTGTACATGCTGTATTATTTACTGTATAAGCTGTTTTATTTACTGTACAAGCTGTTTTATTCTATTTTTTATTTACTGTACAAGCTGTTTTATTGTTTTTTTTACTGTACAAGCTGTTTTATTCTGTTTTATTTACTGTACATGCTGTTTTATTCTAAATTTTATTTACTGTATGGGCTTTTTTATTCTATTTATTTACTATACAAGTTGTTTTATTCTATTTATTTACTGTACATGCTGCATTATTGTATGTTTTATTAACTGTACAGGATGTTTTATTCTATTTATTTACTATACAAGTTATTTTCTATTCATTTACTATACAAGTTATTTTATTCTATTTATTTACTGTACATGCTGCATTATTGTATGTTTTATTAACTGTACATGATGTTTTATTCTATGTTTTATTTACTGTACAGGCTGTTTTATTCTATTTATTTACTATACAAGTTGTTTTATTCTATTTATTTACTGTACATGCTGCATTATTGTATGTTTTATTAACTGTACAGGATGTTTTATTCTATGTTTTATTTACCGTACAGGCTGTTTTATTCTATTTATTTACCATACAAGTTGTTTTATTCTATTTATTTACTATACAAGTTATTTTATTCTATTTATTTACTGTACATGCTGCATTATTGTATGTTTTATTAACTGTACATGCTGTTTTATTCTATGTTTTATTTACCGTACATGCTGTATTATTCTATGTATGTACACTACAGGCTGTTTTATTCTGCTTTATTTACTGTAGATGCTGCTTCATTTCTGTATATGTTGTTTTATTTAATTTTTTTATTATGTTTAATTGTATTTGTATTTATTGTACCAGCTGTTTTATTGTATATCCCCCTCCCCCAACATTTGACAACAAAAAACACTGCCCCCCCCCCCCCCCCCCCCCATTAGTCCACTAAACTGAGTGTTGGCTGTGTTCACCTATGTCTTATCTGCTTGGCTCAACCAGAAGTCACTTCTGTGTACAAACCCAACAATCCTTTATGCAGATAAAAAAATGAGTGCCAGTTCTGGCAATAAAGATGAAACCCCTGAGTTGAACATATTTTATGTCATTACAAAATGCATATGTGCAAATAGATGCTCTCCTCTCTCTCTTTCTGTTATGCAGACATACAATTTTAACATTTACAAAATGCACAAAAAGTTATTTAACAAACAACAACATTTATTTTTTAAAAAGCATTATAATATGTTTGTAAAAAAAAACTACACCTGCAACAAATATGGGAGGAATAAAAAGTGATACATTCAGGCTTAGGATAACTATGTTATGCGGTCAGATGATCAGCTGCACTAGCTGTTCTCAAATTTATTAACCGGAGTAGAAATTGTAACAGCACTATGTCTAACATGATATGGTAGAGAGAAAAAAAAAGTTTATAAAAAGTTTATATTCCTAAATCAAAGTATTAAAAATCAACTAGTGTAGGTGTATATTGTCAAACGATTGACTGAAAGCAAAATAAGCTCAATAAATACTGCCACCAATGGCTCGTATCATAAAATGTGACATGAAAAATGTTAAGCATATACTTGATGTGTCATGAGAAAATGAGCATTTGACAAGAAGGGAAAATCAATCGTAAACAAAATATAGAATTGGAAGAAGTAATAAAATGAAAATAAGTATTATATTACAGGAGAAAACCAGCAAAGACGGTAAGAGAAAATATTTGTTTGAGTCCTCTGAGAGCATATCTGTTTGTCTTTCAGCCCTAAACCAACAATAAAAAAACTAGAAGCAAAGTGGCAACACAATTCTTTCCTACATTAACCTCATCTGTTTGATATAAAAAAACATTAATAGGTAGTCTAATAGCTTGCAAACACTGCCATCATGGATGAAGTGTTAGAAGCCATTGTGCTGGGTTTCAGTTTTCTCTAAGATGAGGTGAGCAGTTCCCCTCACACCACCTTGCCTTCCCCAATTGTAAGTTAGGTAATCTTTACAGTTTGTTAGACTGGAGTGTGTCAAGACCAGTAACCAAACCAGAGTCTTTTGCCACAAGAGACAAGAACTCTAACCGCTCAGGGTTACACATCATCTGTCTGATATCAGTACAAGAAATGGGTACTCCTCCTAAGCAAATGTCAAACTGATGTCACCTCAGTTAAAGTATTTACATTAAATAAGACACCAACCAATGTTCCAGTTTAAAGGTAAAACGAGCAGACTTTTCCGTTATTCTAAACACAAGCGCTGTAAGTGATCAATAATATACTACATTAGGTAACACAATAGATATGCATGCCATTACTTTTCATGTGATGAGAATTTTGGACAATTTAAGACAAAGATATTTTTTGTATTTTTAGACACCATGGAAAAAAAGGAAAATATGGATTAATGTTGGAAATGATACTTAACATCTTTATACTGGTTTAAATGACACTGCAGAATTGGTATACAACGAGTCTGGTCAGGCAACATATACTGGCTTGGCTTTCTCATAAGCCCTTACTGGAAACGGGCTGTTTTCATGTGATGAGAATTTTGGACAATTTAAGACAAAGATATTTTTTGTATTATTAGACACAATGGAAAAAAAGGAAAAATATGGATTAATGTTGGAAATGATACTTAACATCTTTATACTGGTTTAATTGACACTGCAGAATTGGTATACAACAAGTCTGGTCAGGCAATATATACTGGCTTGGCTTCCTCATAAGCCCTTACTGGAAACGGGCTGTTTTCATGGCAGCCTTGGCTAACAAGGTGAGGAATCGAATGTGATCCCATAGTAGTGAACAACCCTCAGATGAAGCCAGGCATAGCACACCCATCATTAGGACCCCGGTCCACTTTCATCAGCACGCTCGGGAAGTGAGGAAAGCTACTGCAACCCACCACTTAACATCCTTTTCAGGGTGCATAAAAGAGTAAACCTACTCATTGTGGGCATTCGCAAAGAACAATATTGTTCACTCCCATTTTGTAATCATGTTCCACATTGGATCTACCCATGTGGATGACTGTACATTTATCTACATTAAACTTCATTTGCCAACTCTCAGACCGTACTCAAATTTTATCTAAATCCGACCTTAATATATCCACTTTTGCTTTAGATGAGACACTACTGCATAGTTTAGTGTCATCCGTGAATTTTGCAATCATGGATCTGATAATGTCCAAATGGCTTATATATATATCAAAAACAGAATTGGTGCCAAAACTGAGCCCTGTGGCACACCAATTTTTACTTCACACCACTTAGAGTACTCTCTGCCTTCTTCCTGTTAACCAATTTTTAATCCATTTAGCAACTTCACCACCTATTCCATGTGATTTTTAACTTTTGAAATAATCTTTGATGAGGTGCTCTATCAAAGGCCTTTGCAAAATCTAGATAAATAACATCCACTGGCTCCCCTCCATCTATCATTTTAGTAATCTACTCCATGAATTCTAATAGATTTGTTAAACACGACCTCCATTTAGTAAATCCATGCTGACTATTTCTGTTTAGATAAACTTTATCAACCCATTATTTTTTTATTTTTTTTAACATCAACAGCAAAGCTAATTTCAAATTATGCTTACAGATTGACAGTTGTAAGATGTGACATTCTGTAAAGGACATGCAGCTTACTTTAATGTTACCATGTTTCATACATGTATAATATTTATATTTTTCTTTTACAAAAATTAAATGATCTTGCCTCATGGCATTTTTTATTATCCACGGCTATGGATTGCACACGACCAAAAAACAACAACATTTTCCACATTTACAGTTCCTACATGCGCTATATACATATATAAATATAAAATACCACAGACACAAGAAAGTTTGCGTGCGTGTGCGCACGCACACATACCCACTATCTACCTGGATGAGTATTTATATGAATTCTGGTGCCTTTGCTCCGGCAGTAACAGACAAAATGCAAGTGACCAATCTGACTCTGATCAATATTAATGATAAGACAAAGAAACTAATGACTGTGGCAATATACCTAACAAGCTGGATATTGTAGTTCCTTCATTTGCCATTTCTGAGTCAACTAACTCAGTGGTCAAGAACATTGACACATTTTAAAAAATATTTAAAAAATAACATCTGATATTACAATAAGGAACAAAAATCCCAGATGACGCAGTGGGCTACAATAATACCCATATGGAAAGGAAAGGGCTCAAAGCATAGCTGTGACAAATATAGAGGTAATTCGCTGTTAAATTATAAAGGGAAAATGTATGCAAAACCTCTTGAACACAGAGTACAACCAATTACTGAACCTCAGCTGAACAAAGCCCAGAAATGTACAATATACGTCTTACACGTTCACTTGAGTCCCAACATTTGTATGATGCAAACAAAGCTACTGGTTAACTATAATAAATCACTTGTTATAAGACAACTTCAGTAAAATGAGAAATTTAAACCATAAAAAACCCAGATTTAAGAATATAAAAGTATATGTATTCACTCAATTAAGTTATAATTATATTGTTCACACAGTATATGGCACACAAAATGTTTGCATGAATTGACTCAAAGACTTATATTTATATATATATATATATATTTTGTACTATATGGCACATATCATTTTAAGCAAATACTATTATAAACTGCAGTTTTACTTCTTCAGATTCAAATAATGGTATTCATTCTTCCAGCTAACATATGCATGTTATAAAACAGTAGCATGAATGCTAGAATATTGGTATTCAATTAGGCAAATCAGTGTCTGATGCCAGGTAGTAAACATCTATCCTTTTGTTCTGCAAATCTATCTGGTCAGCCTGTAGAAGTGATGTCCTGTGTCTTCTTTGGTTCTCACTTCAGACTTTCATCTGGCTAATAGTGGCAAGTTTGTCGGTGGCATGCTTAATGCAGCTTATTTGGCCTGAGGATAGTGCATCTTCCGTCTAGGCTTTTGCCTGTTGATATTTAGCCTACCCAGCAATATATGGTCTGCATTGTGCCTTTGGTTGTGCTGATATCCATTAAGCTGTCATTGTGCCGCTGCCCGGACAAAATTCAAGTTAAAAATCTACCCCAAGTTATTTGTACCTTTCTCCATATGGTTTGCTAAGAGCAGCTATAGATGGCGCCTAACTGGCTGCAGGTATACGTAGCTGTAGTTTATTAAGATGGACTCGCACATAAGTTAAACCATCCTCCAAGAAACTGGTTGTATACAGACTCTGTTGAGACTTCTAATCCAGTATAAAGAAGTTAAATTAAGTTAAGTCTTGCTACTGGACATCTACCACCATCACCTCTATCGATGTATGAAATGTAGTTATAAATCATAAATATTTAAACTGTTTATTCCAAATAAACAGGCGTGAATATTTAGTTATAGCTCATAAATATTTCATCTCTTTATTCCAAATAAACAGGCACGAATATCCTCAACATTGTCATTCTTTATTGTTTTCCAAGACAGACTGCAACTACCTTCTTTTTCCTTTGTCTTCTTGTTTCCAAATTTCAATTTTTCTTTGCGTTTGCCTTATTTCTTTAATCCCCAAGACGGTGTGCGTTGCACTGGTTTTTATTTTGCGCCTGTCAGCCCAGTGCATCCAATTTCAGCATTCATTTTATGTAAGGGTCTTCTTCCCCCTGCATTTTCTAAAGGTTTGCTTTCCCGTGGTAATGGCCGGTGCTGTGATGGGAATCGAACCCAGCACCTTCTGGTTGTGAGCTGTGTCACTTAACCACTCGCCCACACTGCCCCCTTTGCTTCCAAATGAGGCATGGGGCTACAACTACAGCTGGCCCCTTACAGACAGTATGTAGCCAAGCACTTGCAGTAATGATTTCAAAAGCAATGATGAGGTTGCTAACCCCATAAACAACCTTCTTTACATGTCTTTTGTGACATGCTTGGTGGTACTATTTTTTTGTGCTCTGAATGCCACTCGGGTGACCTCAATTCTCGCTCATCTTTCTATTTGTGTTTGTCTTTCTTTAACTCGATAAATTAAGCTGCAGTTGCTTTGCTTTCTCTTCTACCACTACAGGTTATCGTTTGCCCACCCACTTGTTTTCTCTCCATGTTGGTTCCAGTCATGACATCTCTGGATATTAAACTAAATAATACAATCATTATGTGTGAAAGGTATAGTCTAAATAAAAAATGAGATTTTCTTTATAAACTAAAAAAAAAAAATCACAAGAAGACAATACTAATTTTCCGAAATGACACAAATCTTAGACAAAGGCAGGATAATCTGGATACTGGCACCCATAGTGCTGAATAACTTCCTTAGCAGCATAGGCACCACATCTCAAACATTCAGACAAAGAATTGCCTTGCACCAGTTGTGCCATGAAACCTCCGACAAAAGCATCTCCACAGCCGTTTGTGTCCACAATGATGGCCGGGTTCAAAGGCTGAACAGGAATCTCTTCCACTTTGCCCTCTGTTGCTACCACTGTTGATTGCTTGCCTTGGGTGATCACAACAATACGAGGACGATCAGGGTTGGCTTTGTGGAGCAAGGACGTCTTCAGAGCTATCTCCTTTACATCTTGAGTATTAAATCCAGCAGCTCTTGCATATTCTCTGGCCTCATCACTGTTGCCAAAGAGCACATCCACATATTTCATAAGCCCTAGACTTGGGTCAGCAAAATATTTGGACAAAAATGTGGCATGCAGATTCATTGCTAACGTTTTCTTGGCAGCTGAGCTGTGACGAGCGACTGTAAGAACAACTTCAGGGCTAACAGACAGCAGGAAGCCTCCCTCATAGAAAAACTGTGCCTTTTTCACATAAGCCCAATTCTCAGGCCTGCGCAGAAATTCAGCACTTAGTTTCTGTGCCGCTCCGAGCTCTGTAATGAGGGACCTGTTCTCCCCGGTGATAATGGCTGCACATCGACCTGTTTCTCCATCTTCACAGATTTGGTATCTGACATTTACACCAACTTTTCTAGCAATTTCCTCAAGGATGTGTCGGAACTTGTCATCGCCTACACTTCCAAAAAAGGTGGTTGCATTATGAGTTTGGAGGAGCCACTGTGCCACACGTATGCTGTTCTGGGTGGCTCCTCCTGCAATGTAGTTAGGATTGTAGTTTTCAACAATGTCATGAAAGAGTTGATGCTGCTCAGGTGTGGCCAATACAGCATTGTTTTCTTCTAGCTTGTAACGTGCCAGGAGTTCAGCATCTCCATGAATACTGATGTCCAACAAAGGGTTTCCTATTCCCAACAGAATGCCCTGACTTACTGTGCTAGCTCTAGCCATGGTACTGTATGACTGAGGTAGAAAGAAATAAAGCACGTTACGTATACATAAGCTGCCAGACTATCAGATACAATAACTTTAACCAATAGTTATCTTCCTACATATTTGATAATCATTATTATGCTTGCCCATAAGGCCTATTGCTATCTTGTATAATCCATATCAAGTACTTATGATTCAAAACGTCTATTTCAGACATTTCAAAGTAAACAACGCACAAACTGTTATCTGACAATTACTACAGCTAATAATGAATCAGGAAGAGACTGGTGTATTTGGGAGATGACAGACCTGACTAATAAGTGACCATATACATATATATAACTCATGTTATCTATGTCTTTACAGGGGATAGAAAACTAACTCTGGTCAGGCAAAACATACTGATCAAACATGTTAATCAGGGTCAGATAAAATATACTAGCCAAGACCCCCATTTCATTTCCAAATATGTCTCCCTGTAAACAGGCTGTTTTTATGTTGGCCTGACTAACTAGATGGGGGATCAATGTGAAACCAAGCATAGCACAACTGCCTGGAGGACCTCGGTCCACCTTCATCAGCACGCTCAGGATGTGAGGAAAGCTGATGCAACCCACCACTTACAACCCTTTTCTGGGTGCACAAAAGAGGAATCTTGCCCATTGTGGGTATTCAACAACTACAATCTTTGTCTTTTATTTTTTTTTTATTAAAAAAAATTTGTTAGAAATTATTTTGCTTTTGCCTTATTTCTCTATTCCCCAAGGTGGTGTGTGTTGTACTACGGTTTTTGGCATGCATTTTATGTAAGGCTGCTCCCTCCTGCATTTTCTAAGGGTTTGCTTCCCTGGAGTAATGGCTGGTGCTGTGATGGGGATCGAACCCAGCACCTTCAGGTTGAGAGCAGTGTCACTTAACCACGCTGTCCAAAAATAATAATAAAACAGGAAACAATTCAAGTAATGCTTGAATGTATGCTGCTCATTTTGACTCTTGACAAAAATATGCTTTGAAGATATTTGATCATGAATTTGAAATTCATGCAGACAAGAGATACACTTGGCTTACGAAGTAGGGAAAGATGAGATAATTCTGAAGCTAAGAAATAGAAAAGCACAGATGGCTGCAAAGACACATATATTTCAAAGCACTCTGAGGAAATATGCACCCAGCAACAGAATCGTAAATGAAGTAATAGGCACTCTGGAATCAAACACATTTCTTTTAGGTGATGAATGCGTACCACTGCATTTAACAACAAAAGACTTTCTGGGTGTTTAATCCCCAAACTCATGTCGTTCTTGCAGCAAGGTGCAATCATTCCCTGGAAGACCAATGTTCAGTTCCACAGTGCCTATTGCATAACAACTTTCTTTCTTGTTGTTTGGTGAATATCTTCTCACAGAGTACTTTGAAATATTCTTGTCTTTACTATCATATCATTTATCCAATACTTGAAATAGACTATACTTTCGATGTATTATTCAATGCTCAGTCTGAAGGAGGTGGGGGGTAGCGAGGTCTGGACCGGATGTCCCACTCTTTAAAGGAAAGTGAAGTATCTGTTATAGTCTCTCCTTTCCAGGTGTAGAGATAGTCGCTGGGTTCACTGTTCGGCTTGCCGGGCAGGAGTTTCTATGCCAACGGTTTCTCCTACATTATTGTGCCCTCCAACAGCACCTTCATGAGTGGTCCCCTGTTTCTTACAGAGCCTGATGTGGGATGCGACCGAGTACCCGGCGGTATAACTGGGCAGGCAGATTTGGCTCATTAGCCTTAGTTCGCAGCCAATCTAAGAGAAGGTAAACTCTGACTCTAAACCCGGGTAGACGAAGCTCATTAGCCCGCCTAGGAGAGCGGGAACTCTGATTCTAAATCTACAAGTGCCAGGTAGTGCTGGCTAGTCCTGGGACGATGAAAGTATCATTGGATGTCTCGAGTAACTTGCATCTGTGGGCAACGCTTCCCCTGTCTTGTGGAAATTTCGGGAGAGGGTAGGGCTACATGAAGTAAACCCAGACGGAATATCTGAAGTGGTAGCACTTAAGGCAGATGGTTTCAAAATTGCAAACTCATTCCGGCAGCTCCTGCAGCCAAATTGTCATGCTTTGCATTCCTTTCGATTACACCAGTGAGGCAATGAGGGAGATCCTGCAGTTTGAGCAGCCCAGGGTCTCCATATTCAGCGGCCAGGCTTGCCCCCTGGATTCAACTCACAGGGCCCCACGTGCATGGTCTACAGAGACTGAGATGCCTATGATGATGATGAGTCTGAAGGTGGTTCCAACAGTTTAGCTAATGCATAACTATTATAGTAGCCCCTACTTCTCATAATGTGAATCCAGTTGTCACATCTTATTAACTTCTCTGATTTTATTTTGATTACTAAACTGTGTATTGTGCATATTGTATTAAATAATCTACTCTATTATTTCTCAAACGTGTGTTTCTTTTTATCTGCTATGTGCAAGAGCGATCTGATTGGCTGATCGAATCACAACATCATCAGTGGATCAAAATGGTGCCACTATGATTGAGACACTGCCAGAGATAACTATGAAAGTTATTAATTTTAAAAACATTTCCCTTACCTCTCACTTGCCGTAGCAAATTATGTGATATGTGCCACTACAATAAAAGGTGCTGTGCGAGATAATTATAAATCATGTCACTGGAACAATGAGGATGCAGTTCTGAATCCTAAACAAGAAAAGACGAGTTGATATGGGGGAAGAGGAGAAGGGAGAGAAAGAGATAGGCAGATTGAAGGAAGAAATGATGGACATGATGGATGGGTTGAGGATGGAAGAGATGGGTCGGTTGAAGTGGGAGATGGGCAGGAAGATTGACCAGTTGGGGCAGAGTGCAATGGGGATGTGAGGCAGGGCAGGGGTGCTGGAAGTGGGTGAGCTGCTCTTAAACTGCTGCTGTTTCTTTTATATTGTAGAGTTTGGTTGACGACTGATAAGCAGATGTTCTGCGTGGATCTATTAGTAAAAACTTGACAACCACTGGAAAAATGTATGGAAAACAGATTATATATATATCTTAGTCTTAGTCCACCAGTACTTCTACAGGGGCATAAGTCCCTGTGCGGTTCCAAGTCTGGTGTGAGCTGAATGTAGCCAGGAGGAGAATTTCCTGCTGAGCGGGCTTTGTTAGAGCAGCTTATTACTGTCCTATGAAGGGTGGTTAACCAATATGCAAGTCCATCTTAATAGACTCAAACACTTGAACAAAGTAGACCTGTAGCCTGTTAGGTGCCATCTACGCTGATCTTAACAAACCAACTAATCATGGCTGGTGTTATGCCATGTCACAGTTAGTTGTCACTTATGACATGCTCACTGTGGGACAGTGGTGCTATTCTTGTCTTTGTTATACACATAGACCTCAGCGAACCACTCGAGATTATATATATATATGGAGAAAGAGATTACATGCATGTTCTAACTTCTACACTCCAGGGTAGAAGATGAGTGACTATGTAAAGTAGATCCCACGTTACAGAAAATGTACTTATCGTTTATTCATGTGCTACCACTTTTCATTTAGTCACGAGATGTGCTACCACTTTTTATTTAATCACGAGATGTGCTATCAGTTTTGTTTAGTCACCAGATGTGTTCCTACTTTGTGTTTAGTCCCCAGATGTGCTACCACTTATCGCTTAGTCACCAGATATGCTAGCACTTTTCATTTAGTCACCAGATGTGCTACCACTTTCTGTTTAGTCACCAGATGTGCTACCACTTATCACTTAGTCACCAGATATGCTACCACGTATCACTTAGTTACCAGATATGCTACCACGTATCACTTAGTCACCAGATGTGCTACCACTTATCCCTTAGTCACCAGATATGCTACAACTTATCACTTAGTCACCAGATATGCTACAACTTATCACTTAGTCACCAGATATGCTAGCACTTTTCATTTAGTCACCAGATGTGCTTACACGTATCACTTAGTCACCAGATATGCTACAACGTATCACTTAGTCACCAGATATGCTACAACTTATCACTTAGTCACCAGATATGCTAGCACTTTTCATTTAGTCACCCGATGTGCTACCACGTATCACTTAGTCACCAGATATGCTACAACTCACCAGATGTGCTACCACTTATCACTTAGTCACCAGATATGCTACCACGTATAACTTAGTTACCAGATATGCTACCACGTATCACTTAGTCACCAGATATGCTACAACTTATCACTTAGTCACCAGATATGCTACAACTTATCACTTAGTCACCAGATATGCTAGCACTTTTCATTTAGTCACCAGATGTGCTACCACGTATCACTTAGTCACCAGATATGCTACAACGTATCACTTAGTCACCAGATATGCTACAACTTATCACTTAGTCACCAGATATGCTAGCACTTTTCATTTAGTCACCAGATGTGCTACCATGTATCACTTAGTCACCAGATATGCTACAACTTATCACTTAGAAGCCAGATGTGCTACAACTTATCACTTAGTCACCAGATATGCTAGCACTTTTCATTTAGTCACCAGATGTGCTACCAATTTTAACTTAGTCACCGAATGTTACCATCCACTTAATTAAAAGACTAGGACTTCATAGTGAATAAAGAAAACCATATCAACGTCTTGCAGGGTGAGAAGAGAAGTTGTCAATAAATAATAAGTGACGACAAGTTGTGTTTATAGAGACGTGCAATCAATCAGAAAATGTGCTAAGCACAAGAATTAGTATAGTCGCCTGCCGAAGACGGATGTGTCGGACCGAAAGGTGCAAATATAGCAGTCAAGCTGTAAACTAGCAACACAGCGCATTCCTTTCTCCTGACTACATTATGCAACTTGCAAAGCCCTATTCGGGGCTTGGTTGCGGGAGATTGAGAACGAGCACAAAAGAAGAAGCAAAAGAAGAAGAACGAAGAAGAAGAAGAAGAAGAAGAAAACAATATTAGAAAGATAGATAAGGAAAGGGACCTAGGGGTTATAATAGATCATACAGGAAAGGTGAGGGAGCAAGTTAAGGTAGCAGTGAAAAAGGCAAATGCAATGTTAGGTATGATAAAAAGAAATATTAAACATAGGAGCAAGGAAGTGATCGTCAAACTGTATAAAGCTTTAGATTGGAGTACTGTGTAAAGGTGTGAAGTCCGTATCATAGAGGGGACATAAACATGCTAGAAAGAATACAAAAAAGAACGACAAAGATGATAGTGGGATTCCAGAATTACAGTTATGAGGAACGACTCAGAAAAACCGGCCTACAGTGTCTCGAAGAGAGAAGAATTTGTGGTGACTTAATACAGGTTTATAAGATGATCAGAGGAATCGATAAATTAGACTATAACAAGTATTTAAAATACAGCCACCTACGATAACACGAGGGCATAGCTACAAGCTGACTAAAGAGAGGTCCAGGTTAGATATTATGAAATATTTTTTTAGTCAGAGAGTGGTGTCTGCTTGGAATGCATTGCCAGGGGAGGTAGTGGAGGCAGGGACAGTTAATGCATTTAAGAATAAACTGGATGCGCATAGCTTTTAGAGCAAGGTGATGTAAATGTAACTGGTTGTATACAGACTCTGCAGGGTCTTCTAAACCAGTATAAAGACGTTAAGTTAAGTTAAGAAGAAGAAGAAGAAGAAGAAGAAGAAGAAGAAGAAGAAGAAGAAGAAGAAGAAGTATAGTCGATTTCACATTCGTTTCGATATTTACAAAACCCATAGACCACGATTGCGCATCTGTACACATCACATATTACCATTATAACCAATTAGGAAAGTATATTTCGTGTTTGACTGCCTCGTAGTTCCTCTATATTTGGGCTTTGCATTCCCTCGTCGATCCCTATTCAGTTTGTCAGACTACATGAGTGCAGCCGGTTTCCAGGGCTGCCACTTGTAGGCGGAATAGGGATTCTGTAAGCAATGGTTTCCTAACCCTGACGCAAGCAGCCGGCTATGAGTCACTGGCTGCTGTCAGCTCATTCATTGCTACCTCCTCGGCCCCGCCTCGTAGTTCAATGTTTTAACGACTTGCTTGTCTCTCCACATAACTAAAATAGTGGGTCTTTATTTAGCTGACTGAAACAATCAATTACGTCTGTAAAAGTACTGTTTTCATGATGAGGATAGTTCTCATGATGAAGATCGTGTGTTGGGATAAAGCCGCACCACCCATGAACAGGATCGTGTGTTGGGATAAAGCCGCACCACCCATGAACAGGATCGTGTGTTGGGATAAAGCCGCACCACCCATGACCAGTCTCGTGTGCTGGGATAAAGCCGCACCACCCATGAACAGGCTCGTGTGCGGGGATAAAGCCGCACCACCCATGAACAGGATCGTGTGTTGGGATAAAGCCGCACCACCCATGACCAGGCTCGTGTGCTGGGATAAAGCCGCACCACCCATGAACAGGCTCGTGTGCTGGGATAAAGCCGCACCACCCATGAACAGGATCGTGTGTTGGGATAAAGCCGCACCACCCATGACCAGGCTCGTGTGCTGGGATAAAGCCGCACCACCCATGAACAGGCTCGTGTGCTGGGATAAAGCCGCACCACCCATGAACAGGATCGTGTGTTGGGATAAAGCCGCACCACCCATGACCAGGCTCGTGTGCTGGGATAAAGCCGCACCACCCATGAACAGGCTCGTGTGCTGGGATAAAGCCGCACCACCCATCGTTTTATCAATATTTAAATGAGCAAAGACGTAGTCAATGTTTGTCTTTGCCAGATAACGCGACACAGCAATTATCGTGATCCAGGTTTTTAAATACGGTATCCCCAATCATCGTTTAACAACGCATGTTTTACTGCAAGCTGGGAACAACAACAAAAAGTTTAAGAACAAAAATACATGTCATATTTTATTGTATGGGTTAATTACCGCCTTGTTTTTATTATGTTTTCTTTACAACTACAGTGACCCTCACCTGCGCCAAAACAAGGCGCCCTACCGGAGTAATGCAAAACATTTGACCAATATCGTCAATGTGCGCAAACATAACGGACCATGGCAAAAGCAAATTGAAAATCGGAAATATGCGGGACATTGTTGTAGGCGGGTTTAGCTGGCATTCCGATGTGTTTCTGGGGCTTGGTAAAGTTAGTCTAGCGTGGCATTGAGAAAAATTGACAAAAATAGTAGATCAACGGAAGAAACAAAAATACTGGATCAACGGAAGAAACAAAAATACATCAAACACTCGGATGAGGTTGAGCGCGTCTCTCTCTCTCTCTCTCTCTCTCTCTCTCTCTCGAACTATATCTCTCTTCTCTTCAGTGGAGGAATATAGACCGACGGCACACTCGCTGAACGCATACTATTTTTGGAACACGTAGGTGTCGCTAGGGGTTTGTGTGGTGTTACTCGTGATTGATAGAGAGAGAGAGAGGGGAGCTGGTGACAGGTCTAGTAGTTTAAACTCATGCCCGATGTGGCATGGGTTCAAAACCCTCATACGGTATAAGATTTTCCCCATTGTACTTTATTGCTTTTTCAGTCCCAACCTGCACATTGCATGGTGACTGCAGCGTAAAGTGACTTTTTTTTTTCCTAGTCTAGATCATTTTCTTCCCTCTCGAGGAGGGAATAAACGCCGCCATGGTAATGATACATCTCAGTTTAAACATGGCAGGATGCGACGCCGACCAAGTAGAAGAGAGAGGGACGCTAAGTTCATACAAGACGTTTACAGCCACAATCACACTAAAACCTTTTCATAGCTCTCAACGAATAACTATGCTACAACCAATCAACATAAAGACAAATGTTAAACAGCCAATCAATACGATCATGGAAATAGCTTTTATTAACCTTAAATACAATAAGAGGTCAATGAAGACCAACCAACTTGATATGGTTGTATTGCAATGTGTCAATCTATACTGCAATACAACTAACGGTTCCAAAGACATGCGGAATAGGGACCATATAATACTTGAAGACAACCAGTTCTCCTGACTAAGGCCGGGGTGTGTGTGTGTGGAAAGGGGGGGGGTGGGGTGGGACGTCTCTAATAATAAAGAAAATATACCTAATATAAACGAAATGGATGTCCAGGGTTGAAATAACCATCATTATCAAATTTTACTTATCTCCCATATGAGTTATTCAACAAATACACCCCATGTCCCAGGCCTCTTTCTTGTACCTTTGTCTCGAACTCTCTCTTCTTCCTTATGTTTAGGTCTTCCTCCACCTCTCACTATCCTGAGGATTTCAAAACAGACTGCCGTGTAATGATATCATCTAATGTGCGTCCTATCCAACGTCATCGTCATCTCATAACCTCTCGTCCCACTGTTAATCTGTCTGGTCCTTCCCGCCGTCTCCACATCAGTGATCTTATCCTACCATTTCAACCCGCCTAGTTTTCACGAGCACCTTTTTTAAAATTGTGTTTTGCTGCTGGTTTAGTTGCGCGCGCACCTCTTCCCCCCCCCCCCCCCCCCCTTTATTTGACAAATCAATCTTCGTGCATCGCTTCGCGAATGAATGAGTATTACTGCGCATCAATCAGAACCAGTGGATGTGGTCTGGTTTCATACGATTGACACACTATAGGATGACGTGTGTGAGAGGGAGTGTGAACAACATCATCACGGACAGGCAGACATCTGGAAACTACAGACACACACACGTAGAACATTTATTATGGACAGGCAGACATCTGGAAACTACAGACACATACACAAGCAGAACATTTGGTTGCACGAGACACACACACGTAGAACATTTATTATGGACAGGCAGACATCTGGAAACTACAGACACATACACAAGCAGAACATTTGGTTGCACGAGACACACACACGTAGAACATTTATTATGGACAGGCAGACATCTGGAAACTACAGACACATACACAAGCAGAACATTTGGTTGCACGAGACACACACACGTAGAACATTTATTATGGACAGGCAGACATCTGGAAACTACAGACACATACACAAGCAGAACATTTGGTTGCACGAGACACACACACGTAGAACATTTATTATGGACAGGCAGACATCTGGAAACTACAGACACATACACAAGCAGAACATTTGGTTGCACGAGACACACACACGTAGAACATTTATTATGGACAGGCAGACATCTGGAAACTACAGACACATACACAAGCAGAACATTTGGTTGCACGAGACACACACACGTAGAACATTTATTATGGACAGGCAGACATCTGGAAACTACAGACACATACACAAGCAGAACATTTGGTTGCACGAGACACACACACGTAGAACATTTATTATGGACAGGCAGACATCTGGAAACTACAGACACATACACAAGCAGAACATTTGGTTGCACGAGACACACACACGTAGAACATTTATTATGGACAGGCAGACATCTGGAAACTACAGACACATACACAAGCAGAACATTTGGTTGCACGAGACACACACACGTAGAACATTTATTATGGACAGGCAGACATCTGGAAACTACAGACACATACACAAGCAGAACATTTGGTTGCACGAGACACACACACGTAGAACATTTATTATGGACAGGCAGACATCTGGAAACTACAGACACATACACAAGCAGAACATTTGGTTGCACGAGACACACACACGTAGAACATTTATTATGGACAGGCAGACATCTGGAAACTACAGACACATACACAAGCAGAACATTTGGTTGCACGAGACACACACACGTAGAACATTTATTATGGACAGGCAGACATCTGGAAACTACAGACACATACACAAGCAGAACATTTGGTTGCACGAGACACACACACGTAGAACATTTATTATGGACAGGCAGACATCTGGAAACTACAGACACATACACAAGCAGAACATTTGGTTGCACGAGACACACACACGTAGAACATTTATTATGGACAGGCAGACATCTGGAAACTACAGACACATACACAAGCAGAACATTTGGTTGCACGAGACACACACACGTAGAACATTTATTATGGACAGGCAGACATCTGGAAACTACAGACACATACACAAGCAGAACATTTGGTTGCACGAGACACACACACGTAGAACATTTATTATGGACAGGCAGACATCTTTAAACACGAGACACACACACACGTGGAACATTTATTATGGACAGACAGACATTTGGTTACACGACACACACACGTAAAACATTCATTATGGACAGGCAGACATTTGGTTACACGATACACATGTAGAACATTCATTATAGACAGGCAGACATAGGGAAACACGACACACACGTAGAACATTTATCATGACAGACAAGACATAGGGAAACACGACACACACGTAGAACATTTATCATGGAAAGACAGACATAGGGAAACACGACACACATGTAGAACATTTATCATGGAACGACAGACATAGGGAAATACGACACACACGTAGAGCATTTATCATGGACAGACAGACATAGGGAAACACGACACACACGTAGAACATTTATCGTAGAAAGACAGACATAGGGAAACACGACACACACGTAGAACAATCAGTAACGGTGTAAGTGAGTATTAACATTACTAGCACTGGTTTGTTATCGAGCACCAGACACGAGAGGAGCCGTGCGACGATTTATTGTTATCCAGCTAAGTAACTTTTCCAATCCTTTATGTATTCACATCCTCCATTCTGCCGCTGTGATTAGCTAGTGATTTGCTGTTGTCCCTGATGAAGACCTATTGGTCGTAACAAAGGTTAATTTGTGTTTTCGTCTTAGCGTATCTGACCATACATCGTCTACGTAGTCCTTTTCTCTCCTGATTGTATATTCGTTCAACACCTATGTCATTTCTTTCAACTGAAACTGTCTTTCTTTTTTACTTTCCACCCCAACTCCAAAACATTTCTAGTTGCCAACCGTCTGCAACTGTTCAACTGTATGTGATGTCATCTAGACCAGTGTTTCCCAACCGCCGGTCAGCCGACCGCTGCAGGTCCGCAGAAATGTCATGCCGGCTTGTGAAAAAGTTATAATGACTTAACCCCTTAACTACGGAGTTCACCTTGAGTGAACTAAGTCCTATTAAATTTGTGGTCGTATATTCGACTACCCAGGATCAAGACCAAGGAGGTGACGGAGAAGGAGCATTACAGAAGATCTGGGATTGACAGTGACAGAGGCGGGATAGATCGCCAGGCATTGAGGAGTTATACAGATCGGCTTTCGCGAGAGCTACGTTCTGCAAAGGGCATGCTACACGGTGTTCATGATTGCTGTCTCAAAAGTTCAATGCGTTCTTTATTACCATTTGTATTTACTTTTCGGTTTCTGGTTATTTAAAAAAAAACTTACAATTTTAATTTTTATAATATTAAATTTAAAAACGAATGCACAGAACATAAAATACTATATAAATAGTGTTTTAATAATTTTGTTTGAGCTGTCCGCGAAATTGTGTCATATTTTCACCGGTCCACACGTGGGAAAGGTTGGGAAACTCCAAGAAAACACAAATTGAGACAAATGCAAAAGTACGCATGCTAAACCGGCCTCGTGACGTATGTGCACATACACGCAGGGCTAAGAACAGAAGATGGTCTTCTGGCACGACCCATTAATGACCTTATTTATGATGAGCATGTCCTAGTAAAGCATCTTTACCCCAAACCAGAAGAGCGTTTGCTTCACATCCCGAGATCCACGTGTTTAGACAGCAGATGCCTTCTGGTGTTTCTGGCATTAAAATCATTGCGGAGTGTAGAGCATATTGGATTGAGGAATAACGGCCGCTTGCGCCTGCAGTATATTGACTAGACTTTACTTTTCTCCCCAGATAAAAAATGATATATGCCGCACCGACGTTTTTATCCCACGTCACTAAGTCAGAATATCGGTATGAAACCTTCACCTCAGTTTCTAAAAGGATACACTTATAAACGTGTTTTTTTTGTGTGTGCCTTATTTCTCTATTCCCCAAGGCGGTGTGCGTTGCACTGTGGTTTTTATTTTGCGCCAGTCGGCCCAGTGCATCCGACTTCAGAATATATGTTATATAAGGTTCTGCTTCCTCCTGCATTTTCTAAGACTTTGCTTCCTCGGGGTAACGGCCGGTGCTGTGATGGGGATAGAACTTAGGTCCTGGTTGTGAGCCGTTTTACATTGAATACACGAGCTGCGACATCCACTGCATCTTTGTATTCTAGAGAACTATATCCCTACGCAAAAGCAGTTGTTTGGCTGTTCTCGCAGATAACACTTACAGATTATTCTTCCTGCGTGGTTTACTGAAAGCAGCCTAATCCAGTCTAGACAGGAGGACATCGTACATGTATGCTGTTGTTCGACGCCACTCGTAATGGGCCGAATCAACGTTTCTTTGTTAACTAGTTACAAAGGCATACGTGAGGACGTGAACCAGACTTCTCCTGGATGTAGTGCAATGCGAGGCTCCTCAGTAAACCCATCACTATGGGGAACACAGTGCCGATCCTGATCGGACTGCTGTGACAAAACCTGTTTCCAGGAGTAGGAACGAAGACATGAGGCGAAGTCTTGATCAGTATGTTTTACATGACCCTGATTATTCTTCGCTCCAAAAGGACATCGTAATGAGCTTTATATCATAATAGATTATGATTGTATTGGCATCAGTATTATGTAGGACGACAGGGCTCCGAGAGAGAATGTGATTTTATGAAATAGAACCAGTATTTAGAAATATTTCGGTCGCAGTTGTGGTGCCCGGGGCTAACAGAATAGCACCACTATTTCTTTCCTGGCCTGTCTTAACAGGCGACTAAAGGCGGCTATGCACGGAGTTGGTAAACTCATCATGTAAAAACTATCACAATAAAATCGAACTGCACATGACTAGAATCAGGCTTACATAAAAGCTGGTATGGGGGGAAGGGGCGCAAACTGGATTGTTGCAACTAACAAACAAACATGGAGGCGCTTGGGGTGGGGACTTTAGGGTTAAGTTGTGGGCAGAGACAGGGCAGTCCTGTTTATCAGCCTGCTATTAACAGGCTAGATTTGGTATTCATATTATTAAGATCAATGATTGTTACTTAATACTAGCTTTACTTTACGACTGTTCTACATCACCAACATCGCTAACATTATCGATATCACCAAAAGTCTGTGTCTATCATACACTGTCTGGCTGGAGCATGTGTCTATCTATACTGTCTGTGTCTATATATACTGTATTTCTGCAGTAGATGTGTATCTATGCTGTCTGTGTCTATCTATACTGTCTGGCTGCAGTCAGTGTCTATCTAAACTGCACGGCTGCAGTCAGTGTCTATCTTTACTGTATGACGGTTGTCCGTGTATCTATACTATATGGCTGCAGTCTGTACATTAGTATTCGATCACATCTACACTGTTTGATCAAGATCTCTTCCGGTTATGGTTGAAACTAGTGCTCTTGATTTATCGGCTAGGTCATGGCTCCGTACAAGCATTTGGGCCAAGAGTGGAGAAAACTGTTTCTGTTAGCCTCTAACAAACGCTGTACGCTACGTTGATACATTATTTGAAAGTCACGCACGAATATGGTATTTCTGTAGAGCATATATCTGTACAGACTATATGGTATTTCGTAAAGTACTCGTGTTAATTTATGCGAGCTTGTACCGCTACTAGTGAGAGCACTTAGTGGTACACGAATGACGACAAGACCATAAAAACCATGAACATTTACATAACATACATGGTGACTTCCTTATCAACTAAACATCTCTACATAAACACTAAAACTATCAAGAGAAATAAGGAAACAATAAAAGTGATGCTTACCTCGGGTATTCTTGTGTGTGCAGCTTGGACCACACTTCTGGGATGACAAGGTGAAACGGTAGGAAAGTTATGTATAAATGTGCCAAGTGAAACGATGTGCATTTTCATTTAATATCGGAGTCGATGTGAGCCGCTCAGTGCTATATTTATCTAACGAGTCTAACTTCGGCCCCCATCAGCTTCAGGAGAGGTTGGAAAAAATATGCTCGTGATCTGTGTTTCTTGGTGTCATTAGCTTCATGATGGCTGCATCAGTATCGCAAGACAACCCAACTGCTTGCTTCAACAGTTGAATACACAAAACACCTCCCTTTAGCATATTATCGTTAAGGAAGTTGTCTAGTGTAGAAAAGTTCGGGCACGGTCGTCTGTGACAATATTAGCACAATTTAAGTTGATCTTATCAAATCAAATCAACAGCAACTAACATCATCTTGAACTGGAAATATCAGATGAAATCATAAACTATGAACATTTATGTGTAGCTGTCTTGTTCAAACAGGCAAGAAAACGAACTGATAGCTTGTATGTCAGGAAATATGAGCGTCCACTAAAAGCGACTCTTCTCTACCACGGTACATAATTGTATGTTCATTGTCGTACAACAGGCATTGGGCGGGGGAGAACCTTCACGACAGGTTCGATAAAAGACGCACATAGTTCCAATAATTGGTACACTATAACACATACATATCTGCAGAGACAATCATAATGTACTACTTCTAGATGCCCCCCCCCCCCTTTTAACCTAAATGTTCAGCGGTAGCAGCAGATAACACCAGCCCATCAACTTGGGACTAGCATCCAGGAAAAATGACCGACTTATGACGCGAATATCGTACAATCCGTTTATTGTCCGGATGTACCTGTACCTGGTGGCGCGCACTGTCCTGAACTAGAGCTAACAACAGAGACCTGTCCTGCTCATCACACACCTTGACCTGAAACGTCCACATACTTATCTTATAAGTCACGGTAAGATGTCTTCATCACGACATCGTGTGCACTTTTGTGATAGATAACAAAAAGTTAAAGAAACAATGTTTTATTCCACCAATAAAGAAAACAATTCTCGCTCAGTGAGGAAGATGTGAAACACTGCCATTCGCCTAAAAGTACGCGCGTCTGTTACGTATGCCCGTCCCTTGCACAATGCCAGACTATCTTATCGACCGCCAAGAAAAGTTTAGCGAACAACTCAACCGAAACCGAGGCGAAACACACGGCGCCAGCCAGCTAGCAGTTAAACAGCCACACTAACTATATACCATCTAGAGTTGAAAAACATGTACAAGTGTCGCGTCAGAACACACAAAGAAGAACGAAAACTATTTTACTTGTCCATGTTTCTATTAATATTCTGTCATTTCTATACTCAGTACTACCGTCGCAGCCTCGCCTTATTATTATTATCTACCGGTTAGTATTATTTCACATTCGACCACGGCATTTGGTAATCCTCCTTGCCAACGAGCTGGATAGGCAAACATGTTTTTCATTGTGTTACCAACTGAAGTCAGATGAACGTCAACAAATGTACGGTAGTAGAAATGAACTAACTGACGAGGGCAGTCTGCCATGGGACCTAGTAACCCACATTTTCAGTTGACCCCATTTCGTGTACTTTAGCCGGAAAACGAGACGCCTGGGGTAAGAACAAAAGAGGGTAGGAGTTGTGGCGGGAGCTACCATTACCGAGGGGGAAACAGCCTGCAGATTTGTATATTTTAAGAACACATCTGCACATTTCATCGAGCTCCGCCAGTCTGGACTACAACTGCTTTATCTCCGACCACAAACTATTATTAGCCTTAAACGCTATAAACATCTACATATCCTTCATGACCACAAAGATTGCTCCCATATCGAGGACGGTTATCCTTTTCCCACCCATTCCCCTAAAAGTACTCTAACGGCGACCTACTCCTCCCCATCCCCGACACGACAAAACCCATTTCAGCTGTCAGTCTCAGTAGACCAATGGTTTTTCTCGGCCAGCGTGACCCACTTTCCTGGGACTAAATTGTGTGGAGAGACTGGGACGAGTTACGTGTACTCTTAACCGTGACAATCAGCGGATCGATCGATCGACGGCTGACTCGCTTAGGAGAACATTGTACGGGACTGGCTAATAGGGGCCCCAGTGACGACATGAAGACTACAGAGAAGGGCCGTGGGGAAGAGAACATGAACGAAATGGAAGACCAAAGAAAAATCAGGTCTATAATTGTCTTTAGCTGAAGCCGTGTTAAGCTAGTCCATACGTTGAAATATCTGAGAAGACTCAACTCCATAATAAACAACAGTATTTTGCCGTAGGCAAATACAAGCTACCAGTAAAAATTGAAGGCAGGCTTGACAAGAAATCTTTGTCAACGGGACTGCTAGAGTATGGATGTGTTTTGTGTAAATAGTTTTGATATAAACAAGTGGATCATGGACAATCATCAAACAAACAAGAAACAGCACACGTGTACCCAGATGTGAATGAATATCTGACTGATGTATGTTAGTGAAGACAAGACAGCGAGAAGGAAACTCATCATCATCATGTGACATATTCTCTCCATGACGTAAGTCTCCGTCACGGCAGCTCTATATGCATGTCGGTTTAGAGCAAGTTAGCCCGAGCCGTACAAAGACATCCACAGACTGTCCGTAATGTCCCGATGCCACCTTTGTCGGGATCGACCTAATTTCCCCCTTCCAGGAACCATGCCATCCATTATCACTCTCTCCAGACCTTGTCTCTTCACTTGACCAAAATATCTAAGCTTTGTTACTAATTGTGTCCAGGAGCCAATTTTCTGTAATATGCAGCGATTACGTTTCTCTGTGTGTGTTTTGTTATGCTCATGATATTTTCAGCCTCTTTATGTAACGCTTCATTTCAAAAGCAGTGATGTTTTACAATTGAATGATTTATTCATGTTCGTCTCCCAATTGTCCACTGGGAAAATGCATGTCTTGATCAGTTGGATGTTCGTCTGTCTGCCGAGTCTTGGCATACATGATGCATCTGTATTAGTTTGTGTGTAGCAACTACAAGTCTTGGCATACATGATTCATCTGTATTAGTTTGTGTGTAGCAACTACAAGTCTTGGCATACATGATTCATCTGTATTAGTTTGTGTGTAGCAACTACGAGTCTTGGCATACATGATTCATCTGTATTAGTTTGTGTGTAGCAACTACAAGTCTTGGCATACATGATTCATCTGTATTAGTTTGTGTGTAGCAACTACAAGTCTTGGCATACATGATTCATCTGTATTAGTTTGTGTGTAGCAACTACGAGTCTTGGCATACATGATTCATCTGTATTAGTTTGTGTGTAGCAACTACAAGTCTTGGCATACATGATTCATCTGTATTAGTTTGTGTGTAGCAACTACAAGTCTTGGCATACATGATTCATCTGTATTAGTTTGTGTGTAGCAACTACAAGTCTTGGCATACATGATTCATCTGTATTAGTTTGTGTGTAGCAACTACAAGTCTTGGCATACATGATTCATCTGTATTAGTTTGTGTGTAGCAACTACAAGTCTTGGCATACATGATTCATCTGTATTAGTTTGTGTGTAGCAACTACAAGTCTTGGCATACATGATGCATCTGTATTAGTTTGTGTGTAGCAACTACAAGTCTTGGCATACATGATTCATCTGTATTAGTTTGTGTGTAGCAACTACAAGTCTTGGCATACATGATGCATCTGTATTAGTTTGTGTGTAGCAACTACAAGTCTTCATGTGATTCAGTTTCACAGTCGCCAGAATTATTGATGGTTGTTTGCGAATGCCCACAATGAGTATGTTACTCTTTTGTGCGCCTAGAAAGGAAAGTAAAATAGGGGATTGCAGTAGCTTTCCCTCACATCCCGTGCGTGCTGATGAAGGTGGACTGAGGTCCTCCATGCGGTTGTGCTATGCTTGACTTCATCTGCGTAATACTCACTACTACGGGGATCACGTGGATCCCTCACCTCGTTTGCCAGGTTGTCATGAAAATAGCCCCTTTCCAGGGAGGACTACTAGGAAGCCGAGGTGAGGATCTTGCCCAGTACATTTTGCCTGACCAGACGTTAGTTTTCCTCCCCATTATTGATGGTAGATCCCAGATATTCAAAATCCTTTACATATTCTTTTTCTACATTATCAATTGAGAATAATTATTTGTTCTTCCCGGTGTCTGTTGTCAAAATGCTGATTTTCTTGCTGTTTAAATATAGATTCTGGGCCTCCCTGTGTTTTTGTTTGTTTGTTTATACAATTAGTTTTTCTACCCACAGGTCGCCGAAATAAGGACCGTGTCAGCAGAATACCTCATTTCTGGGATCTGATATCCACCTATGCTGAACAATTCACACTTAGCATCTTCCTGGTCATCTCCGACGTTCCTTTCTATATTCCTGACACATATATTGACAAGATAAGGGGAACGGATACAACCTTGCCTCGCTCTTTTCCTCACTTGGAACCATTCTGATGTGTCCCCAATCATCCTTACTGCTGCTCGTGAAACAGCTGTGCGATGAGGAATGTGATTTGTTTCGAGAAACTTATGTTGTCCGTTACTGTTGATGGTCTATACAGTCGAACGTTCTGGTGCAGTCTATGGATCAGATGTGTAGGTCAACGTTGAAATCATTACTTTTCTAAAATAATCCTCATTTTGAGTATGTGGTCCCTGGGGCCTCTTTCTGCATGTACTTCGTGAATTTCTGTTTCTAGCTTTTCTTGCATCCTTTTCGTTATGATGTGTAGCAACATTTATTGGCATGGCGTATTCTATCATTTGTACACAATTTCAAGTTGCCATTTTTTTAAATATCGGTATGGCCTGGCTTGGTTCATTCTCAATCTCCCACTACCAAACACTGAAAGGGCTTAAGTAGCAGAATGTAGTCCAGAGAACGGAATGCGTTGTGTCAAAGTTTACAGCTTGACTGCGATATTTGCAGCTTGCGGTCCAACACATCCGACTTCAGCAAGCATTTTTTGAGTACCTGGTTCCAACTGCTGCCTTGCAGATAGGCTGGGGACAGCCAAAGGCTAAGGAGGGCATCCCTACAGAAACGCCTGTTGAAATCGGATGTACTGGGCCAGAGGCTTAACAAAGTAACACAGTGCAACGTATATCGTTGTAACCAGCGTACGAAGAAGAAGAAGAGTACCGGGTTAGCATTCTCTCTTCGATCCCTTCTCCTTAGCGAGTCTGCCCTGCTGCAGCCTGTTATCCAGGATCACCGAATGGAGGTGTAGAAGGGTCCTGGCAGCTCTGGTTCGCTGGCCCTGACGCTAGCAGTCAGCTATGAGTCGCTGACCACTGCAGCTCATGCGCTGCTCAGCATCTTGATCCCATATATCGGTGTGCAAAAAGATCTCTTCCAATATTTCTTCCATACTTCACTATGCCAAATCTTCCTACACAATGTTTGGTACATGCGAACGTTGCCTTCTCCTCCTGGACGTTATTTCGTCACAGCCAGAGTGTTTCCGTCTTTTCATGTTTGATGAATGCATTTTTGATTTCACCAGTCGTAGTTTCCTGTTCAGAATAACTTTTTATTGTAGTTGATTGTTACTGTTTGCTTCTGAAATATTTCTTGTCAGTATTCCTTCCACATACGACAAATGAGACGACAACGCGATTATGCGAAGTTGGACGTCATGGCCGGTTTGAACAGCAGAAATGATAACAACAAGCAGTACAGGAAGTTATGACAAGCAATAGTCAGTCCTTACGACAAGCAAACGTGATGGTATCAGAGGCGATGGTGATGGTGTTCGGCCAGAAAATTATATGAATCTTTCTTAGGTTGTATGGCCAGAACATTCTACGAATCTTTCTTAGGTTGTGTGGCCAGAACATTCTATGAATCTTTCTTAGGTTGTGTGGCCAGAACATTCTATGAATCTTTCTTAGGTTGTGTGGCCAGAACATTCTATGAATCTTTCTTAGGTTGTGTGGCCAGAACATTCTATGAATCTTTCTTAGGTTGTGTGGCCAGAACATTCTATGAATCTTTCTTAGGTTGTGTGGCCAAAACATTATATGCATCTTTCTTACGTTGTGTAGCCAGAAGATTCTATGAATCTTTCTTAGGTTGCGAGGACAGAACATTCTATTAATCTTTCTTAGGTTGTGTCAACAAATGAAAACTTTGGTGTAACATTTTCTGTCACTCTCCATCACCCCTCACAGAGACAGAGAAAGTACACATCTCTTGCATACTCTTAGTTTAACGTTTGTGCTGTAAGACTTCTAATCGTTGTTTAAGCTGGCAAATGTTATTCTTATTTTGATGTCTTTGCTGTCTTACTAGCTGGTGTAAATGTTCTACCTTCTGAGGTATGTAAACGTGTCGTCTTCGCTAGTCCTTCATTTTATATTGTTTAAATAGTCAGCTTCAGGAGGGTTGACTCTTTGAGTCAGTGTGGGTTTCGTGCGGACCGTGGGACGGTTGACTCTGAGTCAGTGTGGGTTTCGTGCGGACCGTGGGACGGTTGACTCTTTGAGTCAGTGTGGGTTTCGTGCGGGCCGTGGGACGGTTGACTCTCTGAGAGTCAGTGTGGGTTTCGTGCGGGCCGTGGGACGGTTGACATGATTTATGCAGCACGTCATCTGCAAGAACAATGTGACCAGTACACCATTTTTGTCGATGACCAAAGCCTTTGACACTGTCAATGGGCTCTAGGTAATCATGGCGAAGTTTGGCTGCCCCTGCAGATTCGTTGTGGTTGTCAACCAGTTTCATGATGGCTCGTGTTTTGCACGAGGGGAGAATTGTTTGTAGCCAATCCCACCGGTGTCAACCAGGGCTGTGTGCGGGCACCAACACTCTTTAGCATGATATGTGCAGCAATGCTAACTGATGCTGTACATGGCGCTGATACTGACATGCATATGAGGTACGGGACGCAGGGTCAGTTGTTCATCTCGAGGCGCCTGAAATTCTACACAAAGGTGGGTGGGGCCACGATCCTAGATTTCCAATTCGCGGACGATTGCGCCCTCAACACTTATTCAGAAAAAGATACGTAATTCACCATAACGCAGTTTTCGGCGGCATTCGGTAACTTTGGTCTCACGATCAACACTAGAAAAACTGAGGTACTCTTCCAACCTGCTCCTGGGGAACCGTACACCGAACCAAACATTACTGTACCGAGCCAACGTCTCCAGGCAGTCGCTAGCTTCACCTACCTAGGCAGTACCCGCACTAGAGAGACGAATATCGACTGTGAGGTCAATAACAGGATTGCTCAGGCGAGTTCTGCGTATACGAGGCTCCAAGCAAACGTCTGGGGTCGACGAGGCATCAGTTTCGCCAACAATATAAAAAAGTATCGTGCTGTGATGTTATCCACTCTGTTGCATGCATGTGAGACATGGACAGCAGACATGCCACATCTCAATCGTTTGCACTTGTACTGTGTGCGTAGTCTGCTCTGGATCACAATGTAGGACAAAGTACCCAACTCTGAAATTGGCTCAGCTCCGATGGACGGGAAATGGTGTTCGCGTGTCAGATGAGGGCATGTCAGATGAGCGCATCCCGAAGTATCTGTTGTACGGTGAGCTCACAACAGGCAGACGCTCATCAGAAGAAGAAACGCAACAGAGACTCATTGAAACTGTCTCCAAAAAGCTTCAATATTGATGTCACCTCCTCAGAGACCGTACCACCGTTCGCACAAGACCGTACCACCTGGCACGCTAGTATCACCGAAGGTGCTAAGATCGCAGAGGTGTAGCCATCGCGGAGGCTCAGCGAAAGCCTGCTGACCTGAAGAAAAAAAAATACTGTTACAAGGATTGTACAGCCGACTTCCCACGCGTGTGCCTTGATGTGGCAGGGTATGCTGTTCCAGGATTGGTCTTTACAGCAATAAGAGAACACATTTCGCAGCAATAGTCTGATGATGGGCAACTATTATTATTATTGTTGGTTTGGCATTTAATATAATTAGTGTGATGACTTCTGCCGTTTTAATATTAATGCTCAGCTCCACTTGTTGGCTATATGCTCTTAGTCTTTCAGTTTTCTCTGGAACGTTGTTAGTGTGAGTGCAAATGCCATCTATGTCTTTCCAAATCTTCCAGCAGAAAATAATGCCGCTACACATAGTCAGTAAGCTAGGAAGACAATGGGTGAGAAGGGGCATCTACTATTTAATTCACCTCAAGATTGGTGGCTCTGTTCAACATTGCGTGCAAAAATGTTTATACAGACTTTTCATGATAGGTCTAGGGATACCCTTTCGATATCACCCACAGACTATCCCGATGTATGCTGCGAAAGTGCCGCCCCCACCCCCCCCCCCCTCCAAAAATCAACAAAATTGATGTACAGGTGTCTTTACCATTCTGAGTATTGTTCCTTTATGTTTCCGAGGAAGAAGATATGGTCTAATCATCTTTTGTTCCTTCTGAACCCTGCTTATTGCCTTCTCAGTTTTGTATTTTGTGCTGTTGGTGTTCTTTAGATTATCAGGACTATTATTTTGCTGGTACTTAATCACGCATGCGTTTGTTCCAGATGCCCAAATCCATTGTCTTTGTCCTGTAGTGGTGTCATGACACAGCTGCCAAATTGGATCCTCGCTATGGATACGCTCAATTCGACCTAGCTGTAAATTAGTTGCTGGCTTACTGCGAGGAAGGGAACTGGCCATCCTAGTTCGTAAAAAGCTGAATGAAGCCTCTAACAGCAGTGTCTGCCAAGGGACTACTTTTGTCATGTTGAGCCAACAGCTTTATTCAGTCCTAGTACTGAATGGACATAACAAATAGTTACAATATTCAAAGAGTGCTTCAATAATATGTGTGCCTAAAGTCACCAACAAAATAGATTCCACGCTGCAGAGACGCGAAGCCATTTTATAGATGTAATGTAAGTAGCATGTCCTTTGCAGAATGTCGCTTCTTACAACCGTCTAGATATTTGGCTGTTATAAGTTTCTTGATAGGTGTACAGTACGGTCGGTTGCCATTACTTAAGAGGGATCGCACCAAAAAAAAAACAACCTGCCTGCCAAACTGGGCACGGTGGGATTCGAACCAGGTGAGTTGGGATTTTGAAATATACGCTTTACCCCTAGGCCACGCTTACAGTTATTATAAACATTACAAATACAGTCGGCTTCCTCCAGCATAATGAAAGAAAAACAACCACACACAGAATAACCCCAATTGACTGGCATAGTGTGTCAGAAAAGTACAGAGCCGGAAGTCATTGTAGACATTACTGTCAGGGATGAAGTTTTAGATACTTCAATGTACTATGTTTCAGCTTTTCTAAGACGGGATGACCAGTTTCATCCCTATTGACCTTGTCCTATGGAACAGTAAATCAGGTACCATAGTACAGCAGGGGGTAATAAAAAGCGTGTCGAGACTGGAGGGCGAAAGCTGTCTGTCTCTTTGCTGGAAATGACAAGCGCTTTAACCGTTCCACCACTGAAGTGCCCAAAAACAGCACTGCAGTGATAACAATGCAACAATCATGATTTTATCCCACACCAAATAAAAATCAACACTTTTACTCGATAACAAAATAATAACGTCGACGTTGCAATCATAAGAGCATATGATCAACGACAATGTGTATACATATTTGTTTTTAAATAATTGAAACAATTCAGCAAAAATGTGGATGTCGTTTGCTACACTATCATATCTGGTTCCTTATAATATAGTCAGTATGAGTCACCAGTACAGAATCATGTCACGTACAGCAAATAATAGGTTCACTTCGCCCAACTATGGATGTCGTAAAAAGCCACTAAGGAATTTACGTAGCTGACAGCCTTTGCCAAACAAAATATACAGAAACGAATGTAATATCAATCAAAGTGTTCGATATTCTTTATTCTGTGTTCGTCCTGAAAAGAAAGTTGTGACGTTATGTTATAGTTTTCAGCGAGGCTGCGATATTTGCGTTTTTCGGTCCCCCTTTTTAGCTGGCGTTTTGGGGTACCGGGCGTGCCTTCCCACTGCGATCCATATTCTCTTAGCCAGACTACACTAATGCAGCCGGTTTCCAGGGCCGCCACTTGGAGACGGAATAGTTTTGGTTCGCCGACCCTGATGCAAGCAGTCAACTATGAATCGCTGGCTATACCGCACCTTTCGGCCCCGTATGTTCGATCAAGGCCGTGCAGTTATTTGGCCAACCCTATCAAAATGTCTGCATTCAAGTTGCCAGACCATGGGCAGGTGTGACACCAAGCCAGATCTGATACCCTGCATGAACTAACATGTATTTATATCATACTACCATTGACCACCAACAGAGCTGGCAATGTGCCTAACGGTTATATACACCACTAAAAACTGACTGGAAAAGTTGAACAAACTCTTTTTACACATGCCATTAGTGTTAAACAGTCACTGATTGAAGATGTGTGACAAAGTCAATGTACTCACATACAATTAGTGTTAAACAGTCACTGATTGAAGATGTGTGACAAAGTCAATGTACTCACATACAATTAGTGTTAAACAGTCATTAACTGGAGACATGTGACAAAGTCAATGTACACACATCCCGTTAGTGTTAAACAGTCACTGACTGGAGACGTGTGACAAAGTCATACAAAACAGCACAATAATCTCAGACATGGCGGCCATAAGCTATTAGATTTATAGACAGTAGTGTACTGAAAAGTGTTACTCCTAAATCTGACATGTTACTTTCAATGCAAATACTATCTGTCCTTTATAAACTAAATATCACTGGTTAGAAGAGGGATGATTTAGTAAGTAGAACGTAGATACTTCCCAGTGTAGATTGTGTGGAGCAAAGAACATAGCCCCTGTAACCTCCAAATCATGTAGTAAAACATTACTCAAGAGATGTGTGCATGGGACTTGCACATTGATTATCACTGCATGAACACTCGTAAGTGATTTGGTATGGTACAGGCTTCCTGTAAGGGGTCAGCTGCAGTGGTGACACTATGCTTCACATAAGTGATATGTATGAGACAAGAAGATACTATAGCCTGAACACTGACCAGAAAATAATCAAATCACGCATTTGGGATCAAGATGCTGAGCAGCGCATGAGCTACAGTGGTCAGCGACCCATAGCTGACAAGACCCTTCTACACATCCACGCGGTGATTCTGGATAACAGGCTGCAGCAGGGCAGACTGGCTAAGGAGAAGAGATCAAAGAGGGAATGCTAACCCGGTACTAAAAAAATGCTTGCTGAAGTCGGATGTGTTGGACCGAAAGGTGCAAATATCGCAGTCAACCTGTAAACTATGACAAAGCATTCCGTTCTCTGGACTACATTCTGCTACTTAAGCCCTTTCAGAGTTTGGTAGCGGAAGATTGAGAACGAATGAAGCAAGCCAAATCACGCATTTATTTACATCTCACTTCAAGTGAAACAGGGCCACAACTAAAGCTGGTTTTCTTACAGGTAGCCTCTATACAAACATTTGCAGTGGGTGTTTTAATAACAATGGTTAAACATGACAAGGTTGCTTGCACAACTAACTTAGTCACAATTAACCACATACAATGGTTAAACATGACAAGGTTGCTTGCACAACTAACTTAGTCACAATTAACCACATACAATGGTTAAACATGACAAGGTTGCTTGCACAACTAACTTAGTCACAATTAACCACATACAATGGTTAAACATGACAAGGTTGCTTGCACAACTAACTTAGTCACAATTAACCACATACAATGGTTAAACATGACAAGGTTGCTTGCACAACTAACTTAGTCACAATTAACCACATTCTTGGATGGCTACAGTTGTACTGTTAACTTCAACCCAGGTACCACTCGTGTATAATCATGTTCATGTCTTGCATACTCAGATAATTACTAATAATTAACCCATATATGGAATGTGACAGCCTGTTGTTTATCCTGCCCTGAAATTTTGAATATTGACACTAAACGTAAAAATGTCCATTCACCATTTTGTGATCTCTGTTGCTACTCCCTAGATCTATGTTGAGCTATCTCCTTTACTAGTTTTGTCTCTTGCTATAGTTTCTGTTTTCACTTCTACCATTGGTCTCTTCCCCCATAGGTTCCAGCCATTGACATGTTGGGTGCATTTATGGTGTTCTATGAGGCTCTCTTTTCTTATTCTATCTCTGTCTATTATTATGTTATAAATTCACTTATGTATCCTTATATGTATATACACATGTATCTCTCATTGTTTCATGTATTATACAAATTGTGTTTTTATTTGACTTCAAAAATGTGTTTGTATGAACATATGTACTTATTCTTTGTACACATTTGATAATAAATGTGTTGGAGTAATCTTATTGATCATTTCTTGTTTGGCCTACTTTGTCATACCATCCATGATTCCCACACTTCTGGCCACTCTCTAGTTAATGGTTGTCACCACACATACTATTTTATCAGTTGTTAAGTCCATTCTCATTGATTTTGATGTGGTTTGTTCTACATATTTGTTTGTTCGATGTTGCTGATGAAGGCTTCATAATGTGGGAATTGTTTTGTTTTGGGTCTGGTGAGGTAATTCAGTCATAGGCCTATCTATTAAAACATTTTTTTAGACGTAACAATATTCGACAAGCTTTACTGAATAGAGAAAATGTGACAACTTTAATGAACAGCAATATATTACCTGATTTCAATGTATCAACAGTGCACCAAGTTGCCTTAGTTTGAAAGAGCAGAATGCACAAAGGACACCAAATAATACACAAACTAATATCATTACAAGCTTTTCAACAAGAAAGCAATGAAAGATTACTAAAATATTTGTTCCACTTTATTCCCATAGCTGTAACATTGTCAAGCAGCAGCATAAGAAATCATGTAGCATGTCCTTTGTAGAACGTCGCACCCATCACAGTCTGTCTGAAAGAAACCCGTTCCCTTGCCAAAACTCCAGCTTCCGCCACTGTCATACTCAGGCACTCCTGGATATCTTGATGCCATCGTCTTCTTGGTCTACCCCTTCCTCTTTTGCCTGGCACCATACCTTCCATCACCGTCCTCTCAAGACCGTTGTGTCTCTTGATGTGACCAAAGTATTTGCATTTTCTAGCCAAAATGGAATTGATAAACCAGTTCTCCTCTATGCTCAACTCTTGCCGAATGTCTACATTTGTTCTTTTCTCTGTCCAGGGTATTCTGAGGATCTTTCTGTAACATTTTGACTCGAAGGATTCGATTCTTTGTCTAGACGTTTTGGTAATCGTCCATGCTTCACAGCCATAAGCTGCCACAGGAAAAACACAGGCTCTCAAGACTTTTACTTTTATCGTTTTGTTGGTGCCCTGCCATAATTTCTTCAGGCTGTTCAGTCTCAGCATAAGAAAACATGTAAAAAATACCCTACTGCTCACTAACATCATTATGAGCTTCAAGAGAAACAAGGGATGATATATGCTCAAAACAGGCGTCATTGTCACAGAACAATTAGTCCAAATAAATAAACAAAGACTATATAAACTAAAGAATTATCATTTGATATGCACACCACAGAGAGCTGTTCTTCACATGTAGACATAAAAAAAAACATGGGTGAACAAAGACTCACACACAATATTAACCAAGTGCTGCAGCCTAAAACAAGCACAATGATACATAGGAGTTTAAATCCGATACACCGAAAGGAACATATAAATACACAACAATTATTCCGTATTAGAGCTTATCACAAAGAACAACTGTTTCAGCAGGACATAGCTGTAGGAATTTCCCCCTGTTTTTCAGGACTGACTACACACACTTCACACAAAAGCTTCAATGAAACAATAAAACACAAACACTGGTCTTATTAGGTCAGATTATTTAATCATGTGTGTGGCAATCAAACAAACCCGTCCTTAACAGAACTGACAACAGGCACTACACAAAAGCTCCAGTCAAACTTAACAATAGCAATAGACATATATAAAACTACCACATTTATGCTGGTGACATGTACTACACAGGAGTTTCATGTCAATTGCACTGTCTTTGTTAAGTGGGATAAGCTTTTTACTATTTGGCAGAATACGAATAGTGAGTGAATGCTCATCATTACAATCTGTGTTCATTTATTAGTCTACTGCTATTTTTATTATGAAGTAATCAAAAAGCAATATGGGATGGATCAAAATGTGTCAGCATGAAACATGTTTTGGGTACTTTTGAATGCTACCCTACCAACTACAGAATAGTTTTTTTTCCAATGCAGATCAAAGAATAAGCTCTATATTTCTCCAACCATTTAATATTACAATGAAATTAAAATTCAATAAAAACAACCACCATACATATACATACAAACAGCAATTTAAGCTACTATGGAAAAGCATTATTGCTGTTTTTTGTACAATAACCAGGTGTTTTTCAAACTGCCTTCCTGTTTTATCTAATTTACAGTAATAATTTTTTGTTTTTAAATATTTATATATATTGAAGTGTTTAAAAAGTAATTTGTGCACACATAAAATCTCAGCAACAAAACCAAACCCAAACATCATTTTTAATGTTCACTCATATTTGATTGTCTGTACTATTTGGCCGAATATCTTGTTGAGATGCAAAAACAGAGCTAATATTCTGTACAGCCATATCAGGAACTCAAGCTGTTAGTCACCCCATCATGTTAACAGTCAGTTTTTCTCAAAGCAAGCTTCAATCAGATGCAGCTAAGATCAGACCAACAGATACATTTAAATTACAGAGAATCAGAATTAAGTTCTGACCATCAAATTCAAATTACAGAGAAAGCCGCTGTCTGTGATAAAGAGGAGCATGCCACACCAACTGGAGACAACACTTTTATGAACAATGATAACTCAACTTACCCGATCTCCCTTGAAGATTTTCCATTGTGTTTCCGGGATAGGCTCAACAAGTACAGATAATCTTTTACCAGGTGCATTAGCATCTTTTGCTGCATCTGTCCAAGGTTGATTTTCATCATATATCCACTTCCCTTTCCTAACATGCCTCCAACCTTGTATAGGCTTGTAGATGGAATAGCCTGATGCTTTTGCTATTTCTCGCTGTACATATTTGTTAAAGTATCCACAGGCTACAACAGTTAGTCGCATGGCTGTTGAACCTTACCTAACAAACAAATGAAAAAGACACACAAAAAAACTATTAGGTTTTTAACATTTTTTTCAGATTGCAGTTATTTGTTATTATAAGAATAGAATTTCACATTAAGACCAGGACAACTATTTGATTAAATATGGTAACATGAATCACTCCATTTTGGCATTTCAAAATGTAAGAAGCATTTGACTTTGAAATTACTTGTACCGTGCAGATTTTTAATTCTAGCTCAGAAGGCAGAGTATGCATGTTGGATCTAGAAATGGGATCAAGACGCTGAGCAGCTCATGAGCTGCAGTGGTCAGCTACCCATAGCTAACTGCTAGTGTCAGGGCCAGCGAACCATAGCTACCAAGACCCTTCTACACTTCCACGCGGTGATCCTGGAAAACAGGCTGCAGCAGGGCATACTGGCTAAGGAATCAGAGAGGGAATGCTAACCCGGTACTCAAAAAATGCTTGCTGAAGTCGGATGTGTTATACCGAAAGGTGCAAATATCGCAGCCAAGCTGTAAACTACAACACAACGTATTTCGTTTTCTGGACTACATTCTGCTACTTAACCTTCCAGGATTTGGTAGTGGGAAATTGAGAACGAACGAAGAAGAAGAATCTAGAAATACCCAGATGCTCTAGGTAATTTCATTTATTTCTAAAACTCATACTTTATACAGTTGGACTATCACTTCCTTGCGATCATAAATATGATGGGGAAATTGTGCGAGTAAATAGAGCACTCATCCTGAAATGTCTAGGCGCCTCAACAAAATTTATAGTCGCCATGTCGAAGTAGCATCCGAGATTTGACACACCCCCTGCCTTAGCATTTGATAGTTCCTTGTCTGCCTGCAGGGCCATACTCTTCAACTTGCCCGACTTTGGAAAAATGCAGAAATAGCTCATGGGGTCAAAGGGTCACATAGCTACTCTAAGTGAAGATAGAGGAGAGAAAATGCCAGAACTTGATTTTTTAAAGCAAATAACCAATATGCAGGTTTGTGCAAAATTTATATTTATTGTCTTACAATGATATTGACAGTATACCAACATTTGTAAACCTAGTGATAGACACCATAAATAAGTTTTGCAGATATTGAAATGAAAAGCCTAAACAACAGAGTTGAGGTGTGGCTGTGACATCCGGATATTTTTTTGGTTTTGTTTGCGTTCACCTTATTTCTCTAATCCCCAAGGCGGTGTGCGTTGCACTGTGGTTTTTATTTTGCGCCTGTCGGCCCAGTGCATCCGACTTCAGCATGCATTTTATGTAAGTGTCTGCTTCCTCCTGCATTTTCTAAGGGCTTGCTTCCCCGGGGTAATGGCCAGTGCTGTGATGGGGATCGAACCCGGCACCTTTCGGTTGTGAGCCGTGCCACTTAACCACGCTGTCCCCTACATCCGGATATGAATTGGCAAAGGTCAATATCCACAAACAGGTGACACCCACTGCACAGAAGCAAAGTCAGGTCAGGTCATCCCATAAACGGTGAGGTCGTTGGGGCACACATGAAGACACCCTCACAATGCCACGCCACCATTCTCTGTCAGCGGCCGCTGCCTGTGACTCTTCTGGTCGAAGATTGGTCCATTCTTTTATATTGTCCTCCCATCTCTTTTTGGGGCGGCCTCTTCTCTTCGTCGTCTGGCATGCACCTTTCTGTGGAGGATTGTATTTGCAAAACCATTTCATCTCGATTTGTGACTGTACCAAGCGAGTTTCCTTCTTTTGACAGTTGCCAAGAAGTCTTCAAAAGGCCTTATAGCTGTTGTAATTCTATCCCGTATTTCCCCATTTGTAACTCGATCTTTGTACATGACATTTAAAAGTCTTCAGAAACATCTTATCTCAAAGGCCTGTATCCTTCGTTGAAGGTCAGCTGTAACTGTGCATGTCTCACAACCATAGAGGAATATTGACAGGGACAGTGTACGCATTAATCTGATTTTCGTGCATAGTGGTAACCGTTTATCTTGCCAGATTTTGTTAAGCCGTGCAAGCGCAGCTATTGTCTGTGCTATTCTGGCCAACACCTCACATTTTGATCATACATCACTGACAATCGGACCCAAGATATTTAAAAAGGTCAACCACTTCGAGTTCCTGACCGTTAGCTTTTATCCTGCTGTTGAAATCCTTGGCATTGTTGGTCATTAATTTTGTCTTTCCCGCGGATATCTCCATACCATAGTCAAGAGCTGTTTGACTTTGAAGCAAAGTAATGAGTGATAAATAACCATAGATAAATAAACATGGCCTCTATCCTAACTAGCACACGAGATGAAAGGAAGGACAAATAACAGCTGTTATGATTAGAGCTACACAATAAATTCATAAATGAAAAAAAAATTATCTTCCTCTTGTCTCCATTATCTTCCATGTGAAGTATAATGCAACCACTGCAGCCTGTCCTATTAGAAGAACTTTGTTTCAAAGATGTGCTCTTGCACAGGTGGTTTTTGTATGCAGTTTTATTTTATATCACAGGATTGTTACCGCCATTCACAATCTTCTTAAGTAGCATATTACAACATTCTTGAAAAGTTACAGTGGCCTGATACTTTTCATCCTGGGGACCACTCAAGTGAAATCAGTAGAAACTGGTTGAAACAAACACGTACAAGGGGCTTGTCATAAGTCTTTACCCTGACTATGAAGGAGTAGGAGAAGAAAGTTGAAATTTGGCACATATGTAGCTCGTTCAATATGTACTGGGTTTGAGAAGTATGAATTCCCCTCCTTGGCGGGTTTACCCGGTATGGTGCATGGCGCAACACACCTTATTGACCGGATCTGCTACTCTAACGGTTTGTCAGAACAATGGAGAAATCAGAGACCAGAACTGTGTTAACATTCTTGATGTTGCAGGAAAAAACACCTACATAAATACACAGAGGGAGATGGACCCAGTTTTTGAGGAATTCTGTCCTTCATATCCTTCTGTAAAAAACTGGTGTAGGCAGTTTAAGCGTGGCCGTTCCCATGTTGCTGATCTTCTAAGATCAGGAAGACCATCCTCAGAGTGCAGCGATGAAAATGCTGCAAGAGTGAAGAAAATCATTGACCCTCATAGGAAAATGACAATTGCAGAGATATCTAGGTCAGCAAAACTGAATGAAAGTACAGTTTTTAGAATTTTACACAACAGACTGAACATGAGAAAAGTGTGCGCCCTCTGGGTCCCGCGTATGCTGACATGTGAACAGAAACAAACGAGGGTTGATTGCTGTGGCCAGTTGCTCAAAATGTGTCGGTCGTAAAAACATGTTACCGGCCATGGCGACAGTAGATGAGACTTGGATTCACCATTATGACCTAGAATCCAAAATTTCCAGAATTGCAGTGGAAAACCCCAGGCTCACCAACACATGTCAAGCCAAGAGCACAGAAATCTGCAAGAAAAGTGATGCTGACTGTTTTTTGGGGCGTCAAAGGTGTCATATTGAAAGATGACCTGCCTCATGGCAACACGTTTAATGGGCAACATTATGCAGATCTCCTTACCAAACTAATAAAGACTTACCAGAAAACGAGAGATAGCGCGCACTCAAATTCTGCCTTTGCTTCCATAAAGCAAGGCTTGTGCTGCAAACAGCCAACAATTTGAATGTTTAAATTCTTCCACACCCATCATATTCTCCTGATTTACCTCCATCAAACGTTTTTCTTTTTCCAAAACTTAAAAAAAAACAGCTGAAAGGAAATCATTTTAACAGTGACGAAGATGTGTGATAACTGGTTTAGTTAGAAAAATAGGTTATTTTATTCTGAAAGTGTTTTCAAGGTCAGGCAGAAATGTATAAATTCAGGAGGTGGCTACATTGAGAAGGAATAAGCACTGTGCCAAATTTCAACTTTCTCCTCCTACTCCTTCATGGTCAGAGTAAAGACTTAAGACAAGCCACTAGTATAAACTAATCAGAATTGTATTCTGCTGTCTTGTGAGAACAGTGCCTTATCAGTTACAGGCACAGGGTTTCAACTGCAGAAACACTTAGCTTCAGAATAAGAGATGGATTAACTTTTTGTATTAATTAAATAACGATGGAATAATATTTCATGCAGGGCTACTCAAAGTTTCAACTTACACTTTGCTACTTGACAATTTTAACACCATAATCACAAATTTACCTTACATTCAACACATCAAAATGCAACCTTTAACATGTGATTTTGTTTATATACACCAGAAAAAGTGTGGGTGACAGTACTCTGCCTTGGGGGTACTCCTTGCTCCAGTGTCACCTTTTTGCTCATCTGCCCTTGTACTTGAACTCTGGCTGTTCTGTTTTCGAGGTAGTGGTTGATCCATTTGTACATGTTTCCAGATACTTCACTTCTTCGTAGCTTGACTTCAAGTCCCTCTTTCCACACCTGGTCAAATGCCTTCTCTAGGTCCACCTGTATGTTTTTTCTCCTGCTAAGCATACCTTATTTCCTGTGCTATGAGAGTGATCTGGTCCTCAGTGGATCTGTGTTGTCTAAATCCTGCTCGCTGTGGAATTAATATTTGTTTTTCTTCCAGGTACCACATCAGTGTGGTGTTTATCATACGCTCCATAAATTTACCTACTCAGCTCAGTAGACTGATAGGCCTGTATCCATTTGGACCTGTTCTATCTTTTTCTTTCTTTGGTACTGGTATAAGTACAGCATCTTTCCATGCCTGCGGTACAATTCCCCTCTTCCAGCTTTGATTCAGGACTGACAGTAGCTTCCGCTTTGCTGTTTGGCCCAACCCCATTAGCATTTCATTCGTTACCCCATCTTTTACGGGCGATTTCTTTTTCTTTAAAGTTCTCATGGCCTCATTCATCGTTAGTTTTGCCATCATGTGCTCCTCTGGTGCAATCTTGATGTTGTCGTGGCTCTTTTGTTCTTCCCTAATGTCTGTATGCCTGTCTGTAGGGACATCAATGTGGTTTGCTCTGGCATAATGTTCTATAAAGGCGTTTGCTGCTTTTTTTCCGGTAAGCATGTTGTCGCCTTGCTTGATGGTAATTTGTTTATTTGATGATGTTTCGTCGTTCATGGCTCTGACTAAATTCCAGTTTGTTCCCTTCTTTATCTAGATTGAGGCTTTCTGGTTTGTTTTTTCCAACTGTTTCTTGTTATTTGGTTCAGTGTTCTTTTGTATTTCACAGTGATGGCCTTGAGGGCGATATTTGCTTCCATAGATTGCTCTCTCTCTGCCATGTTCCTAGCATTTGAGACTTCATCCTCAGCTTTCTGCAGTTCATGATTCCAATATGGCTTGTAGTTTTACCTTGCCCCTCTTGAGAGTATTGCTTTGCTTAGGCTTTCCACCATAGGTTTCATATTGTTATTTCGTGTGTTGATAGTTTCACACAGTCCACCTGTCAGCGTTGCAAATCTGTCCCAGTCGGCTCATCTGTAGTTCCAACGTGGCAGCGGTTTTATTTCCTGGGGGTCTACTTTCATATCAATATCTAGCCTAATTGGCCTGTGGTCGCTACCTGCCAATTGGTCGAGCACCTGGCGATCTATTTTGTGGTGAATATCTCCTGTGGAGAAGGCCAAGTCTGGAGTGGAGGTGGTATGCCGTGTTCTAGAATAGAAGCTAGCGCTGTCATCCGGCCTATTGATAAGATAGAGATTTGTGTCTATCTCCCAGTCTTGCACTTCATTCCCTCCACTGTCTGTGTCTGAATATCCCCATCTCTCCGAGTGACTGTTGAAGTCTCCAACCACTAGGCAGCTGGAGTCCTTGATTTCCATACCTAACAATTTACAAAATAAGTATGACAGCCAATCACATTCACATTACTTTATCATCGGTGTCAGTCTGGCAGATGTGCCCTATGCAAGGAAGCCAACAATACTCTGCATGCTTTCCAATCTTTTGCAATGCCAGCATAGGTATTTGGTCAGTCAATCTTACAATTGCATAGGCTGGTTGGACATGTATAGGCATCTGGCCATCAAAAAGTTGTTCTACGTATCCATCTGTTGTCAGGCATGCACACCACATGTCCAGCTCAGCATTGTTTGCATGATATCGCTGCTTCCACAACGTCCTGAAAGAAAGTTTGATGTCAAATTTTTTTGCTGCAGATCTTAGCCTGCTTCAAAATTTTTAATACGCGCGTTCCATTTCTCTTTGAGTTTCTCTGCATCTGTTTTGCACAAGTTCTGCACTTCACACATGTAAATCATTGCTTGAATGACCATGGAATTTAAAGTGTGTACTCTTGCTGTGGTGTCTTTCATCTCTTGGAGTATTGTCTTAACGAAGTTAAAGGAATACCAAGCTGCTTTTCGTCATCTAGAGATTTCATGGTTGGCATTTATCTCCTGGTCTAGGTAAATATAGAAGTTGACATCCTCGATGGTTTCTTCACCTAGCCTGATGTCCTGCTTTGGGCAGTACAGGTTTATGAGACAATGTGTTTTATTTTTATTTATCTTCAGACCAGCAGCTCTGCTGACCCCATTTAGACCGTTCAAGGATTGTTGGGCTTCCTCAATTGTGTAACTGACTAGCGCAATGTCCTATGCAAATTGTAAATGGGGTCAGCCACTCGCCATCTATATTTACATCTCTGTTGATCAGATATAATTGTTGGAAAATCTCTTTGAGAGCCGCTATTAATAGCTCTGGAGAGATGGTGCCACACTGTCACTCCTCTAGCTATTATAACATATACTGTATTGTGGTATAGCGTGATGGCTGTACTGCAGTCTTTGTTAGTTTTCTTAATCAGTCTGATATAGGTTTAAGAGATGCCCTGGTTTCTGAGAGCATTTACCCTAACATTGGTCTAGATACTGTCAAAGGCTTTCTTGTAATCTATAAATACAAGACATAAGGGTATGCGCAGTTCACATGCCCTCTCCATTTGTTGTTGATTGATTGTGTTGGTGGTCAATGGTGAAGAACCCTTTTCTGAATCCGGCTTGTTCTCGAGGTTGGTATTCATCTATTTGCCTACCAATTCTGTTGGCAGTGACTCACTCTAGTGAATATCTTGTACATTATTGGTAATGGGCAAATTGAATGACAGTTCCCAAGATGTCCAGTATCTCCCTTCTTGTGGATTAGAACATCTTTTGATGACTTCCACTGGTCAGGAATTTGAACTAAATAGAGGTATTTATTTAACAGTTTTGACAGATAGAACTGCTAGAGTTTCTCCCCCTGCTTTAAGTACAACCACTACAAACACTTACTTTGTAAAATGTTAGGTGTTTTCCTTTGTTCTGATAGTGGCGGTAATGTGAATTTTGTTTTGTTTCTGTCCAGGTGCAGTCTCTGAGCCTTTACCTACATATATTGCTATATAACTTATCACCTAATTAACAGTAGTGTTCTTAGTAAATTGATTGATAATTTAAGAACAGACCAAAAGACAATAATTGAAGCCTCCTTAAAGGACAACAGAATAGTGTTTTTGTGTGACTGCCTGTAGGCCACGCAAAGTGAACCACAAGATAACATGGAAGAGTACTAATCCCTTAGCTAAATAAACTCTCAGACCACAATGAAATCACTCTCTTGGGGATCCCAGCTAACTGCAGCATATCGAGAAATGAGAGGGTAGACAGACTGGCCAGGGATGGTAAACATGAGAACAATTCATCCATCCAATATCACTGCCAGAAGTTAGGGTACACATCCAAAACAAAAATAAACAACTGTGGGAAAAGCAAATAAATCGCAAACACCACAAGACCTCACCAACAGACTGAACAAGAAACAGTTTACCACAATTTTTCACATTACACAGGCCATTGCAGGCTAAATGCACACAATGAAAGCAGCATATACTGTAGAATGCACATGACAGGGGGCTCCAGAACATATCTTGCAAACAAGCCTACTACATCAAAGTTCCAGCAAAAAGACCTGATTCAAAGAAAGAAGAATATGAGAAAAGCTATGAGGAACCATTGAGGACCTACAACTGAATTGTCTTGTCATTTCATAGAGGTGACTCCTCTAGTGGCATTCAACAAGCATTTGAAGCAAAACAAAATAATAAGACTGTTAAAGTAAGATTGTTATGATAATTTTTGTTAACATTTTTGGATGGCAATTAAAGGTTTAAGAATCGCAGATTAAAATTTGTTGTGTTCATGGTGCGCTTTACAGTTCACGGCCTTTTAGAAATATACAGTAGATTCGAGATCCTGGATAACAGGCTGCAGCAGGGCAGACTGGCTAAGGAGAAGGGATTGAAGAGGGAATGCTAACCCGGTACTCAAAAAATGCTTGCTGAAGTCGGATGTGTTGGACCGAAAGGTGTAAATATCGCAGCTAAGCTGTAAACTACGACACAATGCAATTCCGTTCTCTGGACTACATTCTGCTACTTAAGCCCTTTCAGGGTTTGGTAGCTGGAGATTGAGAACGAACGAAGAAGAAGACCAATCAATGCAGCCTTTCCAATCATGGCATAAAAGAAAGTTGACACATTGAACTAACAACCTAATCATGTAAAATTGTTATAGAAACCATCTTTACTAGAGCACATGTAAATAAGAGCTTCCTTAAAGTTGTAACTTAAAAGTCTCCTCCTTACTGAACTCCATTTAATACGAATTTACAAACTTAAACTTAAAGCTGATCCCCATCAAAGCACTTTGACTTAGTGTATCTACTACTCTTGAAGTGATTGATGGTGCTTTCTATCGACTATGTCATTATAGTGCAGCAGTTTAACATACATAAGTTGTACATGATCATGAAGAGATGTTGACTAATAGTGTAAGTAAGTGTTGCTGTTGTTGCTAGCACGATTGGTCGATTTTAGTTTTACGTCGTCGTCATGCTTGGAAGACTTAGACTGCATATTGTTTCTATTCTTTTCTACCGTGATATAAGTCAGTAACCGAGTAAGTCGTATATTTGTTTATTGCGCATTTATGGCACTTTACTTACGTACGGGTACAACGTACGTGAGGTGGTTAGCTTTTCAAATGAAAAAAAAAGGTAATCTAAAATCTAAGGCTAAATAGTAAATTAAGGTCTAAAAAAGGCGACTAAGCCGAAGAACTAACACAGCCACTCGTTTACGACACAGTTTAGCCATACTCTTAATATTTTTATTTATAAAAGTTTCAATACCGAAATATAATAAATACGTACTGGCTTCCACTGAGATTGCTTTACTGTAGCTATGCAAATCAGTTCAAAATTTGCAGAAATATGGTAGGGCAGGCAAGCAATTCGTCTCATGGATTGCTACAGGTGAAGGACACTATAATAAGCATTACCCTTACTTTGTACTGATTATTAAAATTTGTCCTGACAGAAAGTCGTCATATTAGTTTCAGACGTTTTTACTTACTCTTATTCTAGATATAAATTGTGCACTTTCAAATTATAATTTACAACTTAAGTTTATAGATTTAATATGCTTTGCTGTCATTTAATATTTTTTAAATTGCTTTTTTATTTGTTCCTTTCAGTTTTGAATTATTCATTTTTTTATAAATGGTGAGTGCATATTATCTATAAGATTTATGGGGTGTAACCTGTAAATAGGTAATAGTTCTCTAAAACAACGAACTGATAGTCATCAGCTTTTCCTGTCAACTAGAGGCGAATTATAGTTCCGCTACCACAGTTACAGATACCATCAGGTTTATAATGTGTGAACTGTTCTTTTGATATATTACATATGTTTTCATTTTGAAACTGTCATGTGATTCTGTAAGTGTGATCAATGAGTCACTGTAGTCTGTAGTGGATTGTTCATTTGTTGTCATTCAAGAAAAAGATGTCACAAATTGAAATCCAGTGGCGCCAGTGGCAGTTCATCTGATTCTCAGATCTGTTAAATCACTTAATCTGAGTTTCTCTCTCTACCATTTTAACCCCATTTTATAAACGTTGATCTGCTTTATTAGGCAATAAATGTAAGTGCAAATGTTTAAGTACTCTTTTGTGCGTGTATCACTATCAGTCACTGAAATTAATAATTTAATGGGATATGATAATATTTATTAATGATGAGTTTAAAAACCAAATTTAGAGTTCGCTAGCTCTGATATATTTTATTATTATTGATTATAATCTGCACTTGGTGTATCAAATTTAAAAGCAAAATTAAAATGAATTTAATTTGAGTTTAAATTCTTTAATGTGATAAGGTAAAAATAATAACATACATATATGATATTTATAGAAATTATATGAATAGATAATTATATGCTTTATGTTTTTGTTCTTGGCAGTGTGTGTGTCTTTTCATGTGAAGGCAGATTGACTGACCAGCAGAACAGAATGAGTGGTGGAAAGGTGGATTTAAAAGTTGTTCTTCTAGGAAATGCATATGCTGGGAAAACCAGCCTGGTAGATCGCTATATTCACAATAGATTTGTTGGAGACACAGTGCCATACCAAAATGTAAATATACTATATTATACTTATGTTGCACGTAGGTGTAGTTCAGTCATTTCTTGCAGCACGGTAATCATCTCTGTCTGGTCTGCCTTAGGATTGGTTATGTAAGCTACTGAGTCAGTGTAACTGATATCACAATTTTTTAAATTAATTTCTAGAACAAAATCAGCAGAAAGGACACATGTATGCTGTTATCCTTCTTGAAAATTGCAAATAAAAGAAAGTTTGGGCCATTACAATTAAACTAAAAATCTAGGTAACGTGGCAATCTGGCATCAATGATCACTGTGCCTTGTTTAGGGCAGAATTTGTTTTAAAAACAACTTACCTAGTAGCTTGTTTTTTTTTGCAATGCACTATCACGTACATTATTGATATTCTTTTTTCATAACACATTACAGTAATACCCCACTATAATGGTAGGTTCTGTGCTGGTCCACCATCATAGATAAAAACAAAATTACAGATGATGTAATCACAGCTTTTTTTTCCTTGCAGTGCAAACAGGGGCCTAAAAACATGTTTAAAGTATAATTTATTGAGTACAAAAAAGAATAAGATCTAATCACTTGCAAAAGGGATTGTTCCAGTGGATTGAAAAGATGCAGGAGTGATCCCCTTATTAAAAAAGGGAAAAAAATCAGATCCAGCAAATCGGTGAGTTAAACGAGCATAGTCTCAATAATCAAAGAAAACATTGTAATGCATTTAGACAAGCTTAATCTAATAAGAAATAGTCAGCATGGGTTTACTAGACAGAGGGAAACCGTGCTTAACAAATTAAATCTATTAGAATTCATGGACGAGGTTACTAAAATGATAGATAAATGGGAGCCAATGGATGTTATTTATCTAAATTTTGCAAAGATAGAGTACTTCATCAAAGATTATTTAGAAAGTTAAAATCACATGGAATAGGTAGGGAAGTTGTCAAATGGATTGAAAGTTGGTTAACAGGAAGAAGGCAGAGAGTGTGAATAAATAAGGAGTACTCTGAGTGGCGTGAAGTAAAAAGTGGAGTGCTACAGGGATCGGTTTTGGGATCAATTTTATTCATGATATATATATAAACGATTTGGACATTGATATTGGATCCATGATTGCAAAATTTGCGGATGACACAAAACTATGCAGCAGTGTGTCATCTAAAGCAGAAGTGGATATATTGAGGTCGGATTTAGATAAAATTTGAGAATGGTCTGTAAGCTGGCAAATGAAGTTTAATGTAGATAAATGTACAGTCATCCACATGGGTAGATCCACTATGGAACATAATTACAGAATGGGAGAAAACAATATTAGAAAGATAGATACGGAAAGGGACCTAGGGGTTATAATAGATCATACAGGAAAGGTGAGTGAGCAAGTTAAGGTAGCAGTGAAAAAGGCAAATGCAATGTTAGGTATGATAAAAAGAAATATTAAACATAGGAGCAAGGAATTGATAGTCAAACTGTATAAAGCATTAGTTAGACCTAGATTGGAGTACTGTTTACAGGTGTGGATTCCTTATCATAGAGGATATAAACATTATGGAAAGGATACCAAAAAAAGCGACAAAGCTGATAGTGGGATTTCAGAATTACAATTATGAGGAAAGACTCAGAAAAACCTGTCTACAGTGTTGAAAAAAGATAAGAATTTGAGGTGACAATACAGGTTCATAAGATAATCAAAGGAACGGATACATTAGACTATAAAAAGTGGTTTTTTTTCAAAATACAACCACCTACAAGAACAAGAGGGCATAGCTAAAATTTAACTAAAGAAAGGTCCAGATTAGATATTAGGAAATATTTTTAACTAGACAGAGGTGAATGCTTGGAACGCATTTCCACAGGACGTGGTGAAGGCAGGGACAATTAATGCATTTAAGAATAGATTGGATACGCATAGGTTTTAGAGCAAGGAAATATAAAGGAAACTGGTTGTATACAGACTCTGCAGAGTCTTCTAAACCAGTATAAAGATGTTAAGTTGAGTTGTTTTGTTAAATATTAAAGTAAAATGAATAGCACATTGTCTGATTACTTTTTTCTTAAGGTAACTGAAGAATGTTAATGGATTACTGGACTGGCAAATTTTCATTTAAAAATCTGGTTTATTATTGAAGGAAGGCTGAATGATATACATAGATTCATCATCTGAGATATCAACAAATCTGATTTGTTTTGATGGTGAAGAGTGGTATAAAGAAGCTAGTACCGTACTGGATTTTGACTAAGCCCACACATTTTCTGAAAATACAACAATAGCAAAGTTTGCATCATGGATTGATGCTTCTTTTCTCAAACAACTTCTGTGTAACATGTGAGGCTGTTTAGCAGACTTAAGTTCACTCAAGAACTTCTTTCTAAATTTGAATCAGTCCTCTCGAAACCTGAGATCCATAGATGTGTTTTATGTTGATCACCGTTAAAAAAGTTACAGAATGTTATTATTTTGTCATGTAAACTAATACGTAATCGTATTAAATACAATTTATATAATAATAATGATTTGTTTGACGAACTTAGACAGTTGATTGTATATATGACACAAGTAAGAATGTTAGCTTGTACTTAATCTACATGAAGGTTGCTTTGTTATTCTTTACGAAAGTGACTTATCACAGAAGGAAGGCATTAGTTAATGTTTATTAATAACTTAGTGTTTATATTCATATCATTGGTAAGCTTAGTTTGGCTTGGCTTGGCTTCGTTCGTTCTCAATCTCCCACTACCAAACCCTGAAAGGGCTTAATTAGCAGAAGGTAGTCCAGAGAACGGAATGCGTTGTGTCGTAGTGTACAGCTTGACTGCGATATTTGACCTTTCGGTCCAACACATACGACTTCAGCAAGATTTTTTTGAGTACCGGGTTAGCATTCCCTCTTCAATCCCTTCTTCTTAGCCAGTCTGCCTGCTGCAGCCTGTTATCCAGGATCACCGCATGGAGGTATAGAAGGGTCTTGGCAGCTCTGGTTCGCTGACATAGTGACTTCAAACATTCAGGGGTTTGGTGGTTCTTCTTCTTTATTCATCCTCAATCTCCATCTACCAAACCCTGAAAAGGGTTTTGCAAGTAGCATGATGTTATCTGAAGAACGGAATGCGTTGTGTTGTAGTTTACAGCTTTTCTACTATATTTTTTACCTTTCGGTCTGACACATCCGACTTCAGCAGGCATTTTTTAGTACTGGGCTAGCCTTCCCTTCTTCGATCCCTTTTCCTTAGCCAGTCTGTTCTGTTGCACCATATTACCCAGGATCACAGCGTGGAGGTGTAGAAGGGTCTTGGCAGCTATGGGTCGCTGACCGCTTCAGCTCATGCACTTCTCAGCATCTTGATCCCATTTGGTGGTTCTATTGCACTGGTCATGCTGGGGCTTACAGCAATGAAAGAGGTGACACCTTGGCATCAAAAGCATTTTTTGCAGAATTCCCCCTTTCTGGGCCTACATACACCTGTAATTGATGTAACTTTAATCAGGAATTTAATCTTTTATCACCATTTTGATCAAATTTTATCACAAAAAATCCACAATTAGAATAATAGTACCGTTAATTTGATTATACATTATTGTATACCAGTTCCAATCAGTTCATCTCATCCACCTTTTACAGTGAACTGAACCATGCAGTTTACATTTATTTTAAATATGTAAATGAATAATAACTATATGTCCTTCCCTTTGTGCTATAGTTGCATTGTTGGGCCAGAGCTGCAGATGTATATGCAGTTGTAGTAGTAGTTTATGTAGTACTTTGTTTTACTTAAGGTTGCAAGCTCCATGCACAACACTTCTAATCTGTTGTGATATAAATAGATTCATCTGAGTTCTCATGTGGTCCAAACCTATAACATAAAGTTCAAAATCGAAATTTGCTCCTCTAGAGCTGTTGTGTTTAGTCTGCTGAGAATTTGCACTCCCAGTTACCAGGACTATTTCAAGGAGGATGTGGTTTTTCACCACACATAGTGGTCTTTGAGTTTGCAAAGTTATCTAGACCAAGAGGCTAACACCGCAATGGTTGCTCATTTCATGAAGAAAAATATCACTAGATCTAGGATGTGGCACGGATACCACAACCAACCTATCATACCTGCTGTCTCTATCACAGGCTTGTTCCTGTATACATTATCTCAACTACAAATTTGTGTTTCCCCAGACCATAGGTGCAGCATTTGCAGCTAAGACTGTGACTGTCAACAATAAAAATGTAATTGTTGGTATTTGGGTAAGTGATGTGATATTTGAATATTTATTCATTACACATTTGATGTATTATTTTTGTATTTGTACACAATTTGCAGGAAATTTGCTACTCTCTTCTGAATTGAATTTAACCGTTTATAGTATATAGTTATAGATCATCTTAAACATAATCTTACATTTATAGATATCATTTCAGAATTACATCTTTTTTGTTCCTTCTCAATCTCCTGCCACCAAGTTCTGAAAAGGGCTTTGCAATAACAGGATGTTGTCCAGAAAAACAGAATTGGCTGTGTCATAGTTTACATCATGATTGTGATATTTGCACCTTTCGGTCCGACACATCCGACTTCAACAGGATTATAATTCCAATATATTTATCTTGACAGGAACAAAGACTAGCATCAGGGTTGAGTGATAAAATACTAATCTAGTAAACCCCCCCATCTCTCTTCAAAGTCGTGGTTCCTTTCTTGAGCTTACTGAGGCCCAACACTTCAATTATGCCTTGGTATGTAAGAGCCACTGCAACCCGCTACCAAAGAAACATTAAGAGTTGACTCAACTCAGCAAGTATAACTTTGAACAATAACAACATGTCTTTTTAACCAACCAAACATATTTCTTACATATATACATTTTACACTTATAGAAAAAGGATTGAAAAAGTATGCATGTCTACTTTTAATTCTCTGTGCCATTGGAACAGCAATAGCTAAGTTACATACAATAAACTCCCTAGATTTCTAGGGTAATGGAAAGGGGGATTGATATTCTCAAAACTTGTTAAAACAAAAACAGTTCAAGTTTGATTCAAAATGAATATCATGTAAACTTATTTCATTTCCACTACTGTACATTTAACATGAACACAATGTACTTTTCAGTTTAACCGTATCTGAAAAAATAAGAACAGTTTGAACATATCATTAAAATACTGCTCAAGATCAAACAAGAGAAAATCTTCATATCAAAAACAAAAGAACTTGCAAGAGCAGACCAAATCATAAGCCAGGCAGTGGTTAGAGATCTAATACAAACATCCCAAATCCCACCATGGAAAAAAGCCAAGTCCCCTGAGATGGTAGAAACCATAGAGGGAATAGGGAAAAACGGAACTCAGACAGATTCAGAAAGGAAATGTATCACAGAAGAATATCTTAGGAGAGTATACCCACCAGAAACATGGACACACTAATATACAGATGGCTTATCTAACAAAGCCACATCCAATGAAGGTGGAGGGGTCTATTACAGACTAAGAAATGGAGAAGAAAAAACTCGAGTGTTAACAACAGGAACATATTCCAATAATTTCCGTGCAGAAGCACTGAAGGTCGCAGCTGCACTTGTAATCCAAGATAAAGATATCCACCAAGAAAACATAGAATTATTCCTGACTGATGCTGCGTTAGTATTAGCAGCGCTAAAACAAAACAAAGATGAAGATCTCCAGCAATGTATGTTCTCCCTAACACAGCTCTCAGCAGAACACCCAAGGTTGGTCATACAGTGGATCCCATCCTACTGCAATATTGAAGGTAATGAAGCTGCAGACAAACTAGCAAAGAGTGGAGGAGCATCCCCACAAACAGACCTGAGTATCACATATAATGAGGCCAAGACCATAATTAAAGCCAACTTCATGGTAAAATGGTCTGATCAACACCGACTTACGAAAAGAAGACAGCTACTATAACTTAACTAGAGAAGAGCAAGTTATCATCTTCAGACTGAGAACTGGGTATGACAGTCTCAAGGGTCATTATTACAACAAAATGAGGATTGAACAGATGACAGGTGCCCATGTGGGGAGCATATCATGACCGTGGAACACATCCTGCAAAGCTGCACGCTCACGCAGGAAAAGAGAGAACAATACTAGCCTCATGAGACAGATATGAGACAAAAGCTGTATGGAGATGAAACAGCCTTACAAACAACGGTGTCCTTTGTAAGAGAAACCGGAACCTTGATCTGAGGATGAACGAAGAAGAAGATACAAGAGAAAATAACAGGAAAAGTAGAGAAGGCAGTTTCAGAAGAACAATTTGGGTTTCAAAAGTATAATGGAACAAAGGAAGTAATTTTCTGTTTGAGAACTATGACAAAAAGGTATATAGAAGTATATAATGACATTTATATTTGCATCATAGACTACCAGAAGGCTTTTGACAGTCCAACATGGAAAATTAATTACATTTCTAAAAAAAATAAGTCTTGATGGTAAAGACATTAGACCGCTCAGTAATCTGTACTGGGAACAAACTGCTACAGAAAAATCAGGAAAGATATGCTCTCCAAGTGTAGATGTAACAAGAGGAGTGAGGCAGGGATGTGTATTATTCCCTTGTCTTTTTAATATCTACACAGAACAAATTTTCAAACAGTAAATTCAAAGAGTTTCTCTTATCTAGGTCATACAATAATGGAAGAAGGCAGCTGTGAAAAATAAATCAGAAAGAGAATAGGTATGGTCAAGATGGTATTCAGCGACATGCGGCACATACTGACATCCAAACAGATAAACTGTAAATTGAAAATAAGAATTGTCAGGTGTTATGTATACTTATCACTACTTTATGACACCGAAACATGGACACAGAATAACAAGTTTGAAAAGAGTATTGAAGACTTCGAAATGTGGTTATATAGAAGATTGGATCACATTTCTTGGAAAGAGAAGAAAGCAAATATGGAGATATTGAAAAAGTTAAGGGGGGAAAAGATAATTAATAAATGAAATCAGGGTCAGACAGTTACATTATGGTCTTATAACAAGACATACCTCCTTGTTGAAGACCATACTAGAGGGTAGGGTGTAAGACAGCTCTCTGTTCAATAGGCAGACAGCGTTATAAGTAAGTGGATAACATCAGAAGATGTGCTGGGAAAAGCCTGTCAGATTGCACCATTATGGCAAGAGATAGAGTACACTGGAGAACCATTGTAGCCGACCTTTGATGGGATATGACACTTGAACTGAAAATATAATCTTTGTCAGAAATTTATAAACATCAGAACAGAATCCAGAACATTTATGAGAAGCCAAACATTACACTTTTTACAAAAATAGTCTATTAGTGTATTGTTATATAGATACATTATCTTTGTTTCCACATAGAAAAACTGCACCAAGTTTTGTTTTTGCAGATGATTCAATATTGTGGATCTCTAAATAAAACATCACAAAGCAAACGTTTGGATGTAGCATGTTCTAACATCATTGGAGGAATGGACCACGGCATGGTCAATATTTAAAAAAATTTGGAAAAAATAACTTTCCAATCTTTTGCCTCTCAAACAAACCATATAACTCTAAATTACGACTAAATGCCACACCTCCCATGTGCTTCCCACCTTTAGGCCAAAAGAGACCAGTACATATAGAAAGGTATCAGTGGCAACTGAAACATTTTCAAGTAACTTCAGAACTGAGGCCTTGAAAACTACATCAGAGAATGTTCTAATGATAGAAGGAAACACAGAGAGACAAGTGATTTCAACACATGAGAGCCAACAAAATACAAATCTAAAGGAACTAAGAGTAATGTTCCATAAACTGTATCAAGGTTCAAGAGAGCTGGGATACAGTGGATTCCATCTTATTGCAACATTCTTGGCAATGAAGAGGCTAACAGACTGTTAAAGGAAGGTGGAAAGCTGCCTTAACCTGATATAGGTGGGACTGGCTAACAGGGTTTACCATGTGTAGGTACAGGAACAAGTGGGAAGCAGAGCACACAAGTCAATGACCAACTAACACAAATTACCAGCTCAGCAGAGATGAACAGGTGATACTAATAAGACTCTGGATAGGCCACAACAGTTTGAGCGACCATCTGTTCAATAAACTAAGGAAAGGAAATACAGATGAATGTGTCTGCAGGACTGATAAAATTACTGCTAATATCTGCTACTAGGGTGTCCAATATGCAATGTCCAGCAAAAGCACATGTGGTCATCACCAGTGCCATTCCTGGACAAGTTATATGAAGATACCAAAAGTCTTAGGCTGACTGCTGCTTTCTTTGGAAATATTCAAGTTCACGTCTGAAAGCGTACAAAGACAAATAATGTTTTCACACAGAAACTAATATTGTCTGTGTAACATAGGTTTGTCAAGACTAAGACATAGGTTTGTCAAGACTAAGACATAAGTTTGTCAAGACTAAGACATAAGTTTGTCAAGACTAAGACATAAGTTTGTCAAGACTAAGACATACGTTTGTCAAGACTAAGACATAGGTTTGTCAAGACTAAGATATAGGTTTGTCAATGAGCTAGCTGTCTTTTTCATTTTCTAAAAAGTTCATCAGACATCAATGTGTTTACAGTTTGTTATTTGATTTGATTATGCAGCCCACAACACGCATAGGTCTTACAGTGTTTGTGTGAGCAACATCGGAGGCATTATTAATAGAGAATGAGGGACAGGAATGCAGGAGACAGCTTTAGTAGTGAACATCTGGCAAAGAAATTATTCAGATAATGGATTAACAAAGAATGTTTCAAATAAAAAGGGGCAAAGTTAACTTACTCCACGATAATCAAGAGTTTACAGTACATTTATTCTTTTCATTGTGATGTTATAGAGTCAGTATCACACATAACAGTTATATTGCAGTTAAAGGATGCGATCAGTGTTGCAGAAGTAACGTCACATTGTGTAATTCATATGAAAATATTAATAAAAATATATTAATTTAAAAACTGTTTCCTGCTGTGATGTTAATTGAGTGTAGAGGTTGTCTTAATGTCTAGTGTTATGCTACACTCCCACCCTCTTAATGTCTAGTGTTATGCTACACTCCCACCCTCCTAATGGTCAGTGTTATGCTACACTCCCACCCTCCTAATGGTCAGTGTTATGCTACACTCCCACCCTCCTAATGGTCAGTGTTATGCTACACTCCCACCCTCCTAATGGTCAGTGTTATGCTACACTCCCACCCTCCTAATGGTCAGTGTTATGCTACACTCCCATCCTCCTAATGGTCAGTGTTATGCTACACTCCCACCCTCCTAATGGTCAGTGTTATGCTACACTCCCACCCTCCTAATGTTCAGTGTTATGCTACACTCCCACCCTCCTAACGTTCAGTGTTATGCTACACTCCCATCCTCCTAATGTTCAGTGTTATGCTACACTCCCAGCTCCTTAACACTCAGTATTATTCTACACTACCAGCCTCACAATTTGTATCATCCAATAATCAAGTTACTACAGTATATCACTTACATTTATTATATGCTTAATCTTAACATCTCACTGTGTGTCTCGTTCAGGACACTGCTGGCAGTGAACGCTATGAAGCCATGAGCCGAATCTACTACAGAGGGGCGAGAGCTGCAGTAATTTGCTATGATCTGACAGATAAGTCTAGTTTTGACAGAGCTAGGTTTTGGATAGGGGAACTACAGAAGCATGAAGAGGTTGGTTCACATTTGAATAGCTTGAACTTGGTCACAATACTTTGTCTGCAACCATTGTTGATCATAGTCTTCCAGGAAGTAAATTTATTTGTTCTCTCTAGAAAAGTGCAGGCCTAGCAAGAAATTATCAATATTATTTATTACACAAAAACAAATATTTAAAAATTGTACAAATGTATAAGTACATACATACATATGTGTATACAAATATGTATCCATAATACATGCATATATGCACAAACACATTCACACATATACAGACACACATATATACATTTGCCTGAACATGCACATAAAAACAAACAAATATGCACATACAGGCATGTACAAGGATACAAAAATGAATTAATGAACATAATAAAAGAGATAGTTAAAAGTGAATAATGTCTATGGGCTACAGTAAAAAATGGTAGTGACAAAAAGTGATACTTAAAGTTTTAGCCTAAATACTTGAAAGGCATAAGTAATAGTTGTCTCTAAGGAAGATAATTCTACAGATTATCATCATGTAGATAAGATGCTTTTAAAATAAGTCACAATATAAATATATAATTATCTAGGAATATCACCAACATTAGAGGACAATGCATCTCAGAAATAAATAACAGAACAGTACAACTAAAAAAAATGCATTCCAAAAAATTTAAGCATCTATACAACACAGTTATTTTAATGATAAATTTGCTAGGCCTCTGAAAACCCTGCTGAGTCAATTCTTTCCTCCGCAGTTTCAGACTTCAAGATTCGTGCTGGCAGGAACATAAAACTGAGACCACAGGACAATCATTGTGTCATACTCTCATTGTTTGCTTCAGTAGCTACAACGGCTACGACATCAGTGAAAAACAGACTAGATGAGTGGTAGGATGTGGAATGGCTCGGGGATCAGTATTGGGACCAAATTCGTTCTTGATATATATAAATAATTTGGAAAATGATATCGGGTCCATGATTGCAAAATTCACGGATGGCACAAAATTATGCAGCAGGGTATTTTCTCAGGCAGACGTGGAGCTATTGAGATTGCATTTAGACACGATTCAAAATTACAATGAGAGCTGGCAGGTGCAGTTTAATGTAGAAATATTTACAGCCATCCACATGGGAAGATTCAATAAGGATTAAAATTACATGATAAAAGAGAACAATATTAGGACAGCAATAAAGGAATGTGACCTATGTATTATAAAAGATCATACATATAAGGTGCGGAAGCAAGTCCAGGTGGCAGTGAAAAAGGCCAATGCAATGCTGGGTATGATTAAAATAAACATTACACATAAGAGCAAGGAAGTGATAATCAAGTTATATAAATCATTACTGAGACATAAATTGTACTGTGTTCAGGTGCGGAGTCCTTATCATAGAATAGATATAAACAGACTGGAAAGGATACAAAGAAGAGGTACAAAAATGATTGTTGGATTCAAGAATTATAGTTATGAGGAAAGACTCAGAAAAACTGGTCTACAGTGTCTAGAAAAGAGAAGAATTCGAGGTGACAATACAAGTTTATAAATTAATCAACGGAAAGGATAAATTAGACTATACCATGTTTTTAAAAGTTGAACGGGCTACAAGAACGAGAGCGCACAGCTTCAAATTGTTTTAAAGACAGGTCTAGATTAGATATTAGGAAATATTTTTTTAGTCAGAGAGTGGTGAATGCTTGGAATGCTTTGCCACAGGATGTAATAGAGAGAGGATCAGATAATGCATTCAAAAATAGATTGGATGGTCAGTTATTTTTAGTATCGATGGAGTGGAATAAACTGGTTGTATACAGATTCTGAAGAGCCTTCTAAACCAGTATAATTTTTTTTTATTTTTTTTGCGTTCGCCTTATTCATCTATTCCCCAAGGCGTGTGTGCGTTACACTGTGGTTTTTATTTTGCGCCTGTCGGCCCAGTGCATCCGACTTCAGCATGCATTTTATGTAAGGGTCTGCTTCCTCCTGCATTTTCTAAGGGTTTGCTTCCCCGGGGTAACGGCCGGTGCTGTGATGGGGATCGAACCCAGCACCCTCTGGTTGTGAGCCGTGCCACTAGGCCACGCCGTCCCCAGCCAGTCTAATGAAGTTAAGTTATGTCTGAATCTTCCAACTGTTTGTATGAATTTACTGTCGTGCTTAACCTGGGGTTTGCTGGAATGTAAAAGTTTACATCCTGGCTTAAAATACACCCACATTCAGGATATTAGATATGGATAATGGAAACAGTGAAATCAATCAGGAACCACCTGTTAGATCCAGATTAGATATTAGGAAATATTTTTTTAGTCAGAGAGTGATGAATGCTTAGAATGCATTGCCAGGGGAGGGTAGTGGAGGCATTTAAGAATAAATTGGATGTGCATAGCTTTTAGAGCAAGGTGTTGTAAATTAAACTGGTTGTATACAGACTCTGCAGGGTCTTCTAAACCAGTATAAAGACGTTAAGTTAAGATGAGGACACTGCAATGCAATCAATGAATCAGCAATTGACATGCTACAGAACTTTGAAACTTAGCATGAGCCGATCAAGGTGCGTCACCTAACAGGACAGAGCAGAAGTGTGTACAACTGATGAGATACAAGAACCATCCGTATCCTTACTCTTCACTTTCTGTTAATAAAGGCTGAACACTAGGGAGTCTGTCCTGACATCAGGGATGTTGGTTCTGCAAAGGTTAACAGAAACTAATGAATACACAAGAAGAAATATTGTTGTTTCCTCTTATTTGTGAGTTGTGCTATGTTATATGTTTTAATCATAGTTATAATAACCTTTTGTTAATGTTTTCTACATGATCATAGTTCCAATGACCTTCTGTGAATGTTTTCTACATGATCATAGTTCCAATGACCTTCTGTGAATGTTTTCTACATGATCATAGTTCTAATGACCTTCTGTGAATGTTTTCTACTTGATCATAGTTCCAATGACCTTCTGTGAATGTTTTCTACATGATCATAGTTCCAATGACCTTCTGTGAATGTTTTCTACATGATCATAGTTCAAATGACCTTCTGTGAATGTTTTCTACATGATCATAGTTCCAATGACCTGTGAATGTTTTCTATTTAATTGTAAAGCTTATCTGAGATTTCTATTCATATAAGACATAATTTTTATGTTATTATTAATTTTGTGTAATTTTGAGGGGTCTAAGACACAGAAAATCAGCCACTTATAGCTGACAGCAGTCAACGACTTATAGCTGACAGCAGTCAATGGCCCAAAGCTGACAGCAGTCAACGGCCCAAAGCTGACGCTGACTGCTTGTGTGAGGGGCAGCGAGCCAGAGCTTGTTCAAGACCCTATTCCACCTCCCAAGTAGTGGCCCTGGAAACTGCTTTCATGCAGCCGAGATGAGAAAATAGGGATGGTAGGGGAAAGGCCAAAAATGTGTTTTGCTGAAACTGGATGTGTCGTTCCGAAAGGAGCAAATATCTTAACGTCGCTGCAAACTACTACATAACATCTTTTTCATAACAAACAAAGAAGTGTTTTGTGCCTTTTAAGTTGTCTACAGTATGTATACAATTTAATAGGGCCAACCTTGTTACACCTGCTATTTTGTGATTTCAGGGCTGTAAAATATATCTCTGTGGAACCAAATATGATCTTGTTGAAGGACATCAACACCTTCGGCAAATTGATGAGAGAGAAACAAAATCTCTTGCACTAGGTACAAAGAATTGGTGTGATTGTATTGAGAGATCATAACCATTTGCAAATTGTATGTTTTCATAAATGTTAAGTACTTATAATTAATAAATCTAATAATTAATAATTACAATTATAATTCAGTAAGTCATTTAAGTTGTGTTTCTTTCATGATTGTTTGTTTCTTTGCAGATGTAAGAGGTGAAGTTTTTGAGACCTCCAGTAAAACTGGCAAAGATATCAGTAAGAAAAGTTTTCAAAATTCTGAAATTGACACTACATTTTCAAAGTTTTTAGTCACTTACCTCTGATTCTTATGGTAGACTGTTATATTGAGTTACTCCAACTATACTTCTAATATTCTTACTTCTTCTACTGCACTTTATCAGATGTTGTTCCTTTTCTCCACAATTTGTTTCAGTGGGTTCCAGTTTAGGACATGTTTAGTTATATTGCAATGTTTCTTTCTAAGGGTCTGTACTGCAATCTCAACATTCTTTCCACAATCTTTAGTTCTATTGTTTATTGTTTTGTTCTGTTCCAAAACTATAATTTTATGTTCAAATAAAAATCTACATTCTGGATGCTATTTTGTTGATTACATGTTATGTTTCCAAGCCATAGAAAAGGACATATCTTGTTCTGATCAGCAATGTCTACAAGCAGAAGGATAGATTTTGTTCTGATCAGCAATGTCTCCAAGCCTTAGAGGACAGATTTTGTTCTGATCAGCAATGTCTCCAAGCAGAAGGACAGCTTTTGTTCTGATCAGCATAGATTCTTTGAATATTCTTCTTTGATAATTGACTTCTTTTGGTCAGAGTTTCATCTTCTTCTTTGGCATTTTTCCTGAAAGAGGCTTTGTGACGTGACACAGTTTACAGTGAGGCTATGATATATGCATCTTTCGGCTTGACACATCCAATTTGAGCTGACTTTTTTAGTACCTTGTTTGCACTGTGATCCCTATCCCTTGACCAGACTACACTAGTGAATCTTGTTTCAAGAGCCACCACATGCAGGCAAAATAGGGTCTTAGTCAGCTATGGCTCACTGACTTTGATGCAAGCAGTCAGCTATGATTCGCTGGCTGCTGTCAGCTCATACACTGCTTCATCTTGGTCCCGGTCAGTTTTTTTGTGTGTTTTTTTTGGGTTGCATTTGCCTTATTTCTCTATTCTCCAAGACGGGGTGCATTGCAATATGTTTTTATTTTGAGCCTGTCGGCCCAGTGCATCCAACTTTGACACTCCCTGCCGTAAATGCCGGTGCTATGGTTGGGGAGCGAACCCAGCACTTTCGGGTTGTGAGCCGTGTCACTTAATCGCTAGACCACACATCCTCTGTCACATCTTTCCATGTTGATCTTTGCGGCGGGCGTACTAATCGGTACCATCATCATGCAACGAACTACTGATATTAGTAATCAGTTCCTTCCACAACCATTTGTCCTGTGAGCATTTCCACACTTCGGATGTTCTCCTCTCCCCCCCCCCCCCCCCCCCCCCTCCCCATCCAGTTTGTTATGCAATTCCAGATATTTTGTTATTTGTGTCTGTCGATCATTCTGTTGTCAAAAAGTTTGACCGGCCTGACTTTTTTAGTATGTGTACAATAAACCATGCCTGTCTTCTTTTAATTTTAGTTAACAGTAATCTTTTAATGTTATGTTTCTTAATAATGTATCTTCATTTGGATTTGTTATAACTGTCCAAGGAATACATAGCATTCTTCTTCTTCTTCGTTCGTTCTCAATCTCCCACTACCAAACCCTGAAAGGGCTTAAGTAGCAGAATGTAGTTCAGAGAACAGAATGCGTTGTGTCGTAGTTTACAGCTTGGCTGCGATATTTGCACCTTTTGGTCCAACACATCCAACTTCAGCAAGCATTTTTTGAGTACCGGGTTAGCATTCCCTCTTCGATCCCTTCTCCTTAGCCAGTCTGCCCTGCTGCAGCCTGTTATCCAGGATCACCGCGTGGAGGTGTAGAAGTGTCTTGGCAGCTATGGTTCGCTGGCCCTGGCGCTAGCAGTCAGCTATGGTTCGCTGACCGCTGCAGCATCTTGATCCCTAGCATTCTTCTGAGAAATGACATTTCTTTTGCTGCCAGTGATTTCTCTGTTTAATCATTGTTAGGACTCGTATCCGTAGAGCAAATTTGGTTCCATATAATCATTGCAAGACTCTCCCTCTCTCTCTGTCTATCTCTCTTTCTCCTTCTCCCCCTCTCTCTCTCTTTCTCTCTTTTTTTTTGATTGTCCTGATTGATATAAATACATATTCTTACATTTGCAGTGTGATACCAACTGGTGTATAGGAAATAATATCTCTACAACTCACTAGTTCTGTTTATCACTTTTGTTGTTTTCGTTCTTGCAATGAAAATAATAATAATAGCTGTCCATCGTTGTCCATGAGGACCTCCGACATCATCCTTGTCACAGATTTCCCTGTTGGGTGTGGGTGCGCATGTGGCTGAACAGGCCAATGCGAGCACGAAAACATCTGCTACATATCGGGCACACGAGGTTTGTAGAAGGGGATGGTGTTCCTGCTGCTCGGGATTTCCGCGTCTCGCGTCTCCTCTGGGCTTTCACAGCACGGTCGTCTTCACCGGCAGCTACACCCGATTTGACTGCGCTTCTCCAGTCAGATCTATTTTGCGCAAGACATTCCCAGGTGTCGATGTCTATCTGGCAACTTTTCAGTGAGTCCTTCAGACCGTCTTTAAAACGTTTCTTTGGGCGCCCTCTCTCGCGCCATCCCTCTCTCAGCTCGCCGTAGAGAAGCTTCTTTGGGAGCCGCTCGTCTGACATACGGACGAGGTGTTCGGCCCATCCTAGTCATGCTTTTTCTAGCAGTGCATGGATGCTGGGCATGTTAGCCCTCAAGAGAACCTCGATGTCAGTGACACGATCTTGCCATCGGATGTGGAATATTCGCCTCAGGCAACCTGTGTGGAAGTGGTTTAACCTCCTTGCGTGTCCAGAGTATACAGTCCAGCTTTCGCAAGCATATAGTAGGGTTGGAATGATGGTTGCACGGTAGACTTTGAGTTTGGTCTTGACGCTGATGCCACGACGTGCCCAGACCATCGAGCGCATTCTACCAAAGGCTGTGCTGGCCTTTGCTATTCTGCTTGCCACCTCATCGTCTAGGCTGACAGATCTCGACAGCGTGCTGCCCAGATGTGTGAATTTGTCTACGGCATTCAACGTCTGCCCGCTGACTGTAGTCTCTGGTTTTGTGTACGGCATGTCTGTTGCTGGTTGGTACATGACCTCTGTTTTTTTGGCATTTATGGTCAGGCCAAAATTTTTGCATGCGGCAGAGAACTGGTCCATTCCAACCTGCATGTTCAGTTCTGAGTTGCTCATTAGAGCGCAGTCGTCAGCAAATACAAGTTCCCTGATTATGTCGCCAGCCACTTTGGTTTTGGCCTTCATTCTTCTGGAATTGAGTAATTTGCCATCTGTGCGGTACTTTATGGGTATTCCAAGCTCCAATGATCTGAAGGCGTCTGCCATCGTGGCCGCGAACATCATGCTGAACAAAGTCGGGGCGAGTACACATCCTTGTTTTACTCTGTTTGATACTAGAAACGTTTTAGAGATTGCACCGCTGTCCAGTACACGAGCACACATGCCTTCGTGTAGCTGTTTTACCATTGTTATGAACTTGTTGGGGCAGCCAAACTTAGACATTATCATCCACAGCCCTCCTCTGTTAACTGTATCAAATGCCTTTGTCAAATCAATAAATGATATTAACATAAAATTACACATATTATCTTTGTTGTAAAATGTTGACCAAAAGTCAGTGTTACATAAATGTTGTATATTCTTTATACATTTGTGCACGTCAAATTTTTTTTAAATGTTTTTTTACCCGTGTTTTAAAACATGTTATATTGTTTTCTTTTTCAATGAAATGTCAAGAAAGATGTATTGTACAAAAAAAAAAAAGCATTGTACAATAAATACAAAGATAAAATAAATGTCAGCTGTGAGGTCATTGCAGAAAAATATATAGGCAATGGCTGAGTGACTCACCAGGATACACAACAAACAAAACTAAACCCATGTTACGGCCAAAAAGACTTCATCAGGGACAAAGAACAAACTTAACAGCTACCAAATCACATCAAAAGCCAAGACATGATATATCAAAGAGTGAGCAAGATGATGTGGAGGTAATGAAACAACAAGTAGTAGTAACTAAAATGAACTATGTAAAAAGAAATAAATTGAAGTTGTGGTTGTATTAAAGGTCAATAATCAATAAAAACATATACAGGTCTATAAATCCACATTATGACCAAAAGGAGATAAAGAGCAAACAAAAACAACTAACAAATAGTTGTGATGTATATATATATGTTTATGTTTAATTGACTATTGACCTTCTTTATCTCGAAGCTTCCATTTATGTATTCTTACATTGGTAATTGAAGAAGTGCACAGCTTGACCTATTTAAAAATTGACCCTTCACAAAGACTGAGGGCCAAATCTGGAAGATATTGATACTGAGATTAACAATGTTGGTTTGCTTTTTCCTCGAGCAAATACGATTTGGCTGTTCAGCCAACAAATGCCTATTGTGTTTGTCTCATCACTTGTATCAGATTTCCAATAGTAACAGCAAAACACAGACTTGTGGAAGAAAACCAGATGACAGTAAAATATAGGTGGCAATTTACAAAAAGGGGAAGGGGATAGAACATAACTTCTGGAAATAATTTACCAATATAGCTAAACATGCCCTTGACTGGAGCTCACAGAAGTAATAAAAAATTAATATGCCAAACAGAATTTGCAGGAGGAGCAAGGGCAGAATTAAGCTAGAAGTTACTGGCAAACAGCAGTTTCAGTACAATGTTTCAAATTGAAATGAAGAAAGGTTGATTATGTCAGTTTTGTCACTGAATATCCTCTTCTAGAACACTGCAAAGATAATAGTTCTATCAATTAATAAATTATCCAACTCTGACGTGCTGAGAAAACATAACCCTGATTTAAATTGTCATGTAATAGTCACTACTTGATTGAACTTGTTCAGTTGGAAACTTCTAGAATAAGTAAGAACATGAAATCATTGTTATTAGTTGAGTCTGTGAAATATTGAGCAGACAAAAGAAAACCTGAAATGTTTTAGATTTATTTGGTTGTTTCTTTTTCTACAATTTTGATTTATAGATGTCCACAAAAAGTAGGTAATTGATTTTCTTTATGCTTTTCCAGATAAAATTTTTACCCAAATTGCCACAGATTACTTATCATTCAAGCAGGAGCCTGTGACAGACGGTATGTTAGAGCCTGCATTAATCTTATCGCGTAATTGCTCTAATTAACTTCTTCAAGTACTGTATTGATGGGCCTATGTGATCATGTCTCTTTACAACATTATGCCCCTGATGCTATTTATAAGTCATATTGCTGACTTGTAGTTTTGTTTAAATGCTCAATATCTTGTCTTTTCTCATCCTCATTTCTCATTATATCACAATGTGTTCTAATCTTCCACTACACACTTTGTGGATTGCCCCTCAATCATGGTACATGGCTGCTGTTTAAAAAATGTTAACAGATTTATGTACCTTGGCAGTACTGTATCTCAAGTTATTCACATATATGATGAGGTGAATACAGGAATAGCCAGGGAAAGTGTGGCATTTGGTAGACTTCATTGTAAGGTGTGGGATAGGCGAGGGATCAGGACTCAAACAAAAATTCAGGTCTACGCTGCAATTGTTCTACCTACCCTCTCATATCCGTGTGAGACCTGGACCGTCTATAGTCGCCATGTCGGGAAATTAAACAACTTTCACTGCCTGTAAAAACTACCGATGATTAGATGACAGGACATGGTGCCAAATACAGATGTGCTAGCATGATCGGACATGAAAAATATACACACCGTGATATGTGCAGCACAGCTGAGATGGGCTGGCCATGTGGTATGCATGTCAGATCAACGTCTACCAAAAGAGCTACTCTATTGTGAACTGCAAAATGACAAGAGATCAAGTGGTGGGCAGTGGAAAAGGTACAAGGACACACTTAAGATATCAATGATCCAATGCGGTATTAACCAATATGACTGGGAAAAATTGCACAGACTGGCACAGCACTATTTAGGTATCAAGAATAAATTAGACTATCCAGAGACGATCGCTTCTCAAGTCAACTCACATCAACCCTTATTCAACCTCGGTGCAAGGGAATGTCCTATTTCCCTGTACTTAGGGCAACAGACAATTCAGGGCTCAGAATTACTTATTTAGCCATCTTATAACTCATGCAGTTGGCAAAGTGGTCCTAATTGATTGCGATGGACGAACAGCACACACATATTTCTGGTGTGCATAAAAAGTCTCATATCAATGGAATGCTAAATGTTGTTGTTCAACACTACTCATGTTGAGTTAATTCTTGATGATGTTTCTTTGGTAGAGAGTTGCAGTTACTCTTTTTACACTCTGAGGCATACTTGAGAAGGTAAACCAGGGTCCTCCAAGCTGTAGTGCAATGAGAAGCTCCTCACATTAAGCTCACCACTATCAAGATTACTGGTTTTGATCAGAAGCATGAATGAGGATGTCAGGTAGTGATCTTGATCAATATGTTTCTCCTGACACTGATTGCCCTTTGCTTCCCATGAAATTCTCATAAACATACATCTTACCATTGATCATTTCTGTACCTCAGATTCAATCAGAAAGTTTTATTTACAAATTCTACATTTCTTCTTCTTCTTCGTACGCTGTCAGATGTCAACCTTAATTTTTTTGAAAAAAGCAGCGGTCATCCTGAGGCTGTCGACACTGCCATAGAGCTTGTCTAGTGTTGCCACTGGTGATGGCCACATCTGCTTTCTCTGATCCTCGTATGTCGGGCAGTTTTGCAGCAGATGTTCAGCGGTCATTTTCCCAGTACCGCACATGCATTTGTCAGTGCCACCTATCTTCAATTTATTGAATAGGTGGTACCTGAGTCTATTATGGCCAGTGCAAAGTCTGAAGACCACGACCTGCTCTCTTCTGTTCAACTGGTAATAGGCATCGTTTTTTGTGTAGCCAGTATGTTCTGTTTCCCATTTGGTCATGTATCTGGCTTTGATAAGCCGTTTTGACTCTTCGTACGTCACACTGGTATCTGGTTGTGGTAGTCTTGCACCTTCTTTTGCCAGTCTGTCTGCCTCCTCGTTGCCTTGGATGTTACAGTGGGATGGAACCCACTGTACCACTACTCTTTTTGGTGCGGACTGCTGGCTCTTAAATCATTAAGTTCAGTATTTTTCTGACTTTTTAGTGCTGTGACTACGGCCAGGGCATCTGTAAGCAGGACTATATGGCTTTCATTTCTTTTGCATGTCACCATTTCTTCTACTGCAACCCTCAGTGCCTCTGCCTCCACTCTGAAATTGCTTGAGTATTTTCCAGTTGCCACTGATAGTGTTGTTTTTCCACCATTTGGTAGGCTCAGGAATACCCCTGCCCCTACATTCTGTGTTGTGTTTGTTACAGAGCCGTCGGTGTATGCATGGGTCCATTCCATGCTTGGGTAGTTTTTCGTTATGTGCCTCAGGGTTATGTCTCTTCTTTCTTTTTCAGTCTGGCTGTTCTTTTTTCCAATACCTGGTATATTTTCTACCACCTCTGGAAATATATGCTGCCTCCAGGTAGGTTTGCGTACAGTAGGGATGGGCTTTGGTGTTGTTAATGCGTTCATAGGGTCTTCGTTCATCTTTGCTTTGGCTATTTCTGCAAAGTTTCTCCGCTTTAGTTTCCCATTTCCAAAATTATTTAGTCTCTTATACATTGGATGGTCAGTCAGTCTTCTGAGTTTTTCTGCTTGCTGCTGGGCTTTGCACTCTCTTCTGTCAGTCATGGATTGCAGATTTGTAATCTTTTCCAGTTCTACAATTGGCGTTGACTTCATGCCTCCTGTTATAACTCTCATCTCTTGGTTTTGGAGTTTGCTAATTTTGTCAAAGTTTGCCTTTGCTGCTGGTCTCACTCTTCCAGTGTACAGTTTCTTTAGTATACTTTCGTCTGCTCCTCAGCTTGTGCCAGCAAGTTTCCTCATGATTGCCATTCTTTCTCTGGCTCTCATTCGGTTTCTCTCGATCTGACTTTTCCATGTCATGTGCCGATCAAATATGACTCCCATGTAGCTTGGGTTGTCGTTTGGCCACAGATATTTGCCGTTAAGACTTATTTTGGTGTTTTGGGGTTTATTTGAAAGCGAGAATATCGTACATGTTGTTTTTTCCTCGTTTATTTTGACCAGCCATGAGTTCGCCCACTCCTCCAGCGATGTTAGGGCCTGCTGCATCCGATTACTTGCTATGGTGAGATTCTTTTCAGAGGTCCACATAGCCAGATCGTCTGCAAACATGGAGCTATGAACTCTTCTTGGTATATTCTCTGCGATGTTATTTATATACACCAGGAAGAGTGTGGGTGACCGTACTCCTCCTTGGGGTACTCCCTGCTCAAGTGTCACCTTTTTGCTCATATGCCCTTGTACTTGAACTCTGGCTGTTCTGTTTTTGAGGTAGTGGCTGATCCATCTGTACATTTTCCCACAAACTTCACTTCTTCGTAGCTTGACTTTAAGTCCCTCTTTCCAGACCTTGTCAAATGCCTTTTCTAGATCCACCCACACCGCTACTGTATGTTGGCAGACATTTGTCTAAACAACACAACATGTTTGAAAGAATGGATATTGGGGGAGCAAAAATAGAGGACATAGAGGGGAGAATAAAGAGGTTAGATGACAAAGGAAACAGTCATGTGGTAGTATTGGCAGGTACAAATAATGTAAAGAGAGATGGAACAGAAATAATTATGGATAAATATAAAAGTCTTATGAGAACACTTAAGGAAAAAAAGTTTAGAAAGGTCACAATGATGGGCATTTTAGACAGAGCAGATGGGTCAGACTATCTAGATAGCAAAATAATAGGTATCAACCTTAGGTTACAGGTGATGTGTGCGGACATGGGAATGGAATTTATTGATGTTAAAGTAGACAAAAGTAAAATGTTAGATAGGGGAGGTTTACATCTAAATGAGATAGGACAGCATGTTGTAGCAAAGTATATGTTCTATCATTGTGTTAGAAATTTAAACTAGTAAGGCCTATGAAGTATGAGACTAAAGATAGGCCTACAATAGGGTGCTATAGAGGATGTAGTCAAAGGGGTAATTTGGAGTCAGGGAAGTGTGAAATACATAGTAGAAAAGCAAACACTAAAATGATAAAGCAGAAGCAAAAAGAGGAAAACCAACAACATTACAAACTAAAATGTTTTTATGCAAATGTGAGAAGCATAGTAAATAAAAGAGAAGAATTGGAACTGTATGTAGAAGAAGAAAAACCAGATATAATAGGGTTAACAGAATCATGGACATATGAGGAGATTGCAGATAGTGAACTTGAAATTGAGGGATATACAATGTTAAGGAAAGATAGGATAATTGGAGACAAGACTAAGGGAGGTGGCGTTTTATTATACTGTATAAATTCTGTTAATATAACGATCAAAGATTATTTATCATGTGGTAACAAAAATGAAAGTGTATGGGGAGAAATAGAAAGTGGGGGTGAAAAAACTGTGATTGGAGTGTGCTATAGATGTCCATCAAGTCAAAAAGAGGAAGATGAGGAGCTGATTAGTAGTATAGCAAAGGCAAGTAAAGGGAAATTATTATTAATGAGAGATTTCAACTATCCAGAAATAAAATGGGATATGGCAGAAGCACTTGTAGAGTCAAAACCTTTTGTTACGTGCATAACTGACAATTTTTTAATTCAACATGTAGAAGCAGCCACCAGAGGCAAAAACATACTCGACCTAGTTTTTACCACAGAGGAAAATATGATTGAAAACGTTACCGTTGGGGAACTGTTTGGCTCAAGTGACCATAAAATCATCCGTTGGGATCTTATTGCAGGGAAAGAAGTAAACATAAACACGCGAACATACGACTACTCTAAGGCAGATGTTAAGAGGATGAAAGAGGCAGCGAACCACATAATCTGGAAAGATATTATTGTAGGAACAGATGTTGAACAGGAGTGGGAAAGTTTTAAAACAGTTCTAGAAACGCTAAAAGAGGAATGTGTTCCATGTAGGGAGGTAAACCCCAAGCGTAAAAAGTGGATAACTAGATTTGTAGTGAAATGTAGAAGAGCAAAAAATAAAGCATGGAAAAAATATATAGAGGCAGGAAAATCAAAAGAAACATATGTAAAATATTTGGACAAGCAGAACATATCTCAGAAAGCGAATAAAACAGCAAAAATAGACTTTGAAAAAAAACTTGCTCAGAGGATCAAGACTGACAGTAAAAGTTTCTTTTCTTATGTTAGAAATAAACAAAGAACGAAAGACAAAGTAGGCCCTCTCATAGACAGTACAGGGAAAATAATAAGTGAGAATAGGGAGGCTGCTAATCTGCTCAATCAGTACTTTGGCACAGTCTTCACAAAGGAGGACTGCTCCGAGATCCCAGAGCCTATAGATATTTTTCAAAGAGACATGGATACAGCGGGATTAAGATCAATCTGTATTACAGAGGAAATGGTTTTTAAAAAATTGGAGGGGTTGAAAGTGAATAAATGTCCAGGTCAAGATGGTATTCACCCAAAATTGCTGTATGAAATTAGAAACCAACTAGCAAAACCATTGGCTATATTATGTTCTCAATCACTTACAAAAGGGATTGTTCCACGGGATTGGAAAGATGCAGGAGTGATCCCCTTATTCAAAAAAGGCAAAAAATCAGATCCGGCAAATTATAGACCGGTGAGTTTAACGAGCATAGTCTGTAAATTGTTAGAGTCAATAATCAAAGAAAACATTGTAATGCATTTAGAAAAATTTAATCTATTTAGAAATAGTCAGCATGGGTTTACTAGAGGGAGATCATGCTTAACAAATCTATTAGAATTCATGGAGGAGGTTACTAAAATCATAGATAAAGGGGAGCCAGTAGATGTTATTTATCTAGACTTTGCAAAGGCCTTTGATAGAGTACCTCATCAAAGATTATTTCGAAAGTTAAAATCACATGGAATAGGTGGCGAAGTTGCCAAATGGATTGAAAATTGGTTAACGGGAAGAAGGCAGAGGGTGGGCATAAATAAGGAGTACTCTGAGTGGAGTGAAGTGAAAAGTGGTGTGCCACAGGGCTCGGTTTTGGGACCAATTTTGTTCTTGATATATATAAATGATTTGGACATTGATATGAGATCCATGATTGCAAAATTTGCTGATGACACAAAACTATGCAGTAGTGTCTCGTCTAAAGCGGAAGTGGATATATTGATGTCGGATTTAGATAAAATTCGAGAATGGTCTGTAAGCTGGCAAATGGAGTTTAATGTAGATAAATGTACAGTCATCCACATGGGTAGATCCAATATGGAACATAATTACAGAATGGGAGAAAACAATATTAGAAAGATAGATAAGGAAAGGGACCTAGGGGTTATAATAGATCATACAGGAAAGGTGAGTGAGCAAGTTAAGGTAGCAGTGAAAAAGGCAAATGCAATGTTAGATATGATAAAAAGAAATATTAAACATAGGAGCAAGGAAGTGATCGTCAAACTGTATAAAGCTTTAGTTAGACCTAGATTGGAGTACTGTGTACAGGTGTGGAGTCCTTATCATAGAGGGGACATAAACATGCTAGAAAGAATACAAAAAAGAGCGACAAAGATGATAGTGGGATTCCAGAATTACAGTTATGAGGAACGACTCAGAAAAACCGGCCTACAGTGTCTCGAAGAGAGAAGAATTCGAGGTGACTTAATACAGGTTTATAAGATGATCAGAGGAATCGATAAATTAGACTATACCAAGTTTTTTAAAATACAGCCACCTACAATAACACGAGGGCATAGCTACAAGCTGATTAAAGAGAGGTCCAGGTTAGATATTAGGAAATATTTTTTTAGTCAGAGAGTGGTGTCTGCTTGGAATGCATTGCCAGGGGAGGTAGTGGAGGCAGGGACAGTTAATGCATTTAAGAATAAACTGGACGCGCATAAATTTTAGAGCAAGGTGATGTAAATGTAACTGGTTGTATACAGACTCTGCAGGGTCTTCTAAACCAGTATAAAGATGTTAAGTTAAGTTAAGTATGCTTTTTCTCCTGGTAAGCATCCTCTATTTCCTGTGCTATGAGAGTGATCTGATCCTCAGTGGATCTGTGCTGTCTAAAGCCTACTTGCTGTGGAATTAGTATGTGTTTTTCTTCCAGATGCCACATCAGTCTGGTGTTTATCATACTCTCCATCAGTTTTCCTACACAGCTCAGTAGACTGATAGGCCTGTATCCAATTGGATCTGTTCTATCTTTTTCTTTCTTTGGTACTGGTATAAGTACAGCGTCTTTCCATGCCTGAGGTACAATTCCCTTTTTCCAGCTGTGGTTCAGGACTGATAGTAACTTTCTCTTTGCTGTTTGGCCCAACCCCATCAGCATTTCGTTTGTAACCCCATCTTTTCCGGGCGATTTCTTTTTCTTTAAAGTTCTCATGGCCTCTTCCATTTCATTCATTGTTAGTTTTGCCATCATGTGCTCCTCTGGTGCCATATTGATGTTGTCGTGCCCCTTTTGTTCTTCACTAATGTCTGTATGCCTGTCTGTAGGGACATCAATGTGGTTTGCTCTGGCATAATGTTCTATAAAGGCGTTTGCTGCCTTTTTTCCAGTGAGCATGTTGTCGCCCTGCTTAATGGTAATTTGTTTGTTTGATGGAGTTTCGTCATTCATGGCTCGGACTAACTTAATTCTACATTTATGTCACCCGAGTAATTCTCAGAATAAACAGAACAGGACTACATTTATCTTCCTTGCATGTGATAAGAGGCAACTATAGAGGGTTGTCCATGGGATTGGCAGCCATATCATGTTAAAACCACTACTGTGAATCGCACTGCAATTGACTGGAATCAGGCTTCCATAAAAGCTGGTTAGCGTAAACCAAATGTAGTGTTGGATCTGCCAAAGACGGATGTGTTGGACTGAAAGGTGCAAATATCACAGTCAGACTGTAAACTAGCAACACAATGCATGCCATTCTTCTGACTACATCCTGCTACTTGCAAAGTCCTGTTCAGAATTTAGTAGCCGGAGATTGAGAATGAACGCAGAAGAAGAAGAAGTAGAGTTGGGCCTATATTTCAACGAATGACTGGAATCAGTTTTCCCTGTGATGAAAAAACTGGCTGGTACATCGTGGGGGATAACCAAAAGCTGGTACATCGTGGGGGACAACCAAAAGCTGGTACATCGTGGGGGACAACCAAAAGCTGGTACATCGTGGGGGACAACCAACAGCTGGTACATCGTGGGGGACAACCAAAAGCTGGTACATCGTGGGGGACAACCAAAAGCTGGTACATCGTAAGGGATAACCAAAAGCTGGTACATCGTGGGGGACAACCAAAATCTGGTACATCGTGGGGGACAACCAACAGCTGGTACATCGTGGGGGACAACCAAAAGCTGGTACATCGTGGGGGACAACCAAAAGCTGGTACATCGTGGGGGACAACCAAAAGCTGGTACATCATTGGGGACAACCAAAAGCTGGTACATCGTGGGGGACAACCAAAAGCTGGTACATCGTGTGGGACAACCAAAAGAATCATCAAGCAAGTCTACACGGGTGCAATCAGATCAATCATGGAATATGCCTCTAGCACTTGGGCAGCAGCAGCCAAAACAAACAGAGGAAAATAGAGCAGGTCCAAAATATGGGTCTTAGAATTACACTTGGGGCATTGAAAAGCACTTCTATTACAGAGCTAGGGGAAACGGCAAATATTGAGCCCCTCGAATTAAGGAGAATATACAAATCCTTTACTCAGTTTGAAAAACTGAAGAGGCTATCTGATCACCCTCTACACCAGAAGTTTCCAGAGAGAACTAAAAACAGACTAGTAAGGAAAAGCCCAACCATCTGGCCAGAGAAATCCACAGAAAACATATAGACATCCTTGAAGTCAAAATTGAAAAGTGGGAAGCACTCATTCCAGAACCATTGATACGGAGCCAGGATTGGTTAAAAATAGTCATGGAGGTTCCAGGGGTAATGAAAAAAATTAAGCAGTCAGCAATAGAAAAAAAAATAATCCATGTTCTGCAGAAAAGACAGAACCCTAGCAACTCCTGGGCACATGTGTACACAGATGGATCGGTTTTAGTGAGTGAAAAGAGGGGGGGGGGCAATGAAATCTACATCGCACACTCCAATGACGACACAGAAAATCACTCCATACCAGCAGGAGAGACCAGTACCAATTTCAGAGCTGAAGCAACAGATGGCTGTTCATGTAGCAACTCAGATTCTTATCAGCCAAAGCACAACTACAAGGAAAACGGTCTTTCTAACAGACTCCAGGAGCGTACTCCAAGCCATCTCAAGCCCCAGACTCTCACACAAAATAAAATACAACATTGTTTTGCTGTCTAAAAAAATAGATCTTGTCCTACAGTGGATTCCGACCCACTGTGGGATAATTGGAAGCGAGGCGGCAGATGAGCTTGCAAAAGCTGGAAGTGGTGACACGCAGACTCGCCATCCACAGAGTTATAAAGATGCAAAGACACTCATCAAACGATCCATGAGGATGGAATGAAGAGACCAGCACAAAGAATACAAGCCAGAAAATGACAGCATAGACAAACTTGGCAGAGATGGGCAGACAAAGATCTTCAGACTTAGAACGAGACATTAAAGACTCAAGGCCCACCTCCACAGAATGGGTTTCAGGGACATCGCCACATGCGATTGTGGAACACCCACGCATACACCAAAACATATCCTGCAGGACTGCCCTATTTATAGACCACAAAGAGGTAGTCTGGTCTAGGGGAGCAATCATGCTTAACAAGCTATGGGGGACCGGCAAAGTCCTGGAACGCAGTCTCTTTGTGAACTTCGCCGGACTAAAAACATGGCATTAGTTAATCAAAGAAGAAAAAGAATTTTTCCTAATAGCTGGTTACGGTAAGCCAAATGTAGTATCATGTTCATAAATGAGTATGTGTCTGTACTTGTGGCCAAAACTAAACTTGACGACTTTTTTTGTATTTCAGACAAAACCTTAGCCCTTGAGCAACAGTTGTCAAAGAAACAAACTTGTCAAGCTTGTCACATATGATGCTAATGTTGGTACTATTTGAAGTTTTTGTAAATTTTGTCTTGTTGGACCTAATTTCACAAAGTTAGGAATTCCCATGTATCAGTTCTGTTATGCTTATTAGCATTTCAAACTATCAATCTTGATGCCTGGTACAGTGTAATACTCTGTGTTTAACTTCTGTAACATTCCAGTATTGATAGGTTGTCTATCATCCCTCTTTCTGTGCTCCAATAGGAGCATATGGCCTATGATTGCAACTGCTCTTCTTACAAGAAATCAACAGCGCCAAAGCATTTGTGTTGTTGTTCAAGCATTTTGTTTTACATGATGAGGTTATACACAACACTCCTTAGTTGTCATTTATTATATTCAGCACTTGTCCGATTCTTTTCTCCAGAGTTACAAGTTCCAGAATTTAGTGTAAGATGTTTTCATTTTATTGGTTAGGTCATCATATCAACAAATATACCCCCATCTTATTAGTTTGTCACTATATCAACAAATATGTCCCCATCTTATTAGTTTAAGTCATATCAACAAATATGCCCCCCCCCCCCCCCATCTTATTAGTTTAAGTCATCATATCAACAAATATGCCCCCATCTTATTAGTTTAAGTCATCATACCAACAAATATGCCTCCATCTTATTAGTTTAAGTCATCATACCAACAAATATGCCCCATCTTATTAGTTTAAGTCATCATATCAACAAATATGCCCCATCTTATAACTTTAACCCTTTACAGTCCCTCTAACTCAAGAGATCTGCCTTAAACTCTAACAGTTCAGCCAAATTGTGTGTGCATTCAGCATAGTGAAACCTTTTGACACAAATAATATCCAGAAATGAAATCTTACCAATTATAGCATCACTTTGAGCATTTCATCTTACTAGAGATAAAGTCAAAGAAATCTCTCTTACTTTGAACATTTCATCTTACTAGAGATAAAGTCAAAGAAATCTCTCTTACTTTTAACATTTCATCTTACTAGAGATAAAGTCAAAGAAATCTCTCTTACTTTTAACATTTCATCTTACTAGAGATAGTCAAAGAAATCTCTCTTACTTTTAACATTTCATCTTACTAGAGATAGTCAAAGAAATCTCTCTTACTTTTAACATTTCATCTTACTAGAGATAAAGTCAAAGAAATCTCTCTTACTTTGAACATTTCATCTTACTAGAGATAAAGTCAAAGAAATCTCTCTTACTTTGAACATTTCATCTTACTAGAGATAAAGTCAAAGAAATCTCTCTTACTTTTAACATTTCATCTTACTAGAGATAAAGTCAAAGAAATCTCTCTTACTTTTAACATTTCATCTTACTAGAGATAAAGTCAAAGAAATCTCTCTTACTTTTAACATTTCATCTTACTAGAGATAGTCAAAGAAATCTCTCTTACTTTTAACATTTCATCTTACTAGAGATAAAGTCAAAGAAATCTCTCTTACTTTTAACATTTCATCTTACTAGAGATAAAGTCAAAGAAATCTCTCTTACTTTTAACATTTCATCTTACTAGAGATAGTCAAAGAAATCTCTCTTACTTTTAACATTTCATCTTACAAGAGATAAAGTCAAAAAATTCTTTCTTACTTTTAACATTTCATCTTACAAGAGATAGTCAAAGAAATCTCTCTTACTTTTAACATTTCATCTTACAAGAGATAAAGTCAAAGAAATCTCTCTTACTTTTAACATTTCATCTTACTAGAGATAAAGTCAAAGAAATCTCTCTTACTTTTAACATTTCATCTTACTAGAGATAGTCAAAGAAATCTCTCTTACTTTTAACATTTCATCTTACAAGAGATAAAGTCAAAAAATTATTTCTTACTTTTAACATTTCATCTTACAAGAGATAGTCAAAGAAATCTCTCTTACTTTTAACATTTCATCTTACAAGAGATAAAGTCAAAGAAATCTCTCTTACTTTTAACATTTCATCTTACTAGAGATAAAGTCAAAGAAATCTCTCTTACTTTTAACATTTCATCTTACTAGAGATAGTCAAAGAAATCTCTCTTACTTTTAACATTTCATCTTACTAGAGATAGTCAAAGAAATCTCTCTTACTTTTAACATTTCATCTTACTAGAGATAAAGTCAAAGAAATCTCTCTTACTTTCAACATTTCATCTTACTAGAGATAAAGTCAAAGAAATCTCTCTTACTTTTAACATTTCATCTTACTAGAGATAGTCAAAGAAATCTCTCTTACTTTTAACATTTCATCTTACAAGAGATAAAGTAAAAAAATTCTTTCTTACTTTTAACATTTCATCTTACAAGAGATAGTCAAAGAAATCTCTCTTACTTTTAACATTTCATCTTACAAGAGATAAAGTCAAAGAAATCTCTCTTACTTTTAACATTTCATCTATCAAGAGATTAAGAAATTTGTGCTGGCAGAGAATATTTAGAAAGATCTTTGATTATTTACACTAGCTTGTGGGATGTTGTTATTTTGATTGAATAAAAACAAGGAAATCTTTTATTTTAAACATCTGATCATACAAGAGAGGTAAAGAAATTTATGCTAGCAGAGAATAAGGAAATAGAAAGCTCTAGTTGAACAATTGACGAGAAGAGATTTGCCATCATGTGGCAACGTGAAATAATATTTGTGGGACAAATTAAGAGAATAACAGGAACCATAAAATGATAGTTTTTTGGGGGAGCCAAGATGCAGGGGTGAATGAGCTGACAGCAGCCAATGAGCAACTCATAGCTGGCTGCTTGCATCGGGGTCAGCGAACCATAGTTGACCAAGACCCTATTCCGCCTCCACGTGGCGGCCCTGGAAACAAGCTGCACTAGTGTAGTCTGACCAAGGATAGGGATCGCAGTAGGAAGGCAAACTCAGTACTCAAGAATGTTAATTGAAATCGGATATGTTGGGTCAAAAGGCGCAAATATTGCAGTCTCGCTGTAAACTACAACACGTTACACCGTCCTTTCCAGGATGAATGCCAAAGAAGAAGAAAATGATAGTTTAACAACATATGAAATGATAGGAGATAAAGCATAACATCCCACATCTAGATGTATGTTATTAGGTGTATGTATGTCAGTATTAAAGATAGAAAGAGAAACTCTCAATCTGAAAACAGAATCAGTTGTCTATCTTCCATTGTTACAATTTTATGTACAAATGGTAGGCTACTGAAATCACTGATTAAGGGGAGAGCTTCAGGTGGCAAAATATCCTAGTATATCTATTATTTTCAACAACATTATGTTAGAACTGGGTGGACTGTTGCTAGGTGATGCTAGAACTGGATGGTATGTTGAAAGGTGATGTTAGAAGTCGATGGTATGTTGAAAGGTGATGTTAGAACTCGATGGTATGTTGAAAGGTGATGTTAGAACTCGATGGTATGTTGAAAGGTGATGTTAAAACTGGATGGTATGTTGCTAGGTGATGTTAGAACTCGATTGTATGTTGAAAAGTGATGTTAAAACTGGATGGTATGTTGCTAGGTGATGTTAGAACTTGATGGTATGTTGAAAGGTGATGTTAAAACTGGATGGTATGTTGAAAGGTAATGTTAGAACTCGATGGTATGTTGCTAGGTGATGTTAGAACTTGATGGTATGTTGAAAAGTGATGTTAGAACTGGATGGTATGTTGAAAGGTGATGTTAGAACTCGATGGTATGTTGAAAGGTGATGTTAAAACTAGATGGTATGTTGCTAGGTGATGTTAGAACTCGATTGTATGTTGAAAAGTGATGTTAGAACTGGATGGGGGTGTTGTTAGATGAACTGAATAAGTTTTGTTTTCAGCAAAATGATGTTAGAATTGGATAGGTTTGGTTTTGTATCTCCAGAGTGCTTATTAACTTATCTTTTTTTTGTCTTTTATCAGGTGGACAATGTATCTTCCATGTTTTTGTGTCCTGCTTGCTTTGGCTGTTGTTTTGCTGCATCTCTGACAAAAACATTACATATAGTTTTGTTTTTGTCAGTGAGTATCTGACATTAAGCGTTTCTGAGATGCCTCCATTACAAGCTAAGGCTTGTCTTGACTTGTCGAAAATCCTGAAAATATTATGAAACAAGTTTATTTGCATTGAAAATGCAGATCTCAAGAATTGGATACATTTACCCATTCAGTCCATCAAGTAGACGCATCGACTCAGGGAAAGATTGTTATTAATATAACTGGCAAATATTTTACAAAAAAACACCATTTTATTCCATTTCAAGTTTTCTTTTAATGTATAGACCATGTGACTTCCAGAAGTTGAATATTCTGCTCATCCTACAAAGATTAGAAATGTACAGTCTTGTGTTTTTTGTAAAAACATGTGATCATTTCACCACATACAGATAATGTAATAAAGGACCCAGTATCCTTAGATCAGAGGTGGAAAATGTGATAAAAACTATGAGAAAATGGAAAGCAACAGGCCTGGACTCCATAAACATAGAAACGATAGAGGCCCTAGAAAACTTTGGTATAGATAAACTCACTGATCTGTAAAATGACATATACACTACTGGATGCATACCAATGGACCTGAAAACAGCATTTATAGCACTCCTGAAAAAAACCTCATGCAGTGACTGATTTTAGAACAATAAGTCCAATGAGTCACACAATTAAAATAGTGCTCAAGATCATACAAGCGAGAATAAGAGGGAAATTTCAGAAGAATAATTTGACTTTCAAAAGTTTAATGGAACAATTGAAGCAATTGTCTGTTTGCGAACTCTGACATAGAAGTACATAATGACATTTACATTTGTTTTATAGACTACCAGAAGACTTTTGACAGAGTACAATATGGGAAATTAATTAAATGTCTCCAAGAAATAGGTCTAGATGGTAAAGACATAAGACTGCTCAGCAATCTTTACTGGGAACAAACTGCTACAGTAAAATCAGGAAAGATATGCTCTCCAAGTGTAGATGTAAAAAGAGGAGTGAGGCAGGGATGTGTATTATCCCCTTGTCTCTTTAATATCTACACAGAACAAATATTCAAACAGAGGGGATCCAAGGGCTTGTGGCAATGAATAAACTTAGATATGCGGATGATACAGTTTTAATGACAAAAAGTGAGTAAGAATTATAGGAGCTTGTGACAACAATATACAAAATAAGTCAAGAGTTTGGATTGCATATAAACATAAAGAAAACAAAGAATATGATACTTGGGAAAAGTGACAAGAAACGATGTATGCAGATAAAATAAAAGATCAGCTACTGGAACAGGTACAGAGTTTTTACGATCAAGGTCATAAAATAACAAAAGAAAGCAGCTGTGAAAAAGAAATCAGAAAGAGAATAGGTATAGCCAAGATAGTTTTTTCAGCATATACTGACATCCAAACAGATAAATCATAATTTGAAAATTAGAATTGTCAGGTGTTATGTATACTCATCACTACTTTATGGTACAGAAACATGGACACTGAATAACAAGTTGGAAAAGAGCATTGAAGCCTTCAAAATGTGGGTATATAGAAGATTGGGTCGCATTTCTTGGAAAGAGAAGAAAACAAATTTGGAGGTATTGAAAAAGTTGGGGGTGAAAAGAGAATTAATGACCGAAATCAGGGTTAGACATTTACGTTATTTTGGTCATATAACAAGACATACCTCCTTGTTAAAGTCACACTAGAGGTCAGCCTGGAAGGCAGTCATTCAAGAGGCAGACAACATTTTATTTGAGTGGATAACATCAGGAGAGGGAGTGGAAAAAGCCTGCCAGATTGCACCATTACAGCAAAAGATAGAGTACACTGGATATCCTTATCCGCCGACCTTTGATGTAGAGATGACACTTGAACTGAACTGATTTCACATTTGGTTCCAGAAAACAAATGTGCATTTTCATCATCACATGTCTTCAGTTAAAATGTGGATTTTGTGAAGATTATTTCACATAATAAGGTGAAACTTTAAGAATGTATTTCTGAACAGATATCTTCTATAGAAAGCCATTGTTTTGTTGGTGTATGAATATCAAGTTGAATTATTGTATCAAGCTAGAAATACTTGTACAAGAAGTAGGGTTGGCAACACAAAGAAAATTCAAATTATGCCCAGTAGTGCAAACGAACAGCCAGTGTCTCTAGGAAACGAAATCTTGGAGAATATAGAACAGTTTACCTATCTCAGAAGTCTGGTATCACTCCAAGGAGGGAAAGAAAAAAAATATTTAAAAAACAATATCCTCACTATTGAAATATCTTAATTTCAGTCTATCTGAAATTCGGCTGTGAATAGTTGAGTGTACATGGCATGTTAATGAAAATCAATAGATCTAAAGTGAGTGATATTGTGTGAAAGTTTTACAGCAAGGAAAAAGCTCCAGACTGAATTAGTGAAAGTCAGTTTCTCTGCTATCATATGGCATTGGGCACATGTTCTTCATGATTGGCAGTGGCTATCATGTGACTTGAACACATTCTGTCTTGTTTGTCAACTCTGTTGTTTACTTAATTTCATGGTCATAATGTTCAACCATTCAGTAAATTCTCTCTTTGTCATCCTCAAACTCATTTTTCGAGGGACAGCGTTGCTAGTGGTTAAGTGACATGGCTCACAATCCGAAGGTGCTGGGTTCGCTTCCCATCATTTGCTGTTACCCCAGGGAAGCAAACCCTTAAAAAATGTAAAAGAAGCAGACCCTTACATAAAAATGCATGCTGATGTCGGATGCACTGGGCAACAGGCACAAAATAAGAACATAGTGGAATGCACACCGCCTTGGGGAATAGAGAAATAAGGTGAATGGCCAAAAAAAAAGATATTTTAAAAGCATTTTTCAAAGCAATTTGTATCTGCTTGCTTGTCATAGCATGCCCAAATATGTGAACTGCTTCACTCTTATTTTTGTAATAAGTTATCATTACACATTAGCTCCTTTTAGTGGCATTTTGTGTAAAATTTGAATGTAACCACGTGACTGTCATTTGGCCCGCAGTGATCACATTTGTTCATTGATTATCGATAATTCATTTTCATATGATGGTAAGAATGAAGAAGCAATAAATCCTATCCAGTCTGGTCCAATTTTTTTAGATGTGGTTTTTTTTACAGTCCAAGGCAACTGCTGTAATTTAAATAAGTCAAATAGGGAACGGCGTGGACAGGAGGAAGCAGACCCTTACATAAAATACATGCCGAAGTTGAATGCACTTTGCCAACAGGTGAAAAATAAAAACATAGTGCGACACACACACGCCGCCTTTAGGAATAGAGAAATAGTATGAAAGCAAATTTTTTTTAAAAGGCAAATTGTTTTTTTTTTTCAAAAACAAAATTAATTAAGCAAATATTATGGTCTAGGATCTAAAGACATCTATGACATGAAGCATTCATAGTAAAAATATATATACTAGTATGAAGCATTGAGTGTCATTAATGTGCAGGTAGAAACACCACTCAAATGTTATTTTTTGTACTTACCACATTTCTTTGTATTTTTGTGATATCCCTTCGATAATATTACCAAATTTCTTTCCTATATGTCCCAGTCAAAGTCTATATCAGAATTGTATTGAATATCCACATGGAATCCAGATGCATGATCATTGGCCAGATCAAATTATAAATCATGTCTTGATTTCACTGGAAACTTGAATACTGGCGAGAAGTCAAATGCTCTTCATTAAACGAAAGCTATGTGTGCGCCAGATATTCCACCGTACTTAAGGTTATTCCAAACACTGAAGTAACATAGTCAAACATCAGAGCGAAATACATGTTAGATGTCGATTCTGATTAACTGTTTTGTGTGTAGACCACTTCAGGCCAATTGAACAAAAGAGCTAAGTATGTTTAATATTAGTAATAATAATGTTTGCTTAGGCATCAGTAGCCCATTGCATCGATTGGCCACGCACTGCAACTTGTTGCCAGGCTGCGTCTAGAACTGAAGGAAGTCTGTCAACCTTTGTATCCATGAGGTTCTGGAGCGATCCCTACTGACCCTGCAGCCGTCCAGTGGGTGGTCCTTGGCACAGAGGAATGATTTTTAGAAAGAGCTGATGACCCGGGACGTCCTGATCCTGCCGGACAACATGTCCGAAGATGGAAAGGCGATCGGACCAGATTTAACTTAACTTAACCTCTTTTATACTGGTTTAGAAACTCCAAAGAGTCTGTACACAACCAGTTTCTTGGAGGGTGGTTTTTATTGATGTGCGAGTCCATCTTAATAGACTCAAACACTAGAGCTAAGTATACCCACAGCCAGTTAGGTGCCATCTATAGGTGCTCGTAACAACCCACCTGGGGAAAGATACAAATAACTTGGTAGATTTTGAATTTTGTCACGGCAGCGTCCTTTAAGCCTACTCTTTTCGATTTCCAACTGCCAAGGAATTTTTAACGTGCTCGACACTGAACATGGGAGTCCATGCTTGTCCATGATGAGGATTGGATTTGTCTATGCGGTGTCCTAAGCATTGTGAACAAGGTGGGGGCCATAGAATGATGAGAATGCGTGGCTGGCTGCACATATGAAAAGCATGTTTACACTGTGTTTATTATTGTGACTTCTTGAATACTTACAGCTGTAACTAATGTTTGAATCCAATTATTTGTCATTTATTGTTTGTAATTTCATAAAATAATTAATTTTTGTAAACTAATGTGTCACCAATGAGCATGTCTGAGAATGAGTTTTTCTCTGGGTCCTAATATTACAATTAAAATATGCCAGTTTAATACTACAATTGTAATATGGAAGTTTAAATTCACAATCAACTCTAGATATATATAAATATATATATATATACAAGATAAAGGAAGTCCTTCAGCAGACTTAAACTTCTGGTCAGGAATGAAGTGTTAGAGACTTCAGTATACTAAGCCTCAGCTTGTTAGGTGAGGTGCTTAGTTCCCTTCCCCGCTGCCTTTTCCTTCCCTAACTAAGTCAGGTACCCATTTACAGTGGAATAGACTGGAGCTGCCGGTATTGGGAGTTGAACCCCATACCTTTGCCATGAAAAATGTGTGCTCTACCACTGCCTAATCAGCCGCATATATATAATGCAGTCACACTGGATTCACTGTGTGGGTGTGTGGGAAGATATCACATTTTTTATCAGGCTTCTTTGTGTGAGAATGTGTCACTGTTACTCAGCCTCACTGTGGGCTGCACATCACATTCTTATTGTCTCTTTGTGTGGGGGGATGTGTCACAAGTCTCTTTGTGTGGGGGATGTGTCACTGTTACTCAGCCTCACTGTGGGCTGCACATCACATTCTTATTTTCTCTTTGTGTGGGGGAATGTGTCACAAGTCTCTTTGTGTGGGGGATGTATCACTGTTACTCAGCCGCACTGTGGGCTGCACATTACATTCTTATTGTCTCTTTATGTCGCATGTCTCTTTGTGTGGGGGATGTGCCACAAGTCTCTTTGTGTGGGGGATATATCACGTCTCATTGTGGGGGGGGGGGGGGGGGGGTGTCACAAGTATCAAAGTAAGGGGGATGTGTCACAAGTCTCTTTGTGTGAGGCATGTGTCACAATTTTCATTGTGTGGAGAATGTGTCACAAGTCTCTTTGTGTGGGGGATGTGTCACAAGTCTCCTTGTGTGGGGCATGTGTCACAAGTCTCATTGTGTGGGGGATGTGTCACAAGTCTCTTTGTGTGGTGGATGTGTCACAAGTCTCATTGTGTGGAGGGTGTGTCACAAGTCTCAAAGTAAGGGGGGTGGGTCACAAGTTTCATTGTGTGGGGTATGTGTCACAAGTCTCTTTGTGTGGTGGATGTATCTCAAATGTATCTGTGTGGGGGATGTGTCACAAGTCTCTTTGTGTGGGGGATGTGTCACAAGTCTCATTGTGTGGAGGGTGTGTCACAAGTCTCAAAGTAAGGGGGGTGGGTCACAAGTTTCATTGTGTGGGTGTCACGAGTCTCTTTGTGTGGGGGATGTGTCACAAATGTCTCTGTGTGGGTATGTGTCACAAGTCTCTTTGTGTGGGGGATTTGCCAATATTTGTTTTTAACCTCATCATGTGTTTTTATGTCTTATTTTATTTAGCCTCATTGTTTGGGGATGTCATGTTTTTTTATTTAGCGTCATTGTGTGGGGGATGTCATGTTTTATTTAGCCTCATTGTGTGGAGGATGTCATGTTTTTGTTTAGCCTCATTGTGTGAGGATGTCATGTTTTTATTTAGCCTCATTGAGGGGACTGCGTGGGCTAGTGGTTAAGTGACATGGCTCACAACCAAAGGTGCTGGGTTCGATCCCCGTTACAACACCGGTCATTAACCCGGGGAAGCAAACCCTTAGAAAATGCAGGACGAAGCAGACCCTTACATAAAATGCATGCTGAAGTCGGATGCACTGGGCCGACAGGCGCAAAATAAAAACCACAGTGCAACGCACACCGCCTTGGGGAATAGATAAATAAGGCAAACGCAAAAAACAAAACAAATAATTTAGTCTCATTGTGTGGAGGATGTCATGTTTTATTTAGCCTTATTGTGTGGGGGATATCATGTTTTATTTAGCCTCATTGTGTGGGAGATGTGTCACAAGCCTCATTGTGTGAGAGACACATCATATGTATTCATGAACTTTTGCACCATCATCAGTTTGACCTTGGTAGTAACTTTCAGATAGTTTATTTGATATCATCAGATGATTCATTTTTCTTGAATTTGCTTTGCAGCAATGAGCTGCAGCTCTGGCTTGGTTTAGGGTATAATTTGATCACTTATTATCCATAATTGCTGTAACATGTTCACATGAGCTATTATCATGAAACTTATGTTGTGCATAATACTGACCAAGTCATTAAGCCATTATTTAGGCTCAGATGAATAAATCATATAATATGTTGCTGGGTTTGTATGGTTGACCAGTAGCCAGTAAAGGTTATCAATGGGTTTTTTATCAAGATTATGCAAATTTTCATGAAGAAGAGTACTTTTATTGTGGTTTGAGGTTTCAAAAGAGAAACAGTTTTTGTTATCTGCCTTAAGCTTTCACATTTTAATGTAAGAATAATGTCCAGGCTGTTTTTGTAGTGGTTGTCTGTAATGTCTAAAGTACAAGCAAGGCTGGTGTACAGTTTGATGTAATTTGCCTTTATCAAGTTCTCAACAATCAAAAACAACACAAATGAAAAACTACTATAATTTATTTAAAATAAAGCAAATGCTAAATAAAATAAAATAATTTATCATTAATGCTAACGTTCGTTTAATGTTGTTCACTGTTCTAATGTATCCATCCAATAATTGATGGTTGGTTGGTTATTGATCCAGCGGCCTGTTGGCTCTTGCCCTTTGGCCTGATGTCTTAAAGTAGTATCTGCAAGTGTTTGTGAGTTCTTCTTTTCAGGAGGTTGATGTTGGATTTGCAATGGCCATATGTTTGTAGATTTCTCTCCCAGTATTCCTCATTGCCCATCTATTCAGCCGACCTCTTTGTTCGCAGTCTTCAGTAGTTGTTTGACTGTCTGTAGGATTGTTGGTGTGTATAGTTGTTCTTGACTTGATCCCTTCTTAGCCAGTCTGTCTGCCTTGTCATTGCCAGGTATATTTGAGTGACCAGAGATCCACTGCATAACTATTCTGACTTCATTGGATGTGAGAAGTTGGTTGATATCTAGGGATATTTGGGTAAGTTCAGGCTTACAATGACCACCATCTCTAGAGCTTGAAGGGAAGATAATGAGTCTGAAGATTACAACACTTTGTGCTTTTGATGGGAAAGCATAAAATACAGCTCTCAAGTGGTACAGAGCTACTACCTATGCTGTTATTTCTGCCTCATAGTTTGAACATATCTCTCCACATGCATCAAACAGCTCATCAGATGTCTGGATACTCTATGTAAACTCCAAATACCGCTTTAATGTTGGCCTTAAAAGCAGACCTATCAGTATAGACATGTATCTATTCTTCTGGGTAGGCGACAATCGTTCTCTGTGATGCTCTCATAAAAGTTACTGGATCAGCACTTCTTGTTGTATTATTTGTTAAAAAATTATGCCTATTACCAGTTGAACAGAAGAGAGCAGGTCGTGGTCTTCAGACTGCGCACAGGCCACAACAGACTGAGGTACCATCTATTAAATAAACTGAAGATAGGTGGCACTGATGAATGCACCTGTGGTACAGGGAAAATGACCGCTGAACATTTGCTGCAAAATTGCCCGACATACGAGGACCAGGGAAAGCACATGTGGTCATCACCAGTGCCAACACTAGACAAACTCTATGGCAGTGTCGACAGCCTCAGGATGACAGCTGCTTTCTTCAAACAAATTCAAGTTAACGTCTGACAGCGTACGAAGAAGAAGTATTATTTGTTAGAATTTCTGGCATTTTTAAACATGTATGTGGTGATAAATTTCTTGTTAGTCTCTGTGTTTCTTGCCTTTTGTCTTGGACGTGATATCTGTCTTTAATCTTACTGACGTGGTGGAGGACTGGCTTTTGTTTTATTCTCTTCTTTTGTTTGCCATTTTTCTATAAGCTTATTGGGGTGGCCTTTGATGTCATTCTTTTACTCCTCTCATAAACTTTCATTTCGGCCACATCTCTTCACATCTCAAAGGGTTCCACATTCACATTATTTTCACATGCAGCAGTCGGTGTTGACCTCATTGCCGCACTAATAAGGGGCAGGGCATTGTTCTGCACTCTTTCAAGGGACTTTACATTAGTCTGTGAACATGTTGTCAGGAGTGCACTGCTGTATTCTAAAGCAGAGCATACATATCCAAGATACAAGCCTCTCAAAGTGCCTTTGTCTGATCCCTATGCTGTACCAGCGAGCCTCTTCAATAACTGTAGCCACCTCAAAGTTTTATTTTGGACATATTTCTTGAGGCTGAGTTGTTGGTTGAGACTGACTTCAAGATATGTCGGCTCTTCCTCTCTGGGCAATTTCTGTTTGCCAAATCTCAGACTGATATTTTTCTTGGCTACTTTGTGGCTCTTGGTAAAGATAGTGTTTTCAGTTTTCCAACACGTGATAAAGGTGGCATATTTAGTGTTGTTATGTCAAGCTACATGTTAATCTTTATTTGAACCATTATTTGTATTGAGTTATATGTATAATGAGTTGTTTTCGTTGAATGCCTACAATGATTATGTTTACTCTTTTATATACCCTGCTATAGACATTAAGTGGTAGGTTGCAGTAGCTTTTCTCACATACCGAGCGTGCTGATGAAGGTGGACTCGAGTCCTCCAGGTGATTGTACTATGCTTGACTTCATCTGCATTTCCCTCACATTTACTGTGATCACGCCGATCCCTTATCTTGTTAGCCAGATTGCCATTAATAGTCTGTTTCCAAGGAGAACTGTGTGTAGGGGGGGAGGGTGTCTTGGCCAGTGTGTTTTGCCTGATCAGATGCTAGTCTGCGAGTGAAGATTAATCAAGGTCAAGTGAAACAAATTGATCAAGACACCATCTCACATCCTTGTTCCTGCTTCTGGAAACAAGGTTATGTCATATCAGTCTGGCCAATGAGGTCAAGATTGACACTATAATCCCTATAGTTGTGAGCTTACTGAAGAACCTCACACTGCACTACAGCAAGGAGATGCTGGAAAAGAGCAACTGTAACCCACTACCAAAGAAATATTTTCAAGCATTGACTCAGAACGAGTGCCTTTAATCACCAACACCTCAAATATACACAGGGGTGTCTAGTACTTTGTCAATACAATTTGTTTTAAAGGCGATTAATATTAGTGAACCAGGCTATACAATTTCACAAGCTTATACAGTACAATGCTAGTGTTGTGAGACCATGGTTGAGCATTTGTGATCATTTATTGTTTGTTTTCATTTCATGTACATCAAATTGTGAATGCTTTCTTGTTCTAAAGATTGTCGTCCACACAGCTCATGACATAATGACATTGTTCAGTTAAAATAATAATGAATAACATGCAGCATATACAAATAACTTTGAAACCACAAAGAGTTGTTTTTATATGACAAATAAAACTTAAATAAAATACAAGGAAAAATGAGAATTAATATCTTTTATAATATGTTGTGACTTTTTTAATCAGCCGTGAATTTTTTCTTCTGTGTTCGTCCTGAAAGGACGTTGTGTTATAGATTACAGAAAGGATGCGATATCCGCACGTTTCAGACTGACACATATGGTTTTGTCACTGTATTTTTCTGACAGGGTTTGCCTTCCCTCTGTGACCCCTACTCTCTTATTCATGCTACACTGGTGCAGGCTGTTTCCGGGGCCGCCAATTGGAGGCAGAATAGGATCATAGTCAGCTTTGATTCGTTGACCCTAATGCAAGCAGCCAGCAATGAGTCACTGGCTGCTGTCAACTCACATTCACTGTGCTGCATCTTCTATTCCAATCATGAATAGAAAAAGTGTTAATGTTAGCTATGCTTTATTTGTGAGCCTTAAATAGCTAGAGGTGTCTGAATATATTAAATATAAAATGTGATACAATAGCAGATCCTGCTGTTGAGGATGATGTGTTAGAAACTTCATTGTGGTAGATATTTAATTTTATTAAGTAATGTGATCAATTTCTTCCCTGCTGTCTTGCATTTGTTGGGGAATGAAGACTAACTTCTGGTCAGGCACAACATACTGATCAAACATGTTAGTCAAGGTCAGGCAAAATATACTGATCAAACATGTTAGTCAGGGTCAGGCACAACATACTGATCAAACATGTTAGTCAGGGTCAGGCATAATATACTGGCCAAGACTCACCTTGGCTTCCTCGTAGCCCTTCCTGGAAACGGGCTGTTTCTATGGCAGCCTGGCTAACAAGGTGAGAGATCGACGTGATCCCTGTAGTAGTAAGCAACACACGGGTGAAGCCAAGCATAGCACTACCGTCTGGAGGACCCCAGTCCACCTTCATCAGCACACTCAGGATGTCAGGAAAGCTACGACATACCACCATCAAATGTCCTTTTTAGGGCACACAAAAGGGTAAATCTACCCATTGTGAGTATTCCTTTAACATCAACAACATTTGCTAAAAAAACAAATTTAGCCCTGCAGTGGATTTGCGCTCACTGTGGGATCATTGGAAACGAGAAAGCAGGAACTGGCGGCACACAGACTCCCTATCCACAGAGCTATAAAGAACCAAAATCACTCATCAAACGATCCATGAGGACGGAATAGAGAGACCAGCACAAAGAATACAAGCTAGAAAATGAAAACCTTGATATCCTTCACTATGTCACTTTTATTCATGTCCACTGTACCTGTTATTGGCGCGTGTGACGCCAACAAATCAGCTCGCTCGTTACCCGGAACCTCGGCATGAGCAGGACAGTAGATCCACACCAGGCCCTGGAGTTTTGAGGTCTCCAGCGCTGCTATCCACTCGTGTCGTAGGCAACCATTCTGCACCTTCCGAAGTAGTGTTTGGGAGTCAGACACGATGACTGCTCCTGTTGAAGATGTCTCAGAGCCACCTCAGAGCTTCTGTCACCGCCTCCATCTCCATTCTCATACTTGATGTTGTAGTCTCGTATGCGCCACTTCGTTCAGCAATGATCCGGTCTTTTATTCTAGCCGAGAAACCCCAGCCTGATGTTCCACCACTTTGCACCGACCCATCAGTGTATATGATGGTATCACTTTCATGCGTGTTGGCGCCTATCAGCTGGTTGACTGTGAGCTTTGTCTGGCTATTTCGCCCCTTCCTACATTCACTGCCCAGGGTTATGATGACCGTGTAGTACCACCAGAACATATCCTGCAAAGACTGTCCTACTTAATGCAGACCAAAGAAATGCAGTCTGGTCCGGTGGAGCAACCATGCTCGAAAAGCTGTGGGGTACCGGCGAAGACCTGAAAGGTAGTCTCCTTCGTGAACCTAACCTGAATACTGTCTAGAAGCATAGCATCAGTTGATCGAAGATGCTAACCCAGAGCAGAGTTGTCTTAGATCCTTAGTCGGTGACCGGCAGGCTGGACAGTGGCCGCCATATGGTGTCTTTAATGGTAGCAACAAACTCCCTCTGCTTCACCCGGTCTGCAGCCATCCTTCGTACGATGCCTCATCTCTGATAATAGTCATAGATAATAATAGAGAAGAACTTAGATGATTATAGAGAGGAGCTTAAATGATTATAGAGAAAAGAGCATAGATGATAATATACAAAAGCAAGGATGATAATATAGAGAGAAGCGTACCGTAGATGATAATTGAAAGAAGTAAATACGATAAGATAGAGAGGAGAAAGGATGATAATATAGAGCCAATCTACTCTTGAAATAAAAGGATACAAAATAAAAAAAAGGCTTGCACATTTAGTCAGAAAGCAACTAACCAGCCAGACAAAATAAATGTGTACTGTCAGACATTTCCTATGTGCCGCATGGCGTGACGGGATCTTTCCTTTTTTTACTGACAGACATTAACTTGAAAATATCCTGAATATCTGAATATAAAGATTGTATAGAGATGGCACCACATGTACTTGATCAGCATCCGCCACCCTGGAGGCAAGCAGAACGATAATTAAAAAAAGTAGGGAGTTCATAAATAAGTTCGACGATTCCCTGGGCTCGTCATACGAGGAGATAGCGAATAGGTGGAAGGTGCAGTACACACGTGCTCTTAACCAAACACAGACAACGACATGCCCTGATCTGTCTGCTGATCTCCGGATACGGAAACCAACATCTGGCTACTGGCTAGATTACGCACAAAATGTCGCCCACAACAGTCTGGCTTCACCCCAGGTCGTTCTACAACTGACACTATTCTTGCTCTGCGCCTCCTCACCGAACTGCACAGCGCCTTCAATCGCTTCCTGTGCGCTGCATACGTGGACTGGAAGTTTGCCTGCGACTGTTCATCGGTCGGTTTTATAGAAAGCCCCCCCCCCCCTCCCCTGTTCAGCCTGATCAAGGATCTACACAAGGTCTCCGACACCAGAAGTCGACTGGGTGGCACTCTCTCTGATAGATTCCCCACGACTTCGGGTGTCAGACGTGGATGTGTTCTTAACTTAACGTCTTTATACTGGTTTAGAAGACTCTGCATAACCTGTATACAACCAGTTTCATTTACTTGCTCTAAAATCTATGTTCATCCATTGCCCTCGACCTATTCTGCCGGGCCATCGACTGGCTTCTTGATCGTCTCAGCGCGCATTAAGAGGTTATCGCTATTATCAGTCAATCTTCACTGATCACGTTTACGCGGACGACATACTCTGCACAGACAACTCCGCGCTGTAGCGCTCTCTGGAAATCATAGACAGCGAAACGCCCTCCCTAGGCCTGTCTACATCCTGTGCCAAGACGATGATTCAGGACCTTATTCCCGACACAACACCACTCACTGCGGAGGGCACCAACGAATTCATCTATCTCGGCAGCATGATATGTCAAGGCGGATCAGACTAGCTGCGTATGCTATGCGCGTGTGGAGTAACGGCAAGATCTCCCTTAAAAAAAAAATCCGCATCTGCCAGTCCTGCGTAGTCCAATCCTGCTTTACGGCTCCGAAACCTGGACATTACTGAAACACGACATGTCGAAACTGGAGGCCTTCCACATGCGCAACCAACTGCGTATTCTAGGCATTTAATGGCATGACTACATCCACAAAGTGGAGGTCTCTGCTAAAACAGGCCTCTATCCAATCTCAGAAACACTTGACCACCGCCGAGTTTCTTTGTTTGGTCATGTCACACAGCTGGACCAGGAAACCCCGGCCCACAAGATACCACACACGTCATTCCTCAGAGCAAAATGTCTTCCCCCAACCAGCTGGAGGTGCAGTAGAGACCGTCCCCGCACATTTTGGCTCCAGCAGATGGTAACTTCCACCTCCGCTCTGGACGAGACTTGGAACCATGCCACAACAGTGGGCCATGGATGTGGCCGACCGACGCAACGGGCCTCAGAAGCGTACGAACATTATTATTATTATTATATTTTGGTCACTTTTACAGCAGGATAATGTCAGACACAAAGATGACCATTGGAATAAATAACGAATTGAGTCGCTGAATATCGCATCTTTGTCTTGTACGACTAGTCCAAAACTAGCGACTCCTCCCACAGGACATGTCAGCAAGAGTAGAAAGAAAGGACGGGAGATAACCATGCCAGAAATAGGAAGCTTCAAGCGGTTTGATTAGTTCATGTGGATTAAGCAAAAAGCGTAATGACCTCACTCCCGTGTAGATTCTGTAGATCCTTATTAAACAGAATAGGTGAAATGCTCGCTGCTTTGTATGTTGTTACATGTGGCTAAACAGGGGTGTGCATGGAGATGGCAACTTTATTGTGTAAAACAAAATGCCACAGAAGTCACCGCTGTAGAAAAACAAAAAAATGCGTTAACACAGTCAGATGCACATTAAAAAAACCCAACTAATTAAGGTGAGAAAACATTCAGCCAAATTGGAACTATATATCAGCATGGAGGAAACCAAACTTTAAAATCATCGTAAGCAAAGATCTTGCTCCATGCTTGGAGGTGAGGCACTGGCAAAGAAGGACACCTCCATTTATTTGGGCAGCACCATTGACACTACTTCCGGGTACACAAAAGCTGGTGTAAGGGCTAGAATAGGGAAGGCGAGGGCAGCATTCCTATTACTAAATAATATATGGGAATCCCGTGAAATAAGGACTAATACCAAGTTAAGATGGTTTATTTCCAATGTCAAGTCAGTACTCTTGTAAGAAGTAAGAAATATCATGAGCCATTTCTGTAGTAGTAGTGGTAGTTGTATTAGTAGTTGTAAATGAGTGCGGAATACCATGAGTCACATCTCTAGTAGTAGTCCTTTAAGTCATGACTTACTGTGGGCGATGAGAGTTAGAGACGACAGCTTTAATCCCACCACAATTATAAACGATGACCTTGGGAGTGGTAACTTTCTACTAATGTTTGTTGGTTTTCCCTTTCCTTGCGACACTGTCTTTTCACTTCTCCATATTGCAAGAGCTTCTTTTCACCCAGTCTGGTATTTGGGGCACATCTCCACTTGGATTGTTTTGCAGCTTCATCTTCGCAGAAGACCCACGTTTTGTGGGCACCTAGGAGCTTGGATACCAAAGTTAATTTTAGAAATCACCAGTCTGGGGCCCGTCCCGCATTCTGCTCCACACAAAGACTTTGTCACACGTACATCCTGCCGATTCCGTTTGCGAACAATGGCATAATCAATCAGGTGACAGTGCTTTGGCCGTGGGTACATCCAAGTGGTTTTATGGTGGTTAGGGAGACGAAACACTGTATTGGTAACCAGAAGTTCGTTCGCCGCACATCTCTTCAAGAGTACGTGTCTGTTGGTCTGTTACTACCAATGTAATTCATACTGATCACTCCGTCCCATGAAACAAAGTCAGCATCTATTCGAGCACTGAAGTCATCCAGAATGATCAACTTATTTTTCTTTGGTTCAGCGTCAATTAGTGTCTGCAAATCATGGTAGAACTTTTCTTTGGCGTCATCCGAGTTACTCATAGCTGGGACATATGCAATGATGATGGAGACTTGTTTTGTTTCCGGTCAAGGTGATCCTCAGCACCCTTAGACGGCCATTAATCCCCTTTGGAGCACTGGAGAGACCACTAACCAAGCTTGATTTTGTCGCAAAGCCAACATCCGGTTTTCAACTTTACGTCCTATCTGTAAGTTAGCCCTCTTCTGCCCAGCGAGTCTCACTTAGAGCTGCTATATCAATTCTGTATCTGACAAGCTCTTTGACAATCAGATCTGATCTTCTCTCAGGTCTTTTAGCTTTTACCCGATCTATAAGGGTACGAATATTCCATGCACCAAATATCAAGGGCATACTTTTTTGTTCGTTTCATCTTAGACAGTTGCGTTCGGGAAAGTTAGTGACAAGATGACTTTCATGTAAGTTTGATAATAGTGAAGGTGAGTTGCTCACGTCAGCCTCACTCTATGGTCCTTGTTTATAGTGAAGGAGAGTTGCTCACTCTCTCATCCTTGATTATAGTGAAGGTGAGTTGCGCACGTCAGCCTCACTCTCTCGTCCTTGATTATAGTGAAGATGAGTTGCGCACGTGAGCCTCACTCTCTCGTCCTCAGCTATTTGTATTCAATTTCAAGACATGGTCAAGACGGCTGAGGGCAGAAGAGGATGCAGATTTTCTTAGGGTTTTCTCCCGAAGCCTTTCCAACGATCAGACATCCCATAAGGCAAACGGGTCCGACATGGAGCCGCTGAGATCACTGACCTCCACTCAATGGTAACATACATACAAAGGTCAGCATGCCTTAAACAAACTGGAGACAGCCGGGACATCCCGACCAAATTGTTATATTGTACGCGAACCAGATACAAAATTAGAAGCAGTTTTGCTAATGGGCGCACCAGACAACAGTTCGTGACCGAAATTCATAAAGGTGAAGACTTTCCCTTTAGTTTTACTTATTAAGTCGCACGTTATAGGGCATAATGTTATTAACTGTGCCTCAGAAGATATTGAACAGGACCATATCAGAGAGATTGAAAGTGGCCATAGATAAAGTTGAGGGATGAACAGATAGGCTTTTGGCAAAATAAATCCAGTGTAGATCACATGGCCACACTGCGAATAAAAGTTGAACAAAGTTTGGAATGGAACTTTATATCGGATTCGTGGACTATGAGAAGTTATTTGAAAGTTTAGACAGGGCATTACTCTGGAAGTTGCTCAGGCATTATGTAGTGCTCCTGAAGATCATTAGCATAATTAAGAAAACGTGTGATGTGTAGATTTAGAGCCCTTTGAGATTAGAACTGGTATGTGACAGGAATCTCTCCATCACCATTTCTCCTTTTGCTGGATTATGAAGAACAAAACTGCTACCTACCAAAATGACATCCAATAGCACTTGACAAAGTGATTTGATGATCTGGACTTTGCCAAAGATGTCTCACGTGCAATACTTGTTGAATGGTTACAAACATTGACATCAAATAGGGGACACATTACAGAAAACAGCTGATATCATTACAAGACAGTCTCTGTTGTGGAATCCCCAAGACATGAGTAGAGGCAGACATAAAGACTCACGCAGAAGAGAACTTGTAACAAACATAAAGGCAGCAAGGAAGATGTGGATAGAGGTGCAAAGGATGATGACACAGAACAGGAAAACTTCTATGCTTCGCAGAGAACAAATGTTTTGAATGATTGTATACATTTCAGCCTACTGTCTGCATCCCCTTCACTCAATAATAAATACTTACATATGAAAAAATAAGCAAGGCGTCCGCCTCGAGACACGGTGGAGACCGTGATTTTTCACATGGATTTTCTGGTAAAAATTCCCGATCTCTGGGTAGTGAGATCGGACTCCCGTGTTCAGTGTCAAGCACGTTAAAAATGTATTGGCAGTTAGAAATCGAAAAGAGTAGACGTAATGGCCACTGTCCAGACAAAATTCTAGTTTAAAAATCGACTAAAATTATTTGTATCTTCCCCCAGGCCTAGTAAGCAGCAAGAAGTAAAAATACCTACTACATATTTCCGAAGCATTTGGCTACCTGGCAACATCCTGTTTGAATACCAGGATTCCAGGTATAAAAATAACTTCAAAGACAAGTGGCACAGAGAACTCCCAGGATCTGATATATCGGAAGTATACTACTCTTTGCCAAGAAGAGATCAAGAGACAATTTTCTGACTTAGAACGGGTCACTGCAGACTGAAACAACATCTGTTCAACAAATTAAAATTGGACACAGACATGTGGGGAGAACAAACAAACAGTAGAACATGTTCTGCTGGTCTGCCAACTCCATGAGAGGAACAGAATGACTACATGGACCTCCTCAACCCAATTGTGAAATAAACTGTATGGCCGATAACACAAGGCTGAGATGGGCCGCCGGGTTTATGTGGAAATAGATGCGATTATTTGAGAGCGAACAACGAAGAAGAAGAAAAAAGAAATACAGGAATATTCTTTTAATCCTGGTATTCAAACAGAGAAGCGCGTGGCCTTCCTGTCGACAAGGAGGGCAGCGGTTCGAATCCCAGGTATGGCATATTATGTTTTTCTGTTGGGGGTGAAATAAACAATCATAGCCAGCACACGACGTGGTGACAGCAGTGGCGAAGCGGCCTGTAGTCCTCAGCCTTCAAAACCCCTCGACTACCCCAGCAATGGGGAAAATGCCGTATGACCATTTTTTTGGGGTTTTTTTTTTTTATTCAAACAGACAGGTTAAGCGTGCTGCCAGGTGGCCTCAGTTATCCTTCTTTGGGAGAGGATGAGGCTATCGTCTGGTCAGGGAAAACACACTGATCAGACAATGTTAGCCAGGATCAGGAGAAATATACTGGCTAAGACCCTCACCTGACGGGACGATGAGGTTAACGTCTGGTCAGGCAAAACACACTGATCAGACAATATTAGCCAGGATCAGGAGAAATATATTGACCATGACCCTCACCTGACCTCCTCGTTGGTCACCCTGGAAACAGACTATTGTCCTCTTTGACAACAGTCTGGCTAACAAGCGGAGGTTCAACCTGATTCCCATAGTAGTGAGTGACACGCAGATGAAGCCAAGCATTGCACAACCGCCTGGAGGACCCCGGTCCACTTCATGCACGATGTCAGGAAAGATACCACATTCTGCCACAAGTTCCATCCTTTTAAGGGCACACAAAAGGGTTACCAACCCATTGTGGGCATTAGAAACCAACCAACCAACCAACCTTCTTTACAGTTTGACTTCCTGCGGCTTACTAGACCTAGACGAATGTAGTGGTGAGTTCTACATTTTTAGCCGAGACATTTTGACTTGGCAAAGATTATTGGATGTGTACATGGGACCTTTGAGTTTTTCCTACATTTAGCTCAAGGACACTTGAAACTTGCCAGATTTGAAACCTCAGTTTATCATTTTCATTCCTTAAGAGGCAAGCGCCCTATCAGTTATAGCGTGGCTCTACCGCCCTAACCCACACAATATCACCATAACTGGTCGCCAGCAGGGTAGTTTCATTCCCCTGTATCTAATAGTTTGTATTGGTCTGGTTCAAGTTGATAGCATATACATTTTACGTGTATGTTAGAAATCATGTGATGAAAGTATGACCAGTTATTTAACAGAAATGATAAAAACTTCAAACTCATCAGAATAAGCTAGATGTGTTTTTTAAATGTCTGTACCCAAACAAGTTTCAAGAATTATAACAGAGACTGGAAGAGTGAAAATAAAAGAAGACACACACACACACACACACATATTGGAGGATTTAATTGAAAAGTTTATTTGACATGGCATTACAAACTGATTAAAAGCTAATGTGAATGACATCTGTCAGTGACGGAAAATGTATGTGATTGAGTAAGTGCTACATTCACTTGATTAATAACTGATAGCATGTTATTGTTGATAATTATAGCTAGCAAATGGTTTTATTCATGATCATTTACTAGAATTAGCTTTGATTGTATGTGTTGGTTAGTGTTTACATACACAAATGTGATTGGTCTTTCATTATCGCACAATCAGTAGACTTAACTTTATATACACTTCACTCTTCATATGGCATAAATCCTTGCTTTAAACTAAGTAAACCTGACATTGAAATATACAATGAACACAAAGCCTTTTCACCAAGCATATGGCAATGCTTCAAGCCAGTTCTTCCAAATAACAAAATCTGCATTTACAGTACAAAATAAAACATTAATATAAAGATCAAGCACTGAGCTATCCAGAAGGTTGGAATATATGTTGTATGAAACAATACATGTATAATTTATTCAAAAACTAAGTGCCAATAAAATGTTTGTCCAAGAAGTTAGTTTCTATTCACAAATGTTGTTGATGTCTGATCTAGATGCACTAAACACCTGCCATCTTGGCTCACATTCACAACCATGTTGACTCTGGCTCTAACAAACCATTAAACTACTCAACAGTTACTTGTTGCCTTTATAGATATCTTGCTATGGGACTTCCCTGTGTCATAGTTAGACTATTTTATGTACTTCACACTCAGCAAGCTTGTGGTCTGCACGAATTATGACACACATACAATACTAAACCATCTGTTTGTTGTTACTTCTGTATTTGTTTTCTTCTATAAAGGGATGACCATAACAGAACCAGTACAGGCTTTGCATGTTACCGCCACATTGGAGACATGACAATCATCGTTTCAGATATACTTGTTAGTTTTCATGTACTCATGTAAGTGTCCAGTAGTCTATCAATTTGTAGTATATAATCGTACAAAAAACATGAAAGTACAATAGTTTCATTATAAACAATCATCATCTAGTGTTTTACCTAACGGAACTTAACATCAATTACCATGACAAGTTTCTCCAATATTAATATAAATGTTATTTTCCTAGCTATCCAATATCTTCAATCTTTGCCTTTCTATGATTCCCTCAGCCTCAATCATGTCCAGTGTCACTAAATGTTAAGATGATCTATGTATCTCTGTGGTTAAAAAAAAAAAAAATTAACAATACTGTAGCATTTGTAATTCAAACAAGCAAACACAACCTTTCACATAAAAATGAGAATATTACCAAGTGTCAAGTGACACAACAACAAATACACCTATGACATGTATGATGGTACAGCACTCTTGTGAGTGACCACATTCAGCATTCACACTTTTGTGAGTGATGAGATCACACCACATTCTCTATTTCTAAGTTGCCTGTTGGTTTAGAGGGACGGGTGGGCAGCCCAGTGAGTGGAGTGGTGCAGCTGGCCAGGGTTGACAAGCAGGCAGCCCAGTGGCTGGAGTGGAGCAGTTGGTGAGCAGGTCAGCTCAGTGAGTGGGGTGGAGGAGCGGTTGGGTCAGGTCAATGGGTGGGGTACACGAGTTCAAACCTGGATACAGCATAGGTTTATTTTTAAATGTGATAAAATAAAAACCTAGCCTGTATGCTACATGGTGACTACAGAGACAAGCTGCCTTTATTCCTCAGCCGTATAAATTCGTCAGATGAATCAAAGAAAAGGTAATAAATGCTGCAATTATAGTTTCTCAAGAAGACTGCTCCTTAGAATAGGAGAAGATGAAGAGCATTCATTGGAGTCCTATCTTCCAGGGGTAACCAGAAAGGGGAATGATATCATATTAAGACCCACTGACAATAGAGTGGGTCACCCCCACCTCACAATAAGCCAACACCTTGTACCATACCGCTTCATCCTCTGCCACAGTGTGTGCTATAGCTTTTTGAAGATCATTTTCAGTTGTGAAAAAGTTATCTATATTAAAACAGCTTATGTATGGAAATCAAATTTTGGGCATTTCGCAAGCCAAGTTTCGGACACTAAACTATTTTCTGAGTAGAAGAGTGGTTAGATGGTTTACCTATTGAGGCAAAGGTACAGGGTTCAATACCCAATCTCAATACTATTAGTCTACCAAGTTGTAAATGGGCACCTTGCTTACATAGGGAAGGGATTTGGTCAACCTACCTCTAAAAATAATCTTAGGGCCTGCCCAAATGAAGTGGCATACACTTCATCTTTGATGACACTATTGGTTACATGACTATCTTTCTATTTTCTGGATGGATTCAGACGCTAAGGATTAATTTTTTAAACAGTTTTCTCAATTCTCTGCCAATATACTCTAGTTGGTGACATCATGTTAACAATATATCAGCTGCAACATTAAATTATGTACAAATAATAAAATTGTAAATATTAAATAAGCCCCTCAATGTTCATTATTATTTTCTGTTATATGTTATATCAGTAAGAAACTAGGACATATGATGAGTTAACATGTCTTCAATATTGGGTCCATAGGAAATGGTGAAAGGTCAACATGTTTCTATGTTGGATCCATAAGAAATGGTGAAAGGTCAACATGTTTCTATGTTGGATCCATAAGAAATGGTGAAAGGTCAACATGTTTCTATGTTGGATCCATAAGAAATGGTGAAAGGTCAACATGTTTCTATGTTGGATCCATAAGAAATGGGAAAGATATGTGGTCAACATGTTTCTATGTTGGGTCTGTAAGAACTGGTAAATGTTAAGGTTTCATGTTTTTCTATGATGTGCCCTTAAGAAATGGTACAAGTGAAAGGTCAGCATGTTGGACCATTACTATTTCTTGACCATAGACCTTTACCATTTCTTGTGGACCCAACATAGAAACATGTTGACCATATAGCATTAATGTGAAGGATCCACGTGCTGCTATGCTGTATTAAGAGGTTACAAAGGTGAAAGGTCAACATGTTGCACCTTATGAGATGGCAAAGGTGAAAGGTCAACATGTTGCACCTTATAAGATGGCAAAGGTGAAAGGTCATTGTCATTTGAATCACTGACTTTTCATCTTGTGCTTTGTGTTATACAAATTTGTCAGGTTGAAATGTTAGACATGAATCTACATGAAGATGTGACAGACCTGATTTGATTAGCTGCTTTTGTTCATCCACAAAACTGTCTTGTTTATTAAGCATGTTTGTTGCTACTTCAGCTCCCAATAAATATGGTGTCAAGCAATGAAATGGTCACATAACTAAAAATACATATAATCCACAGCATGATGATAACAGTTATATTGAAAGGAAATTAAGTCAAATAAAGCTTATGCTAATATTCCAGTCAAAGAAACAAGCATTCATCAGTTTAAAAATACTGTTACATATAAGAAACTGCACAATCTATTTCACAGACCAACTTGACCACACAGTGAAGGATTGATGCAAGCAAATCATTACTGGATAAGTACTGATTGAAAACAATCACAGTTTTTAGTACGCTGTAATTTGTGTAAGCTTATGAAAATACTTCAGTGGAAATATTATAATACCTAGAAATACATTGATACTGAGAGTTAAGCAGAAAAACAATAGTTTATTCAAATCAAAACATACTAAGTTCCAAATGCAAAAAGCAATTACTAGCAAAATGAGATCACTGTGGTGACTTACTAGCAAACTGATAGCCATGTGATTAAAACAATGTTTTATTAAAATAGTAAGTAGCATGTCCTCAGCAGAATATCACTTCTTACAACCGCCAACCTATTTGGCTGTTAGAAGTTTCTTGGCAGGTGTGCAGTATGTTAGGTTGCCATTACTTTCTGTCCGCGGGAAGTGATTGTGCCAAGAAAAAAAACAACCTGTGTCTGCAATGTGTTGGGATTATGAAACTGGCATTTCACCTCTAGGCTACGCTGCTAGAAAAAAGACATTTAAATTGTAATGTGCAAGAGTCTATTTAGAGTTGTAATCTCTGAAATCGAGAGCTGAAAATTGAAAGATAATTTTTGTAAACATGATCGGCCTGGCACTTCCAAATAACCTAGAATCAAGATTAAACAAACTCCTGATGATAAAATTAGAAGCCAGAATTTCACAATAATTATGTTCTGTTATGTTCCTAAGAATAGACTTCACTGCACTCAAGACACACCCATATGTGCTCAGTCACTCTCAGAAAATGGTGAAGGGTGACAATAAAAATATGACGATAGAAATGCCACTGAAAGCGTGCAGTCCAAGTTTTGGTATATAATACATGATGTTTACAAACCAGGCGCTAATTCTTGACGGTAAGCTACAGATTCATGAAAATAGTTCTAACACTTAATTCTCGTGTTAGTTGAGGTGCTGCGTCTATAGATTCATGAAAATAGTTCTAACACTTAATTCTCGTGTTAGTTGAGGTGCTGCGTCTATAGATTCATGAAAATAGCTCTAACAGTTACTCTGAATAGTAACACTAACATTCCTGACCTATGGAAGGTCGGACATGGGGCAAACTACCCCATCCTGCAAAAAACTATAAGCCGCCAGAAACAAAAAGACATCTGTACCTCACGGTAGAAGAGGAGCAACATAGTTGTGTCAAGCTAGACCTTGAGACTTGGATACTCACGCATGTGGGAACATAGCCACCAGCTTAGGTTAATTTCTTGTTTTAGATCTCTTGTTGATCCAACCTTAAACAGGACCTCCTCTGTTTATATCTTCCCTCTATGCTGAATGTTAAAAGACTAAGTACTAGATTTATTCTCTTCTCAAGATGTGTCCTAACAACTGCTGTCTTCTAGTTTGCCACTCAACTTGACAGTGTTCTCTTCTGCGTCCTTTTACAAACTCTAAAATCAATTCTATAAAGATCTTATTTGTGAGAATATCTACAATCTAAGATGCATACACACCAAAGACAGACTCTATGCAGCACTCAAAACAAAAGCTTTTTTTCCATTTATAATTGTATAAAAATAAAAACACAGACTATAGTAATAATGTGAAAGTAAAAATATGAGCTATATACAAGGCAAGCAGAAAGCACTATGAACAATAGTTTGCAATGATTAGTGAGGCACATGAGCAATGCAAAATAAATATCTCTGTAGGGTTTACAGCAAACGTACAATGTATACGCAGAGGTCATTTATCACCACCATATGGGCTGTTGTGTATGTGGAAACTACTCACCATTCACCGCCATATGGGCTGTTTTATATGTGGTAAATTCTCACCACTCATCCCGATATGGGTTGTTTTATATGTGGAAACTACTCACTATTCACCACCATATAGGCTGTTTTATATGTGGAAACTACTCTTTACCATTCATCACAGTATGGGCTTTTTTATACGTGGAAACTACTCACCATTCACCGCCATATGGGGGTTTTATATATGGAAACTACTCTTTACCATTCATCACAGTATGGGCTGTTTTATATGTGGAAACTACTGTTTACCATTCATCACAGTATGGACTGTTTTATATGTGGGAACTACTGTTTACCATTCACCACCATTTGGCCTCTTTTATATGTGGAAACTACTGTTTACTATTCACCACCATATGGGCTCTTATATATGTGGAAACTGGAAAAAAACACATTACCATTCATCACAATATGGGCTGTTTTATATGTGGAAACTGTAAAAACTACTCATCACTATCATATGGGCACTTTATATAAGGAGAAACTATTCACCACAATATGGGCACTTTTTTATAAAGAGAAACTAATCATCACTATTCACCCCCATGTGGGCACTTCTATATAAGGAGAAACAACTAATCACTATATGGGCACTTTTATTTAAGGAGAAACTACTCAACACCATTCACCACCATAATGACATGTGTATTTGTGAAAAATCAATCACTCTTATATCACCATTATGCTGACTTGTTTACATGTTGAATATATTACATGGACATGCTTTCATTGTGGAATACATCCTAAGAATATCTAATCAAGCATGCAAGCTCTCTAAAGCATTACAGAACAGCATAGGGACATACATGCAGTTTATGTACAATTGTCGGTGAAGAAGTTGATAGTCCATATTTAAACGAGGAAAACTTAAAAATCCCACACATTAAACAGGACGGTGGTGGTTTCTTTGTGGAATACAGTGATTGAGGAACAGTTTCATGATTGGAGTCATTTCAAGCACTGATGCTACACAAATAGTATGAAGAACCGTTTCAAATTTTGGACTTACGTCGACAGATATATGAAAACTGCTTTCATTTACTCAATAGCTTACATTGTTCTTTGGCGTTTTCAACAGTTCTTTTAATATGTCTTTAGCTGCTTGTTTGTTCTTGCTAATATATGTGTTTGTGCTGTTTAAATTGACAAAGGTGTTGATTAAAACATCTTTTCTTTGTTCTTGCTGATTTGTGTGTTTATACTGTTTAGATTGACAAAGGTGTTGATTAAAACATCTTTTCTTTGTTCTTGCTGATTTGTGTGTTTGTACTGTTTAGATTGACAAAGGGGCTCAAGATGCTGAGCAGTGCCTGAACTGCAGCGGTCAGTGACTCAAATCTGACTGCTAGTGTTAGAGCCAGCAAATCAGAGTTGCCAAGACCCTTCTACACCTCCATGCAATGATCCTGGATAACAGGCTGCAATAGAGCAGACTGGCTAAGGAGATGGGATCGAAGAGGGAAGGTTAACCCGGTACTAAAAAATGCCTAATGTAGTCAGATGTGTTGGAATGAAAGGTGCAAATATCGCATTCAAGCTGTAACCTACGGCACGACATAATCAGTTATCTGGACAAAATCCTCCTACTTGCAAAGCCAATTTCAGGACTTAGTAGCGGTAGATTAAGAACAAATGACGAAGAAGAATATTGACGAAGGTGTTTGATAAAAACATATGTTGTTTGTTCTTGCTTGTGACGACTATTATCATTATGTCTTTTACTTTTAAAACACTACCGCAAAATACTTTGTTATATGTATCAACTTTCTGAGATGTTTTAGAAGTTGCTTCAAAAAATGGAAACTTGGCGAATATATATACATACTATTAGTAAACTTTGCTGCAATGACTTGCCAGAGTCGATCATAGTACACAATTTTATACTGGGACACAAGTGTATTCAGGACATGAGCAGACCATTGGACACGAGTGAACCCTAGGGCACGAGTGAACCCTGTGACATCAGCAGACCCTGGGACATGTTTGAACCCTGTGATACGAAAGAACCCTGAAGCTAGCAGACCCTGAGGCATGAGTGAACCCTGTGACATCAGCAGACCCTGGCACATGTTTGAACCCTGGGACACGAACAAACCCTGGAATGAGCAGACCATGGGACACGATTAGACTGACACGAGCAGACCCTGGGACACGAGTAGACCCTGTGACATGAGCAGACCCTGGGATACGAACAAACCCTGGGAAACGAGCAGACCCTGTGACATGAGTGAACCATGGGACACAAATAGAAGCTGGGACACGAGCAGACCCTGGGGCACGAGTGAACCCTGAGACACGAACAGATCCTGAAATACTAACAAACCCTGTGACACGAGCAGACCATTGAACACTAGCCAATCATAAGGTTCCAATATTGAGTAGCAATGGCAAGGAAACTAGCCAACATAGCATGCTATATAATTGAGTTTGGTGGGTTATTTGTGAGGCTAACAACTTCATCATGTTAGTCAACTTACAGTAACCATTATTGTAATAGCACATGCAAGTGCTTTGTCACAGGACTTTAACACTATTCTTTTTCTGGAGTGAAAAAAAATAGATAGAAAACTTGTGAAGGTTAATTGTGGATATCAATTTGACTTACTTCATTACAAGGTCACAATGGAACATGCCATATAAGATCTTAAAATGTGATAAGACACATGCATAAAGTTATTGTGATGTCAGCAGTGGATGATGTTCAGTAGGGCCTTACGTATAACTTGATTAGGTCAGGTTACAGACCCCACTGACAAACAAAAATCACCAAAATGTTGAATATAGCCTTTTGTTTCAGTTGCTAATGCATATAAAAGCTAATGACATGTTTCAATTATCACATATATATATATATATATATATATATATATATATATATATATATATATTATGTGCACAGTAATGTTTATTGGTGTAACACTATATATTACATTCAACACTTTCTCATTAGTAATCACAATTGTACTGTTTGGTTTCTAGGACAACTCAGGTGATAAGTTGATCATGCGGAAAAATACCCACAAAAAAAAAAGATACTGAACATGGAGACCAGTGAAAGCCATCGAAAAGCTAGACAAACCATGCATATAATCAACTTGGACATCAGTGAAAACCACAGAATAGTTAGACAAACCCTGAACATAACATGGACATCAGTGAAAACCACAGAATAGTTAGACAAGCCCTGAACAAAATCAACTTGGGCATCAGTGAATCCACAGCAAAGTTAGATAAGATCCTGAACATAACATAGACCAGTGAAAACTGCCATATCTGTGGCAGTTGAAAAGTGTAGGCAATATCTAGTTTATATCTGTTCAATTTCAGCCATTGGCGTAATAACAGACAAAACAAGGATTGTTCTAAAAACTTAGTAAACAATTGATTTACATTGAATTATTCATGCAAGGAGACAAACCAACATAAGCTTGATGATGACCAGTTGTATCACACATGAATCGAGGATGTGAATTAATATCTTCTTCTTCGGATACTGTCAAGATGTCAACATGAATTTGTTAAAAGATAGCAGCGGTCATCCTGAAGCTGTTGATACTGCGATGGAGCTTGTCTAGTGTTGGCACTGGTGATGGCCACATGTTTTCTCTGGTCCTCATATGTCGGCCAATTTTGCAGCAGATGTTCATGAATCATTTTCCCAGTACCACAGGTGCATTTGTCAGTAGCACATATCTTCAGTTTATTGAATAGATAGTACCCCAGTCTGTTGTGGCCTGTCCAGAGTCTGAAGACCACCCTCTGCTCTCTTCTGTTTAACTGGTAATAAGCATCATTTCTTGTACAAAAATTGAAATTAAACACTAGACAAAGTTGAACTTCTACAAATAAGTTTTCAATACAATATACTTGCAACACGTCTTGCCGCACTCTTTATTACTACTCACTTGTAATGTAAATCTTGAGTATTTAACTTTAACAAGCAACAATATAGTTCCCCAGCAAAGTTGGTACTCACATAAGAAAAAAACATCACAATTATATGATATTTTGATTTCACATTATTACATCTTTATTGTTTTTAACATACATTTTGGGACTTTTTCTCCAATAAAATTTTTTGTTAAAACCAATTTTTAAAGGTGGAAACTTGTTTGTCTCTGTTATTTTTCCATTATTCATGTCTGTTAACTTAGTGTTCAGTTGTCCTGAAGAAGGCTGATACTGAAACAATGTAAATTTCTATGCAAAGCTCTGTACAACTGCATTTAATGGAGGGCTTTATATTTAATAAGCTGCAAGACAGAAACAGATGACATAGAAAGCAACATTTAAAAAGGTAATCAGAAAATATGTGTACTGTACAAACACAATACATGCAAATACAATGGAAAGGAAGTACAAGGACAGTGGCAATGACTCTCGTTTGTTTGGTATAGGACTAGGATAATCAAAAACAGGAAGCAGCACCACTGAATCAGAATAAACAAATTAAGTGCAGACCTGTAGTATTTAAATTCAACATTGAAATACAAAAAAGTGATTATTTTCATTTAAGAATAGGAAATGTGGTTTGAGCTCAAGTTAGGCTGCTAAAAGTAATGTACCTTTCATATGACTGCATACAATCAAAGATGTTCTGCAATAACCAGTGAAGTGAGTGAGTATTAGTGTTGCATGTCCAGAGAACTTGAGCAGAGACATTACTATCACTTCCAGATGCTGAACACAGATGTAGGATACTACAGGCTACTATACCAATAAATTCCACAATATTCTGGAAATTACTAATTACCAAATAAATAACACGCAAGTTAAAACCAGTGATTATAGTTTAATAATTTGTGATAAATTTGGAACATTCTCTTCAAACATTCACAAAATGGATGCACAACAACTGCACAAATCCAGCATGCGATGATGAAACACAAACCAACCAGAATGAGCAGAACAAAGGATTAAATATATCCTTCACAGATACTGAGAAATTGAGCTTCATACATAACTAAACAGCTGAAAATATTATATGGTTATCTGAACTAACCTGTATTACAGAATACTGTATAGTTATCTACTTGAACTTTGTAGTGTACTTGTAGTGCACATGAGACTAACAATGTTTGCTAGTGTAGTTCTTGACTTTATTCAGTAAATGACAATCAACATTGGCAATGTAAATAACATTTTATCTTCTGTCGCTGCTATAGGCAAAGTGAACATATGGAACTTTTATGATCTTGGAGAGCAAGATGAGTTGTTTCTACTCTTTAATTACGTAACTGCGAACAAGGCCTACTGCTTTCAGACATACACTTGAATATATCTCAAGAAATCAGTGGTTACTGGTATCTCAATATAACCTGTTCAGGAATGGAACGGGTGATGGCCACATGTGCTCTTTCTGTGCCCTTGTATATTATGAGCACTCTTCACTTAACGAAAAGAATTTACAAAACATAAATTTCCCTTCCATGGTGCAGTAATGAATCAGTACAAAAAATGAACTAAAAACTCACATTCAACAGGTCAAATGATAATCACGCTCTAGAATAATAATATTCTGCAATCATTATCATGTGTAGCTAGTGTTGCAAAACATGGAAACCCCTAACACCTGACCATAGTGTTATGGAATATGGAAATAAATTTCTACTGTCACTAGTTTTCTGAAATGTGATCATGATATCTCTACCATCAGTTTGACTAAATATGCTCATCATGTCTCTACCGTCACTAGTTTTCTGAAATGTGATCATGATATCTCTACCATCAGTTTGACTAAATATGCTCATCGTGTCTCTACCGTCACTAGTTTTCTGAAATGTGATCATGATATCTCTACCATCAGTTTGACTAAATATGCTCATCGTGTCTCTACCGTCACTAGTTTTCTGAAATATAGTCATGTTATTTGATGTTCCTTTAATATAACAAACTATCATGGAAATATCTTGATCATGTGTCCAAGAATGATATGATGAATATCACTTATGAATGCTAAATATTATGGTATGATATTCAAATATTGCATATATATTGACAAATGCTCCACTGTAGTTACATCATTACAATAGTAAATGTTATTTGTTATATTAAATCCTTATTATTTGTAATATATACAAATTGCAACAAACAAAAAAGCACAACTGAAACGAACTACAGCACATAAAGACCATCCAGACAACAGCTAAGAAATTGTAGGTTACACCAAGTGAATTGTCAAATTTGATGGAAATTTGTGTTGATTTCTTTAACCTTTCCAGTCCGGTCCTGCAGCCTTCAGTGGTAAAAAAAAAACATGATGCCATCCAATTTGAAGGCATTTGGTATATTTCACTGATGTTTCATCATCTAGCTTTGTAGACCAGGTCTACATATTTAAGCTGACCTATAAATGGCCAACTAGCTCATGCACAACTTTTGTTTAATGCAAGAGTTATTTTCAACATGCCTCTATTTACTTACGAATGTGGTGAATTTTCAAACTCATTGATCCGAGAAATGATTTATTACTCGATCAGACCAATGATAACGTATCTGGATTACACACGGAATCAGACACAGAAAAAACAGAGCTTCATAATGATAGTGAGGGATTAACTAAGAAGTGGCTATGACATCGCCAGCTAAAATAAACAATTTTCACCGCATTCATGACGCTTCATGCTAATGTATATATTTTTATAATGAATACTTCATGCTAATGTATATATTTTTATAATGAATACTTCATGTCAAAGATAGTTTAATTATGTGTCTTAAGATCTTTATGCCATAATTTTAGCTCAAATTATTAATGTATGTCATCCTGAAGAACAGTTTTTTTTTTATACACACAGAATTGCGCCACTTGCCGTGGACTGAAAGACACAATTCAGTAAAATGGGCACTGACTGGAAAGGTTGGCAGAGAGTCATATCAATTATTTGAGAAAACTGCAGTAAATATGAAATGATCACAACACATGGAAACAATGTCTTCAGTAATTAAATGAACATGGAACATTCATAAGCCAGTGTTACCTAAGTCTATAATGACTAACATTGTATACGCTCATCAACGGTAGCAATCACTAATCCATGCACATGGACATATGAGGGTACAATGTATGTTCAATTGAAATGAATAAAAAGTCTGCCAAATAACAATGGTGTAACCAGTGACTCAACAATGCAGCAAGTAAGGCAAGCTAAGTCCACTGGAAGAAGTTGAGAATATAATTGGTAAAAATGCAATGTCCATCCATCATGATGGTTAGAATGAGGATACATCATGGAATCGCCCATCTAACAACTTGCAAGTAGATGACTGACTAAGCTTGAATGTAGCATGTAGCAGACACACTCCTTTTGTCTATGCTGCACTCTCTTTGCTCTCCTTACTCTTCTTCTTGGAGAATGAGGGCATGCGAAACTTCTTCTTCTTCTTTTTCTCCTTTGTTGGTGATGGTTGCTCTTTGGTGGGAGAGCCCTGAGAACATAAAATGTTTCAGTTAATGTTCTGGTCACATTTTCTTATATCAGTAATATCTGAGTTACACAATAGAAGGACTACAGGGTCCTCATAAATAAACTATGGACGGTGATTTTAGGGGAGGATAGTATATGAGGACAGTTACTTGACAATGCATTAATCTGACTTGCCTTTAAATTACGAAATATGCAGTAACTATAATAACACGCTGCCAGCCATCCTACATATCAGCAGCATGAGTCTAGACTCTCTGTGGACCAGTTCACTTACCTGGGGTCTCTAATCAATGATAAGCTCTCCCTAGACCCCAAATTGGGCAATCGCATTGGCAGAGCTGCTATCATATTTTTACGTCTCACAACACATGTCTGGAAAAACCCCAAACTTACAGCCAAGACTAAGGCCATGATCTACAATACCTGTGTTGTCAGTACGTTTCTATATGGCAGTTAAACGTGGACAACATATGCCAAACAAGAGCATAGGCTCAACGCCTTTCATTTACGGCGCATGAGATCCACCTTGGCATCTCATGGAGAGTCTGGGTGACAAATGCGGAGGTGCATTCTCGCACCAGTCTTCCTAGCATGTACATTCTCCTTCACCAACGAAGACGGATGGCTTGGTCATGTTTGTCTCATGGAAGACGGTCGCATCCAAAGATATTCTTTATGGGCAGCTGGTGTGTGGTAAAGAACAGCTGGCCGACTACGGCTGCGGTTCAAAGATGCATGTAAACGAGACATGAAGGCTTTGGATATGGATCTGACATTTTGGGAAGACACAGCTGCAGACTGATCCTAATGGAGATGTAACCTGAAGAGCCACCTCAGGCTGGTCGAAAATAAGCTCATGCAACATAGGAGAGTTAAGAGGCAATGCCGAAAGGAAAAAGAAAAGGAAAACCAACAACTCAGTAGAAAGTTGCAACTCCAATGTCGCATCAACCATTGTTAGACATGACTCAAAAGGAACTACTAACTAACTACTTGACAACCTGAGGGCTCTGTATCAAGGAAATGAGAGTGTGGCATGTACGGGGAATGTTGTCACAGAGGCTTTACCATTCACCAAAGGTGTACACTGGTGGAGTGTGCTGCTGTACTCGCTCTTTTTTAACATTTAACAATTGTGCCAGAGGCGTATCATACTGCAACACATGATCCAGTTCATAATTCCATATATCAACTGTTATTTATCCTTCTTCAAGCCACATAATTTTTTACGAAAATTTGCGCAACGATATCTTGCTATGGTAGTCGACTTTCAAAATTTGTAACTTTACTGTTTGTCAATAAATATGATTTTCTTGTGTGTAGAATTGAATAAAGAACTTGTGGGTTGCTATTGTTTTTGTTGTGTGTCTGTTAGTTTCTGAGATACAAAAAGATGAAGTTGAAAATTTATGAAAATCTCGGAAAAAATTTTGACTCGACCGCTAGAAAACCAATAACAATGTATCGATTCTGTGTTTACAATATCGACACAACTGTTAGTGTCCAATTCAAACGTAGTTCTTTCATTTAAACAAACAAAATAAACAGATCTACTCGATAAAGATCTTTCCCAACAACCTACTTCACCTTTTGCAAAAAGTCGGCTTGCTCCAAACGGCGTATACAAATTAAAATTGTTCAAAAGCCATTTGTAATCTAACATACAATACTTTTATCGGCAAAATATTGTGTGTAGATTTTTTTTTAAATGGCTAGCGGTTGGGCCTCCTATCCCCCCCCCCCCCCCCCCCCCCCAATTTTTTTTTTGATTTCGATTTAGTAGGTCGAGTTTGTCCAAACAGTCTGGACAAAGGCGTGATAATGGACAAGGGCGTGATAAAGGTTAATGATCGTCATTCCTTCATTCTCAGTCTTTGCAGACCTTGCATGTGGCACCATGTGAGTAGCCTCTCAGGGTGCAAGCCTGGGCGCTGAATATGGAGACCCTGGGCTGCCCAAACTGCAGGATCCTCCTCTCTGTTGTAATCCAAAGGAATGCAAAGGATGAAAATTTAGCACCAGCTCTGCTGCAGGAGCTGCCGGAATGAGTTCACAATTTTGAAACCATCCGCCTTAGGTGCTACCAGTCCGGATTTTCTGTCTAGGTTTACTCCCGTAGCCTTACCCTCTCCTGAGGTTTCCACAAGGCAGTGGAGTCGTTGCCTGCAGATGCTAGTTACTCCAGACATCTGATGATACTCTCATCGTCCCAAGACTAGCCATCACTCTCTGGGACATGGGTTTAAAATCAGAGTTCCTCCTCTAATAGGCGAACTGCCTGAACAGGCTAATGAGCTTCGTCTACCCGGGTATAGAGTCAGAGTTTACCTTCTCTTAGATTGGCTGCCAACCAAGGCTAACGAGCCCAATCTGCCCGCCCAGTTATACCGCCGAGTACTCGGTCGCGCCCCACAGCAGGCTCTGTAAGAAACAGGGGACCCCTCATGAAGATGCTGCTGGGGACACAGTAATGTAGGAGAGGCCATTGACATGGAAACTCCTGAACGTCAAGCCGAACAGTGAACCCAGCGGCGATCTCTACACCTGTAAAGGAGAGGCTCTATCAGGCGCTTCACTTTCCTTTAACGAGCGGTACATTCAGCCCAGACCTCGCTACCCCCCAGGATAGATGACCAATGTCTCACATATACAGACAAAAAGAAACTCAAAAATTGCTTGGCCACAACCTCTCTGGTAAGTATATCAGCACATCTAAGATAACTGTAAGGGTAGGCAGAATGCAGGGGTCCCTAAACTTAAGCATTCCAGAATGTGGCTCTCAGGAGACCAGATACCTGGGTACCATTTTCTCAGAAAGTGGCAGGTGCAGCAGAGAAATAATGCTAGAAAGCAGCAGGTGTGAATTAAGTGGCACCACTGCTCAAACATCCGAACATTATTCTGTGAACGAAGCAGCAACTGATCCACTGTATTTTCCTACCAACCCTGTGCTACCAGAGCCAAACATGGATTATGTTTAAGGCATGAGAGAGCAAAGTTTCCACTTGCAAAATGAGATGTCTACCTGTGTCACCAGGAGAGACAGATTGAGAACATCCAGACAGTAGGGGCGCTACAACATTCTGGCTAACAAGGTGAGGTTCGACAGGATCTCCGTAGTAGTGAGCGACACGCAGATGAAGCCAAACATATCACAACCGCCTAGAGGACCCTGGTCCACCTTCATCAGCACGCTCAAGATGTGAAGAAAGCTGCTGCAACCCGTCAATTAATGCCCTTTTCAGGGCGCACATAAGAGTAACCTACTCATTGTAGGCATTCGAAACAACAACAACCATGATGCATCATTATACTCCTGAATCGAAACGAGCACCCAAGCAGTGGAAGCATTCGCAATCATCCCCACCCAAAAAAATTACTGACAGTTGCGTCTGCAGGTAAAGTGATGGCGAGTGTTTTCTGGGACAAACAAAACTGCCTGGTTTGATCACAAAGGGCGTCCTGCTACTGCAAGATAATGATCAACCGCATACAGCTCACCACACTACGTGCCATCTGTAGCAACTCAGCTGGGAAGTATTGCCCCATCCACCTTACAGCCCAGACCCCAAGCAATTTCCACCTGTTTGGACCCCTAAAAAAATTCCTGGGAGGTCAGCATTTCAGCACTGATGAGGAAGTGAAATAGGCTGTCCTGGATTGGTTCAGACATACTGACAAATCTTTCTACACTGAAGCTTTTCAGGCATTACTTAAACACTGAGATAAGTACATAAACGTTGCAGGAGATTATATTTAAAAAAAAGGCATTTTCACTAATTGAAATGAATAATTTTTCCTTCCAAAAGAAATCTGGTTTTACTTGAACACCCCTCGAATATGCATGCAAGAATATAACAATATCAGTCTGAGATGGTCCAGCTCTACCCAGGTTGAAAAGAATTTGACCACTGTAATCCACCAAAGATGTAAATGGTGAGTAATGAGGATTTTGTATAATTCTTGCAACTTATTCATGTAAAATCATTGTTATAAAACTGAAACTGCATATGCTCAGAAACAGGCTCCCTGTAAAGGGGCCTTTTGTTTGGGTGAGTCTAAGTTTCTGTTAGAGAAGAAATGATAATCATAAAAGTCTAGTCTTCACTGCAATTCCAATGACAGGAATCTTTGTTGACAGCATTAATGTCATCTCCACTGAGGATTTCATTTACTTGGGCAGAAAATAATGCACATTGTCATCCGGACATCATTTGAAGAGACTGGACCTAGTAAAGGCTTTCGCTGTTAACCAAGCAACGGACATACATAATCTGTCATCCCCATCTTGATTTATGGTTCTGAAGCTCGGACTATCCTGCAGAGTGATCAGAAGTGCATTGAAGCTTTCCACGTGCGCATTCTTGGGATGCACTGGTATGACTGTGTCAGAAATGACAAAATCACCCAAACGGACAGATCCAAAAAGCACTTCTCCATGCTATACCAGTACCTTTTTGAACATGGTCCCGCCTAGTCGAGGACTTCCTCACCCATCAGTTCTTAAAGCAGGCCATAGACATCAAGGATGGACAATGACCATCTCCATCATGACTCACCTTCTACGACCGTCCACGCGACACCTAACAATAGGAAAGACATCATTCTTGCTGTATGCAGCCTTGGACTCGGCCATTCATTGTGGATGGTTGGTACGACAGGTCCTCGTCACCTAAGCAGACTACCTACCTACTTACCACCTATTAAGTCAGTGAAGGTGGTACATGTCTGACAAATTAGAACTAATAAGTTGTGGCACCTACCTCCTTGCTGCTCCTTTCTTCAAGAGTCTCCCCACCACTAGCACTGTCTGTTGATTTAATCATATCTAGCTTGAGTGGAGAAGCAGGCTTGTCCTCAACCACTTCTTCTCCTGAAACAGAAAGAGCATTCAGTTACTAACAGAACATAAAGAATGACCAGTATAGCTCAATCTCTAAAATTGATGCCAAGTAAATATGATTAAATGTAATACACCTTGCTATTGATCACCCACCCCAATCTCTGCTCTGTTACACACCTTGTCACTGATCACCCACCACAATCTCTGCTCTGTTACACGCCTTGTCACTGATCACCCACCACAATCTCTGCTCTGTTACACACAACTTGTCAGTGATCACCCACCACAATCTCTGCTCTGTTACACACACCTTGTCAGTGATCACCCACCACAATCTCTGCTCTGTTACACACACCTTGTCAGTGATCACCCACCCCAATCTCTGCTCTGTTACACACAATTTGTCAGTGATCACCCACCCCAATCTCTGCTCTGTTACACACAATTTGTCAGTGATCACCCACCCCAATCTCTGCTCTGTTACACACCTTGTCACTGATCACCCATCACAATCTCAGCTGTTACACACAACTTGTCAGTGTTCACCCACCACAATCTCTACTCTGTTACACACACCTTGTCAGTGATCACCCACCACAATCTCTACTCTGTTATACACACCTTGTCAGTGATCACCCACCACGATCTCTGCTCTGTTACATCCATGAAAAGAGCAATTTTAAAAAGTATATTTTGTCGTGTTTCCTTTTCTCTCATGGCCAGTGGCTGTTTTGCCATCTCTTCTAAGGGCCCGACCGGTTAAATTAGACACATTATTTATTGCTTTATACCCTTTCATTTATTGTTTTATAAACCTTCATTTATTGCTTTATACATTATTATTTATTGTTTTATAAACCTTCATTTATATCTTTATATATCTTCATTTAATGTTTTGTAAAACTTGACGAACCTTTAATTATTGCTTTATAATTATTCATGTATTGCTTGATACCTTTTCATTTAATGTTTTATAAACCTGTATGCATGTCTATTTATTGCTTTATAATCATTCACTAATTGTTTTATGATCATTTATTTATTTCCTTATAATCTTTTATTTAATCTGTTTGTAAATGTTTCTTTGTGTTTGTACTCTTGAAAAAACATTTAATCATCTTTAGTTATAAGAGCGCGCAAGTTGGCAAGAACTGACCTAGATTTGCATGAATTTATTTATGAAGAATGATGTCACTTGGCACAACTTTAAGAGACAGTCGGAAATGTTCTGCTGACTGCCAATATTATAATTTCTTTCTCTCATTCTATGTGGTCCCTTTAACAATGTATTCCTTTACCTGTTTGCTTGTTCTTTTAGTTGAGCCAAATTGTGACTCAATAAGAGAGGTAATGGAGCTCTTCTCTCTATCTCTGATTTAAATCACACTCACTCATTCTCTGTGTGTCACTATCTTTCTGTGTGTGTTTCCCTGAAATCCTCATCATCTCAACAGAAGACTACACAGCCTTATGAATAATAAGTTGTGCACAGTTTATTTATTCAAAACTAAAATCATCACATTCACTATAACACATGCCAAAACATGCATGTATTGTTCTGTTTAAAAAAATGCAAGCAAAGCAGATAAAAGTAACAAAAATGTGGAGTAAAATGTAAACCAGTGCTTCGCAACCATTTTTGATAGTGACCGTATTCTGAGTATCATTTACATACGAGATCTCCCGACCAAGTATGGCATGCTCATCATAAGTAGAAAATCTAGCATATTCTAATATCTGAGCCTCTATCTTTGAACATACCAACCTATTGCAGTGAGACTGGCTCATCCATTATTGTTTTAATGTTCTGCATTTTTACAATGCTTTTCTCAACACGCTGTCAGTTTTAGAAAGAAGAGAAAGAGTACCATCATGGCTAGGTAAAAACGCCTGCTTCTATTCAATCAATGTGGCGCACTCTATTTTGCTAGCCAATTGTTTATTGTGAACTGAAAAGCAAAGTGATACTAGCCAAAGTCAGTCACTGACTGCATGTATTATAAATTAATACATTTCGATAATGGCCTGAATTGATCATTTGGTGTAGTAGGCCTTTTTTCTCTCTATTTTATTTACATAATTTCTACAGGTTGGGGTATCAAGTCCCAATCTCGAACCTCTTTAGTCATCTCTTATGACATGCTTGGCAGGTTGGTGTTGCTCTTCTTTATCTTTATTTGACCTTTGAGCTGGATATCATAAGGGAGTGTTTAAATTAGGAAATATGATTACTGTCTGTCCTAATGCATCCCATCTACATGACTGTGTTCATCAATGAAATATTTGTAAGCTGTTTCAATAAATGAGTTTAGTTTTTGTAATATTTCAATTTAGTAAAACTGAAATAGCGTTTTATTTCACAAACATAATGACAGATCTCATTCTGTAAAAATGGTGACCCTTCTTGATCGGAAGTCATTGTATGTGCACTAACACTCCTTAACTGGTGTTAAGAAATCTATTCAGTGCGAACTCCCTTAGGGATTATATGGTCCACTGAGAATCACTGGCCTTAAACTCACACACTCAGCGTTAATGTTTTTAATTCTTGATTTAACATCACTTACGCAGATTTTGACGACGGTCAGACTTTGATCTTTCAACGATTTTGCGTTCCAACTCTTCCACAACTTAAAATTGACATAGAATAGAAAAAAAAACCAAAGAGAAATGAAGCAACACATAACGCTGCTGTCAACAACAAAACTAAGATAATCAAGCAATGCTAACTAACATCAATTTAACAATGATCATATTAAACAAGGAAATCTATTCATCTACTGGTGTTCTTTTGCAAAATGATGGGATAACATCATCTGACCAATTCTAAAACCAGGAATTGAAATGCAATATTTTTTCCTTGCAGGCAGTGTTACTATATAAAGATTATGTAGAAAAATAAACTATGAAACAAATTTATATATACCAAGTCCATAAATACACCTTAATTATGAACTACTAGGTAACTACAGAAGAAAGCTATTACTTTAGGAACAAGTATTCTTACTTGAGAAACAAGTAACTCTCACTCTCAAGAATAAATAGGTCCTATTTTAAGGGATAAATAAGTTTGACTTTAAGGGATAGATGGATCTTATTTAATGGAATAGATAGTAGCAGTAATAGTTGCCTATTGCGAACAAAGATGGCAAAAATATCAGATGGCCACACATGACTCAGGGCAACACACCTTGCAACACAAGGGACACTCGTGGGCGACGCTGGCAGTCAGGTCACCTTCATGACAACATTACGGGTAACTTGCTTCTCCTTTATTGCATAACAGATTTACTGCTCAGTTAGGTGAGCACATTGTGTGATTACAGAGTGCCAGACTGAGCGGTCCAATGCAAGCGACTTCCAAGACACAGCATCAATTTGGAGGGGGTTCAAGTTGGCCTATAGCGAATCTTTGTGTCTTTTGTTGTGCCCACCCAATGAATGCTTGCATGTCTTGAGTGTGCCATAAAGGAGTTGGGAGGAAGACTAACATCAGGGTCAGGCAAAATATACTGGCCAAGACTCTCACCTCGGCTCTTCTGAGCCCTCCCTGGTAACGGCTGTTTTCATGGCAGCCTGGCTAACAAGGTGTGGGATCGACATGATCCCCATAGTAGTGAGTGATGCGCAGATGAAGCCAAGCATAGCACAACCGTCTGGAGGACCCCAGTCCACTTTCATCAGTACATTCGAGATGTCAGGAAAGCTACTGCAACCCGCCACTTAAGTCTATTCAGAGTGCACAAAGGAGAAAACCTATTCTAACAACAGCCATAAAGGAGTTGCTTAGGCAGGCGGTGGTCGGGTATGTGAGCAACATACAGAACCTAACAAACCTAGACTCTCTGCAACAGAGTGTAGATACTAGAGCCTTGCCCTTTGGAACACCAGTTGGATACCCTGTTCTGCCAGTCGGTCTTGAGCAGCCAGCGCAGACAGCCCATGCGGAAGTGATTGAACCGTATGGCTTGACTGCTATACACCGTTCAGGTCTCACAAGAATGATGGTATGATATACTTAGACTTTGGTATCTGCATTGATGTCCCATCAACTCCAAACACTTTCACACAGGCGCTCAAATGCAGCACTAGCCCTGGCAACCCAATTGCTGATTTCAGAGTGTATACACGCATCTCTGCTAAAGTGTTACATAGGTATTTAAATTCATCTACCACTTATAAAGCCGCATAGCGCAGTGGTTAGCGAGCTGGCTTCGCATCTGAGTGGTCCTGTGTTCATTCCCCAGTTGAGGCGGAAATGTTTTTTTCAGACCACAACAGATCCCAGGTCGACCCAGCCTTTAATGGGTACCGGTTCAGTCCAGGAAGTAAAAGCAGCAAGGTAGAGGAGATGGCTACCGCCCTCATATAGCCGAGTCTTTGAAATGTGAGATCGCTTACATCTCACACCCCTACGGCAGTAATGCTCTGGGTTACTTTACTTTTTTTAAACCACCTATAAATGCATGTTATGCACTGCAATAGTCAGTGGGCTGTAATAGGACATTCGTTTTATTTGTATTTTTTTGTGAGACCAAAACAAGAGCATGCATTTTAAACTGGAATAAATAAGTCTTTCTTGAAGAAATAAATAGATCTTAAAAGGATTAATAAATCTCACAGAAATAAATATTTATCACTTGAAGGAATAAATATATATTACTTTCATGAATGACTTAGTTTAAGGTATAAATAGATGTTACATTCAAGAGCAAAAAGATCTTAGTTAAAGGAAAGAATGTTATTCATCTAAGAAATAAAAAGGTCAGACTAATATATATAATTTTCAGGAAATAAATCGGTCTTACTTTCATAAATTAAATAGATCTTACTTTCATGGATCAAATAGATCTTACTTTAATGGATCAAATATTTCTCACTTTCATGATTTAATAGACCTCACTTTCATGAATGAAATAGGTCTTTCATTTATACAGACTGCAGAGTGTTCTAAATCAATATAAAGGCGTCAAGTTTAGAATGAAACAGCTTACTTTCATGGATTAAATAGGTATTATTCTCATGAACATTGTAACTTTATTCACTAAACCATCAGCATGGAACTGCTAAGAATGCTTGTGACATCTTATTGCTATTAGCAGAGTCAACTTACTCTGAGGACTTTTATCAGGCTGTCTTGCTGACTCTGACCGTTTCACAGTAACAGTTGTAACACTGGGGTCTGCCAAAACATGCAAGGGCACATCAATGCAACAACATAAGCTCAAAGTCAAGCTATAAACAATCAACATTGACATCAAGGTAGCATTATTCATATAAGAAAACTAGTCACAGTGTAAATACATATCTCACATAGTCATGGCTGAAATACATCAAGGTTCAGTTTTACATGAGAACAGTAGCAGATGGTGGATGTACCAGATTGGTGGATGTTAACAGATGGGTCGATGTAGCAGAAGGGTGGATGTAGCAGATGGGTTGATGTAATAGATGGATGGATGCAATAGATGGGTGGATGTAATAGATGGGTGGATGTAATAGATGGATGGATGCAATAGATGGGTGGATGTAATAGATGGGTGGATGTAATAGATGGATGGATGCAATAGATGGATGGATGCAATAGATGGGTGGATGTAATAGATGGGTGGATGTAATAGATGGGTGGATGTAATAGATGGGGGGATGTAATAGATGGGGGGATGTAATAGATGGATGGATGCAATAGATGGATGGATGCAATAGATGGATGGATGCAATAGATGGGTGGATGTAATAGATGGGTGGATGTAATAGAAGGGTGGATGTAGCAGAAGGGTGAATGTAATAGATAGGTTGATATAATAGATGGATGGATGCAATAGATGGGTGGATGTAGCAGATGGGTGGATGTAACAGACGGGTAGATGTAGCAGATGGGTGGATGTAGCAGAAGGGTGGATGTAGCAGAAGGGTGGATGTAGCAGAAGGTGGATGTAACAGATGGGTGGATGTAGCAGATGGTGAATGTAACAGACGGGTAGATGTAGCAGATGGGTGGATGTAGCAGAAGGGTGGATGAAGCAGAAGGGTGGATGTAGCAGATGGTGGATGTAACAGATGGTGAATGTAACAGACGGGTAGATGTAGCAGATGGGTGGATGTAGCAGAAGGGTGGATGTAGCAGCTGGTTGGATGTAACAGACAGGTGGATGTAACAGATGGTAGATTTAGCAGATGGGTGAATGTAGCAGATGGTGGATGTAACAGATGGGTGGATGTAGCAGATGGGTGGATGTAGCAGATGGGTGGATGTAACAGATGGGTGGATGTAGCAGATGGGTGGATGTAGCAGATGGGTGGATGTAGCAGATAGTGGTTGTAACAGATGGTTGGATGTAACAGATGGTGGTTGTAACAGATGGTTGGATGTAACAGACTGGTGGATGTAACAGATGGTAGATGTAGCAGATGGGTGAATGTAGCAGATGGTGGATGTAACAAGATGGGTGGATGTAACAGACAGGTGGATGTAACACATGGTAGATGTAGCAGATGGGTGGATGTAACATGGTGGATGTAACAGACGGTTGGATGTAACAGACGGTTGGATGTAACAGACGGTTGGATGTAACAGACGGTTGGATGTAACAGACGGTTGGATGTAACAGACGGTTGGATGTAACAGACGGTTGGATGTAACAGACGGTTGGATGTAACAGATGGTTGGATGTAACAGATCGGTGGATGTAACAGATCGGTGGATGTAACAGATGGGTGGATGCAACAGATTTATTTTAAAGATGATATAACAGGCAAATGTAACATATGGATTTACAGATGGCTGTCATTGTTCTCTTGCTAAACTTCATATTAACTTTGCTTGAGTTTCAGGCATTATTAGTACGGAGTTGTTTAAAAAAAATCTATATATATTCAATTCACGTCAAGTACTTAGAAGGGATGATGTAACCAGCAACACAGCCAAACACTGTGCAAGACAGTCATGTCACTCACCTATTTCAGGTATAACAAATGTAAAATATGTGAACTGTTTTGTGGTCTTGAGATGTCCATTACCAACATGACTTAATTTATTGAATACTGTCATTGTGCTGGACTGTTTTGTGGCTTTAAAAGTTGAAGTACCAACTGACAATTAATTTAATATAATTTATGTCATTGTGCTGGACTTTTTTCTGGTCATATGCAGTACTAACAAGACATTATAATTGTGCTGGGATATTTAGTGAAATTTATGCAGTACCGACATGACTTAATTAATATAATTTATGTCATTGTGCTGGATCATTTTGTGGTCTTACACAGTACCAACTAACTTAATTAAATTAAAATAATTTATGTCATTATCCTGGGCTGTTTTATGGTTTTAAGATATACAGTACCAACTGACTTAATTAAATTAATAGAATTTATGTCATTGTGCTTGACTGTTTTGTGGCATTAAGGTATGCAGTACAGACTGAATTAATGAAATTAATATAATACTGCCATTGTGGTGAACTGTTGCATAACTTTAAGCTATGTAGGAACCATGCTAACTTTATTAAATTAAAATAACATTGTGCTGGACTGTTCCACACACGCTGTATACTATTGTGATCCACACTGACACAGGTCAAGTCCTTCTGGATATTGGAGGGTCTAGTGATCACTTAAAGATATTAGCAGACAAGACCTCAACTCTTAGAAATGAATTTGAATGAGATGTATTTTTATGTTAGTTTTTTTAACAGGTAAATATTAAAATACACCTGGTTCTTCTTTTAGCTTTTATAATAGGTAAATATTAAAAGGCACCGTAAATATTGAAATGCACCTGGTTCTTACTTTATCTTTCGTAACAGGTAAATATTGAAATGCACTGTAAATATTGAAATGCACCTGGTTATTATTTTAGCTTTTATAACAGGTAAATATTGAAATGTACAGTAAATATTGAAATATACATGGTTCTTACTTTAGCTTTTATAACAGGTAAATATTGAAATAGACTCGGTTCAAACTTTAGCTTTTCTAACAGGTAAATACTGAAACGCACCATAAATATTGAAATGTACATGGTTCTTACTTTAGCTTTTATAACAGGTAAATATTGAAATGCACCATAAATATTGAAATGTACATGGTTCTTACTTTAGCTTTTATAACAGGTAAATATTGAAATGCACCGTAAATATTGAAATGCATCTGGTTCTTACTATAGCTTTTATAATAAGTAAATATTGAAATAGACCTGGTTCTTACTTTAGCTTTTATAACATGTAAATATTTAAATACACCTGGTTCTTACTTTAGCTTTGATACCAGATAAACATTGAAATGTACATGGTTATTACTTTAGCTTTTATAACAGGTAAATATTGAAATACACCTAGTTCTTACTTTCAGTATCTGATTTAGTTACATATGTTTGATAATGGCAACTCAAGAAAAATGGGGAAATTTCTCCATGCAAACTCAAGGCAACAACATTAAAAAAACAATGTTAAACCATAACAAAATGTATCCAAAATGTCAGGAATAATTGCACTTTCTGAAATGTGTCAATAACCTGAATCATCGCAGCTTTGGTAATCTGATTCGGAAGTTATCTCCCTCTCACTGCTGTCAGTCCAATCAACTAACAAAATATTAATCAATAATACAGTAGTAAAAAAAGTGTTGGTAAAAACAAACAAAAAAGAGGAAAAGAAAATTGTTAATAAAGCATGCTCAGCAAAGCCCTGATAGCACACAAAGCTGATATTATGAGGGAACATTAGCAGATGAAACAGAATTATTAGGTTCTATCAGTTTGTGTTAAGGTCTAGATTATCTGTATAGAGAGGAAAGCAAGTTTGTGTGTATGTGTTTACAATATAGACAATGAAACATTAGAATGGCATGGGGTTGTGAGTAAAAGCATGGTGGTCAATTTGTTGTATGTGTACTTGGATCTGGATGCAATGGTTAAAAGATGGTTGTGGGTGGAGGATATTTATTCTTGGATCTGGATGCAATGATTGAAAGATGGCTGTGGATAGGACATGTATTTTTTTTATATGGATGCAATGATTGAAAGTTGGCTGTGGGTGGAGGACGTGTATTGTTTAAATCTGGATGCAATGATTGAAAGATGGCTGTGGGTTGAGGACGTGTATTGTTTAAATCTGGATGCAATGATTGAAAGATGGCTGTGGGTAGAGGACGTGTATTTTTAAAATCTGGATGCAATGATTGAAAGATGGTTGTGGGTGCAGGACATGTATTCTTGGATGTGGATGCAATGATTGAAAGATGGTTGTGGTGGAGGACATGTATTATTGGATCTGGATGCAAAGATTGAAAAATGGTTGTGAAGGAAAGATCATCAATGGCACATTTGATGATGATGATTCTGCCGAAGACAGATGTGTCGGACCAACAGTGCAAATATCGCAGTCAATCTGTAAACTATCGACAACACATTCCGTTCTCCGGACTACATCCTGCTACTTGCAAAGCCCTATTCAGGGCTTGGTAGTGGGAGTTTGAGAACGAAAGCAGAAGAAGAAGATGAAGAATAAAAGATGTTAGGGAAAATAATATAATGACCACTAACTAACCAAAAAGTACAGAAAGACAATAATGTTCAACAACAGAAGTCAACAGTGAATGAAATGTACATGGCTGATATCAAACATACAATGATGTGAAGTTTGACATCTTCACACAAGTCGACTAGAGCGACATATAAATGTAGCTACCATTTACTGGCACTGTGCTAAATACCTCATCTACAATGCAACTCTTTTCTAGCACCAAAGTCAAGAGGAACAATCACATATCTAATTAGCATGAGAATTCTTGTATTCTTTAGTCGTAACAAGCCAACAACAATTTTATATAATCTTTAGTATTATGAAGCTCACCAACAATTTTGTATTATTTAGTCTTATCAAGTCCACCAACAATTTTGTATAATCTTTAGTATTATCAAGCTCACCAACATTTTTGTATTGTTTAGCCTTATCAAGCCCATGAAGAGATTGAAAAGATGCAGGAGTGATCCCCTTATTCAAAAAGAGAAAGAAATCAGATTCAGCAAATTAAAGACCGGTGAGTTCAACGAGCATAGTCTAAATTGTAAGAATCAATAATCAAAGAAAACATTGTAATGCATCTAGACAGATTTAATCTAATCAGAAATAGCATGGGTTTACTAGAAAGAGATCATGCTTAACAAATCTATTGGAATTCGTGGATTTTTCTAAAATGATAGATAAGGGGGAACCAGTGGATGTTATTTATCTAGATTTTGCAAAGGCTTTTGATAGAGTACCTCATCGAAGATTATTTTAAAAGTTAAAATCACATGGAATAGGTGGGGAAGTTGCCAAATGGATTGAAAGTTGGTTAACGGGAAAGGCACAGATCGGCATAAATAAGGAGTACTCTGAGTGGTGTGAAGTAAAAAGTGGATTTCCACAGGGCTCGGTTTTGGGACCAATATTGTTCTTGATATATATAAATGATTTAGACATTGATATAGGATCCCCAATTGAAAAATGTGCGGATGACACACAATGATGTAGTAGTGTCTCATCTATAGCAGAAGTAGATATATATATAGGTCGAATTTAGATAAAATTCGAGGCTGGTCTGTGAGATGGCAAATGGAGTTTAATGTAGATAAATGTAGTCATCCACATAGGTAGATCCAATATAGAACCTAATTACAGAATGGCTTAGAACAATATTAGAATGATAGATAAGGAAATGAACCTAGGGGTTATAATAGAGCATACAGGTAAAGTGAGTGAGCAAGTCCAGGTAGCAATGAATGGCAAATGCAATGTTAGGTATAATAAAAATAAATATTAAAAATAGGAGTAAGGAAGTGATTGTGAAACTATATAAAGCATTGGTTAGACCTAGATTGGAGTGCTGTGTACAGGTGTGGAGTCCTTATCGTAGAGGAAATAATAACATGCTGGAAAAATTACAAAGAAGAGCGACAAAACTGATGGTGGGATTCCAGAATTACAGTAATGAGGAAAGACTAAAATAAATCGGCCTATAGTGTCTAAAAAAGAGAAGAATTTGAGGTGACTTAATATGGGAAAGGTTAAATTACACTATTACCAAGTTTTTCAAAATACAACCACCAACAAGAACAAGCGGACACATACGAATTGACTAAAAAAAAATTCCAGATTGGATATTAGGAAATATTTTTTTAGTCAGAGAGGGGTAAATGGTTAAGTTAAGTTAAGTTAACGATTTTGAATTGTTTAGTCTTATCAAGCCCACCAACAATTTTGTATTGTTTAGTCTTATCAAATCCCTAATTACCAGAATGCACTCTGGTAAAAGATGATCATCCTTTTATCAAGTACAAGTGATTTCTAGGAGAGCATGGTTTATCACAGAGACAAGAATGAATCGACTGTCACTTTTTAGAGACAGCTGTCAGTGACATATTACAGTTATGTTTAATCACTACAATAGAATAGTACACTCTCGAGATCATGCCATTGCAAACCCTGTGGTTCATACAGGCCAAAAGCCTGCCCAGTGTGGAGCAGTCTTCTAAACTAGAAAGCTTTTGAAACAAATAGCTTACATATCAAAGAGGAATATCAGAGTAAGTAACTCTTTGATCAAAAGGAGAATAAATCCCATGACCATCCCAGAATTATTTGTAACAATCAGAATAAACCTCCCATTTTAAAATGCCACGTTGGATTGATTCAAGTGGCATTAACTAAAGTGTTTCACAGAGATTGCAGTGTTTGAAGAGTCCAACTCGAGAGGTACTCTGGTAACTTTACAGATAGCCAATTCACAAGACTATAGGCAAACTTTGTTGATGAAATGCTAAAGTAATTGTTTCCCTTCTAATCTCTTATAGTGGCCAGAAAATATTAACCAATTGTGGCGTTCTATGTAACCCCTCTACTTTTCTAACAGACACAAGCGGTGTCTGAGAAGGAAAGAGCAGTTCTGTTTTAACTGTCCAGATATGTCATAGCACAACAGATGAGAGTTGTGTATGGTGGTGGCAACCAATTGTGTACAATCAATTGCTACAGCAAGCACTATTGCAGCAAGAAAACATGTAATTGCTCTGAAACAAGCTTCCGTTAATGGGGCCAGGTGAAGTGTCGTGGTCACTCTATGTTTTATATGGAACAAGAAGGAGACAAGACTCTTGCACTTGCTATAGATAAAGTTCAACCAATGCATGAACATTGTTTTCTCTCTATGTTTTGTCAAATATACTTTGACCAACCAATCAAATTCTATATGGAATAGAAACATGGTGGATAACTCATTCAATATTTCGAGAATATGGGGCTCAATCTACAAATCCCTAGAAAGATTGTGGACATGCAGTGGTTTGATAAGGACAAACAAAAGCTTAGGAAAGAGAACATGACAAAGACATGTGGAACAGGAATTCTTAAGAAGAAGATGACACTGGATAGGCCACATACTGAGAAAGATCAAAGTCAGTATAACCAGGAAATCTCTGTTGTGGAATCCCCAGGGAGAAAGAGCAATAGAAGGCTAACAAACAATAGGGAGAAGAAACCTAGAGGTAAATACAAGATAAACATGGAGAAATTGGAAAGTTAAGTGGAGAAAATAACGCAAGACAAGTCTGCTTTGAGAGAATTGGTTGATGGGCTATACAACTTAAAGTGATAAAGGCGAAGAAGTAGAAGAGTCAATCAAATAAACATTCCCAAAACTTGAACTAAACACCTGAGTGTACTCCGAGTGAGAATGATCTGCCAGAATATAGCATAAATATGCTTCAGCAGAGCTGAATGTTTCCCGTGTAAATCTTGGGGCACTTACTGGGAGGAAAGAAGAGGATCACTTAATCTGCATAAATGTTATTAAAGGATGGGTAGATAGATACAAGAGTTGTGCATGGGCTAGTAACCTCATCATATAAAACAAACTACAGAAACCATCACTGCAAGAGCTTAAACACGCATTCACACACAGAAAGAAATGGCTACACAAAGCATACAACTAGAAACAAAACTTTCAGCTATTCTAAGTTAGGAAGCTTAGAAAACCTGTGGCTAGATGACTACAATGCAGGCAAATGATCAAAAGAAAGTAATATACACACTTTGAACAGTAAGGCAGGCCACATTTGAATCTCTCACAAACTTTTGCCTTTTCTGTTGTTTGGTATTATTATGTGATCAAGAGTTTAGAAATGTGTCTACCACTTTAAAACATCTAAGATGATATCCATTAAGAAAACAATGTATTCCTAACTTAAGCCTCGTCAATATTAGCGGTGCAATAACAACATAAAGATCTTGAGCAATAATGTACTCCCTGATACAGTTCTCAGGAAAACACAAAATATTGGTAATTCAGTGGATCTCCTCCCATAGTAATATTGAAAGGCAATGAAGCTGCAAATATACAATATACTAGCAAAATGTGAAGGAGTTTCCCCATAAACAGACCTGAGCATCACGTATAATGAGGCCAAGAACATAATTAAATTCAAATTTCAGGGGAAAATTGGCCGATCAACCTAATCACTTCTGAAAAGAAGACAACTACTATGATTTAACTAGAGAAGAGAAAGTCATCATCATCTGACAGATTCTAGGGTCATCTTTACAACAAAATGAGGATTTGGACAGATGACAGGTGTCCATGTGGAGAGAATTTTATGACTGAGGAACACCACCTACAAAGTTGAATGCTCCCGCAGGAAGAGAGAGAACAATAATGGCCTTGTGAGACAAATACGAGGCAAAAGCTGTACTGAGATAAAACAGCCTTACAAACAAAACATTCTTTGTAAGAGAAACTGGCACACTGATCTAAGAATGAATGAAGAAGAAGAAACATTATCTGGCTGTTAAAAGTTAAGCTTACAGTTGTTACACAATTCAGTGACCTGTAGATAACTAGGCAGGATGGTTATCAAACGTTAGAAGCTGATACAGAAAGTGCAAACATGAAAAATTTGACAAATCAACACTTTATGTCTCTTTAATCCACTACCTCAAAGAAAATGTTAATGTTTGGAACATGTACTATCCATATATAGATAATAATGGACACCAAAACAAATTAATATGATGTTCTAGACTTAAAAAAAAAGAAAATTCAAATCTCACTTATCTTATGTTGGTGTATGAGCATGTGTGAACTTCATTCATACGCAGAGGTAAAAGCTTTTGACACAGGTAAATGTGAACAGAGATATAAACTGTTGACACAGATAAATGTGACCAGAGATACAAACTGTTGACACAGATAAATGTGACCAGAGATACAAACTGTTGACACAGATAAATGTGACCAGAGATATAAACTGTTGACACAGATAAATGTGACCAGAGATATAAACTGTTGACACAGATAAATGTGAACAGAGATACAAACTGTTGACACTGATAAATGTGACCAGAGATACAAACTGTTGACACAGATAAATGTGAACAGAGATACAAACTGTTGACACAGATAAATGTGACCAGAGATATAAACTGTTGACACAGATAAATGTGACCAGAGATATAAACTGTTGACACAGATAAATGTGAACAGAGATACAAACTGTTGACACAGATAAATGTGACCAGAGATACAAACTGTTGACACAGATAAATGTGACCAGAGATATAAACTGTTGACACAGATAAATGTGAACAGATATACAAACTGTTGACACAGATAAATGTGAACAGAGATACAAACTGTTGACACAGATAAATGTGACCAGAGATATAAACTGTTGACACAGATAAATGTGACCAGAGATATAAACTGTTGACACAGATAAATGTGAACAGAGATATAAACTGTTGACACAGATAAATGTGACCAGAGATATAAACTGTTGACACAGATAAATGTGACCAGAGATACAAACTGTTGACACAGATAAATGTGACCAGAGATACAAACTTTTGACACAGATAAATGTGAAAAGAGATACAAAATGTTGACACAGATAAATGTGAACAAAGATACAAAATGTTGACCCAGATAAATGTGAACAGATATACAAACTGTTGACACAGATAAATGTGACCAGAGATACAAACTGTTGACACAGATAATTGAGTTAACATATACAAATGATGGAGTGGAGGTTATCACAGCTGACACAGACTCACTATAAAAATATTCAGCTTTTGGGTCAGTTGAAAAATAAAACATTTTAATCCCAGTTGTATACACTGTTTATTTTAACAACTTATAAACAAGTGACAGAATGATGTGGAAAAACACAAATTATTAAACAAAACTAAAAAGCCATTACACTAGAAAGGACCTTGTGACCACGCCTCCCACAATTCAGTAGTCAAATATTTGTGTATATTTTATGAGATGGTGTGTAGCACTCCATCTATTCGGCGGAGTTTGTGAGCGTATTAACAATATAAATTCATTTAATCATAAACCCTAATCACAGTTGTAAATCCAAGGTACGTTTCTTCTTTAATTCCACTTATTGTCTCTATAGCTGTTTATTAATTCTATTGCCTCTCTTCTAGGCTATATTATTGAACTGTCCAGAATCTTTGCTCCTGAATGTCATGTAACTTTTCCTAGCCACTATACATGTTATTAAAGTGTGCCTTGATCCCTCCACTTCTCACATAACATGCCCAACAAAGATTGCATCTTTCTCATGTATTTATTAGCTGCCCTTATTAATACACATTTCGCAAATATGTAGCTTGCTATATAATTCCTCATCAAGACCTAAACATCTGCTGTTTTCCCTTCCTAAACCTCCACAAGAGAAAGGTCTAGTGACTTTGTTTGTTGTTCATACAATGCCTTCCTATAGACAGTCAGATGGTCTGATAAAAGTTTAGTGACTTTGCCTGTTCTTGCCATGATGTCTTCCGACAGACAGACAGATGGTCTGAGAAAGTGCTATTTGTAAGTAGATAAGGATCTGTGTCTTGTCATATTGTTAAATGTGCCACACTGACAATACTCTTTTGTCTTGCTTGCCATGCAAACTGACTTACAATGGATATGCATATATTACTTCTGATATATCTCTTTATTCTTATCAAATGTGCTAGTTTTTTTTTCAAATGTTCTTTTGAAATTCATATCATTCTGGACAGTTTATAATTTAATCAAGGAATGAAAATAGGTTAACAACGAAATTTGATGAAGAACTTTGCGAACAAACAATCACATGTACCAGATAGTCTGGCCCTCAAAAATGGCCATGAAATGCTATGCATAAATTGACTAAAGCTAATCAGAGCGGCACACAGTATATCGTCAATGTGTTAAAGAGTAAGAGAAATCAGAATAATGAGTAGGTATATTAGGACAAAAAACCAGTTCCTTATTTTAAAGAATTACAATGTTACCAAACTGTTGAGAATTGAAAGCAGAATATGCTATCAAATAATTGAAAGCATAAAATACTACCATATAATTGAGAAATGAATCAGATTATGCTACAGAATAATTGAGAATTAAAAAAAAAATTCTACCAACCAGTTGAGAAAAGCAGACTATACTACAAAACTGTTGAGAATTGAAAGTAGAATATACTACCAAAAAGTTGAGAAATAAAAGCAGAATACAAGACAATGAAGATACTTGAAATTTAGGGATGAATAAGTGCAAATATTAGTGCATTATAGAAACAAAGATATTCATCCTGAAGATCTGTGTTGTGAACTTATAGCAATAGCTCAAAGACTTCCTAAGTCTATGCCAACGCAAGGAGCCCTCTTCATATTACAACAAAAACTCCTGGATAATGTGCCGGCCAAATGTTTCCGGTGTTCTACGGATCCTTTTCACACTTCCAGTGTTATAAGAGAGACTAATCCGCTTGGCAATTATATCAATTGCTCTCAAACAAACCATAGAGCACTAAACTAAGGCTAATTTGGAAGAATCTGTATCTTGATAAGAACTCTTATTTATTTATGTATTGCCTTCGCTTGGCTGATGATGTGGAAAACCGCAGAGAAACCAGATGCATTCAAGACAAAGAATGGCAATTGTGAAAAAACTTGCTGGTACAACTTTAGGGGCAGATGAAAGTGTATTAAAGAAACAGTACACTGGATGTGTGAAACCAGTCCTAGAATATGGCATAGCAGCATGGGCAAAAGCAGCCAAATAAAAGTTTGACAAATTGAGTTCAAAACCAAGCAATGCAATTCATAACAGGGAACATAAGGACCATGTCCATTTGAGAACTGGAGAAACTTATGAACCTAAAACCAAGAGAGGACAGAAGAGACAGCAGGGCCCTAGCAATAAGGTGAGACATTCAGAAGGCTGATCATCATGTAGCATGTCCTTTGTAGAACATCGCTCCCATCACAGTCTGTCTGAAAGAAACTCGTTCTCTTGCCAGAACTCCAGCCTCCGCCAGAGTCATACCTAGGCATTCCTGGATATCTTGGTGCCATCGTCTTCATGGTCTACCCCTTCCTCTTTTGCCTGGCACCATACCTTCCATCACCGTTCTCTCAAGACCGTTGTCTCTTGATGTGACCAAAGTATTTGCATAGAATAAATGAGCTTGGAATGGGGATACTCAAATGGAGCAACTTTGTGGCATTAGTGGAAGAAAAGTGAAGCACAGATATTTTAAATGGTACACCACAAATAAAATCTAAGCACACTACAGAAAACAGTGCTTTCCAGGGGTGATAGAAAACATTCCTGGCATTGGAAAAAAAAAGCAAACTGACAAAAATAGAAAAATGAGCCCTAACTGTAAAACACAGAGAATCACTATCCAAGCAACATCCTGACCTACTTATACAGATGGATCAGCCTCAAATGCAACAGAGAATGGAGATGGGAGGGATCTTTGCAAGTCTAAAAAACAGTACACAAAGACAGCTATTAGTGGCAACAAACATTTTCAAGTAACTTCACAGCAGAGGCCTTGAAAAATTCAGCAGAAATTGTAATGACAAATGAAAACACATAGAAACAAGTTGTACTCCTCACGCTGCCGGAGACGGATGTGTCAAACCAAAAGGTGCAACTATCGTGGCCAAGCTGTAAAATAACGACACAATGCATTCCGTTCTCCAGCTACATCCTGCTATTTGCAAAGCCCAGTTCAGGGCTTGGTGGCGAGAGATTGAGAACGAAATAGAAGAAAATAAAGTACTCTTCAGATGCACTGACAGTGGTTGTGGCACGTGGAACCAGACCTAAAGAAACTAAGAGTGATAATCTATAAACCATATCACCGGTTCAAGAGAGCTGTGATACAGTGGATATTTTTGGCAATGAAGAGGCTGACAAGACTTAAGTGAAAGCTACTTCAACCTGATGTAGGTATAACAAGAGGTTTGGCGGGTGCAGATACAGGAACAAGTGGGAAGCAGAGAACACAAGTCATCAACCAAATGATGCATTTTACCAGCTCAACAGAGATGAGCAGGTAGTATATCTTAAGACTCCGCACAGGCCACAACAGACAGATACCATCTGTTCAACAAACGAAGAATAGGACATTTAAATATGTGTCTGTTACACTGACAAAATGACTACTGAGCATCTGCTACAAAGGAGTCCGTCAAACTTTTGATGAACAGAGAAAGCATGTGTGGCCATCAACGGTACCATTCCTGGACAAGCTATATGGTGATACCAATAGCCTGAGGCTAACCACAGCTTTCCTTAGATATATTCAAGTTAACAGCTGAAAGCAAATGAAGAAGAAGATATCAATTGGACATGAACAGATAGCACCATTTGATCTTATTGAATTGGTGACAAAATTTGCAGAGGAAAGGGACACAAACTGAGATTTTGATGTGGTGTTGCGTGTTGTGTTGACTTTGTGGAGATATGTGCTCTACCAAGTGCCCTACTAATTCAAAATGATTTAGGTGCCAAAATATTTTTTGTAGCATTTGAAAAAGATAATCACAAAGTGATGTATGACTTATTCTTGTCATTTTAAATAAATTTAGTAGTTTCAAGTTGTGTGTTTTTATTTTGATTCTACCCAACATCTGTTGTTGAAAATGGAAGTTGCGGGGAGGGGAGCCCGCCAAGTGCTCAGCCTTGACTAGGGTATAAAATAGTCTGGCCCCGACTCTGACTACAAGTAATTCCCTGTGCTGGCCACATGTGATACTGTTCAAGTACAACAAGTGTAGTAAAATCTTGCCACATACTGAATATGATGTCATTGAATTCAATGATTCCAAACCTTTCCAAATTCGAGGCACGCTTAGTTAAAGAAGATTCTTCCGTGGCATGCTCGTTTTATTCAACATTTATATTAATATTATCATGGACTATTCAATTCTCTTCAAATATTGTGAAAAACCAGTTTGGAATCATTGATGCCATGTGTACAGTATTTTAACTGACCATCATATATATATATATATATATCAGCTTGCACTTACTCACACAAAACACACACATACAGTCAAAATGATGTACGTTGTAACAAAATTAACCTTAATATTTGTCAGAATCAGAATCTGCCACATTAAGGGTATTTTTGTGAACTTCTCATATGAAAGTATTCTTCCAGCAGTTCACCTACAATGTTAAAGTGTTTTTATGTGCATCCCTATTCTACTGGCTGTTATTTCTATGAATTAACAATACTACCAGTAGTATGTTTTGTTACAACAAATCATCCCTCGAAGCAAGAGGTTAAAGTTCAACTCAGTGTTACAATCCAAAAGACCCCAAAGTATGGCTGGTTATGGCATCTACAGCTTCTGTAGCACATTACATCTTGTGACGCAAGCATGCATTAAGAAAAGGAAAATCAAAATATCATGTTACCAGACGAGCGCGCAGAGTGGTCAAAGCCTGAGAAAGATCGTTGCCTGGCGGGTCGGTTTGAGCCAAATGAGGTGTCCCCTAGGGAGGTGTGTGATCGGCTCCGTTGTCGGGGCTGATACATTCGGGATGTAATGTCCCCTGAATGTAGAGTCCTAGCTCTTCTCCTAGCAACGCTAGATGCTACAGTGCTATTGTATATCTCCCCAGCAAAATGAGTTCTTGAGGGTCGAGTCATACCCTTAGCATACATTTCACTAACAGACATTGATCGCATCTTCTTATTAGCCTTCGCTCGCCATGGTTCATAAATAAGAGGATTTGATGCAGAAGAGGTTGATCTGGGCCGTGAGATGGTCGACTCTGACCCGAGAGATGTCTCAGAAATGTGTCTCTGCAATGGACGGAAGCCATCATCAAAAGAAACAGTTCTGTGGTGTCTCGTGTTATGTAAATCAACAGCATCTAATAATGTGGACTGGTCATACAATGAGCTCATTTGATGAGATTCATGTAGATTGTAGGCCTGATCACTGACAGGATGAGAAGCATGCTCCAGCCCAAAAGTCTGCTGTTTGTCTAGACTGAAATGTGCAGGTGCTGAAGTATTTAGAGAAACTGGTGGATCTTCATCACTTGAATCCAGTTTGTCTATGACAACTGAAAATGTAGGATGACTTAAAATACCCATACGTCTTTCAAAATCTTCCATCTGGATAGGATCATCTGAGAGTGACAGGTCTGTTGCATCATCACTTAGTCTGACCTTTGAAATCTGCGGTGGCCTAGAATCTACATGTTTCCTGATATCTTGAACATCTAGTGTTGTTATGTCCCTTTTCCTGCTCCTATCAGGACTACTGGATAGTCTTGGAACAAAATGTGCATTTCCCTTAGCTCTGTAATGCCAATCTTCCATGAGCTCTTTTTTATGTGAAACATTTTCTGGCTTCAATTCAGGAAGTTGTTCAGTTTCCTCATTTGTGAACTGCACTCCTGATGTTTCTTCTGCATTTGTCCTTGTACTTTGTTCTAAATCATCCTTATCAACCAAATCGTTTTCTAGTTTTGGACTTTTCCTGTGATCTAGCTTACTGATAACAGATGTGCTACCTCTTGCAGAAATATTTGATTTACCAAAGCTAGAGAATGTTTTAAATTCTCCTTCCTTTGTTCTTGAAAAGGTAGACAAGCTTGATTCATCACCGAGGTGTGTCATCCTTTCATCATCCCATCTGTGCGAATCATTATAATCATCGACTGAGCTGAATTCTCCAAAGGAATCAAAGGATTGTGCTGAATCAGCAAATGTTGATAGATGCTTAGATAACTGAAAGGGTGTAGCTCTTTTTTTATACCTTTCACTTGATCGGATGCTGGGCAACTGTTCAGAAGGATTCACTTCAGGCGTAGCAGGTGGTTCTTCAATAGTGTTGTCTCTGGATATTTCATCATCATCCATAACACCAACCCTCTGATCAGCGACTGTACTTGTTCCAGTATCTTTTTCTGATTCCTCAAAGTAATAAAACTTCTTTTCTTCTTTGTCCTTTTGTCTAGATAGTTTCTTAATTTTGCGTTTTTCATCCTCTTCATAATATGCGGTTGATCGTTTCTGTTTATATTTTCTAATCCTCCAGGCAGTGCCTGAACTCTTCCCTCCAACACAGCTTAACAAATTGAAAATACCTTTTCTCATATGAGTTTGTCTATCTTCATCATCATCATCTATATTTACTTCAATGGGATTGTCACGAATTACAGAGTCAAAGTCTTGTATGTCCTCCGCAGAGTTGGTGTCATTCTGCCTGTCTGTGGCTCTGCTATTCCTGGACTCCTTCTGACTGTCTTCTTCAGATTTCTCATCTTGGTAGTCTTCATTCCTACCAATGTCAGTGAGACTGACACTTTTCATTGGGTGCGATCTCTTCACATTTCTACCAGTCCTTTTGACAAATCCTGCATACTTCTGTTTCTCGTGTACCCTGAAAGAAGTTTCTGAAATGTTGATGTCGTCACTATCATGAGCTGACTTACTTCTAAACATAGAACTGACATCTGTCTTCCTAAATCCTTTACCAACTGCTGAATCTACAATTGTCTCTTCTTCACCTAGAACATGAACATTGGACACATTGGTCCTACCTCTTCTGGCTGGTTGCAACTGCTCATCCCTGACAATTTTAACAGAGACCCCTTTTGGAGATCTACTTCTGTCATTTTGATCATATTTGACTTTCTGCTCATCATCTGTGTCATTACCATCTTCATCAGACACATCTGTACTTGCTAAGGTTTTTCTAGATCTTCTGACTGGGTGCCACCTGTCATGTTTTCTAGATCTAACAGCAGCTTCAAAAACATGGTCTGATGACTCATCTCTCTTTTCTTCATACCATCCAGGTTTTCTGCTTTTGATATTCTCACCATCAGAAATATCCGCCTCTGATATGCTTTTTTCTCTCCTCTCCACAATGCCTAAGACGGGCCTCTGTGTGTCTTTTACTTTTTCATCCTTTGAAATTGCCATAATTTCTTTTCTTTTATCGGCTTTAATCTCTTTTATAGAATGATCCTTTTTATAGAAATCCTCCTGACTTCTTGCCTTCTCTATATTCTTGTCCACATTTTTCACTTTCTTTTTATTAGCTGGTAGAATGTCCAAGTCACCAGTCACATCTTCAACAATGGAAGAATTTAAACTTGTATCTACCACCGAAATTTGTTTCCTGATTGAAACATCTGTCACTGCTACCTCACCATTTCCTATTCCTTTAGAAAATCTGCTTTTATTTACTTTCACTTTCTCAGTGTAAACTTTTGATTGTTTCTCCTCCGTAGCTCTCGGTCTCTCCTGTCTGTACACACTCAAATCTGCATCTTGAATATGTTCGCTCACAGGCAGTGGCATCAAGACAAGATTACCTCTCTCTAGGGATTTCTTAGATTCTCTTGTGAAAGTTAAAGGTTTATCCACAAGTGAACCAATCTGTGGAGCTGCAATAATATTCATCTCAAATTCACTTTCAGACTTGCCAGAGTGAGTAGATTTTGCTAATGATCTGTCTGAGCTAACTACAGAATGCTGTTCTGCCTCAATCTTTGAACCTTGATCTGGTTCTTTTGAGGTTTTTACTAAGTTATCAAACTCTTTTTCTATTGCTTTTTGTTCATTCTCTTGCATATTTTCAATGTCAAACTCTGAATGTTTTCTTATTCCTCTTCCTCTGTCATCTATATTGCCTTGACTACCTTCTTGACATCTGCTGCCTATCATACTAGTTTTCACAACATCAGACTCTGCTTTCTTCCTTTGATCCATCCAACTGTCACGATCACCTGAATGAGCAATGGCTCCTCCACGCCGTCTATGAAATCTTGGTGAACTCTCTGCATCAACCTCTGTACGACTGCTGTTTAAAAATATATCAACAGGACTAATTTCTTTCTGGCTGACCATGTCAAATTCTTTCTGGCTGACCATGTCAAATTCTTTCTGGCTGGCCATGCCTGACAAATGCTGACCAACAGAAGTAGCAGTAATTTCTGAAACACTTTTATCACCACTCTTCTTGAAACTTCTTTGATTTGGCTGCTCTCTTTTGTCCTGACCTCTGTCACTTCTTCTGTAGACATTGTTCTCTGACTGTGCCATCTGGCTGCTAGGAGTTTCTCTTATTTCATTGAGATGATCTTTGTGTCTCCTTTTGTTACTGAAGTCATGATTTGCACTTACATTTTCTTCTAAATCTTGACTTTTGTAAAAAGGGTCATTCTCTCTCTCTAATTTTCTTCCATCATGGGCAACTGTTTCATCCTTGCCTTCCCCCCTATTTCTATCCTCCTCATCTCTTGTTGTGTCACTTCTTTTATTTCTTCTTGTCCCCTCCTTATGTCTTTTTGTCTCCTCTCTATTATCTTGCTTTCTGTCCTCCCTCTCATCTTTTCTTGCCTCTTCTCTCTTATCTGTTGTTGTGTCCTTGATTCTTCTTGTATCCTCTCGCTTGTCTCTTCTTGTGTCTCTTCTTACTTCCTTTCTCTCATCTCTTCTTGCCTCCTCTCTCTCATCTTTTCTTGCTTCCTCTATATCATCTTTTTTTGCCTCCTCTCTCATGTTTGTTGTGTTTTTGATTCTTCCTGTGCCCTCTCTCTTATCTCTTCTTGTATCCTCTCTTTTGTCTCTTCTTGCTTCCTTTCTCTCATCTCTTCTTGCATCCTCCCTCTCATCTCTTCTTGCCTCTCTTCTCTTATCTCTTGTGTTCCCTCTTTCATCTCTTCTTGCCTCCTCTCTCTCAATCCATTTTGTGTCTTTTCTCTCATCTCTTCTTGCTTCCTCTCCCTCATCCAATTTTGTGTCTTTTCTCTCATCTCTTCTTGCCTCCTCTCTCTTATATCTTCTTTTGTCCTCGCTCTCATTTCTTCTTGCCTCTTCTCTCCTATTTCTTATTGCATCCTCCCTCTGATGTCTTCTCATGTCCTCCCTCTCATCTCTTACAGTCTCCTCTCTTTTATCTCTCCTTGTCCCTCCATCCTCTCTTCTCCTAGTCGTATCTCTGAACAAATCTTCATTTCGTTCTGCCAGGAATTGAACATCCTTGTTGCTCTGCTCTTTTCCAACAATTACTTCCTGCTGCTCATGCTCATGTCCCAGTTTCCTCTCAGACAAACCTCCTGATGTAGACTCTAACAACGGATCACTTCTTCCAATAAACACTGAAGGCATTTCTTCCATTCTTGGACTCATCCCTTCAGTCCACTCTTGTCGGTTTATATCCTCAGCAAACCTGCTTTTTCTATCCTCTATTTTATCTTTCAACTCCTCAATAACTTTATCTGAATCTTCAGATTTGTTTGGCAAACTTAGTAAGTACTTGTTCTTTACCCTAGTGCCTTTATCTGTAGATCTGTCATACTTTCTCTGATCTGTAGATTTGTCATAATTTATCTGAAATGGTCTAACATCAAAACTAGTTTCAACATCAGCCCCAGCCTGTTCACTCTCCTTACTGTATTTGTATCTCTTCTCTCTTCCATTATCATCTCTTCCATTAATCTCTTTTATAGATTGATCCTTTTTATAGAAATCCTCCTCACTTCTTGCCTTCTCCTCTATATTCTTGTCCACATTTTTTACTTTCTGTTCATTAGCTGGTAGAATGCCCAAGTCAATAGTCACATCTTCGACAATGGAAGAATTTAAACTTTTATCTACCTCAAAAAATTTTTTCCTGACTTCCTTTTCACTGTTTTTTCTATCATTGTTCCTGCCTTGTTCATTTGTTCTGCCTCTTATGTTCTCTCTGTTGCTAGCATTTCTTCTGTCATCTCTGTATTTCATTCCTGATAAATCATAATCTTTCTCCATTCTTAGTTTTTCATAATCATGAACAAGATCATCCTCCCAATCTTTCACATGCTCTTCATTTCTCCTAGATGTGTCAAAATTTGTATCCGTTTGTTCAACTTCCCCATTTTTTCTTGACCGCATATCCACCATTTTATCCGGACTTCTGGTGCCTACCTCATCCGGACTTCTAGTGTCCACCTTGCTGTTGAATGGTTCCCTGTTTTGTATCTGTTGTCTGGTGGATTTCTCAGATAAACTGTCATTTCCTACTGACCTCCTGGAGTCTTGACCAATCTCATCCATTACATGACGACTCTGTAAATTGTTCCCAGACTCTTCACCTTTATTTCCTCTCCTCCTCCTCTCTCTCTTTGGCTTTGGAACCCACTTTTGTTTTGGCACTAAGCTATCCATGCTTCCAACATTGTGAACAACTACTTGATCTTCCCTATTTGCCAGTATTCTTGATAATGGAGGTGGCTGGTTAAAGTCTTTTGTGTGTGGCTGTTCTTCAGTATCAGATACGCTCGGAACCTCTGTGGTATCTGGCAATGGTGGTAAAACATCCCCAATCACTGGACTAGTCATTTTGACAGATGCTTTAAAAATACTTTTTGCACTAGACAGCTTCATCATTTCACAATGATTCATCAGATTGTGTTCATCTAAGACAACCTTTTGTGATCTGACGCTGTCTCTTCCTGAGTCTAAGTAATCATCTATCAAGGTCTCCTTTGACTTGGCCTGAACTGGAAATGCTGCTTGCTTTTGCTTCTTTCTGTTGACATGATGAGGACCAAGAGATTTGGAACGTGACAGGGGTAACTTCACACTCCCCTCATCAGAAGAGTCTTCCATCTCTTCCTGAGACTTGGCTGCAATCTGTGATTTCTGACTTCTCAATGGCATGATATCTATTAAGATCTCTTCAGATTTGCCCAATTTCTGCAGGTATGGTCTGAAAGGGCTCTCTTTTGATCTAGCTCTGCCCATCTTTGGTGAGCTTGTCTGTACTGGACCTTCATCAATATTGAGCACATTTTTATGTTGTATTGTGCCAATTGTTTCCTTTACAGGACCCCATTCAGAAATGTCATCATTATCGGTTAATGTCAATACTGGAAAGCTTTTATTAACATCTAAATCAGGTTTCTTGGTGAACACGACATCAATATTTGTTTCTGTTTTTCTCTGAAATATGATGTTCTTGGATGTAAAGATGTCATCAATGTCTGTTTCTGTTTTCTTGAATGTTATGTTATCAAGATTTGTTTCTGTTTTCTTGGATGTTATGTTATCAAGATTTGTTTCTGTTTTCTTGGATGTTATGTCATCAAGATATGTTTCTGTTTTCTTGGATGTTATGTCATCAATGTTTGTTTCTGTATTCATGGATATTATGTCATCAACATTTGTTTCTGTTTTTTTGGATGTAAAGATGTCATCAATGTTTGTTTCTCTTTTTTTGGATGTAAAGATGTCATCAATGTTTGTTTCCAACTTCTTGGATGTAATATCATCAACATTTGTTTCAGTTTTACTGGATGTAATGATATCAACATTTGTTTCCACTTTCTCCAGGAGAACATCATCATCATTATTATTTTCTTCTGTTTTCTTGCATATTATCACATTATCACCAGAAGTATCTACAGCCTTTCTTGGCTTGTACCACTGATTTGTCTCAAATATTTTTTTTGCAATGAGATCACTATTTGTTGCAGTCTTTCTGGTCCTGGCTTCACTATCTTCAATTTCTTCTTTTCCTAAGCCTGCATCAGCTTTGCTAGATTCCTTCTCTCTTGAAGGGATGAAACAATCTACATTTAGACCTGACATTTCTGACTGAGGAATCTCTTCAGCGGTTCCAAACTGGTTAGCTTGAACTATGTTGACATTGTTAGTTAATTCCACAACAATGGCTGTTATTGCCCTATCTGTTTCTTTCTGGGTCTCATTGCAAACTGAATCTATAGAATACCTGGTCTCAGGTGTCGGTGTGACTTCATAATAGGTAACTGGTGGTTGTGTGACTTCATGATAGGTCACTGGTGGTGGTGTGACTTCATGATAGGTCACTGGTGGTGGTGTGACTTTATGATAGGCCACTGGTGGTCGTGTGACTTTATGAAAGGCCACTAGTGGTCGTGTGACTTTATGAAAGGCCACTGGTGGTCGTGTGACTTCATAATAGGACACAGGTGGTGGTGTGACTTCATAATAGGACACAGGTGGTGGTGTGACTTCATAATAGGACACAGGTGGTGGTGTGACTTCATGATAGGACACTGGTGGTGGTGTGACTTCATGATAGGACACTGGTGGTGGTGTGACTTCATGATAGGACACTGGTGGTGGTGTGGCTTTACTATAGGACACTGGTGGTAGTGTGGCTTTACTATAGGACACTGGTGGTGGTGTGACTTCATGATAGGGCACTGGTGGTGGAGTGACTTCATGATAGGGCACTGGTGGTGGTGTGACTTCATGATAGGACACTGGTGGTGGTGTGACTTCATAATAGGACACAGGTGGTGGTGTGACTTCATGATAGGACACTGGTGGTGGTGTGACTTCATGATAGGACACTGGTGGTGGTGTGACTTCATGATAGGACACTGGTGGTGGTGTGACTTCATGATAGGACACTGGTGGTGGTGTGGCTTTACTATAGGACACTGGCGGTAGTGTGGCTTTACTATAGGACACTGGTGGTGGTGTGACTTCATGATAGGGCACTGGTGGTGGTGTGACTTCATGATAGGGCACTGGTGGTGGTGTGACTTCATGATAGGGCACTGGTGGTGGTGTGACTTCATGATGGGCCCCTGATGGTGGTATGACTTCATGATAGGGCACTGGTGGTGGTGTGACTTCATGATAGGGCACTGGTGGTGGTGTGGCTTTACTATAGGACACTGGTGGTGGTGTGACTTCATGATGGGCCCCTGGTGGTGGTGTGACTTTATGATAGGCCACTGGTGGTCGTGTGACTTTATGAAAGGCCACTGGTGGTCGTGTGACTTCATAATATGACACAGGTGGTGGTGTGACTTCATAATAGGACACTGGTGGTGGTGTGGCTTTATTATAGGACACAAGTAGTGGTGTGGCTTTACTATAGGACACTGGTGGTGGTGTGACTTCATGATGGGCCCCTGATGGTGGTGTGACTTCATGATAGGGCACTGGTGGTGGTGTGACTTCATGATAGGGCACTGGTGGTGGTGTGGCTTTACTATAGGACACTGGTGGTGGTGTGGCTTCATGATAGGGCACTGGTGGTGGTGTGGCTTTACTATAGGACACTGGTGGTAGTGTGGCTTTACTATAGGACACTGGTGGTGGTGTGACTTCATGATAGGGCACTGGTGGTGGAGTGACTTCATGATAGGGCACTGGTGGTGGTGTGACTTCATGATAGGACACTGGTGGTGGTGTGACTTCATAATAGGACACAGGTGGTGGTGTGACTTCATGATAGGACACTGGTGGTGGTGTGACTTCATGATAGGACACTGGTGGTGGTGTGACTTCATGATAGGACACTGGTGGTGGTGTGACTTCATGATAGGACACTGGTGGTGGTGTGGCTTTACTATAGGACACTGGCGGTAGTGTGGCTTTACTATAGGACACTGGTGGTGGTGTGACTTCATGATAGGGCACTGGTGGTGGTGTGACTTCATGATAGGGCACTGGTGGTGGTGTGACTTCATGATAGGGCACTGGTGGTGGTGTGACTTCATGATAGGGCACTGGTGGTGGTGTGACTTCATGATGGGCCCCTGATGGTGGTATGACTTCATGATAGGGCACTGGTGGTGGTGTGACTTCATGATAGGGCACTGGTGGTGGTGTGGCTTTACTATAGGACACTGGTGGTGGTGTGACTTCATGATGGGCCCCTGGTGGTGGTGTGACTTTATGATAGGCCACTGGTGGTCGTGTGACTTTATGAAAGGCCACTGGTGGTCGTGTGACTTCATAATATGACACAGGTGGTGGTGTGACTTCATAATAGGACACTGGTGGTGGTGTGGCTTTATTATAGGACACAAGTAGTGGTGTGGCTTTACTATAGGACACTGGTGGTGGTGTGACTTCATGATGGGCCCCTGATGGTGGTGTGACTTCATGATAGGGCACTGGTGGTGGTGTGACTTCATGATAGGGCACTGGTGGTGGTGTGGCTTTACTATAGGACACTGGTGGTGGTGTGGCTTCATGATAGGGCACTGGTGGTGGTGTGACTTCATGATTGGACACTGGTGGTGGTGTGACTTCATGATAGGACACTGGTGGTGGTGTGACTTCATGATAGGACACTGGTGGTGGTGTGACTTCATGATAGGACACTGGTGGTGGTGTGACTTCATGATAGGACACTGGTGGTGGTGTGACTTCATGATAAGACACTGGTCGTGGTGTGGCTTTACTATAGGACACAGGTGGTGGTGTGGCTTCATGACAGGGCACTGCTGGTGGTGTGACTTCATGATAGGACACAGGTGGTGTTGTGGCTTTATTATAGGACACAAGTAGTGGTGTGACTTTACTATAGGACACAGGTGGTGGTGTGACTTCATGATAGGACACTGGTGGTGGTGGTGTGTCTTCATCATAGAACACTGGTGGTAGTGTAATTTTACTATAGGACACTGGTGGTGGTGTGACTTCATGATAGGACACAGGTGGTGGTCTCACTTCATGATAGGACACTGGTGGTAGTGTAATTTTACTATAGGACACTAATGGTGGTGTGACTTCGTGATAGGACACAACTGGTGGTGTGACTTCATAATAGGATACAGGTGTTGGTGTGACTTCATGATAGGACACAGGTGGTGGTGTGACTTCATGATAGGACCCAGGTGGTGGTGTGACTTCACAATAGGACACAGGTGCCACAGAAGACGTATCTTTCAGAGGATGAGGATTTGCAGGTTTTCTACATTGAACACCTTTTGAGATCTCAGCATCACTTTCATTGTCGCCTCCTGCCTTTTCCATGCTGTAACGCTCTTTCATGTTATCAGAACTAAATCCTGTTGCATCATCTGTTAATGAGATGACTTGCTTTACCTCTATAAAATCCTGCCTCGATCTCCTGTGGGACATGTCAAGTGATTCATCACTATTTGCAACTGATGGATAGTTCTGTTCTACTCTACCTTGTGTAATCATACCATCTGGTAGCCTTGGTCGGACATTATGTGTAGGGACTGAATGTGTTAACTCAAAGTCAAAATCATCTTCAGATGCCATAGGTGCTGCACCAAAGAAGTCTGTGAAATTCAATCTTCTGCCACCAGGCTCATGATCAGTCTTAGGTGAAACCAACAAATCATCTTCTGCAGATATCAGAAGCTGCTCAAAGCTGTCATCCACTTCTTCAAGAATAGCCTCCATCTCTTCCATTTCTTCTGTGGTACCACCAAATTCTTCTTTCACAGGAGACAACAGAGGATATGTATGTGGAATCTTTTTCCTTAAACTCTTTTTCTTAGATTTAAAGTTCTTTGGTGTGAGTGATGGAGGAAGTGGGGGAGGTGGCATTAGTTTTCGGTCCAATACTACTCTTTTCTTGACATTTCCCTGTTGGAAGCCTGTCTTTGCTTCAGTCGGCTTCAATTTTTCCTTAGGGTGTTCCTTGACTGGCTCAGAGTCTTCATCCAGTTCTTCATCAGCATACATAAGATCATCCTCATTATGACCAGCGCTGAACAAGTCTGACAGTGACGCAGTGACTTGATCACATGCTTCTTCACTTCTACCTGGTCCACAACTGTTAGTTGCGCTGCTATTTTCAGCTGTCCCAGAATCACTGACAGGTTTGTCATATGTAACTGTCTTATTTCCTGAAGATGCATCCCTTACTTGCTCCCCAGACCTCCTTCCTTCTTCTCTTGAAGTTGGAATTAAATTAGGTGTTTGCTTACCCTTTTCATCATGTCTTTTATTGAGTCTGATAATCTCCCCAGTATTCATCAGAGAACCAATATCATATATATCTGGCTTCATAAAGCTAGAATTATTTACCCTGCCATCATGATCATCCCCAATTTTGTGCATAGTATTAGGAAAAATACCCAGCATGGAGTGGCCCGGATCAATGCAACCCATACTATCAATTTCTGGAATCCTTGAGTCTATGTTTCTCTTGCCATCTGAGTTGCTCAGAGATTTGACTGGAACTCTTGACTGCTGCTCATTGTACACAGTGACTGGTTTTGCTCTCCTTATATTCCTCCTGATATTAAGTTGATTTATATATGCAGTATGTCCCATAAAAGCATCTGAATGTTCAAAGTCATCACCACCACCAACTTCAGATTGATAATGTTCAATAAAGGGTTCTGAGACAGAAGCATAGACATCCTCCACATCACCTCCCCTACTGAGCTCTGCTCTAACCCTTCTCCTGACTGTAGACTGGATAGAGAACCTGACCTTCATGACTCCACTCTCAGATCGTCCATGGTACAGCTGGATGGGGTTCAGCTGAACTGTCACAAGATCGTCCTCAGAGTTACATGTTCCTGCCTCATGCCACCTCATCTCATGTGTTGATGCTCTTTCTCTCTCTAAGCTGCTACTCCACATACAATTTTCTGAATTGATTAGCTCATCTATGTACACCTTACTTGAGTTCTGGTTAGGAAACTGTACATTTTCATCACAAATTTCTTCATCGCTACTAGAGTTCTCAGAAACAGACTGTGTGTTATTATTATTAGAAATCTGATTCTTATAGTTACTATGGTCATAAATGATTTGGTCATCATTTGGATGGTTAAAATGTGGCTGTATAAGTAAGGGATCAGCGCCTGCAAGTCTCTGCAGCCCTTGATCATGCTGTTCAATAGACGGGATATCACAAGGGATTGTCTGAACCATCTTGTCCACCATACCAGCCAGCAGCTTCTCCTCAAGAGGTGCCTGATGCCCTAGAGTCACAGTTTAAAACATATCTTCACTTTATGTCAGTCAGCGAACATCATTCATCAGTAACATTAGTCACAGAAAACGTTCCAGCAAACATTTAATTAACTGTCACTCAACTTTTAACAGCACTGACTTACAATAAAACACTTCATGACAACATGCACAAAATGAGCAAAACTTTCATTTGTGAGCATAAAGGTATATGATAAGGTACTAGCGGCTTTGTTTCCAATTTGTTTAAGAATGTTTTTCTGTTGTCTGGTCCCTCCCCATGCCTCGATTCTGATTCATGCAGGCTCACATGCAAAACATAAGTGCATGTGCTACAAAGGAATATAAAAGCCCAGATTATAAATATATACACTAAAAGCTACTAAACCTGTTATTTTTCAATCCAACTTAATTTGTTTCTAAACCCAACAACCAATAAATCAGTTATCGGCCCCCTTTGAAATACAAAAGGCTTTCTAATGCTGAGTGTGCTATAGAGCAGTGATGCGCAACCTTTGGGTCACGACCCTGTTTGAGGTTAAAGCCCTATTAAGATGGTTTACATTATTTGTATGTTTGATAGAGAGGATACAGTAAAGAGAGATTATATAAGGTGCAGCAGCCCTTCTTATCCTGTAAGTAAACATTATTTCCAATAAAATTATTACAGCCTTAGAAATATTTAAAGGCACTAAAAATGTACCATAGATATAAGACGTGAGGAAAAAGCCTCACGTAAGAGTATTAATGGTGGGTAATTTTTTTAATTAAATATATCGTACATACTATTTCTGTTAAAAACACTTGGAAATATTGAATGACTAATTTGAACTTTTTTGATAAATGACCCCCTCCCACAAATATATGTTAAGTATATATTTGTTGCCCTTTCTATTATATACATGATAGATTAGCCCTTCAAAATAAACACACTTCATTGGGGGTTACACCCACAAAAAGGTTGCGCACCATTGCTAAAGAGTGGTGCTTTTCTGAACCTGATTGAGCAAGAGAAACTGAATTGCAACACAAACCTCCACAGTGAAAAGAGGAAAGATAGCAGTGCTTGGTTATCATACAATAACAGCTAACGAACACTTGAAGCTGACATGATCTACTGGTCAATTATTAATATATTCAAGCAATGAATATAAGTTATGCTGCAACATATATTTAACAGGGCAGGTAAGCAATTCATTCTCCATTTGAAAATTGAAAACTCATTTTCAATTAAAGAGAAACTTTAAAAAAATGATTGATCAGATACTGGAAATGTGAGACAGTATTATATACCTATTCTTCTTCTGCGTTCGTTCTCAATCTCCCGCTACCAAGCCCTGTACAGGTCTTCGCAAGTAGCAGGTTGTAGTCCGGAGAACGGAATGCATTGTGTCGCTAGTTTACAGCTTGGCTGCGATATTTGCACCTTTCTGTCCGACACATCCGTCTTCGGCGGCATACCTATTCTTAAAATGCGGGTCAAGGGTGTGGAGGAGAGAGGTGTGCTGTCTGTCCCTCTTGTGAGGAGGATAGGACAACTGCCTCTTACTATGCATGTTGTAGAAACCAACTCACAAGTTCGCTAACCACATCATGTCAAACAATGGGCTACAATAACGACCACTGATTTGTTACAGACTTCCTACAAGGAGGTCAACTCAGTGAAGGGAGAAGGCACTATACTGCTACAAGACAGATAAATAAAAAATTATGATGATTAACTGTAAAAAATAATTTTTTTTAAATAATACTGGATCACTTTGTAAAAAAATAATATAAAAGATGGATGCAAAATGATATTACCAAGATGGATGTGAAAGGATAGTTTTGTAATGGACTTGATGAAAAAGCATGCAAAGCTGTAGTGGTCCATACCTGTTGGTGAGTGAGAAGGTGTGAATGTTTCAGGCAGTCCATTTGTATCCCTCTCTGGTCTAGTCTGCTCAACTACTGTATCAGCAACATCAATACAAATAACTATCACATGCAGTTCAGTAACATTCAATACAACATCAAAATGCAAAGTTCAACGGAACACAATGTCGAGCAAACAAGGACTTCAAATTCCAATAGACACATTTAGCCTTGCCATAAAACAGTTTAAAGTAAACACAATACTATTGTAATAATTGCTTTAAGATAAGACAAGGAATATGTTCTCTGTTGGGTAATAGATCTTCTTCTTCTTCATATGCTGTCAAACGTCAACCGGGTAATAGATCAACAAGTGTTAATTTGTACCTTTACACCGAAAAACTATCAAATCAAAATAAAATTGTTCGCTCTTTTCATGGCATTGGATTAAGAAGGAATCGTGCAAAATTTGGGGTAGGGGGGGGGGTGAAATTTTTCTTTTTATCAAATTGTTATCTATCAAGGTTATGCACAAATTCCAAAGTTGACACAAACAACTACTTCTAAACATGTAGATGTTCATAACTTGATAAGGAGAGGCATGTTAAATGTAGATCTCAATCCCTGACACAAATCTATATTTAACGAATCTTCTCTATTTATTGACTGCTTCCTCTGTATCTTTTGTTTATAAAGAGGTCACAAAAACCTTTTTTATTATGGGAATTTTATAGTTCTGATTGATACTTAGTGTACGCTAGCTAAAGTAGAATTGACTAGAGTTTTAAGCAAGCCATGCACAGAAAGCCTGCGAGACAAATAAATGCTGCTTAGATGTGATACTGTCATCTTACCTTCTGTATCTTGTCTCTCAGGTTCAGGCTCTGGCTCTGGCTCAGGCGGCTGCTGCTGAGAAGTTGGGGCCTCAAATGAGGGTTCTTGAACTTCCTCTTCAAATGCTGTTTTTACCACAAGAAACAGGTAAGATTTATTCTTCAATTATTGCTAATAAAAGCATAAAGCCTGTTTTCTCTTCAACTTATTTTAATCAGATGGGAAATGTGGCACTTGTTCCTCAACTGTTAATAATAAAATGTTAGCAAAAACATTTGTTTAAGCTTAACTTTCCAAAATTGCCGCCAGCTACATGCAAAACTATCTTCTGAAACATGCTTGTAATTTAGTTTGCGAAATTCCATTTTTTTTAAATGACTACACAATGGTGGCGTCCACGCATGCGCAATTAACATTTAACTGTAAGGTTATTTTCGGCACCGCATTTCACAGGTGGCAAACTTTCGTTCTTGGGCCTTATTCAATGCCCATTTCTGGCACTGGTAGCAAAGGGTTGTGATGAAGATACTATTTATCATCTGTTTTTATTGCTTAGAGGAAAATCTTGGGGTGTCTTAGTAGTGGAGACAGCTGGTACATGACAGCGTTTGCACTCTCATCTCTATCTGTCTGTCAGTAAAAACAGTTCTCTAATACCTACATTCTTGTACCTGCTTTATTTTTGTTTCATTCACATGAATATCAAGTATGATGTGCTTTATACCTATATTCATTGCCTCTGCTTTTGATGTATTGATATTCACATTGCACATTTGACAGCTCAAGTAGAGTGAGTCAATATGGCAAAAGGTTTTGTTCATTTGAATGGATCACACATTGGTCATCAACAAAGAGCAATTCGTTGGTACCTTCCTGTTCTGTAATTGCCTCCTAAGTGATTTTATTAATCTAAGTGACAAAGAGGAGTGGTGAGAGAACACAGCCCTCTATGACGCCTGATGAAATGGGGAATCACTCCAACATACCTTCTGTTGTTCTTGCTGCACTCTGACTGTCCTGATATAAGGCTTTGATACTACTAATTAGAGGACCTTGCAGTCCATAATCTGCCAGGGTCTCCTATAATTGACTTATGTTGACTCTATCAAACACCTTTTCTTGATCTATGAATATAAGGCTGTTGTTTCCATCATATTCTATAGAACGTTGACATATATCTCAGTGTAAATATTGTGTCTGTGCAGGTCTTTCCTTTCCTGAACCCAAACTGATTATTTCCTAGTTGGGGTTCCAGTGTTGGTCTTGATTTTCTTTCTAGTATCTTTGCATATATCTTGCCTATATGGCTTGGAAGAGAGATTCGCCTATACGTTTTGCACTCACTTGTCAGCTTTTTGTTTTCAGATGGGAACGATGATTGCTCGTTGCCGATCTGTTTGAACCTTTCTCGATATCTAGACCACATTAAATATTTTGGTCAGCCAGTCCACTGCAGTTGTCCTGCAAGCCAGCAGCATTTCTGTTGTAATACCATCTATGCCTGCTGCTTTATTTTTTCTTGCTGTCTCGCAGGGCTGCTTCAATTTCTGATTTCCATATTTCTAAGCTGTGCTCCGTTTCATTCTCCATTTGGTGCTGTGGTGGTTCATACTTTTCCAGGTTTACCAACTCGCTAAATCATTCTCTGCATCTGTTTCTTATGACTTGGCTGTTGGTGAGTGGTTCTTTGAACAGTGTATATAATTATTGCTAGATTTATATTTTCCTCTCTCACTCTCATGCTTTGATGCCTCTGTAAAAATGTTTAGGTGATACTGTACATGTTTGCTACTTGCTCTCCATATTTTGTCCATCAATTAGAATAGTACCCTTTCACTTGGAACTTAATACACTGTATGCGAATTCAGTAAATATTTTTAGTCATATATACATATTAATTTTTAGAAAATGTAGTGAAAAAAACTACAACAAACATCATAATGAAATGGTGACACAAAGAGATCATTCTGAAAAAATAATTGACAATAACTAAATATTCTAAAAAAACTACTCTCACTCACCATAAATGACAGACTTATGCACTCACTGGTGCTTTCCTCTAAGGGTGCAAAACATGGACTATTACAGCAGATCTCCAAAGAAGAATCCAGGATATGAAGATGAGATCTTTTAGAAAGACTATCACCAACAAAGACTGTATCACAAATGATGAAGTATGGTGTAGAATCGAGAATGCAAGTGGACTACGACGATCTCCTTACAATGATGAAAAGGTGAAAGCTGACTTGGTATGGCCACATCTCGAGATCCAATGGACTTGGAAATACCATACTACAGGGCCCAGTATAGGGCAAGCGAAGGCGAAGACGTCCGAATAAACAATATGGAAACAAAAAGTAACCGCAGACAGAGGGATGTCGTAGGATTGTAGATGTGCAAGCAGTGGTGCCCCAACTTTCTCAAAAAGTCAGGGGAAGAACTGAACTGAAACATGCTAAAACATTCTAGAATAGAAAATTAAATTTTTTAAATGAGCTCATTAACACTTAACGTTAAAAGATGAATAACATTGGAACTCATAGACTGCAGTCTGGCACCCCCAAGATTGAAAAAAGACCGTGGAGTAGAACTCACATACATTGGTCAGACTTTCTTGCATTCCCCTACAACAGCCACAACATGTCAAAAGTATAACATTACCAACTGGACCTCAATAGCCCAATGCCATATAGTGGTATCTGCAAGCTGCTGTTTAATTCTGTACAATATGTTCCATTTGTCTGGGCTTGGAGGAAACAGCCTTTTCCTAACACTGGCAAGTGCCGGACATTCAAAAAGATCTTGTTCAACAGTTTTATAGGGATGTGTGCACAGCCGGCACTCTGGAGTATGTTCTGTTTGGATTATGTTCAAGTGACTTAAGTTGCATGTGTTGAGTGCGAAGTTGGAAAATAGTATTTTGATCTCTCCTTTTCAGGAAATTAATATTGTCTTTGTGATTGCCATATATTTGTAGATTTATCACCCAGTATTCCCCATCTATTCAGCCAGACCTCTTTGTTTGTAGTTCAGTAGTTGTTTGACCGTCTTTAAGGTTGTTGGTGTGTATTGTTGTTCTTGACTTGATCCCTTCTTCGCTAGTCTGTCTGTCCTGTCATTGCCAGGTATATTTGAGTGACCAGGGTCCACTGCATAACTATTCTGACTTCATGGGATGTGAAAAGTTGGTTGGCATTTAGGATAAATTCAGGCTTATAATGACCACCATCTTCCAGAGCTTGAAGGGCAGATAATGAGTCTGTAAAGATTACGATGCTTTGGGATTTTGATGAGAAAGCATCAAATACAGTCCTCAGGTGGTACAGAGCTACTTTCTTCTTCTTCTTCTTCATTGTACGCAGTCAGACAGCAACCATTATTTTTTCGAAAAAAGCAGCGGTCATCCTGAGGCTGTCGACACTGCCATAGAGCTTGTCTAGTATTGCCACTGGTGATGGCCACATCTGCTCTCTCTGACCCTCGTATGTCGGGCAGTTTTGCAGCAAATGCTCAGCGGTCATTTTCCCGGTACCACACGGGCATTCGTCAGTGCCACCTATCTTCAATTTGTTGAATAGGTGGTACCTCAGTCTATTGTGGCCAGTGCGAAGTCTGAAGACCACGACCTGCTCTCTTCTGTTCAACTGGTAATAGGCATCGTAGAGCTACTTTCAATGTTATTTCTGCCTGATAGTTTGAACATATCTCCTGACAGGAATCAAACAACTCATCAGATGATCTGTCTGGATACTCTATGTAGACTCCATATCCTGCTTTAATTCTGGCCTTAAAAGTAGACACATCAGTATAGTCTGAGAAGTAAAGAGATAATTAGACATCATTGAATATGGATACTCTGGATTCTTACCAGGTTCTCCCCTTTCCTTTCGCTGCACCTCAGCTTGGTACTGTTCTATTTCAGCTTCAGACATGTTCTCAAAAGGATTGGCAGCATAGTACTGGCGGTACACAACAGCGTTGTGCTGGTGGTCCCTCTGAATGATGCCTTTTGATGCAGCACCAACCACAATTAACTGGTCACCAGACATGCTCATCTGGCCATCCTGTCAACAAATTAAAGGATTGTTTGTTATGTCAACAGTTTAATAAGGTGTTCCTCATTTTCTTACATAACAAATTTTGATTTAGTCGCCAAAGAAAGGAAATTAGCTGTATTCAGTATGAGGTTAAACACTGATGGCTATGACCTGGAAAATGCTTTCCTGAATAATGTTAGATTGGTACAAAAGAAGCTTTATAAAGAAAAATGTATGGAGGTGCAAGCAGAATTTCAAGCAGCAAGATCATGTACAGACCAAATAGCAACATTCAGAATTATGATAGATTAATCAAATCTTTGTTAACAGATGCATACAAAGGATAATAGGCATAAAGTGGCAGGACATAGTGAGGAATGAAGACCTATGGGAAAGGAGCCAACAAGAGCCACTAGAACAGCAAATTAAGAGAAGAATATATGGGCTGGATAGGGCATATGATACTGAAGGCAATGTCCAACACAGCCAGACAGGCTCTTACATGAAATCCTCAAGGGAAAAGAAAGGTAAGCCCAAAAATACAGAGAGAAGAGAATGTGAGAAGGAACTAGGATTAAATTATTACACCTGGAGAGAGGCAGAAAGAGCAGCCCAGGACCATATATGCTGGTGAGATGTCAATGGCATATGCACTGAGAGAAGTGACAGGCTTTGATTGAATGAATTAATCAAATAAACATCTACAGAATTAACAAAACCAGAGCAGCTTTTGTCAACTTAAATGCCATTTGAAACTTCAGCAATGTAAATATTACAATCAGTAGGATAGTAATGCTATGAACAGAGGTTAAAGACAACATATGCATTTACATTTAACTGACGGACAAGAAACTGATTTTTAGTGACTCCAAGTCGGTTCTGGAGGCGCTGAAACATACCCCATACAAGATATTCTTGGTGGGGAGGGCAATTAACAACATTATCACTGCCCACAGGATTAATGTCACCTTTCAATGGATCCCTAGACATAGCAAGATGGTATTCATCTAAAATTGCTGTTTGAAATTAAAGACCAACTAGCAAAACAATTGGCTATCTTTTGTTCTCAATCACTTGCAAAAGGGATTGTTCTACAGGATTGGAAAGATGCAGGAGTGATCCCCTTATTCAAAAAGGGCCAAAAAATTTGATCCAGCAAATTATAGACCTGTGAGTCTAAAATGATAGATAAAGAGGAGCCAGTGGATGTTATTTATCTAGATTTTGCAAAGGCCTTTGATAAAGTACCTCATCAAAGATTATTTCGAAAGTCAAAATCACATGGAATAGGTGCGGAAGTTGCCAATTGCATTGAAAATTGGTTAAACGGAAGAAGGCACGGGGTGGACATAAATAAGGAGTAGTCTGAGATGTTTGAAGTAAAAAGTGGAGTGCCAAAGGGCTCAGTTTTGTTCTTGATATATATAAACGATTTAGACATTGATTTGGGATCCATGATTGCAAAAGTCATTGATGACACAAAACTATGCAGTATTGTCTCATCTAAAGCAGAAGTGGATATATTGAGGTCGGATTTAGATAAAATTCGAGGATGGTCAGTAAGATGGCAAATGGAAATGGAGTTTAATGTAGATAAATGTACAGTCATCCGCATGGGTAGATCCAGTATGGAACATAATTATAGAATGTGCGAGAACAATATTAGAAAGATAGAAAAGTAAAGGAAAGGGACCTAGGGGTTATAATATATCATACAGGTAAGGTGAGTGAGCAAGTTCAGGTAGCAGTGAAAAAGGCAAATGCAATGTTAGGTATGATAAAAAGAAATATTAAACAGAGGAGCAAGGAAGTGATAAGTCAAACTGTTTAAAGCATTAGTTAGACCTAGATTGGAGTACTGATTACAGGTGTGGAGTCCTTATCATAGAGGGGATATAAACATGCTGGAAAGAATACAAAAAAGAGCAACAAAACTGAAAGTGGGAGTCCAGAATTAGTTATGAGGAAAGACTCAGAAAAACCGGCGTACAGTGTCTAGAAAAGAGAAGAATTCAAGGTAATATAGATTTATAAGATAGTCAAAGGAACAGGTAAATTAGACCATAACAAGTTTTTAAAAATTCAACCACCTACAAGAAGATGATCTACAAATTAACTAAAGACGGGTCCAGATTAGATATTAGGAAATATTTTTTTAGTCAGATAGTGAATGTTTGGAATGCATTGCCACAGGAAGTAGTGGAGGCAGGGCCAATTAATGCATTTAAGAATAGATTGGATGCCCATAGCTTTTAGAGCAAGGTAATGTAAATTAAACTGGTTGTATACAGACTCTGCAGAGTCTTCTAAACCAGTATAATGACGTTTAGTTAAGTTAAGTATGCAAACTTATCTCATCTGTGCCGTGCACTATGTACCTACAGCACAGCCCATATGATAGCAGAACACATTTTGCAGTCATTTACTGATAAAAGAAGTAACATTTGGCAACAGGCAGTGTTCTTTCACAAGATGCTGTACTGAAGAGCACGGAGCCTCAAGTTGCTTTCGTTAGTCATTGAAGTCGAGGTCTGAAGACAAACCAGGAAGAAGAAATGTCCCGTAACCTAGGCAGTCGTTGGGGTTTCACATCTCAGTACATCATGACTCTCTTTCTCTTGACAGGGACTGTGCCTCAGAGTATCACATTGGGCAAACCCTGAGAGTGTATCATTTGGCCGCACCAGCAAAGATTTCAAGATTCAATCACTGAAAGGAAGTCCGGGTACAGCCTGATAGACTGTCAGACAATATTTCGGACATTGACATTCAGGATGTGATCTCAATATGATATTCCAAGGATCCTTCTGAAACACCATATCTCCATGGCCTGTATTTTCCGCTCCAATGCAGTATTTAACATACTTTTTTCACAAGAATATATGTACAAAGAGACAATCAATGTTCGCATTAAATTTATTTTAGTGGCCAGATATATACTGTTATCTCTCCAAATTGGCTTCTGTGAGAAAAGACTTGTCATAATCTGAGCAATACTCGTCTGTAGCTCTGCCGTTGTACCCTCCTCACCAATGACAGACCCCAAATATTACTATTTCTATATTGACCAATAAAAAAACTATATACAAGTCACTGCAAGGAAAAATGTAAATACCTTTACTTTCTGTGCTTCATCCCATGTAAGGCCTTCCAAGATTTTAGACTGTGGACCAGCTGTCACTCTCTCCTCATAATAGTCCTTCTTGATCTGTTCAAATATTGATATGCAGGTTATTTATCTAATGGTAATGTTTCTGTTGGTAACATACCAAGAAAGTGGCAGATGATAGAACACACCTCCAAGAAACAATCAACCAATTTAACCAGACATATCAACTTGAACCTACATCAACTTGAACCCACAGAAGAAGAAATGTTGGTGCTAAGAATTCAGCCACCCTAGAGTTCTTGCATTTTGGCCCATGGATAATATAAATGAAGGTCTAAGATATTATGGAGAAAATACAGCAGATTCCTAGCTAATTCTTCAGGTTAGAGATCACAGCATTTATGAAAGGTGAAAATCATTGAAAGAAGAAGTATAGCCTTTATTTACTTTGCACATGCATTTTGACCCCTAACAAATTTAAAAAACGCACTATAAATGACTTGTTAGTGTGTGCAAAAGTTAAATAAACAAAAATAAACAATTATAAGCATGAATACATTGTTATACAAGCATAAATGTAAAGACATACAGTGCACAAATTTAAACAATTTCACTATAAACTACATCTGAAAATCTACACTGATCGAAAACGATGGCAGGGTCAGAAAAACATGACAAAACAGTGAACAGCGTAGCGAGTGGATAGGGGATGGTTATAATTGAAAATACGAGAAAGAGTGAAGTGAGTAAAAACAGTGAGTGTTGAAACAGCTGTAATAGAATAGGAAATAAAAGAAATATATGTGTGTGTGTGTGTGTGTGAGAGCAGCGTGTGAGGTGAGAGCAGAGTGTTTCATGTGAGAACAGACGCTGCTCTCACACCAAACACATCTTTCCAATTAAACACACACCTCTCACACCAAGCACACATCTCTCCCATCAGACACATATCTTTCACACCAGACGTGCTCCTCTTATCTCAGACATGCTTCTCTCACATCAGATACTTACACTCTTCTGTTTCTCTTTGTACTCTTTAGGATTAACTCCCTGAGGAGCAAACTGGTTTGGGTTGTCAATTTTCACAGGTGTACCACTAGGTCTGTTCGGCGAGTCTCCCTCAGATACCCACTGAAATCAACGCACATTTCATTAACTACCAGTAACACACTTTTCTGTAGTTCATCTATTTGTAATACAATTTTCTTTTTATACATGTCTATCACAGTGTTTTTGCCACTATCAAGGTTTTGTCCATCCATTTCTGTCACATCAAAGTTCTGTACATTCATTTCTGTCACTATCAAAGTTTTGTCCATCCATTTATGTCACTATCAAGGTTTTGTTCATCCATTTCTGCCACTATCAAAGTTCTGTCCATCCATTTCTGTCACTATCAAAGTTCTGTCCAACCATTTCTGCCATTATCAAGATTTTCCCTATTTATTTCGGAATAATTTATGTCCAGTGCATCTTCAAGCTTTCCTCTCCATCTTATTCTCAGATCTATTTCCTGGGTCAATTATAGGGCAGCCCTTTTGATCTAGATACATGAATGTAGCATAAGAGTTTGTGTTTTTACATCTGTTAGAAGAAAGCTTTGCTCTGGTTCGACATTCTGTCAAATTGCATGTTTTCTGTCAATTTCTATTTAACCAAAGATATATCAGAAGTATCTCATCTTCATGGATGGATTTATCTTAGTGATATATTTAGTAGTATATCATATTTCCTCTACTCTACACCATCGATTGTAAGACTCATTTCCTATTTTCAGTACCATGCACACACAAAAATTAAAAGATGTGATTCTAAGAAGCATAATCACCAAACATACACACACAATAATATAAATCAATTTACTATGAACAAATTATTTATTAGGTGAAATGATGTTATATATCACTTCTTTCTAGATCAATATCAAAGTCTGCTTCATATTCAGACTAATTCTTCTGAATCACTTGTTGCGTCATTGATTTCTGCATTATCTATATATTGAGTCATCTAGAGCTTTGGGTAAAAATGTGAAATTAGTCATTTTTCCAACAGTTAACTTGTGTTTCACTAATGTCAGATTTTCACACAACCACGCTGTGCATGTAAAATAACCCATGGCAGCTGAAAATCTAAAAGAGAGGGCTGTTAGCCGATGTCCGTTTTCTATCCAAAAGTAGCCTGCAGGTAGGCAGCCCCTCCATCATGTAAAGACAATAGACCAATCATATGTTTGCCAACACACTTGATAACAAGTATATGCAAAAAAGACCCCAACACCCCCAAGGGGCAGAAGAGGAGTGATGTACGCGTGTGTGTGTGTGTATATATATATTTATGAGGATTCCGTGGTGAAGTGGTTACGCTGTCGGCCTTGTGATCAGGTGGTGTGGGTTCGTCTCCGGACTCTGCCGTCTCTTTCACGGAGTCCCCTGCATCTCGTAGTCGCACCCCCGTCATCTTGTCCTTGACTTGCCACTGGGGTCGGCCGGCTCGAGACGAGAGAGCGAGGATAAGAAGTAGTGCAATTAATCCTTACTAAAAATAGCGCTAGCAAAATAAATTATATATATATATATATATAAAATGGCTTGTTATGGTATTAATATTATTTTGCTAAATATAATAGTTAACAATAGTATTTTCAAAGGGATTTATCTAATAATTGTGCTTTGTTTAGTTAACTTGTGCAGATGAATGTATTATATAACACAAGTAAGAATGCTAGCCTATGCCTAATCTAGGTGAAGAATGTTTTGTTGTTTTATATGAAAGTGACTAAGCGCAGTAGTAAGCATTTGTTTGGGGTTGAAGATGCAGCAGTGAATGAGCTGGTAGCATCCGCCAACTCAGTTGGCTGCTTGCGTAATGGTCAGCGAACCACAGTTGATGAAGACAGGTTCCAATAGTGTGGTGAAGGACCAGCGAACCATAGCTTATGACAACACTATTCCACCTCCGTGTGGTCTTGGAAACACGCTGCAATAGTGTAGTTTGGCTAAGACAAAAGGGATCCAAGAGGGAAGGCAAATTCAGTCCCCAAAATGTGCTGAAACTAAATGTTTCAGGGGTAGATATCGCAGCCTGGCTGAACTACAACACAATGTCACAACAACCTTTTCAGGACAAACACAAGAATTAGTTTAACAGCTATATAGTCCACATTTCCCTTGTTTCTATTATATTATGCACAGTGTAGCATTGTATTTACACTTGTAGCTTAGTTTTACATTCATAGCATGTGTTAGCTGAGTTTCACTAGGCCAATGAAAATAGCTTCGGTACAGTGACGTACCACCGGGGTAAAGCTGATTTATACATCTGTACGTCCACCATATTTTATTATTTCTCGTAAAACAGGTGTAAAATTAGAGGAAGACTGGCGTGTGTTATGAACCCGTGTCCAGGCAGTTTCTCTATCAACACTAAGCCATTTGTATACCTTGGTTATCTTCTTTGGCGTAGTTGTACCAATTTCTTCTATTTCTGTCTTTTTGTAAGTGTTGGGAGTGGTCAACCATCCTGCTCTGTAAGCATTTTTCTGTCGTTCCTTTGCAGCTTGTATTGGTGACCTAGAAAGATATACCAATACATTAATATTAAAGCAATGCCCATGGCAAAAAAAGAAAAGTATAATTGTATAGTTAGTTGACATACCGATAGGTAGTATTTCAAGTAAATATATCCATAGTTAGTTTTACTAGATGCCCCCCAAAAGCACTATTTTTGTACCTGGTTAGATATAAAGTTTAGTTCAGTTTCTGGACCGAGAAGCAGTGAATGAGCTGACAGCAGCAAGTGACTCATGGCTGGCTTCTTGGGGTCTATTCTGTCTCCTAGTGACGCCCTTGGAAACTCAAAGAATGATGGCAAACCAGGTCCCAAAAATGCAGTACTGAAACCAGATTTGCCAGGTTGAAAGGTACGGATATCACAGCCTCACTGTAAACTATATGCCACAACGCCCCTTTCAGGAACGAACTCAGAAGAAAAAAGTTCAATTTCCATCTACTTGTGCTGTTGAGTGTCATGGAGAGCTCAAGTCATCTTTCTTAGACCAAGTGTGTTGTGTCTGTTGTTGTAAGCCCATATCATTGCAGGATTACTCATATTGTACGCCATTGCAGGATTACTTATATTGTAAGCCGGAGCAGCGCTTGAGCTCCAGAAGTCAGCGACCCATAGCTGACTGCTAGCGAACCAGAGCTGCCAAGTCCCTCTCTACACCTCCAAGTGGTAATCCTGGATAACAGGGAGCAACGGAGGAGACTGACTAAGGAGAAGGAATTGAAGTGGGAATTCTTACCCAGTACTCAAAAAATACTTACTGGTGTTGGACTGAAAAGTGCAAATATCGAAGTCAAGCTGTAAACTACGACACAGCGCATTCTGTTCTCTGGACTACATTTTGCTACTTAAGCCCTTTTCAGGGTTTGGTAGCGGGAGATTGAGAACGAACGAAGCCAAGCCATATTGTAAGGATTACTCATATTGTCAGATTTCTCATGCAGCCTTCATTATGGCATGTGGCCAGATCATTTTGTGTTGTAAGCGAGCACAGGGAGATGATCAACACTCATGAGATGATCTAACAATTTTATTTTCTGTCTAGAGTGTACTGAGCACAAGGGCAAGTTCCCACCATATTTTTAATGCCACCATTTCTCATTTTATCTTTCCTGGTGACATCGATGACCTTTAGAGACATTTTCATTTCACACGTTTAAATTTGTCTCTCCTGCATCTTGAATAAGGACCCAATTTGACACTGGTAGCACAGAGCTCTTATAAATATACTGTATATCAATTATTGTCTAGTAGACAAGCTGAAAGGTCATAGCAGGGGGTTTCTGACACCTTCTTTTAATTCCTCTATCAAGCCTTTCATATGCTGTAAAAATACTTCCAAGATAGATTGGATGTGCATAGTTATTTTTAGATCAAGTGAATATTAGAGAGACTGGTTGTATAGACTCTACAGGGTCGTCTAAACTAGTATAAAGACGTTAAGTTCAGTTTATATTTGAGCTCTTGGACCTGCTTTAGGATGATATTGTTGACACTTATGTTAAGTGTGATTCTCATCTTTGATTTGCTAATCTTCATGTTATACCTTCCACATCGGGGGCACTCCATAGTGCCTCAGCAACTTACAGAGTGATTCTATGTCTAATCTGCAAAATGTTGAATACAGGAACATTTTTATTCAAATGAACAAATAAAAATGTCATTGTTTGCTCTCAAATAATCACAATGATTTCACTCATAAACTTGGTGGTCTGTTTCAGGTTACTCTCATCACTATAGGGTACAGTTCTAATTGGGAGCTGAAGCTATATAGCCTGTTCTACTGCTTGCTCGTTCTGCCCACACATGCCTGTGTGTCACATTTGTCATTTGTAGAACAGATATTAGTCAGAATATTGTCACCAGATCTCGTATTGGCAAGGAGATGTTTGCCTCTGCTATATTGAACAATTTACAATACTCTCTGTGTAATTTGTCTTTGAAGTTATTTTTTTTTTACAGCTCAGTTTACGACAAAAATTAAAACACACACAATCCCCAACAACCCAAAACTTACGCATATTTGGAGTGAATATAGTCCCCATCAAAGATATAGGTGAAGGAACTTGACGACGGTGGAATCTGAACATCACTATTTGATCTATCTTTTCTTTCCTGCTTAACCACCGGCATTTTGTATGCATAGCCAGTTCTGTAACCCTGTTTCAAATACAGAAATTAAATGAACAATGGCTTCAAACAAACAAACAAATTATATATCACAATAAAACCTGTAAAGAAATAAAACTGTAAGGCATGTTTATATATCAAACAATGATATCATTCGTTCAGCAAGTGAGATCACAGCAGCAAATTGCTAATAATCATGCTACTGCTATCATTTTTACAAATTGGTATTAATAATTCACAATATTCCTCACTAGTAACACCTATTATTAACCTAAGAGGGCACATTTAATCTTTACCACACTCAAACAAAAAATGACAATTTCCACTGCCACAGAATTATTTGTCAGCGCTTACTGTTTTACTAGGTTTGATATTTTGAGAGCCTGCATCTTTTTTTATTTTATTGTCTATAGATATGATTTGTTTGTGTGTAGAGACATAAATCAATAACTGGGTTCGATCCTCATCACAGCACCAGCCGTTACCCCAGGGAAGCAAACCCTTAGAAAATGCAGGAGGAAGCAGACCCTTACATAAACTGAATGCTGAAGTCGGATGCAATGGGCCGACAGGCGCAAAATAAAAACAACAGTGCAACGCACACCGCCTTGGGGATTAGAAAAATAAGGCGAGCGCAAAAAAGCAAACTTGTACATACTCAAGCAAAATCAAAAAGTATATTTACGTGTTTTTCTTTCCTTTTGTAAAAATATTTTTACTATTTATTAATTTTTTTTGTACAATGAAATGTCAGGTAAAACTGGCTGATTTGTGACTTTTTAAAACTGTTCTTACTTTTATCTGAACATTATTACCATGAAATATCATTCGTAAACAGTAACCAGGACTTACAGAATTGTCCAATGCCCTCATCAAAGCTTCAAACTCCAACTCTCCTGTCTTCCACTTGCGCTCCTTTGCGTCCGCAGCACCACCTCCTTGACCGGTGGCCACTCTGTGAGCTTGTTCTCGAGCTTCCTCACTTGGAATCACAATGTTGTCTAAACCCAAGGGAATAGCTTTAACCTACAGTGTGGAGAGGACAAGTATCCAGTATATTATTACAGTAATTATATAATATGACCTATTTTATTTTAGAAATGTTACGACATTTAACAATTTAGGCAGATATAAAAAAGAACTAATAATGATCACTATCGAGCAGACATCTAGAATATTCTATGCAATTTGGCTTAAATAATTAAGTAATGGGGCTTCTCTTCTAGAATGAGAGACAAAAGTTATCCTTGAGCTGAATGGAATGGAGTTAAAATTATAACAGCTTGAAGTATGTGAATGAAGATTGCCACAATTAATGAAGCCTCCATTCTCTTTGCTGATCATCTTGAGGTTTACAGCCAAGAGTCTATTTAGCAATATTATGTTGTTCTCCATGCAGTGCATGCTCCATCATGTGTTTCCTGATGGTAGATTTTTCTTTTCCAGCTATCTAAATCCTGAAACCAAAAACACAATCCATTTCTATTGCACACTTTTCTTTAATGTGTCTATCCAGTTTTTTTCAAGCCCATTCCTCACACCAACGATGAATCTTTTTTTTTTTTATAGTACACAGAATGTGTTTTTTCCTTCTCCAAACATGTCTTCTCCATGTTGCTGGTTGTATTCCACTCTTTAAATGTTCCTTACCCATCACTAGTGACGTTACCACATCATTGTTTAGCAGCTACCCTGGCAACATCAGTGAGAGTTTCACTCCAGACAAGTTTTAGCAATAATTATAATGTTCTAATTGGCATCAGTGGCCCATTGCTTCGAGTACCACTGCCATGGCCACGTACTATAACAAAAAAGGACACTCCAAGTTCTCCAAGTTTAAATTCTCATTGAACTTTCAAATTCCGGCCATGATGTCATGGCGCCTTGGGGTATCATGGTAAGTGAGTTGACCGACGTCCCTGAGGACTCCTTGAGGGAAGCCGAGCACTCCGCTGTCTTGGGACGATGGCCATGAGAATTAAAGACCTTACTCAGCGTGTGAGCGATGTGCCTTGGGTTTGTTGCTAACCGGGCAGTCTATCTCTCCTGCATGATGCGTTAGTCCATTATTGCTCATGTGATAGCAGAAAACAGGGGTGAAGGGCGTGAATCTTGTGAAGTTCAGTCACGTGCACTGGACCATGGAAATATGACACAGGGTAACCAAAATACTATTTAAAATAGCTGATGGCTTTGCCGGGATAGTCAAAGAGAAAAATACCACAAAATGATAAAACTAATAATTAATCCAAATAAAAACCTGCAGCACATATGCATGGTCACATGTGTGAATCATCAACTGGTAGAAATCCCAGTCAAATCTGTGGTTTGGTGGCATCCATAATGGACAAACATGAGAGCAAAGTTAAACCCGTGGATTGTTAGGTGCCATCTTTGCTGCTCTCTCCAAGCGGTTTTACCAAGCAGGACTACAAATACAAACTATATAATGCAACCAATACTAAAGACACCAAACAACTGAAATAGTTGTTCATGCTGTAGTTGCCAGGACAGAACATCACAAAACAAGCAACCACTTACCTGGGCATCACAAGCTGCCATCACATTCAAAGTGTAGTGGAAAGCTTCTTCTACAGTCTCGCCACAAGCTAAGATGCCACGGTTACGTAGAACCAAGACCTGTTTCACACAAAATAAAGTATGAGAGAATTATGTGGAATATTATATGTGAGCACAGATCAGTTATTACATAACAAAGCTGTGGTGAATCAAATGCAGCGGTCAGCGACCCATAACTGACTGCTAGCGTCAGGGTCAACGAATCAGAGCTGCCAAGACCCTTTTACACCTCCATGCGGTGATCCTGGATAACAGAATGCAACAGAGCAGACTGGCTAAGAAGAAGGGATTGAAGAGAGAATGCTAACCCAGAACTAAAAAAATGCTTGCTGAAGTTGGACCGAAAGGTGCAAATATCACAGTCAAGCTGTAAACTACGACACAATGCATTCCATTCTCTGGACTACATTCTGCTACTTAAGCCCTTTTCAGGGTTTGGTAGAGGGAGATTGAGAACGAAAGAAGCCAAGCCAAAAAATACAGTAATTTTTGGACAGTGTCAGAATGGACATTTTTGGAATAAATGTGAAGAACAATTGTAGCTAGTTTATATGGTAATTTGTGGATGATATTTAGATATTTAAAATATATGTGCAGAACAAATTTAACTAGTATATAAGGTAATATTTGTAATAAATATGAAGAACAAATGTAGCAGTGTATTGGACATTTTAGGAACAAGATCAAAATGGAAGTATCTGGTAATGTATAAAGTAAATATAGCTGGTTAATAAAGACAATACAATGACTACAATGGTAATCTTGAAAAAAGCTAAGATCAAATGTGATATACATACTTTATTATGAACACCCAAGTTTCTAGCCAGCTTTTCTCGTTCCTCAGAGTCAATGGAGATACCTTGAAAGTCATGATAACTAATGTTGCCACACAACAAAGCTTCATGGCTCATAGGAAGAAGTCCACATTTCAGAGCAGAAACCTGTCATTGAGGAAAATACATTTTCATAAATTAATTTATCAGGTTATATAAGGGAAATAGCACTGTCATTCTGACTATCAAATATCACAAAGTTAATGGCCAGGCATTTTTATGATCCTTTTTACTATTTACATATATTTTCTTCAATACAAAAACTAAGAGAAATTCTTCTCTATCTACTTATTGCATGTCTCTATTCATAAATCATTGAGTAGCCACTGTAGTATTTCTGAGAGTTCAATATTAAAACAATTATTTTGCTGTCCTAAAATAGTCTATCCAGTGTCCAGAGGGTAAATCAAGTGGTGTATGATGTTCCTGTCTGCAATAGCTCATGGGAGTTCCAATGCTACGCTTGCCTAGTTATAAGGCCAAGTCTTCTTCTTTATGAGGTCAGGGGACTGGTTCCCTTCCTCAGTATCTTGTACTCATTTTTGCAGCAAGGTCAACTAGAATGTGCAGCTGACTGGTCATGAATTCAGCCCACTTGCTGTAAGAAGAGACATGACCTATAGCTGTAATGCCAAGTGTACCCTCAACTCCCATGCATAATTGATTTTTAACTATTAAATCAACAAATTTTCACTTAATAATTCTGTCCAAATTTGAGTAAACAGTAAGGACGTTGTATAATGAAAATTTAATTGATGATTCTCATTTTGGCTCCAAGTGAAGCATAGTGCCACCACTACAGCTGACCCCTTTTCAGAAAGCCTGTATCCAAGACTGTAGTAGCGGTTTCATAACAATGGTTTTACATGATGAGGTTGCTTGTCTCATGCCCAACCCTCTTTAGCAGCCTTAAAAATGAGTATGCTTAGAGGGTTACAGTGGCCCTAGTTATTTCAACACAGGTACTACTTGGATGGAAAAATAAAATACAGTAACTTAAATAGTATAACAAAGCAATTAGAAGTCTTACAGCAACAGCAGCTGGTGTATGTAAATGAACGATACACTTGATGTCTGGTCGTGCCTGGTGAATTGATGCATGAACCAAGAAACCTGCTTTGTAAAGACCAAGCGAAGTAGAACCAGGATCTACAACATCTCCGTTCACATCAACTTTGACCAGAGATGAGGCCGTTACCTCCGCATAAGTCAAGCCAAAGGGGTTCAGCAAGAAGTGTTCACTTTCTGAACTGACACGGGCCTGTGAAAATAGTGTAAGGTGTGTAAACTTGTTAGAAATATTATAAGAAAAGCATTGTTTATGTGCTTACACTGACATCAAATATGAAATGAGATTCATAATCTCACTTGAGACATGCAGCTCATACACATTATGGCTAGAGAATGTTATAGAGGGAGGGAGGAGGACACTAACAGCAATATTTATCTACATATTTTTCTTATTCCATCTCTCAGTGTGGTCCATGTCTGCAATGTAGTGTCTTATTACAATGGTGTTATGTATTAGAGTGCCTATTGTTTCTAATGAGATTGTATGGTGTCCTGTTTGTTTGAGTTCATATCAAATACTTGCTGTTTGCTGACATTTTGCTGCATCTTTTATGATTTACAGGTTTCAGGATTTCTACATAAATAAAAATCAACCCACTAAAGTTAATTAAATTCCTACCTAATAGTGGCCGGTATGAAGACTAAAAAGAGGCGGGTCCTCCGTCACACAAAGACACAACAGGCCAATCACCTGTTTGTCTGCAGACTTGATTGCAAATATTAAAAAAGACCTCTACACACACAAGGATGAAGTGAAGTGTAGAATTTTTTAAAATCAAGATGAAATAATATACAAAGTACATGACAGGAAAATCAAAGGAAAAAAAAAGTGGAGTAAGACAACAAATAATGGCCTTGAACAGCAAGACAAGACAGTTTGGTGTAAAAGTGATATTTTTTTAATTTTTTTTTTGCGTTCGCCTTATTTTCTCTAATCCCCAAGGCGGTGTGCGCTGCACTGTGTTTTTATTTTGCACCTGTCGGCCCAGTGCATCCGACTTCAGCACGCATTTTATGTAATGGTCTGCTTCCTCCTGCATTTTCTAAGGGTTTGCTTCCCCGGGGTAACGGCCGGTGCTGTGATGGGGATCGAACCCAGCACCTTAGGGTCGTGAGCCGTGCCACTTAACCACTAGGCCACGCCGTCCCCCTAGTGATGATATAAAACCATAGAACTACCACAAGACATGATAGCTATGTCACAAATAAATCTTGAGTCAGTTATTACCAAGACCAGAGCAGACAAACAAAGACCGACTCCCATTTGTTTATCTTGCTATTTACATAGTTTTAAGTTTGACTGCAATCCTTCCTATTTTTTTGCTTCTCAACAGAAAGCTGTGGAATGAAATATTATATGCCACTAATTAGGCAATATGATAATATCTGCTCATAATATCTAACAGCTGGCTTTTTTAATCATTTCTTTAATGTTTATGTAGATAACTAAAAAAAAAAAGCCTACATTTGATAAAATATCAGCTATGAGAAAACTACTTATCTAGAATTAATGAACTATTTGTTAATAGCACAAGCACACTTCAGTTTATACTTGCTTATTCTTATTCATGACTTGCTAATTATGGTACACTGTTTTATTTATGTCATCAAGAGTGACCAGCTCAGTATGAGTAGCTTACAACCGCTGTTATTAGGTATGTGTGGCCTAGTATATCCTATTCCATTTCTGTCAGATGTGCCTTACTTAGCCCTTGGCTTTCCTAAGCCTGCCTGCAGGACAGCAGGTTTGTCCCTCCCTTTACCTTGCCCGTAGCCTGCGATCTATCTCCCTTAGGAGGAGACCCTGCTACTGCTTCCTAATTCTTGAGATAATAGGGACACACAAACTCTTCTACCACAACGAGGTGGAGGGGAGACACGAGGTAGTTGCTTCAGTTCATCTAAAGGCTCCACACTTGTACACAATGACTTCTATTGTTCTCACACATGTCGTCTTGCATGAACCTACACTTTTGTCATTAGGGTGTAAACAATGCCTTTCTCTCACTCCAATTATTTCCTGCTTCTGGCATCCTATCAGAGATAGAACCTATAGTTCTAATTACTTCTAAACCTGACAACCTACTATTACTAGATTAGACTGTCTTGTGATTACTGAAATGTTTATGACCTTTCCTGCCCCTTAAGACATGCTTATCACACATAATGGCAACTAATTTGGAAACATCTGGTCTGTTATCAGAAACCCCATTATTCATTGCACAATGTAGACCAAATTAGTTATATGAGTAAGAAAAGAAAGGAAGGAGCGAAACAAATATTTCAGTGGGAATGGAAGACAGAGAGATAAAACAGTAATAGAGACTGTTCCTACCATGGAGAGTAGGTTAGAGACAGAAAACAGTAATAGAGACTGTTCCTACCATGGAGTGTAGGTTAGAGACAGAAAACAGTAATAGAGACTCCTACTTTTATTATGGGGTGTATAAGATATAGAGAAAAAATAGAGTGTAATAGACTACTTCTACCACAGTGTGTAGAAGATAGAAAGAGAAAACAGAGTGCAATCCAGACCTACCATGGTGTGTAGAAGATGGAGAGAGAAAACAGACCCCATTTATTATGTTGTGTAGAAGATAGAGAGAGAAAAGAGAGAGTAATAGCGACCCCTACTTTTATTATGGGGTGTAGAGGCCATTTCTTTTTTCTTGTGGTTTTTTTATTTGTACAGGATGATGTAACTGACACCATGCTCAACCCTCCTTAGTCACTTATCACAACAAGCCTGGCAGGTTACAGTGCTAGTATTATTCGCTCCTCTTTCAAGCGCCCTAGTAACACATGGGTGAGAGAGTCTTAATATAGAAGCCAAGGAAAGATATATGTTAATGAGTGCTTGGTTCTGCATGTGAATATTCAAATAAGAAATGGAAAAGAGCCAGAATTACAGAATAATCTACTATGTGTGGTTGATATAGACATCCACCTTTTATCAAAAAGTTCAGTTTGGGAAATGACAAAAAGTTCAGTTTAGGAAATGAAAGAAGAGAAACAATTTAGTAAATAATAACTGAGCAATAATGAGAAAAACTCAGGAGCTAGAAAGTTTGACTTCGTCCTTTGACATTCTAAACAAAAATTGCATGCAAAGAGTGGGATATGTCAGAATTATATATAATATCTTTTAGATACATACATAAATTGCATGCAAGATGGAGATATGTCAGAATTATAGATATCTTTCAAATACAGTAAATAGGTTACAAATGGCTTTTTGAAAACATAGATACAAACTTAAAACTATTTATTAATGCACTTACATTGTCCCTTATTTCTCAACATAATTTCCAAAACATTGACACACTTATCCCATCGTTTTATGATATCTTTTAGATATGTACGAGGGCAAAGTGTCTGCTACATACAGTAATCACAATGCTGGATGTTGCCGCCACCTAATGACATATCAGAAAGATTTACTCTCGTAAGTATGCACTCTCCATCATAACAGCAAATTATAATGGTTGAGCAAACACTGCCAACAGAATTCAGATAAGATGAACAGCACACTTTCAAAATGCCCAATACATGACCTAAATTAATCTACTGATCTGAGACAAGAAAGCCTAAGAGTAAAAGTCATAGTTTCTAGCTGCAAAAGACTTAAGGATCAACAGTGAAGTGGCCAATTCAGTAAATGATCTACCACACATTTTCAGAGGCTACAGTTGAATAACCATGCTGAGCAGTGGAGCTTCAGGCAGTAACCTCTGGTTCTAGTATCTGTACATACAAATGATCTTGTTCTATTTATCAACATGCATGCTACTGTGAGTGCAGAAACAAACGATAAATAGAATTGCAAAACAAACAATTTTCTGTACATGGCAAATAGGGAGTTTCTAACACACACCAAACATAACCCAGCTAGCGCCTGTAATAGCTAACTTCTTTCCAGTTCAGAGGCAAGTGGTTCAAGGAAAAATTAGTTCCACTCTAATCCCCTCTTCCAGATTGGCGAGAAAAAAAAAAAAGAAAAAAAAAGGAAACAACATTCTAGTCTATTATGACTTGTATACTTGACCTGTGACCTTTTGGGTGGAGTGACACAACTACAGGCTACATCCTGTGTGGCACAAAAGTGCAGTTCCCAGCCCCCTGCAGTCCCACTCAAATGTGCCACTCATGTTGAGTCGTGGTGGCATTTCACACTTAACGGCCCATGAAGAAAACTACACGCTATAACAGAATCATATTAATCTTGATGTGGGCGGGGGACATGAAGACGTATATTACCATACTGTGTACAAGCTAAGAAATGACACAAATGTGGGAGACAACATTACCACATAATATCTATTACAAAATAAATAGACAAAATGTCCAATTGTGACAAAAAGTACTGGATTTTCATACGTAGCGTAATTAATGTAGATTTCAAAACTAAATTCACTGCTAATTTTCAAAAGTAAAAAAAGGTCTTAGTCGACCTGTCTACAAGTGCAGATGCCCTTGTATAGGTCCCAGTTCTGACACATGCTTGATGTAGCTGGAAGGAGGATTTCCTGCTTAGCTGGCTAGGCTCGAGCAGCTTATTACTCTGCTGTGTTGGAACAAATGCCACGAAGGTTGGTTAATCGATGTGTGAGTCCATCTTAATAGACTCAAACACTAGAGCAAAGTAGATCCGCAGCCTGTTAGGCGCCATCTATGTTGTTCTTAACAAACCACCTAACCATGGTCGGTGTTATGACATTTCACACAGTTAGTCATGCTCTCTGTGGGGCAGTGGTGCTATTCTTGTCCTCATTATACACAATTACCCCGGTAGCTCTTAGCATATACAAATAATAATAAACAATACTCAATTGAAAAGCACTTCTTCCAAGTCTATACACTGGGAACAATATAGCAAAAGAGTAACTGTCTGTTCTGCTAAAAATATTTATTTCAATTGTAATGCAGGATCAATAATGTCAGGTAAAGCAAGGATCAGACAAATACTAGGGGAATATGAAGTGATAAATGACTTTGGAAGTAGACAGAATTACACGATGAGGTAATGGTGATCATTAAAATGCAGCCCTTATAGTCCCTGGAATCTCCAAGTTAGAAGAAAGCATAGTTAAAGTTGTTCTGTTAAAATATGAAGTGGAAGCAATAGAAGAAGACTGAAATATTGAAATAGGGAAGTGGAACCAGAAACAAAGACATGACAAAAACTAGAACAGAATGATTGTTTTTCTGAGAGACCAGATGAAGAACTATATTTGAAAGGGTGACGAAGTGCAAACATTAAAAACTGAAGAAACAAGACGTGGATTGTTACAAGTGGCTTAGTTTGGATCCCTATAGAGTAAACAGAAGAAACATGCAAGCAAAAAGTCAAGCATTTTCATTTTTCACATTAACGCAGCAACAACCTCATGAAATCCAAATAAAAACTTCATTAGACCAAACATAACAATTACTTAAATAAAGGCCATCTATTACTAATGGATGCTATGAACATACACAACAGATGTTACAATAAGATCTCGTACATGGAAATTCTAAATGATTTATGTGACTATAGATACTGACATACCTCCTAATGGTGAAACTCTCAGCAGCAAAACATAATACAATGACAGCCTAATGATTACCAGCACCACCAAAAGCAGAGTGCAGGGTCTATAGCACTGGGTAGGCTAAATGTCAACAAGGCAAACCATAGAGATGGACAAGCCACAGGAAGGAAACCACCCACAAACTTATAACTAATAGCCAAATGAAAGTCCAAAAGACAAACCAAAAAAAGACACAGGACTGCCCATTCTTATGACTGATCAGTGTTCTTCTTGGCAGTCTGGCTAATGAGGTGGGGGATCGACATTTCCCTATTCTCTTAGATCACTGCGGAGGGCACCAACGAATTCATCTATCTCTGCAGCATGATATCATCTAATGACCATAGCGGTCAAGATATGTCAAGGTAGATCAGACTAGCTGTGTCTGCTATGCACCACCTCCTATGTGTGTGGAGTAATGGCAAGATCTCCTTGAAACAAAAATCTGCATCTACCAGACCTGCACGGTCCCAGTCCTGCTTTGCGACTCCAAAACCTGGACATTAGTGAAACATGACATGCGGAGAATAGACTCTTTCCACAAGCTCCAGAGGCGTATATTGGCATCCGATGATATGACTATATCCGCAACGTGGAGGTCTCTGCTAAGACAGGCCTCCACCAAATCTCAGAAGTACCGGACCGCCGCCAAGTTTCTTTGTTCAGTCATGTTGCACGCCTGGACCTGGAAACCTCGGCCCACAAGATACTACACATGTCGTTCCTCGGCGCCAAGTCTTCCCTCGACCAGCTGGAAGCGCAGAAGAGACATCCCCGCACAGTATGGTTCCAATAGATAGCAACTTTCACCTCTACTCTGGACGAGGCCTGAAACCATGCCGCAGCAGTGGGTCATAGATGTGGCCAACTGACGCAGCGGGTCTCAGATGTCTAAGCGAACATTATTATTATTCTCTTAGCTAGGCTACGTGGATGCAGTCTGTTTCCAAGGCCACCACTTGGAGGCGGAATAGGGTCTTGGTCAGTTAAGGTGCGCTTCCCTAGTTGCTTGCTATGGATCAGTGGCAGTTCATTCACTGTTGTATAAATTATTAATGCTTCCTATGGCCATGTTCCTGGCCGTAATTTAATCAGGGGTCAACAAACTCAAACCAGTCTGAGGACCACATAAGCACAAGTTTAATGTCCCACAGGCCAAACCTAAGTAAAGCTCTATATTTGTTTCTCCCCCCCCCCCCCCCCCCATTAACCATAAGAGGTCATTTGTGGGTACAACATATAACTATATTATGAATTGTTTGTCAATATTCGATAAGACATTGCACTGTTTGAGAAATGATTGTTTCAGCTTCAGACCTGTGTCCCATCTCATTTTATTGCAGTAGCGTCAAACAGTATACTATTTTAGCTCAGCTATTGTTTAACACTGAGCATTGAACTTCAACCTTAAGCAAATTCTCCTGTTTGTACAGAAAATGATTTTCCATATACATGAGTTCTCTTTTTAGATAGCACCATTTCCAACGGGGTCTTTGTGTATGACAAGGAAAAGAATAGCACCCCTGCCCCACAGAGAGTGTGTCATAAGAGACGATTAACTGTGTCACATGGCATAACACCGGCCATGTTTAGGTGGTTTGTTTAGAGCAGCATAGATGGCGCCTAACAGACTGCGGGTCTACTTTGCTCTAGTGTTTGAGTCTATTAAGATGGATTCGCACATCAGTTAACCCTCCTCCGCAGCACTTGTCCCAATGCAGCGGAGTAATAAGCTGCCAAAACCTAGCCTGCTAAGCAGGAAATTTCTTGCTCCCTGCCACTGTAGAAGTACAGGTCAACTAAGAACTAAGATAATTCCATTTTAGAGGAGTCTAATTTTAAAATAATGATAATTATTTCTTTAGACTTAATCTATGCATAAAAATTAAACCAGTCAGCAATGAACAATTGCAGCCCCTTAAGTAACAGTTAATATCCGCTATCAAAATCCATGAACTTACACATTTCTTTCCATAAGTTTGTTAGTAGCAATAGTGCAATTTGTAAGAGCGATGTAGTGTTAGATTTAGAAAACAATGGTTCAAATTCGACAGGATTTTAAAAAATTGGTTTTTCCAGTTATGATAAAAAACATTTTACAATTTTTACAAACGTTGCTTTGTGACAACCATTATTAAAGACAATTTGATTTCACAATTCCGATATTGAATACACTGAATATTTTACATCACAATATATTGTAATATTTTTTAGCATGTGAATTGTGAAACACAAAGTGAGTAAGAGTGATATGTGAATCTAATCATTGAGTTGTTATTCAAGGCCAGCTTATTTTTATTTCAAGGTTGTATCATGAAAACCTTTACTATTTTTTAATATTTTGACATTTAAAAACGTTTGCCATTATTGATGGATTAAATACTAGTATATATTATTATAATGCAGAAATAAGTGGTATCAGAGGAACAAAACCTTATTAGCTCCCTGTAGAGCATAGGTGTGTTAACGCCAACTCATGAAGTGTTGGCCTGTCCATATCTATTGACGTTTTTGTAGCTAAAAGTTTCTACAGGATGGGATAGTCAGTCTCATGCCCAACCTTCCTTAGTTTCTTCTTATAACATGCCGGGCAGGTTACAGTGTTAATATTCTTTGCCTCCCATTTGGGCTCTGTAACACTTGGCTGGAACAAATATATAGTTATCTTCTCACAAGAATACTGTACACTACTTATTTTTTTTAAATTTGTTGCTCAACAGTCAACTAAGGAAAGCAGAGATCAAAAATATAATTACTTTGATCTCTTCATTAAAAACTGGTAAACGTCTGTTAAATTGTCTGGAGATGAAAGAGCTTGCCAAAAACCTGCTTATTTTTTATCAGTTAGACAGGGAGATTAAAACATAATTTTCAAACTGATTTCATGTTTATCTGATGTTCTAGACAATTTCTGTAATGGGCTTTTTTTAAAAATTTATTAACCTGTCTTGTAATCTCTGTTCTGTACAATAAGCAAACTCACATTTAATCAATGTCTTCTCTCTAGTTAGACCATCTTTCTGTTTTGGAAAAATATACATCATACCTAAAAAGGCACATAATGCCTTATTTTCGTGTTCAAATGTTGTTATCGATAGTCACACAGTAAATCGGCAATCATGGCATAGGTTTTGTGGGTTGCAAGTTTGAGACCTCTGGTTCAGACTATCCAGTATTTTTTCTGTCCCCTCTGCCCAATTTTCCAGTAATATAGTTCATTGCAGCCGTGTGCTCCAACCTTCCTCTTCTTAGTTCTCTTTTTTGATAGCACCATTTCCAACGGGGTCTTTGTGTATGACAAGGACAAGAATAGCACCACTGCCCCACAGAGAGCGTGTCATAAGAGGCGATTAACTGTGTAACATGGCATAACACCGGCCATGTTTAGGTGGTTTGTTTAGAGCAGCATAGGTGGCGCATAACAGACTGCGGGTCTACTTTGCTCTAGTGTTTGAGTCTAGTGCATGAGATAGGAAGATCAATTATACATAACTACAAATACATTAGTTCCAAGATTTATAATGTAGGTGTCTCCATAACATACTCTGTATTAGATGGTTGGTCAGAAGAAATATCAGGCTGAAAATGCAGCAGCAGCCGGTGACTCATAGCTGGCTGCTTGCATCAGGGTCAGTGACCCATAACCGACCGATTCACTAGTTTACCTCCATATGGCAACCCTGGAAAAAGACTGCTACCATGCATCCTGATTAAGAGATGCGGTTCAAAGAGGGAAGGCAAACTCGTCCCAAAAACTACTGTGCTGAAATCGAATGTGCCGTGCCAAAAGTTGCAGATATCGCAGTCCTGCTGTAAACTACGACACAAACTTCCTTTTTAGAACAAATAAGAAGAAATACTAGGCACATACATGTGATAGAGAACAATACACTAGTCATCATCATGTAGCATGTCCTTTATAGAACGTTGCTCCCATCACAGTCTGTCTCACAGTCTCTACATACTCTACATACTGTAGCGAAGGCTGGAGTTTTGGCAAGGGAACAAATTTCTTTCAGACAGACTGTGATGGGAGCGACGTTCTATAAAGGACATGCTACATGATGATGACTAGTGTATTGTTCTCTATCACATGTATGTGCCTAGTATTTCTTCTTATTTGTTCTAAAAAGGAAGTTTGTGTCGTAGTTTACAGCAGGACTGCGATATCTGCAACTTTTGGCACGGCACATTCGATTTCAGCACAGTAGTTTTTGGGACGAGTTTGCCTTCCCTCTTTGAACCCCATCTCTTAATCAGGATGCATGGTAGCAGTCTTTTTCCAGGGTTGCCATATGGAGGTAAACTAGTGAATCGGTCGGTTATGGGTCACTGACCCTGATGCAAGCAGCCAGCTATGAGTCACCGGCTGCTGCTGCATTTTCAGCCTGATATTTCTTCTGACCAACCATCTAATACAGAGTATGTTATGGAGACACCTACATTATAAATCTTGGAACTAATGTATTTGTAGTTATGTATAATTGATCTTCCTATCTATGTTTTGAGAAGAGGAAGGTATGTACAAAAATTGTGCTCTGGTCTCTTCTGCTCAAATTGTTGATGCAATCTCTACATACAGAGCTCTTGCAGTCACATTTGTAGCCCATAGACCCATCCATTGTTGTCTGCAGTAGTTACAGATTATGTTTACATGTAGTTCTTTGGTTGGTATGGATTTTTGGTTGTGTGGCTTGACCTAATAATGCAACCTCAAATGCATTTGATTGCAAGCCACATTGAGGAGTAGGGAGCCCAAAGAGGACATGGTAGAAGAGGAGGAGAGCCACATGAGCTGACCAAAGACAACCACTCAAAACAAGAATTGGTGGCAGGTGACTGTTGCATTCAGAAGTCACACAGGAGTACTCAGGGTCACAGTTCCCGACAAAAGAAAGAGAGGTTGCTCTAAGATGCACTGGACAGATGTTCAGAAATGGATAGGCAAAACCTTGGATGATACCATAACACTAACTGTGGACAGACTAAAGTGGCAATAGCTGGTTTATTATGTAGGGAGATGTAATGTCACTACTACCTCTCAGGTTACAGGAAAGATGACAGAAGAGAATCCACTAAGGATTAAGAAGTAAAGCAAAGCAGTACAGCCAGCAAGACATCTCTTACAATTTTAGCTACTAACCGAGCAAATTCAAGAAGTCTGACAAACTGGTTTTCCTACCAAAATCTATTTTTGTTATACAAGTTATGTTGAACCATATTTTACAGTTGGACTGCGACATCCAAGCCTGACAGACTTTCAAATCCACGTTCAGCAAGCCTTTTTATTTTGGTTAACTTTACCGAGTCTTTGGCTACCACCGGCCTAAACGGCACCAGGAGGTTTGAAGTAAGACTGATTTCTTCTAGATGTATTATCACTTATGACGTAAAGGATTCATTAACCAGGAGTGTTTAGATTTTAGGGTGGTTATTTTTTGCTGTCAGACCCTTTGTGCTACACATGCTCTGGGAGCAATAAGTTTGAATTTAGAGTTTATCATCTCTTCCACTACTGACTATGACAGCATTTAGAACTAATTCTCCTCCCAACCAGCTGTCTTTTCACTACTTCAAGCACATGTTATTTTTCCACTGGTCTTCATACCGTTCCAGAACTACCCAATTTTTTACCCACGTTAATTATTTGGTAAAGTTAATTGAATACTAAAAACTGTTCATTCTAACTTTGTAGGATTATTATCCTTAAAAACAAACAACAGTTATAAACCACAAACTGACCCATACATTTAAAATAACATGAACAATTAAGTACTCACACTGATGTAGTTGTGAATGCCATGTGACCATCCGCGTAGGTCCACTAGCCGGTACAGTGCAGCCAACTTACACCGCAACAGTCTTTCTCCTTTCGCAAAGCCTTGGGACTCAACTCCTCTCAGATCATTTATTGGAATGACAGCAGAAGCTGTGATGAAAAGCACAGCAAATAGAATTCAAGTCTAAATATAAAAAATAACTAGTTTGTATCAGAGAAATAAACAGGAATAAAAACAACTATCTACAATTTATAAAGAAACTAGGAATAAAGACAACTATCAACAATTGAGATATAAACAGGAATAAAAACATCACATAACATTATCCTCCTCATCAATTCAATGGATAGTGAAATCTTTAGGCCAAGAGCAGCTGCTTGCTACAGCTTCAATTGCATAAAACCGATACTCTTAAGAAGCTAGAGACACCGCAGCAAGAGCCTACACCTTTAATTCAGTGGTCATTCTGTCCATAATTTATGGCTGTGAAGTGTGACAATTGTGCAAAGCAGATGCTGTAACGCTCAGAGTTATTCAAAGAGCTATGGAATGGCATTTACTAAATATACTGATAAGGGATCATATCCAAAATGAGAAAATTCAACGTCAAACTCTATGTAGAAACAGCATTATTGTGCAGATACAGCTGGGCTGGTCACGTGGTACGCCTGACAACAGATGGGCATAGCAAAAAAATGTTGGTGGCCTTGTGGTTATACATATCCATGGGCTCACCCACCTATGCGACGGTGGGATGGCTAAACAAAAGATCTACTCTGGTACAGCCCGGCAAAGGATCGGGATGCATACAAAATTTTGTTCGTTTCCTTGCATATGGAATAGAAACAAATCTAAAAAAAAACTGATAAAAAACAGGAATGTTTAGTCCTGTTCAAAATTGAGAAATAAATCTTAAAAATTGAGAAATAAACAGAAATAAAGACAAATCTAAAAACATTGAGAAATAAATCTCAAAACTGAGAAATAAGATGTATCACTTTATAACGTCTGGCATTGAGATATATGGATTACATGTACTTTGTAGGTCGGATTTCACCCTGTTATTGTATGCCAGCACATATTCAAGGGAGATATTAAATTATTCCTTAGACTGATTTTTTCTTTCTTTCTAAATATGTTCCTTAATAAGCAATTTACTGTTTTTATCCAAATGCAATACAAACATATAGCCATCCCAAATACCAAAGACAACAACAACCTCCTGAAAAGGAGAGATCAAAGCATGATTTGCCGACTTCGGATTCAACACATACAACTTAAGTCACTTGAACAGAATCCAACCATAACATACTTCAGAGTGCTGTCTGTGCACACATCCCTATCAAACTGTTGAGCACCATTTTTGAGTGTCTGGCGCTTGAAAGTGTTAGGAAAGAGCTTCTTCCTCTGAGGCCAGACAAATGGAACGCTCTTTACGGAACTAAACAATAGCTCACGAACACTTGCAGGTACCACTATGTGGCATTTGGCCAAACAGCAAAGAGTCCACAGACTGCTGGATCAATAACCAACCAACCATTAAAATGCATATGTGTGAATGCAAGTGTGTTTCGAACAGCAAAGCTCTCATTACTCTAAATAGCACTATGTTGAATCACAAAAAAGAAGAGCCAAAGCTAGCATTTGATCTCCCCTATGTTGATTAGCCACATTCTTCATCAGTAATGATTATGTAATGACACAAGTTACAGGTTATAAGGCTGCCAGGTTGTAACTAGACAGCTGCTGAGTGCGCAGTCAAAAATGTTTGCTATCTTACTTATGGATGATGTGGTTTCAGGCAGTAGAAGTCACATCCTATACCTCCATCTTTGATCTGGTCACAACAAGGTCACCACATACAACCACCATTCATTAAAAATGAATGCATGGGGAGAAAAATGTGTTTCCTAATGCTTATACAGTGTCTGTATGGTTCCCAAACATGAGACTACTCAGTTCAGATTATTGATGATCTTTTCTTTCTTATTCCTATCCCTGGAAAAACACACTTTTATTTCTGTATCATATGAGACATTGTTTCTAAAACTGTTTTCCAGCCCAGTAGGCTACTCTAAAGATAGTAGGTTTTGACTTGTGATTTGTGGGCTGTGCATCCCAAGAGTTAGAGAATCTTCTGTCCTATATGTTATGACATGCTCTAGTGTGACAGATTCTTTTCTTATCTGTCACACACAATGTCATCCCAGAAACCACTCGGCAGCAGACAACTGACAACATACCTCTAACTAAACTTCCTCTGCCCTTTGAGTCTAGCAACAATAAGTCATATCTGTTGCAGCAGATACTGGACAACATGCCTCTAACTAAACTTCTTCTGTTCTTTGAGTGTGACACATACAACTGACAACATACCTACAACTAAACTTCCTCTGCCCTTTGAATGTGGCACAGACAAATTGACAACACACCTATAACTAAACTTCCTCTGCCCTTTGAAGTGTAGCAACAATAAGTCCTATCTGTTGCAGCAGACACCTGACAACATACTTCTAACTAAACTTCATAAACCCTTTGAGTGTGACACATACAACATACCTCTAGCTAAACTTCCTAGGCCCTTTGAGTGTGGCAACAATAAGTCTGTTATCTGTTGTAATGCAATGAGACTACTTGGAAATGGGCCATCACGTAGCTGCTCCTCAACCACTTGCTCCAGTTCATCTTTAAAAGCCTGACTATTGAGTATGACCTTCACACGAGATCTGTTTTCCATCTGCTGCAAATCCTCCTTCACTTCTGCAGGGCGCTGCAGGTTTTTTATGTATTCTGGATCATCTGGATCTGAGAAAATAGGATTTCATAATTAGTAAAACGGCTTCATTAAGGACCATTGCATCATAGTATGGATTTCATAAAAGGTTACTAAGGAGGGTCAGGCACAATGCCAGAAAAATTACCATTGCAATAGCACATACATGACTTGACACAGGCATCCTGCAAGAAGACCAACTTCAATTACATGCTTACACTGAAGCTAACAGAAAGAATGATGATGATGCATTAGACACTGCCTAAACATAATTATTTAATTAAAATAGTAGGATAAGACAAGATCAGGAACAAATCATCTTAAAGCAGGTATAATCCTTGTAGTAGTGAGTGACACGGAGATGAAGCCAAGCATAGCACAACTGCCCTGAGGACTCCGGTCAACCTTCATCAGTACGCTCATGTGAGAAAAGCTGCTGCAACGAGCCACTTAACGTCCTTTTTAGGGCACACAAAATAGTAACCTACTCATTGTGAGCATTCACAAACAACATTCATCCATCCATCTATCTATCTATCGTCTGATCCTGGTTTGGTTTTTGGCGTCAGGTGTAAAAGTGACATATGGACAGCCTCTTGGTGTGTGCTTCATATAAGGTGGAATTGGCTGCCTCAGATATTCCGCCAATCCATCTTTTACGGGCTCGTCCTCTAGCTCTAGTACCTCTTTTTTTTAAGTGTTAGAGCCATATGTGGGACGCTGCTATGTTGCTGTCACGATATGTGGCCAGACCACTGAATGTGCTGTTTTCTAATAAGCCTAGCACTGGCTTAGTGCCCATCTGTTTCCTGATCTCATTGTTTCTTATTCTGTCCCATCTTGTCACATTTAGCATTCGCCTCAGGCGATTATTTCTATTTTTATCTTATCTGTTGCTGTCAGTGTCTAAGTTTGACACTGGTAGCATAGTGTGGACATGAAAATTGTGTCGAACAGGGCTCTTTTTGTGCCAATCTTTATATGCTTGTTGTTCTTCAGTATTTTTGACATCTGGTCAATGTTTTGGTTTGCTTTAGTGCATCTATGATTGATTTATTCTTGCATTCTTCAATTAGATGATACTATGCTTCCTAAATATTTTAAATCCTTCACTTGCTTGATTTGTTGCCGTTCTATGAAGATCTTAGCAGTTGTTTCTTTTCTTGCTATTGTCATTGTTTCAGTTTTACTCACGTTGATTCTCATGTTGTGTCCTTCGGCAGTTAAATTAAGGTTGTTTAAGCGTTTTTGCAGCTGTTCTTTAGTGTTTGCAATGAGTACTTGGTCGTCTGCGAAGAAGAGTTCACTGCAGCTGTTGTCATCATTAGATTGGGTTTCTTTGCTGATTTGGTCCAGGTGATGAACAGCAGAGAAAGCACACACCCATGTCTAATTCCGGTTTTGACAAGAAACCATTCCGACTCACCTGCACTTGTTCGCACCGTACAGACTATTTTTATACAAACATTCACATATGTTTATCAAGTGTTTAACTCCATAGTTCTTCAGTGTTCTCTACAGCTGTTGTCTGTTAACTCGGTTGAACACTTTTTCTTGATCTATGAATGCCAAAATAAAGAGTTTCACATCATATTCGATGGCTTTATCTGCTAGTTGCCGTAAGGCAAAGATGGCATTGGTGCAGCCTCTGTTTTTTCTTAAATCTATTTGTGCTTCGCTTAGTTGAAATTCTATGATTGAGCGAAAACATTTTCTTACTATTTTATGTATAATCTTTCCAGTGAAATTCCTCTGGAAGTTGTGCAGTCTCTCTTATTTGTCTATGCTGTGACATAATCAATGTTACATATCTATGTTATTATTTACCAATGTGATCTATGTATATTGTCATATTAAAATAATGTGATCTATGTATCTGGTGACCTCTTATGAATGTAATCTATGTATGTCACCACTTACCAATGTGATCTATATATTTGCCAGTTGGGCTGGCCAGCCCATTAACTTGAGGACCTGCCTCACTCATCCCACTGTAGTGGTGTTAGGCAGCCTGCAATGAGAAGCAGAAATACATTTTCAATCTGACAACATATTACCCAATGCAGATCTGACATGGACATCCCTCAAATATATTACAGTGTAGTGGTGATACAATACAAATCTGACATGGACACCACTCAAACATTTTACTTTGACAGAATGCAGGATCTGATTTGGATACCACACAAACATATTACACTGGGGATACAATACAAATCTGACATCAAATACCAATGAAACACATTACTCTGATACAATGCAGATCTGATTTGGACACCACTCAAAACACATTACTCAGACACAATGCAGATCTGATTTGGACACCACTCAAACATATTATACTGGTGATACAATACAAATCTGACATGGATACCACTGAAACGCATTACACTGACACAATGACAAACTAAATATGCAGTAAAGACACATCTAGGTACGTTGTAATTAACTGATCATCTTTTTTCATTACAATATGAAGCAGAAATCATGATGCATACCACAACACAAAGATAAATCACACAATCTAAATAGCAGCAAGTGAAAGATAAGTTGTACATATCTACCATAACTGACACCATTGCTAACTGGCCTAAAACTTATTTATTATTTACTATTAGCATTCAGTTTTATTGCAGCATCCCTCAAATTCATAAGTGCAGCATAACTGATGAGGAAATAAAGAGCACTGCAGTAAATCATGATACCATGAGGGACAGGGTTGAAATGAAAAGGGGGTGGGAGGAGAATTAAAAACCTAGCTCGCACACTGCATGATGACTGCAGAGGCAATTGATCTTTCTTTCTCAGCCCTCTAAATCCTCCAGGTGGACCCCAGGCAATGGGGATAACATAATGAATGGAAGCACCAGTCGGGTGAATGGGTACTTAAACATGGGTATTATTGCGCCTCACAAAATCCATACATAACACAAGCCAATAACAATCTAGACAGGCAGTACTGCATATAACAAGTGAAAGGCTCATGACTCTCTTCTGGGATACTCAAAAGATGTGGCCATCCATCCACTTCGATATCATGTCAGCTGTCTCAATCCTCATTTTGTTGTAAAGATGAGACTTGAGCCTAGTATGCTCAGTACTCAGTCTGAAAAATGTCAAGTTGGTCTTATCTAGTTAAATCCCAGTAGTTTTCTTTTCATTATCAGGGGTGTTGATAAGTTCATTTTCCCCTGAAGTTGGCTTTAATTATGATCTTTGCCTCATTATACACGATGCTTAGGTCTATCTGTGGAGAAGCTACTCCATACTTTGCAGCTTCATTGTCTTCAATTTTGTAGCGCAAGAAGATCCACTGAATGACCAACCTTGGGTGTTCTGCTGAAAGCTGTCTCAGGGAGTACATGCATTGTTCAAGATCTCTATCTTTATGGTATTTTCTAGTTGCTATTACTGATGAGGCATCAGTCAGAAATACTATGCCATCTTGGTGGATATCTACATCTTGGATTACAAACTCAACAGTATTATTCAGTGTCTCTACTTCAGCATGAAAGCTATTGAAGTATGTTTCCATTGTTAGCACTATAATTTGTTCATCTCCATTCCTTAGTCTGTAATAGATGATTCCATCTCCATTAGATGTGGCTTTGTTAACTGTCATCTATATATACTTGTATCCATGTTTCTGGTGGTTACTAAGGTATACTTCCATTATCATTTTCCTTTCTAAGTCTGTCTAATTCCTTTCTTCTCTATTCCATCTATGGTTTCTACCATCTGGCTGGCTGGCTTGGTTGGCTTCGTTCATTCTCAATCTCCCGCTACCAAACCCTGAAAGGGCTTAAGTAGCAGAATGAGTTGTCATAGTTTACAGCTTGACTGCGATATTTGCACCTTTCGGTTCAACACATCCGACTTCAGCAAGCATTTTTTGAGTACCGGGTTAGCATTCCCTCTTTGATCCCTTCTCCTTAGCCAGTCTGCCCTGCTGCAGCAAGTTATCCAGGATCACCGCGTGGAGGTGTAAAAGGGTCTTGGCAGCTCTGGTTTGCTGGCCCTGATGCTAGCAGTCAGCTATGGGTCGCTGACCACTGCAGCTGATTAGCTGCTCAGCATCTTGATACCATTTCTACCATCTAAAGGATATATGTTTATTTTTACATTTTGGAATTTGGGATGTTTGTTTTATATCTATAGTTACTGTCTGACTTATGATTGAGTTTGATCATGGTCTACTTTAGATAGATCGTCTGAGTCACCGGAAAAAATCCTGCAGACTAAATAACAAAACTCATATTGTACCAAAGTTCATAATCAATCCAAGCTCCACAAAGAGAAATAAAACAAATTCACTGTACAAAACACAACAAATCACTGCTGAGATGATTCTTTCACAGAATCCTGCTCTGAAACCAAGTGCATATCCATCTTTGTTTCCTGAATATTATAGCTGCACTGATAGTTTAGTTTACACATGCAAGTTCCATTATTTAGTCAGCCGTTGAATGTGATGTTTCAAAAGGAATTTCCTTGAATCAGAAGGCCTGTATCTACATTAAGCTGTGGTCTGACCTTGGCAGATCTTTAGTGTTTAATATGAGGTGGTTTCTCTTGAATCTCCCTCTTCGCATGCGACTTATCAGCAAATATTTTTAAGTAAAGTATGTTTTTAAAGACAGAAAGATAGTACAGGTGTGCTAGTCAAGTGGTACGTTTGCCTGACAATAGATTGATACATAAATTACTGCATCGTGGCCCCCACACGTGCACCAATGAGATGGTGGGATGGTCTGCGACAGACTTTGGTGTGACATGGTACTAAAAGACAAATGAACATACGAATACCTGGCATGTAGCACATTCTGTGCCTGAATCAATGAACGCCAGGATTACTGTACACCATACATATGTTGTAATAGTCATAATAAATGCTTTTTATTCACTGGATAGTATTTTCTATAGTTATTATATTGAGAACTTTTGCTACTTGCAAATAAAAAGTTGATCGTATAATAAAAATAAGTGTTTGTTTCGAGACTAGATAGCAGCATTTTAAACGCGAATCACGTCTCTCTTAACCCTTAAAAACCGCAACGCCATTTCATGGGACGATTAGCCAGTCACGTTTTAACATTACGCAAAATGACGTGTCTCGCACTCTTTGCAACGTATTAAATGTATTTAATATGGGTTTAATCCAAATCCAGCTAGTATAAACCCACAACAATGCCATTTCAGATTCCATTTCTAGAGCGTGAGTTAACATATTTATCAATTATGTACTACTAAATTAAAAAATAAAAATGTAAACAAAGCTATTTTGTCAACTTTTTTTTACTTGAAGAAATGGCGTCCTCCCGTCCCATTCTCGTGGGACACGATTTTCGTCAGTACCTGCCTGTCTCACAGATAATTCAATCATGACTTGAAATAGACAGACATGTAGATGAAGAATTATTTAGCATGGACAGTTCTAATTCAGAAGGAAATATTCATAATAAATTGTTATCGGAAAGTGCGTCAGTGATATTTTGTTTCCATAAAATGGTAGTTGTCCCTCAAAATGTACCAACACCAAATTTTAAACTACTACAACGTCATTTCCTCTTCCGGTCCTTTTTTCGAAGTCATGACGTGGTTTGGTAAGTTTTTGAGAAGTAATTTCGCACATTTTGTTCAATAATCTAACGAAAGTAGCAATTTTTTTCAACTTTTTTTTCATTTGAAGAAATGGCTTCCTCTACCAATTCTCGTAGCGCACGATTTTCTGCTGTTCAGGCCACAAAAGATGATTCAAATCTGGGCTGAAGAAGATACAGATGACATGGCTTCTGACACTGACAGTGAAAGTTCTCATTCAGAAGAAGGAGATGTTAGAAATACATCGTTGTACAGTGCCACCAGGGATAGTTCGAGTGAGCAAGAGGAGGAGTCTCTCATCCATAGTAAAGGAAAGGGTAAAGGTCCTATGCCTAAGAGAGGACGAGGAGCAAGGTCAAGATCTGTACTTGATAGGATCCTAATCCTAGTACTAGCAGTACAGTAGATCCATCTACAGTGTCTCCTGTTCCAATGGCAACTACTAGGACAGACGCTCAGGTTAGTGATGAGGGGCAATGGAGGGAGGTATTTGAGGGCAGCACAGACAATACCTTTCGGTTTATTCCACCTCAGCCAAGAATCCCTGGTGTCAATTCTGACATTATTCCAGAGAATGCATCACCCTTATTTTGCTTTAAAAGCTTTATTTACTGATGCCATTATGGAAGACCTTGTCAGGTCAGTAAATGATTATGCGGCCCAACGGTGCCTGGCAATGAAAGAAACAACTGCGGTACGGTCAGTTTATCTAACACGGTCACCGGTGACTGTGCCTGAGTTACATAAATTCTTTGCTGTCATTATTGTTATCGACTATTTAAAGAAGCCTAAAATTAGTGACTACTGTGCACATGATGAGACTATAGAAACACCTTGGTTCAGGAAGGTATTCACAAGGGAAAGGTTCAAAGCTTTGTACCATACAATGTTTCACGTAAGCAATCCAGATTCGCAGGGCAAAGCCAAAATTGAGCCATTTGTGCAGAGCTTGCTACTTCAATTTCAAAAATCCTATTACCCATTCAAGGAACTTTCTGTGGATGAAATGGTCATTGGATGGAAGGGAAGGTGGGACCATAAGATGTTCAATGCATCAAAGCCAAAAAAAATACCACGTCAAAACCTTTGGCCTCTGCGACAGCAGCACTGCTTATGTTTGTCAACATATTGATTTATTTTGGTAGCAATACATCTTACAATCCAGACCTAGATCCAAGCAGTCAACAAGCCGTCAAAGTATTTGACAAGCTTTTAGAACCTTGTGGGAAAGCTGCAGTACCTTACCAGTAATGGCCATTATTACACTGATAAGGTCAACATAAACCGCAAAGATTTTCCACAAGCTTTCAAGACAACAAAATTGTCCTTTTTACAAATGAAATGGTTTCTCCATATAGAAAGAACATTCCTCTGTCCAGAGACAAGAAGGCTAAAAAACCCTGCTTGCTTGTCTCTAGTGAAGCCTCGGTGACCACCAAACGTTTAACAAGTCGTTCTGGTGTAGTGAAGGATAAACCATCAATGATTGATGACTACAACCACCGCATGAATTGGTGTGATAAGGTTGATCAGTGTGTCGCAACATATGGTACCTTCACTAGAAGAACAAGGAAATGGTAGAAGAAAATTTTCTTTTGGATTTTTGAAGTAGCTCCGCTGAATTAATTTATTTTGCATGCCCTGACCAGGTCTGCAAACACAAAAAAGCAGCCTAATCTAGAATTTAAAAGGCAATTAGTTACTGAGCTTCGCCTTTTTGCAGCTACAGAGATGCCTAGCATGCAGGTGGAACCTTACATCAGCAGCCATGCAAACAGACACAGTGGAAAAAGACACATCATCAAAAAGTCTACACTGTGTCATCAATGTATTGTTTGCAGTACTCCAAATGCGAGAGTTAGGACAACATTTTTTTGTCAAGGATGCCCAGACCAGCCATTTCTTCATCCAAATCACTGTTTTGAACAGCATCATTTAAAATAAATGTAAATTAAAATCAGCTGTACATGGATAATGTTTTTTACCAAACACTGCTCAATGGTCATAATAATGTTATTTCTAATCCAAGAGTGATGAAACTTCCCAATATTGTGTAAATATGGATATATTATCAAAAGAAAGAATTTTTGTGTGTCAACATTGTGAAGGATTCATTTGAATGAAATGGTAAGTGAAAAAAAAGTTTACAAATTATGTATTGTTTTTATTTTTGTTTACTCATTACATCATTTTTTGCATGCAACTTCACTGTACAGACATCTTATTGCACTGTTTCTAAAAAAGAGCAATCATTACTGAACATTTTGATATATAAAACATGATCACACAATAAAAGATAACAGATATATGAATAATTTTGTCACAGCTGTCAGGTGTAAACATATTTGTAGAAGAATTGCCGTGTAAAATCGTGGTTTTTGCTGCGTCTACTTAGTGTTAAGCGCTATCTTTGTGTACAGTAATTTTCTTTCCATAATATATTACCGTGATCATTGCTTCCAAAACTAAAAAAATTGCTAGTGAAAACAGCAATAAATGGCATTGTATAAGTATCGATTTGGAATGAAACAAAAGATCAACAACACAAAGGTGGAAACAAACCGTGAATTCTACAGCTAGAGATTTATATAGTATGGTGTTCGCACAACGTCCAAATCACATAATGATAATGTCCTAATCGCGGACGCTAAGCGACGCACGCCTTTATAACATGTGCAGTGTCGTGTCGGGCGCTATCAGGTGACAGTTTTAAGACAAAAGCTACCAAAGGCAAAGTGTATTAGTGTCGCTAACACCCAGGAAGCAAGTGTCAAGTTTTGTATCTCCAGCAACGAAACGACCTAAAAATATCAAGAAGTGTCTACCTTCCAACCAACACGCGGGCGATATCGCTGTACCGCTGTCTGTTTTCTCAGATCCCTTGCGTACGAACTGAATTTGTTATTAAAAATAAGAAATTTGTACTGGCTTCCTCTCGTTCTCCGCGAGCCGGCTGAGAAATGGCCACAAGATAAGATACGAGCGGTAAAATTAAAGTCGTGGATAAAACAAAACATGAGCGGGTCAATGAAGGATAGGTGCAGTTGGTGTAAGTGTTTATAAACCCAAATGGCAGGGAACATATACACTAGCTACCCAAATCCCCACATTTGTCGATAGTTATTTCTGAACAAAAGGCTATTCACTGAAAAAGGCCTCATTTTGATTTGAATTGCTTTCTCCTTTCTAAGGCTTGCATTTTCTCTTAATCTAAAAAAAAAAAACTATTGCTCTTAATAACTTCGTACGTGCTACATTCACTGTCGATGTAATAAAAAAATTTTAAAAAAGTAAGGCCGTCATGATGTCGGAAGCAGAACCTCGGCACATTACGCAAATGCACAGCGAGTAAATTCTCCAAGAGACGGGCTGATTCACGTCATGGCCATCCTAGTTCTCTCGAGGGATAGATTGTACAGCGATCAAATGATCTTTTTAAACTGAGAAACACAATTCCTGACCTAATACGCAAGCAACAGTGTCACGTTTCAGCTAAGAACTAAATGTCACTTGTGTTCTATTCTGAGACAAATTATCACCATGTGCAGTATATCACGTGTGACTTAACCCTTTGACCTTACACTGGTCATGTAAAACGTAGCATCTCGGTCGAGGTATAAACACCGGCTACCCATTCTTGCTACGCGTAAGCATTGTTATAACAATGTCTCTCCCCTAGGCATATTTTGGGAAGATATTTAGGGTCTCTACGCGTCAGTCCCAACCCTAATTGCCAAATTACCCAACCGACAGTTTCTCTCCCCTTTATTTTATCATGAGAATTGTGTCCCAACTTCACCCGAGTCAGATTAAACGGGAAGGAAGAGTAGGGGAGGCAGAGAGAGAGAGGGGGGGGGGAGAGAAGGAAAGAGTTCACGTGTGTCTGTATAGCTTAGCCGTGAGACGATGGATCTGATGACGACTGTCTTCAAACATCATCGTCTGTAAATTACGCAATACAGACACGTGCACACTACAAAAAAGACATGTCATAATTTTTCACAACTTACTGTTTATGAGATGTTTTTTAACATGCGGAATTGGCAGAGGAGGAGGGGAGGGATAAGGTGTGGCTAGTATTTCTCTCAGTGCCACAAAATACATTTACAGAGAGTGGATGAGCGCTGAAAGACTGCCTTGTTACATACACATAACTCGCACAGCCGTCCATTATGTTTGGTAAATTCACGCACTTATAGCCCCCGCATAAACTCCACACGAGTAATGAGGAGGGCTGGAGCGCGAAGAGTAGTTGTTAAAAATATAACGAGTATTGCTGGACTGTCTTCCATTATTAAAATGCCAGAGAATAATGCCCTGTTTGTAATATGTGTACTGATAGTATCAATGTCATGAACTTACTGCTATTCCACAAACACTCTGACATATAAAGCTGTTAACAGATGCAGGCTATACAAGTTTACTGACAGACGTTCAATATAACGGAAGTATCTTTATGTATCCATGAACCTTTCGCATTCCCCTGTTCTGATTAGTTCCAAACATTAAGGCTGTGACATTGACAGCGTGATGATGCACAGATCATAATCGATCAATGGCAGGACCAGCTAATAGTATGTATATGAGGACACCCAGTCTCTGCTCTAAGTTATAGCTGACATTGAGTGCCGCCAATCCTCGCTTACGTTTATGCCTGGTTTGATCGACGTTCTACTTGTAAGACAAGGGCAACGACCAAATGTTGCGACCTGTCAAATCTTATATAGTATGCATGCCCACTGAGGAAGTGCTTTTGAGTAGTTACCGCGATTGTTTCTCGCGCTATACACACCGGGATCAATATTCTCTAGTTATATCCTTGTAGATAAGGAAGGACAGACAACGAGAAGTAGAACTCGTAATCCCAAAGCACATAAAAGATGAGACAAAGCAAAAATAAAGTCTCCAGCACTTGTTCCTTGACGACAATCAGTGCATGCTATTTTGTTGTTGGGGGGGGGGGGGGGGCGGCGGCGGCGCAAGACCTCTACTTTTTTACCATTGAATATTAGAGAGTAAATCGGTAAGAAGGTCACAAACTGGTATGTCATTAGGTGGCAGCAACATCCAGCTTGGTGTCCCATTCACGTGCACAGCTCAGATAATGACGCGCGCCAGAGTGTACAATTAAAGAACATCAAAATGACTTTCCACAAAGGATAATCATAAGGAAATACTTCTTGTCTACAGTGGGAGGTGTTTGTTGCGTATAATGGTGCATAAATGGCTAGATAAGTTCTCTCCAGGCCCCTCAAAAATTGCTGATGTAGCCAGACCTGGTTGTCCTGTTCAGATTGCAACAGGTGGGGAAGATGATACGAGCTGACAGGGAGTAACGATAGACTGTGTAGTAACTGCGATAGGGTGCTAGTATGTCAAGTGCTGGGCTAAAACAAATCTGAGGAGTACTGTGGACATCATCTCTAACAGCATTGGGGCTTCTAAAGAAGTCCTGTGCCCATCAGTTCCACTGTGTTTCAGTTTTGCAATAGGGCAAGGAATATGTTTCTGGGAGTGCAAAGCAGAGTTGGACACACTCGGTGCAGTGGTTTGCTGAGCTGGCACCAGAGCCTTGACTGTCTACCACATCCACCAATCCAATGGGTCTGGTAAATGTCCTGTATCTGCCAGTTCTATCATGTTTCAGTTTTCCAAAGGGCATGGGGCACGCTTCTCACAGTACAATGCCACGTGTGTTGGGTGCAGCTATCACTGTCCTCATTATGGACTTGTTCAAGGAACATCCTTTCAGAAGATCTTCATAAAGTAATGACCCGTGTGTTTTTTTTTTTGTTTTTTTTTTGCGTTCGCCTTATTTCTCTAATCCCCAAGGCGGTGTGCGTTGCACTGTGGTTTTTATTTTGCGCCTGTCGGCCCAATGCATCCGACTTCAGCATGCATTTTATGTAAGGGTCTGCTTCCTCCTGCATTTTCTAAGGGTTTGCTTCCCCGGGGTAACGGCCGGTGCTGTGATGGGGATTGAACCCAGCACCTTCGGATTGTGAGCCGTGCCACTTATCCACTAGGCCACGCCGTCCCCACCTGTGTGTTTCATTTCACTATTTTTCTTTCTGCCCACTATTTACTGGATTTTTAAGACAACATCTACCACCAACAATGGAATACACAGGTGTCTGACAAAAAACTTGATGATCTGGACTTTGCAGATGACTTGGCTCTTCTATCACATTCACCCAGTCAGATGTAAAATAAATTGAGTATACTAGAAGAGAGGTCCAAGACACTGTGTCTGAGAATAAGTAGGGAAAATATAAAGATTATTGCAGTCCATGTCTACCTGATGTGGAAACTTTAATTTATCTAGGCATCAACATAGACATAATAGGCAGTTTGAAAAAAGATACAGACTTGCAGATACAAAAGATGAGTTTTCATAGATCTGAGAACTTATAAAAATATCAAGTCCATCACAAAGTTAAGAACCTTGTACTACAATGTAAAGCTTGTTCTGTTTATGACTCTGAAATATTGTGAACAACAAAAAGTCATTGAAAAAAACATTCACAAATAAGTGCCTCCACAAAATAGAGGGACTGTGGTGGTAAGACAAGGTCACTAATGAGGAGCCGCTAAAGCAAACATCAGCAGAATGACATGTGTATATATAGATGTGGGCGCTGGATAGGTCACATATTACAGAAACCTGATGATATCATTACAAGAGTCTCTGTGCTAGAATCCCAGAGGCGTAGACTATGACTCTAGAAGGAGGAGTTTAAAAGCAAACATAATGGGTACATTTATATTATATATATATATATACACACACACACACTGCCAATGATTGTTGGCAAGACAGGGTTGATTTTGTGCAAGATGATTTGCCTGCTCTGGTGAAGTAGGTATTTGTGATTATGGGCCTGTCATCCTATCTACAAGTTCATATGCTCATACAATTCTATGTTAAGATGCCATGCACACCATACTTGTCCTAATGGCATCTTGCATGATGAAAGAATGTGTTCGAGTTTGCTCCCTTTGCACAGTGGGGATTCAACATCCTCAGAATTTTCCAGTTTCACAACGTGTGTGGCTGATGGCAGGAGGTTATACGCTGGCTTGGCTTCGTTCGTTCTCAATCTCCCGCTACCAAACCCTGAAAAGGGCAGAATGTAGTCCAGAGAACGGAATGCGTTGTGTCGTAGTTTACAGCTTGACTGCGATATTTGCACCTTTTGGTCCAACACATCCGACTTCAGCAAGCATTTTTAGCATTCCCTCTTCGATCCCTTCTCCTTAGCCAGTCTGCCCTGCTGCAGTTATCCAGGACCACTGCGTGGAGGTGTAGAAGGGTCTTGGCAGCTCTGGTTCGCTGGCCCTGATGCTAGCAGTCAGCTATGGGTCACTGACCACTGCAGCTCATGCACTGCCGGTAATACAATCTGATAATGAGAGTCATAGAAGTGCCATATGTTATATATCATCCCATGACAAGGACCTCTGTAAAGTTCCATCCCATAATAGCCCATTAGCCTTAATGCAATGCCTATTCAATTCTAGCACTATCATTCTCCTGTCAAATTTAATGGGCTACTATATCCCTCCACTCAAGTTCCTTACCAGTATTTGATTATTTTTATCACCAACAAATGTCACTGTCAAAATCCCTGCATACTGGTCTGAGTGTAACTGGTCACTTCCTTCAGTTTCAGAGTTTCACAGACAGTTCCTACAACTTTGCTCCTGTCCCCTTTCTGCCAGTCTTAAGAATGACCTGCATGACAAGTAATGATGAAATAATACATTCCATCACTATTCCTACTTGTCTGTCCTTTTTTGTCATGTACTCTCTAATGGACAATAAAACTGAAAATCCTGTGAAGTACAGATTTTATCATTGTTGTAATCTCTTGTGGTACATCTCAAGGACTTGCTAGTCTCTGATGTTGGACTGAACAGTACGCATTGGCTAGATCCAGCCATATAACAAGCAGGTCAGCCTTTCAGATTTTGCTCTCTGTTTTCACTTCCCATATCATCATGCTATGCTATAGACATCCAGGGATACTTTGGACTGTCCCCTTCTGGGTGGAGGTGTCAGTGCACCCATTCTCTTTGCCATCACATTGAAGAATGTCTTTCCTCCAATGTCGAGGAACGATAGTGACTTGAATTAACAGACAGCAATGGAACTCTGTTCTTTAGGGATGTACACTCTATTTGACTTCTTCCATTTGTGGCTTTTGTATCAGTTCTTCCATGTATGTTTTATAGATCATGCTGTCATTTAAGATCTTGAGGATATCTTTTATAAACAATCTAAGACCATTGAAACCAACAGCTGACTTAGACCTTCTTGCATTGTTGGTCAGATATAGAAAACTGCTTCAAGCTTACTGGCTACGCAAGAATAGCCATGTTGCTAGGCAGTATAGTTTTTTGCACATCAGATCAGGTTACCCGCAGGTGTTCTTCCAGTCCTCCTCTATTGATATTTATAGTGTCCCTGACCTTGGTGGCTCTAACAATTTTTAGTCATCCTGAAAGGTTCCCTGTTGAACCTTTTCTAATTTCCCTTGTTTTTATGCCCTACATAGTGTATTAAGGGGAGATTTCAAATGGTGTCACACTCTGTGAAATCCCTTCTGCTTTCTTATACTGCTTCCTAGCATGGTTCTTTTGCTTCCTACTGTCTTCCACTTACTTTAATCTTCTACTTTTCTGTAGGGTTGTCCTTTTACTTTACTTTCCTCCCTGATTTCAAATTCTTTGCAGCAGCACAGTTAGACAATGTCACTAAAGATTTGTAGTTTCTTTGATAAGTTTATTTATTTGAGGTGTTTTCTAGTTCTTTAGTTAATGCTTTTTCTAAATTGTCCCCATTCCCCTTGTGCTAGCGATTGGTAACCTGATTGTATTTCTTTTTCCATCCATGAGGTGGAAGAATTCATCTTTAGTAAACTAAAATAGAATGTCCTCTTCTCTGTGGGTTGAATCCCGGCTAAGATCTTTTGACACCTTATCTGTGGGTACAGATGGTGAATAATTTCCACACCCCTTCTTTGGTCTGTGAATTTTCATGCTCTTTTGTGTTGTAAATTTCCTACTGAATTACATATGATAGGTGTTCTAGCTGCTCTGAAATTGAAGTTAGTTGGACAGAATTGACCATCTCCAAATAGTAATATGTGGATTTGTCATTCTCTCATTCCACCCTGACCTCCTTTTGGTGAAGCCTGTGAATGTTTGTTGTTTTTATATGTTTAGGAGCATTATGTAACAGCTGGTGGTGTATAGGAATATCTAAGACTAAGACATTTTGCAATCAAATTGTATGAATGGAGTGAGCAATACGTATGTGACACCTTTATTGATTTATTGTCAAGGAGTTCCTTGATGAGTCAGCAGTCCATTAGAATAAAATAGTAGGGACAGCTAGCTACACTCACGATGACTCACATTGCAATTGTTTGTTTATCATGCATGATATGATTCTGAATGACAATTTTGTACACTTTGAACTGTGACTACTCTGATTATAACTTTTTATTCCAACTTCTTCAAACATTAATATATATATAGATGCAAATAAAATACACATTTTAAAAGTTGAACTAAAATAATATTACAACTGTACACGATTGATGTACAATGAACGACCGCACCATCATACAATACATGATAATTCATTAATTGATAATATCATTAAATGATATATAGTCAACTATTTTGTCATTGTCAGTCAGCGTCAAATAATTTCCCCCAAATCTGTAGTCTAGTGCAGTCAGTGGTTGTGTTCCAGTTGAGTGTGTCTGTGCACACGCACCCATATTTTTCGTCTAAATAAAAGTTTGAAACAAATACTACACTATTTTATTACTCAGACAGCGACCAGGAAATGTGGTATTACGGTCACGAAATTGTGTTTTCAGTGTCGCTGGTGATTCATGGAGTTGGTAACAGGTATCCGGTGTAAACATAAACTTGTGCGATAAAAATGACCTCGACCATGGCACAGGCACCGGATCGCGGCCCAAACACTAGACATGAATGAGACAATATGGCGGCTTCCGTGTTCGGCTCAATTTAACTCGTAAAGGTTACCTATTTGGAATTATTACACTCAGATTGCACTGGGCTGTCATGTAGATGCAGAAATAAAAGTTACAGAATGCATCAAATGCAACAGTTACCCTTCAACAACTGTTACAAAGCTAGTATCACAAAATAGTACCCTACCGTGAGTCTCTACTCTTGTCATAGCCTGGCGAAGCATAGTAATACTAATAGTTTATGCATACGCTACATTACGTTGAATTTTCACGAGTTTAATCGACCATAATGGAAGAAATTAGCCAAGAAAAAGTTGACATGCACATGCTCAAAAATAATTAAATTTACACAGAAATAATAATGATATAGTAATGTTTAATAATACCTGCAGATGTATCGAAATGTTCGTTCACAGGCCGTCTGTCTCTGACCTAGATATCTCACTGTCTAGGCTGGCTATTGGATATGCAAATCGAAAGAACAGCAATGCGGCGGCTGTTCCAGTTTTGTTCAACCTCCTGCGGTTTAATAAGGGAAATTGAGAAAAACATATTACTTACTCCTTTTTTCAAAAACAATATAACTTATTTTTAAAGTTTATGTTTTATAACACTATTGTCAAAATGTACCTGACATTTGCTTGAAAGGTCTTTGATGAACGCAGATCCATCTTCATATGTTTGGCATGTAGTTGCTGGTCAGATCATGAAGATTGCTCACGGATTGATTTTTTCAGCATTCCTAGGCTGAAGGAACAAGTGCGGTGTACAGTATGCAATTATGTTCGCATCGTCATTAAGTGGACAACTCTGTCTTTACAGGATGGACACTATGTAGACGACACGGCACTTTCTTCCTTGTGTGTCATGTTGACTGATACAAACAAACGTAAAGTAACGCTGGTCCCATAGCAGACACTGCTATTGGGGATGAAGTGTTACTAGGTCTCAGCTTTTTGTGAGGAGTCTCTTCCACGCTGCTTTGCCTTCCCTAGCAGTAAAGTACCCACTTGCGGTTGAGTAGACCGAAGCGTATCCAGACCTAGGATTGAACAGCCCGTTATCTCTGCCATGAGAAGGAAACGCTGTAATTACTCTGCTACTGATCAGACGACAATGCATATCCATAATACCCATCACCCTAGTGCTGTTGATCTTTTTGGTTTACTATGTCATGATGGTAATATACTCAGAATCTTCCCAAGTTGCTATCTCTTTAGCCATCAACATTATCCATTATCACAGTGTGTCCACTTCCAGAAGACAAGTATGTTCAGCCAGCGGGCTAGTGGAACCATGAGTATCCGAACTCTTAGCCATTTCCTGAGGGAGCCACTGAGGTAGAGCGCGGTCATCTTTAGTAGAGCAGGCTTTGGGTAGGGGCTCTAAATTATGTCGCAGTTTGGAGTGGAATTAAAGATGTTCTCACTTCTAATGCAAGTGCAATGCTGAGTCTCTGATACCTACTGGGTCGATTAATCCCATGGGGCATTGGATATTATTAATACGGCAAAAGGACAACTCTGCTTCAAAATACTCCCCCCCCCCCCCCCCCCCGCCTTGTAGGCAGAGTAGTTTAGTAACAGCCAAAAGGTTATTGAGAATTTACCGGAATAAAAAGATTTAATGAAAACGAATGTGCTTCAGATATCGCATCCCACATGTAAAATGCGGCTCAGCGTATCTTGCGTTTAAATGTAAATTTTAATTTTTTTAATGTTTAAAAGGACCAAACAAAGAAGTCTCGGGTAGAGGACAGCAGTGTCAAACTTCTTGTGGTGAATTTATTGAAATGCACTTTATGTGAGGAGCTGGATTGTAAATGGAGGGGAAAGAGAGAAAGAGAGAGAGAGGGTGGTTGTGTGTGTGCAATGTTCCCTCTTCAGACGCTGTGCAGAAAATAATTATGTACTTCTCTGTTTTAACCACAGACTAACGTCTGGTCAGGCACAATATACTGATCAGACATGTTAGCCAGGGTCAGAAAAAATACACTGGCCAAGACCCTCATCTCAGCTTTTTCGTAGCCCTCCTGGAAACGGGCTGTTTTCATGGCAGCCTGGCTAACGAGGTGAGGGATCGACGTGATCCCCGTCATAGTGAGCGACACGCAGATGAAGTCAAACATAGCACAACCGCCTGGAGGACCTCGGTTCACCTTTACCAGAACGCTCGGGATGTGAGGAAAGCTACTGAAAACCACCACTTAACGTCTTTTTCAGGACGCACAGAAGAGTAAACCTAATCATTGTGGCCATTCGAAACAACCACAGCTTAAATTTGGCAATATTTTGGAACACGAAATATTTGGACCAAATCAGTCAGAGTATACTATCATAACACTGCTACAGACAGGCATATAGTTAAATTACCAAAACCTTGTCAAAACGCAAATAGTTAATTTACCATTATATAAAAATGTGTCAGCCGTTGGTGTGGTAGTGTAATACCTTACCTCAAATGTATTGTACAATGAATAGTTTCCCAAAACGTCCGTGAGCCACAAGGGGCTCGAAAATGTAAGAAAAGAATTTATACTGCAAACTACAAGACACGTTATACGAAGAGACTAAGAGTGCGTGTGTGGGGAGAAGATGGGAGGGGGGAGGGGGGTGAGCTAGATATCTTGCAGAAACTATAACCCACCAGAGAAATACAAGAAGATATCTACACCACGAGGAAGTTGAGAAGTTACTCGGGTTTGAAATCAGTTAATCATTCATACAAAAGTATCCAGTTTTAACGGAATTTCATTTTGTGGGTGTCATTTAACAATGTAACACCTGAGTGCTCACACACACACACATAACTTATGTGGAACATATAGTGTATGTCTGCTGTGTGTGTGTTCTATCAAAATATGAATATTTAACAGCTTCTACCGTTTTTTTAATGTAGTGTTTGTACTTCTAATATTTGCAGTTATATTTTCAATTGATTATACTTTTATAGAACCAACAAACACGTTCCATACCATTTTCATTATATTAATTAATTAGGTAGTTATTTAGTTAGTTGGTTAGTTAAGTAGTTGGTTGGTTGGTTAGTTGACTAGTTAGCCAGTTTGCAAGTTAGCTAGTAAGTTAGTTAGCTAGTAGGTTAGTTAGTAGGTTAATTAGTTAGTAGGTTGGTTAGTTAGTAGGTTGGTCGGATGGTTATTTGATTGGTTGGTAGATTAGTCGGCTGATTGACTGACTGGCTGGTTGGCTGGATTGATGGTTGGTTGGTAGGTTGGCTGGTTAGTTGGTAGGCTGATTGGCTGGTTGACAGTCTGACTAGTTGGCTGACTAGCTGGTTGGTTGGTAGGTAGGTAGGTTGGTTTGCTGACTGGCTGGTTGGTAGGTAGGTTGGTTGGTTGGTTGGTTGGCTGACTAGCTGGCTGGTTGTTTGGTTGGTTTGTTAGTTAGTTAGTTTCCCGACCAGCTATGACATTGAGCGACTTTGGGAAAGTCAGTCACCTTTCTAGTAGGTGTTAGTTAATAGGTTAGTTGGTTAGTTGGTTACTAGGTTGGTTGTTTGGTTGATTTATTGTTTGATTTGTAGGTTGGTTGGTTGGCTGGTTTGTAGGTTAGTTGGTAGATTGGTTTGTAGGTTGGTTGATTGGTTAGTAGTTAGGTTGGTTGGTAGATTGGTTGGTTGATAGGTTGTTGGTTGGTAGATTGGTTGGTTGGTAGATTGGTTGGTTGGTTAATAAGTTTGTTGGTTGGTAGATTGGTTGGTTGGTTTGTTGGTTGGCTGGTTTGTTAGTAGGTTAGTTGGTTGGTTTGTTAGTTGGTAGGCTGGTTGATTGGCTGGCTGTTTGGTTGACTAACTGACTGGTTTGTTGGTTGGCTGGCTGGTTTGTTAATTGGTAGGCTGGTTGACGGACTAGCTGGCTGGCTAGTTGGTTGGTTTGTTAGATGGTAGGCTGGTTGACTGATTGGCTGTCTAGTTGACTGACTGGGTGGCTGGTTGGTTGGTTGGCTGACTGGCTGGCTGGTTGGCAGGTAGGTTGGTTGGTTGGCTTACTGGCTGGCTGGTTGGTTGGTTGACTGGTTAGTTGACTGACTGGTTGGTTGGTCGGTTGACTGGTTGGTTGGTTGGCTGAATGGCTGGCTGGTCGGAAGTAGGTTGGCTGGCTGGTTGGTTAGTTGACTGGTTGGTTGGTTGGGTGACTGGCTGGCTGATCGGTAGGTAGGTTGGCTGGATGGTTAGCTGGATGGTTTGTTAGTTAGTGAGTTTTCCGACCAGTTATATGCCGTTGAGCGACGTGGGGAACGTCAGTCTCCTTTCCTTTATCAAGTGTTTTGTGTCGGTTTTTATCGGCCCGTGATTGTATTATATTTTCACTACAAATTACGAGCAAAAATGTTAAAATATAAAACTGCAATCTGCATGTTAATATATCTTCCTCTTTTTTTCTCCCCTAACCAATCATAAGGATCCTGTACATGAAACATGTGACAGCACTTTGTGTCCTCTTGGAGTCCTGTATCAACTCTTTTTTATGTGATAATTTTGCTATCCCCATGCACAAACTTGTTTAGTCACCTTGTACAGCGCCTACATGGATGTGAGGTAACTCCCAAGTAAGTTACCCCGGGCAGTAGTGGAGGAACATTTAACATACATGTGGACATAATTTAGAACCTGGAATATAAATACGAAACAATAATTTTGTAAGTTACTTCCCATTTATCAGAGGACAGTTTGCTGTTGTAATAGTGTGATAAGAAAATCATCGTTACTTCAAGATGGAAAGAAAATAGTGAAATAATATCAACACTGTTTCAGGGAACTAAAACCTTAAACTTCAGAATCTACAAACACCCGTCCCACCAGAGAATGCTTTGAACAACACTTTCCTCAGTCAGTCGACCGCCCGTACCAGTTACTATTGCTTTGATTTAGTCCTTTGACGGATTGGACACACGAGAGCTGGTAAGGCAAACGAAAACATTGAATTGTTCAGGTTTTTTTATCAATAATATCTGCAGTCCAGCCGCCATGATGAAGTCTGTAGGCTTCACCAGATCTGAGCGGCTGCCCCACAACTTTTGTCTCAGCTCCGCACCCTCTGGCCAGGTCTGGTATCTCATTTCCCTATAGAGTGGGCATTCCTGTAGAATGTGTTCAGAATTCCAACCCCGTGTTCCACACGGTAAAAAAGCTCTAAATTCTTAAAGCGGTACCATATTATAGCCTGAGGAAATCGTTATATTTTCAGACTCAAAATATGTGCTTCAAGTCTTGGGAAAACAGAACGTCTCTGCAGATATTAATAACATCTACAAATTAATTGACTTACTGTCCACCTCTTACGAAGCGGAAGTGGTACTCCAGTGAATACCTGGCCAAATCGGAGTCCCAGAAAATGAGAATGCTTATAAGCTGGTCAGAAGCGGAGTAGCAATACCACAGCAACTTCCAAGTATTACCCTACAGACCTGCGGGCAGATCTTGAGACACAACTACAGACAGGAATGGCTAAATCAGTGGACTACATCCCCGACAGGTCGAACATATTTCAGACACCAAGCAAAACCAGATCTCCAGGAACCAGCAAACAAATTTAAACAAAGATATGAGAGTTTGAGCTTCAAACTGAGAACAGGCCACGCCGTTCTCAACAGACATTGAACAACATAGATCCATAACGTGAACCAAATTGCACATTCTGTCACGACCACGAGTAATCAGTCTAGCACCTCCTGACTCCAGAGCTAGCCGATCTGCGAAACAAGCTTCTCTCAGATTACCCTACTATACACAACACACTCTACACATTACCCCAAGAACTAGGAAAGATATGTGCTTTTGTCCAAGCGGCATCGTGCTGTCAAGAGCTACCAGCTCACAGCTAAAGGGATTATATCACCATCATGATACAAATGTAGAAATAGATTAAATATATATAGTTATATGGGGATATATAAATGTCTTCTTTTTGTCTTCGCCTACAGGATCCTTTATCATGCTATATCTGCAGGCCAGTCGCCATGATGATCGGTATATATGTTATAGTAGTCTGCAGTGACCAGTTCTCAGGGGAAATAAGGTAGTCTGTTGGTTTCTTTTGAGTTGGTGAATTAGGTCTGGTCTCCATTGATGCATATACTGATTTCTGATGATGTTCTTTATCTCTCTGTATGGTACTTGTTGATAAAATTGGGGATATATGTATAAATGTATGTATGTAGCTAATACGCTGGCAGTCTAACATTTTCTCAAATAGTTTATAAATGGCTTTTTGCAGTGAAGATGCATCCTGTTCTTTGTGTTCGTACAATTTTGAAAAAAACACCTATCCTTATGGTCTTCTATAATATTTAGGTTGGCGCATATCACAATATATGGCTAAGTAACCGGATCTATGATTGTGAGTTTCGTATTTCAGTGTTGTACGTGTATTAGAAGTTGGTTTTTAAACCCTTGGGCAGATGTACAAAACCACATCCGAGGCTGCTCGAAGCTTCACCTCTTCAGTTCCTCAATACTGAAGAAAAGTTTCTGGAAGTGGGTTTTCAGTTGTTCTCCTTATATCCAAAAGCTTACTGGCGGCGCAGTTAGGGTCTCCTGACTGTAGTGCAAGGGGAGATTTCTCATCAATATGGAGACCACATTGTCGATCTTCACATCGCTGTAACACAGTTTGTTTCCAGGAGCAGAACGTGCTCGTGAGGTGGGGCCTTGGTCAGTATGTATTCCCTGACCCTGACGTTAGTCTTGGCTCCTATGGGACGACGTAATCCAATTAAAGTTCGGTTTGGATAAACGAGTACACGCAATATCCTTGTACAATTGAGTGTATTACTTGAATTGTGCACATTATCAGTAGGCTATTAAATGAGGTTGTTCTGCAGTTTTTGCTGGATTATAGGGTACACTGTTTTCTCATCCAGGACCAACCAGCCATGACCTACTTTAGATCTATTTCAGTTGGCCATGAACCAGCCACATTGATAATACTATTAGCGCAACAGATACAACATATTTGGCACAAGAGAGAAAACTACATTTCTCCTTGATGAAAACTCTACACAAAGTTGGGATGGATAGAGCTCGACAACCCAGAAAGGCAGGATATATAAGTGCAGTATCCCCTGACATTATGGCAAAGCACCAACAAAATGATAAAAGTAAGTCTTGAGAGCCTGTGTTTTTCCTGTGGCAGCTTATGGCTGTGAATCCTGGACGATTACCAGAACTTCTAGACAAAGAATCGAATCCTTCGAGTCAAAATGTTACAGAAAGATTCTCAAAATACCATGGACAGAGAAAAAAAACAAATGTAGACATTCGGCAAGAGTTGAGCATATAGGAGAACTGGTTTATCAATTTCATTTTGGCTAGAAAATGCAAATACTTTGGTCACATCAAGAGACACAACGGTCTTGAGAGGACGGTGATGGAAGGTATGGTGCCAGGCAAAAGAGGAAAGGTAGACCAAGAAGACGATGGCACCAAGATATCCAGGAATGCCTGAGTATGACTGTGGCGGAGGCTAGAGTTTTGGGAAGAGAACGAGTTTCTTTCAGACAGACTGTGATGGGAGCAATGTTCTACAAAGGACATGCTACATGATGATGATCCCCTGACAGAAAAGACAACTTTATGCCTTGCAGGAAGGTTGGGGACAAGTTGTTTTTTTTCTGTGGGCTCCGGATCTTTGGTCATGCTAGTCGGTATGATGAAATTTGTAGTCTTTACCAGATCGGAGCGGCTGCCCTATAGCTTTTCCGAAAAAAAACAATATAAACCTAATGCACTTGCCCAAAGAGCACATAACATGGAACAGCGCACCTCATGATTTTATGCAGGTGGGTCAAAGGATTATAGTTACATGTGAAGAGTGCCGGGATCTATGCCTCGAATTTGCTGGTGGTCATCCTGATAGGTACTACATGTCTATCTGAGAGGAGGGTAGGACCCACCTCCAATCGAGGAGAAACTGATACCCAGAAAAAGGCAGCAGCCATTGTACTGAAGAATGAGCAATGATCGCAGGAGAAAAGCAAGAAGAATATTGTTAGTGAGCTTGTTCTATGTTCCATGGTCGCATGCTCTAGGGCGTGTGTCGGATATTTGAGCTGACGTGTTAAATCGATAGAATCTAGATACTGTCACGATGTAGATCATGTCACAATGTAGATCCTGTTACAATGTAGATACTGTCACAATCTAGATCCTGTCACAGTGTAGGTCCTGTCACAATGTACATACTGGCATAATGTTCATACTGTCACAATGTACATACTGTCACAATGTAGATCTTGTCACTGTGCAGATAAAGAGAGTGAGAAAATCAGAAGAGTGTGTAGATCAGGAGAGTGGGGAAATATGGAGAGTGAGGAAATCAGGAGAGTGGGGAAATCAGGAGAGTGGGGAAATCAGGAGCGTGGGGAAATCTGGAGTGTGGGGAAATCTGGAGTGTGGGGAAATCTGGAGTGTGGGAAAATCAAGAATGTGGGGAACTCAGGAGTGTGGGGAAATCGGGAGTGTGGGGAAATCAGGAGTGTGGGGAAATCAGGAGTGTGGGGAAATCGGGAGTGTAGGGAAATCGGGAGTGTAGGGAAATCAGGAGTGTGGAGGAAATCAGGAGTGTGGAGAAATCTGGAGAGTGGAGAAATCTGGAGTGTGGGGAAATCTGGAGTGTGGAGAAATCGGGAAAGTGGGAAGATCAGGAGAGTGAGGAAATCAGGAGAGTAGAGAGATCAGGAGAGTGGGGAGATCAGGAAAGTGAGAAGATCAGGAGTGGAGAAATCAGGAGAGTAGAGAGATCAGGAGAGTGGAGAGATCAGGAGAGTAGAGAGATCAGGAGAGCGGGGAGATCAGGAGAGTAAAGAGATCAGGAGAGTGGGGAGACTAGGACAGTGGGGAGATCAGGAGAGTAGAGTGATCAGGAGAGTGGGGAGATCAGGAGAGTGAATAGACTAGGAGAGTGGGGAGATCAGAAGAGGGGGGAGATCAGGAAAGTGGGAAGATAAGGAGAGTGGGGAAATCAGGAGAGTAGAGAGATCAGGAGAGTGGGAAGATCAGGAGAGTGGAGAGACTAGGAGAGTGGGGAGATAAGAAGAGTGGGGAAATTAGGAGAGTAGAGAGATCAGGAGAGTGGGGAGATCAGGAAAGTAGAGATATCAGGAGTGTGAGGAGATCTGGAGAAGGAGAGATCATAAGAATTGGGAAATCAGGAGAGTAGGGAAATCAGGAGCGTGGGAGAAATCAGGATAGTAGAGAGATCAGAAGAGTGTGGAGATCAAGAGATTGTAAAGATCAGGGAAATGTGAAGATCAAGAGAGGGGAAAGATCAAGAGAGTGTAAAGATCAGGGGAGTGGGGAGATCAGGAAATAGTAGATATGAGGGGAGTGGGAAGATAAGAAGAGTGGGGAGATCAGGATAGGAGAGAGATCCTGCCGCATCGTGTATCCAAACAGTTTAGATACTTGCACGGTGTATATCATAACACTATGTAGATCCTGACACAATGTAGATCCTGTCACAGTGTAGATCTTGAGACAGTGTAGATCTTGAGACCGTGTAGACCCTGTCACAGCATTTATCTAAACAATGAGTAGATCCTGACAGTGTAGATTCTGATGCCCCTTACTAAATGGTAATGATATTATGTGGCCTTGTCCTACTATTTTATGATGATGATGATGATGATAATGACGATGACACATCGCATGATAAAGTTGATGGAGCTATGAGTCAAAGTTACAAACCTTGGTACCAGAAATATAAAAATAAAATCATGACTATCTTTAATATTGTATACCGCCTGTCTTGCTGGTTTGGTCGTCAGGCCAGTTGGGGACAGCCACGGGCTAGTGTTGTAAATACTAATTAAATTAATTGCTGAAAACGGAAGTGTTGGGCAGAAAAGTGTATATAAAATAGACTCGCGACAGCAAACAACGACACTAGCACTGTCATCCAATGATAATCAAGGGCACAGGAAGAAAGACAACAATACTGACCTGGCGAGACAAATGAAAGATACAAGATTTACGGAGATAAAACAGTCTTACTTTGTGACTTTATAAGAGAAACCGGGTCTTTGATCTGAGATTGAACGATAGAGAAGAAGATATACCAGCAAATGGCCACTAGTGCAACCGTCCTGGTATTCCTAGCACTATGGCTATGTTTACACGATGAGGCTGCCATCCCAATGCACATCGCTTTAGTCGCCTTTTACTATAAGTACAGTAGGTGCAGTGGCCTTGGCAGAGAATACAGGATCAGTGTACAGTAAAAGTTGTCATGTAGCAGTCACTGTGGTTGGGCATAACGTGGCTTCACTGTACTAGGCTCAATAATTTTCTGAGCTGAGATGGCTCGTTCCATATATAGCTGGGTCGACTGGAGTACTTAGATAGTGGAAATCGAATCTGGAACCTTTGTCATGAGAAACAAGTTTGCCTACGGTGATTTTAAAATCTTATGTAAAGTGTATTTCACAGAAGCAATATGGGAAACTGAGACGCGAACACGGTCAGGCACAACATACTGACCAGGACGTCCCGTCAGGGTCAGGCGCAATACACTCACCAAGACTACATCTGTCTTCCATGTAGTATTCTCTGGAGGCAGTTCGTTTTCAAGGCAGTCTGGTTGACGAGATCTGAATCGAAGTGATTCATGTACTAGTGAATGCCACACAGATGAAGCCAATCATAGCACGACAGCTTTAAGGACCTTCAACAGCACGCTCGGTATGTGAGGAAAGCTACCGCAACCCGACACCTAACGCCCTAATCAAGGTGCACGAAAGAGTAAAGATAGACATTGTGACCATTCAACAATAACAACAGGAGCAATATCATTTATCAGATCGGTCAGAGTATTCCGTGATAAATGTTTGAAAACAAAATGTTTTTAAAAAAAGATGTGTGTGTGTGTGCGCGTGTGTGTGTGCGTGTGTGTGTGTGTGTGCCTGCGTGTGTTTGTGTATGTGTGTGTGTGTGTACTTGGCATCCTAATTACATGGCCACAATTACTGTCGATTGTTGGCGCATATCAGAGATACTGTTTATCGTGAACAAGATAAGTAATATTTGCGTGCAATACATGTATTGTGTGCAAGATAGCTCTTATCGCTGTACTCGCACAACGTAATCGCACACGTTCCCACCATAAAGGATATTTAAGGATGAGACACGCGTTGTCTGCATGTAGTCCCAATGCGGTTTCAAGTCTTGCCAGGACTTAATACGTGAGTGAACAGTCTCAGATTTCAATGCTATTTGATGGTTTGCATGCCAACACTGCCACCAGATGTTTTTTCTTTTTTTTTTCTTCATTTCGCTCCCAACGAAGCATAGGGTCACCACTTAATGTGGCAACTTTCTAGAATCATGTCTCAAATATCAGTGTGATCTTGCAGTTGTTGCTGTAGCAATTTGTTTTACACGATGATGATTCTATAACCATGCGCAACCTTCTTTACTCGGCTTTTATTATATCTATGTTGGCGTAGTGATGCTATTCGTTTCACTCTAGTAACAGACATCTGGATATGTGCGTGGTTTTCTATTTACCTATTTAGTTGCTCCTCTTCTACTATGGGATGTACAGGAGTCCTTATATTTTACTTGTGGCTTTTAATTTTCACGGGTGGGCTAACCGGCCCCATGCCCAACCGTCATTCGTGTGACTTTACTTGACTTGACTTAGTCCCTCTTCTACCATGAGATGTATTTGACTTTCTTCTTCTTCCTCTTCTTCTTCTTTTTCTTCTGCGTTCATGCTATTTTTTGTCGTGCTAGATATGTATTTCCATCGATAGGACCGTCCACAGTCCTCTCCAGATCTGGGTGGCAGCCCACAGCTTTTACGTCACATCGGCTTCCTCTGGCTCGGTTTGACATCGTAGGTCTCTGTATACTGGGCAGTCCTGTAGGATCTGTTCAGGGGGCTGGACTCTCGGCTCCTTCTGGCCAGGTTTGGCATCGTAGGTCTCTGTATACTGGGCAGTCCTGTAGGATCTGTTCAGGGGGCTGGACTCTCGGCTCCTTCTGGCCAGGTTTGGCATCGTAGGTCTCTGTATACTGGGCAGTCCTGTAGGGTGTGTTTAGGGGTCTGGACTCCGGCTCCACATGGTCAGTCACATGTGTGTGATATCTTGAGCCGATGTAGGCTACTCAATAGTCTGCAGTGGGCTATTCTCGGAGAGAAAGATGGTGGTTTGTTGGTGTCTGTGAAGCTGGTGGATTGAGTCAGGAATATTGCTTATTTCAATTTTTTTTCCATTTTGAGTTGTACTGATTTGACTTTCTGACCTAGACTTCTCCGATCTCCGGGATATCGAGTTTTGACTCCTCTTTTCTATGTGACAGGTAGTGGAATATACATGGTTTCTTTGTCTGTTTTGTGTCTCCGTGTCTGATATGGGATGTACATGTTTCCTTCTGATTTACTTTTGGTTTTACTTGTGGTGATGGAGGGGGTTGGTGGTAGCAGTTTTTCTGTGTCTCCATACAGGGTGATGGTGGTAGTAGTTGCTTCCACAATTCTGACAAGCTAATGGAATTTAGAGGTTTTTTCTGTCTTTATTGTGACTTACAGTCTCTACGTGATGAATTAGCCGGCCCCATGCCCGACCATCCTTTGTTGTCTCTAACAAACTGACTGGCAGTTTACAGTCTTACTGTTCTGACAGACTCTAGCAACACACGGACATTGAAGTGGTTACTTTATAAACAATAGTATGTTGTTAGCAAAGATTTGATGAAAGTGCAAACTGTGATGTTTTTTTGTATTAGAAAAGACAGTCTGTTTTATGTTTGTAATGGAGAGCAGGTGAATATATTAATGTCTGTTGTGCATGGGTAAGCGTACAGGCTATATAAAGCCACGCATTATCCTTGTTACGACAAGATGGGGCATATGTATATAGGCTGCAATGTCATTGCTTGGTCGGACATGTCATTTGTGTGTCAAAGTGTGACGCGTACAGACTAGCATCTGTATTCTCAGCTGTGATGTCTGTCCCGTGTAGAGGAAGAAGGGAATATGTAATGTGTATGTGACGTGTGTGTGTGTGATGTGTGTGTGTGTGTGTGCTTTACGAAGAATGGACATCACAGCTGGTTAGTCTCTGTCATCAAAGATATCAAAATAAGAACACAAAAGTCCAGAGGGGTTATTATTGCATTGGAGAACTTTTGGAAATCAAAAGAAACTAATCCAGAACACAAAAACAAATGTTCAATTTCAATGTAATGTTTGTTCTATTATTTGGTTCTGAAACTAGGATTACAAGCACAACAAAAACGAAAAGACTTTCATAAATGGGTGCTTGTGTAGAATAGAGCTATTGGAATGCTATGAAACGATAATTAATGTGTATCTGTTTTAAAGAAACATACACATATCAATCTGGCAAAGATGGCGCCATAACTGGCTGCGAGTCTACATTTCTCTACTGTTTTGGATCATTATGGATGCCGCCAGACCACGGATTTGCCTGGAATTCACACTAGTCGACGACTTACACTTATGTTCACGGAAACGTGGTGTTGTTTTCCGTCTGGACGTATTTCGTTTTTTTTTGGTTATTTCTTGCATCCGTTTATCCTGGTCTGGACGCCGGCTGAATGGCACTACGCTAATACCTGTGTCGTATTTCACGGGTTAGTTCTGCCGGTTCACCTTCACGAATTTGGCGTGTGGGAATTTTAGATGCTACTATGATGAGCTCAATACAGCTGGGGAGAGATGCCAGACTCACTCACACGCTGAGTGTTGTCCATACGACCTCTTGTGGTTATCGAAAAGGCACGACGAACTGCGTTAGATGCCATCCCACCTTTCTACCCTGCGGGTTACATGTTTACGGAAAGGCTTCGGTGGTAACCCTGAGGCAAAATCTGCATCTCGATGAATGTCTTGCCACTGGCAAAAGGTAGCTTAGACTCTGTGAGTGAGGTTGACAAAAGGCGCAGTTTCTTCCTAACTTTAATCCAAATCACCGCGCAAGTCACCCATTTCAGCGGACACAGCAAGAGATACGACTGTCCACACGGCTGAACAAAGAGAGTGGTCTTCATCACTTGTGATGGACACCTATTATACATATCAACAAAACATGAGACGAGGAGAAAACCCTGACGTTGGATAGAACACTCAGTAAGGAAACAAGCTGATACGAGGAGAAAATCCTGACGTTGGATAGAACACTCAGTAAGGAAACACGCTGATTCGAGGAGAAAACCCTAACGTTGGATAGAACACTCAGTAAGGAAACACGCTGATACGAGGAGAAAACCCTGACGTTGGATAAAACACTCAGTAAGGAAACAAGCTGATACGAGGAGAAAACCCTGACGATGGATAGAACACTCAGTAAGGAAACAGGCTGATACGAGGAGAAAACCCTGACGATGGATAGAACACTCAGTAAGGAAACAAGCTGATACGAGGAGAAAATCCTGACGTTGGATAGAACACTCAGTAAGGAAACAAGCTGATACGAGGAGAAAACCCTGACGTTGGATAGAACACTCAGTAAGGAAACAAGCTGATACGAGGAGAAAACCCTGACGATGGATAGAACACTCAGTAAGAAAACACGCTGATACGAGGAGAAAACCCTGACGTTGGATAGAACACTCAGTAAGGAAACACGCTGATACGAGAAGAAAACCTTGACGTTGGATAGAACACTCAGTAAGGAAACACGCTGATACGAGGAGAAAACCCTGACGTTGAATAGAACACTCAGTAAGGAAACAAGCTGATACGAGGAGAAAACCCTGACGTTGGATAGAACACTCAGTAAGGAAACACGCTGATACGAGGAGAAAACCCTGACGTTGGATAGAACACTCAGTAAGGAAACACGCTGATCGCTGATACGAGGAGAAAACCCTGACGTTGGATAGAATACTCAGTAAGGAAACACGCTGATACGAGGAGAAAACCCTGACGTTGGATAGAACACTCAGTAAGGAAACAAGCTGATACGAGGAGAAAACCCTGACGTTGGATAGAACACTCAGTAAGGAAACAAGCTGATACGAGGAGAAAACCCTGACGTTGGATAGAACACTCAGTAAGGAAACAAGCTGATAGCCCTACAAGACAGTTTCTGTTCTGGAACCCCAGAGCCAGATATGTTGAGGGATACCAAAACACATTGAGAATGGACATTGACACAAATATAAAAGAAATTCGTAAGTCGTAATTAGAGCTGAAGTGAATGGCTCCAGACATCAGTATTTGGCTCGTAATTGTTGAATACATGAATACATTGTGTTCCACGGGAAGCTGAGACGGTTTTGATTCTTCTTCGTGCGCTTTCAGACTTCAACTTGAATATGCCTAAAGAAAACAATAGTTAGCCTGAGGCTATTGAAACTTCTATATAGCTTGTCCAGGACTGATATTGGTGCTGACCAAACATGCTTTTTTGTTCCTTAAATATTGAACACCTTTGTAACAGGTCTTAAGTAGTCATTTTATCAGTGCCCCGGTACATTCATTGATATTTCATAATCTTAGTTTGGTGAATAGATGGTATGTTAGTCAGTTGGGGCCTGTGTGGAAGTCTTCTGCTCATTTCTGTTGAGCTGGTAATATGCGTCATTTGGTCGATGCGCCATGTGCTCTGCTTCCCACTTGTTCTTGTAACTAGTTTAATTTAGTTTAGTTTAATTTTTAGTTTAGTCGAAGAATCAACGTCATTTCACAGGGTTTAGGGAGGATGAGGCTAACGTCTGGTCAGGCAAAACACACTGATCAAACAATATTAGCCAGAGTCAGGCAAAACACACTGATCAAACAATATTAGCCAGAGTCAGAATAAATATACTGGCCAAGACCCTCACCGGACCTCCTCGTTGGTCATCCTGGAAACGGGCTGTTGTCGATGACAACAGTCTAGCTAACAAGGGAAGGTTCGACGTGATCCCTGTAGTAGTGAGTGACACGCAGATGAAGCCAAGCATTGCAAGCTCGGGATGTCAGGAAAGCTACTACATTCTGCCAAAAGTTCCATCCTTTTCAGGACGCACAAATGGGTTACCAACCCATTGTGGGCATTAGAAAACAACCAACCAACCACATGGTTTAACCCATAAGTGCTCTGTTTTTTCTTATTTATATTTTTGGAGAATCTCAGCACAATACACGAACTCCGTAGCACCGGCGATTTGGTAGATTGTTAACATAATTTTGACTTTTACCTGGGCCTACTCTTTTCTTAATGTGCTCGACACTGCACACAGTCGTCTGATCTCTACTACATAGAGACCATGGGAAAAGCCAGAAAGTCCAGGTGAAAAAAACTCGGTCTCCACCGTGATTTGAACCCGCGACCTCATCCAGCACTCGAGGCCGATGTCTTACTTCGAGACCACTCAGCCCCCGTATATATACCTGGTAAACTCTTGGCCTCTTTATAGATTACACCTACATCAGGCTGAGGTAGCATTACGCCTTCTCTTGGCAGTCTGTCAGTCTCTTCATTACCACGAATAATGCAATGATAGAGAACCCATTGTATGACAACTCTCTTGAACAGATCAAACAGTGTATTGAGTATTACTCTTAGTTCCTTTACGTCCGTATTTAAAAAAATGATAATGACAGATGAAAACATAAAGAGACACGTTAACACTATCACTCTATCTTTATCTTGTACTTCCTCTTGCTTTGAAGCCCTTCTGAGCTTAACTAAGAAACACCCACAAATAACATGACATGTCATTAGGCTGAGGCGCGACTGCCCAAAAGCCGCTTCGCCCATAACATTAGCAAAAACACAAATACATGTTTATATTGCGGATTAGTTTGATGATATAATTGTCACATTGTCATTCCCTGTCTGTCTATATTTGCCACATGTCTGACTTTTTCATTTCTCCTAAAAGTGTTCATATACTTTCTTTTTTTCCTTCTTTTTTTTCAAACATCTCAAACTACATCCTGATTAGGCGTTCTGGCGGCTGTCATCTAATGATATATAACAATATCACTCTACTTCATTTGGTAACTTCAACATTTGTGTTGCGTAATGTGGCTTCTTAACTAAAGTATAACCGGTATGTGCGTGAGTTGTATTTGTGTGTAAGTCTATTTATACATGCAAACTTGTGAATCTACATGCTCGAGTGTATTTGAATCTACATGCTCGAGTGTATGTGAATCTACATGCTCGAGTGTATGTGAATCTACATGCTCGAGTGTATGTGAATCTACATGCTCGAGTGTATGTGAATCTACATGCTCGAGTGTATGTGAATCTACATGCTCGAGTGTATGTGAATCTACATGCTCGATTGTATGTGAATTAAATTTACGTAGTGATGAGCACATACGTTTTCCCATACTCTAAAGTGTGTGTATGAGTATATGTCTGTCTGCCAACCTGCCTGTCTGTCTCTCACTCCCTCTCTCTCTCTCTCTCTGTGTGTGCATATATACACATATATATATATATATATATATATATATATATATGTAAAAGTGTGCATGTGTACTAAATGTGCTTCTGTGCTCTATTATGTCCGTAGGGAGCTTGCATATCCAAACAGATTGTTAACAGTTTGTACAATATGACGAAGCTTTTGGTTGTTAACGAAACTAATACTCTAGAAATACTGGATCAGAAACCGATATTTGGCAAAGGTGCAGACGATAGTGACATAAACCAGCTTATACATTGCTGCATTTGCTTTGATGTGTTTGAGGAGCCAAAAACACTTAGCTGTTTACACAGGTATTTCTTAATTATAATTATTTTAAAAGCCATTAAAACATGTCATACTGTAGAAGAATCGTTGCTGTATAATTTGTGTGTATATGTTCGTTCGTTATTGATCCCATTTATTTTCTATATCTAAACGCGATATGACATTCAAAATGACTTAGGCCCATTCATCATGCTAGCTATTGGGAAAGACAAATCTGTAGGACCTAAATGTTCAGCTGATGGGCCCCGGGTTGCATGCGGCTCAGTTCCATGCTATTTTTAAAAAATTAAACAAACTACTTAGCAAACTGAGGAGAAAACAAAGAGAATCTTTGACTTAGCGAAAAAGAGAAATTGTTATTGAACGCATCTGATTATGCAGAAAACATGATGAGAAATGTGAAGAATGTCGACAAGTATGAAAAGTTCGATCGGTTCACAGTTGGCTGGAATGAATCACTAGAACTGAGATATGCAGATGATACAGTTGTCCTCTCCAAAATTGCTGCAGGGTTACTGTCGCAGACGGATGTATCGGACTAAAAGGTGTAAATGTCGCAGTCAAGCAGTAAATTAACGACACAACGCATACCGTTCCTCGGACTACATCCTGATACTTGAAAAGCCCTGTTCACGGCTTGGTAGCAGGAGATTGAGAACGGACGCAGAAGAAAAAGTTTCAGTTTGATTCTGTTTGTTTAAGAATAATAATAATAAGAAGAAGAAGAAGAAGAAGAAGAATCTGCGGGGCTGAAACAGATGATCTTGTCGGTTATGCGACACAGAGTGGATCAAAATCTATTAATAACCATCAGCAAGACTAAGGCAATGAGCACCGACAAGGCGAAAACCACACCTAAAGTTATCCTAGATAAACGAACAGTTCAGATCATCATTATCTTGGCTCTCCTATAAACAACAATGGAGATTGCCAAAAGGAAATAAAGAGAAGAATTGCCATCGCACTAGAGGGGTTAACTAAAATGAAAACGTATGACAGAACACTAACAAACTGACAACAATAAAGATCCTTAGGACTTGCATCTTCCCAGTGGCAACGTACGGATACGAGACATGGTCAACCCGGTGACAACGTACGGATGCGAGACACGGTCAAGCATACAAGTCCTACAGAAGAAGATTGAACCCTTGGAGCTGGGATCAAGATGCTGAGCAGCACGCGAGCTGCAGTGGTTAGCGACCCATAGCTGACTGCTAGCGTCAGGGCCAGCGAACCATAGCTGCCAAGACCCTTCTACACCTCCACGCGGTGATCCTGGATAACAGGCTGCAGCAGGGCAGACTGGCTAAGGAGAAGGGATCGAAGAGGGAATGCTAACCCGGTACTCAAATAATGCTTGCTGAAGTCGGATGTGTTGGACCGAAAGGTGCAAATATCGCAGCCAAGCTGTAAACTACGACACAACGCATTCCCTTCTCTGGACTACATTCTGCTACTTAAGCCCTTTCAGGGTTTGGTAGTGGGAGATTGAGAACGAACGAAGAAGAAGAAGAACCCTTGGAGCTAAAATGCTGCAGGAGAGGGCTTAAAACACCATGTATGGGAAGGAAGGGGTGGGGGGGGGGGGGGGGGGGGTTTGTGCAGTATTCCTACAGCAGAAACTTGACAGAAAAAAGCTGGCTAGCAAAAATATATCACGTCTAGGAAATTAACATACATCGGTCATACCTAAAGTCACTGGTCTAGAAAGAACTATACTGGAGTATATGGCACTTGATAAAAGAGGCAGAGGGAGACAGAGAAGAAAATGGACAATGGACATAACAGATGCTCTGGGGTTGACAGTGACAGAGGCGAGAGAGCTGGTCAACAATCGAGTGTATCACAAATCGGTTGTCATGAGAACGACGTTCTGTGTGAGAGCTGGCCAGGGATCGAGTATCTTACAGATCAGCTGTCATGAGGGCGATGGTATGTGGGACAGCTGGCCAGAGATCGAGTATCTTACAGATCAGCTGTCATGATGGCGATGGTATGTTGGTATGTGGGACAGCTGGCCAGGGATCGAGTGTCTTACAGATCGGTTGTCATGAGGGCGACGTTCTACAGGAGAGCTGACCAGGGATCGAGTATCTTACAGATCAGCTGTCATGATGGCGATGGTATGTTGGTATGTGGGACAGCTGGCCAGGGATCGAGTGTCTTACAGATCGGCTGTCATGAAAGCGACGTTCTACAGGAGAACTGACCAGGGATCGAGTGTCTTACAGATTGGTTGTCATGAGGGCGACGTTCTATGGGACAGCTGGCCAGGGTTCCAGAGTGTATTACAGATCAGCTGTGATGAGAGGGATGATATGTGGGACAGCTGGTCAGGGATCGAGTGTGTTACAGATTGGCTGTCATGAGAGCGATGATCTGCGAAGACAGGCTTCATGATGATAATGATCTGATTGTACAACCGTGTGTCACTAACAGGGACTATGCAGGGCCGCCGCTCTGTCCATGCTTCTTTTAAAACGGGAGATCAGTGGGAGAAGTTCAGCTTCTTAGCCTTGTTAAACAGTGTAGTTATTTGCCAATTGTAATCTTACTTTGTTTTCTTTTGTGCTGTGAGCTATTCTGTGGTTGGTGTTTGTCAGTTTGTGTAATTTTTAACTCGGCTATTGAAATAGGCTACAAAGAAAACAACAACAAAAAACAAGCGGTTATAGTAAAAATATTACGTGTATCAAGAAAGTTGGAAAAAAGGCAGTTTCTTAGTAGGCACGAAGAAATAATGAGAACAATTGAGAAACATCTCTTAAGGCCATTTATTAGTCCAATGGTTAGCTCGTTTTAAGGTCATTTCAGGACGAATTGCTTTCTTTAATGCTACCCTCGCCAAAAGACAGTTAGCAAGCTTAATGAACAACAATAGTTGAATATCAGATGTCTTATATGTGTCTGTCCTCCCCCTGACTGATTCATACATGTATTGCTCTTATTGAAGCTGAGTTCTTCTGCTGTTGCACAGGAAACTAAAAACAATAACTCCTTGTACCTTAGATTCTTAACTAAATAAATAACAGCAAAAGCTATTTGTGTATGTAAATTACCCAAGGAAAACTAAAAAGCTTTAACATTACTTACCCGAGCTTATCTGAGGCAGTTGTCATTTGACATGTGTCAGATCTATTTGCAGCCTTTTCCGTTAAACCGTGTTTAAGTATCTTGAGGTGCATATTTTATGAAGGAGAATACAGCGTTTTAGTAGCTTTGTTAGCCAATGCAACTTCAAGTAGAATAATACAATAAATGGCCTGTCTGTGAGATTGTAATCTTTGTTGTACTCGTGCAGCCTTGGGTTTGTGTTAAACACAAACAGATATTAACATTTGCACTTATTACAACAAAATCATGAGAATAATGAAATACCAAATGTGATTTATTAAAACAGCAAATTCAAGACGAGAGGTTGTCATAACGCAACAATATTCATTATCGGTAGTTTTCGTATTTTTTTAATTTTCTAGCTTTTCAATGTATCACAATGTTACTCAATTTACTCTTGCTTTGCGCGTACATTTACACAAACAGACGTATGTTTCGGTCTGTTTCTGTCTGGGCGCGACGACTGGACCTTTACCTGTATCTAGTTTTATCGACTTATTCACACAACTAAGCTACTATAAGTTATACATATCAATGAAGAAATGAAAGTTGGAAAACGCAGGCTAAGGGAAGAAAAGTGGGAAAACTTAGGCTAAGAGAAGAAAAGTGGGAAAACGCATGCTATAGGAAGAAAAGTGGGAAAACGCAGGCTTTAGGAAGAAAAGTGGGAAAACGCAGGCTTTAGGAAGAAAAGTGAGAAAACGCAGACTAAAGGAAGAAAAGTGGGAAAACGCAGGCTTTAGGAAGAAAAGTGGGAAAACGCAGACTATAGGAAGAAAAGTTGGAAAACGCAGGCTTTAGGAAGAAAAGTGGGAAAACGCAGACTATAGGAAGAAAAGTGGGAAAACGCAGGCTTTAGGAAGAAAAGTGGGAAAACGCAGACTAAAGGAAGAAAAGTGGGAAAACGCAGGCTTTAGGAAGAAAAGTGGGAAAACGCAGACTATAGGAAGAAAAGTGGGAAAACGCAGGCTTTAGGAAGAAAAGTGAGAAAACGCAGGCTAAGGGAAGAAAAGTGGGAAAACGTAGACTAATGGAAGAAAAGTGGGAAAACGCAGACTAAGGGAAGCAAAGTGGGAAAACGCAGGCTGTAGGAAGAAAAGTGGGAAAACGCAGACTAAGAGAATAATTTCAAATACAATATTATCTTTTCTTTAAATATCTAATTTGTGTTTTTGTGAGATCGCATATGTGTATATGGGTGAAGGTGTAAGGCTTGTGAGAGTGCATGTGTACTGGGTTAAGGTGTGAGGCTTGTGAGAGTTGGTACATGTGTATCTGGGTGAAGGTGAGGTTTGTGAGAGTTGGTACATGTGTATCTGAGTGAAGGTGTGAGGCTTGTGAGAGTTGGTACATGTGTATCTGGGTGAAGGTGTGAGGCTTGTGAGAGTTGGTACGTGTGTATCTAGGTGAAGGTGTGAGGCTTGTGAGAGTTGGTACATGTGTATCTGAGTGAAGGTGTGATGCTTGTGAGAGTTGGTACGTGTGTATCTGAGTGAAGGTGAGGCTTGTGAGAGTTGGTACGTGTGTATCTGAGTGAAGGTGTGAGGCTTGTGAGAGTTGGTACATGTGTATCTGAGTGAAGGTGAGGCTTGTGAGAGTTGGTACGTGTGTATCTGAGTGAAGGTGTGAGAGTTGGTACGTGTGTATCTGGGTGAAGGTGTGAGGCTTGTGAGAGTTGGTACGTGTGTATCTGGGTGAAGGTGAGGCTTGTGAGAGTGGATACATGTGTATCTGGGTGAAGGTGTGAGGCTTGTGAGAGTTGGTACATGTGTATCTGGGTGAAGGTGTAAGGCTTGTGAGAGTTGGCACGTGTGTATCTGGGTGAAGGTGTGAGGCTTGTGAGAGTTGATAAATGTGTATCTTTGTGAAGGTGAGGCTTGTGAGAGTTGGTACGTGTGTATCTGGGTGAAGGTGAGGCTTGTGAGAGTTTGTACGTGTGTATCTGGGTGAAGGTGAGGCTTGTGAGAGTTGGTACGTGTGTATCTGGGTGAAGGTGAGGCTTGTGAGAGTTTGTACGTGTGTATCTGGGTGAAGGTGAGGCTTGTGAGAGTTGGTACGTGTGTATCTGAGTGAAGGTGTGAGGCTTGTGAGAGTTGGTACATGTGTATCTATGTGGTGAAGGCGTGAGGCTTGTGAGAGTTGGTACATGTGTATCTGGGTAAAGGTGAGGCTTGTGAGAGTTGGTACATGTGTATTTGGGTGAAGGTGTGAGAGTTGGTACATGTGTATCTGGGTGAAGGTGTGATGCTTGTGAGAGTTGGTACATGTGTATCTGGGTGAAGGTGAGGCTTGTGAGAGTTGGTACATGTGTATCTGGGTGAAGGTGTGATGCTTGTGAGAGTTGGTACATGTGTATCTGGGTGAAGGTGAGGCTTGTGAGAGTTGGTACATGTGTGTCTATGTGGTGAAGGTGTGAGGCTTGAGATGAGAGTTGGTACATGTGTATCTGGGTGAAGGTGTGAGGCTTGAGATGAGAGTTGGTACATGTGTATCTGGGTGAAGGTGTGAGGCTTGTGAGAGTTGATACGTGTGTATCTATGTGGTGAGGTTAATTAAATGTAAAATAGACCCCTCGATTAAATGACGTAAAGATAGATAAAACAGCTGTGCAAGCTTTAAACTTAACAGAACGTTTGCTTTTTCCAGGTTTTGTGAGAAGTGTGTACATGGCTATATTCTGAGTTCACAGGAGCAGACGTCTGATGTATTCAAAGAGCGAGGATTTAGTTGCCCTGTATGTAGAGACTTTATGAAGGCTCCGGACCCTAACAAGCCAGCAACTATGTGGGCGTCCATGCTTAAAACGGATTTTCACCTCAAGAGTCTGATTCTGTTAGTTCAGTCTAAAAAGATACCATCTTTTTCTAAAAGTGAATACTATGAAAATTCTTGCTCAAAGCATCACATAGTAAGGAAGCGAACTGTGTACTGTGCTGAATGTTGCAGTGTGATGTGTCCTATGTGTGCTAATATATTTCATAATGGGTGCAGCATGGTTATACCTTTGGAGGAGGCTGCTGCTGATCAGCGAGCTAGGGCTGCAATCTGGCTGAGGGAGATATCCCCCAAACTGGAGCAGGCAGCAAAATTGGAGAGGCTTCGGGAAAAACGTCAGGAAACACTAAATCAGCAAAAAGCTGCGATCAGGCGTTCGATACGCAGCCGGGCAGACGACATAAGGCAGATGATTCAAGAGCAGGAAGATACGCTTTTGGAGAAACTAGATCAGGAGGTTGATGTCCAACAAAGTAAAATTGCACTGGAAGCCATTATGTTTAATGACAAACTTATCAGCTACAAAGAAAAGTTTAAATCTGTCTCCGAAAAGCTGCAGATTAATTCAGATCTTGAACTGATGGATAACAGATCTCGCACAGACAATAATGAGGAACTTCACGGAGAATTAGATCTCGCCAATTATGAACGTTTTGTCAACAGTCTGTCCGCAGTGTGTATTATTTTCCATCAGGCTAAACAGTCTTCTGTGTCGGTAGGCGAAATAGCCGTCACTGTAAACTGCAAAGGTTGATGATTTCTGTATCGTTTGTGATTTCTGTTATCTTATTTAAAAGATATGATATCAGAGCATACGTTTTAATGGACCCAAGTATTTCGATGTATAAACTTATTTGAACATATTAAAATGTCTATTAATATCTGCCCTGCATGCATGCAACCCTTATCCAGAGGTGATTGTGTGATTGTACGGATAGGAAATATATGATTGCTCCTAGGGCATTATGATTTTAGGGGCATCAGACAAGCACAAAAAGGGCTTCAAGTTGGCTTCTCAACTCCCATTCTTGTATTAAGAACAACCTAAATCTTCACATGGGTTTCCCAACTCCCATTCTTGTCTTGAGTCTCATACATCTTGAGACTTCATGGGGGCTTATTAAGCATCATTCGTGCCCGAACCTCACACATCTCAAAGCGGCAACTACCATTAAACACTGCTTGATAATTCCACGAAAGTTTGAGAGGAGCCTTTTCAGAAACAGAAAACAAGTTTAAATTGTGTTGTAACATAAGGGTGTCATCTATATGGGAGCTGACTTCGATGTGAATTCGATGTGACTTAATACAGGTTTATAAGATAATAAACTGAAAGGACAGATTAGACTATAACAAGTTTTGTTTTCTTTAAAAATATAACCACATACAAGAACAAGAGGGCACATCTGCGAATTAAAGAAAGCTCCAGATTAGATATTAGGAAATATTTGTGAATGTGAATGGTAAATGCTTGGAATGCATTGCCATGGGAAATAGTAGAGGCGGGGTCAATTAATGTATTCAAGAATAGATTGGATGTGCATTGTTTTTATATCAAGGAGATGTAAAAGAAACTGGTTGTATACAGACTGCAAAGTCTTCTAAACCAGTATAAAGACGTTAATTTAAGTTAATATTATAGTTGCCTTACATCCAAGCCATTTAACTGTATGTTTACTACAATGTAACAAAACATGATGTTACTATATATACACGTGCTTGTCACTAAAATCAGCTGAGGCTGTTATTTTCTGGCAGCTTTCGTCCGTGTGTGCTATATATTCCTGTAATTACTTGCCATCCTGGTATTAAAATAGGCAGGCTATGCTTGCTGCCAGGTAACCGCAGGATATCCGTAGTACGTTCTTTATTTTTACAATGTTTACTTCCTGCAGTTCTAGGCCTGGGGGAAGGCAGATTATTGGGATAGAAATTTCATTCCCTTTTTAAAAATTGTGCCCGGACAGTGGCCAACAGCATACTCTTATGGATTTTAAAGTGTTCTTTAATGGTCTTTTACGTGCACAGCGTGTTCTACTGATCTCCAATATGACTAGATGTTTCTCTCTAATTGACTTAAATTGAGACAGTGTGTGAGTTAGAAGTGTGCTTGAAACTTGTTAGATTCGAAACATCACCGTTTCGTGCTGTTGTTTTCCCGTAAATAAGTATTGAATGAATTAAAACGAACATGCAGGCATAAATGGTGAAACAATCTATTTCAAACATATGTAACAAACATTATCATATGTAATAATTACAAATATATTATTATGCCCTATTTTTATTATATTTGTGTTTTTTCAGCAATATCATTTCATACCATCCGATGGCGCAGTCACCAGTGGTCCCGACATGTCAAGGCCGATCGGACTAGCTGCGTCAGCTATGCACGACCTCTGACGTGTGTAAAGTAACGGCAGATCTCCATTGGAATAAAAATAAACATCTACCAGTCCTGGGTTGTCCCAGTTCTGCTGTAATGCTCCAAAACCTAGACACTACTCAAATATGACATGTCAAGACTCAGACTGGAGGTTTTTCTGAAAGGCTTTCACATGCGCAACCAGTAGCGTATCCTGGGCATCCGATGACATGACTACATCCACAACGTGAAAGTCTGTGCTAAGAAATGCCTCCTCCAAATTTCAGAAACACTTGACTGCCATCGAGTTTCTTTGTTTGGTCATGTTGCACAGCTGGACCAGGAAACCCCAACCCACAAGATACTGCACAAGTCGTTTCTCAGTGCCAAAAGTCTTCCTGGAGGCACAGAAGAGGCTGTCCCCGTACAGTATGGCTCCAGCAGATAGCAGCCTCCACATCCAACCTGTATGAGGTCTGGAACCACGCCGCAGCATTGAGTCATGGATGTGGCCGACCGACGCCTAAGCGAACATTATTATTATTTTACGCGACCTTTTCTAACCTCTCCTAAAATACCGTTCATCAACGAACTAGGCTGGCTTTGGAAGATATTATTATAGCATCTTCGCTCTCATATCGCCGCATTGCTATTATATCCATATCTTTGCATTGCAAATTTAGTCTTTCATTATGCCTAAGTTTCCATAATTGCGTGCCTTCATTTGCTCCTCTTTCTAATCTTTCTAAGAAAAAGCTGTGTCGGTGTGCTCAGTTAGCTGCTCTGCGCCAGTGATTACTATTTTATGAGTCTTCTTCTTCTGCGGCGTTCGTCTTGAAAAGGACGATGTGTTATAGTTTACAGTCAGGCTGCGATATCTACTCCTTTCGGCCCGATACGTCCGATTTCATCTAGTTTTGTGGGGAGTACCGGGTGTGTCTTCCCACTACGATGTCTATATTCTTAACCAGACTACTACACTAGTGCAGCTTGTTTCCAGGGCCGCCACTTGGACATGGAATAGGGTCTTGGTCAGCTCTGGTTCACTGACCCTGAAGCAAGCAGTCAACTATGAGTCGATGGCTGCTATCAGCTCATTCCGTCCTATAATGAATGATGGGACCAACCGAGGGCGAGTTTGCAGCGTGCTAATTAGAAATGTATTACAACTGTTGTACTTCATTTAAGAGAAGATTTCTTTCTTCCTTCTTGCTCCTTTCCCATCAGACATCCCCATCGATGGCCTTAACAGAGTCCTAACTGTGACCGACTTCATGAGATCTGTTACACTGTTCAGCATGAGACATCCCCATCGATGGCTCAAAAAATGTTATGTTCGCATTTGTCATTATGATACGTTTTGCATTGTTCGCCATCAACCATCCACATCAAAGACTGTGGCAATTCTGTGCTACTCAATGTGTGCAATTTTTTACACTCGCAGCCTGTGACCCATAATCCCAACACTAAATAGTGTATCAACCGGCCCACTGCGGCCCTAAAAATAATCATAGGGATGTTTTACAGCACAAAATTTTCAAATGTTCTATTAATTTACTTTCATAAATATATATTGTACACAGTTCTTTATTGTTGTTGTTGTTGCTACTACCATTCGCACTAGAGTAAGATGCTTTTGAAGAATTTCTTTGGTTGCGTGTTACAGTAGCTTACATCGCGAGGCGTACTTAAGGCGGGCCAGGGCGCCCCTGGCTGTAGTGCAATGCGAGACTCGGCAGTAAGCTCACCACTGTGGTGATCACAAAACCGATCCCCACCGTGTTAGCCAGATTTCCATGACACTTCATGTTTCCAGGTACAACTGCTTGGAAGTGACGTAAGTTCTTGATCAGTATGTTTGGCCCTAATATAGTCTGATCAGTATATTTCTCCTGACCCTGACTGACATAGCCTGATCAGTATATTTCACCTGACCCTGATTAACATAGTCTATTCAGCATTTTTCACCTGACCCTGACTAACATAGTCTGATCAGTATGTTTCACCTGACGCTAACATAGTCTGATCAGTATGTTTCACCTGACCCTGACTAACATAGTCTGATCAGTATGTTTCGGGCTGCAACCCATTAACCTCAGTCAGCTAGAACCTAAACAAACAAGTACTTCTATATTTTTAGTAGTTTTGTTCCTTTTAAAAAAAATGTATAGTGAAGATATTACAAGTGGTTTCACAAGCTTCCTCATATAGTCAATGTCACAGAGTGAAATGAGATCACGCCTATAATTCTTTCTGTCAAATCTAGACCCATCTGACCCAAGCTAAAGCCTACATTTGAGTAGCCGCAGACAAGAGGCATCCACTGCACATGAACACTTCAGATATAAAGAGTTAAAGAACCAAGAGAGGGATGTCATGAATAGCACAGACCTCGCTCCAAGCGATTTCCGCCTGTTTGGACCCCTACAAGAATTCCTGTGAGATCAGCATTTCAGCACTGATGACAAAGTGAAACGTGGCTGTCCTGGATTGGTTCAGACATACTGACAAATGTTTATACGCTGAAGCTTTTCAAGCATTACTGAAACGCTGGAATAAGTGCATCAACGTTGCAGGAGATTAAATAGAAAAATAAGTGGCTGGAAAAGAAAATATTTTTTCCTTACCAAAACAAATGTCCCGATTTGACTTGAACACCCCTCGTACTAACAAGTGAAAATTTGAAGGATTCTGATACTGTCATATATACACCAATAAATATGTGCCACACATAAGAAAACTGGTTGGGGTTTCTTTGCTATAGTGAGAGGCAGAGTCGTTGCTGAGAGGAACGGTGCATACTTGAAAACAAAGTCCAGTATCAGAATGGAGATCGAGACAGTGACTTCGGCTCTGAGGTGGCTATCTGGGACCTCGTTAATGAGGACCGAATTGTCTATGTTAATCCTTGCTTTGGAAGCTACAAAAGGGCTGGCTGTGGCATGAATGGAAAGTGGACATAGAAGTCTTAAACCTCCGGGATGTATGTGGATCTACTGTTCTGGCCATCCTGAGGTTTGCGGAAATGAAAGACCTGGCCTCTGGGGCACACGTGGTGGGAGACATTGATCATGGTTAAAGGTGACATTTTAAAATTGATCAGCAACCGTCTTTTTTGGATGAGATGAAGACACTACAGTCGATGAACCAACGATTGGCAGCTTACATGATGTTTGAAATAATTTGCAGGTTCAGCAGACTGGGGCGCCTGAGAGAATGAAGCAGGAGTGTGTACAACCAGCCAGTTACAGAAACCAACATTATCTACACTCTTCGCCATTAGCTGAGAGGTACCGAGCACCTATGAGTCTGCCCACAGTGCAAAGATGTTGATTCTTAACAGAGTTAGAGTGAAGATACCAGGCTCATGCACTGTGTCGATCCAGCGTGTTCACTTAAACATATACATTCCGTCAATCCTTGTAGTGGCGAGCCTGCTGAGAAACCTTGCATTGCACTACAACGAAGAAGACACAGGTCTACCTTTCTCAGTACACCCCATTATCATCAGGTTAGTCAGTCAGTCCGGAGACTGGTGTGAAATGTCTCCTTGTCTTCCGGTCACGCCACTATCCTCTGTTCCCAGCAGATCTCTTTAGTTTATGTCTGCACCATTATGTTCTTGCAAGTCTCTGTGTTGTAATTGCTTCTTGGACGTCCCCTTCTTCTTTCCTCCGGAATTTTGCCTTGCAGTTTTTCAATAGTAAGCCTCATGTTTCATGCTATGACCAAGCCAAGACGATCTACCTTTCTGTATACTCGTCATTAGTTGTCTCTGTGATCGTACATCTTTAAGTACTTATTCGTTTGACCTTTGTCTCTGTCCAGCTCACACTTTGCATCCTGCGATAGCACTACATCTCAAAAGCTTCTGTTTTTTTATCCTTCTTCTTCTTCTTTGCGTTCAGGATCTTTTTGGTCATGCTATATCTGCAGGCCAGTCGCCATGATGAAGTCTGTAGTCTTCACCAGGTCGGAGCAGCTGCCCCACAGCTTTTGTCTCAGCTCCGCACCCTCTGGCCAGGTCTGGCATCTAATTTCCCTATTGATTGGGCATTCTTGTAGAATATGCTCAGGGTTCTGGCATCCTGTTCCACATGGGCACTCATCGGTGTGTGAGATCTTCAGTCGGTACAGATGTTCTAGTAGTTTGCAGTGTCTAGTTCTCAGGTGAAATAAGGTAGTTTGTTGATTTCTTTTGAGGTAGTGAATTGGGTCTGGTGTACTGCTTATGTTTCTGTCTTCTCTCCAGTGGTGTATATACTGATTTCTGATGATGTTCTTGATTTCTCTGTATGGTACTCGATGATTAAATTGTGCCTTTTTGCTGCCATCTTTTGCCAGAGTATCAGCTCTCTCGTTTCCCGTGATTCCGCAATGGGAGGGTAGCCACTGGAGCGCAATTGTTGAGGATCTCTAGAGTTTTCCCAGTTCTGATCTGATCTCCGATAACAGTGGTTTGTTGTTTGTTTTTTGTATTGTCTCTAATAGTTCTCTGCAGTCCGTGAATACAGCTATTTTTGTTGGAGGTTGCCTTTCTGTTTGAAGTATTCTCAGTGCTCGCAGGAGGGCCATCGATTCTGCTCTAAGGTATGTGGACAACTTTCCTGTTGGGAGGGCCTCTTCTGTTATATTTCCACTTTTGTGTCTTATGAATATGCCTCCTCCCCCGTTTCGGCCTGCCCCCTCTGCTGAACCATCTGTGTACACCTGTGTCCATTCCTTGGTATTATATTTCTCCTCAATCATTGTTTGTGCTAAAATTTTCAGCTCGTTGACACTGTATTGGTCTTTTCTTCTTATTCCTGGGATCTCTGTACTTATTTCGATGTTGTTTATGTTGCAGCTTGGCTCTTCATAGTTAATAAGTATTTCTATTTCTGTAGGTTGGTTGGGAATTAGTTCTCCATATTTTTGGTGTAGGTGGTTTGATATATGAATGAAGCTGGTTCTCTTTAGTCTATTTTTAACTGGGTGTTTTAGTTTGATATGTATGGGATGATCAGGCATGCGTAGCATCTTTTCACTATGTGCCAGCACTCTTTCCTCTCGTCTAGTATTTAGGGGTCTTATATTTGTATATGTTTCCATTTTCTGGATTGGTGTAGTCTTCATTCCACCTGTTATTATGCTTAAGCCTGAATTTTGATTTTTGGTTAGGCGTTCCATGTTTGTTTTTGATGCTGTGGTCCAGGCTGTCATGCCGTATTCAAGTACTGGCCTGACTGTGCCAGTGTATACATTTTTGGGGATGTTGCTATTTGCACCACAGCTTGTTCCGTCCAGCTTCTTCATGAGGGATAGTTTTCTAGTTGCTTTTTATTCTATCACCTGTATGTGTTCCCTCCATGTGAGTCTCTTGTCCATTTTAACTCCGAGATACACAGGGGTATTTTCTTGTACAAGCTCTTTGCCATTTAGAATAAGTTTTGTTACTTCCTTGGTGTTGGACAGTGAGAAGCATGTTGTAACTGTCTTTGAGGTATTAATCTGCAATCCCCAATCTGTAACCCATTTTCCAACAGTGTCCAGTGCTGTCTGCATTCTATTTTCAGCTGTTGGTAGTTTTTCTGCAGTACTCCACATTGTGAAGTTGTCAGCGTGTAGGGCACTGGATACTTTCTTTGGGAGTTTTCACGCTATGTCGTTTATGAACAGGATAAAGAGGGTAGGAGAGATGACTCCTCCCTGGGGTACGCCTTGTTGGAGAGTTATTATATGGCTCAGTGATCCATCTAATTTGACTCTTGCTGTTCTGTATCTGAGGAAGTCTTGTATCCAGCTGTACATTCTCCCTTCTATTTTGTTGTTTAATAGTTTTAGGAGGAGTCTTTCTCTCCATACCTTGTCAAAAGCTTTTGCCATATCCACAAAGACCGCAAGTACTTTTTCCTTACCTTGGAATTCATTTTCTATTTCTTGGGTTAGGTACACTAGTTGGTCTTCTGTGTTGCGGTTTTTCCTAAAGGCTGACTGTGAATTGAGTAGGAGATGGTTTTTTTTGCAGATGTTTTATTAGCCTTGCGTTTACCATTTTTTCCATGACTTTTCCAACACAGCTGAGCAGGCTTATTGGCCTATAACTTTCCTTGCTTGTCTTGTCCTTTTTTGGTTTTCTGATTGGGATAATGATAGCCTTCCGCCACTGATCTGGGATCTTACCCTTGCTCCATGATTAAATGAAGATTTTCAGGAGTTTTCTTTTTGGCCCTTGGTCTAGGTTTTTAATCATTTCATTTGTGATGCCATCTTTTCCTGGAGCTTTCTTGTTTTTCAGTTTCTGAATAGCAGTGTTTAACTCTATCCTTTTGAATGATGACTTCATGCAGGGATCCGCATTCTGTGTCTTCAGGTTCTCTTTTATCTCTTTTTTGACTTCTAGTTTGCATTCTTGTGTCAATGTTGTGGTACTCTCATCTCTGAAAAATTCAGCTAGGATGTTTGCTGCCATTTTCCCTGTATGATGTTTCTCATTTTCCTTAATGTCAGGTTCTAGAGTTTACTTGTATCCCTGTCCATGTTGAGGCTTTCAGTCTTTTCATGCCAACTTCTTTTGATCTCATCCTTCTTTTGCTCTATAATGTGTTTTTAATTTTGCTGTGTTTCCCTATGTTTTCTTGTAAAGGATTTTTTTCCATGGTATCTCTTGCCTCACTTAGTTCCTTGTGCATTTTCCCTAGTTTGTTGCTCCAATTGGGTTTATAATTTTTCCGTTTTCCACGTGGAATTGATTTCTTTGCTGCCTGGATGATAGCCTCCGTCATGATGGTAACATTTTTATTTAAATTTTTGGCATGGGATATATCTTGACAGAGTTTATTTACATTTTCTCCAAATAGAGTCCAGTTTGCTCTTTTAAAATTCCAACTTGGGTGCATATCTGTTATCTCTGTTTGTCCCATGTTACATATTTCTAAAGTTATTGGGACATGGTCGCTCCCACCCAGTTGGCTGTTGACTGTTCTTACTATTAGTCGGTGAAGGTCGTCCGTTGCCATCGCAAGGTCTGGAGTACTCATTTTTTTCCATATTCTAGAGTAATATGTGTGCCTATCGTCTGGCCTATTTATTAGGATGAGTTTGTTTTATATCATCCGATCTTCTACCTCCTCGCCTCTCTGGTCCATTGTTTTATAGCCCCAGCTTGGGGGGTGACTGTTAAAATCGCCCACTATGAGGTGTCTCGATTCTTCAATTGACTTTGTGTATTGCCAGAGCTGTGGCTGGTGGACTATAGCAGTTTGTTATCATTGAGTCTCCACTGGGTAGGAATATCTTTACTGTGATGTATTCTAATTCATCTGGTCCAGATCTATTTGTTTCTACTGGTGGTATATAATTTTTAACTAGTGTTATTATTCCTCCTTAGGATCTTTATTCCCTATCTTACCGGAAACATTCATATCCTCTGATGGAAAATTTTTGAGTTTCATTTAGGTGTGTTTCCTGAATACAAATGATGTCTATATCGTTTTCCTTGAGAAATTCTTGCAGTTCGAGTTTCTTGTTTCTCACGCCCTCTGCATTCCATTGTACCACTTTTAGGTTCCTTGTTTGTTGATCAGTCGCACTACTCTGCCTCCCCCTGACCACTAGGTTAGCAGAGGCACTGGTTGCTTGGGTGGGTCCCCTTGAGGCTGGGGGCCCGGCACCGCTCCTCCCCGGTTGTAACTTGTAGGAGCGACACCATGACGATAGGGTAGACTGTCGCATGACCATATCCTGTTGGTGCGTGTGTGCCCTGATTTTCCGGTTCCTGCACCGTAGCTGACACACTCTGTCTTCGGCAGGTCGGGTTGAGTTTTCTGTTTTGGGTTGTCTCCCATAGCCTTTCCATCTCCCGATGGTACCTGCAAGGCAGTAGGTTGGTTTGTCTAACGTGGTTTCCTTCCCGTGGCTAGAGCATATAGCGGCTCTTACCCGCTTGGTGTACCCGTCATAGGACACATGGGGTATTTCAGTGGGGAAAGCAGTGCCGCCTGTTGTCCACCCCATCCTGCTGGAATACACCGCTGGTTGGTCCGCGACTGCTTATTCGTCCAGTTATTATACCTGGCTTATATCGCAGCTGACGCTCCATATCTGGATGTCGTTCCACTATCCGCCACCTGTGGACGTTGGGGTCAGTCGCCCCACTATCCGCCACCCGTGGACGTGCCTGGTTGGGGAGGCCGTTCCTGCCCTCCAGGTTTTTTATCCTTTTTGTTTAGAGTCCATGTTTTATAGTCCTACAATGCTACAGGTGAGATATGTGTAGTGATTATTCTTTTCTGGAACTCAATATTGACATTATTTGTTCTTAGACGTTTTTGTGTCTAACGAAAGTCTTTTTTGCTACTGTTATTCTAGTTTGAATTTAAACATCACAGGGTGCATCCTCTGTAACAATTTGTCTCAAATATTAAAACGTCTGCACTTGTTCAATGATCTGTCCCTCGATGCTGAAATTATTTAATTTGTTTTTCCTGCTATTACTGTCGCTTGTTTTGTTTTACTAGCATTTATTATCATACCAAACGTCTTGGTTGATTCTGTTGAATAGTATTTGTAATGATTTCTCTGTTCCTCCTATGATGGCTTGATCATCTTCAAATTTGATTGCATTTATTTGTTCTCCATTTACTATGCTATCTAAGATAGCATTCACCGTAACCCTGTAACAGTAGTCTTCACAAAACAACTTGCTCATAGAATCAAAACTGATAGTAAAAGCTTCTTTTCTTATGTTAGAAATAAACAAAGAACGCAAGACAAAGTAGGCCCTCTCATAGACAGTACAGAAAAAATAATAAGTGAGAATAGGGAGGTATCTAATCTGCTCAATCAGTACTTTGGCACAGTCTACTCAAAAGAAGACTGCTCCAAGATCCCAGAGCCTATAGATATTTTCAAAAGAGACATGGATACAGCGGGATTAAGATCAATCTGTATTATAGAGGAAATGGTTTTTAAAAAATTGGAAGTGTTGAATGGGGATAAATGTCCAGGTCAAGATGGTATTCATCCAAAATTAATGTTTGAAATTAGAGATCAACTAGCAAAACCATTGGCTATATTATGTTCTCAATCACTTGCAAAAGGGATTGTTCTACGCATTGGAAAGATGCAGGAGTGGTCCCCTTATTAAAAAAGGGCAAAAAATCAGATCCAGCAAATTATAGACTGGTGAACAACAGTACCGAGTTAGCATTCCCTCTTCAATCCCTTCTCATTAGCCAGTCTGCCCTGTTGCAGCCTGTTATCCAGGATCACCGCATGGAGGTGTAGAAGGGTCTTGGCAGCTCTGGTTCACTGGCCCTGATGCTAGCAGTCAGCTATGGGTCTCTGGTCGCTGCTAGTCAGCATCTTGATGCCTCACTCTTCATTTTACTCTGTCCTACAATCACACTTTTGCACAACTTCCACACGCGCCCTCGGAGTGAGTTCCTTCCATTCCACTTTGGATGAGCGCACAAACCTAGCATAGGTACGGTATATACATCCAAGCACTGGTTTATACTTCTTAATATCGCCCAGTTGACTAAGGTCTTGGGTGGAATAGTCACGCCTCCGCCAGTAGAAACTAGTGAGGCAACACATAAATAAAAACAAGGAATAGAATGGTCTGACGAGTAGTCCACCAGTATCTTTGTGTAGGACAAGAACAGCATCACTTCCCCATAGAGAGCATGTCGTAAAAGGCGACTGTGTGACACGACATAACACAGGTCATGGTTTAGTAATTTGTTTAGATGGCGCCTAACAGGCTGCGGGTTTACTTTTCTCTAGTGGTTGAGTCTATTAAGATGGACTCGCACATCGGTTTACCTCCCTCCGCGGCACTTGTCCCAACTTCGCGGAGTAATATTCTGTTCTAGCCTAGCCCGCTATGCAGGAAATCCTCCTCCTGACTACATCCAGCTCAAACCAGAAGCTGGTGTCCGCACAGGGACATCTGCCTCCGTAGAAGTACAGGTGAACTAAGAATGGTCTGACACTCTTTCTGGCAGACCTCGATACTCCAGGATAGAAGAGGTGCAAATAAGTATGTACACCTAATATTACATATACTTACATTGTTGTGTATAGACTAATTTATTCCCCTTATCACTCCAAGTGAAGCATGGGAGTCATCACTGCAGCTGACGGCTTTACTGGAAGCCTGCAACCATAGCAATGATTTTCTAGATGAGCTGACTAACCCGTATAAATAGTTCCAGTGACGCAAGTGCCTAGATTTTGGCCATGGAAGAACTCAAGATGGAAAAGGCACTTCTGAAGGGGAAAAAAAGCACACACAAATATTTTGTATTTCAGTCTGCTGAAAGTTATATTGGAGGGAAGAATGGAGGAGAAGAGAGCCAGGGAGCAGCAGATATACAGATGGACAGACAACATCAAGATTTGGTCGAGACACAGTCTAACTGAGTGTATCGATCTGACATGGGACATAGATAGCTGGAGATCCGTTACCATCAACCTCTGTTGCGGAGACGGTACTTGATGATTAGGATGAGTATTGCATCATTACAGTATTAAACAGCATGTTGTCTGCGCATGCGCCTACCACCCAGTCTCTGACCAACGTTTTGGAACAGGAGAGCGAAAGCAGAAACTGATAAACGAAGCGTTGATGCACAACAAAGATGTAGATCTGCTGTATTAGGACAAATAAATGTACTCCTGCCAGGCAGCAGTCAACAACATTGCGTCCAACTAAATTTAACTTAAATACAGCTCTTGGAATATAGGTTTTAGTTGGTTTAAGCTGACTCAGTTTTTGCTACTTGTCATTAAACTGAACTGACCTGTTCGCAGCATTATCATAAGACTGCTTCCAGCATTATCATAAGACTGCTTCCAGCATTTGGCAAAGTCCGGCTCGCATTCATTTACGATATAACCAGCGAGGATTGTTGTCAGTATGGCTCTCAATTGGTAGGAAAACTATGAAACGTAACGTGAGCCTACTATCAGCAGGATTTACGTAACTCAGCATCGCATTTAACTGATCAGTATATCAACAATTCGGAGTCGAGTCTACATACACTACACGGAATAATAACCGGTACGTTTTTATGTCATCCGGCATATGTTGTTTTACCTTGTTAGCCATTTGTTTCTGATTGGCATCTTGTCAGTCTAGAGATATTGGACTTCACGCTAAAGAGGGGACTTAGTCAGTTGATACCCTTGCTTTCGCCGCACACGTTTGGAGTCTGCATCTTGTCTTCCTCTGCCTGCAGACCAACACACAAAGCCTGCCTCCAGCCGGGTCTGTCTTTGGCAAGTTCCTCACAGTTGCAGGTGTTCATGTCCAATGCTTTCAGGTCACGATTGCAAACATCGCTGTAGAGGAAAAATGATTTACCTTTGTTACGCTTGCCCGTGGTCAGCTCTCCGTATAAGATATCTTTTGGTATTCGCCCATCCTCCATTTTGCACACGTGACCAAGCCGCGCTGGTGTAGGATCGTTACTAAGCAGGATACTAATCGCGTAGGATCTGTACACAGCAACCTTTGTAGAGATGGTTAGCATGTTGTTATTCCACATTATCTGTGAGAGCCTGGCAAGTGCTGATGAGGCCATTCCTAATCGCTTTTGCAGCTCTGCGTCCAGTGAAAAGTTGTCGGTGATGATACGAGTAGATTCGAGATAGTTAAAGTGATTTGCTACCTCCAGATTTTTATCTATTAGGACAATGTCTGGAAGATCTGCACCCTGAGCCATTACTTTCGTCTTTTAATGGTGTGTCCAAATAAATCACATAATTTTGCCAACCTATTAATGAGGATCTGTAATTCGGCTTCCTTGTGAGCGACCAGGGCAGCATAGTCTGCGAAGAGCATTTCCTGAATGACGGTCTCCCTTCTCTTAACTTTTTTCTCGCAGTCTGGTTAGAATGAATAATCTCCCATCTGACCTAATATGCAGGAACACCCCTTCTGTTGCAGTTCCAAAGGCATGTTTAACCACGATGGCATTGAAAATGCCGAATAGAGTCGGAGCCAAGACACAACCTTGATTAACTCCACTGTTAATGTCAAAGGCCTCAGATTCCTGAACATTTTTCTTGCCTGGTAAACAAAGAGGGTCTTTTCAAAGTATTGTCCAGAGTTGGCTGCCCACCTAAACTACTAAGCATGATTAGGTCTTTTCATGTGAGTATGCAAGGTACATTTGATAGATTACCTCAAATACGACAACATTTATGTATTCCGCGTTTGGTTCATGTTTCTGTATTGTTGAGAGGTGTTTCCAGTCACCAAAACTATATGTTGCCAAGCACGATTCATTCACGGAAACAGTTTACAAACGAAACAATACGCTTCTCCGTGATACTCTTATATTGAATGCAGAACCCACTACTCAAGGCAGTATGTCTAGTGTGTTTTTGATTCAATTCTGTTTTCTTCTGTAAGAACTACATTACGACAGAGCTTCACAAATCTGTTCATATTTCTGACAGTCTTGACCGTCCGCTATCCAAAATCGAACACTGTCTTGAGATAAAAGTCCACAACATACCTGATTATTTGTCTGTCCAATTAGTTCAACATTTGACCTCTGATATTCAATATCAGTTTCAATGCTGAAGACATCCATAGTTTCTGTATTTCCCATGAATCAACAACAGTCAGCTGTTTATTTCCAGGTTCATCTGGAACTTAAGATTTGTTTGTACTTCTTCTTCTTCTTCTGCGTACACAGTCAGACAGTAACCATTATTTTTTCGAAAAAAGCGGCGGTCATCCTGAGGCTCTCGCCACTGCCATTGAGCTTGTCTTGCAGTTCCACTGGTAATGGCCACATCTGCTCTCTCTGATCCTCGTATGTCGGGCAGTTCTGCAGCAGATGTTCAGTGGTCATTTTACCAGTACCGCATGGGCATTCGTCGGTACACCCTATCTTCAATTTGTTGAATAGGTGGTACCTCAGTCTGTTATGGCCAGTGCGAAGTCTGAAGACAACGACCTGCTCTCTTCGGTTCAACTGGTAATAGGCATCGTTTTTGGTGTAACCAGTATGTTCGGTTTCCCATTTGGTCATGTATCTGGCTTTGATAAGCCGTTTTGACTCTTCGTACGTCATACTGGTATCTGTTTGTGGTATTTGTTTGTACAATAAACGACATATTATTATGTGTGTGTCCAATTATTTCAAGTTCACAATTTGACAAATCAAAATGAAGACCAAGATTGAGACCACGAGCGACGGCAGTTCCAATCAATTCACCAACATCTAACTGCTCATTTGTAAGTTGAACTACCACTTCATATTTGTTCGTAACAATCAGCAAGAAACTGTCCAACTTTGGAAGTTTGCCGTTCACTCGAAACATTGTAGTTTTTCCTTTTGTTTTTGCGCTCTGCTTTTGATAATTTGTAAATAATCAAACTGGTACGAGTTCCGCTCTCCGGTCAACAACCTGCCGCTTGCAAAGCCCTTTTCTTGGCTTGGTAGGAAAGATTGAGAACGAACGAAGAAAACTCTGGTACCGTATAAATGATTCTACATGTACACGATATATATTTTTTTAAACAACGGAACATTGAGTAAACACTCACACTAGTCACACTGTATCATCAGTGTATGCTGTGTAGAAACTGCTTCTGATGCAGCTGCCTGACTGTTGCGGTTACAGAGCATGACGTGTGGCTAATCTAGATTTGCGTGCTAATTTTGAATGAACAGCACGCTGCAGCTGGGAGTGCCTCAATGTCCAATCACGTAGACACAGTATGCCTCTTGTCAATAGTAAACGTCCTGTTTGGATTAGCCTTCTTTCAGTTAAATACAGCCTGGCCGGCGGATTGTTTGTCAGCTGACAATTGGGACAGTCTAAGCACACGCAACATACAGAATGCAGCGGAATGAACCAATTCAATCAAATCGTTCCAAAACATTATTTACAATACTGTGAACATAATTTCCTGTGAAAATATGCGATAATATACAGCTGTCCTTTAAGACCACGTTTGGGTCCCCTTGAGCCTCAAGACCCCAGCACGTTGTTCTGGTTGAGTGTGGTTATGAATACAAGACGACGGACGCACCCACCTAAACACATACCTTAGAGAATATTATATAAACGTGACATACTCAAGTGACATTAAAAGACACACCAGTCTTCAACGAACGGTAATAGAAGGTAAGGTGCCGGGCAAGAGAGGCAGAGACAGATCAAGAAGGCGATAACACAAAGATGTGAAGGTATGCTTGGCGTGACTCTGGAGGTTTGACAAGAGATGAGTTTTTTTTTCAGACGTGCTGTGATGGGACGACGTTCTGCAAAGGACGTGCTTCGTGTAAATAACTCAAGTGTATTGGCAACTTCAGTTTTTGTTGTAGTTTATTGTTTGTTTATCACGGGTTAAGAAGACCACTCTCTCTGTTCATCCATTTGGTATAAGTTCGGTCCGCTAATTGGTTCGAATGTCACTAAGGAGCCCGATGTAAAAACGTTCGGCGGTGTGGGCAGTGACTGTATGTCTTCTTCTCCTTCGTTCTCAATCTCCCGCTACCAAACCCTGAAAGGGTAAGTAGCAGAATGTAGTCCAGAGAACGGAATGCGTTGTGTCGTAGTTTACAGCTTGGCTGCGATATTTGCACCTTTCGGATCAACACTCCGACTTCAGCAATCATTTTTTGAGCACCGAGTTAGCATTCCCTCTTCGATCCCTTCTCATTAGCCAGTCTGCTCTGCTGCAGCCTGTTATCCAGGATCACCGCGTGGAGGTGTAGAAGGGTCTTTGCAGCTATGGTTAGCTGGCCCTGACGCTAGCAGTCAGCTAGGGATCGCTGACTACTGCAGCTCATGTGCTGCTCAGCATCTTGATCCCGACTGTACGTCTGATGTACAGGTTTAATTTCACGGGTTTCTCTAGCTTGTCTCCGCTACCTTTGTGGATGACTCTCGTGCCGGTGTACTTTGACCACGAGATGAGCGTCAATCCGTTTAGAATTTCACAATAGCTTCCAAAGTGCCGGGTATAATGCCAAAGGTTAAGTGAAACTTTAAGCGTGTCTTTGAAGTACCTCTGTTGGTCACCAAGGGAGTATTTACTCTTCTCACCATTAAATGTATTATGGACATCCGATGACTTGGCACGAGTACGACATGACCTGCCTAGCGGATCTGTGACAGCATCAGAATCATTGGCGTGCATTGGCATTTCTCAAAGGAGGCTAGGTTCGAAGACACCGTTTCTTATTGGGCTAAAGAGGCATTATCTTATGCGTTTTAGTCATTGTGGACTATGTGCGTGGAGTCCTGTGAGTTTTGTCCAGCTCTGTCTCCTGTATTCCGACACTGTCTGCTATGGCTGTATAGGCCGGTCCGCGAGTGACAGTCCCTGCCACAGAGCATACAACCATACTGAGGAGGCTGTCTTGCCTGACTGTTCATTGATCTCTTCAGTCTTTCTCTTTTCTCTGCAGCCAGAAGGTCTCTACGAGCGTCAGCAGTCACTACGTCCCCTCCAACTGACTGTCTCCAGATAGCTCGATCCTGAGCAATTTCTTCCCAGCTCTCGGATGGGATGTCCCATGACTTCATGTCCCCCTTGCACACGTCCTTGAATCGCAGTGTGGGGTGGCCGATTCTTCTGACTCCAATCATCAGCTGTTTATAGAGAATATTCTTTGGCATCCTCTCATTTTTCATGCGGTAACATGCCCCAACCAGTGAAGACGTCGCTGATTCAACAGCGAGTACATGCTGCGAGTGTTTACTCGCTGTAAGACCGCTTTATATGGCTCTCTCTCTCTCTCTCTCTCTCTCTCTCTCTGTCTCTTGTCACCTAATCCTCAATATATGCCGTAGACAACTCATATGAAAGGTGTTGAGCCGTCGTTCCTGCTTCGTGTAAGTGCTCTAAGTCTCGCTTCCATACACGAGAGTAATACTCTGTGAAAGAAAATGTGTTTATTCGATATTTGTATTTTATCCTTTTATGTCTCGTTGAAATTTATGACAAGAACTGCATTTATTCCAGACCGTGTCGTGCCATTTGGTTTCCATTACCTTTCTTAGACAGACTGTGTGGAAGTGGTTTCAATTTCTTTACGTATTGCCTGTATACAGACCATGTCACACATGCATACAACATCACTGGAAGCATCACAGCTCTGAAGACCACCTTCAGCATTGTCTGTAAAGTAATGCCACTTCGATACCAAACATTGGCGTAGAGTCGGTTACATTTGATGCTGGTTTTGGAGATCCTAGGAGTCACCTTATCAGCAATGGTTACAATCTGCGGAAGTGTACAACTAATGTAGTGAATACATTTACAACTTTAAGTGGCTCCCCAGTGACCTTGATAATTGGCTCAGTTTAACTTTTGCGAGGAACTTGTTGATGCATGATTTATGTTTTCTCCGTGTGGACAGTAAGCTCAAAATGTGAACATTCTATGTGCCAAGAATTTGTTGTTGTTGGATAATGATGGAGTTGAGGAGGAGAGTTATGTTTTCTTATTCTCAAGTGTCGCCGTTGAAGTGAAATAAGCGGGTTAGATAATGGTAGATCTTTAGATTTTTAGAGCACTCTATCTTGTCCCTTCCTCGTGTCATGAAGGTGAGCAGTGCTTTTCAGAAAATGACCGCACAGGAAGCTCCTGAATCCCACCACTACTCTGATCTGTGGAAGACGACCACGTGGCCTAAACCGTTTGTGTGTAGGTCTACGAACGCCAGTGCCTTCACGCTTGCCACTTCGTCACTCGCATATGACCACATGAATTGTCAGGTTCATTAACTTAACGTCTTTTTATTGGTTTAGAAGACTGCATTGATTGATGAATGCGAGTGACGTGAATGATGATTTGGTTTCAAGTGAGCAAGAGTCGCCCAATACGTCGATCTCATGTTCTCGTCCAGGTTCACTTGAAACCAGTGGCAAGACAAGTCAAAACGATTGGAGATGAGGGCAGATGCAGTGGATGACCAAGGCTTGCAACGTGCCTCGTCGTGCCCCTTACGATCCAGAAGGCGTTTCTGTTATTTTTCGTCGTGGGGGCTGGATATCAGATTTGGACCAATGGTGGACGAGATGACCAGAAAATGGCATGCCAGCTTATACATAATAGGTACTGCCAATATATGACATCTAAAACCTACTTAAGTAGTAAAGATGATGCCATGCCCACATTAAATGAGCTTAATGGTTTCAAGTCTAAAGTGAGACTCCGTGGATTCGAGGTAAGGTGTCCGCCTCGGGGGCCACAGGTCGTGTGTGCGAATCATGGTGGAGACCGAGACCTTTTTCACGTGGATTTTCTGGTAAAAAATTCATCTGGTCTCCGGATAGTGAGGTCGGACGCCCGTGTTCAGTGTCGATCGCGTTAAAAATTCCTTGGCAGTTCGAAATCGAAAAGAGTAGGCCTAACTGCCGCTGCCCGGACAAAATTCAAATGACAAATCTATCCAAGTTATCTGTACCTTTCCCCGTGTGGTTTGTTAACAGCTATAGATGGCGCCTAACTGGCTGTGGGTCTACTTAGCTCTAGTGTTTGAGTCTATCAAAATTGGCTCGCACATCGGTAAAAACCACCCTCAAAGAAACTGGTTGTATACAGACTCTGTAAAGTCATCTAAACCAGTATAAAGACGTTAAGTTAAGTAAGTTAACAGCCCGAAAGATTGTATGGCTTCCATGTAGACAGTCGGGAACTTTGATTGCCTGGTTTGGAATAGCCTTTGCTTGTTCTTTAATGTAGTAGTTTTTATAGACTGACCCTATCTTTTTTTTAGAGAGAGAGAGAGAGAGAGAGAGAGAGAGACTCAAAAATACATGTGAGAAGGAACTAAGATTAAATGATACACCTGGAGAGAGACGGAACGAATAGCATAGGTCCGTGCATGCTGACGGAATGTTGACAATGACCTATGCACTGAGAGGAGCGTTGGACTTTGATTGAATCTTCCTTCGAGTCGCAGAGTAGACGATGGCATGTGAAAGAAGAACGGGTCGTTTTAGCAGGCACATATTCTATAGCGAGTTTTCTTTCTTCATCTTCTTCGCCGTTATCACTTTGTGGTGCGTATGTCATCAACCAATCCCCTCCAAGTATACCGTTTCTGTGCTATTTTCACATTTTTTTTCTTCAGATTCTCCCTGTTTGTCTTGTATCGACCCTCTAGGCTAGGTCTCTTATTTATGTTCCTTAGTTTTCCTTTGTCCCTTTCCCCCTGTAGGTTACATGACAGTGATTGTCGTCTGGTGATACTGGCGTGGGGATTCCGCAGTGTGTGGCGTATCCAGCGCCACTTTCATCCTAAGATTTCCTATTCCATTTGTCTTAGTCCGATTCTCTCGCATAATCTGATATTTGTAACCTTACCAAACCATTGCAGTCCCAGAATCTTTCTGAAGGATTTGTTGATAAAGTCATGTCATCTCCAAACGTTGAGTTTCAACATCCGCCATATTTCCGCTCCAAATAACATTTTCGACTTCACACTGAAGTTGAAGATCCTTAGCTTGTATGCATTCTTATCATTTGAGAGTTTCATGTGGTTTTCAACCTGACGAAGGCTACACTTACCTTTAGTGAGTTTGTCACTCTAACAAAAATTGTAAGTATTATTGTCGTGAAACCAATAAGATCATTATGTGAATGAATTCAAGTTGTATTTCTAGAATTGAAATATATAGAGACAGTTAGTAAGCCAGCTTGCAAGTCCATTAGACTATTTTGGTAATGCTTTATTTTCTAGAACACACTTTAATTTATTTATGTAAAATTGTGGTGTTTTAAAAGTAAGAGACAACCAAACGAATTTGTATAATATAAAGCAAAGCATACCATACCCCCCCCCCCCCTAATAAAATAATAAAAAGAATCCTTTCTAAAATAGGCTGCCCAAAAAAACTACTACGACTAATAATATCATTCAATGAGGGCATGACATAAACAGTCCAATTTGAAGGTAGCATATCACAACCATTTGGTATTCGAAGTGGTTTTAAGCAGAGCTGTACTTTGGCCCCGACAATGTTCTTGGTCTTTTTTTTTTATCTATCACTGAAGCATGCAATTTGTGACGCAAATGAAGAAATCTGCCTTCAGGGACTTGCTTTTCGCTGATGATACCGCAATTGTCACTCACAGTCAGCAGCAACTTCAGAGGTTGATAGATCGCTTCTCCCAGGCTTGCAAAGATTTTGGTCTCACAATAGGTCTCAACAAAATAAATGTGCTGGGACTGGAAGTAGATGCCACGCCAATTCTTAGAATCGACTAAGTTCGTCCATCACATGCAATAAAGACCACTCTCTTTGTTCAGCCATGTGGACAGTTCTTTCTCTTGCTGTGTCCACTGAAATGGGTGACTTACGCGGTGATTTTGATTAAAGTGAGACAGAAACTGCGCCTTTTGTCAACCTCACTCTCTCGTCCTCAGCTACCTTTTGCCAGTGGCAAGATTTTATCGAAAAAACTGGAGATAGCACAGGATGCAGATTTTGTTCTCAAGGTTTACTCCCGAAGCCTTTCCCGCAAACAGGAATCCTCCAAGGCAGCAGAGGGGGATGCCATCTATCGTTGTGTTTCGTGCCTTTCCCATAACCGCAAGAGGTCCTAAGGACATCAATCAGCGTGCGAGTGACGTGTTGGGCATCTCTCCCGAGTCATGTTTTAGTCCCAATCTCGTTAAGTTCAGCCGTGTGAACTGGACCGTAAAAAATACGACACAGGTTTAAGCGTAGTGCTAATTCATATAGCCGATGTCCAGGCCAGGATAATCGGAGAGAAGAAAACACACAAAAACTAACAAATTAACCAGTTCAAATGGAAAACAACGACACTTTTCCGTGAACAAAAGTGTAAGTCGTCGATTAGTGTGAATTCCAGGAAAATCCGTGACCTGGCGACATTCATAATGAACTAAAACACCAGATCAATGTAGACTCGCAGGCGGTAGTGCGTCTTCTTTGTCGCTCTTAGCATCGATACTTATGAATTGGTAGCTGTGCACCAATTCACATACCTGGGATCCGTCATCAACGACAAGCTCTCTCTAGGCACAGAAAACAGAAACAGACAGTTGCATTGGCAAAGCTGCTGCTAAATTTGGTGGCATCACAACGCGTGTTTAGAACAACCAGATCTGCCGAAGACGGATGTGTCGAGCCGAAAGGTGCAAATATCGCAGTCAAACTTTAAACTAGCGACACAACGCATGCCGTTCTCCTGACTACATTCTGCTACTTGCAAAACTCTGTTCAGGGCTAAGTAGCGGGAGATTGAGAACGAACGCAGAAGAAGAAGAACAACAACCAGAAACTGATAATTAAAATCAAGGCCACTGTGTACAATGCATGTGTCGTTAGCACACTCCTATATATTGCAGCGAGACTTGGATAATCTATGCCAGGCAAGAGCACATGCTTAACACCGTCCTTTTACGGCGCCTGCGATCCGTTCTTCGAATTACATTGAGGAACAGAGTGACAAATATATGCATAGGTGCATTCTCACACCGGTCTCCCAAGAATGTACACTCTCCAAAGGTGCATTCTCACACCGGTCTCCCAAGTATGTACACTCTCCATAGGTGCATTCTCACACCGGTCTCCCAAGTATGTACACTCTCCTTAGGTGCATTCTCACATCAGTCTCCCAAGTATGTACACTATCCTTAGGTGCATTCTCACACCGGTCTCCCAAGTATGTACACTCTCCTTAGATGCATTTTCACATCAGTCTCCCAAGTATGTACACTCTCCTTAGATGCATTCTCACATCAGTCTCCCAAGTATGTACACTCTCCTTAGATGCATTTTCACATCAGTCTCCCAAGTATGTACACTCTCCTTAGATGCATTTTCACATCAGTCTCCCAAGTATGTACACTCTCCTTAGATGCATTTTCACATCAGTCTCCCAAGTATGTACACTCTCCTTAGATGCATTCTCACATCAGTCTCCCAAGTATGTACACTCTCCTTATGTACATTCTCACATCAGTCTCCCAAGTATGTACACTCTCCTTAGGTGCATTATCACACCGGTCTCCCAAGTATGTACACTCTGCTTAGGCAGCGAAGACTACGATGGCTTGGTCATGTTCGTCGCATGTAAAATGTTCGCATTACCAAAGACATCATCTATGGACAGTTGACGGGTGGCATAAGAACAGTCAGCCGAGAACAGTTGAGGTACAGAGATGTCTGTAAGCGGGATATGAAGGCCTTGGACATGCGAAGCTGCAGTCCGATCCAAGTGGAGATGTACCATGAAGAGAAACTCGTGCAACATAGAGAAGTGTTTGTTTATGTTCGCCTTATTTCTCTATTCCCAAAGGCGGTGCGCATTGCACTATGTTTTTATTTTGCGCCTGTCGGTCCAGTGCATCCGACTTCGGCATACATTTACAGGTAAGGTGAGGGAGCAAGTTAAGGTAGCAGTGAAAAAGGCAAATGCAATGTTAGGTATGATAAAAAGAAATATTAAACATAGGAGCAAGGAAGTGATAGTCAAACTGTATAAAGCATTAATTAGACCTAGATTGGAGTACTATGCACAGGCGTGGAGTCCTTATCATAGAGGGGATATAAACATGCTGGAAAGAATACAAAAAAGAGCGACAAAGCTGATAGTGGGATTCCAAAATTAGAGTTACGAGGAAAGACTCAGAAAAACCGGCCTACAGTGTCTAGAAGAGAGAAGAATTCGTAGTGACTTAATACAGGTTTATTAGATGATCAGAGGAACAGATAAATTAGACTATAACAAGTTTTTAAAAAATTCAACCACCCACAAGAACAAGAGGGCACAGCTACAAGTTGACTAAGGAGAGGTCCAGATTAGATATTAGGATGCATTTTTTTAGTCAGAGAGTGGTGAATGCTTGGAATGCAATGCCAAGGGAGGTGGTGGAGGCAGAAACAGTTAATGCATTTAAGAATAAATTGGATACGTATAGCTTTAAGAGCAAGGTGATGTAAATGGAACTGGTTGTATACAGACTCTGCAGTCTTCTAAACCAGTAGAAAGACGTTAAGTTAAGTTATTTTATGTAAGGGTCTGCTTCCACGTGCATTTTCTAAGGGTTTGCTTCCCCGGGGTAAACGACAATGCCGCGACGAGAACTTAACGTATTTATACTGGTTTAGAAGACCCTGCAGAGTCTGTATACAACCAGTTACATTTACATCGTCTTGCTCTAAAAGCTATGCGAATCCAGTTTATTCTTAAATGCATTTACTGTCCCTGCCTCCACTACCTCCCCTGGCAATGCATTCCAAGCAGACACCACTCTCTGACTAAAATTTGTTTACTAATATCTAACCTTGACCTCTCTTTAGTCAGCTTGTAGCTATGCCCTCGTGTTATTGTAGGTGGCTGTATTAAATAAAAACTTGTTATAGTCTAATTTATCGATTCCCCTGATCATCTTATAAACCTGTATTAAGTCACTACGAATTCTTCTCTCTTCGAGACACCGTAGGCCGGTTTTTATGAGTCGTTCCTCATAACTGTAATTCTGGAATCCCACTATCATCTTTGTCGCTCTTTTTTGTATTCTTTCTAGCATGTTTATATCCCCTCTATGATAAGGACTCCACACCTGTACACAGTACTCCAATCTAGGTCTAACTAAAGCTTTATACAGTTTGACGATCACTTCCTTGCTTCTATGTTTAATATTTCTTTTTATCATACCTAACATTGCATTTGCCTTTTTCACTTCTACCTTAACTTGCTCACTCACCTTTCCTGTATGATCTATTATAACCCCTAGGTCCCTTTCCTTATCTATCTTTCTAATATTGTTTTCTCCCAATCTGTAATTATGTTCCATATTGGATCTACCCAAGTGGATGACTGTACATTTATCTACATTAAACTCCATTTGCCAGCTTACAGACCATTCTCGAATTTTATCTAAATCCGACATCAATATATCCACTTCCGCTTTAGATGAGACACTACTGCATAGTTTTGTGTCATCAGCAAATTTTGCAATCATGGATCTCATATCAATGTCCAAATCATTTATATATATCAAGAACAAAATTGGTCCCAAAACCGAGCCCTGTGGCACACCACTTTTCACTTCACTTCACTCAGAGTACTCCTTATTTATGCCCACCCTCTGCCTTCTTCCCGTTAACCAATTTTCAATCCATTTGGCAACTTCCCCACCTATTCCATGTGATTTTAACTTTCGAAATAATCTTTGATGAGGTACTCTATCAAAGGCCTTTGCAAAGTCTAGATAAATAACATCCACTGGCTCCCCCTTATCTATGATTTTAGTAACCTCCTCCATGAATTCTAATAGATTTATTAAGCATGATCTCCCTCTAGTAAACCCATGCTGACTATTTCTAATTAGATTAAATTTGTCTAAATGCATTACAATGTTTTCTTTTATTATTGACTCTAACAATTTACAGACTATGCTCGTTAAACTCACCGGTCTATAATTTGCTGGATCTGATTTTTTTGCCTTTTTTGAATAAGGGGATCACTCCTGCGTCTTTCCAATCCCGTGATACAATCCATTTTGACTTTTGTAAGTGATTGAGAACATAATATAGCCAATGGTTTTGCTAGTTGGTCTCTAATTTCATACAGCAATTTTGGATGAATACCATCTTGACCTGGACATTTATTCACTTTCAACCCCTCCAATTTTTAAAAAACCATTTCCTCAGTAATACATATTGATCTTAATCTCGCTGTATCCATGTCTCTTTGAAAAATATCTATAGGCTCTGGGATCTCGGAGCAGTCCTCCTTTGTGAAGACTGTGCCAAAGTACTGATTGAGCAGATTAGCTGCCTCCCTATTCTCACTTATTATTTTCCCTGTACTGTCTATGAGAGGGCCTACTGTGTCTTTCGTTCTTTGTTTATTTCTAACATAAGAGAACAAGCTTTTGCTGTCAGTCTTGATCCTCTGAGCAAGTTTTTTTTCAAAGTCTATTTTTGCTGTTTTATTCGCTTTCTGAGATATATTCAGCTTGTCCAAATATTTTAAATATGTTTCTTTTGATTTACCTGCCTCTATATATTTTTTCCATGCTTTATTTATTACTCTTCTACATTTCACTACAAATCTAGTTATCCACTTTTTACGCTTGGGGTTTACCTCCCTACATGGAACAAATTCCTCTTTTAGCGTTTCTAGAACTGTTTTAAAACTTTCCCACTCCTGTTCAACATCTGTTCCTACGACAATATCTTTCCAGATTATGTGGTTCGCTGCCTCTTTCATCCTCTTAGCATCTGCCTTAGAGTAGAAAGACAAGAATGCAAGCTAAGTATACATTTTGTATTTAATTAATTAATTTTTTTCTCATAACTCCAAGTCATAGCATTCTATATTTCAGTTATGACTGAAAATGGCTACTGACCCCCCCCCCCTTTTTTTAAATTAAAAAAGTCAACAAGCACACAGCCCCCCCCCCCCTCCCTGTCATCCTCCCCCCCCCCTTTCCCCTCCCCCAAGCTATTAAACAAACAAAACTAATTTGTTGACGTTAACTTTACAAATTAAAACAATTTTTGTTATTTCAAGAAGTCAAATCGACAACCTTTTCGAAAAGAAAATAACCATAATTGTTTCGTAACTAGCGAGACTACTTTTGTTATTTTAATTTGTGAGGAACACGGCTACAGGGATAGCACTCTTATCAACTGATACATTTCAGCCAAGCGTTTCAAGATTTCACCGAATAACGACACAGCTAGCGGTTAAGTCATGTAATTGTATTAATAAACGCTTTTTGATGTGCACATGATTTTGTTGTGTAAAAACTATTTTATACTGTTGCTCTAGATTTTGAGTCTAGTGATACAATGTTACCCGTATAACACAGGACTGGAGGCTAATCTATTCGCCTATTTTGTTCAACGTCCCCTGCATGCATCATGGTCCAACTCCAATGGTTGCATTGAAGAATGATGGTTCTGGTTTCCATTGATCAGTTGAAATTGTCATACTGATAATTAAAAAGATGATATAATAATAATACCTCTGTTAAATAAAAACCTCTATGTCTTTCTATACCACTTTTCCTAGTAATATTGCTTGTTTGCAGATCGATACAAAAACCATAAATTCCTGGATTCCAGCTTTTCTTCACATTTAATCATCATCACGAGTCTTCACGCAGATGCCACAACTCTAGGTTATTTTTTTTCCACAGCACATCACCTATAATCCTAGTTATTGATTAAAAACCCGAGATAATTGAATATGAAATGGTACATTTATATTGATTAATTTAAAATGTCATTGATTTAAGATACTTTTAGATACATCTTAATTAAGAAGAGTTGGTAAGAAATTCAAGAATAAACCAAATATTATTTTTGTTCTGGTAGATAGTGGTAGACCTATTACTATTAGAATTAGTATTAATATTATATCATAGTTATGATAGTATTATTCTATCATATACTAAGTATATGGGTGATCTACTAAGGATATGCCAACAAATTGTCATAATGATAATATAACTACATGGAATAGTGTTTCCATCTTCACATTAGTAATTGGGTTTTGTGGTGCAAGTAGTAGCTTACTTTTTAATTTTTGTAATATAGAAAAGTCAGTTCTTTTATTTGCAGAGTTGGTGGAGTTTTCTTCATATAGAATCTATCAGTAGATATTACCACCTAAAGTTAACCAAGATCAGTGAATACATTTTGCATCAAGAAATGAGCTGTGCTTCAATGCATGAAAGTAGAGTAGCAGTCAGCAATGCACAAATAAAGAAAAAACTTCATTGACTGATTCATTTGACTTAATGGTAAGTAATAAATATGTAACTTTCTTTGACAGTGTCTACATCTGTCCTTGTGGAAGTTTGAAATTAACATTTTATGCATCATCATCATCTGGTTGATCAGTCCTGAGACTGGTTGTAAGGTTATAAGCATGTCTCTCCATTGGGCCCTATCCTCCAACTCTCTTCATTTTAGCATAGGTTTGTACACTAATATCTTTGCATGCCTTAGATGTAAAGGTGAGTCTTGATTGCTCTCTTCTTCTTTTCCTAATAATCTTGCCCTCTAGTATCTTTTGTAGAAGATGTTCATGTCACATATTGTGTTCCAGCCAACTCAATCTTCATTTTTGAATAATTTTCAATATTTATCTTTGTGTGCCTACCTCAGTGAGGACATTGTCATTGTATCTTATTTCTTTCCAACTCACTCTTTCCATTCTACATAGCACCACATTTCAAATGCTTCCAAGCTTTGTTCATTTCATCCTTCTTTCCTAGAGTCCATGTTTCAGCCCAACACAATAATAGTTGTCCATCACAAGTGATGAAGACCACTCTCTTTGTTCAGCCGTGTGGACAGTCGTATCTCTTGCTGTGTCCGCTGAAATGGGTGACTTGCGCGGTGATTTGGATTAAAGTGAGGAAGAAACTGCGCCTTTTGTCAACCTCACTCACAGAGCCTAAGCTACCTTTTGCCAGTAGCAAGATATTCATCGAAACGACTGGAGATAGCATAGGATGCAGATTTTGCCTCAGGGTTACCACCGAAGCCTTTCCGTAAACATGTAACCCGCAGGGTAGAAAGGTGGGATGGCATCTAACGCGGTTTGTCGTGCCTTTTCGATAACCATGAGAGGTCGTATGGACAACACTCAGCGTGTGAGTGAGTCTGGCATCTCTCCCCAGCTGTATTGAGCTCATCATAGTAGCATCTAAAATTCCCACACGCCAAATTCGTGAAGGTGAACCGGCAGAACTAACCTGTGAAATACGACATAGGTATAAGAGTAGTACCATTCAGCCGGCGTCCAGACCAGAATAAACGGATGGAAGAAATCACAAAAAAAGAACGAAATAACAAGTCCAGACGGAAAACAACACCACGTTTCAGTGAACACAAGTGTAAGTCGTCGACTAGTGGGAATTCCAGCAAATCCGTGGTCTGGCGGCATCCATAATGAGAAATGTAGACTCGCAGCCAGTTATGGCGCCATGTGATTAGCCATATATGAGTGACAGTTATTCTTTTCTTTAGTTCTCTCCTGATATTCTGTGAGGTTAGCAATTTCTGTTTTTCTCTGAAGGCCTTTTTTTGTCAACGCAATCCTTGTCTTCATTTCTGTCTCATTGTGGGTATCTTCTGTTATGGTTTGCCCTAAATATGTAAACTTTTGTACTTGTTCGATTATTTCTCAGTTGATTATATTTATTTGCCTATGTAGCTTGGCTATTACTGTAGCTTTATCTTCAATGTGTTAATTTTCATACCAAACTCTTTGGCTGTGCTGTTAATTTTTTCAAATGCAGCTTTGATACTGATCCTCCTACTATGGCTTAGTCATCAGTAAATTTGATGGCATTAGCTTTCATATATTTGACCTTGATATCCTTATTACAACTTTGAACAAAGTTCTCCGTCATCGCCTCAGAATATGTGTTAAAATGAGAATTGGGATAGATGACAAGGGCCCATGTGGGGAGCATATCATGACCGTGGAACACATCCTGCAAAGCTGCGCTCACGCAGGAAAAGAGAGAACAATACTGTCTGCGTGAGACAGATATGAGAGAAAAGCTGTATGGAGATGAAACAGTCTTACAAGTAACGGTGTCCTTTGTAAGAGAAACCGAAACCTTGATCTAAGGATGAACGAAGAAGAAGAAGAAAATGTGTTATAAAGACTCGGTGAAAGCAAACAACCCTGTCCTACCCCATGTCTTATTAAAACTGGACCTGTTAGTCACCTCTTTGATTGAAATAATCATCTCTTGATTTTCATACAGGTTCTGAATTAACCTAGTAATTGGTCTCATAATGCCTAATTGTTGTAACATCTGAAAAAGTTTGCTTGAGGGACTTGATCAAAGGATGTCTCATAGTTAATAAAGCAGATAAATATTGGTCATCCTTGATATAAATGATATTTATAATGGAATATCGCTGAAAGATCACACAGCTTCCGAAATACCTTTGCTAAAAAAATTGAATGCAATAGAATGCGGTCAATTTCACTATAAGCATGCATCTAAAATTACATTGAAGATAATTAAGAAGAGAATCGATGGTAAGATAGAGGAGGCGTTAAAAGATAACCAGTTCAGATTTCCCAGAGCTAAAGCACTAAATGATCTTTGTTGCTTTTTGCAGATAGAATGATTTTATACATATTGTTTATTTATTCTATGTTTTCTCTAATTATTTTGTTTTTATTTTGGTTAATAATTGATGCGGCTGAAACGACTGCTGCAAAAGGAAATATGAAACACCTGTACAACAACAAAAAGAAATTAAATGAAGAATATAAACAAGTAAATGGCCTTATTAAAGATAATGATGGAAACCTGATTAGATTACTAACATGAAGGAGCAGATGCAGAGGTAGATAGAACATTTTGAAGAGCTTTTAAATTGACTAGTTACACTATCATTCAGCCGGCAACTACGCTCATTTTGGGAGGCCTAGTTCAGAAAATTCAGAAGGCTATATTGCTTCTGAGTGATGGTAAGGCCACCAATCCAGATGGTATCTCAGCTGAAGCAATCAAGACGGGCGGACATTGACACTTCCACAAGAATCTTAAGACAAATTACTTGGTCAAGTGAGGAAGAGAGAAAAAATACCAGCCGAATAAAAGGAAGGTCATATAATTGTGTTACCAAAGGAGGGAGATCAGCAGCAGTGTAAAAATTAGGAGGAATAATGTTATTATCCATACCTGGGAAAATATTGAATAGGATCATTCTAGAGAGATTTGAAAAAACTGAACATGAACGTCTTGAGACAAACAGACATGCTTTTGACAAAACAGAATATGTGAAGACCAGATAGCAACATAATTATTGAAGAGAGTGGGGAATGGAACTCACCACTTTATACCATATTTGTTGACTATGAAAAGGCCTTTAACAACTTAGAGAATCAGGCTAGAAGTTGTTCAGGCGCTATGGAATGCCACTAAAGTTCACAACATTATTATGAACATTTATGCAAATATGAGTTGTCAAGATCTGCAGGAAGGTCAGCTTTCTGAGCCTTTTGTGATATGAAAGGATTCCAACAGAGATGTCTTTTGTTATCATTTCCTTTTCTGCTGACCAGTGACTGGATTATGAAATAACAATCAATCAACAATGATGGAATTATATGGACTTTGGTAAAAACAACTTGGTGGTCTTTATGGATGATGATAACAACTCTTCTGTTCCATGCCCATGGTCAAATATAAAATACAAAAAGTATGCTTGATGAACTGTCCCAGACTTTTGGTCTGCAAATACACAGGGCCAAAGCACATGTTTTGAGAATCAGTGTACCTACTGATGATCAAATTGTGTTGTTGGACACTCTCTTACAAGATGTGAGCTCATTCATATATTTTGGTAGCAGTGCAGGCAAAGCACGGATACAGATGTCAGAATACGGATGCAAAATGTGAGCTGCGCTTTTATTGAAATCAACAGAAATAAGGAGCAGAAGAAGCAGTAGTGAACTTATAGCTCAAATCAGATGTGTCTGGCTGAAAGGCACATATGTCGCAGCCTCACTGTAAACTATGATATATCATCATAAACATTAATTTCAGGGTGAATGCCAAAGAAGAAGAAGAAAAGAAATCTTCAACTGCAATGTAAAAATCGTTTCTATTGTATGGCTCTAAAACATAAAGAACAACAGAAAAGGTAACAACTTAGTGTAGAATTTCATAAATGGGTGACTGCACAAAATATAAGGATTAAATTGTTTGACAAGACCACTTCTTCTTCTTCTGCAATCGTTCTCAATCTCCCGTAATCAAGCCCTGAACAGGGCTTTGCAAGTAGTAGGATGTAGTCCGGAGAACGGAATGCGTTGTGTCTCTAGTTTACAGCTTGACTGCGATATTTGCACCTTTTGGTCCGACACATCTGTCTTCGGCAGCATCAAGACCGCTAATATGGATCTGTAGAAGAGAACCAGGCAGATACCGGTGAAACAGGACACAAATAAGTGTTGGATAGGTCATACATTAAGGAAACAAGTTGAACATAAGGCAGTCTCTGTTCTTAAACGCTAGAGGCAGGCCTAATTTTTGATGGCGGAGAGAGCTTGAGGTAAATATCAAAGAGGCAAGGACTGAGCTAGTGCAGATGTCCTGTGACCGGAATACTTGGCGTGAATTTGTTCAAGACCTATGCTCCACAGGGACTTAAAATTGTTTTGATTGGTTTATTTTTCAAGTATTTAAAACATTTGAGACGCTGCTGTATATTTGGTAGTAATAACTGCTATTCCAAAAGACTCATTATGAAAATAAACAAAGGCAACATATTAAATATATATACATTTGAAAAAATTTCAGCACATACTTATACAGAGGGTACAATGAGTCTACAAAGTTCTGAAGGCGTGTTTGTCATCATTGAGGATAATGGTAGGCACACAAATATGTTTAAGCATAATTATTTACATTTAAAATCCTTTTCACTGACAAGAATTGGCATTTTATGTTTTAAACTGTTGTTGTTTAATGCCCACAGTGAGTAAGTTTACTCTTTTGTGCGCCCTGAAAAGGACATTTAGTGGCAGGCTGTAGTAGCTTTCTGAGCATACTGATGAAGGTGGGCCACAGTACTCCAGGTGGTTGTGCTATGCTTGGCTTCATCTGCGCGGCACTCGCTACTACAGGGATCACACCGATCCACATCTCGTATGCCAGGCTGCCTTGAAAACATCCTGTTTCCAGGATGGAAGAGAGATTGTGGTTTTGGTCAGTATATTGTGCCTGATCCTGACGCGACGTCCTGTTCAGTATGTTGTGCCTGACTGGACTAGCGTCGCAGTTCCCCATGACATCCTGGTCAGTATGTTGTGCCTGACTGGACTAGCGTCCCAGTTCCTCATGACGTCCTGGTCAGTATGTTGTGCCTGACTGGACTAGCGTCCAAGTTCCCCACGACGTCCTGGTCAGTATGTTGTGCCTGACTGGACTAGCGTCCCAGTTCCCCACGACGTCCTGGTCAGTATGTTGTGCCTGACTGGACTAGCGTCCCAGTTCCCAATGTTTCAAACTGAAGTAATGATGTGCAGAACAAATATTTTACAAGGAAATTCTGAAACAAAATGTGATTATTCATTAATTTGTTTATATGTTAAAGTGTAGGTACATATGGTTAAGTTGAATTGATAGATTATATTCTCTTTACTGATAGATTTAACAGATGATGAGCCTGGTCCAAACCGCTCAGTCTTCCGACCATCAGCATGTGCTGCTGAAGCTGCCTGGTTCAATCAACCTCTCTATCGTCCATCCGAGCAAGTAATCAACAGTGATATTCCTCAAGAGTGTGTAGCCAAATTTCAAGACCTCATCTGGAATAGGCCTCATGATCGTATGGTTCCCGGATATGGTGGGTAACAATTCTAGCAAACTAATTTTCCTTATGTGATAATTTACATATGTTTTAATTTCAGAATATCAGCGCAGTTAATGACAAATACACAACAAATACATTTATGTTAATTAATAATAGCTGTCCATCATTGTCGATGAAGACCGCCGACATCATCCTTGTCACAGATTTCCCTGTTGGGTGTGGGTGCGCATGTGGCTGAACAGGCCAATGCGGGCACGAAAACATCTGCTACATATCGGGCACACGAGGTTTGTAGAAGGTGATGGTGTTCCCGCTGTTCGGGATTTCTGGGTCTCACGTCTGCTCTGGGCTTTCACAACACGGTCGTCTTCGCCGGTAGCTACACCCGATTTGACTGCGCTTCTCCAGTCAGATCTGTTTTGTGCAAGACATTCCCAGGTGTCGATGTCTATCTGGCAACTTTTCAGTGAGTCCTTAAGACCGTCTTTAAATCGTTTCTTTGGGCACCCTCTCTCAGCTCGCCGTAGAGAAGCTTCTTTGGGAGCCGCTCGTCTGACATACGGACGAGGTGTCCGGCCCATCCTAGCCGTTTAGCAGTGCATGGATGCTGGGCATGTTAGCCCTCGAGAGAACCTCGATGTCAGTGACACGATCTTGCCATCGGATGTGGAATATTCGCCTCAGGCAACCTGTGTAGAAGTGGTTTAACCTGCTTGCATGTCCAGAGTATACAGTCCAGCTTTCGCAAGCGTATAGTAGGGTTGGAATGATGGTTGCACGGTAGACTTTGAGTTTGGTCTTGACGCTGATGCCACGACATGCCCAGACCATCGAGTGCATTCTACCAAAGGCTGTGCTGGCCTTTGCTATTCTGCTTGCCACCTCATCGTCTAGGCTGACAGATCTCGACAGCGTGCTGCCCAGATATGTGAATTTGTCTATGACATTCAGCGTTAATTAATGTAATTAAAATAAGACTATTAAGATTCTTACTATGAGAAAATTGAGGATATATTAGATTGAGTTTGTTAATGGCTCAAGCAATGCTATGTACGTTAGATTGAGTTTGTTAATGGCTCAAGCAATGCTATGTCATAAGATTTGGTAGGGGACGACGTGGGCTAGTGGTTATGTGATACAGCTCACAACTCGAAAGTGCTGGGTTTGATCCCCATCACAGCACCGGCCGTTACCCCGGGGAAGCAAACCCTTAGAAAAGGTAGGAGGAAGCAGACCCTTACATAAATGCATGCTGAAGTCGGATGCACTGAGCGGACAGGCACAAAATAAAAACCACATTGCAACGCACACCGTCTTGGGGAATAGAAAAATATGGCGAACGCAAAATAAAAAAAATAGATTGAGTTTGTTAGCAGCTCAAGCAATGCTATGTCATTATATTGAGTTTGTTAGTGGCTCAAGCAATGCTATGTACAATAGATTTGGTTTGTTAGTGGCTCAAGCAATGCTATGTCATTAGATTTGGTTTGTTAGTGGATCAAGCAATGCTATGTACAATAGATTTGGTTTGTTAGTGGCTCAAGCAATGCTATGTACAATAGATTGGGTTTGTTAGTGACTCAAGCAATGCTATGTACAATAGATTTGGTTTGTTAGTGGCTCAAGCAATGCTATGTACATTAGATTTGGTTTGTTAGTGACTCAAGCAATGCTATGTACAATAGATTGGGTTTGTTAGTGACTCAAGCAATGCTATGTACAATAGATTGGGTTTGTTAGTGACTCAAGCAATGCTATGTACAATAAATTGGGTTTGTTAGTGACTCAAGCAATGCTATGTCATTAGATTTGGTTTGTTAGTGGCTCAAGCAATGCTATGTCATTAGATTTGGTTTGTTAGTGGCTCAAGCAATGCTATGTACAATAAATTGGGTTTGTTAGCAGCTCAAGCAATGTTATGTCATTGTCATAAAAGAAACAGTGAGTACATAGAGGTATAGCAAGATTTTCTGTAGCCCTTGGTAGTGGGTGCCTTCGATTTAAAATTGAGGAAAAAACTGTTGCATACTTGATAGATCAGATATCCAAAAGAAACAAGTGTCTACGGTAGTATAAAGCGGAGAGCACTAAAACATTAGTTTGCACCTTCTCTTGTGCAAAAATATCCACCACTTTAGAAGTGTCAAGCTTTTTTGAAGGTTTATTATCTATTGACAACATTGTCAAGTTGCTCAGCTGCTCTTCAAACATCGTTCCTTGTAGATAGTTTTTGACGATTTTTATTTTTTAGAAAGATTGTTTCTGTGTCCTGGCAAGGCTTGGAACCAAGCCACAGCTGTGGGTCAGGGATGTGTCCGGCCGACGAAACGGGCCTCAGATGCCTCAGCGAACATTATAATTATTATGCCAGTATCAGCGCCATAGACACCATCAGTAAGCATTACTGCAAAGATCATGCTAAAGAGCCTCAGTGTCAGCACACAGCCCTGTTTGACACTAGTGGGGTTGGCTACAGACAATTCTCCCTCGTGCAGTACAAGAGGCATCATGAAATTGATGGACAACCGCAATGAATCTGCAGAGGCAGCCAAACCTCACAATAATTTGCCAGAGCCCATCTCTATTGATGGTGTCAACGGCTTTAGTCAGATCGACAAAAACTATGTACATGTCACATTTCTGTTCTTGACATTTTACTTCCAGTTTAGCTAACAATTCAGCCAGTGCATACAGTTTATCCTCAGAAGCATCCAACAGTGTCGAAGACATTTTTGCAATCATTGCAAAATGAAAACTAAAAAGAAACATTCTACCTTCTTCTTGATAGTGAGTGCATTAGCATCTTTATCCTTTTTGCTGATCATTGTGAGGACTTTAATTACATCCACAAAGTGATAATGAAGGGAAATGAGAGTTACATATTGACTACCATCTACTTGAACACAAAATCACTTCATTGTAATTTTTGAGTCAGATCTGCACTGTGATGAAAGCATAGATCAGTGGTGTATACTGTGACTAAAGAATATGTAGATCTGTTCGACAACACCAAATATATTCTTGACGTCAATACCGTCAGAAACTGTGTGATTCAAAACCAGTTTTAAATTATGAGCGGTGCAGTGGACATAGCTTCGGCTGCTTCGTAACAATTTGCACCTGAATAAATACCTCTTACATAGGACACATCCTTGATCGTTTAGTTTTGTGAGTTCCAAGACATTGTCTTCAGTGCAATTATTGACAACCGTGTCACAGAGATTAGTCACCAACTTCCAAAACACCAACAAATGAATCACACATTTTTAACCTGTACAGGCTTTGTGTACATGCACTGACATGAGGAATGATTGAATAAGTTGATCAACTATGCTGATCTCTTAGGTGGTGTCCATCATAACTGCTAAGAATATGGCGCAGCTTTGATATCAAGAATGACACACACCCTCCCCCCACCCCTGCGACCAATCATGTCGCCATGCTAATCACTTCATTTTGTTTGATGGGCCGAGGTATTTCACATTGCCTTGATGCATGTCCAGCAGTTCTTCTAGAATAGGATCATTTCTTTATAGTAATTTGATAACGTAAATCGCTGCTGTTAGTCTCACCATCATGTTCCCTGTGGTCTCTGAATGCCAAGTTAGACCTGCCATCATGTTCCCGTTGGTCTCTAAATGGCAAGTTAGATGTAGCCAGCATGAGCAGGAATTTAATTATTTCGCCAGTAACTTGCCTCCAGTAATTTGTTTCCTTTTGTGTACTATGTTCTATTTCCGCTGTGAGCATTTTATTCAAACGCCGCTGTTCCAGAACTGTGCAACAGTGTATGGGGTCAACTTATCATTCATTAATGTCCAGTGTGTATGTAAGGTGTCCCCAATCACAAAATCCTCTTACTCAAACATATCATGATTTTTGGTGAACAGTTAACTGGTAGAACAATAGTCACGGTCGCTGTCAGACGAATAAGATGTAGTACGGTAGTAAATTTAAGTTTTACCCTAGCTTGACTGACTTTAGTGTAAAATGTCTCGAGAGAGTCATTGTCCTTTCTTAGTAGGATCTCATTGAAAATGGCCAAGATGTTGTCAAGGGCCAAACAAAATGATCAACAGTATATCTTCACTTAACAATGGTTCTCTGAAAATTATCACTGGGATTTATTTGAGCAATTATGAATCGAACAGTTTTCTTAATATTGTCCTCAATAATATTTGAAGTAATTGAGATGCTTTCATTCTTGCTGTCCTAAACTATTGGTAAGGTAACTGCAACAGTGGTCTCTGAAGTGCAAAGCTGATTGTCGATATACATTGCCACCGTCGCTGCTGCACTGATCAACCCCGACTTTGATTTGGTCACAGTGCCTAATGTAAACTCAGTCGCACTACCTGCTGGATTCAGCAATGCAGGAAAATTTTTGCACCCTTCATTGCACATTCTCAGCGTGCTTTTCGCTTGGCAGCATCTCTTAACCCTTTGAACAAATGACACTGATGTACCGGTGAGTGTAAATACCACACACTCTCCAAGCCAGCCATAAATAGGTATGACGGGTAGACCATTTTTATAAGGTGTATTTTGGGCTGAACTGCTTAGATTTTGGCCATAACATCATGAAGTCTACACAGTGCACACATTTCTGGAGATAACAAATATGGTGGCATCTATGAAATAAGAAATTGTTTCGATGAATTTGTGATTTTCGCGATAGAATGTAGTTTTGAAATTCGGGAAATTGCCGTTAAAAAACAAGAACATTTAAAGTATTCTGAAGGATTTTGAGGTCGATAAATTGGATTTAGATGGCGTTAATTCTGAAAAGGACAGGGGATTATTTGTAGGGACGTTGGAGATGATCAGGTCAGTCAGTTTGAGATAAAATAATGAAATTAGAGCACATAGTTTTTGTCCTAGTATATAGCTTTCCTCAGATTTCTACCTTGTGCATATTTGTCAGGAGCACAAGGGAATGGGATTTTACAGAGTGATTGGACTTAGAAATGGCAGAGAGACTGCAACGATTCAATTATACAAAGTACTACAAATTAATAATATTCCTTACTGAGTAATATGTCAAGTCGTGACATATATGTCAGTTAAAACTGCTTCCGGTCATAGATTGTTGAAATGACACGCCATTCGGTTACTAAATCAAGCATTTGAGCATTGAGCTTCTTTTGGCGTTAATAAAACTCTAGTGTGCGTGTAGATTTAAACTTGATTTGAGTACATTCTGAAAATTAAAAAAAACTTTACACTCATTTCTATGCCTCTGGGTGAGAACCCTTGAAGAAAAAAGTGTATGCTTGTGCTTATTGAAGCATTAAAAAACAGATGTAAGATACTTATTTGAAATGTTCAGTCTGTTTTATCAAGCTTAAATGTTGACCTCAAATCATTGCATGTGATAAAGACCATGTATCTGCAACATGCAGTGACTATAAGAATCAGCATTCAATCATTCATTTGGTAAAACTGCACCTTACTTTCAGAATCATATTCATTTTAAATAGATCCAGTTCTGACAATCCCAAATCGGCCATATATATGGTCCATCATCTAAATAGTCGAATCTGTAAACGTCAGTGTTTTTCCTGCTTGTTCTCGGGTACTGTCATCTTTTTTCTGCTGTTGTTGTTAACTTGTATGCTCCTTGTTTACAAAACACTTAGAAATTGTATGGTAACACATTCTGCAGTTTCTCATCATATTTGCTCCAATGTGAAGCATAGGCAATCAGCTGGTCTCTTTTAAAGAAGGCCTGTAACCAAAAATTTGCAATTGTTCACTTTTTCGCTTGAATGTAAAGCATAAATTTGAAATGCATGAGGGTATTATTACAGGAAGCCAGTGTCCAAGCTTTTGCAGTGGCTAATTATAACGGCAATGTTTTTTAACATGTTGATTGTGCCAGCCCTAAGCACAGTCCTCTTTACTCATCTTTTATATCGTGCTTGGGAGGTAACAGTTGACCTATTCCTCTCTTCCTGGGCCCCACTCTTGTGATTTGATTGCACTATGATAATTTTGACAGTTGCTATTTGATATGTTCAAAATCTTACATTTTCTCCATAAATATTCTATTTGCTTATTTAATTAGTTTTTGTATTTTCTCAAGGACTGACTCCAAAGGAGCTATCTAGCGTATCTTCGGATGGAAGACGAGGGTGGCTTGTCACATCTCATTTCTACTGGCTGTCTCGGTGCCTCAACCAGCAGCAGAAGTGTTCTCGCTTTTTTGTGTTGGACCCTGCCATACGAAGAGCATCAGTTGAGAAGCTTCTCTGTGGCAAGTCTCATCAGGATGTCAATGAGCTCATTTTTGTCCTGAGTGTTGGCAGACAAGATGATGGCATTGTATTTATGGGCAATGATAAAATGCAAGGTGACCATTGGTCATTTGCAGTAGTTGATGTTGCAACAGGTGCTGTAACATACTGTGACACACTAGGGTGGCCTGCTCCTGACAATTTTCTCCATTCTATCATCAAGTATACAAATATCTTAGGATTGACACAAACAAGTCAGCTGTCCGTCAGGATGGCCCATAAGCCAAATTTAGAACAGCACCAGTGCACCTCAGAATGCACCAACTACCCATTGCAGACATGCTCGGATGTATGTGGTGTGATTGCCATGGTATGTATTGCAACGGCTGCTCTTGACAAGGACCTTTTTGAGCTGTTGTTGACTCCAATTAATAAGGATTTGAACCTTTACCTCACAGATCCAACTCTGTACTCATCATATCTGAGGCATGTGTTGATCTATTGGCTTGTTAAAGGTCACATTGACATCAGTAGAATCAGTCTGAAACCAGGGTTTAGTCCCCTTGTGTCTGGCAGTAAACAAATCTCAAACTTGAAAAGGAGGCTGGAAAGTGACTGTAATGGTGATGATGAGAATGATCTGAAACGGCGTGTTCGAAATTCCACTCCTCACAAAAACGATATCACAATCAATGAATACATCTTAGAAGCTTTAGAAACAGGAAAATCCTCGGAAGACCTCTTAGCTGGCATTGTCAGTCTCTTTTCTGCACATACCAAAGGACAAAATGGCAATATAGAGAACATAAAAAGTTGCATTGCTACATTAGTCCTTAATAATTCTATTGAGAGAAGCAAGGATGACGCGTTGAGCACAAAGGCATATTTAAAAGATTTATTTGCATTCCCCCAAAACTGTAATCCCATCATTCTGTTTAAAAAACAGTGGAAGGAAATGAAAACTCTAAACCCAGAGGATACTCTATTAGTTATCCAAACACCTTTCCAGAAAGAAATGATGACAATTTATGGGAAGGCTTGCGTGTGTATGGATATTGCTAGGAAGGCAGAGGGAGATAAATTCTACCTAGTTACAGTGTTGGTCTGCTTTGAGGGGTCCATAGAGTTGCCAGTTGCTTGGTTAATCACCAACAGATGGGACAATCAAGTTTTGAATCTTTTTATCAAAACATTAAACCTTAGCATTGGGGAATTACAGACGGAAGTGTTTATAGGAGACATAAATTCCAAGACCTACAAGATTTGGATACAGCATTTTCCAAAACCTGGTAGAAAAATGTTCAACTCATGGGAAGTTCTTCAAGTATTGAACAGCAGGGTGGAATCTTTAATTCCTGGAGTAACAGAGCAAAATCAAATTAAATGCTTCTTGAGTATTCTTTTGACCGTAACCGATGTGAAAGCATACAAAGGCTTTCTGCAAGCTTTTCTAGAAGTCCTGAAGCCCTTTGGGCCATTTTTATCATACTTCAACACCAAATTTGTGGAAGATGGTAAAGATGAGTTCTGGGCCAGCTGCTACAGGCGAATACCAAGAAGTAAACATGTTCCATTTCTAACGCCCCACAGTAAGATTTTGAAACAGTTAGGGTTATTTGGTAAACAAACGATGAACAGAATGGATATCATCATGCACAAGCTGCTTCAGCTGAACCGGTTTCTAGAACACAAGCTTCACATCCTGCCTTGCCAAGCACGACTGGAAAGAGCTGTGAAGGAAATTGAGAAACAACATGATCAGCCTATGGGAAATCTGGATATTTTTCAGTCTGCATCTGGAGAGGAATGGCACGTAAGAGCCTCCACAGAAACTAATGCTTTCTCCATAATAGATTCTGGCCAGACTGACTGCAGCTGTGAACTGAGATGCAAGAGTTGCAAGATGTGTATACATCGCTATATCTGCTCCTGCAGTGATTATCTGCTGCTAGCCAGTTCATGTAAGCACATACATATGGTGAATACTTATCAGAGAATGAACAGCGTTATAAATGATACCAATATGCCCACATCAACATCCAATACAGAACCTAGTGTTTCAGAGGCCTCAAAGACTGATGTGGATTTAGATACATTAAGGGCAGACACTCAAAAGGCACTGTCAAAGTTGTCACGTGCAATTCCTACAGTTCAAGATGCCCAAACGCTACAAGATGTATATCGAGTACTTCAGGCTAGCTTACCCACTAATTCAGTACATTGAATATGTTTAGTAAAGGCTTCACTTATTTTGCTGCTTGCATGCAGTAAAATTTTAAGAAAAATATTTAAAAAATATAACGAAAGAAACTCAATAAAAGATATGTGGTTAATCTGAGGATAAATTAATCACTCCTTATTTTTGTGTAAACATTTTTTATGGTAAATCTAAGCTATTTTAACAATTTATCAGATGTTAAAAAGTGGTCATTCAAAAGTAGGGATGCATCGAAATAAGAAACCTTTACTAATTCTGCCAAATACGGATACAAATAGTTTGACATACTGTGTTTGCCGACATTTCCTATAATTATAAAGTAATCAATCTTTGCAGATAACCAAAGCCTATTGTGCGAGGATCAAGATAAACTAATCAATCAAATGTATGCTAATGATTTAAGAGCAGTACTCTGTCAACTATGCCAGCAGTCCGCACCAAAAAGAGTAGTGGTACAGTGGGTTCCATTCCACTGTAACATCCAAGGCAACGAGGAGGCAGACAGACTGGCAAAAGAAGGTGCAAGACTACCACAACCAGATACTAGTGTGACACACGAAGAGTCAAAAAGGCTTATTAGAACTAGATACATGACCAAATGGGAAATAGAACATACTGGCTACACAAAAAACGATGCCTATTACCAGTTGAACAGAAGAGAGCAGGTCGTGGTCTTTAGACTTCGCACTGGCCACAATAGACTGAGGTAAAAACTATTCAACAAATTGAAGATAGGTGGCACTGATGAATGCTCGTGTGGTACCGGGAAGATGATCACTGAACATTTGCTGCAAAACTGCCCGACATACGAGGATCAGAGAAAGCAGATGTGGCCATCACCAGTGTCAACACAAGACAAGCTCTATGGCAGTGTCGACAGCCTCAGGATGAACGCTGCTTTTTTCGAAAAAATACAGGTTGACGTCTGACAGCGTACGACAAAAAAGAAGAAGATATGTATGCACTTGTAAAAAAAATATAATATGAAGATTAGCACATTGAAGATGGACACCATGAGAATTAGCAGAACACTGGGTTCACTAAACATAAGTGTCAACAATATCAAACTTAAGCAAGTTCAGATATCTGGGAAGTATTGTCACAGATAACGGAAGACTTGATAGAGAAATTGTAACTCGATGTTAGAAATCCTCTGCTGTGACTAATTAACTCTCACCACTGCTTAAAACATTCAGACAGCAGCTTCACAACAACTGATAAACGGCAGCTGTATACCAACTCTGCGCTGTCAATGTAAAACGTAGTCCTATCCAAGGCACAGGAGACTAAAATTATGTGTGTAATCAAATGTATAAAAAAAGTTATTAGTGTCAAGAGGAGAGATAAATGAGGAATGATATTAAAAATATGCTGAGAACTATATGCTGAGTTTCATTTCAAGACAGGAAATAGAATGGTCCAGTCATCTCATGAGAATGCAATCTGATCAACTACCACTACACTCTTGCAACACAAAGTCAGTAGAAAGTAATCAACAGAAATATATGAAAGTGTTACATTGTTACAAAAATGGGGCAAATATGAATCATTTCAAGATACTAACTGCTTTAAAGAAAATGTACTTCACAAAGTCATTGTTGCATACTGTATGTATTAGTTATCAAAAATACAAGTCTCTTAACATTCTTTACCAAAAACATCTGTTGTCTGAAGACGTGTTGCCAGCATTGCTGAACAAATGTTTACTTGAGATGCTATTTGGAGTCACACATTTTAAAAACTTGAGCAATCGTTATAAGTATAGCAAAACAACAAAGCACAATTTAAACTAAAATAACTGTCGCAAAGCGAGAACTAAAACAGAGGCTGATGGTTACATAATTGGTTTTAACCGACTGACTGCTTATCCTCTGCATAGTCAGCTGATACTTCAATCCGAGCCTTGCGGCATCGGTAGCACAGGGAAGGGAATCCTGCACATACAAAAAAAAGAGCGCTTCGCATAGGGACAGATGACGACCTTGGGAAACCAGACAGACCATCATGCCTTTGAGACCACTAGAATCGTGCACGATTCACGATGGTCAATTGCACTCCAATGGTTACCAGAAAGCTTTAGCCTCTCTCACAGTCACTTCAGTGCAGAATAGTCAAGAGCGGTTACATTGCACTCCAATGGTTACCAGAAAGCTTCAGCCTCTCTCACAGTTCCTTCAGCGCAGAATGGTCAAGAGCGGGTACATTGCACTCCAATGGTTACCAGAAAGCTTCAGCCTCTCTCAGTCACTTCAGTGCAGAATGGTCAAGAGCGGTTAGTCAGCTGATGCAACCCACATGATACAGTACTCATTGCACGAAGCAGTGTGGCACAGATATTGCTGCAAACTATGACACAGCGTAACATGGCATCATTTTCTGGACAAACAATGAAGGAAAATTCAACTTTTAAAATGTAAAATGAATATTCTGTGCACCACATACAAAAGTAAGACTTTTTTGTTGTGCTTTTGAATTTGAATTAAATGATTGCATTGTTAGTGATACAGCTCACAGAAATCTTGCCATCTGCAGTTGCAAATGGTTATTCAGCGATAATGACTGTTTCCTTGCAATTTGTTTGCTTTCAAATATATTTCTGTTTCAGTCATTCGCTATTATTATGTTAGTTACATTCTATTTTTAGTTTTTATCTAAGTTCTTAGATACATTTTTCTTCTGTCCATTCAACTTTGTATCTTTCAGATACATTTCTCTTTCATCCATTCAACTTTGTATTCCTCTGATGTATGTTTATTCTGCCCATTCATGTTTGAGAAAGTACCTTTTTTACATGTAAGAAAATGTTTCTTACTGTCACCAATTTGCATTGACCACACATCTTTCTGATATTAACATGTTGAAGTACATCTTGTATGTTTTTCAAAGAATATACAAAGCGTTACAGTTGTGACACCTATAGAACTATAAGCTTAATGAGTTGTGTCACTAAGATACTCTTGAAAATCATACACGAAAAAATAAAAAATAAAATAGAGAAGTGGTTTTCTTAAAAACAACGGCACCAGAGAAGCCATACTTAGTATCAGAATGTTGGCTGAAAAATATACAGAAGCACAAAGGCTATTTAGGTATGCTTCATAGACTAAACGAAAGCTTTTAACATGAACAGCTAATTACATGCTTCCAGAGCAGCCTAGATGGGAAAGATATTGGACTCATTCGGATTACATCCTGCTTCTTGCAAAGCTCTGTTCAGGGCTTGGTTTTTTTTTGGCGTTCGCCTTATTTCTCTAATCCCCAAGGCTGTATGTGTTGCACTGTGGTTTTTATTTTGCGCCTGTCAGCCCAGTGCATTGGACTTCAGCATGCATTTTATGTAAGGATCTGCTTCCTCCTGCATTTTCTAAGGGTTTGCTTCCCTGGGGTAACGGCCGGTGCTGTGATGGGGATCGAACCCAGCACCTTTGGATTGTGAGCCGTGCCACTTAACCACTAGGCCACGCCGCCCCCATACAGTACTGTTTGAAGGTGAACAGGAACTACAATACCTTGAAGAGCTAGTCAATAAGTGCAGTGCAGAGTGTGCCTAGACATGATTATTTTAAAAAACTATGATAAATAGCATAAAAAGGTGTTTGTCGAATTGTACATGGAGTTAATGAAGCAGGTGTCAAGTTTCTCATATCCTGGGTATGTAATAAACAATGATGGCAAATGTGAAACAGAAATCAAGAAGAGAATTGGTATGGCCAAGGATATAATCAGCAAAATGAAGATATTTACATCTAAAGAGCTAGGCTACAACTAAAAAATGAGAATGATCAAGTCTTATATATACTCAACAATACTGTGCAAGGAAATTGGACAATAAACAAGTATTTAGAAGATAGAATAGAGTCCCTGAAGATGAGCATGTACAGGAGAATCATTCACATTTCATGGAAACAAAAATAAACAAATGTATAGGGACTGGACATTGAATCTGTTTTTAAGAAAAGTCAGAATATTGATGGAATTATAATTTTCCACTCAAATCTAGCCTTTGTGTAGAACAAAAGTTATAAATTATATCATAAGCTATTTTGAATTTTATGTTTTAATTATTTACAAGAACTTGTGATACTGCATGTTATCCCCGTCCTTTAATGGGTGAAATACCTGGCACAGAAATGCTGATTAGAATCAGTATCGGACAAGGATTGTATTCTACTTGTTTCTTTCATCTCAGCTTTTCTTTTCTAAATACTCCAAGGTAATTTATTTTTACATTTTCCAGCAAGCTCTCCCGTGCCAGTAATTGTTATGGTACATTAAACTTCATTTCTGTTTCTTTCATTAATTTGTAGATCTGTATGTTAGTTTTCTAGATTTGTTTAAGATCTGTCAATTCATATATTTACAAAAACCTGTTTAACTTTTAGTGCAGTCAATTCCAAGTGGGCATGTCTTTGAAAGACTGCAGGACATGTTTTTGAATTTTTTCCAATTACCATTCTTTGTGTGTTGGTACAAGGTACGGTACCGAACCCTTAGTCCAGGATCTCAAAATTGTGCTGGTTTGGTAAAGTGTGTTCCATTCAAAAGTTTTTAGTTTGGACACTACGCTTTTGTTGTACAATTTTTAGGAAAGATCTCTTTTCATATCTACCATGGTGGATTGGTCTTAAAGATTGAACTTTGAAGCTATTCATTTTATTTATAATATTTCATGTGTATTGATGCTGTTCTATGTATTGCTTATTCTAGCCTCCCTCAGTCATCAATTTCTGCTACACAAAAAAGTTTTCCACTTTTTAAAATGGGACTCAATTTTTGAAAGACTAATATGTATCTGAAGTAATCTAAAGACGCATAGTTATGAATGAAATGAATTGTCACAGACGCATTTCATGGTCCAATCATTTTTTTAGTGTGGTTCAAGTGTTCATTTCTCATATTGTAACTTTCTGATATTCCTGAATACATTTGATATATTGCTCTTTCTTACACACCCTTTTGAAGTGAGATTGTTGTCTGATGGCACAGTAAATACTCATTTGGAGATGCTAGTTTTGGCTATCTGATGCTAGGGCATGTTGGTGGCTGTGTGAGACTTCTAATTCAGGTCCATTATGTGTGTCTGCATATATCTGCCTCAACACAGAAGCTCTATTGCCAAGTGACTCGCTATATTGTTATGTCTCTAACCTGGCCTGCTTTGAAAGTATATCTTGCTATTTCAGCTCCAACCTTAGTTATGTTCTCTATTTTGTTTTGAAGTGCTTCCCATTTATGCAGATTTGTTCACATCGTCAGCTTCCTTCCTTTCAAGACTGACATGTCTTTGTTTTAATTTACACCAACTTTGTATTTACTGATGATGTTATTCTCTGTATGTAAACCAGATTTTGTGTGTGTCATTGTCATATATAATATTGTGCAGATCAACTACAAAATTAATGTTTCCGAGTTTGCCTGATGCCGTCTAATGTCTATCGCTTTGTGATGATCAATTTGAGTATTTACTGTAAAGAGGAAAGACAGACATGTTTATTGTGAACTAGTAATATTCATCTATATAAGATTATATCAGTTCATTGGAATCAAGTTTTTGTTGGTTCTGTATGTTTCATTATGAACAACTAGTATTTTTAATCATTTCAAATTTAGTATTATTTATTTATTTTAAAGTGTATTTTAATTATTCTGTTATATGGTTTATGTCATGATTATAAAATAATTTCTTGAATATTAGTGAACAGCGATCAGTTTTAAAAATATATTTTCTCTAAAGCTATTGTGAAATTTGTGTTTCCTATTCTACCTTGACATTTGTACTGTTCATAAGGAAATGGAAATTTTCAAGTTTTTTCTGGAAGTAGGTTGTTAATATTCTTGTATTGATAGTTGACATGTTTGACAGGCACATTGTTTAAACAGCATTACTGCCACATTTAGTATATTGCCCCAGTTCTTGTATGTTTCTGATATACTGTGTTTCTAAGTTGTGATTTTATTTTGTAAAATAATAAATGTCTGGAAGGAATCTGAACTTTGTTTAGTCATGACAGTTCTGAAGTGTCATCTATATGAAACCCCTTCAAAACACTTATATTTACAGTTGCAGTGACAGATCATTTGCACCTCTTTTATTTGCTGTATCTCCTAAGGCAGAGTGCGTTGTATTGTGTTTTGCACATTGTTGCCCAATGCAACCGACTTCAGCATTTATTTTGTATTCACTACCTTATTGAAGCAGAACATACACGTCTCTGGGTTGTGAGCCGTGTCACTAACTACTTTACCTGTGCGGCTCCACCCCTCCTTTATCGACATGTTCCAGTCAGCCCAGCTGTAAATGTGTACCTGGCTTACTGTTAGGGAAGACTAGACAAGGAAGGGAACTGACCAACCAACCTAAAAAGGCTGAGGCCTAGTATAATTGTCTGCTTTACCTTCACAGATTACAGGTATGACTTGTTTAGTGGGTGTCTGCACACCTTTTACAGACTACAGGCATGATTTGTTTAGTGGGTGTCTGCACACCTTTTACAGACTATAGGTAGGACTTGTTTAGTGGGTGTCTGCACACCTTTTACAGACTATAGGTATGACTTGTTTAGTAGGTCTTAGCACACCTCTTATAGACTATAGGTATGATTTGTTTAGTGGGTCTCAGCACACCTCTTACAGACTATAGGTATGACTTGTTTAGTGGGTCTCAGCACACCTCTTACAGACTATAGGTATGATATTGTTCAATGGGTTATAGAGCACACTTCTCAGTTTTGAGATAAGCTTTTATAGGTATGATCTGACTGAATCCCTTCCAATCCAAACATTTTGGTTGCAACAGTATTTGGACTGGACAAGATAAAGCAGTCACCTTGATGCTACACAACACAAATATATTCTACTTTACTGTAGAACTGAATTATTTATTTCTGTTGTGCTTAGTTAATTATTCATTGGTAAACGTTTCTGTTTGAAGTCAGTTTAAACATGACTGTGTTTACCGTTCTCATGCCAGTGTATGTGCTAGGTAGTTTGATTTTTTTGTTGAATATGATGTAATTTTAATAAACATATCTTAAAATACATTCTCAATGGCTTCTTGACTGACATGAGTACAAGATGAAATGCACACACCTTGAACAGTTGAGTTCAAGATGGCTAATATACATGCTGCATATTAAAGCAGCAAAAAATGCATTGCTCTGTTACAACATTTAATACTGCACGTTAGACTTCCTCACAGCAAAACACTTAAACTTCCGTTAAACATAAAATCAAGATATTTATTTATTACAAAAAGAGTAATTGTTACACGTTGATAAAAACCTAACCTAACTTACTAAACAAATATGAATTATATGAATCTTTATAACTCATGGAATATTAGCATGAGCTAGATGGAATCTCTGAGACTATAAAACCCAGTTCTGTAGTCTAATCTAATATACATATGAACTGCTATACACATCTTGTCCTATCTACTTGAATACTCTCATGTCTTGAATCTCATGTGCCCATTTTGGCAGTTGGTGCTGATGTTGATCTCTAGTGGTCTCCGGTTCTGCATCAGGTAATGATAGCTTCTTACTATATTAGTGCGTGTGTTTCCTGTGAAGACTCCAGATACGTTCACTTTACCTCTGCATGTATACGTTCTCTTATCTTTCATCCCCACAGGTTAGAGCAATCACTGTGGAGACTATAGATACGTTCTCTCTTCGATCGTAAAAGGGCCACCATTTCACTTCAAAAGGCACAAAATGCAATGCCCCCTGGAACACAGTGAGCCAGCCTTCTAGATCTGCTCTAAAAAACAAATTCCCACATCTGCTGTGCTCTGTCTTTTAAAGACCCCTTCTCGCTCCCTCAAACTAAAATGCTGGTGAATGTTCCATCTGAGCCGACCGGTCATCCGTCAATCATACCTTGGCTCCTCCTATCTTGTCCTAGACATGACCCATCTCTACCGATCACTGTGTCATTCTAACTATGCCGGCCTGGCTTACCATTCTCAACCGCTCAAACAACAAAGGGGTGTTCACTAGTAACAATGTTGTCTCTCGACTCCTAGCCCTCCCCAACTATGCGAGAATAAACTGATGTTTCTACCACATATGCTTTTCCTGGTCGGTGGCCCTGTTATCTACTTCCTCTGACAATTTTTGGTTCCCAGAGAATACTTTAACCAAAATTTCCCCTGTTACAGTCATCAGCACAGTGATGAAAGATTTACAGGATAATTGATTGACAGGAAGTTGTGGATGGGACATGTCACGTATATTGGGTCATCCTTAAGTCACCTTTGGTATTGATAATGTTTAATGCCCACAAAGAGTAAGTTACTCTTTTGTGTGCCCCGAAAAGGACGTTAAGTGGCGGGTTGTAGCAGCTTTCCTCACATCCCCAGCATGCTGATAAAGGTGGGCCTGGTCATTCAGGAGGTTGTGCTATACTTGGTTTCATCTGTGTGATGCTCATTACTACCAGGGATCATGTGAATCCACATCTCATTAGCCAGACTGCCCTAAAAACAGCCTGTTTCCAGGGAATGCTACATGGAAGAAAGAAAGTGGTCTAGGTCAGTATATTATACCTGACCCCGATGCGACGTCTTGGTCAGTATGTTGTGCCTGACCGGACTAGCATTTCAGTTCCCCTATAAACATTATGAAACTACTTATGGCTATGATTGCCAGACAATAAGCTGAAGATTTTAAGCATTCGGTTTGTAGAGTTTTGTCAGATAGAATATACTGAACTGTTTCTTACATGATACGATCTCAAACATTCATTCATTACAGAACTATTTTTTCTTTCTTATCTGCTGTCTAATTTGAACACATATAATGGACAAACTCGTCTCAATATATGATACCAGTAAAAACATTTAGGCAATGTCCTAGTAACCGCATCAGGGCAAAAACAAAACCCATGTTATAACCACAAAGTCTTTGTCATGGACAAAGAAGAAATGGGAAAAAAATCATTATTTTGCTTTTACTTCAGAATTGTCACGATATTATGCTCCCTAAGTCATCATCTTCAGGTTGGACGGTCAGGAGACTGGTGTTGAAGTCTTTTGATCATGTCATACCGCTGCCCTCTGTTAGTCAGTCCTGAGACTGGTGTTGAAGTCTTCTGATCTTGTCACGCCACTACCCTCTGTTAGTCAGTCCTTAGACTTATGTTGAAGTCTTCTGATCATGCCACACCACTGTCCTTTGTTCCCAGCATACCTCTTCAGCTCACAATAAGTCTGCACCCCTATGTTCTTGCAAGCCTGTGTGATGCCATTGTTTCTTGGACTCTTTTTTTCCCCTGAACTTAGCCTTCTAGTATTCTCAATAATAGGCCACCATGTCTCATGTTATGACCAAGCCAAGACAATCTACCTTTCTGTATACTCGTCATTAGTTGTCTATGTGACCCTATATCTTTAAATATGGTACTTATTCGTTTGACCTTTTTTCTGTCCAGCTCACACTTTGCATCCTGCAATAGCACCACATCTCAAAAGTTTCTAATGTCTTTTCATCCCCTAAGTTTAGAGTCCATATTTCAGAGTGGTACAATGCTACAGGTCGGAAATGTGTTGTGATTATTCTTTTTCCGAAGCTCAATATTGATGTTATTTGTTGTTAGAAGTTTTTGTTTCCCACAGAAAGCCTTTTGTTCTACTGCGATCCCAGTTCTTATTTCAACCCCATAGCGGGCATCCTCTGTCATAATTTGAACCCAAATATGAAAACATCTGCACTTGCTCTATGATCTGTCCCTCGATGCTATTTAATCTTTGGGTTGTTTGGCTATTACTGTCACTTTTGTTTTACTGGCATTTATCCTCATACTAAATGCTTTGACTATGTCATTGATCTTGTTGTATAGTTTTTGTTATGATTTCTCTGTTCCTCCTATGATGGCTTGATCATCTGTAAACTTGATGGCACATATTCGTTCTCCATTTACCTTGACCCCTGTGTTGCAATTTCTGGTGGCTTCTTCCATCATCAACTTCAAAAACAAATTAAATAGCCTTTTAGATAATGTACATCCCTGTCTCACCCTTATCTGGATCCTTAAGTGTTGTGAGCAAAAGCCATTTTTGTTGTTAAATCTAATTCTGTCATAGTTTCTTCCAGAATTTATTTAACTTGGAATCCTAGTATTCTTCTTCTTCTTCTTCTTCGTACGCAGTCAGACAGTATCCATTATTTTTTCGAAAAAAGCGGCGGTCATCCTGAGGCTGTCGCCACTGCCATAGAGCTTGTCTTGCAGTTCCACTGGTGATGGCCACATCTGCTCTCTCTGATCCTCGTATGTCGGGCAGTTCTGCAGCAGATGTTCAGCGGTCATTTTACCAGTACCGCACGGGCATTCGTCGGTACACCCTATCTTCAATTTGTTGAATGGGTGGTACCTCAGTCTATTGTGGCCAGTGCGAAGTCTGAAGACAACGACCTGCTCTCTTCGGTTCAACTGGTAATAGGCATCGTTTTTGGTGTAACCAGTATGTTCGGCTTCCCATTTGGTCATGTATCTGGCTTTGATAAGCCGTTTTGACTCTTCGTACGTCATACTAGTATCTGTTTGTGGTAGTCTTGCACCTTCTTTTGCCAGTCTGTCTGCCTCCTCGTTGCCTTGGATGTTGCAGTGTGATGGGACCCACTGTACCACTACCCTTTTTGGTGCGGACTGCTGGCACAGTTTGCAGAGTGCTGCTCTTAAGTCATTAAGCTCAGTATTTTTCTGGCTTTTTAGCGCTGTGACTACGGCGAGAGCATCTGTAAGCAGGACTATATGGCTTTCATTTTCACTGTGTGTCACCATTTCTTCCACTGCCGCCCTCAGTGCCTCTGCCTCCGCTCTGAAATTGCTTGTGTACTTACCAGTAGCGAATGACAGTGTTATTTTTCTGCCATTTGGTAGGTTCAGGAGTGCTCCTGCCCCTCCGTTCTGTGTAGTGTTTGTTACAGAACCGTCGGTGTATGCATGGGTCCAGTCCATGCTTGGGTAGCTTTTCGTTATGAAGCTTAGGGTAGTATCTCTCCTTTCTTTTTCAGTCTGGCAGTTTTTGTTTGCAATACCTGGTATATTTTCTACCACTTCTGGAAATATATCCTGCCTCCAGGTAGGTTTTCGAACAGTAGTGATGGGTTTTGGTGTTGTTAGTGCGTTTATGGGATCTTCGTGCATCTTTGCTTTGGCTATTTCTGCAAAGTTTCTCCGCTTTAGTTTCCCATTTCCCAAATTGTTTAGTCTCTGGTGCATTGGATGGTCGGTCAGTCTTCGGAGTTTCTCTGACTGCAGCTGGGCTCTGCAGTCTCTTCTGTCGGTCATGGATTGCAGTTTTGTAATCTTTTCAAGTTCTACAATTGGCGTTGACTTCATGCCTCCTGTTATAATTCTCATGGCTTGGTTTTGAAGTTTGCTAACTTTATCGAAGTTCGCCTTCGCTGCTGTTGTCCATGCCGCAATGCCATACTCGAGAACTGGTCTCACTCTTCCAGTGTACAGTTTCTTTAGTATGCCTTCGTCTGCTCCCCAGCTTGTGCCAGCAAGTTTCCTCATGATTGCCATTCTTTCTCTGGCTCTCATTCGGTTTTTCTCAATCTGACTTTTCCATGTCATGCGCCGATCAAATGTGACTCCCAGATAGGTTGGGTTGTCGTTTGGGTGCAGGAATTTGCCATTTAGACTTAATTTGGTATTTTGGGGTTTTAATGAAAGCGAGAATATTGTGCATGTGGTTTTCTTCTCGTTTATTTTGACCAGCCATGAGTTCGCCCACTCTTCCAGCGATGTTAGGGCCGTCTGCATCCGATTTCTTGCTATGGTGAGATTCTTTTCAGAGGTCCACATAGCCACATCGTCTGCAAACATTGAGCTATGGACTCTTCTTGGTATATTCTTTGTAATATCATTTATATATACCAGGAAGAGTGTGGGTGACAGTACTCCCCCTTGGGGTACTCCCTGCTCGAGTGTCACCTTTTTGCTCATCTGCCCTTGTACTTGGACTCTGGCCGTTCTTTGTTTGAGGTAGTGGTTGATCCACTTGTACATTTTCCCACAAACATCACTTCTTCTTAGCTTGACTCTAAGTCCGTCTTTCCAGACTTTGTCAAATGCCTTTTCCAGATCCACCCAAACAGATACTGTGTGTTTCTGTGCCTGGTAGGCATCTTCTATCTCCTGGGCTATGAGGATGACCTGGTCCTCAGTGGATCTGTGCTGTCTAAAGCCGGCTTGCTGTGGAATTAGTATTCGTTTTTCTTCCAGATGCCACATCAGTCTGGTGTTTATCATCCGTTCCATCAGCTTGCCGACACAGCTCAGTAGGCTGATGGGCCTGTATCCATTTGGATCTGTTTTGTCATTTCCTGTTTTTGGTACTGGTACCAGTATTGCGTCTTTCCATGCCTGGGGTACAATTCCCCTTTTCCAGCTTTGGTTCAGGACCGATAGCAGTTTCCTCTTCGCTGTTTGGCCCAGCCCCATCAGCATTTCGTTTGTTATCCCGTCTTTTCCGGGATATTTCCTTTTCTTTAATGTTCTCGAATCCTAGTATTCAAAACAAGCAGGTTAATGTCTGTTGCCAGGTAGCTTTAATTTCAGTCTGTTGCTTGTGCTGGTTGCATTCTAAGTTGTCATGTCTTTACTTTTGCATATATAATTGATGTATGGTATTGTTCCCACCAGATATCTGATTTCTTTATGTCCCAGTCTCTAATGAAGATACTTGCAGTAAATCTTTTCATGCTATCAAAATTTATCATATCTTTGCTAGCAAAGAGCTGGATTGACTTTGCTGTATGTCACTTTGTACCTGGTCAGTGATATCATGTTGGTAAGTTACTCATTAAGCGTTTTAAATGTTCATGTCCGTTGTAAAATATTTGTTGTGTATGCTTTCAAGATGGCCTGGGGGAGGAACCTGCCTCATACCAGGTGTGTCAGCAGGGTGGAGGATTGCTGAAAGGCCTCCTAATTTGGAGGTTAGCTGCAAATAAATAAGCAGCCGTGGACAAAAACGAGTCAGCAGGCATGAAGACTAAGGAGACAGCCCCTCCACCATGCAAAGACACAACAGGCTAATCACCTGTTTGTCTTAACAAACGATTACAAGTCAAAACATAGAGAAAACCAGACTGATCTCAACGGCGACGAACAGTCGAGAAATAAGGACCACGATATACGGAATATGAAAAGTAAGACTAAACGGAAAAGAACATGAACTAATAGAGGAGACGAAGAGAGCAAAATTGACAGCGGAGTTTCCATGACTAAAAGAGTCAGGGCACGGGTGGGCTGTATAGTGGATAGTAATAACAAAGCAAACATTAAAGGATGAAAGTTATTTCAGAACGACTGATGGTTCTAAGTCTACAAGATATTCGTCACTGTGTATGCACCAAACGAAGATGAGAGCACTGACATACAAGATGAATGTTATGAGCGCCTTCAAAGGACTGTTGCCGATTGCCAAAATGAAATACTTCTCCTTGGAGACTTCATTGCAAGAGTTGAAAACGACTATTCTAGATGGGGTGGTGTAAAGAAAGGTAACTACAAACTTCAGAAATGAGGTACCTAAGAAAGGCGGTTCAGGTGATGAAAAGGGACAAGATCCGTAACCAGATAATACGTAGCAATCTCGAAGTCCAACCCCTGCAGACACGAGTGGAGCAGTCCCGACTACAGTGGTTGGCCATGTCTGTAGATGGGCGATAAAAGTCAAGGACACAGACACCCAGGACGTCCCAAAGTACGTTGGGAAGACAACATACGACAGTCCCTAAGTGACCAAGGACTGGGTTGGAAAGAAGCCAGGAAAAATACAGCGGATAGAACAGTATGGTGCTCTCTGGCAAACCTCTACACCTCACGGTAGAAGAGGAATGACTAAGTAGGTAATTGAGCTTTCAAGATAGGCCTACTAGTCTATTTGACTTGTCTGTTCATAATATTATTAACATGAATGCTGAATTTGTAATTCTGCTGCCTTTCATTGTTCACAATTGAATTTGGTACATATTTAAGTGATCTATTCTTCTTTTCACCTACTGTCCTTGCCATGAGGCACCCTCAATCACCTATGTCGACCTCTTATATGTGGTCCGGTGACCTATATATGATCTCGCATCAGGCTGGTCATAATGCATTCTGACTAAATGATCAAACCACTTAATGTTTGTCCCTACCATCTGCCTCAGTGTGGTGTTGCAGATTCGGCCATGGATTGTCTTTCCAGCTGCACCATCTTCACGGCACATCTTACAGATAAAATCTTACATTTATGTGTTTCTAGTAAGGACCAAGATTGAAATTGGTAACACAATGTAGGAGTTGACGGAGTATTTATCAGCCTCCTCTTATTTGAAAGAAGTGTTTCAAAATCGGTGCAGTTAGATAGTGGACACTGTTAGCCTTCTGAATTCTATGTATGATCTCTCTGGCGTCATCAGTGAACATACTACCTAGGTATTTGAACTCCGTTACTTGCTTGATACTTGCATGGAAACTTATCTGCACATGTTCATATGATATAATCATAGTCTCAAGTCTTTTCTGTATTGATGTTCATTACAAGCGAAATGGAGATAGGTTAAGTGACGCTGTAGGTCTTCTCTATTTTGGTAAAAGATGACCTGATCATCAGCAAAAAACAGTATCATTTAGGGACTCCTTATGGGGTTTAGCCAACTGCCATTTTATCTAAATAAAATGAATAAAGGTGGAGAGAGAGAACACCCCTGTCGTACATAACTCATCACTGGAAACCAATTTGTCATGCCGTCATTTGTTCGTACTACACCGTTGCTGTTTACGCACAAACACCATCCAGTAATTGACCCTCCACACCATATTACTCCATTACCTGCCATAGCTTACATCAGTTTACCCAGTCAAATGCCTTTTCCTGATCAATGAAGGCCACATGGAGTTTCTTATTGTATTCTATGGGTTTTTCCCCACATAACTGACAGTTAAGTGCCCCTATTAAACACACAAAATGCAAAGTCATTTCAGCCAGGGAAACTAGGTTTAAAATATCCACAAATTAATAGTTTACCTTTCCCAATAAAAGAGCAAGACTGCTATCTGTTCCAGCTTATAAATGTAATGCCCTAGATCCCTGTAGATTGTATTTCTCAAAATCCTGGCATTCAATCAGGCACATGTGTCTGATGCCAGGTAGCCAAATGTTGAGTGAACTTATTTTGCTTTTTGGCTTTGGTGTACCATGTTGGGCCCAGTGCCTTCATTATGCCATCTCTCCACCTCAGCCGCCTAAAGTTGTATGGCCACCACGATGTCACTCTGCATGTCCATCTGTTATTTGGCATGTACACCACATGGCCGACCCATCTGTATTTTCACAACATTCTCTGACATCTATGATGTCAGAGAAGGAAGTTTGATGTCTGATGTCTGCGTTGCAGATTTGTATTCCATTACAGCGTAATTTAGAGTTTATGGAAAGAACAGAATATCACTAACTTAGACACAGATTGTTTTTTTTTAGAAAGTATACATTTATTAATCAATATCAGTAGAAATAATTACAAGTTTATTACAAACATTAAAAAAACCCAGTTTAAACATATAATCAGTCATAGTAGTGTGATCAAACTGATTCAAAAATAGCCAATAGTGCTTCCACAATGTTAAGATAGTAGAGCTTGTGTGTACCAGCAGGGCTTCCCAAGTTGGACAGGATGAAGGGTAGCAGCCAGACCAAGTGGAGAAACTAACCACTTGAAAACAGATGCACTGGGCCACAGGCTTGCAACATAATTTTTGCTTTATGAGGACATCACAAATAAAGAGCAGTGTAGTGCTCATCTCATGAAGTCCCATCAGACAGAAACATTTGTTAAGTTGTGACATAGTTTACAGCAAGACTAATGTCTGCCTTTCAACACGCTACACTTTTGGGGGTCGGGGTTGCCTTATCTCTACAACCCATATTCTCTACAGACTGTTTCCAGGGTTGTCACTTGGACAGCTCTGGTTCCCTGACCTCGGCGCAAGCAGCCACATACGAGTCGCTGACTGTTGCCATCGTGTTCATTGTGTATTTGGTTGGTCTCGAAAGAGGGATTGAAATACAAGAAGTCTGCAGGAAAATGTACAAATGGATCAGTCACTATTTAGGGAGCAGAGCTTCTAGAGTTCAGGTTCAGACTAGTAGAAAAAGGACAGAACAGGGAGTGTCCCAAGGGGAGTCCTGTCATCTACATTGCTTCTCACTTATGAAAATAAGGTGAGCGTGTCGTCTAGCGGCTGTCAGCTTGGTTTACAATGTCAACATACCATGTTCAAATCGCATCATGCTTAGTTTTATACCCCAGGCATGTTGGGGGTATTTTCATGCTATGACAGCTTCTTCTTGTTGACCCAGCTGCAAATGGGTACCTGATGAAGTCTTGAGAAAACATTGAGCTTAATATAGGAGCTATGGAGTGAGCTTTGTCATCGGCTCTTCCGCGATGAAAGCACACATGGGGGCACCCGTTGTTCCAATTTCATTGTATAGTTTATGTGGCCCTGTAACTTCACTCTGGTGCATCTATTTTGGAGGAAGTGGCCAATCTATGTGTACATGCACCTACAGACCCCATATTTTAGAAGTTTTTGTCTTTATCCCAGCTCTTCATCAAAGGTTTTCTCCATATCTATGCAGACTGCCAGTGAGTGTTTTTTCTCTCCTGGAAAGCATCTTTGATTTTTGGTGTTATGTGTTGGTTGGTATTCCAGTCTTGTCTAAGCCATCTTGTTGTGGTATAATTCAGTTTTTATTCCCAGGTGCCACATAAATCTGGTATTTACCAGTCTTTCTATGGCCCGTTAACTGTCAGCTTTTGTTATCTTTTTACTGTGTTCAGAAATCATGGCTCCCTTCCACATTTACAGCACAGTCCGTCCTTTATAGTCAAACGTATTATTTCTAGTAATTTCTTGTAACTATGGGTATAAGGTTTTCTAACATTTAATTCTTTCCGAGGGGACGGCATGGGCTAGTGGTTAAGTGACACTGCTCGCAACCAGAAGGTGCTGGGTTCGATCTCCATTACAGCACCAGCCGTTACCCCGAGGAAGCAAACCCTTAGAAAATGCAGGAAGAAGCAGACCCTTACATAAAATGCAGGAAGAAACAGACCCTTACATAAAATACATGCTACTGGGCCGACAGGCGCATAAAAACCACAGTGGCACACCCGCCTTGGGGAATAGAGAATTAAGGGGAAAACATATATTTAAAAAATGGGTAATGTTGTCATCATGTGCGCCACTCCTCTGTTACAGTTGGTATTTGTCCCCTTGGTTATGTATTTTTTTCATATCCCTCATCCTTTTTGCTGTTTGGTTCACTTTGCTAATCTTGCTGTATTTTTCAATAAATATATTTGCTGAACACATTCCTGTTACCAGATTTCCATTTATTCTAGTGTGATACCTGGTGTTATCACTTAATTGCTCAGTGACTTTGCAAGTTTCTATAGTTTTGTACCATTTTAATCTAGTTTTTTTCTTTCCATCTTTTTCTTGATGCCTCATTAAAGTCTTTTTGTATTTTGCTGCTGCTTAATTTACTTGGATATTACTTTATATAGCTTGGTCAACTTGTGCTAATTCTCTGGCAGTCGACAGTTCTTCCCGAAGTCACTGTAGATCTTCTGACCAGTGTGGTATGCAGTTCATTCTTGCTTCTCTGAGAATTGATTTCGTTGCAATTTTCAGTATTGCTCAGTTAAACGTTTCTACCATTTCTTACACTTTGTTTATTTCATGTGCTAATGTTTTTGCAATACTTCTGGGTTAGTTCTGTATATTGTTCCCAGTTTGCCTATTTATAGTTCCACCGTAGCAATGGCTTCTGCTGTGGTGGTGTATCATTGAGATTAGCTGTCAATTTCATTGGTTTGTGGTGACTTCCTCCCAGTTATTCGTTGACTGTTCTGTGCATTTCATGTAAGATCTTCTGTTGTAGTCTAGACCTGGAGTAGATGTTCTTTTCAACTGCCTTGAATAAAAGGTTGGTTGATCTACGTGGTTGATTAGCTGCAAGGTGTTATCTATATCCCAGTTTCCAAATTCTTCTCCTCCTCATCTAGTATCAGTCTCTTTGTACCCTCACCTTTCTGAATGACTGCTAATGTCTCCAGTTATAATACATTGGCTATCTGTTATTTAGACCGTTTCCAATTTCATTAATCTTTCAGGTTGGCAGTACATTTGATATACTTTGAGGTTTTCCTGTCCTACCACAATGTCTGCTCCTTCTATCTCTGCGTGTCCTCTTGTTTGGATTTCTTTAGCTGGAAAGAGGTTGTTTATTAGGATTAAAACTTTTCTTTTGCGTCTGTCCATATTCTTATGGTTTGGTATCCTCTTATTTGGAACCTGTTCTGTTTGTAAAGGTATGTCTCATATGGAAATTGTTGTTAGTCTTAGTAGTCTTGTTGCAAGGGCTTGCTTATTATTGATTATGCCTTCTGCATTACACTGAAGGATATTTAGCAGTTTCATTTTGTCTGGGTTTTAGCCAGTAGTATTTTCCCATTTCCTACTGGCTCCCTGGAATAGGGAAAGGTGGTCATCAGCAGCCCTAGATGGGCTCATTCGAGGCTTGGAACCTGGCATTTCCTCTGTGCATTGTACAGTTGTACTGTGATATCTGCATCTTTTGGCCCAACACATCTGCTTATAGTATTATTTTGTTGGTTAACTCTCCCTACCCTTTGGCTAACCCCAGCCTACCTGCAAGTCAGCAGGTGATTTAGAGTCAAGTCTTACTTCCTTGATAAACTGCTTACCAAGCTAGCAAGTCTCATCTATCCAAAGCATCTGGTTTTAGGGAACCAAAAATTTGCTCGTCGCTTCTTCTCCTGTTAAACAGGTGTGCCACGGGAAGGCCAGAAGTATGACATTTGCTGTCAGAGGCTATGAGACGCATCCCGTTGGGAGTATTTGATTGTAGATAGAAAGCTTGTCCTCCCCTCCATTCCTGGCTATGACACATTTACAACCCTAACAGAGAAATGAGGAGGAGGAATCTTTCTACAACAGTACACAAAGAAAGCTATCAGTGAAAATCAGAATATTTTCAAATAACTTCAGAGCAGTGAAAGAGACCTTGAAAACTGTAGGAGATGTTCTAATAACACATGAAAACACAGAGACAAGCGACACTCTTTACAGATACACTGCGCCAGTGGCTGAAGCACGTAGGGGACAACAAAAATACAGATCTGAAGAGTAATACTCTATATTGTCAGTTCAAGAGTTCTGATACAGTGAATTCCATATCACTGCAACGTTCTTGGCAATGAAAAGGCTGACAGGGTGTTATGGGAAGGTGGAAAGCTACCTCAACTTGATATATGTATGATGATATAATCCCTTTAGCTGTGAGATTTTGACCGCCCAATGCCTCCCAGACAAAATCACATGTCCTCCTCAATTGTTGAGGCGACGTCCAATCACATATAAAGTCTGTTGTCTTAGCAGCATAATGACTTCGAAGAGGAGTTATGGATGCATCTTTCGAGTATCCCCAAAAGGATATATGTATAATTTATGAAGATGCCAAGAGGTTGTACCAGGTGCAGACACAAGAACATGTGGCAAGTAGTGCACACAGGCCAACAACCAAATGAAGTGGACATGTAGTAATCTTCGCACAGGTCACAACAGACTGAGATACCATCTGCTCAACAAACTAATGACTGCTGAACGTCTGCTAAAATGTTCCAATATACGAGGAATGGAGAAAGAACATGTGGTCATCACAAATATTATTATTAGACAGACTCTATAGAGATAACCAATAGCCCGAGGCTGACCACTGCTTTCTTTAGATATACAGAAATTGTAGCCTGAACGCATACGGAGAACAAGATACACAAATAATGACAAACTTACGATTTAAGAAAAAATATTTACAAAACAAGTTATCGGTGAATCAACAGTATAAATATTAGAAACTTTCCATGTCTGGTAATTTTATGGACACATTTCTTCTGAGTAATACCTATTTGCTGGCCATGCTTGCAAACCTCTTTCGTACCGACCGCACAAAAGTACTGAGATTATTGGAGGAGTTGAGCTTCTCCACTAACACATCCATGTCCCTAATCACGGGGTGGCAGTCTCCAACTGAAATATAAAAAAAACCAAATTAATAGTTTTATGACAACAGGTCAGCTCATGAATGTTTCCTGAGTGTAACTAAACATCATGTTTCACCATAGAAGAAAATAGATTTGAGCTCCTTCAGGCTATTCATGTTCTCAGGGTTTTTCTGTTGTACACCAGGTTACATGTTATAGTTGGTATATGCTTTTCAGATACAGCACATCTGCTTTGGCAAGTCTTTTTATTCAGATTATCTATCCGACTGAGGTACCACCTATTCAATAAACTGAAAATAGGTGGCACTGACGAATGCACTTGTAGTACAGGGAAAATGACTGCTGAACATCTGCTGCAAAACTGCGCAACATACGATGACCAGAGAAAGCACATATGGCCATCACCAGTGGCAACACTAGACAAGCTCTATGGCATTGTCGACAGCCTCGGGATGACAGCTGCCTTCTTCGAACAAATACAGGTTGACGTCTGACAGCGTACGAAGAAGATTTTCTGTCCTTAAAGGAGTGGTTAGGACACAGCTCTCTTGATCAAAGGTTCACAATCACAGGAAGGTAACTGGTTGTATACAGACTCTGCAGGGTCTTCTAAACCAGTATAAAGACGTTAAGTTAAGGTATAAGTTTTTGTTTGTTGGGACTAAAATTCAAAATTGGGGCTGAAGATGCAGCAATGAATGCACTGACAACAGCCAGTGACTCATAGCTGGCAGCTTTTATCTGGATCAGTGACCCATAACTAACCAAAACCCTATTCTGCCTCCAAGTGGCAACAGACTGCAACTGTGCAGCATGGTAAGAGATTAGGGATCGAAGATGAAAGACAAACTGGCAACTTAGCTACCCATGACACTTAACAGTAAAGTGGACGGAAAATGAAAGTTAGTTAAATCTTATCCTGATTACAGCCAACCGAACAGCTGTTGTCTTATTTAAAGTAGTATATAAAGCACAAATATAGACACATTTTTGTAATCTCACTTACTCAATAATACACAAGGAAATTATTAGTCAAAAGTCATGTGAATATTTATTTTGAACTAGCGTCAAGCGCACAGGGCTCTTCAAAATGACACATCATCCTTGTCCAGGAAAATTACCTTCACTAGTGCTCAAAGAATAGTTCAGAAGAGACTCAGGGAGTTACAACAAGATTCCTGGCTAAGCAGACAGGCAGACGAGATAGGTGTTTGCTGTGCGCCATGAGCTCAAAGGGTTCTACGTGCTGCTGAAGTCACTATATGGTTCACAGTCTTCTGGTAACTCTCCAGTTCACAACGTCAATGGATTGCTGCTAACAGAGATAGCTCAGATCCTCGACAGGTAGGCGGAACATTTTTGCAACATGCTTAACAGTCCATCATCCATAAATGAAGAGGCCATCCAACACATGTCCCAGGTAAAAATGAACATGGATATGGATGATATCATAACTGAGGATGAAGTAGACAAAGCCATAAAATCTCTTTCACCTGAAAAAGCCCCTGGACCTGACGCAATACCAGCAGAGGTGTATACAGCAGCAGGAACATGCCTCACTGAACTTTTCTGCTCCATGTGGGCCGAAGTAGTAGTCCCACAGTAAAAAAAGGATGCGTCAATAGTACATATCTACAAGAGAAAAAGCAATCACCAAGAGTGTGACAACCACAGCGGAATTTCACTGCTATGTATTGCCGGAAAGATCCTAGCATGCGTACTGCTCAACCGCCTGAACAAACATTAGTGACATCAAACATCAGAGCTAGATCATCATCTCCCGGAAAGTCAGTGTGGATTTAAAGTTGGCAGAGGAACTGTGGACATGATATTTGCAGTGCGTCAGGTACAGGAGAAATGTAAAGAACATAACGGCAAGCTCTATATTACATTCATTGACCTCACAAAGGCATTTGTAACGGTCAGCAGAGATGGGCTATGGCATATCATGTCTAAATTTGGCTGTTCTAGCAAATTTGTAACTGTGGTAAAACAACTCCACAAGGGCAGGCGCGCACGTATACTTGACAGCGGTGAGACCTTTCCACTATTCGAGGTCAACAACAGTGTGAAACAGGGATGTGTACTTGCTCCGACACTGTTCAGTATGATGTTTTCAGCCATGTTGACGCCTTTAAGAATACCAAGTATGGCATACCAATAATGTACTGTATGGATGGTAGTCTATTTAATCTCTGCAGACTGAAGGCGAAGACAAAGGTGATGTGTGACACGATATGCAAACTCTTGTTTGTGGATGACTGTTCTGAACAATGCAATAGCTCAGAATGGAATATGCAGGAGGGTATGGACAGGTTCTCTGCTGCTTGGGACAACTTGTGGCTCGACAATTAGCACAAAGAAAACCAAAATCATGTATCAACCGGCACCAGGCACATCGTATAAACAACCAGTAGTTACAGTGAAGGGACAGAAACTACGAAGCGGTTGAAAAATTTGTCTACCTCGGAAGTACGCTATCGAGATCAGTGACAATTGCTGGTGAGCTGGCTAATAGCAAAGGAAAGGCGGCCAGCACAGCTTTTGGTCGAATGCGCTCAACAGTATGGGAACATCGAGGAATCAGCATAATGACTAAGCTGAAGGTCTACCTTGCCGCCATTGTCCTCGCCCTGCTCTACGCATGTGATAGCTGGACTGTCTACGTTGGTGATGCCAGGAGACTAAATCATTTTCACATGAACTTTCCGAGACGCATACTGCATATACATTGGCAGGACACTGAAGTGCTGTCCAGAGCCAACATGGAAAGTATTCATGCATTTTTGCAAATATTGCGATGGGCTGGCCACATTGCCTGAAAGTCAAACGAAAGGTTTCCAAAGAGGCTCCTGTATAGCGAATTGAGTGAAGGAGTATGATCACAAGGATGTCCAAAAAAGCATTTCAAGGAAAGTCTTTTGAAAGATTCCCTTAAGTGCTGTCAAATAGAAATGAACACCTGGGGGAACCTGGGTCAAAAAAGCTTTACATAAAAAAAGTATGGTGACAGACGGCATTGAACTCAGCGAGTTTCTCCGTATCCAGGCAGCCCAGGATAGATGTGCAATCATGATGTGAGAATGTTTCAGAGACAACGGCTGATTACGTTTGTCAGTCGTGCCATAAACTTTTCCAGGCTCGAATTGGCTTGATCAGTCATGAGCGTACACACATACTCAAGGTCGCACTATGACATGTGATGATGATGTTGGTGGTCCTCATCGACAATGATGGACGAATCATTATTATTATATCAGATGTAGTTTCATGATAAAGTTAATGTTGTGGCGTTTAATAGTGGTGACAGTTGATAAATCATGACAGAGGCTTTCTGATATCTAATTCCAATTTCCTTAAAAATGCTTCCCACTTACTTGGAATATAGTCCTGTTTTAGTTTGGTATTGTTTACATCAGGGGTGCTCAACTGTGTAAGTCATGAGCCAATTTGAAAATACCGGTATACGTTGGGGATCACACAAAAGACAAGCCGTATACTGCTAAAATTCTGAAGCAACACCTACCGGAAAATTTGTTCAGTAAAAACACTTAAAACAAATAGGACTGTACCATGCACTTCACTAACAATGTGATTCTTTTAATTTTTCAACTCAAATATACTTTACTTGAGTTGTTTCTAAATCCCACAACACAATAGTAATGAAAGAAATAAAAGATTTAGTTAATGAGGAAATTGGCTCTGTTTATTTTGTACCAATAATGATATATCCCAAACTATTTCTGTGGTAACTAATCGTATCCAAATGACAAGACGGTAATTCATGTCCTTAATTTTGACTTGGAGTACTACATTCGGGCAACTATATGATGACATTAGTATATGCTACTAAAGAAGGAGAAGATTCTTGCCATTTGCATCCTTAAATTTTAAAAATAGCCCCCTTTAAACATAAAAAAAAAAGTAAGTATCATGTCCTTTGCAGAACGTCGCTTTTTACAACCGCCAACCTATTTATTATCTATCTCCTCCAATAAGTGTCCTACTCTCAGTTTGATAGGAACCATGTTGTTGGTCGCATTTAATTTTACAATTTGGATCTATAGACCTGCTTGCTAGATCGGAAGGCCGTGCCATCTGCAAAGTCCAGATCTCCTCAATGTATAAATAAGCTCTACTGTATTTCATTTCTCTCATTGGCTGTAATTGTTTTAATAATCAAATCAACTGCAGCGGGAACAAAAAAGATGATATAAGATATCCATTCGGTTGTTATTCTGATAATATTTGGTGATTTATTTCTAGGGCTTTTCTTTATAGCTCTTTCTATTTCTTGAATCAGTATATCTAGTTCCAGGTGATCCTTGTTTCTTGGAATAAATGCTGATTGTTCTTGAATGCATGTTAGATTTTGAATTTCTTGGAAGTATTCTTTCTATTGTTTTCTTATGTGTTCGTTAAATGTAGGGGATACATTTTTTTAAAGTAGAATTAAAGTTACATTGCTTTGATAAATTAATCAATCAAAGCCCATTGCTCCTCTCGGTGCAAAAGCCATCAACAACATCTCGCCAGCATACACGGTCCAGGTGTAATTATTTAATTTTAGCTCCTTCTCACATTCTTTTCTCCACGTATTTTTGGGACCACCTCTATCTCTTCTCCCCTGAGGATTCCATATCTTCTTCTTCGTACGCTGTCAGACGTCAACCTGTATTTGTTCGAAGAAAGCAGCGGTCATCCTGAGGCTGTCGACACTGCCATAGAGCTTATCTAGTGTTGCCACTGGTAATGGCAGATTCCATATAAGAGCCTGTCTGGCTATGTTAGACTGTGCCTTCTGCAGCACATGTCCTATCCAGCCCCATTTTCTTTGCTTTATTTTTTGTTCCAATGGCTGTTGTTGGCTCCTTTCCCACAAGTCTTCATTCCTCACCATGTCCTGCCACTTTATGCCCATTATCCTTTGCAGGCTTCTGTTAACGAAGGACTGGAGTCTTTGTTGTATGACCTTGGTCGTTCTCCATGTCTCCGCTTCATACAGCAACACAGACTTGACACTTGCGTTGAATATTCTAATTTTGGTGCAAATCTTGATATCTCTGGATCTCCCTATTTTGTTTAGTGTCAGAAATACCCCTCGTGCCTTTCCAATTCTGATCCTTGCATCTGCATCTGTACCTGTACCTCCTCCTGATGTGCTGCCTAAATAGGTAAAGGTATGCACTTCCTCCAACTGCTCTCCCTCCAGCATGATTGTTTCTCTACTGTTAGTCTTGAGTTTAAGGAGCTTGGTTTTCTTCATGTTGATATTCAGTCCCAGTTTGGCCGATTGTTCTTTCACTCTATCAAGTTTCTCTTGCATTTGAGCTTATAACAAAAGTACCAGATCATCTGCATAGTCCAGGTTCTCCAATTGTGACCACTGAATACCAGTCTTTTTGCCTTCGATTGGTGTCTTCATTATCTAAACTATAGCCAACAAGAACAGGAAAGGTAAGAGCAGGCATCCCTGTTTGCACCCCGAAGCTGCCAGTCAGTACTACTCCATTTACCACTGTACCGTGTCTTTGTACATATTCTGGATGAGGGTTGTGTACTTCTCTGGTATCCCATAGTGTCTCAACAGTTGCCATAGAGTACTTTGATCCACACTGTCAAACACCTTTTCAAAGTCTATAAAATTTGCGTATAGGGATGATTTCCATTCAATGCTTTGTTCTACTGTGATGCGTAGAGTAGCTATATGATCTGTGCATGATCTACCCTGGTGAAACACTGCCTGTTCCTCTCTTAGCTTTTCGTTTATTTCAGTTATTAATCTGTCCAAGATGATTCTGTTGAATATCTTGCCTGGCACCGACAGCAATGTAATCCCCCTATAATTGCTGCAATCTGCCAGGTCCCCCTTTTTAGGCAGTTTAATCAGATGTCCTTCTTTTCATTCTGTTGGCACTCTCTCCTTCTTTTCATTCTGTTGGCACTCTCTCCTTCTTTCCATTCTGTTGGCACTCTCTCCTTCTTTCCATTCTGTTGGCACTCTCTCCTTCTTTTCATTCTGTTGGCACTCTCTCCTCTTCCCATATCTTCTTGAATAATCAGTGCAATGTATCAGTGGCCTTATCTATATAGGTATAAATAAGGCCACATTGCTTTGATACTTTTACCGGGATCAAGACGCTGAGCAGCGCATGATCTGCAGTGGTCAGCGACCCATAGCTGACTGCTAGCATCAGGGCCAGCGAACCAGAGCTGCTAAGACCCTTCTACACCTCCACGTGGTGATCCTGGATAACAGGCTGCAGCAGGGCAGACTGGCTAAGGAGAAGGGATCGAAGAGGGAATGCTAACCCAGTACTAAAAAAATTCTTGCTGAAGTCGGATGTGTTGGACCGAAAGGTGCAAATATCGCAGTCAAGTTGTAAACTACGACACAATGCATTCCGTTCTCTGGACTACATTCTGCTACTTAGGCCCTTTCAGGGTTTGGTAGCGGGAGATTGAGAGCGAACGAAGGAGATACTTTTACCAAAATCTCCAGGATTATTGTTGCATATAGATGTCAGTTGTTCTCCATAATTCTTTCTTTGTAATTTTGATTATCTGTTTGGTATTTCATCTTGCTAATTGATAATTAATATAATTTTCTTTCCACGTCTTGTAGTTTCATTTTAGACTGTGTTTATTCTTTAACTACAATATTCTATCACGCTGTTCTCTTTGTCTTGACTTCTTTGTTCCGTATTTCTTGTTTGTGATGTTGGTTAGTCTAGGTTATTCCACCTGTACAGGGGATGGCGTGGCCTAGTGGTTAAGTGGCACGGCTCACATTCCAAAGGTGCTGGGTTCGATCCCCATCATAGCACCGGCCATTACCCCGGGGAAGCAAACCCTTAGAAAATGCAGGAGGAAGCAGACCCTTACATAAAATGCATGCTGAAGTCGGATGCACTGGGCTGACAGGCGCAAAATAAAAACCACAGTGCAACGCACCACCTTTGGGGATTAGAGAAATAAGGCGAACGCAAAAATAATAAAATTCCACCTGTACCATGATTTGCATCGTATTTTCAGAGTTGGAAGATGACTGTTGTTATACTATGCTCATTGCATAAACTTACAAGTTTGTTGCTATTCCATTCTAATGAGGTCTCACTAAATGTTCCTAGCCAGCACCCATGGGGGTGATCTTTTCCCTTTATATTTCCACTACTATGATCAGATCGTCTTTCTCACTAATTATATTGATAGCATCAAAGAATTCTCGTCTTCTTTACCATGGCTCGCAATGAATGGGATGTAGACCCGGATTAATGTTGTTTTTTTCCATTTTAAACTGTCGATATGCATACAAGTCTTTTACTGATGTACTTTGCTTTCTATGAATGTACAAGAAAGCCCACACCACGTCTGGCTCTTTCCTTGATGCCTACACTGTTTCAAATCACTACATAGTTTTCATGGGTATTTGATATTCTATTCTCTTTCAGCAAGCTCTACTAATTCTCTTGGTTTTTTAAAATTTATTCTATATGTTTTGGCACTTTTCCACCAAAATGTTTTATGTTGCAGCTTCTGTAGTCCTCCAGGACTTCCAGCCTCAATTCCATTGAAATCGATTCATTTAGGCTTCTTACCAATTTGTTAGTAATGGTTTCCTGTTTGTCAGTTAACCTTTAGCACTCCAGTGTCCGATCCCTTCTAACCAGCTCGGCCTGCAAAAACGGTGTGCGAAAAATTTTTTTTTTGTTTTTTTTTTTGAACGGAGTCACTCCTGACAGCCATTTTTTTACTGCTGAGTACGTCCTCCATATATACACGATATTTTGCCGGTTAAAGTATCGTATGTGCGATTACAAATGGCTTTTGAACAGTTTTAATTTTGTATACGTCGTTTGGAGCAAGCCGACTTTTTGCGAAAGGGGAAGTAGGTTGTTGAGAAAGATTTTTATCGCGTAGATCTGTTTATTTTGTTTGTTTAAATGAAAGAACTACGTTTGAATTGAAACTAACAGTTGTGGCGATATTGTAAACACAGTATCGATACGTTGTTGTGGTTTCCATGGTTTTCTATCGAAGCGACTAGGCCTAGTGGTCGAGTCCAAATTTTTCCAGAGATTTTCATAAATTTTCAACTTCATCTTTTTAAATCTCAAAAACTAACAAACATACAACAAAAACAATAACACCCACATGTTCGTTATGCTATTGTGTATCTACACGCCAGAAAATCATATTTATTGACAAACAAACATAAAAGTTACAAATTTTGAAAGACGACTACCACAGCGACTAATTAAGAAAATTAATTAGGTCAAATTTTTTTCATAAATTATGTAGCGTGCCTAAGGTTAAAGTAGTCCCACCAGTGCCTTGATCTCTTCTGCCAGTGACTTTTCTGAGCAGTCCCTTTCTAGCTCCCACGGTATGGGGTTAGGCTTTAGGAGGAAGCCATGTGAACATTATATATTATAATTATCTTGGCCATTTTAAGTTTCTGAAAATTCAAGCTTGTGTACAACTGTCTAAAATGTTTTATTCTTCGTACTTTCAGGTGCGTGCTTGGATATATCTAAACAATAGAAGTTGTCTGTCTGCATGTGGTTGGTTACTGGTATCTCTCCAGAGTTGTCCAAGAATGATGTGCTTTCTCCATTCCTTATAAGTTGGACACATTTCTAGCAATGTTATGTGCTGATTCTGAACATCCGCTCTTGTTCACTTATGTTGAGCTGTTGGTAGAAGCAAGTGTCTGAATGTTCACACTTGTTGGCCTCTTTAAAAAGTGTTATGAATAACAGCAAAATCTGGAGTTATGATAAAAAATAGATATCCATCGAGAAATCAAATAAAATCAAACATCAGATCAGGTATACACAAATTATAGTCATTTGTGCTGTTGAGTTTATCATCTCACCTTTATATTTCCTATCCTCGTCGATTCTGAGAGAAAAAACATATGGTGAATCTGGGTTCTGGCGGCTTATATTTGTGAAAACAAACTGCAGCCATCCACCTATTTCAAGGATAATACAGAAAAATTGTAATATTGATTTATAATATTTGGCGATTAAAGATATTAATTATACATTTTGTATGTAACAATTCTAACCTATAGTTTCAAATGACATCTGTAAATAAAATTATTATTTAACCTTTACCACATCATCACGAAAATTGCCTCACTTAGATCACTGCAGCGCGACTTACGATGACGCTGTATAGTGACGGCCGGTTTAATCATATTTTCATGTATAATCAAACTGGCTACGTAGAAATAATTGGAACATACTGCTCATTTGATTGTAAAGAGTTTGACATCCGTCTGGTCAGGTTTAAAGACAATGTCGATTTTGACATTTGTTTTAGACTTTTGGAAATGATCTCATGTTTTTCACTTGGATTTGAAGATTCACTCATTATTGAGAATGGAGAAGTTAAGATTTTGCAACAGATTTTTCTGAGGTAGATCTGTTTAGATTGTTTATGTAGAAACAATAATTACGTTGAATTTTTTTTTTTTTTTTTTTTTTTTTTTTGCGTTCGCCTTATTTCTCTAATCCCCAAGGCGGTGTGCGTTGCACTGTGGTTTTTATTTTGCGCCTGTCGGCCCAATGCATCCGACTTCAGCATGCATTTTATGTAAGGGTCTGCTTCCTCCTGCATTTTCTAAGGGTTTGCTTCCCCGGGGTAACGGCAGGTGCTGTGATGGGGATCGAACCCAGCACCTTCGGATTGTGAGCCGTGCCACTTATCCACTAGGCCACGCCGTCCCTTACGTTGAATTGAAACTGGCAATTTGTAAACATTGATAATCAGTTCTCGGCGACACTTGTTAATTTTTTTTCCAGCAAGGGACACCAAAAGCAGGTAAATCTATGTTTGTGTTGTTTTTCAACACTATTACCTTCTTGTTTCTCAGAAACTAACATACACACAACAAAAACAAACTCTTTATTAATTAGTCTACACACAAACAAATCATATCATTAGACATCAAATAAAAAAGATACAGCAGAACCAACAACCTAGAAAAATGTGAAACCCTTTGAACCTGTGACACAGACACATCGAGGTGTGTGTAAATACCCCATTCCCCGAGCCACCCGTTTGTCGGTGTGATGGGCGGACCATTATTTTAAGGAGTAATTTTGACTTTACCGCTTGGATGTTGACCATCCTATAGTGATGTCTACACAGTACACACATTTCCGGAAATATCAAATATGGCAGCGCAAATGTCGAAGCATACCTTCAGAAAGTTTTTCTGATGAAAAATAATTTTGAAAATTAAGAAAATGGCCATTCTAAAGGGCTAACAACAGAAAAAGAAGTCGTTGAAAGTAATTTCAAGTATTTTGAGGCTGATAAATTGAATTTAGATGGTGATTATTCTGAAAAGGATCAGTTGTTATTTGAACGACAACATGTGTGCGATTTGGATTATAATTTGTTCGTTGATTAGGATCAAGCTAGATCTGATCCTCAGTGGACCAGACTATTTTAGACAGAATAACTAAATTAGTGGACATAGTTTTGTCATAGTAAATAGCTTGACTCAAATATCAAAATAGTGTGTATTTTCTCTAGAGCACAGGGGAATGGGATTTTACGGACTGGGTGACCAGGGTTCAAAGAGTTAACACACCAGAAAGAAGAATAAGCAATTTGCTAGCAAATGTTTGATGAAAAGTCTACCGAAAAATGAAGAAGGAATTTAGAAAAAGAGGAAATAAGACCTGTAATGCATTACTGACTAGTACAATTGTCTAGGTGGAAAAGACCTGTACATGATAAGGTGTTCTGAGAAAAGACAAGCATGATTTGAATGTTGAACCCCCTTTATAAATATGAACATGTGAGGGACTGCAGTCAAACTCATGACCTAAATCAAAGACAGGACAAATGATAAAATTTGAAACGGGTTAAAAAGCAAAATGAACATTAGAATTAAAGGTAAAGCAAATCCTAAATTCAATTCAATACAGCCAGGAAACGCTGTGCTGTTGGCTATAAGTTATCAAGAAATGTTGCCAGAGCGTGTTTAAAATTCCATATTATAAATATGACAGAAGCAAGCTGGAACTACTTCTTTGCTCTACCAACCTGGCAACCAGTTCCAGCTGGTCACTTTGCAGAACACCTGTGTCAATGCATTTTGTGTGCTTTGTACAAATGTAGTTTACATGTGGGAGCCAGACTAATGAACTAATGTTGCCTTTATAACACATTTAGTAGGAAAGAATGGGTCTGGCCTATTTTTTGTTCACTAACTGGTATTTTAAATAAAACAGAGAAGTGTGGAACATTGATAAAACAGAGAAGTGTGGAACATTGATAAAACAGAGAAGTGTGGAACATTGATAAAACAGAGAAGTGTGGAACATTGATAAAACAGAGAAGTGTGGAACATTGATAAAACAGAGAAGTGTGGAACATTGATAAAACAGAGAAGTGTGGAACATTGATAAAACAGACTAGTGTGGAACATTGATAAAACAGAGAAGTGTGGAACATTGATAAAACAGACTAGTGTGGAACATTGATAAAACAGAGAAGTGTGGAACATTGATAAAACAGAGAAGTGTGGAACATTGATAAAACAGAGAAGTGTGGAACATTGATAAAACAGAGAAGTGTGGAACATTGATAAAACAGAGAAGTGTGGAACATTGATAAAACAGAGAAGTGTGGAACATTGATAAAACAGAGAAGTGTGGAACATTGATAAAACAGAGAAGTGTGGAACATTGATAAAACAGAGAAGTGTGGAACATTGATAAAACAGACTAGTGTGGAACATTGATAAAACAGAGAAGTGTGGAACATTGATAAAACAGAGAAGTGTGGAACATTGATAAAACAGAGAAGTGTGGAACATTGATAAAACAGAGAAGTGTGGAACATTGATAAAACAGAGAAGTGTGGAACATTGATAAAACAGAGAAGTGTGGAACATTGATAAAACAGAGAAGTGTGGAACATTGATAAAACAGAGAAGTGTGGAACATTGATAAAACAGAGAAGTGTGGAACATTGATAAAACAGAGAAGTGTGGAACATTGATAAAACAGAGAAGTGTGGAACATTGATAAAACAGAGAAGTGTGGAACATTGATAAAACAGAGAAGTGTGGAACATTGACAAAACAGAGAAGTGTGGAACATTGATAAAACAGAGAAGTGTGGAACATTGATAAAACAGAGAAGTGTGGAACATTGATAAAACAGAGAAGTGTGGAACATTGATAAAACAGAGAAGTGTGGAACATTGATAAAACAGACTAGTGTGGAACATTGATAAAACAGACTAGTGTGGAACATTGATAAAACAGACTAGTGTGGAACATTGATAAAACAGACTAGTGTGGAACTTTGATAAAGACTAGTGTGGAACATTGATAAAACAGACTAGTGTGGAACATTGATAAAACAGACTAGTGTGGAACATTGATAAAACAGACTAGTGTGGAACATTGATAAAACAGACTAGTGTGGAACATTGATAAAACAGACTAGTGTGGAACATTGATAAAACAGACTAGTGTGGAACATTGATAAAACAGACTAGTGTGGAACATTGATACTGCAATATTACTTTTCTTTAAATTCTATTAATTGTCTCCTCTCCAATTCTGATCAAAATCTATGCAGTAAATGTGTACATAATTGAACGCATGAAGCCTTCAGTACAAAAGGAGCATACACCACTTTTACAAGCTGAGACATCGCAGCTTAAAACTAACATTAAAGTGGCATGAAATGCTGTCACAATTGTTAAACTGAAAACGGCTTCAATAAACTGAGTTCGATTTGATGGATATTTCTTTGAAGAACACAATCATGTACACACATCCATACATAAAATGCTCTATGACAGACATTACATTTCACACAACATTACTGAAGCAAGCCCATTTGGTACTTGAACCAAAATGTGAGCAAAGAATAGTTGGGCATGTTGTAGGAGGTGACTAAGGATGGTGGTGCATGTGGTCAGCTCTTGACAGCATGTAGAAAATCTGGGTGACAAAAAAGAGAGAAATCGCTAGACTCCCTTGTTATAGCTGAGCAACCGAGTCAATGCAAGCCCTTATTGAAATGTATAGGCTGCGATATCATTTTGCTAGCATTCCCGGTAATGTTGATTTGACGACAGCTGACTTTTCTACCTAGCCACAATGGCCTCCCTGTTCTACTTCCTAAAGCTGACCTCTTTGTAGGGAAGAAATTAAAACAATAGCAGGCAAGGGAGCTTAGTATACAATAAGCTACTATGGTAGAAGAGAGACTCAGCTATCAAAATGTTAAATAATTAAAAGATTTCATAGTCATGGTAGGTACACATTTCTCATACTGAGGTTCTCATTTCAACAATCCCATACGAATGCCAAGATTAACTGTGCAAAACACCACACCTGTCACTTTTTTAATCTCCAGTGCTAACCATCTGACTGACATGGCCTCTTCTTCCTCCAAGTGGTTCGTCACAGGCTCACAATTTTGTTCTACAATAGAAAATTACAAAAATGTTCTCACATTATTTATAGTTTCTTAATTAAACTGACTTATGTATCTATTTATGTATGTGAAGGCATGGCAACATGTTTTACATATTGGAAAACTCAGAAACATCATGATGAATGAATATGTTAATACAGCACCTCACTGTCAAGCTGAACAAGATAATCACATAGCAGCTACTCTATCTCTTTCTGTGTGGAGAGGGGGTAGGGAGATGATGTATTAAACACTACATTACCAGGTCTAAGTTTTTACTGAGGTAGGGTGACCAGTTCCCTTCACTCTGCTTTGCCTTCCCTAACTCACAGAGTATGGTACCAATTTACAGTTCGGTGAATTGGAGCATGTCGTTACTGGTATACATACCTAGTTAGTTTTGTAATGAGAGGTCATCATTCTACACTCAATGTTAGTCTTCATAATGAATATAAAAAAATGCAATAGCTAGAGCACATGAGGATTAAGCTAGACAAGCAAATAATACATACAAAATGACCCACATGGTGAAGAAACTAAAAAATGATTCAGAAAGAACCGATTATATCATTATTTATAATCAGGAACAAATGTAAATAAGAAAAGGGGAGATGAATAAACACAATATTTTTCAAACAAAATGTATACACATAAAAAAAATAAAATAAAAATAAACTACAGGCAAAGAAATGGATTTAAAAGATACATCAATCAAGAAAAAGATGATTGTGATGATTAAGGAAATAATAGAATCCACAAAAAATAAAGTACCTTCTGTAAGTAATGTCTCTACCATATTTAAGTGTGATAACTCCTCTTGAAAAACTTCAATTATATTATTGTTTGCTGTGAGTTTGCTCCTCTTGATTTCAGCCTCTTGACGAAGACTCTCCAGCAGGTGTTTGTTGTTAGTATCCGCTTGACACAAACACATTGGAATAAAATTGGTCAAAGTCAAGAAACACTTCTATAAATTTATTCTGTACAAAATAACATTTGTGCATTCATAAAATATTAGCTGCAAGCTAACATTTGTAACATTATTATAGATAATGCAAATTCTGACCAACATAGAAACTGACCGGGTAAATACACCACTTATTTCCAATGCTGAGGTCCATAGGAATTTATATAATAGATCAATAAAACCCTTCTGCTCCTCTCGGTACATAGGTCATTGACAATATCTGGCCAGCATACACAGTTCTGCCTCTCTAATCTGTGCAATCGTTTAATCTTAGTTCCTTCTCACATTCTCTTCTTCGTGTATTTTTTGGGTCTACCCCTATCACCTCCATTGAGGATCCCATGTAAGAGCCTGTCTGGCAATGTTGGATGATGCATTTTTTGTATGTCCTATCCAGCCTCATTTTCTTTGCTTAATTTATTGTTCGTGGCTGTTTTTGACCCCTTTCCCATAGATCTTCATTTCTCACCATGTCGTGGCACTTTATGTCCATTATCTTTTGTAGGCATCTGTTAATGAAGCACTGGAGTCTTTGTTGTATAGCCTGGCCGATCTCCATGTCTCTGCTCCATACAGCAGCAATGACTTGACAGTAGCATAGAATATTCTAACTTTAGTATGAATCTGGATTTCTCGAAGGAAATGTTTAGTGTCAGGATTGCCATTTTTTTGCCTTACCAATTCTGGTTCTGACATCTGCATCTATACCTCCTAATGTGTCAATTGTGCAGCCCAAATAGGTCAAGGTATCCACTTCTTCCAACGGCTCTCCCTTCAGCATGATTGGTTCTTTGTTAATAGTGAAGGAGCTTGGTTTTCTTCATGTTGATCTTCAGTCTACATTTGGCCGATTGTTCTTTCACCATATAAAGATTCTCTTGCATTTGGCTATGACTGTGTGACAAAAGTACCAGATCATCTGCATAGTCTAGGTTCTACAATTGTGACAATAGTGTCCACTGAATACCAGTTCTTTTTCCATCGATTGATGTCTTCATTATAAGATCAATAGCCAGCGTGAACAGGAAGGACAAGAGCAGGCATTCTTGTCTCATCCCGAAGCTATTAGTCAGTGCTCCTTCATGTACAACTCCACTAACTGCACCTTCGTACATATTCTGTGTGAAGGTTATGTACCCCTCTAGCATCATTTAGTGTCTCAAAAGTTGCCATAGAGTACTTTGATATACACTGTCAAATGCTTTTTCATAGTTTATAAAATGTGCATATAGGGATGATTTCCACATAATAGCTTGTCCTGTTGTGATGTGTAAAGTAGCTATACGATCTTTGTATGAAGGAAGGTTATCTATCACCTGGTAGAAAATAACGTAGGTCTTAGCAAGGTTTGAATCACTGTGTTCTCATTATGAGACTCATTAACCTGACCAAACATAATTAACAATCTTCCCACGAATGGGAATTTTGTTAGTTTTCACTGCTCAATATGTGAAGCTTCACAATAAAATTTGTACTAAATCTTACCATGTCTTAGAATTGTATGGGGGATAGAATTTATTTGGTTACAATAATGATCATGACATTTTTATGTTTTGTGAAATTACATATTCTCTGGTACATATAAAATGCAATTAAAAGTCATAAATATTTAAGAAAAATAAAAGATCCATAAATATATAATGTAAGCCACATATATAATGTGGCAGTTTGTACTCAGTCTCACTGTAAATGTATTTGACCTTGGAACCCATCATCTGAATCTCTTTGCTCTCAATTATCCATTTGTTTTGAAGCAGAAAATTTACAATAAACCAATTGTTAGAGATAGTGCAATGTATGCCATTTATTCCCTAAGTGTTATTGAGAAAATGTGTGAATTAACTCAAAAGAATATAATTTTATTACATAACTTGTATTTTTTATGTTCTGAATGATAATCTGTTCAACCAAGATGGCTGAAGAACTGAGACAGTAGCCCAGCCAGGCACAAGATACTGACCAGGACCACAACATCTCTTCCATGTAGCATTCCCTGGAAAAATGCTGTTTTCAAGGCAGCCTGGCTGATGAGATGTGGATCGACGTGATCCATATAGTAGTGAGCGCCACGCATAGCATCACCGACTGGAGGGCTGCGGCCCACCTTCATCAGCATGCTTGGGATGTGAAGAAAGCTACTACAACCCACCACTTAACGTCCTTTTCAGGGTGCACAAAAGAGTAAATTTACTCATTATGGGCATTAAACAACAAACCAAGATGACTTAGAGGTATGGTATCTACAAAAACCAGATACAGAGTAATCACTCAAAGGGCAATGGAGCGAAGAACATTAACAGTCTCTATAAATTAAGCAACAAAGTAACAGAGTGCTGAACCATCTTCAATGACGTTGTAGATGCTACATAGTAATGGTATATACAGATGGGCGAGGTATGTGGTGCGTATGCTTCACAACAGATTGTGAATTGGGTTAACAACTTGATCATGTTTAATAATGTGTAGCATAAACATGGCGGCTACAAATGTAGCAATTATTGTAAGTACTTATTTCTATCTTTAATTTTATGCTTTTTTCAGTTGTTTATTACATGATAAAGAACATCTCAAGCATCGTCTTCCAATATTTTTTATGTGAACTGAAATTTAATCATTTTCTGTTCGTTTAGTCAGTCATTGAATCATTCTATTTTAATCATTTTGTATCATTGCAGATATTTTCAAAATACTAATTTATCAATTTAATGACATTCCAGTACATCTTAAATGAATGGTACAATTTATAACCAAGTTCAGGACACTTAAGGTGGGCTTAAAGAGTCTCTTCTATGCAACTATGAAATAAAGATAAGAAAAATCCTAGCAAAAACAACATTCTAAAAATTGTAATTAATTAAGTAAATACATTGGAGTGGAGTGTAAGAGTTCTTACGTATTATAGATAGAAGTTAATTATGAACTTCTTCTCCTTTCCGTTCAGGATACTTGGTTATGCTATATCTGCAGGTCAATCGCCATGATGATGTCCATAGTCTTCACCAGGTCATACAACCGACTGCCCCCCCAGCTTTTGTCTCACGTCCGCACCCTCTGACTAGGTCTGACATCTCCCTATAGAGTGGGCATTCATGGAGAGTCTTCAGGATTCTGGCCCGCTGTTCCACATGGGCATTCATTGGTGTAAGAGTACTTTAGTCAGTATAGATTAAGTCTGCAGCGACCAGTTCTCAGGAGAAAAAAGGTAGTAGTTGGTTTCTTTTGAGTTGGTGAATTGGGTATGATCTACTATGTTTCTGTCTTCTCTCCATTGGTGCATATACTGATTTCCAATGATGTTCTTAATCTCTCTGTATGGTACCTCATTATTAAATTGTGCCTTTTTACTGACATCTTTTGCTAGAGCGTAAGCTTACTAATTTTCTGTGGTTCCGCAGTGGGATGGTTAGCCATTGGAGCACTATTGATGAGGTACTCTGGAGCTTTCCTAGTTCTGCTCTGATTTTTTATAACAGCAGTTCATTGCTGTTTTTTGTAATGCCTCTATTAGTCTGTTAAGACAACTATTTTTGTTGATAGTTGCCTTTCTGTCTCTTCTTCTTCTGCGTTCGTTTTCAATCTCCCGCTACCAAACCCTGAAAGGGCTTAAGTAGCAGAATGTAGTCCAGAGAATGGAATGTGCTGTGTCATAGTTTACAGCTTGACTATGATATTTGCACCTTTCGGTCCAACACATCCGACTTCAGCAAGCATTTTTTGAGTACCGGGTTAGCATTCCCTCTTCGATCCCTTCTCCTTAGCCAGTCTGCCCTGCTGCAGTCTGTTATCCAGGATCACCGTGTGGAGGTGTAGAAGGGTCTTGGCAGCTCTGGGTCGCTGACCACTGCAGCTCAGCGTCTTGATCCCCCTTTCTGTCTCAAGTATTCTCAGTGCTCGCAGCACAAGGGAAGGGCCATAGATTCTGAAAATATGAACTATCAGTTGTGAAAGTGATGTGTATCATGCTGTATCAATGAAGGGAGAAAGGACACGCATAAGTAAGGAATAAACGCGCTTACTTTAATGTAACAAGACAAAACTAATACCTTTCATTTGAGTATTTAGCTGATCTTCAACTGTAGCTTCCAGCAAGTTCAGTTTCTCTGAAAAGAAGAAACTTTTTTTTTAAAATTAGTTAATTAAATTCATCATTTTGCTAGTTTATTGAATAAGAAATGTTTGGAAGTAAAGATAGTTCTTGTGCTATATTGATACAATCTTGTAAAAAAGCACCAGGGACAGATGGTATCATAAATGAATTCTTCAAACACCTTTGCCTTATAGGCAAAAGGTTACGCCTTGGAATTTTTAACCAGAGCTGCCACAAGGATCAATTAACATATCTAGCACAGGACATAGAAAATGCCCTCCAGGAGAAAAAGAAAGTTCTAGCCATCTTTTTTGATCTCGCCCATGACTTTTATACTGTCTGGAAAGAAGGCCTGATGCTGAAAATCCTCCAAGCAGGAGTTACCAACATGTTCTCATGGATACAAAGTTACCTCTTCCAAAGATCTGCCAGGATTCAAAAGAACAACTATACCAGCAGTCAGGCTGAGAGAGAGTGCCACAAGGAAGTGTAATAGCACATATTCTCTTCTTCATATATATTAATGACATCACTAAATGTTGCCATTAGCATGTCTCAAACCGTTTGCATGCAGATGACATTGCTGTATGGACAGCCACAGAACAGGAAACAATAGCCTATTTAAAATAAAGAAAAAAAGTAAGAAAAAAATAAATGAAAAAAAAATGTTTAAAGTTAATTAAAATTGAAAATGGGTATGGTCAGATACCGCACCGGGATCAAGATGCTGAGCAGCGCAAGAGCTGCAGTGGTCAGCGACCCATAACTGACTGCTAGCGCCAGGGCCAGCAAACCATAGCTGCCAAGACCCTTCTACACCTCCACCCGGTGATCCTGGATAACAGGCTGCATCAGGGCAGACTGGCTAAAGAGATTGGGATTGAAGAGGGAATGCTAACCCGGTACTAAAAAAATGTTTGCTGAAATCGGATGTGTTGGACCGAAAGGTGCAAATATCGCAGCCAAGCTGTAAACTACGACACAACGCATTCCGTTCTCCGGACTACATTCTGCTACTTAAGCCCAGTCAGTGTTTGGTAGTGGGAGATTGAGAATGAACGACAAAGAAGAAGAAGATACCGCACCGAGACGAAAACACAAACGAAACCTTTGTTATGACCAAGATAACAGGCTGCAACAGGGCAGACTGGCTAAGGAGAAGGGATTGAAGCGGGAATGCTAACCTAGATACTCAAAAAATATTAAGAATTTAAAAGATACTGCTTATTAGTGACAACAGGATTAGACACTCAAACAAACTTGACAATGCAGACTGGCCAGCAAAGAAATGATCAAGGCAACAACAGCCCCATATATCAACAACTCTACCAACAGCCAAACAACTCAGAAATTTGACTGAACATATGGGAAATGAGAAACACAGTGACGAAGGTCTACGGACATGTGGCAAGGTCCAATCCAAACGATAGCATCAATCAACTCACAAGAAGGGATCAGAGCACCATTTCTAACTGAGACCCCAATACAACATATCCAGAGTGCCAGCTGTGTACACACCCATGCAGACCCGCTAAACATCATCATCTCTTTGTGTGCCTGCTGCTCAATAGTTATGAAAATGCTTCTTCCTCCCATGCCAGATAAATGGAACACTTTGTCTGGTATTAAAAACAACTAACAAACATGTGCAGATACCATTAAATAGCATTGGACCGAAGGGTGAGAGCCCAAATTCTGCTGGATCTGGAAAAACAGCAACCTAATTCATTATTTTCATGATAATACAATTTTGTTATGGGTCAATTGTTTTTCTCAGACATACAAACTAAAAAAAAAAGTAAAAATAACTAGATACAAACAATTACTTTGTAAAGATTTGTTCTCATCTCTTCTAACAGTAGCTGCAAGACTGTTTTCAAAATCTAAGACCCTCTGCTGCTGGGAATGATCCAGTTTAGACAATAACATCTGTAGTTCATCCATCATGTGCCAGCTAATCCTGATTGAAATGAGAACATAAGATATTTTTCATTTAATTAATTATAATTCCACTGGACAACACACTAACTGCCTTTAAATAAAAAAAATTTAATCTTTACTAATTTATTGGTCCTAAACACAATATCTTTCTTCTTCGTACGCTGTCAGACGTCAACTTGTATTTGTTCGAAGAAAGCAGATGTCACACTGAGGCTGTCGACACTGCCATAGGGCTTGTCTAGTGTTGGCACTGGTGATGGCCACATGTGCTTTACCTGGTCCTCGTATGTCGGGCAATTTTGCAGAAGATGTTCGGCGGTCATTTTCCCTGTACCACAGGTGCATTCGTCAGTGCCACCTATCTTCAGTTTATTGAATAGATTTCAGTCTATTGTGGCCTGTGCGGAGTCTGAAGACCACGACCTGCTCTCTTCTGCTCAACTGGTAATAGGCATCATTTTTTGTGTAGCCAGTGTGCTCTGTTTCCCATTTGGCCATGTATCTGGCCCTAATAAACCTTTTGGACTCTTCGTAGGTCATACTAGAATCTGGTTGTGGTAACCTTGCACCTTCTTTTGCCAGTCTGTCTGCCTCCTCGTTGCCTTGAATGTTACAGTGGGATGGAATCCACTGTACCACTCTCTTTTTGGTGCGGACTGCTGGTATAGTTGACAGAGTACTGCTCTTAAATCATTAAGTTCTGTATTTTTCTGGTTTTTAGTGCTGTAACCACGGACAGGGCATCTGTAAACAGGACTATCTGGCTTTCATTGCTTCCGCATGTCAGCATTGCTTCTACTGCATCCTTCAGTGCCTCTGCTCTGAAGTTGCTTGAGAATTTTCCAGTTGCCACTGACAGTGTTATTTTTCTGCTATTTGTTAGGCTCAGGGATACCCCTCCCTCTCCATTCCGTGTTGTGTTTGTTACAGAACCGTCGGTGTATGCATGGGTCCAGTCCATGCTTGGGTAGTTTTTCGCTATGTACCTCAGGGTTATGTCTCTTCTTTCTTTTTCAGTCTGGCTGTTCTTGTTTCCAATACCTGGTATATTTTCTACCACCTCCGGAATGATATGCTGCTTCCAGGTGGGTCTGCGCACAGTAGAGATGGGCTTTGGTGTTGTCATGGTGTTCATGGGGTCTTCGCTCATCTTTGCTTTGGCTATTTCTGCAAAGTTTCTCTGCTTTAGTTTCCCTTTTCCAAATATATTTAGTCTCTGATGCATTGGACGATCTGTCAGTCTTCTGAGTTTCTCTGCTTGCTGCTGGGCTCTGCTGTCTCTTCTATCGGTCATGAATTGCAGATTTGTAATCTTTTCAAGTTCTACAATTGGCGTTGACTTCATGCCTCCTGTTATAACTATCATGGCTTGGTTTTGAAGTATGCTAATTTTATCAAAGTTCGCCTTTGCTTTGCACAAAATGACAATAAAATACATCATCTGGCTCATTTTGAAGAAAAATAGATTTGTATGTATAAATGACTCAGTCCGCATTGAGTACACAGGTAACTATTTCGCAATGCTGTATTTATGTCTCCATATTGTGGTGAATTGCATCAGTCGGTCATACACACAAGATCATGTTTTCTGATGCAATGTAGTTGAGCCATGACATTGTAGCGTTATGATCGCTGATGACAATGATGCAGTTATTAGTCTCCTAGTACCAGCAAAACCATTTGAGCAACTGACATTTACCCCTTCATCTAGGTACAACACAAGTGATCCCTGCAGTTTAAAGCCAGCAGTATTGAATGCCTCATAACTATGTTAATAGTGCAGATAACGTTTGTTCCATATGCAGAGAAGTTATGTTTGCAAGCCAGAAAAAGTTAATCACTCCAATAGTTTTATACCTTTATTTCAGATGAATGATTGTGAACCAGCACATGGTTTGAGGCTCACATATATGCTGTACTAAGTATGCAAGAAATCTTCCAAAGTGACAAAGGCAAAAAAGTTATTAAACCCCCCCCCCCCCCCCCCCCCCCCCCCCAAAAAAACAGATTATTATTTTTGTTATTGTAATGGCTGAGAGCCAAACAATGACACAAATAATTGTTACTTAGTGTTTAACTCTATTATGATGGACTAACACATCGGTTAACCACTCTCCGCAGCACTTGTCCAAGCGCAGCAGAGTAATAAGCTGCGCAAGCCTAGTCCGCTAAGCAGGAAATCCTCCTCCCGGATACATCCAGCTGATACAAGAGCAGGGACCTGAACAGGAGCATGTGCCTCTGTAGAAGTACAGATCGAATAGGAACCAAGAAGACTGTTACTTCTACATGATTCCACCTGCTTCTGCAGGCACCACCGGAATAAAGAAGTGTACATAACGTATCCAAAATATATAGTCTGCTCTCCGACCATCTCCCACGGGAAAAGGACTTCTTGTTCATGAACCTCCAAAATGTTTTTAATAATTCAGGTGATGAGAATGGAGGTGAACCAACATAGGGTTATTCATAGTCTTCTGGGTATATTGATGATTCATATGTATGTCCCAATGCATCATGTGCGCACTGCACTTTCTCACACAAGAAGAGTTACTTTTTCAGTCGTCACGAACAGCTTGGTGCTTACTTCAGAAAGGAAGATTGCCTTGTGTTCTACTCCAATGTAGATGGCCTGATGAATGCTCTAGGAATCTGCAAGAATGACAACTATTCATAGACTCCTATAAGGCAATATGGCTGTATTATGGAAACCAACTTCCATCCTTTTCAGTCAGACATGCTTGGTACATGAAAAGAACCTACAATAACCTAAAACAGCTCTTGAACTGTCTTCAATACAAAATCCTTCTACCTACCACACATCAAACTTGGTGTGATAAGCTACTTGACGGTAACAAAAGAAAAAACACTTGGAACTCGTTTCATCTGTGGTATGGAAAGTAATGAGCATGGTGAACGCTTTCACCAAGACATTGCAGCGACGGAAAAACGATACCAGGGAAACTGGCCCACTTCAATGTTGGTTAACTACTGTTGGACGATCGCCAGACATGATCCTGAGCAGCTATACAAGAGACAGACAAAGTGATATCAGATGTATAAGTTGACTTGGATTGATATATATATATATATATAATTATTAATTGTGGATTTCTCAGAAATAGTACCAAATTTGTCATTGTCATATTCAGCACCTTGACAACTTTAAGAAATGGCTATTTTTTATCTCAGAGGCATGACATCAAAATGTGCTGTCCATGGTTATGAGTTCATAATGTAACAGAAAACCAGATTAACAGTGCAATATGATATAATCTGATCATCAAATATTCACATACACACTTTACCATTGTGTCTTCACTTATAAAAGTAAGCCATATTTTATATAACTATGATCGACTGATGCATTGCAAGTAACTACTACATTCTTTATCTATCTTCAGTCCACTTGTGTCGTTAGACATCGTGGGGGTGTGACCTTTTTATTTCATATTTTTCCCCCCTGCTACATTAGTAGCTTACAAAACACAAAGCAACACAAAAATAGTGACTAAGTGATCAATTCATGTAATGAGATGCTTGGCTGGTACATCAGTTTATTATATCTTATAAGCCTTCTGTACCAGTTTGATTTGCAGATGTGAATCATGGGCAATGACCACAAACCAAAAATGTCAGCTTTAAGTCTCTGAAATGAGACATCTAATAAAGGTGGTCCAAGTAACATGAGTCTGCAATCAAACCAATTCAGCGTAATCTCAAAACTCATACCTTGCAGACTCGAGTAGAGCAAACTCAATTTCAGTGGTTTGGTCATGTTTGCAGATGAAAGAAGATCGGCTACCACAGCAGTAATCAGAGGCAAAGAGTCAAGGATCCAGACCCCTAATACAAGCCAAAGGCCACTGGAATTACAATATGAATCTATAAGAGAAAGAGGACTAGACTGACATCAGGTCTACCCCAGGCTAGAAAAGGAGCAAGAAGCATGGCAAAATCCTTTTCAATGTTACTATGACTGTCTGTATGAACATTTTCTCTACTTATTATGCATTCTCCCTTTTACTGACCTGAACAATTTTTCAAGAGTATACTACTTCTGAGGCCTTCTCATCAATCTAGTCTTTTTTTTCAAGTTGGCATAATCAGAAGTAACACAACAGGCCAATTAACTATTTGTCTGCACGCTTAATTGGAAGTATAAAAATGCCCCTACACTCCCACAGGGGTAGAGGAGCGACCAAATCAAGCCGAATCACAATTCAAGTATTTGGACAGTGTGTGTGTATGGGAGGGGTCCGGCTGAAATTGCCTTTTGTGGGAAAATGTGATCATATTCATTGTTGCTCTAACTCGCCTGTGGCTACTGTCTCTATTAAGCCGATGCAGTCCCTCCCTGTTAGTAACAAATTTTATTTCATTGCTCGGCACATCAATTTCAGCCTCATTTTCCCAGTTTGGGGAGTGCCAGGTCCATCTTGTCACAGCAGGTTTCTTGAAGTAGATATTCATGATATAAAGTTTTTGCATTTCAGCAAGCACTGTTCAGGACTCTCCTCTTTCATTGAGTGTGCCGTTATGGACAAATTCAGCAGCAGCTTTGGCAGTGCCCAGGATTTTACTACCTGTCACCTCGGACAGTTGACTGAAAAATGACATCACAGCTGCAGAAATACCTAACTCAACAAAATGTAGTAGTGGTGACACCTGCAAACTTGTGGCATTGGAGAGAAGGTTCAAAGACAGTGGCCTGTTGTAGCTCTGTATCTTATTCCGCCATCTCCCTATTCTTCACTTTGCTCCTGCCACTCGTATAGTTTTTCCCGATTCTCCCCTTGTCACCTACAAACAGGACAGAAACCTGAGGGACTTGCTGATCAGTAGTCGCCTACACACCAGCCTTCATAGCCTTCCAGGCCGTGCAAATATGCACGTGATGGCTGTGTTACCTGCCCTCATGTCATCCTTTCTCGCTCCATCACCTTTCCCAAAGCAGAATTCACATGCAATTCCCGTAACCTCATCTATTCTATCATTTGCCGCCAGTGTGGTATGACATACATGGGGGAAACTGGTATGGAACTGCATGAGCGTTTCCACCAACACCTCAATGATATCCACAACTGCACTGGTTCCCAAATTGCCAGTCACTTCAATGGTCCTGAGCACCGGGGTAAGGTTGATGATGTTAGTATCACTGGTCTAGTTTCTTGCTTCTCTGGCGATCGTCATCGATTCGCCCTTGAAAATAAACTTATCTCTAACATGGGTTACATCCAAAGACATCGCATTAATATCTTCCTTACCTTTTCTTAAAACCTCATACTGGCCCCCATCTATTTGTCTTCTTTTGCGCGCGCACCCCCCCCCCCCCCCCGGCTTATATCGCCTTCTTTTTGTTCTCCCACTTGGATCACTATTTGGCAGTTTCCATATTTGGCCACCACTGGCTTATCTGGCGCATTCCCCCTCACTTCTTACGTTCTCCTAGCCACCCTTTTTGACCGGTTCCCTTCATATTCAGTCAAGCATCTGACCAAACCAGTCGATTAAGACTGAGTCTATCAAATAAGTAGACCATTTTTTCCTTATATGTTGATTTGTTAGTTCAGTATTGTTTTTTTTTGGTCCCTAATGAAGGCCTATTGGTCGTAACGTAGGTTTTGTTTGTGTTCTCGTCTCGGTGCGCTATCTGACCATACCCATTAAAAATTGTGATTAAACTCAACCATAATCAACTTTTACATTTTTTTCTTTTGTTTTTTTCACTGTTGTAGACTGAGTGACGCAAGCTGAACAAGCAGATTAGATGCAAAGCAGATCAGACTAAAAGTAGACTGAGCATCACAGATTGTAAAATGTATCAAAGCAGCAAAGACAAAACTAAGCATAATCATATGTAGAAAGATTATTAGTCAAAGTATCTTATCAAATCTCTAAAGAATGAAGACACCAAGATGATGGATAGAAAGGAAATAGAGGAAGAGTGTAAGAGGTATTACACTAACCCCTTGTCATCAACGGCTATAGTTAACAAAATGCCACCCTGTACATAATATGTGCTGATACCGAAGATCGATTAGATGGGATGTTACGTGCCATCAAACACTTAAAATCCGGAAAAGCACCAGGATTGAATGGAATCATCAGATGTAATTCAGGCAGGAGGGGAAACACTAGCACGAAAGCTACCTGATCTATTTAACAAATGTATTTGTGAAAGTTGTTTCCTGGACCAATGGAAAACATCAAGATCAATTTGATTTACAAGAAAGGAGACAGAAAAACTAGCAAACTGCCATCCAATCTGTTTGCTTTTATCCATGTACAAACTTTTCACAAGAATGATTGTGAACAGACTAAAAAAGCAACGGTGAAAAACAACTACAAGAACAGGAAGACTTCCGTAGAGGCTACTCAACCACCTTCACACAATCAACTAGTTAATGGAGAGGGCACAGAAAGTATATATGCATTTGTGTCTTGTTCTACTATGAAAAGCTGCTCTCAAAAGTCAGGATATTGATGGACAGCATGCTCAACTGATAGAAAAGATAAATAAGAGCTGCTCAACCAAGGTTACTATAGTGTACCAGCCAATCAACATACCAATTCAACAGGGCTTTCATCAAGACAATATTATCTCCCTAAAACTTTTCACAGCGGTCTGAGAAAGTGTTTAGAAAACTGAACTGGGAGAACACCATATATCAACAGGCAAGAGAGCTCAACCATCTTAAAAAAAAAGGTTTGCTAATGACATAGTAGTCATTCACAGTTACATGGTCAGAGAGGCTGAGCAATGCCTAAATGAGCCCAACAAAGCAGTAGGTCTTAAAATCAAAAGAAACCCTTAAAATACTACAGTGGAATGCGTAGGGAGTCCTTAACAAAAAGGTTTCCCTAACAAATTGCCTGCACGAAGGTAAGATAGACGTGGCATGCATCCAAGAAACGCACCTCAACAATAACCACAGATTTTCAATCAGAGGATACCAGACTTTCCGACTTTGTAGAGAAGGTCACAAAGGAGGTGTGCTGATACTGACACGTAACTGCATACCAAGTAGCGCAGTATCTGTAAATCACATCGGACAAACAGAAATTGTAGGAGTCGACATAATGACACAAGAAACAAAAATCCGTATCTGCAACCTGTATGGCCCACCCAACAAAAACCTGTCGCTGTCTAGTATGGAAATCAAGGACTCCAGCTGCCTAGTGATTGGAGACTTTAACAGTCACTCGGAGAGATAGGGATATCCAGACACAGACAGCAGAGGGGATGAAGTGGAAGACTGGGAGATAGACACAAATCTCTATCTCATCAATAGGCCAGACGACAGTCCTATTACTATTCCAGAAGTTGGCATACCACCTCCACTCCAGACTAGGCCTTCTCCACGGGGGATATCCATCACAAAATAGATCATCAGGTGCTCGACCAATTGGCAGGTAGCGACCACATGCCAATTAGGCTAGATATTGATATGGAAGTAGGCCCCCAGGAAATAAAACCGCTGCCACGTTGGAACTACAGACGAGCCGACTGGGACAGATTTGCAATGCTGACAGATGGACTGTGAAACTATCAACATACGAAATAACAACATGAAACCTATGGTGGAAAGCCTAAGCAAAGCAATACTGCAAGCAGCCACCGAGACCATCCCAAGATGGGCAAGGAAAAATTACAAGCCATATTGGAATCATGAACTGCAGAAAGCTGAGGATGAAGTCTCAAACGCTAGGAACATGGCAAAGAGAGAGAGCAATCTATTGAAGCAAATATCTCCCTCAAGGCCATCACCGCGAAATACAAAAGAACACTTAACCAAATAACAAGAGACAGTTGGAAAAAGAAACAACAGAAAGCCTCATTCTATATAAAGAAGGGAACAAACTATGGAAATTAGTCAGAGCCATGAATGACGAAATCCATCAAATAAACAAATTACCATCAATCAGGGTGACAACATGCTTACTGGAAAAAAAAGCAGCAAACGCTTTTATAGAACATTATGCCAGAGCAAACCACATTGATGTCCCTACAGACAGGCATACAGACATAAATGAAGAACAAAAGAGCCACGACAACATCAAGATGGCACCAGAGGAGCACATGATGGCAAAACTGACAATGAATAAAATAAATGAAGCCATAAGAGCGTTAAAGAAAAAGAAATCGCCAGGAAAAGATGGGGTAACAAACGAAATGCTGATGGGGTTGGGCCAAACAGCACAGAGGAAGTTACGGTCAGTCCTGAACCAAAGCTGGAAATGAGGAATTGTACCGTAGGCATGGAAAGATGCTGTACTTATACCAGTACCAAAGAAAGAAAAAGATAGAACAGATCCAAATGGATACAGGCCTATCAGTCTACTGAGCTATGTAGGTAAACTGATGGAGCGTTTGATAAACACCAGACTGATGTGGCACCTGGAAGCAAAACACATATTAATTCTAGAGCAAGCAGGATTTAGACAACACAGATCCACTGAGGACCAGATCACTCTCATAGGAAATAGAGGATGCTTACCAAGAGAAAAAGCATACAGAAACGGTTTGGGTGGATTCAGAGAAGGCATTTGACAAGGTCTGGAAAGAGGGACTTAAAGTGAAGCTATGAAGAAGTGAAGTATCTGGAAACATGTACAGATGGATCAGCCACTACCTCGAAAACAGAACAGCCAGAGTCCAAGTACAAGGGCAGTTGAGCAAAAAGGTGACACTGGAGCAAGGAGTACCCCAAGGGGTGGTACTTTCATCCGCATTTTTTCTGGTGTATATAAACAACATCACAGAGAATATACCAAGAAGAGTCCACAGCTCCATGTTTGCAGACGATCTGGGTATGTGGACCTCTGAAAAAAATCTCACCATAGCAAGCAATCGGATGCAGCAGGCCCTAACATTGTTGGAGGAGTGGGCGAACTCATGGCTGGTCAAAATAAACGAGGAAAAAACAACATGTATGATATTCTCCCTTTCAAATAAACCACAGAACACCAAAATAAGTCTAAATGGAGAATATCTGCGGTTAAACGACAAACCAAACTACTTGGGCATCACATTTGATCGGCGCATGACATGGAAAAGACAGATCGAGAGAAACCGAATGAGAGCAAGACAAAGAATGGCAATCATGAAGAAACTTGCTGGCACAAACTGGGGAGCAGACGAAAGAATAACTTAACTTAACTTAACATCTTTATACTGGTTTAGAAGACCCTGCAGAGTCTGTATACAACCAGTTACATTTACATCACCTTGCTCTAAAATCTATGCGCATCCAGTTTATTCTTAAATGCATTAACTGTCCCTGCCTCCACTACCTCCCCTGGCAATGCATTCCAAGCAGATACCACTCTCTGACTAAAAAAATATTTCCTAATATCTAACCTGGACCTCTCTTTAATCAGCTTGTAGCTATGCCCTCGTGTTATTGTAGGTGGCTGTATTTTAAAAAACTTGTTATAGTCTAATTTATCGATTCCTCTGATCATCTTATAAACCTGTATTAAGTCACCACGAATTCTTCTCTCTTCGAGACACCGTAGGCCGGTTTTTCTGAGTCGTTCCTCATAACTGTAATTCTGGAATCCCACTATCATCTTTGTCGCTCTTTTTTGTATTCTTTCTAGCATGTTTGTCCCCTCTATGATAAGGACTCCACACCTGTACACAGTACTCCAATCTAGGTCTAACTAAAGACTTATACAGTTTGACGATCACTTCCTTGCTCCTATGTTTAATATTTCTTTTTATCATACCTAACATTGCATTTGCCTTTTTCACTGCTACCTTAACTTGCTCACTCACCTTTCCTGTATGATCTATTATAACCCCTAGGTCCCTTTCCTTATCTATCTTTCTAATATTGTTTTCTCCCATTCTGTAATTATGTTCCATATTGGATCTACCCATGTGGATGACTGTACATTTATCTACATTAAACTCCATTTGCCAGCTTACAGACCATTCTCGAATTTTATCTAAATCCGACATCAATATATCCACTTCCGCTTTAGATGAGACACTACTGCATAGTTTTGTGTCATCAGCAAATTTTGCAATCATGGATCTCATATCAATGTCCAAATCATTTATATATATCAAGAACAAAATTGGTCCCAAAACCGAGCCCTGTGGCACACCACTTTTCACTTCACTCCACTCAGAGTACTCCTTATTTATGCCCACCCTCTGCCTTCTTCCCGTTAACCAATTTTCAATCCATTTGGCAACTTCGCCACCTATTCCATGTGATTTTAACTTTCGAAATAATCTTTGATGAGGTACTCTATCAAAGGCATTTGCAAAGTCTAGATAAATAACATCCACTGGCTCCCCTTTATCTATGATTTTAGTAACCTCCTCCATGAATTCTAATAGATTTGTTAAGCATGATCTCCCTCTAGTAAACCCATGCTGACTATTTCTAATTAGATTAAATTTGTCTAAATGCATTACAATGTTTTCTTTGATTATTGACTCTAACAATTTACAGACTATGCTCGTTAAACTCACCGGTCTATAATTTGCCGGATCTGATTTTTTTGCCTTTTTTGAATAAGGGGATCACTCCTGCATCTTTCCAATCCCGTGGAACAATCCCTTTTGTAAGTGATTGAGAACATAATATAGCCAATGGTTTTGCTAGTTGGTTTCTAATTTCATACAGCAATTTTGGGTGAATACCATCTTGACCTGGACATTTATTTTCAACCCCTCCAATTTTTTAAAAACCATTTCCTCTGTAATACAGATTGATCTTAATCCCGCTGTATCCATGTCTCTTTGAAAAATATCTATAGGCTCTGGGATCTCGGAGCAGTCCTCCTTTGTGAAGACTGTGCCAAAGTACTGATTGAGCAGATTAGCAGCCTCCCTATTCTCACTTATTATTTTCCCTGTACTGTCTATGAGAGGGCATACTTTGTCTTTCGTTCTTTGTTTATTTCTAACATAAGAAAAGAAGCTTTTACTGTCAGTCTTGATCCTCTGAGCAAGTTTTTTTTCAAAGTCTATTTTTGCTGTTTTATTCGCTTTCTGAGATATGTTCTGCTTGTCCAAATATTTTACATATGTTTCATTTGATTTACCTGCCTCTATATATTTTTGCCATGCTTTATTTTTTGCTCTTCTACATTTCACTACAAATCTAGTTATCCACTTTTTACGCTTGGGGTTTACCTCCCTACATGGAACACATTCCTCTTTTAGCGTTTCTAGAACTGTTTTAAAACTTTCCCACTCCTGTTCAACATCTGTTCCTACAATAATATCTTTCCAGATTATGTGGTTCGCTGCCTCTTTCATCCTCTTAACATCTGCCTTAGAGTAGTCGTATGTTCGCATGTTTACTTCTTTCCCTGCAATAAGATCCCAACGGATGATTTGATGGTCACTTGAGCCAAACAGTTCCCCAACGGTAACGTTTTCAATCATATTTTCCTCTGTGGTAAAAACTAGGTCGAGTATGTTTTTGCCTCTGGTGGCTGCTTCTACATGTTGAATTAAAAAATTGTCCGTTATGCACGTAACAAAAGGTTTTGACTCTACAAGTGCTTCTGCCATATCCCATTTTATTTCTGGATAGTTGAAATCTCCCATTAATAATAATATCCCTTTACTTGCCTTTGCTGTACTACTAATCAGCTCCTCATCTTTCTCTTTTTGACTTGATGGACATCTATAGCACACTCCAATCACTGTTTTTTCACCCCCACTTTCTATTTCTCCCCATACACTTTCATTTTTGTTACCACATGATAAATAATCTTTGATCGTTATATTAACAGAATTTATACAGTATAATAAAACGCCACCTCCCTTAGTCTTGTCTCCAATTATCCTATCTTTCCTTAACATTGTATATCCCTCAATTTCAAGTTCACTATCTGCAATCTCCTCATATGTCCATGATTCTGTTAACCCTATTATATCTGGTTTTTCTTCTTCTACATACAGTTCCAATTCTTCTCTTTTATTTACTATGCTTCTCACATTTGCATAAAAACATTTTAGTTTGTAATGTTGTTGGTTTTCCTCTTTTTGCTTCTGCTTTATCATTTTAGTGTTTGCTTTTCTACTATGTATTTCACACTTCCCTGACACCAAATTACCCCTTTGACTACATCCTCTATAGCACCCTATTGTAGGCCTATCTTTAGTCTCATACTTCATAGGCCTTTCTAGTTTAAATTTCTAACACAATGATAGAACATATACTTTGCTACAACATGCTGTCCTATCTCATTTAGATGTAAACCTCCCCTATCTAACATTTTACTTTTGTCTACTTAAGAAACTGTACACTGGAAGAGTGAGACCAGTTCTCAAGTATGGCATTGCGGCATGGGCAACAGCAGGAAAGGCGAACTTTGATAAAATTAGCAAACTTCAAAACCAAGCCATGAGAGTTATAACAGGAGGCATGAAGTCAACGCCAATTGTAGAACTTGAAAAGATTACAAACCTGCAATCCATGGCCGATAGAAGAGACAGCAGAGAGCAAACAGAGAAACTAATAAGACTGGCAGATCATGCAATGAACCAGAGACTAAATAGATTTGGAAAATGGAAACTAAAGCGGAGAAACTTTGAAGAAATAGCCAAAGCAAAGATGAGCGAAGACCCCATGAACGCCATAACAACACCAAAGCCCATTCCTACTGTACGCAAACCCACCTGGAAGCAGCATATCATTCCAGAGGTGGTAGAAAATATACCAGGTATTGGAAACAAGAACAGCCAGACTGAAAAAGAAAGAAGAGACATAACCCTGAGGTACATAGCGAAAAACTACCCAAGCATGGACTGGACCCATGCATACACCAACGGTTCTGTAACAAACACAGCACAGAATGGAGGGGCAGGGGTATTCCTGAGCCTAACAAATGGTAGAAAAATAACACTGTCAGTGGCAACTGAAAAATTCTCAAGCAATTTCAGAGCGGAGGCAGAGGCACTGAAGGCTGCAGTAGAAGCAATGCTGACATGCGGAAGCAATGAAAGCCAGATAGTCCTGTTTACAGATGCCCTGTCCGTGGTTACAGCACTAAAAAGCCAGAAAAATACTGAACTTAATGATTTAAGAGCAGTACTCTGTCAACTATGCCATCAGTCTGCACCAAAAAGAGTAGTGGTACAGTGGGTTCCATCCCAACGAGGAGGCACACAGACTGGCGAAAGAAGGTGCAAGATTACGCAACCAGATTCTAGTGTGACCTACGAAGAGTCCAAAAGGTTTATTAGGGACAGTTACATGGTCAAATGGGAGACAGAGCATACTGGCTACACAAAAAATTATGCCTATTACCAGTTGAACAGAAGAGAGCAGGTCGTGGTCTTTAGACTCCGCACAGGCCACAACAAACTGAGGAACCATCTATTCAATAAACTGAAGATATGTGGCACTGATGAATGCACCTGTGGTACATGGAAAATGACTACTGAACATTTGCTGCAAAATTGCCCAATATACGAGGACCAGAGAAAGCACATGTGGCCATCACCAGTGCCCACACTAGTTAAGTTCTATGGCAGTGTCGACAGTCTCAGGATGACAGCTGCTTTCTTCAAACAAATTCAAGTTGACATCTGACAGCGTACGAAGAAGAAAAATCAAAAGAAAATAAATCCAATTCATACTGAACACTTTTTGTCCTCATCAGTAACTGCGGTTAGAAAATGATCCTGTTCAAAGCGTTAATTCATACATTTACCTAGTCCAAGAAATTACAAACTCCCCAATAAGAAATTGTGAGATTTCATGCAGGATAGTAGTAGTATGGACTGGTTCAGCTTCGTTCATATCAAACCCGCATTTCTGGAGATGAGAAATGATAAGGTAAGAGCCACACCTTTAACAGTCATAATCTATGGCTGCAAGATTTGGAGCTTACAAAAAGAAGATGCAGTGTATCTCCGAGTCACTCAAAGAACATTGACAGCCTCTACAAGACTGGATTCGCAATACTGTAGGTCGAACTGCCTTAAATGACGACAAAGATGCAGTGTTACAAAATTGTGATGGCGTATATCTGAAAACTGATGGTGTCGAAAAGTGACTTCCTGGTAGCCCTACAACCTAAGCACCCACAAATGAAATGGAAAGATGGCCTGAACAAATCCCTTGGTCCGAGGGATCAAGATGCTAAGCAGCAAATGAGCTGCAGTGGTCAGCAACCCGTAGCTGACTGCTAGCGTCAGGGCCAGCGAACCATAGCTGCCAAGACCCTTCTACACCTCCACGTGGTGATCCTGGATAACAGGCTGCAGCAGGCTAAGGAGAAGGGATCGAAGAGGGAATGCTAACCCGGTACTCAAATAATGCTTGCTGAAGTCGGATGTGTTGGACCGAAAGGTGCAAATATCGCAGCCAAGCTGTAAACTACGACACAACGCATTCCCTTCTCTGGACTACATTCTGCTGCTTAAGCCCTTTCAGGGTTTGGTAGTGGGAGATCGAGAACGAACGAAGAAGAAGAAATCCCTTGGTCCAACATTTTATTCCAGGGTAAAAGACCAAATTGAGTTTGGCTACGTGGAATCAGACAATTTATCTGAGTTTGCCTGATTGAATACCGGGATTACAGATAATCAAAGTATTGATAGTTATTAGTTGTATATTTCTTCTTGTTATTATTTACATTTCTGATTTCATGATAATGTTATGAACTTTTAAAAGGCAGTTGAGTATCAGTAATGATTGAGTAATCATAATGTGTCTAAAAGTTTTTCTACTAATTATAATTTACTTATTAAACAGAATCGCACGAGTGTTCATAGGCGTAGGACCAGAAAGGGGATGAAGTTATAGCAGCACTGAGCACTGTAACCTTACCTGTCAAGCATTAAGTACTAATAGTAGTACTCAGTAGTAGTAGTAGTTGATCTAACTCGAATTAATTAGAAATAGTACTTAGTACCTTTAATTAATAATAATAATTAGTAATAGTATTAATGAATAATAGTAATACTATTAGTATGAGTAATAATTATTAATATTAGTATTTAACTATTATATTATTTATATATTGGTCTAAAGTGTTCGTCCTTGTCATTATTATAATGAATATCCAATAATTGGATATTCATAATAATACTATTACTAATTTACTAGTACTAAAAAATACTAGTGACAAGGACGAACACCTTTCTTTACTCGCAAATGGAATATAAAACGGAAACAAACAAAAAAGAAGTAATAGACAGCCGGATTCGAACTATGGACCTCAAGTAAGAAAGACACTTATGCCACAAAAGAGAGATGAATTTAATGTATTTGACCAACCCCCTTTCTTACCACAATCTTTGAAGCAACCGCCAAGCTGAAAACAGGAAGTGACCCGACAAAAGGGTTGCCAGACTAACATTTTGAAAGAGTGCCAAATAGTCCATTTTAGAAGATGCCAGAAAAATGCCAAACATGTTAAAATAGTTGTTTCTGACTCAAATCTTTAAATCATAATTTTAAAATGAGAATTGTCAGGTATTATGTATACTTGTCACTACTTTATGGCGCAGATACATGGACAATGAATAACAAGTTGGAAAAGAGCATTGAAGCCTTCGAAATGTGGGTATATGGAATATTGGGTCGCATTTCTTGGAAAGAGAAAACACATTTGGAGGTATTGAAAACGTTGCAAGTGAAAAGAGAATTAGGACATACCACTTTGTTCAAGACCATACTGGTGGGAAGGCAGTCGTTCAAGAGGATGACAACGTTTTAAGTGGGTGGATAGCATCAGAAGATGGGCAGGTCAGGTCATCCCGCAACCGGTGAGGTCGTTGGGGCACACGTGAAGACATCCTCACAACTCCACGCCACCCTTCCATGTCAGCGGCCACTTCCTGTGCCTCTTCTGGTCGGAGATTGGTCCATTCGTTTATGTTGTCTTCCCTACTCTTTTTGGGACGGCTTCTTCGTCGTCTGCCTTGCACCTTTCCGTGGAGTATCGTATTTGAAGAAGGACTGGAATAAAACCTCTCAGGTTGCACCATTACGGCAAGAGATAAAGTACACTAGAGATCCATGATTGCAGCCGACCTTCGATGCAAAGATTGCACTTGAACTAAACTGTAACGTTTGTGCCCGAAAAGGCCATGCCACGCCACGCCTGAATCACAGAACGTTATATACAAAACAACAAACAAAATAGGTTATCTGTAACTTTTAGTTGAGATTGATTGATAGAGAATCATTGCGTAGTAAAGAGAAGTTGCACTTTAGCACAGATCAGGCAAGGCCATGAATCAGACGACGTGTTGATGTAACGGTCGGGAAATCCATCCTAGCTGAAAATAGACAAGTCGTCACCAAAACAGGAAGCTATACTGGACTAGCGTGACCTGACAGCACCCTACAGGAAGGTGCACTTTGGACTCGACAGATCGTTCTAGACCCAGGTTAGGGTCAAAGTTCCAATGCTAAGGATCGCACCAAACGCAATATAAACCGACGAGATACATCATTGCTTCAAAGTTGTTGAACAAAGAGGCAAGGACGCATTGACTTGAGCTTGAGCATTCACAAGTCACATACGGCTATCTTCAAGGACTCGTCAGTCGGAATTCAGAATCATAATATTTGGTATGACTGTTCAAATACTGTTATATAATATGATAATAAATTAATATCATTGTATTCAACTTAAATTATTATAATAATACTGACATACACTACACTATAGGAGAGGATTTTCTAATAATTTGTCAACAACTAGTACTGAACTAGATCTAAGTAAAATTATAGGATAGGCCTACATTTATACACTTTCCCGTAAACCTAGTGACTAGGCTAGTCATTGTGTATAGTATACTAAATAATTCTACTACTCTACTCCTATTATTAGTATTATTTATATTTTATAATGCAGCTTTAAACTACAAGGTTCTTGTTTTATTTCATCTTATTTAGAAGGCCCCGATGTTGATTTCTATGACAGTAACACGAACATTCTGACTTGGATCTTCAGTTCATCTGAAGATTTGTTATTTCTCGTATAATAATTAATACTTACAGTTGTAATAGTTTATTAACAACATTTAAGATGTTGAACGATACTAGTGACAGGGATATTGACTATTGTAATAACTGGAATATAGGCACTATCTATACACGTTTGTATATCTATACACGTTTGTAATGACATTTATAACTTAACTTAACGTCTTTATACTGGTTTAGAAGACCCTGCGGAGTCTGTATACAACCAGTTACATTTACATCACCTTGCTCTAAAAGCTATGCGCACCCAGTTTATTCTTAAATGCATTAACTGTCCCTGCCTCCACTACCTCCCCTGGCAATGCATTCCAAGCAGACACCACTCTCTGACTAAAAAAATATTTCCTAATATCTAACCTGGACCTCTCTTTAGTCAGCTTGTAGCTATGCCCTCGTGTTATTGTAGGTGGCTGTATTTAAAAAAAACTTGTTATAGTCTAATTTATCGATTCCTCTGATCATCTTATAAACCTGTATTAAGTCACCACGAATTCTTCTCTTCGAGACACTGTAGGCCGGTTTTTCTGAGTCGTTCCTCACAACTGTAATTCTGGAATCCCACTCATCTTTGTCGCTCTTTTTTGTATTCTTTCTAGCATGTTTATGTCCCCTCTATGATAAGGACTCCACACCTGTACACAGTACTCCAATCTAGGTCTAACTAAAGCTTTATACAGTTTGACGATCACTTCCTTGCTCCTATGTTTAATATTTCTTTTTATCATACCTAACATTGCATTTGCCTTTTTCACTGCTACTTTAACTTGGTCACTCACCTTTCCTGTATGATCTATTATAACCCCTAGGTCCCTTTCCTTATCTATCTTTCTAATATTGTTTTCTCCCATTCTGTAATTATGTTCCATATTGGATCTACCCATGTGGATGACTGTACATTTATCTACATTAAACTCCATTTGCCAGCTTACAGACCATTCTCGAATTTTATCTAAATCCGACATCAATATATCCACTTTCGCTTTAGATGAAACACTACTGCATAGTTTTGTGTCATCAGCAAATTTTGCAATCATGGATCTCATATCAATGTCCAAATCATTTATATATATCAAGAACAAAATTTATGCTGGCGAGGTGATGGAACTTTTACAATTTGGCCAAATGGAAAAACACACCAAACTCCATAGGTTGTACAATTGTTAGTCATTGATTAGACACATACAAAAAACTACAATGTCACATGTATTTGTTGTATGTATCACTTAAAAGAATTTGCAAGACCATAATAGTCCTTTTACTTTACATATACACATGCATCATATTTCAGTGGGCTAATGCCCAGTATTTACTATTTATGGTCCTCAACCTAGGTTTTTACTAGCCTAGGGAGAAACTTACATGAAACAAGCTTGTCAAATGCTTTTTGAGATTTTACATCTATTAGGCCGATTGTCAAATTCATGGTAGCATGCACAATGCTGACAAATTTAGGGTCTTTGCTGCATAAGACATGATAGTAAAATATTGACATGTGGACGATACAAGGTTGGGTTTGCAGAAGTGGTTTAACATAGCAAATTAAGTAGCAAAACTAATTTTTAATTTACTGCAATATATCCTTTAACAGATCTATCATCATTTCTCCTATTTGAACAGATCAAAGATTTCACTATATTTCAGTCAGAACTTTAAGTGTCAGACTTGGAAAGAAATAATTTTATTAGATGTTTTATACTATAAGAAACTGTAACAATTAACTTATTTTATCGAAAGATTAACAGTTTCAGAATTGTTTTCAACCAATATTTAGTTTCAGATCCAAAGTAAGGGACATGACATGACTTGGGTTGGACCTTCCCTTGCTTAGTTCATCTATATTACATCATCAGCACTTTTCATGCAAATGTCACATTGCAAGACCAGTAATATGTTTGGGCCAATTTTTCATTTCAGAAATATTCAGTGACAAATCAGTATGGCAACCGAGGAACAGTTTTTCAATAAACTTGGGGAAATCCCAGTTCTGAGTGATGGGTGGAGTGCAGCTTTGAGTTATTATGCAAAAGTCAAGGACTACAGTTCTGTAACAAAATTTGCATTAGATGCTACTGAGGCAGGGGTAAAAAAGGCTGTTGAAGTGTCCACTCCAGTGATCAGTCATTTCCAGCCTCAAAGTGAGTATTTGATATGTGCTCTTTAATCATTTGGCTCATTACTAATTTACTGATTTGGATGCTATCTTCATCACTGTGAACAACTAAAAATATCCTTGAAGTTATTAATGTGAAGTACGGATGATCTCTCTATCAAAGCATCTGTTGAATCTTGTCCGATCTGACAGTTGCAGAAGATGGCTGTAGCAATTAAATAATATAGAGTACAAATATTGTTTGATATTTTAATAACCAAAAACAAGGGAACTGAATATTAAAGAAATAAAAACCAGCTACCACAATACATGTTAGAGTGATCTTGCTTCTGGGTTGAATGGAGTGTGCCACAGATGACAAATTATAGTTTTACACCTGTTTTTTGTGTGTTAATTTAGCTTTTTAATTTAAAATATAAACTTATATAACAAATAGTGAACAATGTGTATTATTTTTAAAATAACTGAATAATTTTGTAAGATCTATAAATGGATAAGTGCTGGAACATGTATTGTTAAACATTTTGTGTATAATGTAAAACTTCTAATAACAGTGGATGACTGTAGGCAGGAAAGAATTGGAGAATTTAAAATATACAGGTTTAACATTATGAGGTGTTTACTATTATTCTGACAAATCACATAAATGACAATTGAGAACCACTAAGTATACTGTACAGCAAGCTCCATTGTCAGCATTACTGAAAGAACTGATAAATATATGGCTCCTTGGTTCTGGTATACACATAAGGCTAATTAATCATTCAGTAAGTTGTTTTATTTCTGGGGTTGAAGATGCAGCAGTCAATGACCTGACAGCAGCCAGCAACTTATAGCAGACTGCTTGCATCGGGGACAACTGAACCTAATCCAAGCGGTGACCCTTGAAACAGAATGCAATAATGCATCCTAGCTAACAGATTAGGGATTGAAATGGGAAGGCAGACCAGGTCCCCAAAATACCGTGCTGAAATTAGATGTGTTGGACCAAAAGGTGTAGATATTGCAGCCTCACCGTCACAATGTCAGAAATGTCCTTTTCAGGATGAAAGCTGAAGAACCATTTGGCATTGCTCAAGCTATTAAAATGTTTTCTCAGCATTTATAAAGATCTAATTAGCTAAATACGAAACCATAATTACGCCAGTTCCGTGTGATTTATTATTTTAGGAATAGGCCTAGCTTGACAGTCTAAAGTTAGCTGATGAGGTTTCAGCTGCAGACAGAGTAGTAGCATAAAACTAGATATCTGTGTAGCTGCCAAATGGTGCATCATCATCAACATTGAAAAAGACAATGAAAAACAGAATTGTTTCTTTGAAGTGGTATATTGAATAAATGGAGCATGTCATAAAAATGAAATGAAACAAAAGGAAAAAGAACACTGTGAAAACAGCTAGTATTGTTCATCATTAGCTATAATTTGTGTAGTGTAAACATTCTCCATCATTTATCATGTGCAAGAGCATTGTAATATGTTATCAATATTGAGCTACATTCGCTCCATTTTAAAAAGTTAACTTCTACACTTGTTTATCTTGCAGTTGACACTGTTAATGGATATGCATGTAACACATTGGACACATTTGAAAACAGGTATCCTCTTGTCAAGCAGCCGTCAAAAGAGGTAGGTTTTTTTTAAATTAAAAACATTTTTAACAATCTGAACTGAAAAGATTACATAAATGATATGATAGTGACAGAAAATAAAAATAAAGGCTTTAGACTAAATATTCAAGCATGGCGTGACCAAATTTGCTCACTCCTCTTCTGCTATTTTCTGCATCCTATCTTATACCCAACCTTCCTAAGTTACAACTTATGACATGTTGAGCAGGTTACTATTGTTTGCTCCCTTTTTGGTATTTGGTAACGCATGAGCAAAATAGCCAGGAAGCATATAATTATAATTTTTTATGAAATGGAGCTCTCCAGGCTGCAGCCTTCAAATAAATGGGACAGTTAACCATTTTCAGTCTAATTTGGCTGATTTGTGTCTTTCAGTCCTGACTTTGCAGTAATTCCGTGCGTCAGTTTTATTCAAAATAAAATAATTTAGCTAAAATTATGATCTAAATATTGTGAGACATATAGAACTATTTATGACATGAAGTGTTCATAATAAAGATGATATATTTGTATGAAGCGTTAAATTACATTAATACAAAGGTGGAAATTGGAGTGATATTTTTTCGTACTGACCCTTTCGCATATTTTGCAGACATAGCCATCTAATTCCTATACACATCTTTTGTATTATGTGTCCCAGTCAAAGTCTGAATCAGGTGCTGAATGTCCACAAGTAATTCAAATGTGTGATCCTTGGACTGATCAAATAATTTCAATGGTCTGAAGCCCAATTTTCGTTGAAATAAATGGCTAGACTTTCAGATCTCATATTACATGGGACAGACTACCGGTACCTCATCCTGTATAAACTTTAATCCACAAAAAACATATGGACAAATGAATCAAAAGAAAGGAACTCAAATTTGTTGCATATATTTGTTGAAGACCTTGTGCCTCAAAGAAAGTTGGAAATGCTTTGATTGAAAAACTATTGTAAGTTTTGCTGTATCAACTATTTAACGTTCTGTTTTGAATAACTTAACCAACACATTCATTTTATGATCAGGTCAAAGATGCTTGCGTTGAGTATGTACAGCCTGTTGTTGGAAAAGTCAAACCAGTGGTGGCCTACGTGCAGGGTGTTGTGGATAATAGCAAGAGACAGGTAAAATTTTTGTTTGTGTATAATGTAAAATGTCATAATATTCATGCGTGTGAGTGCAAGCCTGGGTGCTGAATATGGAGAACCTGTGCTGCCCAAACTGTAGGATCCCCCTCTTGGCCTCACTGGTTTAATCCAAAGGAATGCAAAGCATGACAATTTAGCGCCAGCTCAGCTGCAGGAACTGCCGAAATGAGTTCGCAATTTTGAAACCACCCGCCTTAGGTGCTTCCACTCCAGATTTTTTTTGTGTCTGGGTTTACTCCGTAGCACTACCCTCTCCTGAGGTTTCCACAAGGCAGTTGAGTCGTTTCCTGCAGATGCTAGTTACTCGAGACATCAGATGATACTCGCATTGTCCCAAGACTAGCCAGCACTTTCTGGAACTTGTGGGTTTAAAATCCGAGTTCCTCCTCTCCTAGGCGAACTGCCTGAACAGGCTAATGAACTTCATCTACCCGGGTTTAGAGTCAAAGTTTACTTTCTCTCATATTGGCTGCCAACCAAGGCTAATAAGCCCAATCTGCCTGCCCAATTATACCGCAGGGTACTTGTAAAATATATGCTCTTCTTAATTTTACTCTATCATAAAAACAGTGGGGGAGGGCGTGAGCTAGTGGTTTAAAATGACACGGCCCACAACCAGATGGTGCTGGGTTCAATCCCCATCACAGCACTGATCGTTACCCCGGGGAAGCAAACCCGTACATAAAATGCATGCTGAAGTCGGATGCACTGGGCCGACAGGCGCAAAATAAAAACCACAGTGGAAATTAGAGAAATAAGGTGAACGCAAAAAAAAATTAAATTAATAAAAACAGGGAAATTGTGTAACGGTAAAATAGATTAAAATAGCAAATACTGTGTTGTGGAAGAAGTGGTAGGGACTTCTTTGTGTGTGGTCTATTTTTGGGAGGTGACCAGTTCTCTTAACTCTTAACAGCCAGATACCCACACATTCACAGCTGCATAAACTGGAGAGTGGCATGACATTTATCTGCTCGATCAATAGCAGTGAAAAACAAGAGCTCTTAAAACTACTCTACCACTTGAATCCACATATTTGTGTACATTCAAACATTTGTCATAAATACTGTCCCCTGATTTGTACAGGTGGAGCATATCAAGACATACAGCACAAACCTGGTAACAGGTGCTCGTGATCTAGGAGTTAACACTGTTAGTCATGCAGTGAGTGTGACTCTTGATACCACCCCTGGCCGACTTGTAACGCGAACTGTGGATGGTGTTCTCACTTGTGCTGAAGGATTAGTGGACAAATACATTCCTGAGGAGCCACAAGAAGGTATTGTTTCCTGTACTCCTTTACTTTTGTCTTTATTTTAAAATATAGTAATAGTTTAGATGCAGTTTTGGATCAAGATGCTGAGCAGCACATGAGCTGCAGTGGTCAGCGGCCCATAGCTGACTGCTAGCGTCAGGACCAGCGAACCAGAACTGCCAAGACCCTTCTACACATCCACACGGTGATCCTGGATAACAGGCTGCAGCAGGGCAGACTGGCTAAGGAGAAGGGATCAAAGAGGGAATGCTAACTCGGTACTAAAAAAATGTTTGCTGAAGTCGAATGTGTTGGACCGAAAGGTGCAAATATCACAGTCAAGCTGTAAACTATGACACAGCGCATTCCGTTCTCTGAACTACATTTTGCTACTTAAGCCCTTTCGGGGCTTGGTAGCGGGAGATTGAGAACGAACAAAGCCAAACCAAGCCAGATGCAGTTTGTTTTGTTAATGGCATTATTGGTCTGAAAGATTCTCATAGTTAAACCAGTTGAGCTTATTGTCTTACATTATAACACTTCATTGTAAAATAATGTGTTCACATATAACAACTATTTGTTCACATTCACTGTTTGTTCATGTACAATGTAATGTATTATACAACATATAATCAAATCTTTATTTACATATAATGTTTGTTCGCATGTAATGTTTGTTCACATGTAATGTTTGTTTCATGTATATCACTTTTAGAACATGTCTTTAGTTTAGTCAAAGAATCAACGTCATTGCACACTGTTTAACCCATATTTTTTTGAGAATCTCAGCACAATATACAAACTCCATAGCATCGGCGAGGATCCCGTAATAGATTGGGTAGATTTTTAACATAATTTTGAATTTTGCCTGGGCAGCGGCCGTTAAGCCTACTCTTCATTTACAACTGCCAAGGAATTTTTAACGTTCGTGACACTGCACATGGGCGTCCGATATCTACTACCTAGAGATCCAGGGAAATACCAGAAAATCAACATGAAAAAATTCCAATCTCACCATGATTTTAACCCGCGACCTCCAGCACTCGAGGCCGACGTCTTGCCTCGAGACCACTCAGTCATATGTCATTACATTTTCAAAATAAAAGTGATATGCATTGGCAATAATGATTCTCATTCACACTTTCAGAAATTGCAGCAGAGAGTGGTGTTGGTCCAAGTAATGCTTCCACAGAGAAAGATGAAAATGTGGAGGAAATGGAAGAAATGGAGCCCAGCCCACAGAGAGTGGTCGTCCACTTTGGTGCTGTTAGCAAGAAGCTGAGGGAACGAATGTTCAGACGTGCAATGAGGGATTTCCGTAATGCCAAAGTGCGAACAGCGGATACTCTCGGCAAACTTCACAGTGCTGTTGACTTGGTATGTTATTTGAGATTGGTGTGAGATAGAAGTGATGGGTTGTGTGTGTTTCTGTCAAGAATATTTGTGCCTGTGATATGAGAGTGGTATGTTATTAGGTACATTAGACATGTAAAGAACTATAAATTTAGTCCTGTTTTGTTTACCATGGAACATTGGGTTGCAGAGTTTGCCTTCTATACATTGTTGGCCAATTGTTTCAATTTTACCCATGGGATTACTCATTTTAACATCAGGTTTTCATTGTCCAATCTGATCGTTCCTTGTAGATTTGTCTGAGGACATGCCCACATTGTACAGATTGACTGCTTCTTAAGAGAATATTCTAATGATTCTTTTTGTTCTTGAGCTTTTTCCAGTCCTGAATATTTTTGATTTGTGTCTTTCAGTCATGGGGCAAATGCCACAACTCCATATGACAGTTTTTTTTTTTCCAAATGATTAATTAAACAAATTGAGCTAAAATTTAGATCTAATGATCTTAACCCTTTACACCCTAACCTGCCCATTGTATGTTCTTTGGAAACCGAAAACACTACTAATATATTCAATGCAACTGTTCATTGCTTGTTCTGTTCTGGGATAGCATTTACATCTCATAAGTAAAGAAATAGTATATGAATAAGGCAAAGAAGTATCTCCATGCCCTTATGATTTTGTATTTCCTGTTTTAAGGGTTAGGGTGTGAAGGGTTAAGACTATCTGTGACATGTAAGCTTTAAATGTCACTAATGTGAAAGGGAAAATGACAACCACGTAATATTCAGTGTCATGGGTATTTCTGCTTTAAATCCCTCCCTTACCAGTCAAAGTCTGAATAAGACATGTTATCTACATTAGTCTGATCAAATAAATATTTCTTGGAAGCCCAACTTTTCTCATACTAAATTTGCCAACTTTGATACCGTCGCTAGTTCTTAAATTTCTACCTATCAGAAGTAACTGTTTAATGACAGCTTATTTTGAATTGTTGCATGCGTTTAGACATCAGTATTGGATGGAAATGGATGTCTTCCTGTGCTTGGTAATGCAAACTGTAAAGGGTTAATCTAGTTTTTTTTGTGGTCTGTTTACATCCATTGACCTATTTTATTATGTCTTCCATTAATAAGACATCGAATGGCAAAGTTGTGAAGTTTGAAGAACATGGTGTTGATATATCATGTTTTTTAACCAGAGAGCATGACACATATGTATGACTACACACATACATGAGAAAGCTCACACTATGTACACACATGAGAGTTCACACCATGTAGCATGTCCTTTGCAGAACATTGTCTTTAGTAAGTTCTGCCTTTGTGACCGTCATCTTGAGAAATCTTTGATGTTATGTATCCATCTTTCCGTCAGTCTGCCTCATTCTCCAGGTACCACACCTTCCAGTATAGTTTTTTTTCTATACTATTGCGGTGTTTAATGTGATGAAAGTATTAGTTTCCTAGGTGCGATGCTATTTGCCAGCCAATTCTGATCTCTACGTAGTTCGTCTAGGTTCTTTTTCGTTGTCCATGGTGCTCTGAGAACTTTACTGTAACATGCTAACTCAAAAGATCACAACTGTAACATGCTAACTCAAAAGATCACATTTTCTTTATATTGTTTGTGTGATGGTCCGTTTCGCATCCATACTTTGCCACGGGAAAGATGCATATATTATTTTTTTAGTTTTTGTTCATGTTCTCCCGTGTGTTTTTCATTTAGTTTGAATGTTGCATAATTTTGGTTGTTTCTGACATTTCTCATTATGGTTTCTGCATAGATATTGAATAGCCAATGTGAGAGAGTGCATTCTTGTCTACTTCAAACCAGTCTGATCTATCGTCAGCTATTCTAACCGTTGTTTCTTGATCCTGATATATTTTGGTTAGGTGAATCAGGTGGTCTGACAACGCCATGATGTTCTACAGGATTTCATATTGCAAACATTCAAAAGTCCGAGTGTAATCTATGAAGCAACTGTGTTGGTCTATATTGTACACTGTTCTGACAATCTGCATGTTAAGGATATGATCTCTTATGCCTATGCCATGTCTGAAACCTGCCTGTGCTGTATGTACTTCATTTAGTTTCTTTTCTATCCACTTCATAATGATCAGTAGCAGGATTTTGCTAGGATAATTTATTAAAGCAATGGTTCAGTAGTTAGTTCATCACTTTAGTCACCTTTTTAGGAAGTGGAATATAAATAGATCCATTTCCATGGTTTGGGAATGGCATGGGCTAGTGACACGGCTCACAACCAAAGGTGCTGGGTTCGATCCCCATCACAGCACCGGCAGTTATCTCGGGGAAGCAAACCCTTAGAAAATGCAGGAAGAAGCAGACCCTTGCATAAAATGCATGCTGAAGTCGGATGCATTGGGCCGATAGGTGCAAAATAAAAACCATAGTGCAACGCACACCGCCTTGGGGAATAGATAAATAAGGCGAACGCAAAAAAAATAATAATAATAAAAAAATGTCCATGGTTTGAGCCATATTGCACTGTTCCAGATCTTCTTACATGGTGTATGGTAAATGCTTGACACTGCCTTTCCCCCTAGCTTGAGTGAATCCAGTTGGTATACTATTTAATATCTGGTTAGCAAGTTTCTTCATTAAATGTTCTGTCAAACACATTTAAACTGAAATATAAACTATTTCCTGTTTATATTGTTGATTTTAAATTTTTAAGTTTTATTATTTGAAGCAAATTTTTTAGAAATAACTCCACATGCAAAATAAATTTATTTTTAGATTGATTATGCAAAGAAAAATTTTGAAGCTGCTCGTGGTAAAGTGGAAGACCTGTGGACTCAGATCACAGACACAAATGAGCAGCCACGAGAAAATGATAGTTCATCTGCATTGGTAAGCGGAAAACATGTTTTTGAATTTAGGTTTTGGTACATCTCTAAGTGATTATTAAATAATTTAAATTGTTGATCTGTCTACTTGCACCAAAACTGAGATGAGTTAGTGAAAAATCCAGCACACAGAACGGAGGAGAATTTTTTTAAATAATCGCAATAATAGAATAACCAGTCTTAATCATTGTATTATCTTTTGTATTGTTGATTCCTTCCAATGGTAATACTGGTGGAATTTTCAAATGTAAACATTAACAGTGGTTTATTATTGCATGTTCATAGACTGTAGTAAATTCTTCTAGAATTTAATTGTTGAAACATGAATTCTATGATTAGCTTTGTAACCTTGATATATTAAGTTTTGATAAATGTTTGTAATATTATTAACCTGTCGGTAACATTTAAATAATAATCTGCAGAACGTGGAAGAACGTATTGTCTTGGTTGGTCGAACACTTGCTCATCAACTGAGGTCAGGCATATCAGCGCTGGAAAAGGCATCTGGGGAAGCAGGCCAGTTTGTTCAACATCCAATTACCAGATCAAAAGAATTCACAGATTTCGTTTACCAACTTAGCACAGTGAGTGACATTTTATATCTAAATTTTGACATATCACATTGGAAGAATATAATTGTTTTAAAATTATAAATTAGCGCATGTAATTGAGAGATGTTGTCTCTGGATTTTTTATTAGGATAATTTATGAAAATTCACCTTCGGTGTCCACATTACAAATTGGAATGACAACTGTTATCCTTTAGCACGCCATGGTCGAGTGCTAGCCGACACACTAGGCCTACAAAAACGGTGTACGGAAAAATTTTTTTTTTTTTTATACGGAGTCACTCCCAACAGCCATTTTTTACTGCTGAATACATGCTCCATATATACACGATATTTTGCCGGTTAAAGTATCGTATGTTCGATTACAAATGGCTTTTGAACAGTTTTAATTTTGTATACGCCGTTTGGAGCAAGCCGACTTTTTGCGAAAGGGGAAGTAGGTTGTTGGGAAAGATCTTTATCGAGTAGATTTTTTAATTTTGTTAGTTTAAATGAAAGAACTACGTTTGAATTGGAAACTAACAGTTGTGTCGATATTGTAAACACAGTATCGATACGTTGTTATGGTTTCCATGGTTTTCTATCGAAGCGACTAGGCCTAGTGGTCGAGCCCAAATATTTTCTGAGATTTTCATAAATTTTCAACTTCATCTTTTTGTATCTCAAAAACTAACAAACACACAACAACAACAATAACACCCACATGTTTGTTATCCTATTGTGTGTCTACACGCCAGAAAATCATATTTATTGACAAACAAACATAAAAATTAAAAATTTTGAAAAACGACTACCATGGTGACTAATTAAGAAAATTAATTAGGTCAAATATTTTTCAAAAAGAATCTGGCGTGCTAAAGGTTATTGCTTTTTATCTTAAAAACCGACGCCATCAAAGGACTCATTAGCCAGAAAAGAAAAGTGTACACAAACACAAAATATGATCCTGTGAAGATTTCCATCTTAATAGAAGTTTCTAAACTTTTTTAAACACTTTTCTTGTCCCTTTTAATTACATTGCATGGTCTTTAGTGCATTTATTTCTTATACATTTGTCCTGAAAAATAGTTTTCAGTGAAGCTTTGCATTTCAGCCAAACACATTTGGATTCAGCTATCTTTTTGGGTTCCAAGTTTGCCTTTCTACTGCAATCCATATTCTCTTCGTCAAACTACTATAGTCCAACCTGATTCCAAGGCTGCCGATTGGAGGTGGAATAGGGACTTGGTCAACTCTGGTTTGCTTACCAGCTACGAGTTGCTGGACGTTGTCAGGTCTTCAGCAGTGCATATATTTGGCATGATGTTACTTGTCCCGTGAACAAATTTTCATGGCTGTTTTGTAAGTGAGCTCTTGGGCTCGGCCTAGTTTAATGAATTAGTAATGTTAATGCAGAACTGGGGTGTCTGGATCTCCTACACCATTTGCAATAACTACTTTGAGGAAAGTCATGTTTCATCAATCCACATGTTTTCTATACCACATTGAAGAGAGTCGTGCTTCACAAATGTTTTCTAACCACTTCACCAATCCACAACAGATTTTAAAAAATTTCAAATTACAAAAATAGAATTCAGTATGCTAGAGCTCTAATTTTTGCAGTTGACCAAAGAAATGTATGCACAGATTTATAGGAGGTACCATAACGTTTAAAATATATGTTTCAGGACTTCAGAAATATCAGTGTTGAGAAAGCTAGATCAAGTCTTCAAGCCATCCAGATCAAGTTGAAGACCATCATTGACAATATGGATTCACCTGTCTGGCTGGTGAGCTTGGCATTTGCTCATAATTGTTTGAGACTTTTTGCACTAAAGTATTTTTTAAAGGAACTAACCCTTGTCAGTCCGAGCTAATTTTGCAGATTTCTTTCAGTTTGGGCCAAAATGCCGGAATTTTGTACGTCAAAGTATTATTCAAAATCTATGACATGAAGTATTCATAATAAAGATTATATATTAGTATTGAGGCGCTAAATGGCATTAATGTGGAGATAAATATGTTTCAATGATATATCCATCAATTCCTATACACACATCTTTCAATATGTGTCTCAGTCAAATCCTGAATTGGACGTGTGTTGAATATAGAGTAATTCAGATGTATGATCATTGGGGTGATCAAATCAAACTTTCATTGCAATATATGGGTAGACTTCCTGTCTGAAATAATAGTAGTTAAACATCCATTGCGCATGTGTGGGTGCAACCATCACTAGTACTAATAAAAATCCAGCATACTAAATCACGAAACAAACACGTTTCAGAGGACCATTTTGGTCAAGGCGGGCAGCCATTTTTAAGTTTTCGGTGGTCAGTGCCGGGCGATACAAGCTGTAAAGAGTTAAAAGCTTGAAAGACTGCATACACAGTTTGAAATCAAACATGACCATACACTGTAATCCTTCATAAAAAAAGCAGTCAATTGTATTTCTCTGTAATTAAAATTAATCTGTGGATCCAAAGAATGGGGTCGCTGTTTTCTAAAAGCTTGATCAACAGCAACTTTATAGCTATCATAGGAAAGAGGATACTACGGTGATGCCTGGGCAAAACATTAGATCATTTATGCTGGACCACATACATTCTTGAAGAGCCATGTACTTCACTAATGTTGCAAAAATAAATGTGTGGTCAATTTCAACTTTTCAGAGTGTGACCCATAACTATGAATAGTATAGGGGTTGAGGAAATGACGTACCATGTAATTCTCTAGGTAAAACTGGGGTATATGAAGTTTTTTGCAGGTTAATTCTCTAGATAAAGGCCTATTAACTGTAAACAGTATAAGGGATGAGAAAATAATTGTACCGTTGGGGAACTGTTTGGCTCAAGTGACCACCAAATCATCCGTTGGGATCTTATTGCAGGGAAAGAAGTAAACATAAACACGCGAACATACGACCTACTCTAAGGCAGATGTTAAGAGGATGAAAGAGGCAGTGAACCACATAATCTGGAAAGATATTGTCGTAGGAACAGATGTTGAACAGGAGTGGGGGAGTTTTAAAACAGTTCTAGAAACACTAAAAGAGGAATGTGTTCCATGTAGGGAGGTAAACCCCAAACGTAAAAAGTGGATAACTAGATTTGTAGTGAAATGCAGAAGAGCGAAAAATAAAAAATGGAAAAAAATATATAGAGGCAGGTAAATCAAAAACGTATGTAAAATATTTGGACAAGCAGAACATATCTCAGAAAGTGAATAAAACAGCAAAAATAGACTTTGAAAAAAAACTTGCTCAGAGGATCAAGACTGACAGTAAAAGCTTCTTCTCTTATGTTAGAAATAAACAAAGAACGAAAGACAAAGTAGGCCCTCTCATAGACAGTACAGGGAAAATAATAAGTGAGAATAGGGAGGCAGCTAATCTGCTCAATCAGTACTTTGGCAGTCTTCACAAAGGAGGGCTGCTCCGAGATCCCAGAGCCTATAGATATTTTTCAAAGAGACATTGATACAGCGGGATTAAGATCAATCTGTATTACAGAGGAAATGGTTTTTTAAAAATTGGAGGGGTTGAAAGTGAATAAATGTCCAGGTCAAGATGGTATTCATCCAAAATTGCTGTATGAAATTAGAGACCAACTAGCAAAACCATTGGCTATATTATGTTCTCAATCACTTACAAAAGGGATTGTTCCACGGGATTGGATAGATGCAGGAGTGATCCCCTTATTCAAAAAAGGCAAAAAATCAGATCCAGCAAATTATAAACCGGTGAGTTTAATGAGCATAGTCTGTAAATTGTTAGTCAATAATCAAAGAAAACATTGTAATGCATTTAGACAAATTTAATCTAATTAGAAATAGTCAGCATGGGTTTACTAGAGGGAGATCATGCTTAACAAATCTATTAGAATTCATGGAGGAGGTTACTAAAATCATAGATAAAGGGGAGCCAGTGGACGTTATTTATCTAGACTTTGCAAAGGCCTTTGATAGAGTACCTCATCAAAGATTATTTCGAAAGTTAAAATCACATGGAATAGGTGGGGAAGTTGCCAAATGGATTGAAAATTGGTTAACGGGAAGAAGGCAGAGGGTGGGCATAAATGAGTACTCTGGGTGGTGTGAAGTGAAAAAGTGGAGTGCCACAGGGCTCGGTTTTGGGACCAACTTTGTTCTTGATATATAAATGATTTGGACATTGATATGGTTCCATGATTGCAAAATTTGCTGATGACACAAAACTATGCAGTAGTGTCTCATCTAAAGTGGAAATATTGATGTTGGATTTAGATAAAATTTGAGAATGGTCTGTAAGCTGGCAAATGGAGTTTAATGTAGATAAATGTACAGTCATCCACATGGGTAGATCCAATATGGAACATAATTACAGAATGGGAGAGAACAATATTAGAAAGATAGATAAGGAAAGGGACCTAGGGGTTATAATAGATCATACAGGAAAGGTGAGTGAGCAAGTTAAGGTAGCAGTGAAAAAGGCAAATGCAATGTTAGGTATGATAAAAAGAAATATTAAACATAGGAGCATGGAAGTGATCGTCAAACTGTATAAAGCTTTAGTTAAACCTAGATTGGAGTACTGTGTACAGGTGTGGAGTCCTTATCATAGAGGGGATATAAACATGCTGGAAAGAATACAAAAAAGAGCGACAAAGATGATAGTGGGATTCCAGAATTACAGTTATGAGGAACGGCTCAGAAAAACTGGCCTACAGTATCTCGAAGAGAGAATTCGTGGCGACTTAATACAGGCTTATAAGATGATCAGAGGAATGGATAAATTAGACTATAACAAGTTTTTTAAAATACAGCCACCCACAATAACAGGAGGGCATAGCTACAAGCTGACTAAAGAGAGGTCCAGATTAGATAATAGGAAATATTTTTTAGTCAGAGAGTGGTGTGTGCTTGGAATGCATGGCCAGGGGAGGTAGTGGAGGCAGGGAGAGTTAATGCATTTAAGAATAGATTGGATGCGCATAGCTTTTAGAGCAATGTGATGTAAATGTAACTGGTTGTATACAGACTCCGCAGGGTCTTCTAAACCAGTATAAAGACGTTAGACTTGAACTTATCTTTAGCTTTAACATCAAAATATTTTTCAGGCTGTTGACATTGAGATGGAAGGCATTAACTTGGAGGAAGATGAATTGAACTCTACAGAGACTTCTGAGGAAGAAAATGAGCACCAAGCATCTGGAAATCACATTTAGATACTTCCAGGTGGTCTTTAAAATGTTCATTGTGTGGCATTTATTTGGGATTTTTCCCAGTGTCATTGCTTTGTTTTAGCACCAGTTTTTGATGCACAAATGTGGATTGTTAAATGGAGTATTTTCTAGTGTTTTACGACCTAAATCTTGTCAATTAAATGTGAACATAGTGTAGATTTATATTGAAAAAAAATATAGGGATTATGAATTAATTAAAGCCATGGCAGTGTTCAGTTATAAATGGGAAACAGATAATAAAAGAAACTGTTCAATGGAGTCTATGATAGCTTTGATAAGCCTGGTGAAGTGTGGGGAAACATGCCACATAAATCAAGGAAGACACATTTATCATATGCTAGTTTTTAATATATATTCCAAGCTAAAATGCAAATAATTTATAGTTTCATTTTTATCTAATTTTGGAAGGTCATTCTTAGTTTGCAGAAAGTAAGACCAATGTTGTTGGTTGACATTTATATGTGCCATAGCTGTTAATACGAAGAACATTCATAAAACATGTTTTGACACCTCTGATGTATATGCAAATTTTGTATATTTGTTCCATTAAATAGTACTGTAATACACCCTAGTTGTTTTTTTGTTGTAATTACTGTGATTGTTGAATAAGTTGAGCTGAAGTTGACAATAAATTTAGTGTCCGTTGTGTTTTGAATGTTTGACAGTTTTTTTCCACTTGGGGAGCTCAAGTCCTGTCTTGTGCATTGCATCGAACAATGTGAGCCCATGTCACTGCACATCACTATCATTTGTCTCGTGCCCACCTCTTGCCCTAAAGTCACCAGTGTTGTATGACCAAAACAACATATTTTTTGTGCCTGGAAATGTATTCTGCTCAAGACATAGTGCTGACTATACTGCGAATGTCATCATTCTGCATTGTTTTTCCTAGGAACGCCAGTGACCTTCCTCACACTTCACATGTCAAAATACTGTTCTAGCGGGCCCTGGACAGAGGCCATGTTGGCACTGGTAACAGTCTGCATAAATGTACTGTTTATTAGCTGTTGCTTTGTTGCTAAATGAATCCTCGGGCGCATAAACAGCGGTGACAGCTAAGTTACCGCAGATGCTTTCTGTAACCTAGGCTCGATTTCCCTGTTGATCCTGCCGTTTGTCAAAAAAAATACTGCCCAAACACTTGAACTCATGGGCCCGTTGAAGAGCAATATCATTTACACTTATGTTGTGTGGCCCAGGTGTTCTGATTCGCAAATTGTATTTAGCGCAGGTAGTCGCGAGTTCATGTGAATTTGCAGTTCATTTTCATCATTGTACAGCAGACACTTATCTGCAAAGAGTAATTCATGTATTGGGTTCTGTTCTGCTTCAGATGCTTCAATTTGACTGGTCTCTGGTGAGATTTTGTAAATGTTAGAAAGCACACTCTCTATCTCACTCCAGTAGTGATTTCAAAAGCATATGTGATACCATCAGTCATTCTGACATTTGTACTCTGATACAAAGCTCAGACATCAAGTAGCCGGCCTTGTACACCATAATCTTCCAAAGTTTTGTCCTGTCTACCAAATCAAATGCTTTTTCTTCAATGACAGCAATACACAGATTTTCATTGTATTTTATAATCTTTCGCTCTATTGCCTTAAAGTGAATAAGGCGTCCGTGCAATCCATACCTCGGCAAAATCTAAATTGAACTTGGGACAGTTGAGGTTCAACAACGGGTTTTATTCTGTTCTAGAATCTTCGCATACATTCTACCAGTGTGGCTAAGTTGTGATATGCCTCTGTATGTGTTGGTTCTTAATATTTAACATTACAGAAGAGCTCAGCACGTAGCATGTACATCACTTGACTGTCTCAAACAAAACCATTCTTTCATCAAATAACAATTGAATTCTGAGAACATACACTTTATTTGTTAAGTGACTGTGAATAAGAGCATGATTGCCAGTTTAACATGTGTTGTATTTTGCTTTGAATATGATACAATGATACATTCAAGTTGGCAAGCATAAACAAAAAAAAGAATGTGTATATACACATGAAACTGGAGTGAGTATGATTTGAGGAAAAATAAGACATTTAACTGATATGAGCAAGAAAATTATAAAGATAGCAGAGATATAATAGTCACAATTCTTTTCTCCCTCTCGTTCAAATATATTTGCTATAAGTTCAAAGCAGTTATGATCACAATATTTCATACACCGACAAAATAGTATTCCCAGATCTGTCATTTATTTATGGCATTCAAAACCATGGTGATAATGGTGTTTTCCTAATTTCTTAAGAAATTCATTTCTTAAAGGAGCAAAGACTGTGTGCAGAAAAACATGGACTATAAGGAACATATCAGTAGGCACTTCCACATATACATTTTCATATCCCATGTCTGACTACTTGTGAGCTTGAATCATTCACTCCAAACCATTCACATCTCAATTGCATTAGTTCTAGACAAGATTTCCGGGTCACAAATGTTACTCATCCAAAGAGAAGCTTGAATATGATTGTTGCTATGTTCACACCAATCAAAGGAACTGGAAAAAAAACATAAGTTTCCATTTTATAAAGCTGTTGAAAAGATCACTTTATAATTTATGTAATCAGAGTGAACTAGGTAGAAAATGGACAAAAATTATTGCAGATAAAAACATGAGATAATTTAATTTAGAAAAGATAATTTAATTTAGACCACATAACCCTTCTTGCACAAGAAGGGAGACAAAGAGAACCTAGGAAACTGTCCAATACCTCTCCGCCGGGTCACAAGTTGTTTACAAAATGCATTCTTGCCAGAGTCTGCAACACTCTAGAAGATCGCAAACAGGCAGGTATTCGTACAGCACAATGGACCATATTTCAACCTGTTGCCTTATTGAGGCAGCCTGAGAGTTCAAGACGCCCTTGATACTCATCTTCATCAACTATTTTGATTCGGTACAACCACATTTTGTCTGGCATTCACTGTTGGAACAAGGTCTGCATACATCAGAGTTCTCACCAACAGTTATACAAACACTACCACATTTCATCCCTTCCAACGTCTAATTGTGGTACCAATTCAAAAGGGGGTCTGCCAGGGTGATCCTATCTCACTGAACCTCTTCTCTGCATGTTTGGAATCAGTCATTAGCCGATGCAACTGGAACAACTTTGGTATCCTTATTGATGGCAGACACCTTCGATTTGCCGATGATATAGTGCTCATCAGAAGCCAACTAAATGATGCAGCCACTCGATGGAGCGAGCAAGAAAGTAGGTCTGGAGATGAATGTCTCGAAGACCAAAGTGTTGAGCAATTGCTACACCACTTGTGATCCAGTCTTCCTTGGCGAAGTACGATTAGAGGATGTCAACGAAGACATCTCAATATGGACAAGAGCCTGAACTGACAAGGCATCGCCGCGTGGGTTGGACAGCCTTCTCGTCTATTAAGACCTACGAGCCTCCCTCTTCAATTCCACTGTACTCCCTGCAATGTGCTACGGTGCCGAGATGTGGATACTAACGAAAGAACTAGAGGGACAAATTGAGTGAGATGCTTGGTCGGAATCGCTCTCCAGAACCATTATATGCTAGGTCTCCACAATTCTGACGACATAAGATGATTGTCCTTGGTGGCGGATGTGGCAGACCATACAAAAACAAATAATGGGCAGGTCATATGTTGCAATGAATCGATGGAGCACAGCGTCAGCAGTCTGGTGCCCATGGAGTAAGAAGAGACAGGAGGGAAGACCTTCAATGCATTGGTCAGACTCCTTTGCTGTAAGCTGCAACATCCGAGATGCCTCTAGAGGAGCACTTACCACGCACTGGAATTCTGTGGCCCGAGACAAGTTGGGACCTGCAGCTACACCGAGGAACGATTAATCAGATAACCCTTCTTAATTTCTGTGAAACACAGGGCTGAAAACTTGCTTCCAATTTCAGCCATTGTCTTTAGCTGTGGACATTGGGTTAAAGTTACTTTTACCACCTATTTGATGATCCTTATTTACTCTTTTGCATCCACACTCCTCATTAAGTATTTTTTTGCCTCCCCACTAATCAATTACTCTTTTTGCCTCCCCACTCATCATTAAGTACTCTTTTTGCCTCCCCACCCATCATCAAGTACTCTTTTTGCCTCCCCACTCATCAATAAGTACTCTTTTTGCCTCCCCACTCATCAATAAAAACTCTTTTGCCTCCCCACTCATCAATAAGTACTCTTTTTGCCTCCCCACCATCAATAAGTACTAGTTTTTGCCTCCCCACCTCTCTGACCTTGCATATCTTTAACACTTTTATCTTTATGATCTCTTCATAGGAAATTTCTATCTAATGCTGAAGAGCTATCATTAAATCCTTTTCAGGGCGCACAAAAGAGTAAACTTACTCATTATGGGCATTCAACAACAAAAAGACAAACTGGTTTATTATGTTCATTACTGATGTTCATGAAAAGATCCTATGTTTTCACTGTACAGACATAAAACAAGCTTATTTAAATCTCTGCATTATCCACGTGGAAATATGAATTCCATGTGCAGCTACAAAGACTAGTAAAGATGTCATGAGTAAGATGCATGTGCTAAAGATGCTTATTACAGACATCAGAAAGAAGCAGCCATAATTCGATTGCTTGTATACTATGTAAGTAAGTCGCATGTCCTTTTAAAGAACGTAGCTTCTTACAACGGCCACCTATTTGGCTGTTATAAGTTTCTTGGCAAGTGAGCAGTATGGTAGGTTGCCAATACTTTCCGTACGTGGAGGAGCATTCGCCCGAGAAAAAACCCAGTGTCTACCAAACTGGACACAAGTGGGAATCGAACCCGGAACGTTGGATTGTGAAAACCGAGCCAGTTTCACCCCTAGGCCACGCAGCCCCCTGTATACTATGATGGGAGGAAAATTGAAATACAATGTGATCAGACGAGTCGCTGCTAGGAAAAAAGGTGGACCATGGCAACAGGCAGATAAGATACTGGACCATGTTTACCTGGCTGGTGTATCTTACTTTTCATGGGAAGAAGTTGCCAAATACCATTTTCAGCTGGAAACTTGAAAACAAATCTGGTTTTGTTAATCAAAGGGCTAATCATTTTTTGCTCCTGAACTATTAATTTTCTTCTCAAATAGGTAAAAACTAAGCATTTAAAATTATCTAACTTAATCTGTATGGGATACTTTTGTTAACTTGAGAAAGTTTGCAGTTTTCACTATTAGTTTATCTTTTCCTACATGTCTTGTATATATATTTATGTAACAAGACATGGATTGCAGAATGGGTATCCTCACACTATCAAGATTACAGTGTGAACGGTTAGATCGTATCCAAAACACAAGAGAGGATGGATCCCCAGTTTGCAACACGTTGGAGGAACCATCAGTATCCACACCCTTTGTCCTTTACTGAGAGAGACTGAGCACCTACGGGCATGCCTGCAGTGCAATGAAGTCGACTCTTAGGAACAGAATAGACATGAGGCATGTATTATTAAACAAAATTAAGATTTTCCAAATGTGAAATGCTCATCCCATTGCTGTTTCATGTTTTCTTTTATTTGTGCATCATCTGGTCAATAACTATGAGGACAATGAGATGGTGATAGAAAAATGTTGCTGCATGTCCTTAGTTTGAATAGTTTATTTATTTAGTCAAAATGTTTTCCAACATTTTCTATGGTCTGGATTTATGAATCCTACTTACATCTCATCACTGTGCGTATTGATCTGATTAGGTTCAGTATCTGTGACTTCATACCTGGATCCTCACCAAATCCACCATGCTGATCAACTCCCCATCCAACTGGATATACACAGAAAATTAAAATAGAAACATTGAATATCCATATACAATCAGGGAAAACAAATAGCCATTATAATCAGATATGCTCTTGACTGGAACCTACTTGGAAAAGAAAGAGTTGGGAGGCAAAGGAAAGTTGGAGAAGTGCGGAAGAAAATATTTAGAATTTATGAAGAAAAATAAAGGGCAAGAACTAAAATCTGTGACTCAGATAAAACTGTTATCAACACATTATAACTTACTGGAATAGTTACAGTTAGCTGAAGTGAGCAGAAATAACATCTTATGAAAAGTTATACAGAATCTGCATCACAGTACTACGGGTTGACTTAATGGTACTCAGTCTCTTTCAATAGATGATGTAGGATATGAATATTTGTGGTTCCTGTAGCTCACTGATTCTGCACAATGCCTAATCTTTTCTCCCTGCTCCACCAATGTTTTATTTCAAACCTGTGAAGACTGTATATTGTTGATTCATGTTCTGCCAAAGATGGCTGTGTCGGACCGAAAGGTGTAAATATAGCAGTCAAGCTGTAAACTAGCGATACAACACATTACGCTATCCGGACTACATCCTTGCAAAGTCCTGATCGGGGCTTGGTAGCAGGAAATTGAGAACAAATGCAGAAGAAGAAGTTGATTCATGGATTGCATGGAATCATCAAGCAGGAAGTCATTTATTAATTTCAGTATGCTTTTCAAATTGCTGACTTTTAAACCAGTATATTTTAGCTCTTTCACTGCTGCTAACCAACCAGTGAATATACAAAGTGAATCTATATGTCTTTGCAGTTTTTAGGTCTTCATGTCGGCTATCCTTCTTCTTAGTCACTGCTCTTCTATCCTGGGGTGTAGAAGTTTTCAGTATATACATGTAATCGATTTTTCAGACAAACAGGTGATTGGCCTGTTGTGTATATCTGCTATCCACTTATGTCATAGCCATCCCTTCTGAAGTATGACCTGAGAGTCTGACAGTATCTGTCTTTATTAATGCTTTCTCATATAGTCACCACAGAGCTATTCAGTCACCACAGAGCTAGTGAGTCACCACAGAGCTAGTCAGTCACCACAGAGCTAGTCAGTCACCATAGAGCTAGTCAGTCACCACAGAGCTAGCCAGTCATCACAGAGCTAACCAGTCACCACATAGCTAACCAGTCACCACAGAGCTAGTCAGTTACCACAGAGCTAGTCAGTCACCGCTGCAGCAACTTCCCCAACCTGCATTATTATACTGGAGATTGTTGTGATTTATTCTCTGTCTTCACATCGGCCCTGCCTATCACTATAGCTGAGGAACCAAATTCAGATTTTTCACCACGCAGCAGATGGACAGGTGTATATTATAACAGCATCATCATCCTGTAGATTTAACTCTTATCAGTTGTTTTAACTTTGAGCTCTGTCTTACCAGTATGTCATTTTCCTGACTGTGTCCATTCTTCCCCTTTTATTATAGCCTCTAACACTGTCACCTATCAAATCATCATCATCTGTCTATTCCACCCATGACACTCTCTTGGTTCTTGTTCACTAGGTAGCTTCAGTGTTTCTGTGCAGTTGTGCAAAGATAGATTTTGACTAGGACCATTTAATATTTTCTCATCTCACAATGAGAGCATCTCTAGTGCAACACAGGACTATTTGCATGCCTTCGTACTTGATACATTTAAAACTTTCACACTGTGGTTTGGAGAAAGTGATAGTGCCCAGCCCATAATCAACAAATGACAAGACCAACTGATGGTACAGGAGGAAATGCAGATGCTGCTTCAGGTTTGTGGTTGCCAGACTTCGTTTGCATCTCTGAATAACCTGATCTGAAATAGTATTACAATCAAAAGGTGCTTCCAGATATATCAACGTATCATACCTCTTAGTGTCAAACCCATCACAAGTAATGCCTGGGAAGTCAACCTTCCCTACAGAGTTGTTTCAGTTCAAGTGCCATCTCCACATAGAAGGTCGGCTGCAATAGATCTCCGGTGTAGTCTACATCTTGTCATAATGGTGCAATCTGACAGGATTTTCCCAGTCCATCTCTTAATGTTATCCACGCACTTCTTCTTCTTCTGCGTTCAGTCTTTTTGGTCATGCTAGATCTGTAGTCATGTTGCTATGACAGTCCACAGTCCTCTCCAGATCCAGGTGACAGCCCCACAGCTCCTGTATCACCTTGCATCCCTCTGGCCAGGTTTAGCGTTGCAGGTCTCTGTATATCAATTGCACTACCCTGTCTTCCCCAGGCCTTTAGGTAGGCAGAGGTACCGATTGCTTGGGTTAGTTTTTTCTAGGCTAAGGGTCCGGCTCTATTCCTCCCTGGTTGTAGCTGATAGGGACATCGCCATAATGTTAGGTGAGAATGTCGCATGACGATGCCTGTAGATGCGTGTGTGTCCTAATTTTTCGCGGTGTCTGCGTCATCAAAAGATCGGGTTGTACTACATATTCTGGGTTGTTTCCCATAGCCTTTCCATCTCCTGGTGGTGACTGCAGGGCACCAGGTTGGTTTGTTTACCAAGGTTTCCTTCCCCGTGGCTAGAGCGTATAGCAGCTCTTGCTCGCTAGAATGTACTCGTCATGGGAGTATTTCAGTGGGAGCACTGTGCCACCTGGTCTTGCTGGGATACATTGCCATTTTGTCTGAAATTGCTTATTCGCCCAGTTACAACTGGCTTAGATCACAGTTGACACACCGTATCTGGGCGTCATTCCACCATCTGCGAACGAGTCTGGTTGTGGTCGGTTGCGCCTATCCTCCTGGGTCAGCCCATTTATAATGTTGCCTGCCTCTTAAATGACTGGCTTTCAACCTACCCTCTAAAATGGTTTTCGACAAGGACGTATGTTTTGTTATATGGCCAAAATAACGTAACTGTTTAACTGATTCCTGTCATTAAATTGATTAAATAATAAATATATATATATATTGACTTGAGTAATATTTTAATATTCTTGCTGTCACGCCCGCGGTCGTCCATTCAATGATTTGCCGTTCTATAGTTCAACAGGAGATAGCTGAGTGACTTCAATGTGTTCATATAATGTCAAAATCGGAGCTTTTCGCCTTTGTGATTGGCAGCCGTAATGAGTATCAGTATGATCAAGATTCAATGATGATGATTCTGAAGCAGTTGAGTAACGTAAGTCACTAACTTACTAAGTGATGAGCGGTGTCAGTGTCGGTGTGAGATTATACTTTGAAACTTAGTACATTTAGAACTAATTAGCAATACATATCGTCTCATAAAGCTGATGTAAGCAGTACACTATGACTTATAAATACATACCTTTGGCTAAAAAACGTTCTTCGTGTAATATACAAACAGCATTCAAGCACAAGATAGTAGCCTCTAGCAAAGAATAGAGTCCAATCGCCATGACTGCTTATGGTGTTGGCATAGGAAGTGCAAGATGGGCGGTGTCATTGGTGGGCTGTGACTCCGCGCAACAGTAATGAGTCCTAACAAATAGTAAAGCCCCTCCTAACAGCAGACACTGTCGTCAAGGATGACGTGCTGGAAATATATATGTTAGCTTATAAGCTTATCTTAAATTATGACTTGTTCCCTTCCTTGTATGGTCCAACTGTAAGTGAGGAATTTTACAGCTGGCTTTATTACACAATGTTGCCAAAAGAGACGAAGAATATACTCGTAGATTACATTAACTAAATGTGTCATGAAATTTGGCTTAAATCTATTTGAAACATTTATGGTTAAAAAAAACTAAACTATTTTCAAAGTTTCTGTTACTTATAATGTACTTTGGCAGCGCATGAGCTGCAGCGGTCAGTGACCCATAGCTGACTGCTAGCGTCCGGGCCAGCGATCCAGAGCTACCAAGACCCTTCTACACCTTCACGTGGTGATCCTGGATAACCGGCTACAACAGAGCAGACTGGCTAAAGAGAAGAGATCGAAGAGGGAATGCTAACCCTGTACTAAAACAATGTTTGCTGAAGTCGGATGTGTTGGACCGAAAGGTGCAAATATAGCAGTCAAGCTGTAAACTACGACACAACGCATTCCGTTCCCTGGACTACATTCTGCTACATCCTGCCCGTGTTAGGGTTTGGTAGCGGGAGATTGAGAATGAACGAAGCCAAGCCAAGCCATAATGTACTTTCACACATCAGCAGTCACATTTTGTATAGTTGCACTATATTTTTTAAACATTATTTTGTTTTGTCCATATTTTATCTCATCATCATATGTAGCATTGCTCGTCGCTCCCATCACAACCCGTCTGAAAGAAACTCGTTCCCTAGCCAAAGTCATGCCCAGGCATTCCTTGATATCTGGGTGTTATCGTCTTCTCGGTCTAGCCCTGCCTCTTTTGCCCGGTAACATACCTTCCATCACTGTCCTCTCAAGACATATCTGCATATGGACGAGCGGCAGGCCCGGATCACATCCGATCGGAGCTGTTGAAACATGCCATCGACCCGATCATTTATTCCTGCAAGTATGGAGGACAGGACACGTCCCGACCGACTGGCGCGATAGAATCGTCGTCTCCCTGTACAAAGACAATGAGAGTCCCAAATACCGCAGTAATTACAGGCCTATAACACTACTCTCGGTACCGGGGAAGGTGTTTGCCCACGTGCTACTGGCTAGACTCAAGCTTCTCTTGAGCACAAAACGTTGCCCAGAACAGTCTGGCTTCACCCATGGTCGTTCTACAACCGACGCTATCTTTACTCTGCATCTCCTCTCCAAACTGCACCGGGCCTTCAATCGCCCCTCTACGCTGCATACGTGGACTTGAAGTCCACCTCCGACTCGGTTGATCGTTTGGCTTTATGGAAAACCCTCCAGATAATAGGCACCCCCGCTCCCGTTGAACCTGATCAAGGAGCTACATAAGGACACCGGTGCCATAATTCGGTGGCGCTCTCTCTAACAGATGCCCCACGACTTCGGGTGTCAGACCAAGGATTTGTTCTTGCCCCCGACCTATTCTGCCGGGAAATCGACTAGCTTCTTGACCGCCTCAGCACGCATCAGGAGGGTAAAGCTATATATAAGTCAATCTTCACTGATCTCGTTTAAGCAGACGACATTCTCCTGTTTGGCACAGGCATATATGCGCTGCAGCGCTCTCTGGAAATGTTAGACAGTGAAACGCCCTCCCTAGGCATGTCTATATCCTGGAGTGACCAAAGTTCAGAACCTCATTTCCGACACAGCACCCCAGGGTATTGAAACTCAAGGTCATACTGCGGAGAGCACCAACGAATTCATCTATCTCGGCAGCTTGAAATCATTCAATGGGCACGATACGTCAAGGCGGATCGGTCTATCTGCGTTCTCTATGCACGATCTCCGACGTGCGTGGAGTAATAACAAGATCTCCTTTAGGACGCAAAATCAGCAGCTACCAGTCCTGCTTTACGGCTCCGAAACCTGCTGAAACATGGCACATGCGCAACCAGCGACGTATCCGATGGCATAACTACTTCCGCAACGTGATGGTCTCTGCTAAAACAGGCCTACGCCAAATCTCAGAAACACTTGACTGGCGCCGAATTTCTTTGTTCGGTCATGTTGTACGACTGGATCAGAAAACCCCTGCCCACAAGATACTACACAGGTCGTTCCTCAGCGCGAAAAGTCTTCATCCGACCGGCTGGAGGCGCAGAAGACGCCGTCCCCGAACAGAATGTGCGTGGCGCTCAATGCCACGGGTATCCTGTCGATTCCCTAACTCGTTTGCCAAGCTGCAATGAAAATAGCCCGTTTCCAGGGAGAACTACTAGGAAGTTGAGATAGGGGTCTTGGCCAGTATATTTTACCTAGCCCTGACTAACATGTCTGACGGGTATGTTTTGGCTGACCAAAAGTTAGTCTCCTCTCCCGACCAATAAGCTTTTAAACAATCAAGTATGGTTAGATGAACGTTTTGAGACCTTGCTGTGCCGTAGCAATAGCAAATATGTGTACTCGTAGCTATTTTCATTCAAAGAAGAGCTCCATGAAATTCTGTTTGCGCACATGATTTGATTACTTAGCTTTGTCTGTTTAGAAAGTTGAGTCGTGAATGAAAAAGAAAAGCTTGACTTTCGACAATGACAACGATCTCAAACGAACCTGTGACTATTGGCAATAATGTAAATGGCAGGCCCCCAAATGTAGTTGAGAGATACTATAAACGGCGGTATAAGACAGGTAAAAAACAAAAATGGCTATAGCCGCTATACAGTATCATGAGTATGAGTATCATCAGTATGAGTATGACTGAGTAATAATTTAGTGAGTATGGATACTATACTATTATTTATTAATAATATTATTACTATTAATATTAATTATAACTATTAATACTATATAATAATTAATATTAGTAGTTAGTACTAATACTAGTAATACTCAATAGTAATACTAATAATAGTACTACTAGTCTACTACTACTACTACTAGTTAGTATATCTATAATAGTCTATACTAATATAGTATTATATACTAATACTGATAGTACTAATACTTATACTTAATACTATTATTAGTGAAGTATTTCTAACTAGTTTAACTAGTATTAAAATAACTTACTAATTTTATTTAAGTATACTCTTAGAAATTACTTCTTAGTAATCTTAGTTATACTATTATACTTAATTATAGTATTTAGAAGTACACTTAAATATAATTATAGTATTATAGTATTAGACCTATATAAAATATTATAATATAATATAAATAATAGAATATTGATATTATTTTAATAATTTTATAGATTATAATTTAAATTATATATAATATATTATATATGTTTGCAAATGCTGCCCTATCATGTCAAGATATAGTCTTAAAGTCTACGTCGAATAGTAATAATACTAATACTTATTAATAGTATACTATGGACTAGTATTCGGTAATACTAATAATAGACACTAATACTAAATAGTATTATTAGTACTGTACTCAGTGTACTGTATTATTATTATGTAATTTATTATAAATATTAGTATTATTAGACCTATAGTTTAGTTATATAGGATAGGTAACTCTTATTCAGTTAAAACTCTTAATCAATTATAGGCCAAACAACACTGAATTATCTTCAGAATCTGTATACAACCAGTTTATTTCACTTCACGGATACCAACAATATTGTGAGCATCCAATCTATTTTTGAATGCATTAACTGACTCTGCTTCCACTACATCCTGTGGCAATGCATTCCAAGAATTCACCATTCTCTGACTAAAAAAATACTTTCTAATATCTAATCTAGACCTGTCTTTAAACAATTTGTAGCTGTGTCCTCTTGTTCTTGTATCCGGTCTTACTTTGAAAAACTTGGTATAGTCTAAATTATCCTTTCCGTTCTTAATTTAAACACTTGTATTAAGTCACCTCAAATTCTTCTTTGTTCGAGACATTGAAGACTAGTCTTTTTTAGTCTTTTCTCATAACTATAATTCTGAAACCCTGTGATAATTTGTGTAGCTCTTCTTTGTACCCTTTCCAGCATGTTTATATCCACTCTATTATAAGGACTCCACACCTGAACACAGCACTCCACCAATTTAGGTCTCACTTATGATTTATATAATGTGACTATTACTTCTTTGCTCTTATGTGAAACCATTTCCTCGGTAATACAGAATGATAGTAATCCTTCTGTGTGCATGTCTCGTTGGAAAATATTTAATGGCTCTGGAATACGGGAGCAGTCTTCTTTTGTATAGACTGGGCCAAAATACTGATTGAGCGTCCCTGTTCTCACTTATTATTTTTCAACAACAGATGGAGAGTTGATATTTAATTGATATCATATCTGGATGTAGACAGCATTTCTATGTAAAACCTAAATTTAAAAACTTGAAAGTAATTTATATTTTATAGATCTATAGCTTGTGAAAACACTAATGAATGATATGTTGTAGACACAGAGTGGACTGGCTCCCCTTTAGAATAGCACCACAGCCTCACAGAGAACATATTGGAAGAGTCGACTAACTGTGTGACATGGCATAACACTGGCCATGGTTGGGTAGTTCGTTTAGAGCAGCATAGATGACGCCTAACAGTCTGCGGGTCTACTTTGCTCTAGTGTTTGAGTCTATAAAGATGAGCTCGCACATCGGTGAACCACGCTCTGTAAGCGATTGTTCCAACGCAGTTTAGTATTAAGCTACTCCTGCACTGGGGCATCTGCCCCTGTAGAAGTACAGGTCGACTAAGAACCTAAAAATAAGTGTCAACTTGTATTCATTGTGTTATTTTTGACATATTATACAAGGACTTTAATTTCAGATGTTCTGAATAAGGTTGGAGAGGACCAAATGGTTTTAACACATTCCAACAGGTATGTAGGTTAATTACTCTTTTAACTCATTCACTCAAAAATATTTTGGTTCTCTGGATGCAATTTTTTTCTTATGTAAAACTCAAACACAGCATCACTTAGTTCTGATCTATTTATCTTCAATAAAAGTTCTATGAAATAACACATATATACCAAACTGTTCACAATTGCGGCAATAATTCAATTGAATACATATATTTTGCAAATGGAGGTGAACATTGGTGTATGAGGGATTATAGTTGCATAATCGTTTTTATTTTTTAAAAATGTGGGAAAAATTTGTTCAGCTCTAAACCAATACATGAATAACGTAATGACTTTCTATTGACGGTAATCCACAAGAGAAGATGTTCTGAAACTTACACCTAATTTGGTGCAGTTGTTTTCACAGTATTCATGTTTTACTGAAGGCACATGAAATTGAAAACGTGCTAAAAAAAATTAAAGCACCAATCAACATCAGTGTGAGTGTTTACAATTTACGCACACCAAGAAAGAATGTTCCTGCTGTATTAAATATATATGTATACACATTTATATTGTACACACCTGTGATTTGAGTCTGTATACAATTGAATTTTCCTTGCTCTAAAAACTATGCGCATCCAATCTATTCTTGAATGCATTAATTGTCCCTGCCTCACTACTTCCTGTGGCAATGCATTCTAAACATTCACCACTCTTTTACTAAAATAATATTTCTTAATTTCTAATCTGGACCTTTCTTAAGTTATTTTGTAGCTTGGCCCTCTTGTTCTTGTTGGTGGTTGTATTTTGAAAAACTTGTTATAGTCTAATTTATTCTTTCCATTGATAATCTTATAAACCTGTATTAAGTCACCTCGAATTCTCCTCTTTTCTATACGCTGTAGGCCAGTTTTTCAGAGTCTTTCCTCATATCTGTAATTCTTGATTTCCACTATCAGTTTTGTTGCTCTTCTTTGTATCCTCTCCAGAATGTTTATATCTCCTCTACTATAAGTACTCCACACCTGTACACAGTACTCCAATCTAGGTCAAACTAATGCTTTATACAGTTTAACAATCATTTCCTTGTTTCTATGTTTAATATTTCTTTTTATCATACCTAACATTGCATTTGCCTTTATCACTGCTACCTGAACTTGCTCACTCACCTTACCTGTATGATCTATTATAACCCCTAGGTCCATTTCCTTTATCTTTCAAATATTATTCTATCCCATTCTGTAATTATGTTCCATATTGGATCTACTCGTGTGGGTGACTGTACATTTATCTACATTAAACTCCATTTGCCAGCTTACAGACCATTCTCAAATTTTATCTAAATCTGACCTCCATATATCCACTTCTGCTTTAGACGAGACATTACTGCATAGTATTGTGTCAATTGCGAATTTTGCAGTAATGGATCCAATATCATTTACATATATCAACAACAAAAATTGGACCCAAATCCAAACCCTATGGCACTCCAGTTTTTTCTTTATTTTACTCAGAGTACTCCTTATTTATGCCCACTCTCTGCCTTCTTCCAGTTAACCAATTTTCAATCCATTTGGCAACTTTGCCATCTATTCCATGTGATTTTAACTTTATAAATAATCTTTGATGAGGTTATTAAAGGCCTTTACAAAATCTAGATATATAACATCCACTGGCTCCCCTTTATCTATCATTTTTGTAACCTCCTCCATGAAATCTAATAGATTTGTTAAGCACGATCTCCCTCTAGTAAACCCATGCAGATTATTTCTGATTAGATTAAACTTGTCTAAATGCATTACACTGTTTTCTTTGATTATTGACTCTAACAATTTACAGACTATGATTGTTAAACTCACTGGTCTAATATTTTATAGATCTGATTTTTTGTCCTACATCTTTCCAATCCTGTGGAACAATCCCTTTCACAAGTGATTGAGAACATAATATTGCCAATGGCTTTGCAAGCAAGTCTCTAATTTCAAATAGCAATTTTGGATGAATACCATCTTGACCTGGACATTTATCCACTTTTAACCCCTGCAATTTTTAAAAAACCATTTCCTTCATAATACAAATTGATCTTAATCTCGCCATATCCATGTCGCTTTGGAAAATATTTAAGATCATTTTAGTTATTTATTGCTAGATATTATTTAGTTTTCTTCTGTGCTCGTTCTGAAATTGTGTTGTAGTGAGACTACGATATCTGCATTGTTCTGTGATATCTTCGTTGTTTGGCCCATCACGTCTGGTTTCAGGTGACCTTTTTTTACACCTGGTTTGCCTTCCCACTGCGATCCCTACTCTTTTAGACAGACTATACTAGTGCACTAGTTTCCAGGGCCACCGATTTGAGGCAGAATAGGGTCTTAGTCAGCTCAGATTCGCTGATCCTGATACAAACAGCCAGCTATCAATTATATACAGTAAATAACCTCTTTTCAGTCATGTCTTACTAAAGATTAATGCGACCTTGGTGTAGCAACTCTCACCTGAGTTTTTTGGTTTTTCTTTTCCTTGCGACATTATCTTTTCACTTCTGTGTGTTGCATGAGCTTATTTTTACTCACCCAGCATGAGGTGGCTCTTTAGGTTGCATGTCCATTTGGATCGGTCTGGAGCTATGTCTTCCCAAGATGTCTGAATGATATAGAGTGCCTTCATGTCCTGCTTACATGCGTCTTTGAACCTCAGCTATGGTCAGCAAGAAATCTACGGGGACACTAAAATACACACGAAGAGGAGATCTCAAGGCAAACATAAAGGAAACAATGAATATGTGTACATAGCGCTGGAACTGATAGCTGCATTATAGTAGTTCCGATGTGTATTTGTTGAAAACACGTATTTCACATTGATAATCAATTTATTACTTCTAAAAGAAGGAAGACTAACAATTGGTCAGGCAAAATATACTGATCAGACGTGTTAGTCAGGTTCAGGCAAAACATACTGGACAAGACCCTCACCATGGCTTCCTCATAGCCCATCCCGGAAATGGGCTGTTTTCATGGCAGCCTGGCTAACAAGGTGAGGGATTGACATGATCCCCATGGTAGTGAGCGACATGCAGATGAAGCCAAGCATAGCACAACCGCATGGAGGACCCCAGTCCACCTTCATAATCACGCTTGGGATGTGAGGAAAGCTACTGCAACCCACCACTTAACGTCCTTTTCAGTGTGTACAAAAGAGTAACCTACTCATTGTGGGCATTCACAAACAACAATATTACTTCTATTTCTTGTAGTACACAATTGCACATAATTATATATTTATTGTTGAAAAATTCTTTCTATGAATTAAATCAGAATATAAAAAATAATATGTAAATGTTCTCATTATCAGAGTTTGCGTTATATGCCTGGCAGAGTCCCATTCTGTTCTCAGGGAGAACAAGACTGTCACAAAAGTCAGCTTTGAGAATACTGGATGGAACAGACTGGAGAACAAGTTTTCTGGCAAATCAAAAAGGGTAAACGCCAGTTATTTTTCTCATAAGCTTATACAATACTAATACACTCACATATAATTGTTGCCACATTTTTCATGCCAAAATAACTCAACCATCTATGTCATAAGTCCACCCCATTCATTGTGAACGGTGATATTGCTTGGAATCTTGGTATTCAAACAGGCAGGTGTATGTCAAAGCTATCTGAGTAGATTCCTTTTGCAATTTTTCTTCCTGCAGCTTACTATTCCTGTGGAATGATAGGTGTGTATTGGGTAGGAAGCTCATTTATTTTTACATAATATTTTTCACTTTGCAGCTGGACATGATTAAAATGACAGCAGCAGAAAGTAATAATGCAGGCATTGGTCTAAATAGGAATACTAAAGCAATAGTTATCTTTGTATCTCTGAAGAGCTTGGAAAAAATAGAAAATGGTTCATAGAATCAACTTCATTGCACCAGAGCGCCCCCATATGTATGTGCTACGAGTGATTCATGTCTATCTTGAGAGAGACTCGTGGCTGGTCTTGCTCTCCGCAGTTGGTATTTGTGGAATCTCCACAATTTCGACCTATTACCATTGACGATTGATGCAGTTGTTCATGCAAGCAAGGCAAAACATTGGTGCGCAGAAGAAAGTATGAACGTTGAACCCAATTTGGCGCGTTTGAAGTTAAAGCATCTTTTGAAAGGTACATTCTCCGGTTTGGCATGTGTTGTAACACTGCATGAGATGGATCTTGTTGCATCAGGGGTGGGTATAGGCTCCTCTACAGATTTCGTCACTTGATGAAATTATCTGGTCGCTCACAAATATGCTGTCAGAATCTTCTTCGTCATCTACAGCTATTAAAAGATAGTGGTAATTTTGGGTCATCCAAAAGCTGTAACCTGTTCTGCTTTACCCAGTTCTTACAAGCACTGCCGACAATTGCCAACACGCAGTATGGAGTGCTGAAAAAGACCTGTATCTGTATGAGATTGTCATTGGGTTGCCAAGAGCAGGGTTGCTAAGCAGCTATGGGATATCGACAACAACCCAGTTCTACAGCTCCTCACCATCAGTGTCTGATTCAGTGTACTCCTATGCAATGCTGTGACAAGTCAAATTCTTCTGTGACAAGTCAAATTCTTCCATGACTATTTTGTTGTTTTGTGATCTGAAATTATCAGGCTCTTCAAGAACCAAGTTATTGGGTGGTTTATATACTAATGTTACCCTTCATGATTAGATTTGAATTGTGAGGATATATGCATTTCCTCTGGAGGTTTGTCTTACTGATCTTATGACAAGGTGTGGTGTGACAAAAATGGTGCTCCCATATTGATCCGTCTCTCCACAGCAAGCTTCATTCCATTTATCTTCGGTCAGTGATTGTGTGATGGGTCTCTTGGGCCATCAGTACTTTGGATTTGCGCTGAGTTCATACATCAGGCAGTAGTGTTTCTTTGTCGTTACAGAGTCCTTTGATGTAGATTCAAAATTAACAGGAGAGCTGTTTTATGATCCATTATGATTCGGGGTGAGGGGGGGGAATGATTGGGGCAACTGAAGAGTGTTTCTAGGGGATACCTGATTGCTGTATTAATTAAAATGTACTTGGACGCTCCTTCGGTGTCCCCCAGATAGTTTGATACGAAGTTGGGACCTGCAGTGGTACAACCGGAACCAAAGCCACATAAATGTCATTGACAGTGACTTTACAGCAGTCAGATTGAGAGTTTGCGATCAAGATGCTGAGCAGTGCATGAGCTGCAGGGGTCAGCGATCAAACCTGACTGCTAGTATCAGGGCCAGAGAACCAGAGCTGCCAAGACCATTAACTCCATGCAGTGATCCTAGATTTTTTGAAAAAAAACTTGCAAATAGGATCAAGACTGATAGTAAAAAGCGTCTTTTCCTATGCTAGAAATAAACAAAGAATGAAAGACAAGGAAAGCCCTCTCATAGATAGCACAGGTAAAATAATAAGAGAAAATAGGGAGTCAGCTAATCTACTAAATTAATACTTTGGCACAGTCTTCACAAAAGAAGGCTGCTCCAAGATCCCAGAGCCTTTAGATAATGGATATATTGGGATTAAAATCAATCTGTATTACGGAGGAAATGGTTAAAAATTGTAGGGATTAAAAGTGGATAAATGTCCATGTCAAGATGGTATTCATCCAAAATTGCTGTTTGAAACTAGAGAACTGATATCAAAACCATTGACGATATTATGTTCTCACTTGCAAAAGGGATTGTTCCAAGAGATTGGAAAGATGCAGGAATGATCCCCTTATTCAAAAAGGGAAAGAAATCAAATCCAGCAAATAGGGGACGGCGTGGGCTAGTGGTTAAGTGACACGGCTCACAACCAAAAGGTGCTGGGTTCGATCCCCATCACAGCACCGGCCGTTACCCCGGGGAAGCAAACCCTTAGAAAATGCAGGAGGAAGCAGACCATTACATAAAATGCATGCTGAAGTTGGATGCACTGGGCCGACAGGCGGAAATAAAAACCACAGTGCAATGCACACCGCCTTGGAGATTAGAGAAATAAGGCGAACGTAAGCCAAAAAAAAAAAAAAATCCAGCAAATTATTGACTGGTGACTTTAATGAGCATAGTCTGTAAAATGTAAGAATCAATAATCAAAGAAAACATTGTAGTGCATCTAGACAGGTTTAATCTAATCAGAAATAGTCAGCATGGGTTTACTAGAGGGAGATCATGCTTAACAAATCTATTAGAATTCATTTAGGAAGTTACTAAATATAAGGGGGAACCAGTGAATGCTATTTATCTAAATTTTGCAAAGGCTTTTGACCTCATTGAAGATTATTTATAAATTTAAAATCACATGGAATTGATGGCAAAGTTGCCAAATGGATTGAAAATTGGTTAACTGGAAGAAGGCAGAGAGTGGGCATAAATAAGGAGTACATTGAGTAAAAGAAAGAAAAAAAGTGGAGTACCACAGGGCTCGGTTTTGGGACCAATATTGTTCTTGATATATGTAAACAAACTGGACATTGACATGATTGAAAAATGTGTGGACAAAACACAACTATGTAGGAGTGTCTTATCTATAGTGGAAGTGGATATATTGAGGTCAGATTTAGATAAAATTCGAGGATGGTCTGTGAGATGGCAAATGGAGTTCAATGTGGATAAATGTACAGTCATCCACGTGGGTGTTTCCAATATGGAACATAATTACAGAATGGGCAAGAACAATATTAAAATGATAGATAAGGAAAGGGACCTAGGGGTTATAATAGAGCATACAGGTAAAGTGAGAGAGCAAATTCAGGTAGCAGTGAATAATGTTAGGTATGATAAAAAGAAATGTTAAGCATAAGAGTAAGGAAGTGATTGTCAAACTGTATAAAGCTTTAGTTAGACCTAGATTGGAGTACTGTGTACAGGTGTGGAATCCTTATCGTAGAGGTGATATAAACATGCTGGAAAGGATACAAAGAAGAGCGACAAAACTGATAGTGGGATTCCAGAATTACAGTTATGAGGAAAGACTCAGAAAAACCGGCCTACAGTGTCTATAAAAGAGAAGAATTCGTGGTGACTTAATACAGGTTTATAAGATAATCACAGGAAAGGTTAAATTAGACTATAACAAGTTTTTCAAAATACAATCACCTACAAGAACAAGAGGGCACAGCTACAAATTAACTAAAGAAAGTTTCATATTTGATATTAGGAAATATTTTTTAGTCAGAGAGTGGTGAATGCTTGGAATGCATTGCCCTATGAGGTAGTGGAGGCAGGGAAAGTTAATGCATTTAAGAATTAGATTGGATGCGCATAGATTTTAGAGCAGGGTAATGCAAATGTAACTGGTTGTATACAGACTCTAATGAGTCTTCTAAACCAGTATAAAGACGTTAAGTTAACAGAGCAGGCTGGCTAAGGAGAAGAGATTGAAGAGGGAAGACTGAACCAGTACCCAAAAATGTCCGATGTGTTGACCGAAAGGTTCAAATTACACAGTCAAGCTGTAAACTATAACACAACGCATTTCGTTCTCCACACTACATCTTATTGCTTGCAAAGCCCTTTGCAGGGCTTGGTATGGAGTTTGAAAACGAACGAAGAAGAAGATTGAGAGTTTCTGCTTACTTCAACACTTACCACTTTTGTAGCATATTTTTGATGTTTATGTCCAGCAATGAAAGAACATTCACTTTAATTTTCTTCATTAGTTGATTTTCTCTTTTGATTATTTATCAGGGAGCCCAGTGGTTAGATGGAGACTCCCCTCTTTGTGAAGTCACTTGCAGCGATGGTAGTCATTACACTTTATGTTGCTGCGTAAAAGGTCAACTGATAGAGGTCAATGAGAATCTCATAAAGCTGCCGGGACTTCTTGTACAAAAGGTACTATGAATTTTAGTCTCTATGACCTTGACTTACATTCTGATACATAATTAATAACAGACAAGATTTTGATAGACTTTTCATTTAGGTTTGGGAAATTACAAACAGAAATTTGTAATTATTGATTTGTGATCAATATGCTGAGCAGCTCATGAGCTGCAGCGGTCAGCGACCCATAGCTGACTGCTAGCACCAGGGCCAGCGAACCAGAGCTGCCAAGACCCTTCTACACCTCCACACAGTGATCTGGATAACAGCCTGCAACAGAGCAGTCTTGCTAAATAAATGCCTGCTGAAGTCGGATGTGGCAGACCGAAAGATGTAAATATCGCAGTCAAGCTGTAAACTATGTTACAATTCATTCCGGAGGACATTCTTCTACTTGCAAAGCCCTTTTCAGAGCTTGGTAGTAGGAGATTAAGGACAAACGAAGAATGAATGAATAAATATCTGATTTAACGTACATGTATGTCGTAGCCTAGTTGACAGTGAGCTGACTTGCTAAGGCTGGGATTATACCACGCCAGGGTTCAAAATCACAGACGGACAAACAAAATCAGGGTGTGGTTCATTCCTGGTTACGGTTGCTCCTCCAGTCGACCCAGCTGTCAATCGTTACCTGATGTATGAGTTGGGTATGGTATAAACAGCAAGAAAGGGAACTGGCCACCCCCACCTCACATAGGATGTGGCTTAGTCCATGAAGAATTATCTTCCATTCTCGATGGCAATTGTTGCCATGGGACACACCTTTACCTTTATGTGAGAACTGCGAAGGTTGTTGTTTCGAATGCCCACAATGAGTAGGTTTACTCTTTTGTGCGCCCTGAAAAGGACGTTAAATGGTGGGTTGCAGTAGCTTTCCTGACATCCCGAGCGTACGGATGAAGGTGGACCGGAGTCCTCTAGGCGATTGTGCTATGCTAGGCTTCATTTGTGTATCTATCACTACTACGGAGATCACATCAATCCCTCACCTTGTTAGCCAGACTCATGAAAACAGCCTGTTTCTAGGGAGGGCTGCGAGGAAGCTGAGGTGGGGGTCTTGACCAGTATATTTTGCCTGACCCTGACTAACATGTCTGATCAGTATGTTTTGCCTGACCAGATGTTAGCCTTCCTCCCCAACTGCGATGGTAGATTCAAGCTGTTTTCCCTGCACACTTTATGGCTTGTCCTTGTTCTTGCATACAAATCCTTGTACATTCACTCAAATAAAACTTGATTGATTGAAACCACTTGTCCAGATCTTTCAACATTTCCACCATAGACTAAAACAACAAAAGTGAAGTGGATCAGCTGGACTATTTTTGTTTTAACTGGCAAGATGTATCCTGATAAACCAGCCAACACATTCCATTTTTAATTCTCCCATTTTTTTTTAGCTGGAGGCTGCGTGGCCTAGGGGTGAAACTTGCTAGGTTTTCACAATCCCAAGGTTCCGGGTTCGACTCTCACTTGTGTCCAGTTTGGCAGACACTGGGTTTTTTTTCTCGGGCGAATGCTCCTCCATATACGGAAAGTAATGGCAACATACTGTACTGCACACTTGCCAAGAAACTTACAACAGCCAAATAGGTGGCGGTTGTAAGAAGCTACGTTCTGTGAAAGGACATGCGACTTACTTTAGTCTCAAACCACCATTACCTTTATCCAGTCAGTGCTATCTGAGTATTAACAGTTTTATTGATGTAATTAGCTAAATGATAATATATCTGTTTGTTTTGATCCGCAGCCCAGTGCAGAAGGATATGTTGCTGTTATATTACCTGGACTGAAGGGATTTGATAGAGAGATAGCTCAGCTGAAGTCTGAAAATGAATATAGAGCTGCCTTAGCAAGCAGAACAGAGCTTCATAAATGAGGTTAAACCAATATTTTGCGTGTGCTTTATTTGTGATTATCATTATTGCCTTCCTCTGAGTAATAATTATAATTTGTTTTGTGTCCTGATATTTGTTATTAAAGAATGCTATATATTTATGCATCTTGTGCTTAGTGGTCTTCTTTTTCTTGTTTGCTACGTTTTTTTATTGTCTGCACTTGAAGTCCAGTTCTCTGGATAAATGTTGCTATTGTGGAGAGCTCTTCAGGGATCCAAAATAGCTTTGTGGAGGTTTGTCTCCGTGGGCCAATGCTCAGAATACAGTTACTTAAACATATCACAGTCTTATACAATATGTTCGGCTGTCTGTGAGTGATAGGGCCAATTTTAGTCTGTGTAAAGGTCTATTTTAACAACAGTAATAGGGCCTTTTAAAGACCTCTTGGTAACTGTCCAAAGAAGGAAACTCGCTTGGTACGGGCACATATCGAGATAAAATGGTATTGCAAATATGATCCTGCATGTAATGGTGCAAGGCAGACGATGAAGAGGTCGTCCGAAAAAGAGGTGGGAGGCCAACATAAGAGAATGGACCAATCTCCGACAAGAAGAGGCACAGGCAGCCGCCACTGACAGAGAAAAGGGATGACGTGGGATTGTAGGGATGTCTTCATGTGTGCCCCAATGCCCTCACCAGTTACTGGATGACCTAAAAGGACTATTCAATCTGCTATGTACTATTCTCATGTGAGACAGGATCACCTGCTCTGCTTGATCAAATTAGTGATAGTTGTCTCTCATTTGGTTAAAACGATGCCTATTACCAGTTGAACCGAAGAGAGCAGGTCGTTGTCTTCAGACTTCGCACTGGCCACAATAGACTGAGGTACCACCTATTGAACAAATTGAAGATAGGTGGTACCGACGAATGCCCGTGCGGCACTGGTAAAATGACCGCTGAACATCTGCTGCAGAACTGCCCGACATACGAGGATCAGAGAGAGCAGATGTGGCCATCACCAGTGGAACTGCAAGACAAGCTGTATGGCAGTGGCGACAGCCTCAGGATGACCGCCGCTTTTTTCGAAAAAATAATGGTTACTGTCTGACTGCGTACGAAGAAGAAGAAGAAGAAGTCTCTCATTTAGTTAACTTCCCTTGGCTTGCAGTCACTTGTATATATGAGCTTGTGTCATCTATCAAGGACGTTGGACAACCAAACCACTTGAAGGAGGGATTGTTCATGATTGTGAAAGCGAAAATGTCTTCTAAAACTCAGATAAACCATCAGTTCTCATGATAAGAACAGACATAACGAACGGGGAAGACAAAGCATAGAATGACAACGGCAATACAGAGGAACCTGCAGTCGTTCGTCAATAAATGTCTATGGAGGATAAGGGGTATGGACTGGCAAGAGATGGGGAGGAAGACCTATGGGAAAGGAACCAACAACAACCAGTGGAGCAACAGATCAGATGTAGGAAAGAAGGTTGGATAGGACACAAGCTGTGGAAATCACTATCAAACCAGACAGGTTCAGTTCAGTTCATCCCGTAACCAATCAGGTCGTTGGGGCACACATGATGACATGAAAATCCCACGCCAACCCTCTCTGTCTGTCGCCGCCTGACGTATCTCACCGGGACGAAGGCCTGACCACTCAGTGATGTTGTCCACCTATCTCTTCCTTGGATGTCCTCACCCTCTCTGTCCCGGTACGGACCCAAAGAGTATCGAGTTGGTAAATCCGTTGGACCTCACGACGTGCCCGCACCAGGCCATCTGTTGTCTTTTGATAGCTGTGAACAGATCTTCAAAAGGACCAATAGCGTCTTCAACTCTCTAACGGATTTCCACGTTCGTGACATGATCTTTATATGTAACATTTGGGAGTTTTCTATAGCACCTCATTTCCATTGCATGTATCCTGCCCTGGATATCTGCTGTAATGGTCCAGGTCACGCAGGCATACAGAAACATTGATAGCACCAAAGAGCGCATTAGTCTGACTTTTATGCAGAGGGCGAGGCGCTTGTCTTGCCAGATAGGTTTCAGCCTAGTCAGCGCCGCTGTTGTTTGTACTATTCTTTCAATGACCTCTGGCTTCGAAACCCTCTTCGCTGATCAATGATCCCAGATATTTGAAACGTTATACCACATCAAGTTCTATTACAGATTGTTTTATCTGCATTTATTTCCATACCAAAACTCAGGGCCGTTCTATCCAATCTACCAATCAACTCCTGGAGTTTCCTTTCTGTGCCTGCCAATACATCAATATCATCAGCAAAGCGGAAGTTTGTGATAAGCCTGTCACCTATTTTAACCATGCCAACATGTCCTTTTAAGGTCGTCTCCATTATTCTCTCTATGAATATATTGAAGAGTGTGGGGGCGAGTATACATTTCTGTCGCACACCCACCGTCGTACGGAACCAATCGCCTAGCGTTCCCTCTACTGAGACTGCGCTTGTCGCCTGCTTATAAAGGTTTGCAATTACCCTCACAATATCACTGTTGAACTTATAATGCCTCATACTTGACCATAGCGCCGCATGCCACACTCTGTCAAACGTCTTTCTAAAGTCAATGAAGGCATGGTAGAGTTGTTGATGATACTCTGAGTACTTCTCATTCAGTAGCCGAAGATTAAATATCTGCTCGATGGTACTCCTTCCCGCTCGAATGCCCGCTTGTTCTTCGGCAATGATATTCTCTGCCTGTGGAATCTGTCTGTTAAGTATAATTCTCAAGAGAACTTTATTTGGATGACTTATCAGACTGATTGTCTGATAGTTCTGACATATATTTAGGTTTCCTGATTTAGGCAGTGGTATAAGGACTGATTTTGTCCAGCAGGTGGGCCACTCTCCTGTCTGCCAAATTCTACTTTAGAAATGTAGGTTGATCTTTAGTTTTCTTTTATATAAAAATAGTAAAATTAATCAGTTCTTGTTGAAATTTTTTTTACTAGCTATTTAAGTCATTAAATTTTATTATCAATAGTGAATCTGCACGCACCAATCGACTTTTTTGTGTGCAAAAAAGGGTTTAGTTTCTTTGAAACTATTTCTTAAAATGAAAATTTACAGTTAATTTAACTCTTAGGCGACGGTGTGGGCTAGTGGTTAAGTGACACGGATCACTACCTGAATGTGCTGGGTTCCATCCCCATCACAGCACCAGCCATTACCCCGGGGAAACAAACCCTTAGAATATGCAGGAGGAAGGAGACCCTTACATAAAATGCATGCTGAAGTTGGATGTACTGGGCCGACAGGCGCAAAATAAAAACCACAGTTTTTGAGTACCGGGTTAGCATTCCCTCTTCGATCCCTTCTCCTTAGCCAGTCTGCCCTACTGCAGCCTGTTATCCAAGATCACCGCGTGGAGGTGTAGAAGGGTCTTGGCAGCTCTGGTTCGCTGGCCCTGACGCTAGCAGTCAGCTATGGATCGCTGACCATTGCAGCTCATGCGCTGCTCAGCATCTTGATCCCTGTCATCATCTAACAGATGGTCATTGATAGACTTGAAAATGTCATCCAACAGGTCATCAAGGTCCGTACCTGGCAGTGGTGACCAGGCTGCAATAGATGGAAAATGGACTACTGGAAACAAACATAAACATACTGAAATGAGAAAACTTAGGAAAAAGCATTTGCAGAAACAAGATAACAAACTTTCTTTGAATGTTCTACAGTTAAATATTTGTGGCCTGAGAAATAAGAAGCTTGAGCTTGCCATGGTTTTGGACAGTCACAGGGTTAATGTGGCTCTCCTGCAAGAAATTCTACACAAGGACATTGACCTGAACTTGACGGGTGATGATTGATAGACTTTAAAATGTATTTCCAGTATTTCCGCTCTATCTTGCCCGAACCTCCAGCATGATCAGAGCAGTGGCTCAACACCAGCTGCTGCAGATGTGAAGCCTTTACAGCTGTCATCAACTCTTGCCTTAGTCAGCCCTTCTGTATATTTCTGTATGATCAGTGCCCACATTAAAGAGGTCTCAGACAGATATCTCAGAGCTGCAATACTGGAGGTTGTTGGTATGTATGGCTCACTCTGTCTAACAACATGACATTTCACTCTATCAGAGAAGACCCAACCAGGTCTCACTGCGTAGCACCGATCCATTGATATCTATGATATCACTATTCTGAGTGTTATCATTAATCAGCTGGTTAACCTCAAACACTGCCCTCCTGTTGCACCACTCTCTGCATTCCCTACCTAGGGTTATGAAGACTGCGTGGTAACCTATTATTTTATCACAAATGTTGACCATGGAAGCTTTCAAGTCTATTATAGCGGCAAACTTGAAACACTGACTGCTTTTCATCATATATTGTCAGTTGTTGATTATGGTCTGCACATGCTCACACTATCAATATTACAATGTGAACGGTTAGAAAGTGTCCAGAATGAAGGGATGCGAGTGTTTCTGGGATGCACTAGAGATATCTTTAAGATGCTCTATATGCTGGGACATCCAGATATAAATTGACACAGGCCAAAGTCTAATTGTGGGTTACCACAGACAGGCGACACCCACTACACCTCAACACTTTAACATAATGGGATCAATAATCAAGCAATGATCGTCATGGGTGGAATATGCAGAGAGAACAATTGAGCAAATGACCACAGTGTGAAGACAAGAGTGAATAACTAGCCCACGATGTTGAGAGAAGAACATAGAGTTAACGAAAGATCTTCCGAGACCAGGTATGGCATATATTGTTTTGTTAACTCACGCCCTTCTTTAAACATCGTTGTCCAGTTATTCACTGTTGTCTTCGACACACTTTTGTCACCATACACTGCCTGCATTCTGCGATGAATGTCAACTGGTCGACATCCTTCAGCTGCTAGAAACCGAATCACAGCTAGCAGACCAACTCTGAAAGGATTCCGTATCACATCCGCAATGTTTTCAACGGTCTGCTGAGAAAACTATGAGATGGAGGATAATGAAATTTTGCAAACTTGACGGTTGGTATGTGCTGTTTACACCAGAAGTGACGTCACGCACGTCGTACGTATGGTCACTTGTTGCAGTTTGATCTGGTTTCATTTGAACACGCCTCGTCTGGTACTATAAATTGAAGAAAAATGTAGATACGGGGTGACACGATGGTATAATATCAGAGGAAATGGAGTTGATGTTCTTGCACTACGGGCGAAGTTAATATAACTAGTCAAAGGGATACAAAGCACTGCAATCAGCATATATGTGCAGAATCTTCATTTTTAATTTGTAGTATGAGTATGTTGTTTATGAACTCAATAGGGCTAAAACAGATACAACCCACCATGCTTACATCCTAATAACTATTAGTGATTCTCAAACAAACAAATATCATTGTTTGGGCGATATTAGTGTCAGATAGCAGACGTCAAAGAGATGCAAGAGACCTCACAGCCAACTTCATAGTGATGTCATGAGCTCAGAGCACAGATTAATCCTACCAATGCATACATACTATGGTGCTCATTGAACAACTTGATACTGAAGGCTGACAGCCGGACATTATCCTCGATAAGTGTCTAATTAAAAATACTTCTTGAAATATTTCGGTATAAAGTTTGATCCTAGCCAATTCTTATGTGCGACGTAGAGGAGACCATAAATACATACAAGCGAGGTCTGGCAGCACTTTAGACAATGACAGTTTCTAGCGTAGAGCAGTGGCTGATTTCCGTTCTATACTCGTAATTAGTGCTGTCCATGCATCGATTATGTCAAATGTGATACTGCGAAAAGTTGGAACATATCCAGAATGATTAAATGCAGCTGATCGCTATTTACGTCGTGAATACACACACTGTGAATGTATAATACAGGCTTGGACTACTGTCGGTAAATCCAGACATTTCATTGGCTAACAATCGATAGATATAATCTATGTATCGAACAATCTATATATATATGTAAAGGGGTAGGACAGAAGTGTGTAAGGGATAGTACCTCACTGTAAGAGGCAGCCACTTCTTTGATGGGCAGGATCCTATTTGGTTCCCCCACTTCTGTCTAGCTCACGTATGGCTCATAGTCTGCCTGTGTACGGCAACGCCACCCCCTGGACAATGACTTTGGCTGGCCGGCTAAACTACGTGAGTGAAACGACAAGAAGGGAGCCTATACCAGGTCAAGTTGTTTATGATTGGAAAAGAAATGGAGAGAACAAAGATAGATGTTTTGGGAGTCTCCGAACACAGATGGGCCGGTCAAGGGCACTGTATCAGCACACCAGGAGAAACATTCATATACTCTGGGATGGACGAAGGTGGAAACAGCGGGGTCGACTTCATTCTGTCATGGAAGACGGCACCTTCACTACTCGGTTACAATCCAGTTAACCCCGGAATAATTGTAATCAGACTAAAGAGGAAGTCAAGAAATTTAACAATAATTCAAGTTTATGCACCAACATCAGTAGCTGATGATTGCGAAATGGAAGATTTCTATGACAACTTACAAGAAACAAATGAAAAAGTAGAAAAAAGAGACATCTTGATCGTCACTGGAGATTTTAATGCGAAAGTTGGAGAGGAAAGAGCCGGTGAAAAGAGCAGTGTTCGGGGACCTTTTGGTTTGGGACACATAAATGAGCGTAGAGAAAAACTGGTTGAATTCTGCATTAAAATACAAACTAGCTAATACAAGGAAGGCTAGTATCGTAACAAGAAATACTGAAAGGTATTTGATTTAATCCCAACAAAAACAGCACAAGCAATTCATCAGTTCTATACACTTAGGCTAGACCTAAGCTAACAATAGACTAAATGTCAAACAGAGCTGCTGATGCAAAGTACACTACTATAACGATCTTGTTCATTTGTATTTTTATTTAATGTGTTTATCACAAAAGAAGTAAGAAGACGACTGACTTTGGCAATGCAGAAGATAAGGAGTATGCAGAACCTATGGCATAATACAAACAAAGAACTAAAACTAAAGATCCTAAGAACATGCATTTCTCCTGTGGCAACCTATGGATGGGAAGCATGATGATTACAAAAGCAATAAGAGCAAAGATCGGCGCTTTTGAAACACAGTGCTGCAGAAGAGTCCTGAAAATCCAGTGGACAAAGAAAGAAAGAAACAAATTCATCCGGCAAGACCTAAATGTGCAGGAAAATTGGCTCATAAATGACGTAATGACCCGAAAACGTAGGTTTTTTGGACACGTTAAACCACACAACGGACTGGAGAGAGCGGTTATGGAGTGCATAATCACTGGAAAGAGAAGCAAGGTCGGATAGCAGGCCGGAAGACTGGCGAAAGATACAGTTTCCTACAGACAGGCTATCATGAGAACGACGTTCTGCAAAGGACATGATGATGATGATGTTTATCACGTGCAAAACAATCAAATACAAGTTATAAATACTTCGATATCCAAAGTATTATTTTAAATCACACATGGTAACACAAGTTTACAATTGATGTATCGTGTGTCCATATGGTGTCGTATCTTCAACAATTCAAACAATGCAGAAAGTGTCGTTAATGCAAAGCGTTAGAACTGTAGGTTTGCCTGTAGTATTTGCGTGTTGTAATGTTTTACACTATTGTAATAGTGAAGAGGACAAACTTCTTCAAAATTAAGTCAAAGAACTGACGAAAGAAAAAAATCCGAAATACAAATGCAAGGCGCCAGCCGTTTCTAGGTCATACCCCAGGTGATTCTATTTCAAAGCTGTTTACATAATAAAGAATTCCTCAAAAATGAAGAAATAAAAAAACAATATACGATCTGTTATCAAAATCATGTTTTTTTTTGGTCGATTCTAAATATATAGGCCAACAAATAGCGAAAACCTTGACCTTGACCTTTTAAATATTCGTATTCATCAAGTTCAGAGAATATTTTTTTCTTTCTCAACAATAGTAAAAACATAAAAGCATGAAAAGAGAGAAAGACCCAGTTTTATGTGGGTTTTTTCATGTAGCAAAACCAATTATATCAGACATGTGGACATTTTTATCGTTTGTGCCTGGTCCACAGAATTAAGTTATCAATGTTAGTTTTCTGGGTCACCAGAGCTTCAATGCTGGTACAGCGGGAGTTTAAACTAAGAATTCACAGTTTGCAGCGTGCTATGGCTTTTGATGTGAAATTTGACAACTGTACTGTAATATGTTTTGTGTTCTGGATAGTTCAGGGCATAATTAGATTCATTGCCTTTGTTTTAAAAAAATAGAAAGTTAACTGTATTTGAGAGATCAGATAAGGAGTCAAAAGTGAGTTTATTCTCTTTGATATACAAGAAAAGCAAACAATAGTAGCTTTACTGCCTCTGTGAGAATTTAGATTTGTTATTGTTGTTATTATTGTTATTGTTGTTGAATGTCCACAATGAGTAAGATTACTCTTTTATGCGCCATGAAAAGGGCGTTCCTCACATCCCGAACGTGCTGATGAAGATGGACGGCGGTCCTCCAGGCGGTTGTGCTATGCTTGGCTTCATTTGCGTGACGCTCACAACTACGGGGATCACATTGATCCACATCTCGTCAGCAAGATTGCCTTGAAAACAGACAGTTTCCAGGGAACTCTGCATGGAATTAAGAGGGTGGTCTTGGTCAGTGTATTGTGCCTGACTATGACGCGACGTCTTGGTCAGTGTATTGTGCCTGACTGACGCGACGTCTTGGTCAGTGTATTGTGCCTGACTCTGACGCGACGTCTTGGTCAGTATAATGTGCCTGACTCTGATGCGACGTCTAGGTCAGTGTATTGTGCCTGACTCTGACGCGACGTCTTGGTCAGTATATTGTGCCTGACTCTGACGCGACGTCTTGGTCAATATCTTGTACCTGACCGGACTAGCGTCTCAGTTCGGAAAGGGAAGCGTCTGATATAGCCAGGTGTAGAGATCGCCGTCATCAGGCTGTCATCGTTGTCCAGTTATTCACTGTTGTCTTCGACACACTTTTGTCATCCTACAAAGATGTAAGAGCACTCAAGACCATGGCTGCTGCCGACTTGGAACAACGCCTCCTGTTCATCCTATTTCGTCAGGTCGTGTTGTCTGTCATCGATTGAGGACTAGGCATCCTCACACTATCAAGAACACAGTGTGAAAGGTTGAAACGTAACCAGAATGAAGGTATGCGACTTTTTCTGGGCTGCACTAGATATACCCCGATTGTGAGGATGCGGTACATGTTGGGATTGTTATCGGTGATATCCAGACATAAGCTGGCACAAGTCAAAGCCTATATGCGTGTCACCACAGACACTCGGCACCCTCTGCACAGTAGTATCTCAGACATCAAGGGATGGTCGTCATTGATGGCACAGGCAGAGGCAACAATCGGACACGTCACTCCAGCTGAGACGATAGCCAAAGGGGAAGAATGGGTCTACACTGGTGATAGAATGATAGAGCACCAGAGAGTCATCATAACCTTAGGCAAGGAATGCAGAGAACGGAGTAACGGGAGAGCAGAGCACGAGGTGAATCAGCTGATAACTGAGAACATGCAGGAGAGTGATGCCGTCATATGCACCGACGGATCAGTGCTGCGCAGTGGGACATCAGACTGGGGTCTCTCGGCTAGAGTGAGAGGACAGGTCGTTGCTGAGCGCAGCAGGGCATACATGTCAACAACCTCCAGTATGAGAATGGAGACGGAAGCAGTGACCTCAGCACTGAAATTGATATCTGAGACTTCTATAACAAAGACAGTCATCGTGACAGACGCGCAAGCCGTACTTCAGAAAGTACAGAAGGGATGGCTTAGGTACAAGTGGATAGCTGCTGTTGAGGCCTCAAACCTCCAGGCATTGACATGGATTTATTGTCCTGCTCATGCTGGGGTCAAGGGCAATGAAAGAGCTGACATCATAGCTTCACAAGCTCCCATCACGGGCACATTTGTGATGGATAGAAGTGACATTTTGAAATCAAGCAATGACCGCCTACTAGATGAGGACACGGCAATAGAGGAAGCAGCAATCCACAGAATTCAAAGTTTCGACATTAAACGAGGTTCAAGCGGAGTATGGTACATGAGAGGACGGTGTAGGAGACTGTAAAACCAGCGAGCTACAGGGACTATCAGCATCCATACCTTACGCCATTTGATGAGAGTGACTGAGCACCTATGTGTATGCCCGGAGTGCAGTGACGTCAATTCTTAGAAACAGAAACAGAAATTGCCGCTGCATTCACTGTTCGGTGTGCTGGGCAGGAGTTTCCATGGCAATGGCCTCTCTTACATTTTTGTGTGTCCCCAGCAGCACCTTCATGGGAGACCCCCTGTTTCTTACAGAGCCTGCTGTGGGGCGTGGCCGAGTACCCGGTGGTATAACTGGGCGGGCAGATTGGGACCATTTGCCTTGGTTGGCAGCCAGTCTAAGAGAAGGTAAAATTTGACTCTAAAACCAGGTAGACGAAGCTCGTTAGTCTATTCAGGCAGTTCGAGTAGGAGAGAGCGAACTCTGATTTTAAACCCAAAAGTCCCAGGAAGTGCTGGCTAGTCTTGGGACGATGAGAGTATCATCTGATATCTCGAGTAAAGAGCATCTGCGGGCAACGACTCCCCTGCCTTGTTGAAACCTTGGGAGAGGGCAGGGCTAAACCCAGACAGAAAATCCGGAGTGGTAGCACCTAATCCGGATGGTTTCAAAATTGCAAACTCATTCCGGCCGCTCCTGCAGCTGAGCTGGTGCCAAATTGTCATGCTTTGCATTCCTTTGGATTAAACCAGCGAGGCCGAGAGGACGTTTCCTGAAGTTTTGGCAGCCCATGGTCTCCATAGTCAGCGCCCGGGCTTGCGCCATGAGATGCTACTCACATAGTGCCACACGCGTGGTCTACAAAGAACTGAGCTGTCTATGAATGAATCGTTTTGGTAGATCAAATAGGTGAAATAATTGGTGTAAACAATCAATGAGATAATTGTTTACAATTATTTAATATTTTATTTCTATAAATGCGTCGACATCAGTCAAACAAATATAAAAGCTGCCGTGTTTAATTTAGTGGACTATTGCTCAGCAGCTATGGGATAAAAACAACAACAATTTAGCTGACAACAACATATTAGTATTTAGCGATAACAATAGCCCGCCACTGACAACATAAAAATGATACATCAAAGCACAGCGATATCTAATGTCAAAGAAGGCTAGTTTCCAGTTTCAGTATTTTCTGATTTGACGTGTGCGTTGTAATAGGGGGTTTATATTACTGTTCGGCTTTCAACGTTCTTTTACATAGAAGTAATAAGTGACGGAATATGATCACTGACCATGATCTATGTTTGCCAGATGGTCATCTATTAACATAACGTTGGAAGGATACTAACGCAAAGGGCTGTTCAATACTCATTTTCAGATGATAAAACTGAAAGAAAGAACACTTGAGAAATTTATGTCAAATGTATAAGGATGGAGGGAATCTAGATCAACTATTTTTTCTCTCGGGTTCATGTATAAGTTCAAAAAGTAAATGAACTTTCTGAATTAGCCGTAACGGATAAAGTCAAGTTTCGTGATTATCTTACACTTCTGATATAGTCAATTTTCACGATCTTCTTATACTGCTGATAAAGACAAGTTTCACGATGATCTTACACTGCTGATAAAGACAAGTTTCACGATGATCTTACACTGCTGATAAAGAGAAGTTTCACGATGATCTTACACTGTTGATAAAGACAAGTTTCACGATGATCTTACACTGCTGATAAAAACAAGTTTCACGATGATCTTACACTGCTGATAAAGACAAGTTTCACGATGATCTTACACTGCTGATAAAGACAAGTTTCACGATGATCTTACACTGCTGATAAAGACAAGTTTCACGATGATCTTACACTGCTGATAAAGACAAGTTTCACGATGATCTTACACTTACTATAACATGTATTGATAGCTATCGTTGTTATTTCCCATGCTCAAGTGAGTCCAGGTTCTCTGATGTTCATGCAGTTTAGGATCCAGGGGTGTAAATGTGTACCCAATGCTATAGATGTGGACCTAACGGTTTTGATGTGTATGCAAAGGTATAGATGTGGACCCAAAGGTGTAGATGTGGGCCCAACAGTATATATGTTGACCCAAAGATATAGATGTGAACCTAAAGGTATAAATGTGAACCTAAATGTATAGATGTGAACCTAAATATATAGATGTGAGCCCAAAGGTATAGCTATGGACCCAAAGGTATAGATGTGGACCCAAAAGTATAGATGTAGACCAAAAGGTATAGATTTGGACCTAAAGTGATAGATGTATGTATTGCGTGCTGCAGTGACCCAATCAGCTATGTCGGACAGGTAACTGAAGAGGGGTCAGACTAAGAGTGTTATCAGCAGGGAAGGTGGTGTTTCATAATCCAGGAAGATGAGCGGACAGCAGTTAGCGACACATAGTTATATAACTGCTTGCATCAGGATCAGTGAACCATAGCTGAACGTGACCCGATTCCACCTCCACTGGGCGACCCTGGAAACAGGCTGCACTAATCACTAGTGTAGTCTTGTCGAGGGGTAGAGATTGCAGTGGGCAGTCAAACCCGGTAATCATAAAAGCCAACTGAAATGGCAAAAGCGCAGACATCGCTGTAAACTACAACATCACGCCACAACGTCCTTCCCAGAACGATCCCCGAATAAGAAAACGACTGCAGGAAATCATACCAACTGGCAGAGGAACACTGTAAACAAAGTTTAGGCATACGGGGCTGGAAAAATCGTGAGGGTAGGAGAATTAAAGGCAGCATCCAATAACGGACACAGCAGTCAAAAGGGAAAGCGATTCTTAGACCCAATATCTGTGCCAAAATGGCCCCAACCAAATGGAACAATGAGAGAGTAGCCATGAACATGGAGATCTGGTGGATGAGAGGGGCGATAACAGACTTACCGAAATCCCCTGCCTCTTCTCTGACAAGGGACAACTGCCAGGGTGACCGTATGATATCCCCATCAAACCACATAAAAACATGGTATCAATTAATAACCTGCTGTTTTGCAGGGCTGGCCGCCAGGCCGGTTGAGGACAACGAAAGACTAGAGATGCAAACCTGAAGGCAGTGCTTGCTGAAAACGGAAGTGTCGGAAAGGTGTATACCAGCTCGCTGTTGCAAGCCACGATACTATATATTTCATCCAATGATAGTCAAGAAACTGGACCATACAGAGAGACACTATAAAGCACACACAAAGACATGTTCCTCCCACCATGAACACATTGACACATCTGCCACTCAAACTCTGCAGGTGTTTCAGTGGAACGCTAACCATACAAGAGGCGTTCAAATCAGACCGGGATTTTTTGTTCTAGTTCTATCTGAATTGGTTATAGCGTGCTGGAACTACTATTATTGACAACACATAACCACTGACAACACATAACCACTGACAACACATAACCTCACTCTGACAACACATAATTTCCATATGATAACACATAAAGTCTGACAACACATAACCACTGACAACACATAACCTCACACTGACAACACATAACCTCACTATGACAACACATAATTTCCATATGATAACACATAAAGTCTGACAACACATAACCACTGATAACACATAACTTCACTCTGACAACACATGACATCGGTCTGACAACACATGACCTCTGACAACACATGACCTCATTCTGATAACACATGATCTCACTCTGACAACACATAACCTTACTCTGACAACACATGACCTAATTCTGACAACACATAACTTCACTCTGACAATACATGACATCGGTCTGACAACACCTGACCTCTGACAACACATGACCTCATTCTGACAACACATGATCTCACTCTGACAACACATAACCTTACTCTGACAACACATGACCTCATTCTGACAACACATAACTTCACTCTGACAATACATAACCTTACTCTGACAACACGTAACGTAGGTCTGACAACACATGCCCTCTGACAACATATAACGTCACTCTGACAACACACAACATCACTTTGACAACATATAACCTACATATGATAGCACATAGCTTCTGACAGCAGAAGCATAGCTGCAGACCTTCTAGTTGCTAAACTGTCCCAACTATCAGTAGAAGAGACAAGTTTAGAATGTCTGACGCCCTACTAACACCAAGTCTGCCTTTGGTAAATGAATCCCGTAAGCCGTGAGTGGTAGCTACAATAAAGAGAATGAAAACTCTGACATCACAACCAGCTTCTGCCTAACATATATTTTGAACACGTATTACCAGTTGAACAGAACAGAGCAGATGACGGTCTTCAGACTCCACACAGGCCACAACAGACTGAGGTACCATCTATCCAATAGACTGAAGATGTGTGCTACTGATGAATGTACCTGTGGTACATGGGAAATTACCCCTGAACATCTGCTGTAAAATTGACCCGACGTACGAGGACCAGAGAAAGCACACGTGGCCATCACCAGTGGCAACACTAGACAAGCTCTATGGCAGTGTCGACAGCCTCAGGGTGACAGCTGCTTTCTTCGAACAAATTCAAGTTGACGTCTGACAGCATACGAAGAAGAAGAAGAACCCATAAAGAGACAGATAGACTCGGAAATAATAATAGAGGAAAAGATAAAAGACAGTCAAGCAAGAGGTAGACAACGTTGTAAATGGGAGAGCACCATCAAGGAATGGACTAATAACACTCTGATAAAGTGTACCACTAAGGCAAGAGACATAACAAAACAAACAAAAAAGAGAGAGAAACAATAAAGAACAAACTACCAAGAAAAGAAATTCGAAAGTAAAATCTGAAATGCTTTTGAAATATTTATTGTGATATCACCATTTATTCCAATCGTTTAATTTGTCGAGTCAGAACTTCGCATTCAAATGAAAATAGAAAAAGGAAAGAAGAAAGCAAAAAGCTTGCGTAGAAGAGAAGAAACGTACCCTCAATCATTTCCTAGTGCTAGCGTGGCAGATGCATATTGTCTGATCAGGTAAGTCTGTCCGTGAATCACTTCCTCTCGCACCACCTCGCAACGCCGCATAGCTGGGTGACATTTACAATGCGGACAGCACCTTAACCGTTTAAGCTGCTGTTTCACTTAATCAAGGGAAGTATTTGCTTGCACTAAATCACATCGGAGCAGAGCCAGAGAATGAGGCCGCGTTGTTGAAGAAGCGAGGACGGGTGACGCGACAGTAATAATTCGAAAGAAGGCTGGACCGAGCGAGCAGAGATTATGACGCGGGAACTTGTAACAGATTGATGAAGACAGCTTTTCATTAAAGTGTGAATCGTTTTAGCATCACGGGAACTGGGGACGCTATTTTTTCTCATTTGTGTTCTTTGGTGTCAGCGATTCTCTAGAAAAGTGGCGCCGTACGAGAAAACATTCACCTACTTCGAGGAGTTGTGCTCAGAGCCTGCCTCCTCAGTGGTATTGTTTCACCACAAGTAGACGTTGGGGAGACTATGTCGACGCCGTCACCACATGCTTACACTGCAGTCTTGCTGTTATTGTTGGCTGCAGTTTCTTACGTACATTCTTGGCATCAGACAGCGTCTAACCAACCACAAGACGATCGTCCGAATTCACGAGAACGTTATGGTCACGAAGGGACTTACCAGGAGGAGGATCAACTAAATCCTCATCACCCCAAGTCGTCTAAATCTACAGAAAGAGTTCATGAAAGGTTACCGGATTTTGGAAATGACGAAATAGTGCCAGAAATGACAAAAGAAGCGTCTGACAGAGTTGAATCATTTGGATCTACCAGAGAAAAGGACGGAGATTGGACAGAATCTCAATCTAAAATATACAAAAAACGCACATTTGTCAGTGATAAAATAAAAGACAATATTAGTGATAGTTTCAAGTTAAGCACTGACGGCAGTACTCATGTAAGTATTTCTGAAACTTCTGCTGGCGTTAACCATGTAGACTTAGAGTTAATAGACGACGGTTCGCCGAAACTTAAGGAACTCAGAAATAGTTCTTTTGGCAATAATTCTTCTGTGAGAAATTCAGACTCGGATTCTGGACAAGTCAGTGCTCATTCCCTGCTAGAATCTGGACAAGGAAGTGCAGATTCCATGCTTGAATCTGAACAAAGCGGTGCAGATTCCATGCTAGAATCTGGGTGCTCTACCTGTCGTTTGAGAGAATTCGACAAACACTACCGCATCATGCATTTTAAACAACACATTTTAAATGCTCTACAAATGAGAACTCTTCCAAACATCACTGGCGTGCCTATACCAAAAGTTCCAGCATTGACTCATCTTTACGAATTGGACGATGGCATGATAAATGACTCCCCCTCTGGAAGAGGGAGTGGCTATGGAAACCGTTACCATGGTGATGAATACGAAGAAGACTTCATAGTCAGAACAGAACGCGTGTTCACAGTTGCTAAACCAGGTGAGAGTGTACAATTCTGACTGTGTACAATGTAGGCCACTATCATTATTTGCAGAAAGATGTTTTGGTTTATTTGATACTGTAGATGGGTGTGCACTAATATTATTAGTTGACGTCAACGTTGGAGTGCCCATAAAGATTTGTATCTATGTGTGCATGTAGTTTTAAGCTTATGTTCGTTGCAATTAAATAAACAACAAATAAGGAAAAAAACCCGGCTATTTACCAGTTGCAACAAACAATAAATAAGCATGACTTATGAACACAAACACAGGGTCAAGGTCACCGTTTATGTAATTAACTATTTTTATTTGATTTTCTCTTCGTTTTTTCTGTGTACAAGTTTATCAAGCTCTTATTATTTGATTTTCTCTTGTTTGTTTTTGTGCAAGAGTTTATTTAACGTAGTACTCTTATTTACTAGTCAACCTTATTAGCAACTGACTACCCCCTCTGGGTGTCCTTATTTTCTTACCGATCACACTGCAGTCCCGTATGTTATGATCAATTGTCGATACAACTTGTACATATCATTCCATGTTTACTTTTGAAACGGATTGTGTTCTATGCTATTGCATAATACTGGCAATGTTGAGATAAAATACTATTATCACTTTGCATATTGGATAAACTTCTTCTTTCTCTTCTTCGATGTTCGTTCTCCAGCTCCTGCTACCAACCCAGTAGCAGGATGTGGTCCAGAGAAAGGATTGCGTTGTATCGTAGTTTACAGCTTGACTGTGTCATTTGCACCTTTAGGTCCGACACATCTGACTTCAGAAGGCATTATTTGGGAGCAGGTTAGCCTTACCTGTTCGATCCCTTCTCCTTAGCCCAGTCTGCTCAATTGCAGACTGTTAACTAGGACCACCGCGTGGAGGTGTAGAAGGGTCTTGGCAGCTCAGGTTCGCTGGTCCTGATGATAGCAGTCAGCGTTGATTTCTGACCGCTGCAGCTCATGCACTGCTCAGCATCTTAATCCCATACTGGATAAGCTGAAAATTAAAAATATATTTCACTTGATATAAGCGTGTCTCAACATTCGAATGACTGTGGAACACATTAAATAATTTTTAGAAGTCCAGGAACTCTTGCATGCAAATTATAATAATTACAGATCAAGGTACACTAGTATGATCAGCGAGTTGTACATTAAGTGATCGTCATCTTCTTTTTCTTCTTCCTCTACTTCTTCTTCTTCCTCTTCCTTTTCGGCATTTGTCCAGGAAAGGACGTTGTATTGTAATTTACACCGAGGCTGTGATATATGTGCCTTTCCTCTTCGATCCCTATTCTCTCAGACAGAGTACATGGTTGCAGTCTGTTTCTAGGAACGCTAATTGGAGACGAAATACGGTCTTGGTCATCAATGATTCGCTGACTGATGCACGCAGCCAGCCATAAGTTGTGGTACAGGTTACGCACTCTTTCACTGTCCCCAGCTCACCTGTAGGACATCAACTGTTGGTTGACACATGGCCATCTAAACTACAGATGGCCATGGTTGACATATGTATATAGCTTGTGTCCGCTATGTAAGAAACCGCGACACCATAATATAGAATCGTGACGTCTTGGCACTCCCTAGCTATTCGGGTACCATTTGATATTTTAGACTTACTTGAACGAGTTGAATCTGTGCAGATATTTACATTAGCGCGATCATAAACACTTTCGCAAGCAAGTTTATTTCAGACATTGTAACTGTGATGGACGCTGCAACCTGGACCCTTAGTAGTTCGAATCTTTTCTATGTCTAGTATTTATACCCGCAAGCAAATCTCTTAGATGACTGTAAATAGATGCAAGATGTCAGTAATAATAAATATACATATACCGCTTGTTTCGTTTCCATAATCAGTTATGTTATTTTTTTCGAACCATATTATACTAAACTTTCTCAGTGAGATCTTGCTAGCATTCTTGGACACTTTATAAGCATATTTTCCAAAAAAGCACGTAGAACCTCTATAATTCGAACTAAACTGACACATGCAATATTTTTATAGTCAGATTGTGGTGAATGCTTGGAATGCATTGCCACATGCAATAGTGGAAGCAGGTTCAATTAATTCATTCAAGAATAGATTGGATGGGCATAGGTATTTTTGAAACAAGGGAATGTAAAAGAAACTGGTTGAATACATACTCTGCAGATGCTTCTAAACCGGTATAAAGACGTCAAGTTAAGTTAAGAAAGTAGTTCGGATTTACGATTTGTAAGAATATAAACCAAATGGTTTCAGTAACAAAAACCAGCCATGGGTCTATTTAATGTTGTTGTTTGCGAATGCCCACAATGAGCAGGTTACTCTTTTGTGTGCCCTGAAAAGGACGTTAACTGGCGGGTTGTTGCTAGCGTTCCTCACATCCCGAGCGTTCTGATGAAGGTGGACCGTGGTCCTCCAGGCGGTTGTGCTATGCGTGACTTCATCTGCGCATCGCTCACTACTACTTTGATCACACCAATCACTCACCTTGTTAGCCAGGCTGCCATGACAACATCCCGTTTCCAGGAAGGGCTACGAGGAAGCCAAAGTGAGGGTCTTGTTCAGTATGTTTTTCCTGAACCTGACTAACGTGTCTGGTCAGTATATTTTGACTGACCATGCGTTAATCCTCCTTCCCCTATTTAAAGTTAGTAATAATACAAAAAACAATAATACAACAAGGATCATAGTTAGGCCGCTAACCGGCCCACCAGCCTCGGGAGTATGGAGATTTGGCTGTGGATATTAGAAATATGATCTGTTTTCCTTTTCCGTAATTCTGTACGAGTAGAACTGATCTTCTCGTCAAATTCCAGCTTTCATTCCGCATACTTTAAAAACTGAACTAAATATTCTAAATATGTGGGCTACACAGTTTAATTTTAATAGTTTATGTTTTGCTAAGATAATAAAGACCAAAATTGGTAATAAAATGTGATACCAGTATCTGATATAGTCGTTTCTTATATATTTCTGATGGTAATATCAGTGAGGCGCTTTTGGTAACTGGAACGCTACCCAAGACCACAACTCTGCAGTTACGTCGTTACGGTTAACTATGAAAGATGGCTATGTCATTAAATATAGAATATAGCAACGTGCTATTTATTATGATAAACACGATCCTTATTTAGGGGAAGTCCATATTTCATGACACGCGGTGAGGTAAGATGTGTGTGTGTGTGAATGTGGGGAGAGAGAGAGAGATGAGGGGGAACAGATAGTGTGACCAACATTTCACATGAAGTATAACGAAAGGGGTAGGGGTGGGGAAAGGAGTTGTAGGGGGATGGATGAAATGCGATCTCATAAATCAATATTATTATCGTCTTCTCTATCAAAGTATGGGACGATAAGGCTAACGTTTGGTCAGGCAAAACACACTGATCAGAGAATGTTAGCAAAGGTCAGGAGAAATATATTGGCCAAGACCCTCACCTGATCTCCTCGTTGGTCGTCCTGGAAACAGGCTGTTGGCGAGGACAACAGTCTAGCTAACAAGGTGAGGTTCGACGGGATCTCCGTAGTAGTGAGCGACACGCAGATGACGCCAAGCATAGCACAACCGCCTGGAGGAAAAGCTACTGCAACCCGTCACTTAACGCCCTTTTCAGGGCGCACATAAGAGTAACCTACTCATTGTGGGCATTCGAAACAACAATATATCAAAGTTTTGCTATTCTACCACGCTAGTAATTTTATTATCTGATATTTACCACATAGTACATTTACAACTATAGTAGCCATAATGACGAACGGCATAAAACAATTAGCATTGAGCTGGAAAAGAAAAACTTTACATTTATCAGAAAATTCTTTGACATAAATATGATCAACATTGCTGCAGGCAATTACACAACCATTAGATTTAAATATAATATCCTTTCCAATAAACGAGGCTAATCAAGAGACAAACATATTTCTCGATCGTTCAATGGAGGAGCTTTTGACTTTGTCTTGGGATAATGAGAACTCTGTAAACATAAATGATTTATCGACACATATTAAAATGGTTCAACTCTTACAGTTTAAATCGATTTCTTCTCCAGATTCACATTATTTGATAAAACGCTCATACTATAAACAGAAACAACTGAAAGGATTTGTGTTTCTCTTTTATATTCAACTTAGTTGTTTTGTTTAATAATAAGATTATTTGTATTCAATAATAAATTGCTGCAAACTTTTAACTGGCCAGACAATTCATATAAACTCTGACTAATTAATTGTTCATTTAAAAAATGGTTTGTCTGTATGGCTACTGGATCCACCATTTACACAAGAATACTAGACCGCAACCCACAGAGCCAGAACGAACTTTGACATTTGCAGATGACAAATGGCACTGGCATGACTGGTCCAGAAAGACAAGAGATGGTGAACAGCATGCAAGAGAACTTGCAAGTAATCTGACTGTGGTGGGGAGAGTTCATCTTCCTGATGAATCTCAAATAAGGCGTAGATGACATGGTCTAGTGAGCAACTTCATTGCGAAGACTGCTTTATTACATTGTCCTTGATTGATGTGTAATTGAAAGGCACGGCAGTTTGAAATACCAGAAAGTACCATTTTATTGCAGCCGTTCACATACTAAAGATGCTGAGCAGTGCATGTGCTGAAGCGGCCAGCTTCACAAAGCTGACCTCTAGGGTCATGGACAGCGAGCTAGAACTGACACGGCCCTTCTCTCCCTTCCCTTTAGTGATCCTGAATGCCAAAGTGCAACAGAGCAGACTGGCTAAGAAAACGGGATCGAAGTGAGAAGGCTAACCCGGTACTCAAAAATGCCATGCTTTAAGCCGGATGTGTCGGACCGAAAGATGCAAATATCCCAGCCAAGCTGTAAACTACGACGCAACGCATTTCATTCTCCGGACTACATCCTGCTACTTGCAAAGCCCTTTTAATGGCGTGGTAGCAGGAGCTTGAGAATGAACTATAGAAGAAGTAGTAACATGTTGATTTAATCATACAGTGATGCCATCGAAGTATGATAGCTGCAGACAAATGATAGCTGCAAATACACTCCATGAAATACCATTCCATAAACGGGAAGACAATCCATACGCGGACAGACTATCCATGAACAGACAATACATGAACTGGCAGATAATCCACTAACAGACACTCCATGAACTCACAGATAGTCCATGAGCCTCTGACGAAGACCGATATGTCGGACCGAAAGGTGCAAATATCGCAATCAAGCTGTAAACTAGCGACACAACACAATCCGTTCTCAGGATTGTTCATCCTGCTACTTGCAAAGCCCTGTTCAGGGATTGGTAGCGGGAGATTGAGAACGTTCATGGATTATTAGCGGGAGATTGAGAACGTTCAGGGATTGGTAGCGGGAGATTGAGAACGTTCAGGGATTGGTAGCGGGAGATTGAGAACGTTCAGGGATTGGTAGCGGGAGATTGAGAACGTTCAGGGATTGGTAGCGGGAGATTGAGAACGTTCAGGGATTGGTAGCGGACGATTGAGGACGTTCAGAGATTGGTAGAGGGAGATTGAGGACGTTCAGGGACTGGTAGCGGGAGAAAGAGAACATTCAGGAATTGGTAGGGGGAGATTGAGGACGTTCAGGTATTGGTAGCGGGAGATTGAGAACGTTCAGGGATTGGTAGCGGGAGATTGAGAACGAACGTAAAAGAAGAAGTAGTCCATGAGCTGACAGGCAATCCATTAACTGACATGCAATCTGTGAACTGACAGACAATCCATGAACTGACAGACTATCCATGAACTGACAGACAATCCATGAACTAAAAGATCCATGAACTGACAATCCACGAGCACAAAATCCACGAACTGACAATCCACGGAATGCAGCATTTAAAAAATCAGTCGTCGGTTGTATACTGAAAAAACGTAACAAGAACATGAACAACCAGCGGGCTTGTATCCCCACTCTTCCTTAGTTGTTCAGGTAGTTCTAGCACCTATGGGTTTGCCAATGGTGCAGTGAAGTAGATTCTTAGCTAAACAAAACATACTGAATAACATAACAACTATTTCTTATAATTAAAAACAGTTTTTTTTAAAATAAAAAAAAAGTCGACAAGGAAGTAAGAAATTTTGCATATCACAGGGTGGGCGTAGGGTCGAAGTCGAGGGTTGGGCTTCTGAGTTTTTGTGCCGAGGGGGAAATGGGTATAAAATGCAACGCATCAGTGACGTCATAAGTGATTAGGGGAAAAATCCCCCCCCCCCCCTCCCCCCATTGTCGCACTCCTAGGAGACTGCAGATTAAGTTTCTTACTCTCTCTGCAAATGGCGAAGGGTAAGTACACTAATGGTTCATCTAGCTCGCTGGTTGTACACACTAATACCTCGTTCTCTCAAGCTCCCGCTTTGATCAAGGCATGAGGTAAAGAGCTGCGGATTGCTAATTCTTCGATTACGGTGATAGAACTCGTAGACCAAATGAAAGCATGTATCATTGCCAGACCAGATTGGAAACTGCATGTCAAAGTTCCACATTGTATCCAGAAAAGTATGGAACTTGGAAAGCTTCAAATTCTCAGACTGCTTAATACTATTTGTATTTTCTGTTGTCTAGTTTGTTATCCGACTCCCTCTTCAAAGTATTCACAATTGCATGATATCATGGGATTATCAAATAGCTCTACTCTTGTCAGGTATATATTTACACCTGCGTCGACTGGGAGAAGCTCGGACGAACATCCACGATTTGCTTGTGTATCAAGGGGAGGATGACATGATTTGAACCCTATCCGTTAAATTTGGGAACCATTCTCACATTTCCTTGACCACATGATCTCCACCGGATATACGTATAAACACTTCATCCTCGATTGCAGAGATTTATATTTTAATACGCTTTGATTCTAGAAGTTTCAACTGCTAAATGTTTCTTGTCATGGCTATTACCCCTTTGTAAATATTCTTTCGTCTACATATTTCACATACATCAGCTGTGTAAGCCAACTGCAGAGAACTGTCATCTCTTCTTGGCCTTTCCCCGCCGTAAATAATTCTTCTACTGCGTTCGTCGGGGAAAGAACGTTGTGACTTTGGGTCTTAGTTTATAGCGACGCGATATCTGCATCTTTTGGCCTGACACATCCGAACTCGGCTGGCTTTTTTTAGTACTGGGTTTGCTAGTGACTAGTTTCCAAGATCAACATGTGTAGGCGTAATATGGTCTTGGTCAGCAACGGTTAGCTGACCCTGATGCAAGCAGTCAGTTATGAGTCAGGTCGGTCATGCAGTGCGCCGTCGCAAATACGACTAACATTATATTGTTGTTTGTGTCCAACTTACTCCTAAGTCTTTTTCGACTACGCGCTCTGTGATTGTCAGATTACGTAAGCTTTCTTTTTTACCAGCAGTGTCCTTGTTCTCTTTGAGCAGATAAGGGCGCCTGCATTGTCAAGCTTACTGAACTTAGTCAGGAATGATTTTAGTGAATTTAGACGTAGGAAAAAGCTTTTTTTCTCTTCAAATTCATCGTAATGAGTTGGAGAACTGGAAGCTATATCATAGGTAGTTTTTTCACTCGCGATTTTCCATTCTCTCCATGATAGATTTAGGATATTGTGATCAGGTTATATTTTATCTTACTTTACACAAAAATAACGACATAAGAACATCAACATAGAAAAAACATTCAAACTTTTGTGAACAATAAAACAAGATCAGTCATTAATCACAGTTCTATGGTTTTTAACATTATTAAAACCAATCTAACTAATTATAGCTAAATCTTTCTATCTCAGGGGATGTTAACATGAGCTTGAGTGGAATCCGTGGAACTATAAACCCAGTCCTGTTGTCTAATTGAATGTCTACACTAATTCACACAAATCGTGTTCTTCACTGATTAGCTATCTACTTTGTAGTCACGTGTGGCCGCTGGCAGCTGAAGGATGTCGACCAGTTGACATTCATCGCAGAATGCAGGTAGTATGTGATGAACAAAGTGGAAGCTCCGGCGACGGTCCACCCGAATTGCTGCATCAATTTTAGGAATGGCATCTTCTGACGCAACAATATGCGCATGGCCTGGTCTCTGAAGATCTTTCGTTAACTCACGTCTTTCTTTAAACATCGTTGTCCAGTTCTTCACTGTTGTCTTCGACACACTTTTGTAACTATAAACTGCCTGCATTCTGCCATGAATGTCAGCTGGTCGACATCCTTCAGCTGTTTGAAACCAAATCACGGCTGGACAGATTCCGTATCACACCGGATCTGCTGAGGATAATGCAATGAGTCGGAGGATAATGAAATTTTGCAAACTTGACGGTTGGTATGTGCTGTTTACATCAGTCGTCACGTCATCATGCGCATTGTACGTATGTTCACTTGGTCCTGTTTGGTTTGAACACGCCTCGTGTATATCTATATATACACTTCTTCTTCTTCTTCTGCAATCGTTCTCAATCTCCGGCTACTTGAATATGGCTTTGCAAGTGACAGGATGTAGTCCGGAGAAAGCAATGCGTTTTGTTGCTAGTTTACAGCTTGACTGCGATATTTGCACCTTTAGGTCCGACACATCCGTCTTCCGCAGAATATATATACTATCAATGCATTAAAATACAATTATAATAAAAACCTTATTTATATTATACATTTTGTACAAGTACATAACGATTGCACATTACAATCGCATTCATAACGTTTGTCAAAGGATGGCTTAAAGTGCAAAATGCACTCAAGCCAAATAAAAACGATCGATTACACTTTTTTCAGTGAATACCACATTCAGCTTCTCACTGTTAAACAGCCTTTTGTTCGAAGTGCAGACCGCTTTAAAATGTTTAGAACTCATTTGCAGCAGTTAATAATTTTGATTGAAAAAATGCAGTTAACATATTTCAACTCACGAAAGCAGCAGATCTCATAGAGAAATTACCGTTCTCCTTTGTCAAAGGGCAAATGCTATTGGTTCTGTGAGTAACCTTGTTATGAAAGAACAACAAGCTAATCGTGCCTATGTAAAATCTGCTCTAGATAATGTCTTTGTTACTATAACATTTCTAGCTTCGAGTGGAACGACTTTCAAAAGTAAAAGCGACGTATTTAGGTACTCAACCAATGGCGACTTATAAGGCACTCCAGAGTTATCAGCAACGTTTGATCCATTCTTGACTGCAAGAATAGAAAACAAATGAGCTAACAAAGGACACGTTTTGTTGCTTACCGTCGGTTCAGTACTTTGTGACAGGCTCATATATATTATGGGAAAACATTAATTGAACCCTATCATTGAAGAAATTAAACAAGCCGGGTATTATTCTGTTTTTTGTAGACTCTAGATCAGACATTAGCCACCTAGATTATAATGCGTTCAGAAATACGTGGCATTGAAATTTGTATATTATCTTAATAATTCATTAGTCTATACATTTGAATTATGCACGTGTATTTTTCATCATTACGTTAATATATTATGCATAAGTATTATGTAGCCCGCACAGATTTATCAAAACAGACGTTTTCTTAAAAAAAAATAATTTATGAGGCTGTAGTTATCATTTACACACACAAAACAATGTTACAGCACTTAATTGATAGTACATTAAGAGCATCAGGCGTATCTTCATTTTACCAAGTAAATTATTTGTCCTTATAAATGTGCATTCGTATTTATACTATATGGATTTTCGGTATGAGCCGCGTGTTGAGAGAATGACTAATATTTGTGTTTTTCTGTCAATGTTTCTGATGAATTAGATGTTATTTTTCAAGCTTTGCTGTGAGTTTAAGCATGTATTCATTAAATGTGCTCACGCTTTTCAGAATCTGGTGACTCAAATAGATTGATGACTGCTGTCGGCTAAATGAACATCAAACTTTCTACCAATAACCATCTTCCCATTTCATTACATAGGCCCCACACCTAATTCAGAATTGTTTGTCACTGTCTGAGAGAGCATGCAATGTTCTCTACATCCGATAGCTTGAAGGTTTTGCTGTCACTTGCCACCCGCCATTTCACGTTTATTATATCTAATTCTATATGATGAAGTGGGAGTTGTGTGGTGGTAATCATAAACATATATGCCCATGCTTCTTGTCAATGTGAGACGGTCTTTGTCTTCTGTGTATTCTTTACAAGTGACAACAATTTACGTTTGAGATTCATTTCTGTAAATAGAATGTGCTCCTTTGTTAGCCAAAGTTTGATTTCGTTCTGAGTACTTGTACCTGTTGATGTCGGTACCTGGTCTCACAGTGCCACTGTATTATCGTAGGATGGGGTGTTGATGACCAGACGGATGGGTTTATCTAATGATGGAGGTACAGTTTTCTCAATCTACTCTCTAAATATGTGTGCCATTCATCTCTGAATGATAGTCTCGTTTGTCGGTAGATTTTGAAACAAACATGAGTTCATCATTCTTCAACAGTTTATTATGTCTGATATCTGCATGTGCTATTACCCGTCGCTGCCCTTCACTACTTGGTACAATTCTCTTCATAGTTCATCTACAGATCGCTATTCTTTATCGTTGGTTTGATTGGAACATATCGATGTTTTAATTATATACACAATGTGGCCATTTTCTTTACGCATTTCTCTAATTTCCCGTAAATATTGAGTCCACAAAGATACTTAAACAGGACTTCCCAAACATATTATGTCTACCGTCTGTTAGCTTTTGTGAAGCCAGCACCAATTACAGTTTTCCTTAATGTACGTTTAGCGATATTAATGTTATCGTTTTTTCTCAGTAAAATTTGTAATATCCTTAGGGTAAATGCATTAGTAGAATCCAACATTCTATACATTTCCAGTTTAATATCTTCTTTGCCAAAGCTATCAATTTTATTTTTGTCTTCCCTGGTCTCAGATGGTATTTGTAGAAAGACTGTCAGGTTGTAGTATCTAGTGTGAAAATACCTTGTCGCTATTACACGGTGCATGCATTGTTCTTTTGTCTGTTTTTGAAATACGTGATACAGACTTCCACGTTCAGCCTCACATGAGAAATATTGATGCAATTTTTTTTCTCCATTTTTTAGTGTAACAAATTTATCTTTGAACGACATTAAAATAATAAAGGCACTATATTGTTCTGTTAGTCCTTTACACATTGAAACGAATTATAATAACAATGCAGTACACACAATGTGGCGCATCTTGATACGTTCAGTGCAATAGAATTAAGCGTTTACGATTTTCAGTAAAAACGCGAGCGATATGAAAGACCTTTCCCACACATAGCCAAGGGTTACTGTAGATCTCTTAAAAGGCATTCAAGCTAAGACATACATTTTTTGGTATATACCCCAAATAAAATTCATCCTTGTTCATTCATATGACTGGAAAAAATGTAATATAACGGCGATCTTACAATAACTAATATGTATACCTCAGTTTATATCTTAAAATTGCTGACCTATATTATTTTGCAGATCGACACGTATTTCTGAACGCACTATAGTTGTACTACATAAGTCGTTACGTTTTGGGTTGTGTTCCAGTTGAGAGATTTATCTTCACGGTCTGTGACCCGTTTTCAGTATGCATACCCCAACAGAAAAATACAGAATAAATAATGTTTAAGCATAAATCTGGGTTTCCAAAACGTTACAAAAAGCGACAACGGGTTCAAATTGATAACAAAGGAAGCAATATACTTTAGCAGATAAGTTATCCGTTGAGAGATTTAAACAGTTAATGGAGATAAAAGAGGTACAGTGATGCGGAGCGTATATATAGTATTTGTTGCCTTTTTAGAAAAGCACGGCACAGATAGATCCAATTATAGTGTTGGGCTTATGTTACATGTCAAATACAGCGTTGGGCTTATGTTACATGTCAAATACAGCGTTGGGCTTATGTTACATGTCAAATACAGCGTTGGGCTAATGTTACAAGTCAGATAGAGTAATGGGCTAATGTTACAAGTCAGATAGACTATTGGGCTTATGTTAGAAACCAAAAAGTGTATTGGGCTTATGTTACAAGCCAAATAAAGTATTAGGCATATATTATAAGACACATACAGCGTGGACTGATCTATACCTCAATCCCTTGCAGCGAAAGGAGATGAAGATAAAGACGTCGTGACATTCTGACTAAATGTGGAAATACGTTTATTATGTGCATCTTGTATTTAAGCAATCGAGATATTTTTCATTAGGTTGGTCATCTGTTCTAACTTGTCATGGATAAAAATAATGTGTCCGATATACCTGTTGAGAAGCCAGACCATAAAACCTTATAAAAGGCCATATATGACCAGTTGAGGGACGAGAAGGCCGGCTTTCAACATAATAGGTCCTGTACAGACTAGCAGACCAGAATTCAACACTGAAAATAATTGAACAAAGTGTGGAATGGGCTCATCACTTATAATATAATTTGTGGACTACGAGACAGCTTTGGACAGCATGGGCAAGGTATAACTATGGAAGTTACTCATACACTACGGGAGTGCTTCTGAAGTTCTCGAATTTAATCCAGAAAAACTTTTTAGACTACGAGATGTCGAGTGCTACTCGAGGGTCAGCTTTCTGAAACCTTTGAAATAAGAACTGGGGATCGTCAGGGCTGTCCCCCGTCGCCATTACTCTTCCTGCTGGCCATTGACTGGATTATAAAGTCAACGTTATCGTCTAGCGACAAGGTATTCAATGGTCATTGACGAGACAACTTGTCGGCCTCGGCTTTGCCGATTATTTGGTTCTCCTGTCCCATACCCACAGCCAGATGCAAAATAAAACACGTATACTTGAATAGCGGTCACTACAATTGGGAATAAAAATACACAAAGACAAAACACAGGTTTTGAAAATAAATGCAACTCACAGTGATAGTATAGGAGTTGGGAGCCATTTGTCATCACAATTATGAGTCTTTCACATACCTTGGCAGCAATATCGACACATTAGGAGGTACAGAAAACCATGTTCAGTTAAGAATACAGTAAAGCTTTCATTGCATTGAGGACTTTATGGAAGTCAAACAAAATTAAAACCACCATCAAAATAAAAATCGTGCACCTCAATGTAAAATCTGTTCTATGATATGGCCCTGAAACATGGAGAACACAGATACTTACGAACAAGTTACTGACTTTCGTGAATGGTTGCCCGCACAAAATACAAAGGCGGAAAGGGTACGTCAAGATCACCAGCATGGAACTGATGGGAGAAACGGGACAAATACCAGTCGAACATGAAATACAGAGGAGGCGATGTCAATGGATAGGCCACATGGAATAACATTACCAGACAAGCTCTGTTCTGGAATTCACAGGGCAAAGAGAAGTAGAGGAAGACCGATATACTTATGGAAGAGAGAACTGGCGGCAAATGTCAAGGCAGCTAGTATGACGTGGACAGAATTGGCTCATGATGGGAAGACTTGACGAGTATATGTGGAGGACCTTTACTCCACTGGAAGCTGACATGTTTTTAATTGATTGATTGAAATGTGAATAAAGGACCAACTAATAATCGAAATAATTGTGTTGATACGTTATTGAATTCTAAAGAAATTACATACATATTTAGGGCACACGTTTCCGAGCGAACTTCACTATTGGCGCGGCCGTAGGACAATGATAGCTTGCTTTTTGACCATCAGACCTGTCCCCAAGGTCTGGAGAATGTGGAACGTCTAATCAAAACACACTAGTGGTCTTCATGGCAAACCAGGATTCACAGTTTGGAGTGAGAGACACAAAAGGCGAAACGATCGAGGTGTGGCAGACCGAGTCGTATTGGAAGCTCCAACCTCGGTACCACATAGATTTCTTCTTCTTCTTCTTCTTCTTCTTCTTCTTCTTATTCTTCTTCTTCTTCTTCTTATTCTTCTTCTCCATCTTTTTCTTCTTCTTCATCATCATCATCATCATCATCGTCTTCTTACTTCTTCTTCTTCTTCTTCTTCTTCTTCTTCTTCTTCTTCTTCTTCTTCTTCTTCTTCTTCTTCTTCTTCTTCTTCTTCTTCTTCTTCTTCTTCTTCTTCTTCTTCTTCTTCTTCTTCTTCTTATTCTTCACCGTTCGTTTCCAGAAATCGACTTCAATGACTCTAACAAAGGCAGCAGTCAGCTCGAGGCTTGTACAGTTTTTCATGTCAGTACAGTGGTGGTTGCCATGTGCTACTCCGTTCACTAGTGTATGATGAACAGAACTTCAGTTGGTGTTCCGTTGTCCTGTATGCTGAGTCTTAGTTATAGAGATCGGCAAAGTCAATCTTAAAATTACTATAAAGATGCCATCTGAGTTTGCTGGCCCTATGCTGTGCCCTAAGATGATCACCTAATCATGCCTGCAGAGCTTATGGTAGGGCTCATTTCCTATTTGGCCAGGGTGGTCTCATTTCCTATATGGCCAGGATGGTCTCATTTCCTATATGGCTAGGGTGGTCTCATTTCCCATATGGCCAGGGTGGTCTCATTTCCCATATGGCCAGGGTGGTCTCCTTTCCTATATGGCCAGGGTGGTCTCCTTTCCTATATGGCCAGGGTGGTCTCATTTCCATTTTCATCTGTTCGTGGCCTAGAAAATGTCTCTTGTCTTTGATACGTTGTCGCTCTGTCACTTTGTTACAGTATTCCTCTCTTTTTAGCAATTTTGTTTGCTTGATCGTTGACTGGAATTTTGAAGTAGGCGGGGGGGGGGGGGGGGGGGGGTCATTGGTTTGAAGATTGGGGCTAAGTGGTCTCGAGGTAAGATGTCTGCCTCGGGTGCCGGAGGTCGCTGGTAAGAATCATGGTATAGACCGCGATATTTTTCACGTGGCCTTTTCTGGTAAAAATTTCCCTGAAATCGGACTACCGTGTTCAGTGTCGAGCACGTTAAAAATCCCCAATTAGCAGTTACAAATCGAAAAGAGTAGATTTAACGGTCATTGTCTGAACAAAATTTTTTTAAAAAGTTAAAAATCTACCAAAATACATTGCATAACACCGGCGATACTTAGGTGAGCAGCAAAGATGGCAACTAACAGGCTACTGATCTACTTTGCTTTAGTGTTTGAGTCTATTAAGATGAACTCGCACATCAATTAACCACCCCCCACAGGGGAGTAATACGCTGCTCGATCCTAGCTCGCTAAACAGTAATCCTCCTCCCGGCTAGATCCATCTCTCGCCAGAGTTGAGACCTACACAAGGTCTTGAGCACCTGTAACAGTACAGGTCGGCTAAGACTAAGATGGTCACATTATTTCTGCATTTTTCTGTTGCCTGAACTGCAAAGTTTATTATTTTAACTTAAGTAAAACAACAACCTGGTCTGAATATTGCGTGACGACCGCATAGTAAAGCTCACGAAACCCTCCCGGCATACACCAGTAGCGGGAGGAAGCAAAGCAAAGCTAAAGCTAGGGAGAAACCTCCCTACACAATGTATAACGCCCAGTGTCTTGTATCGGTATCCCTCAGTGAGTCAACGTTTATCAAACAACTGAAGAGAGAAATGGGGCCTTCAAGGGAAGACGGGTCAATTACGGCGAAAAGAAAGACAACTAGCAACCAATTATGTGCGGATCTGCAGAAGACAGCCCAAATTAAAATAAACGACCGACAACAGTACACAACGTTTATTCCAAAGTGAACAGAATGTTTGGGCGGTTACCTACTTCATGTAATGACCCTTCCAGATCAGAGTGACTAGCTCTTGGGGATTCAATGTTATTAGTACGGGGGGCGGGGGCGGTGGGGTGAGTTGTTATGAAGATAACCGTCCGAGTGTTACCGACGACCGATCAGGGAAGCAAAGAATATCAACACTGCTGTGATTGGTCAGACACGTCGGAGAAGGCGTATAAGGCGGGTTGAGTATTCTCGCTTTCCCATTCTGCAGTATCTATAGGCCCCATCAGTTTCAGCATATGGACAAGTTAATGTTTGATGATGACAAAGCTGAAAAGGTATTGATGATGATGAATGAAGATAAAGATGATATAACATAATAATAGCTCATACTGTTGTCAGTGATGAAGTGTGACTTCATTTTATTAACAAGTTCCTTCTTTGCTGCCTTGCTACCCTGGCTGTACAGTAGGCACCATTTACAGCTGGGTAGACTGAATCGTGTCGAGACCGGTGATTGACGCCTGCACTCTTACCGCCAGAAGCAAACGCTCGACCCATTTGGTTAGGCAAACACAGACGGATGATAAGACATTTTCAAACAAGTCAGGAGCCCAGTAAAGCATTGCCCTGGAACAGTAATCAGCCGGAACTACAGGAGAGCAGTTCAATAGACGCAATTCCGTGTTTTTATTGCTGTACCTGATCTGAAAGGTTGTGACGACCTGCGCCTTCGCCCGGATGAAAAATTAAAGTCATTGCTGCGGTTTCTATTTACTGAAATCACTCTAGCGCACTGTCAAAACGGAGTTCAGGTAATGACGCCACAGGAGCACATCGAATTTGCAACGATCAATACTCTGGCAGTCGGGCACATTTCACATTTAGTCTGCAGATGGAAGCAGTGATTCACACTATGCCACTGACGGCGTCGTGACTTCTCAACCTTACTTGTACAAGTCAGGCTATTGAAGTGACGGCATAAACAATACCATTGTGAAATGTTGGATTGAAAAACGTGCAAAATGAATGAGAAGTCTATTTTCTGCAACAAATTATGTAAAAAATATTCATTTTCAATCAATCAAAATCTTGTTAGCTCGCTGTAGATCACAAGCCTTCAACAAATATTCGTCCAGACATCAGATGTTGGTATGTCCAATAACTGTTGAAGTTTTTGGGGGTGGAAGTTTCTAAAGAATCAGATAACCAGTTCATAGGATCAGATAGTCGGTCCACAGGAACAGATAGCCCGTCCCCTTATGTTCATATCTCTCCACTCGCCTCTTATATGCCTCATGCCTGGCAGGGTACATTGTTATTAAGCTCTCTTTTGGACCCCAGTATCACTGGGACGGGACGGGGTATATATATATATATATATATATAGAGAGAGAGAGAGAGATGGCGTGGGATTGTGGGAGTGTCTTCAAGTATGCCCCAACAATCTAATGGTTTACGGGATGAACTGAACTGATATATATGTATGTATGTATGTATGTATGTATGTATGTATGTATGTATGTATGCTCGCCACAGAGGGAAGAGTGTTGCAGCAGAATGATACAGAAATCGATACGACGAGACACAAGCAGTCAACAGGGCAACATACAGTGCAAAACTTGGAAAAGACCATCATACGATTGATCATTTTGCAGCTACACACAGGTCACAACAGACTGAGATGTCATCTGTACAATAAGCAGCTACACACAGGTCACAACAGACTGAGATGTCATCTGTACAATAAGCAGCTACACACAGGTCACAACAGACTGAGGTGTCATCTGTACAATAAGCAGCTACACACAGGTCACAACAGACTGAGATGTCATCTGTACAATAAGCAGCTACACACAGGTCACAACAGACTGAGATGTCATCTGTACAATAAGCAGCTACACACAGGTCACAACAGACTGAGATGTCATCTGTACAATAAGTTCAAGATTGGCACTACGGACCTTTGTGCCTGCGGCACAGACTCCATGATGTCAGAACACATGTTGAAGTCCTGCCCACTGTAATACCGACAAAAGAAGCAGCATTTTGCAGCAGCCAGTGTCCTTCTTCGATAAACTGTACGGAAGTGCACGGAATTTCAAGTTGACTGCTGTCTTCGTTAGGGCCATTGAAGTCAAAGTCTGAAGATGAACGAGGAAGAAAAAGAAAATTACGTCAAAGGTTAACCCAGCGAAAGAATCAGATCAAATGGTAGCTAGGAGACAGTCATTACGAAACTGGATTTCTATTTTTAGAACAGGTGAAGAATTCAAAAATGGTTCTGTGAGGAAGATTTAAAAACCAAATGCAGGCTGGGATTAGCCTTTCCAATACTGATGACATTGTTCGAAAATGGGTAGGAGGAATCGGAATTTATAAGCAATTGCAAAATTGAGGTACATTTGCATATGTACACAACAAATTATATTCCTTTTTCAGTACAGCATCTGTATTTTAAAAATTATGTATCCACTTATCTGTAAGTTTAGTAAATTTGATGGCTAGCTGTTGAGTTTGAACAAAAAGCAAGCAATTTTACCAATACCATTACTGGCGTCACCTTGTCACGTGTTTGCCATTTTTGTCCACCTACACAGTGGGCATAAATAAATTAGTTATAACCACATATAACCTCCGTTTATTTGTACAGAAGTTGTATTTTTTAAGTTCTGCATTCATTTATCTATACGTTTGGTAAATTGTATGGTTGACTGTTGAGTTTGAACAAAACAACAAGCAATTTTACCAATGCTAAGATATTTAACATATTGTCCACTGAACTGTTCTTTCGGTCGCAACTTGTCTAACGCAAATATTTTAACATTTTCCACTTTAACCCTTTCGTGGACTTTGAGTAAAATTAATTCACTAACAAATTCGTAACTTTTTTGGGGGTCGAAACGCAGTCATGACTCACATATAATTGAATTACATTTTCTAGGGCTATCTAATAGTCTTATTTATTATACTATAGAGTCAATTTGATAATTTTGATAACAAGTTTATTCCAAGCTCTCAAAGTGTGTTCCAAATGTTATTTCAGTGTAGCTTTGTCTAGTTTTGTGATTGCAATTTGAATTTTATTATTTGATGGAGTTGCATGAATTTGGGGTCAAATTTCGTGTTATAATATCAGTAATGTTTAAGAATTTGGTGAAAAAATGTTCATGACTTAGCATACACTAAAATTATCATCACTCTTCGTTACAATATATCTACGGAGTGTGTTCAAATGAAACCGGACCAAACTGCCACAAGGGAACATACGTTCGATGTTTGATGGCGTGACTTCTGATGTAAACAGCACATACCAGCCGTCACGTTTGCAAACTTTCATTATCCTCCGACTCATAGTTTCCTCAGCAGATCGTTGCAAACATGGCGGGTGTGATACGGAATCCGCCCAGAGTTGATCAGTGAACGGTGATTCGGTTTCAAACAGCTGAAGGATGTCGACCAGTTGACATTCATTACAGAATGCAGGCAGTGTTTAGTGACAAAAGTGTGTCGAAGACAACAGTGAAGAACTGGACAACGATGTTTAAATAAGGGCTGAAATGATGTTCTTGTATCTGCACCTGGTTAACCTCTTGGCCTCTTCACAAACTATACCTGTATCAGGTTGTCGTAGCTTTCCACATTTCCTCTATAGTATGTCAGCCTCTTCATTGCCAAGGATGTTGCAATGAGATCAACTCTGTTGAGGGGACGGCTTGGGCTTTTGGTTAAGTGACACGGCTCACAAGTTTAAGGTGCTGGGTTCGGTCCCCAATCACAACACCGGCCGTTACCCCGGGAAAGCAAACCCTTAAAAAATACAGGAGGAAGCATACCCTTACATAAAATGTATGCCAAAGTCGGATGCACTAAGCCGACAGGCACAAAATAAAAACACAGTGCAACGCACACCGCCTGGGAAATAGAGAAATAAGGTAATCGCAAAAAAAAAAAAATAAAAAAAAAAAATATGTTGCATAACAGCTCTCTAGAACCGGTGATAAAGTGTAAAGAGTATGGTTTTTTCATTTAGGTCGATATTTATTTGGGCTGTAACTACTGGCAGAGCCTTCTCTTTAGTGTCTCAAGAATATAGAAGAGCCTGCGTTGCTCTATGGCATTAGAGCTATGCCGACGGTAGCATGGTTATCAACATCATTTCTCAAGCCAGACAGGTCTGAGGGTAGGAGGCCAGACCGAAGAGATATACACATGCTGCTCAACATGCAGATTGGAGACAGTCAAAGGCTTTGGATGAAAAACCAGACATAAATGCATGCTTAACTAGGATGCACTGGACACAGGTCTAATAGAACTATGCACATCATTTTTGCTTTATGATTTTACGAATATTGAGAAAACAGCGTGGTGTTTATTCTGTGAATCCCCAACAGGCAGTGGCAGCACTCCCTCCCTTTCCTGACTCAAAAGGCTTCATACAATGCTCACAGGGATCACTCTGCTCTGTACTGTGGAGTTAATACACGATAAGAGCTATTGACCAAAGATCAAGAACACTCGACAAACTACAGTGGAGTGTGGACCAAAGACCAAGAGCACTCAACAAACTGTCGTGGAATGTGGACAATAGACCAAGAACACTCAACAAACTGTCGTGGAATGTGGACAATAGACCAAGAACACACAACAAACTGTCGTGGAATGTGGACAATAGACCAAGAACACTCAACAAACTGTCGTGGAATGTGGACAATAGACCAAGAACACTCAACAAACTGCAGTGGAGTGTGGACCAAAGACCAAGAACACTCAACAAACTGCAGTGGAGTGTGGACCAAAGACCAAGAACACTAAAAAAAACTAGTTGAATGTGACCAAAGACCAAGAACACTCAACAAACTACTTGAATGTGACCAAAGACAAAAAACACTAAAAAAAACTAGAATGTGACCAAAGACAAAGAACACTAAAAAAACTAGTTGAATGTGACCAAAGACAAAGAACACTAAAAAAACTAGTTGAATGTGACCAAAGACAAAGAACACTAAAAAACTAGTTGAATGTGACCAAAGACAAAGAACACTAAAAAAACTAGTTGAATGTGACCAAAGACCAAGAACACTAAAAAAACTAGTTGAATGTGACCAGACCAAGAACACTCAACAAACTAGTTGAATGTGTTAAAGACAAAGAACACTAAAAAAAACTAGTTGAAT